>OZ038530.1:21455712-24143569 GCA_964036665.1 Gordius sp. MW1
GTGTTCAAGAAAAATTAATTCAATAAAATGAAGGGTTATGGGCTATAAGATTAATTTAAACCCTTTAATGTAATTTTTTAATTGCTATGCAATTTATGGGCTGGCTTTTTGTTGTCCGTCCGTCCGTTGTCCGTCTGTCCAACGTTCTTAATTGCTGGTTCTATACCCGGAGAGGGCAAAAAAAAATTTTTTAAATTAAATTAATATAGTTCTTGTTATTACCATTGCTAATATAACTTTTTGGTGTATTGGCTACTGACCAATGAAAAAATGACCCTTGGCCAAATTGTAATTCTAAATTTTTTTTTCGTTTTTGAATTGGTATATTAGGTTAACATTGATAAATACCCTATGCCCTTTCCTAAAAGGGCATATGCCTCTACTGATATGGGTCCCTGTGCCTCCCCCCCCCCCCCCCCCTACAAAAGCCTATGCCTCTACTGATGTGCGTTCCAATCCCGGCGAGGGCAAATTCTTAATTGCTGGTTCTATACCCGGAGAAAGCAAAAAATATTAATTAAATTTATATATTGTTCTTCTTAATACCATTAATAATATAACTTTTTGACCGTGTCCTGGCTACTGACCAATGAAAAAAAATGACCATTGGCCAAATTGTGATTCAAAATTTTTTTTCGTTTTTTTCGTCTCTTATGTATTTATATTCTTACCGTGTCCTGGTTACTGACCAATGAAAATGACCATTGGCCAAAGTATAAACGAAATTTTTTTTTGTTTTTTGAATTGCTATATTGGGTTAACATTGATAATTACCCTTGCCCTCCCCTAGAAGGGCCTATGCCTCTACTGATATGGGCCCTTAGGCCCCCTCCCCCCTACAAAAGCCTATGCCTCTACTAATTTGGGTTCCAATTTCGGAGAGGGCAAATTTTTTTTATTTTTTTTTTAATTAATATATTTTTCTTGTTAATACCATTGATAATATGACTTTTTGACCTTGTCCTGGCTACTGACAAATGAAAAAAAATGACCATTGGCCAAATTGTGATTCGAATTTTTTTTTCCGTTTTCTTTCGCCTCTTATGTATTTATATCCTTTTTGAGCGGGTCCTGGCTACTGACCAAAAGTGAGATTAAAATCGATTTTTTTTCTAGGTTATAATTATAGCCTAGTTATTTGGCTGTCTGCTAACCATTAGAAAAAATGACCACTGGCCAAAGTGGTGGAAAAAATGACCAATGGCCAAGGTCTGTTTGGAAATTTTTTTCGTTTTTTAATATCTTTTATACTATACATACGCGCATGATTTGAATAGAGTCTATAGTCATAATTCAAATTATGGGTCGCCTACACCAAAATGTTTAAATTTATACAGTATCCAAAAAAACTCTAAATTGAGAGTTGTACGTTTTGGAAGGATGACTATTGACTTTTCCAAAGTCATACCCTCTATTGTTCCTTTCGTCATTTTGATTAATTTAGAAGTTGATAAATAAGAATGAATGAAAGAAAACTTATTCCTCAATAAATAAAATATTAGTAAGTGTTTTATAGCAGTTTTTACAAAAATTTAACTTTTTAATTATTTGTATAAAAAATAACTAAAAATTTTGCATTTTATACCTCCTACAGGCATTCTCGCTCCTTCCCACCTTTCTCGCCCATAAATTGCATAGCAAATATGCTACGTTTATACGGAGTACAGATGAGTTTCGTTCCCCCTTTCCTCCTCCACCTCCCTCTCCCCTTCCCTTCCCTTCCCCCCTCCTCCTTACCACCAGGGCCAAAGGCCCTGGTTAATAACATATGACTGATATACATTTTCATCTTTTTTATGTTTTAAAATAAGCTCTCAAGATCGAATGACATTTAATACTTCCCAGTGTCCAAGAAATATTAGTTTGATAAGATGTCGGGTTATGGGCCATGCAGATTAATTAAAAAAAAACCTTAAAACACATGACTTATATACATAATCATAATTTTGATTATTTTAAGTTAGACCTTTAGGATCTATTGACATTTAATACCTCCCAGTGTCCAAAAAATATTAATTTGATAAAATGTCGGTAGTAAACAGTGCAAAAAAGATATTCCACTATTGATAGCGCTTTCGATTCCTATCATTTTGACTCGAATGGTAAAGGATAATCAACGTGCAGAAGCAGATAGAGCCTTACAAAATAAATTTTTTTTCGCCCGAGCCCTCCACTTTTTATTTTACATTATTCGAGCCCGGCCCGAGCCCAAATTATTTTACTCTGGCCTACCCAGCCCGACACGACTTTTTTGCAATGCAAATTTATAAAATTGTTGATATTTAGGATACCCACCCGCACCTTTTATTTAACATAAACTAAAATAAATCTTCTAACGATTAAGAGTTTGTCTCTTGATTGACGAGACAGAGATTTTTGTCGATTTTTCCGCACCACGATTTGGAATCATTAAATTGCATATAATTTATAAGATTTTTTACACAACCAAAAAGAAGCTTACAACTATTGTATATTCAAAAATTGGTATGCGTTTGTATTTGTGTTAAAGTTTTGTTCATTTTAGAATAGGGTTCGCTATAGTCCACAACCACTAGTATACCCAGGATTGAGTTTCACCTACTCTCGACACTAAATAAAAAATCATAGATATATATTATTATTTCTCTAGTACTAAATCTTTTGATTGATTTTCATCTAAATTATTAGTGATGCGCGAGACGAGATTTTTTCGGCGAGATCTCGACTTTTTATCGATCGTTAGATTTTAGTAAATTTTAATTTAAATGATTTACATTTAAGGTATTAAGTGTAAATCAATATGTATGGAATATATTTTCTATTAAAAAAATTCCTAAGTGTAGTAAATATTATACATTTTTGCAAAAAATTTAAAATTTGGCAATCATTAGTAAATTTTAATTTAAATGATTTACATTTAAGGTATTAAGTGTAAATCAATATGTATGGAATATATTTTCTATTAAAAAAAATTCCTAAGTGTGTTAAATATTATACATTTTTGCAAAAAATTTAAAATTTGGCAATCATTTACCTTAATATGGTAGACCCTAAGTGTATATGAATAATTTTATAATGTATTTCTCACATATAAGTTAGCATTTTTAAATATTACAAAATTTTAGGCTTAGAATGAGTTCTGATGGGATAGTAAATATTACTAAAGCATATTTGTATTTCGCAATTACTCACCCTGCATGATGTGGTAATTATAAATTGATGGTCAATCAGTTTGAATAATTATAAAAGTTAAGCTAAGGTGGCTCGATATTTTTGAGCACCCACCTAACGATTTCAAAAGTACAACAGAGTATTTAATGACACCGTAATAGATTAAATCTTAAATTATGAGCTTCTTAGAATTTTTTATGCTTCACTTGAACTAAGTGCATTCAAATTTACTATAATTTCTATAATTGTGCAATATAAAATAAAAAAGTCGGGACTTCGGCCCTCGTGGGAAGGGGGAGAAGGGAAGGGAAGAGGGGAAGGGAAGGGGGGACGACTCATTTGTACTTCGTATAAATGTATCATATTTGCTATGCAATTTATGGGCGAGAAAGGTGGGAAGGGGCGAGAATGCCTATAGGGGGGTATTAAATGCCTAATGATTAATTAATTATTTATACAAATTTTCCATTATAGGCAAAATGTAATAAAGGCAAAATGTAATATAGGCAAGGGTTAGGGTTAGATTTAGTGTTTGCATCTAGTTGCGTATTACATTAGTTTTTATGGCCTTTAGTGATTATGGGTCTAACAAACATTATATTATAAAACAACACAATGTTAAGAATTTGCAGAATTGTTGGGAGAAATTTTTTGTTGAATTTGAACAATTTTTAATTAAAAAAATCAAAAATTTGGCCAATGGTCACTTTTTCTCTATTGGTCAGTACCAACAGATACTCTATAAGTCAATGATAGCCAAAAAAACGGGAAAAAAAATTTTGATGCTCACTTTGGCCAATGGTCATTTTTTTCCATTGGTCAGCAGCCAGCACACGGTAAAAGTGGATATAAATTCATAAGAGTAAAAAAAACGAAAAAAAATTTTCGAATCACATTTTGACCAATGGTCATTTTTTTCCATTGGTCAGCAGCCAGGACACGGTAAAAGTGGATATAAATTCATAATAGTCAAAAAAAAAACGAAAAAAAAAGTTTTCGAATCACATTTTGGCCAATGGTCATTTTATTCCATTGGTCAGCAGCCAGCGGACGGCTAAAAAGTCATAATAGCAATGGTAGGAACAGGAACAATCATAATAGTCAAAAAAAACGAAAAAAATAATTTCGATTCACATTTTGGCCAATGGTCATTTTTTCAATCGGTCAGGAGCTAGCGGACGGCCAAAAAGTCATAATAGCAATGGTAGTAACAGGAACAATCATAATAGTCAAAAAAAAACGAAAAAATAAACTCGGATTCACATTTTGGCCAATGGTCATTTTTTTCATTGGTCAGCAGCCAACGGACGGCCAAAAAGTCATATTATCAATGATAGTAACAAGAACAGTCATAAGAGTCAAAAAAACTCCGGGATTCTAACCCAAAAACTAGTTAAATTGCATAGCAATTAAAAGTAAACAACTTTTATTTATGTTTATTATATAACATTGGTCAGCAGCCAGCGGACGGCCAAAAAGTCATAATAGCAATGGTAGAAACAGGAACAATCATAATAGTCAAAAAAAAACGAAAAAAATAATTTCGATTCACATTTTGGCCAATGGTCATTTTTTTCATTGGTCAGCAGCCAGCGGACGGCCAAAAATTCTTATTATCAATGATAGTAACAAGAACAATCATAAGAGTCAAAAAAACTCCGGGATTCTAACCCCAAAACTAGTTAAATTGCATAGCAATTAAAAAGTAAACAACTTTTATTTATGTTTATTATATAACTAGTTAAATTGCACAGCATTAAAAGTAAACAACTTTTATCTATGTTTATTATATAACAAAAACTAGTTAAATTGCATAGCAATTAAAAGTAAACAACTTTTATTATGTTTATTATATAACTGGTTAAATTGCATAGCAATTAAAAGTAAACAACTTTTATTTATGTTTATTATATAATAGATAATTTAACAAATCTTATATATAACACACCGAGGGAGATAGAGATGAGGGGTGGGGCACCTCTTATGCATTAATTTAAAAAATAACACAGCGAGGGAGATAGAGATGAGGGGTGGGACACCTCTTTCTCATGCATTAATTTAAAAAATCGATAACCTAATATACCCAATGCAAATAGATAGGGATGGACGGACGGACGGACAGACGGATTGCATAGCAATTATTACTCGAACCTATATTGTATTCAATAAATAACTATTTAATGGCAAGTTAGTTAGAATTGTAAGGTAATAATTTGGAATATAAATTTGATTATAATGATTTCTGGCATACATTTATATACGTGCACTTTAATTTAAAGTTTAAAACTATATGTTCTTAATCCTATAATAATGCTGCTTTTATTGTTGTTTTTACAACGCTTAAATTTGTTCAACTAGTAATTAATTCTCTAAATAATAATAATATCATTAAAAGTCACTCGCACTTTGTGGTTTATAGCGCTATAGTAAACATGCAATAAACACTAAGGGCTATAATTGATGATGGCAATATCAAATTTGAAGCTTTAGCAAGGGTTAATAAAGGGTTTCAAATTGCTCAATTATGCAACTAAGTCAACTATAAGCGAAATTAAAATTTTCTAAGTCTATTTATAGTTGACAGACACAGTGAATTTAATACAAATGTTATAATTTGCTAGAACGTCTGCACTTTTTATAGAAAATGTTATCTTTATAAATTAATTCATATCTTTATATTGTCAGTGAAATGTCGTGTCCCGCTAAATCTTTAAAAAGTTTGTGTATTAAAGTTTTTCAAAAAATATAAAAGTTTGCCATTTGGATTTTTTAACACTTATTTTTTTTAAAAAAGTCGAGACGATACGAGAATTTTCGTCGAGACGAGGCCTAGATTTTTCTAGACCGAGGCGATAAGAAATCGAGATTTTAATAATCGCTCCCGAGAAGAGGAAAGATTTTGTTTTCGAGACCGAGACGAGACGAGATCGAAACACTATAAATTATGACTTTAAAGTTCAAGTTTATTCATATATATCCTTTTCAAAATGCTGATCTACCAGAAGATTTATAAGTTTGGTATAGTGAATCTTTTTGCCAATTTCTTGGCTGAGTAGGCTATTAAAAGCAAATTATTGTTATGTCAAATGAAAGGTGCGGGTGGGTATCCTGATTAACAAAATTTTACAAAATTTGCATTCCAAAAAAGTTAGGCTCAGGTCAGTAAAAAAAATTGGGCTTGGGTCGGAGAAATTTTATTTTGCAGGGCTCTATGTGCACTAGAGAACTGCATAGTCATTTTTTTCTTCTCGAACCCAACCCGACTCGAAATTTTTTTCAAATTTGTAACCCGGGACCCGACCCGACCCGAAAGCATTTTAAAATTTTTAACCCAAACCTGACCCGACCCGAAAGCATCTTAAAATTTTCGACAGGTCGGGTCGGGTCACCCGTGCAGTTCTCTAATGTGCACATTTTCTCCTTTCCCCTTCGAGTCAAATTGATAGGAATTTAAGTCCAATGTACGAGCCTATTACTTACCATTTTTCGTAAATCATAATTACACCCGAATAACCTCTCCAAAGGTTTATGATCGGTTGTTAACGTTAAATGACTTTTTTGAAGATATTCATTAAACTTTTCAACCCCATAAATAATGACTCGAACTTCGCCATCAATAGTAGAATATCTTTTTTCTGCACTGCTTAATGTTCAGGATGCCTAAGCGATAGGTTTCTCCCAACCGTCCTTATTTTTATTAGACAAAACATCGCCTAACCCGGTCTCCGACGCATCTACTGAAAGGTTTAGTAGCAACAGGCATACAAGGTAAGGTAATAAAATATTACACCAATTTTGCAACATCGTTAAATATGGTTTGTTCTATAGCCGGCCATTTCCACATTATTGAAGAACCTGACAGTGGGTAAGCACATTTTTTAGGTAACCTAGGAATAAAACGTTCCTGATAGTTTACCAATCCAAAAAATGATCGTAGTTTTTTTTGTTCGATTAACATTTTCGCTCTTATTGAAGCTCATCAGTTGTCTCCTCAATTATGTATATGTCTACACACAGTCATCTATTTATAATGTAGTTTTATAACCCTAATATATAAAAGCCTTTCCCTGTTCATAGCTTAAAGCATTTTCTCAAAGCCTTTGCCTACGCATTAAATATTCCGGTATCTATAATAATTCAGCTCATTCTTCCCCTCTTTAATTTTGGTATACTTAAATCCTCTAAATACTAAAATCGGTCTTTTATTCATGGAAAATATGTAATCAACCGACATAGAAAGATTTAAAATGCGTTGCGTGCGCGCACCGCATAAATATGGAGTACATTTAGATTAGTCGAAGTAGGTAGGAAACGAAGTTTGTGAAGTTATTTTCGTTAAAGATTCTTTCGTTATGACTTAACACCCATAGTTTTAAATCTATGTTTATACTGGCGCAATGAATTGCTAAACCACCCGAAGTTAGCAGCTTTAAAAATTTAAGATATCAGTAATGACAAAACGCTAAAATTTAATGTAACATAGATGGCGGTATATAATTATACCATATATAAAGTACAAATTCTAACTTATTTTTGTATTAGTATCAATTTAACAGTTCGTTTAGGTTATTTTATTAATACAAGATGCTAAAAAAATTTAAGAATTTATAATAAGATCGACTAATTGAATATATTTATTTTTTAATATAACAAATGTATTTGTAATTTACCTCTAAACCACTATTAAACTATTGAAATTTTATAAATGATGAATACCGGATTAGATAGATTTTAATGATATAGATGTCAATTCTGATATAAAACTATTTAACCCATTGCACAACATCTTTTCAGATAGATTTTAATGATATAGATGTCAATTCTGATATAAAACTATTTAACCCATTGCACAACATCTTTTCAAACTTTGATGCTATCATTTTAAGGATTTTAAGAATGTACCATTATTTCCCTTCATTTATATAAATCATTGGTTTCACCTATTTAACACTACCAACGACGGTCCCAAGTCCGTGTGCAAAAAGTGGAGGGTTGGCGTCAGGTGGGAAACCGGCTGTAAAAACACCTTTTCCAAATTATGACAGTTTTTAATAATAAAGTGCAACAAAAGAAAGCTAGGGCGTCCTCTCCAAACGACGCGCAGTGCATCATCCGCCCGTGCAATGCGAAAAATTTACAAGGGTTACCGCCTGACTTACAACGAAGGCGGTTAGGGAATCTAGTTGTGGACAAATTACGGGTAGCAAGCTGGAACGTGGGCACGCTGAAGGGGAAAAGCATTGAGGTCGCACAGATGCTCAAAAGAAGAAAGATACACATCGCTTGCCTACAGGAAACGAGATGGAACCGAACAAAGGCACGAGAGCTAGGAGGGGGTTACAAGCTATTTTACAGCGGGTCACCAACACGTCGAAACGGGGTCGGTATCGTTCTCAGCGAATTCTTCAAGGACAAGGTTGTTGAAGTCAAAAGATGCTCAGATAGGTTGATGTGGGTTAAGATCGCAGATCAAGGTGGCCTCCTAACCGTTATTTGTGGCTACGCACCACAAATTGGGTGTTTGGAATTCGAAAAAGACACCTTCTTCGAATCATTGGAAAAAGAAATACAAGGAATACGACAGGAGTAAAGGCTAATTATTGGGGCAGACTTCAACGCCCACGTGGGAAAAGATTGTCAAAATTACGAAAGAAATCATGGAGGGCATGGGCATGGCATGAAGAACAAGGAAGGGGATAGACTTCTTCAAGTTTCCCAAGCATATGACATGGCGATCGTTAACACTTATTTTCAGAAACGCGAAGAACATATCGTGACGTACAGAAGTGGGAAGCATTTTAGTCAAATTGATTATCTGCTTATACGACGAAGAGATTTAAGGACGATAAAGGACTGCAAAGTAATACCGGGAGAAGAAATCGCCAGGCAACATCGGCCACTGGTCATGAATCTTGAAAGAAGAATATTTCCCGAAAGGAGAAAAGTTTATGAGCCCCGAATTAGGTACGAAAGACTTAAGGATACGACAACAAACGAAAAATACCATCAGAAAGCCTCTACGCTGTTTAATGCCAAGACTCTGGAACGGAACGTGAACGACAATTGGACAATGATCACCGCTCATCTAAAAGAAACGGCCATTCAGGTGTTAGGGCAGACCAAAGGGGGCAAAGCGCTGAATAGAGAACTATGGTGGTGGGACCAATCCGTTAGAAACATCATCGAAACCAAGAAAGCGCTATATAAACGGTGGCATATATCAAAAAAGTCGGAGGATTATCAAGATTATAAGGAGGCAAAAAGTTCTGCGAAGAAGGCGGTTGCCATAGCGAAAAATACGGCTTACACAGAGATGGCCAACAAACGCGATCAAAGAGGGGGTGACAAGCTTATGTACAAATTGGCCAAGATAAGGGAGAAGAAAGGTCGTGACGTCGGGGTACTTAAAGTAATCAAAAATTCAGAAGGTCACACATTATTTAAGCCAAAGGAGGTGTTGGAAAGGTGGAAAGAATATTTCAACGAGCTCATGAATGTTGCAAATCAAAGAACCCCTTACCGATAGAGAGCCTAACATGAATATGGTCGAACTATTTCAGGAAGAAGAAGTTAGGGTACAAATGAAAAAGATGCAAAAAGGAAAAGCTAATGGACCAGACGGAATTCCGTTGGAAGCGTTGGTAGGGTGCAGGGAAGAAGGAATCACGACTATGACGAAGCTATTCAACAAGATATTGGCCGAAGAGCGCATCCCTGATCAATGGGGACAAAGCACGATCATACCCATATTCAAAGGGAAAGGAGACCCTCAAGATTGTGGTAAATACAGAGGCATCAAGCTGACATGCCACTCCTTGAAACTGATGGAAAGAATCTTAGTAGCAAGGTTGAAGACGGAGGTGGACATATCGACTAACCAATTTGGTTTTGTGGCCGGTAAATCCACAATCGACCCGATCTTTGCGCTAAGACAAGTTATGGACAAGTACGGACGGAAAAGAACGAATCTACACATGGTCTTCATAGACTTGGAGAAAGCATATGACACGGTTCCCCGCGAATTGATTTGGTGGTGCTTGAGAAGACAGAGCATCTCGGATGCATATGTACGGCTAATAAAAAAACATCTATGAAGCCTCAACATCGTGCGTTCGAACGACAGTTGGAGAGTCTAAGCCCTTTCAGGTCAATATTGGTTTACACCAAGGTTCTGCCCTAAGTCCGTTTCTATTTAACGTTATTATAGACACGATAACGGGACTTACAGAAGTTATCCCCTTGGTGTATGCTATATGCCGATGATATAGTATTATGCGAGGAAAAGAAGGATATTGTATTTGAAGAAGCCGATAAGTGGTCGAAACGTTTGGCTAGATTTGGGCTCAAAGTCAATGACCGAAAGACGGTATACATGGAGATGAACGCAGAAGGCACACAATCGATAAATGAACAATTGAAATTCCCAAGAGTTGACAAGTTTACGTACCTCGGCTCGATGCTACATCAAGAGGGAGGTTGCGCGAAAGAAGTTAATGCAAGATTCAGAAGGGATGGTTAAAATGGCGTAGCGTATCCGGTGTAATGTGTGACAAGAAGATGCCAATATGGTTGAAGAGTAAAGCTTACAAATCTATCGTAAGACTGGTGTTACTCTACGGAAGTGAAACATGGGCCTTGAACGCGACCCAAGAAAAACTATTACAAGCGACGGAAATTAGAATGATACGCTGGAGCTTGGGATACACAAAGTTGGACCATATTTTGAATGAAAGTCCTAGAGAAAAAATGGGTATTCAGCCAATAGCCGACTATATTAACGAAAATCGGCTAAGATGGTATGGGCATACCTTTAGAAGAAATGCGAGTGACGGTAATCGAATAGTACTAGACATGGAAGTGCCGGGAAAAAGAGGAAGAGGTCGACCTCGTGGTACTTGGAAAGGACAAGTGGACAAAGTTATGCTCAATAAGAAGATCGATCGCAATATGGCTCTAACGCGATCTAGATGGAAGAAACTGATAAAAAACCCCACGAATGTGGGACCTACGAATTGATAAAGAAGAAGAGATATATGCACACTTGCATCCTATCGGTTAATTAAAAATAAAATGTAATAAATACCTATTAAAAGCTTTCCGAAAATCTTCTGTAGTGCATACAAGGGGTAATAATAATATTTATTTAAAATGATATCTTTCGTTTTGTCACATACTTTAAAATCTATAATTCATCTTGGGGTTGCACAATTTGGATACAATTATTATCTTCTTGATTTCTTTTTTGCTTAAAGAAAAGTAGTTATTAAAGAATGACCAGGTGTTTTGTTTTGAATTTTCATGTGAAATTAAAATGATTGCCGGTCCAACCCAATGGTCATCATCCCCTCCATTGCAAATACAGCAAAGGCCGCAACCCCAGGCACACGGCGATCAACAAAATCATCGGCCAGTACCTTATGAAGGCTGGCTACCCAAACACCTTGGAGCAAGACCTGATGGGGTCACACTCATCCCATGGTCCCGTGTACTGAATCTCACTTGGGACTTCACCACAGTCGACATATTTGCCCCATCCAACTCCTCTCCCGACCTTATAGTCAGTGCAGAAAATAGGAAGACAGCCAAATATTCTTCCCTCGCGGATACAATATTCATTCCCGTAGTGGCAACTACAATTGGAAATTTAGGCGTTGAAGCTCTCGCTCTCCTGAAACAAGTTGGAAAAGCGATCCATAGTCTCTTTAGATTTGAAAGAGTACTTTTTTATCAGGCAAAAGATCACAATGGAAATCGTTAAATCCAACACGATTTCTATACAGGGATCAATGCCATCCGTTTAATTATAGCGCGTTTTTATATTTTTTTTTAGTCGTGTATGTAATTTTTTGTATACCATTTAATAAAGTTATTTTAAATTTATTTAAAAAAAAGTTGTATAATTAAAAAATATAAATAATTCATTACCTTCATCAATATTATATTTTAAGTGATATCAAATAGCAATCATCAAAATTTAGATATAAATTTAGCAAAAAAAATTAAAATTTAATTGTTTATAATATAAATTGCATGGCAATTAATATTCAATTAGTTTAAATTTACGAAAATAATAAATTATGATACCATAATTTTCTAATAGGATAGATTATCTATTCAAAATAGTATTTAAATTTAATCCGAGAATGGAAATTTAAATTTAAAGCAATGAATAGAAACTAGACTTGCAACTATATTATTTAATTTAATTAATGATTTTTAAATTTTACAAACTGTATTTTTAGTTCAATATTTACTGATTTAATGTAACTAAACTAACAACAGCTACAGTTTTTCTGAAGTAAAAGTAACTAATTACAATTAATTTTCTGAATAAAAGGAAGTAGTTCCAAACTAGTACTTAACAGCTCAAATTATAGCTAAGGCTATTTTATGTATTCATCAACTCGAATTGAATAAGCAAAATTTTACAGAATTAGCTGAAATGCAGAGGGTGCTGCGAAGGTTAACTCTATAAGATGTTATTTGATTTTTTCTCTGTATTTTGAATTTATAATGCCCAAGTCAATCATTAAATGGTATGTTTTTATTTTGGAAGACTTTTCCAAAAGATTGAGCGATCTTATGCTTAAGGCAAACCCCTCAGTAACCTATTTAATATTTAGATAAGATTCAGAAACTGTGATTACTATTTTACCCCCAAATCATTCATAATCTATATTTATTTAAAGTAAGTTCCTTATATGTAATATTTTTAATAAATTATAATATTATGACTAACTTATAAATCACTTAAGTTTTAATTTTTAAAATATTATTAATCCTTAATTCCACAAAAGTTTTGCTTTGGTTGAGTGTCTTAATGCCTGCTATTAACGACAAAACTCAGACATTTGTCCCCAAACCGTCTTCGTTTTATTTTTTGACAGAATACCTTTTTCCACCCGACACAAAATATACCTTCCTATATATAAACATAAATAAAATTGTTTTTAAAATTTAGATTTTTTGCAATAATTAGAGATTTTAAAAATGAATGATAGTAAACTTACAAGAATATTTTTTTTAACCCAAAACAAATCGTAGATTTGAAATATGCATAGTAGTTAAGAATGACATACTATCCATAGAAATATAGTAAAAGTGCCGGCTTCTGAGTCCCCTTGATTATCTTTAACTTGTCCAGTATACAACCATCCATTAATATCATTGAATGTATTGACGACTTGACCATCTCCATCTTAAATAATATAATTTCATTCAGAACGCTATGATTTTGCTTTATATTTAAAGTAAGTGCTTGACCACAATATTCTAGGTCGAAACTTATTTTTTCTGGATTTAAGATATCTCCCTTATTAGACTTCAAAATCTTTACTGATCCTGTACATTGCTTATCTGCAAAAAAAAAATATTATGATGATGATTAAATATTTTTTTAAAAATATACAAATGTTTTAAAATTTCAATAATTAATGTCCTGCAAATTTGTCCGAAATTTTTTTTTAAACAATTGAGATATAATAAATAATGGCAATATTATAAATTTTGATAAACCGCACATAAAAAAGGATTTTAAAAATCAAAATTTATCAGCATGGCTTTTGACACAAAAAAATGAAACTTTATGTGCCAAAATGAGTCGATTAAACACAAAAAATAGAAAATGAATATGTTATTAAATGAATTTGTACTTAAAAAAGATATAAGGGGATTTATTAAAGCAAGGTTTTTAAAAACATTTATATTGTGGCCCATGAATCAGCTTACTCATAACCAGTATTTTCCTGGCAGAAATATATGAATAAATTATATCAAATAAGCTTGATTTAAATTTAGCTGGCACGTATTTATAAACAAGACAATATCATAATTTAAAAATGTCCAGTTTAAATATATGATCTTTTTTAAAGCCAACTTTATTAAATTGGCAAGCATTTAAATCTTTTAAACTATTTTGCCTTTTTCCTAATCCTTTGCCAAATATTCAAAACTTTTTCGTTGATTCAATATTTTGAAAATATTTATAAAGATTAAATATATTGCTTGCATCATATAACATTTTTTAGTGTTATTCTAAATGAGATTGTGCGAAACAAACTAATCAAATAAAACTGATCAACAAATAATAGAATTGTGAAATCAACCGGTAAACTGTTTGCAGATTCTGGTAGAATTTTTTACTGTGAATACAAATATGGTTTGGTTTTTTCCTATAAGTCAAGTTATATTTGCTGTCTAAGTTGTCAAAAACAGCGATTTTAGCGTTTTTTAAACGTAATTAACTTGCAAACTAATCGGTAACTTTTTTTATTTAATATTTAAATTGTAAAAACAACTTATTTTACCAGTTCTTTTTTGATTTAATCGTAGTTTTTAACACAACTGTGAATTTAATAAAAATAAAAAAGGGTTCATAGGCAAATCATGGACGGCAAGGGCAATGGTTATGGAATTGACAAGATGTCCGTTAATGCAGTATACCTAATATCCAAAATATCTATCGAAACACATGAGCAACCTAATACACATTGAAAACGATCACTCGTTTGAGGATGAGCTTAATAAAGCTGGAAATAAATTAATAATTATTGACTTTTTTGCAATTTGGTTTATTTAATATATAACAATCGATAACTTATTACAGGTGTGGACCCTGCAAAGCAATTGCTCCTCATTTTACTTCACTTGCATTAAAATACAAAAATGTGTTATTCTTTAAAGTTGATGTTGATAAGTGCCGAGTATGTATAATGCAATCATTTTAATCTTACTTTTCTATGCTATAAATAAGTCACAAAACATTGTAAAGGTTTTCCTATAAAATGCTGTCTAGCCTTTTTCGTAAACATATTTCTATTTATTTTTATAGAATACTTCAATGAAATATGGAATTAGGGCAATGCCTACATTTCTCATTCTTAAAGGTAATACTAAAATACAGACCCTTCAAGGTGGAAGCAACAGTAATATTGCTCTAATGGAATCTAAAATCAATGAGTATGCAAACCAAGATAATGGTGGCAATGATCCAGAAGAAAGTGTTATCCCTGGATATGTAATGAACTAATTAATAACAAGAAAAATCTATATTATCAAAAATGAATTTAATTTTTCTATTAATTTAGATGAATCTAAGCTCATTTTTGAACAGAAACAGTTGTGAATGTTTAAATAGTGCTGACAAACACCCTTTTACAAATTGTCTTAAAGATGATAAAAAATTTCTGGAATCTGATTGTGATGAACAAGTATTATATATCTTGTTTATGTTTTAAAGAATTTTTTGATGTTAACTTTATGTTTTTTATTAATTGATAGTTAATTATCAACTTGATCTTTCAACAACCTGTAAAACTTCATTCTCTCATCATTAAAGGTCCTGTAGAAAAAGGACCTAAACACCTTAAATTATTTATAAATCAGACTAGAACGTTAGATTTTGATCAAGCCTCTTCATGGGAGCCAGTACAAACCATTAAGTAATTGAAAATTGATCACCTTTATTTTTATAATTATTTATGCATTTTTAAAAATTTTGTTTCTATAAACTCACTATATATACATTGTTTTAACAGTGTAGGCACTAAAGAACTGACTGAGGGAACTCCTATACCATTGAAATTAGTCAAATTTCAAAACGTTTTAAACATTTCAGTTACAATTATCATTTGTGAATATTATTATAAAATTTTGAATTAGGTTTTTGTGCAAAGTAATCAAGAAGATACAGAAACTACTCAAATTTTCTATCTTGAATTTATTGGGCTCCCCATGAATCACACTAATATGGCAGATTTTAAAAGGGTATCTTAAACAAATTATTTTTTGATTTTTATTAAGAAGTTAATAAAATTACCCTTAAAAATTATTGTGTAAATTAGATCTAATTCTTATTTTTGATAAAAATTTATTTGACGAATAATTTGTGGTTTATCTAGGTAGCTGGAACTAAGGGAGAAACCCATGTGGGCATGTAAACACCATTCACATGAAAGTTTTTATTCGTATTTTGTTGTTACATACATTATAATGTCCTAAAGGAATTATGATAATAAAGGAAAAGTCGTATCTATAATAAATTTGTTTTAGACACTTTATAACCTTAGAAATAACACATTTATGTGTGATAGCTATAAATTAAAGATTTGCCTAAATATATATAGCAGAGACGAGAAAAGCCCGAACCTACCCCCGAACTCCGGGCCGGGCAACTATCCTAAATTTAAATTTTCGGGCGGGCCGGGGCAAGCACCATAACAAGATTTGGTAAATTGGGGCTCAATGATATTTTTTTAATAATGTATTCTTCAAAGGCGGCCCGGCCGGGCAATTTGATTTTAAAATTGGACTGAGCCGGGTTCGGGAATAAGAATCAAAATCGGATGGGACCTCGGATATAGAGCTGGTTTATTTTCTATTTCTCATGTTAAATCGTCAAAAAAAGACGATTTTCGATCGACCATTTAAATTAGGATAATTTTTGGTGAGGGTGCAGGCCTCATTTAATAGAGTAAATTTTAGCCATTTTGGGCCAATAAGTTTTTAGTTATGGTCGTTCTAATGGCAAAAATTACGCTCGGGAGCGTTTTATAGATTTTACTATCTTTGTCATATTTTTGAAAGTAATGGCCACTCACTACAATTTTGTGTAAAAAAAAATTCTCTATCGAAATATTTTAACAAAAAACATCAAACTTTCGCGGTTAATATTTTATGCTCAAATTAGTGAAAAATAAAAACCTATTTCGACCACAAGTGAAATCACCAATTTCACAATGTGCATTCATTTATGATTCATTATCAGATTTAACTCGTAAAAAATTTGGGGTCGGCTATGAGATGGTGAAAAAATCGAAAAAATACATTCTATGGCGGTATAATCGATTATAACAAGAATAGATTATAATGTTTGTTTTTTATCAAATTGATAGATAGTAAATAAATAATATTGGATTATAAATAAACTTAAAATATGATCTATTTTCTGCGCGATGGGCAATTATTTGAATTTGAAAATAACTTTAATAATTAATCCTTAAAAAGAAAACTCGGGCCTTCGGCCCTCGTGGGAAGGGGGAGAAGGGAAGGGAAGAGGGGAAGGGAAGGGGGGACGACTCATCTGTACTTCGTATAAATGTATCATATTTGCTATGCAATTTATGGGCGAGAAAGGTGGGAAGGGGCGAGAATGCCTTTAGGGGGCTATACCTAATGATTAATTAATTATTTATACAAATTTTCCATTATAGGCAAAATGTAATAAAGGCAAAATGTAATATAGGCAAGGGTTAGGGTTAGATTTAGTGTTTGCATCTAGTTGCGTATTACATTAGTTTTTATGGCCTTTAGTGATTATGGGTCTAACAAACATTATCTTATAAAACAACACAATGTTAAGAATTTGCAGAATTGTTGGGAGAAATTTTTTGTTGAATTTGAACAATTTTTAATTAAAAAAAATCAAAAATTTAGCCAATGGTCACTTTTTCTCTATTGGTCAGTACCAACAGATACTCTATAAGTCAATGATAGCCAAAAAAACGGAAAAAAAAATTTTGATGCTCACTTTGGCCAATGGTCATTTTTTTCCATTGGTCAGCAGCCAGCACACGGTAAAAGTGGATATAAATTCATAAGAGTAAAAAAAACGAAAAAAAAATTTTCGAATCACATTTTGGCCAATGGTCTTTTTTCCATTGGTCAGCAGCCAGGACACGGTAAGAGTGGATATAAATTCATAATAGTCAAAAAAAACGAAAAAAAAGTTTTCGAATCACATTTTGGCCAATGGTCATTTTATTCCATTGGTCAGCAGCCAGCGGACGGCCAAAAAGTCATAATAGCAATGGTAGGAACAGGAACAATCATAATAGTCAAAAAAAAAACGAAAAAAATAATTTCGATTCACATTTTGGCCAATGGTCATTTTTTCCATCGGTCAGGAGCCAGCGGACGGCCAAAAAGTCATAATAGCAATGGTAGTAACAGGAACAATCATAATAGTCAAAAAAGAACGAAAAAATAAACTCGGATTCACATTTTGGCCAATGGTCATTTTTTCATTGGTCAGCAGCCAACGGACGGCCAAAAAGTCTTATTATCAATGATAGTAACAAGAACAATCATAAGAGTCAAAAAAAACTCCGGGATTCTAACCCAAAAACTAGTTAAATTGCATAGCAATTAAAAGTAAACAACTTTTATTTATGTTTATTATATAACTAGTTAAATTGCATAGCAATTAAAAGTAAACAACTTTTATTTATGTTTATTATATAATAGATAATTTAACAAATCTTATATATAACACACCGAGGGAGATAGAGATGAGGGGTGGGGCACCTCTATCTCATGCATTAGTTTAAAAAAGCGATAACCTAATATACCCAATGCAAATAGATAGGGAGGGTAACGGACGGACGGACAACAAAAAACGAGCCCATAAATTGCATAGCAATTAATAAGGGAATTATTGGCTAATTACGATTTTAAAACTACCGAATACTACTTATTTTATCATTACCCGCGACAAAAATTATCCGCGCGCGCGATAGTTATTTGATTTTCTTGTTTGCAACGGTTACATTTTTCTCGTAATTTATTCACTACTCAAAAAAGAAGAAAAAAATGTCTGTGTAAGCGATGCAATAATAACCGCTAAGGAAGGGTAATTAAAATCGTATCTATTTATATCATAGAGGTACTAACAATCGTGACTAATCATAAACAGGAGTAAACTTTACGCGTATGAGTGTATCTATGTGGGGGGGGGGTGTATCTAAATTATCATATATCACACACGTAAGGGGGTGGAGGACACCACACCTCCTCCTTTATCGAGATGACCACGGCTTAATAATTTAGCTAAAGGTCGAGGCGGCGATTTACCTTCTCTATTTTAATCCAAGTCAGAACAGTCCATAGGTAGCCTGTATAATTTTCAAACATTTTCTAATATTTAGTCCAAAAATTAATATAATTTATCGTCTGACATGTGGCAGCTTCTGGCCTTTGCCCGCGGATCGACTGATTTATGTGTAAATCAGCGATAAAAAGGGGATCATGGCTTTTTTGTCCCAGCACTATGACTCACTGAGCAACAGCCTCAACCAAAATTATAATTAATCCATACTAAATTATCACAAAGACTTTATTTTATACCTATACTGTAAATTACCATTTTATTAATCATCATTTCTCACGCCGCCCTTCCTGATTTTATAAAAACACTAATTAATTATGAGCATACCGCCAAATAATAGTAAAGAAAACGCGATGAGGGGGGGGGGTTGAATATAGGTTAACAACATGATTTTCGTAAACATCTATTTTTAAGTTGTTACAACTAAACCAATAATGTTTTAAATAATTTATAGTATGTGCATAATTCAAGTGGGTTACATTTTATATTTTTGTTTACTGAAAAGAGTTTTTCATTCGTTGAGTTTTGCCATTTGTTCTCGGATAACTCTGTTGTTAGGTTGTCGCTGTTTAGTTGGTTGCCAATTGTTCGGAATATTGAAAAATTGTTTTCTTTCCTCGTCTCCTTGTGTATTAAAGAACGGAATAGTTTCTCGAATAATCGGTGTAATAGTGGATGGTATAGATTTATTTAACCAAACTTTCCGGCGCCAATAATAAATAAATCCTCAAAGGTGAATAAAGGATTTATTGGGATTTATTGAAGTTTAAAAGGAATTCTGCTCTGGCAGGATGGCGAAGAATTTATTTACTAATTATCCTTTTAAAATACCAAAAAATCATTACCAACTCAGAATATTTTTATTTATTTATTTAAACGTCTGCGAGTAATATTTATTTTATTTGACGATTTCCGCGATAAAATATTTCGCGAATATTTAAATATTTTATTTTCGTTTCACATCTTTTTTCGATTTATCTTTACTCAAAAAAAAATATATCTATGTGTAAGCGGTCAGTAAGGGTAATTAAAATCGTATCAATTTATATCATAGAGATACTAACAATCGTGACTAATCATAAACAGGAGTTAACTTTACGCGTATGAGTGTATCTGTGTGTGGGGGGGGGGGGGGGAAACGTGTTTCTAAATTATCATTTATCACACAAGTAAGGGTGTGAGGCGCAAGGGGGTGGAGGACACCACAAATTATAATAAATTAATCATTTTTTTAAAAATAAAACTTTTTCATTTAACTTTTTATGTTTTGTTTTCTGCCAAATTTTCTACTTTTATATGATTTAATTTTTTTGGCCTCAAATTTTTTTAAAACAGAGTTATTACCCAAAGCAATATTAAGTGAGATTAGGATGGGGTTAGATTGATTGATGAGAGGGTGAAAGATGTGTAGTATAGTAATAATGCAGTGGCTACTATCATACTCAACACAACAACACCCCCATCTCTTAGGGTATTTACATGCTTATATATACATAGAAACCAATCGGATAGGACCCTAAGTCTGGGGCGATTTTGTGATATTGATTATAGGGAGTAAGTGAGATTATAAGATAAATTAAAAACTAACTATCCTTGGTAAAAAATTGTTTTTGTGTGAATTTCTTCTATATTTTACCACCAGATTTATTTTTCAAACTCTTGACCATTTGCTTTCTCAGTATACACCTCCAAAAAGGGGGCAAAAACGCTCTTTTTGCAACATTACCCTCAATTATTTCAAAAACTTGACGTATAGGAAAAAAAAAAGTGTTCATGTTCACGACAAAAACTTTATAAAAGTATGTTAACTGTTTTCTAGTTGATTTTTTGTAAACCTGTGTTATCAATTCGACCCGATTCCAAAATATGAGTTTCCTCAAGCTTGCATTTTAGAATAGCCTTCTTCTTCTTCTTCTTCGAAGAAGAAGAAGAAGGTATTAAATTTAATATATAAATTAAACCAACAACTCTACTAATATTTTATTTAAACTTTGTTTCTATTTTTTCATCAAAAATATAATTAATGCGTGACAAAGTTCTTAAAGTGAATTTTAACTACCCACGACTTAAAATTTTATTATATCGAATCATATTCGCCAATTTTTCAGATATTTGGATTTAGAAATAACATAAAAGTTATATTATGAGGATGCATCACCTACTAGCGATTGTAACAAACAATATTTTTTTTCTTATGTTCCAAGGCACGAACCTTATGACTATAAATTTGATTTTGAGTTTTTTGAAAAAGAAAAATCAGCCTTAATTAAGACAGGGAAAAAGATTTTTCAACCCATAAATAGCCTATATGGATGTTAAAATAAACTCCAATGCTTTAACTGTCTATCCATTTAGAGATAGTTTGTCTTGATTATACTACCAACTCAGACTTTGAAAATTTGATCAATAAATTCAATGGGGCACGAGCATCTCTCCGCTATATTCAATTTTCAATAATCCCTTTATCTAAAGCACAATTTCCGTCAAAATTTAATAAAGGAATGGCTATTGTCGATATAAGTTGAAATTCATTAATTTATCTAATTAATATAACTTATACAACCAGTTCGCCTCTCGCCAGTCTAATGAATTTGATTCAAAAAATTTTTGGAGCTAAAATATAAGTATTCGAGAAAGCTAATGCAAATCTTAAACTTTACCCTAACAGACATATAAATTGTCTAATGCAATAATAAAAGTTAACTTCAGAAATAGAATGAATTTATTTCGCAATGGTTTTATTAGTCTATGAGTATATTTCACCAAATTCTTACGTCCATCAACCTAGATTGCTTGTTGCATTCTATAGAAATCATCGAGCTTCTGAAAACCAATTTTCTAATTACATGGATAGGAGTTAACTTTAAGTCTGAGGACTATAGGAAGTTATAAAATTATCTCGTAAAATAATATACCAGTACAATAAACAATTTCAAGAGAACAATCGCATTAAATTGGCAATAAGAGGGGCTGCCAAGCTAGATTTCTAAACAAGCATCTGATATTTATATTTAGAGTAACAATAAAAAAGATGACTTTCAGCACATTAACTACAATTAAAGTGTTAATTTTTGTATTTAAATCAATCTCAGATAATATCAATGTTTTAGTACTTAATATTCTATGTGAAAAAGTATATAGTAAAAAGGGTTGGTAGTGTATTTTATTATATTGAAATCATAGCAATAGTAGTAAGGAATATATAGCGCATTAATATAGCCGTGAGTGTTGTAAGTAACGATAAACATTCAATTTTATGTTAATTCTCTTCGTCTATTCTTTCTCTTTTAACCTTGTACACTTCCCTACCAAATCTCTTTCTAGGTTGTGGTACCCCTTTATTCAAATTCCATATTTGAATATTATATGGTCACTTATTAATATCCTTTATTTTACTATTTTGAATATACGAATTTATCGTCTGCGTATATTTATCTTCTGCGTATTTTTTTATCGTTTGCTAATAAATACTCGCGGTTATAAAACAAATTAATTTCGTTTTTATTGGTGTCCCACTTCACTACACATTCCATTTTTTGATTAAATATATGTTGTTTGCCTTTATTTATTCCCTTGCTTAATATAATATTATATTTAGCATCTATAAGGAAGACGGCAGCAGCAAGGTAAATGAACTCAATTTTTAATAGTTACACGACAAGTACCAGGATTTTTAATATATCCGTATTATGGCCATATATACTTTTTTTTTTGTTAAAAATTTTTATTAGGTTAAATCTATATATGAAAAATATAAAACACGATCAATAAATAAATAAAAAGCGTGACTACTCGTCATCTTCATCGAGGGCCAGAGGCCAGGTGTCGGAAAATGCCTTATAATTGTATTTGGCTATTAAAATTCCTTTTTAGGCGTAAAAGAAAACTTACTGAGTATTTTCCTTCGGGGGATCTCTTTCCCATCAATTTAAAGAAGGCTAATGCCTGTTTGCTAAAAGTGGCAGAACAAGAAGCCACGATAGGGATAAAAATTTTACAAGGAATTATATCACGGTATTTATGAGTTTTGCGTGCTTCCGCTAGAGCTAATGGGTCAGCGTTATTGTTAGAGGGTGCAAATACGTCGATGCAGGTAAAGTCCCAAGATAGGAACTTACCATCCTCCCATGGAATTGTGGATGTTCCATCGGAGCGCATTCTACCCTCAAGAATGGGTTCAGATGGTTCGAGAATAGAAGGGAAGCCGGCTTTTAGTAAAGCGGTTTGAATCAAAAGGTTGATCTTTTGATGGCAAATGAAACGGAATTTGTTAAGTTTACAAGTAAGGGGTGGTGGGCCCAAACATCAATTTGTTTCTTACAATCTTTACAAGTCAATTGCTTGCAAATTGGGATCCCCAGTCTCAAGGCGATCGCGTAAGTAATTTCGGGGTTTGAGAGTAAGAGCCCAGAGAACTTGCTTGGAATGCATTCCAGCCATTCGTGACCAGAGTCAGTCGTTAGTGACCTGAGATTGAAATGCTGTACGGCGTCACAACTCGAAAGTAGGCAAGCGACGGAGTGTGACACTATACTGGCATCCCAATCTTGTTGTTTGACTGAATCTGGAATAATGGCTCCTTTGATAACCATTGCACCGATTTTGAGTTGTATACATTAATTTGTATTAAAGGATTTAATCTCTCAATTAAATTTACAGTCGATATTATAATCCAGAGTAAATAACCGTGTTCTTTATATATGTATCTTTACACAAATAATTATATTAAACAGAAATTTAGGAATCATATGTTATTAGTCATTCATTATGTTGGGAGTTCAAAAAAAGAAAAAATCTTTGCGTACGAAAGTAATTGTGATTTCAGAGGATGAGGAAGAAATAAAAACAAATATACAACCAATAAATTATGCATCAAAAACTATAAAGACTACTTCTTTATTAAGTTTTGAGGATGAGGGGGACGGTGAGGAAATTTTTCAATTAAAGAAATCATATAAAACTAAAAGTGCCGGTTATGTCTTTGATGAAACCCAAACTATTACTGATTACAAATATGAAAAACCTGACAACACTATACCTGTTAAATCAAAGAATAATGTAAAACTTAAGGTATACTTTTAGAAAAAGTTCATTAATTAATTTTCCATTTTAGAAAAAGAAGAAAAAAGTATTGGAGAGTGTTGATGAAATAAATAATAGTGAGCCTGAAAATAAAGAAGAGGAATTAAAATATGTCTTAGATGGTAAATTTTAACATAATATGTACTAACCTTTAACACCAAGATAATTTATGAAATAAATTAAAAATCTCCATGTTAAATTATACATTTTGATTTTAATAAATCTATTTAGGAATTATTATATATATATTATCTATAGAAATTGACTTCAAAATTTAATTTGAATTATTTCTAGATAATATTTACGATCCTTAAAACAATAATGCTTAAAGCATAATATCAACTTGTTATATAAAAAAAGCTTTTAGAATTAGTGGGTGATTATATATCTTAAAATTTATTCACTTAAACACTATTTCCAATGCAAAGCTGGGGACATTCCAACCCCAGCTCAAATTCACGCAGCACGTAAGCAAAGACAATATGTTAGAGAAAATTATGGAGAGGACCAAGATGTTCCCACTAGTGAATCAGGAGAAACAAATGACCCTCACCAAAATGTTAGACATCTCATGAACCCCGAAGCTTCAACTATTAATGACAATAAATCAAGACTTATAAGGTCTTTTCATTAATACTCTCTAACCAATTTTTTTGAAATTGTTGTTTTATTCAGACTTTTTTTAAAAGTTATTAAACAGAATATGTTTGCAAAGAAATTGAAATTTTTTTAAATTATGGTTTAATATCAACTGATTCTTTTAGAATCAGGAGAGATATAAGGATTAAGTGATTTTCTTAAACTTATATAAGCCTCACAAAATTGTCAATGTTACTTAATTTTATACCATTTAAATGCATTTATTTTTTATTGCGGGATAAAATTATAAATTTATCAGACACAAAGAGTTTTACCTGAATTACGCGACATTTTAACATTGGCGCATCTTTTCTATAATTTTTTAATACTATTTACTTTGTTAAATTCACAATGGTTGGCCCACACCTCCATATATCTTAAAATCTATAATGTTTTATCAAATAATTTTGCAAATTAATATAATTTCTAAATTTTATGATATCTTATAGAGAAGATGAGAATGATTTGAGCGAAACGGAATTGGATAGTTACGAAGGCAAAACGGAAAGTAGTTATTTGAGTATGTCAACCATAATGGAACGAGAATCAAATTCTAAATACCAATCTAAAAGGGATATGTTTTCTTACTTGCAACAAAAATGGGGAGACAAAACACGTAATTTAGATGATTCCGCCCTTCAGTATTCATCCGATGAATTTCAAAAAGGTTTTCTTTTCAAAATATTTGAGACAAAAAATTGGTTTTCTTGCGCAACTTACGTTAATTTTTATTAAATATGCTTGTTATAATTTCAATCACGAGTCACAATTAATCCACTGGTAATGATAAACTTATATTTATTCAGGGACACATATTGTAAAATACTCATAGTAATTGAGGTGAATGTAATTGTAGAATTTCTAATAAAGAAACAATTTATTTTCTCCATATCTCTGAGATTCATTTTCTTCTGGGTACAGTTGTTTTTCATCACTCACTAGGAAATGGCTAGTTTTTGTTTGCTCAGCCTTTAATTTTAGTCAACTAAACATTAACGGACCGAAGGCTTTTGGTCTGTTTCAAAATTTTGAAAAACATACTAGAGTCAAACGTAGTCTTAATTAAACCAAAGATAGACCAAACAAAACCCAGCCGTTTTTAAAACAATACTCATGAGAGCTTCTCTGCCTATATATTTCTTCGATTCTCTTGGTCATTTGATTTCTACATCTGTCTAGTTTTAATTGTCCCCTTCTCCCTGAACTCCTCATTCACATTTACAACAATTTTGTATTACATTTAAATTCACACATGACATACCTCGAAGACTGAATTTATTTTAGTCTAGACATGAGCTTTAACAAATACTTTTTCCCCAAAAACATTAGTTTTTTAAGAGAATAAGTTTTCCTGCATTGATACTTATGTAATGTTGTGTTATTCAGTATAATTTTAAAGTGTAATAACAATAATCTATAAAAAAATCACAAAAAGTATATAGAGAGATTTTATTTTCAAACTTATCTTTAATTATGTATATATATATTTTATAGATACGGATGATGAAGAGTTTGATAAATGGGAGAGGGAACAGATTATGAAGGGTACCAACATACCCCAAGTATGTCAATCTCACTTTTATATTCATTAGTCTAGAAGTTATATGAAGAACCGTAATTTTTAAATTTTTAGACATTGTCATTTTATTACAATTTTTTTGATTAGCTTAATTATAAAACATATTTTGTTTATTTATGCCTATTGGTATATAAAAAAACTGGTCATTATATTTTTTAACTAACATAAATGTACAGGGGTTCAAATAACTTTGCCTTACACTGTAAACCTCAAATTTCTTTAATGTACCCGAATTGACCTTTAAATAAATTAGAAATTTACCCTTACTTACCTCTTACTATTGCTACTAAAATTTCTTGAGCCATTTGAATACTTTGTAAGCCTGGGAAATTGCTATGAAACAATGTATATTAATCGTATTGATCTGTTTTTTGATTTTTTTATAGTAAATACCTAGACTTCGTAACAATTTTTAAATTTGTAGTCTTCTTCTATATCAAGTATTTGATTCCACAATCGCGGAGTTTGTTTTGATCAGTTTTTTCGTCTAGATCGAGTAAATGCCATGTCTTGATGAATCTTCTTACCTTCATAACTTTGTCCACTTACCCTTTCCACGTGACACGAGGTTGTCCTCTTCCTCTCTTCACCCTTGTACCTCCATGTCCATTACTTTCTGTAATATGATAAAAAAGGATTTAGTTTTTTTGCCCCCAAAAAGCATCCCTTTATAGAACTCTTGTATATTAGTAACACGTTAAGCAATCGTAAAAATAGTTATTACACAGAGCGTGGGCCTAGCGAGCATTGGGAATAGAGGGGGGGGGGTAATAATGTTTTAGGGAAGGGTGAAATGATCAATTTTTGAAATTTAAGCCATAATTTTAATAAATTTTTAAATTTTGGGAGGACGCCTATGACACAGCACACGTTTTAATCTTAAAAATGTTTTTTTGTTTACCTAAAAGTTTTTTACCATTTTTTTCTTTTAAGGCCTTATATGTATGATACTTTACTAAATTTTTAATTCACCATGTTTTAGTCTCAGAGAGGTGTAAGCCACGTTGCAAATCTTCTTTCCCTCGACCCTAAGACTAGGAAACGGGCCACTAAGGGGCCGGCCTTTGTGCAAGACGGGGCCAAACCTGAGATGGAGCCATTCGGAGAGGAAGACTTTACGGGTTCTAATTACGAAATGGTTAAAAAAGAAATCTTTACCAGGTCTTACCTTACTTTACTTAACCTCTGACGCCCCGAGAATTTTCATATATATTCAATGGAAAAATAGCAGACCTGGTTTTATCTCGCGATTTCTAATTTTATGACGTTTATGATGGATTTATAGTGGATTTAGACTTCTACATATATCACTAGTAGTGATGTATGGATTTAGTTAAGTCGACTTTTGGTTCAACTAAGATTCAAAAACATACCAGAATATTCCGGTCTGTTTTTCAAATTTCGACTAAGCCTAGAGGTCGACTAACCCCAAAGGTTGCCATCCAAAACTTAAGTCTTTTTACAACACTAATCACTAGTGATATTAAATCTCTATTTATGCTTATTTTGAAATAATTTTATTCATCTAGATTTTGTTTGATATGGGATGTGGGGGGAAGGGTGTATTTTACCCCCTCCTGCCTTCTTATCAAGTCCATAAATTATAATAGCGTTGTTAAACTGCTGGATCTTGTTTTGTCGACCTTATATTTAAGTCGACTACCAAATGTTTCTAAGAAAACAAACGTTTGGTCTGTTTACGCGACTAAACATTAACAGACCAAACCCTGGTCTGCTTATGTCTAGTCGACTAAAACCAGGGGTCGATTAAACGAAACCCAGCCGTTTTTACAACACTAGCAAAATATTAATTGGTTTTTATGTTGGCTCGCCGCGTAGAATCGAAACTCTGAGAAGCAATTTGAGCGTTCACAGGATGGATCTAAACGCCACCCGGGAAAATCAGGCGGGAAACGGGGCTTTTTTGCAGTTACTCGACGAAGAAACGGAGAGCATCGGTCGAGACTTCAAGTTTTATCAAAATTTCAAAACTTACGTCGAGGATCTCGTGGAGTGTCACAACGAAAAGGTTGGACCATTTAGCTTAGAGTTTTTTAGATTAAGAAACTTTGCGACGCCATTTTGAGTAGGAATTTCTATTGCATTTCAAAACTTTGTGGAAATATTTTGTAAATGACGCTATTGTGTTGTAAAAACGGCTGGGTTATGTTTGATCGACGTTTGGTTTTAAGCATACAAACTATTAACTTTTTATAAATTTATCCACAGTATTTATTGTTGTAAAGCTTTTTTCTTAGTCGACCTCTAGGCTGAGGCGAAATTTGAAAAAACGCACCAGAGTCGCCCGTTAGTCTTAGTGAGTTAAAGGTTGACCAAACAAAACACAGCCGTTCCTTCAACGCTAGCGCTAATATCACTTTTGGCGATTACGTATTATCTCCTATTCTATCCAATTTTAAATTATAAAGTAGTCTTGAATTTTCTTCGCCTAACACAAAATTTTTTGTCTTTGTTAAGGGTTTTCGTTATCTGTGACGTTAGCGTAGTAGTATAAACTTTTAGTTTGTAAATATAGGACCTCAAAGATGGTGCCCCCCTCATATAATAATCATTAGCTGCATGGGCCTAGCCAGCATCGGAATTAGGGGGGGGGGCACTAATGATTTAGGTAAGGTCAAAATCATTATTTTTTAAAAATTAACCATTGTTTTATTAAATTTCAACAAATTTTTGGATTTAGAGGGGGGCACCCGCCCCTCCCTGCCCCCCTCCCCTCCTTGGCTACTCCCATAATCAACTGCTTGTTTACCAGTATATTGTATATTAATCTAAAAATTTACGGCGAAAACAACTAGGATTAATATGAAATGATAATTTTACTTTGTCCTTTTAGGTGGCCCTGATAAATAGCCTGGAAGCCAGGCTGTACAACCTGTTGAAGCAAAGGGCCTCGCGCCTATCCAATCGCCGGTTACAAGATCTCAGGGACGAATCTGAGGAATATTCCCTCATTCAAAGTCGGTAATTTAATATCCATCCTCCCACTTCTAAATTTTCGAAATTTCTTTATCTCTTTTTTATTCTTAAATATTTAGAAATATTTTGGTCACGTTAAATTGTTTAATCAAAATACGCGAAAATGTGCTTATGTATGACTCCTTTATTTTGAGTTAAGTTTTATTTAATAATTTATACCAAACATTAAATGTGATTCTTAAGTATCTTAGGGGCGAAATTTTTTTGTCTACATTAAGCGATTACATTTGATAATATAACTTAAATGTTTATTAAATGGTATACAAAAAATTACATACACGACTAAAAAAATAAAACGAATATACTCTTAAAAGTATCGTTTTTGTTTGAAATTTAGATTTTGCCACGGCCATACCAGCTTAATATCGAATAACAAGATTTTTACCACTTTATTTAAATCCATCTCTTGAATTAGACTCGCTGTTTTAGACTTGTTAGATTTATGTCTAGAAATATTCTTAAATACATTGAAAAAGGGTCATTACTTAACAATGAACTCCCAGAAATTTGGTACATAATAATGTGGTGAAGTTGATCATCTATAAATAAGTACACAACAGTTACCGATAAATTTCGTATATATCTGTTTTAAGTTGCTCTAGAAGCTAGTTTGCGTTTATAAGTTTAGATAGGTTGGCTGAAATTTTATATCCGATAGATTTTATCACATAAAATTTTAAAGATGGAAAATTTTAGCCAACATGAAAAGTGGCTGTTTTTAGATCTTTATAATAATAATATTGTGGTACATAATCTAAAAGGCTAAATGTGGTGTTTGTTTCCATAAAATCTAATGTTTATAGGGTGCTTTGTTTTATGTTCTCATATTTTAAACTAATTTTCAACCTATTCAATCGTTTTAACTTAGTGATGGGAGCCGGTAAAAATAAAGCGTACGATCCGGATGAGTCTGCCAAGAGAAGGATAGCCGAACGCGAAGCCAGGAGGTTCGGCTATTTTTATCCTTGTTTGATTAAAGCGTTGTCATATATCTTTTTTGCAAAGTATTTCTAATTAAATTATTTGCAAATTGAAAAAGCCGAGAAACCCTTGATTATTTATTAACGTACATAAACTGCTATTTTATAATATACATCCGTGTTCATGGGCGTAGCCAGGGGGTGGAACGGAGGGGCGGCTGCCATCCTCTAAATCCAAATAACATTTAAAATTTCAAAAATTTATTATTTTGCCCTTCCCTAAATCATTATTGCTCCCCTCTAAATCCAATCCTGGCTACGCCCATCGGCTATACTCCTTTATGAGAAAAGATCAAAAAACTTGTAATCAGCGAAAACAACGTTTTGAGTTATAAAATATAAAATAACCTCAATTTTACAGCGATGTATTTGTAGGATCTATTCAGACTTAAATATTTATAATTTTGAATGCTAAATATATTACGATCTAGTTATAAGTATAAACTTAAATTTTCTTTGGAATATATATTTTAAAAATTATTTTGTAGTTAAAAGAAAAATGTTTATGTGATTATTTTTTATTATTAAATTTTGTATCTATTAAAGGGGAAGGAGGCGGAGAGCTAGGGAAAATTTGCCTTTGAAAGATACTACAACCACACCCCATTACGAAGGAATGTCTAGTGACGATGAAGAAATCAGAGCGGAATCTACGGCTTTCGCAACTCAAAAAAGTAAATTTTTATTTTAATAGCGACATCTGTATCTTTGTTTAATTTGAAAAATTTGCTATGAAAACTTTTATAGATCTTAAAATTAAAAGAATTTACGTTATGCTGGTTATCAAAGTACTTTAAATAGCTAATAAATTATAAAATTATTAATAAGATAACGTTGACTTATTGAAAAATTTAAATTGTGTTAGTGTAAAGATACCCTTTAAACATATATAGATATAACAAATTAAAATTTTAATTTTTGCCTTAGAATTATTATTGGACGAATGTGAAAAAGTTTTTGAAGATACGCTAGAGGAATACTGTACTTTGGATAAAATTTTGGATAAATTTTTGGCGTGGAAAAGTAGCTACCCCGATACCTATCAAGGAGCTTACGTTAATTTATGCTTAGTGAAGATATGCGAAAATTTGCTGAGGCACTCCCTTTTAAGCCACGATTTTTGTGAGGTATGAGAAGCATTACAGCTTAATTATATTTACTTTTGTTTGTTCTTTGTCATTTAATTTTATAAATGAAAAGAAAGAAAAGATTAATGAAAAGTGTTTATCACAAAAATCAATTAACCACGGAAAACGTTTAATTTTATTCACTTTAACGAAATTCATTTTATTAATTAATCAACTTTGTTATTAAAACCAATAGTTTTATTCCTACCTTCTTTATTTATTATAACTGAATAACATAATTCATAATGTCCGTAGCCGCGTGAAGGTAAGGTTTCTGATAAAAATAACCCGCAAAAATGCCTTATATTAATATGCGCGAGAATTCTTCGATACGCGAACGCGATTACAAAATGTTGTGTGTTTACAGTACAACGATTTCCTTAATGCACGCTTGACTTGCCGCGCAGCTGGCATTACGCGGCTTTTAACAAAGCTAGGGGGAGAGAGGGGAGAGGGTAACGAAGGATAGGAGAGGGGGCCACAACAATGAAAAATATATGTTATTTAGGTTGGTGGGTTGGTTTGATTTTGTTGTTTTTTTTTCTTGGGAAATTAGAGTGTTTAAAATGAAAATATGGTTTAATTTGTTATTTTATAATACGGAAAAGGTAGTTTTAATGTTGGTAGTTCTCTTAAAGACTTATAGCAATATTAAATTTATTTTCATTTAAAAATTTTGCAATATACATTAAAAAATAGGAAATTTGGACCTAGGAGGTAACTTAGGCTAGGTATTTGCCAATATATTATATAGATGATAATAATTAAAAAATTACAAATTATAAGGTAAAATATACTCTTTGATTCAAAGATATTATTAATTTCATTTTCATCCTTATTTTTTCTATTCTGTGTGATGAAATAGGAAAAATATGTAGTCCAAGAAACACCTTGGCTTATTCCATTGCTGCGCTACTGTGGACCTGGTGATGGGTCTATCATGAATTTAAAAGTCGAAGAAGATGACAGAATAGTTATTGTGCCTAATCTCATAGCCGACGTTTTCATCCCCAAACTTACATGTATTTTTTTGTATTGTTTCTTAATTCATCCCCAAACTTACATGTATTTTTTCGATTGTTTCTTGATTTTAATAATTATGATATTTTTATAGCTTTTTACAAATAGTTATTGTGATAGGTAACTAATGCTCTGGACGAAACATTGAATTACTTTCATTGTTTTATCATTTGATTCAGAGTATCAACTAAAATTTTTAAAGTTTTTTATTCGATAACACATTTTACTTTTTTGATTATTTTATTATTAATGTTTTTCCTAATCTTAGTAATTTAACACAATACCATTGAGTTAAATTGATAATTTATATCTTTGTTTGGTGGCTTTTAAATTTAATATAATATTGTGTTTGATGGTTTAAATATATTAAAACAAATTACTTTATAATATTTTAGTTTTCATCCAAAACGTATATGATCCCCTTTCCACTCGACAAACCGAAAACTTAGTCAGTTTAATAGGGGAAATAGCTAATTATTGTCCCTCTTTCAACGCAGACGATCGTGGAACTCGGGTAAACTAATTTGTATTTCGAAAAACAAATTTGCACAAATTCATTTCTATATAAAAACTAACGTTATTAAGCAAACAAAATTTATATAATACCTTCATATATTATATCTCGCTATTAATTAGTGATGCAAAGTAAATAACTAGCTAAAAAATTCTCAATATTAAATGAATAAAACTTCTATAAAGTCCAATTAAATGTTCGAGAAATATTGTTCAATTGAGTATTAAACAGGTGTTTCGATAACTTATTATGAACATTCGGAATTTTAAAACTTTTATATGTATCAAACGTTAAAAATTTGTTCTGTAATAATAAATGTTATCTCTTGCCAAATCATATAATAATTTGTTTAACCATTTATGCTTTTGTAGAAAATACTTAGAACATTGCACAATTATATTTGTTACGTGTTTAAATTGCAGGACTTTTACAAGATTATTCAAGAAAAATTTATCAAATCACTCGAAAACGACATATACCTACCTGTATATCCTCCAAAGTATGATTTAAATTAAATATAAATAACTTATATCCCATTGTTTTATATGTTATTTTGAATCTATTCTTAATTTTAAGAAAAGAAAATACATGAATACAAATCTTATAGAGATTTATGCCATGCAAATCTTAGATTTTTTATATAATTGTATTTAACATACCCAGAGGAATAATTAACTTATATTCTTCGTTTGGTTGTAGCGTAATGGAAAGCAAAAATTCTGCCGTTATAAATTACCACAATCGTCAATTTTGGACTTGCATCAAGGTAAATACATGCGCTCTTATTCTAAATAAGATGATGAGGTATTTTGAAATATTAGGGCAGTCTAAAAGTAGTAGACCTTTCAACAAAGATTAAAATTCATTAAAATAATAAATTTTAACTTGTGTTTTGAACTTTTAAATCAAATAATAAGTTTCTTTGTTTTTATTGTTATGTTAAACCTTCTTTTTGGCTGATGCAATATAGCTCATGGAAAATGTCTTGACCTGGAAGGACCTAATGTCGGAAGAACTTATCAAGGAATTAGCTTTCGACGGCATACTCAATCGATATTTAATCCTAGCCTTTCAAAATTCTCCAATCAATAAAGGCGTTTACGAGAAATGTTTGAGGGTTAGTTAGACAAAAGAAAATTTTAGAGATGGGTTTAGCAAAAGTTTATTAAACTAAAGTTTTTTGCACAGTTTTATTGAATTTTAATTTCTTTTTTGTTTGTAAATCAACATAGTTCAAAAACGTGCTTTATTTTGCCAAAATTTTGGGACTGAAATGTTTCATGAGGTTGTAAAAGCATAATCTGCCAAAATATTTAGCGAGGTTCGTTAAAAAAGATTCTTACAAATGCTATGAAATGTATTGAGCCTGCCATGTTAAATTTTGCAAATTTTAACGTTTTTGTTAAATTTTGCAAATTTTAACGTTTTTGTTAAATTTGCGTTTTTGAGTTTGCAAAATATAGTTAGAATTGGAATACCCTCTTAGAATTTTGTATAAATTTTGGCTACGATCATGTTGTGACTTTTTTGGTTTGACCATTTTAACTTTTTCGAACTTGACTGTAATTTAGCTAATGTATATATATTATGCGTTTTTTAATTTTATGAGCAAGTCGCGATTACATATTTCTGTTTGACAGCTTTTGAAGCCTATGGTAGTTGTTTCTTAAAGTTATTGTTATGTTTGACATTAACGAAAAATATCACCAGCGAGAGGTTTATTTGCTAGTGATGCATCTAAAATCTTTTTTTTATGATTTGACATCTAAATTTAAATCTTACAAAATGTAATTTAATTTTTTTTTATACCTTTTTAATGTTTTAATTGGTTTGTATCTCTCATAGATTGGTCGTAATTTGAAAAGCTTAAACACGATCAATGACAAAGGAGAAATTATGTCTGAATTTCAACCATTTTGGCGTTACCTCAATTACCTCGTTGAAAAAATTCGGGAATTTTCATCCTCAAGTCTACATACCGAATTTTATCCTTATGATAAAGAGTAATATTTTTTTCATAACTTTTCATTCATTTTTTCTTTATTTTTTTATTTATTGAAAATTAATATTTTCGTAATTAATAATGATGTTTTTTATTTATAAATTTTTTATTTGTTTAGAGAAATACTGGAAACTTTAGGGCAGCTGATCAATAATATAGCGAAAAAACGGAAAAAGAAATGAAGCTGCTTCGTTATTATTTAGCGTTATTTAAATGTAAATTTTATGTATAAATTGGTGGTTAAAAAAATTGCTTCATAAAGTTTAGTCTCCATTTCCAAGCTCTTCGTTCTTATCCTCTAATGAGGTTAATGAATAACGAACAAATTCGATTTTTAAATTATAACAACATTTTCAATTTCCGGCACCAGTTATTATTTGGTAGATTAATCATGTTATAAAATGAGCTCATTTTTCACTTATAACTGCTTCAAATATATGATTTTAAATTAGATTTTTTATTTATGATGCTTAAGTTTTTTTTATTTTAAGAAAGATGTTGGGCCTTAATTTGAAAATTTAAAAGGGAAACAAGGCACGGGCTGATCACTTTTGCAGGGTTTTAGGGACTAGCTAGCAGTGAGCAGAAATAACCGGGCCAGTAACTGTCGGAAATTAAACTTTTGGGCAGGCACCCTAACTAGATTCGGGTTCAATTACTGATTTTTTAATATATTATATTATTTTGTCATTGATTGCATAACATTTAGTTCTTAGCCCAAAAAATCGTGAAGTTTAAAATTTTTGCAATCTAACAAAAGTAGTGGTAATATTTAAAAACTCATCATTTCGGGCGGGATGGCTCTAATGATTCGGGCTTGGCCGGACGGACAATATAGCTAAAAACCGGGCCGGGTCGGACAGAAAAATTTGAACTTATCTGACCTCTGGTAGCTATTAGAAAACATGGAAATGTATTTATATTTGAACAAAATTTTAAAGCCCTTAAAAATTGCCCCTCTCTAACCATTTGACGTGTGGATCAATATTTCGGCCTCCTGGTATTTAATAGCAAGAAAACCAGGTACGTATAATTACTAGTGTTTAAAACGGCTGGATTTTGTTTGGTCGGCCTTTGGTTTGAGTCGACTAATAATAATTACCATTTAATTGCTGAGAGAAATTGTCTACAAAATGTTAACTCGAACTTAAATAAAGAAATGACAAAGCATTCTTTAAAAGCGCTTGATACTTGATATAAAATCGCTATATTTAAACAATAAGTACCGATAACTTTTGTCACACCACGCCTAATGAAACAATCCCTCTTATCGAGGTTATAGCCAGCATTGGAATTAGAGGGGGGCAAATGATTTAGGGATAAGCAAAACAATCATTTTTTGAATTTTAGCCATAATTTTAATAAATACGAAATTTCGGATTTAGGGGGGGGCAGTCGCCCCCTGCCTTTCCCCCTTGGTTACGCCCATGCCTTTTATGTAACATAATTTTGACCATATTTGAATTGGTATTGGCTCTTGACGATTATTATACTCGTTTATTGAATATTATATGCATCATTTTTTAATTGACAATAAAAAAATGTTTGACAGTAGTATGGATTGATTAAGAGAATTTGCTCATCTTGCCCGTATTCATCGATTGGTTTAAATTTTAGAATGTTTTAAAATCATCTTTTAAATTTACAAAATACCTATTATAATTTTTTAATCAAAGAGGGGCGAGGGAGTGTTTGGATCTCATTTCGGTATCGAAAGGGAAATCTCGTCGCGACTTATAAAAATATCGGTCTCAGGTCGCCGTGACGAGAAATTTCAACAAGTCTCGACTAAAAAAATTTGTTTATACTACATATTTTCTCCTGATTTATCTAAATTATTATAAAAGTAAAAAAATTGTAATCAATATGGCAAACCATTTTTTCAATTAAAAGCCATTCATTGTAAAGATACATTTATCTTCTACACTACTTTACTGGAATGTAATATAAATAAAGGGTTTTATTAATGGGGTAAATTTACATTTTTGTTAAAGCTATCATGTCTGCCAGATAAATAGCATTGCTACTGGAATAGGAAAATAAGACTGTGAGGTTTTGAATTTGCAAGTATATAATTTTATAACAAACACTTTTAGTTTCTAAAAGTAAACTATTCCAGCATCGATGAACCCATCGCAGAATATTTCTTGATCCATTTTTTAAATTGTTTCGAAATAACAATTTACTATTAAAGATTATGCTTATGTAGTGATGCAAACCCGAGACGAGATGATACGAGATTTTTCCGGCGAGATCTTGGCTTAATTTTTTATAGATAATAAAATTTTAGGGAACCGGTCAAAGGAGCACAGAAATAGGGAACTCGTCATGATTGCTCAGGATGAATTTAACATATTGTCTTAGCACAAAATATTTTATATTATCATGTCCTAGTGAAATCATAACAAGTAAATATATGGGCTAGGGTAAGGGTTTGGGTTATAATAACAAAGTGTGCTCCTTTCCTGATGAGCTCCTTCCCCCACTCAAATTTTAGTAACGTTATTCGTGCATTTTTATTTTGTGTGATTCACATTAAGGTAATAGATGTAAATCAATATGGTTGGAGTATATTTAATATTAAAAAAGCACCCAAATGTAGTAAATATTATATATTTTTGCAAAAAAATTAAATTTTGGTAGTTTGAGTTTATTGCCCTATGTATGAGTGGCTCCTAGGGTATGTGAATAATTTAATAATATATCTATATATTTGTATTCATCGTTATATAGTGATTTTAACCTTAAAATCAGTTGAGTTCTGATGGTGTAGTAAATATTACTAAAGCATTTTAAAATTTCTCAATTTCTCATCCGGCCGATGTGGTAATTAAATTGGTGGTTACTTAATTTGCATAATTATCCATATTAAGTTAAGGTAGCTCGAAATTTTGAGCACCATAGCTACATCTGTGCCTGCCAAACGATTATTAATAAATTTTAATGACACCGTAATAGATTAAATCATGAAAGTTTTTATGCCTTAACTGATAGTATACCTCCTAAACTTCGAACCTTAAAAACACATAATGCAGGTGCCAATTTACTAAGATTTCTTTTTATAAATATTTATCTTATTAAAATGTTACACTCGCACTTTATGTTTATACGTTATAGTAAACATGCAATAAACTCTATGGGCTTTAATTGATGGTACCAACAATGGACTAACAAATTTGAGTTAAATTAAATAAACAAAGGGTCTAATGTGACTTTAGACGTGAAACGGTCTCAATTAACCCAAATTTTTCGTAAACTTATAAATTTCTATTTATATTTGACAAACATATTAAATTTGATACAAATGGTATATTTGTTCAAACCAGAAAATTTAATCTTCTATACTTCAAGTTTATTTATAGTTTTTTTTGTTTCATTTGCACTTTCTATAGAAAATGTTAAGTCGGGCTTCGGGCGGCCTGTACAGGGCAATACCTAAAGGCAATTCATATGTTAATGAAAACTACTAAACTTTCAATTTTACGCCTATATATATTTTATATTTCTACTTGGGGTGTTTAATCCAATATTAAATGTCTTCCAATTATATGAATACACTTTTAATATTTTAAATGTGAATTCTATAAAATAAAAATACACAATTATATTCTATACATGATTATGATTGTTAATGAAGAAATTTTAAACCGTGATCTCATATAACCTCGTCTCGATTTCGGCTCAATTTTCCAAGTTCTTGTAAGACGACACGAGACATATTTCTCAAAATTTCAGCATCACGGGTTTATTTTCTACGTTTCAACCCCCCCCCCCTTAAAGAACACTACTGGAGTTATATGCAAAAGGTGCATATAAGCACTAATAACCTAAAACCTTTATCATGGCTAAACAGATAACCAGTCGATTTAATTAGTGGAAGCTATAAGCTAAATGTAATGAATGTTTGGAATATTTCTAGGAATATTGTTTGTATTTGAGGTATTTTCGAACTCAAATGCACAATTCTTTTTCTCATACGCAATTTTAACCGAACATTACAACCCCCTAACTTACATTAGATTAATTCTCACCTATAAGTTGATACTGTCCATATGCTTAAATTATAGAAATATATTTTAAAACATTGAAGGATGCAAATTATAAGCAATGTCTTTGAGTAAAATCTCATAGAATGTTAATAGCATCTACATAGTGGATATTTATACTCCATGCCCTGCACAATAGTTTATTTTTTATGTTATCAAATCTTTTATATTTTGATTATAAATTTGTAACGAATTGATTATTAATTGTTTTATATCAGCAATGTGATAGAGAATAAATTAAAAGTTGTAAAATGCTTGAGCACCACGAAAAAGCCTCTTATTGTGAAACACGACCTTTATACCGTGCCTCTAAAAAGCTGACCTCGGTGAAAGTATCTAAATAATGGTTTCTTTATTTTTTAAGGTTTTTACAATCAGTTCGGAATCTCAACATTTAATTATTCAAAATGTTCCTGATATAAATCTGAGTGAAGAATTGCAAAATTTATTAAAACCCTATGGAAAAATATTAGGTTTTAAACAATTGAAAGATTATCCTTCTGAGCAATTTTCTACAGCATTTTATATTAAGTTTGAAAACTTTCACCAATCCAAGTATTTATTTAAAATAAATCTGTTGTATAAATTAAGACTTGTTAAACAAAAATTTGATGAATATTCCTTTTTTGGATCATTATTACACATATGTTATGCACCAGAATATGAAAGTGTTGAAGAAACAATAGCTAAATTTAATATGCATTTAAAAGATGTAATAAACAGAACTTCTGATTATAACAAATACAAAGATAAATAAAATTGTGTTAATTATCAAATAATATTATTTAACAAAAGTAATGAAATGGCAAATAATAAGATAATTTAAATTACAAAATTTGTTTTTCCTATAGGATCTTTGTCCTATTATTCACAAAACACTACCTAAATTTTCAGTATATATAATTGATTAAAGAAATCCATATAATTAGATTAGGTACTAATATAAAGGGATACATTTTAAAAGATAGTTATTTCGATATTACATGTAAACTTTGAATTGTTTATGCATTGTTTAGAAAAAAGAGATTATAAATATTTAAGGGCAAATTTTAATAGGCAACATAAAAGAGAATGACTGCTTAATTGAATATAATTACAAATTTTTGTACTCTTAAAACCTATAATTTTCAACATTCTCTTATAAATATAATTGTAAACACAAACAACTATATTTAAATATTAACAAATAATGGAAAATTATACTGTTGGTGATAACAAATGCAATTATAATACTGAAAGGTGATGAAGCAAAAACAATAAATATAAACGAAAACAAGTTCACAATTTGTGAATTCAATAGCAAAGATTTATTAAAATTAATGAGATTCCCTCAATTTGAGCAAATCTTTCATGTGCCCAGCAAGTTTGTCCCTAGCATTACCGAGCTGATCTAAAGGAATAAGTTGCTTCAATTGTTGATCTATGTGGTCAACCGTTGGTCCTTCATAGACTGGTGGTGGTTGAAAAGTGTCACTTACACTTTTTATGGTAGCCCCATACCTTTGTGCATAATCTGCCCACCCTATATTGTCATAGTATGGATTGTTTTGAAATTGAATAATGATAATTATAAATTGTGTCTAGTAAAAATGGCGTATTATTTAAAAAATAATGTAAAGGGAGACCAGCACTGCCTATAAAGTAATAGCCTTTTGATAGGTACATGTTTTATAAAAAAAAATATCTTTTTTTCAAATACTTTTGAAAGAGTTATTTTAAAAATGCTTACACATTTTTAAATGTATCATTAAACTATATGAGCATAGGCTATTTTTGATTGTTAGGATTATATATAAATTCTAAAAAAACTATATTATCAAAAGTTAAAGAAAATTTGAATGTAGCAACTTAGTTAAACTTCATTGGTTTTAACGAGCTATAAATTTTATCTAGTTACATTTTGCAATACAAAGTATGTGCACGTGTATAAAAAGCTGCAGACAATAAATATATTTAATTTAAGAGTATCTGTGGTAGCTTATTACTATAATGTTGTGAAAATGGGTGGTTTTTTTTGCTTAACCTTTGCTTTAACTAAGACCGATGGTTGACTATAATCTGTTTTTCAAATTTGACTAAGCCTAGAGGATGACTAAGAAAAATAGACTGAAAAACGTAGGATATGTGTTATCAACTAAAACCAAAAATTGGCCAAACAAACCCAAAGTTTTTAACAACTCACTAGTGATATAGGTCAATGAGACGCTATGCAATTAAAAATTCCTATTTGGAAACATAAGCAAATCCTTTTTACCATTCAGCTGCCAAAGATGTATAAACCAAAAAACCTTTGGTATGGTTATGTTTAGTTGCCTAAAACTATTTAACATTTTTATCTTGAAGAGGTTTATGGCCAGCAAACAAAACTAAGCCGTTTTTACACTACTATACTATATTTTTTAAGGTTAGCCATATTTATAAGAAGTGACATAATAAATAAAGTGACTTTATAACAAAAAATGATTTTTAAAATTAAACATGATAAAGGCACTTTTCTGACATGAAAACGGAAATTAACTTACAAATTTATAATCTCTTACCATTAGCATTTAAATGGGCAACTTGAAGTGGTCCCAAAAAAGCCCATCTCAAGCATAATCCATCCGACATCACTTCATCCAAATCTTTAACTGATATTACATCTTGCTGTAATAAGGAAAAAAAAATATTGGAGTAAATTTAGTAGGAGGATTAATAAAATTGTTCCTTTTTCAAATCTATATTTGATTGAACAAAAATTGACTACCATTTTTACTGACAAAACCTTTAGATTGCTTAAATTAATGTTTATTAAAAACACTTGACAAAAAAATAAAATATGTGCTAGCTTGTTTAAAATTATTCAAATCAAGTGACATTAGGGGAAGAACTCAGTCAATTCAAGCTCATTTCCCCTCTAAAAACTTTTAATTACCATGGTAAAGCATAAAATAAAATTTTTTAAGACTTAATTAAATGAAATAAACAAAGTTTTTAAATAATTATATCATACTCACTTGGATAAGATTGTAGCACTCATTAAGAATAGCATACTGAAGACGATTAACTATAAATCCTGGAATCTCCACTTTTAGTACTACTGGCTTTTTACCCAAACTTTTAAAGATGTCTCTGGTAGTTTCTACAACAGAATTTTGAGTCCATGGAGATTGCACTATTTCAAGAATTGGTATAATGCCTGGTGGGTTCAACTTAAGATGAAAAAAAAAGTAAATATTTGAAGGTTTTTGATTATATTGATATGAATTGCTTTGTATATTAAGCCTTGGTATTAGAACTAAAAACACATCTAGATTGGTCTATTAAAACTCATAAACCAGAATAAATAATTTTATATAATGTATAGATCATGTTAATAATTACAGGATGGGTAACAAGCATATGACTTTTATGCTTGAGGTCTTGTGAAAGAATGGATGGAAGAATTGTGCTTGTAGAAGATGCTAATATTTGATCATCCTGCATCAATTTATCAATTTCTGTAAAAACTTTTCTTTTTAATTCCACATTTTCATAAACACATTCCTAATTTTTTTATAATTATAAATTTTAATAATTTAAAGCTACTTTTGACTTTTATTAGTAATTAACTATAACATTAAGTTACAACTATAATATATACTAGAATAAAAAATGCATTTTGTAGGCAGGATTTTAGATCAGTAAAAATCTTGAAATTAGTATACAAATGTTTGCAATTATCATTCTCCAGCTCCTTCTCAATAAGTTCTACACACTTTTTAAGCTGAGGAACAGATGTATCATATAAATTTATTTTATATCCTTGTGTTCCGAACAAAAGTGCAAATGATTTACCAATCAAACCACTGAATATGGTAAATAAAATAATAAATAGATATACCTTCCAATAATTGCCACGTTTTTATTTTCAATTCCCATTTGAATAGCAATTATTAAAACAGATGACTCCAGCTGTAGAAAATGTAATCTCGAAATCTCCTCCAACGACAATCTATAAACCGACTAAATGTGGGCATGTGGAATAGATCTTAATATCAAGAAAGAAGGGACTGTTGTAATATGCATATTAATACAGTGTTATTATCAATGTTTTTATATCCTTGCCAAATATTTTGCCTCAACATATCTTACGCTACAACAAATAGAATGCGTACAATTAGCTTTTCTCCCTCTAATGCATTTTATAAATCTAGGCTGTTAAAAACTCTCCGGCGCATTTTAAGATTAATTTTAATTTATTTCTAATTGATATAAAATTTAAAAAAACAACGCAATTTCCCAAAAATCTCATTACTGGATATATCTGTTTCCAATTTAATTTCAAAATCCTAGTTTAAAAAGGGCAAATAACCTAAGTCAAGCAAAATTATTTTTCTCTCACTTGGACGCTCGGCATACCTTTAATACATTGCCCTCCTTATACTGGGAAATCCCCATCCTAAAGATTCCTACATCAACTGCTCCTAGCAGGTAGACGTCTACTCAAGGCAACCCCTACATTGTCTTTTTAATAAATTCAAATACATCAGGCGCGAAAAAGTAAATGCCCTTTTCAATCTTTTTAAAAAGCTAATACTCCGTCCGTTTGAGAGTCGTCTAACACTTCTTTAACATATTTTTATGTATTTTATAAAAAAAATTATCATTATTTGATACATAATTGTAAAATTTAATAAATTCCTTATACGTGAGTATATTTGTGCTGCCCAGTGTAACCTGTAGGTAACACCCCTTTTTTTCTCAACGTAAATAATTTTTTAAAAGCTAATACCCCGTCCGTTTGAGAGTCGTCTAACACTTCGTTGGAAGGAAGGATGCAACCCGACAACTCTACTCTAATCCCTTGGCAAAATGGTTTACACTTTAAATAGGATCCTTATATAGACATTTCACCCCGTTCAACCAAAATAACATTGCTCTGACCCTCTTGGACGCCCGTAAAACGGCCCAATATCAGGCCATCCTACCTTCAAATATTTTTATCCCTAGTGTTGCTTTATGTTATGGAACTTTTGAACCAGCGCCATGAAACTTTTTAAAGATATTAGCCGGCGCTTCCCAGTCTCTAAATATTTCACCAACTTAAACAAAAAATAGGTATTTTAATCGCTTCATACTAAACGGATGATATATTCGACGATTTCGAATTATGATTTATTTATTTTTATTTTTTACCTGCTTTTATATTATATATATACAGTCAAAATCGCTTAAGTGAGAATTTCTGGGCCTTAATTTAAAAAAAATTCTCATTTAAGCGATTTTTAGCACTTATACGATTAATTTAATTATTTATTTAATTTATGAAGGTTTTGCACTCGTGCTATATTTATGAAGCTATAGATTCCAAAAATTAATATCCGTAACATAATTTATGTATATATACATAAATTATTTAGATAAAGTTAATATTTTAAGCATACTTAACTTATGCACTTTTAATGCAAATCAGCAACAGCTGACATGTGTTGCATACATTTAAAATTTATAAATTTTCTAATGTATGAAACAATCTAGATATTGGCCCTCAAGCCCAAAAAAGTGGGAAAACATCTTTCCACGTTTTCCGGCGACAAACCGCTTCTGTTCAAAATAACGACAGTATCATAATACTGACAACCATTATATGTATATAATAAAATATATAGAATTATATGTAAGCAATTTCTACCTACTTATTATAATATATTAAACACTAAATTATATAATTAACAAAGAAAAGTTATTATAAAATTACTTAATCTTATTAAGTGTTATATACTTGTGCATTCCATGAGGAGTATAGCTTGAAATATATTCAATACTAAATTATATAATTAAGTATTACAAGTTAGTCTGGTAAAGGGTGCTATATAATTAAGTGTATATAATAAACTATATGTAATAATATAAAAGCAATTTATACATACTTAATATATTAAATACTAATTTTTTATGGTTGTCGTTATTATGATACTGTCGTTATTTTGAACATGATTCCGACAAACGTGAAGCATTTTTTATGAGGCAGAAAATTGCAATTACCATTTGTAAATACAATCCAATCGCGATATATGAATGTTTTCCTGATATTTATAATAATGTATAATCAAATTTAATTTTATTTAAGATGATTCAAAAATAAAGTATATTATATTAAAAAAAATATTTGATTTATATTTGTCTTATTTATACATTCTATATTAATATCCAATCAGAGGATATATATTCTAAAATTTACTATTTTAATAGTATGTTTGTTAAATTTTATAATAAACTTATGAAATCTTAAATGAATTTATATCATGTATTATAAATAAATCTTTGTTTTGTACTTGTCTTATATTTGCATATCTTAGATTATTACTAAAAATGGTTTCTTCACATTTGAAATAAAACTAAACAATGGACAAAAATTACTGTGATAAGTTTATTTAAATATACAAATTATTTAGTAAAATATTGTGTTATAAGTTGCTGATGACTTTCACATTTAAAGAGTTTATTTTCAATAAGGATTCAAATAAAGATCTTGTCATCCAGGACTTTTTGTTTGAATAGTAATTAACTGGTATTATTTTATTTTTAAAGCACCGTGGCTTTTGGTATTTTCCAATAACAAACATTTGTTTGTCAGTGCCTGTCTGATTTGTTAAAAAAAGTATGGTGAGTCTTTCTTTATTTGATTTTAAACCCATGACTTTTTCGGTATCAAAAGCAAAAGTGCTTTTGCTTCCAGCTTTGTAAAATAAACCTGTTTCATCACAATTGTAAATATTATCTGGATCAAAGGCTAATTAAAAATTATAATAAAAACTTGATCATTGATGATAAAAATATTAATTTAAAAAATTTACCTTCATTAAAATGATTTGAAAAAGATTTAGCCTTTGTAAGAAGCAAAGGACCATTAATTGCACATTGTTTTGAACTAATTTCAGAGAACCATTTTAGAAGGGCTTGTTCTGTCTTTATATATTGTGCTATGTAAATTAAATAATTTTTATTTATACAAACAATATTACTTTTTCTTTGTCTTTTTTTATTGAGAGATATGTTATTAGAAGCAGTCGTTTTCAAATCGGTAGCATTTTTGCATATACGGTATATTGTTCCTAATCCCGCATTGTAATTTTTGGCTAAAGTTGATTTACTGGTAAGTTTGGCTTCTTCTATAATTTTCAACTTTTCATGATAAGTTAAATTTTTTTTCATTCTCACTTAACCACATATTATCAAGTATAAAAATAATAAAATACCTTTAAAATTTTCCTAGTAATGCGATTTTTATCACTTATACAATTCTCACTTGTAAATATATTTTGCGCAAAATTAAAACGATGTGTTCAAAATATCGCGGTTATTTATCATTTATAAATATTACCATTTATCCGATTCTCACTTATACAATTTCGACTGTATTTCATGTTTTACTTCGCCTTTATAATTTTTCTACCGAATAAACAAAAGGTTAATCATATAAATTTGTCAATTTTTCTTTAATAATGTTTTTCCCCTCTACTCCACCATCTATGGCTATTAACTTATTCAATTATTTTCGCGGATAAAATTTTGGTGGCTTTACCTTGTTTTGAGCTAATATTAATTTATATTTTTTATAAAGTAAGAAAGGAGAACATTTTTTACTAAAAAATATTCGCTGTTAAAGAGGACATGTAAGCTCAAACATCTTAAATAATTCTTAGACTAAAAGGCCTTATTTATTATCCGCATCTTAGAAATAATTATGGTAGTCCCAATTTTAATTCTGATAATGATAATAATAATTATCCCAACCGTTACAAAATTAATAATAATAATTATCAAAATCTTTACAAAGCAAGTACTAATTACACAGGTTTACAAATTTTGACTTTGTGATTCCATCCTGCAATCGGACCAATAATCCTGATAGAGAATTTTGCGCTGATCACAAATATATTTTTAGTTTTCTTCCAAAACCTCCAGTTTTTTAGATAAATGAGGTTAAAGGTGTAAAAAATGGCCTTTTTTTATGTATTTTGAAGTTAAATACCAACGCCATTTTAAATTTATATTGAACAAAAAATAGTGTTTTGTGTAGATTTAAGTCTCATCTCCCCTTGTATTAATTTATTTTTTTTATTTCATCTCTATATTTAAATTTATACGCGTTCGTGAAACCCTTCCCCTTATCAAATTCGTCCCACTATGTCTAGAAAAAGGAGTACATTAGAGTACATACTGCGTACACGATGTTTACTAACACATATCTCTCTCCCTTCACCTACTCTCCTCTCTTTCTCCTCCATTCCCGCCCCCTTCATGTGTGCTTGGATAGATATGGGGGCGGGAGCGGAAGAGATGGAGAAAGGGAGAGAGATATGTGCTAGTAGGTGCCCTATCAACTCGCCGAAAACATTCTCGCCGAATTTAATGTCCCCCAGCTTAAAATCGTCCCCCATTCAACCAATCACAAATTGGGGGACCTTTTTTAGCTGGGGGACATTAAATTCTGCGAGATTGTTTTCGGCAAGTTGACGGGCCACCGTGTTAGTAAACAGCGCGTGTGTAATATGTACTCTAATGTACTCCTCTTTCCAGACATAGTGGGACGAATTTAGATAAAGGGAAGGGGTTCACGTAAACGCTTATAAATTTAAATATAGAGGTGAAATAGAAAAAAAATTTATACAAGGGGAGATGAGACTTAAATCTAAACAAACCCACTAATTTTTTTCAATATAAATTCAAAATGGCGTTGGTATTTAACTTCAAAATACCTAAAAAAAAGGCCATTTTTTACACCTTTAACCTCATTTATCTAAAAAACTGGAGGTTTTAGAAAAAAAACTAAAAACATATTTGTGATCAGCGCAAAATTTTCTATCACGATTATTGGTCCGATTGCAGGATGGTTTTTTTGTAGACCTGTGAATCTGAACCTCTAGGGTTTTGGATATCAACTCCCAATAACTATAATAAATATGCCTTCATCGTCAAATAAGTAAAATTATAAAGTAAACGAGACAAAACATTGTGCTGATAGGTGTGTAGGGCATGTCTATCGTGGGAACGCAGTCGCTGTAAGGCAGGCTGCGCATGATTGCCTAGTGCCATCTCACTCACGCATTAAAATTAAAATGGACCAGGACAAGATCAATTGTTTTAATGCATCGAATACCCTGTCTGCGGTGATAGATATTGACAATAAAAATTGTCTCAATTAGAGTAAATTCAAATGATATACTTAAATTTTGTCTTGCTAGACGCTTATCTTATTATCAAAGATAAAGTAGATACTTTAATAAAAAATGGGCTAAAGGACGAAGTGATTGAGCCCATAGATTATTTGGAAATGGGCTACACCTTTAGTATGGGTCGAAAAACCTGATGGAACGATATAAGCTGCGCTGACTATAGAGTTACAATTAGTAATATTATTGAATTAAAATACCCGCTGCCAATTTCGTAAAATTACATGGAACTAAATTTTTTCGAAAATAGATCTGGCTAACGCGTTTCTACAATTATAGACGAATGGTAGTCACGGCTTTTAACAATTAATACTGCTGCCGGACACTTGAAATTCAAAAGATTATTTTTGATTACCTTTTGGTTTAAGCGTTTCAGCCATTATTTTTCGACAAACAATGGCTTCTATTTTTAGTAATATAGACGACATTATAATTTATTTAGACGACATTTTAACGGCCGAAAAAACTAAAGAAGAACACGATAGTCGCCTTCTCAAAGTTCTTGATTTAACTAAATTAAAAGTCTTAGTTAGGAATGTATTTTTGGATTGAGCAGATCCTATATTTAGGTCCATTTTAAGTAATGTAATGGTAATATTCAACCTAAGTATGACAAGGTTTTTGCAATCAAGGATATAAAATTACCAACTAATTAAAAATAACTATTGTCATTTTTGAGCGTAATGATTTGTTAAAGCCGCTTTATTAATAAATATATGTGATTGGTCGGATTATATGAATTTGCCAATAAGCCTGTTTCATTTAATTGGGACAAAACTCATACAGATAATTTTAATTTTTAGAAAAGAGTTGATGCGTTGAACGTAGGCATCGGCGGTGCATTATGTCAAGTCGAGGTCCAGCGATGATGTGCGGATTACAGCGATGTCGCGAATTTTGATAGGTAAATCATTTACTGTAATCACGGATCACAAACCTCTAGTTGCTTTATTCAAGAAGGCTAACGATGAACTACTAATGTCTGGTAGACTTAGAGCCCTGCACGGGCAGCCCAAAACCCGACCCCGGTCCGGCCCGAATCGGGCCGAATTTTATAAAATAATCGGGCCTCGGGCTCGGGTCGGGCCTGATGCGGCGGCCCCACCCAAGGCCCAACACGGGCCTTAATTGGACTAAAGCAAATTAATCTTTTATAAAATAGGATTTAAAAACTCAACTTGATAAATAATTATTTTCGCACAGCGTACATTATTAAGCTTCAAAATTTCAACTTTTTTCCCTTGTCTATTATAATATAACTGACCTGAATCGCAAATCTTATTCTAATATCTAAATATATTCAAAGTAGCTCTTACAACTTTAAAAATAAGATAAGTAGATATTTCAAAAACATTTTTATTTTGAACTGTTAAAAATATATTTTATAACGTAAAATTTTTAGCATTAAATGATTAGCTGAATAAATTGTTACGAGTGATTTTTTATCTCAAACTTATCCTAGTTGTAAATTACGAGTAATAGCCATCTTTTTACATTTAGATGGTGAAATAATTTTCATAAATATAATTTTTCAAAGATTTAATTTGAAAAATCGGGTCGGGCTCGGGTCTGGCCAAAAATTAAAAAAAAATTGGGCTCGGGCCGGGCTCGGGCCGGGCTTGGGCAGAAGAGATATCATTTTGCAGGGCTCTAGGTAGACTACAATGTTGGCTAGTTATGTTATAAAATTTTACCTTAACTAAAATTCTGCAAAGGTGAAGGCAATTCTTTGGCTGATATCGCATTTGGGAGCGAGCAACATCGAAGCTGAAAATAGTCCTTTATCATGCGATATTGTCGGAGGCCAGGTGATAAATGCTATTAAAATTTTGGATTTAAATGATATAACCAAAAGCAATGCAGACCCTGATCTAGTTAAAGTAAAAAATATTGCACTAGGCTTGGACCATGATATTAACATATTAATACGCTTTAACGGGTTATAAACTAAATGTATTTAAAAAACTACGTGCTAAAAAAGACATGAAAGGTAAGTTGTCCCTAATATACTTCGTCAGGATGTGTTGATTGTTCTACATCAAGGTCATGCAGGTATAATTAAAATTAAGGGACTAGCTAGACAATATGTTGGCCAAAAATTAAACCAAGAAAGCATCGTCAAGCAGTGCGGGCCCTGTAAGCTGGACGCACCAATGCCGCGAAGGAATAATAAGGCTAGATGACCACGTCTTAAGTCTCCGTGAGAGAGAATACACATTGATTTTTAACGTTTTATATTGAATGTTAATGCATATTTTAGTTAGACCAAATTCAAAACCCTTTTCATGTCAGGTAAAGTAGCGATATATATACTTTAAAAAATTATTTTGCGCTTACGGATTACCTACGGACATTGTTACAGACGATGGGAAGGTTTTTGTAAGCGTAGAATTTAAAAATCTTTGTTTGGAAATTTAAAATTAACCGTTTACTAACGCCTCCTTAACACCCTAGCTAAAGCGGGCAAGAAAAAGGTTGTGTGAATTGTTAAAAATTATAATTAAGGGTAGCTAAAGAGACAAAGGGACGTATATGGCTGTTAAGATTATATCTCCACGATATCCTAATCGCCCGTCAGCTTAGACTATAGACTGCTCATGCCATATGTTAAATATGGGTAATTGTGTGTCTAATTTTCCTCCATTTTGAAGAGTATATTTGTTGTATTTTAACCTGTAATTTTGCCCTATAACAGTCAATTTACCTTCCTCACTAGTTTATAAATTAAAAAAACGTCAATAAATTAATATTATACAAAATATTGATGGCACTATATTATTAAACAAACTTTAATCGCAGTTTTTACATTTTTAATTTTTATGTATTTTTTAAATGATATTTATTTTAAAATGCTGTTTTTGATATCTACCCACTTAAAAACTTTTTTATTTACTTTTTTAAAATTATTTAATTTGCGAAAATTACTACTTTCTATATGCTCACAACGTTACAATCCTCGTTTCAAAATGGTGGAAAAAAGCGTACACATTTTGTGCGCTGATGAGCAGTCTATCTAGTCTATGCCCGTCAGTAAGCTACGAATTTTTAGAAAGAAAGTTGAGGTATCCGCATGACTCATTGTTTGTAAATATGTATGTATTTCACTTGATATGGACCAATTTATTTTAAAAGATTTTATATTGTTAAAAAATTTCAATTCTTCCACAATAATTTCTTTTATACTCTAAACTATAAATATATATAATTTTATATAAATACAACAAATATTAAATGTTTGAACATTTTAATTTTCATGAAAATCTATAAAACAATTATTTGTGGGCGTAAACATAAATATTAGCCATTTAATAAAATAAAAAACTTAGCATTTTAAAATAAAAAACTTAGCATTTCCTTTAAAATACTTAGCATTTAGATTAAAAAACTTAGCATAAAATACTTAGCATTTTTTAATAAAATATTTAGCACATTAATTAAAATACTTAGCAATTTGTAATTATTTACTTAGCAGTTAAATGATACCCTTTTAAATATACCTAAATCATTATTTTGGGTTGACAGAAACTCCTCATCAGACGATTCACTTAAATTTGAATCTTCATTATCATTTAATTCTAAAAATATAAAACTCAAATAAAATACCTTATTTGCATAATGTGTCTTTAAAGCAACATATGATTATTACAAAATATAATTATCAAAATAAATAATTATATATGATTTACTTTCATAAAATTAATTTTTACCTTTATTTATCTAATTTTAATGTTTTGAAATTTGTCAAATATGTTATTTACCTTTACGATGGGTAGAAAATTGAGAAGAAAAATTTTATAAAAAAATCGCCATTTTTAAAAAAGGGTTTTAATAAAATGCTAAATTAAAAATATATAATAGATCACGTGGGTCATATTAACATTCGAATCGAAAATATGGATTATGGCTTTACATACACACCATGCAAGTGATTTAAAATTTAATTATAAAATATTTATTATATAATTTGTGGTATGTGGATTGAGATACACAGTATGCAAATCCTTAATTGCATAATGTGTATTTATGCATACTGTGTATTTTAATCCACATACCGTTTATCTTCTAAGAAATTTAGAATTTTTTTAAAAAAAGTGAGCCATGAGATTATCAATAATATCGAGAGAAATTAGTTTGCCAAAAAAAAATCCTTCTAACATAGTTCATGCAATACAGGGTTAATTTCATCTAATTCTCCTAATAATTTATTGCTTAATAATTCAATCGTAAATAGACACTTTTTTATGTAAAATGTTTTTATTAGGTAAAAATGATAGATGAAATATATAATAAACGAGCATAAAATAATATTATAAATAAAAAACCATTTATCCGATTCGTCAATAGCCAGCACGAGCCATGTGGCAGAAAAAGATTTGTAATTATATATAGCTATTAAAATGCCGATTTTTTGTATAAAGCTGGGTGAATATTTATGGTCTTCTTTATCTAACGTTGATTCAATAAACGATAGCATAAGAATTTGGGATTATAAATTAATTTAAAAAACTTATTGTATATCTTTTATGCGGATTTTTAGTAATGATGGGAAGCTAAAAGTTTGTTAATGACTAATCTTTGATTTTAAGTGGGGGAGGGGCAGCAGCATTTTTCGTTCGATGAGCAACGCTTATGAGGGCAAGCTATTAGGATTATATATTTTAATTTTATTAATTTATGAAATATCACCAGTCATTTTAGCGAAGTGGAATTTTCTTTCGACAAGTGTCACTTCATCTATAATAGTGTAGATATATGTGCGTTGAACGAAATCTTATTGGAATTCTGCACATAAAATAAACACTAGTATAATTTTAAAGTAATAAACAAAAACTAAGATGTGAATAAAACGGTTTTATTATTAAAAAATGATAAAATATGTATTGGTTATGTCATATTATTATGATAAAATAGGAAGTGCTAAAAGCTTTTATACATATAGCAGACATGGTTATGAAAAACTGATCGAGTTATTAGTAAAAAAAGGTTGAATTCTATAAACCTCTCAAAATGTGGAAACTGATTTAGAAAGGATTTTTTTGTAAAAACCGAAAGCTATCAAATACTACTGATTATAAATTATCACTTAATTAAAATCTTTAAAAGCAATTTATTCGGGACTGGTAACTTTAATACCGATAACTAATAAGATCAATAATTGTATTTTTTATCAAAATTGAATGCATTTTAAAGAAGCTTGGCATTTTTGGAAAAAAACTTATCATCTTTATAAAAATTTAGCATTTAAAAACTAGCAAAACTTAACATTTCCTTTAAAATACTTTGCATTTGTATTTTGATTAAAATACTTGGCTTGAAAAACGTGCCGGATTTTTATAAAATACTTAGCATGTTAAATGAAAAACTTAGCACAAGTTACTTAGCTACGCGACTGTAAGGTTATACCAGGTGAGGCTATTGCAGCCCAGCATAGACTTGTTGTGATGGACTATACCATCTACAAGGCGAAAACACCAAAGCCGAAGAAATTAAATAAGAAAATCAAATAATTCCGGCTACCAAAAATGAAAGATACTTACAATGATTAAATAAATGAACGGCTGAAAATAGATGATCAGCAGAATGCTAACGATGTGGAATAACTTAGTTAACACGGTACGATCATTAGCAAGATGTGTTCTAGGAGAAGGCAAAACAGGTATACAAAAATATAAGAAGACATGGGGTGGAACGAAGACGTGCAACGCCTAGTCAAGTTGAAAAAAAGCTTTACAAGTTATGGTCAGGCAACAGATGAAGAAACAAGATTGTCATATGTGAAAGCTAAAAATGAAGCAAAACGTTGTGTAGCCAAGGCTAAAGCAGAGGTCTACGAGAATTTGAAAGCTAAGTTAACAAGTAAGGAAGGTGAAAGAATGATCTACAAAATCCCAAAGACCAGGGCAAGGAACTCAAAGGATGTGGTAAACGCAAAAACCTAAAAGAGCAAAGAAGGCATCACTCTCACTCTAGACCATCGAATCATAGATCGTTAGGAAGAATACTATAAAGAATTATTAAACAGTAAAAATGGATTTTCGGACCACAGCGAAAGCAAGGACTATAAATCTAACCCAGAGTTAGAGGTGACAGATAAGAGATTTACCAGGTGCTCAAAAATTTTACCATAAGTAGAGCACTGGGACCTGATCATATATGGAAGGTTAAATGTTAGGGCCCTTAGGTGTACTTGCAAAGCTGTTTAACAAAATACTTGCAAGTGGTATGATGCCTGATGAGTGGAGGGAAAGCTATGTTATACCAATATATAAAATTAAGGGATATGTACAAGAATGCAATACCTATCGGGGGATAAAGTTAGAGTCACGTAATGAAGGTGGGGGAAAAGGTTATAGAAGCTAGTCTTCGAAAAATTATTCAATAGATGAACGACAATTTGGACCCATGCCTGGAGAGTCAACTTCAGATGCAATATATGGTCTTAGGAGACTTATGGAATTATATAAGGAAAAGCAAAATGATCTACATATGTGTTTCATCGATATTGAGAAAGCTATGTATAAAGTGTCAAGGCAGTTGATATGGGATAGCCTGAATTCCAATGGTGTACCCAACGGTTATATAATGTTAATAAACGATATGTATAGAAATGCAAAAACCAAACTTCGGATATCCAGTGGTACATCAAAGGGCTTCAGTCTAAATGTCGGTGTGCATCAAGGATCAACACTACGTCCATTGCTCTTCATAACAATAATGGATTCGATAACTAAGGACCTGAAGCGCAAATCACCATGGGCATTGCTCTTTGCGGATGCTATAGTACTGTGCGCAGGCTCATATGTGGAAAGCAGGCTAATGTGTGGATGGAGCGAATTTAAAGCAAAGTCCTTATTGTCAATCGAGAAAAAACTTATATGCTTAAAGTCGGGTAATGCATACAAAGAAAACACCTGCATATCGATGACTGGTGTTTAAGCAGTAGGAAGGAATTCAAATATTTTTGTTCTATGGTACAATGTGATGGAAGTGTGGAAAACGAAATTTGGGCAAGAGTAAGTGCAGGCTGGCTGAAATTCAAGGAGTTGAGTGGTGTCCTATGTTACAAACACATACCACTCAAATTGAAAGGACGGTTATATAACACCGTTATTGTACCAACGGGATTGTGTGGAGCGGAATCTGGGCAATTAAGGCAAAAGATGAGCAAAGCTCGGGTACAATGGAGATGCGAATGTTAAGTTGGATCTTGGAAATAAGAAAAAAGGACAATTAAGGAATCAAGACATAAGAAATAAACTAAATGTAGTTCCGATTCAAAGAATGTTGGTGGTAAGAAGATTAAAATGGTATGGCCATTTGGAGAGACGGGAGGAAAGTCACCTGGCAAATCGTATCAAGAAAGTGCAAGTCGAAAATAAGCGAAAGAGAGGGAACTGACAAGGAAACATAAAATAGATATGGACTTGAAGGTACGAGCTAAAGCGAAGCTAGTGTAATTACAAGAATACATGGAGAACCTACCTGAAGGAGCTACTAAGTGTGCCAAACAGCTATAGGAAAAAAACATCCCTATCTTTTTTAGCATGTGACTCGAAAATTATAACAGACATATAACGTTTTCGCTCTTACTAGAGCTCATCAGTATGCCATAGTTAATTTTCTCGTCATATTCTAAGCGAGATAGGTATATATTAAGGCAATTATCAATCCATCTTACGTATCTCGCTTAGAGTGTGACAAGAAAATTAACTATGGCATAATGATGAGCTTTAATAAGAGCGAATCCGTTATATGTCTGTTATCCTTTTAGAGTCACATGCTAAAAAAGCTAAGGATATATATAGTCAAATTAGTCTTTAATTAAAAATGCCTATAAATGGCGCTAATTACAATGTACTTTTAAGTTAAATGAAGCACTTCTAAAAGGGGTATTTAATATCTTGTTCAAATTCAAATTATAACAATAGAAAAAAAGTTAATTGTGAAATTAAACAACTGAGAGAATCAGTATTTAAAAGTTATTGTCCCTAATGATATTTTAGATTTTATTTTATTTAATATTTTAGATGAAATTAGAGTTGTTAGTGCAAAGAATAACTTAGTGTTTGTATATATTTTGTTGAATCCAATAACCCACATAAACAATTTTTTTAGGATTTTTATCCCTTGAAAGTTTTGAAACATTAATCAAAAATCATTTATTAATATTTATATGCTCAAACTCATGATGAGGTATCACTAAAGAAAGGGAAAAAATGGTGTGCAAGCCATTTTTCGAGAATCATTGGCTTTATATGTGGATGTGTTATATAAAAATATGCAAGAGATGTTAAACAATAAGCATGTGAGATAGACAATTAAATCCAGAATAGGGTTTTCGTGAATTTGCGACTTATCAATTTTTTAAAATTTGCATCCTTTATAGCCTGGCACAGCTTCTTTATTTGTAATATTACAATGAAAAGTTTCATTCTGAAACAAATACATAATGTTTTTTAATATAAAATTAAAAAAATTGCTTAAGGTGCCAAAGCTTGGGTGGCCCCAAAGGGCCAGGTTTTTGCTCTTGGGGGTGCCTTGGCCCCAACGCCTCCCCCCCTAGCTACGTCATTGTCTATTGCATCTGACACATTTGTGTTGTTTGGATATCAAGTGCTAATTCATAATGAAAAATTAATAGCAAACCACACGACTTACATGAAATTTTTGACAAAAAATTGGCATAAGTTTTAATCGATTTAATAGAAAAAACCTAATAAACGGGCTTTTTTATATAGTTTAAAAAAAGTAATAGCTTAGCGATAGCAAAGAGTGTGGCAATAATAAAGGCGAATTAGGGAAGCTTTGTTAAACCAAATAAGATTTGTTAAAAAAAATAAATGATATTAGAATAAAATTTAACACTTGCATGCATTGTGTCAATTTGGGCATGACGCTTTTATAGGCACATGTGAATTACGAACAATGAAAGGGCTAAATAAATATAAATAATTCAATCCTTTCCATGAACGTAGCTAGGGATAGGGACTCGATGGAAATAGAGTGGTTCGGGAAAAAATTATAGAAATAACGTGGGAACGGATGTCTAAATCAAGTTTCTTACTCTTTTGGCATTGATCAAGTCAAGTGAAAAGGTAACAAAATAATACACTATTTAAAAAATTTCATTAAGCCCGATTGCCCGAATCCTATCATCGTGCCCACCCGGGCCGGTCCGAAAATAAAAAAGGAAGAGCAGATTCGGGCAGCGGGCCGGGCTGGACAATCTGGTCTCTGTATGTAAATATATTATAATGTCTAATAATTCTTTATTTATTTGAAGTTCTACATTTGCAAGCATGGGCGTAGCCGGAAATGATAAATAAAAATATTAATACAAACACCCTTAAAAATTAAAACAAAATTATTTTCTGCCCCTCCCCTAATCGAACTTAACTTAAAATTACATATACAATTATTACCAAATTTACACATAAATTTAAAATTAAATATTAATGTGAGATTAAGAGTTGCAGTTGTGTTTGAATAGTCATTTATTTATTTCATTTAATATCAAATTTAAATGTATATTAGAAATTATTTTCTCAAATCAAATTGTAAGCTCTATTTTTTAGAAATATAAAATGTTAATTTTAAAGTATTCATAAAAATGATAATTTATATTGTAAAAACAAACATAGCATTTAAAAATTTAAAACAGGACCTTATTAAATCAAGGAGTCAAGCATAGGCAAAATAATATAAATGTTGTGAATTCAACTCGGGAGTACTTATGTAGAGAGACCTTACAGGAGTTTTTATTTAATATCACTTGAACAGCATCATAGAAATTTGGTTTTTTCAGTATTTTAATAATTTAGCAAAAGCTGTACCTGAAGATTTTATGCGTTTTGCCCTAATAAATTTGGAGATATAAACATTTTTTAGGCTTCAACATACCCCATAAGGTGAGTTAACCATCGAGAGTACTTATGGGTTGTGAGAACCCCAACGCAAGTTGTAATTTATAAAGCTTAATTTTTTTCGTATTTTAATTATTTAGCAAAAGCTATATTTCCTAAAACTTTGATGTGTTTTGTCTAATTTTCAAAAAATAAACGTTTGGGATTTAGTTAAAATAGTTTTTTTTTAAAAATAGTTATTTAAGCATTTATATAACATATAAAATGAATATAGTCACTATATTATTTTAATTATATAGTTATTGAAAATTTTGTGAGACTCCTTTTAGTAATTTTTGTAGTAAGCTGTTATGAATACACTTCAATTTATGATTGCTTCTATCAGACCTATAGACAATATATTTTGAACAAGCCTAACAGATATTATCTCAAAATTAAATCTCTTGTGATCGCAAAAACTTTTTATTTTTATAACTTAAAATTGTATGCAGGTTTTTAGCTAGAGGATCCTTAAGGTAGTAAAAAGCCTAAATAATGACCATTTTATACTTGTATTTTTCTGCATAGATGGGATCTTCCCCTAATAGCACGTTCCGTCGCTTTTCTATCTTCGAACGAACTATCTCAGGGAAAACTCTTTTTCAATTGGCTCTCCCAAGAGCGGTTACGAGTGGCTCGAAGCAATCCCGAGCAGGAATTTAGGACTCCATGTGTCTGGGGGGTGGGAGTTACGCATAGCCATAGGCCTCCGTCTCGGATGTGACATAGTATCCCCTTTCGTATGCGATCTCTGCAAACAGCCGGCCCAACCTAATGGTCATCATCCCCTCTATTGCAAATACAGCAAAGGCCGCAACCCCAGGCACACGGCGATCACCAAAATTATCGGCCAGTACCTTAGGAAGGCTGGCTACCCAAACACTTTGGAGCCCGTCGGCCTTAGCATTACCGGGAAAAGACCAGACGGGATCACACTCATCCATGGTCCCGCGGACTAAATCTCACTTCTGACTTCACCACGGTCGACATATTTGCCCCATCCAACTCCTGTCCCTATAGTCAGAGCAGAGAATAGGAAGACAACCAAATATTCCTCCCTCGCGGACACAATTTTCATTCCCGTTGTGGCAACCACGGAAATTTAGGCGCCGAAGCTCTCGCTCTTGAAACAAATTGGAAAAGCGATCTCCACAGGCAAAAGATCACAATGGAAATATAAATGTCACTGTTTAAAGTCGGTGGATTTGGATTGATAGCGTAGGTAGAAATGGAACGCGATATTTCTGTCTATAAAAGCCCATCGTCAGGGGAAAAAATAATAAAAATAAAAAAGGGAGATGAAGGCTCGAAAAATAAAAAATGAAGTAAAGTGAGTAAATACGGAGATATAGATACAAAAAAGAACATAAAAATTACCTGGCTATAGCGAGAATAAAATTTTTGATTACCTACACAATGGAAATCGTTAAATCCAATTCCATACACGGATCAATGCCACCCGTTTAGTTATGGCGCGTTTTTATATTTTTTTTTTGGTGAATGTAATTTTTTGTATACCATTTAATAAAGAATTTGTAGTATCATTTTATTATAATTGCATGATTTTTATATTTTCCAACCATTAGTAAAAAAAATTTGCTTACCATTTTTATTAGCTGTATTGTGTCCTTGACAAATATAAAACATTGCATTCTGATTTTTATCAATATTCTTTGGGTTTAGTAAATTACATATAATTTTTAAACTGCGATTTATAATTTTTTTTGCTATTTTATTCTTTTATAATTAAAAAATAACAAGTAAAATAAATAAATAAATAAAAAATAAATAAACACATAAATAAGGAAGTTAAGGATTTTAATATTCGGAAAACATCCGCTATGGCTAATGAATTATATTTACAGGTTAAGCCGATTTTCTGTCTTATAAAAAACGATTCGCGATTATCATAAGATATTAAAAAGATTTTTTTTTAATAATTTGTAAGGCATGGGGGCCAAAGGTTGTTAGGGTGGTTGTTGCAATGGGACAAAAAAATTTTGTAGTATTGTTAATTTATAAGTATTTTGAAATTTTCAGAGCTTCGGCTAAAGACTAGGGATCTTTGTTGTGATTAGATGGCGCAAATACGTCAGTACATGTATAGCTTCATGCTAATGAGTCCTTTTTCCAAAGCGCTTATAGTTTGGCCATCGGGTCATTTGTTATCTTCACAGAGGCATGTGGCTTCGAGAGAGGGGAAACCAGCTTTGGCAAAATAGTTATGTATGAGTTTGTTAACCGCGGTATGTCGAAGGTACCGGGCTTTGTTGCGATTACAGTGTAGGCCATGATGGCCATTCGACTTTATGGGGTTATTGCAAAGTGAAGAAATTGTTCAGAACTATATTTCATCCTAATCTTAGGCCTACTGCGATGCGGAATTCGTTGTTACATAGGAGTAGACCGAGGTTACGGCTTGGGAAAGCTTCGAGCCATTTGTGACCTAAGCGTGAAGTTAAGCTCCTAAGCGCTAGAAGTTCCTCTGCCGAAGCGCCATTAATGTCGGACGGCAGGCCATTCCAACACTTTTGAGAGTTTACTTCAGGGAATGAGTAGGGATGCCAACAAATTCCTTCCATTGTTGGAAGGCAACTTCAATTATTTTTTTGCACAAACCTATAAGAGGCTTTAATGTACTTATATTTAAAAGTTGGTAAGTGTTCCTATGTTGATGTTAAAGTTATGAACATTTTAAGAATTTTAATATGCCCCATAAGTGTGCCCAGGGAGATTTTCATAAGTACTCTTGGGAATTAAATGTGAAAATAAGAAGCTGAGGTCATGGCGGGCTTTGCGATTATCATCAAAGATTTTATATTGTGTATATGGTTTCGCGAATTGACTATAAGCTTCTTGTACACAGTGTCGTGTATCCACAATGTTATGTATATAAATCTTACAGACGTTATTTTTATTATAGTACTAGCGGGCAATGCCGCACTTATCCTCCTACAAAGCCATCGCTATTGTGTACCCAATGAAAAGAAATATATAATTTAATTTTTATTCGAAATAAATATAATTAAATATTGTATACTCGTCTATATTAATTAATGATGATTCTTTATTGCGTTAAGGTTAGAAGAGCATTAATTAAAGAGAGAAAAAATAACAATTTCTTTATTTGTTTACACTCAAAACTTTCCATCCCCAATCCAAATCCTGGCCAGCCCATGTCCTAACCTTAATTTACATTTTTTACGGTTTGAGGGCAAATTTTTGAATATACACAAAAAATACCTTAAATTTTTTTTAACTCTTGCTAAGCAAAAATTTCGCCCCCCCCCCTTCCTCCTAATCCAAAACATGGCTACATCCTTGTTTATAATGAACATTGTTTTGAAAGTTTTATAAGGACAATTCTATTTAGACGACGTCTTTAATTTATGGGAAGGAATGTGCGCTAATCAAGCTATTTTAGTGGACTAGAAGTTAAAATAGTAAACTCAGAGACAAATTGGCGAATAAAAAGATTCGCAAGTGGTAATAAGACACAAACAAAATATAAACCTAATTCTTCCCGATTCTTATGCTAAGTTATCTACAGTTCAGAGTTTAGAGTTAAAAAATGAAATATAAAGCTATAAATGTTAATAAAATTATATACGTACATAATTACATACATATTTTTTACTAAATATCTTGATTAGCGAGTTCAGCGGGCCTTTTTTATGGGATCGGCCCAGGTGTGCCCATTTCGAAAACTTTCGGGCCCGTCCCTAACTTTTTTGTGGACTTAAGGCCCGTCCGTACTCGTTTGGAATACTTCCAGGCCCGACAGGGTCCGTCGATATTTTTTATGCACTTTAAGCCTATTGTTAGGCCCGGCCCATTAATAAATTCAAAATTTTAGTACACATTTTACCATATGAAGCATATGACAGGAGCAGTTTATGTTTTGCTTAAAAATGCTTAAATGTTTTCGGGGCATGGTGCCGATCTTTTGCCCCAAATGAGAGGGACCTTTGGGAGTAGACATGGATGGTTGTTTTTTCTCATTTATTTTTATTCTAGGCTTATTGATTACATGACATAAGTCAAAACAGTTTAATGAAGTGTATACAAAAAGAGTTTTTACTTAACTCTATTTTCTCACGCAAGGTATATATTCTTCACATTCTTAATTGCTACTTATTAATTTACGGATACACATAGTCGAATTAATATTCGGCGTTGAGATTTATGTTAAATGGGGCAAAAAGGTCATTAAGGGGTAGTGTTGATGACGGAGACCAGCGGGCAAATTTATTAAATTGAACTTTTAGGGCACTTTAAGTGGAATCAGAGTTTCAGGCGTAGTGATACTTTAATATTCAATTAATTTTGTTTTCATATTATATTTAGTAATCACAGTTCTTATTACAAAAAATGTTTTCTTTAAAACCAGTTTTCTAAATGGTCGATAAGAATGCTCGTTATCTAAGAAAGGTGTTTCTTCTAATTGGGAATTTTACATAGATTTATTCAACCCTGGAAATTCTTTATTAATCTCCAAGTCCTTCCCGCCCCATTCACATTTTTTAATATTTTTGTTTTGTTCAATCTTTCACGATATATAATCTCCTGATTAGTTTTCATAATTTCGGTTTCACTCTTTGCATTATACTTTTTCTCCTATAGCTGTTTGTCACACTTATCAGCTCTTTTAAGAAGTTTTTCCATGTATTCCTGCACTTACACCAGCTTCTCATTAACTCATTTCACGTCCATATCTGTTAATGTTTCCATGTCAGCTTAAGCCTCCATCTTTTTTGCTTGCCTTCAACTTACACCTTCTTGACACGCTTTGCCAGGTGACTTTCATCCCGTTTTTCCAAATAGTCATACCACCTCAACCTTCATACAACCAACTTTATCTAAATCTGAACTACATTTAGTTTATCCCTTATCTTGATTCATATGGTCGTGCTTGCTTATTCCTAGTGTTTCGATCTCGTCTCATCTCGGTCTCAAAATCAAAATCTAGTCTCATCTCGGTCTTAAAATCAAAATCTCGTCTTGTCTCAGCCTAAAAAAATCTCGGTTCGTCTCGACGCAAAATCTCTAAATGTCTCGACTTTTAAAAGATATTTACGCTATACAAATTCTTTCCTTTATTTTTTTTTAAATTATAATATTTTAATAGAACAAATTTAAATTATTAATTACCATGATTCAAAAATACTCAAATTATATTGTTAAGCAACAAGATTAAACAAGATTACAACCAATTATTAAGCAATAGTTAAACACAAATACAATATTTAATTACTTACAATATTTCAGGATAATATGTAATTTTACAGATAATGGAGGGGGGGATTTTTACAGTCACAATAATTTTATGATAGTGGCAGAGACTGATGTCTAATTATCTTATCACCTTGCTTCTCTGCTATACCTCGAATGTCTGCTACTCATTCCCAAAAACCCTATTCCTTCATTACATTATAATATTATTTGTTAAACACTATTATATTATAAATAAAAACATGTGTTTCCCTTTTTCTATTTTCTCTTATCCTATTTAGCTATTTTTTACTTTTTGCACATTTTTCCTAGCAACATTTGTACTTATTTTGTTCTTATAAATATCCATCCCTACAATCGCTATTGTTAATTTCTCGCTCTGGCCAGATTTGTAATTTCCATTGTTTTTATCTATCAACGTGTTTATTTTACCCATTACCTCACTTAACTTCGTTTTTATTTTTTTAAAATTCATCTTCACCTTTTTGTCATTTCTTCCCCTGATGATGGTCTATATTAGCCCAAAATATCACGTTCCATCTCCTTTACCTTTCTAATCAATCCAAACCTACCGATTTTATACAATGACATTCACAATATCGATGATGTAATTGTTGCGAAATTTGAATATGCTTTAGGAATATTTACTACTTCATCAAAGCTCATTTTAAATGTTTATATTATATTTTAATGTTAAGGATATGAATATGTAATAATGTATTGAAAAATTATTTACACGTCTTAGGGGCCACTCCTATTTTATTCAACAGGCTATAATTATTAAAATTTGAATTAAACGCGACTATTTGTTTGTGATAAATTTCCCAATATCCAATGTGTTTTTATTATATTAATCTATATTTAACATCTTAAATGTGAATAATAAACTAAAAATTTTAGAGCCGTCAGACCCTTCGTTGGAGGGAAGGATGCGACCAGACGGCTCTACCCTCATCCCTTGGCAAAATGGTCTACCCCTTAAATGGGATTTCACCTGCATAGACATTTTCTCCCCCTCTAACCAGAACTACAACGCTCTGACCCTCGCCGAACACCGCAAAACGGTAAAATATCAGGTCCTCCTACCCTCTAATATCTGGGCTTTTGGTCCTGCCGCCATCAAGCTTTTTAATGATATCAGCCGTCGCTGCCCGCCCTCTAAATATTCCACAAATTTTTTACTTAAACAAAAAATTGGTATTTTTATAGCAAAGTACATTTAAATCCCTGGCCGACATCTGACTACTTTTATTAAATGACACATGCGACACTTTTTAATTATAATTTTTTTATTTTGTTTTATACCCGCTCTTATATTTTTCGAATTTTAACACTTCGTTTTTATAATGTTCCTACGTTCAAATGAACAAAAGATTTTTATTGCGGGACAAAAAAAAATTTACTATATTATGATTGTGCTGATCAATTAAGAAACTTAAAAGCAGACATCTCGCCAATAAAATCTCGTCTCGATCGCAAACCAATGTTTCAAAGTCTCGTCTCGGTACCGAGATGAGATCGAGATTTTTTTCTGATTTTTCGCATCACTAATTCCTAGATACATTACCGTGGGCAAAATAACGGTGTTATATAATAGTCCATTCAATTTGACTAGTATGTGTTTGTCAAATAGTACACCACTCAACTCCCTAAATTTTAGCCAGCCTGCGTTTGTTCTTGCCTTAATTTCAAACTCCAAACCAAGATATTGAATTCCTTCTTACTGCTCAAAACCAGTCATCGATTTGCAGATGTGTTTCAAATTTCAATGTATTCATTTCCCAACTCCAAGAATATGTATTCAGTTATAACCCGGTGGACCGTAAGGCCATTCCTTTCAATTCAATCTATCCACACTTTTAACAGCGTAAATAATTCCAACCTTGAACCTGCGCACAGCACTATATCATCCGCAGAGAATGTTACTCAAGGTGATTCACCTTTCAGATCCTTAGTTATCAAATTTATCATTGTTATGAAGTGTGTTGTTAGTGTCGATCCTAGATGCACACTGACATGCAGGCTGGATTTATTTAATTTGCTACTTTGCATATCTTTTTTAACATTATATGTTGTGACACCACTGGAACTCATGCTATCCCCTAGCAACTGCCTTTGAGCCAACTCAAGATCGAAACCTATATGAAGATCCTTCTGCTTTAAATTATTCCCTAAGTCGCCTGAGACCATGTATTGCATTTAAAGTTGACTACCCAGGCATCAGGGTTTCTTTCAGAAAAAATGCTCCGGGGGGGTAAAAAATTTTTAATTGCTAAACCATTTTGTATAATATTTACTAATTTTTGTTGGTGATATAAGTGATATATAAATAGATACATACACGCATAATCATTAAATAAATACATGTAATATTTTAGTGTTCTTTTAAGAAAGTATGTTGTAAAGAGAACAGACTGAGCATAAAGCCCCACCTAAGGCTTCATCAAAAATTAGCCATTTGTATTTAGATGTCCATGAGATCTTAAATTTATATGATGGTTTAAGCTTTAAATTTTGCCCATGTTTTTCACTTTCAGAGACTGAGCAATTAGGAGAGCTGCCAATACACTCATATTTATCAATTTACATTAATAAATAAAAACAACTTGCATAATTTTAATTACCAGCTTATCATAAGAAAAAGAAGAGACAGTTTTTCCCACTCCAGCAGAATTACAATTATCATCTTGACCTAAAACATGAAAATATATAATACTTCTATATTAAAACCAAAATCTTTCTTGCCTCTTTCAAAGTTCATGTGAGTTGGAAGTAGAATAATATCTGCCTTTAACTTATATAAGTTTAAAATATCTAATGCTTAAAAATAATTACCATAATTTCCCATAGTAAGGGATAAAACAAGAGTTTTTTTTAATTCAGTCCCATCTTTACCTATTACAGACAAACATATTCATGTCTTATTTTATATAAACACAAATACCCATACATAATTAAAATTATTCCAAAATAAATCATATTTACGATCTTTTTTATTAGGCTTTTCCTTTTTACTAAAGTGTAAAAGTAATTTACCAGACATCTGCAGTTCAATAAGCATATTATATCAATAAAAAACAAACAATAGAATCTATTATTAATAATAATTCTTTTTAAGTTTATAAGTAAGATAGTGATTTAATAATTCTAAAAGCATTTATTTATGTTTATTTACCTATTGATATTTTTTAATTAAAGATATTTTGTAACTTTCAAGATTGTAAATTAGGGTTCACAGATGTTAAATAATGATGTCTATGAATGAATTCCACCTGATTTGTAAAAAAATTTAATTTCGCCAATTTTATATTTTTTTATTGACAAATTAAATTAATTTATTGAATTTCCATTTTAGCCTATTAATATAATTTATGACTTCATGATGGAACTTGAGTTCATGCTTCCTTCAATCAAAACTCTCTTTGAAATTGCCCAGGGCCGGGGGGGGGGGGGGGGGGGGTGAGCTCCCCCCCGAAAGAAACCCTGCCAGGCATTGATCCACATTGTCATTTATCTAATGAGATTAGTGGTCGAAGTCTAGCATATACGACCTTTTTCCGCACCTTCATAGCGTGACTCGTTAAATGATTATTGCACTCTTGTACATCTCCCTCCATTTTATAGATTTGTATAACATAGCTTTCCATCCACTCGTCAGGCATCATACCACTTGCAGGCATTTTGTTTAACAGCTCTTCAAGTAAATGTAAATTTAAGGGCCCTAGAGCTTTGAAACCTTCCATAGGTATATTATCAGCACAACAAATTATTTGCTAAGTATTTTATTCAAATTGCTAAGTATTTTTAGCGTCAATGCTAAGTATTTTATTCATTTGCTAAGTATTTAATTCGTTTGCTAAGTATTTAAATTAATGCTAAGTATTAAATTCAAATGCTAAGTATTTTATTCATTTGCTAAGTATTTTATTGTTTTGCTAAGTATTCTATTTATTTGCTAAGTAATTTATTTGTTTGCTAAGTATTTTAATGTTTTGCTAAGTATTTAAATTATATGCTAAGTATTTAAATTACTGCTAAGTATTTAAATATATTATGCTAAGTATTTAAATTATTCCTAAGTATTTAAATATATTATGCTAAGTATTTAAATTATTGCTAAGTATTTAAATAAATTGTGCCAAGTATTTTAAATTATTTGCTAAGTAAAGATTTTATAAATTTAAACAAATAAAGCTGTCTGTTGATTTTATATTCATGTTTCAAATTTTGACTAATGAGGTCATGAAATTAAGTAATAAAAATGCAGTTTTTGAAGTTCTTGTCATTGATGCAGCCAGTGCAATTCATAATGCATTTAAAGCTGTTTTGGGAGATAAAATGGTTGTGTTATAGGGTTAGGGTTAGGGTTAGGGTTTTTGTAGTTGAATAAAATCTCTATCAATTATCCTATTGGCTATTTAGATTATTTATATATGAAGTCATAATAGAACATGAAGGGTATTTCTTCACCTACAAATAAATAATCCTAATTTTTTTATTCAAATCTAAAATAAATTGTTTTTTACATTATAACAATATAAAATTGAAATATTATATTTTTCAACTATAAATTTTGGTAATTTATTAAAATAATTCCCATTAAAACTTAACTTCAAATTTCAACACTTTTTTGTGTCATAAATAAAACTTTTAATTAAAAAACTTTAATAACTTAGCACTTCAAAATAGAAAACCTAGCATTTTTAAAAAATTAAATATTTTTTTTGAAATTATTACCATTAAAATTTTGTCCTTTTTAGCTTTAAAACCTTATTATCTTATATTTTTTTAATACTCAGCATTTTGACTAAAACTCATAATTTAGATTTTTTTTAATAAAATACTTAGCTTTTTAATAAAAAAAACTTAGTATATCAAAATAAAAACTGTGCAATTTAATACTAAAAACTTAGCATTTAAAAATAAAAAACTTAGCATTTAAAAATAAAATACTTAGCATTTCCTTTAAAATACTTAACATTTAAAATAAAATACTTAGCATTTCCTTAAAATACTTAGCATTTCCTTTAAAATACTTAGCATTTAAAAATAAAATACTTAGCATTTGGATTAAAATACTTAGCATTTAATAATAAAATACTTAGCATTTAGATTAAAATACTTAGCATAAATTACTTAGCGTTTTTTAATAAAATACTTAGCACTTTTATTAAAATACATAGCATAAATTACTTAGCAATTTGTAATTATTTACTTAGCAGTTAAATAACACCCTATTATCAGGTCCCACAGCTCTGCCCATGGTTATCATTCTTCTGTCATTTTTAACTCTGAGTCATTCATAGTTCTTGCTTTGATTATGATCCTGAAACCCATTTTTACTATTATAAATCATTAGAGTATCCTTTCCGTCTATGATTTGATGGTCCATAGTTGCCGTGTTGCCTTCCTTGATCTTTATGATTCAAACTGCCTTATCATTGCGATTTCATAGATTAATTTTTTTCCTTATTTAGTATATAACGTGGCGTTTAAATTTTTGTAGCCATCTGTTTAGTGACCCCACAAAGTTCTGCTTTATGTTTAGCTTTGACAAATGCCAATCTTGTTTCTTCCTTTCTGTTGCCTGATGATAACTTGTAAAGCTCTCTACTCAACTTGACTAGGCATTGCACGTCTTTGTTCCTCCACCATGTCTCTTTATCTTTTTGTATATCTGGTTTGCATTATCCGATAATACATTTTGCCACTTATCGTACCGTGTTAGCTATGTCATTACACATATCGATAGCATTAGTTTAATTATTTATTCGTTGTAAACAACTTTCAAGTTTAAAAACCATACCCATTAAATTTTCCTATTTAGTTTCTTCAGCTTTTAAATTTTCTCCTTGAAAATGACTTAGTCCATCACAACAAGTCTGTGTTGGGCTGCAATAGCCTCACTTGTTCCTTTCTTGATAATAAAAGAAAGTCGATCTGCGAAGATCAATTCTCACTTCTGTACCTTATTAGGTGTTTTACATTCTTTTTGTATAAAGTGTTTCTGATGACCAAATCGAATGCTACAGCTATTTTCAATATTTCTTCGCATCATAGTTTTCTGACCTGTATCCATTTCCACCATGGTACCTTCCGAGTCCTGACCGTTTATATTCACTCCAATTATAAATATCTCGGCTCTACGTATCATGCGCAGAGTTTCGTCTAAGTCTTTGTAGCACAGTTAGATGCTGAATCTTCATTTTAATATTTTATTTTTATCTTTGTTAAATCATCCTTCTCCTCATTGATATTGTCAGATCATATTCTATTTTTGTGTTAATTACTTCATATCCTACTTATCAATAACACGCGCGTACTAATCACTCAATCACGATCCAGAATGATATAAATACTCTTATGCCAAAAAGAAGATGCGCGTTATTGTAAAAAATCATCATGACTATTAGTTTCGATTCGATATATATAAACTCGGGCCTTCGGCCCTCGTGGGAAGGGGGAGGGGAGAAGGGAAGGGGGGAAGGGAAGGGGGGAAGGGAAGGGGGGAAGGGAAGGGGGGAAGGGAAGGGGGGACGACTCATCTATACTTCGTATAAATGTATATTTGCTATGCAATTTATGGGCGAGAAAGGTGGGAAGGGGCGAGAATGCCTATAGGGGGGTATTAAATGCCTAATGATTAATTAATTATTTATACAAATTTTCCATTTATAGGCAAAATGTAATATAGGCAAAATGTAATATAGGCAAGGGTTAGGGTTAGATTTAGTGTTTGCATCTAGTTGCGTATTACATTAGTTTTTACGGCTTTTAGGGATTATGGGTCTAACAAACATTATATTACAAAACATCACAATGTTAAGAATTTGCAGAATTGTTGGGAGAAATTTTTTGTTGAATTTGAACAATTTTTAATTAAAAAAATCAAAAATTCGGCGAATGGTCATTTTTTCTCCATTGGTCAGTACCAACAGATACTCTATAAGTCAATGATAGCCAAAAAAACGGAAAAAAAAATTTTGATGCTCACTTTGGCCAATGGTCATTTTTTTCCATTGGTCAGCAGCCAGCACACGGTAAAAGTGGATATAAATTCATAAGAGTAAAAAAAACGAAAAAAAAAATTTCGAATCACATTTTGGCCAATGGTCATTTTTTTCCATTGGTCAGCAGCCAGGACACGGTAAAAGTGGATATAAATTCATAATAGTCAAAAAAACGAAAAAAAAATTTTCGAATCACATTTTGGCCAATGGTCATTTTATTCCATTGGTCAGCAGCCAGCGGAAGGCCAAAAAGTCATAATAACAATGGTAGGAACAGGAACAATCATAATAGTAAAAAAAATGAAAAAAATAATTTCGATTCACATTTTGGCCAATGGTCATTTTATTCCATTGGTCAGCAGCCAGCGGACGGCCAAAAAGTCATAATAACAATGGTAGGAACAGGAACAATCATAATAGTAAAAAAAATGAAAAGAATAATTTCGATTCACATTTTGGCCAATGGTCATTTTTTCCATCGGTCAGGAGCCAGCGGACGGCCAAAAAGTCATAATAGCAAACAGGAACAATCATAATAGTCAAAAAAAACGAAAAAATAAACTCGGATTCACATTTTGGCCAATGGTCATTTTTTTCATTGGTCAGCAGCCAGCGGACGGCCAAAAAGTCTTATTATCAATGATAGTAACAAGAACAATCATAAGAGTCAAAAAAACTCCGGGATTCTAACCCAAAAACTAGTTAAATTGCATAGCAATTAAAAGTAAACAACTTTTATTTATGTTTATTATATAATAAAATGAAACAGTAATAGAACAAGCGGACGGCCAAAAAGTCATATTATCAATGGTAGTAACGGAAAAATATATTAATTTAATTTAAAAAATAAAAAAAAATTTTGCCCTCTCCGGGAATCGAACCAGCAATTCAGAACGTTCGCCGGGGTTCGAACCCACATTAATAGAGGCATAGGCTTTTGTAGGGGCACAGGGACCCATATCAGTAGAGGCATAGGCCCTTGTAGTGAAGGGCATAGGGTAATTATAGCAATTAATATCAATGTTACCCAATTCAAAAACGAATAGATATACTTATGCATCAATTTAACATAGCAATTAAAACCCGACTCCGCCCGAAAGCGAGGGAGATAGAGATGAGGGGTGGGGCACCTCTTATGCATTAATTTAAAAAATAACACAGCGAGGGAGATAGAGATGAGGGGTGAAGCACCTCTTTTCATGCCTTAATTTAAAAAATCGATAACCTAATATACCCAATGCAAATAGATAGGGAAGGACGGACGGACGGACAACGGACGGACGGACAACAAAAAACGAGCCCATAAATTGCATAGCAATTAAAAGTTATAAAATATTGGATATTATTATGTACTGGAAGAATTTATAAAATATTGGATATCATTATGTACTGGAAGAATTTTATGTGAAATATTAATTGCTATGCATTTTATGGGCTCGTTTTTGGTTGTCCGTTGTCCGTTGTCCGTCCGTTACCCTCCTATCAATTTGCATTGGGTATATTAGGTTATCGATTTTTAAATTAATGCATGAAAAAGAGGTGCCCCACCCCTCATCTCTATCTCCCTCGCTGTGTTATTTTTTAAATTAATGCATAAGAGGTGGCCCACCCCATCTCTATCTCCCTCGCTTTCGGGCGGGGTCGGGTTTTAATTGCTATGTTAAATTGATGCATAAGTATATCTATTCGTTTTTGAATTGGGTAACATTGATATTAATTGCTATAATTACCCTATGCCCTCCACTACAAGGGCCTATGCCTCTACTGATATGGGTGCCTGTGCCCCTACAAGAGCCTATGCCTCTATTAAAGTGGGTTCGAACCCCGGCGAACGTTCTGAATTGCTGGTTCGATTCCCGGAGAGGGCAAATTTTTTTTTTATTTTTTAAATTAAATTAATATATTTTTCCTGTTACTACCATTGATAATATGACTTTTTGGCCGTCCGCTTGTTCTATTATTGTTTCATTTTATTATATAATAAACATAAATAAAAGTTGTTTACTTTTAATTGCTATGCAATTTAACTAGTTTTTGGGTTAGAATCCCGGAGTTTTTTTTGACTCTTATGATTGTTCTTATTACTATCATTGATAATAAGACTTTTTGGCCGTCCGCTGGCTGCTGACCAATGAAAAAAATGACCATTGGCCAAAATGTGAATCCGAGTTTATTCTTTCGTTTTTTTGACTATTATGATTGTTCCTGTTCCTACCATTGCTATTATGACTTTTTGGCCGTCCGCTGGCTGCTGACCAATGGAATAAAATGACCATTGGCCAAATGTGATTCGAAAATTTTTTTTTCGTTTTTTTTTACTCTTATGAATTTATATCCATTTTTACCGTGTGCTGGCTGCTGACCAATGGAAAAAAATGACCATTGGCCAATGTGAGCATCAAATTTTTTTTCCGTTTTTTTGGCTTTCATTGACTTATAGAGTATCTGTTGGTACTGACCAATGGAGAAAAAATGACCATTCGCCAAATTTTTTATTTTTTTAATTAAAAATTGTTCAAATTCAACAAAAAATTTCTCCCAACAATTCTGCAAATTCTTAACATTGTGATGTTTTATAATATAATGTTTGTTAGACCCATATTCACTAAAGGCCGTAAAAACTAATGTAATACGCAACTAGATGCAAACACTAAATCTAACCCTAACCCTTGCCTATATTACATTTTGCCTATATTACATTTTGCCCATAAATGGAAAATCTGTATAAATAATTAATTAATCATTAGGCATTTAATACCCCCCTATAGGCATTCTCGCCCCTTCCCACCTTTCTCGCCCATAAATTGCATAGCAAATATGATACATTTATACGAAGTATAGATGAGTCGTCCCCCCTTCCCCCCTTCCCTTCCCCCCTTCCCTTCCCCCCTTCCCTTCCCCCCTTCCCTTCTCCCCTCCTCCTTCCCACGAGGGCCGAAGGCCCGAGTTTATATTATCTGATCAAGATCGTTTAATAAAGAATAAAGTTAAAAAATGAGTCGGTTTTAAAATATTGGTGATTAGCAAATGCGAAATTGAATTCGAAAGTCTTCCTATAAAACAACCTATTCTTTAACTATGCATTCTGTTTGCAGAGCATAACCGGACGCTACATTAATCATTTGACATTTTATGCAAAGTTGCATTGCAACATCATAAGTCGGCCACATTTTCTTTTTACTATGACTGTATCTTGCAGATGCGAAGCTAATATGATTGCTACGCCATTTTTATGTGTCCTAAGCTATTAGAGTAAAGTTTATAACCTTCATCCATTATCCTCGCTTTTGCTCTTTTTCATCTAGTTTTTTGTATACATGCTATATTAACCCGTGCTTGCTGAGGGTGGAAGCAAATTCTCTGCATTTTGCAGTCATCGTCCCAACATTTTGCCAGCCCAATCTCAATCTTGTCCTTAGCAAACTAGTTTCTTTAACTATATCCGTTTGCTAAAGATGTTGTGACCCTTGTGACTCTTCACAAAATACGGGCGCCTACCATGAGCATCGTTTACGGAGGACGCCCTAGCGCTTTCATGTTGGTGAACTACGAAATAATGTAGCATCTCAAATTCTCTCCAACTACCATGCCATTTTTTATAAATAAAAACTATTTAAATATATACAAAATCTAACACTGTTCCCATTCTTGGGATGCAATTCTGATACTCAAAATGTTAAAGAGCTAAGTTTTATGAGGAGCTCCTTGTAAACAATTCCGCACTCCGCACTAAAGCCGGCCAATTAGGTATACGGTCAGCTGCAATAATCTCATGCCAGCTTTCATCCCTTCCTTTAAATCCGCCCATAACTAAATCATTAACTTGCAACATCATGCAATGACCGATCCATTAAGCTGGCTCTAAATGTCTGTTCCTCCAACGCCAACCCAGAGACCCCATAGTCTCAAACAAAAATATTGCTGGCTTCGTATCGCGCTCCGCCGATCACCTCCTATCGTACTAGATGCCCGCCAGCACTACAACCTAAATCTTTGGCTTTTGATGGGACGGGTCATGAGTGGCTAAAAGGTTTAGTTCACATTCTGAATTGATGCCGATCCGGAGCTCTTATACTAAGTTGCCCTTAGATTTGGAATATTATTCCAAGCCGTACCCCTGCCGCAATAACTCCCAACCTGTGAACACATTAATGCTATAACGGCAGGGTCCTGTTTGGTCGGCCTTTGGTTTCAATTGACCATTGACCGAAGTCGACAGTTAGTCTTACATCACTAGAACATATATTCAAAACATCCCTTACACTGCCTATATAACAAATGTAAATATCCAAAATCAATTTGACTCAGGCTGCCCTTCCATCGATCCTTGAACCTTCTGACCCTACGTTAGAAAGGTTTGACGGCTATTTCTCATCCCCTGGCAAAATGGCCTACCCCTTAAATGGGATTTAACCTGTGCATTTTCGCCCTCTCTAACAAAAATTTAAATCTCTAAATCTTGCAGAGGACCACAAGACAGTCAAATACCAGGCCCTCCTCCCAGCCAACATTCTTATCGCCTCCTGCTATGGACTATCGGACCAAGGGCAATTGATCTTTTTAAAGAAATTGGCAGACGTTGCCCAATTTCCAAATATTCTCCTAACTTTTACTAAACAAAAATTGGCACCTTTATTGCGAAATGCAATTTCAAATCCCTAGCCGCTCGCTGGCTGGTCGCTTCTCGAGGATGAAACCTGTGCATGCTTTCGTTTTGAGCTTTAATTTACATATATATATAATTCGTTTTTATATCCATCTAATTTAATAAAGTTTAAACTTCTAATAAATCATTCAAATTATTAAAAAAAATACTGCTAGCCAATTATTAGGTCATTAGCGTGGCTTATTTTTAAATATTAGTGAAATAATTTGGGGCTATTAATTCGGGTCTAAGGGACAAAAGAAAATTTCTGGAACAGGTCGGGTATTCCAATATTTCGGCTTTAACAGAGCGGGCACTTAAAAGGAATAAGGCAGGCAATTAAATTCTAAAATCAGGACGGGCTATAGCTAAAATTTAGAAAATTCGAGCTTTGATTGATGATTTTTCAGGTTATTGACAAATTTAAACGAAATTTTTTAATAAAAAAATTAAGCTAAAGATAGATAAGGTTGGCAACAGAAACCTTCCCTAACTTCACCCAAAAAAAATTTAAATACAAAATAGTTAACGACTACAAAATTTTATTGTTTTTGTTACTAAGATTGATATTCTGCCTTCCTCTTTAATACGAATCCTGACTTTTGAATATCTAGGTTAGAGCTCTTTAAAAGTTATCTGACCAAATATAGTATATCATGCAAAAATTTGATCATCTAACTAACAAATTCCTCTTTAAATTTGTTAAGTTAGTAAAATTAAAGGGTAATGAATTAAAAAGTAAAACATGACAATGCTTAAAGAATAATCAATAAGCAAAGGATCTATTATGGAGTTGAATTGAATTCAACGATCTCTATAATAATTAGGGAATGTGCAGTTCTACTTTTTGACATAAATAATATTAAAGAAAACCATACAATGATGAATTATCAAATATATGTTAGAGCATAGAAACTCAGAGCATGTTATTGTAAAAATGTTCAAGGTAGTTTATATATATAAATTTTGACAATTGAATTTATCAATGGTTTAAAAAATAGTTAGTTTTAGTGGTTAAGCCCTTTTTATCTCAGTTATAGAGATGACTAAAGCATTTAAAACAATTTAAAATACAATGTAAACTTAAACAAATATAATGATTGAAAATAATGTTTTCAGCTAAATTTTACTAACATGGGTTATAAATTTATTTTCACACCAATTTGGATATTAATATTTATTAATCAGACATTTAAACATAATGCTAATGTAAATATTGACTTTCTTCACAAAAACCAAACTATTTGTGCATATATGGCATTTATGAAATTTGCTAGCCAATAAGAAAATGCATTGTTTTGAAGTACTTTAGCAATGAACTATTTTATTTGGTAATTTTATTTATAAGATATACTTGTAGATGTACAAGAATGTTATCCACCTTTAAACAAATTAAAGTGTAAAAGCAGATGCAAACAGAATGCTAATGTGAATATTAATTTTGTATACTAAAAACTATTTGCGCCTTATATGGCATTTATAATGTAACTACTAAAAAAATGTATCACTATATAAACAATAATTTAGCAATAAAGTAGTAGAACTTATGTGGTAATTTTATTTATAAGATAAATTAGTAAAAGTACAAAATGTTATGTATATAATGAGGTGTAAAACATTTATATTAATAACGTGTGTTATACAAGTTGTATAAAAATGTTGGGTATTGCCATATAAATAGTAATAAGCTAACATAAGTTACAAATGCTAAATTATAAATAGAATGGATATACATTATTTAAAGAGGGAAGGATTTCACAAGCACTTAAAGAGGCATAACTTATAAAATTATTTGGTGGCATATGAGCAAAGTTTTAAGGATATACATAGATACAAATTTTACATGGATTTGGTCAGGTGAATTAAGTATTAATAGTATGGCCTTTAAAATTTGCTAGTAAATTGTACCTATAATCTTTAAAAATGTGAATTTATTGTGAGATTAACCTGCAATATTACAAATTATCACAACTCATATTGAAGCAGTTGCACTTGCTAAAGCAGTAGCTAGTTGGGTAATAAACACATAAACAATATAAAAAATATAGGTAAAAGGCGTACAAATTGAGAATTTGTAACTTAGGAAGCTTCTTGTGCAACTGGCTCTGCTGCAACTTTCTGATCCACATTATCAACTATTGCCTTAGAATGATCTTCATCATGAATAGCAGCTCCTTCTTCTTCAGCACCCTGTTGAGGCACATCAGAGTTCCACAATGTAAGGTTATCTCTAAGAAGTTGCATTATTAAAGTTGAATCTTTATAACTCTCTTCAGAAAGTGTATCCAATTCTGCAATTGCTTCATCAAATGCAGTCTTAGCTAGTCTGCATGCTTTCTCAGGACTACCCATAATCTCATAATAAAAGACTGAAAAATTTAAGGCCAAGCCAAGACGTATTGGGTGAGTTGGTGCTAGTTCTTTAAGTGCAATATCTGATGCAGCCTTGTAGGCAATAAGACTATCATCTGCAGCCTTCTTTTTGTCATCCCCACTGGCGAATTCTGCCAAATAACGATGGTAATCTCCTTTCATTTTATAATAAAACACTTTGGATTCGTCAGTTGTAGCTCCTGGAATAAGATGCTTTTCTAGAGCTTCTAGAATCTCACCACAGATTTTACGAAGTTCTTCTTCAATTGTAGCTCTATACCTTTGAATCATTGGTGACTTGTTTTCTATCCCTACTGTTTTTGAGTCTTCTTTTTGCTCAATACTGCTTATAATTCTCCATGAAGCTCTTCGAGCACCTATAACATTTTTATAGGCAACTGACAATAGATTTCTTTCTTCCACCTACATACAAACGAAAATTCTCTATAATGATAAATTATATAATTTACCGATAATTCTACATTCAGCTTTGCAACTTTTTTCATAAACTCCACCATTTCATCATATCTCTCGGCTTGTTCGGCTAATTTGGCTTGATAAACACAAGTTTCCATTTCAGACATTTGCGACATTTTTATTGTTATAATCAATTATAATAAACAAAATAGAAGGATTGCCGATTTCCAATGGAAGTCACGTGGAGAGTCGATAAATTTCTTGTTACAACGCAACTAACGAACCAATAATCAAATTTAAATATAAATGAAAAATTAGATAAATTATATTTAAAAAGAAGAGAAAAATTATTATACCATTTTAGTATCCTTGAAACAACAAACGTGATGTTAATTTGTATTTTTTTAAGGTATACTAGTTATGAAACGTTTAGCATTTAGAAAGAATTCAAGTGATTGATCTTACAAAAATTTAAAAGGCGATTTGTAAATATGAATCTATAGCTTATATATAAAATATGAAAAATTATATCTCTTTTAAACATATATAAGATATTTAAGGCCATAGCATTTAATCCAAAATACTTCTTTCGTAACTTCTTCCAGGCCATATCTGATACTCCAACAAACTTGTAAACCAGCAAGAAAATTTGTAAATTATAGAGATTATTTAATAAATGTTATTGTATTTTTTTGCAATAATTAAAATATCTAAATGAGTTGTGTTTTATGTCGCAAAAAACGTTTGACCCTTTTTACAAGTGTAATACAAAAATATGCCTATCAATCTTGAAAAAACAGGTAGGCTGTTCATACAACGAGAGTTTTAATCATACATTTTGCATTATCTTAATCAAACTTTTATTTATTGAATTCTACTGCCTACATTTAAATGCAAAATTGCCCAAAACTTACAATCACTTCCACCTTTAATCGATTTACCTATTTGAGAGTTTAGAAAGATTAAATAAGTTATCTACGGGGACGGGGGCAAAATCAACTTTAGTGGAAATTAATTCCCCTTATTAAGAACAATATTTAATTTTAATCGCAATATGTCATTTTAAGGAGTAGGGGTAAGAAGGAAAATGAAACTGAAGCTTATGAATTTAGATGAGGCATATACAATAGCACAGTAAAGTTTTACTAGTTTTATCTGCACATAATTAATGGGCTAGAGAGGGGTAAAGTACTAAAAATGCGCGGCTTTGCGATATAAATATAGCATGTGAATTTTAATAAAAATCAGAAAAAAATGAGATAGAGCAAAATTATATCTTGATTGGTAGTTTAAGGTTGTAGAGAACTGATTTAATTTCTTTAGTTATCTACTGGTTAGATAATAATTAAATAAATTATTTAGTTATGAATATAGAATCACTATGATAAAAACATTGACATAATTTAAAAATGGATTTATAATTTGTTTCCGCTATCAAAGTGTTTTCGTTTAAATTAAAGAGTTCCTTTACATAAATCCTGACATGCAATCATCATAAAGTTGGGTAATTCTAAGTAGCTATATACTGACCCCTCATTTTAAGTGTTCGCTGTTTTTACCGTCATGTTGATAAGTATAGTAAAGAAAAGACTACTCCAACGTTTTATTAGTAATTTACGCTCTCTATCATTTTTTAAATTTTTGAGATTTGCCCTTCCATTGCAATCGTTATGGCTCTTTACCCTCCGCTTGCAATTGTTGTTATACTTTCCACTTTTCTCTCCCCTTTGCAATTGTTATAGAACGATTACCCATCGCATTGTGTACTAGAGATAAATATTAGGTGCTATATATCCTCAACTTACGCACATCACATAGCCATCACGCTAGTATTATTATGTGGTTCTAAGACTTTGTTCCCTCGAAAATAAATGCCTTATAACTTTATACATCTCCCTTTCGCGTTATTAGTTTTACTTAATTAGCGCCGTTTTGCGAACTGCCCTTATTATTCCATATTTTTAAAAGTGAGTATTTTTTAAATAAATCAGTTGGATTCCGGTGAGAAGAAATAGCTTTTTCATTACATTTTTCTCTTTAATTTACAATGGTGTCAGAATAAAAGGCTATTTTTGTTTAATATTAATAATGTTTGTGGTCAATTATCAATCTAAATGTTAGTCTAGAGGGGTTAATAATTAATTTGGGAAATTTACTTTTTATAATCATAATATTGGATATTTTAAATGTAAATTTGCTATTATGCATATTAATAGTGATGTTCTATTGGATAATGTCTTTAAGACAAGCCGGTACTTCCTCCATTTTTGACCATCCGATTCTTTTTTAGAAGGTATGATGCGTCCCGACGGAGCCTCTATAGTCCCATGGGAAGATGACTTCCTAGTTTAAGACCTAATTTACGTTGATTTATTAGCCCCCTTTAATAACAATTATTACCCACTATTTTTTGCCGAAGATTCTGAATCATTTAAATACAGATATATTGTTCGTTCTAACAATTTTATCCGCATAGTAGCACCCTGTTCAGCGACTTTGGGCAAAATGCATTAGCGTTTCTTAAATCGGTAGGAAAGAGATCCCCCAAAGCCAAATCTCCCAACTTTATGGTCACAAAACGACGTTTTAATAGCGAAACATAATTATAAATGTTTATATGATATATGGCCTTTATTGGCTTTTGACGATTCTGATGAATAGTTTTTATTTATATAATACTATATTGATCAATTATATATTTTATGTGTCATTTTTACATAACAAAAGGATTTTAATTAAAAAAAGTTATAGTGATTTTATATCATATAATACGTTTTAAATTTGGTTTAAATGGCGATTATTTGTACTACGTAAATATGACAAACAATGGCGTAGCTAGGAGGGGGGAGCCCTCCCCCCCCCCCCCCAAGAAAAAACCTGACCCCTGGCCCCTTCTTAGTGAAAAATCTTTGGTCCCTTAAGCAATTTTTTAAATTTTATCTTAATTAAGAAACAATATGATGATTATACTTACTAGTTTTTAAACAAAATTTATTATAATATTACAAATAAAGATGTTGTATAAGACATTAAAGGATGCAAACTTTATAAAAGTGCTGAGTCGACCTAATACCATATTAATATTATTAAAATTTAAATCCGAGTTTTTTTTAATTAATTTTCGTTTTATTAAATATACAAATTCTTTATTAAATGGTATACAAAAAATTACATTCACGACTGTAAAAAAACATATAATAACGCGCTATAACTAAACGGCATTGATCCGTGTATGGAAATCGTGTTGGATTTAACGATTTCCATTGTGATCTTTTGCCTGATAAAAAAGTACTTTTTCAAATCTAATGAGACGTTGGCTTTTCCAAATTGTTTCAGGAGAGCGAGAGCTTCGTGGCCGAAATTTCCAATTGTGGTTGCCACTACGGGAATGAATATTGTGTCCGCGAGTAATCCGCAATAATTAATTGTAGCAAGCAATTAAAGCTTAACTTACTTTTAAAGCCCTTAGCTCAAACACTACCTTGAATCATACAGGTATTTAAAAATTTTAGTTTTATGTAAATATAAAATTAGGTGAAAAAAGGGAATCCTGAATGTCAAGGAGAACTATACTTAGTGCTTTCATTAATTTATTCATATATAGAAAAAATTCACATATGTCAGTTGTAACAAGGTTGTCTTCATCTTCAAATATTGATATTACAAATTTCAACATCAAATGCACCATTAATAAGGTGATTTTTAAGAAATACTATCTATTATTTTAAATCAGCCTGATTTAAATTGTCTTATTAAGGGGACTGAAACAGGCAAAGAAGAGTTTCTAGCACCATTAAAAAGTAATTTGCCTATGGTATAGTAATAATAAAAAGTAACATTAAATAAGTTAGATAAAATATTGAGCGCCATCTATATTTTGTTTTATTTTAAGGGATAAAATTTTTTTTGGATTAATTTACATATTGAAAAGAAAATTAACATTAAATAAAATATGTTAGTGCCCTAAAAATAAAATATTGCAGTTTACTTGTTAAAAATATTTAATATTTAAAAATTAATTTAAAACGCAATATTATGAAATAAAATTTGGAGTGTCTAAGAAAAATTAAATTAAAGTAAGGCGGAGAAAAACTACCTTCCTCCCATATTTATCTTAAGATAAATCATTAAGACTAGACGTGCCAACTACTTCAAAAATAATTTAAAACTTTATATTATTCAATTTACACACCGTTTTTATTTATAGAGTTTATCGTTTTTAAAAGAATTTAAAGAGTTAAATATTTGCGAAATTTAGTTAAGTTTTCCGCTGGATTGATATAATTTTATCTTTATCATTAATAAATATCAAACGAAGTTAAATTTAAACGGGCTATTTAAAACAAGGGCATGATGGGCGTAGCCAGAGGGAGGCAAGGAGGGGCGGCTGCCCCCTCTAAATCCAACGATTCTTTAAAATTGATTAAAATTATGGCTTAAATTTTTAAAAATGGTCATTTTGCCCCTCCCTAAATTATTATTGCTTCCCCCCCCCCCCCCTAATTCCAATGCTGGCTACGCCCATCGTCACAAACATTTAATTGAATAACCTTTACACTACAAATTAAGTACAATATTTAAACAGCTTATATTAATAAACGCTCAGCAAAACACTATATTTCATAGCTAAAGACATTGATTTATTTTTAAACAACGAAATTACTTAAATGCTCAGTGTCAGTATTAATATATTTTAGCGCCAATATGATATGAAAATTTGTGAATTCTTCAATTAAAATTTTGCATCTATGAACTGCTACTATATAATATTTAGTGATCTGAACTTTTTTTAAATATTGTCATTTTAATAATAATTTTAAAAAAACTTAATATTAAGAAAATTACTTACTTAGCTACACTGTAATAATAAATCAAACAAATAATACCGAACATTTTAGATAATTACATCATATTGTACCGAGCATTTGGAAAAGAGAAAAAATTAAATATTGGCGCATTAATTTGTTTTCCTATGCGAAGTTGTTTATCAATTGTTGCATAAATGTTTATATTGTTTCCTACGTAATAGTTTGAGTTCGATGCCAAATGTCAAAAGATTATTACAGAATTTTAGGAGTGCCTAAAAATGCCACTGACGAAGACATTAAAAAAGCTTATCGCAAGTTAGCTTTAAGATACCACCCAGATAAAAACAAAGATCCAGGAGCAGTCAGCATGTTTCAAGTATATAACTCATTTAAATAGGCCCCTTTGGTATTTAAATAAATTCAAGTCTTTTTTTATGGACCTACAAATAATCATTTCAAATTAGCCATAAGCCCACTTAGCGTATTTGATATAATTGTTTTTCCTGGTCACAGGCCTTTTATATAATCAATGGGCAAAACTCCCCCTAAATTTTTGTAATCGAAATAGAAATTGAATTTACAGCAGAAAATGTTACGACTTCAATTATAAAATTTCCCTATAAATATGCACGAGCCGCTTTGGGTTAGATGGTGGCAAGCATATAAGCTTTAAAAAGAATAATTTATTATATTTTACCAATTTAGCCCTTATAAGTAACTAAAAGGGTTGGATTTAACAGTATTTCAAACTCGTATCTGTCATATATTTAACTTATTTATAATATGCACCCCAGGCGTTTTCTGGAGTATTTTTAAAATAACATATAATTTATTTTTATAAAGACTCCTATGTTAAAGCACGGCATATTAGGATAGAAAGAGAAATAATGACACCTGACCAAAGGATATTACCTTAAAATATTACAAACACGTTTTCTTAGTGTATACATGACTCATAATTCTATTTGTTATGCATCTAATGTCCTTTCAATTATAGGTTTAGGACTAAACAAAATCAATAGTTTCAATCATATGTCAAATTCATATTCCCGAATACAATTAAAAAATTAGCGTCCTTGGAACGATTTAGTACCTATCTAAAATTCAGACCTATCTTATAAATTAATTGTCAACATGGGCGTAGCCAGGATTGTAATTAGAAGAGGGCAATATTGTTTTATAGAGGGGCAAAATAACAAGTTTTTTAAATTTTAGCCATAATTTGATAAAATTTATAAGATTTTTAATTTAAAGGGGGGCAGTCGCCCCCCCCCCCTGTCACCCTTTGTCTACGCCCATGATTGTTAAATAAAAGTGTAAAATTTTTTATTAATTCAAAACGTTTACTTAATTTCATAAGGACATTTCCGAAGCCTATGACATATTAAGCGATCCAGAGAAAAGACGTGTTTTTGACTTAATGGGGACAGAAACAAACTTCGGTAACACGCCTTTTCAATCAAACAAATCGTATAATGGTAGAAAATTCGCGAGTAATCGAGGAAAAAGGGCTGGTAACGAATTTCAAAATTACGAAAATGTTACCAAAAAACATAGTACCTCAGCCTTTTCTACGTTTTGGTCCGATTCTACATCCCCCCATGTGACACATTCTTCATTCTCTTTTCACACAGATGATCCTTTTAAAATATTCGAACGTTTTTTCGGGACACGTAATCCGTTTAACGTTTTCGATTCATTTTTTGATGGAAAAGATTTTGATTTAACCAGTTTAAGAGGTTCAGATTTTATAAATTTGGGTAGCTCCGCTAGCCATTTGTTTCCATCATCAAGTAAAGCAACTAGTCTTAGTAAAATAAGTCAGGATCCTCCTACGATTAAGGAAGTGGAAGTTACACTAAACGAAATTTATACCGGTGTAACCAAGAAGATGCGAGTTCAAAGCAAGGTCTATAACGCCGATGGCACAGATTACAAGTAATTGAAACGAGATTTTTTTAAATATTTTAAAAGGTGAAATTTATTGGCTAATTGCTCTCCTTCCAACTTATAAAGACCTCACATTCCGGCCCTTAAAATCACATTAAATCGGATCTAAAAGACAAAGTGTTTTTTAAGACTTCACATGAGTTTTAATACATGTTAGACCTAAGTTTATATTAACATTTATTAAATGCAATTATTTTATTTTGTATGCAGGCAAAATGATCAAGTTTTAGAAGTTCAGGTTAAACCAGGTTCGTGTGCAAACGAGAGATTGATATTTTATAAAGCGGGAAATCAGATGCCTGGCCGATCATTACCAGCCGATATAGTATTTATCGTGAAAGAAAAACCTGACCCAAAATTTAAGCGCCAGGGTATTCACAATCAAGATCTTAAATACCTAGCTAAGATATCACTTAAAGAAGCCCTGTGTGGAACCATCATTAATGTTCCCCTACTAAATGGACAATTTCATAGGTTAGATTTATCTGATAAAATCATTAATCCCAAAACAGAAGTGAGAATAAAAGGTAAAGGTTTACCCTATAAAAGTCAAAAAGTAAATGGGCTCGATTTTAGAGCATCATCATTAGATTTGCAGGATCAAACTCCCGGGTCTACGCTAGGTCCTACCTATGGAGACATTGTAGTCTGTTTTGATATCATGTTTCCAGATCAATTAAACCAAAACGATATAAAGAAATTAAATTCAGCCTTGCCTTGATGTACGATTTAGTTATGTGCCACTAAGTATCAAGAAACGTATGCTTTATTATTAAGTTGCTCAAATGAATTTTATTACATCTAAAAAATGGAATAGACTTTAAATATTTTTTATTGTATCGGACATTTTTTTGTGTCCACAAGCTCGGTAAGTTAATTAAAATTGATCTATTTGTTAATTTTTTGCATTCCCATTTGTTTATTATACAAAAAATTACATACACGACTAAAAAAAATATAAAAACGCGCTATAACTAAACGGATGGCATTGATCCGTGTATGGAAATCGTGTTGAATTGATTTCCATTGTGATCTTTTGTTAAACTTGGCTTTAAATTCAAGCTGTGTTCCTGATAAAGTATAGTAAGTGTATATCCACACTTCTTAATAAAGCTGTTAAGTAGCGAGCTATATTTTTTGAGAAGCGATATTTAGGCATATCACATTATAAGGAATAGCTGTAGCTATAGCGTTATACATTTTAATCGTTATATAAAATGGATACCAATTGTTTTCACGCTTTAAATTATAATATGTCATTCGATAACAAACATTCTGGGTATTCCTTAAACATATATACCGTTTTAAGTGTTTTTTACTAGGGTCTTTTGCAACTTAGATAGAGAAATGAAGTATTATTTAACTTAATAATTTAACCGCTATTTCAAATTTCGCTTCACTTTTACTTAAAAATATTATATAATTTGGCTTAAAAATTCATTAAAGAAATGGGCCAAAAAACGAAACTGAGAACAGGGTGACTAATCGTAATCTCTAATAAGAAAACATGTGCACATAAGCTGTTATTAAAATTTTCAAGAAAGAAAGCCCTTTTATCATTCAAAAAGAAATTTTATAAAATATTATAACAGCAAAAATGGTGGTGAAAGTTAAAACCGACACAACGCCAATCATAATTTCGATATACCTTCTTTTGAGTTTATTAGAATTATGATTAATTGATTCATCAAATAAATGGTGATGGCGATGCATGCCATCAAGTGATTGAATGTTGCCTAAGGCCCTAAGTTCAGAATTGCCTAGGTTAATGTTACGCCGTTTAGTTTCTTTAATTTGTTGCGTTGCAAACAAGACTTTTAAAATGGCCAGTATTTCGGATGAGGTAGGTCCTATTTGATCCTGGGGAAGCATAAAAGTATATTTATTTGTGTTTCTTAGCTCGATTACCATAGAATATTTAATTTTTCCCTCTTTATGAACCCAATCCATACTTGTTCCAGGAGCCGTATAAAGTATGGCTCCGGCTTGTCCGTACTTATAGATAGTACCATACATGTTACGTATTATGTCGGCCATCGATCGACCAAGTGTATTAAATTCGGCAGTGTAAGGGGTAGGCTGAACAGTGTAGGCGTATGGGAACAAAAGTAGTTGCCCGTAAGAATGTAGACACAAATAGAAGACGAGAGTTCGGTTATGATTTAATACGAAATCGCGTATAGCCCGAGTTTCGGGTTCGGAAAATGGATGGGGGCCAGCATATTCATTGCTACAACCATTGGTGTAAACATCATTATGAATTTTTTGTTCGGAAGATAAGTTGCCACGGCTCTTGTTTTGTAGGTTAAAAGAGTCCCATCCAACATCCCAATTACGATTCAAATCTACCCCTTGGCACGGGGTACTATACTCGGTCGTGTCATTTTCGCTGGTGTCATTTATAGGGAAGTGATCCGCTATCGGTTTACGATCAAAGTAAGGTCTTTTGTTCCTTCGCCATAGACGCGCCGTCTTAAATGTGTACTCATAACCATCGGGATTCACGACCGGAAAGATGTACCAATCCACGCCTTCATTCAACCACTTACTCGCGTTGTCTTTGAGTATGGCATGAATTAAATTAATCGCCACGGCAGTAGTTATCCATTCCCTAGCATGCTCGGCTGCTACTATTAGCACAGCCGGTTTGGAGGGCACAGCATCTCCGCCCCCCTTTTTGTTTATCGTGTTAGATGATACGATCGATATACCCTTAATAGGTCGATCTTCCCATGTAGGGCCTAGGTTAATAACTTTGACTCGATCAGGGCATTCTTTGGCTAAAGATTCCAACCAGACGTTTATAGCTTCCAATGGATTGTAAGCCCTGAGATTAATGGAATCGTTTTGAGCCATTAACAATTCCATATTCAACTTCTTTTCTCTGTTGAAATGCGTCTGTAACTCCGGTATCATAATTTTTATCTTGTCATGATCCATGTTATACCATTGCGGCATTTGTGCGCCCTCCTTGTTCCTTTTGCTCATTCTGAGAGCAGCCGCCTGACTCTTGCGGGACACGTATAGATTTCGTTTTAGGTTTAAGAAGGCTTTTGGTCCCACAATCAAATTCAAGCTTTGACCAACTTTCAATGGCTTTCTCAAGAATTCAATTTCCATGCTATTGATTATTGTTATATAAATAACCTTTAAGTTTAAGTTGAACTTTATATTATATAAATTACAGTTTAGTCCAGCTCAATAATAATTAATTATTGCACTTAATTAAACCCTTTATTGCTCTCCCCACCAATTTTTAGAGTTACTCAATTCGTTTGATTTAAGCAGAGGAACTCTAAAGGTTAGGGATACCGTAAAAATTAAGGGAAGAAGGTAGAGTGCTTATATTTTTAAAAATCAATTGCCACGTTATATAATAAAAGAATTTCCATAAATACATACTTATTGGCAATTGATTTGGCGTATAGGTCTGTCATAAACTCTAAATCGTATTGATTATTCATAGAAACTTCAATCAATTTGAATCCTTTATAATTTTGGCCTCCGAAAGAGATTGGCAAACACATAATGGTCAACAGTGTTATGTATTGGCAATGGGCAAAAGGTGTATTCATCGATTGTACCAAATTTTGTATCGGAAATGATTCCGAAAGTTCGATGATAAATAATAATTAGGTTAACATTATAGAAATATACGTACTATTTATATTCTTAGAACGTGTGAAAAGGTTTGGTTATAAAAATGATTGTATTATAAACACTTATGCTTTTGGAAAATCTACCTTACGATTTTTCTAGTCTATTACTAATGTAGATTCTTAATAATAATTAACAAGAAATTGAACTTATGTGACTCTTGGATTAGAAGGCAGATTAATTTATATTACCCAAGTTATAATAATCATGGTAAATACGTTTATTACATCCAAACCTTTGTTTGAAAATAACAGACCAAAAAGCTCGGCCCGCTGCCCACCCGTTTTTATTATCGGGCAGGCCATGGCGGGCACCATAACAAGATTCGAGCAATTCGGCTTTATGAGATTCTTTTATATAGTGTAATTTGTTTTCGTGTATAATTTTGTCACTTTTATTTTGATTGTATAATATGTAGTATTAATCGTAGTTCCTCTTAAAAAAAATCCAAAAAAAATTGAAAGTTAAATTGTAATTTTTTGGAAAATATGACAAATTTTACTAAAAATTCCAAAAATCATAATTTCGGGCCGGGTAGCTCTAATGATTCGCACATGGCCGGGCGGACACTTATTACGGTTTGGGAGGACTAGGGCAAAAAATATAGTTATAAAATAAAACCAGGTCGGGTTCGGGCAGAAAATTTCAAACAAGTCTGACCTCTAGTTTGAATGCAATTTTGCTTCAAACTCAATGGTAAATAATGAAATGAACACTGACAGGCTATTTATATCAAATCTGTCCGGTTATAACAAATATTTTACACCATCATGAATATTTTAAATCGTTTTAAACATATATTCAAATGTTCGTGAAAAATAGGTATAGAAATCTTAGAGTTTATAATAAACTTGTATGTCCAAAATATATTATATACTAATTTACAAAGACCTGCGTTGATTTTTTTTAATTTAAAAACTAAATATAAATGACAAAAAAAGTAATATCTTTATTGTATAGAAAAAAACAACAATTTAAATGGACCCTAAACATCAGGACAGATCTTGTCCAAGCCGTCGTCACTAGCTTTTTCCAGTAAATTTGACAACTAAAAAATAAAAAATGTTCTATCCTAATAAATTCAAAAACCGTACTTATGCACAAACAAGGTGGGAAAGGGAATGAGGCGGGTTAGTTTAATGTTCCCCTTCTTAAAATCTCTTTTCAATTTATTATAATTACACATTTTTTTGCATTTACGAATATTTTTTTACGATTCAATATGTATAAAAAATATCAAAGCGAGTGTTTATTTTGCAGGCCAAATAGTCCTTACATGTTTAAAGTTCGCTATTCAGGTTAAATAACTCAAGAGCGTTAACCCCGCGTTCGTGATGACGCGCGAAGCGAAAAAAATCGAAATGAAGTTTTGAGCTAATTTATCAAACTTTTCATTATTTTTCTTAATATCTTATATTCATCGTTTATCATATATCACGAAAACAACAATTGTAAATATGAGGTGTTTATAGTGAAACCGCAGACTATTAATTTCGCCCGCGGCAAAAAACGAACGAAAATAATTTTTTAACTATTGCGCGAAAAGTACAAAATGATTTGTATTAATTGCTATGCAATTTATGGGCTCACTTTCCATTTTCCGAAGTCACGTCACGTCACGTCACGCACCGAACGTGGATACCGAACGTGGATGTCACGCACTTTTAATTTTTGTTAATTTAACCAGTTTTTGTTAATTTAACCAGTTTTTGGGTTCGAATCCCGGGATTTTTTTTTACTATTATGATTGTTCCTGTTACTACCATTGATAATAAGACTTTTTGGCCGTCCGTTGGGTGCTGACCAATAAAAAAAAATCACCATTTGGCCAAAGTGTGAAGCGAAATTTTTTTTGCGTTTTTTTTTTGACTCTTATGATTGTTCTTGTTCCTACCATTGATAATAAGACTTTTTGGCCGTCCGTTGGCTGCTGACCAATGAAAAAAACGTGGATGTCTTGCACCGAATGTCTTTTTTGTTTACTTTTAATTTTTGGTAATTTAACCAGTTTTTGGGTTCGAATCCCGGGTTTTTTTTTGACTATTATGTTTGTTCCTGTTACTACCATTGATAATAAGACTTTTTGGCCGTCCGCTGGCTGCTGACCACTGGAAAAAAATGACCATTTGGCCAAAATGTGAATCCAAGTTTATTTTTTCGCTTTTTTCCGCCTATTATGATTGTTCATGTTACTACCATTGATAATCTGACTTTTTGGCCGTCCTCTGGCTACTGACCACTGGAAAAAATGGTCAGTGTCCGAAAGTGTGAAGCGAAATTTTTTTCCCCGTTTTTTTGACTCTTATGATTGTTCCTGTTACTACCATTGATAATATGACTTTTTGGCCGTCCGCTGGCTACTGACCATTGGAAAAAAATGACCATTGGCCAAAGTATGAAGTAAAATTTTTTTCCTCGTTTTTTTGGCTAACATTGACTTATAGAGTATCTGTTGGTAGTGACCAATGAAAAAAATGACCATTTGGCCAAAATGTGAATCGAAATTTTTTTTAGTTTTTTTTGACTCTTATGTATTAATAGATTGTCTTTTGGTACTGACCAATGGAACAATTTAGCACATGTAAATTTTTTGATATATCTTTATGATACCTATGACAGTTTTAGATGCGCGGTCGTAACAGGCAATAGCGGAGCTATTGCATGTCGCTGATAGTTTCGTCGTAAGGATTTTTTTAATTTTTATTATTATTTCCCATTAATTTCTATGTAAAAATTTTTAATAATTTCTATGCAATTTTTTATTATAAGCTACAATAGGAATTATCCCAATTTAATAACATTTTACCTTAACCAAAAGTAAGTTTTTAAATTTTATCATTTTTAGATGCGCGTTCGTAACAGGCAATAGCGGAGCTATTGCATATCGCTGGTAATTGTGCCATTTTTAGATGCGCAGACGTAACAGGACGCCTAAATTAATTAATATTTTTAACAAAGTTTTCCATTATTACTAACCAAAATTTATAGAGATGGACCTTTTGCATATCATTTTAAGAAAGATGTAAAATAATAAAAATTAGGTTTCCTCATTTTAAAAAGGAACTAATTAGTTCCTTTTTAAACTAGTTCCTTTAACAGCTCTAGCTAAACCAATATTAAATGGCTTTTAAATAATTTGTTACCAAAACAATCAAAGTATCGAATAGTGAGAGCTAATGTATATGAGAAATATTTTAATAATTGAACTACAATCATTTTTTAATAACTTTCATATAAGATGGAACAATTATTTTAGTTACATTTCTTTACCGTTATTAAATAAAAATTACCTCTGAATTACGTAGCGAGTTTTTTATTTTTATATTGATTATAAGTTAAACCCCTACCCCTCCCTATCTTACCCTTTCACCGCTGAGTTGGTATTATTAGGGGGCGGGAGTGGAGGAGATCATCCCTCAACCCCTTTTTATTATTATTGATTTTTATATGCTTTTGGCAAATTAACGGAGGGAAAGGGGGGATAGTGTGCGCGTTTAGTTTTAACGGAGTGAAAGGGGGGGAAGGAGGTAGTTACTCTTCTATTCCCCCTCACTTCAGGCAAATACACTTAGAGCGCCAAGTCAACTGTTTATATCACTCAATTATTTATAGGGCTATTTATTTTTAAATCTTTTAAATTAGAAAATTAATCTTTAATTTAATTAACTGCGAATTAGGGCATACTAATTTAAAGGTTTCCTTTACTTACAATAACGTTCCACTAGATTTTGTTTTGGTTCAAACAGTTTAACTTAAAAATGAAATGGTTGCATTTTTTCTAGCTTTATATTTTAATGTATTCAATCTTCTCGGAACTTTTGGTACTAATCCAGCCTCCTTATGCTGACCCCACTTCTTATGTATATACCTTATCTAATCTCTGTTATTTAACGCCTCTTTTATCATTTAATAAACATTAATCTCTCCTTCAATAATTTAATCTTTCATTTAATAAACATTAATCTCTCCTTTTTAAATACATTTTTAATATATTCCAAATGTCTTTGTATAATGTTATGTTTTCCATATGAACCTATTATAAATGACGTCTAACTCTATAATTCAGTACACTTTTAAAAAACATTTTATCGTAAAAATATGTTTATCAAAAATGAAATTTAATTGATCAGACAGGGACATGGACGTAGCCAGGTTTTGGTTTGGGGGGGGGGAGGCGAAACGTTTAAAATTTCAATCAGTGGGGGGGGGCCAAACCTACAATTTTTAATTTTTACGGGTTTTTTCATTGAAAAATTTTATTTTCGTCATTTAGGGGGGTTTTCTTATTTGAACTAAAGGGCGACCAAGCAAAACCCAGGCAAAACTAGTCCCCCCCACTAAATGACAAAAAATTTCAATAAAGCTTCCTCCAAGAGTTACATTTTAGCCCCTTCACCCTCCTAACCTAAAATGTTTAACCTAATTTCATTAATTAAAAAATAAAAAATAAAGATGATATTTATATTTTATCCAGCCGATATTTATACACTTAACTCATTTATATTTTCCCGCTTCGTCAAATTGTAAATCAAAATAAAATTTTACGTTTTTTTGGCTAACATTGATACCTACCTATGCCCGTCAGTCCAATTCTTTTGCATTTAATACCCCCCTATAGGCATTCTCGCCCCTTCTCACCTTTCTCGCCCATAAATTGCATAGCAAATAAGCTACATTTATACGTAGAATAGATGAGTCGTCCCCTCTTCCCTTCCCCTCCCCCTTCCCTTCTCCCCCTTCTCCGGGGGTCTGGGGGCGGAGCCCCCTGGAGATGGGGGTTTGGGGGTGTAGCCCCCAACGGGGGACTGGGGGCGGAGCCCCCAGCAGGGGGTTTGGGGGCTAAGCCCCCAAGGGGGTCTGGGGGCGAAGCCCCCAGTTACGCCCGAAGGGCGTATTTTTATCTTAATTTTCGTTCGCTTTTTGCCGCAGGCGAAAATAATCGTCTGCGGTTTCGCTATGAACACCTCATATTTACAATTGTTATTTGTGATATATGATAAAATTCACGATGAATATAAGATATTAAGAAAAATAATGAAAAGTTTGATTAATTAGCTCAAAACTTCATTTCGCTTTTTTTCGCTTCGCGCGTCATCACGAACGCAGGGTAACCCATTATTGATCAGTACCCTTTATATGATGCTTAAGAATAGAATTGATAATGCATTATTGAATATAACTGTTGATACAGCGATACAATAATGATCAAGTTACATTATTGTATCCAACACAATAACATTAAATACAAGTTTAGTCAAGATATAGTGGATAAAAATATACTATATTCGACAAATTAATATTTTGTGGAAAATTATATATAAAAATCTTTGTTAAATTTATTAATAAATCTATTTCATATAAAAGCAGTTGATGCAATACTATGTTGCAAAAAGCTTTGGTAAACAATAAAATTCTCGTAATTTCGAGGTTGCTTTTCTTTTACAGCTTGCGGAATGCGAAAGCGATATAGCAGCCTGGAACAAAAAAATTAAAATATTGTATTTTTGATGTAGATTTACCTATCACATCCCATTCTGATTGAGCAATGGTTCCCTAAGATGGTGCAAAAAGATAATTTTAAACAAAATATTATAAAAAATCATAATCAAAAAAATTACCCAATTGGTACAAGGTTGGCGATTATTGGTATTCGATCCATTTTGAGTCTGTATTTAATTGAACATAACAAATAAATACAACTTTAAATATATGCTATTACCTTCAAAGTTTTAATTAATTCCCCATATTCATGTTCCACGTTATTTTTAAAGGAATCGGGTGGGGCTCTGAAGGAACCTCTGTATATCTAAAACATAAAAATAAGCCAATTTGCTTTATATTTTGCCTACAATATGTTGAGGTTTAGGTTATAAAGGTATCAAAATATTTTCGACAACTTTAAAATAATAATTTATCATTTGTCTTATAATCTTTATTAGCTCGATTAGAAAGGGAAACCGGGGCTAGTTGTAGCCCGGGGCTATACTTGTTTAAAAATAATAATTACATGAGTCAACAAATAATGGACTTAATATAATCAACCGACAAACTGCTTGAAGATTCTGGTAGAGTTTTTTAAAGTGAACACAAATATATTTTTAGTATTAAAACAAAATTCTTAAATTAAAATTTTACCGATTAAATTGCAAGTTATTGACATAAACGCCAAAATTGCTGTTTTAGCAACTTTGACAGTAAATATTTCAAAAACTTGAAGTATACAGAAAAAATAAAAATATGTTTGTGTTTACCGTGAAAAACTCTACTAAAATCTGCATAAGTTTGCCGGTAGCTTTTTCTTGTTTAACCGATTTATCAAACTATTCCATTTTAACCATATCTGTATTTTGTAAAATTTATAATTAAAAATTTTATGAAAGGAAAACAATTTTTTAAGCCTGTTTTGTATTTTTTTTACATAATTTTTTTTGGTTGCATATTTAAAACTAATTTAAGTTTTAACTTAACAAAGGAATATTTTTTCTATAAAACAGTGTAATAAATTCAATTTTTATTTGAACCTTAACATGTTTAATTATTATTTGTACAAAATATAGGGGTAAAAAATAGTGGGAGAAGGGCGAGCGCTAGCCTTTCTCATGGTATGTTACCTCATAAAGGCAATATTTATAAGAAATAAACGTTTATTATTTTAACTTATTGTAATTAGGACAAGAAACATATTATATTTGCACAAATTTAACCATATACGTTTGCATTTCAATGCTATTTATAATAAAATACTTATCAAAAATAGTGAAAACATTAAAGCTATTATATCCCCTGAACGAGGCTATGACTTGCCCCAGCACTTTTAATTTTTTTTAGATTACTCAAGATTAACTATATAAAAAGGTTCTCAGTTTTGTCCTATAATAACCTTCAAATATATACAACAAAAAATTTGTAAAAAAGGTAAAGAAAAATAAATTCATTAAGCTAGTTGGGGAGTTTAACTTTTACTCAACATACAAAATAAATATATCTAAAATGTTGTAAAATTAACTTATAATTTATTTAAAAAATAACATGCAAAACTATATTAAAAATATGTTTTGATACCTCATAAATTTTCATACGTGACGCGAGATCAATGATATCTTTGTTATTTTTTGTTTCTTGATATATTGTATGGAAATTTTTTTTGTAAACCAATTGATATCCATTTTCCTTCATTAACCTTGTAATGAAGTCAAAAAGTCAAGTTAAGTTATTTCTTAGGGCTTGTCTTAATATCGGATTCAGATTCAAATGGCGCAAATTTATCTTTATCAAATGTCCGATTCAATTTCATGTGTCAAACTGTAATTATTAATATTTTGTTTTTTTTTATAGTTAAAAACGTTTTTTTTTTATTTATTTCAACTTTTGAAATTAATCGCTGTTATGTTATGCATCTGAAATGTAAATCTGCTGTGAATTCGAAGTTAAGACACGGCTATGTTATAATCCGTACAACGACTTTTGCTGCGCAGCGAAATCCGATATTAAGACAAGCCCTTAAAATTTCAAATACTTTAGCCACTTTCACAGCTATAACTCTCAATAAAGACACGTCGAATGCTGCCTTAAACTTAAATAAGGCTTTTGAACCAAAACAACTTTGTGCAAAATTATGGAATAAAAACCAATGCCTAAGAATATCATTATGCTCTGTGCTATTTGGATCTCAAAATTCTTCATGTTAGCCATATAATGTAACAAATTTCAGGCACCTTAACCTATGTAAAGTAACAAGAAAAAATATTTAAGTGATTTCCCAAAAATAAGAATAAAAACTTTTCACAATATCTTGAAAAAAGTTAAAACTAACATCTAGCTAATACATCTTTATAAACATATTTAATAAAGTGCATTATAAAATTAACTAGTTTAAAGGCAATATATAGCTAATTATTACTTTACAAACAAAGGAAAATATGCCAAAAACTCAGGACAATCCACCCTTTGATCAAGAGTGAAATGATAGTTTGCCCCAAAAAGAGGAGGAGGAGGTGATGGATTGATATCTTTTTTATTTTGACCATTTTTCCATTTAGAAAAACTAGGATGATCATAAACAATGGTACATATCCCATTTTTATAAGTATATGGAGTATTTGTATTTTCATCAGACTGCCCAGGCAATGAGTGCAATATTTTCCTATTAAAATTTTAATATAGAATTTATTAAGTAATTGTAAATGGATGCCATTAATTCTTAATTGAACAATATAATGTATAATAATAATTTCAAAATCAAGCAAATTTTATAAAGCAAAAGAAATGTTGAATTAACATTGCAATATATTTAATATCCTTCACACATGTTTGAAGTTTATCTATAATAGTTTAATTAAATTACATTAATTTATATGCATCTGTCATTGTGCCTATGAAGAAACCTCCTTTATTTAGATTTGATGTTATATTTACTATCATTTGCTTAAGACGTTCCAAAGATTCAAATGCATAATGCAGGGCAAATTGACAGCTAACAATGTCAAACTTGATATTTTCAATATTATTTCTTTCATATAATGATTTTAAATCTGTCTTCAAAAAAATTTAAATTTTTATAAAATTTGGATACTTGGCAACAATCTGCTATTAAGAATACAGCCTCAAATATTTTTCCTAATGCTTTCCTAGACTGATATCTTTCTTGGCATTGTTCAATACTGGTCTCAGCAATATCTAATTAAATTTTATATTCTTGTCATGTAAACCCACCTACAAATGCAACATAAGAGACATGACTATAAAACCATTTATTCATATCACCCCCTTTCCCACAACAAAGATCCAAAACTTTTATTTGATGCTCTGAGACATTAGAATCCTTTATTTTATTTATGTAAGTGTCTTGAAGTATAATTGCATGAGCGAAGATAATTAAATAATACCAATCAAATATGATTTAATAAAATTGTTAAAGTTCCTCAATTCAATAATATCACTAAAAGCTCGCTCTTTTACATTATCTTGGATAACATCAGAGTAATGTTGGGCTATGTGCGATGCATAATCTGCCATATGCAGTCGCAGAAATTTTTAAAATTTATATTTATAAATAAAGTCAATTGGGAACCAAGACGCGGATTTTACAACAATAAATATATTCCCATTATATTCCATAGACTAATTAAACCATCGACTGCCGAACAGCTGATAATTTTCCAGCAAATATAGCAAGCGCCAGTTTGTGGAAAATTGCAACCAAACAATAGAATTCAGCAAAATTTATTAATTGCTATGCAATTTATGGGCTCGTTTTTTGTTGTCCGTCCGTCTGTCCGTCCATCTGTCCGTCCGTCCGTCCATCCCTATCTATTTGCATTGGGTATATTAGGTTATCGCTTTTTTAAATTAATGCATGAGAAAGAGGTGCCCCACCCCTCATCTCTATCTCCCTCGCTGTGTTATTTTTTAAATTAATGCATAAGAGGTGCCCCACCCCTCATCCCTATCTCCTTCGGTGTGTTATATATAAGATTTGTTAAATTATCTATTATATAATAAACATAAATAAAAGTTGTTTACTTTTAATTGCTACGCAATTTAACTAGTTATATAATAAACATATCAGCAAAATTTATTGTTCTAATTTACTTATTTTTTTTATTTATAATTTAAGTTACTAGTCAAATTTATTTTCTTCAGTATTTTATTGTGGAGAAGTATAAATAAACCTGTTGTTAAATTTTCCTACAATATGACAGCTATTTTGGTGTCTGAATGATTTTAATAGTAAAAATCAGCTGTTCGGCAGTCTATTGTGAGTGGGGGTCAAAGGAGCTCATCAGGAAAAAAAGGAGCACACTTTGTTTATTGAAAATAAATTAAGGCAAAACTATCAAACCTATTCCTAAGAAGAATTTGCAAAAAGAAGGGTGTATTAATTTTAAAATAACCCTAACCCAAATCAAGAAATCAGTCCCTCATTTTTTTTAAAAAACATATCATCTCATAAAATGTCAATATACATCATGCAATTATATCACATGTATATAAACAAAGTGATACAATAAAATCTTTTCATACATGAATGACTTTTATTATAAGTATGAAAAAACATCAGGATAAATAAAATATGTAATTTTATAAATATCCATAGTTGGTATTTAAAAAATATAAGTGCTAAATTATACAATAAAATCTTTCCATACATAAATGACTTTTAAACATCAGGATAAGGTATTTGTTAAAACAATATGTTAAATTCTGATATACATGATGAGAAATGTTCCAATACAATCTTTATATATTCATATATTTACTTGTTATGATTTCACTAGGATATGTTAATATAAAATATTTTGTGCTACGACAATATGTTAAATTCTGATGAATAATATGAGATAAGTTCCAATAAATTCTCTAAAAATTTATGTATATATTACTTGTTACAAATTCAAATTCACCATATCAAAAAAACCCTGAGCAAATCTGAGAAATCATGACGAGTTTCGCTCCTATTTCTGTGCTCCTTTGACCGGTTCCCTCTATTGTTTTAGTCTATGATATATTCTTATGATTCTCATAGAATTAGTCTATTATTCTATATTTATCCAAGCCAAGAAGGAGGCAAAAGTGGAGCACAAAGAGTGGAGATTAGAAGAAGGGAGAGAGTAATACATTAGTGAACATTGCCGACGTACTATACTCTAAGGTACTTCGTTTTTCAGACATAGTACGACGAATTTAGTGGATAGTGTTTCGAGCTCGCCTCGGTCTCGAAAGCAATCGCGTCTCGGATGCGATTATTAAATCTTGATCTCGTCTTGTCTCATTTTTTAAAAATAATTATACCATATGCATATTTTTTCAGGCTTTTAAATTATTATATCTGATCTAAATTTGTCAAACACAAGGAGTAACTTAAGGTAGAAAGCATTAGAGACCTGCACAATCATTAATATCCTTGCTTTTGTATCAGACTTTGTACAGTTCTCTTATTTTCTTTGATACATTTTTGCACTTTTTCATCCTATCATCACCACTCCTTGAGAATTCTTATAGTAAGCTTGCTTTCACCTAATGTTTGTCATCTCTTTTGCATTGTGCCAGCTATACCATTCCACTGATCTCCACACGAAGTATTTTCCTGAAATACATCATGTCTCATGATTTATTTCCGAAATTGTAAAATACTATGCTTTAGTCTCCTCCACTACATAGTAGCCGCTACTCTTTGTACCTTCTGCCCTTTAATATAAAGTCCATCACTAAGCTTGTGTTGGCAAGCCATTATTTAACTCGGTATTACCTTAACATTTTGAACATATTTTAAGTGCGTTCTGTTCACTAGAAGATAATGTATATTTATTTTCTAAACTTGACAATCCTAAACATTAATCTAATATATCAAGTTGATAATGTAATTTATTATCTGAGTGGCACGGCTGCCGCTTTTGTACTTTATAAGATGTTCCTGTCACTTTTAGAAGAATGTATCTATAACCAGGTCAAATGCTTCAGCAATTTTCTAGAATTTCCGCTCTTTCATCTCTTAAGCCGTAATTCCGACCACCCTGATTTCTTAAAAACTACGTGTCCATTGAGATCGGCTTCGATAATTATTAGCCCATCTTTACCGAATTGGGATAGAATATCTTCAAGCTCCATCCAAAAACAATCCTTTTCCGCCTCTGAGCAACCACTTTGAGGAGCCTATGCTGATATAACGTTTATTGCAATAGATTTATCACAAAGCTGTATCACCATAATTCTGTCATCGATTCTTTTAACGTCGACGACAGTTTGATGATATTCTGCCGATAACACTATACCAACGCCATTCCGATGCATTTCTCTGCCGTAAAAATATAATTTGTATCCGTCACCTATATATTTTGTTTTTTGGCCCTTCCATTTGGTCTCTTGTATACAAGCGATATCTATTTTAGTCCTTCTTAGAAAGTCTGCCGATTCTCTGCTCTTGCTAGTCATTGTACCAATATTCCATGACCCAACTTGATCCCACGCAAACTAATGTTTTTAACCGCTTCTGTTTGTTGAGAAAGCGGTAGCCTTCGTTTATTTCCCACACGTTTCAGGCGAAGAATGCGCACGTGGCTTCAGGGGAACGCCCCAGCTTGGTCCATGCTGCTTCTTTGTTGTAATATATTTTAATTTATATGGAATGAGAGAGTATTGATATCCTGATTTCCATGCCTGAAGGAACTATGTTAGGTTGGGGCGCCTGACTACCTACTATTCTTTATGATGCCGGCATCTTGGTGAATTTTCTTTAGACCCACTCGTATAAATAGGCTTAATCTAGCACTTCCATTTAACTAGCACTCCCGATTTTTTTGAGCATCATAAAAATAGATATTACACCGCCTGTAACGTATTAAAAGATTGCCATTACAATTCTTCTCCATTGGTTGAAAACACGAAATGGTGGATTTTGGGCATATCACGCGTTTTTTGTTATAACATGATTGGGCAAAGATTTGGTAAAAGCAATCATCGAATTTGTAGCTCTCATCATTTCAAATAGTCGCCATATTATTTATTATATATATTTATTTTTAGTTATTCCATTCAATACCTCAGTGTCAATAGTAAGTTATTTGTACTAATCTCTCTAACATTGAATCATTTATAATTATCTTAGCATTGTTATACGTTTTTTTTTTAAATTTTATAGAAGGTCAGATTATGGTTTTAGTGACATTAAAGAGTACATTATGGACCCTGATGAAAAAAAACAAATCATAACTTTGTATCACATTGGTATGGAAGGAACTATTGTAGGGCAAAGTGAGCTATCATTCATACAGAATAATGTTCGAGAGCACGAAGAAAATCATATTTTAAAATGCCGCCAATTATTCCATCAATACATCGTACTATATAAGCCAAAATTGAGTCGGAACGTCTGCTCTACATCCGTTTAAATCAGACCAATCTTCGCTCAGAAGAATATGTTCAATTGCGAGATGCAGTTATTAACGACATTAATACAATTAACGTTAGGAATCTATCCATTTTGCCCTTTTCATACACTGGAAGTCCGCATCATATGCATGAATACGCCCAAGATTTAATTGCGTGTGTTTCTAACTACGGTCGTCCAGACCTATTCATTGCATTTACATGCAATCCTGCATGGCGCGATGCTCAGGAGCTCTTATTTCATGGCTCACCAGTCGATAGGCATGAGATCACATTCACAGCACGTGTTTGCCGCCAGAAACTTAAATCAATTAGTAATCTCATTGTTAGGCATAAGGTAGTTGGCTCTGTGCCTTGCTGGATGTATTCTGTGGAATGGCAAAAGATATATTTACCGCATGTCCATATACTCATATGGTTATATAGCGAGATTACCTCCCGAAATCGACGCTGTAATATCTGCTGAAATACCTGATCCCAAACTTGATAAAGACTTGTACGAAATTGTTACGAAAAATATGATACACGGTCCTTGCGGAAAGCTCAACCCAAAATCGCCATGCATGATAGTCTTAAAATGCTTAAAGCGATATCCTCGAGGCTTGGTAAGGACAGTGATGGATATCCTTTTTACAAAAGAAGATCAACAGAAGATGATGGACACGTAGCAACCATTCAACTGCAGAACGCAATCGTTGAAGTAGATAACCTCTGGGTGTTCATCTTGTCGTTTGCTACTAAAATTATACAAAGTACAATATCATAGGCGTAGCCAGATTTCGGATTGAAGGGTGGCAAAACGTTTAAAAGTTTAATTAGGGAGGGGCAAAACATAATTTTTATTTTTATTTTCGTCATTTAGGGGGGTGGGCAGCCGCCCCCTCCCCTGGCTAAGCCCATGTACAATATTAACATGGATCAAATGATACAACACTTTAACAATACTTTAATTACACTAGTCAACAAATAATTGTTATAGCCTGCACGATTATATTGAAGGTTGCAATTTTAATACCTTGAGCGCGGTTACAGACATTTGATTATACGCCATTTGAATTAGAGGTGTGCGATCCGATCCGAGGGGATTTTGAAAAATTTTATATCAATCCGATCCGATCCTAGTTTTTTAAAATCTAAATCCGATCCGATCCGAGTTTTTTAAAATCTATATACGATCCGATCCGATCCGAAATTTTTAAATTAAAATTTTACGAACAGAACTTTTTATTGATGATTAAATTCAAAATACATAAAAATAAGGTATAGCAATTTGAATAGACCTGAAATAAATATAAAATTTTATTTGACTAATTCCATATTATCATATAAAAATAATAAGGAATCTAAATTTTCTGGTTTAATTCGGGGAAAGGAGCTACGCGTGTGCTTTAAGAAAGGGGAGATCGTGATTGATGATTTTCGGAGTTGAGTTGAGATAGAAAGAAATGCGTGTGCTAAAAAGGAAACGGAAGATGCTGATTTATCATTAATACTAGCTTCTTTGTCGCCAAACAAGAAAGTCTAGATAGGGAAAAACGCTAGGGAAATCTTGATAAATATATTAGGGTAAGTAAGGTGAGAGGTGGTATTGGGCATCAAAAATGGTAAAAGAATGCAAAGATAATTATGAAAAGGTATACTAAAAATATTAATTTAATTAATTAGAACTTATTATTGTTTATTTTAAATTTGAAAATCCGATCCGACTAAAATAAAATGTTGATCCAATCCGACTTCCAAAATTAAAATGTTTATCCGATCTGTCCGAATCCGAGTTCGGACGGATCGGATGTCGGATCGGATTGATCCGTGCACACCTCTTATTTGAATACACATTAGTTACACCGTACTTAGTATCTCTTATTTGATTATTACTTTTATATATGTCCTTCATTGTGTGTCCTTCGTTATGTGCATATAAAGCCCTATCCACCTAATAAAAACAGTCTTTACTGCCGATTAAACAAATGGCGCGGTCGACTCCTTCGCTTAACTTCCACCCATATATGCCTTCCGATGACATCGACCTGTATATTTCACATTTAAACCATTATCATCTAGTAGTTGGCGGAGATAAGAAATCTCTTTTCCTTACGGTGATTGGCACGCAGACGAATTACTGATAAATCTTCTCTCACCATCGGATCCTTTACAAAAATCGTTCGAAGAGATAGTGGCCATTTTGAAAAGTTTTTTCTCCCCCACGCTGAGTGCTATTGTACATAGATACAAATTCCATAAATGCGTTCAATTGGGAAAAGAAAATATCGATTCATTTGCGGCAAGATTAAAACGGATTTCCATCAATTGTGATTATGGGTCATCTCTCGAGGAGAATCTACGAGACCGTTTCGTAGCGAGATTACAAAATGGTAAAATTCTAGAGAGATTGTTGATTGTGGATAATCTGACCTGGCAAGGGGCATTGGATGTTGCCAGGTCAATGGAACGTGCTAGGTTTCAAAGTCATATGTTAACGCAATCGTTGGAACCTATTCATACAGTTACTAATAAACAGCCGATACCAAATATCAAATGCTTCGCATGCGGAGGTAACCATTTCCGTTCTAATTGTAAATTTCGATTTGCAACATGTTACAAATGCCATACCCAAGGTCACATCGGAAAAATATGCCGCTCCAAACAGGTTTCGTCATTGAACTATTTCCTATTAGGAGAAAATTTCCGCCCATTTTATGGATTGAAGGTAAATAACCATATTTTAAATTTTGAAATCGACACCGGCTCAGCAGTTACTTTAATAAATTCCATCAATGGTGCTCACCTGGCCACTCAACCTTGTAGTACTGTGCTAAAGGGTTACGATGGTTCCACTATCCCGTTAAAAGTAACAGCAAAAGTCATCGTGCAAGAACAGGAGGCAACCTATCAATTGCGTCTTTACGTCGTTAATGGAAATGGCCAAAACATCTTGGGAAGAGATTAATTGAGAATTTTTCCACATATATAACGACAACTAGCTGAAGACTGGGAGCGTAATAAACCTTTTCAACTGCACGAGATTAATCATACTGACGATGATGTTGTAACAAATAAAATCATTAAAAAATATCCGGGTTTATTTGAAAAAAAATTGGGAGGGGTAGTCGGGTATGAAGCTAAGCTTAAATTAAAAGATGAGTTATGCCCACGTTTATTCCGTCCTAGACCTATTCCCTATATGTTAAAACCTAAAATTGACGAAGAATTAGATAGGTTAGTTAAAGAAGGTATCTTAAAACCAATAAAATATGCTAAACATGCTGCTCCTATTGTAACTGTTATTAAAATAATGGAAACATCCGTATTTGCGACGACTTCCGTGATTTAAACAAGCACCTTTTAATTGAAAATATCCTTTGCCACGTATTCAAGATATACTTGCACAACTAGGCGGTTTTAAATATTTTTCCGTTTTGGACCTTAAGGACGCCTATTTTCAAATAAAAGTTAACGAAAATTCTCAAAACTTATTAGCAATTAATACGCATAGGGGCCTTTTTAAATATACTAAACTACCTTTTGGTATAGCCTCGGCGCCAGCCATTTTTCAAAGATTCATGGACTCATTATTTAGGAATGATAAGGGAATAGTAGTTTACCTAGATGACATTATTATAGCAGGTAAAACAGTAGAAAACCTCAATCAAAAATTAGAAAAGGTTTTTAAAGAATTGGAAAAACAGGGCTAAAATTAGAAAAGTGTAAATTGGAAAAAAGTGGAATATTTAGGACATACCATTAGTAAAGACGGGATTTTTACCACTGACATGAATACTAAAGCAATTTTAGCAGCACCAGACCCAACTAAAATAAAAGAATTACAATCCTTTATAGGCATGGCAACATACTACGGGAAATTCATAAAAATTTTTTCTTCTTTAGCACAACCTCTTTATAACCTGCTAAAAAAACGGTATCTTGGAACTGGCCCATAGACTGTACAAATGCATTCAATAACATTAAAAAAGCTATTATCAAAACCCCGATATCAAAACATTTTGACCCTGAGTTACCGTTAATACTCGCGACTGATGCTTCATCTGACGGACTCGGCGCAGTACTTTCCCACGAAATTAAAGGTTATCAGCACCCTATTGCTTTTGCGTCCCGCACTCTTAACGCTGCTGAAAGAAATTATAGCCAAATTGAAAAAGAAGCTTTAGCCATCATTTATGCTTTTAATAAATTTAAGGAAATTTATATGGCCTTTATTTCACATTACTTACAGATCACAAAATTAATATCAATATTCAACCCGAATAAAAATATATCACAAGGCGTTTCGGCGAGACTTCAGAAATGGACCTTGTTAACAACACCTTATCAATACCCATAAAATACAAAATTGGCAAGGAAAATACACAAGCTGATATGTTATCCAGACTTCCGATACAATCGGAAGAAACGCTAGAACAAGGAGAAGAAGATGATATACACACCATTTATAAAGAACCATTCCAACATTTCCCCATTACATCCGCCGACATAGAGCGTCATACTCGTAAAGATCCTATCCTGGGACAAGTCTATAACTATGTACTCCATGGCTGGCCAAAGAAAGTTACTTCAGACCTAGTAATTTATCAACAACGACAGAGAGAACTCACCACCTTAAAAGGCTGCATATTATGGGGATGCCGAATTATTATTCCTCAAGGATTAAGGCAAACTATTTTAAAACTAATCCACTTAGGACACACAGACATGAGTCGTTCAAAAATCTTGGCTCGTTAACATCTCTGGTATCCGGTTGTTGATAAGGATATAGAAGGTTATGTTAAAATCTGTACGGATTGTCAACATTAGTTTACTGGTGCAACAGAATTAGCAACTCAAAATGGGAAAACTCTGGAAAACCATGGTCTAGGTTACATGCCGATTTTTGTGGACCATTTAATGGGTATTATTATTTAATTTTAATTGACGCCTACAGTAAATGGCCAGAGGTGCTTCCTATGACAACGATAACAACGTCAAGCACCATAAACGCTCTCGAAGCTATTTTCTCAAAGTTCGGAGTACCTAATACCCTGGCTACAGACAATGGAACTTACTTTACAAGCGCCGAATTTAAAACATACTGCAAAACAAATAATATTCATAATGCATATTCCAGTTCATATCATCCTCGATCCAACGGCGAAGCAGAACGTTTTGTCCGAACATTTAAGGAGTTTTTGAACAAAACTAGGAATTTTAAAAACGATAAATTATATAACTCTCTGTTTTCTTATAGGAATACCATTCATTTAACCACTGGATTAACTCCTGCTAATCTATTAATCAAGATACAACCTATCGGCTCATTAAATTTACTCAAACCATATGTATCTGGTCTTGACAAAGACGAGTTGGCAGTTGGCACCCAACAAACGGAAATTTATAATTGGAGATAAAGTGTGGGTTAGAACTTTCACAACTAATGAAAACTTATGGGTAACAGGAAAAATAGTAAAAATCTTAGGTCCAGTATCGTACATGGTGGAAATGGATAATGGGGCATTATGGAAAAGACATGGTGATCATATTAGGTAGTCTTTAGATAACGCAGACAAACAAAGCAATGGAGAACTATGGGCTGACATTTCGAACGAAATACCGGGTAATCTGCGAGTAAATGAACCCAGTGACTTACTTGACGCCACAATTCCGCAACAACTCAAGCTACCACATGATGAAGTTAGTGATAATATACCATTTACATCTCACCCCCGCTCTCACCTACTCCAGCTTATGGACTCCCCACAATCACCAATACCCTCACCCGAATTAACCGTCCGGCGATCAACACAAATACGAAAACCTGTAGAAAGATATGGAATAACTTAAGGGGGTAGAGATGTTATAGCCTGCACGATTATATTAAAGGTTGCAATTTGAATACCTTGAGCGCGGTTACAGACATTTGATTATACGCCATTTGAATACACATTAGTTACACCGTACTTAGTATCTCTTATTTGATTATTACTTTTATATATGTCCTTCGTTATGTGTCCTTCGTTATGTGCATATAAAGCCCTATCCACCTAATAAAAGCAGTCTTTACTGCCGATTCAACAATAATGGTCTTGTGTAAATAACCGGGAAACGGTCAACATATTCCGATAGAGTTTTTTGTGGTGAACACAAATATGTTTTTCGTTTTCTTCCTATACGTCAGGTTTTTTTTTAGATATTTCGATTCAAAGTTACGAAAATGACCGTTTTTGACCCTTTTCGATGCTCAATAGAGCGATAATGAATGGCTAAATTTTTTTTAAACCTCTAAGTGGTAGAACCAAGTTATGGTAAAGCATTGAAAAATGATTTTTTCCCTATTGTTTTTACTCTTAAATATATATCAAAAATGCAATTAGTCTCTATGCGAAATCGCGGCTTCCTTTGAGCCTCCCTCCCTCTCAATCTAATTAGCTTATACGCTTATATAACACTATACCCTTAGTGCATGTAAGTGTTTGATGAGTGTGGTGGGTGCAAGAGTAGTGGGTTAATACGAACTATTCCTACTGCTACGCCTGTCATCCTCCCCCTCTACTAGAAAAATAGCTCGTATTACGCCACTACTCTTACACACCCACACCCCCACATCATCCATCAATCACTTACATGCACCAAGAGTATGGTGTTATAAACCCAATTAGATAGAGAGGGAGGGAGGGAGGCTCAAAGGATGCCGCTTCGCATAGGGACTAATTGAAATTCGTTATATTGGAAAAAGTAAAAACAATAGGGAAAAAGTCATTTTTCAATGTTTTACCCTAAGTTGGTTCTACCACTTAGAGGTTAAAAATTTTTTTTTACCCATTCAATATCGCTCTATTGAGCATCGAAAAAGGTCAAAAACGGTCATTTTCGCAACTTTGAATCGAAATATTTCAAAAACATGACGTATAGGAAAAAAACAAAAAACATATTTGTGTTCACCACAAAAAACTCTATCGGATCGGAATATGTTTACCGTTTCCCGGTTATTTTTTTTTGTTGACCAGTGTTATTTTTTAAGATTTACTTACAAATTAGAAACAAAGCTTTGAACCAACTGGGTATGCCTGTATTAAATCGATCTGCTGCTGGTCCATTCTATGAAGACTTACATCGTGAAAAAAAGTAAAACCAGGGTGATTATTTGTCTTACGGGCAATTTAATGTTCCAAAGCTAACGACGCAACAAAACCCCATTTACAATAAGATTTTGCTTGCTGTTAATAAAGGTTTAGGAGAAATCTTCTTCTGGTGCTCCAGAAGGAACTGGTAAAACTTTCCTACTGGCATTACTCTTGGCAACTATTCGTTCCCAAAATAATATAGCCGTGGCTCTAGCGCCTTCCAGACTGGCTGCCACTTTGTTGCCTGGTAGAAAAACTGCTCAATCAGCATTTAAATTGCCTTTATGCGTTCATTACAGTGAAACTCCAATGTGCAACATTTCCAGAACATGGAATGGGTAAAGTATTACAGAAGTGCAAACTTATCGTTTGTGATGAATGCACAATGGCCCATAAAAAATCGTTCAAAGCTCTTAATCGGTCATCGTAAGATTTGCGAGGAACGCTCAAACCTTTTGGTAACGCAAAATTATTGCTTGCAGGAGATTATATTTTTAATTTTTTACTTTATACTTTTTAAGCCATTATCTTTACTGGTTTTTATTATGATCATACCTCCTACAACACCTTCACTTGATCAAAATTTTACTAGGTATAACGATATAACTATATTTCTAACTTTTTCCTCACAAATAAATACTTCGCTTCCATCGTCCTCGCGAAAATTTGTATGATTTCTAATTAATTCTTATTTCAACCAAATACTGTAAACGCCTTCATTTAAACAAATTTAAAGGAGATCTTTTAATATCTCTTCATTTTACTATAGATTTTAGGCTATGACATTACACTATTACAAACTACTAAAATAATTTCTATACATTGTCGAACATTATAACTAACTTTTATACACCAAAGGTCTATAAATTTTTGTCACCGAACAGTGCATATTATCGTTAACATCGCACTTTTTAACATATAAAATCAACAAATACCTTGTAAATATTTTAAATTATTACAAATCTATTTAATTATGAATAATAATGCCTTTTCCTACAATTAAATTAACTAACATTTATTTCACTAATATAGCATTATATTTTTTTAAATCATAAACTTTTCTATAGATGACCCAAAATTTTTCATATAGGTTCTATTAATGCTATTAATTATTTAGCTAATTAAAGAAGGACTAAGCCAAAGCAACGCTTGGCCGGGCACAGCTAGTAATATATTAAAAATATCATTTTAATATATGATAATATCGTTTGTTATATTTAGTTTTAAACTAGATGAACCCGGCAAACGTTGTTTTGCCAATTACCCGGGTGTATTAAATTATGTTGGAATTTTAGGGCACATATGATGATAAAGCGGTTATTGAAGTAAAAGTAAAGTTTGATGTCTATATGTTCTACTTCTATTGTTCTATTTCCGTATACAGTGCAACGCGTACGAATACTCGAAAAGTACTGGACCGATTTGGCTCGAACAAATTTTAAAACATGCTCCGGAGTGTCAGGAATAAACTGTAAAATTTTGAGCCAAATCCGTCTGGTAGTTTTCCAAAATTGGTGGCGGCATATATATACACACACACACATAGTTTCATTTTTATATATAAGATTAATTACTATACATAATAGCTTAATTAGTCACGTACTAGCAATGGGGCGGTCTAATGTTTTTGTGTAAAAAAAAAGTTTAACCAAGTTTTTTTTTCATAGCACATAATCATATTCAGAAATTTAACAAGCATTTAGTCGAAAATTAAATTAGAAAAATTGAATGTATATATTACGTTTCCAGGCTTTTATAAGTGTCTCAAAATCTTTTATGCAACTAAACTATAATATTTTAACCCATTATACCTAATTATTATTAATCAAAATTTTTTTCAAATTTTGGTCGAGGGGAAAGAAAAGTTCCGCTTTCCTCCCCCTTGGCTACGCGCCTGATTATGGGACAAAACGTCGCGGTTTAGTATGATTAAAAACATTAGTTATTATGAATATGCACGGGCAGGCCCGGCCCACGGGCGGGTACAGACGGGCTTTGTATAATAAAAATTTTAACGGGCCGGGCCCAGTTGGGCTTAACAATTAATGGATCGGGCTCGGGGGGGGGGGTCTTTTTTTAACCGGCTTGAAATTATATAAACGGTCATGAAATTACAAACGTCCTTAAAAGTCAGACCTACAAATATATGATTTTTAATAAATATATAGATTATTAATTGCATCTTTATTTTAACCTCCAATTTTTGTATATCCTGTAGAATTCATTCGTTTTTCAAAATTTTGCGTATATCACAAATTTTATTGGTATAATTATTATTAGTGCCATATAATTTAATAAATACTTTTGTTCTAATCTAAAACTTAGGTGTATTAACTTATATAAATTAATCAAATCATTGTAAACTGCTTATTGAATGTTGAATAGTTTCCTGTAGTTTTATTGAAATGTTTTAATTTAATGTAAATTAAAAAAAAAATTTGTCCTATCCGGGATTCGAACCAGCAATTAAGAATTTGCCCTCGCCGGGATTCGAACCCACATCAGAAGAGGCATAGGCTTTTGGAGGGGGGGCATAGGGGATTTATCAATGTTAACCTAATAAACCAATTCAAAAACGAAACAAAAATTCGATTTATAATTTGGCCAATGGTCATTTTTTTCATTGGTCAGTAGCCAGGACGCGGTCAAAAAGTCATGTTATCAATGGTATTAACAAGAACAATATATTAATTTAATTAAAAAATTTTTGTCCTTCCCGGGTATCGAACCAGCAAGTCAGATACATTTCAAATCCTAAAATAAAACATGACTAAATAAAAAAATCGATAAATGGGTTAGATTAAAATATAGGTTAAGATGCGTATTAACAAGTTACGTACGAGTTGAAATTTAGTAACTGCTTTCGCTCCCTCCCTCAATATATGCACAGTAGGTGTTTAAGTTAAATTAAATAAGTGGAATATTTTCATGTATTAATTTAATGGCAGTACTATATTGAAATTTATTAAACCGAAATTAATTAATCAAAAAATGTAAATTACTTGTAGAAGAAAGGCGAACTCGCCTAAAACCAGAAATAATTGATGATTTATAATTTTTGCATGATAATTATTGATGTTTTTTTATGAATGTCAAAAAATAAAATTTTGTGAAATATGATAAATTATGCCGAACACGGAGTTCTTTTAGAAAAATTTGAATGGACTTGGGTGAGCCTGACGTTTTTCTAAATGTGGAAACGGGTGGGGGCGGGCCGATTTTGTAAAAACGACCCATTGCAGATCTCTGATATATTGCTCACTTTCTTCTAGAGCCCTGCAAAGGCCAACATTTAGAATTTTTTTTGATTAATAACTAAATTAAATGGGTTAAAATCGTATAGTTTAGTTGCAAAAAAGATTTTAAGAGACCCATTAAAACCTAGACAAATTACATATACATTCATGTTTTATATTTAATTGACAAAACTTATACCCCACCATTGTAAAATTTCTGAATATGATTGTAGTGCTATGAAAAAAAATTGGTTAACACCAAACCGCCCCATTGCTAGAATATTTTAAATGTTAAAAATTTTATGGTTTATTTTTAAGTTATGAGCATATATAAGCAAAACATATGCATATCCAAACCTAGTAAAGCATTGACTACCAAAATAATAAATATTATTTATGTCTATCCTATATATAATTTGAATCCACTGATCAATAATCTCCAGATGATACCCTATATTTGTTCAGATATAGATGAAAACGTCTCACCTATATAACAATGATGTAGAAAAGTGACGTTGCCAGGCCCCCCCCCTCTTAGCAAAAATTAAAAAATATTTGATGTCAATAAAATATTAAAGTAATAAAAAATATTTATAGTCAGATTAAAGACTCCCTTATTTATAAATACCTTAAAAGTTTATATATATATATTTTTTTTAAATTAAATTTTTGGCAAAAAGCTTTACACATTTTTTTGTCTTCTTAATACCACATGCATCAACTATCGTAGTTTATCCATACTCAAGAGATTAAAAGCTTATCCCCCCCCCCTTGAGAAAATCCTGGTTACGCGCCTGCATCAAATTCTATATTGCGCAGCGGATTTTTAATTTTATCAATTTAAAATCAAATCATAAAACTACGCGAAATTAAATAAGACAAACTTTATTATCACAACATTAAAGAACTTATAAAATGTATTACAATACAACTTGACGATATGAGTCCAAATATCATTAAAAGCACAAGAAAAAAGATAGGAATAAAGGTGAGAATTGCTGCTTAGCACACTTCATAAGTCTCTATTTTGAGGGCAATAGCGAGAAATATGGCCTCGGCAATCTAAGCAAATAACGAAATAGTTTATATTATTAACCCTAAAATCGAAATTAAAAGCAGGATTTTAAAAACATTTCGATATTAATATTGTGTAGTCCTCTTTTTTAGTATTTTGCTTTTCTTATCAAGTTTCTATCAGGTTTAGGTAAGATTTTATATTGTTATTGTGCCTTTTTTATTTACAAAAGAACTTTTTAAAACTATTTAAGCTAAATTGCTAGATATTTATTTATATAAACAAGCATTACACGTTTAGTATGGCCTGTTAATTAAATTTTGAAGTCCGAAGAAAACATATGAAAGTTTAGGATATAGGTTCCAAGGGGGAAAGACCGTTGAAAATTACATAAGGGACCATAATACATTAGCTCATAAACTTTACCGTAAAGAATTGTTTGTTACTTCACCTAATATTTGGAACCTTAAAAAATTAATTAAAATCTAATTAATTCCTTGTAAACGAAAATCACTTTATAAATCGTGATTTTATAAATCAAGTAAGCAGGCTTGGAAAAGCTTAAATATGATTTCTGTGTAATATATTACATTAATAAAGTACAAAGATATAACATTTACAAGCTTCCAAACAATTTTTATAATGGGCCCACGTGGGCTCCATGGAACCCCAAGCCGTTTGAAATTAATGTGCAATAAAATTAGTGATTGTAATGCTTACACAATTTTTTCATATTATAAATTTAAATTTTCCAAAGTGTATTTGCAATACAAAATTATAAAAGTATGTGCATACAACAATATGAAACTTTTGCTAAAATGATCAATAACTAAAAATTTCTAATGTTTTGAAAAATTCATTTTCCTCCAAAATCACTGTATTTATGGTTTCCACCTTCTATCATGAGATCTTATTACTATTTGATTCAATAAAATTATACGTTTTTCTTCAGTATGATGTAAAATATTGACAGAGATGAATCATAAAGGTGGTGATATTAATTAATATAGGCATAGACAGGGGGGGGGCAGGAAGGGACGGCTGCCCCCCTCTAAATTCGTAAAATTTGTTGACATTTATAAAAATTAGGGATAAAATTTCAAAAAATGATCATTTTGCCCCTCCCTAAATCCCCCCCCCCCTCTATCCTTGTTGGCTGGCTACGCCCATGATTATTAATATTAAATTATGCCCATTTATCCTAAAAACAAAATTATTAAATTAATAAAGTTTTTTTTTGTAAAATAACTAAATTTGTGCTTTTTTATAACCAGAGTAATGGAATGCTTAAACTGTTGCCTCAGTATACTAAATAATGGGAGAAAAAACGTTATATATCAAAAATTTCGCGCACGGCATCTGGGACAAATGGCAGTGCACGTGACTGCTCGACGTTGATTGGTCGAAGAGGAAGGCGTGGGGGCGACGGGATTGGTAGATTCGGTTGCCGTGGCGACGGGATCAACGCTAACGTCGCTATCACGATGGTCACCACGACGACGGTTGCTATGGCTACCGAAATCATCGTCTGCGTCGTCGTCGTCGCTATCCTCGAAAGCGGTCGATTCACCCCCGAGGTGAATGACCTCCTCCTCGTCGTCGTCGTCCGTTGTGGTGACGTTGGTCATAATATCGTCTGCTTCGCTTAACGTGCCTCTACGAGATGGTATCAGATGGCCGCCCCGGGTGCGTCGCCTAAAATGTCCGACAATTAGTCCGGATTTTTAAAATAAACCAAATTTACATATCAATAATAATAATCTCGTAAAACTCATTAAACAACGTATAACAACAGTCCTGAATCATCAATATGTTATAAAACTAGGGGTTTGAACTCTAAGTTTAGCTTGATGGTACATCATGAACAATATACTTCCTTATAATCGTCTATAATTTGGGGAAAAAGTAAAATTGTTGTCCCAACACTGTAATAGATGATATGGTGTAAGCGCAAAATAAATAGGCATAAAGCGGTCCTTTTCCTTCGATATATCTGGCAATTTTAAGCAATTCAAACTGAAACCTTGCTTAAAATATGGACCCTCTGAATTGCTAAAAACTATATTCAATTCTGCATTAACGGAGATCCGATTCCTAACTAATTGCTCGATGATGACTAAATAAAGTTGAAAACATCCCGCATACTCACTAATAGTCCTCAAGACCGCATCCAAAAAACGTAAGACTCTCATAATACCTTAAAAAGTGATTTTTTCGCAAAAAAACATCGCAAACCTCATAGACGTAAGGAAATAGGCACAAGCATAAACTAAAACCCTTCCAAGCCAGATTATTGGGTAATAACTAATTTTTTTAGGAGCTATTTAATATAATCACTAAGTTCGCATAATAAAAACCTCGTGACGCGTGGAGCGCTAATAGATTCGGCGGTATCGGAAGCACTAAAATCGGTAGAAAAGCTTTCCCCATTTTCGAAAACGTATATAACGCTGTCGGGATCGTTTGACGCTCTAGCGTTAGAACGCGCTCGTGGTCTGGGCGCAGGGTTAACGCTAGAAATAGGAGCGTCAAAGTTGGTGGTGTTAGATGGACCCGTGGTGTCGCTTATAGTTATAACGTCAGCTGCATCAGAGTTCGTTCTCCCAGACGATCGTAGTCTATAGGGTTGGGCTAGTGTGCAAATTTTAACGATAACATCAATAAATTATGTAATTGTAGGAAATTCGCTTTGAAATTTTCATAGTCTGCCATAAGGGTCCAATTTTTCCTAAGAAGATTTTGAGGATTTTGAAAAATTAGCCCAAAAATTGGGCGAAAAAGTTACACAACCTATATATTATTTCTAAGTTTCAATGCTTTTATAATTTTGTTAATGTAATTACTTCGAATGATATCACGTATAAATTAGTAGGAGAGGATAAATTTCAATATTTCTGACAACAGGGATCGATAATAATCAAGGGCAATAATGAGCGGAATTTTATATATTAATTTATAAAATAATAAATATTTAACACCAGGGACAGTTACGAAAATGTAAAAGATATGTATGTATAAGGGCCATCATCTAAGAAATTGTTACAAAATAATGGTAATAGTGTTGTAAAATTGGCTGGGTTTTATTTGAGGATATGCGGTTTACCCTGGTTTGTTTTTCAAATGATGACTAAACTTAGATGTCGACCTGGAAAAGCAGACTAAAAAAACCCTTTGTTCATGTTTAGTTGACTGAAAGGTCAACCAAACGAAACCCAGTCGTTTTTGCAACACTAACCGGTAGGCTATTTAGAAATAAATGGCTTGGTGAACGAGCTGCAAACTTATTGCTGGGGCCCACCCTTTTCCACTATTTAACTATCTCGCAAAAGTTCCTTTCCCTCTTAGTTTTTAGTTTTATACTTTTAAACGAGTTAACCTAAGTTATTTTCGACGAGTGAGTGAATATTCCAACGCTATTCCCTATATATTAACAACCGATCACATTTATTATTCATTCTTGTTACTCGAAAACATAAAACTTATGGTCATTAAAGCACAGTAGTGTTATAAAATCGGCTGGGTTTTGTTAGGTCCACCTTTGGTTTTAGTCGACTAAACATAAACAGACCAAAATTTTGGTCTATACTCTTAGTCGAATAAACAGATTGAAGGTTTTTGGTCAAGCATTAGTTGGTCTATTTATGTTTAGTCGACCAAATCCAAAGGTCGCCCAAACAAAACCCAGCCGTTTTACAACATTAACGTAAACCGAATATTTGTTCTAAACAGGGGGGCATACTCATTAACTAAATAAAATGCTTCTCTATGTACGTATTGCGTTCAAAAATTCGTAAAAACCCGTGGCAACTATTTTAAAGCCACTGATATAGTCCTAGTAATGAAATACTTAGATGATTTATTTTGCTTCCAAACCAGTCTCCTACATCTCTAACGCCTGATTTAAAGGAGTACTTTGTATCAGGCAAAAGATCGCAATGAAAATCGTTAAATTCATCACGATTTCCATACAAGGATCAATGCCATCCGTTTAGATTTAGCGCGTTTAAATTTTTTATACCGTTTCAATAAATTTATATATAAGTATATAAAAATATTAATTTCAAAACACAATAAATATAATTGAATAACCCATAGTATAAGTACATTTAAATAAATTATGGACAATTACTATTGCGATTGTTTCGGCCAGAAGCTCGGGTGGAGCGTCTACCAATAGCACCGGCTCCTGAATCGGGTTCGTCTACATAGCGATTCAACATTTCACTTATGTCGTAGTATTGATTGCTCGCACCGTTCTTTTAAGGTGCAACAATGATAAAATTAAGAAGGTTTTGGATTTAAAACATATTATTTTAACTTCTACTACAAAATGTAAAAATTTGTCCGTATGATTACTTCTAAATTACGATCGATTACAGCATGTTTTAAAAAAACGGCACACACGCTTAAAAAGTGATATCGGGAAACAAACTAGTCGCAAGAATAAAACTTTTTTATCGATAGTCAATCGAGAATAATACGATTCTCAAATTTACTTGCTTTTGATATTTTTTTATTGCTCAATTTTAGTGCGCATTCCAGTTAAATAAACTATATGATATTATATTTTCAAAAGACCACACATCCGATTTAACCCATAAAACTACCGAAAAAACTTAGCGATGACACAAAAAAAACTTTGCATCACGAATATATAAAACTTGGCAACTAATTTGTTCCCAGCAAAACTACGGGTTTCACGTCGAAAACCAATTTTTCAATCAAAAACAATCACAGCCAATACAGCTAAAAACTTGAAACAGTCGTGTAGACGCGAATTTTTCATACATTTATCAACTAAAATAGATAAAGCCCTTCAACCTTAGCCATTTTGACACTTAAATTTGAGATTTTTAAGCATTCCACGCATAAAATCATGAATTATTTAAGGGATTCATATACAAACTTCGTTTACACGTCCCATTTGTGCCAACGCGCTATCGATCATAGTGTCCAATCCGAAATGTATGCTACGTTGCCGTCTGCGATTTCTATTGCTACTACCGGGATTTCCTAGCAATCTTGCGTTGGCATTGATCTCGTTCCTCAAATCCCAAAGTCTCCTGAAACTGCCTCTCACGCTCGAGGCTGCATCTAATTTATATAAACGTATAAAACAAGGTTTAGAAGAAAATTTTTTTTTTTTGATATTTAAAGCAGAGATGTTTAAAAATATATATATATAAATCAGCAAATTCCAGAAACTTATTATCCTCGTTTAATTACGATAAGAATTTTTGAACAACAAAAATTTTATCTTATATATATATATTGATAGATTTGTTCACCATTGATAAGCCAACATCTAAATTAAGCTTTACTTCAATGAAAACTGTAAAACGTTTGTGAAATTATTGACAATAAGAGATGCCAGAGCCGAATGACATACTTACTGTAGCGTTTTATTTAAAATAATCCCACCAACTTGTGTTGATTTTATAGAGCCTAAGGATCGACTCTAGTCAGTCCTCCAAATTAAGACTAACCTAGAGGTCGATTAAGAAAAACAGGCCAAGGTCTGTATGTGTTTAGTCGACGAAAACCAAAGGCCGACCAAACGAAACCCAGTCGTTTTTCAAACACTAGAAAGGCCTATGAAGGAGTAATAATGTTTTCAACGAGATACGACGTATTGTTTTTGCAATACGACATTGGCCAAATCATGTTAATCATTTAAATTTTCATCAAATAATTCTAAATTTTGGCATTATCTTATTTGATAGGGTTAGGCTCGCTCAATTAACCTAGACGGTATTATATTTTCATAAAAGACAACTAAACCTTCGAAAAAAACATTCATCCAAAAAAAATAATTTATTATTTAAAACCAAAATTTTCTACGTCACCTAAATTAGCTTTAGGTAGTAAACAATTCTAAATTGCAAAGCTTAAATGCGTTGTTTTTATCAAGAGCTCCTAATCCGTTGACAGGGAATAATTTGAAAAACCGAGCAAAATTTGATGTTAAAATAAGCCCTAAATATTCTACCTTCGACAACCAACAAATAGAAAAGTGAACGATGAAAACGCGATAAAATATTGAGATTTACTAACACCCACTGTAATCTTCAACTAATCACATCAAACTTCTGAATACTCAACACATATTAATTTTTCCCCATTTTTCTATGTCTCTCTTATGTAAAACACACCAAATATTTTATTAATTAAAGCTAGCAGTTATTTTTTTTTGGGGGGGGGGGCATATTATTCCCCTTATCAAAACTCTCACAAAAAATCAAAGCATGGGTGCTATGCAATTTATCGGCTCGTTTTTGTTTGTCCCGTTCTATCAGACTTTCTATGAATATTTTCGCTTCAAACTTTTTGCACCCCCTCCAAAAATACATAGCAAATGTGGTACATTTATTATATAAAGTTTACGGATGAGTTATATATTTTGTAACGAATTCAACACACGATATAAACGTAGAGTGTGCAAAGGACAAACTTCGAGCTCGGGTAGATGAAGCGCTAGAATTTCTTTGTTGTTCCATGGCAGATGTAGTGGCTGCCCTTTGTTCTCGTTGAGCTTTAAGCTCGTCCCGTTTAATCTTACATTCCTCGCTGCCGTACTTATCGACGAAAGCGTCGAGGTAATTATCCAGCAGGAGTAAGTGATATTTTTGTTGGTAGTGCTTGCGACACACCGGGCATTGCTTCTTAGTTTGTAACCAAGTTTCCAGGCAGACTTTGCAAAAAATGTGCCCGCAATTCATGACGGTAGCCTGCATAAACGATATGCGTCGATTAATGAATGATTGAGGTAAAAGACACGATGAAACCTCGTGGAGCTGTAAGAACGGCTGAGTTTCGTTTGGTCGACCTATGGTTCAACTAAGACTATCGGTCGATTCTGGTCTGTTTTTAATATTTCGACCAAGCTTAGAGGTTGACTAAGAAAAATAGACCAAAAACATTGGCCTGCTTAGTCGACTAAAACCAAAGGTTGATTAAACCAAACCCAACCGCTTTAACAATATGAGTTGACAATTTGATCCTTTTTGAGAAATTGGTAACACTAACAATAAACTATTTTTCAATAAACGTAGAAGATGCGCGGAGAGCAGGCTGTTAGTGATATAATTTATAATGAGCGAGGGTAAACAAGCTTTCATTCTCGGGATCGTTTTTTAGGCGTGTGCGCTTTTTTGTAAAAACGCGCTATTATCACTAGCATAGCTCAGGTTCGATCAACAATTGCCTCAAACGCATTCCTATTATGCGGCAAGCGTCATTTTAACCCCTAAAAGGTGTATATTTAATTATTGACAATATAGGTGTTATAACTTTTTCTAATAAATAAACAAACATATTAAAAGTAATGTTAAACCTTACACGTATTATAAAAATTAGTTGAAAATTGAAATAACCTTGACGAGTAAATCTTGGCAGATAACGCATTGAAATTCGGATTCAAGAGTGACCGTCAACTGTCGTATAAGTTCGGCCTTCTGTTCGGCCAGCTTATTCTCGGCCCCAAAGGAATGCTCAAAATTCTTCAACAATTCAATCCTCTCAACCTCGAACTTAGCCAATTCCAACTGCAACGATTCCTTAGACATCTTCAATTCTGCCAATTCCCTATCTTGGCGCTCTAATTGGCCATTAATAATACAAGTATGAAAATAACGTTCTCAAGTAACAAAATTCTTATGGTTTTTTTAAATTTTTTATTCGCGACACTTTTTAAATGATTTATGAATTTCAAATATTTATTAAATAGACTAAAACCGGAGGCCCAGCTGACCAAAAAGACTCAACTAATATCTAGGCACAAAATCCAAAATGTTTTGAGTAACCGTTCTAGAATAAAATTTAATAAGGATTATCTTAAGAAATAATCCATAAATTTCTTATAAGTCTACAAAAAAAGTGTATAAATTTACCTATGGTGGAGGACAGAAGTTTTTGGTGTTTATTCAACTTGTCGATCTGATGCCTCAAACTTTTTTCCACAGCCTGAACATTTTGAATTTGGGCCGTCATGCCTATTTGCCTTTCTAAAAGCTCCTCAATTTGCACTTCTTTAGCCTTCAACTTTGCATTGTAAGCTATTTTAAGGTTATCTTCTTGTTCGATCTTTTCCTTCTCCCATTTATCCTACCACAAAATTTACGATTTAAAATTTAGAAATGGCTTCCTATACAATTGTGAGGAAATTATGAGAAATACAAAAAATTAAAATCATCGCCCGCCTCAAAAAAGAAGTTTTTAAATTTTGTTGTCTAATAATTTTTGCAAACACACAGTTCTTTTATTATACTTTTTAATATGATTCAAATATATAATTATGTTAAGGAAAAATTGTAATTAGTTTATTGAACTCTCATATATGAGTAAAACTAAAAACCCCGCGCTAATACTGATATTTAGTGTTGTAAAAAGGGCTGGGTTTTGTTTGGTCTACCCTCGGTTTTAATAGGTTAAACTAAACAAATCAAAGGTTTGGCCAAGAAGCTTTTGGTCGATTTATGCGAATAAGAAAAACAGACCAAAAATCTTTGGTTCGATTCGCGTTTTATTAAAACACATCACCACGTGTGCGATCTGCAACGGCAAGTTTATAATGCGTGAAAAACACACACACCACCAACCACCAGCAATGCGAGAAAACTGTATATATATATATGCCATAGGTAAGTGATAAAACTGTTATTATTATTATTATTCTTGTAATGTTTATTAAAGCAAAATTTTTATGATGACATTCTTTGACGATCTAGAGTTAATAAATTGACCACGTGGTCGTGGCTCTAGTGCTGGCCGACTAAACTGAAACGGACCAAAGGTAGGGTAATTTATTATTTTGACGGGCCCGGGCCGGGTTTTCTCACCTAAACAGGCCAGTTGCAGGCCCCTAGCACACACCATGTCTGTTAAAATTAGCTTACCAAACTTAATTTTGGTGAATAAAAATTATAAACAGTTGGCCAATGAACCCCAGCTAATTAAAGCGTGCACTTGGCAAAGCAATTAAAAACATTTTAATCTTAGTTTTTTAACATAAAATTTTATTTTAAATACATTAAATAAAGAGTGTTTTAAAAAGTTGTTAGAACATAATACTTCAAAACGCAATTTATATAAAGGGAAAGAAAATTTAAAAATTGTGAATGGCTGGGGTAAACTTGCAACTATCACTTGCCCATATTTCTTAGATCATGTGATAAATATAAACAACTTTTAAATAAACCTAATAGGCTGGGGAAATAATAATTTCCAACAAAAAACAAATTAAGCAATTTGATTGTTTGTATCTAATCTAGTATAGAGTCAAATTATTTGCAATCAGACAAAAAATTAGTATTTTATAAAGATATTAATAAAAGATTATATAAAATATACTTTTTTCATTTTGAAATCCATTCTCAAAATTGAGACCAATTCATCTTTGGCAATAATTTCCGATTTTAATTGGTTGGTTAATCTAAAACATGTTGCATTTGAGCATTAGTAATTTATGACACAAAAAAGGATCAAAAAAAGATTGAAGATATTATAATCATCTACTTAAAAATTTTGTATAAAGTTTTATAAATTAAATTGTTAAATTAATTCTTTCTCATTTACAAAATTTTTTCCATAAAATTAAATTAACTCATAATGATATAATTCTACTCTAACAAAAAATATCTATGTTTTATATGCACATCTTATTTTGAAGGTTGTGTTACTTGTTTTTTAATAGCATGGTAGGAGGATAAGTTTTATCACTTTGAATAAATGCATTTTTGTTTTTAATAGGACTACCCAACGTTAATTTGCATGTGCCCGACACATCTTTTATATTATTAATTCGTGATTTCTTTAACAAGGGAGGTTCTATGCCATCTTCATCTGTGGTTGGAACTTTAGCAGCTTTATTTGATTGTATTGGAAGTCTTCTCAATTGTGGAAGTTTGTCAACAATACTTGATATTGGCATTTGGAGTGATTCTTCAAATATCTTATTTATAATTCCTGAATCTTTGGTAAATCTATACAAAATTAATTTGAATAAATATGAATTTATGTTACAAAAGAAGGTTATATAATACAGACAAATGTTTTACTTGTATTTGTATGGTTTTACTATATCTACTATGTCACCTTCCTCAAGTTTTATTTTGGTAAAAGGATCTATTTTGACATCATTGATAAAGGTTCCATTTAAACTCTATTTAAAACATATATATCATAAAAATTAAAATGTAGCATTAAGTAAAATATTGTTTATAAAGCAATTGATTACATATCTTATAACATGTATGTGAATCATCTATTACAAATTAAATTTATTGCTAATTCAAACACGCTGTCACAAAAACAAATATATATGTTTTTTATAATTTAAACAAAGAAGTCACTTTATGAGGTTATAATTTTGTATATACAATATGATTAATCATATGTTGTATACTAATTATAGGTAGTACTATAAAGTAATGGGTAATTGGCAAGTATCATTTCTCTCATTTTTTAAATTATAAAAGGTCTAATTAATGTAGAAAGCCATAAGTGTAGACAAAGGGGGCCAGCCCACACCTTAAATCAAGTAAGCAACCGTTTGGTCTTACCTTATAAAGAACTTAAATTTCCACCATGTATTTTAATAAGGCTACATCCATGAAAAAGCACTTATAAATTTACTTGTAGATCCTCAACGGTCCAATTCTCATCTTCATCTTGTTGCAAAGAAAGGTGCTCCTTAGATACATTTTTAGATAAGATATAATGTGATGCTGTAGTATTTCTTCCGACAATGATCTTTAATAATAAACAATAATAACAAATTAAACTACTTTTTCCCCAGAATTCAATGTAATCCCATTAATATCAGGGGCTAAAGGCAACAAATAGGCTTTCATGCTCAGAAATTTCGAACAAAAAACGGTTGAAATCAACGCTATCTGAGGAATGTTTTCAAAAGGTAGCTGTTATGAAAAATTGTGCATCTCTCAATTAAGCAACTTAAAGGCGTACATCTAAAAAACTTAATAATGAAAGATCAAAGGTTTGTAAAAATGGCACTGTGCATTTTAAATTTGTCACCTTAATGATAAATTCATTCGAGTATAAATATATGTAACATCTTCGTTAGGTGATAATGTAGTGTTTATACCTCGGTTAATAATTATTAAAATTAAACAAATGATATATCAAGCGCTGAATAATAGTTCAATGAGTTACCCTGTGTCTATCAATTAGTAGCAGGTATTCTAATCCATTCCTCTGCCAGGATGGACGCTCTTAATGAGAGTGGCTATAATTTAATAGTATTGAATAATGGATATAAAGCCTAACTGTTTACCTTAAATATCTTATATCTACATGATGTGAGAATTACAGCAATTTTTATAAAGGGTTACTGTCTTTCCTAAATATATAAATGCTATATAATTTAATTTTTAGTGGGGTGACATTTGTTACACCAGGTCATTGAAATTAAAAAAAAATCAGCAGACGCTGCCCCGTCTCTAAATATTCCACTAACTTAAACAAAAACTAGGTATTTTTATCGCTAAGTATAATTTAAATCCCAGGTCGACAGCTGGCAGCTTTGTGGAATTGTGATTAATTTGTTATTATTTCTTATCCGCTTTATATTTGATATATTTCCCATTTTTATACTTCGCCTTTTCAATGTTAAATAAATGAAATGTTATCAAATGTAATTTTATCAGTTAAATTTTTATCTAAATTTAATTTAATCATTAATTTTCTTAGTTCATGTCTATATAAAAAGCTGACAAAATATCTTATTTTGCTTTCGATTAAAGAATTTAAGTACATTAACCTTATATACTCTAAAATTTGAATAGTTAAAATACTCATAGCATTCTATATGCTGATGTAATAATAAGAAGTTTTATTTTTATAATTGCATATTAATCCTTCTCCTCCTGTATGTGCTAATCATCGTCATTCCATGGAGTTATTTTTAAAGCTAGAGTTATGATTATTATTATTATTGATATAATCCGTGTTTGTACGATTTATCGTAAATAATTTGGAATACAATAATCATAAAATAAATTTTGATAGTGGAATTGAACATTTTTTTGTTAGATAGAATATTGTGCCACTTGAACTTATGTGGTGTCTGAACATTTGGGGATAGCACTTTAAAAGAAAATTATCACCCTGATATTACTTGGAATTATAATAAGGTAATAGTGATTTAAAATAATTTTTTTCTTATTTAAATGGATAAAGGTTTTTTTAAATTTTTACTGATAAAATTAGTTCTTTATAACAGGAATGTAAAAATTTTATTAGTTAAATTTTTAATTTTTACAATTTAGATATATTTGATAGAATTTAAAATATAACATAACATAAAATTACTTTTTTGTCATTGTTATTTATAGATATTCCCGCGTTGATTTATATATATATATTTTTTTTAAATCAATTTTTTATTAAATGAAACTATAGAAAACTATAAAAATTATATGCGAGGTAAACATTCGAAAATTGCGATAGCGTTGAAATGACAAATAATGATTCCGATTTCCTGTGTAATGAAAAAAGTTTCCCTATTGTCAAGGGAGCCTTCATTTCTTAAGAGGATCCTCTTAAGGAATGAAGGCTCCCTTGTTCTTCGACCATTCACTCCAACAATTCCATAACTTTAAAAATGAACTAGCTGTAAGGGTGAGATGGGATGAAGGGAAATCTGTAGGTTTGAGGATGTGGACTAGGCTACGTGGATTCTGGGGATGCTATTTCCAAGAATGGATTAGCTGGGAAGGTAAGATGGGGTGAAAATTGTCAGAAGGGGAAATATGGGGTTTTGAGGGTGTGGATTTGGAAAAGTGGGTTTTGGGGAAGCTAGTGGCAAGTTTAAATTCATATGTAGTTTCCTAGTTTAAATTGAGCATTCTCATATCCATAGAATAATGAATTTAACAACCTGAAATGATCTCCTTAGAATAATGACATCCTGAAATGATCTCCTCAGAATAATGAATTTACCTCCTGAATTCATATAATTCTCTCATAAGTCTTATGATTTCCATAGAATAATGTTTCCCTTTTCATTGAATCATCTATGCATACTCTTGCATATTCCTTTTCCTCCTTAGAATATTTATTTGGAATTCCTCTTCTTGTTCATTACCAATAGTTTTCTTCTGACACCAGTTATCAGGATGACCGTACTAATAATAAACTAATAATAGGAATAGAAATAATATCATTTTATTGATCACTAAGGCCGGGGAGGGAAAACTAGATATGAACAAAAGAAAGATTAATTAATTAAGTAGATAAAAAACATATGTTTTTTACCAACTCGGATTTGGCTTACAATATTGAAACTATATAATTATAGCAATAGTATAATCTGTAGAAAATGATATACAAATATACGTATTCACACACACAACATCTTTCCTCTTAAAGAATGAATCACCAATATACAACAATTATATAGATGATTTAGTTTGTATAAAAAAGCTTGTTGGTATATGAAAAATGTTTATTAAATTAGATTTTATAATGGACTATTTCTAATTTAAAATAAACAATAATAAGTTTAAATAATTAAACTCAATCAACAATAAAAATTTGTTTCATTTTAAAATTGCGGATTGGACTTAGATTTAAAAAACTGATTTCGGATCAGATAAAATGTTTTTCAAAGACCCCTCGGATCGGATTAAAATTTTATATATTAAAAAAATGAACTGAACTTGAACTAGTTCATTTTGTAAAATTTGAACTAAGAACTGAACTAGTTCGTTCTTTTATCAAATGAGCTTGAACTTAAATTAGTTACTTTTGAAAAAATTTGAACTTGATATAATTTATTTTTTCAAACTGAACTATGAACTTGAACTCATTCATATCTAAGATGAACTTTAAAGCTCTAGAATTAAGCTATTCTCCAAGAAATGACAATCATTGAAAGTTTTGAAGATAAAGACAAAAGGAAATTTTGTTGGATAACGAAAACTTTTGGAACTTTATTCAAGCTATTTTGCCCCTCCTAGGCATTATATATTCTAAAATACTGCAGGGGGGACAGTTTTTGTCCGATATAGTCGAAGCATTTTTATAATATACAGATCGTTGAACGAAGGGTTTTCGTATTACAAGAGCAATAACATAAATCATCTAATTAAAAAAGGCAACATTTTTGTTGTCAAGATCTTCATTTGCCCCCATATTTGCTGGGACCGAGTTACTATAAACGCTGGAACAAATTAGCTAATGACAAAACACGCAAAATTGTGGCCATAAGATACAATTTACACCTTATCAACCAAGTAAACCCACTCGATTATTATGCAATGTCATCTCAGATTCTACAGATGGATATCTAGAAAAAATTTAATCAGGTGCTGATTAGCGTTGATCTTATATACAAAATAACATAAACTTTCTAGATGCATTTATTAAATTATATAATGGTTTTTCAATAAATCTTTTTAAAATCTATGTTAAATGTGTTGTTTTTTTTAAATTATTTTTTTTAAGTTCTTGATTCATCCTACATCGGACTATTTTAAAATTTCCCTTATTTTCCCATAATTCCCTTATTTTCCCATTATTTTCCCAATTTCCCCTTGGAAATTTCCCCAATGCTTGCGTTGGGGAAAATATGACATCTCTAGTTTTAATTATCGCATTAATTCTTGGAGTATTTTGCTTTTATTACTAATTAAAATTAAAAGGGTGGAAAAGGTTTGTGTTTTAAAAAGTAAAGAATAAAGACGTTGTTTCTAAGCAATAAGCTTCGTCTAAAGAAAATTGCTTTTGAGACAGAAGCTTTTGGGCAACGGGTGCAATTAAATGATCCATTTTTTGATAGATACATTGAGTAAGACATATGCTTAACGATTGTTGTAAACATATTTGTAGATATTGACAGGATGGTCAACGTTCTGTCCAGGAGAGGGCATGGTCATCTAATAATTATAATTGACAAATAGTTGCGCCTAACACAATTAATGCGCCACGATTAATATTTGTTAATATTTTAGTTCATCACAGACACCTTATGTAAATATTAATATTGAGAGTATCAATTTGACTTTCTCATTGATACCGGTGCCTCTATTACTATTATGTCTCGTAAGATTTTTTTTAAATGGTGGCCAAAAACACGTGTTCTAGCATAATGCCAGACAATTAAATGGCACTAATTTTAATATTCTGGGTAACACTAAAGTTATTGTATGCGTAGCAAAGGTAATTTTAAAATTAGAATTATATATAATTGATGATAATGTTGATAATATAACGAGATGGAATTGGATTTAAATTTTGGGCCCTATTACGAATTGTGGGGTATATGTAAAAAAATAAAGTTGACTGTAAAAGGGATTGTATTAATAATTTGTAGGAAATGCCAGAGGATTTTTAAGAAATTGACACTAAAAAGCCGGTTAATAAGGTAATGGTTTCTGGCAAAGAGTCTAACCTTGGTTTTTGAGGCAATGAACTCAGTTGTTGAGCCAACCTCAGTTTTTGAGGAACGAGATCTTTCTAAAAGCCCCTGATCCTCGGTTTTGGTAGGTGGTGTTGATAGAAATAAATTGAATTATGGCATGCTAAAATTGATAACGGTAGAAGGAAGCATAATGAAATTATTCATGAGGAATTAGGTTGTTTAAGTAATATTATATACGTGTAAATTCTAATGCTGTACTAAGTTTTTGTCCTGCTAGACGCATTCCATTAATGTGAGATAAGGTGCCCCACGTTTTAGATAATTGCCTTAAAGATGACGTAATAAAACCAATCATAATTTCGGAATGGCTCACTCCCTTAGTTCCAGTTAAAATGAGTGACGGCCAGAAATGGTTCAAGCTAATTTAAAAGATAGTAAATATTTTTCGAAGTTAGATACGCTTATCTACAACTTCGCGTAGATGAAACTGCTATATTGTTAACAATTAACACGGATAAGTCTTTATTATTTTTAAAGGTTACCTTTTGGTTTAAGCGTGTCCACACCTATTTTTCAAAGGGCAACGGCATCTATATTTAATAATATAGATGGTTTATTTTTTTATATGGACGATAATTTAATAACAAGTTCCACTCAGGATGAACATGATTTACGTCTAGGGAAAGTATTGCATTTGATAAAATTAAATATTTACGAGTGTCTGCTAAAAATGTAATTTTGGTACTGACGAAGTAATTTATTTAGGTCATGTAATTGCAGATGGTTACGTTAAACCTAATTTAAAAAAGATACAAGATATTAAGTAGGAATATGCCTGTAGATAAAAAAGACCTTGCATCATTTTAAAGTTTAATGAATTATTACAGTAAATTTAGTAAAATTTTACAAAATGAGTTTACTAAAAATGATGTGTTATTAAAATGGGAAGATACTTTAGATAAATGTTCTAATTCCTTAGAAGGGGTCCAATTCTTAAATGCTTTGATCCCGATAAAGAACATATTTAAAAGTTGATGCACCCAACACGAGCTTTGGTGGTGCTTTATGTCAGATAGAAGATAAAATAGAGCATCCCGTTATTTACTTTTCGCAAGCTTACTAAGGCTGAACTTATATATTCTGTCATAGAGATAGAAACTCCTGCGATGGTTTACGGTTTAAAAAGATGTCGAGAATATTTAATTGGCAAGGCATTTACATTATATACCTATCATAAGCCATTGGTAGCTTTATTGATAAAATTAATATAGAATTTTTAATGTCGATCTCATATAGCTCGCGGTAAACTACATAAAATTCACCACTAATGTTTTGCACATCCTTATCACTTATTTACTCGCTTACACTCCTATATCATTTATGTTAAATAAAGTATTTTTATTATAATAATTTATTTATTAAAAATTTATGCAAGTGGTTCATTAAAGTGGGTATTATAATTTCAAAAACTATATAAATATTTGCACTCAAAGAACCATTTTTGATAATTTATTAAAAGATAAAAATATTAATTATTCCAAGATGCAGGTCAAATAGCTCTAGGTGTTCTGGAAGATTTCTATCTTTAAAAAAATTACTTCAAATGCGCATGCGCCCAAATGTAGAGTTTTAAAATAAAAATTATTTTAAAGCCATTGAAAATTTAAGAGCAACTATAGATATAACTGACATGGATAATGCAGGGGCGTAGACAAGGGGGTAGAAAAACGGATAGTTTACCCCCTTGGCCAAAAATTAATTTGTTTTATACGTTTTGGCACTTAATAAAACCAAACTTGGAAAACTACCAGACCGATTTGGCTCAAAGTTTCACAGTTTATTCCCCATACTCCGGAGCATGTTTTAAGATTTGTTCGAGCCAAATCGGTTCAGTAGTTTTTGAGGGGTCACGTTTTTTTGTTTTATAAGTTGTTTTATACGTTTTGGCACTTAATAAAACCAAATTTGGATAACTACCAGACCGATTTGGCTCAAAATTTAAGAGTTTATTCCCCATACTCCGGAGCATGTTTTAAGATTTGTTTGAGTCAAATCGGGCCAGTAGTTTTCGAAGGGTCACGGTTTTTGGTTTTATACGTTGTTTTATACGTTTTGGCAATTAATAAAGACGTCATATGCTATGCAGTATAATATATGAAGCTTAAATGTTTTATGGCTGCATAAAAATTTTCTTTCATATTAAATCAGGTCAGACCCGTTACCATATGAATGAACAAGAGGAATATAAACATTAGATTTTACAAAGTATTTTATGTCATGGTTATGCGTTTATTTTGTAGAAGAAACTTAAATTACATTTAAAACTCAGTGACATTTCTTTAAGGCTTATGCTAAACTTTACCATAAATTATTTGGGTTATATCTGTACTGCGTTATGAATATTATATGTTTTTAGTCAATTATTCATAAAGTGTAAGTCTACAGCCATTAGAAACACTTAAAAAGTGATACTGCAAAATGCAAAAATAAATGGCAAAATAACGTTTGCCGGGTTCATCTAGTCTTATATATAAAAATGAAACTATGTGTGTATGCCGCCACCAATTTTGAAAAATACCAGACCGATTTGGCTCAAAATTTCATAGTTTATTCCTGACACTCCGGAGCATGTTTTAAGATTTGTTTGAGCCAAATCGGTCCAGTAGTTTTCGAGAACAGTTTAGCGCCTGATTCTCAAGTTTTTTGGAAAACTACTAATCCGATTTGGCTCAAAATTTCACAGTTTATTCCTGACACTCCGGAGCATGTTTTAAGATTGTTCGAGTTAAATGCAAATCGGTCCAGTAGTTTTCGAGTATCGTACGCCTTGCACTGTATACGGAAATAGAACAATAGAAGTAGAACATATAGACATTAAACTTTATTTTTACTTCAATAACCGCTTTATCATCATATATGCCCTAAAATTCCAACATAATTTAATACACCCGGGTAAATGGCAAAACAACGTTTGCCGGGTTCATCTAGTTAATAATATTATATTAAATAGAAAAATAAGCCCTTCGGGCGTAGCTGGGGGCTTCGTCCCCAGACCCCCATTTCCTCGGGGGCTCCGCCTTATAAATAATTTATTGAAATAAAATGTTTTTAAAAAATTGGAAAATTTCTACCCCCTTGAGAAAATCCTTGCTACGCCCCTGGGATAATGGCACATTAATTTATTCAAAAAATAATAAAGGCAATGTCTTATGTTGAAGCTTCTAATTTTAAATTATAATTCTAATAACTTAAACAAGGCCCTAGTTTGGACATTAAGATTTTCCACAGGGGACATTATAATATTGTGTTCTTAACCAATGATGGATTTGGGCCGCAAATTTTAAACATGGAACTTCAAACAAATCTATTAGGGAAAACAAAAGATGGAATATTTGAATAGTAAAACATTATTTGCTTTACTTTTGTTGAAATAAAAAGAAACATTAAAGCCATCCCTGTTATAAACATAACTTAAATCAAATTTTTATATATTTTCATAAACATTGGGTGAAATTTTGTTAGTTGTAGGAACTACTAAACAAATTTATGAGAACTAGTACCGTAAAGCAGAAGTTTTTAAATTGCCAAAAATTGAAAGAACCAGGCTATGTATTCTCGATTTTGAGTGATAAATAACAAAACGTTAAACGCATTTCTTAAACGTTCCATTCCCGAGCGCAATCATCGCGTTCGAATTTGTGTGTTATTGTTTAAAAATAATGCTTTTAAGTCAAAATTATCTTTAAGGGACAGGGTTAAGGTTCGGGGTTAGGGTTTTAGGGCAGCGTTTTAGGTTAGGGCTAGGGTTAGGATTAGATGCAATGGAACGTTTAAGAAATGCGTTTTTACGTTTTGTTATTTATCACTCAAAATCGAGAATACATAGCCTAGGCCAAAATGAAATATATATTGGTAACTGGTGGTGTTATTAGTGGTATTGGGAAGGGGGTTATAGCTAGCAGTATCGGAACTATCTTGAGATGTCATGGCTTGAAAGTTACATCTATAAAAATCGACCCTTATATAAACATCGATGCCGGCACTTTTTCCCCATACGAACATGGTACTTGATAATAATGCGCCTCTAAATATTTTTTTAGGAGAAGTGTTTGTGCTAGATGATGGTGGTGAAGTTGATTTGGATTTAGGAAATTATGAAAGATTTTTGGACGTTACTTTAAAGAGTGACAATAATATAACCACTGGAAAAATATATCTTGATGTTATCACAAAAGAAAGAAAAGGAGAATATCTTGGGAAAACAGTGCAAGGTAATGTATATTTATATTTGTTTGATAATGTTTAATAGTTGTGCCTCACATAACTGATGCCATACAAAATTGGGTTGAAAGGGTTTCAAAGATTCCCGTTGATGAAACAAATACTTCACCAGAAGTCTGCATCATTGAAGTAAAGTACAATTTTTTTTAAAATAGTTGAATAGTTGGGAGGCACGATAGGTGATATTGAAAGTATGCCATTTGTAGAGGCATTCAATCAATTGCAATTTAAGGTTAAACAGGAAAACTTTTGTGTTGTGCATGTCAGCTTAATTCCTCAAGTGAGTTCTCCATTTTTATCATTATAACTAAATTTTCTTAGCTATCATCAGGTCAACAAAAAACTAAACCTACACAACATAGTGTTAGAGAAATGCGAGGATTAGGCCTTATTCCAGATTTTGTAAGATTAGAATGTACCTTGTTATGTTTTATTTATTTAAGATTGTAGCAAGGTGTGTAGAATATTTGCCTCATTCAATTGTAAATAAAATATCAAATTTCTGTAACATTCCCCTCAAACAAGTAATTATTTTTTAACCTAGTATTTTTATTCTTTTTTTTATATATCTAAGCATGGTAGTATTGATTTTTTTTAAATTTATTTAGATATTGGTTTTACCCGACATATCTAATACATATCAAGTTCCTTTAATCATTGAAGATCAAAATTTTACCCACCTCCTATTTACAAGGCTGGGCATATCACACCAAGATTACCCATTAAATTTAAGATTTTACAATAAATGGAAGAACATGACAAAAAAGTTGGCATATTTGTATTTAAAATAATTTTATTCATTTCTTATTTTTAGGTATGAAAATATTATGGATAAGGTCAAGATTGTTCTTGTTGGCAAATATACACAATTTGACGATTCCTATACATCTGTAATCAGAGCTTTACAGCATGCCTCCATTACAGCAGGTTATACAGTGGAAGTTGAGGTAATTTGATAAAATAAAATAATAAATCATTTTAAATATGTTGTGGGTAGTTTGTAGAATCTATTAAATTGGAACCATCTTTCAAAGCATCTAATCTACTAGAATATCAAAAGGCATGGGAAGCAGTGAAATCTAGTCAGTAAGGCTTTATTTTTTCTTATGTATACCTATTATTTCTATAGTGGAATTCTTGTGCCTGGAGGTTTTGGGGATAGAGGGATAGATGGCAAAATTTTAGCTATAGAATGGGCCAGAACTAATCGTAAACCATTTTTGGGTATACTATTTTTGTTATCAAAAACAATTTCATGTTAATTATTAATATTTAAGCTTGTTGTTAATATATAGTATATTTTCTAACTTCAGTCAGAAATGATTAAAGGGGGGGGGGACAAGGCTTTTATATAATTTAATATTTTGAAATATTTGAATGTTATTTGTGATCTTTAGGTATATTAGACCACAAAGCAAAGTGTTTGTTAAAAAAAGTTAATTAGGTTTTACATAAAGAGTTTTAAGTCTTTTTCTAATTATTTTTTTGCTTGTAAAGTCACCAATGAAAAACAACATTTTAAATTTTTCTGCTATGTTTTTTAGTGTATTGTAGCGTACAACTATTTTTTATTTATTCTTTATGCTGTTTTTTAGTTATTTACTATGACTTAAAAATTTATTACTATTTAAGCTAATATAAAATTTTTAAATTGAATTTAAAAAAGATATAAATTTAACAAAAATGATTTATATGTGTTTTAACTAAATGGATGCCTTGTATTTGTTTTTTAAACGTTGAACTCACAATTTCATTTTCTATGCGCTTTTGTAATACTTAAAAGGTTTTACATTTATTTATAAAGTTTTAGAGTGCTACATAAAAGTAGTCCTTATCATCCACGTATAATTTATAGCCTTCAGCATGGGCTATTGATTTAATCTTCTTGATGGTTTATCTAAAAAATAAAGGCCAACTAAATTTGTCCGGTAAAATTAAAATTTTTGGTCGAAAATTTAGTGTAGGTGTGTATACGTGTAGTAACTGCCTAATTTTGCACATTTTGCAGTTGGTTATTAAATATCTCATAGGCGGCAAGCACTGTTGTAGAGACCTGCAACGGGCCTGTTTAGTTAAGTCGGCCCGCCCGTAATAAAAATTTCAAAGCCCGGGCCCGTAAAAATATTAAATTTTAAGCCCGAGCCCGGTAATTTTATACAAAGCCCGGGCCCGGCCCGGGCCCGTAAAATTTTTATATTTATATTTTTTTTGTTTAATTTTTTTATCGATATGGTAAACAATATGTATGTGTTAAAAATGTTGATAAAAATATTGTAGAGATAATGAATAGGTAATTGCCGGTCAGTCAAGTTCTTATATCATTTAAGAAACGACTTGCATGAAAAAAATTTTTACAAGGCATTTTGGGATATACAAAACCATATAAGCCAAATACCCTTTTAAAACCCTTATTTAAGGTTATGTTTGTAATAAAGTTACTTCGCTTCTTTGCTTTTCCACCATTTTAAATAATTAAGTTTTTGATATAAAATAAAAAACAGTAATATTTTACAAAAGTAACTTGAAGAAATAAATTTTAGAATTTGTTTTTAAATTTGTTAATGATAATGAGTATATAAATTTTGGCATTTGGCCGGGGTCAGATAAAGTAGATGTAAGCAACGGTCAGCATTAATTTGCAGGGATAGCCAGTTTCGCAATTATCCGATATATAGCAACAACCTAGACAAGTTGCCCAAAGAAATTCATTAATAAAGATAATCAGTTGGACAAAAAACAATAATGGAATTTGAGGTCGGGCGAGGTCGAAAAAAGTAAAGCCAATCAGGGGTCATTAACTAATCTATTTGCGAAAGAAAAATAAAAGTCTTTTACAGAAGCACAAGTCCACAGCCATTAAAAACCCTTATAAGCTTCCACGGCAATTATTGAAAACTTAAAAGTTGGACAGGACAGACGGACAATTAAAAGAGAGCCCACAAATTGGCTAGCAATTAATATAAACAATCTTAAATAATATTAAATTATTTCACTCAATATTGCTAGAGGGTATAAATGGGGAGGCTTCGGGGGCGTCTGCCCCCTCCAAATCCATAAATTCTTGATCCAAAAAACATTTTTTTGCCTATCTAAACTGCCTCATCTAATTTAAATTGGCTCCGTCCATGGGATCACGTGTATAAATTACCTTTAACATTTATAATGCGGGTTGAGATATTAATGAATTAAAGCTAAGATGAATTTAGCTTTCTTTGTTAATATACATAAAATAATTAAATTAGAACATTATAAAAACACTTTCTTTTATACTAAATCTAATTGATTTTTTAACGGGCCTTAAGTATAAATAGGCCCGGCCCGAGCCCGTTAAGTTATATAACGGCCTGTCCAGGCCCGGCCCGTTGTTTTATTTTTAAGCACAAGCCCGGCCCGCGGGTCGGGCCGGGCCATGCAGGTTGACTGTTGATGTGGCAAGTTAAAGTTTCGATTCCATTTAATTGCTTGTAAATGCTTAAGTTTTGTCGTGTAGAGATAATTTAAGAAAAACGTATATATATATATTTATTTATCGCGTTGTCACTACTATGAAATTATCAATGAAAAGTTTGGGAAAATTGCTGTTAGAATGGCAAAAATCATAGACTAATTGAATAGCTTAATTTAGCATTTGAATTAAGTAACTTTGAACACCTTTTACGTGCGATTTTTGTAAAAATCGCTTAAAGTTATGGGGGAAAGAATAATGAGTCCACACTTAATAATTTTTCGGATATTTAGGTTATCTCAAATTGAGATCTGCACGGGCAGGCCCGGCCCGCGGACGGGCCTCGCGGTACGGGCTTCGGGCTTTTTATTATAAAAATTTCAACGGGCCGGGCCCGGGCGGGCTTAATAATTAATATAACGGGCTCGGGCGGGCCTTTCATTTAATAAACGGGCTTGAACGGGCTAGAGATTATATAAACGGTCATGGACTATAAAGGTTCTTAAAAGTCAGACAATTATATAAATATATGATTTTTATTAAATATATAAATTATTAATTGCTTAACCTCTAATTTTTGTATATCCTGTAGCATTCATTAAGCGCTTAATTGACTCTAAAACATTTTTATTCTATTTGCTATAGATTTTCGTTTACATAATTTAAGATTATGCATCGTATATTCTTTTATAATTGTTGTGTCACGACTCCTTGTTTTTACTTGCCTCCTACCCTTTCTCACTCGTACTGCTTTATGCCGGTTTTGGTTAATTGCAGTTTTAATAATTTAATTGCTTTCTCTTAGAAAGAGTTAAAATTAGATTTAATAAATGGTCGTAAAATTTACCCATCCAAGGTCACGGTGATCTTGTGTTAGTATGATTGTTCTAAATCCCCTCCCCCATTGTATTACTTACATCTTCAATTCCCCCCGATTATGATTATTAATTACCACCTTCATGATTATCAACGCGCGGTACACGATTATTGTTTACTTGCTTACATCTTCAATTCCCCCCCCCCCGATCATTATTGTATTATTTTTGTTTATATCTCCCCGCTATTTAAAGAGGGATTATGTGTAAAAAAAACAGTTATCGAAATTTGTTTCGGGAATTATAATTGGAGAAAACCATTAATAGATAATTGTGGATATTATATTGTGAATTATTATCAGTGGAAAATAAAATTAGTATTTGTGTGAAGTGGACTATAATATAAAGTTATTTAAGGAAGCCCTTCGTTATATAATTGTGGATATTATATTGTGAATTATTATCAGTGGAAAATAAAATTAGTATTTGTGGAATACTAATTTTATTTTCCACTGATAATAATTCACAACATAATATCCACAATTATCTATTAATGGTTTTCTCCAATTATAATTCCCGAAACAAATTTCGATAACTGTTTTTTTTACACATAATCCCTCTTTAAATAGCGGGGAGATATAAACAAAAATAATACAATAATGATCGGGGGGGGGGGGAATTGAAGATGTAAGCAAGTAAACAATAATCGTGTACCGCGCGTTGATAATCATGAAGGTGGTAATTAATAATCATAATCGGGGGGAATTGAAGATGTAAGTAATACAATGGGGGAGGGGATTTAGAACAATCATACTAACACAAGATCACCGTGACCTTGGATGGGTAAATTTTACGACCATTTATTAAATCTAATTTTAACTCTTTCTAAGAGAAAGCAATTAAATTATTAAAACTGCAATTAACCAAAACCGGCATAAAGCAGTACGAGTGAGAAAGGGTAGGAGGCAAGTAAAAACAAGAAGTCGTGACACAACACCTACCCCTTTTACCGAACGCCGGTCTACCCCTGCGGATCACTCCTCAATGTTAAGTTTTCCAACGGCGAAATTAACGCCCCGCTGGTAATAGGTACATTTCCGGGTTCCGCCAAAACAGTATCGTCCCGAGCACACATAGGTAATCTGTGCCATCTCTGGCACCGTTCACAACGACCCCTCCGTGAGTTTCTTGTGCGCCCACGATTGTTCGTGCCATGAAACATTTGGGGACCCCTCGGTGCTTCTATAAAATGTACAATACGCGGTATTCCATCCCTTCCGATAACCATCGTGAAATGTAACGGAACGGGCACGTGTACTGGGTTGGTTCTTTCTACCACTATCCGCACTCTACACCACGAGGTGATAAGCTCCATCTAATATTAAATAAAAAATTTAGGTCTCATGCGGCGTAACACAATAATTGTTCCACATGTCTAACCTCTATCTTATCAGTCTCTAATGACCGAACCTGATAAATTTTATTACCTAGGTGAGCGGTTACTCTAGCTAATTCCCACCTAGCCTGTTTTAAGTAATTCCTAGACCACACAAGATCATTAACATTATACTTGGTCTTAGCATTTAAATTATTTTCAAATTCGTTATCAAGCAAAAAATCAGGCGGAAAACGTAGCTTATGACCCAAAAACTATACGCCTACCGCTAAACGTCTATATCGAGGTGTCATATTATGATATAAACGATATAGCCACGCACCTTCTTTATTAGCTTGAGCAAGCTCTAACCATTTCTTAACAATGGCTACATACCTCTCCACCTGCCCATTAGAGCTAGGGTGATATGGTGGAGTAAATAAGTGAGTAATCTTCCACTCATTACAAAAAATTTTAAATTCTGAACTCGTAAAGGCCTTCCCATTATCAGTAACAATAAACTTAGGGAAACCATACATGCCTATTAAGTCTTTTAAAAATAATATGGTAACATCTGTAGAGACCTTATGTACTATTTTAAATTCAGTCCAACCTGAATATGCATCTACCACCAAAATGTACCTTTTCTTGTTAAATTCAAAAAAATCAATATGAATTCTAAACCAGGAAGTATTCGGACGAGGCCAACGCGCCCTTTTATCCCTACGGGGCATGGCCGCATTTAATTTACACAAAGCACACTGCCTAACATAATTATCAATGTCCCTAGTGATCCTGGGCCACCAGACATACTGTCTAGCGAGCTCCTTCATCTTAACCATACCAGCATGACCCTCATGCAAAATTTCTAAAACATTGCTACGCAACTCGGATGGAATCACCAACTTACTATTGCGTTTAACCAAATTATCTTCAATGTATAACTCCTTTATTACATGTTTAAATTCAAAAGGAACATCGAGAATGTTTTTAACTCCTACAATAACCTGTTTAACAACTGTCAATTCAACACTATCATCTGTACCTTTCATAATATCCTTAAGATCGATAGTTTTTAATACATTAACAGGAACCTTATCTATAACCGCACAACTATCAGTTACAGTATCTGCACTCAGCCTCGATAACACATCGGCTATACCGCGTATTGTACATTTTATAGAAGCACCGAGGGGTCCCCAAATGTTTCATGGCACGAACAATCGTGGGCGCACAAGAAACTCACGGAGGGGTCGTTGTGAACGGTGCCAGAGATGGCACAGATTACCTATGTGTGCTCGGGACGATGTTGTTTTGGCTGAACCCGGAAATGTACCTATTACCAGCGGGGCGTTAATTTCGCCGTTGGAAAACTTAACATTGAGGAGTGATCCGCAGGGGTAGACCGGCGTTCGGTAAAAGGGGTAGGTGTTGTGTCACGACTTCTTGTTTTTACTTGCCTCCTACCCTTTCTCACTCGTACTGCTTTATGCCGGTTTTGGTTAATTGCAGTTTTAATAATTTAATTGCTTTCTCTTAGAAAGAGTTAAAATTAGATTTAATAAATGGTCGTAAAATTTACCCATCCAAGGTCACGGTGATCTTGTGTTAGTATGATTGTTCTAAATCCCCTCCCCCATTGTATTACTTACATCTTCAATTCCCCCCGATTATGATTATTAATTACCACCTTCATGATTATCAACGCGCGGTACACGATTATTGTTTACTTGCTTACATCTTCAATTCCCCCCCCCCCGATCATTATTGTATTATTTTTGTTTATATCTCCCCGCTATTTAAAGAGGGATTATGTGTAAAAAAAACAGTTATCGAAATTTGTTTCGGGAATTATAATTGGAGAAAACCATTAATAGATAATTGTGGATATTATATTGTGAATTATTATCAGTGGAAAATAAAATTAGTATTTGTGTGAAGTGGACTATAATATAAAGTTATTTAAGGAAGCCCTTCGTTATCTAACAATAATTAAGTTTAATTACTTTGTTAAAATGCACCAAATTTATCACAAATCTTACTGGTATAATCATTATTAGGGCCATATAATTTAATAAATATTTTTGTTCTAATCTAAGACTTAGGCATATTAACTGATATAAATTAATCAAATCAATATAAACTGCTTATTGAAAATTGAATATTCTCATGTAATTTAATTAGAGTATTTTAATTTAATGGTAATATTCTAACTTCTTAGGTGTATTAACTTAAATTAATCAAATAAAAGTAAATTATTTAAAGTGGAATATTCTCATGTAATTTTTTAAAGTAATTTAATGATAGTACTATATTGAAATTTTAGGTGTATTAACTTCAGAAATAAATTGATGATTTATTATTTTAACGTGATAATTATTGATGTTTTTTATAAATATGTCAAAAAATAAAATAAAATTTTATGAAATCTTTGATAAGGCCGGGCGGAGTTCTTATTTTAACGGGGTTTGGCGGGCCTGACCTTGTCTAAACGGGTACGAACGGGCCTCAAATTTTTACGGACGGGCTCGGACGGGCCTGAAGTGTTGAAAAAAACTACGGGCGGGCTCGGACGGGCCTTGAAGTTTTGAAAACGGGTACGGGCGGGCCGACCTTCTAAAAACGGCCCGTTGCAGATCTCTAATCTCAATATATCCCTCAACATGGCTGCCTGCGTCCTAACTTAATAAACATCACCTGTTGGCTGGCCAGTCTATTTTAGTATAAGACCATGCAAAAATACAGAATCCCAAAACTAACATATATGTAAACCTCGGGTTTCTTCTCCTTTTTGCTATTTAAATGGAGTTACCTGCCTTATAGTTGGCGCACGCAGTAAAAAGTCTTGACCTTAATTTGCCTGGAAGCTAGTAAAAATGTTTTCAGCGCCTTAGGGCTTGCCTATCGGATTCAGATTCAAATGGTGAATTTATCTTTTTCAAATATCGGATTCAATTCATGTGTCAAACTCGGTTGTAATTATTAATATTTTGTTTTTTGATAGTTAAAACCGTTTTTTGTTTATTTTAACTCTTGAGATTAATCGCTGTTATGTTATGCGTCTGAAATGTAAACCTGCTGTGAATTCGAGTTTAGACACGGCTATGTTATAACCCGTACAACGATTTTTGCTGCGCAGCAAAATCCGATATTAAGACAAGCCCTTGGTTTCCCTTTTTTTATTTGTATTTTCTAAGTAAAGATCTACAACACGTGGGAGATTTGAGCAACCTCCACACCATAAATTTTATATGAACATAGATATTAGACTTTTAAGCTGTATAACGATATTTTTGTAGTTGTTGTTTTTATGCGAAAATATCATAATTTGTTCAAAATAGCGTCGTAAAAATGGCTGGATTTTGTTTGGTCGATCTTTGGTTTTAGTCGGCTAAACATAAACAGAATAAAGGTTTTTGGTCTATTTTTCTTAGTCGACCTCCAGGCTTAGTCAAAATTTGAAAAGCAAACTAGAGTCGACCAAACAAAGCCCACCCCTTTTTACGACACTAGTTCATAAGTATGTTTCTTTGGTTTCGAATGTAGGGGACGGACCCGAGATTCGGGCGTGGCTAAAGGATGGTGACTAATTAATATAACACACAATTAAAGTGTAAGGCTACGAAACAAAGTTTTCAAGTTTAATACATACAAAATTTATCGATTAAACTTCAATAAATGATCAAATGAAGATGAATTCTCCGACAAATTGTAAAATATATTTATAATTACTTAATATATCTAGAGGCCAAATTTCCCTTACGCAAGCATCACGTTGATTTTGTTGGCATCCTATCGATCAAAATATATTTAGTTTTATTCCATATTTCTCACTTTTCTCATTAGATTTTTAAATATTTTTTACCACACCTCTCTATTTAATATTAACATGGTCGATAAAAATAATCTAGATACTTGGGCTGAAATTGTTGTTTTCAGTTTAGGCATCTATTGCTTTTTGTTATGCCTTTTGAAAAGAGAAATTTATTACTTGCGTTTGACTAACACAAATTAATTGAACATGATTTTGGCCAATGACTTTTATAATCCCAGTTCCTCTTCCCTGTCTATAATTCAAAAAATTTATATATTTATTTTATAGCTAAGAAGTATGAAAAGTAGCAATATATTATGGGTAATTAGTTTAAAAGGCTTCTTACCAGTTCAGTTAGAGAAATTTAAGGGTCTGCGAATGATGAAAGGCAATTTTGTAAGACTGGCAATTTAATAAATCCGATTGTATGTGGTAGTGTTGTAAAAAGGCTGGGTTTTGTTTGGTCGACTAAACATAAACAGACCAACGATTTTTTGGTCAGTTTTTCTTGGCCACATAAATAGACCTAAGATTTTGGTCAAAGCTTTGGTTTGGGTATGTTTAGTCGACTAAACAAAACCCAGCTCTTTACTTGGTTGGGTGTTTCGGTGGATTTGTTTTAAAATATTTAATAGGGGAAACCGGGGACCAAATGGCCATAAAAATTAAATCACGTTTAAAAAAAACTAATAAAGTTTTTTTAATTTTCGTATTGAAATACATTTTTATAGTTTATTTCTACTATAAGAAAGTAAAATTGAGAAAAAGGTGCTCACAGTTTTTTTCATGAATTGAGTTTAAAAAATCAAAAATCCTATAAATTTTAAAAGTGCCCGGGGCTAGTTATAGCCCTGTTCAGGGGAAAGATTAACCCTGACGTTTTCCCTTTTTACAAGTGTAGGCTAACTCAAATCATTAAGATTGTTACATTATATAATACAAATAAAAAAGGGTCAAGATGACAATCTGACTTAAGTACACTTAAAAGACAGATTCTCCAATGGAAAAAAACTCTTAGTCGTTTTTTAAAGTATAATCATAGTCTATTTCTGTTCTAAATTACACTAAGTTGGATTATAAACAAAAATCTTGTTTTATAAATCTTGTCATTTGTAAGACACAATAAAAAATGGCTAAAACTAGCCCCTCTCCGATTAGCCTCGACCCCTATTTTTATAAACAATTAATAATTTAACATGTTATATTGCGATTAAAAATTTAATCATTAGACGGTTTTTATATAAAAAAATATCCCATTATATGATAAAGTTAAATGAGTCCAAAATATACAGCCAAGAGAATTTTTAATGCAAAATACAAAATTTTGTCAAGGCTACTAATAGCCCCGAAGAATCGTTTTAAATTTTATTTTTTTAACAAAAAAAATTTTACTTATACCTTATGAAAAAATACACATATGGTATAATTACTTATTATATATCATTATTATTTTAATAAATAATTACAAAGATAATAATAGTAACCCCGGGCTACGATTAAAATCGGTCTCCTTTACATTTGGTCCATTAAAACTTAAATCTTTAGTTGTTTAATAATATGCAACCTTATGGCTTAAGGATTAATGCGGGATCAATAGTTTGTTGTGGAAATTTGAAAAATATAACGTATTGGTTTAATATAAAATAGGTTTTGTGTAAGAAAACTTCGTTTTTGCACAAGTTCCATCCTAATATTCGAATTTAACATCGAACCCTTTGATGAATTTTATGTAGATTAAGTATTTTTTAATACATACTGACCGAATGATCGAAAAGCTTAGCATTTAAGTAATCAGCAATACTTTGTTTAACAATGATTTTAAGCGGCGGTAGTTTTTGTGACGTACCATTTTGTATTGTAAAAGCGGCTGGGTTTTATTTGGTCGACCTTTTTTTCTAAGCAACCTCTAAGCTTACTCGAAATTCGAAAAACAGACCCTAGTCGACCTTTCTTAGTTTAACCAAAGTTCGACCAAATATTTAGAAAGCGAGTGTATACTTGTCTGTGTTGGTAGTTTAATATTCAATTACTTTTAGATTGTTTTCGCTAAGAATGTCCTTGAATTCATTACAAGTCTGTTCAATGGCCGAAACAAATTGTTTTGACGTCCAGTTTTTAAGCCGTATTTCAAACTATTTGTTTATTTATCGGTTTAAAATAGAAGAAAAACCTTGAATTTATATTAAATAGCTACTACCGAACCCACCTAAATTTGTTATTTTTACAAAAGGATCAGTAAATGATTAGGTGATTTTAACGATAATTGACCTGAATTGTATCAGAGGTCAGATGTTGTTAAATTTTTCTGTCCAAACCCGGCCTGGTCCAATTTTTAACTAAATTGCCCGCCCGAACCCTTCTACTTGTCCGATCTGCAATGCCCGAATCTTTAGAGCTGCCCTGCCCGAAATTATGATCTTTAAAATTTTTCTCAATCATTTCGTTATATATTTTGAAAAATTTTGAACCAAATTTTCGATTTTTTTAAGGAAAGAACTTCTTCTTACTGTTTGTCACCTAGGCTGGTGGTCAGTCCTTTCAGCATTCGTTTCCATTTGTCACCATATTTACATAGATCTTTCTTTATCTTGTGCATTTTTCTATCGTGCCTTATTTTATGGATTCAGGTAAACTTGGGTCTTCCTCTCCTTCGTTTTACTGCGAAATTTATCATCTCGATTTTCTTTCCGACGTAGCTGTCGTCCCTTCTTTCGACATGGCCATACAATCTTAGTCTGTTTGCTAGGAGCTTTGTCGTAAAAGATGTAATACCCAAAATTCTTCTTGTTTCTTCATTTCGCTTATGTTTCTTTTTACTTACTCCTAGCACCCATCTTAGCATTCTCGTCTCCACGGCCGCAAGACGCTGCTCTTCCCTTTTACGTATAGCCCATGATTCCGAGCTATACAGGACTGTTGCCGTATGGTGGATTTAAACGGTGCACCTTTTAGTCTTCTTGGGATGTTTTTGTCACACAGAACGCCTGTCAAGAACTACGATTAATAAATATTATACAATCAAAAAAGTGACAAAATAATGCATCAAAACAAACTAACACATTATATGAAATAAACTATTTATGCACGACTTGCTCCAATCTTGCTATAGTGTCCGCCCGAGCTCGTCCGGACTCCGGAGGTCTAATTTTACGACAGATGCTTGACCCGTGGGCCAGGCAGCGGGTCGGGCTTACCTTAATCGAAAAGAAAAATAATGGCTCTATGATTTTTCCTTTATTTTTTTGACTTATTCGTTGTTATATCGATCTGTGACGTTAAAAGGGCTACCCTCACTTTATTTTTTTCTCCAATCCGCCCCCCCCACATCTGACTGTGATCACTTTTTAATTATAATGTATAATGTATAGCCGCAGAAAATGATAACTAGGCTAGATCAGAATTTATAATCTTGTAACCTTAATATTCTTAGTTCAAATTAATTTCAAATACATGTTTATAAAAAAATATGTATTCGTTATTATGGGTTTATATGAAATTAATTAACCATTTAGGTATACTTGTGCTACTTAACAAAAAATTATATCATTTAATTTTAAAATATGCGAAGTTATTCCTCTCTGCTATCAAAATTTGTTTTTGTTGCTTATTGTGACGGCTTATATATAGGCATTTCGACTTTTGAATTAAATCACGGGCATACGTGGAATTAGGATAAGATCATTTAAAGATTAGTTTATGGTTAAATGAGGGGGAGGGGGTGTTTATCCCTATTTTTCCTGGATACCTTAGTTCTGAAAATATTGAATTTTAAAAATATTGTTGATTAGTTATCATTTAAATTAATTCTAGGATTTTGTATTTTGCAAAAATTTTCACACATTGCGCTTTGAAGGGGTGGGAGTGGGTAGTGTTGTAAAAAAGGGCTGCGTTTTGTTTGGTCCACCTTTGGTTTTAGTCGTCTAAACATAAATAGACCAAAGGGGTCAACTTATGCGAATAAGAAAAATAGACTTAAAAATATTTGGTTTGTTTATGTTTAAACGACTAAAACTAGAGGTTGACCAAACAAAACCCAGCCGTTTTTACAACACTAGGGAAGGGGGGGGGGTAGAAAACTCATAGCGTTTTGACTGCACCTTTTAATTTAACGAATTAGTTATCTAACGTTCTCCCCACCCATTTATATCACAAGGTATATGCCTGGGCATGCAACTGGCCTTGGTTGAAATGGCTCGCAACGTGTTGGGTTTGGGCAAGGCAAATTCGGCCGAATTTAGGCGTGAGTACGATTCACTAAACAACGGGGCGCCCATTATCATCCAAGAAATGCCGGAATTTAATCCGGACAGGAAAGGGGGTACCATGAGATTGGGTAAGAGGAGCACGCTCTTCAAAACTTCTCCCAAGACATTGTCCAACACTGGAGAACCCTACGAATCCATAGTGCGCAAATTGTACGGGAACTTGGATCGAATAGACGAAAGGCATAGACATCGATACGAAGTAATTAGCACCTTTTTGTAAAAACTTTTTTTACCACAGAATTTTGAGGTTTGCTAAGTTAAGACTTGGTAAAACTTGAATTTGAATCGGGGGGGGGGGGTGGAATGATTTAGGGAAAGTTTATAAAATGGTAAAGCTTAGTTTTAAAGGGGCAGCTGCTCTTTTTGGTGATTTTTTAATTTTTGTTTCAAATTTTGAGCCCACCCCATCTTAAATTATCTAGCAGTTTGGTTTTGATGAGTGTCAATTGTTGCAGAACACTTTTTAATACAACGTCGATTAGGGTTATAAAAACGCTAATCTTAGGTAAAATATGGAAAGTCTATTTAAAATAAATTTTAGTGTAGCTCTCTCATGATTAAAATTCCGCCCTTTTAAGGCTGAATAGTTGTCAAACTCTGTTATTGGGACGTTTGATTTAAAACAGTATATTCCAGATCGAGGTTTTTGTATTTAATAACCCTAACTTATAAAGAGAAATGTTCAGAATTGTATCCATTTTTTATGTCCCCATTTTTACATGAAATTTAAATATAGTTATGTAACAGTTTTCTATCAAGTTCTCAGGCAACGCGAGCAATTTATTTTATGCCCGACAATTTTCCAAGAACAAAAATAATTTTATCTCATTTACCCAAATTACCTAGTTTAATACGGAGTACAAGGAAGCTTTGGAAAAGTGCGGGCTCCATTTTGTCGGGGAGGACGACAAAGGAGAAAGAATGGAAATCATCGAATTGGAAGGTAACTACTTGTACAAGTGTTGTAAAAACGGATGGGTTTTGTTTAATCGATCTTTGGTTTGAGTCGACTAAAATTAAACAGACCAAACGTTTTTTGGTCTGTTTTTCTTGGTCGACCGCTAGGCTTGGTCGTAATGTGAAAAGCAGTCGAGAGTCGACCGTGAGTCTTAGTTGAACCAATGGTCGACCAAACAACACCCAGAGCCCTCTATCCAGCCGATTTAAAACTACCTAAAAGGCAGATAGAATTAGTAATTTTTTAGGTGTTAAACACGAAAATCAAAATGGCCAAAGTAATGATATCAAAAACCCGAGGGATTTCGATTCACAAATTTAATTTGCTTATAAATTGCCCAAATTGGGGCGGTTCATTTAGCTTGTTCGTTGATTTATTCCTTAATTAAAACGAAGTATAATAATACAGAGTAGATAAAAAGGAAAAATGGATTTATAATGACTGGGGGAAATTTTGTGCTACGCTCTTTGGTCAATGTAATTTTAAACTTTTTTAATAATGATTGTGGTATATATGTAATTAGTAAAGAACCCGGAGCTTTTCGTAATTATCCGTTATAAAGCAACAATTTAGACAAGTTTCCAAAAAACTTTATATATTAAGGTAGTCGGGCACGAAAACTCAAATGGAATATGAGCTCGGGAGGGCTAAAAAATTAGTAACCAACAGCCATAAGCTAGTATATATGCAAAAGCAAAATAAAGTCTTAAATCTAAGTCCACAGCCATTAAAAACCCGTATAAGTTTCCACAGCGCAATTATTAAAAAATTACAAGTTGGACAGGTCAGGACAGACAACCAAAGGCGAGCCCATGCATAGCAATTAATATACCTGATATACGGATTCGCAGATCGAAATAATTATACTCTACTGAAAGTTCTATATTGCTATATATATATAGCAATGGGCGTAACCAGGGGGGGGGAATTTATTAAAATTATGGCTAACATTTAAAAAAATTATCATTATTGCCCCCCACCCCCCTCCACTCTATTCCATTGCTGGCTACGCCCATGTCTATAGCTCTTTTTGACATTTGGCTTTATAGTTCTCAAAGTATTAATTACTATATAAAATATATTTATTTAATTTTAACAGGACATCCATTTTTCGTTGGAACACAATTTCACCCAGAATATAAGACTCGCCCGCTCAAACCTAGCCCGGTGTATTACGGTTTCGTTTTAGCTTCCATAGGAATACTGGAAACTGTATTGTCCGCCGATCGAAATGCCCTCACAAAAACACCGGTCGGTCGTGACAACGAATTTTTTGCTGATAAAAGTCAAGGAACGTCTTCGTCTGATAATGAATTATTTAGCAAAAACTCTGAAGAAACCCAAAATAATGAATCCACGCCTCAGGCTAAGATAACCACTGCTGCTCTAAAGCTCGGTGAGCTCCACATTACCAATGGTTCCGTGCGCAATAGTTTTGCTCTCCACCCCGAGGTTATACTCTCCAAAAGCGGTATGTTTAGCCCGGAAAAGTTAAATACTCTCAACTTGGGGGCAACCACTTTCGCTAATTAATTTCCTTACCCCCCCCCCCCCCCCTTCCTCAGTTACTACACCTTTGTTCTTTATATTCCTCTGCATATTATCACCAATATCAACGACAACGTGTATACCACCTAACCCGTGTCGTGTGTGCCTGTCAAAATATGTAAAAACCGGTAAATTTTTGTACGTCCCCTTAAGAGACAAATCATGACGTTAAACCCGATGACCATTTTCCCTGTCAATTCGTAGAGCAATTAAATAAATCAAACCTCATTTCAATTTTAATTCCTCTTCAAGTTATATCTACTAGTGTTGTAAAAAGACCTGGGTTTTGTTTGGGCGACCTTTGGTTCAAATAGACTAAAGGTCGACCATGGTCTGTTTTTCAAATTTTGACTCTGCCTGGAGGCCAACTAAGAAAAACAGACATCATCAAAAAAGAGTTGGTCTGCTGATGTTTAGTCGACCAAACAAAACCCAGCCGTTTTTACAACACGACTCGCGCGTAGAGTCGAAATAACTTACACTGGTCATGTGGCCCAGCCTAAATAGCCTCACGGCAAAAGGATAAGATACGTTTATTAAGCTACATACGTGAGGACCTGGACTTTTGGGTGTAAAGTATACGAAGGGAGGGGCAATTAATTAAGGAGAGGCACATAATTTTGGCTAAAACATTGCGGGAACCAACGTACACGAGGAACTAATAGAGTTTTGAGTAAACATTAATTTAACTTGGTATGTAAACTACGCAACGGCGACAATAGTGTTATGATGCGTACGTAATATATTTGTGTATAGCAATTGAGAGAGACGGTAAATGATTTATTTTGGTGACAACGGTTTAAAAAGGTTTTATTGGGAGACATTTAACATAACAGGGATATCGTAGTAAAGTTTAGGCAGTTTCATATCTACAAAGCGTATATAATAATAAATGTGTGTATATATAAAAGAATGGGTCGGGTAATTTGTCTAAGTAGAATGCCAATTTTCACTTTTATAATCGCAAAAACTCATATGACCCGAACATGACTTTTGGTATGGGATTGGTCACCAATACGATATGGCAGAGAAACAACGAAAACGAAGAAAAGTGGTAAAAGAGTAATTTCGGGAATGCTATGAGTTTGTAATAAAAACTCGGGGAAAGAAAAAGAGCTTGGACATCTAACGTTACAAAGAAGTAAATTTAAACATAAAATAGAAGAAAAGTAATAGAAGAGAGAAATAGAGAGGGCTTTGATAATGCTTTGGAAGGGCTCGTGTGATTTTTGTATTGCCAATCTTGTAATTTATCATCGTGCTATCGTAGTAGGTAGAGTAGAGTGTGAAAGTGGGGAGGGAAGGGTATTAAAAGAAGAGTTTAGCTACGATCATTCCTATAATGAGAGAAATTATGATGGAAACAATGACGGGGGCGCTGGTAAACAGTTGTAAGATGTGCTGGATGGAACAGGCGGAGGCAGCGGGGGCATTTTGCGCTTGATGCTGAATGTAACGCTCTCGCAAAGCGCTCGAAGCTGGAGCGGCGGCTTGAGGTGCTCCTGCTGTTAGTCCCGCCCTAGACTTGGAACCCGATCGGGTCGTATCTTTTTCACCTGGCTCGTTCCTTGGTTCGTTGACGCCCAGCGTTTTGCGCTGTCTCAAAGCTGCTGCCGCCGACTCCTTCGTAAGATAGTAGAAAATATTTTAAGGATTTCATATTTATAAACCCGAGGGGGACGAGACATTTTTCACCAAAAATGAGCCCGTAAATTGCATAGCAATTAATATTAAAATGTGAAAATTAGTGTCGTTATTAAACACCGAAGGTAGGAAAAATATTTATAACAAATAGGGTTGACTAGAATTCAGTATGGCTAAATAGAAATTGGAGCAGAAGGCGAGTTTATGAATTGTTTTAAGCCAAATTGCTATAACTATAAACAATAAAAAAAATTGAATTTTTAGTCATAATTTAACGATATATGAGGGAGTAAAATAATTAACTATGGCATACTGATGGGCTGTAATAAGAGCAAAAACGTTAAGTGTCTCTTATTTCTAGTCATATGAAAAAAAAAATTTGGCTTTTTTCAGTAGGAAATGACCATTTAAATTCTTACAATACCTTGTTGGCCATTAAAATCCAAGTTATTATCTTGAACTTACATATTTTAAAGAATTATCATCCTAAAGATAAATTTCTTAAGATTGTGCCTCAAGCTCATCTAATTAAATTAAGCCTTTCCATGTTTGGAAAATGCAAAGATAATATACAACAAATATTATCAGGTTGTGTATATAATGCATGCCAAAAATAAAGTTGGCATTACATCGTTAGATTGGACTTGTGATTGTGGCTCATTTGGTACAACAGGGTAGTTTGGATTGAGTTTAATGGAAGGAGCAACATTTGTTGCAGCATGATCAGATACCGTCTAAATTAAATTAATTGTATATAATTATCTTAAATTAATTTTTGAAGTGTATACCTGCTTGGCTGCGGAAGCATCAACAGGCATTTCAAACATACACTTTAGTTTTGTGTTAACTATAGAGTTGGGGTCAGCCTCTTTCCACTGCATTAAATAAATTAAATATTTTATTAAATCAATATAAATGAAGTGGGATAGATATGACATACACAAATAACATCTAACAAGATGACAGAAATATTGAGTGCAAACATAATTTAAAATAAGTTTAATAAATATGAAATATAAACTAACCAATTTATCCATATCAATTGGTGGTTGAGGAGCAAGTATTGATTGAACCATAAATTTGTGTTTAGTTTTATCCAAAGTATCATAATCAAATGGTTGAAGCATAACTAATTTATTCAGTTTAAAAATTTATAATATAAAACTAAAGTTATTTAAAGCTATATCAAAATTTAAATATATACAAAAAGATTTAATAATCAAATTATCCTTTAAGTTGGCAAAAATGAACATTGAAGGACATTCAAATTAAAATGTGCACAATTCCCAACTATTAATATTTGGAAATTATGGTGTTTAATTCATAATTTATAGAATAACTTTAATTTTTAGTTAATGTAAAAATATAACATAATATTTTTATCTTTAGTACTTGCTACATCAACATGAGCCTTGGGATCAATTGTTCCACTATTGGGTCTAACACAATACATTTTAGGGGCCGTTGTTTTAACTTTAAAACAAACAGGTTGATCCAAAGCATTTGTTAATTTTAAAAATGATGTAACAACCTCAGTAAAAGGACCTAGTTAAAAGATTTATAAGAAAAATAGTAATTACATACCCGAAAATACTAATTCGTTTGGAGGATCTAATATAAGCATTGATAGATTCGGTTTTGCCATTTAATAAAGTGCGTATTCTGTAAAAATCAGCCGAAACCACTCACTAATTCAAAAACAACTGATTATCATCATACATATTTAAATATTAAAATTAATGTATCTTATAATTTATAAAATTTGCTAATCTTACCAACTGAAAAATTAAAATTGTTAACCCTATTGTCTAATAATAATATAATATAACGCTATTTAAATATGCACTGAAAAAATATAAGAGTCATCCTGTAAATCTTAAATTTTTACTATACATTTTATATAAATAAACTTATATTTGTTTACAAGGTAATAAAAAAGAGACAAACCTCAAACAAATGCATAAAACCTTAAATAAATAGGGTTTAAAGTTCTTTAGTCAATAGATTTCTATACGCTATAACAATTCTCGTTTATAGGGCTTATAAAAAAAATTAATTGGCGTTCCTATAGCATATGGGTGCAAGATACCATTGTTTAAAGTCTAAACATTATTAAAAAGTTAATACAAAAAAAAAAGTCCACTAATTGATGTTTATCTTTAAATAATTGTGTTTGAGACATGCTAAAATATATTAGATTGATGAGTTGGCATGCCATGGATTGAAATTGTATTGGATTTTACAATTTCCATCGTAATTTTCTGCATGATGTAAAAGAATTCTTTGAAATCGTGTATAATTATGTTAATATATTCTGATATTTGTTTGAGGAATAGGCTGCCCTCGGCCCCTAAATTACCGCGGGTTATGGCCACTACTGTGACAAAAATGATATTAAGGTCCACTTTCTTTCTCTTAGTAGAAGAAATGAGGTCAGGAGAGGTGTTAGATTTGGCGAATGTATCCACCGTAGTGAAGTCCCAACAAGCGTTTAGCCCTCGGGCTCACGGGATGATTGTTAAGCCGTCGGTCTTTTATCGTGAGGGTAGCTTAGGCCTGTGAGTTAGGGGAGCTGGCTTTTTACAAAAAAATCACCCGGATAATGTAATTTATTGTGGAATTACGGTGATTTAATAAGAATTGTTGATTCAAACATGAACCTTACTTTATCTTTTATAAAATTCTACTTGCTGTATATAGTGGCATCACATAATCTATCTAAAATTTACATTATAGCAATTAATTTAAATCGCCAAGTAAATAGTTGAAATATTTTGTATTTAATATCGACCTAAATACAAAACTTACCATTGGTTTATTGCATTAAAATCATTAAAGACATATAGGTGGAATAGATGTCTCTTAATTGTAAGTAGGAAATTGTGTAAGAAAGTAGTCTTAATCTAATTAATAAGGTTAGATTAAAAACTTTATAAACTACAATAATTAAATCGCGTTCCAATATTTAAAACCCTATCATAAATCTTTTGTAGGATTTTTTCGCGGTAAATTTTGAATAATCTAAAATTAACAAACCATTTATTTAACTTAAGTATATATAACAGCAAGAAGTTTAATTTTTAAATTTTTATAATGATATATCATTGAAAGGAAAGATCTCATGTAACAAAAAGTTGAAAGTTTATATTAAATACAAAGAGGAAAAGCCGCTGTAAGATTTAATTTACCAAAACAATTAACCATGGATAGATATTAATTTTTAACGTGTGAGGATTAATGATATCTCATTTAAAACATGATTAGTATAAAAGGATAATTTGATTTTTGAAACACACTTAGGCAAGGCTCGCTGTTTTATAAAAAGTACTCCATATTAAGTGAATTAAACTTTAATTGACCTCTTATGATATGTCAACAGTATAATATTTATATATTAAAGAAAATCATCTCGAACAATTATAGATGTTAAAAAGGCAAAAATCCATTAAATAAGGTTGAATATCCAAGTATAAATATTATATTTTTTAATTATGTTGATTTCAGATCAATGCCAGAGGTTGAATGAAGCTATTAAAAAAATGTATATCACATAAAAAACCGATAAAATTGCATAAAAATCAGAGACCGGAAAAACCCAACCCGCCCTCTCGGCCCCTGGGCCGGACAATTGTCGGAATATTAGTTTTCCGACGGGTCCGGGCAACGCCATAACAAGATTGGGGCTCAATGAGATTATTTTATATAGTGTATTTCTATGTTTTTCGTGTATTAATTTTTTTTTAACGATAGTAGTTTATTTCCAAATAATTAAGTATGTTGTATGCTAAAATATAATAAATTAATGAGCTGGCATCGAGCCATGGATTGAGATTGTATTAGATTTTACAATTTCCATGGTGATTTTCTGCTTGATGTAGAAAAATTCTTTGGGATCGTGTGTGATGGAGGTTATAAATTTTGCTATTTGCTTAAGGAATTGGCTGCCCTCGGGACCTAAATTACCGAGGGTCGTGTATCACTTTTTTATTTGTATAATGTTTGTTAACCGTAGTTCATATCCAAAAAAAAATTGAGAATTTAACTTAGAATACAAGTATTTAAATTAGGACAAATGTGACCTCCGATAACTATCTTATATAAGCTTTGACTATTTAATGCATCAAATTCGCTTTCAAAACTGTTGGTAAATTAACAGGCATGATTCCATTTATCTATGTTAAATAAAATAGCGTATTATATTAATCTTCGGACATGTTAAAAATATGCAATATTTAGCAATGTATCAAATCCCTGCTGAAAATATGTACATTTTTATAATGTTTTCTCGTTGATTATGTTATTATTGATTAATTTCACAAAATTTTTGTTAAGCCTGCCATGTTGTTACATCTGTAACTAAAATTGAAAAATAACGTACATTTTTTAAAACAGAACTTACTCGAAATTTAATTTCAAAAAGAAAATTTAATTGAAAATTTTATTAATACGAAGTGAAGGAATCCATTAACGAAATCATAACATTCTAAAGATGCGTTTGAATAACAATGACAATACATCTAAGCGATAACAATTTATTTGAAGCGTTGTTTTTACACCAATTTTAACGTGGTTTTTAATAAATATTTAATTTTATATTAAAACAATGACTTTTGGATTAATCGTATTCTGACCCAATAACAACGCTCATCTCATTGCCCACTACCAATGTTTTATGATACCATCTGTTGGTATCCAAAACGACTAAAACATAAATAGAATTAAAAAATATATTTATACGATAATTAAAAGTAAATTGAAATGGGTTGGAATTGGCAGCAAGATGTCAAATAATTAACTGGTCTAAAATAAATTTCATAGCTCCTGAAACAGTATAATATTATATTTTTGATCCTTTAATTTATTTATTCAATTAAATATGTAAGTAAATAAAAAACTACAAAATTATATTATTCGATATCTCGCAAATTGTCAAAAATGATAATTCGTAAAATAGCTAATAACAAAATCTTATTATTACCAAAATGACTGAACATTTAGGCCAAGCTAACCATGATTAATACAAAAAAAAATTGTTTATAATATAATGAGGGCAAAATTATGATTTTATAACATGTCTAAATTTATTAATAATAAAAAATATTTAATTTAAAAGGGGTCGGAAGCCCCTCTCCTCCCCCCCTCCCCCCTTACTAGTTTCTCCTGGTAGTACAGTAACTTCCAAGTTAGGACATGTTATGTAGCATTCGGGAGGTGGCTGCAAAATCCATTTTTTAGCTCCTTTTATCTGTGCTTGCCAAGATGGTTTTCCAACATGATCGATCTAAATAATAAATAATGATTCACATGCAACAAATATAATTGAACAGGAACGCTCAATTTCAAGGGCCTGGTCAGGATTAGAGGGGAGGGGGGGGGCAATAATAATTTAGGGAGGGGCAAAATGATTATTTTTTAAAATTTTAGCCATAATTTTAATAAATTTTAACAATTTTTTGGATTTAGAGGGGGCAGCCGTCCCTCCCTCCCTGCCTCCCCCCCCCCATTGGCTACTCCCATGCTCATTTATTCATACGTTTGTGTTAATATGAATATATTTTTTTAAATAAAAGTTCCATTATATTACTAATAAGTGCATAACTAAATTTTCTTGCATAATTAAATTCATAAGCTTAATTTGTTCGAAACGAGTTTTGTATGTGGAATAAAGCTGTTTTAAATTAACCTTTATATAAAAAGTAATATTCAAACTAGTTGATTATCTATAATTAGCCTACTTTTCAAATTTTTTGGGCCCTAAGTTAGTAATATATCTAATATATCATCCAATATTATAATTTTTAAATTAAATTTTCATAAATATATTTGACTTTTTTTATTGTATTTTAATAAACATTTAATATTCGAATAAAGAAAAAATATTTTTCTATTAAACACCGACCTGGATAGATAATTAATTCCCTTAACCCTATTTCGTGTGGATTAAAAACAAATTTAAGTTTAATGTAAGATTAAAAATTATTAAATTGTGTGATTTATTCAACAATAAATTATAATTATAAATTATAGTTGAAAAAATAAATAAATTGAAAAGAATATGGTATTTTATCTACGCACAAAATTATTTGAAACATCCTATTTGCTTACATGGTTAAATTTATTTAAAAGAGAACGTCAGTTGAAAGTAGAGCCCGGCAAAATTTTATTTTATCGGCCCGAACACGGCCTGAGCTCGAGGATTTATTTTTAATTTTGCCCTAGCCTGCCTCGAGCTCTTATTAATTTTTAAATTTTAGGCCCGAGCCCTGCTTGACATCTTTTTTAATTCACAGCTTTTAGGCCAATGTTACGTTTAAAATTTATTTCCTAGTATATAGTAATAATTACGATGATTTAGAATTAAGCGATAATTTTATCTTGCTACTATTGTTTTTTTTTAAGTTTATTGAATCAAATACGTAGATATTGACAATACAGGATATGAAATAAATATATATAAAAAAAATAAAAATCAGTCTACATCGAAATCATCAGCTAAAAGAGGCCATGTGTCGGCCAGCGATTTAAAGTTGTATCTCGCTATAAGGATACCGAGTCTTTGTTTAAAGAGAAAGGGTATAGAATGTTTGGAGGGAGGTGAACGTCTTCCTAGCTCCTTAAAAAAACTTAAAGCTTGTTTACCAAAGGTGCCCGAACATGAGGCAACCAAAGGGATAGTATGCAAATACTATCTACCTAATTGGCAATGACCTTGAGCGTTTGAATTGCAATACAATGTTAATTGATTGTTTATTGTTCTTAAATTGAATGTCTATTTAAACGTGTTATTGTAATTACCAACAATTACTTTTTATCTTATCCAATAAAGTGTTTATCTTACTGGATATCCTATAAATCTGGGTTTTGTTTGGAGTTTTAGTCGACTAAACATAAGCATACCAAACGTTTTTTGGTCTGTTTTTTTCTTAGTCGACCTCTAGGTTAGTCGAAATTTGGAAAACACACCAGAGTCAAGGGTTTATTACAATTTATATAAAGATGCTATGCCAACTTATCAACACTTTATGAACATTTTAATTTATGTATATGAGTTAAATTAGTCTAGAAAAACTTTTAAATGGGATATTGCCAAGAGTTTAGATTAGGCTGGGCTCGGACCTTGGGTCAGGCCAGGCTCGAGTCTGGCTAACCTTTTATGATAGACCCGAGCTTGAGGCCCATATATTTTTCTACCTCGAGCCCATTTTTACAGAGGAAATGGCATCTTCCGAATTAAATTTTTAACTTTTTTACTATAATAAATATAAAAATATATTTTATTTAATTTACGTGCATGTGGGCACCATAACCAGGACTTCCCATAAAAATCCAATCCGTTCGACTGGATTCGGAATCGCTCGGTAAAAAGTATGGTTGGGTATAATATTGTCGAAGGATATTAGCTGCTTCAGGATCGCAATTACTCCTTCATTATTTTAAAATTTAAAAAAACTATATTTTTTTATATTTTTTTTGTCTTCTGAGAATATTAAATATCACAAATAGCTTTAAAATTATAAAATAAAAATAATTGACAGGTAATTGTTTTTTAATGTTTGAATTTCAGTTATTGGTCAAGGATTCGAATTTCATTTACATTATGCTTTTTTGAATTTTAAATTGCCCAAATTCATATAAAGCACCTAAATGAACTATTAGCTAGACGTTATCAATTAAACTTTACATTTATAAAAATGTTTTTTATATCTTATTATGATTAATAATTACGATATTTAATATTTTATATCTGACTTAATCATAATTTTATTTAAAGTTTTACATCTTCATATAAAACGTTCCGTATTTAAAATTTCTAATTAAGTCCATAGATTAGGAAATTGACTTATATCAAAACTTGATTATCTTAATACTACTAAATCGTTTCATATTGACACTAATGCTCAAACACTAACTTAATTTGATATTTTGAATATTTTTGGATAGATTTTATAATATTGATTAAAAAAATAAACATTCGCGTTGTTAGGAAATAAAAAATTATATATAATAAAATTATTAAAATTCAAAGAATATTAATATTTTACTAAACTTTATAATAAGTTACTTACCATCCCACATACCAAGGCTTGGATCCGTCTTTAAGCTGAGCTCGTTCGGGTGTCATACTAAAAACTTGGGCTAAATTTTTAAATTCGGTTTTGTATGGGAAAAATTGACAACTCCTTTGAGCTTTCTCTAATACAGGACTTCCCTCGTGGTAAATTCCCTTGAAAAAATCCAATGTAAATGTCTCCTTGGCCGTCCAATCTTAAATTATTTTAAAAAATTTGGTAAATTGTATTTTTAAAATTTACAAATTATTAAAAACGACAAAATCCCAAAATCAAATGACTATAATTAAAATAAATGCATTGGGTAAGCCCTGGAATTCTCATAATCTATATAGCCCTGAGCAGTGGTATTAAAACGGCTAGGGTTTGTTTGGTCGATCTTTGGTTTTAGTCGACTAAACATAAGCAGACCAAAAGCTTTTTGATCCGTTTCTGAGTCGCACAAACTGACCAAAGGTTGTTTTTGTCAAACCTCCTTTAAAAATAAGAATATGCATGGGCGTAGCCAGGGAGGGGCGGCTGCCCCCCTTTAAATCCAACAATTCTTTAAAATTAAATAAAATTATGGGTGAAATTTCAAAAAACATCATTTTGCCCCTCCCTAAATCATTATTGCCCCCCCCCCCCTCTAGCAACCCTGGCCACGCCCATCAGATATGAAGCAATGGCTTTCATTGTCAACTAGCTGGGAATTTAACTGCAGAGGCGACTGCCCTCCTCTAAATCCAAATTTTTGGTGAAAATTATTAAAGTGATGGCTAAATGTTCAAAAATTGATCAATTTGCCCCTCCCTAAAATCACTATTGCCCCCCACCTCTAATCCCAATGCTGGCTACGCCTTTGACTTTAACGTCTATCGATCGAATATAAATTCGCAGGGAAATATTTAGCCATTTTCGCAATTATTCGATATATGGCAACAACCTAGACAATTTGCCCAAAATGCATAACTAATAAAGGTATTATTTAGTCGGGCACAAAAGCAATAATGGAATTCGGGCTCGGGCGCAAAATTAAAGCCTATCAGTGGTCATTCGCTAGTGTATTTGCGAAAGCAAAATACAAGTCTTAAACAGAAGCAGGAGTTCACAGCCATTGAAAACGCGTATAAATTTCCATGGCAATTATTGAAAAATTACAAGTAAGACAGGACGGACGGACAACGGACGGCTAACCAAAAGCGAGCCCTTAAATTGCATAGCAATTACTTTAATGGGGAATAGAAGAATCTGTGTTTTTTTTATTTATAATAAGTGTAAACTGAAAAAAAGTATTTAATTTGTAAAATACTGAATATTTTATAAACATATCTTTCAAAATCTCACTAGACTTGCCGATAAAAAGTTTAAAGTGTTCTCTTTATTGCACTTGATATTGTGTTTTTTCACCAAAATTCTTTGGAAATTTTAAAAATCCTCCTAACTTTTTCACAGCTATTTCAAACATTTTATAAATAGACTTAGATTTAACAAAATTTATATGCTATAAAGTTTAGATTTTCAACTTAATAACAGATTATAAGATATAGAAAAAATTAATATGAAATCAATCAATGAGTTAATTAAAATTAGTTTATAAACATTTGTTACTTTTCTGGGCATCGGTTATAACTACTGGTTGTAGTGAATAAGCGTATTTTCTTTCAAATTCTTCTCGCGTTAAATCTGAAACTTTAGGAATCTCTGTTATTTTTGCACATCCTTCACACATAACAGGAGTCCTAAAAAGATCGGCAAAATAAGATGGACTTTCAATAACACATCTTTCACCCTTTATATCGTAATTTTTAACTTTGCCCAGCCAAAATTTTGCAAAAGATGCCTTGGAAAATGGATTACTACTAAAGCTCCCGTTCATATTTAGGCTTGTAACTAATGTTATCGAGCAAATAAAAATGGAAAAAATCATTGATTTTGCGATATAGCCAGTATTGGACTCATTTTTTCCTCCCAAATCTGACATGAATGTCGAGGTGAAAGGGTCATTACTTGAAAAGTGACCAATATGGACATTTTTAAGTTTGGGGACAATTTTGAGAATTTCCTTGTAATATGGACATTTGTCGCAAACTTTATTTCTCTGATTGAACGATAATTTTTCCAAATTTTGCAATATCTTCGCTACTTTTCGTTCTATCGTCAATTCAACGGCCATTGGATTTTCATTTTGATCATCTTCAATCTTATCATTTTCCAAGGCATCGGTTAATGGGGTATTTTCGGAAAATCCATTCTTTTCAATACTTTTATTAATTTCACTCGAATTTTTTTTGTTTCCCATCGATAAAAAATTGTCAAAAACTTAGGAAAACAATAAAATGGGGGTTAATAATCAACAAAGGAATAGGCCTTTGTGATAATGTCCTCAATGTAAAACTTCAAGGTCAGACTAATAGAGTAGGACAATCGCGATAATCATATAAATACAGTTATTTTTTTATAACAGTTGGGTATCGTTTAGTTAATTATCTCGTTATCTAAAAAATGGTTTTTTGATTGGATATATCTGATAAAGTTAGGCCCGATCAAGAGTGTATTAACGTGTAAAGATCTGCAATTGGATTTATTGGTGCCATTAATCTCTTCTTTCCTACAATTATATGTTCGCGGTGTAATGAGGTGGAAATACTTCCATTATATTTAGCATTGGATTTAGAGGGGGGGGGCAATAATGATTTAGGGAGAGGCAAAAGAATAATATTTAGTAATTTTAGTCGTAATTATATTAAAATTTTGAATAAACTTTGGATTTAGGGCGACAGCCGCCCCTCCCTGCCACCCCCTAGCTACGCCCATGGTATCCAACTTAACCAGTTTTATACAAGGGGAGGGGGTCTGGGCAATATAATGTAGTTTTTTTAGAAATTTAATTATTATTAATAGTCATTATCTGAAATTTTTTGATATGTTGTCTAATAACGTGGATAAAAAAATACCTTGTAAAAAGCTGGATTTAATTTAATTTTTTTAAATAAAGTATTTTGATGCGTTCCTATTTTTTTAAAATAAAATGAAATACTTGGCGAAAATAATAAATAAAATATACTGATCTGAATTTAAAAAAATTAAAGATTCACATTCTTTTATTTTTAGTTCAAAATTTTGGTGAAAATACTTCGAAGTGCTGCAATTATAAAAATTTTAAAGCGCCGTATTTTATTTGTTCTACTAATTCCAAGGATGTATAAATCAAGTCCTATTTTCGATTTTATTTAGATTTTATACAAACAAATTCACCCAAAACGAAATTTAAGATTGCTTATTTTTATTTATTGGAGCTAACTTACAGCTCTAATAAGATATTTGACTTATAAAACTAAAAGTAACCACTTATATTATATGCTTATTTATTCATTATAATATGTTTTGAAGTTTGTTAAAAAACAGCAGATTTCAAAATGATAACAAAAATAAGAAATTTTTATTAAATACATTAGATGAAATACAATCGTTTTACATTTTTTTAGAGCAGTCAGGTATGTGATGAAGGCAATAGTGTAGAAATAGATATGTTAAAGGATCTATCAAATATTAGGCTCACGTTCGACATAGAATCTATAATAATTTCGACCTTATATTAATTAATCCACCAGATTAGGCCAATAGAATTTTTCATTTTTACAATAGACTACATGCCCCCCTTCTTTTTTTACTCTCTCACTTATCTAAAGGGGGGGGGGGGAGATTTGCCCCCGCCTTTTTTACCCTCTCGCAAAAAAGGGGGGGGGGGGGGGTAAATCCCCCTCTAAAGAATGGAGAGGGTGGAAGAAGGGGGACAAAAACAAGGGTGTGAGAGGGTAAAGAGGGCGGGCAAATCACCCCCCCCCCCTCCCCCCGTCGGTAAAAAAAGGGCCCCTTCTGGGGGAGGCAGATGGTGGAAAAAGGGGGGCAAAGTTCTTAGTTTATTGATGATATATATTATGAGAAAATTTTTAAAGTTACTAACTCGCAGCAATTGCTTCTATTAAATCTGCTATCTGCTCGAGTTTGTGCTCCGGCAATCTGCTCAATGCTTAAACAGAATTAGTTGCTTCGACTCCCCCTCTCAGGCAGTTTTATATGCTAATGTTCTGCCTAGCGCACCGAACAAGCAAGCACAGATTGTGCTATACGCGCTTATCAAACAACTCAGCGTGCATGCTCGCTTCTGGAGTTAAAGCAAGTGAGCAATTTTACAACTCTTATGCTATCATTATAGTTAATATTAGCGCCATCTATATTTTCTATCCGGAATAAAGTATCAGAATTTTATTTGATGTTATTACAGTTTAAGAACATATAAAATTACCAAGTAAATCATACTAATGAAAAAAATCATGTCTTTTAAAAATGAGTTCTAAATTTTTTGGTAAAAATTATTCATACAGTTATAAAGCAAAATTGTGAAGTAAAAGTAATAATTGATGAGTTATTAAATAATTGCAAATGATTAATGATATTCCTGATCTACAATAGACTACTAAAGATAAAAACCATTTGTATCAATAGGCTGGAAATATTATTATTTCTATTAAAGGTATGATGTATCTAGTAAAAAGTATGTTTTATAAAATTTAATTTTTTTTATACTTTTGAGAATCTTTATAACATCAATAACAACTAATTAATCTAGGCTTTTTAAACTGATTATAACTAGTCTAAAAATATGAAGATTTATTTTTTGCTATCCTCTTGTTGGCTCATAATCCATTACAGGTCAAATACGTGAAAATAACTCCCTTTTTAGTAGCTCAGGTGTGTCTTTTTTAAAAGAAACCTGCAACTTTAACATTACCCAGATAAAAAGATCTAAGATTGAGTTTCCAATGGCTTTTAATGGCATCTGTCATTATAACTCTAGCAGCAGACTTGATTCAATCCCTTGACCTACGTCGACACACCTTTAAAATATTAACTAAATAAAAAAAAATTAATACTTTGTTAAACCATTTTCATTATCAAGATAAGGCCCTATAACACGCATGCAATGCTGTGTGATTCCTCGGTAATTTATTTATATATCAAAAGCCTCCTTCAAAAAACTTTTAAAGTATGAGTAAAAAAAAGATTAAATGCATGTTAAAATTGGATATAGGCAAATTATAAGCACTAGGGTGTATGTTTTTATTGAGAACAATTTTTAATTGTACATTCAGACGGCATACAAAGTATTGCTCGCATGTGAAAGCCCGTTACGAAATCAATTAGATTGTTATTTGTTTTTTATAAAGCATAGTCAAAGGTTTGTTTTTATAATGTTCCAATTTATAAATATATTTGATGTTTATAAATAACAAGGATTTAATAGATTTCCCTCCCCTTTATTTATAAATCAAATTTATTAGACTAAAATTTTATCGTTTAATTAAGTTATTGACGTTTGTAAAACGTCAAAATCGCTGTCTTTAAAAACTTTGACAGCAAATGTTTCCAATAGGATTTGGAAGCTTACTTAACTGAAACACTGGACCCATAACTATTAACTTATTTATGTCAGGATTTTTCTGTAAAATTAAAAAAATATATATAGTGTAAAGCTAACCGTGAGCATCATTTTTCCATTGCACTCACGCGCTTATAGAAGGTACGCTTAAAATAGGATCCTGAGTTTTACAATAGATTTTATTTCAAAACCAGCCGTTCTCTAGTGTCATAGACTAATAAAACTATAGACTGCCGAACAGCTGATTTTTACTATTAAAATCATTCAGACACCAAAATAGCTGCCACATTGTAGGAAAAATTCAACAACAGGTATATTTATACTTCTCCACAATAAAATATTGAAAAATAAATAAGACTAATAACTTAATTTATAAATCAAAAAAAATAAGTAGATTAGAACAATAAATTGCTGAATTCTATTGTTTGGTTACAATTTCCCACAATATGGCGGTTGCTATATTTGCTGTAAAATTATCAGCTGTTCGCCAGTCTATAGTTTTATTAGTCTATGTCTAGTGTATAAATTTGCCACATGAGAAATTCCATTAATCATAGAAATGTCCCGCGATGATTTCGGCCAGATGGTTGGCGTTGATACAAAAAAATTTAAAATGAGCAATTCCGAGACTCAATATCTCACATCTTTATTGGTATTAATTTTATGTCTTTTTATTAAAATATTAGTCAGGGGCGATATCAGGGACTTGTGTGGATATGGTATTGTATCCCTTAGATACAATTAAGACGCGAATGCAAAGCCCACAAGGTTTTATCAATTCAGGAAAATTCTTTAAGATTTATTCAGGTATAGGAACAGCCTTTGTAGGATCTGCGCCATCTGGTATGCTTAAAAGTCTTATATCTTAGTTTTAAAACTTTAACAAATATATATTTATAGCTGCTATCTTTTTCCTTACTTATGAGTTCAGCAAGGATAGGTTTTCCAAGTATTACAAATTTAAACACCCACACAAAACCCATATGCTCAGTGCAGCTTTAGCTGAGAGTGTAAGTTTTTACTGATAAATAATATTTGGGTTGGATTTATAACATTTACCACTATAAATATAGTTTTAATCAATGAGCAATTAATTAGTCAAAGTTTGTATATATCCATTAATTTTTTTTGTTTTTTCTGATAATTGATATTTTGTTTAAAAAATGTACATTATTTCATAATCATGTTGAGGATTGTAAAATGTTGCTTTTTATTTCTAGCTATATTTTTGATTATGATGTTGTTTTTAATACTGGGCTAGAAAACTAACTAAGGTCTACTATTAAGACTTAAAGGCAGAACACTAAAATTTATTTAAATATCCAATTATTTTTATTTCATTTAAAATATTTCTTTCAAGATTTTTGTTTAATATCTTTTCTCAACTTTTTGTTAAATTGTGATACACTTATAAAGACTTATCCAATGTGGAAAATGTTTTTTTGAAAAAGTCTACAACTGCCATAGGCATAGCCAGTAAGTCAGGGAGGGCCCCCTAAATGACAAAAAAAATTAATGCAAAAACCCTAAATTTTTAAATTAAATAAAAAATTATGCATTGCCCCCCACACCCTAATCCAAAACCTGGCTAAGCTCATGACAACTGCATTGTTGTCCAAGAATTTAACTGCCAATAAATGGCTGTTTATGATTTGTAAAATATATAAAACCAAAATTTTATTTGAACTTCTATTAGAGATCTATATTTTTCAGACAAAATTTTTGACATTTAGTGAAACCCAAATCTGGAAGCAACATAAGTTTTGTTGAAAAAAATCTTTATATGCTTCAACAAATTTCTGTTTAAAGATTTTATCATCAAACCTAGTTAGCACTAGATAAGATTCCCTGTTGAAGAGTGTGAGTAGAGTGAATAACTTTGATTGATTTTTAACATAAGTGTGAAAGGGTTGGAAGCTTTTTTTGTTATAATTTCAACTGTTATTTCCTCCCCAACATACTTTAAGCATTTAAAAAAGTTATTCCAGAAATTTGTTTAACTTTTATTCACATGAAATGTTAAAAAATTTAGAGTTTTAGACAATAAATTTATGAGATTTCTTTGATATATGCCTGATTTTATTGTAAATTTCTTTTTTCTTTTGTATTAAACAGGCATCGTGCATCATAAGAGTTCCTATAGAAGTTATAAAGCAGAGGCGCCAAGCCTATAGTCACATAAAAAATGTAGCCATTTTAAGGGATATATACCAGTTGGAAGTGAGACAATTACAATGATAGATTTATGTTTTTTAGAAATGATTATTTTACCTTGCATAGGGTATCAAAGGTTATTACCGAGGCTTAACTGTTACAATAGCCAGAGAAATACCTTTCGCTTTTATACAATACCCCCTTTGGGAAATACTGAAAAAGGCATGGAAACATTTTCACTTATTTTTGCATGTTTTTTATTTTAACATATATATATGCTTTAAATGCGAACAATTTAAATTAAACCATAGTTTTTGAAATACAATTTTGTATAAGTTTTTTTCTCACTAATTTGAAGAATAGGAAATTAGAATCATAGATGTCAAGCATTTTTAATCATTGCTTATTCCTATTATATTTTTTATATTGTCAAACAATCTTACAAAAATTCATACTTGACAATCGTAGTCTCATTTCATTTTCGTTAGGTTATAAATTCATATGTTTAAATAGCTAATTTTTCTTTAATTGGGAAGTTTTTAAGCAATAATAACTAATTTGATTTTGTAATTTGTGATATTTGTCTCTTTTACCACTTTGCAACTCTTGAAAACGATAATTTTGATCTACTTTATGCTAGAGGAGGGGTATGATAATGTGTTTGGTATTAGATGATGAAGTTTTAGTAATATTATTTAAGTTTTTAAATTTAAATGTCTAAAAGTTTTTGTTTTTATGGGTGACATTTAATTAAGGTTACTTTGCAGGTTTGCTTCTAAAAAATTTTTTTTTCGATTTTGGCTAAATGGTTTTTCAACATATTTTTTTATTGTATAAATTTATACGTAAATATATTTTGTTTTAACATGTTTTTAGAGGATGAAAGTTAGCAAAATAAATGCCCTAAATTCGTACGCACAAGGGGCTATGGCAGGTTGAAATAAATAAATTTAACTTTGCACTAACTTATACATGTCTATAAATTTATATAATTATTTCTCTTTATTTTAATGTATAAAAAGTTAAAATAATAACATTGATCATAAATAATGGACTTATAAAATCCATCGGCAAACTGTTTGCAGATTTTGGTAGAGTTTTTACCGATGAACACAAATATATTTTTAGTTTGTAAATCAAAATTATTATAATTAAAATTTTACCGACTCATTTGCAAGTTATCGACGTTTGAAAAATGCTAAAATCGCAGTTTTTAGCAACTTTTACAGCAAATATTTCCAAAACTTGACCTATAAGGATAAAATTAAAAACATATTCGTGTTCATCGCAAAATCTACAAGAAACATGCAAACAATTTGCCGGTCGATTTTTCTCGTTGAACCATATAGTTTTAGTATCATACTTATTTGCAAATATATTTGGAAAAGATTTAATTTTTTTTTTAAATTTTAAATATAAAGTTTATTTTTGCGTATAGGTGGGACAGCAGCTGCTCTAACTACTCCCCTCGATGTCATAAAAACGAGGGTCATGTTATCCAAAGTACGCGATATTTTATTAGGCAGGCGATTAATGATTTTGAGGCCCGTGTAAAACGGCTGGGTTTTGTTTGGTCGACTTTTGCTTTAACTAAGACTAACGATTTCGACTAAGCCTAGAGGTCGACTACGAAAACAGACCAAAAGCCTTTGGTCACGTTATATTTAGTCGACCAATACCAAAAGTCGACCAAACAAAACCCAGCCGTTTATATTGAAATCATTTGACGGTTTAATACCATAATTTTGTCGGATTTTACCGAATAAATTGCAGATTATTAGGCCTCAGCCGAGGGGAGATAGGGACTGGCTAGATTCTTTTAATCTAAATTTTAATATACTTTTAGTTGAAACCAAGGGTAAAAATATCGAAATTTTTTTATTGTGCCTCTCGATGATCTTTCCTTTAAATAAGATTGCTGCGAGAAACGCGTACTGGATGTTAACATTAAAGCTCATAACATATATGAGGTTCAACTTAACTAATTATAATGTAAACGTTTTAAATAATGTGAATCGTCAAATCTTTGGACACCTAACAACTTCAAACTTACAATTGTAGTTTTAAATTTAACTTTTTTACGCGTATTTATAAGATAAAATTTGATTTTTATTAAATATTATAATTTCGAAGTTTTTGAAATGCATATGCGAAAATTATTTGTTTAAATGGTATACAAACAATTAATTATGTTATTTTAATCTTAGTTGCAACATTTTAAAACATTAGTAAAATACGATCTTTTTATTTTTAATATTTCTTTTTATCTAGACTAGTTTTAACCAAGATCCCTCCAAAGTGCTCAATATCATTACCGATATATACCGACGCAAGGGGATTATTGGGTAAATAAACATCTATTTTTTTGAAAAATACATAATCGTGTTTGTGGTCTAGATTTTTTGCCGGGATAGTACCGCGGGTGCTTTGGATGTCTGTGGGAGGCGCCATCTTTTTGGGAACTTACGAAATTAGCTCGAAATACATTTTATCGAAAATCATGGAATGATTATTACCTCGTCTCATTTCGTCGAAATACTTTTCATTGAGAAATAGATTTTCGATCAAAAGCGTTCGTTGTACTTATTCGCCGCGTCGAAATGTGCAATGATTTTTATTATAATTGCTCTTTTACACAAAATTTTTGGCGTTACTTATGCATTGACAAATGTCGCATTTTACAGAATCATACATTTCCATAACCATTAGTCATTATGTAATAATTGCCTAAGACTTAATTATATGTTGGGCATTTTTATTGTTATAATCGATTAACTTCCCATAAGAACGTCGTATTTCACTAATGGCTGTTGTGTTTTTTTTAAATAAAACATCCGTACTCTTACATTACCTATTGTGGGTTGTCCTAATGATAAGTGATGTTGATATAAAACGCGTACAGCGAAACTAGTTCTTTGACAGAATTGGACAATTACGAGAAACTCAAAAAGAAAAGTATATAATAAATATTTATAAGGGTCGTGAAGGGGTGAAGTGATAAAAACGTTTTTTCCTGAAGATGGGCTTAATTTGCCCGAAAGATCCACGGCCAATTTCCTCTATTCATGTTATCAATTCAACCCTATTTTTTATACAATGAATAATATGACTTTGAAACCAGAGTTTGCGGTTCAAATCCCGCTTATGGTACTGTCTTTTAAAAGATGTAAAATATCTCATGGTCAACACGGTTGTCAGGCCTAGATAGCCGAGCGTCACCCCTCATCTACTTACTAAAGAAGCTGACCACCTAGTTTAACATACAGCTATTGTGAAATTTTTATTATAGTATTAATAGACTTATGTCTGGACATGGAGTATGAGGCAGATAGGAAGAGGACGACCTCGTGTCACGTGAAAAAAGTTAGGAAATCTAAGAAGATTAATCAAGACATGACATGACACTTACCCGATCAAGATCGAAGAAACTAATCAAACCGAACCCTATACTATGATTATGCCAGGATGACCATGGCCTGTTTAGAGTGCTTGGCGGCTTTTGGCAGTTATCAAATTGTAGCGTGATTCTGTTGACGGATAGTCGTGATTTTTGAACAAATTGTTTGTATATATAGCGACTTCATTATATATAATCAAGAATTGTCAATCCGTTTATCTGAATATTGTTGTATAAAAACGGTGAAATAGGATTGATAATGTGAGTAGAGGGAAATGGAACGCGATATTTCGGACACTAATGGTCCATCTTCAGGGGGAAAAAAAGGAGAAGATGAAGGCTCAAAAAATAAAAATTAAGTAAAGTGAGTATAAAAACAGTGATATAGATATAAAAAAATATTTTTTCCCTGAAGATGGACCATAAGTGTCCGAAATATCGCGTTCCATTTCCCTCTTCTCACATTATCAATCCTATTTCACCGTTTTTATACAACAATATTCAGAACTTCATTAAATTTATTTATAATGGTTATATTAATCAGCTACGGATTATAAAAGATTCTTAACACGCGAAGATACAAAAAGTTAACATTTTTTCAAACATTCGTAAAATTAGAATAACCATTCAACACATACGTTTTACTTTCATGCACAGGCAGAGTGTTATCTTTAAGAACGACATTGGCCTTAATCAATAAGATGCTAGATAGCATTAGCATCAATCATATTTTATTTTTGATAAAAATTGCTTTATTATTGAAAAGTATTAATTAGATAATGACAATAAATAAAAGGCATTATCCGTTTCTTCATCTTTTTTTAAAATGGACATTTAATCAATCAGGGAATAACAGTTCGATTTAGCGTTCGCAATGGAGATTGATTTAGTAGAAACCTATCGTTTGTTCTTGAAAAAAATTTAAAGCACACTTCCCAAACGTCCCTGAGCATGACGAAACGATATAAAGAAAAATGGAGGATCCTAATAAACCTGAATATTTAAGGATTTACGATGCTCTACTGATGCAAACAGATCAATTCAGGTGTAGTCCCATTTAAAAAAGGCCTTTATTCGCTGTCTAAACGCAGGTTGGGACTTAAAGCGGTGGATATATTTCCTAAATCAAACAACTCACCCCACCTACTTAGAGAAGGAAAAATGAAAATTACTCAATAATTTCATTTTCATCCCAGTTGTGGCCACACCCGAGGGTAGCCAATTTTGAAACAAATATCCCAATCCATCACTGCAATCACCTATGGCTAGAGCCCTGCAAAATGAGATTTCTACGGCCCGACACTTTTTAAATCAGGCCCGACCCGAGCCCGAATTTTTTGAAATGTAAATTTATAAAAAAAAATTTTAGAATAAAAAATATTTTGTCTCCTCTAAATAGCCTACTCAATAAAGGAATTAGTAAGTTAAAAAAAAAAATTAACCTAGATTTTGCCTCAGGCCGGGCTCGGGTCGACCCATTAGGCCCGACTCGAGCCCGATAAAATTTTAATTTTTGGCCCGAGTCCAGCCCGTGCAGAACTCTACCTATGGCCATAGATATTTTTCTACATAAATTGGTAAATCCAATACAAACCCAATCAATGGATCCTATGCTTACTCCTTTGATTTTTTTTTTTTTTTTTTTTTTTTTTTTTTAAAAAGTTTATTTGTTAAAAATCCGCTGACAGTAATATAATATAAATACATGAAATATAAAAGGCAAAATGCGCCGAATAAAATAATACACTATTCGGATATATCATCATCGAGGGGATCTTCCAAAATTGGCCAAGAATCCGCGAACGATTTAATGTTGTACTTGGCTATAAGAATACCAAGTCTTTGTTTTAGTAAAAAGGGTACCGAATGTTTAGACGGGGGAGAACGTCTTCCAACCTCTTTAAAAAAAGCTAAGGCCTGTTTGCCAAAGGTGCCTGAACACGAAGCAACCAATGGAATAAAAATATTTGAGGATAATAGGGCTTTGTATTTATTGGTTTTCCGCCCCTCTGCAACAGCTAAAGAATCATTGTTGCAGTTAGAGGGGGCAAATAGGTCAATACATGTGAAGTCCCATTTAAGGTGAAGACCATTGCTCCATGGGACTAAAGAAGATCCATCAGGACGCATACGTCCCTCCAAGGCGGGGTCCAATGGCTCCAAGATGGATGGAATCTTTGCTCTCTTCAGGGCACTTTGAATTAAGGCGTTGGCCTTATTGTGTCTAGCATTTTTGAATTTGTTTGCCAGGCAGTGTAAGGGATGCCTGGCTTGTTCGTCTACGAGTATGCTGCAATTTCGGCAAGTAAATGTCTTCGAAAATTTCACCCCTAGCCGGAGTGCTATGGAGTACGAAAGCTCCGAGTCCTCCAGCATCATCCCGGTGAGACAGCTTGGGTAAACCTCTAGCCATTCGTGACCTGAGCCATCAAACAAAAACGACCTTAAATTAGAACACTGACTTGCATCGCTACTCGAAATTAGATAATCAACGGAGTGCAACACAAGTCCGGCATCCCAATCTCTTTGTCGTGAGGTTTGTGGCAAAGGTGTTTCGGGATTGGTGTTGTTTTCCCAAGTAGCTAAAGCAATGGGTAGAAGCGGGTCTTCTTTAACCGGATACAACTTAAAAATGGTATCTTGTACGGATTTATAAGATGAAATAAAGGAGACTAGAGATATTGAGGCCGGTGAGCGAATCCCTAAACCACCCGATTTGGTTGGTAGGGAAGCTTGTAACCAGCTATGAGTATTGAATTTAATATTTAAAATAGATTGTAAAATAGATTTAATATTTTGTTCGAAGAGGTTTAAAATTTCCGAGTGTAAAAAAGCACTTGAAGAGCAAACAGTGCTGAATCTTTGAAATATTAAAATAGTTTTTTATTGTAAAAAGAGTGGTGTGAAGGCAGACACTTTAAGAGATCTAATTTTGACTTTAAAATAGAGAGATTTTTCTCCAAATAAGTAGCGAGTCCAACTCTACCGCCTATGGGCGATCCAAGGTGGCACATAGCGTCTTTCTTGATTGCTAAAAAGGGGGTAACGTGGGGATATAATGTGTAGTCAGGGGGTTGAAAGATCTCACATTTGGTCTCATTTAGTCTAAGTTTTGAAATTGGTTCGAATTCTTTTATAATTTTGATAGCTTTAAAAACTTCGCGAGGATGGCCACAAAGGGTGGCATCGTCCAAGTACCATATATTTAATGATAGGTCGCATTCGTGCGATATTTTTTCTACTAAACTTTGAATACCTAAGCAAAATATTTTAGCATAGCCGTTTCTTAATTCATTGCCTCTTAATATTGTTTCGATAGTATTAATACATGGTTGTTTCCAATCTAAAAAAAAGTTATACCTTTATACATTGTAATATTCTTAAACAAAAAACGCACACTAAAATCAAAGTAAGATTGCACATCTCGAACATATGCAACATTGATATGGCATTGTTTATATAATGTAGAATCGCAAATCCGTTTATAAGAATATTGTTGTATAAAATCGGTGGGTTTGGATTTTTATACAACAATATTCATTGATATGGCAGATTAGCTAATTTCTGTCAACGGGATATTGTCTTAGTAGGTGTAGATTTGTTATCCTAGGGGAAGATTTTTTTAACCATTTTCATCTATTGATCTGTTATAATTAAAATTTGATGAAAACTGTAGCAAGACTGCCATGCATAGTTGAATCATTTTTAATCGAAATATTCCATATTTTTGTTTAAACTAGATTATAGAAGTAATGCTGCTAGACTTAACATACTTACAGGGGGTGGGGTAAAAAATTGCTTGAAGATCATTTTTAAAATAAGTGAAAAAATTAACTTTGCTGAAAAGCAATAGCCCTTACCTAGCTAACAAGCTGCCCATTTGCAATAAAATCATATGTGAATATCACTTTGAATTTTTAGAAACAATTTTGCTAATATTATTTAAAATGTGACACCACCTAATACTTAAGCACAAAGTATTTAAGTAACTAACTATTTCGGCTATAAAAGTGGCATTGTACCCCAAAACAAAATTAGTCTTTTTTCCTATTAATCTAAATGTACATTTGATCAGAAAAACACGGCAATCGTTATAAATAAAAAAACAAGGCTTTACGAGTAATAGTAATTTAAACTAGTGTTGTAAAAATGGCTGGAATAAACCAACGATTTTTTGGTCTATTTTTCTTAGTCGACCTCTAAGCTTAGTCGAAATTTGAAAAACGCATACCAGAGTAGACCGTTAGTAGTTGAACCTAAGGTCGACCAAGCAAAACCCAGCCGTTTTTACAACACTAATTTCAAACATAACGATAAAAAATGCGATTTCAAGTCTTTTTAGCCAATTCCTCTTTAGCTTTTTCCGTTGGTTTCGCTTTAGAAAAAGGATCTGGAGGTGCACCACCTTTTTTAATGGCGTCAGATGCGGGATCTACTCTAAAGTTAGCTTCTTTGCTTTTGGTTTCGGGGTCGGGTGGGGCCTGAATTGGGGTTTCGTCAAGTTGTCTAAATTTGGGAAAAATCTCCCAAGGGGTAGCCAAATCAAATTTGCGATATTCTTGCGTCAATTCCAAAGGCTCCGTTACTACTATATTAAATTCGTCATCGTACCTCACCTACAGTGTTTTGACATAAACATTTTTTTTTATAAATATTTGATTTTATTAATATACATTTAGAGTTTTTCAATTGAAAGTTGTAAGAGATCAGAATGGTATAAAAATAATACATTCACGACTAAAAAACTAAAAACGCGCTAAAACTAAAAGGATGGCATTGATCCGTGTATGGAAATCGTGTTGGATTTAATGATTTCCATTGTGATCTTTTGTCTGATAAAAAAGTACTCTTTCAAATCTAATGAGATGTTAGAGATCGCTTTTTCAATTAGATCTTTAATCGTGAATATAATTTTTACCATTCTAATAAATAATATTTTATATAGAGATTATATTTACAATTATAATGCAATTACTAAGAAAATAGACAAACTTTTTGCGAATTCAAAAATTAAAAGTTTAAAAATATACTCTAGTAAATATCCTAAAAAATTTAAGCACAATCATACTGAAGAATAAGCATGACAATTAAATAATTTCTACTCTAAGAAATCACAAACACCTTATAAATATAATAACATAAGAATTTTGAATTTAATATTAAATCGAAATTCATTTAGGTATTTAGTAACCTCGTTAAATCCACTGAGAGGGAAATCTTTACGTAAGGGGTACCCTTGAAATCCATAGTCAGTCAATAATCTCCTCAAGTCAGGATGGTTTGAAAAGAAAACTCCAAACATGTCATAGATCTGTACAAATTATGGGAAAAAAGCTCTAAAACAGGCAAAATTTTAATTTTGATGCCAAATTTGTATTTTGAACATTATTATCAAAAAATTAAGTATTAAAACATAAAAAATATTTACTTTAAAGGGAAAGAAGGATATAATAAGTTATTTTTTTGGTTATTTATAATGATATATTTAATTGTTACTGTTTCTAAAAGCTTTTTTACTTCTCTCTCAAACCAATTGGCACCCTCAAAAATTGGAGTTATTGAATCTACTGGTGTTAATTCATCTGTGTAAGATTTTACACGTACTCTTGTATTGTACCGGAGCGAAAGGAAATTATAAACCAACTAAATTAAAAATCACCATTTTTATTTGTAATTTAATTTATTCATTTGCACAAAATGTTTATTAGATATTTTCTAAATTAATATTTATGCCTTATACACAAATATTATAAGATTAGATATTGATTATAAAACAAAAAAATATTGCTTACGCGTTTTAAATTAAGATATCAATTAGTCAGGCTAAAAATACATTATAAAATAAATTTAAGGACAATGAGAACAAACACAACAACTAAGATATAATAACCACAATAACAGATAAATGCCTTTCTCCATGTTTTAGAAATATTTACGTGCTTAAAAAAATTAAGTAAATCCCCATCAAACCCTTATAGATTTTGACTTAAATCCTCCCTCTTAATATAATAAATTATGAAATTTTGAAACATGAAATAGAGGTTAAACATTTTGTTTAAAATATATAAATAATATCTTAATGAATTTAAAATAAGACAAAAATAGAAAAATATATAATAATTAAAATTGTCTCTATTTTAAAATAATATATAAAAATTAACCTCAAATCTGTACTTTCGAGAGGGGACATCTACAGCACATATATCTATAATACTTGTAAATTGAGAACTGTGATGATCTTTCAAGAAAGATATTACGGGAAAAATCCCAACAGGACTAATCATTATCTCCAACTCATCCTCTAGATTTAAATTTTTTTGTTATGTTTTAAAATGTTAATAGTACTTACTCAATACAATTTGTGTTCTTTGAACATATTTAGGGAGGATTTCAGTCACATAATCACCAAAATTTACTAAGCTTTTAGTTATAATGCTTGGAGATTTTCTAATGGTCACTATATAAAATTGATAACAATTTTAAGGAAAATGAAATGATACACAAAATAGGTAATAAACAAATATGCTCATAATCATTTAAGATATCATGTTTAGTATAACTCATATGTATATAGAAGCTTAATTTATTTTGTATTTATAAAATCATTTTTCATTGTTACGCTTTATAAAAATTAATTATTTACCGTCTGTAGCGCTGTCTTGTGTATTAATAAATCGCACGTTGCCAAGACAATAATTTGCACTTTTGACAGAACGCCCTTATTATATATTATGCATTAAAATAATTTAACTACTTAAAATATTATAAACATAATTTTTCATGCCAGCTGAGGAAAGATATAGATAGTCAATTAGGTCCTTATGCCAAACTCATTAATTGTAATTGGGGACATAGGCCTAGCCAGGCCCCCCCCCTAAAGGCCTGCACGAATCACCCGAAACCCGAACCCGATACGAGGTCGGGTCGGGTTTGGGTTAAAAGATTTCGGTCGGGTCGGGTTTGGGTTGAAAATTTTAGAATGCATTTGGGTCTGGTCGGGTTGGATTTATAGTGACGGGTCAAAGGATATGAATCTTACATTACAAAATGAACGAAACGTATTTGTTAATTAATGCTATTATCTTTAATTTTTGTAAAACAATATTGAATTTTATAACTAATTATAATCATTCATTCATATAATCAATTTCCTTTCTATTTTTTTAATTCGTTTAATTTGGAGGCAAATTTTAATTTAAAGCTGAATCACGAAAGGTAAAATATTAACAAATGAGTATATATTGTTGTTTATAGTCTATAGAATAAATTATAAATTCAACTACATAAAGATATAATTAAATATTCAATTTAAGGTCAAATTTACGCTCCGAAATTGTAGACGCCACAATAATTATACATATAATTATAGTAAATCAATTTAATAAATTTATCAAATTTTGTATGATTATTTCTATCGAATAAATTTTTCATCCTCAAATTTTTCTACTTGGTCGGGTCCGGGTTGAAAATTTAAAAACGCTTTTGGGTCGGATTCGGGTTGAAATTTTAAAAACGCTTTTGGGTCGGATCGGGTTCAGGTTGAAAATTCAAAAACGCTTTCGGGTCGGGTCGGGTTCGGGTTGAAAAAAGTGACTTTGCAGGCCTCTAGCCCCCCCCCCCCCCCCTAATCCAAAACTTAAGCCCATGATGGGGGATGATTATACTCACACTTAGTAAAGGGTGAATTTAAGTTTATAAATAAGTTTAAGTATAATCTTAAAGATTAAGTAAAGAGATATAGTTATCTGTTTAAGTTTTGAGTCATCATTAGGTATTTTGCAATTAGCATACTGATGATCACAAATTTAAAAATATTTTGCATTTATTCATTAATTATATTGCTTGTGATATGAGAAACATAGATTTTAGAGGTTTCATTGGAACAATTTTAAAGGGCAGATATTAAACCATACCATGCGAATTATACACATCAAGAGAATACAGGGCATAGCCAGCTGCCACACCCCTCTATTTACGAGAGAAAAAAAAATTTCAATGCAAAAACTTTAAAAAATTAAAATTTTATGTTTTGCCCCTTCTAATTAAAATCTTAAACGTTTTGTCCCCCCCCCCTAATCCAAAACCTGGCTACGCCCATGAGAGAATATAAATTTAAATTGATCTCTCACCTTATAAATAAAAAGTTTTAAAAGGCAAACCCCGTTGGATCTTTTTCTTCCATACAGTTTGTACAAATAGAATGACGATTTTAAATATTTTCAGTTCATTTTATGAGCGCTCTAAGAGTAACGTAAAAAATAATTTCAGCATTTTACTCTCCGCTAAAACTTGTGTCCACTAAGCACCCGAGAGGTCTTGACTTTTCTTACTTAATTTAATTACGAAACAAGTTCTCCACCTATAATAATAAAACTTGTCAAACTTAAACATGTAATCAAATGCACATAACTTTGCTTATCAGCTGGCATAGTTAAAATGTATTCAGAAGCTGATTTTCAAAAGCTTCAAGAGCAATTGATTATTTTAAAGGAAGACAATTATAAGCTTATTGATGCCTGTAAAAAATATGAACATGGTATTTATTTTAACACAAAACTTAATTTTTTTAGAAAATGTGTATTTGAAGCAAGAGTTGCATCATTCAAATCAAGAGCTGGAAAAATGTCTTAAAACAGTAGATAAATACAAAAAAACGAAAGTAATCTATTATATTGTTATAGCTAGTTGTTTTCTTTTTTTCTCGAAATTATAAAGATTATATGCTTTTATATATTGGTTTAAAATAGATTGATTTGATAATTATTTTAGGAAAAAATTTATTTATATAAATACAACAATATATTAATATTTGATTTAAGGATTTAACACAACTCATACATGAAAATGAATCATTACATATTAAAATACAAAGTCAAGAGGAGGAATTTAAACTTCAAAATGGTACTATTATGGGTGAATTGCAAAAGGTAAAATAAGTCCAGTCAATCATTATTCTGTATATTAGGTATTATCTTCCAATGAAAGTTTAGAAATTGAAAATAAACAATTACAAATTCAATGTCAAGGGTTTATGAAATTATCAAAATCTAATAACACAAATGTTATGCCTCAATCAAATGCCAACACAAAGTTAATAATTTAATTCTGTCTCCATATTTTATTACTGTATAACATCTACAAATATATTCTAAACAATAATACTTATAAATTAATATATACATCAACTTTTAATTAAATGTACATTAAGTATTTTTTAATGTAGCTTTGTTAATATTAATGCATCTCTCCATTCTCAAGACATACAGCAACAACTTCAAGAATCTTTTGAAATAATTAGTGAGTAAAATATTAGATTATATGTTTCATATAAATTAGTTCTTCATTTAAATTTTGTGTGTTTCACCTAGATAAGCTAAAGCAGAATATATTGTTGAAAAACAATGAAAATTTTCTCTGTGACAATAATATTCAAGACCCTCTTTTAAATACTTTACCCCAATTTTCCATCAATGTTCATAGCCAGACTTTAGATATTCTGGAGCAAAACCTATCCAAAATTTTGGCCTCCGTTAAACAGGTAAATCTAAGTTTTAATAGCACATATTTGGTGACTATCAATCTAATTTTATATAATTACATCTATACTGAAATGTTTATTAGTAAGCTAAAACTTTTAAATTTAATCATTTCATATCTAATTATTTTTTACAATAAAACTATGCTATCACGAAACAGAGTATTTATCCTAGTTTACATATTTTTTAAACAAACTCTATTTCTTTGTAATATTTAGCTCCTTTTTAAATTAATAAAATAAATTTTCTTTTGTCACAGTCTTTAGACGAAAATCAAACTATCAAAAAATCAGACAAAGAACCATGCCCTGACGGAGGAAACACCAAGTGATTATTTATATTACAAAATTTTCCCACCATCTTAGTTTATTACTAACCCTTTCGCCCCTTTATGAGTTGGATGCATTTTATATTTGTTTTTTGAAAATAGGGAAAGCCCCCCCCCCCTGGATTAACAATTCCTATTTATTGACTTGTTTAATTGCTACTTTTAAAAGGAAAATGAATTTTCCCCTTTCTTTATTAAAATGAATTCAAGAGTTTAGGCTTAAGGCAAGTTAAGGTTGAGTTGCATCCGACACCTTTGATGCATATCGGGCTACATTGAAAAGTGGTTAGATGTGTTTTTTTTAAGCTCAGATAATGTTTTTTCCTCAATAAATTTCATAATCCTGTTATAATTGAAATGGGGCAGACACTATAACAGAAGGGGTAAGGACAAAATGCAATTTTAAATTATTTTTTAGTTTTAGATCACGTTAAAATTTGATTATATTGCTGCCTAGCTATTAAAACAGCCGATATACATCTCGTAAAAGTGTTTGTTTTTAAAATTGTTTGATTCAAAATACTATAGGTAATCGGCTAGTTAAATCTATTCTGAAATTTTGGTTTGAAATTCGGGCTGTTAACATTGATTCAGCATAGCAATCAACATTAGTACTTAATCATTTATTATTATAAAAATTTATAAAAAAAGTTGAGAATTATAAATATATGCAAAACATTCCGATATTGAAATTCATTTACAGATAGTAATGCCCATTTTCTACCTTATAAAAAACAGTTCGCGATTATCATGGGATAGTAAACAGACTAATTTGTTTTCCTATTAGAAAAAATCTTTTAGGGAATTTTGGCCTATATTTTGGTTTAACTTTGATTTATCATAGCAATCAATGTCTTGATAATTTAATTATTTGTCACAAAATTTAATACTAGAACCCAACAGATTAACTCGCAAAATGACAGAGAAAAGTATTTCAAACTAGTTAGGGATTTGAGCGAAAAAATGTCTAAAATTGAAGTGGAAAATCAGAAATCTATGATTTTAGAGAAATTGGACTCGCTATCTTACAAAGTTTTAGGCTTCACTTCAACCATAACCCAAATCTCTACCATTTATGAAAGATTGCACAAATACAGAGACGAGTTTATAAAGATGAAATCCGAAATTTTAACATTAAATTCGCAATTAAAAGTAAATTTTGAAATTTTTATTAATATAGCTTACTTTATTTTATATGCTTAAATGTGAAATGAATATTGTTATTATTTTTTATTTTTAAAAAGGTTTTAATAATATTTCTGAACAAATGTATTAGGAAAAAGAAAATTTAATTGGAGATTTCCAAGAGCGCGCTATTGAGATGGAAAATCAAAATTCAAAATGTCATACTGAAATTGAAAGATTAATGGAGGAACAAAATTCAAACTTAGATGTCGCTAATACCGAATTAACTTTACTAAGGGTATTTTTGTTTGAAATAATGTATCCTTAAAAAATCAATTGAACGTCCTAAGAATACGATTAATATTATTTTGAAGATTGTAAGAATTGAGGCCCTCCCCAAAAGGGGAGACTAGATTTACGCCTATGCGCTACAACTTTATTTTACCAAAAACTAAGAAGAAAAATAGAATGATCAATTCTCGATAAATTACAATCAATTCATGATGATATAAGCTTTCATATACAGATATTGATTAATGTTGCGTGTGTGTAACGTATAGTGGTTTTCTTTAAATATCTTTCTGGATCTTGTATATCGCATATACCAGGAGATTGATAAAGGGTGCGTGTGTTATAAATGTCAGTAGGAGATGTACAGCATTATATTTTTACGTTATTAGAATAGTTTGCCAAAAATCAAAGCGCGGGTATGTCAGTAGGAATAAATAGAATTTGATTAAGAGTGATTTAGTATTTATTAAAGATCGCAAGTTTAAATTCGGCAAGATGCCACATGAAAAATGATTTTTATTATATATCAGAATAATAATATTGAAATTAGACACTTTTATTACTTGACATTTTAAAGATGTATATATATTTATATACTTTAAATAATAGTTTTAATATATCGGTAGGAAAAGGCGGAAAAATTTGATGAAATTTTGGCTGATAAGGAAAAATTGGGTAAAGATTTACTGCAAATTACTGTGCAATTAGAGTTAACAGAACGAGATCTAATTGCTATGAAAGATGAAAATGTACGGAGCTTAGCTATGCTTGAACATGATAAGAGCTCTTTGGAAAGGAGTTATATGGAGAAATTGGAGAAAATGAAATTATCAGACGACTCAGATATTGAAGTTTGTTTAATGTTTACTTAATTTTTTATATATTTGTTTATATTTTTGTTACTATGCATGGCTTAAATGATGAGCAATCTTTCGTGCTTATAAATATCGATCAAAGTTCTATATTAGATTTTATTGCCAAGTCTTCTAATGATATTCACTATTTTCGACCAATTTTGACAAAAATTTAATTTGCTTCTTTAAGTGGGTTTTATGGCAGTTTTAGATAAAATTAATTTAGATAAAGTTAAATTATCTCTCTGTAGATTTATTATTGATGCTCCCAAATTGAACGAATAAACGGGGTATACAAAGATCACACGAATTCTCTTTAATAATAATATAGTAGATAGTAGTGTTGTAAAAAGGGCTGGTTGACTCAACTAAATCTAACGGTCGACTCTGATTTGTTCTTCACATTTCGACTAAGCTAAAAGGTCATGGGCGTAGCCAAGGGGGGGGGGGGCAGGGAGGGGCGTCTGCCCCCCTCTAAATTCAAAAACTAGCTGAATTTATTAAAATTATGGCTAAATTTTCATAAAAAAGATCATTTTGCCTCTCCCTAAATCATTATTGCCCCCCCCCCCGCTAATCCCAATGCTGGCTACGCCCGTGTTAGAGGTCGATTAATAAAGACAGACAACAAAAACTTTGGTTTGTTTATGTAGTACATGGTCCAATACCCCATAGTCTAAATTGGTTATTTTTAATTACAACCACTTCTGTATTAAATATAGAAAGGCTCCATGCTGTTTTTCAAAGTAAATATGTTGAAAATAGAATGCCAATCGCTGAAAGTTTTTTTATTTTGAAAATTTTATTTGAAAATGGGTTTTCTGATTAAATATAGTAAGGCGATTTTGGATTGCTTTATTAAAGGATTTGATTTATGATTTATGAATAGCCTAAATGAATATAGAGTCTGTACTAGTGTTGGAAAAACGGCTGGGTTTTCTTTGGTAGGCCTTTGGTTTTAGTCGACTAAACATAAAAGGACCAAAGAACTTTTTGGTCTAATTTTTTTGAGTCGACCACTAGACTCAGTCAAAATTTAAAAAACAGACCAGACTCGACCGTTAGTTTTAGTCGAACCAAAAGTTCGACCAAACAAAACCCAGCCGTTTTTGCGACACTAGTATGTACTTGACAAGAATTAACTTTTATATTTAGTTTGTCAATTTTTCTAATTTTATTCGCCATATTTGAAGGCGAAAGAAGGAGAGATAGCTGTATTAAAAGATGAAATTCATAACCTTAAAAAACAATTATCCGCTTTAAACACCGAGTTAGGTGATTCGAAGGAAGATCTCAAAATTTGCGAAAAAAAGTTCGTCATGCAAGTACAGCTTAATAATTATTTTAAATATTGTTTTTTACGACAAACTCAAATAAAAAAGTCATACTTTAAAAATGTATTCCTTAGCTGAGGCTTTTGTATCTAATATATTGATTACATTTTTAGTTACTAAATATCATACGTTTTATCCAAAACCTGACCTCTGCCAAAATATTTTTCATTTTTAAACGCATTTTGTCATCAAAAAGTGCCAATATGGAGCCGAATTTACGTTAATTTTTTAGGAAGTGTTTGCTTATTAACTTTTTATTCAATATTTCATTGTTAAAATTACTGAAATATGAGGATAATGTTGAGAAAATAGATCAAACATAAAAAATGAAATGCGTCAAATAATTGTTAAAAAGGCTAATTTAACATAAATTCATCGAGATGGTTTTCCAAAACTGGCCACGAAACCTCAAAATATTTGAAATTGCATTTAAATACCAAAACTTTGTTTTATAATTTTTTTTTATTCCTAAGGTAAAAGTTAGTTTTTATGTATCTGATCATCATAACACTATGATACAAAATTTTACGATTATAATATGGTAATTTAAAAAAGTTTATATGAGTAATGTGTCATCTTCCTCTCTTAAAAGAGCCCAAGAATCCAAAAAAGATTTGAAATTAAATTTGAAAGATCCATGTAACTAATCATTTATTTTTTTAAATATTTTATCAAGATGTAACAAATAAGATAAAAAAAAAGTTGAGAATTATAAATATTTGGAAAATATTCGGTTATTGTTTTTGAATTCTAATTACAGATAGTTATGCCGATTTTCTGTCGTATAAAAAACGATTCGCGATTATCATGGTATAGTAAAGAAATAAATTTGTTTCCCCATCATTTATATCCTTGTTACCTTCTAAGGTTAAAGACGTTAAACGGCAATTGATGTTGGAGAAGAAACGGGGCGAAAAATTGCAGGAAAAATTTCAAGAATACCTCTCGGTAGGACATCAAATGAACGCGGTCAAATCTAATACCCCTCCTGAAAATGTTGTCAATTCGCCTAGCGGTTTTATTAGTCCCTCACCCTACCTTTCGGATGAGGATAGAAAGTTTGTACTGCTTATGTAACTTTGTCTTCGCGTTAAAATAAACTTTTTAACCCCCAAAAAATTAATAGCCGTGTACTAGTGTTGTGAAAACGGCTGGGTTTTGTTTGGTCGACCTTTAGCTTTAGTCTAGTAAACATAAACACATCAAAAGTTTTTGGTCTATTTTTCTTAGTCGACCACTAGGCCGAGTTGCTATTACCCATGAGGTGCTCTATAGCTATACTAGTTTAGATCGATGTTAACTACAGTTTTAGTTGTGACTATAAATCAAAATTTTAGGAGCATTATAGCTATAACTTGAAGAAATTTATACCACAATCTACTTATTAAAGTTTAAATATTTGACTTTTACTTTGAAAAGTTCGTTCTTTAGAATGAAGAATAGAAAATGTTTTTAATAGACATTGGGGAAAAACTGAAAAAGGTTGATATTTTATTACTATTTTTTGAAATTAAATGGTCTTAGGACCTCTTTTGCTCCCCCCCTCCCCCTTTCTTTCTACTTAAAACCTGACTCACGAAGTATAAATCAAGCGAAGATGATGGCTCTTGCTTATAGATTTTTTATGTATTCTCTACTGTTGCAAAAAGACCTGGGTTTTGTTTAGTCGACAAAATATAAGAAAAAACACAGGTTTTTTGGTCTGTTTTTTTTAAATCGACCCCTAGGCTTAGTCGAAATTTGAAAAACAGACCTGAGTCGACCGTTAGTCGTAGTTGAACCAAAGGTCGACCAAACAAAACCCAAATTTTTTTACAACACTCATATTCTATCGGCACTTTTGATTGCGATGAGGCTAAAAAAATTTGAGAGTAAAATTACTGATATAACACATAATTTTCACTTCAATTTTTTGCGAGTTTTTTTATTTCAAACTTAAATTAATTTTTGAATATTTCGATAATATTGTAGCAGCGTTTCCTCGTGGAGTTTGGTTAGTAGTGGAACGCGAAATCAAGAGAACGGCAAAATAAGCATAAACGGGATTAGCAATCCTTACGTAAGTTACTAAGCTTATTTTCTTAGCTAGTATTTAAGTTTGTTTTATTTCACGTAAATTTAGGTTACGAAAAGATATTTAACAGTTTTTTAAAATTTATTTTAAACCAAATTTTAAATATAAATATAGAATTTGGTAATTTTTTGTTTATTGAGAAGGTAGTTATGTCGATAGGTTTTAGAATGGTATAAATTATGTTTTTATTTTATTTGTAGCACTTGTTTTACTAAGTTGCAGAAATATTAAGTATGTCGTCCGACTGATTTCTAAGATATATACCATAATTTTATAATAAAAGATTTAAACGATTAGCATTTTTAAATTTTGATGAAGAATAAGATTTTTGTTATGTGCCTAGTTATAATTTACTAAAAGATGAAATTGAATAATGAAATGATTAAACAAAAGGTTTTTTTATTCGAATTAAAATGATATTATTAATAAGCCTGCTTTTGGCAGAGATCTCTCCAAATAGTAATTTCTATTAATAAAGCCTGACCCATCACTATTCTAAATTGATATTAAAGCTCATATATATCAATAAGCTTTGAAATTTTATAATTTTTATTTCAAAAACATTTATTTAAATTTTAAATTTCTTTTTTTTTAGATTTTAATTTTTTTTTCAATCCATACATAATATATTTATAAATTTAGGCACAATACCCGGGTAACCGCCCACAAAATCCTGACCCTCACAGGAATGGATCCTCACCGGTGGGTGATGGTAACGCCCTCGCCACCCGATTGGATGGGGAAACGGTGGATTTGATTGGTCGATTGGCCGCCTTGCAAACGGATAAATGGGTGCTGGAGGAAAAAGTGAAATATTTGGAAGATAGCGCTTCTAGCTTGGCCAACGAACTAGTCAATAAAAATGCCTTGATCGAGCATTACGTTATGGGAAGGAGCGGTGACGTTCAAAATAACACAGTCCCAAACTTTGGTAATTTTTAAGAAATGATAGAAAAGTCTGGGTTTTGTTTGGTCGACCTTTGGTTTTAGTCGACTAAACATAAGCAGACCATAGGTTTTTTGGTCGGTTTATGTTTAGTCGACCTCTAGGCTTAGTCGGAATTTGAAAAACAGACCAGAATCGACCGTTAGAACACAGGTATTTTTACAACACTAGTTAGAGACCTGCACGGGTGGGGTCGGGATTGAAAATTTTAGAAGGCTTTCGGGTTGAAAAAAGTAACTTTGGAGGGCTCTAGTGGTAGTAGCCCTTCCTTGACTACGCTTTTGTGAAAAGTGTGATTTTTAAAGCTTTTTCAATATAGAATTACGATTTAAAAGCGAGCGCGGTAGTTGAGTTATCCAAATATTTGTTTCAATTTTACGGATACTGCCTAAATCTTAATTTTAATGGAACTTCTATTGAAACCACAAAATGGAGGGAACTTATTACAAATTTAATCTCTATGGGTGATAATTCCATTACAGCTGTTAAAAGTCCCCAAAATGATGTCAGTTATTTACCTTTAAAAACTTAATCGCTCAAAAACGCTATAATACGCTTAAAAAATCAAAAATTATACTGTTTTTAGCTCTAAAATTGTAAGATAAGACACATCGACCCTTTATAATATAAGCTCCGTACAGCTCACCTTTGTGTGCTAACATATAGCAAAGCCTTAACATTTAAATTCTTTCGATATTAAATTTACGATTAAAATCAAGAAAATAATAACAAACAATAGGAATTAGGAATCGCTGATAAAAACTTATTGATCCGTTCCTTCACAAAAATTTACTTTAATTAAATATATATATTTTAAAGTGTTTTTTAAAGGTTAAAAAGTATGTTTTGTTATGTTTTAGCGTTAAGTAAATCCACTTCGGGTTTCGATTTGAATGAGCCGCTGAAGAAAATTAGCGAATTTGTGAAGGAGGTTAAAGGGGGCATGACTTCATTGCCTGGTCACCACGAGGATGTTATCAAAACCAATCGTCGGCTAAAAGTTATGCTGGAAGAAACGCTCACCAAAAATATGATGTTACAAAAGGTTATTTAAAATTAATTTTGATCGTAGTTAATAAATTCTAAAAGTTGTTTTAGGAAATTTTTTGAGTTTTTATAAATAATTTAGCCTTTTAGCTTATTAAAAAGGAACTAAATTTGATATTTTGCTTTTACAATTTTCATGAGTACCGAGGATAACCTATATATAGGTGGATTTTCAAAACGTTCTTTAGTCGACTAAACAAAAAGTGTTTTTCTTAATCAACCTCCTGGCTTAGTCGAAATTTGAAAAACAGACTAGTTGACCGTTTGTTTTAATTGAATTAAAGGTCGACCAAACAAAATCCAACCGTTTTGCAACACCATTAATGCCGTTGACAAGGGAAAGTCCTATATGTTTTATGATTAAATCTAATCCCCCCTCCTATATTTTCCAAAAAATTAACAAAAAAGGTTTCGGTATGATATGATATTTTAGGATATGGAAAAGTTATCTAACGAATTTACGACGCTCAAAAATTTGCAATCCGCCCAAATGGATGAAGAAATTGGGGATGAATTTGGTGCCCAAACCTATCATGGAGACGCTTATACCGTGGAAAACTCTTATTACAATTTAAATCTCGATCAGGAAGAGTGTCCGCCTGTTGGACAATTTGGTGACGACAATTCCATCACAGCTGTTAAATGTCCGCAAAATAATAATGACAAATATTTACGTTGAAAAAAATTATTCGCTAAATACGCTATTTATAATACGCTTAAATTTTATATCATTATTTTCATGTTATTTTATTTTATTTAACCCATTCTAGCTTTTTGAAGCTTAGTAAAATTGGCTGTTGTTGTATTTGTTATAAATATCGGGTTTTCTGTATATTGACGTCTAAATTTTATTTATTTATATTAAATTTATATGCATATTTATTTTATTTCGGCACGATATATTATATAGCTTAACCACAAATTTACTATTTTTGTGCTCTTTAAGCTTAAATAAATGATTTTCAGTTACTTTTACTAGGTTGTCTTTAATATTGATATTCGGTAATGAGCTACGATTTAACAGGAAAAATCAACCGGCAAATTGTGTTTGCAGATTTTGGTAGAGTTTTTTTGCCGGGAACACCAATGTATATCTTTAATTTCTACCCTATGCGTCAAATTTTTAGAAATGTTTGCTTTCAAAGTTGCTAAAAACATTGATTTTGGCATTCTCTAAACGTCAATAACTTGCAAATTAATCGGTAAAATTTTAATTTCATAAATTTGATCTGTAAATAAAGGGAGCGGCGATATCGCTGTTTTTAGCAACTATGACAGCAAATATTTTAAAAACTTGACGTATAGGGAGACTGAAAACATATTTGTGTTCACCGTAAAAAAACTCTAGCAGAATCTGCAAACAGTTTGCCCGTTTATTTTATAAGTCCACTATTGGTTTACCAGTGTTATCTAAATTTGGAGGATGGGAGAGGGTGAACCATAAATTAGAAAGCGTCTTAAGGGGGTCTTTTTACAATTTTGATACGCCTTTTATTGTTATATAGCTATAATTCTACACAACACAATATATACAAAAATAACTATGGAACGATAATTATAAAATTCGAACTGATATGTTCTTTATCAATTAATATTATAATTTTTTTAAACAAAATAGCACTTTTAATACATAAGTTTTATGGGTTTATAATCTAAAAAATCCTTAGTCAATCAAAAAAGGGGTCACTGTATTGTAAAAACGGCTGGGTTTTGTTTGGTCGACCTTTGTTTAACTACGACTAACGGCAGACTCGGGTCTGTTTTTCAAATTTCGACTAAGTCTTGTGGTCGACTAAAAAAATAGACCAATTGGTCTGTTAATGTTTATTCTGAAATCAAAGGCCAACTAAACAAAACTCAGCCGTTTTTACAACATTACGTGTTACCTGTGGTTCTCATTGTGAGTGTGGAAGGTATAAATATAGAGAAAAATAAAAATACATCAAGTGATAAACAATTTAAAATTTTCTTTAAACATTCAAAAACTTGGTGTATTCATTTTTATTTCTAGGCTTTTATTTATGTTTAAATAACCCATTGGTTGGTCCAATAATTAAGAGTGTTAGCCTGAGGCCTGGGATATTAACATGGGCGTATCTGGCATTGGGATTAAAGGGGTGCAAAAATGATTTAGGGAGGGTCAAAATGAACATTTTTTGAAATTCTATCCATAATTTTAATAAATTTAAACAAATTTTTATATTTAGAAGGGGGCAGCCGCACCCCCCCCCCCCCCCCTTGGTTACGCCAATGGTTTTTAAATTTAAACACCGGTCATCCATCCTTTATTTCCGAGCAAAAATTTATATTAAGGTAATAGAAGCAGAATTGCGTTTTTCAATTTTTTTGACCAACAAGTTGGAGGACAGAACAGACCATGGGTATAGCTAGGGGGGCAGGGAGGGGCGGCTGCCCCCCTTTAAATCCAAAAATTGGTTGAAATTTATTAAAATTATGGTTAAAATTTCAAAAAATTATCATTTTGCCCCTCCCTAAAACATAATTGCCCCACCCCCTTAAAATCATTGCTGGCTACGCCCATGGAACAGACACTAACATCATCGTAGCGAGGCCATAAATTGCATAGCAATTAAAATTTTTAAAACATATTCTATTGTGGCTAAGGAAAAACTTTCTATGCTCGGTTCACCTATAGGCGGATCTCCGTGCTTGCAGGACTTTTTAAATAAACATTTAGCTTTTTTGGCCTCAAAAATGGATCTTTTAAAATTGTTACCTATACATCACGCTTTTTTTATGATAAAAAACTTTTTTAATATCTCCAAGATTCAGCATTGTTTTAGATCAGCTGCTGCTTTTTTACATACAGATATTCTTAAATTATACGAATCCACAATTAAAAATCTCCTAGAAAAAATTTTAAACTTATCTTTTAATGATACTAGCTGGTTACAAGCCACACTTCCAACTAAATTTGGAGGTTTAGGAATAAGGTCCCCTTTGACCATTAGCCTAGTAGCTTTTCTCTCGTCTTACAATCTAGTAAAAGATCTCGTTTTTAAATTGACCACCCAAACTGAAGATTTTTTAAAGCAAACTGCTTTAACATCATGGCTTTAAAATGTAATGCCAGGAACCATTATTCCAAATTCAGTCAGACAACGAGATTGGGATGCCAGTATAGTGTCACGCTCCGTCGCTTACCTTTCGAGTTGTGACGCCGTACAGCATTTCAATCTCAGGTCACTAACGACTGACTCTGGTCACGAATGGCTGGAATGCATTCCAAGCCAGTTCTCCGGGCTCTTACTATCAAACCCCGAAATTACTTATGCGATCTCCTTGAGACTGGGGATCCCAATTTGCAAGCAATTGATTTGTAAAAATTGTAAGAAACAAATGGATGTTTGGGCCCACCACCCCTTACATTGTAAACTTAACAAATTCCGTTTCATTCGCCATCAAAAGATCAACCTTTTGATTCAAACCGCTTTACTAAAAGCCGGCTTCCCTTCCATTCTCGAACCATCAGAACCCACTCTTGAGGGTAGAATGCGCCCCGATGGAACATCCACAATTCCATGGGATGACGGTAAGTTCCTATCTTGGGACTTTACCTGCATCGACGTATTTGCACCCTCTAACAATAACGCTGACCCGTTAGCTCTAGCGGAAGCACCCAAAACTCATAAATACCGTGATATAATTCCTTCTAAAATTTTTATCCCTATCGTGGCTTCATGTTCCGCCACTTTTGGCAAACAGGCATTAGCCTTCTTTAAATTGATAGGAAAAAGATCTCCCGAAGGTAAATACTCAGCAAGTTTTCTTTTGCGCCAAAAAATAGGAATTTTAATTGCCAAATACAATTATAAGGCATTTTCAGACACCTGGCCTCTGGCCCTCGATGAAGATGAAGAGTAGTCACGCTTTTTATTTATTTATTTATTTATTGATCGTGTTTTATATTTTTTATATATATAGATTTTACCTAATAAAGATTTTTAATAAAAAAAAAAAAAAAAAAAATAAGACAAAAAGGGCGAGGAATTTCGCATTCCTCTAGGCTTAAGTCTCTGTTGCGACATTGTGTTATATTGTGTTACTCTTCAAATGCGACCTCAGTCGCCAACCCGTTCTTGTAAAGGTCTTCATCTTTTACACTAGTGTTGTAAATACGGCTAGGTTTTGTATAGTCGACCTTTGATTTTAGTCGATTCAACATAACCAAACCAAAGATTTCTTGGTCTGATCTTCTTAGTCGACCTCCAAGCTTAGTGGAAATTTGAAAAGCAAACATAGAGTCGACCATTAGTCCTAGTTAAACCAAAGGTGACCAAACAAAACCCAGCCGTTTTTACAACACCACTTTACACTGCCAATACAGCAAGAGAGGGCATCCCCGTCATTACATAATAAGAATAAAATTTAATCCAGCAATTTTTGAAAAAAGTTGGTTTTCCTAGCTCACTGGAACCCCCAGGGAGGCTCTACTGACTGTAAAGATCCGACAGCTTAGCAATCATCCCGTGGGCTCACGGCCTAAAGGCTTGTTGGGACTTCACTACGGTGGATATATTTGCCAAATGTTTCAGCTCCCCCGACCTCTTCTCTTCTAAGGAGAGAAGGAAAGTGGAAAAATACAAATACCTCAACAATTTCATTTTCGTTCAAGTAGTGGCCACTCGATAATTTAGTACCGATGGTAGCCAATTCTTAAACAAATATCAAAATTTATTACCTTAACCATACGGCCCCAAGAATTTATTTTAGAAAATCACCATGGTAATAGTAAAATCCAATACAATTTCGATCCATGGTTCTATGCCTGCTCATTCATACATAATCATTTGGAAAAAAACGATCTATTAGTCTAAAAAAATTGGTTTAAAAAAGAATGTTAATGTAAAAACAAAAATATTTATTTTAAAAAATGTTATTACGTTAACAAAAAAATGCGATTGTATATCGTAGAACTTACATATTAAATTTTCATTTGAGATGAAAAGCATTTTTTAGTCATTTTAAGTAACACCTACATTTTTTTACGTTCCAACGCTATACAAATGAATTATTTTAGACTTATAAATATTATTTTAAATGATAAAATTAAAGATATAATAAATTTGCAAATTTTTAAATTTCGTGTCATATGTATTTTAAGTTATTATTAATATGCAAGTTGGATTCCTTAAATGTAAATGCATTATATGCAGCTAAAGGTATTTCATTGTACATGGTAGATTAGATTGACCTAATTCTAGATTATCTCAAGCTAAGGCTTGAAAGTATAGAGAGAGTTTAAAACAAAAGTGAAATCAATGTTAAGTTCATGTAACGGAATAAAACCCTAAGTAAAGGGGCTGGGGGGGGGGGGTAAATAGGAAAATATTCCCCGGGTCTTCCGGGTACAGCCCCCCCCTCCAACCCTATTCCTATATCTAAGGTATAATCCGCTGATTAGGTAATTTTCCTATTTTAGTCATATCTCCTTTTAATTGCTGATGGCGCTTATCAGTAATCGCAACTTTAAAAAATTTTTTGTTAAAGTTTAAATCAAATTATCTACTATGAATCGGCTCTTATTAGCTGTGTACTTAACATGGCAATATTTAATTATTACATCCCAAATTTTTGTACAGTCTTATGGGGGTAAATATATTTTAACATTTTTGTTTGGATTTATAAAATAACTAATTTATATTTTTTAAATCCTTTATAATCGTATATTAGAAGCAAATACTATAATTTAAAGATTTTTACAATTATTATATTTGTAACGTTTACTTTGTCTCAAATTAAGTTTTATAATTTCTTTTTGATACTATAAATAATGCTACAAATTTAATTCTGAAAGTGAGACTTAATTTATTTGCAGTAAATTTCTCTGTTTAAACGCAATGAAAAAATTTGCTTTTCATTTTTAATTTATATATAAATAAGGGAAACCGAGGACTAAATAGCCATAAAAAATGTAATCACCTTTTGAAAAACTAAAAATTTTCTTATAATTTTTCCTTATAATAAATTTTTATATGTTTCTACTATAGAAAAAAATTGAGAAAACAAAGCTTATGTTTTCTTCATAGATTTAGTTTAAAAAACAAAAAATCCTAACTATTTTAAAAATGCCTGTGGCTAGTCATAGCCCTGTTTTTGAGGTAGAATAACCCTTACATTATCACTTTTTTAGTGTAAGCCAACTCGAATCAATAAAATGATTGTTTTATGATAAAAATATCGCGAATACAAATACAATATCGATATTTTACATAATACAAATCAAAAAAGGTCAAGATGACAATCTGACTTAGGTGCCATATAAGACAAATTCTAAATGAAAAAGCTTTTTTAATAGTTTATTAATGTATCATCATAGTCTATTTATCTACCAAATTACAATAAGTTAAATTATTAAACGATTTTTTTTTTAATTTTCATTTGTCTTTATGAGCTAAATATATTACAGTCAACGGATTTTTACAAATAAACTTAAAAAAAAGAAATCTGCTAGCATTCTTCGACTAGATCTGACACCTATATTTTAAAGAAATTAAACATGTTATACTGCAAATAAAAATTTAGTAATATGTTTATAGAAAAAATACCCTTTTATAAGATAAAGCTTAAATTAGTTTAATATATACGAGAAAAAAAATTTATGGGCAAAATACAAATTTTGTCAAAGCTATTATTTTTTCCAGGCTAAATATTTTTGCATGAAAAAAATACACACAAGGTGAGAATCATTATGTTTTATGTTTATTTTTTCAAATAATAGAAAAGATAAAAGTAACCTAGGTCTACTACGAGCCCCGATCTCCCCTTTATATATATAATTGATTTTGATATAATTGAACACTGTATATTTTTTAGTAGATTTTTACCCTTAAATCTATGAAAAACACTGTATATTTTGTGTATTACTAAAAACAAAGTTAACTATTTATCTTCAATACTGTTTTAGAGGATGAAGCTTTCGAAAATTTTGGCCGTAGACCCCCGGGAGGCTCCAGAGCCATATATCATAGGGAGGGTGGCAATGAAAGGCCCGAATTTGAATTTGGAAATTTTCCTCATTCCGTCCGGGAATTTCCTGCACGTGGTAGGGGAAGGCAAGATGAAGAAAGAGGTAGCGTTGCGAAATTTCTAGAAACTTTTTAAATGTTCGTTTTTTAAGCGTGTGTGTAAGTAGTTTTTGTTGAAACGTGTAGTATGCGATCGTGATTGAAAAGTAGTATTGCTTTTACTCTCGCAAATTTAAAATTTTGTAATGGTGTGACTAATATTGTAAAAACGGCTGGGTTTTGTTTAGTCGACCTTTGCTTCAACTATGACTAAATGTCGTTTTTTATATTCCAACTATGCCCAGAAGTCGACTAAGAAAAAAAGACCAAAAATTTTTGGTCTGTTTATGTTAAGTCGACTAAAACAATACCCATCCGTTTTTACCACCTTAAGTGTGACTCATGATTTTAAAGAATGTTTATTGGTTTAACCTTTTGATTAAGTAAGTTATTACCAATTTTTTTGGACTTTAAGAAAGCGACGCATTTATTTTGGGAAACTGTAAAGTGACAATTTAATTTTTCCATGTAGAAACATTTTAACAAATTGCAAATTCTTGATATATATAACTATATCAATTTACATGCGAATATAATTTAAACGTCGATCCTCACTAAAAAAATGTCCTCTCCTGTCTATTTTATTATGGTTAAAAAGTTTATTTTAACGAAAATAAAGTTACATGCATAAGTGTAATACAAAAAAGGACATATTGGTTAACTATTTTAGAAAGAGAAAACGAAAATGATAATGGTAGAAACTATGACGAGGAAGAACAATCGCCTAGGGAAAATGAAAGAACTGAGCAAGAAAATGAAAATCGAGGAAATAGAAATAACGACGATAATCCTAGACAACAAAGTGGTGAGCAATCAGGGAGTGGTTCTTCTTCATATGATCCTAATAATTATAATCGAGAAAATCGGAGTGGGACAGGAACTGAAGAAGATGCTGATGAAGGTAAGAAAAATATTATAAGACCTTTAAAATATGTGTTAATATTAGCTATTTTTTTCCATACAAATTTTGGTAAAAATGTTTATGGGCGTAGGTAAGGGGCGGGGGCAGGGAGAGGCGGTTGCCCCCTGTAAATCAAATGTTGAAGTTTATTAAAATTATGGCTAAATATTCAAAAAATGATTATTTTGCCCCTCCCTAAATCATTATTGCTCCCCTCTATTCCAATGGTGATGTTAAATAACTATTGCTTTCTTCTAATGTTGACTCTCTGTTTGTGAGGTTGGTGCTCAATAACACGATTCATTCTTTGTAATTGATTGTTTGGGTAAATGTGCGATATTATAAAACATTAAAGCCATAAGGTAATTTACCCCTCGGGAGTACTTGTAAAAATCTCAATCATGAGCAGACTTGTGAGGCGTATCGAACTCCATTCTTTAAATATAACTTTATCACAAAAAGAAAATAGTTTAAAGCCTCTCATAGTTTTCCGTAAAAAATCATTTAAAAGCCATACTTTATATGGGCTGAGGGCGTAGACATTTTAATATTCATTAGGGGGTTAATGGCTAAAAAGTTTAAAAATCATTAAAAGATCTCCACCCATAACAAATAATGCATTAAAAATTAATTATATAGCATTATATAGGACCATAGACTAGATAGTTTAAAACAAGATTTTACAGGAAAAGGCTAGGGCGTCCTCCACAAACGAGGCGCATTGCATACCCCGCCCATGCAATGTGAAAAATCACTAGGGTCACTGCCAAGCTCACAACGAAGGCAATTTAAGGAAATTAGTTGTTTAAAGAATGCGAATAACGTGTTGGAATGTGGGAACGTTGACGGGGAAGAGCATCGAGGTCGCACAAATGCTAAAAAGAAGATAGGTACAAATCGCCTGCCTACAAGAGACGAGGTGGAACGGAACGAAAGCTCGGGAATTAGGAGAAGGATACAAGCTTTTCTACAGTGGGTCACCAAATCGTAGAAACGGGGTTGGTATCGTTCTAAGCGGATCGTTCAAGGACAAGGTGGTGGAAGTCAAGCGTTGTTCCGACAGGCTAATGTGGGTGAAGATTGCAGATCAAGGGGGCCTCCTAACCGTTATGTGCGCGTATGCTCCCAAAATTGGGTGTTCGGAATCAGAGAAAGACTTCTTCGATTCACTGGAAAAGAAAATACAAGGAATCGGACAGGAAGAAAGGCTAATTATTGAGGATTTCAACGCTCACGTAGGGAAAGATCGCCTCGGGTATGAACGCAATCATGGAGTCTATGGGCATTGTCTGAAGAATAAAGAAGGGGGAAAACTTCTCCAAGTATCTCAAGCATATGACATGGCGATCGTTAACATCTATTTTCAAAAACGCGAAGATCATATTGTGACCTATAGAAGTGGGAAGCATTTCAGTCGAATTGACTATTTGCTTATACGGCGAAAGGTCTTATGGAGTATCAAGGATTGCAAAGTAATACCGGGAGAAGAAATCGCCAGGCAACATCGTCCCCTTGTTATGGGGATCTTGACAGAAGAGTATTTCCCGATGAAGAAAGGTCTATGAACCTCGAATTCGATATGAAAGGTAAAAGGATACGTCGACGAACGAAGAATACCTTTAAAAAGCCTCGTCACTCTTAGGTGCACGGAAGTTGCAAAGGGACGTCGACGACGATTGAGAGACGCTATCTAAGGACATAAAGGAAACAGCGATTCGTGTTCTAGGACAGACCAAAGGAGGCAAAGCTATTAAAAGGAAGCTATGGTGGTGGGATCAATCGTTTAGGGATTTCATCGAAAAAAAGAAAAATCTATATAGACGGTCATAAATCAAAAAAGTCGGAGGATTATCAAGAATATAGGGACGGAAAGGGGGCCGCAAAAAAGGTCGTTGCAAAAGCGACAAATGCCGCTTACACCAAGATGGCAAACAAACTGGATCATAAAGGGGGCGATAAGCTTATGTACAAATTGACCAAGATAAGTGAGAAGAAAATTCGCGATGTCGGAGTTCTTAAATTAGTCAAAAACGAGAAGGGTCAAACCTTATTCAAGCCGAAATAAGTGATGGAAAGGTGGGAAGGATATTTTAAGAAACTTATGAATATTGCAAATGACAAAGATTCCCTTCCCAAAATTGCGCCAAATATAAGTATGGTCGAACTCTTTCGGGAGGATAAAGTTAGGACACAGATGAACAAGATGCAAAATGGAAAAGCAAATGGCCCAGATGGAATACCTATGGAAGCATTGCTGGGATGTCGTGAAGAAGGAGTCACTATTATGACGAACCTTTTTAACAAGATATTGGTAGAGCGAATTCCTAATCAATGGAGAGCAAACACGATTATACCCTTATTTAAAGGCAAAGGAGACCCTCAAGACTGTGGCAATTACAGAGGTATTAAGCTAACTTGCCACTCCTTGAAGCTTATGGAAAGGGTCTTAGTAACAAGGCTGAAAAACGAGGTGAAAATATTAGCTAATCAATTCGGATTTGTGGCCGGCAAATCCACAATCGACCCAATATTTGCCAAATGATGGATAAGTATGGTGAAAAGAGGAAAGACCCACATATGGTCCTTATCGACTTGGAGAAAGCTTATGACACGGTCCCCCGTGGTTTAATGGTGGTGCCTGAGAAAACAAAATATTCCTGACGCATATATACGGCTTATGAAAAATATTTATGAAGCCTTAAACTCTTGCGTTAGGACGACAGTTGGAGACTCTAAATCTTCTCGGGTTAAAATTGGATTACATCAAGGATCTGCTTTAGGTCCCTTTTTGTTTAATATAATTATAGACACGATAACGAGGGACATTCAAAAGCCATCGCCATGGTGTATGCTATATGCCGATGATATAGTACGGTCAAAGCGCTTAGCTGGATATGGTTTAAAGGTCAGCGATCGAAAAACGGTATAAATGGAAATGAACTGTACAAGCACCCCATCGCTGGCTGACCATCTAAAGTACCCAAAAGTAGACAGGTTACATACCTCGGCTCGATGCTACATCAAGAGGGAGGTTGCCAGAAGTCAATGATCGGATCCAAAAAGGATGGCTTAAATGGCGAAGTATATCCGGTGTAATGTGCGAAAAAAATGCCAATATGATTTAAAGCTTACAAATCCATCGTAAGACCGGTGTTACTATATGGAAGTGAAACATGGGCATTAAACACCACGGAAGGAAAGCTATTACAAGCCACAGAGATGAGAATGATACGGTGGACATATGACGAATGACTTTTTCATGACAAAAATGGGTATTCAACCTATGGCGGACATCATTAACGAAAATCGGCTAAGGTGGTATGGGCATATACTAAGAAGGGACACGACTGACGTAAATCGAAAAGTACTGGGCATGGAGGTATCGGGGAAGAGAGGAAGAAAACGACCCCGTGTCACGTGGAAAGGGCAAGTCGATAAAGTTATGAAAACTAAAGAGATTACTCAAGACATGGCACTCACCCGGTCAAGATGGAAGAAACTTATTAAAACAAACCCTACGAAGGTATGAACAAATAACGGATGAAGAAGAAGAAGAAGATAGACTAATGATACAATAGCTGGCGAACAGCTGATTATTAATGAGTAAGGGCGGGCGTAGCCAGCAATGGGATTAAAGGGGGGGGGCGATAATGATTTAGGGAGGGGCAAAATGAACATTTTTTCAAATTTTAGCCATAATTTTTATAAATTTACACAAATTTTTGAATTCAGGGGGGCAACCGCCCCTCCCTGCCCCTCTTGGCTACGCCCATGAAAACGCTATTCATTTTGTTGGATAATAATTAAATGTCAAACTTAGGTATGGAAAGTTAATCCTTTAATTTTCTCCTCATTATTCTTTCTTTCATAAATCTTGCAATTAATCATACTGCACAAGGGCCCATATTGCAAAAATTTACCCCAAAATGGCGATAAGTTTAATGCAAAAAACAGGTGTTCGCCAGTTTATAATATTATTAGTCTATAAATCCATTTTATGAATTTAGGTTTTGATCAAGCGGGACGGGTTGAAGTTGATGAATTTCCTCACCCTCAGGCACAAGAGGGTGAGGAGCGACAAGAACCGGAGGAAGTTGGCGGAAATCGTTCTGAAGAAGCACCTGAGGAAAAGAGGAATGACCGAGAGCGAGAAGAAACAGACGATAATAATTCTCGTGAACGTGAGAACAAAAGACCCTACCTCAGACCACGTGATCGTAGAGGGCGATACGATAAACCTCGTGGTAAGAAATTTGAATTTGGTTCATTTAAGCTCTTAAATATTTTAACCATTCATAGACTACATGGACTGCTCATCAGCGCATAAAAGTGTAATTTTTGTATTTCGATTATATTATAATAATTTTTAATTAGTCACTAAACATGTGAAGAAGTGATGGAATTGATTTTTTATATAAAAAAATTTGATCCATTATAAGCAAGTCCAGTCTAGGCAATTCCTCCCCCTATCCAAGAATTGCATAGCACATTAAACTAACTGCTTTTATACAATACATATGGTTTCTAGGCCAATACACATAAACGAGATTTCTATAAAAATTATCATTTGCCTAACTCTTAAAGGTTGATAATTAAAAAAGTGTGTTAAAAATCTTTTATAAACTCATCACATTGAAAGTCAAAAAGTAGCCTAATCCTCCATTTTGGGTGTGTACTTTTATAACTATGTTGTAATATCAAAAGCTCCAAAAAGAATTAAACAAAATCTTATTTTACAAGTTAGTTATGAAGATCCGATGGCTTTTAGAGCCTATGTAAATATTGTATAGATGGCGCTAATAATAATTTTAGCGATAACAAATTATCTCCGCATGTATGTGAATCTTCTTCATTGATCAAACAAATGCAATGTACTTTTAAATTTACAACGTGATATTGGCTTAATATAAGTTTTTGAAAATAAACAAGACAAATTAACAAAACTAACAACGTTAAGATTGTCAATGTGTGCATTAAGATGGCGATCTAGATTTTTAATTATCAACTTTCTACCATTTTATAGTTTTATTACTACAGGATTTTAGGCCATCTGTATTTTATTACATTTATTTTATTTCTCGCAACTACACTCTTCTCTTACAGTTTTTTAACTTCAAAAGTAACAGACATGAATCGTTGAACAAGATTATAATTAATATCTTTAAGAAATTAGGCTCTGGAGACAGTTAAAGGTTTTAGTAAGTTTTTGAAACATTGCAAATACGGTACTTCAATAAGCTGTCAACTTTGCAATTTATATTTTAACATTTTAACCATTAATATTGACAAAAGAACAGATGTGAGGAAATTAAAGTAATCCAGTTAACTATTTTTGACGATTTGTTGTCTCCTTTAGTGTCCAACCTTAACTCTTAACGTTATCCCCACAGTCATCCATCTCCCTATTACAGGTCTGCATGGGCCGAAATTTTAATTTAGCACCAGACCCATATTGCATAAATATATTTGTTTTTGGCCAGCCTCCAGCCGGTAAAAAATCTCAAAATTCCTCCGCATGAGGTCCCGTCTAGATATAACAAACCCACATTGTGTACTAAATTATTCGAATCAATTTGCCGAAGAATAATAAAAAGTAATCATGGATGAAACACAACACTTGTTTCTAGCTGTGGGCTATGTTCTCCTTTCTATTAAATGGCTTAATATGTCTCTTGTTGCATTGTACAAATTCCAATTTCTCCTCGAGGTTATAAACCATATGCTTCTTCAGTTATTATTTAAATTCGAAAATATTAAAGTTTTAATATTTAAATTTATCGTAGTTTTATCAAATCTCAATGATTATAGGGGACAGATCAATATCTTTTTGTTTTGAAAGTTGCATTAAATAATTAACTACTACAGCTAATGTTAAGTAATTACTAAAACACACTAAAATACATTAAAAAACTATATTGACAATATGTAAGCCTTTAAAAGTGACATCTGTATTCTGACCGCGGGTCGGGTTGTGGCTTATGTGCCTCGGGCCGGTATGGCACATGCAGACCTTTAGTCTTTAAAATAAATTTAAGATATCGAAATTTCTAATTGTATTAGGAAATGTTTGCAATAGGTGTTTATTAATTTGATCCAAACAAGTATTTTGAACTCGCATCTTAAAGTTCGAACTTAAAGGAGATTTACATTTCAGACGCATAACATAACAGCGATAAATTTTTCTTAGGCTTATTTATGAATTTCAGGTATCAACAAAGTTATGTTTAATAAAAAATATTGAAAAACAAATAAATTTTTAACTTTAAAAAATTATAACAATCGAGTTTGACCCATGAAAATAAATCGGATATTTAGACAAAGATCAATTCGCACAATTAAATCTAAATCCGATATTAAAACAAGCCCTAAAGGATAATATATTTTCCAATGGTATTTTTTGGGTTAATCCTCTGTCTATTTAGTCTACACCTATAGCAAAGAATAATTTCTCTTTCATACTAACTTAAGCTTAATATTTACTTAAGATAAAAGATTTTTGAATCCATAAATTTAAAGTTATAAGTTTTATTGATACAGAAACTGAGAGGGAAGATGATAACCAGCAGGAAACGCAAGAATCGGATGAGAAACTTGATTTCTATGATTGCGGGAATCCTCGCAATATAGTGAGTCAAGTTGATAGTTGCCAGGGTAGTTCAAATCGTGTCGCTAACATAATTCACGGTTCAACAGCCATACCCCATACATGGCCTTGGCAGGTTGCATTTATTTATTTTATACAGAAAACTAATAAAATAATATATTAAATGCTATGCTATCTATGGGCTCGTTTTTGGTTGTCCGTCCGTCTTGTTCTGTCCTGTCCAACTCGTAATTTTTAAATAATTGCGTGGAAACTTATAAGGATTTTTGAGCTGTGGACTTATGCATTTTGCTTTCGCAAATAGACTAGCTTATGACCGCTGGTTAACTTTAATTTATTCGACCTCGCCCGATTCCATTGTTTTTGAATTAATTTTAGGGTGTTGCTTTAGTTTATTTCTTTTGGAATAACTGTCAATTAAAGATTTTTATTAAAAAGAGTGGTGGATTTTGATAAAAAAATTTCACAGTCTTGTTAGCTTTTTTTCCATATTTTGAGGCGTATTCTGTTAGCTTTTATATCAAATTTAATACGTTGTGCGCTGAGCTTTATTTAGATTCAATAATGCAACGTTTGCTACAAAATTGGAGTATAAAATGTCATTACAACTTTTTGAATTAATTGCTATGCAATTTATGGACTCGTTTTTTGTTGTCCGTCCGTCGTCCGTCGTCCACCAAGTTATTGGCGCCAGCTTTGTGACCTGGAGGTCTAGAGTTCAATCCCTGGAGAGGACGATTTTTTTAATTTTTTTTAAATTAAATTAATATTTCTTGTTAATAAAATTGATAATATGACTTTGTGACCGTCCGCTGGCTACTGACCAATGAAAAAAATGACCATTGGCCAAATAAATCGAAATTTTATTTTTTCGTTTTTGAATTGGGTATATTAGGTTAACATTGATAATTACCCTATGGCCTTTCCTAGAAGGGCCTACGCCTCTACTGATATGGGTCCCTGTGCCCCTACAAAAGCCTATGCCTCTGAAGTGGTTTATTTCATTATTAAGCGAAAAAACGAATAATAAATGTTAGTTTTAAAAGTTGTGCTTATCTAGCTGCGCGAGCCCATTATAATTTTAATAATCCGGCGATGATTGAATACAAGCGAGGTTAAAATAAAAAATCACCTGATGGTTAAGTACAAGCGAGGGGCTATTAAAATAAAAATCACGTGATGGTTAAGTACAAGCGAGGGGCTATTAAAATAAAAATCACGTGATAGAATTCGCCTAGACGGGGTCAAGGGAAAGTAGAGTGCGAAAGAGCCTCTACACCTCTACTGATGTGGGTTCGAATCCCGGCGAGGGCAAATTTTTTTATTTTGTAAATTAATATATGCTTCTTGTTAATACCATTTAACTTTTTAAATATTTGTATAAATTAATAATTAACTAATAATTTTGCATTTAATACCCCCCTATGGACATTCTCGCCCCTTCCCACCTTTCTCGCCCATAAATTGCATAGCAAATATGCTACGTTTATACGGAGTATAGATGAGTCGTCCCCCCTTCCCTTCCCCTCCTCTCCCTCCCCTTCCCTTCTCCCCCTTCCCACGAGGGCCGAAGGCCCGAGTTTTTTTAATTAAATTTCTCTAAATTTTAAATGGGAACTTGATAGGCGTTAAGATGAAGATCTATAGTTTAAAATTATAAAACACCCTAAGAGTTTCCACATCAATTATTAAAAAATTAAAAGTTGAATAGGACGGACGTACGGAGGAACAGTATACCTAAGGATGGACAATTAAAAACGAGCCCATAAATTGCATAGAAAGAGGGAAATAATTACAAACTGCTTGAAAACCTATGGGCATAACCAGGGGGCACGAAGCTTGATAAAATATTCTTTTTGGTCCATTTAAATGATTACAATTAAAAATACATAAAGCATAGTTGTGACATTGCCAAGATATTTATAAAACGCATTAATTGAAATATGTGTATACAAAATCGTGGGACTAAAAATGCGTTGTAAATTGCTCTAAGTTAGGGAGTACTTTAGCTTATCATCTCATTATTAATTGCTATGCAATTTAGGGCTCGATTTTGTTGTCCGCCCTGTCCTGTCCAGCTTTCTCAGTGATGTGTTTAAAATTTTGTGTGTAAAAAATTAAATAAAACGTTTCTTTACTACAACCCATTCCATAATCCCCAATTGTATATTATTTTAAACAAGGTTGCACTTCTAAAATTTGGCAAGCTTAAATGCGGAGGTTCAATGATAAGTCAACGATGGATGATAACTGCAGCACATTGCGTCGAACGGTATACTTTTCCATTAATATATTTTATTATAAATTATAAAGGTCACAATTCATTGCATGATCAGGTGAGGGGAAAACTTAAACTCCCCTCCCTCTAAATTTGAGAATTTTTGAAATTTTCAGTTTTCTATACCTAAATCTCGTAATTAGCTTTTTAATTTATTTAAATCCAAACCCAAACTTCCCGGTTAAAAGGTCAAGATGGAAGATTATTTACACAACATGCTTTTATAGCGTCTACCAAGATTAGATACTTATCACTTGTAAAACATGTAAATTGTCAGGATTGGATTTAGAGAAAAGCAATAATGATTCAGGGAGGGGCAAATAATTTTTAGTAATTTTAGTCATAATTGTATCAAATTTTGGAGACTATTTGGATTTAGAGGGGGGGGGGCAGCCGTCCCTCCAGCCACCCCTGACTACGCCGATGAAATTATTTTATATCTATGAGAGAACAATCAGTGGATTTTTTCATTTTAAAAGATTTTTATTTTACCCTCATATTCAATGTTCTTCATGGATAAATTATCGGGAATTCAATTCCCGATAATTTATCCATGAAGAAAATCATTGGGTTGTGTTGTTATATTAATTTATCTAGAGCGTTTTTCTTATAGTACATATTATGTTATTTTTAACGATTTTTTACAGTCATAATGTTTGAATTAATATCTTTTATTAAAGTAATTTTTTTTAATTATCATTAAATTTTCAAGAAACATAACTTAGTTTATTATGTTAGCGGCTACAAAGACGATTTCAAAGTAGTTGTGGGCGGCCATGATTTACTTGACAGAAATGAGGGTAGTGAAATTGTAGACGTCGCTAAAATTGTCATACACCCCGAATGGAGTCGAAAAATCCTAAAGGTTTTTTTTTATTTTCATTGACTTATATTGCAATAGACTAGTAATTATATATTTAATTTAAAAGTTTATATTAAGCTAATACCGCAAAGGCCTTTAACAAAGAAAAAGGTTTGAAAAAATCTGACACTGCAATGTAGTTTAGTTAAATTATTTAGAATTTTAACACATTTTAGGCGCTAATATAATATCGCTAAAAGTAATAACAGCGCCATCTATAATATATTTTCTTTTGGTATAAATGTAACAGAACTCCTCATTTAAATGGCGTGCTTAGTTGTTAAAAGATTTTTTAATGAAAAAATCAGCTGTTTACCAGACTATTGTATTATTAATGGTAGCCCGTCAACTTGCCAAAAAATATCTCGCCGAATCACCCTGTGACATTTTGTGATTGGTTGAATGGGGGACATTTTTAAATTAGGGGACATTTTTTAACTGTGGGACATTAAATTCGGCGAGATGGTTTTCAGCGAGTTGATAGGGCACCGTTATTAATCTATGTTAATTTCTTACATTTTCCAATTCAATGATATTAAATTACTTATTTGAAAAATTAGTTTTTAATGTGATTTGGTTATCATAAATATCCATAGAATGATATCGCCCTTATAAAATTCGTTAAACCGATAAAATTCCACAAATCGATACAACCAATATGCCTTCCCGTTTCTCATTACAATGTAGCAGCGAATACGCCATGTCATGCAAGTGGTTGGGGTTTAACCGAAAGTAAATTCATTTAAAAAACATTTTATGTCATGTTAAAATGTTAAGATCTAATCAAGACTCAATAACTAACCAATAATCAACTATAGTAGTAGTTTGAAATCTATAGACGAGCTTGATGATAATTTTAAAATATTGAGAAAATTTCCTAGTTTTATTGTACGCTACTTCAAATAGGTTTTATACTCACAACTTTTGTAAGCTAACTAAGGTGTTTACAGGAAGAGAGTAGCAGTGTGAAAGCTACCTTTATTCCAAAATTAAAACAAATATTCTAAAGATTTAACACATCAGCTAGGATTGAAACTAGAGGGGGGGGGGTCAATAATTTCTGGATTTAGAGGGGGGCAACCGCCCTCCCTGCCATTCCCTGGCTACGCCAATGATTTAGCATTGAATATATCATGTTTTGGTCAGGTGTAATAAGTATTTTTACAAACCTCAATCAAAATGGAGATTTAAATTTTAGCATTGCATAATACTAGCTAAACAGTTCTACTAGCAAATTTATAAAAACACTGCTTTATAATGAAGAATGCGATCATGGTAGCTATTGTACCAATAAAGCCTAATATAATCACTTCCTTTTGTTTATAGTTAAAAAGTGTAATAATTATAAAGAAGTATATTAAGATCTATTTAATACCATTTTCTATGATATTAAGAGCTTTGGTTAATTAACAAATTACTGCCTAATCGGACTCGCTTTGTGTAGTGATATGATTTATCATAACTCGTAATTGTTAACGATATTTAATTATTATGTACATATGTATCCCTTGTGGAGATATACGACGTCTTTTATGTAGCTGTTATTAACATTTAAATTAGAAATAAACAAATTACAAATTAAACTAAATCATTACATTGGCGCGGTCGAGGATCTAAGAAGATCATGGAATCTATTCCTAGCTACAACCCTGCAGATAAGATAGAATCATATTTGTGCACATTAGAAATTTATTCAAATCTAAGAACATTACGGATCTAAATAAAAAAGGAACCACATTGATTCTGGCATATATGGGCCAAGGCAATGTTGAAAAGATTAGATCTTATTTATATCCTAAGGATATTACCATCCTTACCTAAAAGGAATTAATTGATGCAATCAAGAAAGTTTTTCAAATTAAAAGAACTATATTCCAAAACAGGTTAAATTTTATAAGATGCATTAAACAGGAGCAATAAAGGACTATGCAAATAGACTTAAGACAATAGCAGAAGAATGTAATTTTGCTACTAATCTAGATGAACATCTCAGGGACCAGATGTGACATTGGATCCAAAACAAAACTTTAGAAATTGAAGTAAGAACACGATGGCCTGAGGCTACAGATTCCAATGGCAATACAATAACATTTGAAGAGATAAACAAGATAGCTGAAGCCATGGAGTTGGCCAAGAAAGAAGTCATAACTTATGAAATTGATGCTATAAATCCAATGTACTCAAATGAAATGAACAAAGAATTAAATCCATCAAGTGATATCAACCTGTTACAGTGCTCAAGCAAATTCAAATCAAACGAAGTATTTGAAAACCAGCCAACAAAAATAAAAATGATAAAGAATTGCACAAGATGTGGACAGAATCACCTTTTAAATAGATGCCCTGCATTTAATAAAACATGCCACAAATGTAACAAAAAGAATCATTTCTCTAAATCATGTTGGCAGAAATATCATGTTAATCAAATTATCAATACTGTACAAGAAAATAAAAAGAGCAACAATGTTAATCAAATGATTAATACTGTACAAGAAAATAAAGAGTACAACGACAAAAGACCCCAAATTAAGGTAAAGATAAATAAATTAGGTGTTTCTATGATTTTTGACACGGGTGCAAATGTATCTTTAATTTACAAAACACTTAACAAGCCAAATATTTACCCTTAAAACATATGGAAATCATTATATACCAACTATGGGTAAGGCAATAGTAAATGTGAGATTGGAACAAAATCTCTATAATTACCAGTTAGTGACAACAGCTAACCTCATACCAATATTTGGTACAAATTGGATAAAAGTATTTGGAATAACGTTACCTAAAGCAGTAACAATTAATACTTTACAAAATGAAATACCTGGAAACACGGCGCTAGATTTTATTAGGCCAGATTTTAAAGAAAAAAGGAAAGAAAACCTAAGGAAATTTAGAGAATTTAAATTAAGGGATGATGTTTGGATACAGAAGAAAGAGGTCCTGGATGGTACAAAGGCGTAATCCAAGATCGGAAAAGAGATTATTCTTACAATGTTGGTACGAAGGAAGGGTTTAAAAGGAAACAAGCCGATCAGTTAAGCCCAAGAGTTTAGTCAGGAGCTATACCGTATAAGGAACCTAGTAGAGATGTCTGTAGTGAAAACAAATTAAATACATTGCCCGAAACAACGATGACGAGAACCTCTACTAGAATTCGGAAAGCACCTCTACGAAGAGCTTGAGGATTAATGAAGGGAGAAATGTAGTGATATGATTTATCTTAACTTCGTTATTGTTAACGATATTTAATTATTATGTACATATGTATTCCTTGTGGAGATATACCACGTCTTTTATGTAGCTGTTATTAAACTTTGTAAATGTGTTTCAAGTAAATGTAAACAATAAATGTCGTGGAATGAAGCTTTTGCAAATATTGACCGTTTACCCAAATAAAAATAACCTTGTTTTCCCTACAATAATATTTATATTAATTTGAGCCACTGGTAAGGTAATCCTTAAATTTTTATAATAATATTTGAAATAAAACACTATTCATTCTTTTCAGAGTACGCTATCAGTCATGGGCGTAGCCGGGGGGTTACAGGGAGAGGCAGCTGTCCCTCTTTAGAATCTGATTTTTTTCTTCAAATTTAATATAATTATGGCTAAATTTCAACAAACTTAAAAATTTGCCCCTCCCTGAATCATTATTGTCCCCCCTCTAGTTTTAATCCTAGCTACGCCCATGCTATCAGTCATTAATATTTATAATGTAACATATTAGCCTCATCAAAGCATATACGTATTTTGATGACTTAGATGGTAGAACGCGTACATTGCAACAAACGTGTTTGCTAGTATCTGGAGATGAAATTTGCCTCAAATACAACAGATTTCCCAAAGAACGGCATACCGTATGCTCTCAAGCACAAGGAACGAACGTTTGTTTCGTAAGTTGCATTTAAGGTTTTGCTCAAATTTAAATAATCCTAAGTCCTATTCTAACCCTAATAAAAATCATCCTTTTTTTGTTTAAGTGGTAGGTTGGAATTTAGGTAAATACTTTTGGCAATCAGGTTTCGTGCAAAAAGTTATATTGTTTGAGGCTTCATTTCTACTATCCTAACTTTTAATTTTAGTTGGTCATTCTATATGGCCACGTCTATTTTTTCACATAAAAACCATAATAATAAATATGTAACTACTTTTTTGAATGTCAACTGTTATAACTTAGTACAATTTGGGTTGTAATGACGCCTGGGTTTTGTTTGGTCGCCCTTTGGTCTTTGTCGATTCAACACATGGTCTATTTCTGTTTATTCAACCAAAACCAAAGGTTGATCAACAAAATGCATCCGTTCTTACAACACTAATCACAAATATTATTTTAAATGTTATATTGCGCATATTTATGTACTCCATATAGGGTGACTCGGGAGGACCATTAACTTGTGTAGTAGATGGGCGCTGGACACTTGTGGGCATAGCCTCCTTTGTACATGGAACTTGTTATGGAACTAGTTTTTTCACCAAAGTTGCCACTTATGCAGATTTCATTAAGAAAACCCTCAAATCACGCTAACATTATTTTATGCAAAGAGTACATATAATTCGCATTTCGTATTATTTTTACTTTAGAACATGAATGTATATAAAGTGCGACGGTGTAAAAAGCTCAAACATTTATACAAAGCAACATTTAAGAATAACACTACTCATTATTTTTATTAGAAAATTATAAGTAAATATTTTTGCCGAATTATTGGTTACGGTCTTCTTCTCTTTTTTTCTAAAGTCTATTTGTTAAAAATCTGTTGACAGTAATATAATATAAATACATGAAATATAAAAGACAAAAGGGTCAAATAAAATGATAAACTATTCTGATATAGCAATCGAGAGGATCTTCCAAAATTGGCCAAGAAGCCGCAAACGATTTAAAATTGTACTTGGTTATAAGAATACCAAGTCTTTGTTTCAGTAAAAACCGTCAGTAGTGGGGTTTGTTTTAACAAGATTCTTCTATCTTGACCGGGTGAGTGTCATATCTTGACTAATCTCTTTTGTTTTCATAACTTTATCGACTTGCCCTTTCCACGTGACACGGGTTCGCCTTCCTCTCTTCCCCGGTACCTCCATGTCCAGTATTTATGTTATTCGTGTCCTTTATTAGTATATGCCCATAACACCTTAGCCGATTTTCGTTAATTATGTCCGCTATAGGTTGAATACCGAATTTTGTCATAAGAAAGTCATTCATCATATGGTCGAGCTAAATATACTCCAAGCTCCACCGTATCATTCTCATCTCTGTGGCTTGTAATAGCATTTCTTAGGTGGTGTTAAATGCGTTTCACTTCCATAGAGTAACACAGGTCTATGGATTTGCAAGCTTTGCTCTTCAACCATATTGGCGTTTTCATGTCGCACATTACACCGGATATACTTCGTCATTTAAGCCATCCTTTTTAGATCCGGACATTGCTTCCGTTGCGCAACGTCCCTCTTGATGTATCATCGAGCCGAGGTATGTAAACCTGTCCAATTTTTGGGTAGTTTAGATGGTCATCCAGCGATGGGCTGCCTGTAACGTTCATTTCTATGTATATCGTTTTTCTATCGTTGACCTTTAAACCATATCCAGCTAGCGCTTTGACCACTTTTCGGCTTCTTCGAATACTTTCTCCCTTGTTTCCTCGCATAGTACTTTATCCATATAGCATACACCATGGCAATGGCATTTCTCTCGTTATCGTGTCTATAATGTTTTAAAAAATATGTTATAAATAAAGTGAATTACATATTTTGTGAAGGTGAGATATTTAATAAAAATGGACGTATATCCCTGATGTAATTTAATTTCAACCCGAATAGGTTTAGAGTCTCCGACAGTAGTCCTAACGCAAAAATTTGAGGCTTCATAAATTTTTCATAAGCCGTATATATGCGTCAGGGATCTTTTGTTTTCTCAGGCAACACCATATTAAATCGCGAGGGACCGTGTCATAAGGTTTCTCCAAGTCGATAAAGACCCTATGTAGGTCTCTTTTCTTTTCACAATATTTATCCATTATTTGTCTTAGTGCAAAGATTGGGTCAATTGTGGATTTGCCGGCCTCAAATTTGCATTGGTTATTAAATCAAACGTTGTTAGAAATCTGTTAAAATACATAAAGTGTTTAAATAAATATAATTAAATAATTTGTAACGAAGACTATCGGATAGTAAAAATGATTTGAAGTTAGGTAACAAAATAAGTTAATTTTAATAGTAAGTGCAACGCGCTTTTCTAAGCGTCTAGATGTTAACATAGTTTTGGCCTATAATTTCCAATTATACCTTTGCTCTTCGTTTTCAAAATTTGTTCTTTTTATGATGCGCTGAACAATAATATGTGTTTGTTGTTTTCCGAGGTCCTGTAAATATTTTTATATTTAAATATATAAAAGAGGCAAAACTTTTTTTTAGCGATATCATTCAATTTGTCACTTTTTATTTAGGATAATCACGAAGTTACCATTAAACTTAGTAAATCCATTTAGAAATTGAAAATTAAATTAAAACCTTAAAATACACAGAAATCAAATCATCAATAAAATCTTTCCTTAGTTTGTAAAAAAAAAGTTTTATCCTCCCTTTCAATTATTAAAATTTATAATCGATTCGTTTTAATAATTTCGTAGCTTTTGATTACCATGCAACTTAATTTTTATATAGCATTCCTGGACTAATATTGGTATTGGTATTTTTGTTTTAAATTCATGTGAAATCTATGAGTTACTATCTAAAATAATAATGTTCATCTAAATCACGAAATTGGAGAAAATAATGAGGGATAGAATGAAATAGAAGTAATCACCATAACGATGTACTCCACTTTGTTAAACAAAGTAGAAAGTATTATAATAAGGGGAAGGGGCTCAGGGTAACACGGATAAATTTATTTATAGAAATAAAACGAAAAAAGAATATAGCGCTGTAGATTCATTACTGGTTTTTAAGATCATATAACTAAAAAAAAATAGATAGGAAATTTACCAAAAAGCAGAGACATGAAAAACCCGGGCCGGCGACAGAACCTGCTCGCCCGGCCCACAAGCTGGGTCGGGCCCGGCAGCTGGCGTAAATTTTAATTTATGGAGCAATTCGGCCTCAATGATATTTTAAATAAATATATTGTTTACGTATTATTTTGTCACATTTTTATTTGATTGTATCATATTTGTTAATCGTTGTTGGTTCTTATCCTAAAAAATTGAAAAACATATAATTTTTTTACCCACAATTAAACGATGTTATTTAAAAAAGGCTAAAAACATTATTTCAAGCCAACAGGTCTAATACTTCGAGCATGGCCTGCCTGGCACTTAGAAGGGTTCGGGCGGCAGCTTAGTTATAAAATCTGATGGGGCAGGGTTCGGGCAGAAAATTTTTAACACTGACCTCTGCCTGTAGAGTGATGCGGAAAACAAGAAAAAATTTTCGGTCTCGTCTCCGAAAATTTAAAAAACGGACCCGAGATCGAGACGAGAATTTTGATGTCTAGACGAGACGATACGATTTTTTTGGCGTGATATCGGCTTTTTATGACCATTAGATCTTAGTAAATTATTGTTTAGTTTCCATGATTTATGTAAGATATTTAGCGTAAATTAATATGATTGGAATATATTTGATATTAAAAAAATACCTAAGTGTAATAAATATTATATATTTTTGCAAAAAAGTTGTAATTGGCAGCCATTTACCTAAGTATATATGGCCCTTAGGGTATGTGAATTATTTAATAATATATTTATCACAAATTTGTATCCATAGCATGATTAAATATTTCAAAATTGTAGGCTTATAGTGCGCTCTGATGGACTAAAGCATATTTGAATTTAGCAAATTTTCATCCTGCATGACGCGTTAATATTAAATTGGTGCTCAATTAGTTTGAATAATTATATATGTTAAGCTAAGGTGGCTCGAGATTTTTTTGAGCACCCTAGAGTCAATGGTGCCTGCCTAACAGATTTAATCATGAGTTTTCTAGAAGTTTTAAAGCTAGAACTAATATAAAAACCTTGATAAAAGACCTTATGTGAATACATCGTTTTGTCATATGCATTACTTTTCACATTATAAACTGGGGTTGGCAGACGGTTTAAAATCTACTATAATTTCTATAGTTGTGGCAATTGTGTAAAATAAATAAAAGACCTTATACTTTATTAGATACAGTGGCAAATTTTCCCCTCTGTCTTTTGATTAGAAACTAAATTAAATGGGCTAATATTATGGTTTAGTTACATCAAAGACTTTAAGACACTTATAAAAAACTATAAGCATAACTCGGGCCTTCGGCCCTCGTGGGAAGGGGGAGGGGAGAAGGGGAGGGGAGAAGGGAAGGGGGGACGACTCATCTTTACTTCGTATAAATGTATCATATTTGCTATGCAATTTATGGGCGAGAAAGGTGGGAAGGGGCGAGAATGCCTATAGGGGGGTATTAAATGCCTAATGATTAATTAATTATTTATACAAATTTTCCATTTATAGGCAAAATGTAATATAGGCAAGGGTTAGGGTTAGATTTAGTGTTTGCATCTAGTTGCGTATTACATTAGTTTTTACGGCCTTTAGTGATTATGGGTCTAACAAACATTATATTATAAAACATCACAATGTTAAGAATTTGCAGAATTGTTGGGAGAAATTTTTGTTGAATTTGAACAATTTTTAATTAAAAAAAACAAAAATTTGGCGAATGGTCATTTTTTCTCAATTGGTCAGTACCAACAGATACTCTATAAGTCAATGATAGCCAAAAAAACGGAAAAAAAATTTGATGCTCACTTTGGCCAATGGTCATTTTTTTCCATCGGTCAGCAGCCAGCACACGGTAAAAATGGATATCAATTCATAAGAGTAAAAAAAACGAAAAAAAAATTTTCGAATCACATTTTGGCCAATGGTCATTTTATTCCATTGGTCAGCAGCCAGGACACGGTAAAAGTGGATATAAATTCATAATAGTCAAAAAAAACGAGGAAAACATTTTCGAATCACATTTTGGCCAATGGTCATTTTATTCCATTGGTCAGCAGCCAGCGGACGGCCAAAAAGTCATAATAGCAATGGTAGGAACAGGAACAATCATAATAGTAAAACAAAAACAAGAAAAATAATTTCGATTCACATTTTGGCCAATGGTCATTTTTTCCATCGGTCAGGAGCCAGCGGACGGCCAAAAAGTAATAATAGCAATGGTAGTAACAGGAATAATCATAATAGTCAAAAATAAACGAAAAAATAAACTCGGATTCACATTTTGGCCAATGGTCATTTTTTTCATTGGTCAGCAGCCAGCGGACGGCCAAAAAGTCTTATTATCAATGATAGTAACAAGAACAATCGTAATAGTCAAAACTAAAACGAAAAAAAAACTTGGAATCACATTTTGGCCAATGGTCATTTTTTCCATCGGTCAGCAGCCAGCGGACGGCCAAAAAGTCATAATAGCAATGGTAGTAACAGGAACAATCATAATACTCAAAAAAAAACGAAAAAATAAACTTGGATTCACATTTTGGCCAATGGTCATTTTTTTCATTGGTCAGCAGCCAGTAGACGGCCAAAAATTCATAATAGCAATGGTAGTAACAGGAACAATCATAATAGTCAAAAAAAACGAAAAAATAAACTTGGATTCACATTTTGGCCAATGGTCATTTTTTCCATTGGTCAGTAGCCTGCGGACGGTCAAAAAGTCGAATTATCAATGGTATTAACAAGAACAAAATTTTAATTTAATTTAAAAAAAAAATAAAAATTTTTGTCCTCTCTGGGGATCGAACTCAGGATCTCTCGCCCGGGAAGCTGGAGAAATAACTTGGTGGACGACGGACGGACGACGGACGGACGACGCACAAAAAACGAGCCCATAAATTGCATAGCAATTAATATATACAATTAATTTAATTTTATTTAATTTTTGACAAAATGCGATGTAAAATTTTTTTTTGGCCAGATCCCCCCCCCCCCCCCTTTGTGAAAATCCTGGCTACGCGCCTGATTAGATAAATAATTATTTAATGGCAAAGTTAGTTAGAATTAGAAGGTAATTATTTGGAACACGAATTTGATTATAATGATTTTGTCATAAAATAAAATACGTGCACTTTAATTTAAAGTTTAAACGCTTATGCCCTATAATTCCATTGCTGGCTACGCCCACACTTATTCCTATAATACTGGTGTTTTTATAGTTCTTTTTACAAAATTTAATGTGCACTATGGTTTATAAGGGTTTATAACGCTATAATAAACATGCAATAAACCATATGGGCTACATGATAATATAAATGGACAAATAAGTTTGTCTTAACTATCTTAAGGTCTACTTTTTAGTCAGGGTTAATAAAGGGTTTTAAATTGCCCAAATATGTAACTTAGTCAAATATAGCTAAACTTATAAATTTTTAACTCTGTTTTTATTTGACAGACCCAGTGAATTCGATACAAATTTTATAATCTGCTAGAACAAATAAATTTGATTTTCAAGCCTTCAAATTTATTTATAGTTTTTTAATTTGCACTTTTCATAGAAAATGTTATCTTTATGAGTTAGTTCATATCTTAATATTATAAATGAAATGTCGTATCGCACTAAATATTTAAAAAGCTTGTGTTTTACGATTTTTCAAAAAATAAAAAAGATTTGCAATAATTATTATGTCCGCACTCCTTTATTTTAAAAATATAAATAAATCGATCGGATAAGGTAAATGTTGGACGATGGCCGGAGGGAAATATCCGAGCAACCAATAAGGCTGGACCGAGTGATGTCTAAGGGTAAATGAAAGGTATCGGATTAAGGGGACGTTTGCCTCTTGTTAGATAATCGCCGCTGGACCAATGTGTTCTAAAGATGAGAAATAAACACATCTTCCCTCAGGACTATCGTGTCCTGAACGAAAAATAAATATATCATCCCGCAGGACTAACGTGTTCTAAAAAATAAATTAAATAACTGATTTTATCATGGTCAAATTCTCGCTATTTAAACCTTGTCGATGCACTTCTCAATTTACATGAGGGATGCCGACCCTTCGATGTACTGCACATCTCCGTGCCTTTTATATATTCGCCTGCTTCGAATTAGTGCCCAATTATTCACATAACTATTTACATTACATTTTATTCACACACCCATTACTTTAAACATTATTCCCCCCATTAGTTGGCACGATACAACACGCTATCTCATTTGCATATGCGCGTAAAAGTTAAGTGATTTAACTACTTAACCACAGCTACAACAATAATAAAACAGAAGAAATATTAGTTTTGTATAAATTGTTGTCTCGACTCGTCGAGGCGAGACCGAGATTTTTTAGACCGAGACGAGATTTTGCTTTCGAGACCGAGACGAGATCGAAACAATATGCCTATAAGTTCAAAAAATGTTAAAAATGCCATGTTTTTCGTCTACAAACTCAGTTATCTAAAAATCTAAAATTTTCAGAAGAAAAAGTAAATTCTTCATCTTAATTCTACGTCATGGGTTGGAAAAACAAAGTGAATTTTTGGAGACCTAAATTAATTCAGCATATATCATAGAAATTTATAATAATTGTTTTCGTTTCATCTTCCAACTTCCATATACATATTTGTACCTTAATCTAATTCGCATTTCAAATCATAGTTGCTGTACATAAACATTAGGAAGGCTATAAAATACTAATTGTTGAAAAATTAATTATATGAGTATACTAGCTGACCCGGCAAACGTTGTTTTGCTAAAAATACAATTTTCTATAAAATTCGAGAAAACTTCAGCCTTGTATGTATGACGTCATTATTGTATTTGATGCTATAAATAAAACTGGCCGGGAAATGTCCGATATTTTTAAAACTAAAAGGTATTTTAGGAATCTGAAAAAGCTATTTTACCCCTGGCCGCCCTGGGCATCTACGGCTAAATTTTCGCGCGAATCGGGCTGGTAGTTTCAGAGTTTAGCCCTTTTTTAAAACGAAATGTCCGATATTTTTAAAACGAAAAGGTATTTTAGAATCTGAAAGATCGACCACGTGATAATAATGGCAAAAATTGCATAATTAAATTTTATTTATTTAATTTAAAATAATTTTGACCGTATACTGTAACATTTTTATTATACTTTTAAATATCTAATTCGAGAAAACTTCAACTTGTGTATGACGTCATTATTGTATATGATGCTATAAATAAAACTGGCCGGGAAATGTCCGATTTTTTTAAAACTAAAAGGAATTTTAGGATTCTGAAAAAGCTATTGTACCCCTGGCCGCCCTGGGCATCTATGGCTAAATTTTCGCGCGAATCGGGCCGGTAGTTTCAGAGTTTAGCCCTTTAAAACGTAATGTCCGATATTTTTAAAACTAAAAGGAATTTTAGGATTCTGAAAAAGCTATTTAACCCCTGGCCGCTCTGGGCATCTATGGCTAAATTTTCGCGCGTATCGGGCAGGTAGTTTCAGAATTTAGCCCTTATTTACATACATAGACTTTACTTTATATATTGTATATATTTAGATTCATGGGCGTAGCCAGCATTTGAATTAGAGGGGGGCAATAATGATTTAGGGAGGGACAAAATGATTATTTTTTCAAATTTCAGCCATAATATTAATAAATTTCAACAAATTTTTGGATTTAGAGGGGGGCGGCCGCCCCTCCCTGCCCCCCTCCCTTGGCTACGCCCAAGTATAGATTATATAGTATTAATTAAATAGTGGAACCTTTAAAAATCACTAATTAACCTTAAAGGTTATTATACATATCAACTTTTACTCTTCTAGCAAAGCCAATAAATTAAAATCGCTGCTTATTTTAATTTAACGAGATCAATATTTTGTTTAATCTGTCTCGGATGAGACATGGTATCCCCTTTCGTATGCGATCTCTGCAAACATCCGGTCCAACCTTATGGTCACCATCCCCCCATTGCAAATACAGTAAAGGCCGCAACCCCAGGCACACGGCAATTAACAAAATTATCGGCCAGTACCTTAGGAAGGCTGGCTACCCAAACACCTTGGAGCCCGTCGGCCTTGGCACCACCGACGGGAAAAGACATGACGGCGTCACACTTCTCCCATGGACTGAATCTCACTTGGGACTTCACCACGGTCGACATATTTGATCCAACAGTGCAGAGAATAGGAAGACAACCAAATATTACTCCCTCGCGGACACAATGTTCATCCTCGTAGTGGCAACCACAATTGGAAATTTAGGCACCAAAGCTTTCGCTCTCATGAAACAAATTGGAAAAGCGATCTCCAAAGTCTCATTAGATTTGAAAGAGTACTTTTTTAGAAACCCTTAAATCCAACACGATTTCCATACACGGATCAATGCCATCAGTTTAGTTATAGCGCGTTATTATATCTTTCTTTTAGTCACTTTTTTGTATACCATTTAATAAAGATCATATTATATTTATTCATTACAAATTTGAAAATTAAATTTCTGGCATCTAGGGTATTAAATTTCATCAAAAAGGTATAATACTCTAAAAACCATAGGCGTAACTAGGATTACCTCGAGGGGGGGGGGGTTATAAAATTTTAATTTTTTTTTTAAAGTTTAAAGTGACAATAGTGTAACAATAATAAAATACTAATAGTAAAATTACAACAAATATTTATTTTAATTAAATATACATATAAGAATTATATAAATTGAAAATCATGAAACCACCCCCTCCCTACGCCAATGCTAAAAACGCCTTTGAATAAAAATATGCTGTAATTTATTTAACAACATTTTAAGTTTGCTTAGGATCTTATTCACTTATGGTAACTTATAAGAAACCCAAAAATATGTTTGAAAGCTTCGATCTTATTGAAAGTTTTTACTTCCTAAGGTCCACTCAAAATACAAAACCCATATTTATAGCAGCAAGTTTTCGCAGAAATAATAAACAAATAACCTAAAAGAGTGACTTAATTAAAACAATTATTATTAAATAACAAATCCATCATTCTAAAAATAAAATTGTATATAATTATGTAAGAATAATTGTGAAATATAAATTAGACTTTGCTCAAATAAAATTAAAAGCAATAATATAAATTACAATATTTTACAATTGTCATAAGCAATAAATGTTAAATAGATAATTTAAGTTATAAACATGCATATACTAAGATTTTCTCTGCTTTTTAATCAAAGAATTATGATTTGATGTGAGAATTTGGGTGTAAGCAGAATTATCTGAAGGATGAAAATCAACAAGCTCATAAGCTTGATTGTGATTATCTGAGTGGGAGATTTCATAGTTATTTGAATCTGAACCATCTATTAAATTTATCCCAATGGCCGGTGATTGTAGATTTTTAACTTGGGAAGTCATTGATGTCATCTCCATTATAGAAGGTAAAGTTTGATTAAAGGCAAAACTGTTGGGGTTTATATAGGTTGGGTCATTATTGTTTCTGGAATGAGGTGCATCTATAGTAATATAAAAATAATAGTTATTATACAACTGAAAATTGTAAAATACATGTAATTTGTACCTTTTAGGATAAAAATGATACTAAATCACTAAACTTACTTTCAGGATGCTGAGCAGAGTTATTAGACTCAATGTTATTCAAAGAATTTAATGTTAGTGATATCTTGCCCATTAAAAATTGTGTTCCTAAATCAGATAGCCTAAGTTGTTGTGCTGTATAATTTTGATTGATGTCTGCATCTATTGGGGTTGCTTTATCATTAGCCTTTAAGCTCTATATTTAGTGTGATACATCAATTTTTTTTAGTTTACATCTCGATATTTGTACAGATATGTTTTAAGAGGCTCAATATAAGAGTCAAAGCCAAGCACACCCATTGCATAAATTATGTCATCACCATTAATAGTTTTTCTCTTCTCAAGCTGGCATTTGTCACTAGCTCTATGTTTTATTTATAATGGTTAATGATGTTATCATACTCGCTTGTGATAAAGCTAATAAATTCAGAAACACATTCTTGAACACATTCCTTAGCATCTTTGGCAATCTAAATAAATGAAAATTAATAAACTAATTTGAATTACCTTTCCACATTGGGGAATGGATTTTTTCATTATCCTTGCAATGTTTGCAATAGGTAAAAACCTATCCTGCAAAAGTGTTAAGAATAATACATTTAGTTGTACCTGTTCTCTCAAGGGCACATTATCATAAGGCTTACCTTAAAGGCTAAATGGTTGATAAAGTAAAATAAATTACTTTCGTTATGATATAAATCATCTCCTGAATAATGAGGAATAAGTTTTTCAAGATGAGAAGGAAAATCCATAATTCTAATATATCCATATTTGGCAAATACAAAAAATTATTATATTCAAGTTGATCCATGATTAAGTAAAAATTATATTAAATAAATGATGGGTTACGATCGACCACTCGTAATAGATTATTTTACAACCAGTCATATTTGATATTACTTTTTGCCTTCCCGTATTAGTTGTAGGGCAACGAATCAGCAACCATGTAACGTTAGGATTATCAAGGAAAGCCAAATGGTTGGAGCGCTAGTTTAATATAAAACTGAATAAATATAAAAGAATATGGGCAAAGCAATGGTGTAATGATAATATTCTTATAAAGCCATTTTTTAATAGCAGTTTTTTAGATAGCAGTAGTAATTAAAATCCTCATTAACCACATTTTATATAATTTAAGTGTCTCTAAATTGGTTTGAGAATAATATAAAATATATCCAGAGTTGTATCTTAAGTTTACTAAGTCAAAAAAATTATTTTACATTTTATATATAAAACCAACAATTTTTTATTCATAGAACAACTAGTATAAATGTGATATTTAACTGCGCAAATTTTTTGTTTCATTATATTTTTACAAATTGATAGAAAACAACCTAGTCGGTTTATAACCTTAATTTTTTCTAAATGTTATAGCTTACTAACCAAAAATATAGTGGATTTTCTTTACGTTGTGGCATTAGTCCACTTTTTACTTTTATTAGTTTTTATTACCGTGGTAATGATTTGCCCTTTTTGATTTGTAAAATTAAAATTACCCTTGGATTTTATGGATCTCGTTTGGCTGTTTAAGGCCACGCAATTATTAATAGATTTTGGAATCACGATGATTGTTTTTTTGCTATTTGTTAGTTTATTGTTATTTTCGCTGTTTATTATTATTTTTTGGTTCGCCATCTTGATTTACGCCTAATCATATCACCTCACCCACGATCTCCTTGTTATGTAAATAACTGTTGATATATCATTATTGTTACTACTTTAAATACGGGATGTTGTAATAAATTTACAGTTGAAATAAATTTTATCTTGGAAGTTGAAACAAATTTTATCTTGGAAGTTGTAATAAATTTTATCTTCGTGTACTTTCTAGTAATTGTTACTTATCTAATACGTTTATAATACATATTAGGCGATTAGACAAATACCTTATAAACGCATAATAGATGAGTATTTGAAAAAGATATAGACGGTCGTGTTTTCGTGCATATGTAACAAAGATGCAGTACATCCAGTGAGTTCCGTTAGGAGAACGGTTGCTCGCATCGTATTTTTATTTACAATAGGATATGCTTTAGGGAGGAGAATAATTGAACGGCATTAGAAAATTAAGATTGTAACTTTTCGTTTTTAAGAAGTAACAAAATAATGTAATCGCTTACACCGTACAGCCTATACTTACCATGATAAATCTTAAGGTAAAATAAAAAAGATGAATCTCGTTGTATAAATATATTTCCTATTCCTCCACTAAATTCGGCCAAAATGGCTAGAACTTGTTGGATGCTGTACCAACAGGGGCTGTTATTGATGGATTGGACGTGGGACAGAAGCACAAACACTTACAAATATGTTAAGATGATATTATTTGGCACATTTAAGAGTATAAGATAGAGTAAGGTGGATTTTGCGAGAAAAAAAAATCAAGTGATAATAAAGATAAATAGTGTGGTATTGCTATGTAATATGAGGCGAAGTTATAAATATAGCGTAAATGATAAGAACATATTAGAAACAACTACTGTTTCTTTCAGAATATTCAATCCGGCAAAGGAGATATTTTATTTATTAACGTTACTCCATATCTACATTTTAATTTTTAAGCATTTGTCATATATGTGCATTTAGGAATTATAGATTGTTTAATGAAGATTTCCAAATATTTTTTTAATTTAATTACATATTCTTTATCAAATATTTAATCCCACAATGGTGGGGTTTATTTTGATGAATTTCTTCCATCTCGACACGTTAACTGCCATGACTTGATTAATCTCTTTTGTTTTCATAACTTTTTCAACTTGCCGTTTCCACGTGACATGAGCTCGTCCTCTTCCTCTTTTCCCAATACCTCAATGTCCAGTACTTTTCAATTTACATCATTGATCTCACTTCTTAGTATATGCCCTTACCACCTTAGCCGATTTTCGCTAATAATGTTCGCCATAGGTTGCTTACTCATTTTTGTCATGAGAAAGTGATTCCTCATGTGATCTAGCTTAGTATACCCCAAGCTCCATCGTATTCATATCAGTGACCTGTAAGAGCTGTTCTTCTGCAATGTTTAATGCCCATGTTTCATTTATATAAATAACACCGGTCTTACGATGGATCTTTGCTCTTCAATTATATTGGCATTTACTTGAGGCACATTACACCGAATATAATTCGTTATTCAAGCCATCTTTTTTAAATCAGGACATTGACTGTTGCGAAACCTCTCTCTTGATATAGCATTTGCCGAGGCATGTAAACCTGTCTACTTTTGGATACTTTACATGGTCCTCCAACTGTCTTTTAACGCACGAACTTAAGACTTCATAAATGTTTTTCATAAGCCGCATTTATGCATGAGGGATATTTTGTTTTCTCAAACATCACCATATTAAATCGCGACTCATGCTTTCTCCAAGTTTATAAAGATCATATGTAGGTCTCTCCTCTTTTCACCATATTTACTCATCATTTGTTTTAATGCGAATATTGGGTTGATTGTATATTTGCTGGGACCACAAATTCCAATTGCTTAGCCGATATTTCTAGCACGTTTTTCAGCCTTGTTAATAAATCCTTTTCATAATTGTGGCATAACGCCAATCCCCTCTTAATTTTGGTTTTATCCAGTTTTGGTTGCTTAGTTCTAGTTTTATGATATAGCTATTTTTCTTCCCCCCTTTCGTGTTTTAATTACTACTCTTGGCTTGTTCAATTACCCTTTTAGTTTTATTACCCTCCCCTTGCTAGTTGTATGACTATTCAAATTTATTGTCACGCAGTCCTAACGCGTTTGTTTGTTATAATCCCCCTCCCCGATCGTGATGGTATTGTTTACATATTTTCATCTTCAATCAACCCCCGATCGTTATTGTATTGTTTACCTATTTACGTCAACGATCATCATTATTATTCCCACTATTAAAAGAAGGAATTGTTTGTAAAATAATTAATAATAAAAGATTTGTTTTGTGGAAATAAAATTGGGAAAAATAATTCGTTAAATCTATACTTATTTAAGTATAGAAAAATAATCAAGAAGTTGCAAGTTAGCTTGATACCGATATAAATGCCACATTCCAAGGGCCTCCTTTGCCTTTAAAAAAAGAGTATAATCCTGCTTGCTCACCAAAGGAATTCGCTCTTCTATCATTACCTTGCTAAAGTGTTTTGTAATGGCATGATCACTTCTTGACGGCATCCGAGCAATGACTTCATAAGTATTCCATCTGGGCCATTAGATTTCACTTTTTGCATCTTATTCATGTGTGTCTTAACTTCATCCTCCTGAGAGAGTTACCATACATATGTTTGGCTCGATATAAGAACGGAATCTTTGTTATTTGCAATATTCATGGTCCTTAAAATATTCTTTACACCTTTCCATCACTTCCTTCGGATTGAATAAGGTTTAACCCTTTTCGTTTTTGCCTATTTTAAAAACTCCGACATAGCGACATTTCTTCTCCTTTAAATCTATCGCCTTTTTTAATGTCCAGTTTGTTTTCTATCTCGGTGTACGCGGCATTCTTCGCTAATGTTGCAACGGGTATTTTCGCGCTATTTGCCTCCTGTAATGATATATTTGTTATGACGTATGTTAGAGGTTTGCATAAGCCGAAATTTGGTTCAGGCCCAACCTATACCCGCAAAAATATTATTTTTTTCCATAAAAACCCAAAAATTGCTCCCCATTAGGCCCGCACCAATAAAAACAAGTCTACTCTGTTTAAAAATTATTTATTTTTATAAAAACCATTTTGTATTGTTCAAAAATAAGTCAGCTATAGCATATAAAATCGTTTTAAATCAAAAATTATAATTTAATATTGTCAAAAAAAACATAAGGCAATAATTTCGATCTTCTCTCTTCTATAGAGACTTGCCTTACTGAATGTGCGTTCACTCGTAGCACTTGTGGCTAATATTGACAAAGATTTTCTTAAGTTTGGTAGCGTAAACTAATTTTCCTTCCACCATAAAATTACATATAGCCGAGCATCCTCAGGTTATAGATTAAATTTAAGATATGTATCAACTTTGTTGAAAATTTCCATCTTTTCGCTTTCATCATCCTCCCAAATGGAGATAACCATATCTGCCTCACCAATAGATAATTGCTTAGTGTTGCACACCTGAGCTGAATTGCTAATAGGTGAACGACTTATGCAAGAAAAACTGCATAGATTTCTTTAAAATTCTATTACCGTAGTTTTTATGCTGCTTCTTTCATCTCCGGGTAGCATTTTTAACGCGCGAAACTTAGGAACAAGAAAGGCTGATATTTACAATATTGATACTAGATAGCATAGTTTTGGCTCTTAATTTTGATTTACAGATCTCTAAGTCAACAGGATTATCATTACACTTAGAAAAATTTGGGATGCTTTTAAAGATGTATAAAAGGGTAATACTTTAGAGTGTTGGGGTCATCGGCTTCTAACTCGATGCTTGCATTTTCATAAGGTGAAAGCATATGAATTAATAGCATGATATGTTTTTTAGAAATGCCTTTAAGTTTTTCGATTAAATCTTTGCCTAATAAAAAACTGATTATTTTATCATCAATCTCGTGATACCTTTTTTACATATTGAGTTTAGAGTTCTACCAGATTTTTGTTTCAAAAAATATACCTTTTTTTATCATCAAGCTAATAAGTGCATTTATTTTTGATATTATAATTATAGTATCAAGTTAAATAAATTCAACTTCCTCACTTATCAAAGCTTAAGCCCGGCCCGCACTTTTTTATTGCTATATATAGAGCCGGGCCAGCACGGTACATACAGACCTCTAATATAGGTAAAACCTCCGAAGTATTGTCTTAAAGGTATTACATCAAGGTCACCCTGGTAATATTAAAATGCTCAACTTGGCAAGATATTGTGGCCTGGGATGGCCAAAGATATTTTCATAATGAATGTGACGGTTGCCAGGAAGGTAGACCAACCGAGCAAGAAGTTCCTTTATATTCGTGGTTATTGCCGAACGCACTTGTGATGTGCAAATTGATACTGCAGTTCCTGTGGAAGGAAGCTATGGGTGGTGTTGGATGATACATTATCTAAATGGGTGGAAGTAGCTTATAACTTCTTTAACAGGTTCACAAATTGTTAGACAATTACGCAGTTGGTTTTGCAGGTTTTATATCATCCAAAATAGTATCCGATAATGGCCCTCAATTTGTTGGTAAATTTTTGGGTTTGACAAACAATATGAAACATATAACATCAACGCCATATTACCTAAAGACGAATGGACTAGTAGAAAGGGTAATTAGAACGTTAAAGTCAAGATACAGGGCCAGAAGAAAAAGAGGTAGTGATAAGGAGATTTGTCTATTGCAAACCCTCATGGCTTACAGGAATACTCCGCAGGAGACAACGGGTAAAGCGCTGTCGGAGCTGTTATTCGGAAAAAGGTTAATAACAGCATTCGATTTCATTAGTGCTGATCCGAAAGAGAAAATGAACGAAAGATTGGATAAACAATATTTTATCATGATAGAAAGTCGATAGTTAGGCAATTCGGGGAGGGTGATTTAGTGTGGATAAAAAACGAAAAGACTCCAGGTTAGCATAAGGGAGTAATTCTGGAACGAAATGGCGAACGCTCCTATGGTGTTCGTACTATACGTAGGAAACATGCGGATCAATTAAGACTGGATTCTTACCAACGACAGATGTTTGTGACGTACTGCATTGACCGGATGTTCAGTTAACTGAAGCCACCGCATTACGAAGGTCAAATAGAAGACCGGTACCTCCGTTGCGTTATAATGATAAGTGTTAATTTTAAAAAGGGATAAATGTATGCACTTGTTATTATGTACGTTCTTTTAATGTATATTTTAAGTTTGTTATACCTCGTGCATATATATATACATGTGATTCATATGATCTTATATTTTAATAATAAATTACACGATTAGAATCATTATACCTCCCTATACTCTTGATCTCCGACGTTTTTGATTTATGCCACCGTCTATATTAATTTTTTTCCTTCGATGAAATCCCTTACCGATTGATCCCACCACCATAGTTTCCTCCCTATTCATAGCTTTGTCTCCTATGGTTTCTCCGAGAACCCAATTTGCTGTTTCCTATATATCTGTAATTAGCTTCTCCCAATCTCGTCTTTCTCACTTTGCAAGTTTTTTTTAATAATATTGATCGTTCGTCGACGTATCCTTTAGCGCTTCGTATCGAATTCGATGTTCATATCATAGACCTATCCCTTCTTATTTCGGGAAATACTTCTCTAAGATCCATCTCAAGTGGACGATGTTGCCTGGCGATTTCTTCTCCCAGTACTTAACAATTTTTGATACTCCATACGTCCTTATTTATGAGCAGATAGTCAATTTGACTAAAATGCTCTTCCTTATATAGGTTACAATATGATCTTCGCGTTTTTGTAAATAGGTGTTAACGATCGCCATCTCGTAAGCTTGTGATAGTTGAAGAGTTTTTCCCGTTGTTTTCTACACCATGCTCATAGCCTCCATGATTTCGTTTATACTCGAGGCAATCTTTCCAATGGCGTAGCTAGCCTTAACCCTATATAAAAAAATTTATGTTTTGCCCCCCCCCCCAACCTGGATACGACCACGGGTCAAATGCAATGAAAATCTTTTCCCTTATAAACGTTGGACAAACTTAAAACTCCGCTTCTACTTTGTGTATTTTTCGAATAACATCACCCTGTCTCAGACCCTCATGTTTATAGGGCATAAAATAAATAAAATTTATTGATAAATAACAAAGTAATGTAGTTGAAACAATAAAAAATTTCACATAATAAGTTTTGTATATGAATTGTAAGGGGACATTTTAAAAAATAATACAAATAGTTAAAAAAAGCTATATATAAGTTTTTATAAAAATTGCTGCCACAACCCCAAAAATCTTGGCCACATATATAACAAATTTTAATTTTACATATGCAATATTGGCAGCATTTTCAGGCAGCATTTATACCAGGAAAACAATGAGAACATTCAAAAGCCTTTTTTAAGGTGATCCTCAAAGAGTTAATTATAACATAAAATATAAAAAAATTTATTATGAACTAAAATTCATTCGAGAATGAGTATTTAGAAGTGCCCTTGATATTATAAATATATTTGCACAACCCCCCCCCCCCCCCCCACTTTACACCACCTAAAAATTAAAATGAACTTATGAATTTAACGGCTAAATGAACCTTAAAATCATTCTGTCAAAATTAAATGAATCAAAATTTTATTTTATAATTTTAGATAAAGTAGAGATATGAGACAGCGCAACTTAGCGTCCAAAGACAAGCATAATGTTTTTTTAGGATTTTTATCCCTTGAAATTTTGATGCGTTAATAAAATTCAGGGATTGGTTATTAATATTAATTTATCAAATTATGAAGGTATATCACCAATAAAGGCGAAAAAATGGTGTACAAACTATTTTTGGAAAACTATTGGCTTTATATGTGCATGTGGTACATAAAAATATGCAAGATATGTTAAACAATAAGCATGTGAGATGGACAATTAAATTGAATTTAGGATGGAAATTTCGTAAATTTAATAATATTTAATATATTTTGAAAGTGTTAAAAAGTAAAGCCTTTTACTCAATGTTGCAAACGAATTTATAATATCATCCGGGGGAATAACATTTATTAAGTCATGTTCTAAGCTCAATAACCACCTTTTGCATGAACATGAAGTTTTTGGGATAGCCAAAATTATTTTAATCAAAATGATAAAATTTGGAAACACTATTGAGGGCAAAATTTTAATAAGTGCAAAAATATCATTAAATTTTATTTTATTTGAAGATAAAGAATTATAATATATTACAAAAAAATTTGCAATTATTATGAAAGCACTAACACTAAATAATTACCGTTTAGAACTGCATTTTTTTTACCTAATATTAGGGGAGACCGGGGCTAGTCGTAGCCCGGAGTTACTATTATCTTTGTAATTATTTTTTTAAATAATAATGATATATAATTAAAATTTAAACCATATGTGTATTTTTTTATAAAGTATAAGTAAAAAATTTTTTGTTTATAAAAAATAAAATTTAAAATTTTTAAAGAGGAAAAACAATTTTTCGGGGCTATTAGTAGCCTTTTTTGTATTTTGGACATAAAATTTTTTTAGCTGTATATTTTGGACTAATTTAAGTTCTGTCTTATAAAGGGATATTTTTATATAAAAACCGTCTAATAATTAAATTTGCATTTGCAATATAACGTGTTGAATTATTCATTGCTTATAAATGTAGGGGTCGGGGTTAGTCGGAGAGGAGCTAGTGCTAGTCATTTTTCATAGTGTAGACAAATGTCAAGATTTAAAAAAAAATTTATTTTGTTTAATATTAATTTATCTTAGTTTAGTTTGGAATATTAATAGACTATTTAAAGATTTTTTCCATTGCAAAATTTGTCTTTTATGGGTACTTAAATCAGATTGTCCTCTTGACCCTTTTTTATTTGTATTATGTAAAAAATAAACCATATTACATTTGCGTATATGTTTTTTATAAAACATTTATTTATTGATTTAGTTAGCATACACCAATAGGAAGTAAAAACGTAAGGGATAATCTATTCCTCGAAAGGGGCTATGACTTGCCCCAGGCATTTTTTAAATTTTTAGGATTTTGGTTTTTTCAAAATTTTGTGAGAAATCTACTAATTTTTTCCATCTGAATTTTTTTCCTTTAGTAAAAATAGACCTCTAAATTACGTTCTAATAAAAATATTGAAAAAATAATTTTTAGTTTTTTTAAGCGATTTAAATGTTTATGGCTAATTAGTCCCCGGTCTCCCCTATATTTATAGAAACCTAATAATAAAAAATTTTAAATACCTTTTGATTTAACCTACTGCTTGGAGCTAAGGGCTTTAAAAATATGTTAAGCATTAACTGCTTGCTTACTATTTTTCTTATTAATTAATAAAAATAAAGTGGAACTTAATTATCAAAAACTCGGGTTTTAAATTAATATTAATTATTAAATTATGTCAACTAAACAATTTTATACGATTTTCACCCTTTATTGTCTTATACAGCATCTTTATTTGTAATATTATAATTAAAAGTTTTATTCAAAACAATAATAATAACCTTATATTGTTCCTGAATTGAGATAAAATAAAAAAATGGCTTAAGGGGCCCAAAGGCCCAATGTTTTTTTCTTGGGTGGGGGGGGGGGCTATGGGGCCCGGTTTTTGCTCTTGGGGGGGCCCCCCTTGCTACGCCACTGAATCTTTCCCAAGCTAGCGTTGAAATCCGTCTCAATAACACAGGTCTCCAAATAAAATATCCCACAATCCGACCAATAATTCTGATAGAGAATTTTGCGCTGAAAAATAATATGTTTTTAGTTTTTTTCTACGATTACCAGTTTCTTAAATATACGAGGTTGAAAGTGCCAAAAATGCCCTTTTAAGTCTTTTTGAGCTATATTGCCACGGCATTTTTAATATTTAGCGAAAAATAGTAATATATTCATGTAGATTAAAGTTTCACCTATAGGTCCATTCTTTTATTTTTTTCATATCACCCTTATACTCAAATTTATACGCGTTTGCGTAAACCCCTTCTCCTTACTAAAATTCGTCCCACTATGTCTGGAAAAAGGAATTCATTAGAGTTCATACTACACACGCTCTATGAAACTAGCCAAGGGAGAGGGCAGTAAGGGGCGCCTGTCCCCCTCTAAATCCAATTTTTTTTGAAATATATTAAAAATATGGCTAAAACTGCAAAAAATGTTCATTTTGCCCCTCACTAAATCATTATTACCTTCCTCTAAGTATAATGCTGGCTACGCCCATTAAATAAATGAATTTCTTATTAAAAAATTATTTGTGTTGACAAGTAACAGAAGATTCAATTCCTATATCTTTATTTATTGGGAATGTTGCGAATAAAAAGATTTTACCTTAGGTGACAGAATGTAAGAAATCTATTAATTAATTAATAATTGTATCAACTAAGAATTAAAAAAAATCAAGTTTGGTCTATTTTGAACCCCAATCGGGCGTCAGAAGATTCCTGCATCTTGTATTTTACAACGTGCTTCTCAAATTATATTTTAAATAATATTTTTTACCTGCAAAGCCTTGAATTTTGATATTGAATTAAAAAATATGATGATTCCATTGTTAAAAAATAATTTAATTTTCAACTAATCATTTACTGAAATTTTTATGGGATTTCTTACTTATTAGCAATTGAATTTATTGTATGCTAAGAGATAATTTTAGATTCTGAATTCATAAATTGTGTAAAATTTACAAGGGCCTAAAATCATTATGATTTTGGACGGGCATAACAAAAACACTAAACTTGGATTGAGCTTAGCCCAATGAAAAACAATGACTTCGCCTAAGCAGGTGTTATTAATAACAAATTTAGAACCTTAAATGTTTATCTACGCCTATCACAGGCATTAAATGCTAACAACTACAAAAGAATTTTATAAAGGAATTTTATGTTTGTTTTAAAACGGGTATTTATTATCGAGATATTTGTTTTTTTTTAATTTTTAGAACATATAAAGGATAATTACAAAGTGAGACTTCACATCAACATAATAATGTGTTGTGTTATGATTTTTTAATACCAAATTAGCTTTTTATGTTCTCATTTTTACACCAGCCTAAATAGAATTTCAAATCTAAATTTGGCTGGACAAACTCACATGGATGCTACATTATGTATATAGATCTTTAATCAAATTGCAAAAAAAATTTCTTATAAATTTGTTTGATATTTGAAGAAAAAATTTGAATCCCCCCCCCCCCAAAAAAAAAATCTTGCATACCCCCCTTGGGTTGGCCCTGGCGAGCAATTAAGTTATCAAACTGTGATGGGTTTAAAGGGGAAAATTCAAAAAAATATGATAAATGATATAAGTATTAATTCTGTGTGTAGAATAAGGAACGTCGTTAATTTTTAATTTGCCCAGCGATTGTCATTTAGAGATTTCACCTGAAGTAGGAGCATTACCTATGATTGCCTAATATTGCCAATTCATTCCATCGATATCTTGACATCACATTTTTTAAATAAGTTTTCAATTTATTGAGTATAGAAAAACTACGATGATTGATGCATGTGGTGTTAAGAGGACGAGAAAATGTTGTTAAAGATTTTTTGTCGAGAATTTAATTTAAAAATAAATATAAATCTCAGGAGGTATTTATAAATGAGCCTTATATCTGATAAAACATTTATAATTAATTTAATATTTTATTTATATCAATTTATTTTTAAATTTTGGCTAGGGAGGCCTTGGCCTTAGTTACGCAATTGATCTACATCTTTATTTTTTACTATAGGTGAAACGTTTTTATCTAGGTTTTTGAACAAATACAGGGTATCAACTATAGATTATTAATCAGTGGATTAAAAATTATATATAAATAGGATAGGATAGATAACAAACAATATCATTTATTTTGATAGTCAATGCTTTTAGTTTCGAATAAATGCTCAAGTAAACCATAATATTTATAACAATTGAAATGTATAAGAAATTAATTACAATATTAAGCATAATCGCTTAGTTAGCCACTTCCTAGCAATGGGCCGCTCTGGTGTTTTCACGGGAAACAATGTTGAAACATGTATTTTTATAGCAATTTTCACAATCATATTCAAAAATTTTACAATGCATATTATCGAAGATATTAAAATTTTTATGTTTCCAGGTTTCGATAAGTGTCTTGAAATCTTTTATGCAACTAAACTAAAATATTTACCAATTAAATTTAGTTATTAATAAAAAAAATTTGAAATTTTAGCAAAGTGCTTCCCCCCTTGGCTACTCGCCTGATACTAGTTTAAATATGAGGAATATAAATGAGGCATTAACCTCACCTTAACGAATGCTTCGAAATTGTGCACTATCCTTGAAAATGGTGGCCCGTCAACTTTACCGACAATCATCTCACCAAATTCTCCTGGGCCATTTTGTGATTGGTTGAATGGAAGACGAATTTAAATTAGGGGATCTTTTTTAACCGAGGGACATTAAATTCGGCAAGATGGTTTTCGGCGAGTTGATAGGGCACCCTTAGAAATGACTCCACACTTACTTATAGTGCTTTTTAAGATGATTGTTGGTAATTATACAAGAATGGCTCAGTTGAGATTAAAATTGGATTGCTTAAATTAAAAAAGCGATTAGAGCTAAAGTACCTCACGATGGAAGAGATGGCCTTTTAGCGTTTTATAGTAGGCATAGAAATCTGCAACTTTAATACATTATAAACACTAAAAGGTTCCACGAGGCCTATATTAGTAATTTGTTAATGGTTCGTCAACTTGCAACCAATTTGCCGGATAGATTGTCCAAAGGTTATTCCCAATTAAAAAACGTTCCAACAAATTAGCAAATTAATAATTCAATTTCGGATTAAAGTTGAAATTTAGGTATTTTTTATAATAAAATTAATAGTTTTTATAAAAGGTACTCAATTTAGGGCTTTAAGGTGAATTAGGCAAGATGGTTTTCGGCGAGTTGATAAGGCACATTCTTGTAAAACACATGTTAAGCAGAAAATGAAAATTTCTCGATCTTTGTTACAACAAACTTACAAAAACATAGCTATAGGGCAGGAATTAGTTATAAAAGGAAATTCTTACGTTCAGGATGCTAATACTAATGTCACAAACAAAATACTATCTCTTGTGGATCGGGACTTAATTAATCAAGATTATCATCCATTGACCCTTATTAAACAGAAGATACGAAATTTCTTTTACAAAAACTTTTTGAACACCAGGAAGAATCCAATTTTTTCTATTCATGATAACATAAACCCTGTTGTATCCACTTATCAGAATTTTGATGAAATATTTATATCAAAAGATCATCCTTCCAGAAGTTTTTCAGACAGTTATTATATCAATTCAAAATATCTACTTAGAACTCACACATCTGCCCATCAGATATCATTAATTAGAGCTGGTCTAAACAGGTTAGCCTACCAATTTATTATTGCATTTTCTTAGTTTTCTTATTGCTGGTGACGTATATCGTAGAGATGCTATTGATTCTACACATTATCCAGTTTTCCATCAAATGGAAGGTGTTAGATTGTTTACTAGAGATGAGGTAAATAACAATTTAAAAATGAAAGCTCTATACACCTAAAAATTTCAACACATTTTAAGCTTTTTGCCAAAATAGTTGATTATGATCTTAAACTTTTTCATAATGGAGCACGTAATGAGATCTGTCAAGAAAGTCACACTATTGAAACTTCAAAACTCTTAGAGTTTTCATTAAAGAGATCCTTGGAAAATTTATCAAAATATTTATTTGGATCAAGTTTACATATTGAATACATAATAAATTATTTTTACAGAAATAGAAATGAGATGGGTAAATACTTATTTTCCATTCACTCACCCATCTTGGGAGTTAGAAATTAAATTTGAAGGCGAGTTCATGGAAGTTTTAGGATGTGGAATTATGGAACAAAAGATTTTGGACAAAGGTTAGCTTTTAAATTTACAATTTGAAGTTTATTTAAATTAGCTGGGGCACTTAATTGTGTAGGATGGGCATTTGGTTTAGGGCTTGAAAGGTTAGCAATGCTTTCATACAACATTCCAGATATTCGATTATTTTGGTCAAAAGACTCTGGTTTTTTGAATCAATTTAAAATTGATAATCCAGAAGCTGTGATAAAAATGAAGGTAAATTCTATGTTTTCATATCATTTATGGTCTGGTAAGGTTGGTCTTATTATTGTATGCAGTCTTAGATTCTTTTATCTGTGTATTGGATGTTTTTTTGTTTTAAAATTTCCAAAACTTAAACCTGTTGATTAAACTAACACTTGAATAATAGTATAAGATTTGACCATTTTTAATACAACTTTAAATTCAATTGTCGTTTCGTTCCTTTTAAATATTTATTTATTCAAAGACAAAATTATTTATTATCACACTAAGCTATGGATACAGAAAATTTTGTTTATAACTTAATTTATCAAATTTTAATATTAAAACAAGATATATTTAAGTTATGGGTTTTTACATTTCTAGAAACTCTTAAAGGGCCAAATAAAATTTGCCCGTTCACTCAAATTATATTACAAATTCATAAAATTTGTTTAGCAAAATGCAATGCTACATGAATTTGTTTTAAAAATTTTAGCCCATAAGCAAATTTCCTCAATGCGCTAACAATATATCATTTTGGCTTCCCGAACAAAACAAATACAATTCGAACGACTTCTACGATTTAGTTCGTTCGGTAAGTTCCGTAACTCTACCGAACGAAAGCGAACAAATTGATCTGGTGGAACAAGTCAACCTGGTGGATACATATATCAATAAATTGACGGGACGGGAGAGTCATTGTTACCAAATAATATATCGCCATCCTAGGCGAACTTTAACGAAGGAATTAGCTAACTCAATTCATCAAAAGATAGAAGATGCATCGGTGTTAGAATTAGGGGTAACGTTACGCAATAATCACGCAACCATCAGCTGATGGCTAAGAAATTAGTGTGCTAACCTTATCCCGACGAAGAGAAGAATTAAAGGAACCGCCTATAAATTATTTCTTGTTTTGTATTCTTATATCGGAACTATTGTTAATTTATGTGCCCAAGGTTGGACCATGAGTTTTGCATAAAGTCTCGAAAAATATCATTACATTTTTTATTTTAAAATTAGAATATTAATAGTATGTATTTAGAACTGCATAGGGTCTTCTATCCGGCCGGATTCTAAAATTTGAGAACATAAAAATTAAGGGCTTAGGATTTAGGTTTCATTTAAATTAATCATACAACAATAAGTTTATTATTTTGAATTATAGTTTGGTCATTTACTTTGATAAATATTTTGAAATTAAATACGTCAAACGTTTTTAAATTAAAAGACAAATATAAAAACCTATAAATTGCATAGCAACTATTAACACAGGTCTACAAAAAAAATATTCCGCAATCTGACAAATAGAATTTTGCGGTGAAAAATCAAAGTTTTTAGTTTTTTTTACAATTAATAGTTTTTTAGATATACGAGGTTGAAAGTGCCAAAAATGCTATTTTTGAGGCTATACTGCCACGGCATTTTGAAATATTTAGTGAAAAATAGTGATATATTCATGTAGATTAAAGTTTCATCTATAGACCCATTTTTTATTTTTGTATATCACCCTTATACTTAAATTTATACTCGTTTGCGTAAACCCCTTCTCCTTATCAAAATTCGTCCCACGATGTCTGGTAAACGGAGTACATTAGAGTTCATACTGCGTACGCGATGTTTACTAACACATATATCTTTCCCTTCAACTACTTTCCTCTCTTTCTCTTCCATTCCCGCCCCCTTCATGTGCGCTTGGATAGAAATGGGGGCGGGAGTGTAAGAGATGGAGAAAGGGAGAGAGAGATGTGTTAGTAAACAGCGCGTGTACAGTATGTACTATCTCCTTTTACCAGACATCGTGGGACGAATTTTGATAAGGGGAAGGGGTTCACAAAGACGCGAATAAATTTAAATATAGAGGTGTAACAAAAAGAATAAGTTAATGGACCTATAGATGAAACTTTAATCTACATGAATATTTTACTATTCTTCACTAAATATTAAAAAAACCGCCTCAAAAAGGCTTATAAAGGGCATTTTTGGCACCTTCAACCTCGTATATTTAAAAAAAACAGATTATTTTTCAACGCAAAATTTTCTATCAGAATTATTGGTCGGATTGCTGGATGTAATCACAAAGTGAATATATCGCTAGCTGAGAATTGGAGTGCTCTATCTGCACAAAACTCCGAACTGAGATAATTGAGTTCAAAGTTTGAAATGCTATAAAATCTAAACTTATTAATCATATGACTTGAAATTAAGTTTGATAGTGTAAACTATAAGCATCTATAATATATTATTTTAGCCAAAAACGTGGATTTTTTCTTTTATTTTATAAAAAAATTGATTTTTTAAATTTCAGATAGAGAAAAGTAGCTAAATAAAGGGTTATGTACATTAAGGTAAACTATGAAATTTTTTAAATATCTTTGAGTATATAATTAAATTTCTTAGACCAATTTGTAGCAATCATATTATTTACAACAAATACTATTAATGTATTATTTATATAATAAATGATACATATAAAAGAATATCAAATGGAAGTACAATCATTTATATCTATTTTTAAACAAATATTTCCGTTAAAATTTTATCTCTCAATTTTGAATAATCTTAAATATTCTCTTTTAAAAATTTAATTTTTTTCCTATCTCTTGCAAAATTTGCTTTGGCTATAACAATCTTCTTTTTCCATGAGCAATAATGAACAAAGCCTAAAATTAATATTAGTTTTAATCTTTTATACAAATTTTGCCTGTAGTCTAATTTCAACCATTAGTTACAATTTTTTGATTTATCCTCTTGATACTTATAATAATAGTTATGGCTATATTTTTTATATTACTTTTAATTATCTTCATCCGAAATAGTTTATTTATAAATATTTGACATAAAACAATGTGAAAAGTAATTGTAGAGATATTATTCGAATTAAAATTAAAAAGCAAACGATTTATTCACGTGATTAAATGAGCACTTGCGATTGGGTAATTGCAGTTAGAGCAAACCAATTCTAAAAATATTGATATTCGCGATTTAAGCGAAATAAGAACCTTAATAGTGAAGCCAAAAAATTTGCTTTCCACATTTTATAAAAGGTTCATGATAAAATATTTAAAAATCTATGGAATAGCACTTTTACTTTAAAATTTTCAAAAATTGCAGATAGAGCACTCCAATTCTCAGGTAGCGATATGTAAAGCTGTGTAATTTTAAAAAAGCAAGATTTGTTTACATTTTTCCCCAAACTCGGCCCCGTTCAATTTAATTAAATGCTCACCCGACCCTTTTTAGTGCCTTCCCCAGTGGCGTAGCTAGTCCTGGGGGCTAAAGCGCCCCTCAAGAGTAAAAACCTGACCCCTTGCTTCCCCTCACCCCAAGGGAAAAACCTTTGGCCCCTTAAGCGATTTTTTTTATTTTATCCTTTGACTAATAGACTGCTCATCTCTTATATATTCACGCATCAAAAGTGTTGCAAAAACGAGCCATTTTGAAATGTGACGTAGAATTTGTATAGCTATGGATAGTATTGGTCAATAATCATTGATCTTATAATATAAAACAACCCATTTTAATCATTATAGCGATTTTAAAAATTCATCAAACCATTTAAATTGGGCAAAATTCATGTTAGAAAATAAGTTTAAGTGTAGATGGCGCTATAAAAGTTAATATTATTTATAAATTATTAATTTAACAATATTTTAATTTTCAAAAGCTCATGTTGATAAAATTTGAAATGATTTACATATTTCTATCAAAAAAAATATATAAGGCATAACCGAAACCATTATAAGCATAAACCTAACCATTCAATTCACTTTTCAAAATGGATGCCAAAATTTGGAACACTTTTTAAAAGTGGATGAGCAGTCTATTTAGTCTATGATTTTATCTTAAGAACCAACATGGCGATTGTAAGTATTTGTTTGAAAAAACCTTTGATTATTAATATTACAAATAAAGATGCTTTGTAATACAGTTTCAAATTTTATAAACCTGTTGAGCTTGCATAATTCCATAAAATTAATATCCGCATTAAATCCGCAATGAAAAATAGTGGCAAGCAAATAAAGCTTAACTTATTTTTGAAGCCCTTAGTTCCAAACAATAATTTTTGAAGCCCTTAGTTCCAAACAATAGTTTAAAACATAGGTATTTAATATTTCCATTTAAGGAATTTGAACCTCTGCCTTCTCATATATCTTTATCTAATGACAGCTGCACCTCTTCATCTTCAAGTATTAATATTAAATAATTTCAGTATCGAATGCATCATTAATTAGGTGATTTTGAAGAAATATTATCTATTCCCTGCCAGATTTAAATTGTCTTCCTAACGAGACTGAAAAAGGCAAAGAGGAGTTTCTAAAATCATTTCAAAACATATAAGTATAGCTCATATTTTCAAACAACTCAATTGGCTATCGGTCAACATTAAATTTAAAAGCTGATGTTAAGAAAAATGATAACCACCTAGAACATATTGCTTGTTAATTAATATAAAAAAATTCCTGAATTTTATTTTTTCCTATAGCTGTTTGTCACACTTAGTGGTCAGCTCCTTCAAACAGTTTCTCCACGTATTCCTGCATTTAAACCACCTTTCCTGCAGCTCGCACCTACTCAAGTCCATATCTATTTTATGTTTCAATATAAGCTTAGGCCTCCCTCTCTTTTTCTCACCTTCGACTTGCACCTTCTTGATATGTTTTTTCAGGTGATTTTTCTCCCGCCTCTCCAAATGGCCATATCACCTTAATCTTCTTACCACCAACTTTTTCTAAACCGGAATTACATTTAGTTTATCCCCTATGTCTTGATTCCTTATATTGTTCTTTATGCTTATTCTCAATGTTCCTTGCCATGGTCTTTGCTATTTTGTAGATCATTCTTTCCCTTTTACTAGTTAACTTGGCGTTCAAATTCTCGTAGACATTTGTTTTAGCCTTGGCCACACATCGTTTTGCCTCATTTTTAGCTTTCACAAATGCCAATCTTGTTTCTTCATTTCAGTTGCATGACCAAAATTTCTAAAGCTTTTTTTTCAACTTGACTAGGCGCTGCACGTCTTCGTTTTACTGCAATGTCTCCTTATCTTTTTGTATACATGGTTTACCTTTTCCTATAACACATCTCGCTACTGATCGTACCGTGTTAGCTATGTTATTCCCCATATCGTTAGCATTCTGCTGATCATCTATTTGCAGCCGTTCAACTATTTGATCAATGTAAATATCTGAGAATTTTGGTAGCCGGAACCATTTAATTTTCCTATTTAATCTCTTCGGCTTTTGTGTTTTCGCCTTGGAGATGGTATAGTCCATCACAACAAGTCTATGCTGGGCTGCAATAGCTTCACCTGGATAACCCTAAAATCGCGTGAATTCCTTAGTTCTTTTCTTGATATTAAGAGGGAGTTGATCTGCGAAGACCGATTCCCCCTTTTATACGTTATTAGGTGATTTACATTTTTTTTAAGGAGATATTTGTGATGGCCAAATCAAATTTCGACTATTTTTAATATTTTGTCGCCTTCACCGTTTCTCGTTCCGTATTCATTTCCACCATGGTACCGTTCAAATCCCCTTGTTTTGCCTACATGACCGTTCATATCCGCTCCAATTATAACTATCTCGGCTCTGGGTATCATGGCAGCATTCCATCGAATTCTTCCCGAAATTCATCTTTTTCTTCTTCTGTGCATCCTATTTGCGGAGCATAAATGGATATTACATTAATTTGACCTTCTATGCAAAGTTTTAACGTCATGAGTCGGCCACTTTTTCTATGTGGGGCTAATATGGTTGCCACGCCATTTTTATTTGTTTCTTTTGAAGTAAAGTTTGTAGCCTCTATCATCCTTGCATTTGCGCCTTTCCATCTTGTTTCTTGCATAAATGCTATATCAACCCGTGGCTTGCTGAGAGTGTCAGCAACTTCTCGGCATTTTGCAGTCATCGATCCAATATTTAGCTAGCACTCTCTCAATCTTGTCTTTAGCAAACTATTTCTTATATCAGTTTGCGGACGATGTTGTGACCCTCGTCGACTTTGAACATGATACGGGCGCTTACCGTGCGCGTCGTTTACGGAGGACGCCGTAGCGCTTTCTTTACTTTTATTTTTCTGATATAGAGGACTTGGACCAGGGGTGACGCTCGGCTATCCAGGCCTAACAGTCGCGTTGACGATGTGAGATATTTTTAATCGTTTAAAAAGTGCCAGAGGCGAGATTGAACCTGTTATCTCCTTCAAAGATTAATTAGTGCCTCAAAAGCGGACAATATGGCTAAATATACATTTGAAACTAATGGTTCCACCTAAATCCAAATGTATACAAATTTTAAAATCTTCAAAGATATAAATTTCTTAAGGCGAAAAGATAGTAATGAATATTTTTCAAGTGGTATAAATATATATTTTAGATTAGAATAGTTAAGTATAGTATTTAATATTTAAAATACATATTATTTATGGTAAAATCAATTTTCCCCAACGAAGTTTTCCGAGCAAAAACGGAAATATTTCCGGGAAAATTTCCCATGTTGTCATTTCTAAACTAAACCTTTTAATTATAGGAATTGGAGTTGTATTTCATATTTCAGCGTATTTTCTCCGAATATGAACGTTGAGGGAAATATATGTATACATATCCACCTGTTGATACGATAGATATTCATTTGGTGTGTAGGTATAATTTTTTATTATTGTTTTTACTTGTCTACTGCTTTAGTCTTATTCAAGTAAAAATTATAAAACTTTTGCTCAAACATCATTTTTTAAGGTAGATATTTTGAGTTTTGCATTTTTGCCGATGCAAAATCATGCTGGCATCACAAATAGTAGCCATAATTAGTTTTTGTTTTAAAGCATTAAACCAATTTAATGTTTTTAGAATGAATCATGAATTATAAAAAACGCTTTTTCAAATATTTCTTAAATCATAGTTAACTTGATAAAGTATGATTTGTAAAAATGGAGTCGAGAGGTGGTAGAGGAAGAAGATACGTCATATTCTTAGATAAATAAGGGCTGCTTTCATACTTTGATGTACCATTTTGCAAAACACTAAATAAATACTATTAAAGTAATATATCCATTTTGTGTTTTTTTCATTTTTTTTAAATTAAATGTCAAATATTATTAGCACCCAAAATTTTTTTGAAGCATGGAAGTCAGATATAATATATTGAAATAACTAAAAAGGATATAAAGGAGACCGTGTCTACTTTAGCCAAAAAAATATATAAAATGGCGTTAATAAAAATCTACGCAAAAATTTCATTTTTTATTCAATTATCTTTTTTTTTATTTCTACTATAGGAAAAAATTTGAAAATTTTTTTTAATAGTTTTCTCAAAAATTAAGTTTAAATAAACAAAAATCCTAAAAATTTTAAAGTTCTGGGCTAGTCATAGCCTCTTTTGGGGGATAGAAAAACTCTAACCTTTTCACTTATTATTAGTGTGTGCTCTCAAATCAATTAAAAGATTGTTTCATTATAAAAAGCATATAAAATGCAAATAATATGATTGTATTTTATATAATTCAAATAAAAATGACTTAAGTAGACATGAAAGGCAATTCTGAAATTTATAACAACGTTTAATAGTTTTTTGATGTATAATCATAGTCTATATCTATTCCAAATTACATTAAGTTAGGTTATTATCAAACAAATCTCCTGTTTTTTAAATTTTGTCATTTGTAAGACTTAACGAAAAACGGCTATCACTAGCTCCTCTCCGATTCCCCCGACCCCTTTTTTATAAACAATTAATAATTTAACATGTTATTTTGCAAATAAAAACTGCATCATTCGCCGGTTCTTATATAAAAAATATCCCTTTATAAGATACAACTTAAATTAATCTAAAATATACAGGCAAAATTTTTTATTTGAAACATGCAAAATTTTGTCAAGGCTACTAATAGCCCCGAAAAATTGTTTCCTTCTATAAAAATGTTAAAATTCATTTATTTAAACAATAAATTTTTTGCTTATACCCTATCATAAAATACACATATGATTTAAATTTTAATTATATACAATTATCATAAAATAATTATAAAGCTAATAGTAACCCGGGGCTACGACTTGCCCCGGTTTCCCTTAAGTGTAAAGATGTGCGAGGTTGTTGATACTCTTCATGCCTCCATCTCATTTAGGATAAATTCTTTCATTATTTAAAAGATTTTGTGTGTTCTTTTATAGATTAAATCATCTATAAAATTAAAAGTTGGATTATCAAAACTGTGCCTGTAATAGCTCATTTCTCACGCTTTTAATTATTAGCATTGCATCTCCCCTTCTTGGGCCCACCATCATAAAATGCCTTTCTCTAGCACAGCCTATCATATTGTATATAATATCTGCATTGTTCCATTTTAAGATTGTTAAAACTTATAAATTATATGATTTTGCTTTTATGAGTAGACAAAATTATGAATGCACAAAATGGAAAGTAATTTACTAAGAGTTTATGAAGGAAGTCACATAAAAAAGTATAAATTTTAGAGGCGTAGCCAGCACTTTTCCATTTAGAGAGGCCGAACTCGAATTTTACACCAGTGCGGAGGGGTCAATTGCGATTTAAAAAATTTCCCTAGCCATTTCGAATTTTAAGTTTTAGCTTTGTGTTATTGTTAACAAAATGTTAACATGAAAAGAGCATATGACAAGAAGCACCAAGGACATTCATTCATTCGCACGCCAATTGTATTCATATATCAGCAATCCCTAAACTTCACACATTCAACAATTGCATCATCACCACACATTTTGTAATCAATCACATTCATTCGCATTCCATAACAATACATATTAAGCAAGTGTTCACATTCGCAATCTCACATGTTATACGTTTAATTCATTCACATAAATTCAATCTAAAACATTTAAATAAACAAAATCTTCAACATTTTGGTCCTGCAGAGCCGGATCCAGCACTTGGATTATTAAATATGAAACCTAAGGTAGATTCCAAAAGAACAGATATTCTGCACACCATAACTCGTCTTCTCCAGTTTTGCTCAGAAACAGATGATTCACTTAATTTAATCTGCAGACTGGATGATTTAAAATTATCTTACAACAAATTTGTGAATTTAAGTGAAGGTATTTCAAAGGAAGAAGGTGATTGTCAACAGATTTTGGAACTCGAGGATAGGTACTATGAGGCTGTAGCTAAAGTACAAGCAAAAATCAATAATCTTAACCAGAGTAATTCAGCTGCTTTGTCTAAACCTAAACTTCCATCTATAGATTTGCCACAGTTTGGTGGCAAATATGAGGACTGGATCAATTTTTCTGGTCTATTTAAGACTTTGATCCATGAAAACAACAATGTCAGTAATATTGAAAAATGAAACTATTTAAAATTATCAATTAAGGGCCCTGCAGCAAATATCATTGAATCATTAGAAATTACATCCCAAAATTATGAAGTGGCCTGGGATTTACTTCAGAAAAGATATAACAATAAACGTCTTATCATTAATCAACACATCAAGGCCTAATTTCAGTTGGGTACTATTAAAAGAGAATCAGGCCAAGAGCTTGGCCATCTACTTGACAACATTTTAAAACAAACCCGTGCCCTGAAATCACTAAATTGCCCAGTTGACCATTGGGACGACCTGCTTATATTTCTTTTAACCAACAAGTTAGACTCAATCACTGTTAAGGTTTGGGGAAACTCAATAAAAATGGATGAAACTCCAACCTTTACAACCTTTACAGAATTTTTATCACAAAGGTGCCTTGTTCTAGAAATTACTAATAAAATGGACCAAGTTGAACCTATCACCAAATTCCCTGTTTACAGATCCTCAATCAACCTTGCTACTTCTAATCCTTCATGTGTAATATGCAATCAGTCACATTTTGTATACCAGTGTGAAATATTTTTAAATAGTTCAATTAATGAAAAATATGAATGGGTCAAGAAAAGAGTTTTGTGCCTGAACTGTCTTAGGCAAAACCATAATGCCTATCAATGCAGGGCCGGAACTTGTAAGATTTGCCAGAAAAGGCATAATACCTTACTGCATAGGTCAGACTTGACTTATGGCAATTTGCATGAGTCGGCAAACAATACATGCTATGGTCAAAATTCGCAAATTCTTCTGCCAACGGCCATGTGGAAATACAAGATTCAAAAGGTGTATTTCATTCGTGCCGGGCATTGTTAGACTCAGGCTCACAATCAAACTTTATCACCACGAACTTGGCCAATACATTACAAAACAAGCAACATCCCACATCAGTATCTATAGGTGGCATCAATCAAATTCACGCCCCAATCAACTCATACATTTTTACTTGCCTAAAATCTAAATCTAGCCAATTCAACGAATCAACAAAGTTTTTGGTAATCGACAAGATAACATCAAACTTGCCTTTACTCTCTTTTCCTAAATCAAATGTATCCATCCCCGATAACATCACTCTTGCAGATCCAAGTTTTAATAAATCAAGTACATTGGACATTCTTATTGGTGCCGAGTTATTTTGGGACTTATTAAGGGCAGAGCAATTACAATTTGGTAAAGGCCGGTTGGTACTACAAAACACAAAACTTGGTTGGGTAGTTTCGGGCTCCTGCCCTCCTTACAACATAAGTGTCCCAATCGAAACGAAGCTATGTAACATATCCACGCACTCATTGCAAAATCAATTAACTAAATTTTGGGACATAGAAGAAATTAATCAAAAATTACCGATAAGTGAGGAGGAGGCTGAATGTGAAAAAATATTTGAAACGACTTATGTACGTGACACAAATGGAAGATTTATTGTACACCTTCCACTTAGGGCTAATGTCAATCAAATTGGAAGTACCTACCAATTAGCCCTACACAGATTTCTTTCCCTTGAAAGAAAATTAACAAAAAACAAACTGTTATATGAAGAATACACCAAATTTATTCATGAATACAAAAACCTAGGCCATCTCATTCCCACAAATTGTAATAAGCACTCTGAACTCCCTGTGTTTTATTTACCCCATCAAGCAGTTTTCAAACTAGATAGCCTCACCACTAAATTGAGAGTAGTCTTTGATGGCTCGGCTAAATCTTCTTCGGGAGTTTCTTTGAATGAAACTCTTATGGTTGGTCCTAAGGTTCAACAAGACCTTATACCTATTCTCTTGAGATTTCGCAAACACAACATTGCAATTACTGCGGATATAGAAAAGATGTACCGACAGATTCTGATAACCCCGAAACATACCCAATTACAAAGAATATTATGGCGAGATGACAAGTCACATCCAATTAAATCATATGATCTCTTGACTGTCACCTATGGAACCTCGGCGGCTCCCTATTTAGCAATCAAGACTCTTCAACAATTGGCAGAAGATGAATCCATAAGGTTTCCCATTGGATCTTCCAAGGCTAAGGAGGATTTCTATGTGGATGATTTACTAACCGGAGCTTCTAATATTCCTGAGGCCAAGGAAATTATCCTTCAAATTCAAACATTGTTAATTAAGGGCGGTTTTAAGTTAAGGAAGTGGGCCACAAACTCAACTTCCTTATTCGATCATTTGTCGACAATATCCAGTGATGACATTATACCATTAGACAAACACAACAACACCAAAACTTTAGGAGTAATTTGGAATCCGCTCACTGACAATATCAGATTCAACCTAACGTCGGAAGTCGAGGACAAGAGAATGTCAAAACGAAGCATTTTATCAAAAATAGCGCAAATCTTTGATCCGCTCGGATTAATAGGTCCAGTTCTAACAAGAGCAAAGTTATTCATGCAACAACTTTATAAGCTTGAAATGTCATGGGACGAAACATTGCCGGAACAGTTTGTAAAAAAATGGGATTCTTTTGAAAATCAATTCACATCACTTTGCGCACTCGACATTCCTCGTCGTGTTATCACACATTGTAACCCCGCAACTATTGAAATTCATGGCTTTTGTGATGCTAGTGAAATTGCTTATGGGGCATGCATCTACATTCGATCGGGTGAGGATGGAAAATGGGCAAGCAGATTGTTATGTTCCAAGTCTCGAGTAGCGCCAATAAGAAGCATTTCAATTCCAAAACTCGAACTATGTGGTGCTTTGTTATTAACAAAATTACTAAATAGAGTGCTCTTATCTCTACAGCTATCGGTGTCTGCGACAATATGTTGGACTGATTCTACAATAGTTCTAGCATGGTTGAAAGGCTCTCCACGTGATTGGAACACGTTCGTGGGTAACAGAGTGTCAAAAATACAGGAATTTAAAAATTACCAATGGAGTCACATCAGAACCTGCGAGAATCCAGCTGATGTATTATCAAGAGGCTGCTCACCAGCTGAACTAATTAATAATAATAGATGGTGGGTAGGACCTGCATGGCTTTCTACTAATTATACGGTTAAACCAAATCCCCTAAGTGAAACATCCCGAACGCAAAATTGTCAGCTTAACAACTACAGTAAAGCCCGACTCAATTTTTAATCAATATTCAAGCTTTCGCAAACTCACACGGATTGTTTCATATTGTTTAAGATTTTACACTAATACAAAACATAAGGCCCGCAACAGCGGCCAATCGTACAACAAACCATTGTCTACCAACGAGCTTGATAATGCAAGGCTAACAATATTAAAAATTGTGCAAGAGAATGAATTTCCATCAGATATAATTTCATTACGCAAATCAAATAAGGTTGTTGATAATAGCAAATTATTGTGTTTAAACCCCTTCTACCACGAAGGGTTAATTAGAGTAGGCGATAGACTTGAAAATGCAAACATCCCCTTTTCGCAAAAACACCCAATTCTTCTTCCTAGAAACCACCATGTCACCTATCTAATAATCAAAATGTATCATGAAGATTTTTTTCATACTGGGATACAAAACACTTTAGCTAATATACGTACTGTGGACTGGCCTGTCAATGCTCGATCGATTGTTAAGAACGTAATACGAAAATGTGTTACATGTTTTAAAACCAATCCAAGAGGTGAAAAATACTTAATGGGTAATCTTCCAAAAGGCCGAGTTTTACCAACCAAGCCGTTTTACCACACAGGGTTAGACTATTTTGGGCCTCTTTTATTGCGGGAAGGAAGACGACGGAATAGTAAGGTCAGCAAATCGTATGCTGCTATATTCATATGTTTTAACACCAAAGCAGTTCATATTGAATTAGTATCAGATCTTACAACAAATGCCTTTTTAACGCACTTAAGCGTTTTGTTGCCAGAAGAGGCAAACCAGCCTACTTATATTCGGATAATGCGACTACATTTATAGGGGCCAACAAGGATTGTTTCATCTACAAACTTTGCTTACAGGCAAAAACCAAGAAATAATAGAATCTAAATGCGCTGAAGAAGGTATAACCTGGACCTTTATTCCGCCTGGAGCTCCTCATTTTGGCGGGTTGTGGGAGGCAGCAGTTAAATCAACAAAACACCATTTAAGAAGGATATTGGGACCGCACATTTAACATACGAAGAAGCTACAACCCTATTGATCCAAATTGAGGCTATTATAAACTCGAGACCTCTTACCCCATTGTCTGACGACCCAAATGACTTAGCATGTCTCACTCCCGCCCATTTTTTAATCGGAACATCATTTGCTTCAATTCCTGAAAGGGATTGGACCAATGCAAAGGTTAATACGTTATCAAGATGGCAACACATTGAGTTGCTTAGGCAACAATTTTGGCGCCGATGGTCAAGAGAATACTTAAACCAGCTACAAATGCGCAGAAAATGGAATAAGTCATCGGTTGGAGTTAGGGTCGGCCAACTTGTCATAATCAAAGATGATAATATGCCTCCGGTAAAGTGGCCTCTAGGACGTATCCAAATTATTCACCCTGGTGCAGATGGAATTGTAAGGGTAGCTACTATCAAAACTATTGGAGGTCTTATCAAAAGACCAGTTGCCAGACTTCACGTCTTACCAATTAATGACAACATTAATGACTTGCCCGATTTAAAGGACTCCACAACTTTCGCGGGGGGGGGGCAGAATGTTAACAAAATGGTAACATGAAAAGAGCATATGACAAGAAGCACCAAGGACATTCATTCATTCGCACGCCATTTGTATTCATATATCAGCAATCCCTAAACTTCACACATTCAACAATTGCATCATCACCACACATTTTATAATCAATCACATTCATTCGCATTCCATAACAATACATATTAAGCAAGTGTTCACATTCGCAATCTCACATGTTATACGTTTAATTCATTCACATAAATTCAATCATAAACAAAATCTTCAATAGTTATTTTCAAAATTTACTTCAACTCGTACCTTTTAATGAGATGGGTAAATATTGTACTTATTTCCCTTTAACTCACCCATCTTGGGAGTTAAAGTATGAATTTGAAGGGAAATTCATGAAAGTTTTAGGATGTAAAGTTTAGAACCAAAGATATGAGAAAAAGGTTAGATATTATATACAATTTGAGGTTCGTTCAAAAAACCTATCATTAGCTGGGATACTTGATCATGTAGGATGGCATTTGGTTTAGTGTCTAAAACATGAGTAATACTTTCACACAACATCCTAAATATTATATACTTCTTCTTTTTTATCAAGTATTTGGTCCCACAGCCATGGGATACGTTTTTATGATTCTCTTCCATCTGGATCGGGTAGATGCCATGTCTTGATTTGATCTCCTTACATTTCATATTTTTGTCGACTTGCCCTTTCCAAGTGACATGAGGTAGTCCTCTTCCTCTTTTTCCGCTACCTTCATGTCCAGTAATTTTCAATTTTCATCATTCGTCTCCCTTCTAGGTGTATGCCCCCATACCACCCTAGCTGATTTTCGTTAATCATGACCGCTATGTTGAATACTCATTTTTGTCATTAAATCATTCGTCACATGGTCGAGGTTAGTATACCCCAAGCTCCACACTATCATTCTCATCTCCGTGACTTTTAATAGCTTTTCTTCCATGGTGTTTAATGCCCATGTTTCACTTCCATAGAGTAACATCGGTCTTGCGATGAATTTTTAAGGATAGCTCTTTAACCATATTGGCATTTTCTTGTCCACCGGATACACTTCGCCATGTAAGCCACCTTTTTTAAACCTGGACATTGATTTCCGTTGCGCAACGTCCTTATTGATGTAACATCGAGCAGAGTGTAACCCTGTCTACTTTTGGGTACTTTATGTGGTCATCTAGCGATGGGATGCCTGTAGCGTTAATCTCCATGTATTTCGTTTTTCAATCGCTATCCTTTAAACCATATCCAGTTACGCGTTTGATTACTTTACTGCTCATCGAATACTTTCTCCTTTGTCTCTTCGCATATTACGATATCATCGGCACATAGCATACACCATGGCGATTGCATTTGAATGTCTCTCGTTATTAATAAAAAGGGACTTAGAGCAGATCCTTGATATCCAGCTTAACCGGAAAAGGTTTAGGTTCTCCAAATGTCGTCCTAACGCTCGAATTCGAAGCTTCATAAATATTTTCATAAATCGTATATATGCGTTAGGCACCATATTAAATTGCGAGGGACCGTGTCATAAGCTTTTTCCAAGTCGATAAAGACCATATGTAAGTCCCTTCTTTTATCACCCATATCCATCAATTATCTTAGTGCAAAAATTGGGTCGATTGTGGATTTGCTGGCGATAAAACCGAGTTGATTAGTCGATATTTCCACCTTGTTTTTCGGCCTTGTTACAAGATCATTTCCATAAGCTTTACGGAGTAACAAGGTAAATTGATACCTCTGTAATTGCCACACTCCTCAGGGTCTCCTTTGCCTTTTAATAAGGGTATAAAATTCGCTCTACTAACAATATTTTGTTAAAGAGGTCGTCATAGTCATAACTCCTTCTTCACGGCATCCGAGCAATGCTTCCGTGGGTATTACATCTGTGCTAGCTATTCCTTTTTGCATCTTGTTGTTCTGTGTCCTAATTTTATTCTCCTGAAAGAGAAACCATATTTATGCTTGACCCAATATCGGGAAGTAAAACTTTGTCATTTGCTATATTCAAAAGTTTCTATCCTTTCCACCTTACAAACACTTCCTTCTAATTAAATAAGGTTTGACGATTCTCGGTTATGACTATTTAAGGACTCCGACATCGCCACTTTTCTTCTCCCTTATCTTGGCCAATTTATATATAAGCTTGTCGCCTCCTTAATGGTCCAGTTTGTTTGCAATCTCGGTGTACGCGGCATTCTTCGCTATTGAAGCGGCCTTTTAACTGCTCTCTTTGCCTCCCTATCCGCTTGATAATCCTCCAACGTTTTTGATTTATGCCACCGTCTATATAGCTTTTTTTCTTTCGGTAAAATCTCTAACCGATTGATCCCACCACCATAGTTTCCTATTCATGGTTTTGCCTCCTTTGGTCTGTCCTAAAACTCGTTGTTTCCTTGATGTCGTTGGTCAGCGTCTCCCAATCGTCGTCTCATTTTGCAACTTCTTTACATCCAAGAGTGGGGAGGCTTTTTGAGGATATTTATTGTTCGTTGACCATTAGTGTTTCGTATCGATTTCGAGGTTTATAAACCCTTCTTTGAGGAAATACTTTTTTTTCAATATTTATTACAGGTGGACGATGTTGCCTGGCGATTTATTTTCCCAGTATTTTGCAACCGTTGATACTACATAAGTCCTATCGTCGTATGAGCAGAATGTACATTTGACTAAAATGCTTCTCACTTTTATAAATCACAGTATCATATTCGCGCTTTGAAAAATAGGTGTTAACCGCCCTGTCACATGCTTGGTATACTTGTAGAAGTTTTACCCTTCTTTATTCTTTAGACCATGCCCATAGCCTTCATGGTTTTGTTCATACCCAAGCTTACGTGGGCTTCAAAATCTGCCCCAATAATTAGTCTTTCTTTTTCCCTATTGCTTGCATTTCCTTTTCATAAACCAAAGACTATCTCTTTCTCTAATTTTATAGACCATTTAAAAACCATACGTGCAAATAAAATTCAGGAGGCACCCTTGTAATCTTCACCGCACATTATCCTATCCGAACAACGCTTGTCCTCCACACCTTGTCCTTAAACGATTCGTAAACGATAGATTTCACCCACTCTAGAAAAGTTTGTGTACTTCTCCTCATTCCCGAGCTTTGGTTCCGATCCACCTCGTCTCTTGTAAGCAGGCGATGCATGGGCGTAGCCAGGGGGCAACGGAAGGGCGGGTGCCCCCCTCTAAATCCAAACGATGTAGAAATGTTTTATAATTTAGCTAAAATGTCAAAAATGTTTATTTTGCCCCTGCCTAAATTATTTTTGCCCCCTCTAATTCCAATGAGCATTTTGATCGCATTCTTTCCACAACTAGTTTTTCTATAACCGCCTTTTTTGTGAGTCGGGCAGTAATTTTAGAGTGTTTTTTACATTACACGGATGGGGTATGCAGTGCGCGTCGTTTGTAGAGGACGCCCTAGCTTTTTTTAAAGTTTTGTTTAAAACTATCAAGATTTTAGAATTGGTAATTGTTTCCGGCCTGACGCGAACCATCCACCTTTTGCACACGGACATGGGACCGTCGTCGCTAATGTTAAATATTATTTTGGTCAAAAACTCTGGTTTTTTTAAATTAATTTGAAACCGATAATCCATAAGCTGTGTTAAAAATGAAGGTAAATTTTATGGTTATATATTATAAATGCTCTTGTAAGGTTGGTCTTGTAGCCATTTTAATTTACTTTTTTTGCTGTACTCGAAAATAGATACGTGTTTATCCTTTTAAATTACAACCTAAACTTTGTGGACTAGGCTAATACTAAAATAATGTAACCAATTGTATCCTATTAATTATGCTGCTTTAATTTAATTGTCGAATTGTTATTTTTTAAAAATTTGTTTTAATCAGTTTAAGATTAAATTACTTTTTTTTGATAAAAAAACTTAGAAATGGATTTTGAAGAAATTATATTAGAATCTTAATCTTATATATAAAAATGAAACTATGTGTGTTTGTGTGTTTGTTTGTATGTTTGTGTGTATGCCACCACCAAATTTGGAAAACTACCAGACCGATTTGGCTCAAAATTTCACAGTTTATTTCCCATACACCGGAGCATGTTTTAAAATTTGTTTGAGCCAAATCGGTCCAGTAGTTTTTGAGGGGTCACGTTTTTTTGTTTTATACCTTGTTTTATACGTTTTAGCACTTAATAATGACGTCATATGACGGATAGGATATGAAGCTTAAATGTTTTATTGCTGCATAAAAATTTTCTTTCATATTAAATCAGGTCAGACCCGTTACCATATGAATGAACCAGAGGAATATAAACATTAGATTCTACAATAAGTATTAATATGCTCTTCCCCAATTAATTACATATATGCTTTTTATTCCATATAAGAAGCTTTTCCGTGTAAATTATATTATTGGATAAACTTATTTGGGTTATATCTATACTGCGTTATGAATATTTTATGTTTTTAGTCAATTATTCATAAAGTGTAAGTCTTCAGCCATTAGAAACACTTAAAAAGTTTCTAGAACAAATATATTCTCGCAATACCCTATTATCATAATTTAAACCAATATTTCTATTTAAACCAATATTTATATTTAGCAATCTTCGTAGCAGTGGTAAAAGTAATACAAATCAACTTAATGCTAACATTCTAGCGTTGGAAGCTTTATCAAAGGTATTTTTATTGACTTATAGATGCATTCAGGGACAACTTCACGAGCTACCGAATCAGCTAAAGAGCGAATCGAAAGACTAGCCACTCAACACTTACGAGCCACAACTTCACGAGCTAGGATATACGACATTTTTGGTTTTTCCATCAGCAAAAATGAACAGATTCCTCGGTGTGCCAACTCTGGAGCAAGCAACATATAATTGACCATGTGAAAAACATGATTTTTCCAAATTTAATCCAGCAACGCTCAGTGATTGTCCTTGGGCTTTATTGATTGTAATTGCAAAAGCTAAGCGCACAGGGAACTGTAGGCGCTTGAATTCGAAGGGCAAATTGGTTGGAAGCATTGGCATGCGCGGAATCAGTACATCTTCTCCTTTGCCGCTAATGATCGTCGCTTCAATGACGTTTGGCAGTAGTTGTTTTACGGCAAGCCTGGTTCCGTTACACAGCTTAGGTGGATTTAAATTGCGAAGCATTATAGGTGAGCCAATTTTCAGAGTCAATTTGTGAGGTGGCATTCCCGATGGTTCCAAGAAATTTAGAAATTCAGTTGGATAATTTACCGCCTGATCTGCATCAATAACTGTGTCAACGATATGTAAGTAAATGGTTCACCGGGAATGTTCAATAGGATGCGATCATTAATTTTGTTGACGTCGTCATTCTTCGGAGCCAAGATTGCCCGTTCACATAGACAGTCGTGATTTGTGAAGTTAATAGCAATTTCCGGAAACACCAGATTTTCGACATTTTCAATTGATGACTGTATGTTGCAAAAGTGCGATGGAAATGATTTTCGTGCGCTGTGGGTTCAATTGGAAATTTACTGTTTCCCAAGTGCAACAGTTGATTGGCAAATGGTTGAGCCAAATCATCTTGAAGTAAATGAACACGCATGTTGGTGGTTAGCGTGATTATCTTCACACTTCTCCAAAGATATGACGCTTTCAGGCAAGCATTGAGCTCATCTGAGGGTGTTGACTTTGGGATGACTGGCAAGATTTGACGAAAATCACCGGCTAGCAGTAAGAGACCTCCTTTCATTGGACGTGCAATCTGTCTCAAATCTCGGAGTGTACGATCCAGCGCCTCGAGTGCTTTTTTATGTGCCATTATACATTCATCCCAAATGATGATTGTGCATGTCTTTAGTACCGTGGCAATATCCGAATTCCTACTGATGTTGCAAGTAGGAGTTTCATTTATATTTAGATTTAATGGGAGTTTGAAAGTTAAATGTGCTGTGCGGCCTCCATCGAGTAGCTTGGCTGCTATGCCCGATGACGCGACAGCGAGAGCTATCTTATTATTTCTCCGAATTTCAGCCAATATCAGATTAAGAAGAAATGTTTTTCCTGTTCATCCTGGCGCATCTAGGAAAAGTAGGCCTCCGTTACCGTTTGTGCCGTTTATGTTTATGTTTTTCTAGATCTTCCAATCGAAGGACGGTGGGGTGGAGAGGAGTTGTCAAAATTATGTTTTTCCAGATCTTCCAATCGAAGGACGGTGGGGTGGAAAGGAGGGATGGCGGGCGCATTACGGATTTATTTTCATCGTTTATGTAAGTGTCTAAAAATGTAAAACGACGATCATCAGCGGCAAAAGTAAAGGAGAAGATGTACTGATTCCGCGCATGCCAATGCTTCCAACCGATTTGCCTTTCGAATTCAAGCGCCTACAGTTCCCTGTGCGCTTAGCTTTTGCAGATAAAATCAATAAAGCCCAAGGACAATCACTGAGCGTTGCTGGATTGAATTTGGAAAAACCATGTTTTTCACATGGTCAATTATATGTTGCTTGCTCCAGAGTTAACACACCTTTAAATTATTTTTTTTTGGTGTCAGGAAATTTTTTTTTTAAATTCTGCCTCACCCTAATTTAAAACCTGCGTACGCCCATGTTAAATCAAAGTCATTTTTTTGCTTATTTTCCACGTCAATTATTATTATTATAGGACGGTCGTGTTACTCCTGCGTGATTATAAAAATACATATTTTATGAAGATGAAAGAAAGAAATCCCTCCTGCGTGGCTAAATAAATTAAAGTGGGCCTGAACCTTGGACCCTCTTTAACTATCTGTTTAAAATTTTTATACTAAACACTTACCAATTATATTTGATATATTCTAAATCTATTGAAATTTATCTATAAGATGATATATATTCTGCTAATACACCCGGGTAAATGGCAAAACAACGTTTTGTTTTATATAATTTATTCTTAAGTTACAATAGAAAAAAGAAGTAAAAACATTTAGTAAAACACGGTTATCTATACGCAAAAAACCTATTTTAATTGCTATGCAATTTATGGGCTCGCTTTTGGTTGTTCGTCCGTCCAGTGCTGTCCAACTTGTATTTTATAAGATAAACTTTTACAATTGTTAGCCTAAAAACTATTTAAAAAGCCTAATAAAAGTTTCTCGATAACATAAAAAAACTATTATAAATTCATACATATAGTGGATTAAAATGTTAGTCCATTCATAGTCCAAAAATTTGTTAAAATTTATGGAAATTTTGGCTAAAATCTCAAAAAATGATCAATTTGCCCCATCATTATTGGCCCCTTCTAATTCCAATGCTGGCTCTGCCTATGTTCAAAAGTAAATTGACTCAATGCGATAACAATAAATCATTTTAAGTTATCTAACAAGGCAAAAACAATTCGAAAGATTTCTACGATTTAGTTCGTTCGGTAAGTTTCTTAACTCTGCCGACTTGGTGATAAATCTATTCATAAATTAACGGGCCGAGTGAGTCATTGATACCAAATGTCGCCATCCTCGGCGAACCTTAACGAAAGAATTAGTTTACGCGATTCATCAAAAAATAGAAATTGCATCGTTATCAGAACGTTACGCAATAATCACGCAACCGACAGCTGATGTCTACGAAATTATCACGTTTACCTTACGCCGACTGAAAGATATTTAATCGCGTCAACGAGATATTTTTTTCTGTTTTGTATTTTTTACGATTGATTGTGCTTAAGATTACATCATGAGCTTTGTATAAAGTCTCAAAAAATAATAATATTTCATAATTGAGAAAGATTCTAAAAACTTTCATATCGCACAATAATGCTTTAATAATTCCAATAAAATTGGGTAAATTAACTTTGTGATTTAGCGAATAACTTTTTTGTAAAGAGTTAATTTATAAATAGAGGCTTAATTCTTAACAGAAATGATAGTGTTATAGATACATGGGCGTATTCAGTATCAGTATGAAAAGGCGGATAGCTAATTTGCATTAAAAATATTATATTTAGGGTGGGCAAACATAACCCTCTCAGACTTCCATTGATTATACATTTGAATAAACAGATTATAGCCCTAGGCATTCACGGTTATGCCAGGGGGCGGGAGAAGGGAGCCCTCTCTTAATTTAAAATAGCAGCGCCCATGAATAAAAGGAAAAAAATAAAATAAATTATATTGATTAATTGATAGATATCATTCATTTCAGCCTAGCAACTTTTAGCTTTTAATTAAACGTGCTGTGTGATATATTAATTAATAAATACAAAAATTAAAATCTTGTAGGGAAAAAGTTCATATAAATAAGACGTTGACGTTTTCAAAGCATTAATTTATTTAAAAACATTAGTCTATAATTGAGAGAAGGTAGGATGGCAAAATAATTAAATGATAAATATATGGAACAAGAGCATAATTAACGTGCTATTATAATATTGAAGAAAAATTTTCATATTGTTAAGTTATGGTGGAGGAGCAAAGGAAGTTGACATAGAATGCAAGCTCGCACTAGAATTAAAAGCTGTTGACCAAATTGAATTTTGGGACACATTAGTCACTTGAGGTGGTGAAGAGGTAAGAGGTGAATTTTCGATAGATTGACCAAAAGTTATAAAAGTGGGAATATGGTTAGAGACCTCACCGTCTGAGATTGAATGTGCAGTACTTGAGGATACAACTTTGGAAGTAATGTTGCCTGGAGAAAATGAATGAATAAAAGTTGTTAAATCGTCAGCTGTTTTTGAAGGAGAAGTTAACGTTTTATTAGGAGGGATACTCGAGAATGAAGATTTTGATAATACGGTTAAATTTGCAATGAATGAGTTTATTAAAGTTGTTTTGGTCTTAGCTTTTTTTGAAGGGGTGAATAATATTTGTTTGTTAACAATATTAGTCTTTTTGCCTGAATGACGGTGTTTTACATATTGCATTCCTTCGTTATACTTTTGTTTTAAAGCATCGAAGATCGGATCTGTCGGAGTAGAAGTTATAAATGTATATGACTTTTTGCTTTGTTTCTCTTTTTTCTTGGAATGCTTATCTGCCAAAGTCTCATCAACGATCAACGAAATTAGAACTAAAGCAAACAAACAATATTGCAAATTAACCATAATCAATTTAAGAAAAACAAATGTAATAAAAAATAAATAATAAAATTTATAAAACTTATTATAGAATGTTATATTCTTAAATATCACGTATACGTCATTAATGGAACAGGCGTAATGGGCTAACTAAAAGTGGTGTTGTTTCAATCAAACCTAATTTTGCAAGCTTACATTAACTAAAAGAAAATGTAAGCAAGTATCATTTATAAATACTAGCTGACCCGACAAACGTTGTTATATACATTATTCAAGAAAATACTATAAGTGTATGGGTATTAGAGGTGTTTTGATCCGATCCGATCCGAGGGGTTTTTGAAAAATTCTATATCCGTCCGGTCCGATCCGAGTTTTTTAAATTCTAAATCCGATCCGATCCGAGTTTTTTAAAATCTAAATATATCCGATCTGATCCGAAATTTTTAAATTAAAATTTTACGAACAGAACTTTTTGATGATTAAATTCAAAATACATAAAAATAAGGTATAACAATTTTAATAGACCTGTAATAAATAAAAAATTTTATTTGACTAATTCCAAATTATCATATAATAATAAAGAATCTAAATTTTCTGGTTTAATTCGCGTTCTTCTTTCTTCTAATGTTCTTCCAGCCACCGAGAAATTTCTTTCCGAAGTAGCAGGTATAGCTAAAACTTTATTTGCCAGCTTATAAAGCCTTGGCAGGACTGTTTGATATGAAACCCACCATTTCAGCAAATCTTTTTTTAAATCATATTTGCAATCTTCATTTTTTAACGAAAGGTAAATTGAGATTTCATCGGTAAGGTGGGAGGTGGTATTGGGCTTTAAAAATGGTAAAGTAAAAAAAGAATGCAAAGATAATTATGAAAAGGTAAAAAATTATTAATTTAATTAATTAGAACTTATTGTTGTTTATTTTAAATTTGAAAATCCGATCCGACTAAAATAAGATGTTGATCCGATCCGATCCGATCCGACTTCCAAGTCGGATTGATCCGTGCACACTTCTAATGGGTATGTGGTTATTATTAAAATAAGAATGGGGCGTTGTGACAATGTTGGCCTATAAAATGACAATACACTAATCATTTATTAATTTCATTTTTTATACTTTTAATTGCTATGCAATTTATGGGCTTGTTTTTGGTTGTCCGTCGTCCGTTGTCCGTCGTCCACCAAGTTATTGGCGCCAGCTTTGTGACCTGGATGTGTCGGGTTCAAGCCAGGGAGGGTACGAATTATTTTTAATTTTTTTAAATTAAATTAATATTTTGTTCTTGTTAATACCATTGATAATATAACTTTTTGACCGTCCGCTGGCTACTGACCGATGAAATATATTGATCTAAACATAAAACACAACTTTTAATTGCTATGCAATTTATGGTATTATTTCATTATCTATATAAATAACATAAAAACTTCTACTATTTTAAAACCAGCATGGTGTGACGGGTTATAGCGCCGGCTTGTAAACAGATGCCTTTACTGATGTGTGTTCAAATCCCGGAGAGGGCAAAATTTTTATTTTTTTTAAATTAAATTAATATATTGTTCCTGTTAATAACATTGATGATATGACTTTTTGGTCGTCCGTTGGCTACTGACCAATGAAAAAAATGACCATTGGCCAAATAAATCGAACTTTTTTTTCCGTTTTGAATTGGTTAACATTAATAATTACCCTATGCCCTTCCCTACAAGGGTCTATGCCTCTACTGATATGGGTCCCTGTGCCCCTACAAAAGGCCTATGCCTCAACTGATGTGGGTTCGAATCCCGGAGAGGGCAAAATTTTTATTTTTTTTTAAATTAAATTAAAATTTTGTTCTTGTTAATACCATTGATAATATGACTTCTTGATCGTCCGCAGGCTACTGACCAATGGAAAAAATGACCATTGGCCAAATAAATAGAATTTTTTTTTCGTTTTTAAATTGGTTAACGTTGATAATTACCCTATGCCCTCCCCTACAAGGGCCTATAACTAATTAACTAATTATTTTGCATTTAATACCACCCCCCTATAGGCATTCTCGCCCCTTCCCACCTTTCTCGCCCATAAATTGCATAGCAAATATGCTTCGTTTATACGGAGTATAGAAGAGTTTCCCCTTCCCTTCCCCTACTCCCATTCCCCTCTTCCTCTTCCCACGAGGGCCGAATGCCCGAGTTTATTAAATAATTTTTGATACCTATATATACATCGAATTATGACGATTAAAAAATAATTCATCATCAATCTCTAAGTGCGATGGAGTATACAATATTTTTGGTTAGTCCATCTTTAGCCAACACAAACAAACGGGATGGTTTACCCAGGCGAGAACATGCCACGTATAGCTGTCCCTAAGAAAAGCATGATGTGCCCAAATCTAAGCCACAAATATCCATCGTTTGACCTTGAGCCTTATTAATTGTCATTGCGGATGTTAATCTAATTGGAAATTGAATAGGTTTGAATTCAATCGGCACATCTTTGGGAATCATAGGGATTCGTGGCAGCAATACATTTTCACCTCGGAATTTGCCATTAAAAATGGTGACTTCGATAACATTTTTCATACATTTGACTAATCGTCTGCCATTGCACAGCCGTGGTGGGTTTAAATTACGAAGCAAAATTACCGGAGATGCAACCTTCAATTGTAAAAGGTGCGGTGGCATGCCTGACAAATCCAATGAATTTAAAAACTCAATTGGTATTAAAGCTTCTAGCATCGCAAACTGTATCGACAGATTTGTATGACACCAAGTCACCTGGAAACAACTGTAGTATCTTGGAATTTAAATTATTGACATCTACATTTTTTTCTGACAATATTGCTCTTTCAGACATCCAGGCAAGATTTTTGTACTGTGTATATAAATATGGAAATATGTGGTAGAGAGAGCATTTTGCGATTCGACCATTGTGCAAAAAATCCGACGGTAATTTTATGCATCCAGTATTTTAATACAAAGCAACTTTTCCATCACGATGTATCTTTAAGCATATGAACGCGCATGTATAATTTCAGTTCTAATTTTTCAACATTACGCCACACTGACGATGATTTTGAGCAAGCGTTGATCTCATCAGCGTACGTTGAACGTGGAATGACGGGAAGTGTTTGTCTGAAATCACCTGAAAGGAGTAACACAGTGCCGCTAAATAGGTTGTCATTGTTTTATATCCTTCAATGTCCTGTCCAATGCCTCAAGGGAATGTTTGTGTGCCATAGTACAATCATCCCAGATGATAACTTTACACCGTTTGAGTACTGTGGCCATGGACGATTGTTTTTTATGTTGCACACTGCTTCTAGGTTACTTTGGGTATTTAGTGGCAGCTTAAATGCAGAATGAGCTGTTCTGCCTCCATCTAATAATTGCTGCAATGCCAGATGATGCAACGGCCAATGAGATGCCATTTTTTGATCGTATCTCGGCAAGAATTATCGAAATGAAAAATGTTTTGCCAGTTCCACCTGGTGCATCCAAAAAAAAAACCACCTTGTCCTGTTGAAATTGCCAGCATAATGCGGTCGTAAATGGATTTTGTTCATCATTTAGTAGTGGGACATTGCGAGTAACAATTGCTGCCATTTCTACAGTATTATACTGCAGTCCAAGACTCATATTAGTGTTGAGTAAATTAGATGCACTTCGATTTGCTGAACTCATACCAAAATGACTAATTTTTAAATTGGCAATGACAATGCAAAGATCTTCAATAGCTATCAATGCTTCATTGTACATTGCGTTGCTGAATGATAGATCGTTGCACCTTGAACGATATCGATGTAATATATCATCAGCCATTATCTTTGTGCTTATCCCACAACGTCTGTGCTCGGGCCAGGAAACATTTAGTCAACACTATAGCGAATAGTAGACGAATGTGTATTGCTGTAGAGTTTAAAGCTGCATCAGTAAGCAAACTGTCCCAATGGTTGTCATCTTCTAGCAAGCCTAGTGCAAGGCATGCATCTTTATACGTTGGATACTGATGTTCATTTACTTTACGTATATCATGAAATGACAATGGGCCGGTGGCATTTACCAACAACAATCGCGGATGATGATGGTAGAAAAATAAAGTTAACATTCAGTAGTGTCGGCGTTGTTCGCAATAACGTCTCGTAAGTGAATGTATTCTTTCGCACGCAGTTTCTGTTGGTTATATCTTAAGTATCGTAGACGTTAGCTCTCTATCTTCATTTACATGTCGACCATGAATTGTTGGCAAAGCTCACGACAGCGTAGTATTACGTTGTCTTGACCGCGTCAAATCATCAAACGATATGCATAAAAATCCTTCGAGCTAACCTTCTTGTTTGTTTCGGCTCCTGTAATAATGTGTATTCCAATTAATTGAAAATGAGTAATCATGTTTTTAATAATGAATAAAGTACCTGTTAGGGGATCTCGTTGTTTAATGTTTATGCAATATCCATTTTATCCTTTCTAAAAAATTACCGGATATTGGAGAGCGTCATATGCACGGTGGGTATCAGCAATGAACTGAAGATTGTTATCTCTTCTTCCAATCACGATTTGGCACGAAGCCGTACGGTCCCCAACCACATGATTCCTTCAACGTCGTCAACTACAGGTGCATTGAATCTACGAATATGCACTCCAACTGGTGTTTTATTAGAATCGATGACAACAGCGTTGGCATTTAGTAATTTGGGCATGTGTGATTTAAATAATTTCAATAATTCATTGTGCTCATTTAACAGAACGTCCAGTTCGCTGACGATACCCCTGGCAAAAGTAAATCGAGGTTGTTGTAGCCGCAAAGTGTATCCACGCGATTAGCGAGTGGGCGTTCGGAGTCGTCACCACCCATAAAGTAAATTTGTAAAAATTTATAAGATTCGTTTGGCATCGGCAGCATGAACCCACTTTGTGAAAAACCTGGCCTTTTATTTTAAACGTTGAATTAAATTGTTGACCGTTTGCACCATTTTTTTGAACTATTTCTGTTGCTACGAACGATGTCATTTGGAAGCATGAATTGAATGTCCGAATTGACTTAAGAAACAGGCTAGAATCAGGATCCGTACCGATAAGTAAACCGTGCAATGGTTCATTTAAAACTTCGTTAGTCGAACTTTTCCTGATGCGCAACACATCACGGGACTCATTTTTATATTTAAGTGCAAGACAATGAGGACATACCTTGTCTATCCAATTACCACTTTGGAATGGGCGTAATGTTCAACATCAGGCTCATACTGGAATGCTAGTCGAAGGAATGAAGCCGATTTAAATGCTCGATGTACTTGTTGGCATTGTTGGTCATTTTCTCTACGAGTGTTGATTACAAATCGGCGGGCTTGTTTTTTTAATCGTCTTTGTTGATTTCGTTCATCTCGTGCCTCTTGCGATTGTGATTCACGTATTTGGGCCATACTCACACGCATATCTGCATTGTTTTGTAGGATTTGTTTGTCTGTTCTATGTGCATTAATATTTATCATGACTGCATTTTGTTTCGTATGACGACTCAAATTGTTCCTTTGGCGTTTAGCTGGCATTGTTACCTATAAATATAACATATTTAATTTGCGTAGCTGGCATTGTTACCTATAAATATAACATATTTAATATATCAAATTGAATTACTTAAAGGTGAAAAACATTATACTATCGAATTCTCATGCAGGCTACGCCCTTGCTATATGGTGTTTTTATAAGTAGACATTTTTATATGTTAGATTATTTACATTGTCACATTTACAATCAACTATGACTTAAATTGTTGCATTTTACAGTATCCCTGTATGACGTCATATGACGTCACGAGGTTGCTTTTGATGGACGTTTTATTAAAAGTCAAAACGTATAAAACAAAATAACTTGATCGTCTTATTACTTAGAGATTTCGAATATAGTTTAAAACCAAGGCTCAGACCTACTAAATATTCGCAGAAATTTTCATAAAAATCGGTCCAGCCGTTTTGGAGGAGTTTAACAACAAACATCGTGACACGAGAATTTTATATATTAGAATATTATGACAGAGTTTATTAAACGTAATGATAATTAATGATAGGATTCCTTAACTAAAATTATATCCATTCATTGCACAATATCGGAATGGTCAGGATTGTTAGAGTGAATTAAAAAGACGTTGGTAAGGGAAGGAAGAAATTAATTAAATTAAGCAAAAGGGTTTTCATACGGACATGCAAAACTAATAAAGAAAATCGTATAAAGCGTTTTGATTGACTTATAAGCCAAAAATCCACCACCGGCCTGTTCAATCCCGATTACACATACATTCCTTGTTCCCTTATTTTTTCAGCACTTTTTTCTATCGTCATTTATTTTATTTAAATCCATCAATCGCTATCGTTATCTAATGCCTGATTAATAACTATTAGTGCTTTATCTGTTAATGTTTAAGAATTCTATGCATTCGCTCACTTTATCTCGGGTTTTGTGTGTAATTTTATCTCAACATTTTATTTTAATTTTTGAAGATAGCCGAAATAGAGAACTCTATTTGCCTCTACTCATTTTATTAATCCAACCTTACCATTTGTTATCAATAAATTTTTATTCTTTTCCTATGGCTGTTTGTCACACTTGGGGGCCAACTCTAGTGATACGGAAAAACCGAGAAAATTCTCGGTCTCGTCTCGTCTCGAAAAACCGAAAGGAGATGAAACGAGAATTAGAAACTGACCCGAGATAGAGACAATAATTTTGATGTCGAGACGAGACGAGATTATGGCGAGATCTCGACTTTTTATTGATCGTTAGATTTTAATAAATTATTGTGTATTTTCATTTGCACGATTTACACTTAAGGTATTGTGTAGATCAATATGTATGGAATATATTTATATTTAAAAAATTTCTAAGTGTAATAAGTATTATATATTTTTGCAAAAAATTTAAAATTTGGCAATTATTTACCTAAGCATGGTTGATCCTTAGCGTATGTGAACAATTTTATAATATATTTATCACATATTTGTATCCATAGCATTATTGAATATTACAAAATGTAAGGCTTAGAATGAGTTCTGATGGAATAGTAAATACTACTAAAGCGTATTTGAATTTCGCACTTACTCATCCTACATGATGCGGTAATTATAAATTGGTGATCAATCAGTTTGAATAATAATTAAACAAGTTAAGCCAAGCTGGCTGGAGATTTTGAGCACCAGCCTAACGATTTCAAAAGTACAATAGAGTATTTAATGACACCGTAATAGATTAAATCTTAAATTATGAGTTTTGTAGAAGATTTATGATTCAACTAATAGTATACCTCCCAATTTTTTGAACCTTTATAAGACATTATGTGAATACATAGTTTTGTCATATGCATTACTTTTCACATTATAAGCTGGGTGGGCAGGTGCATTTAAATTACTAGGATTTCTATAATTGTTAAATAAACACACGAACCTATACTGTATTAGATAAATTAATATTTAATGGAAAAGTTAGTTAGATAGGAAGGTTAATTAGAATACAAATTTGATTATAATGATTTTTGTCATAAAATTAAATACATGCACTTTGATAAGAAGGATATCAATTTGCTCAATTATGCAACTAAGTCAACTAAATGAGAACTTATAATTTTCTAAGTCTATTTTAAATTGGCAAACACAGTTAATTTGATATAAATGTTATAATTTGCTAGATAAATATAATTTAATTTTCTATCCTTTAAATTTATTTATAGTTTTTTCAGTCTGCACTTTCCATAGAAAATGTTTTCTTTATAAATTAATTCATATCTTTATATTGTCAATGAGATGTCGTGTCCCGCTAAATCGTTAAAAATGTGTATTATAGTCTTTCAAAAAATAAGTTGGCCATATGGATTTTTAACACTTATTTTTTATTTTAAAATAGAACAGGAGAAATTTTATTCCGTATTTATTTTTTATTAAAGTCGCGACGCGACGAGAATTCGTAGAGACGAGATCGAGATTTTTTAAACCGAGACGAGACGAGATCGAGATTTTCATAATCGCTTTTGAGACGAGACGAGATTTTGTTTTCGAGACCAAGACGAGATCGAAGCACTACATTCTACGGCTTTTGTGTTAGCTTTTGTATATGAATTAGTTTGTTACAAGTTTGTGTTGGGCCGTAATAGTCACCTTGTATAAACTTAGAGTCATGTATATTTTTTTAATCTTTTTATTTTAAGATGTAGTCGATCTGCGAGGATCAACCTACTTTCTGAGTTTTTAAGTGATTTACATTCTATTTAAAGGCATTTGTGTGTCACAGCTATTGTCAATACTTCTTCTTCTTAATGGTTTCTCCAGCCGTATAATTTTTCTCTTGTTTTCCTATGTGACCGTTCATATCCGCCTCAATTATAAATATCTCAACTCTAGAATTATACTAAGCGTTTCCTCTAATTTTCCCCAAAAATCATCCTTTTCTTTATTTGTTCATCCAGTTTGCATAGCATAACCGGACGGTTTCAACATCATAATCTGACCACTTTTTCTTTGTACCTCAGTGATTTTATCTTACAGATGCGAAGCTAATATGATTCCTACCCCATATATATGCGTTTCTAAGCCATAATTAAAGTTTATAGCCTTCACCAATCATCCTTGTTTTCCAACTAATTTCTTGTATGCATGTATCAACCCGTTGTTTTCTGAGGGTGTCAGCAAGTTCTTGGCATTTTGCAGCCATCGTCCCTAATTTTAGTTAGCCCAATCCCACCATTGTCTTTAAATTAATCTCTCAACTACATCCGTTTGCGGAAGATTAGTAACCCTTGTTGATTTTTTGTATGATAGCCCTAATGCTTTCATTACTTTCTTTATTATGTACCTTCATATAGAGGATTTAAATAAGGGGTGTCGCTCGACCATCCAGGCCGACAGTCGTGCTGACGATGAGAGATATTTTTCAATCTATTAACCATATTATCAAAAACGCGATTAAACCCGCGAGCTCTTGTTTTAAAGACAAAGCCTATTACCATCCGTGGGTGACCCTACTTGTTAACTTCCCCTTTTTAAACCCTGCTTTAAAAGTCGATATGGAGAGTCTTTAACATCTGGGATCTCTAATAGGCGGCCAAACAGCCTTTAAGGAGTTTATACATACTAACTTATTAAATCTAATTTCAAAGTGGAACTTCTTAATACCCTCCCCAACATCATGCATTATACATCATTAAAAATTATTCCAATTTCTCCAAATTTCAACACTGTTATCGTTCCTCATCAGCTTTTCTACTTCCTGATATCTTAAATAGCTACGATAGCTTTATGAGAAGTTCCCTGGATATAATCCTCAACATTAAATTCAGCATTTTTCGTGGCTCCAAGCCTCATTTCCCACTAACGCAGGCGATACGCCCAGCTTTCTCGATCTCTTTGGCTGCCTTCGTTTCTTCCTATAAATTCGCCCGTGTTTTAATTGACAGATTAATTACTCCAAGCGAGGGCTCATCATTTGTACTCGCTCTAGATGTCTGGCCTGCCAACGTCAATCCAAAGATCTCTTCCCCTCAACCTCAAGACAAAAGGTTAGAGATCCCACCTCGTATCGCGCTCCGTTGATTACCTCTTGTCAAGGCGCCGCCCGCCAGCACTTCAACTTAAAATCTTTGGTTTTTGACGGATCGGGTCACGAGTGGTTAGAAGCTTATTCTATTTCACTTTCTGGATCAAGATTGGAGGATTCTGGGCTATCCCTATTCTAAAGAATTTTCCTGCCTCAACTTATCCCAGCAGGTAGACGTCTACTCAAAGCACCGCCTACACTGCCTTTTTAATAAACTTACATACACCAGGCAAAAAAATTAATGTCTTTATCCAGGCCGCTCTTAAAAAAACTAATATCCCGTCCATTTTCAAGCCGTTTGACCCTTCGTTGAAGGAAGGATGCGACCCGATGGCTCTACCCTGATCTCTTGGCAAAATGGCCTACCCCTTAAATGGGACTTCATTTGTATAACATTTTCGCCCCTTCCAACCATAATTAAAATGCAATACCCTCGCCGAAGCCCATAAAAATGCCAAACACCAGACCTTCTTACCTTCAAATATTTTTAATCCTATTGTTGCCTCATGCTCTGCGACTTTTAAACCATCTGCCTTTAAACTTATTATAAATATCAGCTGGCGCTGCCCGGTTTTTAAATATTCCACCAAGTTTTTGCCTAAACAAAAAATAAATACTGGCTGACAGAGTCGCTTTTAACGAAGGATACATGCGACGTCTTCGAATTATGTTTATTATTTTACTTTTAATCGCTTTTATATTTTATACATTTCCCATTTTTATACTTCGCCTTTATAATGTTTCTACATAGAGTAAAAAATTTAAATGAAAAAATGTAATCACCGAAGATTGATAGTAAATAATGTCTTTATTTAAAAAGTTGTCTTTAATCAGAACTAAAATTGTATATAATACAGTGATAAATCAGCTACAAAGTTTGACAGACATACCTTTTACGCTTCCATAGTCACTAATATTTGTTAATATATCCACTATTGATATAATATCAACTATATTTTCAATTGACAGAGGAATTAATATGCCAATAATATATTTATAACACAAATTTACTGAAATGGCTATAATTAGTAACACTGGCGTTGGCAGTAATAGTACAATGTTTGGTTTTAGTAGGTGTTCTTTAAATATATTTGTTAATTACTTTGCTAACACATTAAAACAGTGCATTCGAATCAGATGGTCATTATTTATATAAATATTTAATAATTCTTTTGTAAGAAAAATCGTATATTAGACCGTTCCTCTGCTTGAAAATCAAGTTTACTCTAATAGTTCACCATTTTGAAAAGTATCAAGTTTTAAATTTCTTCAACAACTTTGTTTAATATATTAACTACCAAGACTCAATAAATTCTTTTTAAGGTTAATGCATGTGCGTAGCCAAGGGGGAAAGGAGGGGGGGGGGGGGGGAGGGGGCAAAGAGGGGGCTGCCCCCCATTAAATCCAAAAATTTGTTGAAATTTATTAAAATTATGGCTAAAATTTAAAAAAATTATCATTTTGCCCTTCCATAAATCGTTATTGCCCCCCTCTGATCCCAATGATGGCTATGCCCATGTTAAAATGTACCTTGCTTAAACTATATCAACTGTTCATTTTGTTACACATCGTGCTTCCAGATATTGAGGTCCTATAAATTATACAAAGACAAAATGCATTAGTAGTGCATGTCCCCTATTTCTTACTCTAGCTGTCTTGTGCAATTAAGTTAAAATTGAAAAAGCCAATCTCTATTGATCGGTGCCAGTCTTCACAATATGTGTAAATGTTGCAGCTAAACATTAAAGCAAAATTGAGTACCAACCTTATCATAATATAATAAGTATAGGAGTTTCAACTTTAAAGGCTAAATTAAGATTTTTTTATTATTACTATATTTATATCGCATTTAAGGTTTTAAATAAACGTCGAGAAGTAACTCTTTTAGCCTAGGCAACATAAGGGAGTGCAAATATAGCGGATATTAACAAATGGAGTGGGAATTTGTTATATAAGGTTTTTATAGGACGCTATCAAATTAATATGTTAGCGTCCTACTATTATTGCCCTTAAACAATCAGGAATAGGTTGATTGATTTAATAAATTTTACTATGTAAAAACACAAATAAGTAATGCATAAACATAAAGTTATGAAGCAGCTTCACAATAAGCTATAAGGTGTCAAATAAGTAGAATTAAAATGTTTTAAATATTATGTTGAGATAATAAATAACTTCGAGAAAATATACACATGTTTTGTGTAAATAATCATTAGAATTTATTACATATAAACACCACTAAAATTAAGATTATAAAGTTATAAAGGAATCTGATCAATTTTCATTAGCCAATTGGTATGCCTAACCCTTTTTTGGTTCTACTGCCTATTAAGACTCAAGGCATATCCTTAAAGATTAAAAAATTACAAGGGATTTGTAAATTATGAAAAAGTGTTTATAACAGATTATATTAATTTGAGCTAATAAATAGAAGGATAAGGCATTATTCTAATTAAGCACTTTGATTTAATTAAATTTATGTAATTCTGCTTTGCCTTACCAAAACCTTTTTCATTATCATCTACATACATTTAGTTAATTTATAAAATTATATTTGTGTTGTCATCTATAGTTCGATTAGATTTTATACACCATTTATCCATTTGCATAAACTACTATATTATTCCTAATAAAAACTGGGCATTAATTTAAAAGGCTGCCAGTTAGAATTAATTATTAGAGAAGAGTTAAGATGAAGCCACAGTTTATTGTTTATATAGTCAAATTTATTTATCAAGTTCTTCAATTTAAATTCATGTTAAAAAAATTACACAATGCGGTCATAAATACGCAGGACTATAACTGGCATTTTTAAATTACCATAAGAATAATATGACTCATGATAAGTGTCCGTAATTATACAGTATTAATTACCTATTTAACGCATATTAATTTTAAGCAAACTCATGTCCCCCTCTGCCAGAAGTTTAATTGATTGATGGTTATAAATGCGCCAAATTTAAGGCCCAAGATAATATAGTATGATTAAGAATTAATTCTTCCTTTTGACGTAATAGAAAATGAATTGGCTTTTTCGCTTGCTCAATTTCATCAATTTAAACCTCTATAATTTTAATTTAATTTCTACACATATAATTTGGATTGAACTAGTCGCAATAAATCGTAAGATTTAAAACTCGTGCATTAACAATTTTTTATAGCATAATATATTAAGAACGTTAGATTGATATTATTAATAATTTAAAAAACAATTATTTATACATAGCGGACGAAGCCAATTAATATTAAGCGTGTTCGATATTAATTCGGGCTGAATGACAAAGCTGATTGAATTAAAAAATAATCAATATATACTTCAAGGGGAAAAAAATTTCATCATACTTAAATTTTCCTTTCTCATTTTACTCAAAATTTTATAGTAACTTTTAAAAGGATTTTAAATCCTAATAAACTGATGGCTAAATCATTTAGAGCTCCATTCAACATGGTACTCATTTTAATTTTGGTCACGGACTTAATAGGACAAGAACCGGAAACAATTTTGAAAGAGTCCAAAGAAGCAACTCCTCTTGAAGATACTCATAATATGGTCAACGCACTGCTTTTGGATGAATACGTCGACGATAAGAGAATTGACAAATTAATATTTATTTCGTTGTATGGATTGGAGATGGTAGCTATAGCAATCACGAATATTTACTTGCTTTACATGCTATTCAAGGGTAATACCGATGCTAAGAAAAATTTTTCATTCGCGGTTCAATGCTTTTTTGGGTTGCGTGCTATAGGTGATTTATTCTCAGGTTTGGTCTGTATCCCTCTTCATATATATAGTTCATTCTTTACCTATCCCGACCCAACCCGACCATATCGACTGTGTAGGGAAGCGGCTGCCCTTTGGTATCTAGAGGAAGTAGGAGCATACATAAGTTCCTATAGCATTCTAGCTATAGCAGTGAGTCGATGGAGAGCCGTGAGGAAGGTGTTTATACATCGACCTAGTAAAACTCGAATCGTTCTAATTTCGGCCTGTATTTTATGTCTGGCCTTATTCTTGGCAGCTCCCTTTACCATCGTCAAACTTAAATTTACCCAAGGCCCTTTGTGCGAATATACCCAAAGACAGTTCAAAAGTCATTTGTCCTATTTGATTATAATAGGTAACGCAAAAATGTTTATCGTTTGTAAAAATTAAAACCTCTTTAGTTTAATAAAATATCAATCTATTTTTTTCATTACAAATTAACGTATAAATTATGATTTAAGTGTCATATATCAATATTAATAATTATAATGTATTTATATTTAGGTATGGGATTTCCTTACACCACATCTGTAATCCTTTATACTATGATAATTCGCAAATTAAGTATGTCCAAAAGTACAGGCATGCACAAAGAGGGATTTTTGAATTCCAAGCAATCTGATGATCGCAAAGATCGCTCTATACAATTAATATGGTGTCTAATTGCCATTTTTGTAATTTGCAACTTTCCTATCTTAATGTTCCACTTCTTCGCAAACACCTTCAATTTCATGCACCTGTCTCGCTTAACCCTAGAACGGATCCTTCATTGCATGGCTCTTTGGTTTACTATGATTCGTTGGCTAAACCCCTTAGTTGTGATTATATTTGGAATGCGAGGTGCGAAAGAGCAGTTGACGAGAGCGATCTCAAATTTTTTCACAAAATCCACTATACTATCATCGAGTTCCACGAGTTTTCTAACCCTCCAAAACAAGTTTGAAAAGCGATCGAAAAAAGTAAAACTTATTAAGAGCGACAGTGCTAAAAGTGATAGCCACAAAAGTGAAATACCAGTATATGCCTATACCCAAGGTAGTTACAAGAAATTAATTCCGACCCATTCAGATATAAATCAGGATCAAGAGGCATTCCCTAGCAAGAAGGTTCTTAAAACTGTTAAGGAGACTTCTAAATATTAAAGTGTGAAACTAAAACATATGTTGCTCAAACTGTTAGCCTCAAAGTTGTTGGATATTCTCATATTTATTATAACTGTTCCGATAATGATTGTTGTAATTGTAGTAATTATATGTATCGTATGTCTCTATGTGTTTCCGGGTATATCCCATAATGTTAAACGTTAATATATTAGTCAATTATTGTTAAGCGTTATTAAATTTGATGACCACCGATATTGTTAAAGTTATATTACCTTAGGGGGTTAGATCTTTCGCTACATCTTTTCAAGACCAAATATACAATTTGCACCTGATTATTATAAAGTTTAATAATACGTTTTTTATAGTGCCGGGCTTAGCCCAAATACACGGGAGGTAAAATTATTCAACATAACTTTTTTTATCTTGCATGGCTGTGCTAGCATTGCAGGTATTTAATTGTACCAAGTAAGGGGAAAATTCTAACTATTTGCATCAGCAGTTAAGAAAATTTATAATTTATATAAGTTTAGACTAAAAAAATTATAAAAGTAGTTTGAGGTAAAAGATGTGCATAAACTGGTTTTTTAGGAGCATACTTTATGCCCGACTTCTCCATCCGAAATTTTTTTACATATTGCTCAATCCCGCCCCCGGGTTAGGTAGGAAATTCAGACCTTCAGTAGGTGGCTGGTTAATGATGAAAGCTAAATTTTACTCTCAGTAAATTATAATTTTACGCGTATATTACTGTAGTTAGAATATTTTAAATAAAACACCAACAAAATGTGAAAATCCGCGAAAATATTATCATAAAACTTAATGTAGTGTTTAGTAAGTTAATAAAAACAAATTATAAAAGTGTAAATAACGAGTGCTTTGACTAAATAAAATAGTTCAAAAAGTTTCCAGACGATTCTTCAGCGATTCTATTCGATCGAAGCCTCAATTTTAAATTTCTACAACCACGACAGAAATTATAAAGCTCTAAGGATATTTAATTTTGAGCACAGTTTTCACAGCAGTTATGTAATGACTATAACAACATGTTTAACCAACTTACCTTATTATTTCTAATAATAATTGAATTTTTTCATTATATTCAAATTAAAATTTTCTACTAAAAAGCAGAGGTCAGATTTTCTTAAAATTTTTTTGCCCTAACCAGGCCCGATTTGATTGTCGCGCTCGAATTATTGGTCCAATTGAAAGGGGATGTTTTATGTTTGCAACCAGTCTTACTGCGTTTCGATAAAAACCAACAGAAAAGACGACATTTTATTCTATAATTACTTTAAAAATAGTAGAGCGTCTTTTTGCAAAAACTTAACTATCACCTGAAATAAAAACGATAAAGCCAATACTTAACTCTGACTTTTTCCTCTAAGTTAGAGTGATTTCAAATCATAAATAACTCATGCATGGTCCAATTTTTTTAGACATATATATTGATTATACATAATCTATTTTAGATCAAGTTTTTCTGAATATGAAATAAATTTATTAATTGTTAAGCAACTATATGCATAAAATCCTCCATATATCACCACTAGAAAACAAGTTGTTTAACTTGAATCTATAACGCACATCATAACACTTGCACGTCCATCTATTAAAAAATAGAAACAATCTTAGCTATACATTCACAAGCAATAAAAATATAGTTTATTGCAAAATTTATCAGATCTATAGAATATCAGGTTCAAGTCCGATATCCAGTTTTTGGGGTCAATCATAAATAATTTATATGCGATGGCATGATAAGTCTAAAAGCTTAAGTGGTAAGCCAGTTGATGACCTTAATGAAGACAAACACACTTATCTATGATCTGACGTAATTTTTAGCATACAGTGTTGCAAAGCATGTCAATGATTGATGTAGCTACGAGGTAATTGATTTCCGAAAATAAGTGACTTAAGAGTGTTTATGAGGTGTGGGTTAGAGGTCTGCATGGGCGGGGCCAGCTACCTGGCCGGGCCTAAAATTGATCAATAAAAAAAGTGCGAGCCGGGCTTGGGCTTTGAAAAGTGAAAAAATTTGAATCTTTTAACTTTATACCCTAATTATAAAATAGAAACAAAAAAACGCACTTATTATCTTATGATAAAAAAATTTATTTTTCCAAACAACAATCTAGTGCAGTGGTTCTTAACCTTTTTATACACGCGACCCCCCAAATATTTTATAATTTGTCTGCGGCCCCCCATTTTTTCATAATAATTTATATTTGTTATATTATCTATAATATATTGATTTTCTATTATTTTTTCATTTTATTATATAATAAACATAAAACACAACTTTATTATTTCATTATCTATTTAAAATTTAAATAAATAATGAAATAATAATAACATGAAAACTTCATAATTAAACATAAAAACAATGTTTAAAATAAAAAATATATGCATTCGGAAATATATTTAATGAGATTTCTGCTGCTGAACATCTTCAGCCAATTTGTTTATTCTTGGTTCAATTGATTGTAATGCTATCCTCATGCAGGAATCTAGTCGCAATCGATTGCGTTTTTTTTTATATCCACCATAGTTGAGAAGCCTTTTCACACAAATATGTACTAGCGAAAGGCAGCAAATTTTGAATTGCTGCTGAAAATAATGGAAGATATTCTGCACGAATTTGTATCCAATATTGAGGCAAACTTTTAGTTTTAAACAAAGATTTTAAATTACAATCATTTATAAATTCTAATAATGAATCTTAAGACAACGAGTTCGAATCCCCTGGTGAGTATTTTTTCTAAAGCTTTTCTGAATATTTTTATTTTATTCTAAAAAAATTTGGCGACCCCCCGGCAAACTTCTCGCGACCCCCTAGGGGGTCGCGACCCCCAGGTTAAGAATCACTGATCTAGTGGAACTCAAGAATCATTATGCTAAAAAGTTTGCATGAGATGTATGATGAAATAGTTATTTTTTATTTGGCAAAGATTTAATGGAAAAACTTGAAAGCATTTCCATAAAATATATCATGCTATTAATTAATATGCTTTCACCTTATCAAAAGGCAAGCATCGAATTAAAAGCGGATAAGACAACACTCTATAAAAAAAGTCACAATAGCAATGGTAGTAACAAGAACAATCATAAGAGTCAAAAAAAAGCCCGGGATTCGAACCCAAAAACTAGTTAAATTAACAAAAATTAAAAGTAAACAAAACAAGACATTCGGTGCGTGACAAGACATTCGGTGTAAGACATTCGGTGCGTGACAAGACATCGGAAAATGGAAAGTGAGCCCATAAATTGCATAGCAATTAATATTACCCTTTTATACATCATTAAAAAGCATCCCAAATTTGTTTCCATATCCGACGTGTAATGATATTCCTGTTGACTTAAAGATCTACAAATTGAAATCAAGGGCTCAAACTATGCTAATTTTAAAGTATTCGATATTTATAATAAAATATTTAACTTCATTGTTTCTTAATTATGCACGTTAAAAAATACTACTTGAATATGAAAGAAGCTTTTTAAAAACTACGATAACATAATTTTTAAAGAAATTTATGCAAAAGGATCCTGGCTCCTCTTGCATAAATCATCGTGCATAAGTCGTCCAATTATGGGTAATCCAGCTCAGGTGTGCAACACTAAGCAATTATCTATTTTCTATTTAGGACGATGATGAAACGGAAAAGATTGATGATTTCAACGAGGTTGATACATCTTAAATTAAATCTAAGCCTGAAGATGCTCAGCTAGATGTAATTTTAGAAAGAACACCAACTTATGCTACAACAAATTAGCTAGTCAGTTACTGTCAATTGCAGCCAACAGTGCTACGAGTTAACGCACATTCAGTAAGGCAAGTCGCCTTATAGAACATAGAAGAACGAAATTATTGCCTGATATAATAGGTAGTCTTTTAGTTTTAAATGACAATATTAAATTGTAATTTTTATTTAAAACTAATTTTATATGCTATAGCAAAATTACTTCATGAACAATGCAAAATAGTTTTTATACAAATAAATAATTTTGAAATAACGTAGACTTGTTTTTACTCGTGCGGGCCTTATGCGGGATCTATTTTGGAATAAAAACGAATTCTTTAAATCTATTTTGAATTGCGCAAGTAAAAATTAAGGTTAAAATGTAATGTTCTTTAAAGGTCCGTGTAAAAGATTCCAGAGAACTAAACGTTTTGTCAAAACGTTAACATATATTTCAGCTCATGAAAAGGTACACTAATTATTGCTCCCATACTTTGGACCTAAAATATAAGTTCAACTTATAAAAATTATGTTATTGGAAAACTATTTCTACCCTTTTTATAACCCACACTAGAGGTCTGCATGGGCCGAAATTTTAGATTCAGGCCCTGTCCATACCCGCACAAATATAATTTTTTTAGCCCGCACTCGGCCCGCAGACTGGCTAATAAAGAATTATATCAAAAATCTATATCTTGACTACCTTTGCCTTCTTTAAGGGTTTTACGCTCTATTTGCGATGTAATATGGGTGACGGTTAAAACATTTACATATGATTGTTCTTGTTTAATTTCCATGGGCGTAGCCAGTTGGATTAAAGGGGGGGGGGCAAAAGAAAAGTTGAATTAGGGAGGGGCAAAACATAATTTTTTTTTTAATTATTAAGGGTTTTTGCATTGAATTTTTTTTTCGTCATTCAGGGGGGGCCGCCCCCCCCCCCCCCCCTGCTATGCCCATGTTAATTTCTACAAACATTTTCTTTTTATACCCTAGGAGTCAATTTAAACTAAAAAAGATCGACCCCCAGAGAAAGCTATGGATTTTTTTAGCCTTAATGGTTGTTAAGGCTAAATTTAGGTAGAGGTAAATTGAAAGGGGGTATAAAAACTACTAGGTAGTTGATGACCAATGCAAAGAGTCACCTGTACACGCTATACCCCAACGCTGCAAAAATAGTCACAGTATATAAAAACGAATAATATATATAATATATATCTTAAAGCTCGAAGATCACACTACCTACGACGGTCTTAAGTCCTTGTGCAAAAAGTGGAGGGTTGGCGTCAGGTCGGGAACCGGCTATGAAAACCAACTCCAAAATCATGATAGTTTCAAATAAGATTTTACAAGAGAAGCTATCTCCACACACGACGCGCACTACATTTCTAACCGTGTAATGTGAAAAATACACTAGGGTTACTGCCCAACTCACATCGAAGGCTGTTAGGAAAATAGTTAAGGAAAGGGGAAAGAATGCGAATAACGTGCTGGAATGTGGGAACGTTGACGGGGAAGAGCATCGAGGTCACACAAATGCTAAAAAGAAGAACGGAATTAAAACTCGGCTAAAAACTATACTACAGTGGGTCACCAAACGTAGAAACGGGGTCAGTCTCATTCTAAGCGAATCGTTCAAAGACAAGGGGGTGGAAGTCAAGTGTTTCGACAGGCTAATGTGGGTGAAGATTGCAGATCAAGGGACCTCCTAACCGTTATATGCGCGTATGCTCCCCAAATTGGGTGTATTCAATTCATTGGAAAGGAAATACAAGGAATCGGACAAGAAGTAAGTCTAATTATTGGGGCGGATTTCAACGCTCACATAGGGAAAGATCGCCTCGGGTATAAACGAAATTATGGAGGATATGGGCATGGTCTGAAGAACAAATAAGGGGAAAACTTTCTCGAAGTATCCCAACATCTATTTTCAAAAAAGAGAAGATCATATTGTGGCCTGACCTATAGAAATGGGAAGCATTTGAGTAAATTGATTATTTGCTTATACGGCGAATCGACTTATGGATTATCAAGGATTGCAAAGTAATACCGGGAGAAGTAATCGTAAGGCAACATCGTCCCCTTGTTATGGATCTTGACAAAAGAATATTTCCCTAAAGAAGAAAGGTCTATGAACTCAAATTCTATACAAATGGCTAAAGGATACGTCGACGAATATCAAAAGCCTCCTACTCTTGGGTCCAAGAAAGTTGCAAAGGGACGTAGACGACAATTGGGAGACGCTATCTCTTAAAAGAAACAGCGATTCGTGTTCTAGGAAAGACCAAAGGAGGCAAAGCTATGAATGGGGAACTATTGGGATTAATCGGTTAGGAATTTCATCGAAAGAAAAAAGGTCGGAGAGTTATGAAGAGTTTAGGGAGGCACGCGAAAAGGCCGTTGCAATGGCGAAAAATTCCGTACACCGGCAAACAAATTGGATCATAAAGGGGGCGATAGGCTTTTGTCAAATTGGCCAAGATAGGGGAGAAGAAGTCACGATGTCGGAGTTCTCAATATAGTTAAAAATGAGAGGGTCAACCTTATTCAAGCCGAAGTACGTGTTGGAAAGGTGGAAAGCATATTTTAATAAACTTATGAATATTGCAAATGACAACGATTGCCTTCCCATAATTGAGAAAAATATAAGTAGTCGAATTCTTTATGGAGGATCAAGTTAAGGCACAAATTAAAAAAAAGGAAAGCAAATGGTCCAGATAGAATACCTATGGAAGCATTGCTCGGATGTCGTGAAAAAGGAGTCACCACCATGACGAACCTTCTTAACAAGATATTGGTAGAAGAGCGAATTCCTAATCAATGGAGAGCAAGCACGATTATACCCTTATTAAAAAGCAAAGGAGACCCTCAAGACTGTGGCAATAATAGAGGTATCAAGCTAACTTGACACTCCTTGAAGCTTATGGAAAGGATCTTAATAACAAGGCTGAAAAATGAGGTGGAAATATCGGTTAATCAATTCGGATTGTGGTCGGCAAATCCACAATCGACTCAATCTTCGCACTAAGAAAAATGATGGATAAGCATGGTGAAAAGAAAGACCTACATATGATCTTTATCGATTTGGAGAAAACATATGATACGGTCCCCCGCGATTAATATGGTGGTGCTTGAGAAAACAAAATATTCCTGACGCATATATACTGCTTATAAAAAATATTTATGAAGCCTCAAATTCTTGCGTTAGGACGACAGTTGGAGACTCTAAATCTTCTCGGGTTAAAAATGGACAAGGGTCTGCTTTAGGTCCCTTTTTATTTAATATAATTATAGACACGATAACGAGGGACATTCAAAAGCCATCGCCATGTTGTAAGCTATATGCCGATGATATAGTACTATGCTGAAGTAGCCGAAAAGTCGTCAAAGCGCTTAACATATGGTTTAAAGGTCGATCGAAAAACGGTATACATGGAAATGAACGTACAGGCAGCCCATCGCTAGATGACCATCTAAAGTATCCAAAAGTAGACAAGTTTACATAGCTCGGCACGATCCTACTTCAAGAGGGAGGTTGCACAACGGAAGTCAATGCCGGGGTCTAAAAAGGATGGCTTAAATGGCGAAGTATATCCGGTGTAATGTGCAACAAGAAAATGCTAATATGATTGAAGAGAAAACTTACAAATCCATCGTAAAACCGGTGTTACTCTATGAAAGTGAAACATGGGATTAAACACCATATAAGGAGAGCTATTACAAGCCACAGAGATGAGAATGAAACCGTGGAGCTTGGAGTATACTAAGCTCGACCATATGACGAATGACCTGATCATGATAAAAATAGGTATTCAAACTATGGCGGACATGATTAACAAAAATCGGCTAAGGTGGTATGGGCATATATTAAGAAGAGACACGAATGACGTACGAAAATTACTGGACATTGAGGTACCGGGGAAGAGAGGAAGAAGACGACTTCGTGTTACGTGCAAAGGGAAAGTCGGTAAAGTAATGAAGACAAAAGATGTCAGTCAAGATATGGCACTCACCCACATTGTAGCCTGCATTGGGTAAATATTTACACAAAAAATCCCTTTTCCATTTCTTGGTCTGGACCATCCATTCGCTTGTAATCGAACACTAGTCATGGATTCAGATTGGTGATTGTCTTGCAAAAAGTTACTATCATGTTGTCTTCCATTTATAATGAGAATTATGGATTAGAATTTAGAATCAGGCCAACTTAGGTTAAATCATATTTATTATCTACTAATACATGATTGCCATGTTAAAATGTAATGCAAATAATTATAGATAGTGGGATCAACTGTACATCTTATGTAACAAATTTTATGTAACAACTTTACAATATCTACATTGAGGCATAATACATGATATGCTTGAACATCATTAATTCTAGAAATAAGCCAAAAGAATGCTTTCAATCTGTTTTAAGTTCGGTGGATGATTACATACTTTTAATTAATTACGTTTTGGAATATATATTATATACTAATGTTAAGCACTATATGACAATCGAATTTTTTCTGTCTTTTTGTAATTCGAAATTACTCAAATCAAGATATAAATTTAATCAGGTGGTTTAGGATAAGATATTACTGCTGTTAGCAAGCTTATATGCATTGATACATTGACATTTAAAGGACAATATTTGTGAACGTCTTAAGTGCAACACCAATTAGGGGTTTGGTAGTGTTCGGCACGAAACCTCATCTGTGCAACGTTGTAAGCTTTGTGGATCTTAGCTGTTTTCCACTAACTAAATTATAAATTAATGACAGCAGATAATTCAAGTCTAAATAAAGGCCGCTACATAAAATTTTCCAAAAGGACACATAGCCAAGGAGGTGGCTACTAGCCGACTCACCTTTAATACGCTTTAACTAATTATATTTTCGTCAAATAAGACGCGCTCTTTAATTTGTTAAGCAGATCATTAATTTTGGTAAGGAGGCTAACTAATCCTTGTATACAAATTGAAAAACCCGTGCATAGTTCAAGGATTCCATCCTGCTCTCACAATGACACAAATGGACTGGTTCAAAACGAACAACTGGCATACTTTACCTACCATCACGCCGATTTTAGATATCAAGTCCACCATAGGTTAACTCATTTTTGCTCTAAGTCTGTCATTTGTCATATTCTTAGTATACCTTCATTTTTATCTACGTGTCTTGTAATGACGTTCATGTCGTATAATTCCCATTCGATTTTAAACTAATTGTACTTTATAAATTTGAAATACGCGTTTAGATTTTGGTTATGATTGAATATAATTTAATTGTTAAAAAGCACATATTAATTTATACTTTATAATACCCATTAAAAATCTAATTAATTTTATAACGGGCTTTTAGCGGGTCTTAGAATCTAGGACCGGCCCAAGCCCGCTAGGTTATATTATGGCCGTCCACCGGATGTTGTTTTATTATAAAGCAGAAAGGCCCGTCCAAGATCGTTGTGTCGAGCAGATCTCTATACCAGCCATGTCAACTCATCTATTGGCGCCAGTGTAAGCTTTTCTACCAGCAAACTAAAACTTTTTTCCTATTATGACTTAAATAATAGTAGCTAGAACAGCAAATGCTGGAAATAATGGCCGTAAATGGGGGCTAATGAATATGTATGTAATAGCGAATATATAGATAGTCGGAAGATGATATCTACAATAAACGGACGCCGAAGAACAGAAAAAAACAATTTAGCAACAATAGCAGTTGACTCAAAAATTTAAATATTCAAATTATAAAACCGTGATTTATTGACAAATACGTGGTCTCATTCATCTTACTTCAATCGTTTAAATGTTTAATATTGAACAATAACTGAAAATAAGTCTATATTACAAGTATATAGATGAAACACTAAGTAGATGCGGATTCATAAACATTTTGGACTTGTTTTAAGTAATATTAAAATTTATTTTTATGATTTTTATATTTTCGGAAGGTAGGTGTGTGATAGTAAAATTGTATGTATTAAAATTCCGTGACCATAATAAAATTGTGTGTTGTCAAGTTCGGCGACATTTTAAATTGCCAAACTGTTTTTGAACTTATTAATACTTTTAAATCGATTTCACTGGGAAGTTAATAAAACCACTGAGTATAGCCCTGCACGGGCCGCCTGAAGCCCGGCCCGACCCGAGCGGGTTTCGGGCCTAGTTCGGGCAGAATATGATAAAATAAACCTCGGGTTTAGGTCGGGCCTGATGAGGCAGCCCGACCCGAGGCCCGAGCCGGGCCCGAATTAAATTAAAGCAAACTAATTTTTCATAAAATATGATTTAAATATACTTAACACAATATTAAATAATTATCTTCTCACAGCGTACAATAGCTTCCAAATTTTAACTTTTTCCACTGTCTATTATATTATAACTAACTGACCTGAATAAATCTCATTCTAGTATTTAAATATATTCATAGTTTTAGAAATAAGATAGGCAAATATTTAAAAAGATTTTTTATTAAGAACTTTAAAATAAATAAGTATTTTATAAAGTAAGATTTTTAGTTTAAATTATTAGCTGAATAAATTGTAAAGAGTGGAAATGAATTTTTTTATTTTAAACTTATCCTAGTATTAAGAATAATAACAATCTAATGCATTCTATATTTAGATGATGAAATAGTTTTAAAAAATAAAATTTTTCAACAGTTTTATTTAAAAATCAAGTCGGGCTCCGGCTCGGGCCAAAATTAAAGAAGTTTTTTGGGTTCGGGCCGAGCTCCAGAAAAATAAAAATTGAGAAGTCGGGCTCGGGCCGGGCTCGGGCAGAAGAATTTCATTTGCAGGGCTCTACTCTTAAAAATTGGCTGCAAAATTAAGTGAGCCATATTTTAATGAGGGATCAAAAAATGCGGGAGAACAGAAATACTTTCAGTCATATCATATCTCAAATAACAGGCATGACACAATATTAGATTTAAGATTTTAGTGGGATTATTTTTGTAGTATGAACTCGGCACTTACGCTTTAGTGATTTTTTAGAATATATCTTTAATGCATTGGTTTTGGGGCAAAAAATAAAAGTAAATTTATTAAAAATTTTGAAACTCTAATTTTTGTGACCTCACGTGTATTATATAGCTTATGCCAGACCTGATTATATAATAATAAATAATACTCTATTCTAATAAACCAAAGAACCCTTTAAGCCCTACCCTACTTAAGCTTATGATAGGTCCCAGCTAACCTTCAATTTTAAAAAATTGTAATACAAATTAGTTCAGTCTTTTCCATTTATAATACGATCCAACATATAGTGTTAAATACTTTTTTGTAGGAAGCAAACCGGAACAATTAAGAAGATTAATGCTACAGGGACGTTAAAATTTTAACGATAACAGTATCATTTTAAGATAAATGCAGTAAAATCCAAGTTATTACATTTAAATTGAGTGTTCTAAATTTAGGTTGCATTTTTGTGAAATCGTTATAAGCATAGGCCATCAGAACACATTTTATTTTATGCTTAATTTTTTCGAGTGTTTTATTGTTTTTTTACAGTCTTAATCCGGTTTGTCAGATTCATTAGTTTTAATTTATCTTGCAAAGATTTTTAAATAGAATAATAGGGTAGGAAAGCAATTAATAAAAATAAGTAAGGGCATTAGGTAATTGGCCATTTTATATATAGTATTTACATAATGTAATAATTATAAAAAAAACGATCTACATCTTTAATGTTTTTAGGGTAGGTCATAATTTTTATCTAGGTAGAACAAATTTAGTTTTTATTATACACTGAAATTTTTATCTTTGGTTCTTATTAGTATATCTAACAACTGACCTTAAAAACACAATTCGTAACAAATATATTTTAGGTTTTAGTCCTAAGTTGTGTTTAATAAAATAACTTACGATTTTTTGATCCTAGCTACTTTTAATTATCATAAAAGGGCAATTATTTTTTTTATGTTTATGACTATTAAAAAATTATAGCCCAAATCGAAGGCAGTGTGAGAATTTCAGTCAATACAGAAAAAAGCCGGTTGAAGGATAGGAAGCTTTTATAACAACCCTTGAAACAAGATTTCATAGGCTTAACATTTATGTTATTTAAGTTGTGATTATCTTTGAACTCTCGAACACAATAACTACTCTTTATATAGTCATTCAAATTTAAAATCTTGTACTAAAATTCTACTTAAGATTAAGTTGGAATATCTTATTTAATGCTTTTTTAATTGCCCCATACTAAGTAAGAATTCAAATTAATCCAAATTTGATTATGGAATATAAGATAAGAAAAAACAATTACTCCAAAAAATCACTCTGGGTAATAGATTATTATATCACAAATAAATAATTTCGCTTTATATTAGACGATTTTTAAAAACTTATATGGTTTTCTTTAAGTTTAATGGAAAATACTGTAAAACAGGAAGTATTATTGCTAATCTAATATAATGTTTAAACGCGATTTGATGGTCAATCTGTTTTTTAAAACAGATGCTGTGGTTTGCGATCTTGAAATTAAAGAAATGCACATTAAATAATTAAATGGACCCTTCATTCCTTATAACGCAAGTCACAGAAGAAAAGCCTACAGGTTATTTAAAAAACTAATAGAGTTTTAGGCTTTACTCATCTATTTTTTTTATTTTAACCCTTAATAATCAATTGTAGTCTGTAATTTTTACTTTATACTTACACTAAATTAAATAGGTTTATGTTTTTATATAATGAAATTTTAAGAAAACTACCTAAATAAATGTGTACTTTAGTTTGTACAAATAATTAAATGTCAAGAGTATTAATAAAATAATTTAATAAATTTGATATCCTTCTTGAACATAATGTTACATAATAGGGTAAATTGTTTTGAGTAATTAAAAATAGTCTTGATTTTTAAAAGCAAGGCATTTCAAATTAAAACCACTTTTCTTCAATTAGTTGATAATTCTCCCGCCAAGGCTATACAGACAAATGGCCACGTAGTCAACAATGCGGGGGATGGTCAGGTAGGAAACAAAGTTGGCATAGAAGCCAAAACAAATGACATTCGACAACGATTCTTACCAAACCTTCTATCAAGTCATAGATGGCATAAAAATGGAGATGTGAAACCAGACAAAATATTTAATTCCATTTTGTGTTGCCTTTGCTTATCCCGACCAAACATTTTTGCCAGAATGGCTACTAAATCTCGAACCAATTCTTCAAATCACGAGGAAAGTCAACCTTCTCACACAATACATAGGCCATCACATGACCCACGAAGTCCTGGAACTTTTGTAGCTAAATTTGTAAGTTTTAAATGCAATGTATATTGTTTTGTTTATTTGTACAATTTTATACAGTTCATGTGACTTTTGTCTTTTACATGTATTTATACAAAAGATGGCCTCCAAAATTTAGCTTTTTTAACCTATACTATTAAAAGTTTATATGTATCATTTAAATTTCCTTAATGGTTCATTGCATTTTGCCAAAATATTAGACTTCTCATTATATTTAATTTAAGAGGAAGTGGAACTAAGCACCATTTTCGAGATTTTGTTAACATACCTAGTCTCAAGCCCATATTAAATATTTCCTACAAAATAATTCCTAATGAGTCTATGGGTCTCAAATATCTCTAACTGCCAATTATTTAGGACTGACCTTAACACTATTGACGTATGCTGCACCTATATATCTTCATGGGCATAGCCAGGGGGGCTTCCCCCTTTAAATCCAAAAAATTTATTAAAATATATCATTATTGCCCTCCCCCTTCTAATTCCAATGCTGGTTACGCCCATGTATATCTTCTATATTATTTAGAATGAAAATAGCTGTAAATGCCAGTTTCACAAGATGTCTAGAGCAGTAACTCGAAAATGATTAATAACACTATTTATTTCATGTTTAAAATCTAAATTTTGTTTGTAATATGACTTGTCACGTATGTAAAGTTAGCTTCTTTTTTTACATAAAATTTGATTTTTCTAAAAATGGGACAATTTGAAAAATCTCTAGCTAGAAATCAATCGAGTCGCTTCCCAACACTTAGTTGTTTTTCGTTTAATTTTTGGGTCATTTCCGAGAAAGATCCAAAAATTAAACGAAAAATAAATAATTGTCTGTAAATAGAACATAATAAGTAAAAAAAAAATTGTAAATAAAATGCTGTATGGGGGCTTTTCATGTCATATCTCTCATGAAAACGCGTTTTTAGACCGACCCCCTCGGATCTGTATAAAATTTGACCTATGAAATCCTTATATTTTTCCTATATCCATAGAAAAAATTATCCATAAAAAATTGAATTTTTTTAGGTCGCTTGGTAATTTGATTACTATAATTTTTGCGTCGATCCTAATGTCCCATCTTAGTCTGTCTTGTATATAAATGTTTATAACTTACTGATTAAAGAAAAATTAAAAAATTAATCCAATTATTTAATAACATTTCGCGTTTGTTCGTTCGATTTGGGTAGCGCGATCTCGGTCAGGTGGCGACGGCCAAACAAAACGGTCACGTGACCTCCGCCCTGTCGACCAATGAAAGGACGTCTACTTTGTTGCCCCGCCTGCTCAGCGTGGACCGGCAAAAATTGTGCGTCGTCATAGACTTGGACGAAACCCTGGTTCACAGCTCCTTCAAGGTTTTTTACATTTTTAATTTCCAATTCGGCATTCAAGATCGGCGGTCGCGTTTGTAATTATTTTTTCGAGAATTAATGCGAAAATGAGCGTTTTTGAGTTTGGTAGTAGCGTTTGGAAAATTATTCTCGATTTTTGGCTTTTAAAGTGAGGGCATTTTGCAGTTTGATTAACCTTTTTGTGAGGTTTTTTTAATAGGCTGACTTGTGTGGTGTAAAGTCGCAAAACTATCATGGGCGCAGCCAGGATTGGATTAACGGGGGGGGGCAATATCTAAGATTTTTTGAAGACTAATTCCTGGTTTCATTTATTTCCATTAATTTTCGATCAATTTTGAGAATCAAAGTTAAAATGTGTGATTTGAGATGGGTTGTCGCGTTTGGTTCGATATTATTTTTGCGTCCGATGATAATATTAACGCTCCTTTGGTTGGTTTTACAAGTGACTCGACAAAAATTGCGGATTTGGGCCTCAGGGACCCCAGACAATTAAAGGTGAGTTAAATGCACCAAATGTTTTTCTAACGTATGTTAAGTTCGTCCAATTTATTTTGTCTCAAATTGAATGGAAAACTTTTATTAATATAGCAACAATGAATCTTTGAAGTCCGTCATAATAATTTTTTTATTTACATAATAAATATATATGTAAAGGGTTAGTCGTGTTTTGTCAAAAGACCAATGGTTTTTTCTTAACCCACCTCAAAGCTTAGTCAAAAACTGAAAAACGGACCTCAGGAATTTTAGTCTGTTTTTGTTGAGTCGGCCGTTAGTTTTAACTTAATTGAACCACCAAAGGTCGACTACACAAAACCCAGGTTTAGTCCATAGCCAGCATTTGAATAAGAGCGGGGGGGAGGGGGGGGGCAATAATATTTAACGAGGGGCTAGGTTTAGAGGGGGCAGCCGCCCCTCCTTGCCCTCCACCTTTTCGGAAGGGTGTCTTAATTAATTATCTACCACCTTTAATAATATCTACACGAAAGCCATTTTAGATTTTTTATCGCAACTTGCTAAATAAATTATCCCTTTACTCCCGCCTCTAAAAGGAAAGCGCCCTTTGCACGTTGAATTAAATGCGTCTCCCTCTACCACCTTATTGGATTTTTCCCTTTGATATAACATGATTTTGCTTGTAAGCGCATAAAATTAATCTTTTACTTAAATGTTTTGGGAGTTGAAAAAACATATATAAGATTAATTAACCTAACAAATCTCTTTATGCTTGCTCAAAGCAGAGAACTACGGTGGTTGTTATTTTTGAATACGAAATGTTAAATAAGGATACATGGGCGGAGTTAGAGCGAGGCAGGAATGGGCGGCTGCCCCCCCCCTCTAAATCCAAAAATTCTTTACACGTTTTTTGGCTAAAAGTTAAAAAAAATATTTTGCCCCTCCCTTAATCAATATTGCCCCCCCCCTCAAATACCAATGCTGACTGGGCCCATGTAAGCAAATACAAAATTAATAAACCTTACAAGTTTCCACGAAAATTATTGAAAACTTACAAGTTGGACAGGACGGACGGATGGAAAACCAAAAACTATTGAATGGCAATTAAAACAATATAATGGAATTTGGGCTCGGGCGAGGTCGATTAGAGCCAGCTAGCCGTCATAAGCTAGTCTACTTGCGAAAGCAAAATAAAAGCTTTTACAGAAGCATAACTTCACAGACCTTAAAAACCCTTATAAATTTTTACAGCGCAATTATTGAAAAATTACAAGTTGGACAGGACGGACGGACGGACAACCAAAAACGAGCCCATAAATTGCATAGCAATCAATATTTATGTGTCGTCTTTCTGATTATAGCCATTGCCTGTATAATTGATTATTGTTTAAGTTGTAAAGCAATATCGATATTTTCTCAACCTGACCCAAAATCACGTTTTCATTTGGCTTGAGGTCACCCGCCCATAATACTCTATCTTAAAACTATCGAAATCAAATTTCACCCAGTTTAAATTTTAATAAATAAATTTACTTGCTCTAGTAAACAAGTGACCCCTCCCCCCTCCCTTCCCCCCCCCCCCCCAAAAAAAAAAAATATCTTTAAAGGTTTGTCTTTGACCCCACGGGTTTATTCACGATTTTAGGAGGGGGTGGGGTGGGGGGCTACCGCCCCTTTGGTTACGCCCATGCACCTGACCCCCACCCACATCGAGCACTTTGGAATATCGAAATCGCGAATTTAGAGCAATCAAACGACTTAAATAGGTCAACTCTTGAGGGAAGAAAGGGTTCGACCTTATTTATTTTTTTTTCAATTGTATTATGTATGTAAGTTGTATTAAGTGATAATTATAAAAAAAATCAATTTTTATTTCCAATAATTATTTAATAAATATGAGTGTTTAGATAATTCTATCGGCTTTCCAAACCTAAACGTCGTTTCGGTTAGGATGATTTATATAGATTTTAACACATGGCTACGCTCGATCCTTTAACCGTGGCGTAGCCTCTTCTAAGTTAAGTTTCCACGGTGTAATTATTGAAACATTAAAAGTTGGACGGACAGGACAGGACGGACAATAAAAAAAGAGAATATATAAATTGGATAGCAACTAATATAACTCGGGCCTTCGGCCCTCGTGGGAAGGGGGAGAAGGGAAGGGGAGTAGGGGAAGGGAAGAGGGGAAGGGAAGAGGGGAAGGGGGAACTCTTCTAAACTCCGTATAAACGTAGCATATTTGCTATGCAATTTATGGGCGAGAAAGGTGGGAAGGGGCGAGAATGCCTATAGGGGGTATTAGATGCAAAATAATTAGTTAATTAGTTATAGGCCCTTGTAGGGGAGGACATAGGGTAATTATCAATGTTAACCAATTCAAAAACGAAAAAAAATTTCGATTTATTTGGCCAATGGTCATTTTTTTATTGGTCAGTAGCCAGCGGACGGTCAAAAATTCATATTATCATTGGTATTAACATGAACAAATATTAATTTAATTTAAAAAAATTAAAAAAAAAATTTGTCCACTCCCTGACTTGAACCCCACACCTCCAGTTCACAAGCCGGCGCTATAACCACTATACCATGCTGGCTTTAAAATAGTAGAAGTTATTATGTTATTTATATAGATGATGAAATAATAAAGTTGTGTTTTATGTTTAGAAAATCAATATATTTCGTCGGTCAGTAGCCAGCGGACGGTCAAAAAGTCATATTATCAATGGTATTAACAAAAACAAAATATTAATTTAATGTAAAAAAAAATTAAAAAAAAAGTTTTTTTTTTAGTTTTAAAAAAGGGCTAAATTCTTAAACTACCAGCCCGATTCGCTCGAAACTTTACCCGTAGGTGCCCAGGGCGGCCGGGGGTAAAATAACCTTTTCAGATTCCTAAAATACCTTTTCATTTTAAAAATATCGGACATTTCCCTGCCACACGTGCGGTGTAATATCTATGACACGTAGAAAAATTTTACTAATTATATAAACTTACGCGCGCCATCTAATAAAGTACAATTCGTGTCTGAGTTTAATAGTAGATTCAATTTAATTAGAAATAACGGGCTATGCTTATACCTTTGAAGGAGGTTTCGAATTTTGTGTTAGTTTCTATCGATATATTTTATCGTAAATTAGAATCTAATACCTATATTATTTTTTTAAATATTACTTTTTAGGTTTTCTATGAAATCACAATCTAATTAAATGAAATATATTAACCCAATAAAAAAATATATATGCATTTATAAGGTTAAAAATATATATTACATAGTTGGCTGTCTGTTAGACCATCTATAATAAATTTTTAGGTTATATATAAAATTTGGCCAATGGTCATTTTTTTCATTGGTAAGCAGCCAGGACACGGTAAAAGTGGATATAAATTCATAAGTCAAAAAAAACGAAAAAAAAAAATTTCGAATCACATTTTGGCCAATGGTCATTTTTTCCATCGGTCAGGAGCCAGCGGACGGCCAAAAAGTCATAATAGCAATGGTAGTAACAGGAACAATCATAATAGTCAAAAAAAACGAAAAAATAAACTCGGATTCACATTTTGGCCAGTGGTCATTTTTTTCCATTGGTCAGCAGCCAGCACACGGTAAAAGTGGATATAAATTCACAAGAGTAAAAAAAACGAAAAAAAAATTTTCGAATCACATTTTGGCCAATGGTCATTTTTTTCCATTGGTCAGCAGCCAGGACACAATAAAAGTGGATATAAATTTATAATAGTCAAAAAAAACGAAAAAAAAGTTTTCGAATCACATTTTGGCCAATGGTCATTTTATTCCATTGGTCAGCAGCCAGCGGACGGCCAAAAAGTCATAATAGCAATGGTAGGAACAGGAACAATCATAATAGTCAAAAAAAAACGAAAAAAATAATTTCGATTCACATTTTGGCCAATGGTCATTTTTTCCATCGGTCAGGAGCCAGCGGACGGCCAAAAAGTCATAATAGCAATGGTAGTAACAAGAACAATCATAATAGTCAAAAAAGAACGAAAAAATAAACTCGGATTCACATTTTGGCCAATGGTCATTTTTTTCATTGGTCAGCAGCCAACGGACGGCCAAAAAGTCTTATTATCAATGATAGTAACAAGAACAATCATAAAAGTCAAAAAAAACTCCGGGATTCTAACCCAAAAACTAGTTAAATTGCATAGCAATTAAAAGTAAACAACTTTTATTTATGTTTATTATATAACATTGGTCAGCAGCCAGCGGACGGCCAAAAAGTCATAATAGCAATGGTAGAAACATGAACAATTATAGTAGTCAAAAAAAAACGAAAAAAATAATTTCGATTCACATTTTGGCCAATGGTCATTTTTTTCATTGGTCAGCAGTCAGCGGTCGGCCAAAAATTCTTTTTATCAATGATAGTAACAAGAACAATCATAAGAGTCAAAAAAAACTCCGGGATTCCAACCCCAAAACTAGTTAAATTGCATAGCAATTAAAAAGTAAACAACTTTTATTTATGTTTATTTATAACTAGTTAAATTGCATAGCATTAAAAGTAAACAACTTTTATCTATATTTATTATATAACCAAAACTAGTTAAATTGCATAGCAATTAAAAGTAAACAACTTTTATTTATGTTTATTATATAACTAGTTAAATTGCATAGCACAACTTTTATCTATGTTTATTATATAATAGATAATTTAACAAATCTTATATATAACACACCGAGGGAGATAGAGATGAGGGGTGGGGCACCTCTTATGCATTAATTCAAAAAATAACACAGCGAGGGAGATAGAGATGAGGGGTGGGGCACCTCTTTCTCATCCATTAATTTAAAAAAGCGATAACCTAATATACCCAATGCAAATAGATAGGGTAACGGACGACGGACACCAAAAAACGATCCCATAAATTGCATAGCAATTAATTGCTGATACCCAAAATATAAAAACTTATAACATTTAAGCGTAGGAAAGATTTTGCAGCTTATAAAATTGCTGTTATGTTATGCGGCGTCTTAAATGTAAATCTGCTGTGAATTCGACGATTTTTGCTGCGCAGCAAAATCCTATATTAAGACAAGCTTTAAGGGATTAATCGACTAAAATCAAAGGTCGGCCAAAAACCAGCCCTTTTTTCAGCACTACTTTTACTATGTATAAAGAAACTTTTATTTTGACGCAGTGTTATCTAATGTGACGAAATTTAGTTATTCTAAAATTTTAGGCCAAAAAAACGTCAAAATGCCCGTTTGTATTCATGATCAAAATTCGTTATCCGGCTTTACATTTTTTAACATAATCAAAAATTTTATTCAGGGTTAAAAACGCGCATATTCAATTTATAATTGGGCCTCCTCCTTATTCAATTTTTGTAAAATGGATAGATAAGCTCATGCATGAACATGTCGTATTTATTTGATTAGTGGGTGATAAAACGGTAGGAAGGGGTGGGGGGGGGGAGAGCGGAAGTGCATTATCCTTTTCAATATTATTATTGATCTAACGGCGGGTATATTATTATATAAAGGGTAATATTGGGTTGGGTCCTTTGCCCCCCCCCCCTATATTCTCACCATATGGGGGGGGGGGAGTTTGACCCACTACTCTAAAATGACACCTAATAATATGTATATTCATTCATTGATTTGATTTGACTTATATATGTGGAGGGGGGGGCATGGGTTTTAAGCTAAAGACGACCTGGAGCGGAGGATTGACCTTATTTACCACTACGTTAAGTTAATGACTTTTAATCGATTAGCGGGGGGGGGGGTGCAATGGCTTGAGAACGTCTTCTTTTCGAATGCTATGCATTTATGGGCTTTGTAATTATTTTTTAATTGTAGGTGAATGAATCAATTGCATGGGCGTAGCCAGCATTGGATTAAAGGGGGGGGGGGAGGGCACCAAAAAATAATTGGTCCGTTGATGTTTAATCGCATAATACCAAAGGTCGACCAAACAAATTCCAGCCGTTTTTACAACACTAGTACCCCCCCCCCCATTGTTAAAACAGAAAAAGTGAATTTACCTTACTCTTTAGTTAATTAATAAAATACAGATGGTAAATTGCTTTAACATCACATCATCCCAATATTTTTATTTTATCCTGAAATGTTATTAATGTTTAACTCGTTCAAATATTTTTATTACGTTCTAACAACACTTTAAATTATCCAAATTACAATTTTTATATCCTCCCCTCCCCTTATTTGTGCACATTTCAAAATGGCGGAAAAACGCTGCACTTATTTAAAGTTGATGAGCAGTCTATCTAGTCTATGATTGAATTAAAAGGACCTTTGAATGGTGCTATTCCAAAAATGACCAATTTGTGGTACTTGATTTAAAAAATCCTAATTTTCTTATTTTTAGCCTACTCCCTATTTATTTTTGTTGTTTAATTTGAAAATAAAAATATTTATAATCTTAATATACCCATGAATTAAATGTCCTGCAAAAACACTTAAAATTTTCAAGTTGTTAACTTAGCTTTAAATTTGGGCTTCAAAAATAAATTAATTGCTATGCAATTTATGGTCTCGCTTTTGGTTGTCCGTCCGTCCTGTCCAACTTGTACTTTTTAGATAATTACCGTGGAAACCTCAACGGGTTTTTAATGGCTGTGGCTTCTGTAAAAGACGTTTATTTGGCTTTCGCATATAGACTAGCTAATGACCGCTGGTTGGCTTTACTTTTTTCGACCTCGCCCGAGCCCGATATCTTTTATTGTTTTTGAGTCCGATTGACCTTTTTGTTTTAGAGAAATATTTTTGTTTTGGCAGGAGGGTTTACCTATTATATTTTCGAATCTTTTATTTCATTTTTTCAATTTTGCGTTTTTCAGCCCGTCAATAATGCCGATTATATAGTCCCCGTCAACATCGACAATATCATTCACCACGTAAGACATTTTTAAAATTTCTATTTTGATTACTATGCATTTTATGAGCTCACTTTTTAGGAAAAAATGTCCTGTCTGTCTTGTCGTGTCTGTCCTATTTTGATTTTGTTATAAATATAATTCACTTTTTCTTGGATATAATTTGCAAGAGTTTGAACGGGAATTAGTATTTGCCTTGGAAAAATGAGGTTTGTTAGCCACCAAATATTGAGTTTTATACGTTATTATTTTTATAAAAATGACATTCAAAAATCCCTAAAATGTTGTTTTTAATTAAATACAATTTTCGTTTTTTATGATATGATGGTATCTATAGATTATTGGTTTTGTAGGGTTTGATTAATTTGGAAACGAAATTTTTAAATTAAATTTAAGGATTCGTTAATTTAGTTTTTTTCGGATAAAAGGTTTACGTAATGAAACGACCGCACGTAGATACATTTTTACAGAGGGTAGGAGAGAGGTTCGAATGCATCCTCTTCACAGCCAGTCTCGCCAAGGTTACAATTAAAATTATTTCATTTTTTCATTTTTTATGCGATTTTTTTGCAAAACCCTAATTTATTTTTATAAATAAACATGATTTTTTCGTACGTTGTCATAAATCTTTTTAAATATAGGTATGTCGAAATATTTCAAATTAAATTGACATAGGTTTATGGATGGATATTATATTGAAATTTTCATTTTCTATCGCGAATTTTTGTTATGTATTTTTTTAGTGTTAGCGAGTTGAACTTTAAAATATTATGTTAACTAATATTTCTAATTTGTTTAAAAAATAATCATTTTGATTTTTCGAAATTATTATAACTTTATTTTCGATCAAATTTCTATATCATTGAAAAAATTTGAGGACGCCCGTTAGAAAAATTTATATATACTTCGCGATATTTGCACTTTTTGGATTTTTTAAAATAAATTTGATGATAACGTTTGTATCTCTCGTAAAAATACTATATCTAATATATCGGCTACGAACTTTAAAAAGGCTAAGAAAAAAATAATGCCTTTTAACAGAATCAATGATGCCTATTTTACAGTGATCGTCACTAAATAATAATAATAATAAAGGCCTGAAACAGTATGTACATGGGCGTGGCCAGGGGGGACAGGGAGGGGCGGCTGCCCCCCTCTAAATTGAAAAATTTATTTAAATTAATTCTAAAATTTCAAAAAATGAACATTTTGCCCCCCCCCCCTTAAATCATTATTTCTTCCCATGAGTATATGGTATACGTTCTCTAAAAAAATATTGAATTTGTAGCAGCTATCTTTTGAGTTTTGTAACTGAGATATCTGTATTTTTAAAATTGCTTTTCAATTGTACGAATCTTTTTTGATGGCGGGGAAGGTTAAAGGCTTTGTACAAAAATTAAAAAATTTCATTTCACATATATATATGTGGTTATGTATTTGGTTGAAATGTTTTAAACTTCATGTCATGTGTGTATGTAGTGTAATAATGTATGCCTTTTTGACCTTGAAAACATATGAAATAGGCCATAAATATCCTTGTTGCCTTTTGCTGGCACCGTTATTTTTTCCCCAATTCTAGCATTTTAAATGCATGCCAAATAAAGATCTAAATTTTTATATAATAACATCTAAAAACACCGTTAAAATCATACTTTTAATTTTATAAGGCCAACTTTGCCACTTCACGGCTAATTAAGTGCGAGAGCCTTAAGGTCGGTAAAAAGTGTTCGAACCTCAAATAAGGTCTCGTTTGGTTTAGATGGACCGGACCTCGCCCATTTGATTTTGTAATTGCGCTCTATCCAGAATTATTAGTGATTACTAGTGTGGTAAAAACGGTTGGGATTTGTTTGATCGACCTTTGGCTCTCAAAATTCCATCGCCAAAGGCTTGGGTGTTGGCTGGGGGCTATAAATGATATCTGTAAAAAATAATGAGTCCTTATGCTTAGTCGTTAAATATTGCTAATTGGCCATAGGTCGTGCCATCTCTATATAATTAGGTAAGGAGGGGGGAGGGGGAGTATAATGAGATTTAAGGTGTTACAAGAATCCGACCGACCCATTCCCAATTAACAGTAGGCGGAGGGGGGGGGGCTCTTGGTTATTAATGTAATTTTAGATAAAATTTGCGGCAATTTCGCGACTTAATTTGCCCTCCCTAATATTTGTCATCTAGAAATTGTTATCGTTTAAGTTATTCTTCGTAAATATTAAAATTTGGTTTGCTTGTGCAATATAAATGCACGCGTAGAAAAAATGAAATTGGCCTAAAAATTGCAACTTTTAAATCCATATAACCTAAAATCCCTATGAAATTTGCCATCTTTAATGGTCCCTCTTTTGTGGTGATGCGGTGTCCTTTTGACATCAACCTTCACATGGGCGTAGCCAGGGGGGCAGGGAAGGGCGGCTGCCTCTCTGAATCCAATAATTTGCTGAAATTTATTAAAATCATGGCTAAAATTTCAAAAAATTATCATTTTGCCCCTCCCTAAATCATTATTGCCCCCCCTCCTAATTCTAATGATGACTACGCCTATGAGCATTCCATTTAATTTTTATATTTTTGGAATGTAATCGAAATGTCAGACTAAGAAAAATTTGTATTTTGTTCTATGTTTCCTTTAAAAGAGTTTCAATTTATTTAATAGTATGCGGATCCGGTAGCAGATTTACTCGACCCAGATCGGATTTTCAAGGCGCGCCTCTTTCGAGAAGCCTGCGTTTTCCATCAAGGAAATTACGTTAAAGTGAGTGCGAACATTTTCAAAACGCGTTCACCGCTTTACGAAAGTGTGCATAAAACTGCTATAACGCATATGAGACAGACCTTATTATTATTGCTTTTTTGAACGTGTATCAGGATCTGAACAAACTGGGTCGGGATACGGAAAAAGTGGTCATAATAGACAATTCTCCCGCCTCCTACGTTTTTCACCCACAAAACGCGGTATTTTGATCAATTATACCATATATATTAATGATAAAAAAAGATTAATGTTTTTTTGCCTTGAGGTGCTTTTCGGGTTTAGTTCTTCTAACACTGTGTTTTACACTACGAAAAGTATTTTTTCGAAGGGGGGGGGAGGGGACTAGAGGGAAATACTCACCCCCCCCTCCTCCCCTTTTAGTTTAAAGAAAATATAATGCGAAATCGTTGGAAGTAAGATGGATATTAGTTGTAAAATGTTGGGTTTGGTTTAACTAAGAAGACTAACGGTCTTCTCTGGTATGATGTTTTTAAAATTTGAACCGAGCCTAGAGGTCGACTTAGAAAACAGACCAAAAACCTTTGGTGTGTTTATGTTTAGTAGACTAATACCAAAGTTTACAACACTAATGGACATTCAGGATCTAATGACCTTTATCACTTTCCAGCGTCTAAAAATTTTAATTTGATAAAAAGACGGATTTCGTATCTTATAAATTTCTTAATAAAGATATTAAATTCAAAAAAATGTTTTTGCCATCATTTTTTTACAAATCGACCTACCCATTTCAGATCCCAATATCGTCGTGGTTCGGAGACGTGATGGATCGAGAATTATTAAACGTATTACCCATACTGGACAAAGTGCACGCGGAGAGAGGTGGTGTAACTCGCGTTTTGGCTCAAGAAATTGGAAATGGCGTCAGTTCGTGCCCTCCGAAAGCTTTACCGGAAGCTTAAATCAGCTGTTGGGCATCAGCTGTTCATAGTCCACCTACAACCATCCCGGTACATGCCGTTTTAGTGCCTCTTCCACATACAAATACACACACACGCCCATGCACATTTGGCCAGCCGTGATGCTTTTAAAATAACACTCTATCGCAACCTTTAAATGTGTATTATTAGTCTGTCTTTACTTCCCAAACTCTTTTCTGTCCCCGCGAATTCTACCTCAGATGTGTTGTGACGTTTAGTTAGTTTTTCCAGAATTACGATGGAACACAGCCATTTTAACCGGTCATTTTCAATTGCTATACTTTTACCTTTCGCTAATGCAATATATACCCTTCAATATTAGAATGTGTACCACAATATGCGAGTACATAATAACTTTGGTATATGCATTATAAGAATTCGCAATTTTTTAATTATTGTTACACAAAGAAGTAATTTGTTAAAGTCCCCTCGCAAAATATATCTCTATTCATATTTTTATTACGAAATTACACACATCTATTTATTAAATATAGTTATAGGGCCATTAATTGCACCTACACGTACACACACATATATCTATGCAGTTAGGAGGAAATATATGCAAACATAATATATTTATAATACATACATATTAATTTAATCAAAAATAGAAAACGATTAAAACGCGTTTTTAATTTTATTTATTTGTATCCCATACGCCACCACCAACACTAATGAGTGTTTTAGCAGTGCAAGAGATGTTTTTTCATTTTTATGGTACCATTTCATACAGTCTCGCGAACTCGTCTGATAAACCATTGTTTTGCCATAATATATGTTTTTATCTCGGAGCAAAAATCAAAATATGTTTGTTGAACGAACGATTGAATTATACATATACACACCTCTTATATGCTTAGTGTATGAGTTATGTTAATGATATAAAATATACAGATATGCTTTTGATTTATTTACCGTAATAATCAATTGTTTCATAGTGAGTTTGTTAACTAATGGTAATATAGAGCCCTGCATGGGCCGTCCGACACCCAACCCGCTCGGCCAAATAGAATTTAAGGCTAGGCCTGATGTGCTAGCTCAATAAAACCCGAGCCCGGCTCAAAACTGACCCTATTTTGCTCAATTATTGCACCCCTATTTTAACTATATATGTAGTTAGTACAGGTAAGGTTGGGTTGATGGAATGTTTATCAATCAAACTTTATTACTTGTGAACAACCAAGGATTGACAGTAAATAATTTCATTCGTGCAACGTACACATTATAGCTCTCTTACACCCTTTATTTGAATTTATTTTGGAAGCATGGGCGTAGCCAGGTTTTGGATTAGGGGGGGGGGGCAAATCGTTTAAAAGTTCAATTAGGGAGGGGCAAAACATAAATTTTTAAAAAAAATTTATTTCATCATTTAGCCTAACGCTCTAAAGCCTTTTCTTAGTATGTTGTCCGGTCTTAAATCTTTTCCTGACTTTAGTTTACCCAAAGCAACTTTGTATCCGACTGGTCAAATACCCCTATTATACTATCTTGGTTAAAAATTGTCAAAAAAACCTATTTAAATCCACTCTAAAATTTTGAAATGTCGGCAATTGCTTTTATTTAAGTTTGTTGGTCCATTATCAAATATTTAACAAAAAAATCGACAAATTTCTGACAAAAACCACTATAAAAAATGCGGGTTTATATGCATGAGTGGTGAAAACACATACGAAAGGAGTAAGTTCATGCGATGTAAGGGAGAGGGAAAGTGCAATCTCTTTCAAAAGCCATGATGCTCACCTTGATTCTATCCCACTAATGTGCGGGACAGAGTTTAGAAAGTGCACAAGTAAAGAAAACCCCTTTATCATCGTAAACCTTGTTTTTAGCTTTTACTACGTATTTTTTAGTTGATCTTTTAGCTATTTAATTATCAATATTATCCTTGTTTCTTAAACCAAACTTTTTACAATCTCTTTTCTTTGACATATTTTTGAACTTCTCATCCACCACCACAACTCCTTGGTAGGCTCGCTTTAACTTATATTAATCATCGTTTTCCGTATTGTCAGGCTATAGCATTCCACTGGTCCTCACGCGAAGTATTTTCTTTAAATTCAGCATGTCTCATTATTTCTTTCGGAATTGTTAAGTATTATCTTTTGGTTTCTTCCATTTTATTCTAGCGGCTATTTTCTGCACCTTTTCCCCTAGGTTTGTATGGGCTATAGACTAATTAAACCATAGACTGCCGAACAGCTGATTTTTACTATTGAAATCATTCAGACACCAAACTAGCTGCCATTTTGTAGGAAAAACTCAACAACATGTATATTTATACTTCTCCACAATAAAATATTGAAGAAAATAAATAAGACTAATAGCTTAATTTATAAATTAAAAAAAATAAGTAAATTAGAACAATAAATTTTACTGAATTCTATTGTTTGGTTACAATTTCCCACAAAATGGCGCTTGCTATAATTGCTATAAAATTATCAGCTGTTTGGCAGTCTATGGTTTGATTCAGTTTTGACCAAAAAGCAAATAACAAATAAATGTCTACGAAAATGCATTTGACGATTAAAATGTGTGCATCTAATCCTAACCCAAACCCTAACCTAAAACCCCGACTTAAAACACTAACCCTAACGTTTTCGTCTGTGTAAACCCCTCTCAAGGAGCATTATCCCCCAAATATTCATAGACATTCATAGATATTTGGTCAGTTAAACTTTGGTCGAATGCACAGATACGTATGGTTTTATTAGTCTATAGTATGGATGGGCAAGCTTGTAAACTTTGGTAATCAATTGTCTTTTCTTTATAAACTCACATGCTTAATAAATTTAAGAAAACCTTTCCAAATATTTCACATTGTTTAAAAGTAAATGCTAGAATTTATAGCAACAAACCTTCGCAAATCAGCGGCCCTGGCTTAGAAAGCTTTATGAACATACAACCTAACATATTAAAAATCGCTTCAAACGATATACCATATGTAAACGAAGAAACTTTAAACGGACACAGTAAGAAAGGTTTTATAAATAATAAATAAATTATTTGTTTAGTCTTTTTTAAAGTTTATGGTTGTCCAATGAATTTTAATGATGCAGAAATAGCTTGGAGTATATTAAAACAATACAATTATACAAGAGTTTTATCAATAAGTGATGTAATTATTTTTGCATTTAACAATACTATAATTTTAGGCAGATATAATTCTTTTGGTGACTTGTTCAATAAGAGAGAAGGCTGAAGATGCAATATGGAAAAAATTAAGCTTTTTTAATTGTTTAAAAAAGCGAAGAACAGTTGCAGCTTCAAATCTAAAAGTTGGAATTTTAGGTTTATCTAAAATTAAGGTATTTTGCAATAACATGTATAGGTTGTATGGCAGAAAGATTGAGGGAAAAAATCTTTGAAAAGGAAAAAATTGTAGACATTATCGCTGGCCCAGATTCTTATAAAGATTTGCCAAGATTACTAGCATGTGCAAACCAAGAAATTGTTGAAAATAAAACACAAGACAGTCATATTAAAATGGCGAATGTTTTGCTGTCATTAGATGAGACTTATGCTGATGTGTTACCTGCAAGATTTGATAATGAGTGTCCTACAGCATTTGTGTAATTGATTCTTATTTTGTATTCATTGTAGTGAGCAAAGTATAAAAGCAAGGAAAAAAGAATTTTTAATAATGTAAAATAATTTTTATTCTATGTAAAGGTTTTAGAATAATATAATCATTGAGATTTAAAATTAAATTGTTATAAAATCTTATTTATGAAAAATGGGTTGGGGTTTAGTTTTGAGAAAAGGCAGGGTACTAGAGTCAATTTTAATTATATTATGATTCATTAAATTATGATAAAAGTTAAAAAAATTTATGAATATATCAAAACATTTTTCTATCCTAATCTAAAGCCTTATAAAACTTACGGATAGGCTTAAAATTTTGCTATAAATTATATATTTTTTGAATTTATTATAAACTTTTTATTCAAATTAATAAAGTTTATGATTAGACATATCTATTATTATATCCCTACAGCTCTATAATGAGGGGTTGCAATAACTTGTGCTCTTTTTGTGTAGTCCCATTCACGAGAGGTCGAGAAAAGAACAGACCCCTCAATACTATAATTGATGAAATAACCTTCTTGACCAAACAAGTAACTCACTTAAAATTATTTGAATACTAACTTACAAAAAGATTATGTAAAACAATAATTTTGATTTATTGTAAAGAAAGCAACGCATATTATTTTTTAAACATTTTTACAAATTAATTTTTATTTGATTTTTGATTTTTTTAATCTCTGCTTAAATTGTCTAAATCTTTTTTATATTCAAATATGTGATATTTATTTAGGGAGTAAAAGAAATAACTCTGTTGGGTCAGAATGTCAATAGTTACCATTACATACCAATTATCCCAGTAGAAAAGTTACCATTGCAAGGCATGAATGAATCAAGGCCTTTAATAAATGATTGCAAAACTACAAATCATATGACACCAGGGTTTAAGTTAAATTATCGTAAAAGTCAAAAATCTTTAAAACTCTACCATTCGGACCAATGCATCAGATTCCCTGATTTGTTGGATAAAATTGCTGACACATCTCCACATATCAGAATACGATTTACTTCTCCTCACCCCAAAGACTTCCCAAAACAAGTTTGTATTATAGTTTTCCCAATAAGCACTTTTTTGTTTTAAATTTTGGCAATTATATTTTAAAAGATCTTTTGGTAAAAATAAGTACCCTTGATTTAAATTATTTGCCTTAGTGTTTCTGAGAATCTTTTAAACTTTAAATAATTGCTATTTTATGTTGTACTATTGGTTGCTTTTGTTTTGTTTCTTAAAACTTAATAATAATTTCTCATCTAGAGATAGGCAAATATCTTTATATAACTTATATCAATTATAAAGCAATTTATGTAATTTTAATCAAATTTTTGAAAGCTTCTTATTTTATGAAATGATTTGTTAAGCTATTTTAGTTTTATGTTTGGACTAAAACTTACAACACATTTTTTTAGCTACTTCATGTAATTCAAAAGCACCCGAACGTATGCAAGCAAATCCATTTACCACTGCAGAGTGGGAGCTGTAGGATTTTGGAAACTATGCGCAGGGGCCATACCAGACAAGCTTATTTAGATTTAGTAGCCCAGATCAGAGCTATTATTCCAAGTTTGTATACTATCTACTCTACATTATGACTTCACTATATATTAGCGTTGTAAAAAGACCTGGGTTTTCTTTAGTCGATCTTTGGTTTTAATTGACTAAACATAAACAGCTCAAAGGTTTTTTGGTCTGTTTTTCTCAGTCGACCTCTAAGCTTAGTGAAAATTTGAAAAATAGACCAGACTTGACCGTTAGTTTTAGTTGACTCAAATGACAAACATACATAACCTAGGTCACAACACTATATTAAAACTTTTTATTTCCTATGTTTTATTTTGATATTTTAACCTTGTTTTTTCAAATTTGTTTAATTTAATTCGCTAATTCGCGAAAGATTGAAATCTTAAGTTTTAAACATAGACTAGATAGACTGCTTATAAGCTTTGGAATAATTGTACCGTTTTTGCGCAATTTTGAAATGTGCTCAAATAAGGAAAGGACATATAGGTTATTATAGTACTTTTGGTATTTAAAGTGTTTTTAGAAATAAAAATATTGAATTAGTTTAACTTTAAAAACATCATTTTATAATACATATTATTTACAAAATTCATAAAAATAAAAATACTATGATGATGAGATGTTAAAGCAAATTAGTGCCATTGTATTTTATTAAACAATCATTTTTAACAGTCTTTTGTATTTATTTATTAACTAATGAAGAATGTAAATTTGCTTTTTATGTTAAAACAATGGACATTGCAGAAAGATTAAGAATTTGTCAAATTCAAAATGATGGATGTAATGGTTCACATTTAACCATTTATATGTAACATATGACATGAGCAGTCTATGTATTATATGCTTATAACAGACGTAAAGCAAATCAGTGCCATCTCCATTTTGTTAAATAATCATTTAATAACAGATGAGAAGGTTATGTAGTCTATGGTTTTATCAGTATTTTATAAACGGTTTTTTAATATCGAAAAGGAATTAAACGTAATATAAATTGATATGCTCATTTTCAAAATAATATTAGCAGATGGTACAGAAATTCTTGAATTTTAAAGTATTTATGATGTTGTTTAGATGTGTCACTAACTACAGACGTTATAACGGGGTTTTGTGGTGAGGATGAGACAGACCATGCCCTGACGCTAGACGCCATCAAAAGGTCGGGTTTTACTCGAGTTTATCATTACGCCTATAGTCCCCGAGAAGTAAATATCAATTTTGTTTTTCAAATTATATATATATAAATTAGTGCTCTAAAATCGGCTTGGTTTTGCTTGGTCGACCTTTTGTTAAGCCAAAGGTCGATCAAACAAAACCCAGCCGTTTTTACAACACTAACATATATCTTTTTCAATATATTGCGTGTCTTTAATATAATACGAATTAAAACTTTCTTTTAAAACTTTGTAAGTGTATGAGTTGGTTCAAACCGACTAAATAAATCTTTTGATTAATTCTCATCGGGAGTGTTGTAAAAACGTAGAATAATATAATTTTCAATTAAAATAGCACACACGAAAAAAGAGTTAATAATTTTAATCTTTTTACACGAATTCCTTTGTGTTGCTTAGCAAACTAGAGCTTATAAAACGTTGCTCGATGACGTTCCCGACGAAGTAAAGAAACGAAGGCTTCGAGAAATCATACAACTATCGCTGGACGTTGCCCAGCAAATTAACGCTTCTCTCGTAGGGAGCAGGCAATTGGTTTTAGTTGAAAAAGTAAGTTTAAATAACCTTTTTTTACCTTTTTTGTAATTTATATTGTATTTAGATCCACTGAATTTGGGTAATATTAATTGCTATGCAATTTATGGGCTCGTTTTTTGTTGTCCGTCCGTTGTCTGTCCACCAAGTTACGGTGCCAGTTTTGTTACCTGGAGGTCTAGAGTTCAATCCCAGGAGAGGACGAATTTTTTTTTTAAATTAAATTAATATTTTGTTCTTGTTAATACCATTGATATATGACTTTTTGACCGTCCGCTGGCTACTGACCGATGAAATATATTGATTTTCTAAGCATAAAACACAACTTTGTTATTTCATTATCTATATAAATAACATAAAAACTTCTACCATTTTAATACGAGCGGGGTGTGAGTGGGTATAGCGCACGGCTTGTGTCCTGTAGGCTCGTGTTCAATCCCAGGAGAGGACGAATTTTTATTTTAATTAAATTAATATTTTGTTCTAGTTAATACCATTGATAAATGAATTTTTGACCGTCCGCTGGCTACTGACTAATGAAAAAATGACCATTGGCCAAATAAATCAAAATTTTATTTTTTCGTTTTTGAATTGGGTATATTAGGTTAACATTGATAATTACCCTATGCCCTTTCCTACAAGGGCCTACGCCTCTACTGATATGGGTCCCTGTGCCCCTACAAAAGCCTATGCCTACTGATGTGGGTTCGAATCCCGGCGAGGGGAAATTTTTTTATTTTTTAAATTAATATTGTTCTTGTTAATACCATTTAACTTTTTAAATATTTGTATAAATTAATAATTAACTAATAATTTTGCATTTAATACCCCCTATGGGCATTCTCGCCCCTTCCCACCTTTCTCGTCCATAAATTGCATAGCAAATATGCTACGTTTATACGGAGTATAGATGAGTCGTCCCCCCTTCCCTCCTCCCCTTCCCCCCTCTTCTTCCCCTCCCCTTCCCTTCTCCCCCTTCCCTTCCCTTCTCCCCCTTCCCACGAGGGCCTAAGGCCCGAGTTTTTTTTATAGCTTTCCATCTAGCGATTGGTTTGGTTGAAAAAGGAAATTTAAATAGATTTTTAATTGCTATGTTATTTATGGGCTCGCTTTTGTCCGTCCCGTCCTGTCCAATTTAGAGTTTTTCAATGATTGCGCTGTGGAAACTTAAACGAGTTTTTAATGCCTGTGCCTGTGGACGTATGCTTGTGTAAAAAACTTTTATTTTGCTTTCGCAAATAGACTAGATTATGACCGCCGGTTGGCTTTAATTTCTTTCACCTCGCCTAAGCCCAAATGCCATAATTGTTTTTGGTCCTGACCATAAATTTCTTTAGGCAACATATCTAGGTTGTTGCCTTATTTTTATAGCTTTCCATCTAGAATTCTCCAGGGAAGATAGGTATAAAGGGATGTTAATTTTATTTTATGTGAATTAGCTCCTTTCTATCTTTATTGCCTAACTATTCTTATCGAGTATCAAACGTGGATAATATGCTTTTTTGATTTTATGACTTTAATATTTTTATCCATACTTCCAGGACAAGATAGTCAGGCTGGATATTTTAGGCAAACCAAGGTCGGCGTATAATTTTTATAAATTTATATGGTTTGTCTGCATCGATTATGATATCATGAATTTAATAACAAAAATTTATGGTGTAAATTTTGGATTTTTCGTTTTAGACGAGTAAAAGATCTGACGGAGAATTAATGGGACGATGTGATAATGGTACTATAGTTATTTTTCCGAAACTCGAAATTCCGGCACTAAACGACACCAACGACATGACATATAAAATTCCGAAAATTGGAGATTTCGTAACAGTTGATGTAAAATTTAAAATCACTTTGACTTTTAATTCAATATTTACTATTTCTCACTATAAAAAATTTACCTTTTTTTAAATTAAGATTTGTAAAACTGTTTATTTTGTATTTTACAGATTCAATCCTGCTCCAGTTTGGTGCTCAAGGGCTTACCAATATTTATAACTACACTTCAGCCTTTTAATAAATTTCAAAAATACCCAGATCAAAAAAAATGAATGCTGAAAATGGGTGAAAACATGCCTTTTTTTATTGTATTGTATCGCAAATTATAAATTATAAAGCATGATAATAAATAGAGGCATGTATTTGCATGATAATCGATGTTTAATTGTTGTATGCATAAACTAAATAGACTGCTCTTGTCATATGTTTCATATGGTAAATTGTGTACCATTAAATCCACCATTATTAATTTAACTATTTCCCATCTCTTTCTGCAGTGTATCTTCTTCTTCTTCGTAGTTTTAAGGCCGTTTTCCAGGATCTCCTGGGTTGGCCTGTTTTCCCCTAATCCATTTCCTCCATTTTATCAATCATGAGAATCGTGATTTGTCAGGCCCATTTTTTCCATGTCGTTAGCTAGAACAGACGCCCATGTTGATTTCGGCCTCCCGCGCTGTTTCTTTCCAGATACTTTCATGGAAGTACATCTCTTCACCCAGTCGTCGTCATTCTTCCGCTCCACATGTCCAAACCATCTTAGCCATTTTTCCGGATGACCTCGTTGATTGGCTCGATCCCGATCCTTTCTCTGAGTTTTTTGCTTGTCATTCTTTCCCGTAGCGACACGTTTGACATCCATCTTATCATACGCATTTCTGTGCTTTCCAATTTGACTTTATTGTTTCACCCATTGTTAAAACAAAAAAGTGAATTTACCTTCCTCATTAGTTAATAAATAAAGAAGAATGTTAATAATTGTTTATTGAATAAAATGTACATGGCATTAAATTGCTTTAACATCACATCATTACAGTATGTTTATTTACTTTTTTAAATGATATAAATTTTGAAATGCTGTTTTAAATTTTAACTAGTTTAATAGTCTTTTATTGCGTTTTAAAAACACTTTAATTCTTTCCCTATTCGTGCACATTAAAAAATGGCAAAAAATGATACACTTATTTAAAGTTGATGAGCAGTTATTCAAGTCTTTGATTGTGTTATGTTCAGGTCTTATAAAAAATATTATAATATATATATATATGAATTTAATTTAATTTTAGAACTTGAGATAGAATTTTGGAAACCTATATTCTGATTATATACCATTGACTTTTACTATTTATAGATTAAAAAAAAAGTTATTTTGTGAAAACTATGCCCTTTAAACATAAGGAAAAACCTATTTCAACTGCAACGGATGTCAAAAAATTTTACATCGATACAATGGCTTCTTTAGATAGTAAGGATTTAATTTTGTTTTAATTATATTTTGTGATAATTTTATCGTGTTTCAAATATTAGATAGTTTTTTTCTATTTCGAAATTTAGCGTTAAATAAAACATTTATTTATGCTAGAAAAATCCATAACGATATCCTATGATGCCTTAGGGAAGATGGTCAAGAGAGTTAAGAAAGTCTACCCTCATGGTGAACCAAAATTTTTTTATTTTATAGTTATCATTTAGATTAAATATTTAAAAGTGTGGAAGAGTACTAAATAAAAAAAATTGAACAGCACCATTTTATCACCATCTTTAAATCTTGACTATGACTATCAGAGGTCAAATTTGCGTTTTTCTGCCCGAACTCGGCCCTGTCGAATTTTAAAACTTAATTGCCCGCCCGAACCCTTCTAAGTGTCCGCCCGGCAGTGCCCGAATCATTATTTGTAAAAATTTTAAATTTTGTTTATATTTTTTTTTGCATAAAAACTACGATTCATAGATATAACAAAATAACAACTTTAAAAAAATCTCTTTATGTCCGAATTGCCCGAATCCTGTTAAAGTGCACGCCCGAAAGTCTAATTTACTATAGTTGTCCGGCCCGCGGGCTGGGCTTTTCTGGTATCTGATGACTATGTGTCATCCATCTCGAAAGTTTGAGCTAAAAGCTTATCTATAACTAAGTCTAGCGAAAATAGGAAGAAAATAAAGACCACCAAAAAGTTTTGAAAAATACTATTTTTTGAGATTTTATTATTAATCTATTGATGTTTTATCATAATTAATCTTTACCGTAACATGAAATTTTGAAACTAAGTAAATGACGTCGCCAGTGTTAAACTTGACGCAAAGTTTATGCATCAAGCAGCAACTGTATTATTGGAGAAAACTCTGCAAGGCTTTTTGTCCGAAACCCCTTACAACCCAGAAAAATGGAGCCACGCTTTGGTACGAACTAACTAAAATCGCCTATTTTTTTAATCATTTTAATTTCTGAAACTAATAATAAGAATTTTATTTGTAATCTTAAGTTGCAGTCTATGGGTCACGACGGTCATCATATGGGCAAAACATTTTGGTGTAACTTAGGCTCGGAAGTGGCCATGGATTGCATAAAATACCCACCTTGTCCCAAATTTTTTGGTGGAAATATCGGGTAATGGTTTTGCGTCAATTACATATATACTTATGTTTTATACAAATTTTGTGTGACCATTTTATGAAACAATCCTTATTAAGTTATTCTTAAATTTGCTTGTTTGGGGCTTTACTTTACACCTTTATATAACTCAAACAAAAGTGCAAAAAATAACAAATATACAAAAAACTATAATATATCTATGACTAGCTGTTTAATTAGAATAACTAGCATCATTAACACACTATCCATGTAGCGTGGCTTCAACAGCCTTGTAAAGTTAAACAATCGATTATATGTAGGCTTTACCATCAAAAATCCAAGGTAATAAACGATTTAACCTCGAAACCAACACCCATCGTACGGCATGGATTTGCGGATGATAGGAAAAAAAACCGAATCCCTCAGCGGCCATCTGAATTGGGTTCTAGAGTCAAACACGAACCAAATTTCTCGGGTACAGACGCTAAGGTATCGCACAATTCATCGGCATTGAATCTTGAAGTCCAAACTCTGTTAAGCGACCTGATCGACCTTTGGAATGCCAATAGCCGACTACCGGTTTCCTTGTGGCGTCTGGTCATAGATCCGACGTCATTCGAAAACACCGTTCTCAATATCTTCCATTGTAGTTTTTTGCTCAAAGATAGTTTAGTAGACGTGTGGTGGCCGTCTCCCAATAGCAAATCCACTCTGGGCTACTCAAAAGGTGGCTCCGACCTGACTCTAAGGTCCAAACCACATCCCTTAATACAACCGTTGGTGGAAACCATGGATCTAGCTTCTTCGAGGCTGACACAAGATGGTAAGAGGGTTGGTAGTCGTAATAATACTTTTACCTTCCTCGAAATGACCAAGGAACAGTGGGGCGGGTTGAGGCAAACGGTTGCTGAAATGCGTAAAGATGGGGTCTCTTGCCTATCGGAGCGCAAACTTGGGTCTTGCGACAGTACCAAAATTAAGAAATCACATTACTTCATGGAAAAATACAACTTTGAAAAGATGATGGAACATAGTAGATTGGGTCTTTAAAATTTATTAATAATAATGTTTTCCTCTAAGAGTAGCAGAATTATTTTATCAGGCGCATGGAAAATACTGCAATATTATCTTAAGGAATTAATTTTTCATAATTTCTTCATAATTATACTATAATGGTAAAATAAATTGCTTATCAAATAAATAAATTTTAATCCTTAAATATGTATTGTCATCTCTGACTTATTTTGTTTTAATATGTATTAAACAATGATTCTTGATTAATTTGCATATTCACAACAAAATTAAGAAATTAAAGCTAAAAAGTTTAATTTATTAACTTCTTCTCAAACATTATATTTCTATCTATTATATAATTCTATCGAGGGTCGCCTAATAGCCTATGACTGAGATTCGCAAATTGTTGATTTATATGTTTTATCAATTAAAAATACGCACTTATTAAAACTTATATAAAATCGCTAAATGTAATTGTATAATATTAATTATTGTGATGGGTATGTTAGAATAATATATCGATAGAACTATTACAACAAAACGACTATGATTATAGAACAATGACAATATATGTATGCATCAGGAATGCAGTATTTATATCAATAACAATATATTACAATCCCCCACAAGATTAATAGTCTTCTTCATATCTTTTCGGGGGTTGTCTAAGTCGCTGAGGTCTCGGCACTTTGCCTTGTTTGAATTCCCCAGCTGATTTCTAGCACTCTATTGACTTCTATAAATTGTCTATGGCTTCCCGTTAATGATCTTTATGTTTTCCTTTTTTAGTCCGTCCTTCGGCCCAGACGTCGTAAAATTAATCATTTTTCTCAATAAATTGTTTGTGCCAACCTTTTATTTTTTATTTTGACCCATTCTTTGTCTCCATCCTTAAAAGTGCCGTTCGAAAACTTTTAAATCATGATAATATTTTTGCTTCTAAGCATTATCGATAGTTGTCTTCTTGATTGAACGTCGTAATCAAAAGAAGCCAGGATTTTTATTTTGAGCATAAATTCACAAGGGGCTGCACTAGTAGTATTATGAGTGGTTAATCTGTGAGACATAAGCACCTGAGCCAATGTTTTCTCATCGTCTCCATTTGTCCTAACCATAGACTAAATAGACTGCTCATTGAGCATGCATACATATGAAAAATTTGAAGCCAAAAATGGTAGGCCATCTTGAAATAATTAACAACCGTAACAGGTAAATTATCTAGATGCTAATATAATTATATTTTATAGTTCATAGGAAAACAAACAAGGGATACAATGACATACTGTGCAGCTATAAACAAATATTAGTTTAACATGGCGGTCAAAAGTGGCATCACTTTTTTAAAGGGAATGAGCAGTCTCTTTAGTCTATGGTCCTAACGGTTGCGTGAAACCGTGATTTTTATGTCTTGTTAAATCTTTTGCATAATCCATTAGATAGGGATGATATAGGGATGTTCGTATATGCTTAATATCGTTGGTTTTTATAAATGTTGCCAACTCTTCTCGCGTGAATTGACAACTTTATAAGTCACTAAATCTCTATGCAGTTCCGATCGCGCAAACCCGGATGTAACGAATTTAGAATTTTTACCTCGGGCCATTCTGAATAGGCATTGACCAACACCAGCCAGTATTTGTAGTTTATAGGTCCTGCCAAATCAATATGTACACGATCCATTGGTTCCTCCATGAGGGATGGGCTAGAAGATTTTATCATAATAGGTCGGTTTCGTTGGCAGCCTTTATATTTGTCAACATAATTCTCAATATCTTCGTTGATCTTTGGCCACCATCAACAAGATTTTGCTAGATGAACTATTCATTATATATTCCCGAGTGTCCCCGTATGTAAATTTTCTAGCAATATTTGGTCTAACTTTTTTGGGACTTCTAACCGGTTTTGCCAATATATTAAATTATTTTCAAGCGGTAACTCATCTTTCTTCGGGTAAAATGATCTCCGAATAGTTGCATCATTGATAGGTTTGCTCTAATTCCAAAGAATCAAATCAATAACAGGACCCAATCTTGGGTCCCTTCTTGTTTCATCCACCACTACTTAGAAAACTTTAAATCTTTAATCATGTCTATGTGAAAGTCGTCACTATTCTCTAGTCGAGATAATGTATCCGCGATTTGATTTGTCTTCGCATAAATATACTCAACCCTATAGTCATAGACCATTAATCAAAACATCTTTGTAATCGCAGGTTGCAATTATAGTATGCTCGTTTCGACAAAAAATATATTGTAATGATTAATGATATGTTTTTAATATGAATGTCCTCCCATAAACATATTGGTGAAATTTTTTAACAACATACCCAAAGCTTCCTGTCAATAATGGAATATCCCTTTTATGCTTCTCTTAAACCACTTGATGCATTGGCAATAGCCTTTATTGCCCAGCCGGCTCCACGTGTATTAAAATCGCCCCCAATCCTATTTTACAAGCATCTATATAGAAAACTATCGGGATTCTTAACGAAAGGGGAACAACGCTGTTTTCATTTTTTAAAATGATCTTCCTCCTCCTTTTCTCATCCCTATTTAGACTTCTTTTAAAAGGTTGTGTAACGGAATACATTGTGGTTGCAACATAGGTATAAATTTGCCTAAACACGTTAATAGCAGCAAAAACCCTAAAATTTGGATTAATTTTTAAAGCGGATTTGCTTATGGGTCATTTACAATACCTTTAGGAAATGTTTTCTTCCGTGGGTGGAATACCTGTAGAACTATCCCTATGGAAAATATTCGAGATTCGATTCGGGATTCGATTCAAAATTTCGTATCGAATTTGAATCCTTGTGTGTAAATTTTGAATCAAATATTTTATTGTTGAGATTCGAATCGAATCTTTAAAAAGGATTCAAGGAATTATTTACTTTAAATTTATTTTAGACGAGAGGAATATATTAGATTTTTATCTTTCCGCAATTTTTCCTTAATCATTGAATTCAAAATTTATAAGCATACCTAGGATGTATTAAAAATTATTTTTAACATATGATATGGACTTCAGCTTCCAAAAAATCTCCAATATTTGTGCTAACATTTTAGGTCAATCGTTATTTAATGTTTATTATTATTTTTGTACTCTATTATACTCTAACATAAATTAGACTGGTCAACAAATAATGGACTTATAAATTCAATCGACAGATTGTTTGCAGATTTTGGTTGTTGGCATATATTTTTAGTTTATTCCTATAAGTCAACTTTTCGAAATATTTGCTGCTAGGCTTACTACCTCAAGTAGAATTTTAGTTTAATAAATTTAATTTATAAATGAAGGGGAGAGATCCATTAAATTTTTTTTTCTTGCCCTAGCTCTATTAATTTTTGATATACATTTATCTCAATCTTTTTGCATTGAAAATTTCCTCAGACTTAAGGTCGCCCTCCCTTTCCTTTAATGCTAAGAATTAAGTGTGTGTTGTTGTTTACTTATACTACTACTACTAGAGACCTGCAAGGCCCGGTCCGCGGACTAAAAGCCTGGGCCGGGCTTCTTCTGTTAAAATAATATAACTAAACCGGCTCGGGCCAGGTCCAGATATACATAAGGCCCTTTAAAAGCCCGTTACAAAATCAATTGAATTTTTCTTTGTGTTTTATAATTTACTAGCTGACCCGGCAAACGTTGTTTTGCTAAAAATACAATTTCCTCTAATATAATAAAATTCGAGAAAACTTCAGCCTTGTATTTTTGACGTCATTATATATGATGCTATAAATGAAACTGGCCCGGAAATGTCCGATATTTTTAAAATGAAAAGGTATTTTAGGAATCTGGAAAAGCTATTTTACCCCTGGCCGCCCTGGGCATCTACGGCTAAATTTTCGCGCGAATCGGGCAGTAAGTTTCAGAGCTTAGCCCTTTTTTAAAACGAAATGTCCGATATTTTTAAAACGAAAAGGTATTTTAGGAATCTGAAAGATCGACCACGTGATAATAATGGCAAAAATTGCATAATTTAAATTTTATTTATTTAGTTTAAAATGATTTTGACCGTATACTGTAACATTTTTATTATACTTTTAAATATCTAATTCGAGAAAACTTCAACCTTGTATGTATGACGTCATTATTGTATATGATGCTATAAATGAAACTGCCCGGGAAATGTCCGATATGTTTAAAACTAAAAGGAATTTTAGGATTCTGAAAAAGCTATTTTACCCCTGGCCGCCCTGGGCATCTATGGCTAAATTTTCGCGCGAATCGGGCCGGTAGTTTCAGAATTTAGCCCTTATCCACATACATACAATATACATAGACTTTACTTTATATATATAGATAAGCAAAGGTTTATTTTTATGTTCCAATTTATAATTATATTTGATGTTTATTAAATTAACAAGGATTTAAAGGATTTCTCTCCCCTAGATTTATAACAAATTTTTCAAATTAAAATGTTACCCATTAATTTGCAAGATGTTGACGTTTTAAAAAGGTGGAACTCGTTGTTTTTAGCAACTTTTACAGCAAATATTTCAAAATCTTGAAGTTAGGAAAAAAATTAAACATATACTCTTGATCACCGCAAAACTCTACCAAAATCTAACAGTTTGCCGTATTTTTCTTGTCGAACCGTGTTTTTTGAACATAAATAATATATTTTAATATGCATTAACTTTAATGCCGAGATCTTATTTAAATACATAACCATATAGATTTATAATTAAACAAGATAATACGTTGCACGAGTACCGCAAACTAAATAATAAGTAAACTCGAATTAACGCCATCTAACCGAAATTTTTAACAAGAGACTATGTTAAATTTAGATAATTTTGATACAGAAGAAAAAGTTAATGGAGTTGGACCATTTCACACATCATAAATCATCCAATTATGCCACCGGCGATCATTGAAAATTTTTTTTTTATAAAACAAACAAAACTTGACTAAAAAACAATACTTCATTGTTTCAGAGATATCTATATTTTATCCTTTTCGCCTTTAATATATTTAATCTTTGTATTTTTATAAATAAATTTAGAAATTTTTAATAAATTAATGCGATATTTAGGAACTAAAAACTTAAAAAATTTTCGAATCGAATTCTAATCTTAAAATTTGTTTCGAATTGAATTCGAATCTTTATTTTAATATTCGACGAATCTCGAATCGAATATTTTTTTAAATAAAATTTTCGAATCCGAATCAAATACTAAAAATATTCGATTCGAAATCCAGTTGTGGCCTAAGTTTTTGGAGATATTTTATTTTATTTGGTGTTGTTGTAATTCCTATTTCATAAGCAGTTTTAATAATATTTTAAACGTGTTGTCGCCATTAAGTTCCGTTATAATAATATCATCAATGAACCTGGCTGTGTCTGGAATCCCAGATAACAGATTACTGATATATCTTTGTAATATCAGTGGGATTGAATTCGAAATTAATCTTTCGGCAGGCACAGAAATTGCAGGAAGCTTAAAAAATCTTTAGTTAGTCTGTTTTACCCTATGGTTTTACCAATTTAAAATATTAGTATGAAACAGAATGATGTAACTGTTGCGAATTTTGAATATGTTTTAGTAATAATACTTCTTTATCAAAACTCAGGTCTGTATGTTCATATTTTATTAATGCTCAGGATATAAATATGTAATAAATACATTAAATAATTATTTAACAACCCTAAGGAGATAAACAAATTTTATGCCGATATCTATTTAATATTGATTAAACTTTGGTGTGTAAAATCTAATAGTAAAGGAATCCCATATATATTAATTTACATTGAACATCCTAAATTTAGATCATACAAAATTGAAATATAAACTAAATTTAGTATATGATTATGATGGCAAATAAAGAAGATTTTAAGTAGACTCGACCAAAATCTCGTCTCGTCTCGAGTTCAAATTTCTCGTCTCGATCTCTACTCAATTTTTCAAATTCCCGTCTCGTCTCGGCCGAGATTTTTCTTAATTTTCCACATCAGTACCATATTTATGAAAACGATGAATAATGCGAGATTTAGTATTGTGATGATGAAAATGTGGGTAAAGGAATTAATTAATTCAGCTTAGGAGGGTACAGGTTTTATATATATTATTTCGAGTCTAGGAAGAGTACGCGCAGATGGTGCGCCTCTTGACTCATGAGATCAAAAGTCTTTGATCTTAAAGAGATCTGCTAATATCATAAACATATCAAAAAGATAAATCAATTAATGCGGCTAAAATGAAAAAAATGGGGAGGCACGCGCTTTACAAGATGTGTGGGGTAATTGCACGTGGGATACTACAATCAAAACTCTTACCCTAAAATCATTTATATATTTTCGGTTGCATGGCTGAATAAAAATTCTGGGATCATTAATTTAGTAATACTGATCTGGAATATATTTTTACCTATACAATAAAACTATAATAAAGACTAAAGATTCGAATTTGAATAATTAATCATAAGCTGTTATTAAATTGGAAGAATAAGTAGAATTAGGATACAAGTGATGCAAAGGTCATAAACTAGATTGTCTTGATTTATTGTATGCTAATAAAGTCGCGCTATTAATGTTTTTGAAAATTTATTATTTTTTATATATGGAGTCATTGCTTATTAGGGGAGTAAAAAGTATTGAAAGAATTGGATTTCACGACAAAATATATTGGTGCAATTTACCAGTTTAATCAACTACAAGTATGCTATCGCTGGGCAAAAAGATAATTTACGTGGTTTTATGGTTAGAGAATAACTAAAAAATGTGTTCTATGATAAATTTATATTTTGACGCTAACATAAATAAACTTGATACAATGTGAAAAACTTCTCCCTCCCACCCTTAATAAAATTAGCTGCGTGTTTATTCAAAATCTAAGGTCACATCTCATATGAATTTGCGTTTACCAATAAACATATATGATAAATATTAAGGATAAAATGCATAGGCGTAGTGAGGGTTGCCACATGGGGGGGGGGGGTTTCCAAAAAAATTTTTTGTGATACTATTAAACAAAAATTTATTAAGCTTATATACAGTAGTGACGGTGGTAGGACTATCTAATTAAGAGGGGGGGTCTATTTTGTGACAAAGAATTTCGATTAAACAAAAACTTATTAAAATTATATAAATTCAATATGTACGATAGGATTTGGTCAAAAATACATTAATAATATCTTCAGAGACGCAAATTGCAAAGAGCTCTCTTCAATTTTTCTGTTTGCGCTGATTAGGGCCATTGTTTAAACTAAACACTTGTATTGGCCTTTTAATCTTAAATTTCTCACCAAAACCAATAATTATCCCGCCCGGGACCGTTTAAATGAAATTTTAAGCTCAAGTTCTCCCCGCTGCTAAAATATGGCTTGTATCAGCATCTTCCTCGTTTAATTTAGAGGTTGAGATAATTTTTTAGAGAACCAATTAAGGATTAAATTTCTTCTTATTAGAAAACACGCACTCGGGACATGAATTTTTTGTATAAATAATGTTATAATTATCAGATTTTATCTTAAATGAAATATCATGTTAATAAGATAATATATTATTTCTATATGCGCAACACACACAAGACTTCTTATAATTTTTCCCCATTAAATTTAAAAAAATTTTTATTTATTTTTGTCAATGGGGGGGGGGGGGGGGAGGGGTCCTAACCCGAAAACCTCCCCCCCTTCCCTACGCTACTGATAAAATGACTAAAACTATGTATAAAATAATGTTCAAAATTTAACGATATGAAGTATGTAGAAATGATTAGGTTGCAGGCTTAAAAGTAACATGTTAGAATAAAATTGCTTCGAGAAAACTTATATTTTTGTTTTTAAAAACTATTGTTAGGCATTCTTCTGCTGGTTAAATTTTTAGCAAAGTTTTGTGTGTGGAGTTAAATGACTCCTTGTAAAAGTCAGTTACTTTATCAGAAATTCAAAATCTGAAAAATATAGTCATATTCCCAGTGATACATAATAAAAATGTAAGCATTAATTTTTATAATATATACCCTTAATTTAAGTATGTCCGATCTTTTGTATTCAAACTTTCAAGATCCAAATTCCAGTCGATATGAAAAAAGTTTGGGATTGCTTACCACAAAGTTTGTTAATTTACTTCAAGAAGCTAAAGACGGAATTTTAGATCTCAAATCAGTTAAATCTTTTTCGATTGTAATTAATTATAATAATTAGGCTGCTGACATATTGTCAGTGAGGCAAAAGAGAAGAATATATGACATTACAAATGTCCTGGAAGGCATTGGATTAATAGAAAAACGTTCAAAAAATAGCATTCAATGGAAGTAAGAAAGAGTAGCAATGTGTATCATATAATTCCTTTAATAGGGGTGGAGGTCCTGGATCAGATTCACCAGAAATGTTTCAAAAATTAAATATGCTTAAGAAAGATATATTAGACTTGGATGCTTATGAAAACAAGATGGATGCAATGCTTAATATAGCCCAACAAAATATCAAAAATATTTTACAAGAAGATTCCCACAAAAAATATCCTTTTATTATAAAAAACTTTATTTTATTAAATATCATAAATGTGGTTTCTTAACTCTTGCCAAACATTTTTATGTGTAAAACCCGAAGAAATATTTCAACAATATGGGGAAAATAATACCCTTATGTTTCTGAAATTACCTATGGATGCAAAATTGGAGCTAGATTCTAAAAAAATGGTAATGTACCCTATTATGTTTATTATATTTCATTTATTAACAACTAAATTATAATTAATATTTTGATCAAATTACTATTTGTTGTCATCCTTAATAATTCTTTTGATATCATTTTTATATAAAAATCTAGATTTATTAATTTAATTAGACATTTTATTACTTTAAATATTTGGATTAATTTTAAATGATTAAAAATTAATGTAAAACTATGATAAAATAACAAAGAATTTAACCTAATCAAAATTGAAACATAAAACTTTACCAACCATGGTTTTAGTAGGAAGGGCTTGCATTCAGAGAGCTATATTAATTATGGCGTATTTTACTCTAAATTGATTCAGATTAATCAACAGGCAATTTTTTAAATCATTTGTTGGTTAGGGTTTGATTTAAGTTGTGCTGGCCCAATTATTTTATTGGACTGTGCTCCTTCAGGGCTTATCCACTTATAAATTAATAACCACGTTTTTCGAATTAAAATGATCGATAATATGTTTGCATTCATTTTTTTACTATAAAACAAGGCAATTTATAATTGGATATATGAGTTATATACATAATTGGTTGAGAAATTTTAAAATAGAAACTTTACATTTAAAACTAATTTTCTTCTATAATGTTACACGTATTTTACAGTCGGCGACACATCAATTAGGCGTGTACAGTCCTACCAGACCCATTTCAGTATTCGTAGCCGATGCTAGCACATTAAGAAAATACAAAGAAACACCCAACGGTACTTGTTGTGCCAAAGAAGTTCTCACACAATCAATGAACACCGAAAAATTCATTACACTCACGTCTTGCGATAAATCGTTATCTATAAAATTCCTCAATTCCCAAATACCCCCTCCACCACCCAGCGACGATCTTCATGAATCCCATCCGGAACGCCCGTTTGATTCTAACTCTCCTCTCCCACAAATTAAAAACGAACGTGCGAGTCCAATAGAAATTTGCAATAACGTTAAAAGGGTTAAAGTGGATGAAGATGATTCGCTTCTACCATCCACCTCAGATATCGTACCACTCCCCACCGTGCTTAATAACAAGTGAAATATTGAGCTACATTACTTTGGCTCGTTTTATTTTTAGTCTAGCACAAATTAAGGAATATTTTTAACATTGCTCAAAAAAGGAACACTCTCGAACCTTAGCTTTTACACTGCGTTTCTTAAAGCAGTTTAATAATCACGTTCTTGCTTTTATATGTCGTTTCACCATTATGTAGACACGTCATATCGACTCCCAACTTAAACCACACTATGGAAACGAGGAGTAAGACGGGTAGTCAAACCAAGTCGATTTTCATGAAAAAATTTCAGGTATTTGAATTAAATTGGTTATATATGAACGTTTTGTCTGCAGGTCTTTGACGATACCACCCCATCCAAAATGGTCAATCAACAAATTCTCAATAATTTGGGTACACTTCTAAAAAATGAATTTTAATTTGATTTTTTTAATTAGCCTTGACAACCAATTATTCTCTAAATTCGCCCAAACTCAACATAAGCCTCAACAGTAGTTTTATTTTGAATGAACTGGATGGCTCTCTCCTCTGTGGAATATATCCCAAAAGTAATTAATGTTTTTAATGCAACTAATTTATATTTTATAGTTGACGAGCATAGCAACGAAGACCTTTACGCCTCAGCTGAAAGTAAAGTTTATCAAAAATAGATGCATTATACTTACTTTTTTTTAGCATATTCGCCATTGTTAAGGCTTTCCCCGCCCTTGACCGAAAGAGATTACTTATTCAATCTAGACGAGTCTGAGGGAGTTTGCGATTTCTTCGATATAAAGCAGTCCGAACACAACGACGGCTGCCTAAATTATTAGTTTCGAAAGAAACAGACTATCGGCTAATCATAGCTCTCGCTAGCTTTTCCCCATTGTATACACCACGTATGGCAACGGGGCAATACTACGCTCGAGCTTTGACAAATATATATTTTGGACGCGAAGTCACACGACCCCCTCAATTATACACATATGCATCGCCTTCATTATACATCTATCTATATATTTTTATGAATATTTTGTATGTCTGCTGACTACAAATTTATTTTTTCTACGCCATTATACACCTCAAAATTATATATAATACGCGTTCGATTATTTTTATAATTAAGACCGAATCATCGATTGTTCGCATGTTGGTAGAAGAGAGAAGAGTATTTATTAATATAGTATTAAATGAGATGCGTTTGTTAAACATTAATAGAACCAATTGACTAATTAAGATTTGGAATTATACCCTAATATAAACGATGTGGGTAAACAACAAAAGAGGGGGTTAAATGGTCCTCTACACCCCATTAAATTTTCTATCGACGTAAGCATTCATTTTGTATCGCGATTATCAATAACGGAGAGGTAGTGTTGAGTGTAATTAGTATCCATCCTTGAGGACGGGATTAATGTTGAATGAGGTAACTTGTTCAGACATAGATCTCCCCCCGCCTCGGGACCTTCTAAATCGATTGCTGTTCCCATCGCTCCTCACGTACTCCCCTATCAACCCGAAAGGCGAGTCTGGTAAGTAATTAGCTACGTTTTTCCCTTCTAAAATTGATAGTAAAAACACAAAAAGAGGGCTTGCCAACTGAACAAAACGAGGATCGTTTCATTATAAAATTTAACAATTATAAATTTACCTATTTCCGGATTAACAATGGGGTACACTGCCTTAAGGCATGAGAGATAGTTATCAAAATGCTGGATTTAAGTGACAAAATAAATTTTTTCAAATAATGCAAACATTTTTATATTCTAAAGTCATCCATAATCATTAAAACCTTTCTGTTAGGAATTACGATCGCTTTGCAATTATATTACCTAACACTTTTTTATTTTATTTAAAAAATTATTGCTTTCACATAAATAAAAGAATAGAAGACCCATTGGTTTGACGAGAGAGGAAAAAATTTTAAAGTGCGAATCCCTCCCCACAAATCGAGTTAAGACGCGGTTCCGCAGCTCCTACCTTTAAAAATAGCAATTATCTATGCTAAAATGATCTTAATCTAGTATTTCTCTTAACTAATTGATCAATACCCTAAATTATTGAATATACTAAACAAACCTGGTTTTCCATTAACATCCATTTTTTGGGAACCTGCTAATTCTTTGGAATTTATCGGTACTTCAGGCAAGCTTTTCATATCGACGGGACATAGATCATTTAGGTAAGGATCTTGCGAACCGAACCCGAAGAGTGTCAGTAACAAAGCTACTCCGTAACCAGTTGCTCTTTCACCCTTATTAAACATACATACAAAATAAATCAAATTAGACATACTAAGCCAAACTAAAATTTCGCATAACGAGTTAAGAAAAACGTTTTAAAACATTGGGATAAATACAAAAAGTTTATAGTGTTCAAATATATAACATAAGCCTTAGAATCTATTAAATGTATCTGCCCTCAAGACTATGGTATTTGGCATCCAGCTTTCTCTGATTATTATTTGTTAACTATAATCTACAACAAAGGGTTTTATATCTTGTTTAATGAATAGTCACATATAGAATTATACCATTATAACTATCACAAAAATGAGTATTCAACCTATGGCGGATATGATTAACGAAAATCGGCTAAGGTGGTATGGGGGCATATACTAAGAAGGGAGACGAATGATGTAAGTCTCGAAAACAGTAGTGGACATGGAGGTACCGGGGAAGAGAGGAAGAGGACGACCTCGTGTCACGTGGAAAGGGCAAGTTGACAAAGTTAAGAAATCTAAGAAGATTGTTCGACACATGACACTTACCCGATCAAAATGGAGGAAACTCATAAAACAAACCCCTCGACCGTGGGACCAAATACGTTATAAAGAAAAAGAAAAACTGTATACTCATCCACGGCGCTATTTGCGAACGTCCTAATTAGAGAATGTTCCACTTATAAAGATAACTTTATTAAAGAAATGTTAATTTAAACAAGAAATAGCATATACCTGTGATATGGCCCGTTTTAAAACATATCTTCGAGCAAATTTTACGTTAAAAACGCTTTAAAAATCAGTTAAGAAAATTAAAATTACGGAATGAACGGGCGCAGCTATGTCATAATGTGCCCAAATGCCTTGATATTCAAAACCATTCTTCAAATGGGAAGCTATAAAGAGGGCGGCACACGAAGATTGAGCATTATTCCTGTCCTATCAATAGATGGAATAGAAACAAAATCAAATCATACTTTCAATTTTAAATTCATTTATAAATAAATTTTTCCAAAATATCTGTTATTTATTCAACTAAGGGCTTAATAAACTTCAACACAAATATGGTTTTACCCTTTTTAAATCCTATTAAAAACAACTCTTAATTTTATCCTATATTTAATGATTTCAACGTATAACAGAAGTATTTATTCGTGAAGGCAAAAACAAATTTTACGGCCACAGAATTTTTCATGTCGGCGATGGCGCTATTAAATTCGCTAAAATGTAATTCCGGACTATAGGGGAGTGGAAAGACCAAATCACCGCTCAGTCTGCCCGCCTTGACGCTATAATTTTCCCTAAAAATTAGTCAAAACAAACACAATATTTATAAAAACTTAGTTATTCAATATGAGAAATTTAAAGCCTTTTTACAATATTTAAAATAGTTCTTCAACCATATGCTTCCCGTTAAAAATAAATGTAGTTTCATTAAAATTTAAACTTGCGATATATGTTCAAATCGTTGATTATCTTATACAAAAAAATTTAAAAATTTTTCGAGTAAAACTACCATTCTGAGTTATTGGTCACTATGGCAGCGTGGTACTTGCCCACCGAAATACCTTGGGCACCAGTTAGGGTGGCCATATCAATTATAATATCAGCTGCTAGGTCGTGACTAGCGTACGCTACCTATGTAAATAAAATATTTGATTCAAATTAATCATTTAAATTAAATCAAAAACTATTTTAAAGTAGCGAACAGCTGATTTTTGCATTAAAGTTTATTGGGTACATGCGCACTTTTGTGTTGTAAAGATCACAAAAGCTATCAAACATTAAGGAATTATCTTTCCTTGCGTATTAATAAAATGGAGCGTTGAGTTTAACATGGCGGCGCCTGCATGCCTTTAATAATAATCAGCTGATCGCCTATCTATATAGCATTATTAGTACCCCGTCGGCAAGGACTAAACGACCCTCCGCATCGGTATTATTTATTTCTACGGTCCTTTGATAAACAAGATAATAACAATATACATAATAGTAAAATTTGGATGATATAATTTAAGAAATATTCTAGAAAAATCTATTAAAATATAAAACATGAATGATATTTGCTAACTTTCCAGAATACAAACGATGTACGTCATCGGGACGAGTTGCATTGGGCCCTACAGAGTTTTCTGCCAAACAAAATACGGCGTGGAGGGTATGCTTAAAACCCTGGAAAAAATAAATTTTTATAAAATTAACTTTAGACTAGAGAGACTGCTCATCAACTTTAAATAAGTGTGTACCGATTTTCCGCCATTTTGAAATGTGCACAGATAAGGGAAGGACATGTAGATTATAGTAATTTGGTTTAAAAGTAATAAATAAATGTTGAACTAGTTAAACATTAGAAACAGCATTTTAAAATATATGTCATTTATACACTTAAAAATAAAAATATTGTGATGACGTGATGTTAAAGCAATTTAGGGGCCATCTGCATTTTATCAAATAATCATTTATTAAAATTCTCATTATTTATTTATTTATTAACTAATGAGTAAGGTAAATTCACCTTTTATGTTTTAACAAGGGTGTAGGTACATTGCAGAAAGACATGGGTGATAGTTAAATTCAAAATGGTGGATGTAATGGTACACATTTTACCATATGAAACATATGACTTGAGCAGTCTATGTATAATTTTACATAAAATGATTAAATTTTATACCATTTTGACACAGGCGTAAAAGGCACCTAATATGGCTGCCGCCCCACCACAATCCCTTTTCATTCCTGGCATAGCCGTCTGTCAATTGTAAAATTGTAAATAAAAACAATCGTTTAATATAAATAATAACGAATCATAAAAATTAAGTTGCTTTCATATAAAGTACATTATAAAACATATATACTAAAAAGCAAATTAGCCACTCATGCCATCTAATTACAATTAAGGCTTGTTTTAGTGTTGCAAAAACGGCTGGGTTTTGTTTGGTCGATCTTTGGTTTCACGTTTTAGTCCACTAAATATAAACAAACCATAGATTTTTTGGACTGTTTTTCTTGGTAGTATAAATTGGACAAATCTTTGGACTATTTATGTTTAGTCGACCAAAAGTCAGCCAAACAAAATCTAGCCGTTTTTGCAACACTACCGTGTTTTTAGAAGCAATATTTCATTTTTCAAAGCAAGCGTTATATAAAATGAAAGAATTAATTAAATTTAACCAACAAAAATTTTTAAAATTATGCTTTAATTTAATCATTATTATTTTTGAAAATTAAATTCAAATCGGGGGCACTTTCGATTTTATGGATAGTCCGCCGGTGTCGTAAACTATGCCCTTGCCGACCCAGGCCAAGGTCAACGAACTGCCTTCGATCACGTGACTCAAAGTCACAAGGGCCGGAGGATTGACGGCCGCCTTACCGACCCCGTATATTCCTGCAAGCAGACGATAAAAAAGATGAAATCAACTATATTTAGATTTTAAAAATTTAATTCGATACGTGAGAAGTCGAATAAATATTTAAACCAGATTACTATTATTGTTGACAGATGTTTGATATGTACTTAGTTTTATTTAGAAATTTATAAGCTAAAAATATATTTATAAAATATTCCGGCTAATTTAACAATTAAAAAATAACTAAAACAAATAACGGTTTAAATCCAACTAAGACTAACGGTTGACTTGGGTCTGTTTTTCAAATATCGACTAAGCCTAAAGGTCGCCTAATAAGAAACAGACCAAAATTTATGGTCCGTTTATGTTTAATCGACTAAAACCAAAGGTCAATCAAACAAAACCCAAAGCCGTTTTTACAACACTAATACTCTTTATTATAGTATAGTAATAGTAACAAAAATATCGCATTTTTAGGATAAACATTTAGCAAAGTATCACTTTTAATGTGAAATAGAAGAAATCAATTATTTGAATAAATTTATTTTAAAGAGTATGGGAACTAATATTAGAAATTATTAGTAACAATTCAAAAACATTAATTTTTTTTTTGAATTGACATGCTTTATTAAAAAAAAGTATTAAATATATAGTGGAATTAATAAAAAAGATACATCCGTTCCGGCCTTCGGCCCTGGTGGGAAGGGAAGAAGGGAGGGAGGGGAGGGAAGGGGGAACGAAACTCATCTATACTCCGTATAAGCGTAGCATATTTGCTATGCAATTTATGGGCGAGAAATATGGGAAGGGGCGAGAACGCCTATGGGGGGGGGGGGTAAAAAATGCAAAATGATTAGTTATTTATTTATACAATCATTTAAAAAGTTGAATTTTTGTCAAACCTGCTATAAAACATTTATTAATCTTTATTTATTGAGGAATAGGTTTTCTTTCATTCAATTTTTTTATCAACTTTTAAATTAATCAAAATGACGAAAGGAACGCAAATAGAGGGTATGACCTTGAAAAAGCCAATAGTCATCCTTCCAAAACGTACAACTTTCAATTTAGAGTTTTGTGAAACTGTATATAAATTTAAACAATTTGGTGTAGACGACCCATAATTTAAATTATCACTATAGACTCTATTCATATCATGCGCATATGTATAGTATAAACAAGATATTAAAAAGACGAAAAAATTTTCCAATCAGACCTTGGCTATTGGTCATTTTTTCCATCACTTTGGCCAATGGTAATTTTTTCTAATGGTCAGCAAACAGCCATAACTAGCCTATAATTATAATCTAAAAAAAATCGATTTTAATCTCACTTCGGTCAGTGGTCATTTTTTCCATTGGTCAGTAACCAGCAGACTGCCAAATACAGGCCAATAATTATAATATAGAGAAAAAAATTTATCTCACTTTGGGTCATTTTTATTGGTCAATAGCCAGGACACGGTCAAAAAGGATATAAATAAATAAAAGACGGAAAAAATGAGAAGAAAAAAATTCGATTCACAATTTGGCCAATGGTTATTTTATTCATTGGTCAGTAGCCAGGACACGGTCAAAACATTATCAATGGTATTAACAAGAAAAATGTATTAATAAAAAAAAATTAATAAAATTTGCCATCTTCGGGATTTGAACCCACATCAGTAGAGGCATAAACCTTTGTAGGGGGGGGGGGCACAGGGACCCATATAAGTAGAGGCATAGGCCCTTGTAGGGGGGGGGCATAGGTAATTATCAATGTTAAGCAAATATAGTAATTCAAAAAACGAAAAAAAAAATCTCAAATCACAATTTGGCCAAAAGTCATTTTATTCATTGGTCAGTATCCAGGACACCGTCAAAGTCATATTATCAATGTTATTAACAAGAAAAATATATTAATTTAATTTAAAAAAAAATTTTGCTCTCTCCGGGTAACGAACCAGCAATTCAGAACGTTCGCCGGGATTTGAACCCACATCAATAGTTACCTTTTTTGAAATTGAATATAAGGGAATTGGCTAAATAAATTTATTGTAGCGTTGTTGGAAAAGGGGAGAAAAAAATATCTGTTCTTAGAGGATGGCATGCAGGCATAGATATGTGGGGTGGGAAGTTTGCAATGATAACAACCTTAAAGAATACAGTGTGGAGGGGGGACTGCAAATAAACTATAAAATTTCGATTCACAATTTGGCCAATGTTCATTGGTTAGTAGCCAGCGGACGGCCAAACAAAGTCATATTATCACTGGTATTAACAAGAACAATATATTTTTTTAATTTAAAAAAAAAAATTTTGCCCTCTCCGGGTATCGAACCAGCAATTAAGATATACATCAGCAAGTCAGCAATCTAAATTAAAAACAAATAATAGATGGCGGTATAAAGGAGGGAACCAAGACATCATATAGCATGATAATTAGATAAAGACGAATAATAAAAGTTACATTATGTGTAAAATGAAAAATAATGATTTATATTTACTTGTGTATACCACATTTAAAGATATATAAAATAAATTTGACACAATCTTTTTTAAACACCATAAATAAGATATGTAAAATATGTGCATTATATATAGCTATCTTGATTATCGAACTGTTGTCCGGACTAGTGATGGGGAAATAGCGTTTTTAAGGAGCTAAAGCTATAGCACATAGTCACTTTAAGTGCTATAAGCTATAGGAGATGGGAGTTTGAGGTGCTATAGGAGATGGGAGGTATGAGGTGCTATGTGCTATAGGAGATGGGAGTTTGAGGTGCTATGTGCTATAGGAGATGGGAGTTTGAGGTGCTATGTGCTATAGGAGATGGAAGTTTGAGGTGCTATGTGCTATAGGAGATGGGAGTTTGAGGTGCTATGTGCTATAGGAGATGGGAGGTTTGAGGTGCTATGTGCTATAGGAGATGGGAGTTTGAGGTGCTATGTGTTATAGCCGATAGCACTTAAATGCGCTACTCCTATAGCACCGGCGCTAACACTGGGAATAATTTCAATGAAAACAATAGAGTATAATATGAACTTGTGTGTAATCTAATAAACAATTTTCCATTAAAAATATATTGTTCGAAAAAACAAAATTAAAAAAGGGTGTTATTTAACTGCTAAGTAAATATTTACAAATTGCTAAGTAATTTATGCTAAGTATTTTAAAGGATATGCTAATTATTTTATTTTTTATTATTAAATTGCTAAGTTTTTATTTTGATATGCTAAGTTTTTTTTATTAAAATGCTAAGTATTTATTTAAAAAATCTAAATTATGAATTTTAAACAAAATGTTTAATATTTAAAAAAATACTCTTTTTCAATCGGGGAGGGGGGGGGGGGGGGTTAATTCAAAACCTAGTTATGCCCTACCCTCATAACTAGGTTTTGAATTAAGGGGGGGCAAACGGGTAAAATAAAAGTTGAATTAGGGAGGGGCTAAATAAAAAAAAATTATTAATTTGTAAGGGTTTTTTTACATTGGAAAATTTTTTTTCCTGTCATTCAGAGGGGGGGGGGGCGACTTATTGATAAAATAAATGTAGAAGCAATGCAAAATAAAATTAAAGTCATACATTTAATTAATTTATATTAAAATAAGTCGTAGTTAGATGGTAAGATAGGGCAAAAAAATTATATTCAGATTTATTTTAATATTTAATAAAAACAAAATAAACAATTTAAAAAATTTTTCCCAGTGTTAGCGCCGGTGCTATAGGAGTAGCGCATTTAAGTGCAATCGGCTATAGCACATAGCACCTCTAACTCCCATCTCCTATAGCACATAGCACCTCAAACCTCCCATCTCCTATAGCACATAGCGGGACCGGGTCAAAACCGCAGAAAAAAAACAGCAGAATTGGTCAGAACTGATCAAGACTGGTCAGAACTGGTCAAGATTGAACATCTGTTTATTGATATGATTAATTAAAATGTAAGTTTTAACCTATCTTTTATTCATAATTTATATTATAGATGTTGTATACTAATACTTCCATGGATATCATGTTATATTTACAATTTTGGAAATAAAGGAAATAGAATTAAAAGTTTTAACCTAAAATTCTATTCATAATTTATATTAAAGATGTTGAATACTAATACTTCCATGGATATGATATTATATTTATAATTTTGGAAATAAAGGAAATAGAATTTAAGTTTTAACCTATCTTTTATTCATAATTTATATTATAGATGTTGAATACTAATACTTCCATGGATATGATATTATTTTTACAATTTTAAAAATAAAGGAAATAGAATTTAAGTTTTAACCTATCTTTTATTCATAGTTTATATTATAGATGTTGAATACTAATACTTCCATCTTAGATTGGTGAGGAGGGTTAGTGTTTTAGGTCGGGGTTAGTGTTTTAGGTTAGGGTTAGTGTTTTAGGTCAGGGTTAGGGTTATATTGATTATCTAAAAGTCATATTATTCTGCTACTTTGACCCTTTAAAATGTTTTGCCTTTACACTCATTTAAGTTTTTTTTATAAATATTTACTAGATTATAACAGACCAATTTTATTAATATTTACTAAATTATAACAGACAAATAATCAAGTGGTAATAATATTTAACATTGCATCTCTTTGTTTATATTTTAGATAACATGATATTGTTTTTAGAAATTGAGATGGGTTTATTTCACTGTTAGTATAATGTTCTTTTAAATTATTGATACAAGATTCTTTGTTGATTTCTTTCTTAGATTGTGGGTTTATTGTTTTTCCTTGGTTTATTTTATAGATATTTGAGTTAGTTTCTTTCTGTATCTTTTTGAGATAATCAATAAATTGATAAATATTGGGTCTGATGATTTTTACCCATATTAGCTTTGATGTAAGAATATTGACCAAGGGTCAGTACCTGCCCACTTCTTGAAGATTTTTTAAATTCTAACCAAATATGCATTAAAATCTATATTTTGTATACTTATTCTCTTCTTGCTCAAAAATGAGACAAATTCTTTAAAATAAGACATGAAAATAACAATTAAATATATGCTGTTTTGTCGTATAATTCTAAAATGTCTATGCGCTTCGCATTTTCCATCCCCCCGACTTTTTCTGCTATTTTTTCATAATTCTGCTATTTTGACCCCGATTCCACATAGCACCTCAAACTCCCATCTCCTATAGCACATAGCACCTCAAACTCCCATCTCCTATAGCACATAGCGCCTCAAACCTCCCATCTCCTATAGCTCATAGCACCTCAAACCTCCCATCTCCCATAGCTCTAGCACCTCAAACCTCCCATCTCCTATAGCTTATAGCACTTAAAGTGACTATGTGCTAGTAGACATAGCGTATTTAATAGGCTAATCCCATCAGCGGGGAGGTGCTAAGCGCGCTAGTGCTAAGCGTTTTCCAACCACTAGTCCGGACACAAACAAAAAGCGAGCCCATAAATTGCATAGCAAATTAATAAGTATATGTAGCGAGAAACGAACAAGGAACATATATATATATTTCAGCAACAAACTATAAACCCCAATAAAAGTAAAGATCAACGACTGTTAGTTTAAGCGTTCCTATTTATGTATGGATGGGCGTAGCCAAGATTGGATTTGGGGGGGGGGGGGCAATAATGATTTAGGGAGGGGCAAAATAATCATTTTTAGTAATTTTAGTCATAATTGTAATATATTTTAAGAAATTTTTTGGATTTAGAGGGGGGGGCAGCCGCCCCTCCCTGCCACCCCTTAGGTATGCCTATGTATATATGTAATACAAAGCCTGCATTTTGTGCAAGCCTTTTTAAATCGTATGTGCCATAAAACAAAATCTCATGTCATCTCACATGTAATTATATAATAAGGGATTTATGGCGTAGAAAAAATATTTTATAAATGGTGTATTGTTTAAATAGTGTTGTAAAAACGGCTGAGTTATATTTGGTCGAGCTTTGGTTTTAGACCAAATATTTTTTGAAAAACAGACCAGAATATACAGATACACTTAGTTAAACCAAAGGTGGATCAAACAAAACTCAGCCGTTTTACAACAGTAATTGCCTATATAAATCCTAATTTTATTCAATAATATAAGATTTTTCCCTCTAATTTTTATTATGTAAAAATTATTTAAATAGAGTTTTTAGCAAAAAAATCAAACAGTGGCGCAACCAAACAAACAAACAAACAAATTGAAGGTTTAGAAACCTCACATGAGACCAAGCAAAATTATTTGACGATCTTTAAAATACCTCCAAATCCTTGTACATTGAGATCATTGCCTCGTACAATTTTCGGCACAATTCCCAAATCAGTTCCGATTCTTTGGATTTCCTATCAGGCACATTATAACAAAACACAAAATTTTAATTTTAAAACGATTTAAATCGTCTAAAATGCGATGCGAAAATATTTTCTTTTTTTATAAATGTTTACTCAATTTACATCTAAATTTAGTAGTTTTTAAAGTAAAATTTTTAAAGGCTAAGATAGTAATTAAGCCATACCATCCATAATCCACAAATAATTGTAAAGGAAACAGCTTTATACACTACAAATATAAATGTTTTTATTTTTAAACCTAAGGATGTTCAGATAAATGAGATTAACGGTGTTAACAAGGCATTTATCGGGGGCATTTTTCCTCTCTGTTTTTATTTATGTTATATTATTAGGTATATGATCTTATAAACCATTGACTAATCTACAGGGCTATAATATTCTTTTATGTTTCATTTCTTTTAAAGTTCATCCGCGTTATCCGAATTGTTAGTACTCCAACTTTTTCTGGAAAACGGATGACATAAACTTATAAAACTTTGACGATTCAACAGCTGGTTATTTATAATAGCATTGAATGGCAAAATCTAACCTACCTACCTTCATTTAGGGTGTGCACATTTTTAATCATATGAGCTAACATTATAAGAATAATAAATTTATAAAAAATATTCACAACTTTGAGACAACAGCAAGGAATGGATTAAAAGCTTAAATTTTAGCATATATTACTCATGTGTTGCATATTTAAATTCATTTATCATCTAAATATTCGTACTATCAGACGTTAAAATAAAGTTTTAAACTTTAATTAATTCGATTCGTTGCTGAGGTTGAAAATAGTGACTAGCATAAACATATTATTGAATTATATTTGTCAGATCAGGCGGATACACTGTTAAAGTCAATATTTATAGATAGTGTTTATCAGCTGTCCACCGGTCTATAGTATTAATTTAGTTTATGAGAGAACTGACTAACCGTGTAAAATTTATAATGATATAAGTAGTATTGTAAAAACAGTTGGGTTTTATTTGGTCGACCTCAAGGCTTAGTTGAAATTTGAAAAACAGACCAGAAGGGACCGTTAATCTTGTAAAACCAAGGGTCGACCAAGCAAAACCCAGCCGTTTTTACATAAAACGTAACTAAAGAGGTATGCATGGACGTGGTCAGAACTGGATTTAGAGAGGGGGGGGCAATATTGATTTAAGGAGGGGCGAAATGATAAATTTTAAGAATCTTAACCATAATTATATTAAATTTTGAAACAAAATAAATGGATTTTTAGAGAGGAAGGGGGCAACCGCCCATCTCTCCCACCCCCTGACTAGGCCCATATTTATATATGTTTACTTGAATAAATTCGTTGGTACTCATGAGATTACAGGGCATGTCTACGATTAGGGAAGTCAAGCGCACGGCATAACCCATTTGTGTTAAAAGGTTAGCTTGTCGCTCCTTCATAGCCATCCTCTGTACCACGTCATTCCTTTCTTCCACCAAAAAAAACTCTACCAAAACTTCTTTATCTCCCTTCAGCTCATCTATTACCATTAATTGCAATATTTTATAAAGATGATTGCATGGACGTAGGCGTAGCCAAGGGGGAGGGCAGGGAGGGGTGGCTGCCCCCTCTTAATCTAAAAATTTGTCAAAAAAGTTTATTTTGGCCCTCCCTAAATCATTATTGCCCCCTCCCCTCTAATTTTGATGCTAACTACGCCCATGAAAGAATGTAAAAACATTACAATGCACTATGCACAAATTTAAACGGTTTCTTATGGTCAAAACTTCTAAAATTAAATTACTATGCGATATCATTTCTTCATCTTGTTTAACCAATAGGTTTCATTTTTAAGAGCCATTTCACAGAAACATTAATGGCAAATCAAACATCAATAGAAAGGTAAGGAATGATGGGTATAAATGCCATGGAAATGCAAATAATATTTACATATGTTCATCAAATATATAGCATGCATAATGTAATTTTTTATATTTAATGCTAGTTCTTAAAAGTTATAGCTTTAATAAGACTTTTTTACATGAAAATATACTCCTAACCCTAGTGGTAGTGTGGTAAAATGGTTGTGTTTTGTTTAATCGTCGTTTGGTTTTAGTTGACTAAACATATGCAAAACAATTAGGTTTTTTTGTATCTTTCAGTTAGGTCGGCATCTACTAAGAAAAACATCCCAAAAAGCCTCATTTTGTTTACAGTTGACTAAAACCACAGGTCAATTAAACAAAATTCAGCCGTTTTTACAACACTACCTAGTGGGAAGTAGCTAAGCATAGCTATTAATAGAAAGTTCCACATGCGCCACTGATAGCTGGATACTAAAAAAACTAGCAAGCTCAGGAGAAATTGGTAAATATTTTAAAAATGCAATTTTTATTATTGAGGCCCAAACATTGGGTGAGCTACATTGGATAATCTTAATGAATATCATCTAATCAAGAGTTTTGTTAAAGAAACATGGGCGTAGCCAGCATTGCAATTAGAAGGAGGCAATAATGAGTATTTTTACAAATTTTAGCCATAATTTTAATAAATTTCAACAAATTTTTGGATTTAGAGGGGGGCAGCCACCCCTCCCTGCCCCCCTTGGCTACGCCAGTTTAAAGGAATATAGAAATTTGGTCATTAAATTGAATCATTAAGAATTTTATGATCAACACAATCTTTACTAAACATAAATCAGTCAAAATACATTACTTATTAAGATGTCACCATCCTCAGACCCTTCTTCACTCAAAGCTTGTTCTCTTTGTTTAGCTGACGTTTTGGCTGTGTAGGATGGAAAAGCTCTAGAAACAGCTGCCCCAGTGGCTAAAACAGCTGACCGTGGGCAAACCACTACTATTTGAGCCCGTACCTTCCCATTTTTAAACATGTGGGAAGAGAGGGATCGTATGGCCTTTGTAAGGGCATGAGGTCTTGTTGGAGAATTGTGTCTACTGTAATAATCTGGTAAAAGGCTTAAGCTACAAATGTCTAAGTGCAAAGAACAAGATGATGTAGTTACACAAGTTGGATCAGTTTCCTCGGAAGGTTTTATAGCCTTGATAGCTGTTTGGTATGTCTGCATTTTTTGAAACAGATAAAAATCAAATTTCATAAACATGAAGTTGAGAAAGTAACATGATAAAACAAATTATTATAATAAGTTATTAATTGATTGTAACATCCTCACATATATTAAATAAAATTGTTTAAACATACACCACAATTATTAAGATATTTAGTTTTAGGGCTGAAATTCATTGTGATAACTGTTGCAATCGAATTTTAAAATTAATTTTAATATAATAAGGGTGTTGACAACATAAATAATTATTAGCTTACCTCCTGTGAAACTTTTGACCCAAATTTTAATTTAAGGTCTTCATATTCAACAAGCTTAACGTATTTGTACTGCCCAAATATGCTAAGTGTATCTTCATCCCAATTGGTTGGCGTGAAGTTGGGCGAAAATATAACTTTAACCTTTTTCATATTTAAATTATTCAAATGTTTTAAATTAAATCACTAAGGTTTAATGCAATAGGATACATATATTATTTATGTAGTGATGGTAATTTGCTCCAGTGAGCATTGCTCACTGTGAGCTCTGTCCCCTCACAAGCATTGTGTATCCTACTCTACTCATGAGTAGGATACAGTATGAGATGAAAATGCTCGAGAGGCGAAGGGGTAGTAGCAAATAGTAACTCATGTATAGAGCTGTCTGCCTGAGCAGCATTTTATGTTAACTAACAGTCTAATATGAGCAAATGCTATGAGCAAGCAGTTTTCTAAACTGCTCATAGCATCTCATATCACATTATAATGTGTTATTTTGTTTTAATATAGGCGCAGAGCTGTTAAAGTTACTTTACCACAGTAACTAGTTAAGTTACAGTTACTTTCACAAAAAATGTAACTAATTACAGTTACAGTTACAATTTTTAAATGTAACTGATTACAGTTCCAATTACTTACCTGATGGAACTAGTTACACCTAAAGTTACAAAAAACAATATTTTTTGATATTATTTATTTAAACATTTATATAAAAGTCAGAAGGTAATAAATGATGATTCGATTTCAATAATACGTTATATTCTATATTGTCATCTAATAAGCTAGTTCGCTTTTCACTGAAAATTAATTTACCAAGACTAAAAAGACGCTCGACGGGGGCGCTAGTTGGTAGGGGTACATTGAATTAAATAAAAAGTTTTTTCAATTAGGGAAATTATTATATATTATGAGGGGTATAGATAGTGTATTCCCAGCGAAATAATGCCTTAGAAAGATAATAGGCTAATAAAGATGAATTCTCACTGAGAGAACGCCTACCACTTAGTAGGTTTAAGGTCATGACTTTGGACAAGGTTAAAACTTAGTCCTCCGAATATAAATGTTCCAAAAAATTGTCAAAACCTATGAAAAATTTGAAGCTATGGACAGAAGAGAATGAATTTACAAGAAGTAATATTAATAGCCTGCCAAAAAACATCTTAATATTACTGAGTATTGTATACCAGCAAGAAGTATTATGATTAGTGAAAATAACATTAGCAATGTCAAAGAATTTTTGGCTTTGGCTATGTGAATTTCCAAATAATTGTGAAAAATGCTTTTAATGCAAGTGCAATTGTTGCTTTTTATACAATATATTTGCAAGCATGTGGTGGCAATTAAACTTAAATTTTGCCAATCGATCAAAGAAGCCAAAAGTTTGGGGCAAAAAAGAAAGCGAGGTAGACCCTTAAAGGCTAAATCAGCATTTATTGTTAAGTAATAGTAGTTTAGATAATTTAACACTGATTATATAACATATTTTAGGTTTTTGATATGAAAGTTGTATCCAGCAAAATTTGTCTATTTTCCATTTTTAATTGTACTAATTATTTTGTGATTATATTCAAATAAAAATTTATATATTGCCTTTATAAAGTTTAAGATTGACAACTCTCAATAAATTTGCAAATAAATACATTATAAACACAAGCATAGTAAAATTTAAGAAGCGAGAGACAGAGCATTTTAGAATGGAAAATATAGGTCGTTACTTTTCATAGCTTTTCTAATTTGCCATATTTATTTGAAGGGTGAGAAGGGACGAAAAAATTCAAGACACTAAGATACCTTTTAATTGATAAAACAATCAGGTCTCCAATCTGTTTAATGTAGCCAGAATAAAAAACTATTTTAATTTCCACAAACTGCTTCCAAAATTTAAATTTAGAGGTTGGGCCAAAATCAACAGATATTTTAAGTTGATAAAAATTTGTTTTGCACATAAATAAAAAGAACTGAACAATTGATAAGATAACCAATTAAAATTCATTAAATATTCATTACATTTTTTACCTGTTGTGTCACTTCTTTAAATTTTTGGAATACAAATTTGTACTAAAATAATATTTTATATAATATTGGTAATTTACTGATCAAATAGATTTTCTATTCGAAATTTAAATTTTCAATTTTGATCCGCGAAGGAAATTTAAATTAAGGTGAAGTACGCAAACTAGACGTGTAATTTAAATATTTAATTAAAAAAAATTTAATTTTAACTTTAGTTACACAGTTACTGAAATAATGTAACTAACTACAGTTACAGTTACCCTGAAGTAAAAGTAACTGGTTACAGTTACTTTACTGAAGAAAAGGAACTAGTTCCAGGTAACAGCTCTGCATAGGCGTAAGTAGGATTTCCTCAAAGAAGGGGGGGGGGGTATAAAATTTATAAGATGACAATTTTAATATGGTTTAAATTTATATTTTATCGTTTTTAAGAACAGGTGTCAATGTTATAATTTTATTAAATGTGCGAACTAATTTTTTTTGCAATTTTCTTTATATATGGCTAAAATATGTTTAATGATATTAAATTTTTTTTTATACATGCCAAAAAATTTATAAAAATTTATTTAATTATAAATTTTTGAATTTTCTGTCTCACCCAGGTGGTAGTAATTATTTTGACAATTTTAATATGGTTTAAATTTATATTTATCGTTTTTAAGAACACGTGTCAATGTTATAATTTTATTAAATGTGCGAACTAATTTTTTTTTCAATTTTCTTTACATATGGCTAAAATATGTTTAATGATATTAAAATTTATTTTTTATACATGCCAAAAATTTTATAAAAATTTATTTAATTATAAATTTTTGAATTTTGTGACACACCCAGGTGGTAATAATTTTTTTGATAATTTTAATACGGTTCAAATTTATATTTTATCGTTTTTAAGAACAGGTGTCAATGTTATAATTTTATTAAAGGTGCGAACTAGTTTTTTTTTCGATTTTCATTATATATATCTAAAATGATTTTTAAATTTATTTTTTATAAATGGCGAAATTATTTTTTATTGTATAATTTTTTTGACATTCTTAATATGACTTAATGTTTCTAAATTTATATTTAATAATATTTTTAGTCCAGGTCACAATGCAAAGTTTTATAAAAGGTGGGAAATTTTGCTTTATAGAATATTCTATATAGATGGCTAAAATCTGTTTAATGATTTGAAAATTTACGCCTTTATACATGCCAAAAATATGTTGATTGCTTTAAATATAAATTTTTGAATATTCTGTCTCACCCAAATGCTAATAAATTTTTTGACATTTCTAAATGGTTTTTTAAGCCAGGTTACCCCGGGGTTACTTATATCTTTCTAGTTATTTTTTAAAATAATAATGATATTAATTCAAGATTTTAAACCATATGTGTATTTTTCCATAAGGCATAAGTAAAAAAAATTTTGTTTAGAAAAAATAAAATTTAAAATTTTTTATTGAGAAAAAACGATTTTTCGGGGCTATTAGTAGTTTTTACAAAAAATTTTATTTTGCACACAAAATTTTTGTGGCTCAGTATTTTGGATTGATTTAACTTTTATCTTATAAAAGGAGATTTTTTATATAAAAACCGTCTAATGATTAAATTTTTATATGCAAAATAACATCTTAAATTATTGATTGTTTATAAAATAGGGGTCAGGGCTAGTCGGAGAGGGGCTATTGCTAGCCATTTTTTATTGTATTTAACAAATGACAAGATTTAAAAAACAAAAAAATTTGTTTAATAATCTAACTTAGTGTTATTTGGAATAGAAATAGACTATGATTAAACATTACAAAACGACTAAAAGTTTTTTTCCATTGCTAAATCCGTCTTTTAAGTGTTCCTAAGTCAGATTGTCATCTTGCCCCTTTTTTATTTGTTTTATAAAAAAAATAATTATATTACATTTGCATTTTCTACATTTTTTATAATGGAACAATTTTTTATTGATTTGAGTTAGCATACACCATACACTAATAAGAAGTTAAAACGTCAGAGTTAATCTAAGGGCTATGACTAGCCCCGGGCATTTTCAAAAATTTTTGGATTTTTGTTTTTTTTTAACTTAATTTGTGAGAAAACTATTACTTATTTCCCTCCAAATTTTTTTCCTATTGTAAAAATAGATCTTAAAAATATATTCCAAAAAAAATTAGAAAATTTGTTTTTAATTTTTTTAAAATGCGATTTATTTTTTTATGAAAGGTGTGAATTTAAATAACAAGAGATAAGGAAGAGGGGATAGGCGATATGTCACATAAGACATAAGTAATTTACACATTTGCTGAGCAGATTAATTGCGATATGTCACATAATTAATTAACACATTCGTTGAGAAAAATGGATGAGCAACTTGCTATCAGCAATTGCTCGTACAAAACTACTTTTATTTAAAGTTGTAAACAAGCTAATATTCCTACTGCTTGAGCTTGTATTTGCTGTTACAACTTAACTCTTCTAGCATTTTATCTCTCTTGATGACAAAGCTTATGCGTCCGAGCACATATGCTTATGTGTTTACGTCCAAGTCGGAGCTAAAAAGCAACTTTACATCTATATATTTATGTCTGTTTAAACAAAACCATAGACTGCCGAACAGATGATTTTTTCTATTAAAGTCATTCAGACACCAAAATAACTGCCATCTTGTTGGAAAAACTCAACAACTGATATATTTATACTTCTCCATGATATAATATTGAAGAAAATAAATAAGACTAATAGCTTAATTTATAAATTAAAAAAAAAAGTAAATTAGAACAATAAATTATGAATTCTATTGTTTGGTTACAATTTCCCACAAAATGGCGCTTGCTATATTTGCTGAAAAAATTATCAGCTGTTCGGTCTATGGTTTTATTAGTCTATGGTTTAAACTAATGACATTAGTGCATAAACTCATGAGCGTGCTAGGTTGTGGTCGAGATGGCCAAGGTTTTCTCCCCCAAGAAAAACTCCTAGCCTCTTCCAAGGGCAAAATATTGGGCTCTTCGGCTCCTCAAGCTAAATTTTTTAACCCAATTCTAAAGTATTTTAGAAAAATTGTAATAATTTTAAACATATTAACCCAACCCTTCTAATTAATTGATTCTTATATTTTCAACCTTATTTTGCACATGCAAAAGATTCTTTGTGCTATACAATATTATTTTAATTTATTAAGTTAAGTTCTAAAAGCATATTAAAAGAGTACTTTGTGATTTTATTCATTTATTTCAAGTTGTGTGTAAGATAATAGCAATAATTAATGCATTCGCATATAACTTTGTCTAATGGTAGTTGCAGTTAGATCCGCCATAGCAGGACCCGAATCTAAGATGCCTTTTTTAAAAGCCCTTTTCAAACATATATATTTAGAAAATTTATGCTTATGATAATTTTATTATATACTTTAAATTGTTTTAACTCAACATAAATATGACAAACTTATTACATACAATTTACCTGTTAAAATGTATCATTTTATTTAAATTGAATGATCTAAGTTTAAAATGGTAAATGTAAATTTGTTGAAGTTAGATAAGCTTTTCGGCTACGCCACTGCGTATAATTAATGTTAACTAAAAACGTAACTTAATTACTAATCTAACAATAAAAAATATCTAGTATTTGAATTTTAAATATACTATTTGCTAGTCTTTGTTGTTCTTTGTCCAAATCATTATTCAAACATTCTTACAGGCCCTTTCATCATAGGATTTAAATGTTATTCAGAAATCTCGCAACCCCAAACACCAAATTAAAAGGATTGGTATGCTTGTTAGGTTTCGCGCTCCGTTGCTTATCTCCATTCGATATGCGCATATAACATTACACCTTAGTTCTTTGGTGAATGTCATTGTATAAAATCGGTGGGTTTTGATTGATAACGTAGGTAGGGGGAAATGGAAGTTTGATAAATTTGGGCATGAATGGTTTGAGGCTTTTCCTAGCAAGTTCTCCAAAATGATGTTAGAGGATTGCGAGCTATCCTACAATATAGCACTACGCCTTGGAATAAAATCACTAAAGTTGATGAAGATGCACACCACCCGTTACGTTGCGGCTGAATAAATTCAAGCACTTGCTACAAAATTAATTCCATTATTTATTCAGCCCTCCAAAAGGTCAAAATTTCATCCATACTTGAACCTTCAGATCTTTCCCTAAAAGAATCTGACCGTTCCATATAAGTCCCAAGGAAAAACGGTCGAAATAGAATTTTACATGCATTATCTTATTTGCTCGATCCAATTTTGATTATGATCTCATGGAGTCTAGTATTTTTATCCCTTTAGTTTCCTCTTGTTCAATATCTTTTCAAAAAATGGCCTTGGCTTTATATAAAAAAATAGGCAGGCGATCCCTACTCTTTAATATCCCCCCACATTTTAATGAAACAATCAATCGCAATTTCAATCGCAAAATATAATTTCAAATATTTTTCGATCCCTGGCCTCTTCTAAAAGAGGGTGAAGACATATCACTCGTATATTGTTTATTTTATATTTATATAATATTATTGTAGTATTTAATATTAAGATCAGATATATATCAAACTAACTTTTAGCCATCAATTAAGCAATCATAAGGATAATTAATTTTTAGACGAATTTAGTCACCAATCTCTACTGAAGGAGTAGCGATCTGAGTTTATTAAGATGATAGATTTTAAGGTACGTTCAAAAGGGAAATTGAGTAAAGGAAGTGTGCAAAGCGCTTTGTAAAATTATTATTTACTTTGTGTGTTATTTATCTTTATTTTATTATTATGCTATTTTCGAATAGTAATAACACCCTTAATTTTTAAAAACACAAATTTAAAGTAAGTTTAGATAAGCGTGTTTAAAGCATAGGAATATAAAATTATTAATTAGGGGAGGCCGGGGACTAAATAGCCATAAAAAATATCATCATGTTTCAAAAAAACTAAAAGTATTTTTTCATTTGTCCGAAGGACTTATTTTTACGAAGTGTTATATTCAATTAAACTCAAAACTGATATTTTCACGAGTCTCTACACTGATATATTACAATTAATCTCTACTATTATTGCCATAAAATAGAGAATTGCAAAAAGCATATCTAGGCCGGCACTATTACATTAGTCCTGCTCTTGGCCCTTGCCTTTTTTTAAAATTCAAAATGAATTTTACGAACAGGTCTACAATTATGATTAATTTACACAGTTGAACTAAATACTATTCCAAAATGTGAGGGTGGCGACAGGAGGAGCGTCGAGATTGCTAAAGTTCTCGGGATTTCAATAAATAAAATTTAATATCCTTCAATTTTAAGTCTACTCTCAAGTAAAACTTATTCTATCAAAACTTTTGATTTTTTTTGTTTTATAAGTCTGGATTCAAAAACTATTATATGATAATTAAATAGGGATAAGAGTTTAAATATTATACGAAGTCATATATATATAAAATCCCATTTTAAGAAACTTATGTGTAAATGACTATCGCGTTCCTGAGGCGCGGAATAAATAAAAAAGGATTCCGGGCGGAACACGATTTACAAATATTTGAAGGAAGAATTATTAGGAATTAATTGGGGGAATTGTTGGGCCGTAAAAGATAAACTATTGGGCGATGGCCGGGCTTAAAGCCACTAAATAAAGATAACTTTACCGCTCTATTACAAGAAAAATTATATTAATCATAATAATCCTGAATGATCGATATCAAAATTATTAATATGATCACACGCGTATTGATACAAATAACAAACACGTATAATCAGGGGGGGGGGATAACATACGCGTACTAGAAATTAAATGTAAAAGAATAATGGTCTACGCTATGAGTGTACAACGTGTAAGATCAAAAGAGTTGTACCGCGTGTTGAACTCTTAACTTTTGAATAAGATGAGGTGGGAAGATATCTTCATCTTCGTATCTCCGGATACGATAATGACAAAGACTCCCTTTCCGATATTGAGACAAACATAAGTATAATCAAACTCCTTAAAGCGGATGAAGTTAGGACACAAATGAACAAGATGCAAAAAGGATAAAAGCAAACGGCCTAGATGGAATACCTATGGGAGCATTGCTCGAATGTCGTGAAGAAGGAGTCACCTTTATAACGAACCTTCTCAACATATTGGTAGAAGAGCGAATTCCGAATCAATGGAGCAAGCACGATTATACCCTTATTTAAAAGCAAAGGTAACTCTCAAGACTGTGGCAATTACAGAGGTATCAAGCTAACTTGCCACTCCTTGAAGTTTATGGAAAGGATTCTAGTAACAAGGCTGAAAAACGAGGTGGAAATATCGGCTAACCAATTCGGATTTGTGGCCGGCAAATCTACAATTGACCTAATCTTCGCACTAAGAGAAATGATAGAAAAATATAATGAAAAGAGAAGAGACCACCTACATATGGTCTTTATCGGCTTGGAGAAAGCCTATGACACGGTCCCTGGCGATTTTATATGATGGTGCCTGAAAAAACAAAATATCCCTGACGCATACATACGCTTATGAAAAATATTTATGAAGATTCTTGCGTTAATACGACTGTTGGAGACTCTAGACCTCTTCGAGTTGAAATTGGATTATATCAAAGATCTGCTTTAAGTCCCTTATTATTTAATATAATTATAGACACGATAACGATAGACATTCAAAAGCTATCCCCTCTAAACATCCCCACTATGCGAAGAAACAAAGAAGTGGTCAAAGCGCTTAGCTGGATATGGTTTGAAGGTCAACGATGAATGTTGTGTTTAGGAATAGTTTTATTGTTCAAAATTAACACATGTTCGTGTATATAACGCGGATACATTACAGTATTAATACTACCAAGAAAAAACGGTATACATGTTTTAGAAATAATAATATATAATCTAAGGATAATCATTTATTAAGTAGAAATAAAGATAGTCTAGTGATATATTATAGACTAGGAGAAGTAATAACTAGGGCCGGGGTGTGGAAACTACTAAACAAAGGATAATTATAAGTATAAGAATAAAAACATATGGTTATTACCAACTCGGATTTGGCTTACAATATTAAAATACATAATTATAGCAATAATATAACCTGTAGCAAATGATATACATAAAAAGTTATACTCATGGGCGTAGCCAAGGGGGGGGGCAGGGAGGGGCGACTGTCCCCCTCTAAATCCAATAAAATGTTAAAATTCATTAAAATTATGGCTAAAATTTTAAAAAATGTTTATTTTGCCCCTCCCTAAACATCCTTAAATCATTATTGCCCCCCTCTAATTCCAATGGATACGTTCATTGTTATAATACATTAAACTATTCTTCTTTCACGTATTACATATACGACAACATAGAAATGAACGTTACAGGCAGCCCATCGCTGGATGACCATTTAAAGTACCCCAAAGTAGACAGGTTTACATACCTCGGCTCGATGCTACATCAATAGAGAGGTTGCACAACAGAAGTCAATGCCTGGATCCAAAAAGGATGGCTTAAATGGTAGTATTTCCGATGTAATGTGCTACAAGAAGATGCTAATATGGTTGAAGAGCAAAGCTTACAAATCCATCGTAAGACCGCTGTAACTCTATGGAAGTGAGACATGGGCATTAGACACCACGGAAGAAAAGCTATTACTAGCCACAGAGATGAGAATGATACGGTGGAGCTTGGGGTATACTAAGCTCGACCATAAGACGAATTACTATCTCATGACAAATATGGGTATACAACCTATTGCGGACATGATTAACAAAAATCGGCTTAAATGGTATGGGCATTTACTAAGAAGAGACACGAAGGACCTAAATCAAGTACTGAGCATGGAGGTACCGGGGAAGAGAGGACGACGCCGTGTCACGTACAAAGGGCAAGTCGATAAAGTTATGAAAACAAAAGAGATTAGTCAAGTCATGGCACTCACTCGGTCAAGATGGTAGAAACTTATTAAAACAATTCCCATGACTGTGGGACAATATAACTGATAAATAAGAAGATTAAGAGATTGCTACCCACTCAAATATTTGAATTGTTTGTCTAACAAGGTGGAAAAAGAGTAACTGCTATCATATTTCTATACACGCATTTAGTTAAAACTCACCATAAAATTGTTGTTGTATATAGATTTGTGGTATAATAACATATTACAAGAAAAAAGACGAAAGGGACCATATGGCAGCAATTTAATGTTTAAATCGAAATGTCATGCGCTGCGGTTATTTCACAAAATATGGCAGACGATGAAATGATGGAAGATTTTGAAGAGTTAGATGAGGAGATAGACGAAGATCATACTCAACAAGTAATATCGTCTGTTTTTGTTTTTTCTATTTTTAGGAAGATTATGAGCATATTGACGTTATGCCTCTTAGCGAGGATGTGGCTATAGAAAGAAAAGATCCTTCCCAGAGAATCACTACCCCATATATGACCAAATACGAACGTGCAAGAATATTGGGAACGAGAGCTTTGCAAATTAGGTTCCTTTATTTTATGCTTTCATGTCATAAGTTAGTGTTTTTTTGCTTGATTAAGCCATATAACTCAATATCCATAATTAAAGCAGAAATGAAATGTGCATAAATCAAATTAGCAGTCTTATAAAATATTAGTAAATTCAAGTCAGTCTGTATTGATTTAAAAAGATTTTCATTAATTGATCTTATAAGAACCTTAAATGAGATATGATTAGAATATTTATATAATAAATAACAATGACTAAAAAAGGTGATTATTAGCTCTAATATGGTTTTGGAGTAATATTTTTATGGAAAATTAGCTTATATAATTTTTATCAAATTATAGCATGTGTGCTCCCTTAATGGTGGAGTTAGAAGGTGAAACTGATCCATTACAAATTGCTATGAAAGAATTAAAAGCTCGTAAAATTCCTATAGTCATTCGACGTTATCTACCAGATGGAAGTCATGAAGATTGGGGTGTAGATGAGCTTATTGTTACAGACCTTTAATTTTTTTATCACTTGTCCTTTAATGCCTGTAAATAAAAGTTGTCTTTTTTTTTAAATTACCTAGAATTTTAAATAGTGTAACTTATTGAATGTAAAGGATCAATTATATATATTCCTCTATATATATTTTAAGTACCATTTGCAAAGAATTGGTATTTCTATTAAGTGTATTTGCCAATAAGAATTTTTACATGGTTGATAATAAAATTGGCTATGCCTGTAGTTGATATGTTATTAGATTTTTATAATTTGTATTCTAACATTTTATTTTATTTATATACAACCTAAGTCGTGATTGGCTTATGATTTAATGGTAAGAATGTCTTTGTCTTTAAACCTTAACTCTATTTATATCATTATTTAGGGAACAATTTACTTTTTGAGAGGGCAAGGGGGTGGCTGAAATGTATTAAAAGGTATTATCTATTTAAAGGAACTATAAATAAAATTCAATGACTTTAGCATTGAGGTAAGCAGGATTTGAATTAAAAGGGTTGCAAATTTTTCAAGACATAGAGGCAAAATAATGTTCAGTATTTTTAAATTTTAGTCATTTTTGGAGGGGAATACATGGAGAAGAAATGGGCTCATGAAATTAGAAAAAACGTCATTATGTGTGGGTAGAATTAATTAACAATACCTTCCCAATTTGATGCCAACAATGAAAAATTTACTGGTTTTAAGCTTTATAGAAGCCATTGATATTATAAGGTTTAGCTTAAAATTTTGGGTATAAACAAGGTCATAAATAAACAACATCAGTAAATCAAAAATCTTTAGTTTTATCATTTTTCCAAAATCTAAATTTTTTCTAATTTATTCATTGATAAAAAAGACATAATAAATAACAGTGTGTGACACTTAAACACATCTATGTAATTTTCCCAGGCATAATTTATTTAAATGATGTACTTATTTTTGAAATTTAGAATTAGTCTCTTAAAAAACAAAAGCAAATATGTAATAGTGTACTGCGAATATATATTTGGATGAAATATCCATTTATAATATTAGTCTAGCAACATAATCACACGTTATTAACTTCAACTGAAAGATTTTATTTGCTTCAATTTCTATTTCCATGTAGTAACGAAAGTAAGTTTATATAATAAGCAACATACCATTTCAATAGTCTAAAAATATAAAATAGCAGTATCCCCTTAGGGCTTTTCATTTCTACAAAATGACCCTAAAAAAACACGTGTTTCGAGATAACGCTGTTATGACTTATTTAAAAAAATTCGTTCATCAATTCTTGATAGGTAAACTTTTATATTTTTATCAAATATTTTTATTACTTTAAAACACAAAGAGTTAATAAATTATCAATTTATATCTTATTGTAATATAGACAATCCCTTTTATATAGAGATTTTTTACTCAAGAGGTTTTCTAAAATCTTTCATTACAGGGGCCTATTGTTAATGTCAAGTTAAATTAATGTCAAATATCACCTCTATTATTATTATGACAAATTCTTCTTATTTTATATGTTTTACACCATATTAGCAAGTATTTTAGTTCATAATTATTGACTTAATTTTAATAATGTTAATTTGATTTAATGTTTATCTATAATCACTCTTTTACACTTTAGATAATATTTCTAATTATTATTCTATATCAAATTTTAATTGGCTGAACTTTTAACATATTTTAAATCCAGCATATATACTAGATCTGGCTAGATTTATCTAATTTGAGTGCTACAACCTTAAATCTAAGATCAAATTTTGCTAAAAATGTTCTAATTCTGGGTGAGAGTGTATCATTTTTAATAAAATCTTTTGTTATATTAACCAAAATGGTTGATCTTATATTTCAATAAATGTTTTATCTATAAGCATGAACATAACCAGGGAAAGAAATAACATCCTGCTCCTTAATTTTGGCAACAGACCCCTAAGTGTTTTTTTTGCCTCGTAGGCCAAGTCTAATTTATTTTTAAAAGCAAAAAGACAACTTTTTTTGCATTAAAAATTCCTGAGCTATTTCTCAGATTTAGTTACAAATTCAGATTTTTATTTGGTGAAAAAAGTTGCCAAATTACCAAAAGCTAATGCATTATTTTTAATTACATTATAAGAAATTAAATATTTTTATTTTATTTTTTTATAATTGTCTATAAGTAAAATTATAATTCTCAAGATTAAATATTTAGTGGAACTTCAGGATAGGCTTCCAATTTTTAGAAGGTGGGTTTAACATAAGTTAACTGTCCAACCTAAGGAAATTATGAGTTGTTTGTTTGAAGCATGACAAAAACAATCTATCACATATAAATTTTCCTCAAACCATAATAAGTCAACTCACCAAAACTGATGCTTTTTAAATTTTTAAAAAGATTTTTGTAGCCTTGAAAATGGGATTTTAAGTAATTTTTAGGACATTTAAGCAACTTGCCAAAAAAAGACACGATTAACTCTTTTGAAAAACGTGTATACATGTTTATCAGCTTAATATTACAATTTTGTTATATTATTAAACAAGTAGATGCAAATAATTAAAAGGTTTTATTTTACATTTAAATACAAGGTATAATTTTGCATCAAAATTTTATAGAAAAGGATGGACAAAAATCAAGAGTTGCCCCAAGATTTGATCAAAAAGCTTATTGCAGAAAATGTTGTCATGATTTTTAGCAAATCACATTGCCCCTACTGCAAAACGGTATTCATCACATACATTCATTCCATTTATACGTTTATTTGTAGGTTAAGAATTTGTTCAACACGTTGGATGTTGGCTTGATGGAATTAGATGAAATGGGTAACAATATAAACAATATTACTCATATTTAATAATTTTTATAATTTAGAAGATATGTATTTTTAATTTAGGGGATTATAATTTGAGCTAGTAGTCAATAAATTTAAAATAATTTGCAAAAATTTTCAAAACCATTTGCCAAAGAATTTTTTTGCTGATTTCCTTAGACGATAGTCTTGCAATAGGCTTTTAATTATTTTTGCATTTCAAAATATATTTCTATTTTTTGTAGTGCTCGTAAGTGTTTTGTATAATTAAAAGTTTACACATCCGATTTCCTCCATTAAAATTAGGTATCATCTCACAGACTAGGTTATGTGTTGAAGAATACACGCTCGGCTTTGCCATAAAAGTCTATTCACTTAGAAATAGCGCTACTACCTTTTAAATATTATAAAGAGCGTTTTATTAATATTATAATTAGCTCGTTTATGACAAAAAAATATTATTTAAGACCTAAATCCTTCAAAAAATTTTATACGTTTTATAAACGTTTTCTTGCATGTATAACAACGGCTGGATTTTGTTTAGTCGACCTTTGGTTAAACCAGGATTAACTGTTGACTAGATTCAGTTGCAATTGACCAAAGAGCAAATAACAAATAAATGTCTACGAAAATGCATTTGAAAATGTGTGCATCTAATCCTAACCCAAACCCTAACCTAAAACCCCGACCTAAAACACTAACCTTAACGTTTTCGTCTCTGTAAACCCCTCTCAAGGAGCATTTTAGTTAAATATTCATAGACATTCATAGATATTTGGTCAGTTAAACTTTGGTCGAATGCACCGATACGGTTGACTATGGTCTGTTTTTCAAATTTAGACTAAGCCTAGAGGTCGATTATGAAAAATGTTTAGTCGACTAAAATCAAAGGTCGACCAAACAAAATCTAGCCGTTTTTAAAACACTATTGTAACTATCGTATTTTTATGCATTTGTAGCGACTAAAACAAATTTCTTTACAGTAGCTATGACCCATTTACTCTTTCCAAGATGATTTCAATATTTTTAGAGATTTTGCACGACACGTTTATGAAAAATGCCTAAAAATTGTAATGGCTTTTATCATCAATTTCGTATGAACCCCTTAATAAATATATAAATTATATGTATGGTCTGTGCGCGTTTGTGCACCATTGGTGTCAGGAGGTTCATCGGGATCCGACGTTCAAAAGGCTCTGGCCGAAATGACGGGACAAAGTACGGTGCCCAACATCTTTATAAATGCGCAACACGTGGGGGGATGCGATGCTCTGCTAAAATTAAATGCGCAAAATAAATTGTCCGATTTGCTGCAAGGCAAACCAAAGGAATCAGAAAATGCTTACGATTTTGATTTACTAGTCTTAGGGGGTGGCTCTGGTGGCTTGGCCTCTTCTAAGGAAAGTGATAATAATTTTGGGCAAAAAATTAATCTTTAAACGCGTTTTATTTTCTGACCTTAAAACTAGTTCATAATTATAAATTGTAAAGTTCACAAGGCCAGAAACTAGTTTAAGTTCAAGCTCAACTTTTAAAAACGAACTAGTTCAAGTTGATCTAAGTTCAGAAGAAAGTGAACTAGTTTAACCATACTCACTCACATAGAAAAAATGTATAATTGTAAAACATGGTTTGCTTGGAAATGGTGAATAGGGATAGTCACACATCACACCCATTTTATTGTTACATTATATATGGATTAGAGATCTGCAAAGTTACTTTTTTTTAACCCTAACCCGACCCGAAATTACTCTAAATTTTTCAACCCGAACCCGACCCGAGAGCATTTTAAAATTCCAATCCAATGCGATATCAGGTTACCGAACACAATTCACCTTCAACTACCACCCCCCCCCCCCTCCCCCACATTTTTGTCATTGGTAATCAATTTGTCGCGTTTTTGTTTTCAATTTTACTGAAACTTTTATTTCGCCTTGCTATACAGGAAGCGGCCAGGCTAGGCATGAAGGTCGCTGTTTTTGATTACATCGTTCCCACTCCCTCCGGGAGCACTTGGGGTATGCAAACACTCTGTATATCGATAAACTTTGGAAAATATATATTATGACAAATAAAATATTTTTTGATCAATGATCTGGCTTTCCTCTATAAACTTTATATAATGTTCATCATGGTCAAAATGTGTTTAGAAATTTGGTTTCAAAGTGGTTACCTTTGGTCAAATAGTGTAAAAAGTTGCGATGAAAATTAGCTGAAACGAAAAATGGAGTTTAAACACAGATCGCAACATTTTAATACTTAAGTGATATTTGTTTTGTTTCTTTTAAATATTTTTATTAGGTAAAAATGATTCATAAAAACGAGCACAAAATAGTATAAATAAAATATTATTCAACATATTTGAAAATAATGAATAAATTAAGGGTTTGTTAATATTTTGAAGAAGATAATAATAACCCCATTTAGGTGTTCCGCTATTTATTTAAAAATACAATCTAATTAGCGCAATTTATAGGCAATTTTAACTGGAGACTTATTTTATATCTTTTTTAGCATGTGACCGGAAAATGATAACAAACATATTTAACGTTTTTGCTCTTATTAGAGCTCATCAGTTTACCATATTTAATTTTTCAACCACATTCTAAGCGAGATAGATAGGTTTATATAAGACTCAAGTTAGATTAAACCCATTATGGAGCCGCAATTTATTAAATAATTTCATGGGCGTAGCCAAGGGAGGGGGCAGGAAGGGGCGGCTGCCCCCCTCTAAATCCCAAAATTTGTTGATATTTATTAAAATTATGGCTAAAATCTCAAAAAATGATCATTTTTCCCCTCCCTAAATCAGTATTGACCCCCCCCCCCTCTAATTCCATGCTGGCTACACCCATGATTGATTTACCGAAATAATTCTTACCTGCCATAAATATGATAGGCTTAGACTGTAAGACAAGTCCCAGTTAGGAACAAAAACTTTTGCTAGTTGCCGTTAGTATTAATCGTCGCTTAAACTTTTTGTGGTCATATTGACCCCATTCCTTTAATGCTAGGTCTGGGTGGAACGTGCGTTAACGTCGGCTGTATTCCCAAAAAATTGATGCATCAGGCCGCTCTGTTAGGCGAAGATGTAGTGGATAGCCATCATTTTGGATACTCCCTCTCACCGAGTTAGAGTTTATTTCGTGTTAAAACCTTAGTTTTATAGGTGTTCGGCCCGTCATCTTGCCGAAAACCATATTGACGAATTGAATGTCCCATGGTTAAAAATGTCCCTCAGCGAGAAAATTTTAGATTAAAGTTAAAATTTACGGGTTTTTTACAAAATCGAATTTGTAATTATTTCATTATAGGTTAAGCACTCTATTTGGGGCCTTCTTTATGATAATGAGGAGATTGGTCCAATAAATGTCCCAGGATGAATTAGGCAAGATGGTTTTTGACGAGTTGATAGGGCGGCACCATTTTTATATACAATAAACGCGGGACCGAAATTACAATGATTTGAGAGGATCTCGCGTTTAAGACATTTATACGTGCTATTCGGTTATTTATGAAACTTGCAAATTCTTATTTTAACAATTTTTAAGTTCATAGAGGGGTGTTTTTGAAAGAAATTATAAAGCGCATTATTCGTAATGTAAGTGGCTCCCTTAAGAATGACTACTCGTAAGATTAGGGTTGTGTTTTTGAAAACTATTATAGCGTCCTTGAAACATTACGTGCATGGTCACAGCTTCTGATTAAGGCATAAAAGTTTTAAGCCTTTTAAGGGTGATTATTTGTGAAACGGTTAAAGTCCAAGCAAGATGAAAGTCAAGCCTATCAATTAACAATTACTTCTCTTGAGTATGGAAAGAGGGGACCACAAAACGTACTCCCCGAACTAACATAGATTAGATTTTGACATAGCTTGGATTTCTTTATTTATTACGCCATCCGCTTGAAGTTTATATCCTAAATATTTGAAGATTTTATTCATTTTAAGGTTTTCATCCATACCGTATAATTTAGGGGATCACTTTGCGGATTTTAATTCGATTTACCCGACGACTTTCTTGCGTTTCGTTTATTTCTCGCCCATTTAAGAGGGGAGCGCTATAGCTTGGCTAACAACATGTTGTTTATCTGCTGTAATACACGTTATGGTTTATTTGCAAGGAGGGAGGTTTGGTATTTTTGTTTGTAGTGTATTAGGACGCTTGACTACATACGTTCCTCCATTCGATGAAAAATTAATGGTGAATTTAAAATTTGCTTAGAGCAAACCCTTGTTGCTCTAGTAAGTCTAGTATTTTAACATTTCACGAATACTTCCCCTAAAAAATAAAAAGTTTAGTGTGAAATTCCCCAAAATCCTGCTTAGTGATCTCACCAGTAACCAGCACAGAGGTGTTAATCTTAATAGGTATCAATGATGTGTCCTCTTTGATCATTAAAGTACTCAAGCCCAACCAGCATTGAAAGGTAACTCGGGTTAAGTTGAGTAATTTTTTTTTGACTTTTTAGACATTTATAAACGATTTAATTTTATAACCATCTTTTCCAACAACGCACGCGCGTTATTATAGACATGCGCCATAACTGGGAACAATTGGTTGAGGCGGTGCAAAACCACATTCACGGATTGAACTTTAAATACAAGGGAGCGTTGAGATCTCAGAATGTTAAGTACATCAATGCATACGCCCGTTTCTTAGACCCCCACACTGTGGAAGTACGTTTTTCTTGTAATTGCCACAAATTATAATTTAAAACTATCTTTTTTGTAAATAATAAAATTTTCTTAATAAACTGTATAAATCGCTGACGACTTTATATGAAGTTCTTACATTGCCAATACAATTTAAAATCGTTCGCGGTTCTTGGCCAATTTTGGAAGATCCCTGTGACGATTTTATATTATCGAATAGTTTTGTAGGCGCTTTTGTCTTATATGTTTTGTCTATTTATTTTAAATTATGGTCAGGGGATTTATAACGATAAACTTTTAGTCTACAATACAAAACAAAAATTATAAAATATTTGCGAAAGCGAAAAACGTTTGCCTGCCTATTTTAGAAGATAATGATATAGCTTTTGTGTATAACCAATATGTTTTTTTGTATTACGCTTATATATGCAACTTTGTTCTCGTAAAAATAAACTTTTTAGCCTTAAAAATATTTTGATCGCTAGATGTTAACATTATAAGGATGAAATAGTAAATTGCAAGTATTTTAAGATAACTTTGAATTTTTGTCCTATATCCAAGGGTAAAGATAAGAAAGGCAAAACTACTCTGTACACATCCAAGTATTTTGTAATCGCGACCGGCCTTCGGCCAAATTACTTGAATGTTCCGGGTGCTCGAGAATACTGCATCACCAGGTTAGTAAGTTTTTAAAATTAAAAACATGGAATTGTAAATTTTAAGAAAATCATAATGATTTAAATGGAATTTACCGGAAATTTTTTTCTAATTCTTTATATTTATAATTTTATAAAGTAATGGTCTAAACTATGGATATTATTTGTGTTTAAATTTATCACAAAGAAAGATTGATAGAGTCTTTACATATAATGGCTAAATTAAATGATTACAATGTTGTTTATTATTCAAATGTTTAAGAAAATTATAAATTTTTGCACAAAAAAATTGGTGTTAAAAAGGTTTTAGCTATATACGAATTTATTTAACAGTGACGACCTTTTCTCTCTGCCTTATCCACCGGGGAAAACGCTATGCGTCGGGGCTTCCTATATCTCATTGGAATGCGCTGGTTTCCTCAGAGGAATAGGTTAGTGGGGTCAAAATGACCCCAAATATATTTAAAACTCATGTGTGACCATTATGGATTTTATTACGATTTTAAATGAGATATATTTGTATTTTAAGATAATTCAACAGAAAATTTTGGATTAACTTAGTTTTATGCAATCGGCGGTACTTTCCTTAACCCTTCCGATGTTATAGAGCCAAGATACAGAATTGAATTTGTCTTTTATAAACCAAATTAAAGCCAAACATAATGCATGTAAAATTATATATGTCATTTGCCGTACAAAATATTTGGAAGAATGTATTCATGTTAATTATACAGAAGTCTGAGGCGATTTCGCGGTATAAAATATTGGAAGGAAATATCAAAAATTAATCACGCTAGGGCAAAAATGGTTATATTCGTGTTTATCCTTAAATTTCTTTTACCACTTAGGTTTTAATCTGTTTTCTCGATTTGCCTCCCTCAATATATACGTTAAAAAAGGGGCAAGTACGCTCATTTAGCAACTTGAACTCTATTATTTCAAAAACTTGACATATTGGAAAAAAACACATTCGAGTTTACTACTAGAATAAAATATAGAAGCATGATAAACCCTTTTCGGTTGATTTCATGTGTTTATTGTTATCGATGTCAAAATTATTTTGTTAATAATAATAAATGATAAATAATTTGATTGAGGGAATTTTAGGAAACTTTTGAGTGAAAAACTAGGGTTGGTCGTTTTACGAACAACTACCTAAAGTTATAATAACAATAGATGAATGAAACGACGATATTGATACAGTAATTTACGTATTAAAGTTAACATTTTCCGAGAGCCATGGAACCTCTTACTTCAACCTAACCTACGCACCGTTAAATTTGTTTTTTTAATGCATTCCTAAATTTTACCCCTACTTAGTAAAAATAGTAAACCTAGGCAAAATGATAATTTTTTCACGTTTTAGCCATAATATGAAATTAAAACAAATATTTGGATTTAACGGGGGTCAGCCGCCCCACCCCCCCCCCCCTCCTCTTTGGCTAAGCCCATGTTTTTAAAAAATAATGCAGCATTTTTTGGGCATAGGGTACCCGGTAACGGTTATGGTGAGATCGATCTTGTTGAGAGGATTTGATCGTGAGATGGCTGATATCATTGGATCCTATATGGAAAGGCATGGAATCACGTTTATAAGGCGGGCTATACCGACCAAAGTTTTACTCTCTCATACATATATGTACATACATACATAGTGTCGTAAAAACGGCTGGGTTTTGTTTGGTCGATCTTTGGTTTTAGTCGATGAAATATAAACAAACTAAAGGTTTTTTGGTCTGCTTTTCATAGTCGTTATGTTTATGTTTTGTCAACTAAAAGGTCGACCAAACAAAACCTAGCCGTTTCGCAACATTAATTGTCTCTTTAACTCATTTTTTCTTATCTTTAATCCGTGGGTTTTTGAAGTTGACCCCTTTTAGGTAGTTTAAGAACTAAATAAAAAAAGGATAAAATCAGAAATACTTTGTTTCGAATATTAACATAGTGTAAGCCATTTTACCAAATTTTTGTTAATTTAATTTGCAATAAAGTTTGAACGATTCATTCAGATTGAAAAATTGGAAGATGGAACGCCAGGTTTATACAGAGTATTTTATTCTCAAGATGATGGAAATGAAATTTTTGAAGATTTTAATACGGTAATTAAAATATATTTGAGATTATATATTCCTTTATTTTTTGAAATTTGCTTAATATTTCGTTTTTATTTATATTTAAGGTTTTTATGATAACGTTTGACTAATATTATAATAAGAATTGATTTGTGCCTAAATAGATTTTATTGGCTATTGGGAGAGAAGCGAAGACGGACGACTTAAATCTGGGTTCGGTTGGCACAAAATTAAATCCCAAGTAATACACGAAATTCTCACATTTTGTTTTATTAAATTAATTCAATTGAGAAAGTTTGTTTAATTCCAAAGTAATTTGCAAAATAGTTTTTCTCATATTTTAAGATTATCTCTATGTCAAAAAAATTAATTTTATTCTTTTTTATCGAAATTCGTAGGAACAAGAAATTTATTGTGGACCCTGAAGATCGAACTTCGATTTGTCACATATATGCTATAGGTGACAATGCGGACGGTAAGCCAGAATTAACGCCAGTTGCCGTCGAGGCGGGCGTTTTGTTAGCTAAAAGATTATTTCAAAAGGCACCCGAACCCTTTAAAACGCTTTGCGATTACCAAAATGTGCCAACTACCGTATTTACACCCATCGAGTACGGAGCTTGTGGGCTGGCTCAGGAAGAAGCCGAAAAAGTGTATGGGCTCACCGAAATCGAGGTATGCATCAGTGTTGTAAAACGGCTGGGTTTCGTTTGGTCGTCCTTTGGTTTTAGTCGACTATGCATAAAGAGACCAAAGTTTTTTTGGTGTCTGTTTTTCTTGGTCGACCTCTGAGCTTAGTCGAAATTTGAAAGAACAGATCAGAATCGACCGTTAATCTTAGTTGAACCAATGGTCAACCAAACAAAACCCAGCCGTATTTGCTACACTAGGATATATTATGTTGTGAGTTAGCAGGACAGATCAGTTAACAACCCTAACTTTTGCACATTTTTTATAAGAACGTATATACCTCTAGCTAAGTGCTGTTATTGTGACGTTAAATAATATCGCAATATTGTTTTTTTTTGTATTTCAACACTGCGATGCTCAACTTTTTTCTTTTCCCCTTGATGGTGTTAACGCTTATTTTTCAATGAGCTTCCTCTGCCCTAAATTTTACGTGCCCTTTTTGACAAATGTTTTTGTTGCTTTACATATAAATGTTTCCGTCGCAGAATATGAGATTGACAATTTCCACTATTGCTTATTTGAGCATCGAAGCAAGAACCTTGTTTTGCTCATGCTACGTGACAAATTTTCCAAAATAAAGATACACATACGGACGTGCTGACTATGTTTTATAAGGTTTGATCTACATTGCCGCTGTAATCATAAGCTTAGCCATGGGGAGGTAGGGAGGGGCGGTTGCCCCCCATCTTAATCCGAAAACCTTTATAGTTTAATGTAAGTAAGGTTAAAATATCAAAAAATTATCATTTTGCTCCTCCCTAAATCATTATCCCCTTCTGGTTCCATTCCTGGCTATGCCTTGTTTGTAATCCATCTTTATGACGTTCATATTTTACACAAGATTAAAATATGGAATTTAATTTAGTTATCTTTAACGAAGCCCGGCCCGATCGGGTTTCGGGCCGGGTCGGGCTTGATGCGGCGGCCTGACTTGAGACCCGAGCCCGGCCCGAATTGAACTAAAGAGCAAATTTACTTTTTATAAAATAGGATTTTAATAAACTCATCTCAATTTAAATAATTATCTTTGCACAGCGTACATTATATTCTAAACTTAACGGACCTGAATTGCAAATCTTATTATAGTATTTAAAAAGAATCATATTAGCTGTTACAACTTTAGAAATAAGAAAAGTAAGTATTTTAAAAAGGTTTTTTATTTGGAACTATTAATATATATTCTATAAAGTTAAATTTTAGCTTTAAATGATTAGCTGAATAAATTGTAAAAACAGATTTTTTTATTTTAAACTTATCTTAGTTGTTAATTACTGTAATAACAATCTAATGCATTTTAGATCAAGATGGTCAAAAATTTACCAAATATAATTTTTCAAAAATTTTATTTGGTAAGTAAATCGGGTCGGGCAAAAATTAAAAAGTCTTTCGGACCGGGCTCGGGCGAAATAAAAATTAAGAAGTCGGGCTCGGGCCAGGTTCAGCAGAAGAAATTTCATTTTGCAGGGCTCTAGCCATATAGCAAAATAATTAATTGAAATGCCCTATGCAGATTTGGAGGCAAAGTTTTAAACCAATGGAATGGGAAATTGCTGGACGGGAGAAAGATAATTGCATGTTTAAACTCATATCCGTCAAATCTCTAGGGGTAAATATCTCATACAACTACAGGTTTTCTCGTTTTTAAAAGATTATTTTTGTGAAAATAAATATAATATTTTATTGTTTTTGTTTGTGAGATGAATTTAAACTTTACTGTTGAATGGCCGACCTTTAAAATGTCATATAGTAATTTATTCAACTCTTCACTTTTTAAAGGAATTGTCTATGTGAAAGATTTCTATAATATTATTATGAAATTTGGCTAAAGTAGATGAGCTAGTATATTTTATAAAATTAAATAAAAACGTCAAAATTTATTTAAGGAATATTATATTATTTATGAAAACTGATTATAAAAAAATATGAAAAATCTTGTAACATCAGGATAGAGTTGTGGGTTTTCATTACGTAGGCCCACATGCCGGAGAAGTGACCCAAGGCTTTGGTGTTGCCATGAAAACTAATAAAGCCACGTTAGCCGATTTCCAAAGAATGATTTCATTACACGTACCCCAAAACGAGGTAATTTATATCATAAGATTAAGCATTATTTATAAAATTATTGGGATTATTATGTTAGAAATAGTTATTTAGATGTTTTTTTAAAATAAAATAATTATTTATTGCCAGAAAATTATGTTGTACCTAGCTTAACAATGATCTTTTATAGATTGCGGTTAATCCAATTTGCGTAGAAAATGGTGTTCATGAAGAAATTAAAGCTTAAAACCCGTTGTTACATCAAATTTTTATATATTTTTACTTCGTTTTTGTTATTTTTAAAATGTTTTATAGATAATTGTATACAAAATTAGTTGTCATATTTCACTTTAGCTTTCTAAGGTTTAAGAAAGAGTAACATAAATATTAATTGCCATTCAATTTATGGGTTTTCTATTAAGTTATATATTTTTATAAAACTTTGAAAAAGGATATGAGCTATTTAGGCAAGGATAATAATAACAAGACTTTAATAGTTTTTTAAATAAAAAATGGATTTATTTCTTAAATTTAGTTTCGAGAATGTTAGAGGGGGATAAAAATAAATTATGAGGATTTTAATATTCGTCCTTATAAAGGACATCTTCCGATAAAAATTAATAAAAAACTAAATTAGTGTAAATAAAATAGAATATAAACTAAAGAGAATGTTCTATTGGAATTGACACTTGTTATGTGTGTAGCCAAGGGTAAAGGGGTACCCTTCCCATATCTTCAGTTAAAGTGGGGTCTTATGATGAAGGATGACTCCAACGTCTTCCTTTCAAAATATGATTTTGTAAAAAGTAAAATTGAGTGTGATTCTTGTAAAATATGGTTGGTACAGCGTTGGGGCAATATAAAGAAGTCTCTTTTAGTTTCCCCGATGTTAAACTGGTTGCAATCCCTACATGTTATTTGATAGATTACGTTATTTATCTGTAAATGGAAATCATAGTTATTTTGTGAGATGGTTAAGAGTGATTAATTGGGTTTTTGCGTAATAGTTATGTTATTAATAAGAATAACAATAAAAATGTCAAGGACAATTTTTGGAACTTAAATCGAAAATCAAAAGGTAATATAAAATTTTTACAGAACTTAAATCATATTCAGTAAAAATTTTATATTACCTTCCGATTTTTTGGATAAAACCTAAGATTACCAAAAATTATGCAATCATATAAAAAAGTGATAAATTGATCCACGAAAATAGAATAATAAATTATTTAAAAATATCATTGGCTCGAATTGCCCGAATCTTAATGCCCGCCCCCGACCTAAAATCTAAATTTACGACATTGCGCGGCTCGTGGGCCTGGCGGGCAGGCTCGAGCAACGGGCCGGGCTTATCTGGTTTTTGATTAAGATACCAACCATTTAATAGTAAACTTAACTAACACAAGTATAGTTTTCGATAAAAATGCGTTAAAAAACATACAACACGTTTAACAAAAGAAATCAACCGGCAAACTATTTGCAGATTATGGTAAAATTTTTAACCCAAATATGTTTTTAATTTTTTCCCCTATCGTCAAGTTATTTAAATATTTGCTGTCAAAGTTGCCAAAAACAGCGATAGAAGTGGCACATTTTGGTCATATTAACTATCTGCTCATAGGGCGAAAGGACTTATGGAGTATTAAGGATTGCAAAGTAATACCGAGGGAAGAAATCGTCATGCAACATGGTCCCCTTGATATGGATCGTGACATAAAAGTATTTCCTGGAGAAGGGTTTATAAACCACGCGAAAGGATGCCTAGACGAACGATATCTCAGGTGCAAGTTGCAAAGGGGCGTATACGACGATTGGGAGACACTAACTAAGGACATAAAGGAAATAGCGATTCTGGTCCTAGGACGAACCAAATGAGGCAAAGCTATGAATAGGGAACTATGGTGGTGGGATAAATCGGTTAGGGATTTCATCAAAAGAAAGATAAATCTATATAGATGGTGGCATAAATCAAAAAAAAATCGGAGGATTATCAAGAGTATAGGGACGCAAAGAGAGCTGCAAAAAAGGCCGTTGCAATAGAGAAAAATGCCGCCTACACCGCGACATTACAAACAAACTGGATCATAAAGAGGGCAATAGGCTTATATACAAATTGGCCAAGATAAGAGAGAGTAAAAGTCGCGATGTCGGAGTTCCTAATCAAAAACGAGAAGCGTCAAACCTTATTCAAGCCGAAGGAAGGTATAAAAGGTGGAGAAGATATTTTAAGTGATTTATGGATATTGCAAATAAAGATCCCCTTCCCGATTATGAGGCAAACATTAGTATGGTTGAACCCTTCTAGGAGGATAAAGTTAGGACACAAATGAAGATGCAAAGAGGGAAAGCTAATATCCCAGATGGAATACCTCTGGAAGTTTTGCTCGGATGCCACGAAGAAGGAGTCACGCCCATGAAAGACATCAACTAGATATTGGTAGAAGAGCGAATTCTTAATCAATGGAGAGTAAACACGCTTATACCCTTATTCGAAGGCAAAGGAGATCCTCAAGACTGTAGCAATTACAGAGGTATCAAGCTAGATTGCCACTCCATAAAGCTTATGGAAAGGATCTTAGTGACATGGCTGAAAAGCGTGGTGTAAATATCAGCTAACCAATTCCGATCTGTAGCCGGTAAATCCACAATCGACTCAACCTTCGCACTAAGAATGATGCATAAATATGATGAAAAGAAAAGAGACCTACACATGGTCTTTACCGACTTGGGGAGGCTTATGACTGGGTTTCTCGCGATTTAATTTGATGGTGCCTGAGAAAACAAAATATCCCCAGACTCATATGAACAGCTTATGAAAAAAATTTCAGTTAAAGACTCTAAATCTTTTCGAGTTGAAATCGGATCAAAGATCTTATGGGCACAATGACGAGGGCAAGAGCCATCGCCATGGTGTATGCTATCTGCTTATAATATATTAATCCGCGAAGAGACAAAGGAGAAGGTAATCGAAAAAGCCGAAAAGTAGTCAAAGCGCTTAGCTGATGGTTTAAAGGTCAACGATTAAAAAACGGTGTACATGGAGATGAAGGTTACAGACACCCCATCGCTAGATGACTATCTAAAGTACCCAAAAGTAGACAGGCTTACCTACCTCGGCTCGATGCTACATCAAGAGGGAGGTTGCGCGACAGAAGTCAATGTCCGGGTCCAAAAAGGATGGCTTAAATGGCGAAGTGTATGTAGATGGTTTTATTGAGAATGTATTAATTTATTTTATACGACAAAGTGGCAATAAAGAGAATTGATAGAAGTACCTGAGTTAATAATGGGAACTTAACATTAACTAAATATATCTGGAGTTGTCATTATGATATCGACCTATCCATTACAATATAGGGACATAGGACTGCGATTGTTGAAGATATCAATAATTGCGAAATCCTGTACATTATTATCTGACTCCTTGCCCCCCCCCTTGGCTACGCCCATAAAACCAGACCGTGTATTCATTTAGTCATTCTTAATACAATATCGCCCTCGTCTTAATTTTTAAATAATCGTCTATTTTTCTTGCTATCGCATAAATGGCTAGTTCGGCTGACGAATTATATATTACATCAAACAAAATTCTACAAATGCTAAAGCCTTATATTTAAAATATTTTGAAGCAATTTAAACGCCCAAATATGTAAATGAACAGAATTTATGGGCGTTGAATTTTTAAAAACTAACTATAGTAGATTTGGATAAATAAATTCAAATGGGCATGTGACATAAATTTATTTCAATTATGCTCATTTGAAATGTTAATGACTTTAAATTAATATAAAAAGAGCAAAGTTGCTTCAGGCATATGCTCCATTCTTCTGGTCAATGTATCCTCTTAAACTTTGGGTTAAATTAAAAAAAAAACGTTAAAAATAATTCCGTTTAAATAATTTAAAAATGAGCTTCCTTTTTTATAAGTTGTCATTTGTTTGCATCATAATATTCAGTAAAAAGTCGATTTCTCGATCAATTCCGTTTTAAAACTTAAAAAAGCGTGACTAGTGAATATTTATAAATGCGTTAAAGTGTTTGTAGTGCATAGATTCACGAATGCATATAATTAATCGTTTTATTTTTGGTAGTTTTTTAAGTAAAACAAGATTATTAATTATTCAAATGTTTTATATTCCGAGTTATAAGTTTTAAATACGTTTTTACCACTATATTTCAACCTTAGGTTTTTATAAATTCAGTTTTTTTGTATATACCTTTTTACTTAAATTTTATTAATGTACACAAAAGAGGTTTACTGACTACTAATACTAATATAATTAATTCACTTCTAAACCAAATGGATGGCTTGATCTTTGTATGGAAATTATTGTCGAGTTAAACAAAATCCGTTGATTGTTCCTTTTACCAACACCAAAATATTTATAGATTCTATATAGACTCTGATATTTTAAGCTCTCTCAGAAAACAGTCTTTGTTTAAATAAAATGACCAATAACACAACTTGTGAGACCATCAAAACCATTCTTAAGGAATTTGAATTGGACTATACCACGAGACTAAATCGCTTCTTATCTGTATTAGTTCTTCTGATAGGGATGGCGGGCAACTGTTTAGCCATAACTCTATTATACGATGAACAAAACGTTAATTTAAGAGGCATTGGTAAAAAGATGACAAGAACGAATACCAATGCATATATACTCAGGTGGTATCACATTCTTAGTCTTGTGTCATCGCTCACTCTCATTATAGTTCCTATCATGAAGGATTATGCCAATTTTGTAAATATTAATACTTGGCTCGGTAAACCTTGGATTACCTATCTGAGTTATATTCATTATCCACTTTTTAAAACCCTTAATTCATATACATACATGATCTATGTAATATATTTTCTCAGCCAAACAATAGCTGTAATATACCCTTACAAGTAATATTGTCTTAATTCACATTAACTTTATTTCTCAACATAACTTGCTTTATTAAACTACATTAAACAATAATTGACCTTCTTCTGTTAAATAGGTATCAAGTATTGATGTCACTAAATAACGTCAGGAAATTATTACTCTTGGCATTTGCCTATTGTTTGGTATGGTACATACCAGTTACAAAGTGGATGTATGCTCGAAAAATAAATTTATGCCCAAACATAACAAACACAACTATTGATCTATATGAAATGCTTGTTTGGATTCCCGAAAACAGCTATGTACACGCTATTTGGTCAACATATGAAGTGTTAAGAGAGTTATGTGTCAATATATTACCCTTTGTAGTAGTATTTTTGTTAAAATATTCCGTGCTTAAGAGTCGAGCTAAAATCGCCCATTTGGTGCACAATTCAACAACTGTTCCAGATCTAACATCAGTTAAAACAATTAGCGCCATCTGCATCAACTCCTCTGTTAATAAAGATTTAAATTGTTTTAGTTCATTGAATGACATAAATTGTGTTGAAGAAAAAGTGTCATCTTATAGAACTCAGAGGGCAGAAAAATTGGTGTCGAAATCATTGCATAGATTTCAAAGAAACTTAGAATCCAAACAACATAAGAGATCATTGATTATCATGATTTTTATGTTCTTGTTACTCATGCTACCAGTGTGCCTAACTGAAATTTGGTTGGTATTTAGTTCGCACCAATTGTCTTCAAAAACTTTAATAGGCTTCTACACATCTGTTAATATGTTACAATACATATATTTAATTTTGCCATTCTATTGGAATATCGCGTTTAACCCATACTATCGCGCAAGTTTCATAAAAAAATTTAAGAGTCTAATGCATACATGATAGTTTGTATAAAACCACCCTCCTATAAAACATTTATATTGTAAAGCCGTTTAATTTAGAAACAAATGTGTTTCATTTCAAGAATATAATTCCATTTTATGTTTTCGGAAGCATATTTTAATAAAATATTCAAAGTCTTTTACATGCGATATATCACCATTTTTACTATGCAAACGAACGTCTATTTATTTTAATATTAACGCTAGAATTAGTATTTTCCCAAATTTAAAAACTTTTACCAAACCGAATAGAAAATTTTGAGGTTGAGTTCAGTCATTTTCTATAACTCAATGACTTAAGTCATTTTTCAAATTTTATATTTCATTTATGTTATTTATCTATAATAATGTTTATTTAAGTTTTTGAAAACTTTTATGCTATACATTTGGACATTATATTCAGAATTGTTCAATCCATTAAATAAGGAAGGTAGAGCCCTGCACGGTTGACCCCAAGTTGCAAATTTTGAAATGCCTTCGGGTCTGGTTCGGGTTGTAAATATTAAAAAACTTTCAGGTCGGGTTCGTGGTGAAAAATTTTAAACTCGGGTCCGGGTCGGATTGAAGGTTATGAATTTTTTATTGCATTATCTTTCAAATTAATGCCATTATATATAATATTTTATAATTAATATCGAAATGTATCATTAATTTATCTCATACATTCATTTAAATTAATTTCTTTTAAGTTATATCTGAATTTTGGAATTGCGCAATTTTGAACACAGAAACGTAGAATATCTTGATGGATGCTATAAATTATGATAAACATATAATTGATATCACTATGATTTTCTAAACTCCCGTTAATTTAAATATTAATGTCTCAACTTGTTTTACCGCCTAACATGTACACTAGAATAAATAAAACTTGATTTAAAAAATTAAAGTTTTTGAAAAAATGATTAAATTTTCTCCTTCCGTTTCCACACCATATTGCCACAACCATTGTTAGCCTTAAAATCAAAATTGCTTATTAATGCAGACAGATCCATTTTAATTAAAATATCTGCATTTTATATGTGAAATTAATTAATAAATTGCGGGTGTGTTAATATCTTGAAGAAGATAATAATAACCCCATTTAGGAGTGCCGCAATTAAGTTAAAAGTATTTCCTAATTAGGGCCATCTACAGGCAATTTTAATTAGGACTAACATGCCTTTATATTATCCCTATCTTTTTTAGACCCGAAAATGATAGACTTTGCCCAATTGTCAATTATAGATATTATAGTAAATTCGAATGCACCTTCCACCTCCAGTTTGTAATAGGAAAAGTAATTTATATGACAAAACAATGTGTCTCATAAAGTCTCAATGAGGTTTAAAAATTCATGATTCAGCGAATACTCAATTGTACGTTTGAAATCGTTTGGCAGGCACAAATGACCCTAGGGTGCTCAAAAAATCTCGAGCCACCTTAGCTAACTTATATAATTATTAAAACTAATTGGCCATCAATTTAATAGTATCGCATCATGCAGGATTAGGCCTCTGTTCGAATCAAATCGAATATTTTTGGTATTCGATTCGGATTCGAGTTTTTTATCAAAAAAATGATTCGTCGAATATTAAAATGAAGATTCGAATTCAATTCGAAAAAAATTTAAGGATTCGAAATCGATTCAAATATATATTAAGATTTTTATTATTAAAAAACACATATAAAGGGCTACTATGATTTTTAATTTGCATATAAATTTGAAAAATTTATTTGAAAGATATTTAAAAAAATACACATATTGAAAATATAAATTTAAATGCGAACAAAAAACTATGGCGATATGTGTAAGACAATCAAGAACCGTGTTTAGCCATCTTTTAAGGCAAATTGTCTTCCTAGCACTTTTTTCCTTAAACGATTGCCTGTGTTTGGTCAATAAATTGTTCCGATTGAAAATAATCTTTCGCAAGAGGTAAATGGTCCAGGCATAGAAAGAAGATCCTTTGCCAATTTTTGGATGGCTAGAAAACGACGTTCGATTTTCACCATTGTCAACATTGGAGGCCACACGTGGTTTGTGCAAAAATGTCTCCAATGGAGACTTCGCCTTGTGGCTCTTAATAGACGATCCAGTGTTGATACCTCGCTAGTTGATATAAAATCGGGCTGACTTCCTGTGGCAGTTTCCAATTCATCTTTAATTTCTCTATAGGATATGCCATGTACTGGTGATAAACACTCAAATTGAACCTTAAATCGACGACACTCACTAATAAGGCTATCTTCTTGTTGAATGCCATTATCTTCAATTTTATGTATGGCCATTTTGACAGCATGATCTTCTGTGATAGTTGATAATTCGGTAATACCAAGTTCTAGGATTTGTCCCCCGGATATAAAATTAGTTGCACTGTAAAAGGGAAAAAGTATCAATTTAACCTTTACAATTTGTTCCCATTCAATGTTGGATAGTAATTCCTCCTAAGAGGAATTTAAAGGCTAACTCCAATGCCTGCCATAATAAAATAGCCTTTTCTGTGATATTCCATCTAACTACCTAAGTTTTGCCTTTATGTAATTAATTGGTGGGTCAAATTATTTACATATAGCCTTTAATCGTGAAACATTTTTGGGATGTCTTGCAATTTTTATCAAAGTCCATATTTTGATTAAGTTGTGATCCTCGTTCTCTATAACTCATGTAAGTTTGAAAAATTTTATATAATTTTTTTAAATTAACTAATTCGATAAGATAAAAATATCTAATATCTGCGTAGCGCCTATTTAAATTAAACCCTAAAAAATAAAATTCAAATTTTTCAAGGATTTGATTTGGATTTTCGAATCTTAGCAGCGTAAATATTCGATTCGAAACTTACACATGTGGATTCGAATTTTCGATCGAATTCGAATTGAATCTCCAATCGAATCTCGAATATTTCCCAGAGGCGTATGCAGGATGATAAAATGCCAAATTCAAATATGCTTTAGTAATAATTACTACTCGATCAGAACCAATTTTAAGCCTAAAATTTTGTAATATTTAATAATGCTATGAATACAAATATGTGATAAATATATTATTAAATTTATTCACATACCCTAAGGGCCATCCATAATATGGTAAATATAGTAAAATTGCCAAATTTTAAATTTTCTGCTATATAATATTTACCACACGTAGGTATTTTTAATATCAGATATATTTCAAACATCGATTAATTTCTAAAGAGAATAAGATCGCTGTTTGCGTTCTAATATATACGATTAAGTGAATTAACGATTACTTTTTGAATTACCTTTAATATCTTGGTAAATCATGCCAATTAAAATACACAATAATTTACTAAAATTTAATGATCAATAAAAATCCGAGATCTCGCTGAAAATCTCGTATCTCTAGTCTCGACATCATAATTCTCGTCTCGGTCTCGGGTCAGTTTTTCATATATTCGTCTCGTCTCGGTGATTCGAGACGAGTCGAAACGGGTTTTCCGCACCACTATAGATCGCCATTGGTTAAAAGTGTTGAAGGGCTCAGTTGTATAAAAATAACACCTTATTTTGCTCAACATTTATAAGTTTCTTAAAATATTATTTCCACCTTTCCATCACTTACTTAGGGTTGAAATAGATTTAAGTTCTCGTTTTTGAGTATGTTAAGATCTCCAACAATGCGATTTTCCCAACTTTTTGTATACAAAAAATGGGGCTGCAAAAAAGACTATTTTGGAGGTTATGATTTAGAAATTCGACTAAGTGCTAAGCGTTTATCTGTGAAATTTGATATTAACATTTGAAATCTGCATGGGCCGAAATTTTAGGGTCCGGCACGGCCCAACCCGCACAAATTATTTTTTTTTTGCCCGCACCCGGCCCGCAAAAAAACAACAACAAGTGCGCCGCATCAGGCCCGCACGAGTAAAAACAAGTCTACGTTGTTTCAAAAAAATTTTATTCGTACATTTTGTATCTTTGAAAAAATTGTTTTAGCATATAAAATCGATATTAATCAATAATTATTTTATCGTTACTTACAACATTTACTCATATTGCTGTTATGATTTAGATATAATAAAATACAGTATAAAACAAACCCTTTGTACTATATTTCTTTAATTTATTAAATACATATTAAGTTATCAAGAACTCCATAAAAAAATATTACTTTTTAAAACTTAAAGTGTAACTACATATTTTGGGGAAACTGGTGTAACAACTTAAAAAATTGTCATCCAAAAATGACGACCTCAATCTCAAGTCGTCTACTCTTTTGATTTATTACGAGTTTTAGGTCTATAAGGAATATAATAATTACATTTATTATAATTTTTACTTATTGTTACTAATTCAAATGTTTATTATATATTGGCTGACTAACATTTTTTAAATATGGCAAAACTACAAGGTTTTTATAATATTCATGATAATTTTTCAGGTTTTTCTACTCATTGTGAAACATATTGATTAATCCAGTCTAAATATTTTCTGACATCTGTATAGACGCCTGGGAAATAGGTTTTAGCACATCCTTCTCCAAAGCTGACGACTCCATAAAGATTCCATATTCCATTTTTTTGGCAAACCAAAGGGCCACCAGAATCACCCTATAACATAGTCATTTATTTAATCAGGGTATTGTAAAATAGTAATATCATTTTCGCCCTATTATTATAACACAATGCTGTCAAAAAGTACTAAAGCGTAAAGTGCGTCAGTCATAAACCATTTTTCTTTATCAACATTTATAATCAAATCTTATGTTAGAGATTGGAGTTACCTGAAAGTATTTTCATTTATTAAGAATCATGGCACCTGGGAATAATTTAGATCAACGATCGAAATATTTATTAAAAATTTGGAGAGTGTCAATGATGAAATGTCAAAGAGAATGCTTTATATATTTCACAACCTAAAGTTAGTACTTTATTAATTTGTTATACATTCATAAATATTATAGACTGTCACCCTTGGTGAAAATAAAAACTTTCCTATATAAACAATACTTACGGGACGATTTAATACTAAGGAGAGGGTGACCGCTGCTTACCAGCTCTACCTAACTATGCTCGCGTGTGAGTCACTATATTTACAAGGTTTTTTTTAATTACTTGGCAAGAGTCTTTTCCACCAGCAAAATATCCAGCACATATCATATTATCGGTTATGGCTAACCGAGTATAAGCATAATTGTTCCTGCATGCATCTTTATTAGCAACAGGGACGCAAAGTTCTTGCAGGTCTTTCCTCCAATTTTTAAGCTCATCTATCATTATTTAGAAACTTAAGTAATTTTTTATGGAGTTTGGAGCGAGTGTTGTGCCTATATCGTATACACGCTTAAATGCTCAACAGATTAAAAGGTGTAATTTATAAATGCTAATAAAGTGTGACGTTTTTGCTAACAACACGTTATATAAAACAGCCTTATAACATCTAAAATAATAAATATAATGTAAAACTTACGAATGTTTTAATATGTTATACAATACAAAGTAATCTTTATTAATTAATAAGCTAATATTATTACTTAATAGCTAGTTGGTGCTAGGCTCCAAACTAAAAACCTATGATTGGTTTAGCTGTTAGCTAGTCAGTGAACGTATAGTTTTATTAAACTGTGATTTACATAGGCAAATAATCTCAACGTCAATATAAAGCTAATCTTTGCACAGTCGTAGCCTCCACATTACAATAGTTTATAAAATAACTTATATTATCTTTATATATAAATGTAACTTAGGCTTTAACAAAAAACACAAATTTATATTATTTCTAAAGATTAAACTAGACACCTAATAATTGTATTTATTAAAAATTAACTGGATGAAGAAGAGAGTATATTTGTTAAATAGCACAAAATTAGGCCATAAACATTTACACATGGGCGTGGCCAGGGGGTAGGGGGGGGGAGGCTGCCCCCTTTTAATCCAAAAATTTGTTAAAATTTATTACAATTATGGCTAAAATTTAAAAAAATGATCATTCCGCTCGTCCTTAAATCATTATTGCCCCCCTCTGATTGCAATGCTGACTACGCCCACGCATTTACATTCTATTTAAATTACACAATTTTATTGCTTAACCTATTTAATTTAAAGTTTAATCTCGGTATCAAACAGACTTAGTCTGACTTCCTAGAATTACCATGAGTTTCTCCCCAGCCAGTACCGTAACAATCTTGTCCCTCTTTCAGCTCGTCGTTAGCATTTGGAAGACAAGCAGGGAAGAGCTTTGAGGATATTGGAGCTTCTGTTGCAAATTCTAGGATGCTTATATCATTGTCGAATTGTTCCGTTTTACTGTAGTGTGGGTGATTAATAATGTTCACTATAGATGATCCCCACCAATTTTGGAAATGATCATGAGGAGACCTCAAAGTGTCAAACCTATTAAAGCCTCCGTAAATCATGTATTGCCGAACATCTTTCCTAAATAACAACGCCAAATTTTACTATTTAGCCTTAAGCAAATAACTTAATATTAATGAATTGTCTAGAATCTGTGATAAATAATAAAATATTTGGAAATAGATTTGTTTGTAAATTTGTTAACTCTTCAATAGTGCAATGGGTTGCAGTAATGGCAAATCTTGGATGAATCAAAGTTGCACCGCAATGTTGCCGACCATATCTCGTTAATAGCAGCTGAAATGAATAGATGTACGTTATTGATAATTAATTGTCAATACTAAAAGCTATCAATTTATTTTATTTTAATATATTAAAAACTATTTTATAACCATAAATGGATAATTGATAATAATTATTTAAGACATTAAATATGCTTTTCCTTTAAAAAGCAAACACTCCGGTAGAGACATATTATGTGAAAAATGTTGTGCCAAAGAATTTATACGCAACTTATATTTTTTTATTGTTTCGTTGATATAAATGATTTATTGACGTGATTTAAATATAACGTTAACCTGCCATGGCCAAGCGTTAGGAGCCGCCTCTATTCCATTAACGATGTGCTGAGATATTGCGGAACAGTTTGGACTATTGATTCTTCCCCTTGATATTCCGCATGTATGTTGTTCAGTGTTTGTATTTCGTTTCAAAGCTGATTGGTCTAAACAATGTTTTGTAGTTCTTTAATTCCTAACCGCAAATTACCTGGTAGAAAAGTTTTCATATATCCACTTGTAGCACAGCAAATAAAAACGGCAAAACAAATGATACGAGCTAACATCTTATACACTGTAGTGCAAAAATTCTGATCAATATTATCAAATTGTTCTTCTTATATACCGTGTAATAGCTCAACATTATGGCTTATAATGCTACCTTGCTTAATAAAATTGGGGGGTATGCTTTGCTCTTGACGGCAAATAATTTGTAAATGATAAAGTATAGTCAGCAGTGTAGTGGATATTAATAACAAATCTGCAGTTAAATTATCATTAGTTTATGCAAGTAATTGCTAGCTGTTTAAATAAAAAAAATATGGTGCGAAACATATCGGGAAAAGGCACCAAATATCTCTAAAAAACGTGTTTATTCCAGGGGTTTGAACCCGCCCAAAATAAAATCGGGTTCGTGTTCGGGTTTGGCATAAATTTTGAAATCGGGTTCGTGTTCGGGTTTAAGGAATTGGGTTTAAGTACAGGTTCGGGTTCAAGAAATTATATTATATCAATTATATTAATAATACTTACAAATAATTCTTGAGATAATTAGTATCGATTAATGAATAAAAAATGCCGGAAACATAAAAATATTGAAATTACAATCGTATGGTTTTCGTTACATTTGCACGATAGAGAAAACTGAGATATTCAATTCACAATATATTTTTGATATAAAACCCGAACCTTAACCCTTATTTGTATTCATCGGGTTCGGGTTTTAAGGGTATTTTCAAAAATGGGTTCGGGTTCTGTAAAACATTGGGTTTTACCCTGTTTGGGTTTAGGGGTTCGGGTTCGGGACAAACCCCTGGTTTATTCTCCTCTCTATTGAGATATTAATATGCATTAACTTATGACTTTTTATTTATCGAATTCACACTGTATAGATGTTCAAAATATAGCAACTTTATAAATGTTTTAGCTCAAATCACCATTGTTATTATACTATTTATAATAAAAACTAGGCAATGGAACGTGTGCGGTAATATATGTACGCATTTTAGTTATATAATGTTCCTCTTGTATTTGACTAAATTGTTGTTGCGTGAACTTGAGCAAATCAAACATAAATTGTGCCGGACTGAACACATCTTTTATGAGAATCTAATGAAAGTGACGTACAAAAAACTTTGCAAATTTAAAATAAAATTAAAATGTCAAAATGCCTGGCAGCTCGATTGTCTTAACAAATAAATCCTTATTCTGCAGCTTTATAAAAGAAATTGTCCGCAAGTTTTTAAAAAAAATTAACGACTTCATAAGTAAGCTTTAAATCCAAGATTTACCGATGTCAGAGACACTATAGACAATAGTATACTCAACGGGGCTGCGTTGTATGCAATAAAGTAACTAGAATTTTGTGCCTATACCACAATGTCAGATCTCACATTCAACGTTGTCATTGTTACATCATAATAGCAAATTTTTACATATCATATTTATGAAAAAAATTTAAATTTGCTTATATATATCGCTAGCTGAGAATTGGAGTGCTTTATCTGCAATTTTTGAAAATTTTAAAGTAAAAGTGCTATTCGGTAGATTTTTATATATTTTATTATAAACTTTTTAAAAAACGTGGAAAATCATTTTTCTGGCTTCGCTATTAAGGCTTAATTCGCGAATAGCAATATTTTTTATAATTGGTTTGCTCTATCTGCAATTACCCAATCGCAAGCGCTCATTAAATCACGTGAATAAATCATCTGCTTTTAAACTTTAATTCCAATAATATAGCTACAATTAATTTTCACATTGTGATATATCCATAGACTAGATAGACTGCTCATCAATGCACAAAATGTGTACCCTTTTTCTACCATTTTGAAACGAGGATGCTTATCATCGGAATTAAGATTTTTATGTTGCATGAAAATATATTACCACGACTATCCCCCAACCAAACATCAAAGCCGGCGTCAGCCAGGACATAAGCTAGTGTAAGATTGAGGAGATAAAAAGCTCATCAAGCATACTATTTGAAGATTGAAGATGTTAAAAATGTAAAACAATTAAAATATACCAAACTCTGATTTTTGTCATTAATTAACCAATCACAGGATGTGCATAAAAAATCGTGTTGTAAATAAACGACCGGTTTAAATTTATCGAAATTGACATTACCCGACAAAAAAATTTTAAGCAGCGAAAACTCTCAAATGGCAGTAAGAACCCATCTTCAGTTTCTAAAGTGTAATTTTTATGAAGAAATCCTCGATCAAGTATAAAGTTTTCCTGGTAAATTGGTAAAAAAAATGAATTAAACCTTAAATCAATTATATTTTTGTCGTTTGTTAAACGACATATTTAGGATATCCATCTAATTACACTGGTCTACAAAAAAAATCAACCGGGAAACGGCAACATCTTCTAATAGAGTCCTTTGTGGTGAACACAAATATGTTTTTTGTTTTTTTCCTATGTATCAAATTTTTTAATATTTCAATTCAAAGTTGCGAAATGACCGTTTTTGACCCTTTTCGACGCTCAATAGAACCATATTGAATAGCTAAAAAGAAAAATTTAAACCTCTAAGTGGTAGAACCAACTTAGTGTAAAACATTGAAAAATGATTTGTTCCCCTATTGTTTTTACTTTTTCCAATATATCGAATAGGTTAAAAAAAAATAAGCGGGCCGGGCCTGAACGAGCCGTTCAATTCCCTAACGGGCTCGGGCCAGGCCTAGATTAAACTGAGGCCCGCTAAAAGCCCGTTGCAAAATAGTTTAGGTTTTAATTATACTAGAAATATAAAATAAAAACAAAGATGTGTTAAACTTTTTTTTATTAATTTTTAATTTTTTTTTTTTTTTTAAAAAAAAAAATAATATCTTTTATTAAATGAAACTATATACTACTATAAAAATTATATGCGAGGTAAACATTCAAAAATTGCGATCGCGTTGAAATGACAAATTATAATTCTGATTTTCTGTTTTAAAAAAAAAGTTTCCCTTTTGTCAAGGGTATTGGCTGCTATACGGCGCCCCAATTCTTTCAGGAGGGCTTGGGTTTTAGGCCCTATTGTTGTAAGGGTAGTGGTCACTATAGGGCAGAAAAGGAGTGAGGAATTAAGTTCTGCGTATTTAGCTGACTTTATTCTTTCAGAATCGACAAGGGGGTCTTTGTTTTGGTTTGAGGGTGCAAAGGCATCCGGACAAGTGTAGTCCCATGCTAGGCATAGCCCTTTTGCCCATGGGATGAGGGTCTGTCCATCGGGTCTCTTCTTGTCGCTAAGGCAAAGACCATTAGGCTCCAATTGGGAGGGAAAGCCAGCCTTATTGAATGTCTTCTGTAGAAGAGCATTAACAGATGTGTGACGTAAAAATCTGGCCTTATCAAATTTGCAATGTAGGCCGTGATGACCTTTTGTACCTACAGATGAGCCACATAAGTTGCATTGATGGGGGGCAACTATATCACAACCTAGGCGGAGCCCTGTTGCGATCCTGAACTTGTTGCTGAAAAGTTGAAGGTCATGGGTCCGACTTGGGATGGCCTTCGTGGCCGGACCTTGATGCAAAACTTCTTAAAGCTGGTAACTCCTCTAACGAAGCGCCCGATATAAGAGTTTTAAGGGCATGGTCGTAGAGAGGAGTGTTCCAACTTTTTTGAGAGTTTATGGTAGGGAATGGAGTGTTAGGGTCGGACAAAGAGCTCCACATGTCGAGAGCGATTTGGGTAAAGGGATCTGGTTGATCGATTATTTTGTCGATGATTGGTTTGGCTGAAAGTCGACTCGAGATGAAGGCCGACAAAGCTACTAGAGGGGGTGATCTCAGGCCCAAACCACCATATTTTGTGGGGAGACACGCTTGTTTCCATTGGGACCCTGTAAAAGAAAGGTTTGTGATTTCCTCGACTACACCTTTGAGTTTTTGGTCGAATATAGATAGAGCATTAGGATTTAAAAATGAGGTGGATGAACTGAAGATATGATTTATCTTAGGTAAAGAATAGCAGTTTTTAATTAAAAAGAAAGCCTGGTGGGCTGGCAAGTAAGAAAGGAGGGGTTTGATTACTAGTTTTTGTATTGTCTCTGTTAATGACTTGTTACAAGGGCGTGAGCCACCTACGGGAGATCCTAAGTGCGTTAGTTCGTTAGGGTGAATATGTTTGAAAGCGTCAAAGTATGGGTCTAGGCTTATAGAGTCAGTATTGTTTTTGCAAACCTCGGTCTTGCTATGATTTAGATGGAGACCAATTTTTGAAGCCTCGACTTCTAGATGAGAGAGGGCTTCTTTGACGTCTTCGGCATTTCCCTTGATGGTACCATCGTCTAGGTACCACAAGTTGAGTGATAGATTATATTTAGAGGCTAGGTCCTCAGTCAGGGATTTTATACCTAGGCAGAATAGTAGGGGGCCTAGCGGGTCTCCTTGTTGAATGCCGTCACTCGATGCAATTATTTTGGAATTAAAGTTGAGCATGGAAGTAGGAGCGTAGCATGCGTTAAGGAAAATGGAGTACTCGGGAAGAGATTTGTAAGCCTCGGTTAAGAAGTGTGACCTGTAGATCGTGTTAAATGCGTTTTCAAAGTCAATCTTAGCTAGGATCGAATGGTCGGGATGGGCTAGGGCTATGCGAACAGCGTGAGAGGCGATTTCACAACCACCCTTGGTTCCGAAACCTAGTTGGATAGGAGCTAATTGATCTGCAATGTCGAATTTTACTCGTGCAATGATAAGTTTGCAGCATATGCGTCTAAAAATTGAACCCATGGCAATTGGACAAAGGCCACCATCAGGTTTGGTAAGAGATATTAAGGTGGCCCCAAAAAAATAGCGAGAGATCGCGTCTGATACTAAGCCTTTAATAACCTGGTTAAGGAAGGTTGCTAGGGTGGATGTGAAGTGGCCAGACCTGTCAATGTGAGGTCTTGTTAATTCTATTAAATGTGAGGCACGGAAGCCGTCTAAACCAGAACCTACTGAGGATTTTTTAAAAGAACCGATAGCCTCGAGAATTTCGGGCGATGTGAAGTCCTTGAAGGGGGAGTTGATTGTAGGGGGAAATTGGGAGCAATTTCTTTCAGGGTGTTTAGTTTGTAAAGATTCGAAGGTTTCTTGAGTGTCTGGGGAAATTTTGCAGTCTGAATTGGCCAGGCGAAGGGCACCCTGGATGTCAAAGTGGTTGAGTTTTGAGGAAACCCGTTTGGCTCTTTGTTGAACTGATGTAATCTTATGGATGTGTGGCTCGTAGATAATGGGGGGTGATGAAACGTCCCATTTTGCTGAGTTTTGTTTAATCCAATTAGAGAGGGTACCTTTGTAATTTGATGGTGGTATTGAAAGGACACGGGAAGTAAATTGAAAAAGGTTGGCCCAATGGAGGGTGCTGCTTGGGTCTTTAGAGAGGTTTGAGATGGCATCAGTAAGGGCAATTAGAACTTGATGTCTGGCACCTTTAGGGATGTTTTTTAGAATCCTGTTAACAGGAGAATGAGGAATGTCTGAATATGTATTGGTGGTGGTGGTTTCGAGCGGGGAGTAGGTATTATGCAATAAATGGTTGTGAGTAGAGGTAGACCTCTTGGGGACTGTAGCTGCTGGATGTTTTCCAGACCCGGGGCACCTCTGTTTTAATGGACCGTGAACGTAAATCAAATTAGAGAGGGTAATTGAAGCTAACCTGTAGCAGACTGGGCAGATTCCGGTTTGGGTTGTGGAGTTTGTGTTGTTCATGTAGAAGGATTTTGGATATTTGGGAACAACCTGTAGTAGAGTAAAATGGCAGCTATTTTGATGTTTGGTATTCAACAGTTGGATTGTCATGGAAATAACTGTTAGGAGATATTGTTAAATGGTTTTTTTTTGCCTCTGATAGGCGTAAGGCTTGGTAAAGGTTAGAAAAAATAAACCCCTTGCCCGCTGCATGCTTTAAATTTACTATTTATTCTTTTTGTCTAAGTGACAATGAAAATACATTTGAAATAATGAAAATACATTTGAAATTTCCTTCTTTATATATTCATATACAAAAATACTGCGCAATTCAAATATATAAGTTTTCATTAGCTACTATATACAGGAATAAACTACATTATCCTCCTAGTCACAAACTTAAGAGTAAGTTAATAAAATTTCAAGATTAATATTTTGAATATTCTCATTATAAAACTTTGTTATATAACTATTTGAGATTTTCACTCTATAACAAAATTTTATATTTTAATTAAATAATTGTTTTAAAAATAGTACATAACATATTAGCATGTCTGAAAATTAATAATGGCTGACAAAAGAACTTTTAACAATCTCAAAATAAAATTAAACCATAACTTGAAGAGTGAAGTGTGGAAAAAGTTTGATATACTACTGGATGAAATTGTTTGCATCTGCAAAACTTGCAAAAAGTATTTATCCTACAACCATCTGATAGAACATCCCATCTTAAAAGACATAAAAATGCTAGCAATGAATCAATGTCTGGAACGATGGATCAATTTGTTACGGTGATGGATACAAAAAAAGCAAAACCCTAAAAAACAAAATAATAGACGAGGCAATTAAATTTTATGCCAAAGATTTAAGACCCTTCGAAGCTTAAGGATTTATAAATTTGTGCTAATTTCTGATGGATAGTGTTTTAATAATTGGACAAGTGAAGATAGAGGACATAATGCCTCATTCACCTACATGTCAAGCAGTTGGCCATTGCTGTAAGACAGGTAATTTTACCAGAAGTAATATCGTATGTTGAAAGGGATTGTGTTCGGTAACCACAGACATGCGGACAGATGACCATACCAAGAATTCTTATATAAATACACTATATTTATGATAAACTTGTAAAAAGGATATTGTTCACAACACAATTCCCACATGAAAAAATGCAGAAAATATTAAAAGTAAAATCCTAGTTAAATTAACATCATTCGGATTATCTCTAAATAATATTTTTAAAATTACATTTGTTTCAGATCAAGGGGCCAATATCATAAAAGCTCTTCAAAATTATAGACACTGGATTGTGAGGCTCATCAGATAAACAATATCAAAGAGCTTTTAGTAAATTATTTTTGGGGGAAAATGATCCAAATGTATTGAACATGATAAATTACACTAAAACTTGTACGGTACTTTAAACAAAGTGGCTTAAATATCTAGGCCGTTGTTTATATCAAGATGTAGCTGATAGGTGGAACTCTAAATTGAATCTTTTGGAAAGTGTTAATAATATGTTAGATGAAATTGAAGAGATAAAAAGGAATGAAACCTTTATGTTGGTTAATATAAATAAACATTTGCTAAAATCCACTATTGATTATTGAGGCCATTTAAAGAAGCAGGCACACAATTAGAGGCGAACTAAAAATCCACTATGCCTTATGTATTTTTATGGAAATTGAAATTAATTAATATGATGGAAAATGATGGATTTTTAGAAATATCCAAAATGAAATTAAAGAATTGATTAATCAAAAATATACCATCCATTCTTGCATAGAATGGTTACCGCGCTTCACCCCAAATTTAAACACATGAAAATGGCTACTACTCAAGAGAAAAGGGAGACTTATGAAGAAATAAAAAGTCTTATATATCGCGATGATTTTACTCAAACAGTTAGTTCTTCCGAGTATTTAGAAAATGACAAAAGTATGTCTCAAGGTAAAATTTTAAGACAACATTTTAGTAATATTTTAGCTAAAAAATCTAAATGCGTATTTTCGGAATGGGAGGATAATGAAAGCATACCTTGATCAACAAATGAATTTAATCAATATGTTGAGGAATATGTAGATCTAAATGTTTTGATCTTATGATATAAAATGGTGGAAAGCCAAAGAAGCGAAGTAAATGTTATTAATATCAATTCAACCTTAAATTAGGTATAAAAAACTATCTCATTTGGCATAAAAAGTTTTATGATTCCTGCCACAAGTGCAACTAGAAAGAAATTTTTCAATTGCAGGTCGATTGATTGAAGAAAGAAGAACTTGCTTGAGACTGAAAATAATTGATGATTTATTATTTTTACATCATTATTTAATATTTGTAAAATATAGATATATTGATTGAATATTTTAATTAAGAAAATTAAAATCCAACAGATATTAGCAAACTAAAAAATTTTGTATACAGGGCCGGGCCCGGGCTTTGCAATTAATTAGCGGGCTGGGCAGGGCCTATCACCTTTTATTTTCACGGGTCCGGGCTGGGCCCGGGCTTTTTAATTTTTATAACGGGCGAGCCGACTGACCTAAACAGGCCCGTTGCAGGTCTCTATATCGAACATTCAATTAGTCCCTATGCGAAATCGAGGCATCCTTTGAGCCTCCCTCCTTCTCTATCATATTGGCTTATATGCTTATATAATACTATACCCTTAGTGCATGTGAATGATTGATGATGTGTGGTGGGTGCAAGAGTAGTGGGTTAATAGGAGCTATTCCTACTACTATGCCTATCCTCCTTTATTTTACGCCAAAAAATCGGCATTTTGATAGCTAAATATAATTACTTTATCTGACACATGGCCCGTGTTAGCTATTGACGAATCTTATGAATAAATTTTTATTTATAATATTATTTTATGCTCCTATATTGTATATTTTATGTATCAATTTTACATAATAAAAGCATTTAACTTTAAAAAAAAATATTATAGTTATATTATAGTTGTTGTAGTACCAGGCCACTTAGGTTATTATCACTATTCAAAAACTTAATTATTACCTTTGCCCTATCTACCCTAATATAGCACCAACCCACTTAGGTTATTATCACTATTCAAGGACTTAATTATTACTTTTGCATATCACCCCACCCATATACCTTAATTTTGTATCATCCCCCTATCACGCGTATCACCCCATTATCACACAACCTTACCGTATATACAAAATTTATATTATAATGATTTGTTTTTTGTTATACGCTTAAAATACAACAATAGTAATACCCTAAAATGTATGAGCCAGGGGCGTAGCTAGGGGGCCAAGGGAGTTAAGGCCACCCTCCCTAGAAGTTTAAAAGTTTCAAACAACAGCTTAAATCAAATATGTAGGGAATATTATTAATTTTATATGGACACAAAATAATGGTAAGGAAGAGTACAGAACCACATAACTTTACACGATCAAGATTGATAATAACAACCAAACATCTGTGGAGCAAATCATGATAAAAAGAAGATTTAATGTGTACAAATTATCTTGTTATTTATTCCTCAATTAATTAGATAAATACTTGCATAGTTTTACATCTAAATCCATAATTATTTAACAGGCGATGGGTCTTTTGGGGGCTAAAACATAAATAGAAAAAATAAATGTATGCCCGTAAATGAAAAAGCTTAAATTCTTTTATGGCTTTAATATATAGCCTAAAAGAAAATAATTATTGGATTTTTTGAATGAATAAAAGACAATTAAAGGGGGCTTTGTATCTAGTCGCGGCCGATTTAAATGTCAGCAGGTCAAAATTTAAAAAAAAATGTAAAAAAATATTATGTTCAACTGATTTTTATGCCTTTAATGAGATAATTAACCTTACGAAATAAGACAACTGTAAACATTCAATCGAATTGTAAAAATCGTTAAAAATAATTTGCACTGATTCTCTGAAAAAACTAAATATTAATACCTTTGGGATCACTGCAATAATTTAAGTTAGATTACGAATGCATCCTAGCGATAAATTCTTGATATTATTTACTAATTAAAGTTTTACATATCAGAAAAAATCAAATTTCGTTGCTTACCAAATGAACCATTAATGTTATACTTTTACTTTTTTCATCATTAAGCCTAGCTTATGGGTTGCCATATAAGCCTATTTTAAAATTAATACAAATATCATTTTATTTGCTCAACCACCGGCTTATCAAATTATATCAACAAATTAGCAATGGTAAAACTTAAAATGAGCGATACTATTAATAAACTAACAATTATATTAATTACTAGCTGACCCGGCACTGCTCATCGTTATGCCTCGATCATATAATGAGCGATTAAAATATAATTGTCCTATGAATGTAGGAAGAATTAACACGCTAAATACAAAATATAAAGACATAAAGCAAAGTACTTGACATCAAATTTTTTATTGCTTTGCTTTACACATTTTGCCTATATAAATATACTGTCAAATAAATTAATGCATGCCTAAAGAATTACTTAATTTGTAAATTGCCACAGGTTTGTTTTTTATTAAAGGTGCTAAAAACTTTTTTTGGTCCTACCGCAAAATCACGTTTCTAGCAAATGGCCGTTTTCGGACTTCAATCAAAACCCCAACCGCCCTGAAAATCTGTTTTATTTTTGCGCCTGAACATATTTTAGCGCGCCCAGCTTTTCACTTATTTGGGCAAACTACAATTCTGCTTACATCAGCTTAGAAACTTTAGGTAGATCATTGGCCGCCAACCGAGCTTTATTGCAATAGGGTCTCATTGATATCATGTTTTGCTAATATATTGTGTAGTTTAAGCCAACAGGCACCGTTATAAACGTAGCCCGACCCTCTACCCTCAATTTGCCCTTCGTTAATTTTTACTATTGCTTAAATTATAGCAAATAAAGGCTCCCATACGAATTTAGAAGAGCCTTAAGGCCACACAAAGACAGCAAGTAGACAGGGGTTTAAAGGGCGGAGCTCCTTGGGTAGGGTTAGAGGGGCAGCCCCAGCCGGGGTACAGAGGTGAAGCCTTTTGTTTGAATCTTCTTCTTCTTTATCAGTTATTTGGTCCCACGGTCGTGGGTTTGTTTTGATAAGTTTCTTGCATCTTGACCGGGTGAGTGCCATGTCTTGACTACTCTTTAGTTTTCATAACTTTACCGCCTTGCCCGTTCCAGGTGACACGGGGTCGTCTTCTTCCTCTCTTCTCCGGCACCTCCTTGTCCAGTACTTTTCGATTTAGGTCATTCGTGTCCCCCTTAGTATATCTTCATACCACCTTAACCGATTTTTGTTAATCATGTCCGCCATAGGTTGAATATTCATTTTTGTCATGAGAAAGTCATTCGTCCGAGCTTAGTTTGCGCCAAGCTCCACCGTAGAATTCTCATCTCTGTGGCTTTTATAAGCTTTCCTTCCCTGGTGTTTAATGCCGATGCTTATTAATTAATTTTTAATTCCTTAATTAATTTATTATCATAATGTCAAGTTCGACAAAAAATAATGTTTTTTTAACTCACTTTGTTGTTCAAATGTATTCTATCTTTATTTCATTATTTTAGTAATCCACAGTCCAGGCTTAAAATGGTCCATAAAATGACCACTGTCTTACGTTAATTTGTATGTCCAGCCAGAGGCGAAAAGCCAATTTTATATTTGCACCCGAATCGAGCCCGGAGCAACATCATTAATCTCGCTTATTTCTCAAACATGCGAATATCCCCTAACTTCCTAAGCAAATCCTCCTTTTTGTTTAAAATATGCATAGATATAGAGCATTAAAAACTGAGATATTATGAGGGGTCGTAAAAAAGCATTTCCCACAAACCTTACTTTGGTCAATAAGCTATCAGTGTACCCAGAGAATTCATAAAAACTTAAAGCAACCGGTATAAGCATGGACGTAGCCAAGCCCTCAAACATTAAGGTCCGTTTTCCTCCCCTGCTTAAATTTTACAGCAATGAAATGTTTTTCAACGAAGTGTAGAAGAGCTTAGGTTAAAGGCTCAACAAAAAACAACACGGGGCCCGGGGGCGCTACCTAACACCAAAGAACCGAGGACAATAACCTTGTTAGGATTTAGGGGCGGAGCCCTTCTTAGAGGTCCGAAGGACTGAGATATATCAATATTTATTGGCACTTTGTTAAAAGTATTTTTATTATTCTCCCTATTTAACGCGCAAAAAAGACAAAATTAGATTTTTAATTTATTTAGCAACGCAGGAGGGGACACGACCGTCCTATAATAAAATTGACGCGAAAAATAAGCAAAAAAATGACTTTGATTTAATGTTTCAAATCGTAAAAAGTTTCCATTTTCTGCAGCACATGCCTACATTTATTACACTACACTACCTACACCCATGACGTTCTAGAAAATACTTTGATTGACATTTTATTAAGTGTCAAAACGTATAAAACTAAATAACTGGACCGTCTTATCACTTAGAGATTTGGAATATAGTTTAAAACCTAGGCTCACCTACCAAATATTCGCAGAAATTTTCATAAAAATCGGTCCAGCCGTTTCGGAGGAGTTTAATAACCCACACCGTGCACGATAATTTTATATATTAGATTTTAAAATCAATAAATAGTAAAAATGATATGATGTTTTTATTTAATATAAAGCTATATGGGGTAAGATCTAATGAGAGCATCATTTTAAACAAAATCCATTAAAATTTAAACCATCATATATACATAGACTAGATAGACTGCTCATGCAATATGCTCCATATGAGAATTTGTGTGTCAAATTTTCCTCCATTTTGAAGACAACAACTGTTGTATTTCAACCATGTCTTTACGTTATAACGGTCAATTAACCTTCCTCACTATAATTTTGAACGAACGTCAATAAATTAATATTGTACAAAATGTACATGACGCTATATTATTAAACAAACTTTTATCACAGCTTTTACATTTATAATTTTTAAGTGTTGTGTAAGTGATATTTATTTTAAAATGCTGTTTTTGATATCTACCCAACAATATTTTTTTATTCACCTTTTTAAGATTATTTAATTTACAAAAATAACTAATATCTCTATAATTACTACTTTACCAAGTTATCATTAAAATGGTGGAAAAAAGGATATACATTGTGTGCGTTGATCAGCAATATCTAGTCTATGCATATATAATATTTGATAACATGTTCACAAAAATGAACAAATATATCTTTGCTATGTCATAGGTTTCCACTCCTCTTGATTATAACCTTCATTGATCGATTTAACCTAAAAAGGTTTTCGACTTTATAACAGAATATATTTTAATTAATTGCTTCCTATTTGCATTTTTCTACGGAGAACTAATTATTATTAAAAAAATAACACTGACAAAAAGGCTATTCGATCCGAGATTTTGGAAACTGTAATTTAACATTTTAGACAAAAATGTTTTAATTACTAAAATATAAATCAAAAGAATACTTAGAAATAAATTTGAAAGATTATGTATCTTACTATCACTCAATGAAGTTGATTAAATCTGAAGTTTAGAACACTCTGGATTTTAAAATATATAATAATTTAACTTGATATATATTTTATAGGAATCGTTTTTATTCTTGAGAAATAATTGAGTGCAATGACTTTTTCATTGCTAAAATAACAGTGGTTTTAGGCTTTAATTTTACATAACCTAATTTGTCTCAATTCCTAAAATTAAAAGCGAAAATTTGAAAATTGGCATTAACACTTATATTTTACCAGTGCTTAAAAAAATTGATTTGATAGATTCTGACGGACGTTCGAGCCTTGGGTTAGGTTGGCAATCCCAATCCATGCCAGAAGCCCGACTATGTTATTTAGATTTGTCCGTCGCCTCCCCCCCCCCCCCCCCTATGAAAAGTTCTGTATAAACCAATCATGTGGCTTTGGTTAAGGACATACATATAATGTTATTTTAAAAATTAATAAGAGGCTTAAGTTACATAAGATAGATACATATTTTGATTTTCAATATAAAAAACCTGATTTATGGTTTAAATTTAAATGTGTAGATATTTACCGTAAGATGATTTTTTTAATAATATAAATTAAATCTTTTAGGTCATATTTCATAAAATTATTTGTGTTGTGTAAATAGCATATTATAGACTAATTTTGTGCTAAAAGTTTAATAAGGTCAAACAATGTATCCATTTTCCTATCATTAAACCCATGGATGAAGGTTTAATCACCAATTAAGCAGTCATAAAAAACTAAGTGCTAAGAATCATTTATTTACAGATTATACCTATATATATTCCCCTACGGAAATTATAGTAACGAAAAGGTTATTAATAAATATGAGAAATATTAATATTTTCCCTTTTTATATTAAACCATTAACCAAAGCTTATATCATAATTATATTATTGTTCTCCCTATTCGCTTGGTTTAATTGGAATGTCATAATTAAAAATAAACTATCAAATTATCAGAATATAATTCAATCCTCATTTTCCACTACTCTCCACAAATCTAATTCAAGTCAATCCATACCTAAAAAGGATCATTCTGTTAATTTTGTTTTTGATATACATATGGAGCATTGTAAAATAAGGAAATTAAATCCAAAAGACCCAAGTATTGTCGATTTCTTAGGACAAACGCCAGTGCCTAAATTAGATTGTGGACGCATACCTGCATTGACCGAATTAAGGGATAATACTTTAATGATAAAACATTCTTTAATGCGAAAGTTTTATAATAACTATACCCTTGATTATTGCACTTACAGAGCTTTTCTCCGAAATTATGATTCAAGTAATCCAGACGATCATATAGTTTATAGTAAGGAACATTATAAATTTACTCAGGCAATAAAAATTTTGGACGAATTCGTATATATACAATGCTTTTCTAAACAGAATAGTTCTCACCATTTTTACCATAATATCCACGCTAATGGTGCCGTGAATGCCAATTCATTTCTAAACCAAAATTCAGGCAAGAGATCTATATGGACGAGAGAAAATTACACACTACTCCAAGTAATGGGTAATGAATTAAACTCAACTACCACGCCACTTAATTGGAATAATATTAATAGATTGCTTGATGTCAAGGAAAATTTTGCCAACATACGCGGCATTAACAATCTAAGTATTTTAATGTTAGGAATAGATTCTACTTCACGGCTCAATTTTTTACGTGGATTACCTCAAACGTATGCATACCTAAAGTTACAAATACCCCATTCATATTTGTTTAAGGGTTATATCAAAGTAGCAGATAATACGTTCCCAAACTTAATACCCTTAACAACCGGCCATTTTGTTAAGGAATTTCCAAATAATTTCGGCAAAGATCATTTTTTTGATAACTACACTTTCATATGGAATCATTTCAAAAGTCATGGTTACACTACAATGTTTGTAGAAGATAGTCCCGAAATGGCAACATTCAATTACTTGCGTAAAGGGTTTTGGTTGCCCCCAACAGATTTTTATTACAGACCTTTTGAAATATTTGCTGCTAATTTGTATGATCAAAATCATTGTCTACACGACAAGCACGAAGTTAGAGCAATGTTTGAATACGCGAATCAATTGTTAAACTCATTCTCGGATCATCCATATTTCTGCTTACTTTACACCACAAGACTTACACATGATTATTTAAACGACATACGCTATTTAGATGATATTATGCTTAACTTTTTCAAGCAACTTTTCGACTCCAAAAAACTTGATAATACGATGCTATTTGTGTTCGGGGATCATGGAATGCGTTATGGAGATTTTCGTAAATCTTTTATAGGTTAGAATATTTTAATAAATCACAATAGCATATAAACTAATCTAATTCCTGTAACTTACAATCTATATGTTTATTAATTGGATACTGAACAAATTTATAACTTCATAATAAAATACTTTCAGGCATGATGGAAGAGAGGCTTCCACTTTTATACGTACTGCCTCCTAAATGGTTTGTAGACGAATACCCATTGCTTGCAGCTAATATCGCCAAAAACGTCGACAAAATAGTCACGCCTTTCGACTTTCACAATACATTGATTAGTCTACTCAGTTTAATCATTGAGTCGAGGGATAATTTTGGACTTGATGTCAACCAACTTAACTTGAGTCAGGAGGTAGAGCCTTCGAGAAACGCCACTTACTTTAGAAGTTACAGCCTATTCGACGATGAAATACCCGAAAACCGAAGCTGTGAAACAGCCTTCATTCCTCAACATTTTTGCCCGTGCAATGTTATAGGCACAGTTTATGAACTTGGTGACAATGATAAAGTAATGGCAGGGGCTAATACTATGATCACAAAAATGAATCAAGCCATCTCCTCGTATGCCGATTTATGTATGACATTAGTGTTAGATATTGTTAAGACTGTTAGAATCTTTAAATCCAAATGGTCAGATGATGAAAGTTTTAATGAAAAATACTTATCGCAACTCATAGAAGCTCTTAATGCTGAAGAGAATGAAGATCCTGTGGCATTTTATTCCTTAAACCAAACTACAGCACATTACTCTTTACATGAGGTGGATTCTTCTCAGGTTAAAGATTTGCGAGTTCTCATTACTATAGTCGCTAAACCGAGTGGGGGTATTTTTGAAGCCTCATTTTTGTTTAATCAAAATACGTCGGCCTTTGATGTAATGACAGGTGACATATCTCGCGTCAATAGATACAACAAACAATCCTTATGCATAGACGACGCTGAACTTCGAAAATTTTGTTATTGCAAATCTTATGCTGATTCGCTATAAGGCATAATAATGAATTCGCTTTATAATATTCAAGCTTTGAATATTAGCCAGTGAGAAATAAAATACCCCTTGAATAACAAAATTAACGAAATCTATATTAACTAATAAGAGACGATATAAAACCTACCAATTTGGTCCATTTATTTTTTATCATTTCCCTTAACATGCCAAAAAAATAATCATAGCCCAATTGAGTTTGACAGGGCCAAAATTAGATATGTTAATCTCATTAATCGCACTATAAATATGAGAGTCTAACATAAAAATTAAATAAGAACCTCAAAAGTTCGAACTAAAAATCTTCAAATATATTGCCAATTAAAAATATAAAATTTTATTCAATTTAAGTTCTTAACGCTTAAAAATGAGCACAACGTTTTGCTACATCTCGGATTTAAGCTGCTTGAACTGCTCAGCCCGATATATTATATTTTGTTAGGCTTAAATTTGATCCGAATTATTATATTAGACCATTTAGTGCAAACTTATGGGATATCAAAGATTCAGCCATTATTAAAAAATAAGCATCACATTATTGTCGTTAATAATGTCCCCCATTATAATTAGTATAGTTTAAATAGCGGCTTTCTGTGAGGTTTTGATACTTGCTCCTTATTTTTGTTTGATAAAAAATTACCCATAAGTTACCTTTATATTGCCATTTTAATAAATATAATACTGGAATTTTTTATTTAGAGCAAAAAATTACATAAATGGAGTCGCTACTTGTTGGGTTGAGGGCCATTTGACGACTTTATAAGCAATAGAAAATAATCTAATGAGCTTTATTGACTTTTGTATTAACTAGTGTGCTGAAAACCCGAGAAAAATCTTGGTCTCGTCTCGAATCCACTCGAAAAACAGCGACGAGACGAAATTTCGAAAAACTAACCTGAGTTCAAGACTTTTTAGTTGAGACGAGACAACGGGGTTTTTTGGCTAGATCTCACTTAAATTTCTTTATTGATCATAAAATTTGGTAAAATTTATTGTGTTTTTTTTTGTAAAAATTCACATTTAAGGTGTTAAATGTAAACCAATGGTTAAACATATTTATTATTTAAAAGACCTTAATAGTAAATATTATAAAAATCGAAATTTTGGTGATTTTAGTTCATTAATCTAAGTATGAGTGACCCCTAGGGTATGTGAATTAAACATATAATTATATTCAGCATTATTAGTGCAAAATTTAAGGCTTAAAACGAATTCTGATGGAGCAGTAAATTTAACGAAAGCATTTTTAATTTCTCGTTTTTTTGTCCTGTTAGATGGTGGTATTAACTCGTAAAATATTGATTTTAATATTTGTTAAAGTCAATCAAAGGTGGCTCGAGATTTATTTAAGCACTCTAGCATCACATGTGCCTGCAAACAATTATTTCAAATGTTTTAGCCGATGAAATCGTGATCGATTAATCCATTTATTTTTAAGTATATGCTTTACCTCATAATACACGTCTTAAATTAAAAGACATTTTACTACTATTTTTTTTGTAAAACATAACTTTTCGAATTTTAAACTAGGGGTTGACAGGTAAATTCGAATCTACTATAACACTTAAAGTACAATATAATATTTTCACCCATATATACACGGCATAATAGCCAAATTATCTACATTTACAAATTACAACATACACCTATGAGCCATTTGATGTGAGTAGATTTGTTATATTGCTAACTTGCTTCAACTTTAGCTACCATCTGCTCGAGTTTCTGCTCGGCCCTCGAGCATTTTTATATGCTAATGTTCTGCCTAGTGCACCGAACAGCGAGCACATATTGTGCTAACGCGCATAATAAGCCACTCAGTGTGCGTGCTCGCGTCTTGAGTTTGAAGCAAGTTAGCAATTTAACAACTCTAGATGTGAGAAGGGGCTCAACTTTTGCACTTACTAAGCTCTTGGGGGTCTTTGGAGCTAAAATACATACATACTATAAATGAAGCAATTGTGTAATATATATATAGGAACATATAATATATAAAATTTAATGTCAAACTTAGTTAAAAAGGGATGATAACACAATATTGACTTTGTGATTCCATCCCCCAATCAGACCAATAGATCTGATAGAAAATTTAGCGTTGAATAGTAAACTAAATTCATATTTTTCAACATAAATTAAAATTTTTCAGACAAAAAATGAAAATGGGTAATTTTTGCACCTCCAACCTCGTTTTTCTAAAAAACTCGGAGTTTAGGAAAAAAAACTTACAACAGATTAATGTGCAGCGCCTATTAGAAATGTAGAAGGATGGTTCTTTGATAGACCTGTAATTTTTTGAATATAAAATGGGACCTTAAACTATATTAACATAGTAACTTTTTAATTATAATTTCTTTAATCAAAGATTATTCGTACAAAACCTTTTGCTTTTATCTCAAAAATAAAGCAATTTTTATTGTTGTATTTACAACGTTCTTATATGTGCAACTAGTTATTAATTTTGGAATAATATTATTGTTATTAAATGTAAAAGATCGGCTAAAACATACTTAGCAAAAGCCAAAAATAAGGTGTACTACGATATAAATGTAATACTAAACCAAAGGAAGGAGAAAGATTGATCTACAAAATCGCAAAGTTAAGGGTTCGAAATTCTAAAGATTATCTAGAATGCCGGCTAATCAAGGGACAAAACGGAGAAATACTACAACTATTACAGGGATTTATCAATTGAAAAGGGCCTGTAGTCGAAGTCATTAACCAGGAAAATACTATAGGAGAATTAAACAGAGCGGACTTGATCACGGATATGGAAGTCAAAGTTGCTATGGGTAAACTAAAGTCAGGAAAAGCTCTCGGACCAGACAACATACCAATAGAAGGCATTAAAGCGTTAGGCAATATTGGTGCACAATTCCTCGCTAAACTTTCACCATTATCTTGAAAACGGGTAAAATGCCTAACGAGTGGAGAAATACCTTTAAGATCCCGATATACAAGATGAATAAAAAAATATTCAGGATTGTGGCAATTACAGAGGGATAAAGCTTCTTTTTTTTTAAAAATTTTTATTAGGTAAAATCTATATATGAAAAATATAAAACACGATCAATAAATAAATAAAAAGCGTGACTACTTTTCATCTTCATCGAGAGCCAGAGGCCAGGTGTCGGAAAATGCCTTATAATTGTATTTGGCTATTAAAATTCCTATTTTTTGGCGCAAAAGAAAACTTGCTGAGTATTTTCCTTCGGGAGATCTCTTTCCTATCAATTTAAAGAAGGCTAATGCCTGTTTGCCAAAAGTGACAGAACAAGAAGCCACGATAGGGATAAAAATTTTAGAAGGAATTATATCACGGTATTTATGAGTTTTGCGTGCTTCCGCTAGAGCTAATGGGTCAGCGTTATGGTTAGAGGGTGCAAATACGTCGATGCAGGTAAAGTCCCAAGATAGGAACTTACCATCCTCCCATGGAATTGTGGATGTTCCATCGGGGCGCATTCTACCCTCAAGAGTGGGTTCAGATGGTTCAAGAATAGAAGGGAAGCCGGCTTTTAATAAAGCGGTTTGAGTCAAAAGGTTGATCTTTTGATGGCGAATGAAACGGAATTTGTTAAGTTTACAATGTAAGGGGTGGTGGGCCCAAACATCAATTTATTTCTTACAATTTTTACAAGTCAATTGCTTGCAAATTGGGATCCCCAGTCTCAAGGCGATCGCGTAAGTAATTTCGGAGTTTGAGAACTTTAAAGGTGTGGGAAAAAGTAATCAAAAAACGGCTTCGGAGTTTAGTCCAAATTCAAGATAATCAATTCAAATTTATGCCGGAGAGCTCTACAGCAGACGCCCAAAACAGTGTTGGAAGATTAATGAAACGGTTTAGAGAAAGGGAGGAGGATTTGCACAAGTGTTTCATCGATATAGAAAAAGCGTTGGATAAAGTTCCTCGTACTTTAGTGTGGAAATGTCTTAAAGAATAAATGTGCCAGAATTTAATATCGGAGCAATAAAAGATATGTACAAGAGAAATAGAACGTATGTTAGAACAACGGTGGGGAAAGGGCTTTGCCATTAACACTGAAGTCTATCAAGGCTCAGCTCGTAGTCCCTCCCTATTCATAATGATAATGGATATTATAACCAAGGATTTGGGCAAGAAAGCTTTGTGGGCAATGATCTTTGCAGACGATATAATCCTTGCCAAAAGTGAACAAGAATGCTAATACGGTAAATAGATGGGTAAATGCAATAGAAGAAAGTGGTCTCATGGTAAATAGAAAGAAAACAGAATACATGAAGACAAAGTTTAAATCAGATGAAAATCAGCTATGTGCATCCTTACTTTAGGCGATTGGCAACTTACAAGCGTGGATTCCTTTTAATATTAGGATCAACACTTACTTCAATCGGATGGTGAAATGGATTAAGAAATCCAAGCTAGATAAATTCCGGATGGCTCAAATGGAGAGACTTGAAAGGCGTTCTGTGTGACAAAAGCATCTTAAGAAGACTAAAAGTTGCATTGTATAAATCCATCATACAATCAACAGTCCTGTATAGCTTGAAATCATGGTCTATACGTAAAATGGAAGAGGCGTTTTGCCTCCATGGAGATGAGAATGTTAAGATGGGTGCTAAAATAAAGCAAAAAAGAACATAAGCGAAATGAAGAAATAATAAGAATTGGGTACTAAATCTATTACGACAAAGCTCAAAACAAACAGAATAACAGACTAAGATAGTATGGCCATGTCGAGATAAGGGACGACCCAAGCTTACCTGGATCCATAAAATAAGGCACGATATGAAAATCCACAAGAGAAAGAAAGATCTATGTAAATATAAAAACAAAAAGGACTGACCACCGGCCTAGAAGACCAGTCATAGAAAGAAAGAAAGAAAGAAAGAAAGAAAGAAAGAAAGAAAGAAAGAAAGAAAGAAAGAAAGAAAGAAAGAAAGAAAGAAAGAAAGAAAGAAAGAAAGAAAGAAAGAAAGAAAGAAAGAAAGAAAGAAAGAAAGAAAGAAAGAAAGAAAGAAAGAAAGAAAGAAAGAAAGAAAGAAAGAAAGAAAGAAAGAAAGAAAGAAAGAAAGAAAGAAAGAAAGAAAGAAAGAAAGAAAGAAAGAAAGAAAGAAAGAAAGAAAGAAAGAAAGAAAGAAAGAAAGAAAGAAAGAAAGAAAGAAAGAAAGAAAGAAAGAAAGAAAGAAAGAAAGAAAGAAAGAAAGAAAGAAAGAAAGAAAGAAAGAAAGAAAGAAAGAAAGAAAGAGACTTCGGGCTCGGGTCGGGCTCGAATCGAAGAAAGTTCATTCTGAGGGCTCTAAATACAATTGCATTCTGTAGTTTATAACGTTTTAGTAAGCAAACTAATTTCTATGGTCTATAACTATAATTGATGGTAATATCAATGGACTTAAACTTTTGCCTTGAATTAGTTAAATAATACGCCCTTCGGGCGTAACTGGGGGCTTCGCCCCCAGACCCCCTTGGGGGCTTCGCCCTCAAACCCCCTGCTGGGGGCTCCGCCCCCAGTCCCCCGTTGGGGGCTACGCCCCCAAACCCCCATCTCCTGGGGGCTCCGCCCCCAGACCCCCGGAGAAGGGGGAGAAGGGAAGGGGGGGGGAAGGGAAGAGGGGACGACTCATCTATTCTACGTATAAATGTAGCATATTTGCTATGCAATTTATGGGCGAGAAAGGTGTGAAGGGGCGAGAATGCCTATAGGCGGTAGGATAATTGCTAGGGTTTCCCCCTTGGCTACTCCCATGCTAGTTACACAACATAAAAATCTACTTTTTTGTCCAAAAAAAATAAAATTCATTTAAATTCAAAACCTCAATTTTACTCGCCGTTTTATAACGTATGTTTTGCATGTGATAAAAATTTGAAGAAGAAAAAGATGGTATTTCTTTAATTTGGCAGAAGCTGGCTATGTAACAAGGGATTGGCAATCAAAAAATCAAACGTCGTTTAAGGATAAATTGCATAGCAAGTAATATATAATGAATTATTTTTTTTACATAATTTTTTATTAATTTTTCTTATGCTTTTAGCTTGTAGATTTACAGTAATTAGAAGAAAATCGTCCTGATATACATGCTTCTTAGGTTTAAGCAATAGATATGTACCCCTCCCCATTGGGAACGCTTCACGATTTTGCGTGTCATCCTTGCGCAGGGTCTAATATTGATTATCTAGTTGTAGATACATGTGTCGTTTTCAATCTCTCCTCTCGCGACTAGAAAATTCTTAAATTGCTTTCTCTCCGCAAATTTCCTGCCAGTCGCTCGCTTGGGAACTAAGAAGGGGTAAGTATGGAGCAAAATTTCAATTAGAAATTGCTAAACCACAATTTTATCGACTATAATTAAGGTTATAAGAAGTTAAGTCACATTTCCCCAGGAGAATTATGGATGGAAATTAGGTTAATTTTAAGTGTTAGAAAATAGTTTCAATTAAAATAACAACAGGCGGAAATTAGAAATAATAAATAAACCACAATTTTATCGACTATAATTAAGGTTATAAGAAGTTAAGTCACATTTCCGCAGGAGAATTATGGATGGAAATTAGGTTAATTTTAAGTGTTAGAAAATAGTTTCAATTAAAATAACAACAGGCGGAAATTAGAAATAATAAAATAATTAATCAACTTTTTAATTATAATAAAGAATTGAAAATAAAGATTTTAAAAAAATCCCTTTGCCCCGACCTACGCTTAATCACGGCTTGAAAATTTTTTTCTTATTTTAATTGTTATTTTTAATTTTATCTTTAGAAAAAATTTTAATTGCAAAAATTAAATGGCTGTTGAAGTAGGACCTGGCATTTTCCAACAGCATAGCAATTAAAATGCTTACGACGAAACTATCAGCGACATGCAATAGCTCCGCTATTGCCTGTTACGACCGCGCATCTAAAAATGGCACAATTAGCAGCGATATGCAATAGCTCCGCTATTGCCTGTTACGACCGCTAAAAATGATAAAATTTAAAAACTTACTTTTGGTTAATGTAAAATGTTATTAAATTGGGATAATTCCTATTGTGGCTTATAATAAAAAATTGCATAGCAATTAAGTAAAAATTTTTACATAGAAATTAATGGAAAATAAAATAAAACTTATTAACAAACATAAAAAGTTACAAATATACATAATGGAGAATAATGAAATTTAATTGAATAATAATAATGGACTTGCGACGTAACAAGCAGCGACATGCAATAGCTCCGCTATTGCCTGTTACGACCGTACACCTAAAAATGACACAGGTATTGTAAGGATATCAAAACGTTTTCAACCGCATTTTGGCCAATGGTCATTTTTTTCATTGGTCAGCAGCCAAGGCACCGTAAAAGTGGATATAAATTCATAAGAGTCAAAAAAAACGAAAAAAATAATTTCGATTCACATTTTGGCCAATGGTCATTTTTCCATCGGTCAGCAGCCAGTACACGTTAAAAGTCGATATAAATACATAAGAGTCAAAACAATAATGAAAAAAAAATTTCGATTCACACTTTGGCCAATGGTCATTTTTTTGCATTGGTCAGCAGCCAGGACACGGTAAAAGTGGATATAAATTCATAAGAGTCAAAAAAAACGAAAAAAAAATTTTCGAATCACATTTTGGCCAATGGTCATTTTTTTCTATTGGTCAGCACCCAACGGACGGCCAAAAAGTCATAATAGCATTGGTAGTAACAGGAACAATCATAATAATCAACAAAAAACGAAAAAAATAATTCCGATTCACATTTTGGCCAATGGTCATTTTTTTCCATTGGTCAGCAATCAACGGACGGCCAAAAAGTCATAATAGCATTGGTAGTAACAGGAACAATCATAATAATCAAAAAAAAACGAAAAAAATAATTCCGATTCACATTTTGGCTAATGGTCATTTTTTTCCATTGGTCAGCAATCAACGGACGGCCAAAAAGTCATAATAGCAATGGTAGTAACAGGAACAATCATAATAATCAAAAAATAAACGAAAAAAATAAACATGGATTCACATTTTGGCCAATGGTCATTTTTTTCATTGGTCAGCACCCAACGGACGGCCAAAAAGTCATAATAGCAATGGTAGTAACAGGAACAATCATAATAGTCGAAAAAAAACGAAAAAATAAACTTGGATTCACATTTTGGCCAATGGTCATTTTTTTCCATCGGTCAGCACCCAACGGACGGCCAAAAAGTCATAATAACATTGTTAGTAACAGGAACAATCATAATAGTCAAAAAAAAAACCCGGGATTCGAACCCAAAAACTGGTTAAATTAACAAAATTAAAAGTAAACAAAACAAGACATTCGGTGCGTGACATTCGGTGCGCACGCCGAATAGCGGACGCCGAATAGGCGGACAAACAAAATGGAAAGTGATCCCATAAATTGCATAGCAATTAATAAAGGGTCTAGTTTGAGCTTTATACGGTCTCAATAAAGGGTCTCATTAGCTCAAATTTTTATTAAAATTTCAAAACCTATTTGTATTTGACAGACAAAGTAAAAATGATGCAAAAATATTTTACTGAAATTTAAAATTTATTATATATACTTTAAGTTTATTTATAATTTTTTAATTTGCACTCTCAAAAAAGTTATATTCATTAATTGGTTCATATTGTCAATGACATGCCTCATTAAATCATCGTCAAGTTTGTGTATAAAGGATTTTCAAATTTAGTTAAACGATTTTTAAAAAATCGACACAAGTCGGGAATTCTCGTCGAGACGAGACCGAGATTTTTATAGATCGAGACGAAACGAGATCGAGATTATCAAAATAACATACGAGAAGAGACGAGAGTTTGCTTTCGAGACCAAGACTAGATCGAAATACTAGTGTTAACTTGAAAAAGTTTTCTTGAAAACAAATATTAATTGGGACATTCCTATATCTTAAATTACTTCCATTCATTATTAAGGTCCTTGGCGAAATTTAAATTCAAATAACTAAAAATCACCAACAATTAGTGTTGTAAAAACGGCTGGTCGACTTTTGTTATTAGCCGACTAAACATAACAGACTCTTAGTCGCTTAACACTATTTATAAGGCTCGATCTTTGTTTTTAGTCGACTAAACCTAAACAAACCAAAGGTTTTTAGATCTACTTAACACTGTTAATGAGTCGACAAAATAAAATTCAGACGTCTTTACAACACTACTAACAACTATACCTTTTCCCCTTTGGTTGTATGCTTGGCACTTGGGTGAGCAGGCATTAGGAAAAGATGTTCTTCGCCGTCCAAACGTTCATAACTTTTTTCTTATAGTAGCCGCATTCATTTTGTTAAATACACTATTGCATCGTTTCCAAGACTTGTGGACACTTTTGGAGATTATCGTGATGATTTTATATCAGATTATATTTTTTCCATAACTGACGCATTTCTTTTTTTTCCTATTATTGTCAATTTCCGCATTTAACAATAACCCTAAAAAATTAAATTCATATTTATTGAGGATTTGCCATAAAGTATACCTTTTATTACACAACAATTTAAACACATTTTAACAATAAAAATTATGATTCTACGACTATTTTTTGCTATAATTTTTTTGTTGATTATAATTTTTGGATATTATTTTGCTATTGAAAATCTTCATGATTTTAGTCCTTCCTAATTTTTATATATACGGAGCAGATTTTGGACAATATTTCAATTAAAGCAAATTTATTTTAATTACTGTTTAATAATGATGCTATTGCCTAGATTAAATAAAGAAATTACAAGGTTACACAATAAAATAAAGGCTTCGCCTCAATGTAAGATTGTATTTTATATATATTGTGGCAAGTGTAGCTACATTTTACGATAGGCCAAATCATTTTGTTTAAGGCTGAATTTTAAACGTTAAATTGATTAGAATATCCTCAAATGCTGATTTTTACTTATAACATAATTTATATAAGCCAATGTTAAATGTGGGTTCGAATCTGGCTAACAAAATATTCCTTCAAATAACTTACGGCCACAGCATGACCAGTGATGACATATAGACAGTACAGGCATGCGATATAGTAAAGTGTTGAAAAAATTCCCATACTTTGGATTTAATGAGGAAAGTAATGGCCCTTTATTAAACCAGATATCTAATTTCGTAAACACCAGGTTTTGATTACTTGGTATGGTAGTTTTAAAAACTAATATTTTTTATTTGATATTTTAATTGTTAAAAAAATTATTACATCATCTTTAATCAATGACAAAACATATTACATTCAAATTATAACGTATAATTCTATTAACCGAATTCGAGATTAAATCTTAAGTTCAGTGTGCGGTTTGGATAAAATAAAAAAATTAGCAATTAGATGGATAGCTCAGGTCCAATTAGGTTAAGATGAAAGAGGTAAATATATTTTTTTTTGTTAACTCTCAGCATTGTAATAAGGCACAAAAGAAGAAGGGGGAATATCTTGGCTTCAATAAACGTTTTAATTGTCCTATTGATTTTGATGCCCATTATTTAGATTTACATCCACGCATAGTGACTTAAAAGTTTACGAACTCTTGATATTAAAAAATTAAGGCCAATAATGAACGTTTCCTCTAATAAAACCCTAGCACAAGCCCTTAATTTATGTATTCCATGGAGCCGGCTGTCGTCAAAAAACGATGTTATTTTATATTCTATAGAAACAATATCCATCTTGATTTTTGCAATGGCACTCATCGGCAATAGTATAGGATTGTTTGCCATCTTACAGGACAAAGAAAAATTTGCAAGAGTTATTTTGACCAAAGCATTTAACATCATCAACCTCATAAACTGCTTTTTTATGCTAATGTTTCCTATTCTCGATCTTTTGGGTGAATTTCGACTTTATCCATTTTGGATTAGGCCAGCATGGAATTTTTACTTATCTAACCTGCATTTCCCCCTGGCTAAATCATTCCTAAATGCATCATTTTGGATTTACGTCCTTTTTGCAGCGAGTGAGTTAATAGCAACCCGATTCCCTCAAGCATATGAAAAATATTTTAGCGCAAAGCAGGTCAAAATTATGATAGTTACAAGTTATTTTTACATGCTCGCCTGGTACATCCCTGCGGGTTGGTGGTTTGAAAGTGTTCCAATCACAAATTTGTGCGGGATTAAACCTAATTTGACAATCCACGTCCGACAATTCGTTGTTCATTCCTTTAGGGACAACCTCACATCCTGGGTGGTGTATGGGGTCATGCGTGAGTTAATAACAAAGTACGTTCCCGTCATTCTCATATTAATGTTTAGAACTAAGAGCAACAAAGTGCACAAAAATAGGCTTGTGTGGAAAGAGGGCGCTCAACGACCCATCTCAAGTATGATCACAAATGAGGTAACTCTAAATGGGGCGATTATGCCAAACTATTCCATAACATCAGATGTTAAGGAAAAATTGAAGGATAAAAATTGGCAAGAATATAATACGAATGTGAGGATGTTGTGGATATTGATGATCGAATTCGTTCTTTTCCTTTTACCCGTATCGATATATTCGATAGTAATTGATTTCGTAGATGATGACCTGGACAGTTCGGGTATGGAAATTGGGTCTGCCTTATGCACCATGTTAGAATACTTGTACATTACCTTAACCTTTTACCTAAATATCTTATTCAACAAAGGCTATCGTCGTTACGTTTCAAATGCTTTCAAAAACTTAAGATTTACTAAATATCTCACTAAGACATCCTTGTTACCTTACATACGAAAAACAAATGCCATATCCCCTATCCCATCTCTTAATGACTAATTTATACTGAATATTAAATTAAATTATGTCTAATTTAATAATAGCTAATAACAACGCGTGTTTACGAAACATGTGATTATTTGAAAAAAATATATATTATTTATATAATTATAAAGGGAAAGGTTTAGATATATTTTTAATAAGGAGCATAGCAACAAAAAACTTTGAACTAAAATGAGGAAGGATAAGATGGGTTTATTTAAAAACACAGTGATAAATTATAAGCAATGGTGAGATATAGAGAGAGTAGTTTCAATATAAATTAAGGACGGTTTCGAGAAATGGCCTACCTTTTTAATCATCTAAAAACAATGAAACTTGTATTAAATGAAGATTAAACTTATATTAAAGAGGGTGATTATCATCATAAATAAGTAATGCAGTAAGGCTAAAAATAGATTTGGGGAATGTGCTGCAAGAGAAATTGATATAAACTTGTCAGAACGGTGACAATTTTATTACATGGGCCAAACTTTTTTCCCTTTATTTCTCATCATTTAACCTCAAGTTCTGTTATAAAATATCTTTTTAAATTAAAATTTTTCAATCCAAAATGCCACGGCTAAATTTATCTGTAGCGTCTCGCAAAATTAGCTTTTCATAGGTCGCATTTCTCCTTTCTCTATCATCTTAAGCCACCATACCATATTCATGTCCGTTCAAATTTCAGTTTTAGGACTAATCGTTAAAAAAGATAGATTTTGAATACTTGAATGATCAAATAAAAAATAAAGTGGCTCTCAAAGGTAAATTAAAAATCAATTGTATTTTTGCTTTAATTAAATAGCCAGTACATTTCTCAGCTGTCCTTAAAAAGTTTTCAGCAAATTTAATATTTTTTATAATACATAGATTTCTAAACGAAATTTTTCTTTATTAAAAGTCTTTTTCAATTCGCCAAAAACAATATATATGTAAGATATATAAAATCGATATAAAACAGTGGCGTAAATGCCCCTGTTTTTTGATTAACAACTAAATTAAATAGGTTAAAATAATATAGTTAGTTGCATCAAAGACTTTAAGACATTTATAAAAACCTAGAAACATAATATATACATCTAATTTAATTTGATGTAATTTTTGACAAAATGCGTTGTAAAATTTTTTTTTGCCAGATTTTTTCCCCCCCCTCGTGAAAATCCTGGCTACTCGCCTGATATAAAATAATGTAAATATTACAGAAAACATTCGTTTTTTTTAAAGCCTAAAATAATTTATTTATTAAGTTATTGGTATCACATGAGTAAAATACATAGGTAAATAAAATACTAAAAAGAAAACGCGTTAAAATCTAATTGGATGGCATTGATCCGTGTATGGAAATCGTGTTAGATTTGACGATTTCCATAGTGATCTTTTGCCTGATGTAGAAGAATTCCTTAGATTCTAAAGAAGAATTTGTCATAGCTTTCCCGATTAGTTTGAGGAAAGCGAGAGCCTCTGAACCTAGGTTTCCAATAGTGGTAGCCACCACGGGGATGAAAACTGTATTGGTGAGAGTGGAATATTTTTCGGTTTTTTTCCTCTCTGTGTTAATTATAAGGTCAGGGGAAGAGTTTGAGGGGGCGAAGATGTCGACGTAGTAAAATCCCAAGTGAGATTTAGACCGCGGGACCAAGGTATGAGCGTTAGCCCGCCTGGGCTTTTCCCGTCGGTCGTACTTAGGCCGCCAGTCTCTAGGGTATTGGGAAAACCGGCTTTTCGTGGGTACTGACCTATAATTTTGTTAATTCCCGCATGTCTGGGGTTGCGGCCTGCTGTACTTGCAGTGAAGAGGATGGTGTCCATTGGGTTGGACCGGCTGTTTGCAGAGCTCGCACATATATGGGGAAACGATGTCGCAGCCGAGGCGGAGGCCTATGGCGATGCGTAACTTTTCACCAGACATATGAAGACCAAATTCCTGCTCGGGATCGCTTCGAGCCATTCGTAACCGCTGTTGGAGGAGGCCCAATTGAAAAGGAGTTTTCCCTGGCATAGTTCGTTCGAGGAGAGGAAAGCTACGGAACGTGCTATTAGGGGAAGGTCCCATTCCTTTTGAGTCACTCCAAGTGGTCTTCGGCCGACTCGTGCTTGACCGCATCTTACATGTAAAGAGCCTCTTGAAGATGCGGGTCTGGGAGGGATGTGATTCCTGAGATTAGACCGTCTGTACTCATACGAGATGAAATGAATCCCGCTAGTGCAATCTGTCGTGGGGATCTAATTCCGATTCCCCCAGTTTTAGAGGGAAGGGATGCCTGAAGCCATTGTAGGGGACTGTTGTATAATACCAATTTCTAAGCGCAAAATTATCTTGAGCGAGTAAATGGCATGAGTAGCTCATTTCCTACATGACCTTGTCTTTGAACGATTCGCTTAGAACGACATTGACCCCGTTTCTACGATTTGGTGACCCACAGAATAAGTTGTATCCTTCTCCAAACTCCCGAGCTTTGGTTCCGTCCCACCTCGTCTCTTGTAGACAAACGATGTGTCCCTTATTTTTTTTAGCATTTGCCCAACCTCGATGCTCTTTCCCATTAACATTCCCATTTCCCAGCATGTAATTGCAATAGACAAAATATATGCATATCCAAACCTAATTAAGCATTAACTATCAAAATAAATATTATATATAATTATCTATCCCTATATATACAAACTTTTTAATCCATCTGATTAATAATATCTAGGTGATATCCTGAAATTGTCCACAATGTAGATAAAAACGTATCACCTTTAGTCATAAACAATGATTTAGATCAGTGGCCTACCAAGAGCCCCCCCCCAGAAAAATTTAAAATAAATTTGATATATGTTAAATGAATTAAAAGAATTTATAATCGGATAAAAGACACTTATAAATATCTTAAAGCTTAAATTGCTAACTTGCTTCAACTCCAAACGCGAGCACGCACACTGAGCTGTTTAATATGCTCGTTAGCACAATGCGTGCTCGCTGTTCGGTGCACTAGGCAGAACAGTAGCATATAAAAATGCTTGAGAGGTTAGATGAAGCAGCAAAATTTGTTCAAGCATTGAGCAGATAGCCCGAGCAGTAAACTCGAGCAGGTAGCAGATATAATTGCTTTTTGCTTTGATTTAGTTACTTTTAATATTTGCTCATTTTATATATCTTATATATAAAAATGAAACTATGTATGTATGTGTGTATGTGTGTGTGTGTGTATGCCGCCACCTTTTTTGGAGAACTACCAGACCGATTTGGCTCAAAATTTCACAGTTTATTCCTGCCACCCCGGAGCGTGTTTTAAGGTATGTTCCAGCCAAATCGGCCCACTAGTTTTCGAGATATTGGGTTTTATGCGTTTTGACGTTGTATCGCACGTCAATCAAACGCCCTGCCCTCATCACGTACTGCTGCGTATCTTATCTATCTATCGTGTAGGTAGTCTGGTGATAAATGCAGTAGGCATGTGTTGCGGAAAATTAAAACTTTTTACGCACTATCAAAGCCATTTTTTGCTTCAATTATTATTATTATTATAGGACGGTCGTGTCCCCCCCCCCTGCGTGGCTAAATAAAATAAAAAATCTAATTTTGTAATTTTTTGCACGTTAAACAAGGAGAAAAATGAAAATACTTTAAACAAAGTGCCAATAAATGTTGATATATCCATGGGCGTAGCTAGGTTTTGAATTAGGGGGGGGGCAGATTAAAAAAAAAGGTCTTGACTACCCAACAATTTTCCTGAGAGCAAAAAAAAAAAGGTCTCGACTATCCCAAAATTTTCATGCAACCGTAATTTAAATTTTATTTTACCAAAACAATTTTTTTTTAAACAAATAGTAGTTTATTCTAATAATCACATGGGTAAAATACATTGGTAAATAAAATATTAAAAAGAAAACGCGTTAAAATCTAATTGGATGGCATTGATCCGTGTATGGAAATCGTGTTAGATTTGACGATTTCCATAGTGATCTTTTATTTTTGTGTAAATTCGCTAATAAGCATCTGTATTAATTGGAGTTAAGTTCAAATAGGGGGGGGGGGCAGCCGCGCCCCCTGCCCCCGCCTGCCTGGCTAATTAGGGGGTGGGGCAAAACATAATTTTTTAATTTTTAAGGGTTTTTGTATTGAAATCCTCGGCTGCCCCCCCCCCTAATTTGCGAAACCAAATTTTTTTCAATGCAAAAACATTGAAAAATTTAAAAAATTTATGTTTTGCCCCCCTCTAATTGAACTTTTAAACGTTTTGCCCCCAAACCTGGCTACGCCCATGATTATAGGTAAATTTGACTTAAAAAATTTGCTTCATGAAAATTTAAATTCGAACATTATTGAGGTAAAATTTTGTGTTTTTAACCACCCTTAAAGATATCAATTATTTGTTATTTTTCGTTAAATAAACTATATGCGTATCCGTGTCCGCCTTTTGTTTATATTTTATCATAAAGGCCAGGCGCGATATTTTTTTTTTGATTATAGGTAAATTTGACTTAAAAAAATTTGCTTCATGAAAATTTAAATTCGAACATTATTGAGGTAAACCACCCTTAAAATTATCAATTATTTGTTATTTTTCGTTTAGTTGAGTTTTTAATTTTTTTTTGGTAGTTTTAAATTTTCTCATTTAAATTTTTTAATTTTTTTTTAATATTTTTAATATGGCAAAACAACGTTTGCCGGGTCAGCTAGTCTTATATATAAAAATGAAACTATGTGTGTATGTGTGTATGCCGCCACCAATTTTGTAAAACTAGCAGACCGATTTAGCTCAAAATTTTACAGTTTATTCCCCACACTCCGGAGCATGTTTTAAGGTTTGTTCCAGCCTAATCGGTCCAGTAGTTTTCGAGAGGTCAAGTTTTTTTGTTTTATAAGTTTTGGCACTTAATAAAGACGTCATATGACGTCATTTTGTACAACAATCAAATTTAATAATGATAAGACGTTTATTTTTATTCAGAAACAATACAAATAATCAGAATTGTTTTAAAGGTACATTTTTTTCCATCCCGATAATCTACAAATAATCGGAGCCTTTTTTCCATCCCGACAATCTACAAATAATCGGAGCCGCCAACAATTTTGGAAAACTCCTAGACCTATTTGGTTCAAAATTTTACACTTCATTCCTGACACTCCGGAATGCGAAAAAAATTTTTTCCATCCTGATAATCTACAAATATTCGAAGCCTTTTTTCCATCCCGACAATCTACAAATAATCGGAGACGTCAACAATTTTGGAAATCTACCAGACCGATTTGGTTCAAAATTTCACACTTCATTCTTGACACTCTGGAATGCGATAAAAATATGCACAATCATCATTTGGGATGGATGTACGATGGCACATAAAAAAGCACTCGAGGCGCTGGATTGTATACTCCGAGATTTGAGACAGATTGCACGTCCTATGGGAGGAGCTCTCTTGCTGCTAGCCGGTGACTTCCGTCAAACCTTGCCAGTCATCCCAAAGTCAACACCCTCAGATGAGCTTAATGCTTGCCTGAAAGCGTCATATCTTTTGAGAAGTGTGAAGATAATCACGCTAACCACCAACATGCGTGTTCATTTACTTCAAGATGATTCGGCGCAACCATTTGCTAACCACCTGTTGGACTTGGGAGACGGTAAATTTCCAATTGAACCTACAACGCACGAAATATCATTTCAATCGCACTTTTGCAAAATACAGTCATCAATTGAAGATGTTGTAAATATGGTGTTCCCGGAAATTCTTATTAACTTCACAAATCACGACTGGCTTTATGAACGGGCTATCTTGGCTCCGAAGAATGACGACGTAAACAAAATAAATAATCGCATTCTATTAAACATTCCCGGTGAACCATTTACTTACACATCTATTGACACAGTTATCGATGCAGATCAGGCGGTGAATTATCCAACTGACTTTCTAAATTCATTGGAACCATCGGGAATGCCACCTCACAAATTGATTCTGAAAATTGGTTCACCTATAATGATCCTTCGCATTTAAATCCACCTAAGTTGTGTAACGGAACCAGCATCGGGAACGCGGGTAAATGGCAAAACAACGTTTGCCGGGTTCATCTAGTCTTAAATAAATTAAGAACTTTGTCCCCTTCCCTTTTTTTGTTCCGTTGGTTTGCCCCCCCCCCTTTTTATTACCCTCTTTCTCAATCCCTCCCCCTTTTTTACCCTCTTTTTCACCCAGGTTAAAAGGAGGGGGGAGCAAATCACCCCCCTTTTCGGTGTGAGAGAGCAAAAGGGGGGGGGGCAAATCCCCTTTTCGGGTGAGAAAAAAGCTTAAAGGAAAGGGCAAATTACCCCCCACCCCCGGGGTTAAAAAGAGGCAAAAAATGGGAGGGGGATGAGAAAGAGGGTAAAAGTGAGAAGGGCCAATTACCCCCCCCCCCGGGATAAAAAGAGGGTAAAAAGGGGGGGGGGGCAAACCAACGGGACAAAAAAATGAAGGGGGGCAAATTCTTAATTTATTTATGACATATAATATGAGCAAATATTTAAAATTACTAACTCGTAACAATTGCTTCTATTAAATCTGCTATCGTTCGAGTTTACTGCTCGGGCTATCTGCTCAATGCTTTAACATATTTTGTTGTTTCGACTCGTTGCTCGAGCTTTTTTATATGCTACTGTTCTGCCTAGTGAACCGAAGAGCGAGCACTCATTGTGCTAACGAGCATATTAAATAGCTCAGTGCGTGCTTGAACAAAGCACATGGTGAGCTTTGCTCACGCGAGCAACTTAACAACTGTATTAACCACCCTTTTTTGTCTTCCCATACTACATGCATCAATGAGCAAAGTTTTTCCATACTCAAGAGATTAGAAACTTATTCAAAAAATAGTATGTCAGGACATCAATCAAAAGAATTGGTATTATTAAAAATTAAATGAAAATGCTCGGATCTCAAGTGAAAGTATAGATCAATTGCTGGGAAAAAGAAAATCAAATGACTACTCATTTTTACATTCAATACGCGGAATTAATACCTTTGTTATTGATAATACATGTCTTAAAATTTCTGCCAGAGCCCATCACGGTCTGCTAACTAAATTGCCTCTCAAGACCAACCCAACAAAGAGTCCGTTCGGACATGCTTAAATCACTAAAGTTGTCCGAACTGCAGGGCTAAAAAGGATGATTTTATTTTTTAGTATTAATTTAGTCCTATTTTCGACAATATAAGAAATTCTCGGATTTTTAAAAAAAAAAGACAAAAAATAGAAGAATTCTCATTAAGCACGCATTGCCCCAACCTTGTTATGGTGCCTACCTGGGACTACTTAAAAATCTAAATTTACGAAGGCTGCCTGCCCGGCGCTACAAAGCCTGGCAGCGAGCCAGAGTTTTTGGCTGTTTAATCTTTATATTTTGTTTACAAAAAATTGTTTGAAACAATTTAGGAGCCTTCCCTCCCCCTGAGAAAATCCTGGCTACGTGCAGGCATACCCTACTCAGCCCCATAATCTTATCACACAACCTACATTAACACTGTTATGCTACATTAGTATATGCATGCTATGCATCCCTACGCTTTATAATTTATTAATATATAGATGGCCCTATAATCAAATATACATTTGGAATATTTGAATCATTTGTATATTAATAATTTCTCAATATTTTTTTAATGATAATAGCAAACTCTTTTGCATTCTTTTAAAATTGTGAATCTTTTTTAAAATTATATGCATTCTGAAAAAAGGAAAATATTTATAATAAAATATAAAATTGGTACTAAAATTGATCTTTATAAAAAATAATTTTTCAGGTTAATTTAACCCCAGGTTGGCTGTATTAAGACCTGAAGGGTTTTCAGGTTTATTTTTGTGATCAACCTTAGGTTTAGGAGTTAAAAAAATCTTAAAGGTTTTACAACCTAAACCTAACTTATGTTTTGATGATCACAAAACATTAATATTATGATAAAAATTTTATTTATTAAATTCAAATTTACAAAACTAAACATTTTTGTTAAATGCTGAACATAGTAAAGTGAACTTATCGAGCTTTTTCAATTTTTTACTGGGCACATTGATAAAATATTGAGCACATTTTACTGAGCATTTTTGAATTTATTACTGAGCATTTAAATAACAATCTAAAATGCAGTGTTAAAGTTTGAATGGTTTAATAAAGCTTGCTGCTTATAAACTTGGTTGTTAGAAATTTGCATTAAGCTTTGTTTGCATGAAATTTAAACCTATAACCATGGCATTCATTTGCATTCCCTTCCTATTTAATTTCAGTAAAAAATCTGCAACTGATTTTTTTTGCCTTTATTGTAATGCAATCTGAGCTTGTTATTACAGTGCTCATAGCATTTTTTATAGGTTTTTGTTACTCAAATGTTTTACTATTCTTAGGTACTTTTAATTGAAGCATTTTAATGGTGTAGGAGATGATATGGGGTTTGAAAGCTCTGTATATGATAACCATGTAATTGATACACCTAATATGATGGAAATTGCTGCTAAAGGAACAATATTTGATAAAGCATACACTGCTGTTTCAAGCTGTAGTCCAAGCAGGTGAAAATTTATATTTAATATTTCTGTCTTCTTTTTAAACAATTTCAAATAAAATAACAGTACCTAAATTTTAAATTCAAAGGGCAAGTATTTTTACTGGTTTATTTCAGCATCAAAATGGCATGTATGGCCTTCACCATGGATATCACCATTTTAATTGCTTTGATAGTGTCATAAGTTTGCCTATGATTTTAAAACAAAATGGAATATTTACAGGTGAGTTGAGTTTTTTAATTTTTGATCTCTATAATGTCAATTACAAATATTTTATCACAAACATATGTAAAAGTTTGTTTTATGTAGAAGTATGTTATGTTTTTATTTGAATTCATTATATTATAATTGTAAATTTCATAGCAATAATGGGTTTGTAGCTTCTAATATATCCCTAATAATTGAAAATTTGTGGATAATAAAAAAGTATAAATCATCACCCCATTAATTCAAAAAAGGCCTCTTTCTTATCCAAATCTAATCATGCACATGTATAAAATCATTTTTTTGAATAGGGATTATAGGGAAAAAGCATGTAGGACCTTCTTTATCATTTAAATTTGATTTTGAAGAGACTGAAGAAAATCATTCTATAATGCAAGTGGGCAGGAACATTACATTAATCAAGCAATATGCCAAACAATTTTTTAAAGAGCTTCACCTGATAAGGGTACTTGTAAGCATTTTATAACAACAATTTTAATATGAATTTTTTTAAAAATGCCTCAGCAATTTTATTTTCGTCCCAGTAGTACCCACGACCCTCGCTAATCCCTTAAACAAATATCAAAATTTATAACCTTAATTACACGCCACCGCTATAAATTATTTTATATTAAGCAGGAAATCACCATGGAAATTGTAAAATCCAATCCATGGCTCTATGCCAGCTCATTTACCTAATATATTTTAGCATGTATCATATACTATCATTTGTAAATAAACCTTTATTAGCTTGTTTGTGCGTAATTGTGTACGATCGTTTTTATTAGTTCAATAAAATAATTGCATGTAGTTGTAATAAAACATTGAATCAATTTAACTTTACTCAAGGTGTCATTTATATGTAATAAAGAAAAGGGAATGGCCTCGAGAAAGAAACTTTTTACTAATCATATCTTTTCACGACCCACACCGTTGTGGACACGCTCAATCGCAGTATGGTTCTTTTTGCCAATACTTTGGTGACGGTTCTATACCACCCTTTTCACCAAGTAGTAATGGGTCAAGGAGGGATGCCAATAATATCATACCCGATTGGAAACCCAAAAGTTACGCTACTGAAAGAGTTATCGTTCCCTACCACGTTCCCAATACTCCCGTAGCCAAGGCTGATATAGCTGCCCAATATAGGGTTATCAATAGAATGGATCAAGGTTATCATAACAAACACATTCACTGATTTAGGTTTTATAGCACCTAAGCTAGGCACCTAGGATATTAAAATAAGGCATTAAATTAGTGTTACTATTAGCGTGTCCATTAGAATTGCAATTGTCACTCAAGGATAGATACACTTAGTGCTAAACTCTTTCTTTATAATTTCTTAATGATATTCTAACATAGAGTATGGCCTGTTTAAGAAAAATGTTTTTTGTTTAGGCTCAAGGGGGCAGATAGATAAGTGTAAAATTAAAGGGGGAGAGGTGGTGGCAAAATGTAGATATTTGGAAAAATGATCATGAATTTGTTAATTTTTTCCAAAGCTTAGATTTCCCGTTGCCCCTTTCTGCCTCCCCCTGACTACACTCATAAATTAAGCAGTTTTTTATGAGTAAATGTAATTTTAATTAGATTTGACAAATTTCACGGCGCTTTTTTATATCTGGGTATACATATAGTTATTGTAACATTATTTTTAAATCCTGTTGATGACTGGTTTGCCGCTCTTGGTTTAAAACTTGGGGGGGGGGGAGGTGTAAAGAAATTGATATTATAAATTAATTTAATGAAAAAAACTTAGAATTATTCACTATTACAAATACATTTCCCATGATAGATTGATAGCTGGTCTTCTCTTTAATGTGGTTTCTCGGAGAGTTGCTTTTCAAATTTTAGTATACGAAATATCATAGGTATCGGTTTGGTCTTGAAGGAATTGAAAAAGACTGGACACTTTAATAGCACGATGATAATGTTTATGTCGGATAATGGTATACCTTTCCCCAGCGGACGCACTAATACCTATGAACCCGGTTTGAAAGTTCCGCTCATACTATCAATCCCACCGTCTAGAAGAAACGCAAAGTATATGGGGAGGGATGAAAAGCCTATCAGCATTTCTCAAGACTTTTTACCCACTGTGCTAGATTGGTTCGGAATAAAGGTGCCCGAACCATATCCTGTATTGCCCCACGTCATGGCAAAATTATCGGGCAAATCTTTTCTCCCCGTCGATGCCGGTTTAAGCATAACCCCTTATATTAAATAGCCATATTTTGCGTGCGTACGTGCGTAATTCATGATTTTTATGTCATTATAATCGTAGAACTGATCAATTCGGTCGATGGTAGAGTGGGATCATCGCCCCTACAACAGCACCGTTTTATATATGGGTCTCAAAGTTTGCACGAAATTACGAATTACTACCCGATGAGAAGTGTATTGGATCACGCTGAAGGATTCAAATTGATTCATAACATGAATTATGGCATGCCATTCCCCATCGATCAAGATTTCTACCTTTCCCCAACTTTTCAAGACATTCTTAATAGGTAGTAGGTGTCTGGCTACTTAATTTCATAACTCAATTTTAGTGTTTTTCTGCGGAGAGCTTAGGGATGGATTTAGTCATATCTCCAGTGAATCTCCAATTTAAATTAACCTAATAGGTGTGAAACTTATATTATACTTTTATTCTCGCAACAAAATATCGGTATCTCTACTCCCTTAACACGTAAATTGATTTTAAATACACATAGGAAGGAGAGGGGTTCAAAAATGTTTGATTTATAATACTATTAAACAAAATTTTGTTGAGATAAATAACTAGCTATATGCACGGGCCTTTTTGGCCTACGGCCGGGGCCATTAAGATTAATAATTGTTAGAATCCGGCTCGCTAATTTTACCACGGGCCTAGCCTGAACCCTTCCCAAAAATGTTATTTTTACATTTTGCTGCTTTTTAAATACAAATTTTTGATAATTAAAACAGTCATTTAATATAAAATTAAAAATAATCTATCTCAAACGGGTTTTTAGTTTTTCCAACAAGCGGCCCGCCGTTTAACTTTCACTGATAACACTTGTAGCTGCACAAACCCATTTGTATCAAATTATTTAACAAAAATTACCAAATTTTGTTAATTTTACACCTTATTAAAAAAAGTATCTTCGGGATTCACGTATTTAAAAATCATAAGTTCTATGAATAGATGGCGAAATCACTACTATAAAAATTAAATAGTTATAAAATTTGAAAAACATCATAGAAAACACACCATTTCATATAATTAAAAACAATAGTAAAAAATTATTTAAAGAATTTTGTTGACCAGAGCCCGGCCTAAGCTAGGCCCGACTAAGGGCCGTTGTTACCTCTGAGCTCGTCCAAGCCCGACTCTTAATTTTTAAATAAAACGTTTATTCATGCCCAGCAAGTTTATAGGTCATCCGCAGGCCGGTATTTTAAAATTTAACTTAGGCTACATTTGATTTAATGAAGTTGGCTCTCGTGGTCATCAAAAAGTATACCTTAAAATATCAATTTATTAAACCATAAGGATAATTAATTCTTTGTTAAATTTAATCATTAATCTCTACTGTAAATTTAGCACTCAGTTTCTATAAGAGAAATTTAAAAACTAAATTATACATGAATGAAGCGTGCATTATGCTTTGTACAATATTATTTAATTTTAGTATGAATTTTTAATATTTTTTATGCACATTTCTAGTAGTACTAACGCTCGATTACCAAAAACGAGAATAAAGTAAGTTTAGATAAACATGCCAAATCTTAGAAAAATAAAATGTAACTAAAATTTGGCTTCTATTAGTACCTCCTCTTCTATTTTAAAAATTGTGATAGTTTTTTAAGAAATAATTATAATTAATTTTCAACACGCACTCGACGGAAATTTGTATAAATAGTCTTAAAATTAAGAATTTTATAAAAAATTGAATTTTAATTTAATTAATATAATTATTATTTATATAAGCGCAACACTAATAAGAGTCCTATGAATATTAATAAGTTTATCCATATAATTCGAGGAAATGATTAAATTTTTTGTCAGTGGGTGGGACCTGATTAAAATCTTATCATGTTGACGTATTTTGCCATTTTTTCGTCACCTAAGTCAAATTTGAATTGAAACTGGCCTTATGTCTTATAAAATAGAAGGAAATTTTTTAAGTTAAAGATATAAATTAAGCATATATTTCGATGTTAGCTATTATGTATTCTATAACTATTTTAAAGAAGTAGATTTAATATGTTGTTCTGAGTATAAAAAGTTGGTGCGCATTTCATAGCCTTCGACCCGACCCGAAATCATTTGAAATTTTCAACCCGAGCCCGACCCGAAGGCATTTTAAAATTTTTAATCCGAACCCGACCCGATCGGGGAGCATTTTAAAATTTTCAACCCAATTTCGGGTCTGGTTTCGGGTCACACGTTTAGGCCTCTATGAACTTTGTCTTGAGGATACGATAAAGGAGCATATGTCTTTTGCAAAGAGTGGTTAATAGATTTATATTATTATAGCCTTCAGAAGCTAGTATTTTCTACTTCTTTTTATTATAAAATTACTTTATGATGTTAACCCTCCAGTTGAGTTTGATACCTACCATCTTCTAAATATATTATTTTTGCTTGTAAGGTATAAAATTAAAATAATCTACTATTACAATATGGCAGGAACAATGGTCCCATAAATTTGTAGCAAAACATGCTAAATCATCTTTTTCTATTTTTTTCGAAATTTGACTTTATTTAAATAATATTTTGCCGTTTATTACCATAAATTCTAATTACTCTTTTACATTTCCACGATAAAAACGTTTATTGATGTTAACAAAAGCGACACATTATTAAAGACAAATGTCTCGGTAGTTTAAGGTCTTCCTTATATTTTCTAAAAAATCGCCTAAAATCACAGCAATTAATACACGGCAAACTGATTCTTTTAGCTCTGTCGCTCAATGTGTTGGTTTACACAAGAACCCTTTGAATTTTACCAAACAATAAAAATGAGATACCCCCAAGACATGCCATTGAACTAACCTGTTAATTAAATGTAACTAAAATGAGTGAAAGCATGGTTCAATGATACACACTAAACTTCGATTATTTATGTTCTAAAAAGTGATGAATTTGTTTAAATTCTGACCTCTTTTTTGTCTATTAGAACTAAAAGCCAGGATAATTTATACTGGAACAAAAATCTTTCCGAATATTACCATAGGTCTGAATGGGAGCTTTACAATGTGAAGAAAGACCCTAAAGAACTCACAAATTTATATCTCATAATAAATGAAGACGCCTTCATAAAGGAACAATTTTTGAGATTGAGTCAAAATTTAAGAGTGTGGCAAAACGAAACTAACGATCCTTGGATGTGTGCTCCCGAACAAATTAGGATAACCCAATTTGACGTTAATACGTGCCAACCACTATAAAATATGTTATCAGGCTTAAAATTATTTGCTTTAAATACTCTATATTTGTTTAAAAATTATGCTCCGCTAAACATTAGTTTTAGTAATCAATGGATATCGATTGTACTTGTTAACGGATACTTTTTGTATGTGCCCAATTTTTGTTGGAAGACGTTTTATTTTATCGAATATAATAATTTCTAAAATGATATGATGTTCAACCTATGGTTTATGACCATATTCTTGTATAAAAGTGCGAGGGTAAACGGCAATTAAATTTTTTCCTATATCTATTTGTCAAACTAAATGTTCAACTCATTTTTTATTTATTCTCTCCCCTTTTATACCTCTACCGTCGCCGAATTTGCATGAACACGTAAAATTTCAATCCTTACGATTTTCCACCTCAATCAAGTCAAAAATATATAAGGATATTTAAAATTATTTAGAGTTTATACTCAGTTGCAAAAATGATTCGTAATGGTAAAAAATGAAACCGCTATATTAACTAAAAATATTTTGATTTTCATAATATTTATTATACAATTAATAAAACTTAAAAAACGTTTTTGTAACAATGAATGTTGCATCACTCATTAAGTATATTTAACCACAACCTTTAACAAGCCAGCTTTAAAAGTATTAATCTCCGCACTAATTCAAGTCTTTAAAGGCAGGATGCATATAATTTTAAAGCCTCATAAAAACTGAGATAGACCCCCTTAAAGACGGGATTATATATTTTTAATAAAATTTTAATTTTTTAATCAAATATGTTGAATTATACAATGTGAAATCAATTATACGGCTGCAAGTAATGATATTGTTAATAAGCTTCATTCCTATAATATTAAAATTGAAAAGAATCCATAACAAGTGGCTCTTTAAACAAATAAACACCTTTTCTCAGTCTTTTAGGACTTTCATGCTTATAGTATGGAACTGTTATGTTTGATATTTCTTAATTTTATAAACTTGACACTATATATTAACAAAATGACATTCTATGAAAATGATCGAGACTGAAAGAAACATTGGTCATAAATGATTAATATTGTTGTACGATAAATTATTTATTAATTCATTGATAATATCCAAAGATGTTAAGTAACTAGTTACTTGTAACTAGTTCCTGGAACTAGTTCCTTTTCTTCAGTAAAGTAACTGTAACCAGTTACTTTTACTTCAGGGTAACTGTAACTGTAGTTAGTTACATTATTTCAGTAACTGTGTCACTAAAGTTACAGTTACTTTTTATAAATTAGAATTTTTTTAATTAATTATTCAAATTACACGTCTAATTTGTGTACTTAACTTTAATTTAAATTTCCTTCATTATATAAAATATTATTTTAGTACAAATTTGTATTCCAAAAATTTAAAGAAGTGACACAACAGGTAAAAATGTAATGAACATTTAATGAATTTTAATTGGTTATCTCTTATCAATTGTTTTCTTTCTATATATGTGCAAAATAAATTTTTATCAACTTAAAATATCCTATGATTTTGGCCCAACCTCTAAATTTAAATTTTGAAAGCCATTTGATAAATTACTTTAGTACAATATTAATGAATGTTATTGAAATAATAATATATTTTAATGGATGTTATTTAAGTGCTTAGTAAATAAACTTAACAATGCTCAGTTATAAATATAAAATGCTCAGTAATTTTAAAAAAAATGCTCAGTAATTTCAATTAATTATACTCAATATTAATCTATTTAACCTTAATATTTTATAAAAATAAAGTTAAATTGAGTTTGTTGAAATTAAAATAGTTTTTTATTCTGGCTATATTAAACAGATTGGAGACCTGATTGTTAAATTTTTATCAATTAAAAGGTATCTTAGTGTCCTGAATTTTTTCCTCCCTTATGGCAAATTAGAAAAGGTGTGAAAAGTAATGACCATCTTTCCCATTCTAAAATGCTCTGTCTCTTCCTTCTTAAATTTTACTATTCTTGTGTTTATAATGTATTTATTTGCAAATTTATTGAGAGTTATCAATCTTAAACTTTATAAAGGCAAAATATAAAATTTTTATTTGAATATAATTACAAAATAATTATTAACAATTCAAAATGGAAAATAGACAAATTCTGCTGGATACAACTTTCACTTTAAAAACCTAGCATTAATTAAAGAGATTAATAAAAGGTACAAAGCTATGCATGTTAAATTTAAAATATTATAGATTTCCCGCTCTATATAGTTTGGATAATTTGGTTGCAACGATCCTCCATCCAATTTTTTAAACAAGTTAGCCGTGGATCCGTCTTGAGAAAAATAAGAGAATTAAAGAAGACACCTTAAATTATATTAATTCATTGATCCCTAACCAGGAGGAAAGACAGGACCTAGAGGAACCAAATACGTTGGATTTTTTTAATCTTTCAAAATCGAAAAGTATCCAAGAGTGCATTCACACATTTATAATAATAGTGATTTGTTAATATATAATAATTTCCCTAAATTGAAGAAATCTTTCATTAAATTTAATGTACCCCTACCATCTAGCGCCCCCGTCGAGCGTCTTTTTAGTCTTGGTACATTAATTTTCAGTGAAAAGCGAACTAGCTTATTAGGTGACAATATAGAAAATAACGTATTATTGAAATCGAATCATCATTTATTACCTTCTGATTTTTATATAAATGTTTAAATAAATAATATCAAAAAACATTGTTTTTTGTAACTTTAGGTGTAACTAGTTCCATCAGGTAAGTAACTGGAACTGTAATCAGTTACATTTGAAAATTTGTAATTGTAACTGTAATTAGTTACATTTTTTGTGAAAGTAACTGTAACTTAACTAGTTACTGTGGTAAAGTAACTTACAGCTCTGATAATATCTAATGTAATCAAAGAATGTATAACTTAAATTTATTAGGAGCTATGAAAATCTGTAAACGCATAAAAAACGTATGTGAGTACCATAATAAATTTTTAACTAACATTTGCAGTCCTCCTTAACATTTATCTTAACGAAATAAAGCAATATTAATGGGGGGGGGGCCAATATGACCTAAGAGTCCACAGTTGCTATTCATTTTGTAAATTATAGCTCAAAAATGCACAAATTTAAGGTGACGTCAGTTTTTGAGCCACAGAAAGATTACGATCTCCGCACTTAGTTATTTGTCGTTTGATATTGATACGTAAAGGGTTCAAATTTAAAATTCTTTTCAGTTAATTGTTTATCGATATTATTTGATCAAGCTTGCTCAAATGGTTCATAAAATTAGATATCATTATTGTGTTAGTAATTGACTATGTAATGTCTTCTAAATTTTAAAGGATTTAGTAACTTTGCCTTAGGCGTATTTAGTTCCAATTCGTAAATCCCTTATTAAATAGTTCCTTAGCATAACAGTTGACATTTTAAATACTAAGATTGTGTAAGTTTTAATTCAGGTTATAAAAGCAATTTTTATTCGTAAATACAAAATTATGCCCACTCGAAATCTATTTTTTAACACTCTTTTATGACCTTTGTGTTTTAAAATGCCTGAACATATTAATTAATTAATCTATATTGCACAAAAAGCATTATATTATAACTTTAGACTAAGCCATTATCTCTTGTGCGAAGCGCATATTTACCATTATTACTACTAATTGACATGTTTATTATTTTTAATTGAATAAAAGTTACTACTAAGATACAATAACAATATATTAATTATACGAAATACAATAAATATAGAGAAATAATTAAAGAAATGGTAATAAATCAAGAACTTTTGTTAATTATCATTGCGCTATGCATTATAATAGCAAATTAAATATATATCATTTACATATTTATAGTGATGCCTTTTTTCCGATTTATAAAAGTACAATGTTTTATTATAAAAAAACTAGTTTGAATTAATTAATATTAATAAAGTATGTTATTCAATTAGCTTTATGTCCATCGAAGTGATCCAGAAATAATTGCATTAATCTAAATTTATAACAAATAATTTAACACGATTTAAAACATGCAAAATTGATAAAATTTAGATAAATAAAATTAAAACTAATTTTACCACAATTGTAATTTATGTCGAAAGCGTATTTAGAGCCAAATATCACTTTAAACCCTCTAAAAGACATTATCCATTTGGCATCAAAGTAATGGTCGTTAATATCCTTGCCATGCAAAGTTTGGTGAAAGTGGACACCGGTTTTGCGTTGGTTAAAAGTGTAGGTTCCCTAAACAACCATAATTTACAGAGTAGAAATTAAGTTTTTATAAACATTGTATAAGAGACAAAATTTAAGATTTTTATACCGGGGGCTTAAAATGAGCACATTGCGAATAGATATCGCCCAATAAACAAACCTCGCACTTTTCGTTCGGAACCGATTCAATGATGAGCTGAAATTTTAAGGGCATTTAATTTAAGGGGTAATTATAAGAATTTTATACCCCGTGATCTGCAATAATTGTAAGGTTACGTTCAAAAAATGCCCAATCCAATAAGTCCTGAGTCGTAAAGTCTGTCACGTGTGGTTCCTTAAAAATTTCAGAGGCATCGATATGTATAAGCGTTTTTCCTTTAAATCTCTTTAAAATCACTCTGGATGTTGAACAAACATTTCGCGTATCTAATATTCAAAAAAATTAACAACTCCTAATCCTTACGGTTTGTGTTTCAATTCTTCGTCTATATCTGCAAATATGAATCCTGCATTAACTTTCATATCCTCAAAATCAGAACATATGTCGACGGACCCTAAAACCATATATAAGTTTAGCACTTAAAAATTAAGATTAAATTACCATTTGGAGTTTGGATAGTAGAGGCCATTTTTCCCCTGCTAATCATTCCCATAATAACAATAGTAATGAATAAAGTTTGCATAACGTGGACCAAGTTTAAACTATTGAACATACTTTTTACTTAGCCTCTTATATATGTACAAAAATTGATTCCTGATTGACAGCCTAAAAAAATTAAAAAATTTTAGGGATTTAAATATATACTTCATGAAACTGTTATTTAAAATAACCAATATATCGTGAAAGGAGCTAAAAAGAAAGTAGAACACATGTGATTAAACAAACCAAGAACCTTGAGTGAAAAAAACTCTATAGTAAGTAAAACGATATTCCAATTTTAAAATTAAATGGGTCATAATATTTATTACACTTCCCCACCTGCTATGTTTGGCACCTAGGCCCATCGCTATGTTAAAATTAAAGATGCCGATTCGATTATTTATTTTTAAAAATATGATTGTTAAAATGCTCACATTATAACTTTGATATAAACATATAAATTATCTTAAATCAAAAAATCTTGGCGGAATAAAACTTTAAATTTTCATTATAATATTCATTTTTATAAAGACTTGGTTATTTATAGAACTTTAAAGATTATTGATCATGATGGAACAAACTAAATTGCAGGCTCAAAATATTTGTTCTCCAAACTTTAAAGCAATAATATTACATTTTATATAAATAGGACATAGTTGGAAAACATAATAAAGCCGTAAAAATTATCTATTTTTGGATGTGTATTTTAAATTAAAACCCATTAGATGCACAATTACAAACATATCGGCTGGTGAATTATTTGATATCAGTTATTTTTGATGCTTTACCAATATATTGTCGTCACATCAAGAGTCCCTTTTTTATACATATTAAAAAATAACAATCATCTAATAAATATGCCAATACTTGCGAAAATCTCACATTAAGAAGTAGTAATTTGATATAAACAGGCCTGCATTTAAAACTTAAAGAAAAAGAAAAAAATTTTGAAATGTGAATTTGAAAAGACTTTTTTGAAATATAACTTTAAAACATTCCTTTAGGTGGATCTGGTCCCAGTGATCTAAAAAATGTATAAAATAAAAAATGATCAATTTAAAATGCATAGATTGCACAGCTAAAGTAAATTTTGTTTACCTATTTAATTTCTCAATGCCTCTTTTATGTTTTATGAAGGTATAAAAATGTATTGGGTCATTTAAACTTAGTAACCATTCAATATAAATAAACTCGGGCCTTCGGCCCTCGTGGGAAGGGGGAGAAGGGAAGGGAAGAGGGGAAGGGCAGGGGGGACGACTCATCTGTACTTCGTATAAATGTATCATTATGCTATGCAATTTATGGGCGAGAAAGATGGGAAGGGGCGAGAATGCCCATAGGGGGGTATTAAATGCCTAATGATTAATTAATTATTTATACAAATTTTCCATTATAGACAAAATGTAATAAAGGCAAAATGTAATATAGGCAAGGGTTAGGGTTAGATTTAGTGTTTGCATCTAGTTGCGTATTACATTAGTTTTTGTGGCCTTTAGTGATTATGGGTCTAACAAACATTATATTATAAAACAACACAATGTTAAGAATTTGCAGAATTGTTGGGAGAAATTTTTTGTTGAATTTGAACAATTTTTAATTAAAAAAATCAAAAATTTGGCCAATGGTCACTTTTTCTCTATTGGTCAGTACCAACAGATACTCTATAAGTCAATGATAGCCAAAAAAACGGAAAAAAAAATTTTAATGCTCACTTTGGCCAATGGTCATTTTTTTCCATTGGTCAGCAGCCAGCACACGGTAAAAGTGGATATATATTCATAAGAGTAAAAAAAACGAAAAAAAAATTTTCGAATCACATTTTGGCCAATGGTCATTTTTCCATTGGTCAGCAGCCAGGACACGGTAAAAGTGGATATAAATTCATAATAGTCAAAAAAAACGAAAAAAAAGTTTTCGAATCACATTTTGGCCAATGGTCATTTTATTCCATTGGTCAGCAGCCAGCGGACGGCCAAAAAGTCATAATAGCAATGGTAGGAACAGGAACAATCATAATAGTCAAAAAAAAACGAAAAAAATAATTTCGATTCACATTTCGGCCAATGGTCATTTTTTCAATCGGTCAGGAGCCAGCGGACGGCCAAAAAGTCATAATAGCAATGGTAGTAACAGGAACAATCATAATAGTCAAAAAAAAACGAAAAAATAAACTCGGATTCACATTTTGGCCAATGGTCATTTTTTTCATTGGTCAGCAGCCAACGGACGGCCAAAAAGTCTTATTATCAATGATAGTAACAAGAACAATCATAAGAGTCAAAAAAACTCCGGGATTCTAACCCAAAAACTAGTTAAATTGCATAGCAATTAAAAGTAAACAACTTTTATTTATGTTTATTATATAACATTGGTCAGCAGCCAGCGGACGGCCAAAAAGTCATAATAGCAATGGTAAAACAGGAACAATCATAATAGTCAAAAAAAACGAAAAAAATAATTTCGATTCACATTTTGGCCAATGGTCATTTTTTTCATTGGTCAGCCGCCACGGCCAAAAATTCTTATTATCAATGATAGTAACAAGAACAATCATAAGAGTCAAAAAAAACTCCGGGATTCTAACCCCAAAACTAGTTAAATTGCATAGCAATTAAAAAGTAAACAACTTTTATTTATGTTTATTATATAACTAGTTAAATTGCATAGCATTAAAAATAAACAACTTTTATCTATGTTTAATATATAACAAAAATAATTAAATTGCATAGCAATTCGGTTCTTTTAAAAAATCCTCAGTAGGTTCTGGTTTAGACGGCTTCCGTGCTTCACATTTAATAGAATTAACAAGACCTCACATTGACAGGTCTGGCCACTTCACATTTACCCTAGCAACCTTCCTTAACCAGGTTATTAAAGGCTTAGTACCTGACGCGATCTCTCGCTATTTTTTGGGGGCCACCTTAATATCTCTTACCAAACCTGATGGTGGCCTTCGTCCAATTGCCATGGGTTCAATTTTTAGACGCATATGCTGCAAACTTATCATTGCACGAGTAAAATCCGACATTGCAGATCAATTAGCTCCTATCCAACAAGGTTTCGGAACCAAGGGTGGTTGTGAAATCGCCTCTCACGCTGTTCGCATAGCCCTAGCCCATCCCGACCATTCGATCCTAGCTAAGATTGACTTCAAAAACGCATTTAACACGATCTACAGGTCACACTTCTTAACCGAGGCTTACAAATCTCTTCCCGAGTACTCCATTTTCCTTAACGCGTGCTACGCTCCTACTTCCATGCTCAACTTTAATTCCAAAATAATTGCATCGAGTGACGGCATTCAACAAGGAGACCCGCTAGGCCCCCTACTATTCTGCCTAGGTATAAAGTCCCTGACTGAAGACCTAGCCTCTAAATATAATCTATCACTCAACTTGTGGTACCTAGACGATGGTACCATCAAGGGAAATGCCGAAGACGTCAAAGAAGCCCTCTCTTATCTAGAAGTCGAGGCTTCAAAAATTGGTCTCCATCTAAATCATAGCAAGACCGAGGTTTGCAAAAACAATACTGACTCTTTAAGCCTAGACCCATACTTTGACGCTTTCAAACATATTCACCCTAACGAATTAACGCACTTAGGATCTCCCGTAGGTGGCTCACACCCTTGTAATAAGTCATTAACAGAGACAATACAAAAACTAGTAGAAATCAAACCCCTCCTTTCTTACTTGCCAGCCCACCAGGCTTTCTTTTTAATTAAAAACTGCTATTCTTTACCTAAGATAAATCATATCTTCAGGTCATCCACCTCATTTTTAAATCCTAATGCTCTATCTATATTCGACCAAAAACTCAAAGGTGTAGTCGAGGAAATCACAAACCTTTCTTTTACAGGGTCCCAATGGAAACAAGCGTGTCTCCCCACAAAATATGGTGGTTTGGGCCTGAGATCACCCCCTCTAGTAGCTTTGTCGGCCTTCATCTCGAGCCGACTTTCAGCCAAACCAATCATCGACAAAATAATCGATCAACCAGATCCCTTTACACAAATCGCTCTCGACATGTGGAGCTCTTTGTCCGACCCTAACACTCCATTCCCTACCATAAACTCTCAAAAAAGTTGGAACACTCCTCTCTATACGACCATGCCCTTAAAACTCTTATATCGGGCGCTTCGTTGGAGGAGTTACCAGCTTTAAGAAGTTTTGCATCAAGGTCCGGCCACGAGTGGTTGGAGGCCATCCCAAGTCGGACCCATGACCTTCAACTCTCCAACAACGAGTTCAGGATCGCAACAGGGCTCCGCCTAGGTTGTGATATAGTTGCCCCCCATCAATGCAACTTATGTGGCTCATCTGTAGGTACAAAAGGTCATCACGGCCTACATTGCAAATTTAATAAGGCCAGATTTTTACGTCACACATCTGTTAATGCTCTTCTACAGAAGACATTCAATAAGGCTGGCTTTCCCTCCCAATTGGAGCCTAATGGTCTTTGCCTTAGCGACAAGAAGAGACCCGATGGACAGACCCTCATCCCATGGGCAAAAGGGCTATGCCTAGCATGGGACTACACTTGTCCGGATGCCTTTGCACCCTCAAACCATAACAAAGACCCCCTTATCGATTCTGAAAGAATAAAGTCAGCTAAATACGCAGAACTTAATTCCTCACTCCTTTTCTGCCCTATAGTGACCACTACCCTTACAACAATAGGGCCTAAAACCCAAGCCCTCCTGAAAGAATTGGGGCGCCGTATAGCTGCCAATACCCTTGACAAAAGGGAAACTTTTTTTTTAAAACAAAAAATCGGAATTATAATTTGTCATTTCAACGCGATCGCAATTTTTGAATGTTTACCTCGCATATAATTTTTATAGTATATATAGTTTCATTTAATAAAAGATATCATTAAAAAAAAAAAAAAATTAAAAGTAAACAACTTTTATTTATGTTTATTATATAACTAGTTAAATTGCATAGCAATTAAAAGTAAACAACTTTTATTTATGTTTATTATATAATAGATAATTTAACAAATCTTATATATAACACACCGAGGGAGATAGAGATGAGGGGTGGGGCACCTCTTATGCATTAATTTAAAAAATAACACAGCGAGGGAGATAGAGATGAGGAGTGGGGCACCTCTTTCTCATGCATTAATTTAAAAAATCGATAACCTAATATACCCAATGCAAATAGATAGGGATGGACGGACGGACGGACGGACAGACGGACGGACGGATGGACGGACGGACGGACGGACGGACAACAAAAAACGAGCCCATAAATTGCATAGCAATTAATAACATCGAATAAATATCGCGCCTGATCAGCGCAATAATAAAGTCCGGTAAATTTTATCAATTTAATGTCCAAATAATATATAATCCAATATAATAAACCGTCGGAGTTCAGGTTCACAAATCAAAATATATTTGAGATTAAACTTTGTAGAAAGCGATAATGTTTTGAGGTCAAAACGGTAAATCATCAAATAATGAGAAAAACATATAACGTTCTTTTAGTTTTTAGGAACGAATATATGAAGTTTTAATTGTGATTTCTAAAATAATATGATTATTACTTAGACTAAATCATAATTTATTAATCAGAATTAACACCTTTGACAAAGACAGCTTATGTATCTTACTTCAGGTACTTTTTGTCAATTTACCTTCCCTCTCCCTACTTAACGTTTAAGATCACATTTAAAATTGGCAACGAGAAAAATTACACGAGTTAGGGCTTGTCTTAATATCGGATTTAAATTCAAATCGCGCGACTTTATCTTTGCTCTAAATATCCGATTCAATTTCATGGGTCAAACTCGGTTGTAATATTGGTAATATTTTGTTTTATTGCATCTTACAAATTCGCTGTTTTGTTATGCGTCTAAAATGTAAATCTGCTGTGAATTCGAAGTTAAGCCTGGTGGTGTGGAAAACCTTAGGTCAGGTGGACCTCAGGTCAACCTGAGGTGAGGTTTATGTTAAGGTTGATTGACAACCTGAGGTTGTTAATCAATCTCGAACCTAACCTTAAGGTGAGGTTTGAGGTTTATAAGGACCTCAAGGTTTTTTATATAAAAAAACCTTAAAGCCTCAGGTCCACCTTGAGGTCACCTCGAGGTTTCAACAAGTATGCTTCATTTTTTATATCTTAATTTTACGACTAAATTCTAGTCTCTAACAAAAAATTTTTAATTGCTATGCAATTTATGGGCTCGTTTTTGGGGCCAGCTTTATGACCTGGATGTGTCGGGTTCAAGCCAGGGAGGGGACGAATTTTTTTCTAATTTTTTTAAATTAAATTAATATTTTGTTCTGGTTAATACCATTGATAATATGAATTTTTGACCGTCCGCTGGCTACTGACCAATGAAAAAAATGACCATTGGCCAAATAAATCGTAATTTTTAATTGCTACATGCAATTTATGGTATTTTTTCGTCTTTGAATAGGTTAACATTGATAATTACCATATGCCCTTTTCTACAAGGGCCCATGCCTATATTGATACGGGTCCCTGTGCCCCTACCAAACCCTATGCCTTTACTAATGTGGGTTGGAATTCCGGAGAGGGCAAAATTTTTATTTATTTTTTAAATTAAATTAATATATTGTTCTTGTTAATACCAGTGATACCATGGCTTTTTAGTCGTCCGCTGGCTACTGACCAATGAAAAAAATGACCATTGGCCAAAATGTGAATCGAAATTTTTTTTTCGTTTTTGAATTGGTTAACATTGATAATTACCCTATGCCATCCCCTACAAGGGCCTATGCCTATACTGATACGGGTCCCTGTGCCCCTACCAAACCCTATGCCTTTACTAATGTGGTTTCGAATTCCGGAGAGGGCAAAATTTTTATTTATTTTTTAAATTAAATTAATATATTGTTCTTGTTAATACCCTTGATAATATGACATTTTAACCGTGCCCTGACTATTGACCAATGGAAAAAAATGACCAATGGCCAAATTGTGAATTGAAATTTTTTTTCCGTTTTTTTGAGTCTTATGATTGTTCCTGTTAATACCATTGATAATATGACTTTTTGCCGTCCGCTGGCTGCTGACCAATGGAAAAAAATGACCATTGGCCAAAGTGAGCATCAAAAATTTTTCCCCCGTTTTTTTGGCTATCATTGACTTATAGAGTATCTGTTGGTATTGACCAATGGAAAAAAATGACCATTGGCCAAATTTTATATATAACCTAAAAATTAATTATAGATGGTCTAACAGACAGCCAACTATGTAATATATTTTTAACCTTATAAATGCATATATATTTTTTTATTGGATTAATATATTTCATTTAATTAGATTGATTTCATAGAAAACCTAAAAAGTAATAGTTAAAAAAATATAGGTATTAGATTCTAATTTACGATACAATATATTGATAGAAACTAACACAAAATTTGAAACCTCCTTCAAAGGTATAATCATAGCCCGTTCTTTCTAATTAAATTCAATCTTCTATTAAACTATTAAAACACGAATTGTACTTTATTAGATGGCGCGCGTAAGTTTATATAATTAGTAAAATTTTTCTACGTGTCATAGATATTACACCGCACGTGAAAGTCAAAATGTATAATAGAATTTTTAATAACAATTTTAAAATAAAAATAATAGCTAAAGATAACCCATCTTCGAAGTCTGTCAGGTAGTTAGCTTATATCATTATTAATTTTGCCTGTGTATATACTCCTTTTTGTTTTACTTGAATATTTTAGGAAGATCGAAAGGTATACTAAAAAACTTTATCCTAAAATAAACATACAAAATTTGCATAGTGGCTAAAATGAATGGATATAGTAAATAATGATTGTCACAATTTTTAAAACATAAACAAAATATTTATTTGTAGTTAGAAAATTATTGTTCATTATTTATAAATAACTATTTTAATCTAACTATTCAAAATAATTTTTATAGCAATTGTCAAGTTGCCAAATAATTACCGTAAATTGATGCATTCTTTTACTATCAATCGACTTATAAGATTTTAATATTTTCTAACTATTTCATTTTAACTTATAAGGTGCTGTAATCACGGCTAAAAAAAAGTGTAAGTAATGTAAACAAAAATTTTAAAACTAAGCATGCTGAGTTAAATTCTATAAATTTTTAATCCTTAAAAAATATTATAATTGATTAAAATGGTACACTAATAAATTAATGTTTACAATATAATATTTTTGCACTTTAGTAACACCTGCCGAAGGTAGTGCTAACAATTTTAATGGGAATTAAAATTTTCATTATAAATCGATTTTATATAGGGGATAAATTAATCGATCAACTCGGACGTAACGATGTGTTTTGATTTATACACCTAAGGCACTTGAAAATATTTAAAATTTGTGTATATTTATTACATATACATATAAAATTATAGTTGATTTCATGAAAGAAGATAAGAAAATTATTAATTTATTAAAACATTGCTATACTAATCCCACGAACCAAGAAGCAAAAGTTTCGGAATTTAGTTATATAAGTATTTTGTAACATTTTCTTAATTATTAACTGAATAAAATATAAGTGAGTGGTGAACAACTTGTCAAATTAACTTTAAATTCTAATGATTTTAATAACTTTAATTAATTTATAGATCTTAATGCTACCCAATCAATAAGCAATTTACAAAGTAAGAATTATTTAACTTAAATTCTATTCACAATTTTATGAATTTGAAATTAAATGTCATAAGTGTTTTTCATTGCTATTGATTATTAATTGATTATCGATTATTGATCAAAAAACCATAACATACCTCCTTCAACTCACCCCCTCCCCCCGCCCTTCTCAATCAAACGTTATAGGCGATAGTAGCGCTTAGCTAGCTAGTATTCCTCAATTTGACCATGGACGTGTGAGTGGCAAACATACATCACTACCCTGCCGCGATCTCAGTAAAAGTCAACCTTAGTATTAATTGCTGTCATTTTAACACATATATTCTCAAAGATTTCCTCTTTTAATCATAATTACTATTTTAATTATTTAACTAGTTTTTAATATTTTTATTCATTTAAAGGGTTGCGAAGTTTTTAGGAACAAAATGCACCAAATTTGAGTGAATAACGCATTTATTGTTAAAAAAAGTGTTAATTTTATCCCTCCTTAAATCATTATTGCCCCCGCCCTTTAATTGCAATGGTGGCTACGCCTATGACTTATTATAATTAATATTGCAAAATTTTTGGTTAGTTATTTAATAACAATTTAAGATATTTGCAATATTTGACTGCACTTCGTTTATGCTGTAATTAAAAATTAACAAAAAGTTCGGCTTTGTCCGTACTATTTATTTATTTATTAATATTGAATATTGTATATTCACGAGGTGGGTGGGGTAAATGGAATTGGAAATTAATTATAGGGTAAATTGATTTTGGTAAATATTATTAAGTATATATATATATATATTAAAAATAATTCAAACAAATTTATTTAAATAGCAAATTACGTATATAGCAAATTACGTATATAATCTATAAATTTTTACTCTCTAAAAAATTATCATTTTATTTGATAGAATTAATGCATGGGTATTTAATAATTGCTGCCATCTACATTGTGTTATATTTTTATAACATATTTTAAAATTCCCTGCCTATCTATTGTATTCTGTGATAAATACACCTTGTATTTTTAAATAGTTATATATGGACAAAAAGGGATAATTGTATGAATTTTATGTATTTTAGATTGTATAAATAGTAAGACGGCCGGGCGGCACCAAAAATAAATATATTTTTTTTATACCTTAATTAAGAATTCCTCATTTAAGCAGCATAAACTTTATATTTAAGTCAATCGAGATAAAATTTTTAAGCAATTTTATTTTATTTACTAAATCTATATAACGTGACGTGACCAAATCTCGAAAAACATCATAATTAAAAAAGGATGGTATTTAAATGCACAGTAAGAAATTAAAAAATGTTCAGTAAAATGTGGCTCAGTATTTTATTAAAGTACCCAGTTAAAAACTCAAAATTGATCAAAATTAACTTTAAAATGCTCAGCTTTAAATTAATAATGCTCAGTATTTTTGTTAAAATGCTCAGTAATATAAATTCATAATTTGTGATATTAATTTATTTTGCACATTTTATAAATAATATTTTAATTGGTATATACAATTTTTTTTTAAAAAAAAATTAAGAACTTTGCCCCCCTCCTTTTTTTGTCCCGTTGGTTTCTCCCCCCCCCCTTGTTTTTTACCCTCTTTCTCACCGGGGGAGGGAAAGAGGCTCAAAGGATGCCGCTTCGCATAGGGACTAATTGAAATTCGATATTTGGAAAAAGTAAAAACAATAGGGGAAAAATCATTTTTCAATGTTTTACCCTAAGTTGGTTCTACCACTTAGAGGTTTAAAATTTTTTTAGCCATTCAATATCGCTCTATTGAGCATCGAAAAGGGTCAAAAACGGTCATTTCGCAACTTTGAATCGAAATATCTAAAAAACTTGACGTATAGGAAAAAACGAAAAACATATTTGTGTTCACCACAAAAACCTCTATCGGAATATGTTAACCGTTTCCCGGTTATTTTTTTTTGTAGACCAGTGTTATCGTTATAATGGGCGTGCTGCTGGCCATCGTAGCCGTATTATTAAATATATTTATATAGTTTATGTCACACAAAACTTATCATGATAAAAAACCGTGTTCCTTTCATTGTAGTAAATGTGGACTTTTAAAAATTCCAAATTTATCTTTTCCATCAGATGGTATTTTACTTTACAATCCATCGGTGACATCCTAACTGCGAGCTCATGGTTAATAATTTTATTTACACAATATTTTGACAGATTTAAAAATTTTGCCTCAGTCGATTGCAAGTGACTAATAGCTATTTGCTATTTTATTGGCCTTATCATTGGGAACCTATTTCGACCCTAGCTATAACAATCGATCGTTACAGGGCTATAATAGAGGGGGCAACCATAAACGGGAAGTTGTGAACATTATAGTTTGCGTATTATTTACATCCAACATTATTCCTCTAACATATCTCTTTGTATTTACGGCAAGACCAAAGCACCTTTGTTTTACTGTCATTTGAATTTTACTTTTATTCTTATTCCGTGGATCTTAGTGTTCAGTATGTTGATATGTATTTTTTATTATGTATTTAATTTTTTTGGCAGGTATAATAATACCAAGCATAGTATCCATTGTGCTGCCATAAACACATTTCGAAACAGTTGCAAGATACAGATATTCAGATGTCCCCTTTCTTGAATATCTACAATCAAACTGACAACCAAAAGAAGGGTGTACAATTCATACAAAAACTTATAATCCTAGCAATTCTTAAAGGTTGTAAATATTTTTGCAATACTGGCCTTATTGTATTCCCTCGACAATGTTAAATATCATATGTATATAATATACTACTACATTACTTGGTTCTTAATATTACGTTTGGCTAACGGAGTTATAGTAATTATTATCAGTGGACATTTAAAATTCGGCCGATCTTGCAAATATTTCTCTGGCTCGACATGCTCTTCTAGACACACAATGGAAACCAAACAGAAAGTGACAAATGCTCTATCACAACAAGTCCAACATGTGAATTGAATAAATGCAAGTTAGGGTGTACTAAAGGCAATGAAGAGGCGGTAAACCCTACCCGACAAAAGTTTATAGAAAAATGTACAATTTTGCAAGTAAATGCTTGCGCATCTGTTTAACAATATGGTTGTTATTGATATCATTACTAAAATTCATTATAATCAGTTATTACATTACACCTAAATGATATAGATCTTTGTATTTAACCAATATGCCTTTTTTGTATTACCCTTATATATGTGACTTCGTTATTATAAAGATAAATTTTTTTAACCTTTAAAGAAACTCTGTGTCAGCAATTTTAAACCCCTTAATCTTGTGGCTTAAAAAACCAAATTAACGCACGTACGATCGCTTAGATTTCCGTCAAGTGTACATATGCAACATTTTATAAAATTATTAATTGCTTATTTATTATTAGGTCGTCTCAAAATAAATTAATTCTAAATATTATTTGTCATAATCACTTTTATATTAATAATCGTGAAAATAACAAAGTTAGTAATTAATTTCTGATAACCCTAATGAAAAAGCAAATCATATATATATTATATATAAAAATGAAACTATGCGTGTGTGTGTGTATATATATGCCGCCACCAATTTTGGAAAACTACCAGACCGATTTGGCTCAAAATTTCACCGTTTATTCCGGACACTCCGGAGCTTTTAAGATTTGTTCGAGCCAAATCGGTCCAGAAGTTTATGAGTATTCGTACGCGTTGCACTGTATAGGGAAATAGAACAATAGAAGTAGAACATATAGATATCAAACTTTATTTATACTTCAATAACCGCTTTATCATCATATATGCCCTAAAATTCCAACATAATTTAATACACCCGGGTGAATGGCAAATCCACGTTTGCCGGGTTCATCTAGTATTAGTAATAAAATTAAGTTAAAGTTTATACCTTGATATACTTTGCCGGATAATTTCAAATGTTTACTATGAATACAAACCTAATATCATATTTATAAAGTTTTTAACGCGATTTTGCCAAAAAATTATAGACCGATTATATTTAATTTTAATTGAACTAAAATGCTGGCTTTGTAAGTTTTGATTAAGGACTATTTTAATAAATTATAGAACTACGCATGTTTTGAATAATTATACGTGCAATTCAAAGTTATGTAATTTTAATAAAATCTAATTAATCAACCACACACATAGGTTAAATTACATTAGATATATGTCAATAAGGACTTTGAACATATAAATTTCATCACAACAATCACCTTTACGACCCACAAGATTTCTTATGAAAAGTTTAAATTAATCAAACACAAAAAGTAAAATTTTACTATGATATCATCTAATTTTTTATATTTGCTATGAGGTTATACTATTGTATGATGTATTAGCTCTACAAACTTTATCCTGCGATATTATTACAAATGTATAAATGTGATTAACGCATATTAAACTTTAAAGCTTTAGAAAGCCTCTATTAATAACTGCACATAAAATTTAAAAGGAATAAATCTAAAACAATAATAACTGGATTTTAATAGTGTATACATAAGCATGTGGATATAATGTCCACCAGTTAATGGCTAAAATAAAAAATCACCAATAAAAATGCACGAGTAATGGCATTGATTCTAAAATATAAATGCCTCAGGTTTCACATATCGCAATGTCACATGAAGGATTTTCAACGTGGTGTTTGGCAGGGGCAGGGCACGGAGCTCGGTCATAATCAAGCCTGTGTTTTCAAAAGTTGTAAAATGATTAAACCTTTATTAATACTTGTTTATCATCGTAATATTGAGTGATGCTTTTTTATGAAAAAATATTAAGTTTGAGTAAATATTTACGAAAGCACTATTTATACTAAATATTATATAATATATTCCTTTAAGTATATTTAATAGATCGAAGAGAGCATTTAGTTTTATATCCTCATCCTATCCACAATATCTGTATTTAAAAATTTGGTGTTTATCAAATCATTGACTTTCTGATGTTCTTTATTATTTATAAAAGGGCATCGACTAATTTACCGTAACCCCCATAATCTAACCATAAGCTAGATAGAATGCTCATGCCATATGTTTCATATGGTAAAATCCTACAATTAAATCCACTTTTAAATTTGACAATCTCTCATATCTTTCTGCAGCGTTCCCCAACGATTAATCAGAAATAGTGAAACCTGCTCAATAGTTACTAAATAAAAAAGAATATTAAATGATAATTTTAGGAAGCAGATGCGAAATCGCTTTGACACTACAATATTTTTACTTTTTATATTTATGAATTTTGTAAATACTTTAAATTAAAATTTAACTAGTTCAATAATATTTTTATTACGTTTCAAAAACACTTTAACAAAATCATTATAATCTATATAACCTATCCTTATTTGTGCACATTTAAAAATGGCGGAAAAAACGGTACACTTATTTAACGTTATTTAGCATCTATTTAATCTATGAACCTAACGTCTGATAAATCTCTAGATGTAATTTCCAACCTGAAGGATCATGCAAAATCAGATTTAAAAATCGCCACCTCTTAATAGTCTCTAAGTACTTTATCCTATATTCACCATGCAAAATCCATCATTGTCTTACCTAGCAACCAACTCACTCACTCGCAACCATGGTCTCATAAATTGTCCCGAGGTTGATAAACTTTTAAATTCGTCCGTGCCAGACCCGAACCCCAAATAAAGAATTTATTTTAGCTTGTTTGAGCTTGGGATCATCTCCTCAAAAACTTTTTATATACCAAAAAAATTAGATTTACGTTACATATAATGGCAAATTTTGACTTGCCAAAATTATTGCCCATATTTAAACTTATAATTTTATTTCAAAATTTAATATTTGTATTATACAGTTAAAAATAAATGAGTTTATTAAATTAATTACTTATAATCCTGCCTTTTGCGCCTTAAGAATACATAAATATTAATTGCTATGCAATTTATGGGCTCGTTTTTTGTTGTCCGTCCGTCTGTCCGTCCGTCCATCCCTATCTATTTGCATTGGGTATATTAGGTTATCGATTTTTTAAATTAATGCATGAGAAAGAGGTGCCCCACCCCTCATCTCTATCTCCCTCGCTGTGTTATTTTTAAAATTAATGCATAAGAGGTGCCCCACCCCTCATCTCTATCTCCCTCGGTGTGTTATATATAAGATTTGTTAAATTATCTATTATATAAAAAACATAAATAAAAGTTGTTTACTTTTAATTGCTATGCAATTTAACTAGTTATATAATAAACATAAATAAAAGTTGTTTACTTTTAATTGCTATGCAATTTAACTAGTTTTTTAGTTAGAATCCCGGAGTTTTTTTTGACTCTTATGATTGTTCTTGTTACTAACATTGATAATAAGAATTTATGGCCGTCCGCTGGCTCTTGACAGATGGAAAAATGACCATTGGCCAAAATGTGAATCGAAATTATTTTTTTCGTTTTTTTTGACTATTATGATTGTTCCTGTTCCTACCATTGCTATTATGACTTTTTGGCCGTCCGCTGACCAATGTTATATAATAAACATAAATAAAAGTTGTTTACTTTTAATTGCTATGCAATTTAACTAGTTTTTGGGTTAGAATCCCACTCTTATGATTGTTCTTGTTACTATCATTGATAATAAGAATTTTTGGCCGTCCGCTGGCTGCTGACCAATGAAAAAAATGACCATTGGCCAAAATGTGAAACCGAGTTTTTTTTTTTTTTTTGACTATTATGATTGTTCCTGTTACTACCATTGCTATTATGACTTTTTTGCCGTCCGCTGGCTCCTGACCGATTGAAAAAATGACCATTGGCCAAAATGTGAATCGAAATCATTTTTTTCGTTTTTTTGACTATTATGATTGTTCCTGTTCCTACCATTGCTATTATGACTTTTTGGCCGTCCGCTGGCTGCTGACCAATGAAATAAAATGACCATTGGCCAAAATGTGATTCGAAAATTTTTTTTTCGTTTTTTTTTGACTATTATGAATTTATATCCACTTTTACCGTGTCCTGGCTGCTGACCAATGGAAAAAAATGACCATTGGCCAAAATGTAATTCGAAAATTTTTTTTTCGTTTTTTTTACTCGTGCTGGCTGCTGACCAATGGAAAAAAATGACCATTGGCCAAAGTGAGCATCAAAATTTTTTGTTTTTGTTTTTTTGGCTATCATTGACTTATAGAGTATATGTTGGTACTGACCAATAGAAAAAAAATGACCATTGGCCAAATTTTTGATTTTTTTAATTAAAAATTGTTCAAATTCAACAAAAAATTTCTCTCAATAATTCTGCAAATTGTTTTATAATATAATGTTTGTTAGACCCATAATCACTAAAGGCCATAAAAACTAATGTAATACGCAACTAGATGCAAACACTAAATCTACCCTAACCCTTGTCTATATTACATTTTGCCTAAATTACATTTTGCCTATAAATGGAAATTTTGTATAAATAATTAATTAATCATCAGGCATTTAATACCCCCCCCCCCCTATAGGCATTCTCGCCCCTTCCCACCTTTCTCGCCCATAAATTGCATAGCAAATATGATACATTTATACGAAGTACAGATGAGTCGTCCCCCCTTCCCTTCCCTTCTCCCCCTTCCCACGAGGGCCGAAGGCCCGAGTTTATTTTATAAAGTTCGAAGAAAAAATTAACAATTTTAGGGGGGAATTATTGAGGCCCTCTAAGTTATATTAGACGCAGGCGGTACATACGTTAAATATTTTTCGTTTTTTTAATTTATGGGAGGAAACAGAGATCAGTTTAAATTTTTCCTGCCCAAACCCGACCCAGTTTGATATCTAAGCTAAATTTGCCGCACGAACTCTTGAAGAGCCCACACGGCCATGCCTAAATCATTAAAGCTGCACGAACTGTCGGGCCTTATCATAAAATTTTTACAATTAATTTTGTTATATACGAGTGAAAAATTTAAATTTAATTCCGATTTTTTTTGAATAAGACCTACGATTAATAAATATTATACAATAAAAAAGTGACAAAATAATACACTTTACAAAAGATCTCATTGAGCCTGAATATTTTTTCAAAGCCCGCCCAAAAGTCTAATTTTACGACCGGGGCTTTTGTAGTCTTTGGGGAGCTTTGTCTTGGAGCCAGCAGGTCTGACTGTTTCATCAACCCAATCCATGCCCAACAAACCGCGCCTCTTACGCAGCGTGTAAATTTTTACTCGCACTTAATGTACAATTTGATCTCGATCTTAGAATTAATAGACAACAAATTTACCAAAAAACATGTAAATTTATTTTTTTTAATTATGAATAACGATAAATACAGTTCACAAATAATTATTTGAGCACACAAAAAATTGATATATATGTTGTTGAATATCTCAAATCTATATCCTCGAGGTTAGGTGAGCTGATAAGCGTGCTATAGTTTGACAAATCTTAAAACTACTCTTCAATTGCTGGTAGCAATAGATTCTAATTCAAATTACAAAAGGTGATATAAGTGTTGTAAAAATGGACCTTGTTCGGTCAACTTTTGGTTTTAGTCAAAACATATACTAACCAAGGTTTTTTGGTCTATTTCTTTTAGTCTCATAAACAGGCTAAAGATTTTTTGGCCAAATCTTTGGTCTGTTTATCTTTAGTCAAATAAAACTAAAGGTTGACCAAACAAAACACAGCCGTTTTTAATTTTAAAAATACCATTGAGGTGCATGCACTGGCTAACATCATGTATTTGGGATTAAACTGGACACATTGTACAGGACCAGCATGATCACCATTAAGCATTGTCAATTTTGCACCATTTTCTGTTTTCCAAACATGAATTTTTCCATCTGTAGAACCTTAAACAAAAGAAATTGCAAATCAAAATAATATATATACTTTAAAATTTTTACCTGATAACAAAAATTGTGCATCGGGGCTAAAGGAGGCTTCTAATGGTACACCCTTATTATTCACATGACCCTAAATTATTGTATTAACAATTAATTGATTGACATAATTTTATAAATTGAGTAGAATATATTTATTTTTACAAAGGAGTATTAAACAAGTATAAGTAAATTTTAATTACTGAAAAAACTTGCAATGGAGTGCCATGAAATGCATCTAAAAGCCTTATCACTTGGCCATTTGTTGATATGCATATAAATTTCCCATCAGGGCTAAACTTTAAACCTGTCCAATCACATTCCTTTTCTTGTGATAAAGAAAAAGTATTGAATGGTCCCTTAAAAAATTTAGATGCTAGACAAATTGAAACAAACTTTGTCAAATGATCTAAGATCATACAATCGAATTGATTCAGAATTCATACCAGCAGCAAATATAAGACCTTCAGGATCAAATGATGACACAGGTCTTCCAGACAAATGCATTAAACCCTTTTCACATAAAAACAAAAAACCTAATATTCTACTTGACAAGAAGGTGATCTTAAATCCCACAGCCTTATTGTTTTATCTAAAGATCCTGATAAAAACGTGTCATCTACAGGAGACATACTCAAGCAGACAACTCTAAAAATTTAAAATGTGACAATAAATTTATACTTTTTTGTATGTCCAGTAAAATATCTTATATATTTGTTATCATGTAAGGACAAATACCGAATTGTGTCTAAAGAAGTGTTAAACAATCAGACTAATCAAAATACCATCAATTTTAGTAGAACTATGGAGGGCTGCATTAGGATGATGAGTGCATGTAATTAAATCCACTCCATACTTTTTACTGTGAAGAGTTCTTTTTATGCTGTTTTGATAATAGAAAACATATATGTAATATCTTACATTCCACTCTGGCAATCATAAATAATTATTGAATCATCATCACTGCTTGAGATTAATGTCTCCCCATTAGCAGAAAAATTAATACAATTGATTCTTTCATTATTTTCTTTAAACACTTTAGCAGCTTTAAAACTACTCATCACATTTTCATCAAGCTTCATGATAAATAATATTCAAATTTCTAATGTCTGAGAGCCAGATTTGAGTATAACATATGTTATTATATATTTTCAACTCGCCACTTTTTAAACGCAAAATCGTCTGTTTACCTAAAATTCGTCAAATGCTTTATTTTAACAGTTAATTTAAACTTATATCTAAAATAAAACAAAGCAAGTGTTTGGCTTAGAGTCATATTGAATTTATCAATGAATTTTGTTCACGACCGGTTGAATAGCATCGATTAATTAACAAATTAAATAAATGTTTTAAAGTCATATAGAATGCAACGACATGGGCAACCCTTAAAAATAAATAATAATAAGATTTGTCCCCCTCCTGATTGAACTTAAAAAATTTGCCCCCACCCCAAATCCTAAACCTTGCTCCGCCCATATGCAACAATATTGTTTATTTACGATCGTTTGAATAGCATCATTTGTTTATAAAAAGTTAATAGAGTATAACTTACACTTTTTTTACATTAAATAAATATATAAAATCTTAATTTTTGGTTGAAAACATTGAGGTGTGTTTTAAATTTGTACACGGTCTGCTGTAAAATTACAAGATTTGGTCTTCACACGTCGAGTTGGCGGATACAGATTGTTTTTATTCTTTCATAGTCTAAGTTGCCTCAATAATCTTGATGTACATAATTCTATTTAGTTGTAAGCTTAAGCTAATCATTGTGCTTACCTAGTAAAACGCCAACGTATAGTTAGTTAATTAAAGATTATCGGTTTGGTAAAGGTTGAATTTAACAGTCGTTTTTCTAACTTAGCGATTACTGACTATGATATTAAGTGCCAAATTTGATTTACTTTTATGTTTTGTAGTATGCGACATTTTTCATTGATTTTAAATTCGCTTCGATATTGTGAAACATCATTACAAATAGCAAAACCACCGTCTATAATCTGGCATCGAAACTCCATAGGCCTCAAAATTTTCTATAAGTCAAATATAATAAAAAAAATCGCATCTTCCCAACGCTTTTTAACCAATTTTTAATTTATAGTTTTTCAAACCTATTTACCAACTACCCGAGTCAGTTAAAATAGTTATTAATTTCATCTCAATAATATTAATAGGGTTTACCCTTACCATACTGCTATTAGATTTTAAACTGTGTGGGCAGTTTTTCTAATAGAATTGCTAAAATTTCTAAGAAATGGAAAGGGCTTTAGTTTCTCCCGTACCTTAAAAAGAGAAATAGTTCAGTTCCAAGTTCCTACTTTTCAAGATTGAGTTGATTTCCAGTTCCTTAAATCCTTTTTAAAGATATGTATAAGTGTAAATATAAAGCATTTATTAAATTTTGCAAAAATACCAGAATATTTTACTTTAATATAAATTATAAAATGCTCTAATAGAAAATCCTTTTTCTACACTTATAAAAAAAAATCATTTTTCCACCAAACAATTATTAAAATAATTCCTATTCTATATCTAATGAAAGAATATTTTTAATAGAGAAAATCCTGAATTAAGTTAGCAGTTAGCATTAAAAATGACAAAATTATTAGTATTTAGATCAAATAATTTAAAATTGAAGGAGGAACTTTGCTGTGACATTCCACAGGAAATGTAAAATCCACAAATATCTCTAAATCTTTTTATTTCCTATTTATTTATCTAACCCAAACTTATAGGATGGTAGCTATGACATTCTCCTTGTATTAAGGGTCAACATAACTAATAAATTTAACTCGCTGTAATTTAAAATTAGAAGGTGTTTGAACTTGATATTTTACATTTTTATTTTTTTCCTTGAATTTGGGCCCCTAAGTCTATATTTTAATCATAAGTTAGAATTTTTATCAATTAATAGGTTAAGGAACAAATTTTAGGTTATTTTATATCAAATCTAAAATTTATGCATTTCAATGATAATTAAAATGAAATCAATCTCCTTGGTCATATTATGAATAAATTTTGTATGCATTAATTAATCCATAATTATATAAAATACTCAATAACAAGCGTTGATGTAATTATATACCCTTTATTTTGCCATGAGATGATAAATATGAGATTTTATACAAATAAATATTAAATAAATGAGTAAATGCTTGAAGGAATCGATTTATCTGATGTATTTAATGTCTGAAGTTAAATTCGAATATGATTGCATTCTGGAAAGAACCAACCTAAAATTAGAAAAAAAATTGTTAAAATATAATAATAGAATTTAAATATAATCACAAGATGTTTAAATATCCAATGGCCTTTTACCCTCTTTCTCATCAGGGGAGTAATTAGTTTCGTATTCAAAGATATAGGGCTATTAGCTCCAGCATTATAATTTGGTAAACGTAATTGATCAAATTTCCAAATTTTCTTGCAGATGGCGCCAATGTTATGGTGTTCCTGTTTGGTAGTAAAGCTCCCGCATTATCCCGACCTGAGCCAAATTCCATTGGCCCGGCTTCTCCCAAATCGTAGGAAACGACTTTTTGATCAACGGAAAACTATATAACAATAAGTTTATAATGAGATAATTAGGAATTGCGTTCAAACCTATATTACAATTAGATATATTGGTTTTAGTTAATATTAATATAAGATGAATATATACCTATACGTTTGCCAGCTAGAGATTTTAAAGACATTGTCTCTACGCAATCATTTAAGGTGATAAAATGGTATTTTCCCAAAATACAATGGGACAAAATACAAATAGCTTGAAACCGTTTCAAGATCTTGAAACCGTTTCAAGATTTTATAATGCGCATGCGTATGCATTTAACAAACCAACCAGATAGCTGCGCATTTTAATAATGCGCATGCGTGTGCATTTAACAATTATTGCTGCACTAAAACTTTAAGGGACAGGGTTAAGGTTCAGGGTAGTGTTTTAGGTCAGCGTTTTAGGTTAGGGTTAGAATTAGATGCACATCAAATTCCCTCCCCATTTGAGATTTAATTTTCCGTGATATTGAGTGTGGCATTTTGGACTGTAACCATTATATTTTGTCTCATTGAATTTTGGGCATGAATAGATAAAACTGTCTTGACTGAATGGGAAGGCTAAAATATAACAAATATATATCATAGTATTATTCAAAAAATTAACTATAAAATTCTCAAACAATAATTTTGAACTTTGAGTTACTTTTTGAATAGGAGAAAGGCTTGAGACCATTATTTATTCTTTTACCATTTAACATCATTTCGCATAATAACAAATGGATATATAATAAAACGATTGGCTTAACCAATTCTTACATTCGATCTTAGCTCCTAATGCAAAAAAGATGGCAATTAGCAATATATTAGAATTTTCAAGCGAAAAGATATCCGAAGATTGTTAAAGTGAGAACATATTTTGTGACTATATTAACAAATTCGGGAGAATTTATATATGTGGAAAGTGTAATTTGTCAATATTTGAACAAACTATTTTAAAGGTATAAACGTAGTGCTGTAAAGATTTAAAAAAAATTGAATACGTTCGCCTTCAACGTTCATTGACAAAATTCGAACGCATTCGCGTTCGTTCGTTCAAAATTTTATAAATTTTTTTTTAATTTAATATAAATAAATGTCTTATATTAACACAATATTAGCCATGATAAAAAATAATAGTTTTATTTCGATAATATAAATATAATATGTTAGAGCAAATATAAAGATTTCTTATTTTTAAAATTTCTTATTTATTTATAATAATAATGGTTTTTCAAAAGTTTCTTAGGATAAGCAAGAACGCTTGGCAGTTAATCCAGCATTAGCTCTACTAAAACCCACTCCACAGGGACAGATGAGGGGATTGGAGTATTGTACTTAATAAACAAATCTTTTAAAGCAGGAAATTTAATAAAAACATTTAATGTTTTGTCCCTCGCTTCAAAAAATTGCGATAAGATATCATCCTCCAATCCGCTCTCTACTTCCTCGTCAAAAAAACGATATTTTGGAATCGACAGTTCTTTCATTATTAATTCTAGGAATTTTAAACCCTTTTTTCAATCAAACTAAAAGTTTCTCTTTTTTACATTTAGTAGTTATTGAATTCGGTCCTTTATACGAAATGAGTGAAACATATTTATCATATTTTGGTCATGGCAATGTAAATTCATCTGCTGATTTTTAATATTCAGAATCTGAAGATGACAACGATTTATTAATATAATTGTCCATATTAACCTATTAATTAAAATATAATTAATAAAACCAAATTAATAAACTTTAATCTTATCTTCACGTTATGGTATGTTAAAAGTAATTCGGAATAGGTAAGGAAAAACAGCTAATTAAAAAATATTTGTTACAAAATTTTTAAATAAATAAAAATAAAAAGGGTTTTTAAAATTAAACGAACGTTAAATTCGACGCGTTCGTCAAAAAAATGAACGCGTTCACGTTCACCAAAAAAAAGCAACGCCGTTCATCAATTTTTTAAAAAATTTGAATAAGTTCACGAACGCGTTAAAATTTAAACGAGCTTATTCACAACACTATATAAACGTCATTCAAATCAAATGACACCATTATATATTAAATTGAGCGTCGTTTATATGACGGGGTTACTATCCATCAATATAGACTTGGCAAAAATGGTTAAAAAGTAAATATATAATTACGCCATATATAATATATTTGCCAATTATAAATTAACAATTTTATATCATGATTTTGAGGTTCCTACATAATCTTAAATAGACAATATTTACAAAATAATAGCATATATTGTAATCATCAGTCTTATTAATGAATATCACATGAGTGACAGCATTTGTTACAAGTGTTAAAAACATTATTCTAGGCCAGTTGAAGATGAAATAGTTGTGCCAAAATGTATAGCGCCTCGAATTGACTATGCGCTATAGCTGTTAGCCCCACGAAATAGCTATGGCTGAATTCAGCTATATAGTGTGAGGCCCGTAGCGCGAGTGGTGGCAGAATCAATAAAACTAAAATACAACTAGGAAATATAAAATATGGTATCTCTCAATCCATGTTAATGAGCAGTTGCAAACCCCCCTTTTTACCTTTAGTTCATACCTGGCTTAAAAAGGCTTAGGGGTGAAATCTTATTAACCAAGAATAAAGAAGATAAGACATTAATGCAATTTAGGGCTAAAGCTTACTAATATTGAATATGACAACCAAACTTGTCTTTGTTCACCAGGCTCATCCATCTCATTAAAACGATATTTTTTTATTAAGGCAATTAACTAGTTTAATTATAAAGGAAGCAATATCTATCTTATAAAATAAATCACATGTTGAGAATTCGTATTTTAATAGTATTTTGGAAGGAGCGATAGGACATTTGTAAATCACTAGTTTAGCAATATTTGCGCGCCTATATTCGTTTTAAGTGTTAATTCCATGTTTATTAAATGACTGAATTCCGATTTATTTTTTTACCAATCGACCTCAAAGTTCTCAATCCAGTTCCCTCCCAAAATATCAAACATTTAGATCTGATATGTATAACTCATAAATTGTATAGCAATTAATAGCAAAATTTCAATAACCTTATTTATTGTCACACGCTCGATTGTCATTATGAAATAGTCGCACTTCCATTAAACCAATCGTCTCTATTGTTTAAGGTTACCGATGAATCCGTATCAAACACGAAATTAAGCTGAACTTTATAACAAATTATTTTTAGAGGGGAAATTTGTTTGTATTTATTTTGTAACATATTTATAGTAAAAACTTGCATGATCTCTTTTTTACTGGTTTTTTTTATAATTAACTCACAGTACGCGGTTGCTTTACAAATTTTCATCAATTTGTATTTATAGACCACCTAGTACAGTGGTTAAATTGCTCCTGTGAGCAATGCTCACTATGTGGTATGCTCGAGGCACACTTAGTTGTTTAATAAGCTCGTATAGTGCAATCTGTGTTTGCTGTTCGGTACACTGGGCACAACAGTAGCATATAAAAATGCTCTAGAGACGGAATCGAAACAGCTTTAAGCAATGAGCAGATTGCCCGAGACGAAGTCGAGCAGATAGCAGATTTAGTATGCTACTGCTAAGCGTTAGTAACTTTAAAAATCTGCTCAAATTATATATCACAAATAAATTAAAAACTTTGCTCCCCCCTTTGCCCCATCTTCCATTACCCTCTTCCTCCCACGGGGGGGGGGTGTAACTTGCCCGCTCTCCCCCCTTTTTTGCCCCCATCCAGTGTATCTCAAAAAGGGGAAGAGTTTCCCCCGCCCCCCCCCCAAAGGGAGGGATTCGCTTTCCCCGAGTGAGAGGGTAGAAAAGGGGGAGGGGCGGTAGGGGGAATAGGGTGGGGCAAGAGAGGGTACAAAGTTCTTAATTTATTTATGATATATATTATGAGCAGATTTTAGTTATTTAGGGGCATCTTTTCATTACAAAACACACACTCGGGCCTAATTTATTGTATTATTTGTCTATAAGTAAATTTTCATGTAAAATAATATTTCAAATTTAATAAGATAATAAATTATTTCGATCAGCACAACACTAACAAGTGTCCTACTAATTAATTAAGTTTTTTACTTACGAAATTATATTTTTTTGTCAATTGAGGGAAGGGGGGGGGGGTGATTCTGGCCCGTAACCTCTTCCTCCCCCCTCTACGTACGCCACTGTTACATCGAGATGTACAATAAAACAACGCAGGTAAAAACATTGGGAGCCTAAAGGGCCGAGCGTTTGGCCCTACTGCAATTGCAAGATGGTTGTGAAACCTTATGGGCCAAATAGTCACTTAATTATTAAATCCATATGTAAGAGAACTTGCAAAAAGCCGTAAAGAATTTCCTAAGTTTCGAGGGAGTGTTACAAATAACTTATAGGAAATTGATTGAAATAATGACTGTCATGAATTAAACATATTAACATGGCAGATTGTTGGGTGCTTGTCTTTTTGTCTATCATAGGCGTAAAGAAGGGGCAGAAAACGAGAAATTCTACCCCCTTGGCAAAAATCAGTAAAAAAAATTTATTAAAAAATAACTTATTTTAGATTAAAAGTTTTTATTCTATAGCTGTGTAACTGACTCAAAATGACATAAATACCGATATATACTTTTTTATTTTTGAAGTAAATTTCGACAAAAAGCCATTTAACCATTATTCTCTTTTTCGGCTATCATTATTCACTTGCATTACAATGAAAAAAAGAAATTTGGAGCATTATTTCTCTATGAAATTATTCGAATTCCTTCTACATCTAAACCTAGAAATTTGTTGATCTATTGATAATTAATTGCTATGCAATTTATGGGCTCGTTTTTGGTTGTCCGTTGTCCGTCTGTCCCTATCTATTTGCATTGGGTATATTAGGTTATCGATTTTTTAAATTAATGCATGAGAAAGAGGTGCCCCACCCCTCATCTCTATCTCCCTGGCTGTGTTATTTTTAAAATTAATGCACAAGAGGTGCCCCACCCCTCATCTCTATCTCCCTCGCTTTCGGGCGGGGTCGGGTTTTAATTGCTATGTTAAATTAATGCATAAGTATTTCTATTCGTTTTTGAATTGGGTAACATTGTGATATTAATTGCTATAATTACCCTATGCCCTACACTACAAGGGCCTATGCCTCTATTGATATGGGTCCCTGTGCCCCTACAAAAGTCTATGCCTCTATTAATGTGGGTTCGAACCCCGGCGAACGTTCTGAATTGCTGGTTCGATTCCCGGAGAGGGCAAATTTTTTTTTATTTTTTAAATTAAATTAATATATTTTTCCTGTTATTACCATTGATAATATGACTTTTTGGCCGTCCGCTTGTTCTATTATTGTTTCATTTTATTATATAATAAACATAAATAAAAATTGTTTACTTTTAATTGCTATGCAATTTAACTAGTTTTTGGGTTAGAATCCCGGAGTTTTTTTTGACTCTTATGATTGTTCTTGTTACTATCATTGATAATAAGACTTTTTGGCCGTCCGCTGGCTGCTGACCAATGAAAAAAATGACCATTGGCCAAAATGTGAATCCGAGTTTATTTTTCGTTTTTTTGACTATTATGATTGTTCCTGTTACTACCATTGCTATTATGACTTTTTGGCCGTCCGCTGGCTCCTGCCCGATGGAAAAAATGACCATTGGCCAAAATGTGAATCGAAATTATTTTTTTCGTTTTTTTGACTATTATGATTGTTTTCCTGTTCCTACCATTGCTATTATGACTTTTTGGCCGTCCGCTGGCTGCTGACCAATGGAATAAAATGACCATTGGCCAAAATGTGATTCGAAAATTTTTTTTTCGTTTTTTTTTGACTATTATGAATTTAGATCCACTTTTACCGTGTCCTGGCTGCTGACCAATGGAAAAAATGATCATTGGCCAAAATGTGATTCGAAAATATTTTTTTCGTTTTTTTTTACTCTTATGAATTTATATCCATTTTTACCGTGTGCTCGCTGCGGACCAATGGAAAAAAATAACCATTGGCCAAAGTGAGCATCAATTTTTTCCCCCCGTTTTTTTGGCCATCATTGACTTATAGAGTATCTGTTGGTACTGACCAATGGAGAAAAAATGACCATTCGCCAAATTTTTGATTTTTTTAATTAAAAATTGTTCAAATTCAACAAAAAATTTCTCCCAACAATTCTGCAAATTCTTAACATTGTGATGTTTTATAATATAATGTTTGTTAGACCCATAATCACTAAAGGCCGTAAAAACTAATGTAATACGCAACTAGATGCAAACACTAAATCTAACCCTAACCCTTGCCTATATTACATTTTGCCTATATTACATTTTGCCTATAAATGGAAAATTTGTATAAATAATTAATTAATCATTAGGCATTTAATACCCCCCTATAGGCATTCTCGCCCCTTCCCCCTTTCTCGCCCATAAATTCCATAGCAAATATGATACATTTATACGAAGTATAGATGAGTCGCCCCCCCCCCTTCCCTTCCCCCCTTCCCTTCACCCCTCCCCCTTCCCACGAGGGCCGAAGGCCCGAGTTTTAATTGCTATGCAATTTATGGGCTCGTTTTTGGTTGTCCGTCCGTTACCCTATCTATTTGCATTGGGTATATTAGGTTATCGATTTTTTAAATTAATGCATAAGAAAGAGGTGCCCCACCCCTCATCTCTATCTACCTCGCTGTATGCATAAGAGGTGCCCCACCCCTCATCTCTATCTCCCTCGGTGTGTTATATATAAGATTTGTTAAATTATGTATTATATAATAAACATAAATAAAAGTTGTTTACTTTTAATTGCTATGCAATTTAACTAGTTTTTTAGTTAGAATCCCGGAGTTTTTTTTGACCCTTATGATTGTTCTTGTTACTATCATTGATAATAAGAATTTTTGGCCGTCCGCTGGCTCCTGACCGATGGAAAAAATGACCATTGGCCAAAATGTGAATCGAAATTATTTTTTTTTTTTTTGACTATTATGATTGTTTCTGTTCCTACCATTGCTATTATGACTTTTTGGCGGTCCGCTGGCTGCTGACCAATGTTATATAATAAACAATAAAAGTTGTTTACTTTTAATTGTTTACTCCTGCACAGCCTCCAGATTTTCCATCGTCACGACGACCAATCATATATGCCTAAATTTTTGCAAAAAGACATGTCATAACGCTAACGGCATGGGTCGTAACACTAACAGTGTGTGTCATAAGAAAAATTTAAACAACCAATCAGATTAACGCAAAATAGTTCCAATCTTAAATTTATATTAATTTTTACACAATTGAGACGCTAAATCTATCTTTCCGTTTAGTTGGAATTTTAGCAACATGAATCACATTTCTGCAATTGCCTAAACATCAAAACGCCAGGGTATTTGTAGTAATACCTTGTGTATGACTATGAATTTTTATATGATAAAACTTTAGGTCAACCTCTAAATGTTGTGAGAATGTGTCTCATTACAACAAGCCCAACAATTTGCTTCTTTTTTTGTACTTTTTAGGTCCACAAGCTGGTAAAATACGTGCAATAGCTCCTCCTCAAACTAATTTGCCAATTCCAGCCCAATTATTTGTTTCTCCAGGTATATAACCCTTGCATTTTTTTGTCTTTTTTTAGGTCCACAACCTGGTAAAATACGTGCAATAGCTCCTCCTCAAACTAATTTGCCAATTCCAGCCCAATTATTTGCTTCTCCAGGTATATAACCCGTACTTTTTAGGTCCACAAGCTGGGAGAATACATGCAATATCTCCTCCTTAAACTAATTTGCTAATTCAAGCCCAACAATTTGCTTCTCCAAGTATATAACCCTTTTATTTTCATATGCTTTTTAGGTCTACAAGCTTGGAGAGTATGATGCTGATGCTTATATATTATTAAATACATAGAGGAATACGTAAAGCCTGGATTTGACATAAATCAAAGAGCCTACTTAAAAAGAAAATCTGTCTTTTTCATATTAAAAAATGAAAATTTATTTCATATAATAAACTTATATGATGGGAAATAATAAATTTATTTCCACCAAATGATAGGATCTATAAAATTAAATATAAAACAGATATATATTAAGTATATCTAAAGAGAAAACATAGAAAATTAAAGGTAAAACAAAGATTTTTAATGTAACTATATAGTCTAAATTAATTTTATTAAGTAAATAAACAAACTAAATATAAAAAAACAGAGAATTATTAATTAAGATTAAATTTTGAACTTCATGAATGAAAGATGGGAAATTTTAAGAGTGAGTGAAAAGGAAATTAAATTGAGATGTTTTACAATTATAATTATTATTTAACTCTTCATTAATTTAAAGTATTGGTAATGTAATTTATAGTAAAACTTATACCATTTGTCTTATATCATCTAAAAGGTAATATTTGGGTATATCCTCTAAGAATAAAATTGACATAAATAAATTTTAAGAAATTAAATTTGAATGTCTTGCCATAGATTTGATTTTTATATATGAGAGAATTAAACATTTACATTTTGGATATCATGTATTTCAAATATCATGCCATATAAATATAAGAGTCAAAAAGTTGTAAATGCAAAAAACTTTGAGAACAATATCAATGTATGCTATATACAAATAGAATGCAAACAAACCACAATTTTTTATCATGCAATCTTTTGGTGCCTTTCCATTATTTAAAAGGATTTGGTAACACAAAAGAGTTTTCAAAGACAACATGTCACGTTCCTCCTCGTTTAAGCACTTACATTTCTCAATATCTATGAATCATCTAATGGAATCTGGTACATTAGGCGATTTTTCACTTCGCGATTCTTGAACACGTGACTGCAACATATTAGACTCTAAATCATTATGAAAATTAAAATTATATAGCTTATATAAGATATAATACAATATATAATGCAATACATTATAATAAATATTATATAATAAAATAGATTTAATATAATAGACTAAATGTAATACAATAAAATAAGTTAACACAGAACAATAAATAAAATATAAGTTATATAATAAATATAATGCAATAAATATAATACAATAAATATTATATAATCTATGTAATACAATAAACAAATATTTATAATAAATAAAACATATAATATAATGCAAAACAATAATAATATAATTTATTTAATATAATACAATAAGATATATGTAATGCAATACAATAAATATAATACAATATTATAAATATAAAACAATTTATTAATTATTATATAGTACAATACAATAATAATAATACAATGCATTAAATATTAAGAGTACCATATAAGTCAAAAACATAGGTCACCATTATACCAGCCGAAGGAGGTGTGGAAACATAGGCGTAGCCAGGTTTTAGAATAGGGGAGGGGGCGATAGTTGTTTAAGTTCATTTAAGGAGGGGCAAATACAATTTTTTTTTTATTTTAACGGTTTTTGTATTAAAGAAAAGGATTTTATGTCTCAAAAAACAAAGGGTCAAGACTTTCTTGAGTTTGGACAAAACTCTTTTTTATGATACTTTTTATGCTAAATTTAAAAATTTATGAACTTATACCAACAAATATTTATAAACTGAGTATTTTAAACTTTACCCTTTCATCTAAAATAATTTAGGAAAACTTGTAGGATCTCATTTTTTACAAAATTTACTATTGAGCCTCATAAAATTTTTTTTTAAGAATTTACATTTAAATTTTTTTCATATCTTTAATTCTAACCTTCTATTAAAGAAAAGGATTTTATGTCTCAAAAAACAAAGGGTCAAGACTTTCTTGAGTTTGGACAAAACTCTTTTTTATGATACTTTTTATGCCAAATTTAAAAATTTATCTTATACCAACAAATATTTATAAACTGAGTATTTTAAACTTTACCCTTTCATCTAAAATAATTTAGGAAAACTTGTAGGAAATCTCATTTTTTACAAAATTTACTATTGAGCCTCATAAATTTTTTTTTTAAGAATTTACATTTAAATTTTTTTCATATCTTTAATTCTAACCTTCTATCATGTATTTATATTGAAAAAAATTTAATTGAAGGCCAAAAATAAAAAATAATGGTTAAGAACAGTAGTAACTTTTTAACATTAAAAACATAGGGCCAAAATTCAATAAGTTCAGACATCTCATATTGATTGTAAGTCCAAAAATGCATAAATGATATATGTTATAAAAGTTTTAATTTAAATATTATATATTGAACATTTTACGTACATTTGTAGATAATAATTTGTTTAGTTCAGTAAAAGCAGGGATGAGTTTATAATATGCAAAGTATAAATTAAGTTAAAATTTATATTAAGCCAATGTATTAGCTAATCCTCTATGTATAGAAAAAGTTATTACTTATTGTATATTAGAATGTAAACTTATATTTACTGATGAATTGAGATAAAGTTATAACTGTTTGTTATATAATTGTATGTGAAGTGAATCTCTTCCACATTATCTTTTAAGTTTAAATATTATACCTCGCAATACTTCAAACAATCTGAATAACATAATGTCTTAAGGTATGTTATTAATTTTCAATCTTAATATCTTTAGGATCATCATGCACTACTTCAAATAACAATTTAATTTAAGTTATATACAAATCAAAGACAAGCTCTAAGTATACAAATTTATTTGATATAATGTTAAAAAATAGTACATATTTAATGCAATGAATTCATATTTTTAACATTGACTAATCTAAAGATTTAAAAAATATGCACATAAAATAAGTTGAACATTGAACAGCTCCAGTTGGAAGATCAATGAATTGAGATTACTTGTGCTAAGGTAGCTAATATACATATAAATTCACTTAGGCCCAAAATATGTGGTGTATCTAAAAGCTTTTTGGTACAAAATAAGTAGAATATTGTTTATCAACTGCAAGTTTTAAAAAAGGCATAATTATAATATAAACATATGTGCAAATGTGTCAAATAACCTTATTGGTTTTCATCACTATGAATTCATTGTTTTAACATTGACTAATCTAAAGATTTAAAAAATATGCACATAAAATACGTTGAACATTGAACAGAATGAGTTGGAAGATCAATGAATTGAGATTACTTCTAAGGTAGCTAAAATACATATAAATTCACTTAGGCCCAAAAATCTTACTTTTATGTGGTGCATCTTAAAGCTTTTTGGTACAAAATAAGTAGAATATTGTTTATGATTATTTAGTTTTAAAAAAGGCATAATTATTATATGTTACTTTTATGTGGTGCATCAAGCTTTTTGGTACAAAATAAGTAGAATATATATGAACTGAACGTATGTGCAAATGTGTCAAATAACCTTATTGGTTTTCATTACTTGGTTATCACTTGTATTTTTCTCCAGTTAAGCTCATTCTAGTCGCACATAAATCTGTAACCTAATTGGTTGTCGCCTAACAGGTCAGTCGTCCACTGTACAGAAGCGATCTAATGTCTTATTGTGGGTGTTTCTTTACAAACCCTTTTATAAAGATTATATTATTATAAAACTGCTATTTTTTTCTTCTCTAGATCTTGTGCTAATATAGAACATTATAAAATATCATATAAAAAACTACACATATAAATAAATATATAAGGATAAGATAGTAAGTGCGAATTTGGATAAGCCATTGCTATACTTATACAAATAATATAAGGTTATGCACGATATTAAGCATTTGTTCACATGTTATAGTTAAAATTACACTAGTTAAAATGATCATTTAGATTTGTTGATATAAAACTATATATTATTTTATTTACAATATTTTATCCTTAATAAAACGACTACAAAATTATTTATAAAATTTAATTACAATTAAATTTACAATGACTCTTCATATGTTAGCAATCGCATAGATTTCAGTTCAATTGATATAAAACATTATACATGATCCTATATTATAAAAATTAAAATCATATATTATTATATAACAAACTAATATATTTTTATTTATTTATGATAAACTGCTCATATCTATAGTCTTGACAGGCAACTATTTAATATCAATACATTGTTATTGTAAAACCTTTACTATATAGTTAATTAATATATATTAATTATACAATAGTATTTAATATTATTAAATGAAAATTGTACAAAATACATATATTTTTCAATATTAATTTGATGCTTCAGATATATTGTCTAATTTGTTAACCTAATCTCGATGTTAAAATTTCTGGATGTTGTGCATGATTCTTAATTGCTATGCAATTTAACTAGTTTTTGGGTTAGAATCCCGGAGTTTTTTTTGACTCTTATGATTGTTCTTGTTACTATCATTGATAATAAGAATTTTTGGCCGTCCGCTGGCTCCTGACCGATGGAAAAAATGACCATTGGCCAAAATGTGATTCGAAAATTTTTTTTCGTTTTTTTTTGACTATTATGACTTTTTGGCCGTCCGCTGGCTGCTGACCAATGGAATAAAATGACCATTGGCCCAAATGTGATTCGAAAATTTTTTTTTCATTTTTTTTGACTATTATGAATTTGTATCCACTTTTACCGTGTCCTGGCTGCTGAACAATGGAATAAAATGACCATTGGCCAAAATGTGTTTCGAAAATTTTTATTTCGTTTTTTTACTCTTATGAATTTATATCCATTTTTACCGTGTGCTGGCTGCTGACCAATGGAAAAAAATGACCATTGGCCAAAGTGAGCATCAAAATTTTTTTTCCGTTTTTTTGGCTATCATTGACTTATAGAGTATCTGTTGGTACTGAGACTGACCAATGGAGAAAAAATGACCATTGGCCAAATTTTTGATTTTTTTAATTAAAAATTGTTCAAATTCAACAAAAAATTTCTCCCAACAATTCTGCAAATTCTTAACAATGTGATGTTTTATAATATAATGTTTGTTAGACCCATAATCACTAAAGGCCATAAAAACTAATGTAATACGCAACTAGATGCAAACACTAAATCTAACCCTAACCCTTGCCTATATTAAATTTTGCCTATAAATGGAAAATTTGTATAAATAATTAATTAATCATTAGGCATTTAATACCCCCCTATAGGCATTCTCGCCCCTTCCCACCTTCTCGCCCATAAATTGCATAGCAAATATGATACATTTATACGGAGTATAGATGAGTTGTCCCCCCTTCCCTTCTCCCCCCTTCCCACGAGGGCCGAAGGCCCGAGTTTTCATTTATAATGATTGATTTTTTTTCTATTCACTGATATTATTAATAATGCTTTTCATTTTCCACTGATATAGTTGCAGGCTCATTAATTCTTTAAATATATTTTAGTAGCTTAAACTTTTAACGATTCATCGGGAGTTAGCCCCAACTCCTGATGAAATTCTTGATGTCTTATCTTTTGGCAAAAGAAGATTAAAAATTGGTTTAAAGTGACTATTGTTATATAACGCTTTTGAATTTATATTATTGCAATATAAAAATTTTTAATTGGAAATTTTCTACCCCCTTGAGAAAATCCTGGCTACGCGCCTTTCTATTATAGTATGATTCCAAGAGACTTCTTAATTATAACTAATTCTCAACCATTTAAAAACATTTTTAAGGCTTCAAGCCACTCGTGATCTAACTAAACCATCAAAAGCAAGGAATATAAGTTTGTAATGCCGACTATGATCGCAGCTAAAAAGAGCGCTCAGAATCTCTATATTTTTGCCTTGAAATCTGAAGCTGTAGGTCTCAATTAACATTTATATTCCATTATGTAAGTATACAAATTACCCTATAAAAGATATGAGTAAGCAATAAAAAGGGTTAAAATGCACAAGATAGGCATTACCCACCCTGCGTTGGTAAGTAAAGAGTGTTGGAATCGCTTGAAAACTAATTTATTTTAAAAAATTTAAAGTTTTAAGGAAGTCTTTGTAAGGTTTTAAGTTAATTTTTTTAGTTTTATAGCAAAGGCATAGGCTATTTAATAGGTTAATCTTTTACTAGAAAACTTATGTGTTCAGCAACTGATAGTTTATGTGAATATTTAAATACATCTTTTTGACCAATTTTAAATTGATTTACATATGGTCCTGAAATCCATATTCATAAGGAGAGGACTTTGAATTGAACAGTTCACAATTTATTGTATGTACTAATATTAATCTAAATTATTAACCTGTTAAAAACACTCCTTATTCTACATAGAGGCAATGACCTCTCCAATTCTTTTAGATTTTTATTTGAGCAAACATTATAAAATTAAATCTATATAAAAACATTATTTATCAATAATTATCAATTTTCTCTATATATGAATGACTTGATGACAAAATAGGTAAAGCTTCTTTTCTCTAAAAATAAAAAATGCAAAGCAAACAACAAAATTACATTAACATTAATAAACTAAGACAATAGCAAAATTATAAACAAGATACATTAAGACACATAGATAAAAAATAATTTAAATGCAAAATTATTTTATCATTACTTTAGGGATGACTTTTTGAAAGGCAGTTAACCAGTTATTAGTTAACCAGAAAATGGAAAGAATATTAAAAACGTGATCAATGGTCAAGACTTTAGACTTTTTCATCACAATGTATTTGTCTATAGGAAGCCTTGCATGATTGATACCAGATTTTAAGCATGTACTATAGTATAAAAAATTATATTAAGATCCTTGACTCTACTATAATGTTACCCAAGACAATGTCCTTTGTATTTATTATGATCGACTAAACCACCAATAATATAATATTTAGATGGATCAATTGTTTCAAGATCACAAGATGAATCACTAGTTAAATAAACAACTTTATCCAGAGGATAGATATCAACAAGGTTTTCAGTTTTAAAAGAAACCTTTTTATAAACATATAAATTCTGTTAAAAATGACACTCACCTACATTCCATTTTAAATAATTTGAAGACTCCAATAATTTAGTAGCAAGAGAAGGGCTGAAACTGGATGCAATTATGTTCATTGGTTGATGACTCCGCCTATTAATTGCATAACACCTTTGTATTTGTTTTAAACATTTAGACAATTCCTAATATAATAAAAGTAATAGTAACTCTCTATGCACCTCTTTTGTCATCATTTCATGGAATGAAAAATCAATAACAATATTAGGAGCATTTTCATGGGGTAGATTTAATTTTAGCCTTTTTCTACTTATATAATTTACGACATTTTGTGACTTTACATCGAGAGCTTTCTTTTTTCGATTTACCTTTTCCTTCAGCCTAAAAAGATGTGTTGACATAAACTAAAAAATACCTACGATCTTTCTTTTTTACTAAGTAACCCAACTGTTTGATGATTTTTTTCCTTTGACATTTACTCAATTTCTCATCTTGAAGATTCTTTTTGAGTGAGATAAATTTTACCTTATCATTCTCATTACAAAACTTAATAGTGTTTATATCTAATTTTAAAGGACATATATATTCCATCCGAAAGGGTCAAAGTGGCTCCAACGCTTAAAAAAACAGCAGCGATGGCTAGACTTACCTTTTGTTTTAGTAAGCGCAACCAATTTCAAAAATACCTTTCCTACAGTTACGATTTTCCGATCAACAAATATTCGGTAATATGATATCGTTGTTAATAAATAAATCGCCAATTTTTCCCCTCTTAACCGCTGAAGGCCATTTTAGTTTGTATAAAATGGTAAGCATGATTTTTTCATAATTATTGTCGTCATAGAAAAATACTTTGAAAATTTTGAAATAATATCTGAATAGTAGCTAGCAAAATACAAGATGAAAAGAAAATCTTTACAAATTTTTACACAGCAACATCTTGATCAGTGCAAAAGTCAATATCCTATAAATGTCATAACAAGATTTTAATAAAAATCAATTGATATTGCTGTGCTAGAAAATAATCAAAATTTAAAAGAAATTCCACAGCCATAATATAAACGTTACAAAAAAAGAAAATTCATTAAGCTTCATTTTTCCAATATCATTTCAATTGGTGACAATTACCGTTTATTCTTAAAAAGTTTTTCAGAACACAACTATGTATTAAGTGTTTTAATTAGGTATTGGATATATTATTTTTTAAGGTGAAGAAATATTTAAACACCAATTGAAGCAGTGTTAAATAAACAAAAAGCAGTAACGTAGCTAGGGAATGACAAGGCGGCAAAGCCCCCCCCCCCCCAAGGGAAAAATCCCGGTCCATTTGCCCCCCCCCCAGGGGAATAATTTTGGCTCTTTTGGCTCCCGCCATGCAATTATTTAATATATTCTAGTTTTCTTAATAATAATTATTTTTATTAATTTTTAAAAAGTAAATATTTTAATTGGGCTATATGATTTTTTTATATTTTTTTGACTTATTTATTAACTAGCAATAAAAAAGGCGAGAAAGTCCAAACCAAAACTTAAATCAAATATATAAGGTATTTTATTTAGGATATGGAAAATTTATAGAGACAGTTGCTATATAGCTTTATGGTAAGATTTTACAAAAATTAACATTCTTCTTGTAGGTAATCTTAATGTAATCTTATAATTACATTGTTACTTTTATTTAACTATATGCATATTTCACTATAAATAAAATCGCAAGCTTTTATTTTAGGCCGACGAGGGCTTTAATATAGCCTACCGGGGCTAGTCAGTCCATAGGATAACTAAGACCCGCTGAACCCGTTACAGATCATATAGATTTTTTTGTGTATTAAGTAGTAACAAATGTGTGTTTTTATGATGTTTTATATTAATTTATAATTATGTAATGTTTTTTAAATTAACAATGAAAATAAAATTATATTCTCTCGTTTTTCATTATACATCAATATCTCAACGCGCATTTTAAATTAATAAGTGTTACTAAAGAAACTATATATAGTTGTGGGCACTCTATACCCTTGAAAATCTAAAAACTTAGATGTATAATTTTTTACAAGATAATTATTAACATCTTTAATGTATATATATATTGTTTATTCAATAAAATATTACAATCAAATATTAAAAGTTGCAAAATAAAAGTATTTGTATATTGTCCCAGGCTCGGGGCTAGTAAAAAATTAGTGGGCCGGGTCTATTCTTATAATTTTGGTGGGTCCGGTCTTGGCCCAGGGTTTAATTTGTAAAGGACGGACTGATTGAGCTAAAGAGGCCCGTTGCGGGCCTCTAATTCCGCATGGTCATGTGTAAGTAAGAGGTAACCGAAAGTGGGAAGATCTAAGATTTCATGATATTGATATGGACTTAGAAGGATACAAGTTCAAGTGAATTTTGAAAAAGGATTGCAATTAATAAGTTTGACAAATATCTATGGATATTTTAATAATTGTCATTAACCCCTTCACACTGGTTTGAAGTTTAAGTTTGCCCCCCCCCCAGGGAAAAATGTTAGCTACGCCACTGACGAAAAGGGGATTTTGTGGCTTTACAAGGTTTGGTAATGCAAGGCAAATTGGGGAAATCATATTGTGTAAAGATTTTAACTTCTTATTTTGAAAAGACTGATTTGGTTAACGTTATTACTACCTTATGCCAGTAAGACAAAAAAGCAAATTGATGTAGAAAAATCTCGCCACCTTTGTAAAAATTTCCTAATTTACATAATGATGTGTATATCTTATATTAATATTATATAATACTTATGATTTAACCGGCAATTTATAGTTAATGAAATAAAATGTAGCATTGTTTATTACAACCTTTAATTGATTTATATGTGTATTTAACACAGTGAAGGGCAGAGTTTAATAGTAGAAGTTTCAAGCAAACTTGTCAATCAAATAAGTACTTAGTAACTTTCAAATACAATTTTTTTTGTAATTCTCATTTTTATATATAACCCGTGAAACTAAATTCAATAAAAAAAAGTATTTGTAATCGTTATTTAAAATAACTTAATATTATTATTAATATATTTAACTTTAAACTTTGAAAAAATTGCATAAGCTATCTCAATATATTAATGTTATATGAGGCTAATACCATTTTATTTTTAAAAAAAAGTTTTTTTTCAAAATCATCGTACAAAATACATTATTACTATTAACTCGATTATTTATAGTAAAATAATTAGTGTACCTAAATTTTGGATTGAAGCATAACGCATTATATAAAATGATATTTATAAGTGGTTGCACCTCAAAGTTTGTTACATTTGTCCCATATTGTTTCATACACGGCTGTTCTTGCCATGTTATCAAACACATTACCAAATGGTAATTATAAAAAACGCATACTTAAAAATGGTTGCGCTTACTAAAATAAATGTTAAGTCTAGCCATGGCCTAAAAATGGCCCTAATCTAATTTAGTCCTCATACTTAAAAAAAATTAGTCCTTATATATCCCTAGATCGATTGATGTGTGACTAAAAAATTAGCTATCGAATAATGTTGAGTCTAAATATAAGCAAAATATAAAATGTTTGTTATTTCCATGCCATGTACTAATAGGCCATATACCAATAGTGTAGGAATTATATTTGACAAGTCCTAACATTTTAGCTATTAATAAGTTAAGATCAAACTCGACCCATAATATTCTATAAAGATACAAATAATATACCAAAAAACCGATGGAAAATAAATATAGGGTCAAATACCCTGACATGAACAAAATTAAAGTTTCTAATTTTATTTAAATGTTATATGAGTCTATATTTTTCCTGGAAATGGATAATCCATGCTTGATATAATGTTATTCGTTGTCGTGTCCAAAATTTTGGCAGGCGATTTGTTAATTTTTATAATCAATTATGACACATTTTAAATAATTAAAGTTTGAGCTAAGCAACGTTTGGCTGAGAACGACTAGTAAATTTCCAAATTTAAAAATGTAAAAAAATGAAGTTTTAGTATCATAATTCCTATCACTCAATGTTAAAGATTTAAATTTTTAAAATGTTAATCAAAACTATGTTGATAATGTATCGAACCTAAAATTTATGCATTTTAATGAGAATTAAAATTGATATATTCTCCTGGTCATAAACACATTAATTAAATTTTAAATTAATTAAGCATTAAAACCACAATTATATGATATACTAAATAATGGGATTCAATCATGTGTTGACGCAAATATGTACACTTTATTTTGCCATAAGTTATGAGTTTTTATAAAAATATATATTAAATTAATGGGAATCGCTTCATCTGATGTATTTAACGTCTGAAGTTAAATTCGAATATGATTGCATTCTGGGAAGAACCAACCTAACATTAGAATAGAAATAGTTAAAATATAAATATATAATTTAAAGATAAATACAAGATGTATAAATATCTAATGTTATGAATTAGTTTCGTACATTCAAAGATATAGGGCTATTAGCTCCAGCATTATCAATTTGGTAAACGTAATTAATCATATTTCCGAATTTTCTTGCAGATGGTGCTAATGTTATGGTTTTCCTATTTGGTAGCAAAGCTCCTGCATTATCCCGACCTGAGCCGAATTCGACTGGTCCGGCTTCTCCCAAATCGTAGGAAACGACTTTTTGATTTACTTGGAAAACTATATAACAATAAATTTATATTGAGATAATTAGGTATTGAGCTAAAACATATACTACAATTAGATATATTGGTTTCAATTAATATTAATATAAGATGAATATAACTTACATATACGTTTGCCCGCTAGTGAACTTAAAGACATTGTCCCTACGCAATCATTAAGGGTGATGAAATTGTCTTGACTGATTGGGAAGACTAAAATGTAACACATAAATCATAGTATTTATCAAAAGAATAAAATTATCAAAAATCAATTTTGAAATCTTTGAAAATTTACTTTTTGAATAGGAGAAAGGTGTGAGGGGATTATTTATTCTTCTACCATTCAACATCATTTCACAGCCTAGTAACAAATTGATATAAAATGAAATAGTTGACTTAAATAATTCTTACATTCGATTTTTGCTCCTAATGCAAAAAGGATGGCAATTAGCAATATATTAGAAACCATGGTAATATGTATTTTCAAGCGAGGAGATATCCAAAGAAAGTTATAGAGAGAAAATATCTTGTGAATAAATTAGCAAATTAAGGAGCATTTATATATGTGGAAAGTGTATTTTGTCAATATTTGGACAAACTATTTTAAAGGTATATACGTCATTCGAATCAAATGACATGATTAAATATTTAATAGAGCATCGGGCTTAAATATGTCGTGGTTGCTATCTATCAATATACACTTGGCAAAGCTTGTCAAAAGGCAAATATCTAATGACGCTCTATACTATGTTTGCCAATTATGAATTAACAATTTTATATCATAATTTTGAGGCTTCTATATAATCTTAAATAGACAATATTTACAAAATACATAGGTTTTTGTAACACATAGCATATATTGTAATCATCAGTCTTATTAATGCATATAGAGTTGTTAAATTGCTAACTTTAGCAATGCTAACTATGTGCTATGCTCAAGCACGAACTAGCTGTGTTGCTAGTTTAGCACAATGAGTGCTAGCTGTTCGGTGCAATAGTTTTAACAGTAGCATGTAAAAATGCTTGAGAGGTTAGTCGAAGCAGCCAAATCTGTTAAAAAATTTAGCAGGAGCTCGAGCAGTAAATTCGAGCAGATAGTAGATTGAATTGCTATTTGTTAAAATTACAATCTTAATTATATTATATATCATAAATAAATTAAGAACTTTGCCCCCCCCCCTTATTTTTTACCCTTTTTTTCACCAGAGGGAGGGGGGGGGATGATTTGCCCCCCCCCCCTTATTTTTTATCTTCTTTCTCACCAGGGGGTAGGGGGGGGGGGGGTGTTTTGTCCCCCCCTCTTATTTTTTACCATTTTTCTTACCAGGGGTGCACCAGTGAAAAAGAGGGTAAAAAATAAGGGAAGTTGGGCAAAACACCCCCCTTCCTCCTGGTGAGAAAGAGGATAAAAAATAGGGGGGGGGGGCAAAACACAACCCCCCCCCCCTTCCCCCTGGTGAGAAAAGGGTAAAAAATAAGGGTACCCCCCCCCCCTCCTTTCCCCTCGTAAGAAAGATGGTAAAAAATAAAGGGGGGGGGGGCAAAGTTCTTAATTTATTTATGATATATAATATGATTAAAATTTTAATTTTAACAAATAGCAATTCAATCTACTATCTGCTCGAATTTACTGCTCGAGCTCCTGCTAAATTTTTTAACAGATTTGGCTGCTTCGACTAACCTCTCGAGCATTTTTACATGCTACTGTTAAAACTATTGCACCGAACAGCTAGCACTCATTGTGCTAAACTAGCGTATTACACAGCTAGTTTTCGTGCTCGCGATCACATGAGTGACAGCATTTGTTATAAGTGTTAAAAACATTCTAGACCAGTAGAAGATGAAATAGTTGTGCCAACACGTATAGCCCATACCCCCAGAATTGACTAAGCGCTATAGCTTTTAGGCCCACAAAATAGCTGTAAGTGAAATCACTAAAGCATGCAAACGCTATGCTATATAGCGTGAGGCCCTTAGGGCCAGTGGTGGCAGAATCAATAAAACCAAAATACAACTAGGAAATTTAAGATATAATGTGTCTCAATCCATGTTTATGAGCTGTTGCAAAAACCATTTTTTACCTTTTGTTCATAAAGGCTTAATGGTGAAAAATTATTAACCAATAATATAGTAGATCTTGAGACTGGGGATCTCAATTTGCAAGCAATTGACTTGTAACAATTGTAAGAAACAAATTGATGTTTGGGCCCATAACCCCACACATTGTAAACTTAACAAAATGCGTTTCATTCGCCATCAAAAGAGGAACCTTTTGATTCAAACCGCTTTACTACAAGCTGGCTTCCCTTCTATTCTCGAACCATTAGAACTCACTCGAGGGTAGAATGCGCCCCGATGGAACATCCACATCCATGGAATGATGGTAAGTTCCTATCTTGGTACTTTACCTGCATCGACGTATTTGCACCTCTAACAATAACGCTGACCTATTAGCTCTAGCGGAAGCACGCAAAACTCATAAATACCGTGATATAATTCCTTCTAAAATTTTTATCCCTATCGTGGCTTCCTGTTCCGCCACGTTTGGCAAACAAGCATTAGCCTTCTTTAAATTAAAAGGAAAGAGATCTCCCAAAGGAAAAATACTCAGCAAGTATTTTTGCGCCAAAAATAGGAATTTTAATAGCCAAATATAATTATAAGGCATTTTCCGACACCTGGTTTCTGGCCTTCGATGAAGATGAAGAGTAGTCACGCTTTTTATTTATTCATTGATCGTGTTTTGTATTTTTCATATATATAGATTTTACCTAATAAAGATTTATAGAATTTAAAAAAAAGAAATTTTTGAGGCATAGGAGCTTACTAATATTGAAGATGACAATTAAACTAGGACAACTAGTTTAATTATAAAGTATGTAATATTTTATAAAATAAATCACATGTTGAGAATTCGCATTTTAATAGTATTATTAAAAGGGGCGATAGGCCAATTTTTATCTTAAGGGGCGATAACTGAATATTTTTTGAACCACTAGTTTAATAATTGCGCGCCTATATTAAATATTTTTATTAAATGTACTACTGGTCTTTAATTTTATTAATACGAGTTTTTTAAAATCCTTGTTAATTAACATAAAATACTTGCTAGATAAAAATTTTCATTGAGTACTAGGTTCTTAGCAACATTTCAATATCCTCAAGATGCTTAACACCACTTAAATTGTAGAAAGGTAATTGGAGTGCGAAGTGCCTCAGGGGATATGTTATTTACCGATGTGTTGTCAATCAAATTATCGTTAATTGGTTCTATGCGGAATATTAATTGCTATGCAATTTATGGGCTCGTTTTTTGTTGTCCGTTGTCCGATGTCTGTCCGTTACCCTCCTTTCTATTTGCATTGGGTATATTAGGTTATCGCTTTTTTAAATTAATACATGAGAAAGAGGTGCCCCACTCCTCATCTCTATCTCCCTCGCTGTGTTATTTTTAATTGCTATGCATAAGAGGTGCCCCACCCCTCATCTCTATCTCCCTCGGTGTGTTATATATAAGATTTGTTAAATTATTTATTATATAATAAACATAAATAAAAGTTGTTTACTTTTAATTGCTATGCAATTTAACTAGTTATATAATAAACATAAATAAAAGTTGTTTACTTTTAATTGCTATGCAATTTAACTAGTTTTTTAGAAAGTTGTTTACTTTTAATGCTATGCGATTTAACTAGTTATATAATAAACATAAATAAAAGTTGTTTACTTTTTAATTGCTATGCAATTTAACTAGTTTTGGGGTTAGAATCCCGGAGTTTTTTCTCTTATGATTGTTCTTGTTACTATCATTGATAATAAGAATTTTTGGCCGTCCGCTGGCTGTTGACCAATGAAAAAAATGACCATTGGCCAAAATGTGAATCGAAATTATTATTTTCGTTTTTTTTGACTATTATGATTGTTCCTGTTTCTACCATTCCTATTATGACTTTTTGGCCGTCCGCTGGCTGCTGACCAATGTTATATAATAAACATAAATAAAAGTTGTTTACTTTTAATTGCTATGCAATTTAACTAGTTTTTGGGTTAGAATCCCGGAGTTTTTTTGACTCTTATGATTGTTCTTGTTACTATCATTGATAATAAGACTTTTTGGCCGTCCGTTGGCTGCTGACCAATGAAAAAAATGACCATTGGCCAAAATGTGAATCCGAGTTTATTTTTTCGTTTTTTTTTGACTATTATGATTGTTCCTGTTACTACCATTGCTATTATGACTTTTTGGCCGTCCGCTGGCTCCTGACCGATGGAAAAAATGACCATTGGCCAAAATGTGAATCGAAATTATTTTTTTCGTTTTTTTTGACTATTATGATTGTTCCTGTTCCTACCATTGCTATTATGACTTTTTGGCCGTCCGCTGACTGCTGACCAATGGAATAAAATGACCATTAGCCAAAATGTGATTCGAAAATTTTTTTTTCGTTTTTTTTACTCTTATGAATTTATATCCACTTTACCGTGTCCTGGCTGCTGACCAATGGAAAAAAATGACCATTGGCCAAAATGTGATTCGAAAATTTTTTTTTCGTTTTTTTTACTCTTATGAATTTATATCCACTTTTACCGTGTGCTGGCTGCTGACCAATGGAAAAAAATGACCATTGGCCAAAGTGAGCATCAAAATTTTTTTTTCCGTTTTTTTGGCTATAATTGACTTATAGAGTATCTGTTGATACTGACCAATAGAGAAAAAGTGACCATTGGCTAAATTTTTGATTTTTTTAATTAAAAATTGTTCAAATTCAACAAAAAATTTCTCCCAACAATTCTGCAAATTTTTAACATTGTGTTGTTTTATAATATAATGTTTGTTAGACCCATAATCTCTAAAGGCCATAAAAACTAATGTAATACGCAACTAGATGCAAACACTAAATCTAACCCTAACCCTTGCCTATATTACATTTTGCCTTTATTACATTTTGCCTATAATGAAAAATTTGTATAAATAATTAATTAATCATTAGTCATTTAATACCCCCCTATAGGCATTCTCGCCCCTTCCCACCTTTCTCGCCCATAAATTGCATAGCAAATATGATACATTTATACGAAGTACAGATGAGTCGTCCCCCCTTCCCTTCCCCTCTTCCCTTCCCTTCTCCCCCTTCCCACGAGGGCCGAAGGCCCGAGTATTATATACGTTGGATATACACGTTTTTACTCACTTTCTATTATTGTATCGCTCCGAAACCTGTCTGTAGTAAATAAAGATCCCCAACTCCAATATAAACTATTATTGATTTTACATTTTTAGATGTTAGAACATTATAATATTATCTATATAATGTAGAATTATCAATCCGTTTATATGTCTTTATTGAAAAAGTATAATTTAAGTTCCCTGTTCATAAAAGACTTGTTTTTAATTTATATTTAAATATTAATAATATTTCATTTACACATATAAAGAACACAAATCTACAAAAAAACCTTAAATTGATAATTATTTATGATAGAGTTTAGATCCCAAGACATCAAGATTTATAGATAAACGGGTTTAATGGTGTTAAAAATGGCCCTAACTTTTTGAGCGTAAATTTGCACTCCATTTATAATTTATCTTATTATTAAAAGGTATATAATTCCCATTGATTCATCTCAAAGGGTGTAAATATACCTTTTGTTTCACTATATATTTAAGCGTGTTCGTTCCCCACTATGTCCGGGAAATAGAAATACATTAGTACGTACTCTCTCCTCTTTCTTCCCTCCCTCTCTCATATCTAGCCAATCACACAAGTTGGGGGCGGTGGATGAGATGAACAGAAAGTATGTGAAGGGAGAAGTTAAATTCTATTAAACACTGCATTAATACTATACACCCCGTTTTGCCATGCTTAATGAGCGGAATTTTAGAGAGGGATAGGGTTCAGGTTAACAAGGGTAAATATACATATAGAAATAAAACAAAAAATAATTTTATCAAGCGAGTATAGGCGTTCAGTTATTGCCAAACTACTGGTTTACAAACATTTTCCGTTAAAGCCCCTTAATGATAAAAAATCTCACCCCCTTCAAATACGAATTCTCAAAATGTGATTTATTTTATAAGATATTGCATACTTTAGAATTAAACTAGGTAATTGTCCTAAAAAAAGAATATCATAGTTTTAATGAGATGGATGCAATGAACAAAAGCAAGTTTGGCTGTCATCTTCAATATTAGTAAGCTTTAGCTTTATGCCTCAAAATTAATGTCTTATCTTCTATATTCTTGGTTAATAAGTTTTCACCATTAAGCCTTTATGAACAAAAGGTAAAAAAATGTTTTTGCAACGGCTCATAAACATGGAATGAGACATACCATATCTTAAATTTCTTAGTTGTATTTTAGTTTTATCGATTCTGCCACCACTCGCGCCAAGGGCCTCACACTATATAGCATAGCGTGTGCATGCTTTAGTGATTTCGGCCCTAGCTACTTCATGGAGCTGAAAACTATAGCGCATAGTCAATTCGAGGCGCTATACATGTTGGCACAACTATTTCATCTTCTACTGGCCTAGAATAATGTTTTTAACAATTATAACAAATGCTGTCACTCATGTGATATTCATTAATAAGGCTGATGATTACAATATATGCTATGTATTACAAATTTGTAAATATTGTCTATTTACGCCATTATATATTTACCTTTTAACCAGTTTTGCCAGCTCTATATTGATTAATAGTAAACCCGTCATATAACCGATGCTCGATTTAATATTTACTGAAGTCATTTGATTTGAATGACGTTTATACCTTTAAAATATTTTGTTCAAATATTGACAAAATACACTTTCCACATATATAAATGCTCCTTAATTTGCTAATTTATTTACAAGATATTTTCTCTCTATAACTTTCTTTAGATATCTCCTCGCTTGAAAATTCATAATACCATGGTTTCTATAATATTGCTAATTGCCATCCTTTTTGCATTAGGAGCTAAAATCGAATGTAAAAATTATTTAAGTCAATTATTTCATTATATATCAATTTGTTATTAGGCTGTGAAATGATGTTGAATGGTAAAAGAATAAATAATCCCCTCACACCTTTTTCCTACTCAAAAAGTAAGTTTTCACAGATTTCAAAATTAATTTTTGATAATTATATTCTTTCAGAAACAAATAATTATAATTATGATATACACGAATAAAAAATATAAAAACGCGCTATTGAAAAATACTATGATTTATGTGTTACATTTTAGCCTTCCCAATCAGTCAAGACAATTTCATCACCCTTAATGATTGCGTAGGGACAATGTCTTTAAGTTCACTAGCGGGCAAACGTATATGTAAGTTACATTCGTCTTATATTAATATTAATTGAAACCAATATACCTAATTGTGTTTTAGCTCAATACCTAATTATCTCAATATAAATTTATGGTAATATAGTTTTCCAAGTTAATCAAAAAGTCGTTTCCTACGATTTGGGAGAAGCCGGGCCAGTGGAATTCGGCTCAGGTCGGGATAATGCGGGAGCTTTGCTACCAAATAGGAAAACCATAACATTAGCGCCATCTGCAAGAAAATTCGGAAATATGATTAATTACGTTTACCAAATTGATAATGCTGGAGCTAATAGCCCTATATCTTTGAATGTACCAAACTAATTCATAACATTAGATATTTATACATCTTATATTTATCTTTAAATTATATTATTATATTTTAACTATTTTTATTCTAATGTTAGGTTGGTTCTTCCCAGAATGCAATCATATTCGAATTTAACTTCAGACGTTAAATACATCAGATGAAGCGATTTCTTAAAGCATTTACTCGATAATTTAATATTTATTTGTATAAAATCTCATATTCACATCTCATGGCAAAATAAAGTGTACATATTTGCGTCAACACATGATTGAATCCCATTTAGTATATCATATAATTGTGGTTTTATAGCTTAGTTAATTCAAAATTTAATTAATATATTTATGACCAAGGAGAATATATCAATTTTAATTCTCATTAAAATGCATAAATTTTAGATTCCTACATAATTAACCTAGTTTTGATTTACATTTTGAAAATTTAAATTTTTAAAATTAAGTGATATGAATTATGATACTAATTTTTTCACGTTTTTAAATTTGAAAGTTTACTAGTCCTCCTCGGCTTAAAGTTGCTTTTTATAATATAAATTAACAAATCGCCTGCTAAAATTTTGGACACGACAACGAATAACATTATATCAAGCATGGATTTTGAATTTTAAACAAATATTTCCAGGAAAAATATAGACTCATATAACATTTAAATACAATTAGAAACTTTGATTTTGTTCATGTCAGGGTATTTGACTATATTTATTTTCCAACGGTTTTTCGGTATATAATTTTGTATCTTTATAGAATATTATGGGTCGAGTTTGATCTTAACTTAATAGCTAAACTGTTAGGACTTGTCAAATATAATTCCTACCCTATTAGTATGTGGCATGAAAATAACAAACATATTATATTTTGCTTATATTTAGACTCAACATTATTCTATTGCCAGTTTTTTAGTCACACATCAATCGATTTAGGGATATATAAGGACTAAATTAGATTAAGGCCCTTTTTAGGCCATGGCTAGACTTAACATTTATTTTAGTAAGCGCAACCATTTTTAAGTATGCGTTTTTTATAATTACCATTTGGTAATGTGTTTGTTTACATGGCAAGAACAGCCGTGTATGAAACAATATGGGACAAATGTAACATACTTTGAGGTGCAACCACTTATAAATATCATTTTATATAATGCGTTATGCTTCAATCCAAAATTTAGGTACACTAATTATTTTACTATAAATAATCGAATTAATAGTAATAATGTATTTTGTACGATGATTTTGAAAAAAAACTTTTTTTTAATAATAAAATGGTATTAGCCTCATATAACATTAATATATTGAGATGGCTTATGCAATTTTTTCAAAGTTTAAAGTTAAATATATTAATAATGATATTAAGTTATTTTAAATAACGATTACAAACACTTTTTTTTAATGAATTTAGTTTCACGGGTTATATATAAAAATGAGAATTACAAAAAAAATTGTATTTGAAAGTTACTAAGTACTTATTTGATTCACAAGTTTGCTTGAAACTTCTACTAGTTAAACTCTGCCCTTCACTGTGTTAAATACACATATAAATCAAGACTGTAATAAACAACGTTACATTTTTGAGTCATTTCATTAATTATAAATTGCCTGTTAAATCATAAGTATTATATAATATTAATATATGATAAACACATCATTATGTATATTAGGTTTTTACAACGGTGGCGAGATTTTTCTACACGAATTTGCTTTTTTGCTTTAATGGCATAAGGTAGTAATAACGTTAACCAAATCAGTCTTTTCAACAGTCTTATTTAAGCTGGACCTTAAGAAGTTAAAATCTTAATATGATTTCCCCACTTTCCCTTTCATTACCAGTTAAACCTTTTGAAGCCACTAAAATCCCCTTTTCGTCAGTTGACTAGCATTTTCCCTTGAGGGGGGGGGGCCAAACTTATATTTTAAACCAGTGTGAAGGGGTTAATGACAATTATAAAGACATCCATAGACATTTGTCAAACTTAATAATTGCAATTCTTTTTCAAAATTTACTTGAACTTGTATCCTTCTAAGTCCATATCAATATCATGTTCCCAAATCTTAGATCTCCCCACTTTCGGTTACTCTTACTTACACATGAGCATGCGAAATCAGAGACCTGCAACGGACCTCTTTAGCTTAATCAGTCCGTCCTTTACAGATTAAACCATGGGCCAAGTCCGGACCCACCAAAATTATATGGATAGACCCGGCCCGCTAATTTTTTACTAGACCCGAGCGCGGGATAATATGAGAAAACTTTTATTTTGCATCTTTTAATATTCGATTGTAATATTTTATTAACAATATATATATTAAAGATGTTCACAGCCCTATAAATATTGACTTTGTGATTACGCCCCGCAATCCGATCAATAATTCTGATAGAGAATTTTGCGCTGAAAAATACTTTTAGTTTTTTTCTACAATTACCAGTTTTTAGATTTACGAGGATGAAGGTGCCAAAAATGCCCTTTTTAAGCCTTTTTGAGGCTATATTGCCACGGTATTTTTAATATTTAGTGAAAAATAGTAACATATTCATGTAGATAAAGTTTCATCTATATTAATTGATTTATTTTGTTACACCTCTATATTTAAATTTATTCGCGTTTTTGTGAACCCCTTCCCCTTATCATAATTCGTCCCACTACGTCTGGAAAAAAGAGTAATTAGAGTACATATACTACATAACAGTGTTGTAAAAGTCCTGGCTTTTTTAGCCGACCTATACCAAAACAAACCAAAGGTCTTTTGGTCTGATTTTTAATCGAGGTTTAGCCGATATTTAAAAAACAGACCTAAAGGTTGTTAGTGTATTTTGCTTAGCCAAGCTTTAGGTTTAGTCATATTTTTGATAATAAACCAAAGTTTTTCAATTGTTATTATTAGTCAAACTTTGGTTGGTTTAGGTGTTTTGGGGTGGGAGAAAAATAATATATAATTTAATGAGTGACTTTAAAATTAAGCAATATAGTTATAGGTAGCTTTTTAATTGTACTGATTTGATTTAAAAATGGGTCAGGGTGATTTTTAATATTGATACCTAGCTGTAAAATAGAATTTTAGGAATAAATCATTTGTCAAGCTAATTTGGTGACAAATGTAATAGTGGTCGTTTATGAAGCAAAATAAATTGTTTTAACGAAAATTGGTTGGTTAGTGTGTCATAAAATTGTTGCAAACATAAAATTTAAGTTTGTCACCTCATCCTGGTGACAATTGTCATAACTGTCATTTATAGAGCTAGATAAATTCTTTTAACGAATGTTGGTTGATTAGGGTGTCTTGTTCCAACAAAGTCTTTTTAAAAATTAGTTGTCAAATTATTTTAGTGACCTTTGCTAAATAGTATAATTGCAACATAATAATTCTTTATTTAATTCACATTTTTTATATTAGTTATTTAGATTAATAACTTATTTTAATTTATTAAACTACCAATTTTCGTTAAAAGAATTCATCTAGCTCTAAAAATGGCAATTTTGACATTTGTCACCAAAATAAGGTGACTAGTGTTGTTAATCTGCTCGAATGGGTTGTGCTGGTATAGTGCTAAACCTGGTAATGGGCACATAACTCCTACCATTACCATCATTATTAAGCAGCACATGCTGGTTAATAACCCGGTTACTAGCATGGCAGATTAAAGTTGCCATGGTTGCTTGGTTGGGAGAGATGCAAGTAACCGGGCATTTGGCAGATTGGATTGATATAACCGTGGAATTGAGCAGGCTTGTTTTAAACTAAACATGGTTTTTAGCAAATTTAATTTTAGCTTACTATTAGAGTTGGTAGCTGCCATATAATGCTAATCAATATTTTTCAATCATATATTAATCCAAAAATGGTGTTAAAAAATTAAAATATATTATAAATTTGTCCCGTTATTTTGCCCCCCCCCCCAAATTTTTTATCCTCTTTCTAACCAGGGGGAGGGGTGTATTGCCCCCCCCCTAATTTTTTATCCTCTTTCTCACCAGGGGGGAAGGGGGGGGGGTGTTTTGCCCCCCCCCCCTAATTTTTTATTCTCTTTCTCACCAAAGGGGGAGGGGGGGGGGGGGGGGTGTTTTGCCCCCCCCTTATTTTTTACCCTCTTTCTCACCAGAGGGGAGGGGTGTTTTGCCCCCCCCCCCTTATTTTTTATCCTCTTTCTCACCAGGGGGAAGGGGGGGGGGGGTGTTTTGCCCCCCCCCCCTTATTTTTTATCCTCTTTCTCACCAGGGGGAGGGGGAGTGTTTTGCCCCTCCCCCCTAATTTTTTATTCTCTTTCTCACCAAAGAGGGGGGGGGGGGTGTTTTGCCCCCCCCCCATTTTTTATCCTCTTTCTCACCAGGGGGGGGGGGGTGTTTTGCCCCCTTCCTTATTTTTTACCCTCTTTCTGACTTGAAATTGCATGTGATAATGAGGAATTCATATAAAAAAATTGTTAAATTAATTATTATTTAAAGATCGAAGGCTTTTATCGCGATCGCGTTGAGTATTTATGTTAAAACTGAAAATATAAAATTTTTACAATAAAGTAGAGCTAGAGGGAGAGATGACGTGAAATGAGAGTATGGGTAGGGCAAGGGCAGGGCTTTATTGCAATATTTATTAAATTACTTCCAATTTCTCAGCAACAGCATGTTGCCATCATGTGCAGTAGGGGGAAGGAGTTTTTAGAAACAATAGGAAATGATTTAAGATTGCCACTTTTGATATATCAAAATAAAGTTTTAGTCAAAGGGTTGAAAATATTTAAAGGGATAGACAGTTGCTTCTATATGATAAAATTATTTTTTAATTATTTTAAGTCAATTATAAATAACATTAATTGCAACGCTTCAGCCATAAGTTCCTGTAATTTTTAAAACCATTATAACGAGCATTTTGGAATTTATTTAAATATAAATTTTAAAATCCCTCCCCTCTGGTGAGAAAGAGGGTAAAAAATAGGGGGGGGGGGGCAAAAAATAGGGGGGGGAGGCAAAACACCCCCCCCCCCCCTTTTCCCCTGGTAAGAAAGAGGATACAAAATAAGGGGGGAGGCAAAACACCCCCCCCCCCCTCCCCCCTGGTGAGAAATCCCCCCTGGTGAGAAAAAGGATAAAAATAAGGGGGGGGGGCAAAACACCCCCCCCCCCCCTCCCCCCTGGTAAGAAAGAGAATAAAAAATAAGGGGGGGGGGCAAAACACCCCCCCCCCCCCCTCCCCCCTGGTGTGAAAGAGGATAAAAAATAAGGGGGGGGCAAAACACCCCCCCCCCCCCCCCCCCCCCTCCCCCCTGGTGAAAAAGAGGATAAAAAATTGGGGGGGGGGGGCAAAATAACGGGACAAATTTATAATATATTTTAATTTTTTAACACCATTTTTGTATTAAAATATGATTGAAAAATATTGATTAGCATTATAAGGCAGCTACCAACTCTAATAGTAAGCTAAACATAAATTTGCTAAAAACCATGTTTAGTTTAAAACAAGCCTCCTCAATACCACGGTTTATATCAATCCAATCTGCCAAATGCCCGGTTACTTACATCTCACCCAACCAAGCAACCATGGTTGCCAGTGATAGCAACCGGGTTATTAAGCAGCATGGTGCTGGTTATGATGATGGTAATGGGCGAGATGTATGCTACTACCATAGGTTATGGTAGTAGCATTTTGGCATTTTAACAACACTAAAGGTGACAAATTCAAATTTTGTATTTGCAGCAATTTTATGACACCCTAACCCACCAATTTTCCTTAAAACAAATTTTCTAGCTCTAAAAATGTCAATCATGACAATTGTCACCAAGCTAAGGTGACAAACTTATATTTTTATTTGCAACAATTTAATGACACCCTAAACCACCAATTTTCGTTAAAACAATTTATTGTGCTTTATAAACGACTATTATCTATCTAAGCACACATAAAGGGGGCGGGAGTGGAGGAGAAAGAGAGGAGAGTAGGTGAAGGGAGAGAGATATGTGTTAGTAAATATCGCGTACGCAGTATTAACTCTAATGTACTCAGTTTGCCAGACATCGTGGGACGAATTTTGATAAGGAGAAGGGGTTTACGACGCGTATAAATTTGAGTATAAGGGTGTTATAAAAAAATAAAAGAATGGACATATAGATGAAACTTTAAGCTAGATGAATATATTACTACTTTTCACTAAATATTAAAAATGCCGTGGCAATATAGCCTCAAAAAGGCTTAAAAAGGGCTTTTTTGGCACTTTCTACCTTGTATATCTAAAAAAACTATTAATTGTAGAAATAAACTAAAAACATATTATTTTTCAGCGCAAAATTCTCTATCAGAGTTATTGGTCGGACGGCAAGATGTTTTTTTGTAAACCTGTGTAATTAATTTGCAAAAAATTATACATATCTAAATATTAAAATAGCCTAGTCTAAAGTTTATAAATATTCAAGGGTATACTTAAAATGCCCACGACTATAAATAGTTTCCTTAGTAACAATTAACAATTTGAAATGAGAGAAATAGAATTTTAATTTCATGTTAATTTAATAAACATAACATAATTATAAATTAATATAAAACCATAAAAACACAGATTTGTTAATACTTTATAATACACAAAAAATTTATAAGATCTGAAACGGGCGGTATCGTTTCAATTGACAAAAGTTCATTTGTAAAAATCTCTAAATCTCTAAACTCCCGTTCTTTAAAAAAATCGCTTCTGTGCAAAATCTAACATAGTCAAAATCTAATATAGACAATAATTGCTTATGCGCATGCTAGTTTAATAACTTTTTTATGTTTTTAACTCCACAAAATCTAATACAGGCAATAATTGCTTATGCGCATGCGCAGTTATAAGTGTGACTTAAAACCCTCTGCGTTTGGTAAGTTTTCCAATATTATTATCATCAGCGGGTCTTAGTTATTCTATGCACTGCCAGAGCCCGGTAAGCTATATTAAAGTCCATCCCCGGCCTGTTGTTTCCTCTAAAGTAAAAGCTTGCGATTATATTTAGTTAAATAAACGAAACAATGTAATTAAAAGATTATTTTAAGATTACATACAAGAAGAATGTTAATTTTTTTTTAAATGATACCATAAAGCTATATAGCAACTGTTTCTATAAATTGCCCCAATCCCAAATAAAATACCTTACATATTGTATTAAGTTTTGGTTTAAACCTTTTAAATAAAGTTTTATAATTGCTCGCCTTTTTCGCTGCTAGTTAATAAATAACAAAGTTAAAAAATATAAATAAAAAATTGCATAGCAATTAACATATAGCCCAATTAAAAATTTACTTTTAAAAATTAATAAAAATAATTATTATTAATAAAACTGGGATATACTAAATAATCGCTTGGGAGGAACCAAAAGGGCCAGAATTTTTCCCTTGGGGGGAGGGCCGAAGGGGCCAGGATTTTCCCCTTGGGGGAAGTCTTTGCCCCCTTGGCATTGTCTTACTACGTTACTGCTTTTTGTTTATTTAACACTGCCTTGTTGGTGTTTAAATTTTTCTTCACCTTAATAAATAATATATACAATACCTAAACACTTAATACATAGTTGTGTTCTGAATTAATCTTTTTAAGAATAAACGGTAATTGTCACCAGTGGAGTAGCAAGGGGGACTGTGGGGCCCGGGCCCCCCCAAAAGCAAAAACCGGGCCCCATGGGCCCCCCAAGGGAAAATTGGGCCCCTGAGCCCCTTAAGCCATTTTTATATTTTATCTTAATTAAGAAGCCATATGAAGATTATAATTATTTGTTTTGAATAAACTTTTAATCATAATATTACAAATAAAGATGCTGTATAAGATAATAAAGGGTGAAGATATTGTATAAAATTGTTGAGTTGCCATAATTCCATAATTTGATATTAATTTCTTTAATTGAAACCCTTTTTTATAATTAATTTCCACTTTATTTTTATAATTAATTTGTTAAAGCTTAACATGTTTTTAAAGCCCTTAGCTCCAAGCAATAGGTTAAATCAAATAAGTATTTAAATTTTTTTATTATAAGGTCTATATAAATATAATATTAGGTGGAAAAAATGGACCCCTGAATATCTGTGAAAACGGTACTTAGTACTTAGTGTTTTCATAATTCATTTTTATTTTTAGGTGTTGTAAGGGGGGGGGGGGTGTGCAAATATATCTATATTATAATTAGGGGCAATAACTTCTAAATACAACTTCTCGAACGATTTTTAATTTCTTAATTAATTTTTTATATTTTATGGTATAGTTACGCCTTTTGAGGATCTAACCTTTAAAAAGGCCTTTAAATGTTCTCAATGTTTTCCTGATATATATGCTGCCTGAAAATGGTGCCAATATTGCATATTTAAAATTAAAATTTGTTATATATATGGCCAAGATTTTTTGGATAAAATATTTTTATAAAACTATGTTGTATAATTTTTTTACAATTTGTATTATTTTTAAAATGTCAAAGATTTCTTGTCAATATCCCCGTTCCACTTTGTGCCCTTACAATTCATTTATACAAAAACTTATTTTACCATGTGAAATTTTCTATATTGTTTCAACTACATCACTTTGTTTTATTTATGAATAAATTCTATTTATTTATGCCCTATTATAAACATGAGGGTTTGAGTCATACCAGTGTGATATTATTAGAAAAAATACACAAAGTAGTAGCGGAAGTGTAAATTTGTTTAACGTAGGTTTTGGATTGGGGGGGGGGGGGTGCAAACCACAATTTTTTTTAACTTTTAAGGGTTTTGTAGTAATTTTTTTTTGTCCCTCCCTACCTATGCCCATGGTTTTTCCAGCTCAGGTAATACCCCCCCCCCCCCGGGCTCCCCCCTGAAAGAAACCTTGTTCCACTGATATGATTTCGAATATCGCTGAGGGCAAGTTTTTTTTCATATTTGAACATTTGTTGCATTTGCCTCATTTAAACCTAGTTGTAAAATTTTCGCCGTTCCCCCCCCTCCTTGTGGAGCTTTTGCCCCCACTAAACCGAGTTCGAACCTCCGTGACAATATTTTTTGCTGTTATTAACCTAATTTTGCATTCTGCTGTAAGTGACCAATGAAAAAAATGACCACTGACCAAGGTTGTGATTGAAATCTCTTTTAATATTTGGCCCTTATGTGTATATTTTTTTTGATCGTCTGCTGACTGCCTACCAAAATAAAAAATGATCACTGGCCTAAGTTTGAATCTATTTTTTTCTCTCTATATTTAGCCCTTATATAATTATAGGCTATTTGGTGGTCTGCTGACCGCTGACCAATGGAAAATGACTATCGGCCAAACAGTGAAGCAAAATTTTTTTTCTATATTTTTTCCTTATATAATTAAAGGCTACCGTCTGCTGATTGCTGGCCAATATAACAAATGACCATAGGGCAAATGTGATACGTATTTTTTTCTATATTGTGCCTTTATATAATTATACGTGAAAAAAATGAAGTCTTAATATCATAAATCATATAACTTAATGTAAAGGATTTAAATTTTTAAAGTGTTTATTAAAAATATGTTAATTATGTATACTTCCGAATCTAAAATTTTTGCATTTTCAAATAAAATTAATATATTCTCCTTGGTCATAAATTTGTGAAATAAATTATAGAAATTAAGCATTAAAACCATAATTATATGGTATACTAAATGTTATTTAATCATGTGTTGACGTAATCATGTACACTTTATTTTGCCATGAGCTAGTAAATATGAGATTTTATACAAATAAATATAAAATAAATGAGTAAATGCTTCAAAGAATCGATTCATTAGATGTATTTAACGTCTGAAGTTAAATTCGAATATGATTGCATTCGGGGAAGAACCAACCTAAAATGAGAACATAAAATTGTTAAAATATAAAAATAGAATTTAAAGATAAATACAAGATGTATAAATATCTAATGTTATGAATTAGTTTCGTACATTCAAAGATATAGTGCTATTAGCTCCAGCATTATCAATTTGGTAAACGTAATTAATCATATTTCCGAATTTTCTTGCAGATGGCGCTAATGTTATGGTTTTCCTATTTGGTAGCAAAGCTCCTGCATTATCCCGACCTGAGCCGAATTCGACTGGCCCGGCTTCTCCCAAATCGTAGGAAACGACTTTTGGATTTACTTGGTGTTGTAGTCTTACTACACGAGTATTGCCTTCCCTCCACCCTTATCTATCGTCACGATTAATTACGCAGCAAAACCAGCTGCGCTGTGAAGGAGAGCACGGGGCATTGATTCTGTGAACTCTCACACGCACACACAACCCCCCCCCCCCCCATCATCTTTCTCTTATTTATTAGCGTCTGTATACGCATCTTAAGGTATACGCATTTTAATGTATACACATCGCGCTTGCATACGCGTAGTCCCTCTCCCCCCATTGCTATCTACGCGATATATTATAGTAAGATTTTAACACGATTTATTTGTCGACGCGTATATATACATCACGTGTAGATGTAGATATCCATACGCGCGTTTTCATTGGTCAATTATGATCTTTTGTTCACAACATAACATATGATGTTGTCTTTTTCTTCGGATATAATTAATATTTATTCCTACGTTTTGCTAATATCTTTCTTAATATCTCGCGGTTCTATGGGGGCGATTATATTATAAATAAAGGATAAATTATGAGTAAAGTAATTGTAAGGTAAGAAACAAACATTGTCTTTATAATAATAAATTTAATAACCATCTTAATTATACGTAATTCTGTTTAATCAATTGTTTTAACTTTGGTTATTACACTTGGAAAACTATATAACAATAAATTTATATTGAGATAATTAGGTATTGAGCTAAAACATATAATACAATTAGATATATTGGTTTCAATTAATATTAATATAAGATGAATATAACTTACATATACGTTTGCCCGCTAGTGAACTTAAAGACATTGTCCCTAAGCAATCATTAAGGGTGATGAAATTGTCTTGACTGATTGGGAAGACTAAAATGTAACACATAAATCATAGTATTTATCAAAAGAATAAAATTATCAAAAATCAATTTTGAAATCTTTGAAAACTTACTTTTTGAATAGGAGAAAGGTGTGAGGGGATTATTTATTCTTCTACCATTCAACATCATTTCACAGCCTAGTAACAAATTGATATAAAATCAAATAGTTGACTTAAATAATTCTTACATTCGATTTTAGCTCCTAATGCAAAAAGGATGGCAATTAGCAATATTTTAGAAACCATGGTAATATGTATTTTCAAGCGAGGAGATATCCAAAGAAAGTTATAGAGAGAAAATAACTAGTGAATAAATCTAGCAAATTAAGGAGCATTTATATATGTGGAAAGTGTAAAATTTTTTCCTGTAGGACGACTCTTAAAAGATAGAATATCTCGTGGATTGGGAATTATTCATTTATAATTTTACAATATTTTTATTAACATTTTAAACACATACATATTGTTTACAGCATCGGTAAAAAATTCAAAAAAATATTGAAATAAAAAAGTACTGGCCCGGGCCGAGCTCGGGGTTTGTACAAAATACGTTTATTATTTTAATGGGCCCAGGTCGGGCCGGGCTTTTAAATTTTTATAACGGGCGCTCCGACCTAAACAGGCCGGTGCAGGCTAACAGGTATAGCAGCATTTATTAAAAGTGTTAAAAATATTACTTTAGGGCATTAAAGGATGGAGTTGAGCGGACATAAGATCCTCAAACTTGAGAGCCATTTACCGGATTTATTAGCCAATGAAAATTAGGTTTAACGTAATGTATTCTCGCACCAAGGGCCTCACACTATATAGCATAGCGTTTGCATGCTTTAATGATTTCGCCCCTAGCTACTTCATGGAGCTGAAAACTATGGCGCATAGTCAATTCGAGGCGCTATACATGTTGGCACAATTATTTCGTCTTCTACTGGCCTAGAATAATGTTTTTAACACCTGTAACAAATGCTGTCACTCATGTGACATTCATTAATAAGACTGATGATTACAATATAAATATATGCTATGTATTACAAAAACCATGTATTTTGTAAATATTGTCTATTTAAGATTATATAGGAACCGCAAAATTATGATATAAAATTGTTAATTCATAATTGGCAACATAGTATACAGCCTATGTATATAGCGTCATTATAAATTTACCTTTTAACCAGTTTTGCCAAGTCAATATTGATAGATAGCAACCACGACATTAAGCCCGATGCTCTATTAAATATTTAATCATGTCATTTGATTCGGATGACGTATATACCTTTAAAATAGTTTGTTCAAATATTGACAAATTACACTTTCCACATATATAAATGCTCCTTAATTTGCTAATTTATTCACAAGATATTTTCTCTCTATAACTTTCTTTGGATATCTCCTCGCTTGAAAATACATATTACCATGGTTTCTAATATATTGCTAATTGCCATCCTTTTTGCATTAGGAGCTAAAATCGAATGTAAGAATTATTTAAGTCAACTATTTCATTTTATATCAATTTGTTACTAGGCTGTGAAATGATGTTGAATGGTAAAGGAATAAATAATCCCTTCACACCTTTCTCCTAATCAAAAAGTAAGTTTTCAAAGATTTCAAAATTGATTTTTGATAATTTTATTCTTTTGAAAAATACTATGATTTATGTGTTACATTTTCGCCTTCCCAATCAGTCAAGACAATTTCATCACCCTTAATGATTGCGTAGGGACAATGTCTCTAAGTTCACTAGGGGGCAAACGTATATGTAAGTTATATTCATCTTATATTTTAATATTAATTGAAACCAATATATTTAATTGTGATATATGTTTTAGCTCAATACCTAATTATCTCAATATAAATTTATTGTTATATAGTTTTCCAAGTTAATCAAAAAGTAGTTTCCTACGATTTGGGAGAAGCCGGGCCAGTGGAATTCGGCTCAGGTCGGGATAATGCGGGAGCTTTGCTACCAAATAGGAAAACCGTAACATTAGCGCCATCTGCAAGAAAATTCGGAAATATGATTAATTACGTTTACCAAATTCATAATGCTGGAGCTAATAGCCCTATATCTTTGAATGTACGAAACTATAACATTAGATATTTATACATGTTGTATTTATCTTTAAATTATATTATTATATTTTAACTTTTTTTTCTAATGTTAGGTTGGCTCTTCCCAGAATGCAATCATCTTCGAATTTAACTTCAGACGTTAAATACATCAGATGAAGCGATTCCTTAAAGCATTTACTCATTAATTTAATATTTATTTGTAGAAAATCTCATATTTACTATCTTATGGCAAAATAAAGTGTACATATTGTAATTACGTCAACACATGATTAAATCACATTTAGTCCATTTAGTATACCATTTAATTATGGTTTTAATGCTTAATTAATTTAAAATTTATTTCACAAATTTATGACCAAGGAGAATATATATTTATTTTAATTGTCATTGAAATGCATTAATTTTAGATTCGAAAGTATACATAATTAACATATTGTTAATAAACACTTTAAAAATTTAAATCCTTTACATTAAGTTATATGAACAATGATACTAAGAATTTATTTTTTTGGTTTAATTATATAAAGGCACAATATTATAAAAAGATTTTATATCACACATTGGCCAGTTTGTAATTTTTTCCATTGGTCTTCAGTCTGCACACGGTCAAAAAGCGCATAAATAAATTCTGGCCAAATATAAAAAAAATAAAAATAATTGATTCACATTTTGGCAAATGATCATTCTTTTCAGCAGTTAGCAAACGGTCAAAAAGAATATAAATACGTAAAGGCCAAATATTAAAAGAAATTTCTAATCACAACTTTGGCCAATGGTCATTTTTTTCATTGGTCACTTACAGCAGAATGCAAAATTTTGGTTAATAACAAAAAGCAAAAAATGTTATTCTCACGGAGGTTCGAACTCGGTTTAGTGGGGGCAAAAGCTCCACAAGGGGGGGGGGGAACGGCGAAAATTTTACAACTAGGTTTAAATGAGGCAAATGCAACAAATGTTCAAATATGAAAAAAAAACTTGCCCTCAGCGATATTCGAACTCATATCAGTGTAGGCAAAGGCCCTTGTAAGGAGGGGGGATGTTGCCACCGGGTATCGTGCTCAGGATGGCTTAATAGAAATCCCAAGCGGTGGCAGTGGTAAACATGACGAAATAGGGGCAAACAAGAAAACGCGGAAATTAGTAGGGGGGCACTGTTAAATAAAACAAAGTGGAACAATAAAAAAGGCCGGAGGCCAAAATTTGCAGTGGTCAACACGACAACCCCTCGCCGACTCAGCGAAGAGGGGCAAAAGCAGAAAAAAAGGATAATAAAAAAAGTGGGACGTTACGATACGTTACAGTAAACAAATGAAAGTGAGCTCACAAATTGCATGGCAATTAAAAAAGGTAATTATACACGATAAAAATATATAATGTATTACTGGGTTGTTATTTTCACTACTGTCAATTTTTATATAAAAAAAGTCAATTGGGTTAGCCAATGACTATAAATTTGTAAAATGTTAAGTAGCTTTGTAGCATTACCTTTTTTAAAAGAAGAAGATGTAAAAACACAACATTTATGTTTGGTAGATGAGTTACAAAATATGAATGACCCTCTATTAGACACATATATGGAGTATATCGAAGATACATGGGTTGTTAAGGAGCTAGATTTAAGTATGAAATGTGGGAAAGATTTGAAGAGGAGAATTCTAATAATCATGAAGGGTTTCATAACAAATTAATAATTTCATAATATCTTCCCACCCAAACATATATCAATTTATTGATTACCTTAAAGATGTAAAAAGAGATAATAATTAAATTTAAATAGAATCATTAAGGGAAATTATAAAGCCAAAATCCAAGAAGGATTTAGATAAATATAGATGTATCAGCACTTTAAAATTCCATTACAAAAACAAGGAAGGAAAGAGACTTATATATAAATGTTTACACCTAATTAATTATGTACCTTTACAATTATAAATGAATGCCTTTTTTATGTATATAGACAACATAAACATTAAAATCATTTTATAAATGAGTCTTTTATTATAAGTATATAGAAAACATCAGGATAATCAAAAACATAATTTCATAGATATCTTATAATTTTACCATACAAAAAAACATTTGTTAAATTCTGATGAACTTTAGTGAATTTTGATAAATTGTGACGAAATTAGATCCTATTTCTGTGCCACTTTGACCGGTTCCCATCTCGCCTGTGAAAAAACGGGGTTTCAAATACCTAAGCCTGAAGTTTGGAGTTAAGGTTTTTTTAAACCTCGGGGTTTTAAAATACCCTAACCTCAAACCTCTTAGGTCAGCCTTGGGTTTTGCAGCAACCTAGGGGTTTTCCCAAAACCCCAACCTAAAATTTTGGGCTAGATTTAAACTCTAGCCCAAAACCTTAGGTCGGAATGAATCCCAAATCCTATCCTTAAGGTTGAAACAGGTCGCCTTGGGGTTTGCAAACATATGGTATAGTTTTTTTTAATATCAAAATATTGTGACAAAGGTATAGTCGATGAGCATTTTTTTTATTAACCTTTAACAGAAATTAATTATTTTAATTTCACCCAATAGTAAACCTCTCCTTTTATTAAACACCATTTATTTGTAAATTCGTAGATATTATTTGTGATTATGGAATAACCTTTCTTTTTTGAAATTAGTTTATATCATTTGTAGTTTCAGAATAAATAACGTGGGCTATTTTGTAAAATATAAAATGAGATCTTCAGCTATCCGTATTCCTATCCATTATACTTAAATCAACGTCTTCGGTCTTTTTTGACAACAAAGCGAACACATCGCTAGGAAGATTAAATTACACGGTTCAACAAGAAAAATCAACCGGCAAACTGTTTGCAGATTTTGGCAGAGTTGGTGAACACAAATATGTCTTTAATTTTTTCTCTATATGTCAAGTTTTTTAGATATTCGATGTCAAAGTTCCCAAAAACGCGATTTTAGCGTTTTTCAAACGTCAATAACTTGCAAATTAGTCGGTAAAAATTTTGTTTATAGATTTAATTCGTAGATATATGGGAGAGAAATGTATTCACTATTTTTTTTTATCCTAGCACTTTTACTTTTTAAATTATATACAAAATTAACTATCCCTATCTTTTACATTGACAAATTACACCAGACTTGAGGGCGCCCTCTCTTCTCTTCAACACTAGGAATTAAGTGCGTGTTGTAGTTTGTGTTGTTGTTTATCTACTCTACTACTACTATTACCAAAACAACAACACGCACTTAATTCCTAGTGTTGAAGAGAAGGGAGGGCGCCCTCAAGTCTGGTGTAATTTGTCAATGTAAAAGATAGGGATAGTTAATTTTGTATATAATTTAAAAGGTAAAAGTGCTAGGATAAAAAAAAATAGTGAATACATTTCTCTCCCATATATCTACGAATTAAATCTATAAACAAAATTTTTACCGACTAATTTGCAAGTTATTGACGTTTGAAAAACGCTAAAATCGCGTTTTTGGGAACTTTGACATCGAATATCTAAAAAACTTGACATATAGAGAAAAATTAAAGACATATTTGTGTTCACCAACTCTACCAGAATCTGCAAACAGTTTGCCGGTTGAATTCACAAGTCCATTATTTGTTGACCAGTGTTATTAGTGTCGAGATTTGATTACAAATGATGATACCTAAAGACTTAGGAAAAAATACATACATGTTGTTTATCTTATTAAAGAGAGCTTATAACCTAACTGTTATGACTGGGAATATTATTCAATCTACGTTACGAAGGTATACAAAAATAGTAAATGGCTAAATCGAGTATATCGAACGAATATATAAGTTACAAACAATTAACGGTAATTTGATTGACACTCGAGGCATTACCACTAACTTCTACACTTCGGTAATTAACGTATCCCCGGAGGTACTTCGCACTCCAATTACCTCTCTACAGTTCCCCCCTTTTCACAGACAAAATCCTTAAGGAATGCTGGCGGTTTCCGACTACGCTGCGGGTACCTAGGTTCTTCTCTAGGCGTTCTTTGGTTTTGAATTTGTTCCCTTGTAGCACTTGTTCCCCGGTTTTGCATTTGTTCCCTTGGAGCACTTGTTCCCGCTTCCCTTTCTGATTATATCCTTTGCGGCCACCCGTTCTCTTGTCCACGTGTGGTCCAATCCAGGATTTCCCGTTTCCTTACTTGATCCATGTCGGTGGTGCTCTCTTTCTTGTGCCTATACATCGTAGGAACGACTAGACACCTGCACTGCCCGGCCCGCGGGCCGGGATTGAACGGGCTTCTGCTTAATTGTAAAACAACGGGCCGGGCCTGGACGGGCCGTAATATTACTTAACAGGCTCGGGCCGGGCCTAGCTATTCTTAAGGCCCGTTAAAAGCCCGTTACAGAATTAATTAGATTTAGTATAAAAGAGGGTATTTTTATGATGTTCTAATTATATTTATTTTATGTATATAATTTAATAAGGAAAGTTAAATTTTATTTTATCTTAGTTCATTAATTCATCAACATCTCAACCCCCATTATAAACGTTAAAGATATTCATACCATTGCGATCCCATGGCCGTAGCCAATACAGGGGGGCAGTTTAAGTAAAGCAAAAAATGTTTTTTAGATTCTGCATTTTTGGATTTGGAGGGGGGGGGCATCTTCCCATCCTTGCCTCCCCATTTATACCCTCTAGCAATATAGCAATAATGAGCGAATTAATTTAATATTATGTAAGATCCTTTTTATATATACTCATTAACAAATTTAAAAATAAATTTTGAAATTTATTTCTTCAAGTTACTTTATAAAATATCACTGTTTTCATTTCTTTTAATAACCTATAAATTAAAAATGGTGGAAAAGCAAAAAAGCCAAGTAACTTTATTAAAAACATTATAACCTTTAAAAGGGTTTTAAAAATCTATTTGGCTTATATAGTTATATGTATCCCGAAGTGCCACATTAAAATAAATTTTCCCTGTAGGTCGCCTCTTAAAAAATAGAAGATCTCGTCTGATCGGGAATTCTTTATTTATTATTTTTACAATATTTTTATTAACATTTTTAACACATTATTGTTTACCCTATGGGTAGAATTAAAGAAAAAAAAATTTTACGGGCCCTGGGCCGGGCTTTGTATAAGATTAACGGGCCGGGCCGGGCTTTTTAATTTTTATTACGGGCGGGCCGACTGATCTAAACAGGCCCGTTGCAGGTCTTTAGGAACGACTACCGTGCTTGGCTTTTATCGTGCCTTCTACCCATTTGCTTGGTCCCGAATACATGCGTACCCAAACCATGTCTCCTACGTTGAACATCCGCGGGTTTCCGGTCTCTAACCATTAGTTTCCCTCAATACCTCCAATTTGGTTCGCATACGCCTTTTGAGCATCACCTCCGCTGGGCTTTTATTGGTTGTGGGGTGTTTTGTTCTGTAGTTTTCCAAAAATCTACTTAGCCCTACTTCCACGTTTCTAATAATGGCTTCTTTATTTAATCGTACATACATTTCTGCCAGACCGTTAGACGCAAGATGATGGTAAGGGGCTGTCCATCGCTTAATCCCTCTCATCTTGCAAAAATTTTGTAATTCCTGCCCTTTGAATTGCGAGCCGTTATCTGATATTAAACATGGTGGATTTCCAAATCTAGCAAACGTTTCAGCAAGTTTTTTTTACAATGGTGGTCGATGTGGTGTCTTCGAATTTAAACACCTCTACCCATTTCGAGCTATTGCCCACCATGACCAGGTATGACTTACCCTTGAGAGGACCCATAATATCCATATGTACTTGAACCCACGGTCTATGGCTAGGTTGACACTCTATCAACGGTGCCTTCTTCGCCGCCGCGGCAGTGTAATTGCAATTCCGGCAACCTTTCGCTACGCTCAATAAGTCATCGTCGAGAGTAGGCCACCATTTATACTGTCACGTCACTTCTTGCATTCGCTTGATACCCACGTGGCCCCTATGTAGTCTTTGGAGTACCGCTCCTCTTAACTTAGCCGGAATTAATATTCGTCGCTCTTTGTAAAATATTATGTTTTTTGTTTCATGTAACTTTGGCAGGTGTTTTTCGTAGGAGCGTTTTAGCCCATAAGTGACCACTGTGATTTGTTTACCTCTAATCCACTCTTTTAACTGACGTAGACCCGGATCGTCCAAGGTGTGTTGTCTCACCACGTCCAATGATATAGATGGATTTGTCGAGTCTTCTGGCATTTCCTCGCTAACATGATACGCGTGTTCGTTCGGTTTTCTAAACAAAAATTCTGCCGCGTTTTTGGATCCCTTGTTGTACTCAAACTTGGTCGTGTCCTGATACCATTAGCGCCCACTTAATTAGACGTGGCGACCATTGTTCCTTGCCCCTTGTGCTCTAATCAAATATATATACTAGCGGTCTATGATCCGTCATAATAGTAACGCTTCGTCTTTATATATATTCATTGAACTTTTTTAGTCCATAGACCACCGCCAGCGCTTTCCCGTTCGATCGTCGAATATCGGCTTTCACTATCGTTTAACGCTCTTGAAGCATAGGCCACCACTCTCCAATTCCCTCGTTGCTGTAAGATAGCCCCTAATCCTGTACCATAGGCGTCTACGACCAGGCCAGTCTCCAAATCTCCATTAAAGTATGCTAGCACGGGTACCTTCGTTAGCACGGACTTAATAGCGTCAAATGCGACTTGTTGTTCTCCACCCCAGTGGAACGTGACGTTGTTTTTATGAGTTTTAGAATAGGGTGCACGATTTTGGCATAGTTCTTAATAAACTTTGAAAAATATGTTGTTAACCCCAGAAACGATTTTATTTCATTTTTGTTTGTTAAACTTTTCCATTGCGTGACTAGTTCGGCTTTATTGTTGTTTATTTGAATCCCCTTGTTACTAATTAAGTATTCCAAAAATGTTACTTCCTTAGCCCACAAAATGCTCTTGGATATGTTTGGCACGAACCCCCACTTTCGTAACGTTTCTAGTACCTTGAGTAGCCGCTCGTTGTGGATTTCTTCCGTTTTCCCTGCAATTAGTATATCTTCAATGTATACCGCTACTCCCTCCATACCTCCTAATATTTAATCCATTGTTTTTTGGAAAATAGCCGCGGCACAGTTTAAGCCAAAAGGCATACGGTTAACTTTAAATAAGCCCATGTGCGTAGAGATCGTCAATCGTTAGCTCGTCTCTGGACCTAATTCTAGCTGTAGGTACGCTTTAGTTAGGTCCAGCTTAGTAAAACAACACGCGTTATCGAGTTTATTTAACAAATCATCGATTTTGGGTAAGGGGTACAACAAACCTTGTGCGTATTTATTTATCGTAAACCGTTAATCAATGCATAATCGTAAACTCCCACGGCTTTTTTTACGGGTCCCACTGGACTGGCCCATCTTGAGGAATCGATTGGTTCTATTACCCCGTCTCTGACCCATTTATTCAGCTCTTCTTAGACTTCTTTCTTCCAAGTCATCGGCACCTTTTAACGGTACTTTCACCATTATTCCCTTGACTGCTTTTGGGAATTCGTTTAGCTGGCCATTCCATTGCTTCATAACGTGCTGGATCGCGGACTTGGTCTCCTTCGGTCTTTCCACGTAATTGACCGCGAACCGTTCCGCCCTAGCTCTCTAGTTCCAACGTATTCGTCGCCAAATTTCGGGCTCAAATTCTTGGATCCAATTGATCCCGCACAACGGCGGCCCAGCTACGTCTGCTAACAATAACGACAGCTGTTTTCTCGTGTTACACATTCGAACATCGGCTTGCACTTTGACTACAATCTTTATTTCCTCGTGGCCATATGCGTAGACAGTCGGGACGGGCTTTTTATTGCGTGGGATCTTCTTCGCCCATCTTCGCGCCGGTACTATCGATACCGTAGCGCCCGTACCGAAGATACATTGGAACAACTCGTTATTAAAGTATATATCTACTGTTAACATATCTAAAGCATGGTTTAACCTGGGAATCCGGACCGGTCCGATCCACGCTTCTCGTCTCGCGACTACGCTCCACGCCTCTTCGGACCCTTCCTGCAAGGTGCTTAGCTCCCCCCCCCATTAATCGTCTCGGCCTTAACGCCAGCTCTCGTAGGCGGTCCCATTTGAGGTCATTTCCTGCCAACAGCCTTGCCTTTAAGCTTCTATCGCGTAATCCTATAATGAATTGGTCAACAATTCTGTTCTGCAATTCTTCGTTCCCGAAGTTGCAGCTGTTACCTCCGGCCTTGAGTCTATTTGCGTACGCGTCTATCGTCTCTCCCTGGCCTTGTCGAACCTTTGCGAATTCATACCTCTTTGCCCTCGCGCATGAATTCATCTTGAATAAATTACTTAGCCGATTATTAGCATCTTCATACGTAATTCTTGTCAAATCGTGAGGTCTATAGTCCTCTAATATGGAATTCCTCCCCATCAAGGTTGGTTTATAGTAGAGCCGCTTTTTGCTCGTCTGTCTGAGGCTTATTGCTCCTTAGGAGTAGCTCAAATTGTGTTATAAAAGCGTCGATGTTTTCCGTTATTTTATACTTATGCATCTCCGCGTAGGTTTCTACTTCACGTCGCCACTGTTATGACTGGGAATATTATTCAATCTACGTTATGAAGGGATACAAAAATAGTAGGTGGCCAAATCGTGTATATCGAACGAATATGTAAGTTACAAACAATTGACGGTAACTTGATTGACACTCTAGGCATTACCCTTAACTTCCACACTTCGGTAATTAACGTATCACCGGAGGCACTTCGCACTCCAATTACCTCTCTACATTAACATCCTGCAAATTTTAATTATCATACTTAAAAAGAAATGTATTCATGTTGCTATAAGCGGCTAATAAAAATTTAATATTGGAATTTAATTAAAAACTATTGTGGGGAGTTTAAAATAATAGGATCAAAAATGTATTACATCACGGGTTCGCACTAAGTCACTTTTACACAACAGAGCACTTGACATTATCGCGAGGGTGTCCATAACCCATCTCTTACTATATGCTTGAAGACGAACGATAACGAAGGATTTTGGGGAGCGGAAATAATAAAAACCGATGTCAGGATATTTCGTGAAAATTAAAAACATTATATTTAAAATAAATGTCTCAGGTCCCTTTTCGTATCGTTGCGGTCTATGAGGGGCTGATACAGAAACATATGGTTGGCTAAAGTTTAAATAAACCCATTACTGATCTAACCTTAGCCCGAACCCCTTATAAACTTTAATGTCTGGCGACCGAGTAAAAAGGGCTGAGCGAAGGATTTAAAATAACTTTATTTACGCTAATACGTCTAAATATTTAAAATTAAAGGCGATTTACAATTAAAGTGATCGGCGACGGTAAAATTATAATGTTCCGTAAAAATTACAATAAAAGGGGGAAGATGTAGGGATTGGGGACAATTACAAGGATTTAGGAAGAGTACAAAGTTTTGGAAAAATTTAGACTGAATTATTGACATGGGATTTCGCTTTTATAGCTATTGAATCTTCCCAGGGTGGTGGACTTGATTGAACGAGCAATGTACGGGAAATCTTCAGACGGAGCTGCAAAAATGAGTTCCATATGTGGCTGGGTTAAAAATTAAAATAAAAAGTAATTAAAAAAAGAAAGCGTCAAAGAAAATTAGCCACTTCCGCGTCTAGGTTAACCCGCGGTAAAAATGCCTTTTTTTGACCAATTCCTTTTTTTTAATTATAAGGATTGCAGAACCGTTCTTTAACCCTTTTACATTAATATTAATAAAATAAATCTAAGTAAGATCAAAGTATACCGCGGACATTAAAACGCGATATGCCAACATATGGTTACGTGGTATGCACGTATACCACACGTTTCCCTTTTATTGAGAAGTCGAAGGGCCAGGGCTGTCCAAATTCAGGGTGTCCATAATCACCCCGGACTCCAGCTCTGTGATATCGTTGGGTTGGGTTGCCTTTCCCAAACCGGTTTTTAATTTTAAGCACATTGGGGGCAGGTGTTTGGCCTTACACCCCCAACACTTCTTTCTTTTCAAGATCGGAGGACGGAGTAACGGTGGATTCCCAGATACGTTTCGTCGTTGCTCCCCGCTCGTATATCCGTTTCTTCTGACCGCAGCCCCCTCCTGTCTTGGTCGTCTTGGAGATCTTGGGCGTTGTGGATACGACCTCCCGACCTGGCCTGGCGGACCCAGAGAGTGCGTCAAGCTTAATAATCTTGCACTTTCGTCCGTCTCCACTTTGATTAGAATGTATACTGGAACTCTTTCGTTCCTTGATGCCGTAGATGTCACTTCCAAATCTACGTCGCACCAAGCAGCATTAATTCTCATCTGAATAGCAATAAACGTTGAACATAATTATATAGCATCAAACAATTTTAATTGTTAAGCATGCCTAATTTCAAATTTATTTTCCTTTAAGTCCTTAACTTTGTAGATTTTAATACCTAACTGTTCAATAATTACACCTAACACCCATTTAGGTTTACCCAAATAGTTTCGATACCAAACTCTTTGGTTTGCCTTAAACTTTGGCACACTAATACTGGGCGATGTTTGGTGTTCAGTGAACTTTAAAAAGTCGGGTGGGTACCTTAATTTACGATTCAAAAACTCATAGCTAACCGGAGCACGATTAGGATACCGTGGTGACATATTGTGATAAAGTTTAGATAACCACGTTCCGTCCTTCGTTACTTTAGCTATGTTCAACCATTTTTTAACAATACCTACATACCTTTCTACCTGCCCATTAGAGCTTGGATGGTACGGTGGAGTTAAAATATGGTTAATTTTATATTTTAAACAAAATTGTTTAAATTCGTTGCTAACAAAAGCTTTACCATTATCCGTAACAATTATTTCTGGAAACCCGTAATTCCCTATCAATTCCTTTAAAATTGTAATTGTTACACTACTTGATATATTTGATATAATTTTAAATTCCGTCCAACCGGAAAACGCATCTACTATTAAGATGTACCGTTTTTTTATCTAATTCGAAAAAATCTATGTGTATACGCTCCCATGGAAAATTAGGACGAGGCCACCTAGATTTTTTATTTTTACGCGGCATCGGTGCATCAAGCTTACAAAGCTCACACTGCCTTACGAATTTTTGGATGTCTTTAGTTAATTGCGGCCACCAGACGTATTGTCTGGCCAAGCCTTTCATTTTAACCATCCCACAGTGTCCCTGATGTAATATTTTTAGCACTTCCTGACGAAGCTTAATCGGTACCACTAACCTTTCATGCTTTTTAAGAACATTATTTTCTACATATAATTCGTTCATAACATGTTTAAAAGGGGTGGGTACATTAATTTTATCGTCTAAACCTGCCAAAATATCTTTTACTTTACATAATTCAGGATCCGCATTACTTTCATTAACAATCTCGTTTAAATCTAAAATATTTAAAGCATTGATTACATGTCCTCCTATTATATCACAAGACAAAGGTAAATCATCGGTCTCAATGGTATCTGCGCCCAAACGCGATAGTACATCAGCCAAATGATTGTCCTTTCCCTTGCCGTATTTTAGGGTTAATGTAAAATTTCCCAACATTACAAGCCAACGTTGTAACCTAGGAAACATTAATAGTTCGGCGTTCGCCTTTTTAAATAAAGCAAGAAGCGGCTTATGATCTGTAACTACAGTAAACGATTTGCCAATTAAATATTCGCGACATCGTTGTAAACCGTAAATCATCGCTAATGCCTCGCGCTCTATAACAGAATATCCCACCTCCGTTTTATTTAATTTAAGCGAAAAATACAAAACTGGATGCTCCATTCCATCCTCAACCTGACATAATGCGCCTCCAATACCAATATTAGACGCATCGACCCTTAGTATATGTTGTTTATTAGGATCAAAACATCTTAAAATGGGTTTTTTAAGCAAGATATTTTTCAAAAAATCAAATTTTTCAATATCACTTTTACTCCATTTAAATATGATGTCTTTTTTTGTCAATTCGTATAATGGTCCAGCATATTCAATGTAATTATTTATAAATTTACTGTAATAATTCATTAAACCCATAAATGACGATAGTTCCTTTTTATTTGCAGGTAACTTAACATTTTTAATGGCTTCTATCTTGTCATATTTTGGTTGAATATTACCATTATTTAAAATATGTCCTAAATAGACAATTTGTTCAGTCCCAAAAACACATTTTTTAGCTGAAACTTTTAAACCTTTTAGACTAATTAAATTCAAGACCTGAACAAGACGCAAATCATGCTCTTCTTTCGTTCGTCCCGTTATTAATATATTGTCCAAATAAAATATTATACAGCCTAAATTACTAAAAATCGACGCCATAGCACGCTGAAAAATAGCTGCTGAAATGCTTAAGCCAAAAGGTAGCCTTTTAAATTTAAAAAGTCCGGCATCAGTATTAATTGTTAGGAGCCGCGATGACTTTTCATCTACCTGTAATTGCAAGTAAGCGTTGGCAAGGTCAATTTTTGAGAAAAATTTAGCGCCTAATAATTTAACAAAAATAATTTCTAATCTTGGCAATGGGTATTTTACCTCAATGATACATTTGTTTACCGTGATTCTATAATCAGCACAAACCCTAACTGTACCGTCAGTCTTCCTGACCGGTACCAAAGGTGTAGCCCATTCTGAATAGCCAATAGGTTCAATTACGTTATCCTTTACAAATGTTTTAATTACTTCGTCGACCTTATTTTTCAAAATTAAAGGTACGCGCCTGGCAGCACAAAATTTAGGAATTGCATTTAAATTAACTCGAACCGAAAATATTTCGTCATTTAAGCATCCTAAACCAGGTTCAAAAATTTTAGAGAATTGGTTTTTTATATTATCAATTTTGGTGTGCCATGTTGTGACCAAATTAGGCTTTGCCCCCAGGTTAGCTAATTTATGGCATGTGGGTTCCAGAGGTACCCCGCACTGTAAATCGGCATGAAAAATGGGTCGTTCTTGGCAGACGGGACCTCCCGAGTTATCTGATCTATGGGCTATGCGCCCTAAATCAGAATGAAAAACGGGTGTGAAATCCCTGCACTGTGAACTACCTGACAACGCCTTCGACATCACCATGGACTTAACATCAACCTTGAAAATTTCGCGGGCATTTTTTTATTACATAATTCCCACCATTGAATTTGGGGCCCAATTATCCTAATCCAGGACCAGCCCATTATATTATCGACATTCTCTTTAATAATATATAAATCCAATTCAACCACAAATCCTGCCACTTTAACTAAAACATTAATCCTACCCAGGACAGTAATGAAAGTATTATCAACTTGTTTTGCAATTATATTGGCAGTTTCCAAATCACGGTTGGGCCAAAAAATTTTAAATGTTTTAAAACTAATAATTGATATTGCGGCGCCAGTATCTAATATAAATTTTATCTTAAAATTATCGACATCTACTGTCACTAAAGGTGAAGCTGACGAATTTAAAATTTTATTTATATCTACCATGCGCATATCTATATAATTTGAATTATCCTGCACTAGTCAATCAAACACAGCCTGCCCATTGGCAGCTGTTTGCGCTTGATTGACATGTCCCCTGCATTTATAACAAAATTTCCCGTCCGCAACCTCTTTCGTGTTATAATTATTTGAAGTTGTTGGTGCGTTAAAACTGGGGAAGTTTTTGTGGGTAAATCTATGGTCTGTGTAGGGTTTATTGGGGTGCGCATAATTACTAAAATTATTTCTCGGGCCGCGTTGTGCAAAATTTTCCGAAATATATCTGAAATTTTCATTATTACGCCTTTTAAAGTATTTATTATCACAATCTTTCTTAAGGTGTCCCCGTTGCCCACATCCGTAACACCTTATATTAGACTTGAGATTAGACTTAAGTAAAAAAACCTTTTCTACTCTTTTCAATTTATACAAAACAAATAAAATTAGTACGGTTAAAATTGATATATATATAAGTAATTTGTCCGCGCACAAATAATTAAAAAAATTAATGCCAATCGACGGTGGCGTGTAAAAACCAAACATTATAAATTACCAAATTCAATCCAAACGATATTAAGATCAATTTAACTAAATAATTTAAATAGAAAAATTTAATCAAACCAAGCAATCTAAATTAATTAAATTAAATAATTTAAATAGAAAATCAAATTTAATTAAACAAAGCAATTTAATCAAAATTAATTAAGTAATTTACCAAAAGTTTGCGTTTAATTAAAAAAAAAAAATTAAAATTAAACAAGAGCAAATTAATTATTACAACGTATACAGTAACCATTTTATTAAACATAGACGTATATAATAGTTATTCAATGTAATTATTGTTATCAACAATATGATTATCAAACATAAAAACCCTTTATCCATTATTATGCATTATTTAATTTTTTTACAATAGAAATTTTCACTAATTTTATTCCAACATTTTAATAAAACAAATACTAATTTTACGTTAATATTTAAATATAAAATATTTTTACTTACAATCCCTTTTTTTTAAGAAGAGGGCGAATCTGACACCAATGTAATGTCTAGCGACCGAGTAAAAAGGGCTGAGCGAAGGATTTAAAATAACTTTATTTACGCTAATACGTCTAAATATTTACAATTAAAGGCGATTTACAATTAAAGTGATCGGCGACGGTAAAATTATAATGTTCCGTAAAAATTACAATAAAAGGGGGAAGATGTAGGGATTGGGGACAATTACAAGGATTTAGGAAGAGTACAAAGTTTTGGAAAAATTTATAAGGACTGAATTATTGACATGGGATTTCGCTTTTATAGCTGTTGAATCTTCCCAGGGTGGTGGACTTGATTGAACGAGCAATGTACGGGAAATCTTCAGACGGGGCTGCAAAAATGAGTTCCATATGTGGCTGGGTTGAAAATTAAAATAAAAAGTAATTAAAAAAAGAAAGCGTCAAAGAAAATTAGCCACTTCCGCGTCTAGGTTAACCCGCGGTAAAAATGCCTTCCTTTGACCAATTCCTTTTTTTTAATTATAAGGATTGCAGAACCGTTCTTTAACCCTTTTACATTAATATTAATAAAATAAATCTAAGTAAGATCAAAGTATACCGCGGACATTAAAACGCGATATACCAACATATGGTTACGTGGTATACACGTATACCACATAAACTTATAGGTATATTTAATCCTACCTCTAAATTTATCAGTCTAATAAAGTCCAAAAAAATAGCTCAAGCAAAATAGAAGTACATTCATAGACTAATAAAACCAAAGACTGCCGAACAGCTGATAATTTTTTAGCAAATACAGCAAGCTACATTTTGTGGGAGCCAAACAATAGAATTCAGCAAAATTTATTGTTCTAATTTACTTATTTAATTTATAAATTAAGCTATTAGTCTTATTTATTTTCTTCATTATTATATCGTGGAGAAGTATAAATATACCTGTGGTTGAGTTTTTCCTACAAAATGGCATTTGGTGTCTGGATGATTTTAATAATTAAAATCAGCTGTTCGGTAGTCTATGGTTTTATCAGTCTATGAGTACATTTGAAGTATGTATGTATGTATGTATTTGCCCCGATGACATTCAAAAGCTTAGCTAAATCGGCAAGCTAAGATTGAGTCCCATCTGACACCTATGCGGTTCGGGCCACGATAACCAGAGGTTACGTGTTCAATTGTTAGTAGGTTAGTGGTTAGTGTGTTAGTATATGTATATATACAAATGGATTAGTATGTTAGTAGTCAAATATATATATATATATATATATATTAGAATGAATACGATATTCTCTTGACAGAGTGAACGGGATGTGGCGCTAGGGAGGACGAAAATTAGTATTTATCTCGTCACGGGAGGGTACGACTTGGGAAAGTGGGACGAAGAGAAGGTTTTCCAATCCGTCCTGTCCTGCATTATAGGGAGGAGTGAATTCCAATCGTGGTTGAGGGACCTGAGTTGCTGAAAGGTTTGATAAGTCCAGCTTCCTCTGCATTTGAGGGTTCGGAATTGCGGGGGTCTCCAAAAAATAGAACTTAGACATATGTTAATACCACTGCGTCTAGACTGCTGTGCCAGGAAGTTCCATTTCCGAGAAATTATTACGTTTTTAATGGGAGGGATTTTACAAAGGGTCCAGAGGTTGACGTTGCTGATTACTTCCGGGTAGAAAATATTACATACTATCTTTAGCATTTTATTGAGTTTTGTTTGGGCCGTTCTAAGAGTCGGGCCTTTGAGAGACCACGTTTCACAGGTATAGAGTAGAATGGGTAAGATAGTGGTTTTGAACATGCGGAGGCGGTTTGGTAGGGCCAGTTCATGCGACTTCCATATTGAAGGCATATCGTAAAGTAAAGTGATATGTTTTGATACATATGTGTGATAGTAACAGCTGTTTAATTTAAGTCATCGATTTTTATAAAAAAAATTGTGCTAATTAAAATGAATTTACTGCATGATGATCAAATCAAATAACAGTTTAATTAGATCTAATGCAAATTTAAGCAAAGATGGGAAAATTGGTGGATCTTATGAACTTGAACGCACAATCGGCAAGGGAAATTATGCAATTGTGAAGCTTGCAAGCCATGTATTTACAGGAGAAAAGGTAGCTGTCAAGGTTATAGACAAAGCAAAATTAGATACCATATCTAAAATACAATTGTTTCAAGAAGTAAGATGTATGAAGTTAGTCCAACACCCAAATGTTGTAAAATTATATGAAGTCATTGATACTCAATCAAAACTTTATTTAATTCTGGAATTAGGGGAAGGAGGAGATCTATATGATTATATCTTAAAACATGATAAAGGTATTGATGAAAATAAAGCAAAAGAATACTTTAGACAAATTTTGAAGGCCATTATATACTGTCATAAATTACATGTTGTGCATCGTGATTTGAAGCCTGAAAATGTGATATTTTTTGATAACTACGAAACTGTCAAGTTAACAGATTTTGGTTTCAGTAACAAATTTAAGCCTGGGGAGAAGTTAGTGACATCTTGTGGTTCTTTAGCATACTCGGCCCCTGAAATTCTATTGGGTGACCACTACGATGCTCAGGCTATAGGTAATATACCATTGATATTCATATATAACTTATATGATTATTTTATGTAAATTGGATTACTGAGGCCTCTTGTAGTTTAGCTTGCTATACCTTTTTAATCCAATACTTCTCAAAAATTTGTTTGTTTTATCCAATTCTTTGTAGTTTTAAATTTATAAAAAATATGCTTGTTGTAATTTATTTTCAAAAATTAGCAGGAAAGCAATTAAATCAATCTTGATACAAATGTATAAATATTACATCATAATTTTTACGAGTTTTGTCATTAAATAAAAACAACCACATTTAGTTGTGTATTGTTTAAACAAGATTAACCATTGTGACACATATTATTAATAACAGAAAAATTTTAAACTCTATTTATTTTAGAACAAAAGCCTACCTCTTATAAATCATTTTCTTCCATTCATATGAAACGATATGAATGTAAAACATATTGTAGGAAAAATGCTTTATAAACTTGATTTACAAATGGTGCTTAACATCAAAAAATATACATTAAATTTTTTGATTCCAAGACAAATATTAATAAAAAAAATTAAGTTTAATGTAGACAAATTACTAATTGTAATTATGCTGTGATAATTCAATGCTTCCTTCATTTTGTGGCTAAAAGCATTTTATGATGTATTTAATAATGATCAAAATACAAATAAAAAATTGTGATCTATAAACTTTATATTCTTGAAGGTTACTTTTTTATTGGAAATCAATAGTAGCATAGCATAAATAAAAAAACTCAATTAGTAACATCAAAAATATTATGTTTTATTCAAAATATCATGAAGTTGTATTAGTAGCTTATTCACAACTTTATTTTTGGAAGCATTTCAACTCATTTGCATTTAAAGCTGACAATTTTATGAATTTGTGTTATTGTTATAAAATTATGTTGATGCATATTTATTATACCCATTTGAATTTAAATAAATTACATTTTAGACATCTAAACATTTTTTTATCTGAGGAATATAATCATATGTGAAATAAAATTTGAATTTAACGTCATACTACTACATATCCAAGCTAGGCATATCGACCTCCTATGTCTTGGATTCAGAAATTCTTTATTTAACAATGGGCGTAGCCAGGATTGGATTCAGAGGGGATCAATAATGTTGGGGGGGGGGATAATCATTTTTTTAAAAATTTTGGCCATAATTATATAAAATTTCTGTGGGGCAGCCACCCCTCTCTGTCACCCCCTGGCTGCGCCTATGTATTTAACAGTATTTCAACATTTTACATCTTTTAATTTAAACCTTAACTGTGGGCATGATGACATAATCTAGTAGAGCCATGGTTAATGCCTCATAATAATGGCTAAGTCAAGCATTTATAGAATTAGACTAAAAATATAGCTTGCCAACTTAAAAACGCTAAACCTTCCATCAAATATAATAAGTTTGTGAAATTCATATAATTTATGGGGCATAAATATTTTTTGAAGTCCTAAAGTATGGCACATAATGAAAGTGCAATTGTGGTGTAAACGGCTGGGTTTTTGGTCGACCTTTAGTTTTACCAAGACAGACGGTTGACTCGGGTCTGCTTTTTCAAATTTTGACTAAGCTTAGAGGTCGATTAAGAAAAATAGGCCAAAAAAACTTTTGGTCTGTTATGTTTAGTCGACTAAAACTATAGTTCGACCAAACAAAACCCTGCCGTTTTTACCACACTACCCTCGCCCATAGCTGCTATGATCTAAATTATAATTTATTTACCCGCTTGAAATTTTTTTAACTATGGAGACGGTCTTACCTATTGCTACAACAATATTCTATGATTTGGATGCCAATAACTTATAAATTTTTTTTTATTGGTTAAAAAGTTCATTTTCACGAAACAAAGTTACTTAAATAAGTGAAATACAAAAATAAAGACATATTGGTTAAATAAAAAATGATCTACATCATTATCTTCTAAAATGGGCCATGAGTCGGCAAGGGATTTAAAGTTGTATCGTACAACAAGAATCCCTAGTTGTTGCCTGAGTAAAAGGACGCAGAAGTTTTAGATTTCGGTGAGCGTTTTCCGATTTCTTTAAAAAAACCCATTGCCTGTTTGCCAAAGGAACCACAGCACGCAACGACAGGGATAAAAATATTTGTTGCCAAAAGGGCAGAATACTTTGGAGTTTTACGCCCTTCTGCTATAGCAATAGGGTCGTAATTAAAAAAACTCGGGCCTTCGGCCCTCGTGGGAAGGGGGAGAAGGGAAGGGAAGAGGGGAAGGGAAGGGGGGATTACTCATCTGTACTTCGTATAAATGTATCATATTTGCTATGCAATTTATGGGCGAGAAAGGTGGGAAGGGGCGAGAAAGGTGGGAAGGGGCGAGAATGCCTATAGGGGGGTATTAAATGCCTAATGATTAATTAATTATTTATACAAATTTTCCATTATAGGCAAAATGTAATAAGGCAAAATGTAATATAGGCAAGGGTTAGGGTTAGATTCAGTGTTTGCATCTAGTTGCGTATTACATTAGTTTTTATGGCCTTTAGTGATTATGGGTCTAACAAACATTATATTATAAAATAACACAATGTTAAGAATTTGCAGAATTGTTGGGAGAAATTTTTTGTTGAATTTGAACAATTTTTAATTAAAAAAATCAAAAATTTGGCCAATAGTCACTTTTTCTCTATTGGTCAGTACCAACAGATACTCTATAAGTCAATGATAGCCAAAAAAACGGGGAAAAAAATTTTGATGCTCACTTTGGCCAATGGTCATTTTTTTCCATTGGTCAGCAGCCAGCACACGGTAAAAGTGGATATAAATTCATAAGAGTAAAAAAAACGAAAAAAGGCCAATGGTCATTTTTTTCCATTGGTCAGCAGCCAGGACACGGTAAAAGTGGATATAAATTCATAATAGTCAAAAAAAAAACGAAAAAAAATTTTCGAATCACATTTTGGCCAATGGTCATTTTATTCCATTGGTCAGCAGCCAGCGGACGGCCAAAAAGTCATAATAGCAATGGTAGGAACAGGAACAATCATAATAGTCAAAAAAAAACGAAAAAAATAATTTCGATTCACATTTTGGCCAATGGTCATTTTTTCAATCGGTCAGGAGCCAGCGGACGGCCAAAAAGTCATAATAGCAATGGTAGTAACAGGAACAATCATAATAGTCAAAAAAAAACGAAAAAATAAACTCGGATTCATATTTTATTCAATGGTCATTTTTTCATTGGTCAGCAGCCAACGGACGGCCAAAAAGTCTTATTATCAATGATAGTAACAAGAACAATCATAAGAGTCAAAAAAGCTCCGGGATTCTAACCCAAAAACTAGTTAAATTGCATAGCAATTAAAAGTAAACAACTTTTATTTATGTTTATTATATAACATTGGTCAGCAGCCAGCGGACGGCCAAAAAGTCATAATAGCAATGGTAGAAACAGGAACAATCATAATAGTCAAAAAAAACGAAAAAAATAATTTCGATTCACATTTTGGCCAATGGTCATTTTTTTCATTGGTCAGCAGCCAGCGGACGGCCATAAATTCTTATTATCAATGATAGTAACAAGAACAATCATAAGAGTCAAAAAAAACTCCGAGATTCTAACCCCAAAACTAGTTAAATTGCATAGCAATTAAAAAGTAAACAACTTTTATTTATGTTTATTATATAACTAGTTAAATTGCATAGCATTAAAAGTAAACAACTTTTATCTATGTTTATTATATAACAAAAACTAGTTAAATTGCATAGCAATTAAAAGTAAACAACTTTTATTTATGTTTATTATATAATAGATAATTAAACAAATCTTATATATAACACACCGAGGGAGATAGAGATGAGGGGTGGGGCACCTCTTATGCATTAATTCAAAAAATAACACAGCGAGGGAGATAGAGATGAGGGGTGGGGCACCTCTTTCTCATGCATTAATTTAAAAAAGCGATAACCTAATATACCCAATGCAAATAGATAGGGACGGACGGACGGACAGACGGAAGGACGGACAACAAAAAACGAGCCCATAAATTGCATAGCAATTAATAAGAAGGGGCGAATAGGTCAATACAAGTAAAATCCCATTTGAGGGATAGGCCATTTTGCCAGGGGACTAGAGAAGAGCCGTCAGGGCGCATCCTACCTTCAAGAGAGGGATCTGATGGCTCAAGGATTGAGGGGATTTTTGCCTTTTTAAGGGCAGCTTGAATTAATAAAATTAGCTTTAGTGTGCCTAACATATTTATATTTGTTTGCTAGGCAGTGTAGAGGGTGCCTAGCATATTCGTCTACAACGGTAAGACAATTTTGACAATTGAATTCTCTGCTGTAACTAATCCCCAACCTTAAAGCTATGGAATATGATAGCTTAAAGTCTTCAAGCAGCATTCCCAAAAGTTTGCTGGGATAGGCTTCAAGCCACTCGTGATCGGAACCATCAAAAGCGAGGGACCTGAGGTTGTAATGCTGGTTATCATCGCTGCTCGATAAAAGGTAATCAACGGAGCGCGATACTAGTCCAAAATCCCAATCCATTTGTCTCGTACTTTGAGGTTGAATGGTCTCGGGTGTGACATTCAAATTTCAAAGCTCCAAGGCTTGAGTTAGCAGAGGGTCGGAGTCATGCTTTGTGAGATTAAAAATTTAGTTTTGGACCGACTTAAAAGAGGAAATAAAAGCGGCTAGCGATATGCTGCGGGGAGGACGAATTCCTAATCCTCCAGATTTGGTTGGGAGGATGCTTGAATCCAATTGTTAGTATTAAATTTTAAATTTAAAATTTTTTCTAATAAAGTTTTTAAAAAGCCTTCGTACGTCTTTAAAACGTAGAAAAATCGACCAAAAAACCTTTGGTCTGTTATGTCTAGTCGACTAAAACTATAGGTCGACCAAACAAGACCCTGCCGTTTTTACCACACTACCCTCGCCCATAGCTGTTATGATCTAAATTATAATTTATTTACCCGCTTGAAATTTTTTTAACTTAGGAGACGGTCTTCCTATTGCTACAACAATATTCTATGATTTGGATGCCAATAACTTATAAATTTTTCTTTAATTTAGCTTCACGAACTTATTTTTTTATAGGCCGGTTTTCGACCTTTGAGCGTTCACAACTCGAAAAGTAGTGGTCTAAAAGAGCTAAAATTTTCATAAATTAATAATTTTACTATTTTCTACATTTTCACCAAATCTTATAAAAATCTGAGGGAGTCGGCCGAAAACGTGGCGATTTGACATGGAATACCCCTAATTTAAATCTCTTGGTTTTAATTATGTCTTTAACTTTTAATAAATCAACGTTACACAAAAAAAGGCATAACTATATTATACCGATTGAAATATGCGACAATCAATCGCGCTGCTACCTTTTGTTTATTGACATATCCTATTATTATGCTTTTCCTTCATTGCGTTTAATATTATCATTGTTGTTGCTGTTGGAATTTTCTATAACGACGACACGTGACGGACTTCGGGTTCACGTGACATGGATGAATGTAACGGGGGGTTGGGTCTCCAAGGGCGTTACGCTCTGGGTGAGGTGATAGGGCGTGGCCGTCACGCGGTAGTGAGGAGCGCGCGTCACGTATTCGCGGGCGTGGCCGTGGCGGTCAAAGCGGTTGACAAGAGAGCGCTCGCGGGCGGTGACGAGCGGGTGGTGGCTCGCGAAGTGGGCTCCCTTAAGCGCGCTCAGCATCCCTACGTCGTCCGGTTGTGGGAGGTCGTCGAAGATGGTCACGTGTTGTACCTCGTGATGGAATTGGGCCGATGCGACCTCGCCACACACCTTCGGAATCGCTGGTATCACCAGTCACGTGACCGAGAAGAACCTTCGCGAGGTCGAAAAATCTTACGTGATCAAGGAACGTCCCGAGATTCGGGAGTATCACCGCCACGAAGTCAAAGCAAATCACGTGATCAACAGCCTCTCGCTTCCATTGAAGAGGCAGGAGGGAGTATGGGATTTTGCTCCCGACCCGGCACCCCTAAACCACGTGAATCACATGGGGCAAAGTATCATATGGCAGGAAAACGACGAAGCGAGGTCGAGGCCCGCGGTTTGCCTGAGGGCGAAGCTCGCGTTTACGTCCGTCAAATTAGCCACGCCCTTGGTCATTGTCACGGGGTAGGGGTGGCGCATCGCGACCTAAAACCCGAAAACGTCATTCTATTTCGTGCCATTCCACTTTCCGCCCCACCCCCTCATGGCAACACGTGTAAGCTCACGGATTTTGGATTGAGTACCTCACCCCTCATGACCTGTGGCCTTACCACTGGGGAATGGATTGGGCGTGGCTCCCATACGCCTTGCGGCACCTTGGCTTACACGGCACCCGAAATATTGTTACTGGGCAGCTGCCACGCCTCCTACGACGCCACATCAGCCGGTAGATTCCGCACAGGCGTCACGTGATGTTGACTATTGTTTAGACCACGTGTTAAATTAAATGTTGGGGGGGGGGGCGGATCACTTTTAAAATATGTGAAATTTGTTTTGAAATTAGAAATAAAGGGTTGGTCTTCGTTGGCTTATATTCAAAAATCTGCTTGTAAATGTGGGTTCTGGTAATTTCATTAGTCTTTATGCAGACAAAACTGCGCTTAGGCTAGTATGTAATTGCGGGTCACGAAATATCTATGTATCCCCAATAAACATTTTTTATGTCTAATCTTAGTATATGACTTCCTTAAAGCCTAGATAGAGCCCATTTTACGTTTTTATTTTTTCTCGTTCCTAGATATATGGAGTTTGGGAGTTTTGCTTTATATGTTGGTTGCGGGTAAATGTCCATTCCTGGAGAATAACGACAACGAAACGATAACCATGATTATAGACTGCAAGTACACCATGCCACCCCACATATCTCGAGAGTGCAAAAAGTAACTAAATCATCACCGTTTCACAACCCCTTTTGTCTGTACAAATTTGTTTAGGCCATTTCTACCTAAACTTTACTTAACTCATGATCCAAAATATTATATATATCTTGGAAAGTAGAAAAGTATTTCGTATATTTTACTTTTTTAGCATTTTTACAATTTAAGTTAAACTTTGAAATTTCCGGGCTTTAAGCTTGTCTTAATATCGGATTCAGATTTAAATTGCGCGAATTTATCTTTATCTAAATATCAGATTCAATTTCATGGGTTAAACTCGGTTGTAGTTATTATATTTTGTTTTTTGATAGATAAAAACGGTTTTTTTTGGATATTTCGCTCTAGAGATTGAATCTAAAATTTGATGATTCCCTAAAAAATTACCAACAACATTTAATCTTAGGAAAATTTTGCATCTTACTAAATCGCTGTTATGTTACGCGTCTGAAATGCAAATCTGCTGTGAATTCGAAGTTAAGACACGGGGCTATGTTATAACACGTACGACGATTTTTGCTGCGCAGCAAAATCCGATATTAGGACGAGCCTTCTCATTATTATTTCGTTATAGTTTGATCCAAAAGATGTTGGTTAAAGATCCTAACAAGCGAGCCAAACTGGACGAAATACTGCATGATCCCTGGCTTACCAAAGGACAAACCAAAGCCCAGGCTCTGGAAGAACCGACATCCCTTTGCAGGAGTGATGTTCAAGAGGAAGACCACAAAGAAATTGTTAAAAAGATGGTGGAAGGGGAAATTGCTACGGAACCCGAAATCAATAGGTTTATAAAATATTGGGATTACTACATTAAGGGGTAGCATGTATTTGTAGATGATCTAGCTTAGAATAACACTTGTTCAATATGTTAGATCCCAATATTAATTGCTATGCAATTTATGGGCTCGTTTTTTGGTGTCCGTCCGTCCGTCCGTCCACCTATCTATTTGCATTGGGTATATTAGGTTATCGATTTTTTAAATTAATGCATAAGAAAGAGGTGCCCCACCCCTCATCTCTATTTCCCTCGCTGTGTTATTTTTTAAATTAATGCATAAGAGGCGCCCCACCCCTCATCTCTATCTCCCTCGGTGTGTTATATATAAGATTTGTTAAATTAGCTATTATATTATAAACATAAATAAAAGTTGTTTACTTTTAATTGCTATGCAATTTAACTAGTTTTTTAGTTAGAATCCCGGAGTTTTTTTTGACTCTTATGATTGTTCTTGTTACTATCATTAATAATAAGAATTTATGGCCGTCCGCTGGCTCCTGACCGATGGAAAAAATGACCATTGGCCAAAATGTGAATCGAAATTATTTTTTTCGTGTTTTTTTTGACTATTATGATTGTTCCTGTTCCTACCATTGCTATTATGACTTTTTGGCCGTCCGCTGGCTGCTGACCAATGTTATATAAAAAACATAAATAAAAGTTGTTTACTTTTAATTGCTATGCAATTTAACAAGTTTTTGGGTTAGAATCCCGGAGTTTTTTTTGACTCTTATGAATTTATATCCACTTTTACCGTGTCCTGGCTGCTGACCAATGGAAAAAAATGACTATTGGCCAAAATGTGATTCGAAAATTTTTTTTTCGTTTTTTTTACTCATATGAATTTATATCCATTTTTACCGTGTGCTGGCTGCTGACCAATGGAAAAAAATGACCATTGGCCAAAGTGAGCATCAAAATTTTTTTTCCCGTTTTTTTGGCTATCATCGACTTATAGAGTATCTGTTGGTACTGACCAATGGAGAATAAATGACCATTCGCAAAATTTTTTATTTTTTTAATTAAAAATTGTTCAAATTCAACAAAAAATTTCTCCCAACAATTCTGCGAATTCTTAACATTGTGATGTTTTATAATATAATGTTTGTTAGACCCATAATCACTAAAGGCCATAAAAACTAATGTAATACGCAACTAGATGCAAACACTAAATCTAACCATAACCCTTGCCTATATTACATTTTGCCTATATTAAATTTTGCCTATAAATGGAAAATTTGTATAAATAATTAATTAATTATTAGGCATTTAATACCCCCCTATAGGCATTCTCGCCCCTTCCCACCTTTCTCGCCCATAAATTGCATAGCAAATATGATACATTTATACGAAGTAAAGATGAGTCGTCCCCCCTTCCCTTCTCCCCTCCCCTTCTCCCCTCCCCCTTCCCACGAGGGCCGAAGCCCCGAGTTTTCTCTAGCCATTGATAAACTGGGCAAGTTTGATCTGCATTCAAAGTTGTTTGATCCCTGTTTTTGCCTATACGTTTGGATGAATTTGTAAAATATACGTAGATAGTTAAAAATATTTTGTGTAAGACATAAATGAAATAAATTTTTACCTTTTCCTATTTATGAGAGCTGTATATATACTCTTGATCAAATTGATATTGAGTAAATAATAACGAAGCTATATAAAAAAAGCAGACGATTCCAATTTTAATTATAGTTCAATGCCCCCACAGATCTTTGGAACTCGATTCCTACAATCACGTGACGGCCACTTATTATCTCCTCGCGGAAAAGTTGATCAAACGACGCGAACAACATGGCGGTGGCGGTCCTAACTCCGAGGCCCCTGCCCCGCCCCCTTCCGGCCCACTCTCGGGGGACCCCCTCACTACCTCATCGATATCCCCGACCCCTCGGATGTATCGTTCTTATTCCACCGGTCTAAGGTGTACGCCCTTCAACGCCCTCCCTCCCCCACCCGCGGGGGGTTGGAATCGAAGGACTTCGCCCATTATGGGCGTTTCCCTCCCTCCCTCTGGGTCAGGACTAATGAATCGATCACGCTCCACCCCCAGACTCTCCCCTCACCCCTCGACCGGGCACGCCCTCATATGCGGTGGTTACGTGGCACCCGTTCACAAAATGGTCCCCGAGGAAAAGTGAAGATCATTATCTATATCGCAACCATTGACTAATAATACTATAGTAGACTGGCGAACAGCTGATAATTTTGAGAAGACATATAGCAACAAATTAGCCGTTATTTATTTATACGAATTATTTCTCTTAAAAAATTTATATAAGCTAATATTACCCAGCAAAAGCCCTTAACAAGGAAATAAATTGTTCGGTATAAACTTTTTGAAAAATGCAGATGAAAGTTTTGGGTATTATTAATTGCTATGCAATTTATGGGCTCAATTATGGTAGTCCGTCCGTCCTGCCCAACTTCTAATTTTTCAATAATTGCCGTAGAGCTTATACGGGGTTCTAATGGCTGTAAACACCTATGCTTCTGTAACATACTTTTATTTTGCTTTCGCAAATAGACTAGCTAATGACCTCTTGTTGGCTTTACTTTTTTCCACCTCGCCCTAGCCCAAATTCCATTATTGTTCTTGTTCCCAAGTGATTACCTTTATATTGATCGAAATTAAAACTACGCTCAATTCAATTAATGGACAAATTTACTTGGCAAAGTTGTTAAGCTATCATGATGCGTCGTATGAAATATGAAAAATTAGTCTTTTGATTTAATCAATTTACAGCCATTTAAACACCATCTTAATTTGACCAAGGGAATGTTAAATAGCTCCTACTTATCGCTTGATTCCTCCCTCCTCCTCTATTTTCAATAAGTATTTGGGCATAATGGTATGCAAAAAAGTGAATTTAGAAAAGATCGTTAAACTTAAATATCGCTGCATTCTTATTATATTAAAAACACAATAATGTAAAGGCTAGGATTGACAATAACAGATTTTGTGACCTTAATTTTTGCCCACGATACATTGCGATGCATTAACGTTCCTCGAGCGATTTCTTCGTATCCGCTCAAAACACACACTAATCGTGTTGTAAAAACGGCTGGGTTTTGTTCTTTGGATTTAGTCGATTAAACATAAACAGACCAAGCTTTTTCGGTCCGTTTTTCTTGGTCGACCTCTAGGCTTAGTCGAAATCTGAAAAACAGACCAGAAACGATCGTTAGTCTTGGTAAAACCAAAGGTCGACCCAACAAAACCCAGCCGTTTTTACCATATTTGGGTCTTTTAAACCCCATTTACCGTGCAAAACGAGTTATGGGTTGATATTTTTTCACGCTGGGCATTGTTTCTCAGGTACCCTTCATTTCCTCGCACGTCGTTGGCTAAGGTAAAATCGTTTAAAATGATTCAAAATTCGGTTCCCACCAAAATTTTCGAAGAAGCCGAAGAATACGAATGTGGTTTCGATGAAGATGATAGTATCGATAGTGAATCAATAGCTGAACCCGACTCACCCGCTTTATCTCGGACGGACATTCCGGTTTCCGGCCCGAACGAAGTTCGATTTCTAATAACATATTACGATTCTTTAAATTTTATAATATGGTCTACTCAACATATCTCTGGTATGCAAACGTATTAACTGTGTAATGCTTTTCCGATTCATGAGTTGTTTGTTAGCCGTTAGCAAAAAGAGTAAATTAATAAAGTGCAAGTAGCAATTATACACTCAAATTTGCCGTTATATATTACTGAATAATATTCACGTTAGAAAGGGGAAAATATAAAAACCTATATTTAAAGTATAACTGGCACTAAAAAAAGTTGTAGGATGATATTTGTTTAACGTATACAAATATATTCAATAAAATCGAAAGAGCCTTAAATGTGCCTTAAAACGCCTTTATTTTTCGCAACTTTAACCCATCTATAGCGAGAACTAGAGTTGTTAAATTGCTAACTTGCTTCAACTTCAGCTACCACCTGCTCGAGTTTCTGTTTGGCCCTCGAGCATTTTTATATGCTACTGTTCTGCTTAGTGCACCGAACAGCGAGCACATATTGTGCTAACGCGCATAATAAGCAACTCAGTGTGCGTGCTCGCGTCTGGAGTGAAGCAAGTTAGCAATTTAACAACTCTAGCGAGAACTCGATTTAAAGTCTGAATGTTTGTGAACCTCAGCTCATGAATGACCATTTGATTTTGCCCCTCATTTTTGTTTCACTCTTGGATAAACTTTCTACTAAGGCCTAGGTGTAAAAAAGGTTACTTTACTTTACTCCCCATTTCACAGTTACAACGTTCTCAAATGACGCACGTTTTCAATCGCCTCGACAAATTTCGTTTTTCACCCTCTTTCAATACCTTGGGACCTTCTGGCCTGGATAAATCTACCATATCGAACTCTTCTTCTTCACATCACGACATGGGGAGTTTGGTAAGTGGGGGCGGCCATTTGCTTTTCACCCAACAAAAGAGGCAAAGTAGTCTAAAGGATTCACTGTTCGCTAATGCTGGATCCTCCCTGGAAGAAATCCTAGAGGAAGATGGTAAAAATTCATACTAATAGGTGGTTTGGGGTCTCTCAGATCCCAAGTCAGCTATAGCCTTCTTAACGGTCAAAATGTGCGAAACACTCAATAAATTCTTATATTCTTTAACGTGGTTAAAGACATTTATAAATTACTTAACCTTCAAACAAAATTCAACAGTACAGTAAACAAAATCGTATTCTTAACAACATGTCTAGGTAATAATATTTTTTTTTTGCTATTTGTTTGTTTATTTGATGTAAGAACATTATAAGAACGAAGTGTTAAAATTGGAAAAATATAAGAGCCGATATAAAACAAAATAAAAAAATTATAATTCAAAAGCGTCGCATGTGTCATCTATTAACAGTTGTCAGCTGTCGGTAAAAATAATTAGAAGAGACTTTATCAACCGCGTTAAACTTAATGATCATAAATTTAATCACAAACTTATTTACAAGTTTAAAATTAAGTTTATCTAATCAGATATAGCCTATCACAAGAGTATAAATAGAAAACGTCATTGTGTTATTCTAGTTTTAAGAAATGAACTACTTAATACATTTAACCATATTCTTAATAATTTAGCTGATAACGAGTATATGGATGCTTCGACCGAACCCGAATGGGTTGGTCTAACCTCGTCTCAAACCCTGCCCAGCGCTAAAAAACCAGCGGGAAGACCAACCATATTGGCCCCGCCGTTCTTAAACAACTACTCTACGTTGGAAAAGGCGAAAAGTGTTAACACGGAAACTCTATCACCCACAAAACCACCCGTAATTTACTATTTGGATTATGAGAAAACAAAAATAAGTCTTCAAAATGTATTTTTTAACGCTGAGAAATTTGTTTAAAATTGCCTTTTTCACTTTTTTGTAAGTTTAAAATGTGTATTTTGAATATGATTAGAAGGGCCTTTTTGGGCTTAGGGTTTTGGATTGGGGGGGGGGGGCGAAACGTTTAAAAGCTCAATTAGGGGGGGGGGCAAAACAAATTTTTAAGGGTTTTTGCATTGAAAATTTTTTTTCGTCATTTAGGGGGCCGCCCCCCATGGCTACGCCCATGTCTTCTAACCCCCAAATACATTATTACTTAATCGTGAGAATTTGGGGTGTTTATATTCATAAATGTTATTTTTTGATTATTTCATGTATCGTAGATAATATCCATCAAATTGCCAAATGGTCAATTCGATACAGCCTTACTAAATAAAGAGGACGTAGCTAAAAAATAAGTCACAGATGAAACAAAACGGTGAAAAACTATTGGGTACGTACAATTTTGGCATTTGTAGTTTTGTCTTTATAAAGTTTTTTAAAATCTTAAACCTTGAAAATTGCTAATTTCAACGTACACTTCTCTAGTTTCGTATAATTGTTTTTTTAAGGGTGTTATTTAAATGCATAGTGAAAAATTCCATAATGCTCAGTTGTTTGTGCTCAGTTTTTTTTATGCTCAGATTTTAATTAAAAAGTGCTCAGTTTTTTTGTAAACAAATGTTCAGTAATTTTTCAAAAAATGTTCAGTTTTTTTTTCAAAAAAATATTTCGTTTTTTTTCAAAATATGCTCAGTTGTTATTAAAATCACTAAATCTAACCCTAACCCTTGCCTATATTACATTTTGCCTATATTACATTTTGCACAGAAGTGTTATTGAGCTGTGGAAACGCTAGAGAGCTTTAATAATAGTTATAAATTATTCATTTAAATCGCGTATTTATAAAAATTATTTTTATCTGTGGAAACCTTAGAGAGCTTTTATAATCGTTGTAAGTTATTAATCTATTTGTATAATAAAAATTGTCTATATTAAGTACATAAATCAAAGTATATTAAAAACAAACAAAATGATGCCTTTAATAATCATTTATTAAAATAATATATATAAAAACCTAATAAAATGTTATAGCTGCTATATATAAGTGATATATCCAAAAATATTTTGAGGTGTAATAGCTCAGTGGATTGAACGTCTGACTAGCAGCTTCATTAGCTCGTACCTCGCAGGTTCGATACCCTCACCTATCTCGTTTTAATTAAAAATTAAAACCACTTTGCATAAAAAAACTTGGCAAGTATAATTAATCTCTGAGCAAATAAATAAAAATCTGAACATTTAATAAAAAACTTAACATTTAATTCAAAACTTGGCAAATTGAATAAAAAACTTGGGAAATGGCAATAAAAACTTTGCACTTTGAATAAAAAACTATGCAAAATAATTTGTTCTCTTTTTTTAAAACTTATTAATTGCTACTTTGTAAATTGTGTAGTAAACTCAAATAGATTTGTTTTGGTAAATCCTAATATAATTTAAAAAAAAACGACAAACGCGATAAAATTTTATGAGGTTTTAGCGGTTTATCTCAAATTTATAGGTTTTTGAATTTAGATGCAATAATAAGGAAAGACGTTTTCCTATCTCCGGAACAAATGAACAAGCAGGCACGTCAAGCTTTAAGACGGTTTTTTGTGTGCAAGAAAACTCATATCATTACATACTCCGAATATTCTCGTTAAAAACATCTAATATTTTATTTTCCTCTAACGTTGCCCTTGCCCCGCCTGTCATTTATTGCCTGTGATAAAAGAAAAATTATAATCATCCATCCCTAAGCTAATCCCATTTTTAATTTAATGGTTTTGTGCTGTCCCTAACCCTAAAAGCGGCAACACTTTAATTCTCAACCTATTTAACCCTTATTTATGAACATCTCAATACTCTGATCTAATCGCGCGTTGAAATTTACGTACAAATGTTGTAATGATATTTCATTCATGTTTGTTTTAAAGTTATCCAACTCAAAGGACTACCGTTTGAGCTTTCGGTAAATAGGTCTTCTTGGCCTTTGGCATGAAGTTTCCCTTATAAATTCTTAATTAATCATGTAAGCCTATAATTATGGGCAGTTATAACTAATCTTAATTGTCGGCTAGCATAAGAATGATAAAGATAAAACATATTTGAATTTAAAGCAGTAGCATATACTTGGAAGTTTTTGAGAATTTAAATAGCAAAATGACATTCAATTCTGTTGGTATTAAAAATTTATAACTTTTGATTAATAAACTAAAAAAGAGTGATTAGCTATATTACATAAGATGATGCTTGTCAAATTCTTTTATCCGAACTAAATGCTTAATATTTGCAATTAGAACATTTTTTAAACTAAAACTTTTGAAAAAGATTGAATTTACTAATATTTAAATTGATCGAAGCTTTATGTTTACCGGGGTCATAAACGTATGAAAAGTATTTGGAATAACTGTTATACGCAGAAAATAAGATTTTTCAGGGCTAGGGTAAGCCTTTTAAATTTTTTTTACAAATTACTCAAAAATGACGTGTTCCTTTAACTTTTAACAATTTTTTTTTATACAAATTTGTTTAAATGATTTTTTGTGTAAACATTTTGATCTTTAAACCCAACTTAATGATCACATTGGGGCTATCGAAAGCGCGGGTATCGTATCCTTTTACTCATTCATCAATTAAGCATGGTGCATAATTGCTTTAAAATAATTAACTTTGTATCATTTAAACAAAAAATACATCATGTATTTTTAGCTTAAAAAACAATGTCGGTATAAAGGAACTCGTTTTAAGTTCACATTTATCTTATAAGTTATTATATACATTTTTTTAAACTATAAACTTTTCATATTTTAACAATTTAGGCAAATGAACTTAAGTTATTTATACATTTCTGACTTTAATAAGTAGTGTTTCGATCTCGGTCTCGAAAGCAAAATCTCGTCTCGGGAGCGATTATTAAAATCTCGTCTCGGCCTAGAAAAATCTCGATCTCATCTCAGCAAGAATTATCGTCTCGACTTTTAAAAATAATTATTCCATATATATTTTTTTCTCGCTTTTATAAATTATTATATAAGATATAAATTGATCGAAATGGAACCAATTTTTTATATCAAACCCCAAAACGCAAGCTAGATCAGGAACTTAAGGTAGGAAGCATTAATATAGGTGTTATATGCTATTTGACTCGAAGGTATAAAGTTGCTAATTTATAACTTTTCTTTCCTTGCTAAAAAGGATAAAGTTTAATAATATCATCATACTTTAACATAATGAATTTAATGAGATCTCATAAAATAACGTTAAAATAATGACAAAAATGCGAGAGTAAACTTTCAAAAATATTATTATTATTTATAACAAGTAATTATCTGAACATTGCTAATACAATACAATAAGTGAAATATCCGGTTAATTGCACATATATAATTTAATTAAAGTTGTTAAATATAAAATTTAAACAATTCTATTATAGTGTGACATCCCATTATATATAACAAAGTATTAACTTAATCCATTTATTAATTTTCGCATGAAATAATTACGTACTAATAAAGCTCATGTTCATATATTTATTTTAGTTTATTGATAAATTGCAGCATTTTACTGGATATTCAGTGAATTTTAATGCATCTGCCAAGCCTACATTTTAACTTAAAATGTTATGAATGTGATGGGTTGAAACTTGTTGAGGTGTGCCATGAGTTAAGGCATAGCAAGCTCCTGACATATTCAAGAGTTAATCCATTACTATGTTTTCGAATAGTCAGAGACGCCTTCGAAAACAATCTTTCGGCAGGCACCGAGCCGGAGTGCGAAAATCTCTAGCCTTTGCTGCTATAGATTTTCTGAAGCACCTAGGTTGACTGAAAAAAATTTTTGGGCATTTTATTCCTTATTAACTTGAGTAGGGTAAAGGTTATAGTAATCCCTATGATGGTAACGTTTAAGATGTCGTTGAAGACCGGAAGTATTGCTATCAGTCATTTTTACTGCTTTAAAGCACAATTTACACTTCCCCATTTTATTTGATTTATCCTTGGATACTGTGAAATTTTTGAACAGCTTGTTCTTTGTTGAGTTTGATGATGAACTTGTTGCGCATAAACTCATTATAGGTCTAAAATGTTTATATTATAAAATTGCTATACACATAAGTAATAAATACATAATTAATTGTTCATATACCCTAAGGGCCACTAATACTATGTTGTCTATTGAATAAAATTATATTACAAATTTGAATTTGCGCGAAGCGGATAATTAGGTGCGTAGGTAATTTATATTCAAATTTCAAATCATATTAATTTGCATTTAATAACCTAAATGTAAATCTCATTAAAAATTCTTAATTAGCTAAATTAAATCTCAATAGTTAAAAATTAAAGCCGAGATCTCGCTGATAAAATCTCGTCTCGATCTCGACTCAATTTTTCAAATTCTCGAGGCACGGTTTTTCCGCATTACTATTAATAAGTAAGGACACCTTAGCCTAATTTGAAGGATACGTTCGCCTAAAGTTAGGAACTGTCTTTTTTTTAACGCTGCTATGCTATAATATTTTTCCTCCTAATAGGCATTATAGACAAGATAATAATGTAAATAGGTTGAAGATTTGTGTCAAGGCCTTTTTTATTTTTTATGGTCGAGATTTAAAATCTTAACTTACCAAATGGCTTTTCACTCTGGCATCTACTAGACACGACTTAAACCTTGGGAATGCTATGGCCTATGAAATTGCCTTTAATTCTTTCCCATTGCATAACTACCTAGAACACGTTTGGCCTACAACCCTTAGTATATTTAAAAACATTGGGAGCGTATTTTTGTTTTCCCATTTTAGTCGTGAGGGGATTTTATCTTGTGTATTAACTTAAATTAATTATCAAATTAATGTAAATTACTACTATCATTGAGTATTTGAGATACCTTATTGCATTATCATATTGACGAGTTAGGCCGGGCGCGGAGTTCTTTTAAAAAATATGTAGGGGCTTGGGCGGACTTGACGTCTTTAAACATGTACGGACGGGCCTAAAAAATCACGTACAGGCTCAAACGCGCCTAAAAAACTCACGGGCGGGCCTGATGTGTTAAGAAAAAATACGGGCGGGCTCAGACGGGCCTTGAAGTTTTTAAAACGGGTACGGGAGGGTCGGCCTTTTTAAACAGCTCGTGGCAGATCTCTAATTTAAAGCAGCGATTTTAATGGCGTGATTACTTAGCACACCACATAATCGTGGCTGATGGATTTATTTGCTTTAGTTGCCCTTTTTCCACATTCTTTTGTTCATACAAAATTACTTTTGAACACAAATAACGTAATGCCCGTTTCGCAAGGGCCAATCTTCAAATTTGGCTATATTTGTCTGTCTAATCCTTCCGTCCCTTGAGTGTGGGAACCTAGGTTTGATCATTAGCTAGGAGTAAGAACTAAAACAAATCGAATAAAGTAACGAAGATCTCATATAGTCAAAAAATTAAAACATGCAGGATCATATTAAAAATTATATCCAAAATTAATTCTATGATTATTGGGCCCAGTTCGATTCCTAGATTTCTCTCGCTCTTGATTTAGGCCCTAATGGTGAAGTGATAAAATAAAATTTCTGCACACTATGCGACATATTATAAATGTTTACAAAAGGATAGTGGATAATTATTATCAACAAAAAATTTAGGTGTTACAATAACACAAGGTTAATCTATTAGATTATAAATTAGCCTGCTAACCAATTGACATAAATCATTTAAATTTCTTCCAAAAATTCCAGTTTTTTTTGGACAAAGTTATATGCCGAATGCCGAGGAACTCATTTTTCTACATTTTGGAAATAAAGCATTAATACCCTTTAAAAAACCTTTAAGACATTAGCTATAATTAGAAAGATAGCTTACAAAAGTATTGTATATCATATCTATTCAATTTCCTTGTAATTTTTAATTTATATAAAAAAGTTAGCGAAGCCCAGAGGGTGCCAAAAGCCTTTAAAGGGGCGGAGCCAAAGGGGCTAAGAATTTACTTTTGGGAGACTCTTTAGTCACCTCACTCATACCTAGCTATACCATTAAGCCCTGCTTATGCATGCCTAGTTGAATTTTTTCACAATTTATAAAATTAGGGAGACTTTAAATATCGGAAGACTATAAGAGATCTATAAAACATTCTGCAAAGTTGTTAAACTCATTTAGTCATTAATTGAAAAGATCTATAGCATTAACGTCATGATTGTTTATGATAATTTTACAATAGCCACTATTTATATTTAAAAAATACCAATCACATACCGTTTTGACCATATGATGTAACTACTTGTCATGATAAAGGTTTACCCGGTTTACCCAACCTTTTTAAATATATTAAATAACGTATTGCCATACGACTTATGGTATGGATACTTATTTTACATATTTTAAACTAATAATTTTGTGATTTAGAGGCGTTCTTTGGCCCCAAGCATTATACAACAATGTAAATTTGAGAATCCTTCTACACCAAAAGTATGTAATATCGCATATTGTAATATTTGATTAAGAAACCACTTAATTTGATTGATTTAAATCAACCCTTTAAATCTCCAATTGTTCCAGAACTTTTGTTTGACAAATATCCCCTTCCCCAAAGAAAAAAATTAAAGACCAATGAAGATGAGCTAGCAAAGAAGTTGGATGAGGTTTTTTTTAAGTTTATTTGTTTTTTTATAAGTTGGATCCTTTTTTATTATAGGGGAGATCACCAATTGAAGTCTTAAAAAAACCATTTAAAGTGCCTATTCTTAATTATTTAGGTAATTATGATGTACTTTAAAACAAATTTGATGTTTGCCATATTTGACTATTAGGTTATGGTAGCCGAGCATTAGGTATAAAGAGAGATTCAACTAAAAATGCACTTCATGATCCAAATACTGAGGGAGCCCTTATTTTGCACTATCCCGTAGAACTAACACAATTAGAACGCCTGAAAATAGATGTGTAAAAACAATTTTGATTCAAATTTTATAACTTTGAATGTATTTTTTTTTAAAATTTATATTTCATTTTATAATTTTTATAGAAAAAATGTGCAAGTGCACGTAGTAGTTGATCCTTTAATATCCCAGTGCTTAAGGCCACATCAACGTGAAGGTGTCAAATTTATGTCCGACTGTGTCAGTGGTAGTTTAATACCCAATAATTATGGTTGTATCATGGCAGATGAAATGGGTTTGGGGAAAACGTTGCAATGTGTTGCTCTTATATGGACATTATTAAAGCAAGGCCCTAGTGCAGTGCCATTAATTAATAGAGTTATTATAGTAACCCCAAGCAGTTTGGTTAAAGTAAGCTATGTTTAAGCATAACACTATTAAATTTGTTTTTATTGTCAATATTGAAAATAATCATTTTAAGATTGCACAACAACCATTAGTTGATTGTATAAGTGCTCATAATTAAAAAAGTGTATACATTGTTATATTTCTTAAATGTTTGTGATGAATTAATTTTTTTTATCATTTATAAATAGCTGTTAAGGTAGAATACTTATTATAGTTTAATATTTGAAGCTATGTTAATTTTTGTATCATTGACAATTAATGGTTAATTGTATTTGTATTCTACAATACAAACTAGAATTTTGATAATTGCTTGTTTGCTTTATTTTACTTCCAATGATTCATATATATATGTTGCAAGAATAGTAATTGATTAACTCGACTACTCCAAAATTTTTGTAACCCAGACCTATTTACATGGGCATAGCCAGCATTGAAATTAGAGGGGCACAATATTATTTAGAGGGGGGGCAAAATGATCATTTTTTGAAATTTTAGCCATAGTTATAAAAAATTTCTAAAAATTTTTGGATTTAAAAGGGGGCAGCACACCGTCTTTGTCCCCCCCCTGGCTATGCTCATGCTTTATGTATTTTCATATAATTCATTTACATCAATATAAATACAAAGTAACTAGTAGTGTTTTTTGTTTGATCAACTTTTAGTTTTCCTAAGACTAACGGTCAACTCCGGTATGTTTTTCAAATTTCGACCAAGCTTAGGGGTTGACTAAGAAACATACCTAAAAACCTTTGGTTTATTTATGTTTAATTGATTAAAACCAAAGGTTGACAAACAACACCCAGCCAGTTTTTAAAACACTAGTAACTAGCTATCCATTGCTACATATATATAAACATATATTTGGTAAAGAATTGGCAAAATGAGATTCAAAAATGGTTGGGGCAACGTATAAACGTCATGGTTATAGAGGGTGGAGACAAGGAGAGGGCATTAAAAGATTTACGCTACTTCACAAATGCACCCGACAAAGCACACCTCATGTTCCCAATCTTAATCATATCGTACGAATCATTTCGCATAAACTCCAGCATCTTGAATGGAGTTGGCACGTCGACAACTCGTAACGATGACATGAAAATTTTGGTTATTTGCGACGAAGGTCACAGACTAAAAAATTGTGAAAATCAAACGTACAAGGCCCTGGATGGGGTTAGAGCACGGAGGAGAATACTCCTTTCAGGCACCCCTATACAGAATGACCTGTTGGAATATTTCAGTTTGGTTCATTTTGTTAACCCGGGCATACTAGGTAAGTCAACATTATGAAAACTTGGTTTTTGTAAGAAGAAAAATAAAGACCTTAGATACATTACTTAAGCTCATGGGCGTAGCCAGGGGGTGATATGGAGGGGTGGCTGCCCCCTCTAATTCCAGAAATCCATTTAAATTTCAAAAGTTATCACTTTGCCCCTCCCTAAATCATTACTGCCCCCCCCCTCTAATTCCAACTCTGGCTATGCCCATGCTTTAGCTATAGGCAATTTAGACAGAATATGTAAAATCTTGTTCTGGCTAAATAAAAAACCATTTAGTCCTAATGTCAAATTATTAGGACCACGGTGTAGCTTATTCAAAGCTTTAAAGATAGAATCTAAGAGCTTTAATAGGAATAGTAATTTATTTAGATTCAATTTATAAACCAGTCTGGGTTAACAATTGAAATACCTGTTGAATGTTATCTAAAATGACTTTTTAACATTCAATTGGTAATAAAAAAAATTAGAATCAGATTTTAAATGGCTATAAGTTGAGTATTTTAAAAGACGATTTTTTCCAATTTTTGATATAGATAAGTTTAATTTGCTGGTATAATAGTCATTGTGTTTGATGGTTATATACTCGCCCATTTTATTGATTGTGTTTTCACAAAATTTATAGATGCAAAAGTAAAATTATTTGTATACCAATTAGGGTCGGCTCATGAATTTAAAAAAAGATTTGAGAATCCGATTTTGAAAGGTAGGGATTCTAACGCATCGCCCGAGGTTAGAGAACTTAGTGCTCAAAAATTGAAAGAACTATTGGAAATTGTTAGTAAATGTATCATTAGGCGAACCAGTGCTCTGCTAATCCGATATCTCCCCATCAAAGGTAACTCATGGTTTAACTTTCATTATTGTAATCAAACTCTTTTAAAACTTAGCAGAATTTTATTTGTTATATATTTTTTTAGTGGCCACGAAAACAAAGTTACACACATAAGCGTTATACAAAAATAAAGCCATATATCATTATCTTTTAAAATAGGTCATGAGTTGGCAAAGGATTTAAAGTTGTATCGTACAACAATAATCCCTAGTTGTTTGTTTGTTATACAAATTGTAAGCTTTGACTGTAGCTTTCAAAACTAATTTGCAACAAATAATTCTATTTGTTGTGTAAAGAGTATAATCTTTGAAATGACTCACAGAAGGTGTAAAACAAAAAATCAGTTTTACATTAAATATTAGACCTGTGACTAATGTTGTCGAAAACGGCTGGTTTTGTTTGGCCGGTTGTTCGATTTAGTCGACTATACATAAACAGACCAAAGATTTTTTTGGTCTATTTTTCATAGTCGACCACTAGGCTTAGTCGAAATTCAGGTCGATCAAACAAAACCCAGCCGCTTTCACAGCACTACCTGCATATTCAATTATACTTATATTTTTGGTTAATTGGTTTATTGACATCAGTGGAATATATTATATGCTGTGGCCTGACTCCCCTGCAAAGGCAACTGTACGCGAAAATATTGGAAGAATTTGGCCATAAATCGGGGAATGAATTCAAAATGGCCTCTACCCTAGCTGCCATTACTATGCTGAAGAAATTGTGCAATCGTAATAGCTTTAAAACTTAGCTAAATTGAGCATATATATATTTAAGCATTTGTGTTATTTGTATATTGCTTACTTTTATGAGTGGATGAAATGCCAACTATTTATATATAATTAGATCCTGAACTTATATACGAAAAATGTGTTAATGGTGAAATGGGGCTGCAAAATACGGCCAAACTATTTCCATCGAAAATATTAGCTAATTTTGTGCCAGAATTATCAGGTGACATGAATAAATTTTGTAATTTATTGACAACCTATATAAATAATTTTTGAATATATTTATGTATTACTATTATATATTTATGTATTACTATTTAAAATTTTTAGTTCCGATTTATTAGATGGATTTATAAAGGTGTTGAAGTTTTTATTTATTAAGGTAATATCTAATATAAATTAATCTAGGTAAAACATTATTTTTGGATCGTCTGCTTTCAAACATCAAAAAAACTACAAACGATAAAATTGTGTTAGTGTCCAACTACACCCAAACCTTGGACATGTTTGAAAAACTATGTCGCCTGCGTGGGTAATATTGCATTTCATTTAAACCTTAAAATTTATTTGTACTAATATTTTATTATTATTGGCTGTATTCTTCGTTTATTAATATCCATCGTGTCTTATAAGTAACTTGAGATTAACTTAGCTCTAACCCTTTTTCATAAAAGGTTGCGTTTCAAAATTAATACTCAAGTTTGGGCAAGCTTTGACGTATAAAAGCTATAATTTGTTTGTGCTATTTTTCATTTCGATCTCGATTATCGTTTTGCTCGGTAATTAACTATGACACGCTTAAAGCTTTAATAAATTACAATTATCCACTCTTCTCTTACGTGAAATTCACCTCAGAATAGTCCACAGTTGTGCTGTAAAAAGACGTGGGTTTTGTTTAGTCGACCTTTAGCTTTAGGGCTTTGTCGAAATTTGAAAAACATACCAGAGTGGACCGTTACTCTTAGTTGAACCAAAGGTCGACCAAAATCCAGCCATTTTTACAACACTAATCCATAGTTTTAAGTTACCTTAAACGGCAAGAAAAAATTTTCCTACAATGAATCTTATATCATTGTTAATGGGTGAAATCTTTTTTATTTTTCAACTTTTCAAACAGTATCTTCCCTTTAATAATCTTTCAGATACGCTTACGTGAGGCTCGATGGTTCCTGTACGATCAAGAAACGCGCTAAATTGGTGGAAAACTTCAATGATCCTTCCTGCCACCATTTTATATTTATGCTGAGCAGTAAAGCCGGGGGCTGTGGTCTCAATTTAATAGGGGCCAATAGGTTAGTTATGTTCGACCCGGACTGGAACCCAGCTAACGATTATCAAGCTATGGCTCGGGTATGGAGAGATGGTCAGAAAAAAAGATGCTTCATATACAGACTTTTCGGGGTAACGTAAATTGATTATTATCATTTACTTTAAGGCGAGCATTATCATTTGACCTTAACCCAGGGTCAGGCATGATTTCCAAATGCCAGACCTGCACGGGTGACCCGACATCGGGTCGGGTTTGGGTTGTTGAAAATTTTAAAATGCTTTCGGGTCGGGTTCGGGTTTAATGTAGTTTTCAACAAAGTAATGTTGATGCATACAAATTATATCAATTTTTAATATATCTTGCTTAGTCTCGTAGCGCGGACTAAACATAGAGATCTATAGGCTTAACTATGTAGATTTGAAGCGAATTGTACTATCATTAATTAGACTAGTTCTCGAATTAAAAAAACCTTTTATCTGTCGTATCCTCAAATTTTGCAAGAAACCATGACATTGTATGATAAAGTTTTGCTGGGTTAACGCTCCGTTTTTGGTTTGGGGTGTTTAAGGTGTCTTAAGAAAATTAACTATAAACCTATATATATAATTTGGTTTTATAAAAGGGTCAACTTTAAGCTTGTCACCCATGATACTTTGATTTTGATGCCTAGGTATTTGTTTAAACCCCCTTTAGTCTATGGTTCCTTTATTTTATTATCATGTTTTGCCCTTTATATTAGACGGGTACGATCGAAGAAAAAATATTGCAACGTCAGTCGCATAAAAAATCTTTGAGCGATAGCGTGATCGAGGGAAATGATAAAAATGGCGGCGGCACCGAGCTAACCGGTTGCGCGGATGAAGACAGTTCCGACGTGGCCGCGCTTGGGAGCCACCATTTTTCGGGGGAAGAGTTGCGGGAACTATTTTCGCTCGCGGACGCCACCGTGCCCAGCGATACGCACGAAACAATAAAATGTCGGCGTTGCACGACGATCGAACGAAAGGTGGTTCACCTGAAAGCGCCCCCAGAAGCTGCTGATTGTGCGAGTCACGTGACCGATTGGTATGAGCCCATCAAAAAATCGCTGCGTTGCAAATATATATATATAGATGATTTTCGCTATTTTTTTGTTGGAAATTAAATTTATCCTTATATATTTAAATTAAATTTATCCTTATATATTTTACCTTACTTCTCACGCTCTATTATGTAACAATGAGAGAATAATTTGAAAATATCTTTTAAGCATTGCAATGATTATGCTATACTCTATAAATCACGATATCTTAAAGGCATTTTTATGTGTAAATTTACATGCCATAAATAGGATTTTATGAAGAGATGATTCGATTTAAGGCGAGTGGTAAGCGCGAATCAAATAATAATTACTCTAATTTGTATGCCATTAACAAGAAAAGCCTAGGCTCTTGGGTTCGAACCCCACGTTAAGCGCTAATGTTAAATACACTTTTTATTTTTTTTTGGAGCTAATCTTTCTTTAGTAATATTAAAAGGCAAAGGAATGAATGAATACCATAACATCTGATATATATATATATCATATCGAGTGCAACTCGTTACAAATAAATACATATTTATAATGTATATTGCGAATGCATGTCTTTTGCTCGTTGGCTGGTTTGCAATTTTTAAATTAGAGGCTAATTTGCTAAATTTATCTCTCTATCTTTTTAGCGTGTGATTCAAAAATAATAAAAGATACATATTACGTTTTCCCTTTTATTGGGCCTCATCAGTATGTCATAGTTAATTTTCTAGTCGAACCCCTTATTTAAAAATGGATACCGGGCTCGGGCGAGGTCAAACAACTAGTCTATTTGCGAAAGCAAAATAATAGTCTTTTACACAAGCATAAGTGTCCACAGCCATTAAAAACCCGTTTAAGTTTCCACGGCATTTATTTAAAAATAACAAGTTGGACAGGACGGACAGGACAACCAAAAGCGAGCCCATAAATTGCGTAGCAATTAATATTAAATTAAAAAACCAACGTAAATAATGCTTGATAATCTATATGCAATAATTATGAATATGTCAGGTATCATTCGGCCGATCGAAAATCGCTGGTTCTTTCGCAAGACTCTTGTTTAATGGCGGCCACTTATCCAAATTGTAGCCTGGGACAGGATACCCTTTCCAAAAAGACGAAAGTCGAAGAACATAGTGCTAATAGCAGCGTCGTTACTTTTATATTTTACCAATTTTCGCACAAAGAACAAAGGATTACCGTTTAGTTCTTAAATGTTCCATTACTATTTTTGTATTGTTTATTTTCGCGCAATATGTGTATACAATCAGTGTCGACATTAGTGAAATATATTTTTATTGAATTCTATAATATCGATATATGATACTTTTATTACACCATTCTTTTTAAAGGAATTTATTGAGGAGATGGTAGAAAGGATTTTCATGTTTAAGAATTAGGGACATATTTTAAACATTGTTGATTTTATTATATAATAGATGAAATTTAAAATATAACAATATTTAAAAAATTTTGCTGTTATAAAAGTGCTAAAAAATTTCAACTAAAGAACAACTACATTTGTCCATATCAAAATTTTATGTGAGCATAATATTTAGATTAAATTTAGTATGACTGTTAAAGTGACAAATTATTAGTTAGGATTACTCTCATTTATTAGCCTTAAGTAATATTTGGGCATTTATATTGTTTTGTTCAAAATTATTATTTTTATTAAGCATGATTCAAAAATGTGATTTGTTGTATATAAACTATTTATATTAAAACCATACATTGAAATTAATTACAAATAGAATAATTAAATATTTAATAATTTCTTAAATCTATTATAGTTAAAATTGTATCGCTATATAATATATATTTACTGAGAATAATCAAACGAAGAAACTTAAAAGCTATTAGAATAAATAGTCTTTTGCCTAACTAACACTAATGGGCAGGGAATTTTAACTCAATGTAATTACACATAAAATTTTAGAAATATAATCATTTTAACCCTCCTTTGTGGCTACCTTTATTGAAAAAACAACAAGTCATAATATGCACATTTCACTTAATATACCATTTTTTGTTTATATATTTCATATAAGGCTATATTACATTTTTAATTTTGCCTAAACTGTCAAGATTGTTATTTTTTTGATTGTTCATCGATCTTATAATCAGCCATAAGGAACTTCGATTCGTCTAATCTCATAATTTTTTTTTTGAATTAACATGCTTTATTAAAAAAAAGTATTAAATATAGAGTGAAATTAATAAAAAGAAAAAATTGTTATTTTTTTTGAGTGTTCATCTATCTTATAATCAGCCATAAGGAACTTCGACTTGTCTAATCTAATACTTTTTACACGTCCGACCCTTTTTTATTTTACATAGTAAAAAAAATTTTTTTTTGAAATTTTTTATTTTATTTAAAAAATGCTTATTAGATTGTCTTTAAAAAACATGTATGCTGGCTTTGATGAAAATCATAAAAATGTCATTTAAAATTTAAGCATTAATACACAAAATGACACGAAATCTTTGTGTAGGCTTAATTAATTGCTATGCAATTTGTGTCATTATTTGCTATAAGGTATAAAAATTAATTCAAACCTAAGCAAAATTAATTGTTATTTATTTTTGTCCGAAATATAATAATAATAAAATATTATTTGGTACAATTCACGACCGCGCGCGAGATAAGGAAAGTTGAGAGAAGATTAAAACATAAGTAAATCATCAATTGGTTTAAAGACTGTAAAAAAATCATTTACAGAACTACCCTACTTTATAGAGTATAGTTCAGTAAGGTATCGACGTAGAAGAGAGAGTACACATTATGTATAATTTCGCGTTTGAATAAGAACTCTCTTGGTCAATGCTTTAAGAAAGAGATATGATCATGCATGATGCTAATAAAGGCGTATGCTAAATGTTGTTTCAAAGGCATCAACAGGGGCGGTCTCATTAACGCCCCCCCCCCACCCCCAAGTCATAAAGGGTCGAAGGGGGGGGGGGGTTAGGTGGGGTGTCATATCACTCTACTGCATTTTATCTTTGGTCCATTTGATGAGCGTTTCAGGAGAACGGTAAAGGAATATTAGCTTGGCGAAGAGTTCTTCTTCCAAGTGGAATTCCCGCGTTTCTCGCACCAAGTATATGTCGAGACATAGCTGTAGGACACGATCCACGTTGGGCAATTCGTCAAACATGATGCGAGAGTAGAGTCCGCTCACGAAAGATCTAACTAGCCGACCTATCACTAGCACCAGAGACACGTACAGCCCTATGATGCTAAAAAATGTCGTGTTAAATAGTTTAAAATGTCATTGTTTAACGTTGAGCAGTCACTAACAAGTAATTTATTAAACAAAAAAGCTTAGAAAGTTTCATTACTATTTTTATAAGCCAAAGTCGCTACTAATATGTAAGTTAAAAAATTATTGTGTGATGTTATGAATTTCAAGATTTCAATCGAGCTCATCATAATTGTTAATTTTAAGGGATGAGGGATAGTGGCTGTGCCATGGTTATATATCGATAAGAATCAATAGGTTTATGGCAAATCGTGGTAATGATCTTATTTTTTAAATTATAAATGTTCAGCTCTAAGAAAGGTATTTGAATATTATTAGTTTCAATTTCAACTGTAAATTCTATTTTTGCATTGAATAAGTTTAATGCTTGTAAAAAATAGGTAGTTAAGTTAAGGGGTCATATATATAGAATATCGTCAACGTACCTGGCATAAAAAAGTTAGGATATCTTTATTCGTATTTTTATTATAATTGAGAAGTCGCCAAATGTTTGAAATAATTTTAAAAAGTTTTAATGACCATCACTATATCGTTGTTTACCCTATTAGCACTTGACAATCAAAGCGCTATCATCAATAAAGTTTGCTGCAAATGTTAATTAGTATATTTGAAAAAACATTTCAATAATAACAACTGAGTGTCTCTCTTTCAATAAACTTGGTCATTTTAGAATAAATTTATACCAATCATGAACTGGTTGAGTACATACACAACTACCTGCATTTTCTAACTAAATCATTTTCAAAAACATTAAATAGGTATTAAACCTAGTTTCGATCAAAAAGCTACTTTAATAACAACTATAAAGCCTTACAATTAAAAAGAACCAACAAAAAGAGGAAAGGACAAATAACCATAATCACTATTGTTGTACGGCTGGGTTCCGTTTGGTCGACCTTTGGTTTAACGAAGACTTACGGTCAATTCTGGTTTATTTTTCAAATTTCGACTGAGCCTAGTGGTCGAATCAGAAAAATAGACACCAACAAACCTCTAGTCTGTTTATGTTTGGTCCGTTTTTCATATTTGGACCAAGCCCAGTGGTCGACAAAGAAAAATGGACCAAACTATTTTTTGGCTCGTTTACTTTTAGTGGACCAAAACCAAAGGCCGACCAAACAAACCCAGCCTCCCCCCCCCCATTGTAAGATAAATTCCCTGGGGTAAAAATAAAAAGTACCCATATTCGGCAAAAAATGTGAAGGGCCCTGGGAAGACGAGATCCGAAAAGGCTATGATAGTGAGGTAACCCGGGTTATAGTATTTATCGTTGGCTGCAATAGGGACTTCCCGAACTTCCCACCACTGCATTCGGCTAACATTCGACTGCTCCGTTTTCAAATTTATAGTAACATCGCGAAAACTTCGAACTCCACCTGATAATTGGTTATACGATAAATGTTACAAAAACAAGAATAAAAATATTGTCTTTTTTTCTATTAGTTTTGGTCGACCTTTGGTTTAGGCTAAGACTAACGGTCGTTTCTGGTCTGTTTTCAAATTTCAACTAAGCCTAGAGGTCGACCAAGAAAAACAAACCATTAATCGTGGGTCTCTTTATGTTTAGTCGACCAAAAAAACCCAGCCAATTTTACAGCACTACTAATTATAAATTTCGACTATGGGCACATCAAGTTCCTAGTTTAACTTTAAAATTTTTGCCAACCTTAAAATATCAAGTACAAACGAAATGGTCAGTTCCTAAGTATTAACTCTGTTTCGTATTGAATAGATGTAAACTTAAATTGTAATTTAAGGTTTCTTGTTTAAAATTCCCTCCTTTTTCCCGACAAATTCAAATTTTCTTTGCTATTTAAGCTTACTATGCCACTTTGGATAAAATAGACCACTTTCATTCGAAGAAAGATCAATAGGCACGGGCGTACCCAGCATTGGATTTAGAGGGGGGCAATAATGATTTAGGGAGGGGCAAAATAATCATTTTTTAAACTTTTAGCCATAATTTTCATAAATTTCAACAAATATTTGGATTTAAAGGGGGGTAGCTGCCCCCCCCCCTCGGCTACGGCCATGTCGATAGGGAGAAAAAATTTTGTGGTACCTGGAACCAGAGGCTTCACGTAACTCGGCTTTTCTTTGGCTGGTATTCGCAAGTATTTAGGAAACATGTGTTTCACCAGTCTGTTCAAATAAAAACATGCATAAAATATCATATTTCGCCAGTAAATAAATATTAAAAGAAGATGAAGTGTAGTGATGTAAATTTACATGGGTGGGGTATCTATATCGTTCCCAAATAGCATGTCGGCCAACTGTTTTCGCGTAGCAGATCCTGGGGGAAGATAAAACATATTCGAATCCGATATCGTGGGTTCCACTAGTTTTGATTCCGCAACTCTGTAAATTTAACGTTAAAAGACAATCTATATCAAAAAATAATTTTTATATTTTTTTGGGAGTTCAAAGTTATCTTAATTATTAGTCGCGACACAAAAAGCTAATGAAAATAAGTCTCTATCTGAATGGGTTTATCTACAACTTTTGTTTCATGGTTACTGCGACCCCACTTTTGGCCTTAGTAGCACTATTATGGGCATAGCAAGGGGGTGGTAGGGAGGGGCGCTGTCCCCCTCTAAATCCAAAAATTCTTTCAAATTTTATATAACTATGGTCAAAATTACTAAAATTAACATTTTTCCATCCCTGAATGCTTTATAAATTAGTCGTTTTTCGAAATTTATATTGTGGATTTAAAAGCGGGAGGGGGGGGACAGCAGTCCCTCCCTACCACCTCCTAGCTACGCCTACGAGAAGAGGTCAAAAGACATAAAAAGGAAAAATATTTGAATTTATAAAACCTGGTAAAAGACCATCGCATTTTCATTTGCACGCTCGTGTTCCCACCCAAGATGTTATGCAAGGTTGTCAAGCTGGGTGGACTTATGGTCCAAAGCCCGGTGGAATTTCCCATTAAATTTATCTCAATCACGTCGGTTGCTTCGTAACCGGCTAGGAATGCTTGAACGGGCTAAATGGTAAATGTATAAAAATGTGTGTTTCTCCGACACCAATGGTGTCAGATAGGATTCAGTTTAGTTTGCCAATTTAGCTAAGCTCTTGTTTGTCATCGGGGCTTATACATACATAATTATAAACTTAAGCCAAGTAAAGTTTACAACTAGTATTATTAAACATACTGAGCGACGACTACCCCCCCCCCTTTAAATCCAAAAATTCCTTAAAATTTAATATAAATAAGGCTAAAATTTGAAAAATTCTCATTTTGCCTCTTCCCTTAATCAATATTACCCCCCCCCCCTAATTGCGTCCATAGCTAATACATGCCCCTCTAAATATTGAGACTATCTAAATTCAGGGTCAAAATAAGATAGTTAATATTTGGTTGATACATTATTTAAAAATAAAATTGCGAGCCGAGTGATACCTTGTCACGAATGTGTTGGTCGATGAGCAGACGATATTGACTTTCGGAAAATGGTTTGATAAATTGATTACGAGCACTCATACGATACAAGGGCTGTAATTAACAAACAATATAATCATTTATTATAAAGAACATTTACATACACACTTTCGCAAAAAACAACAACAAATTTTATCTCTCAATATTTAATATATTACATTCGTGGAAGAACAATAAGTTAGAATTGTTAAAATTTAGGGAAAACTTGTTAGAAAACAAATAAATAATATTTAATCCTAAATTTCCTTTCGTCAACTGTAGTTTTTAGTTAAAATAATCTGGTCAACCAGACCTAAATTATTATTTTTAATTTTCTCGTCAACTATGCTTAGTCAAAATATTCTCGTCAATTAGCTTAAATTCGTCATTTTAATGCTCTTAGATGACAAAACATTCTCACATGGAAGTTAATTAATTAATTTTTATCTATATAATTTTAGGAGTTCCATACTTCGTAACCAGCAATACTAATTTCGACAGAGCAATCGTAAGGCAAATTTTTGGTGCCGACGGCATTAGTTAGTGCAAATAAAACGAGTGGAAACCATATGATAAATATGAGAACTATCAACATAAGTCCACCCATCAAATATTTTGTGAGTGGAGGTCTACGTACACCTCGGGGTGTAGGATAATCCTAAAAAACAATGAATAGTATAAAATTCATAAGTTTTTACCATTTTATAGAGGTCAATATGTAGAACAAACAAACGATAACGTGAATATTTATACAAACAACTAAAGCAAGAGAGGGAAGACAAAGAAAATTTACAATTATATACAGGCATTACAAAGTGTTGGCAAAAGAGCTAAACCTTCTTAAGTTTGTTTTTTGTTATGCCACCTATAATTTTCGGGGTTTGGTTCAATAATTCACTAACAAACACCTGACAAATCAAGGTCAAAGATCACAAAACATACTAAGAGGCACGGAATACGGACGACCATTTTAAAGATTGGGAGTGAGTGGCATGACTAAAAACAATTTAAAAAAGTTTAACTCTTCTACCATGAGCATAGATATCATCGTATCAAAAACCTAATTTAGCAAGCACAAAAGCTTACATCGATCATTCCATACAAATAGCTAATTTAATATCTCATTTTTACAATTAATTGAAGAAAAAAAAGAGTTTTGGGCAATTATGAAAGATCACTAATTTCGCAGGTCTAGTGAATTATGGACCCTCATTTATTTTTTACTAGTTCGGCTTGGCGATAACACTTCAATGTAAATATGCTGGCGTATATGTCTTCCAACTTTATCCAATAAAACACTGTGAGGGTTGTATCGGTCCACATCCAATCCATCAGAGTTCGTAATTCCCATAGAAATGGTATGAAGGAAAATCTAGGATTTATTACTACTCATTATTCAAAATCTCACAACAAGTTTATTAACTTTCCTCTTATTTAAAAATCAACGTTTGATAAAATTATTATATAAAATCATGCTAGTACGCTTTAACAGAATTAAAGCATTTTATATGAAATACGATCATATTGCTAAAATATACATAACGCATCATTTTGTATATTTTAAGCAATCGATTAAACAATTCCAAACCACGCTAGCATTGCCCAGATGAATACAATATGGGTACAAACCTTGAATTTATCAGGGGGGGGGAGAACGCACATTAACAGAATGCTAAATCAGCCAATACACCATGTGGGCTAAAATATATAGCTGGGGGAGTTAGTTTGTTTTATAAATTTCATGATTGATAAGCGCATCATATCAACATGATTTATAAAACGAGAGGGGGATTAAGAAGGCAAAAGATGATAAAATAGAGTACAGATGAACAACGACGAGAGAATTACTACAGAGATAATACAATGAATGATTAGAGGGTTGAAAAGCCTTACGGTCTCAATCTTTCGCCAGCATTTAAGGACAAATATGCTGGCGTAAATGTCTTCTATGATGAGCCAAGAATTAATCGACATACTAGTGTCGGTCCACATCCAATCCATTACAGCTCTTAGTTCCCACAAAAAGGGTACCAATATAAAGCTGTGATTTAAAAGATATATACAATGCTGGGGTGGCATATTTGTTTTGTCGACCGTTGCTTTAACTAAGGCTAACGGTTGACTCACAAAAATAAACCAAAAATCTTTGGTCTGTTTAGTCGACTAAAACCAAAGGCCAAATAAAACCCAGCCGTTTTTACAACACTACTAAGGACGCTTCCTTTAACAAATGGATTAATATGAGTTTTTAATATGAAAATGTCCTTTGTTAAGTATTAATTTTATAGGAGAAGTTTTCGAGTAGATCATTTCAAAAAACTATCGCCAACCGTAAGGAGATATAAATTGGTATTCACACCTCTTTTTTATTAAGCAGGCTATTAATTTTAGATTGATACAAATTATTATGCGTGTGGATCAATATCTTTTTTCATCGACAAATTATATATAATTTTCAGCTTTAAATAGAAAGATTAGTAAAAAATTAATATTGTTAAATAGTTCCCATGACAAATAATCAGAAACCTGACCGTATGAAAGAGTTAATGTTTTTAATCGGATCTGCCTTACTATTTTGCTAATTTTTTTTAGCAACATCACATAAAAATGCAACAAAATTTTTCTAATGCCCAATTACATGTTTTAAACGAAAAAAATGACGTACGCTTTGTAGAGGATTAAGTTGACATAATTGTATTTTTTGGTCAAAAAATTGCCTAGGATCCTAGTCGGGTATCCGCTTCGAATTTGGTAGGAAGATAACATGAAGTAACAACACTTTGAAAAATACCACAGCCTAGCCGGAGTGTTCTATCGTTAGATGGAGAAAAATCATAAACATTATAAAGCAAAAGATAGTGTCGTAAAAACGGCTGGGTTTTGTTTGGTCGACCTTTGATTTTTGGTTCGCTTATGTTTAGTCGACTAAAACCAAAGATCGACCAAACAAATCCCAACCCTTTTTACAACACTAGGAAAAGCCAGCCACACATTAAGGCGAAAAATGCAAGAAAATGTACAGCTCAAAATTCTATGTTAATAAACAAGTTAAAATTTTCATTCACTATGAAAGAAGATTTTAAAAGTCTACGAATTATTCAAAGCAAAGCTATAACAACTTCCTCAAAATAAAGCAGTGGTCAAAAAATATGAAATCAAGCCCAAATAAGGGGTTGTAAAATTCAAATTCTGCCACACTAAGCATCATGCATCTTTAGATATAATTTACGAAGCACAACGCAAAAATATATGAGCTAGGTACCTTGTAAAATTCACGTTCGGTAAAAGCGGGAATGAGGAAAAACATCCAAATGTGTATGACGGTAACCAAAAAAAATTGAAACCAAAGTTTGCCTTGGATATTTTTGCGTAGGAATAATGCTCGATCCACGATTATTAAAGCGAATTGAACCACCAACATGACTAGGAAAGGGATTGGAATTTTATTTTCGCTGATATAGCTCGTTACGTCGCCTTCATCTGGCACAGCCGAACCAAAGGAGGAATAACTATGGAAAAACCATTAAAATACACGTTAAATTTAGCAATGGGGTGGCAGGGAGGGGCGGCTGCCCCCCCCTCTTTAAATCTAGAAAAACTTTAAAACTTAATATAATTATGGCTAAAATTTCAAAAAATAAATTATTTCGCCCCTCCCTAAATCATTATTGCCCCCCCCCCTGTAATTCAAATCCTGGCTACGTCCATGTATTAATTGCTATGCAACATGACAGGACATGACACTTTTCACAGAAAATGAGCTCATGCCTAGCAATTGAAAAAACATCCCGTTTTATCTTGTCCGCCTTCTATGTTAATATCGAAAAATTTCGAAATTATGGTATACAATCGCCTAATTAACCCTACAATAGGCAATAATGGCTGGTTCAATTTAATTTATCACAACCCCGACCCGAGGTCAAAATCTTCATGTTTGGACCCGATCTTTCTAACATATGATTCAAATTTTTATTAAAAGTGTAACAAAAGACAAAAGCTAAATGCCAAGTCGTTACATTACCCAAATACTACGATGATGAAAGTGATGAAATCGCAGAGGAACATGGGAGCGTATACGTCAACTGTTACACGGAATTGGGGATGAAGCAATTTGTCAAAAAAATTCCAAAAAGTTTTGAAATAATGGGAAAAATCGCAGGTCATTAGTTTCCTCCGTTTTTTGAGCAGTTTAATTTCGGTCGAAGAATTTACAGGGGTCGGAACTAGTGCCTAGAAAAAAATTTGGAAAAATTCTGTAAAATTCCACATTAATTTTAATTTCCCAAAATTTTCCTTCATTATTAAGTATAAACTATTAAAAAGTAAAGCCAAATTAAGAATTAATTAAATTTCATAATTTCTTATATAAATTTCCCTTTATTCCTTCATTAATAAGTATAAACTATTAAAAAGTCAAGCCAAATAAGAATTGATTAAATTTCATAATTTCTTATATAAATTTCCCTTTATTATTAAGTATAAACTATTTTTGCAGACGTTTGATGGAAAAAACGCGAAAATTTTTGATATGCACACTGTGATTTTTGGCTTGTTAATTTAAATGGAACAGATGATTTTAATTCAAATCAAGAATTCTCTATAAATTTCCCTTCATTATAAAGTAGTATAAACCATTTTTGCAGACTTTTAGATAAAGCCAATTTTTTGAAATGTACACTTTGATTTTTGGCTTGTTGATATAAATAGAAAAAATGATATTAATTTAAATCAAGAAGAATTGATTAAATTTCATAATTTCTCACATAAATTTCCCTTCATTATTAAGTATAAACTATTTTTGCAGACGTTTAAATAAAAAGAATAGCTAAATTTTTTAAATTTACACTAAAATTTTTGGCTTTTTAATTTAGATAAAAAAAGATTTAATATAAATCAAGAAGAATTGATTAAATTTCCTAATTTCTCATCTTCATTCTTGAGTATAAACTACCTTTGCGCGTTTAAAATGGGAAGAAAAGCCAAATTTTTGATATGTACACTTTGATTTTTGGCTTGTTAATTTAAAAAAAATGATTTTAAAGTAAATCAAGATGAAATGATTAAATCATATAACCTCATCGTTAATTTCTTCCTCTGGTATTGGTTCAGTGTCGTCCCCTTCGTTCTTTAGTAATTGTTCTTCTTGAACAAAATATATTTTTTTATTTTGCAAAACAAAAAAAAATTATTAAATTAAATGTACTAAAATCTTCTAAATTTGACACGAAAATAAAGTGATACCCATTAAAAGTGTGACAAAACTTACCAAAACTCTCGAAAAGATTTGAAGATAAAAAACAACGAATTTACAAAAGAACATACGTAGATAATATTCTGGATAAATTTTAATGTGAAAATTAACATAATTCACAAAAATTCAACTGATTTCGCGCGTTAAAAAAGTTTTTTAAACGTTTTTTGCGGGCATTTTACCTTTTTTGTGCAAAAAATGGGAAAAAAGAAATAAAATTTAAAGCACACCTCTACTATTATCTGCCGTCTCCAAATCAGGTTGAGTGTCGTGATAAACATCCTCATTTAACGGTGAATTATTATTCACAGGCAAAACTTCGGGATCACTAGCCCTAACCGTTTCTTTACTTATAGCTTTGATGTTGTCTTTCCAAAGCCCCAATGACTTTATAACATAAAAAGTATTGGCATAATCATAAAAAGGATATAAAATGTGCTTTCAGATAAATTTCACAAAAACTAAAATTATTTATTTGTCACAGCATTTAGAAAATATCAAAGAACTATTCAAATTCCTGATGTCGCAAAATTTAAATTTTTTGTTAAAACCAGCAATGTTTCTGTGTGTCTAATTAATAAAATTGTCAAAAATCTCAAAAAACCCTATATAATACATCAGTGAATTTCAAGTAAACAAACTCATATAAGAGTGATAAAATAAATTTGTCAAAAATCTCAAAAAACTTTATATAATACATAGTGAATTCAAGTAAACAAACTTATAAAAGAGTGGTGTCTGGTAAAACAAAATTGTAAAAAAATTTCAAAAAAACGTATTTAATACATAGTAAATTTTGACTAAAAATGATGACAAACTTTTAGGATAGATCTGTGAAAAAATAGTATGAGCAATAGGACGAGATCGTAGGTGGCATAATATTCTTTTTTCTCAATTCCAATAATTCTCGGGGCCCAAAATGGATCTTTGACTTCTCTTCCGACCCAAGGGAAAAATCCAAATTGGAATAGGTATTTTATGATAACAACCGCCTAAGACATAGTATTAGTGTTGTAAAAGCGGCTGGGTTTTGTTTGGTCAACCTTTGATTTAATTAAAACCTAACAGTCGGCTTTGGTCTGTTTTTCAAATATCGACTAAGCATAGTGGTCCACTAAGAAAAATAGACCAAAAATCAATGATCTGCTCAAGTTTAGTCGACAACCAAAGATAGTTCGCATGATTTTTTAATTTAAAACATACTGAAAACATTGCAAATTATATGCTTGGAAATGATTTAATCAAATGTTGTAGCATAGTACATTTGAATTGCTAAGCAATTTATGAGTTCGTTTTTGGTTGTCCGTCCGTCCTGTCCAACTTGTAATTTTTCATTATATGATTGGAGTTGTCTATGTTTCAAGCAGTTTGACGAACTTATTAACAACGATATTTAAAAATTATTGGATAAAAATAAAGGGCATATTACAGAAGGGGGGGGGGAAGAGGTTGCCCATTGGCCTGCAAGTTAAATAAATCAAGGTGTTTTGTGAATTGCTTGGCTATTTTATTTCTTAAAAGTTAACATGATTTCTGTGATATTTTAGCACTGTTTGCTGGCCAAATATTAAAAATGAAGTGAAGGGGGGGGGCATGGTGCAAAAAACTATAAACTTATAAAATACTGATGTGTAGCTTTTTTACAAGGTTCCTCTGAACCGAGCTTATATTGTAAGAAGTCGATTAGAATAATTAGTTTTTTAAGTACTCTTATGATTTCTTTTATTCATTGACTGCATGAAGGATAATTAATTTCTTTACATTTAGCCAAAAATCTTAACACCCCATGCAATTTTTATTGAAATTAAGAGATCTAATAGCCATATTTGTAGGAGATGTTAGCATAAATGTAGATTTTTATAACACAAAAAAAGTTGGAGAAGGGCATGGAAAGGATTGACATTTTTACTAACGAGGGACGGCGTATAAATCGTGCAACAATTATATCCGTTATAAAGCCACAACTAACTTAGACAAGTTGCGAAAAAAAATTAATTAATAAATGTAATCAGTTGGGCTTATAAACAATAATGGAATTTGAGATCGGGTGAGGTCGAAAAAATTAAAGCCAGTCAGCTGTCATTAGCTAGTCTATCTGCGAAAGCGAACCAAAAGTCTTTTACAGATGTCCACAGCCACGATTAAAAACCCATTTAAGTTTCCACGGCATAATTATTGAAAAATTCAAGTTAGACAGGACGGACGGACAACCAAAAACTAACCCATAAACTGCATAGCTTTTTGAATAAAAAATAGTATCCACTACCTCCACATATGTTATGAGAGTGACCCAAAAAGTTTTGGAGGGTCGAGGGATACTAAGGGTCCCCCAAAGGAAAACCATGAAGGGTGGTGGCATGGCGAGGATAGAGGCTGTTTGTAGCATATTAAGCACCACTAGGAAATAGCACACAAGTTCGGACCGAGATATTAACACGTAGTACAAGGCCGTTATAAATTTAGTTATAACTGATCTATCCGGTTTCACTTGTTCTTCATCGTCGAGAGTAAAAGTTTCAAAACTACAGAGACATAGGAATGACATAAATTTATTTTGCGTATAAGCATGGGCGTCTAAATCCAAAATTTCTGCAAAATTTAATATATTTATGACTAAAGTTAGTAAAAATAATCATTATTGCCCCCCCCTCTAAATCCAATTCTGGCTACGCTCATGTAGAGAAAGGGTTTACTTTGAAAAACGTTATAACATTAGTGGATCTTACTTTCCATCGTGATTTTCTACTCAATATAGAAACCCTTTTTGAGGTTGTGTTAGATTTTTAAGAAAATTATTTAAATTTATTTTAAAACTACCAATTGCCACATTCATATTACCTTTTAAACAAAATAAGAAAAAGCTTATATTTAGAGATACGATCAAAAACTGTTTTTACGTCGTAATTACTAAAAAATTTGCGTAATTATTAGTAACTATGATTCTACCGGGGTATTTGAATACTAAAATTTTAATTTCTTTGGTTGATTAAAAGTGCATAATCACATAAAATTTATAGAATGCAAAAAAAGGAAAGCCAAAAACCCATCTATATATGAAAGGCCTATTATAAAATATGTTACAAAAAATTGCGACACAAAACTTCTAATTAAATTATCATTTAAATGTAAATTCACTCGACATGTTGGTAAAAGCGTTACTAAAGTGCCTTTTAAATAAGATTCATACGTTTTGTAGGGAGTCGCAAATTCTTGTTCTTCGTGTAGTGCCAGCCTGCAAAAATATTTTAGAGCCAAAGTAAAATATTGTAAAGCTTGAATATTGTAAAAAATTCCCAATTTCATCTGAAATTAGTTATTAAATTGCGGTTTTGTTAATATTTTAAGGGAGTTAATAATAACCCCATTTATGAGTGCCGTAATTAACTTAAAAGTTTACTCTAGTTAGCGCCGTCTCAATTAATTAGAAACTAATTTGTCTGTATATATCCTTATCTTCTTTTAAATGCGACCATAGACTAATAGACAGCTCACACGCATCAAAAGTGTTGCCAAAAACGACCGCCATTTTGATAAGTGATGTAGAGTTTGTATAGCGATGGATTGCATTGGACAATAATCATTGATCTTATAACATGAAACAACCCATTTTAATCATTATAGCGATTTTAAAAATTCATCAAACCCTATAAATTAGCCAATATTCACTTATCAAAATGGCTGCCAAAACGGGGTACACTTTTTAAAAGGGAAGCAGTCAATTAGTCTATGCATGCGACTCGAAAATCACAATAAAGACATATAACGTTTTCGCTCTTATTAGAGCTCATCAGTATGCCACAGTAAATTTTCTAGTCACATTCTAAGCGAGATAGGTCGATATAAAGCCATATTAGAATCAACCCATTCTTATGGTTGTTATGGAATGACCCTCATAATTATGGTAGAAAATAATTATTATATTATATTAGAACATGTTAGCCAGGGAACAGTAACTCTCTCCTCAACCAGTCAGGCCCCAAACTTAAAAATAAGTATAATAGAAAACTTAGGAATTCGTATTTTATAAAAAAGCATATTTTGGGCTTTACGCCAGCTATCCTGTATTATAAACTAGCTGTGCCCGGCCAAGCGTTGCTTTGGCTCAGTCCTTAAGTGGTTAATTAAGTATAAGCTATTAATAAGACTTATCTAAAATGGGGTCATATATGAAAAAATTTATAATGTGAAAGGTCCGAATGATTTTATGAACCCACTATTTTTAGTATATATTTATATAATATGACAAACCAAATGCAAATTCTGTTTTAGTCATCAAATCCGACTAAAATTAAATGTTTTTGAAAAAATTGCTTATTAATGCTGTTAGGTATTATACAATAATACCATTATTTTATTTTTTTAGTTAGCTGATTTATTTGAAATACACTTTTCTTAAATATAATAAAATAATTAATTGAAGGATGGATAATTATTAAAAATATGCTTCTATGATCGACCACGTGATAATAATGACAAAAACTGCATAATTTAAATTTTATTTATTTAATTTAAATAGTCTGTTAAACCCTAATAATTTTAACCGTATACTGTAACATTTTTATTATACTTTTAAATATCTAATTCGAGAAAACTTCAGCTTTGTATGTATGACGTCATTATTGTATATGCTGCTATAAATGAAACTGGACGGGAAATGTCAGATATTTTTAAAACAAAAAGGTATATTAGGAATCTGAAAAAGCTATTTTACCCCTGGCCTATCTGGGCATCTACGGCTAAATTTTCGCTCGAATCGGATCTGAAGTTTCAGAATTTAGCCCTTTTTTAAAACCAAAAGGCCGAGAAATGTCCGATATTTTTAAAACTAAAAGGAATTTTAGCAATCTGAAAAAGCTATTTTACACCTGGCCGCCCTGAGAACCTGCGGGTAAAGTTTCGCGCGAATCGGGCCAGTAGTTTCAGAATTTATTCTCATTTAAATATCTCATTTAATAAAAATTAATGATAGATAAATAATGACATTTATATATAAATAGCATTTACTCAGAATAATCAACGTTGGACTATTTTATATTACATTTAAATTATATATACTTTCATCTTTCTCATTTAAAATATCTCATTTAATGATAATGAGAAAAATTCATCTTCTTCACCTATATATTTTCTCAAATAATCTATAATTTTATTTATTTCAGGAATTCATAAATTTTATGTTGTCACCGTTAAGAAAAGATGACGTTTAAGAAATTTAATTGATAAATTTTATGTTGTCTTGTCACCGTTAAGAAAAGATGACGTTTAAGAAATTTAATTCATAAATTTTATGTTGTCTTGTCACCGTTAAGAAAAGATGACGTTTAAGAAATTTAATTCATAAATTTTATGCTGTCACCGTTAAGAAAAGATTACGTTTTACAAACTACTATAAGTGATACACTTTTACTACAGAACTGTCTGTATATTCAAATTTTCGACGAACGCGAGGAGGTGCGTTTGATTGACATTTTATTGAACGTCAAAACGCATAAAACCCAATATCTCGAAAATTAAAAGGAATTTTAGAAATCTGAAAAAGCTATTTTACCCCTGGCCGCCCTGGGAACCTAGGGGTAAATTTTCGCGCGAATCGGGCCGGTAGTTTCAGAATTTAGCCCTTACATACATACATACACTTTACTTTATATATATAGATATGAAAGATAGAAATTGTTAAAAAAATCACGATTTTTACCTATCTGTGGGTGTGTGGGTAACGGGATCCATCATAATTTCCACACTTTTGTTTGCAGCTATTCTTTCCATACGCCTCTACAAGACAATGAAATCATAAATGCAACTTAAAACATTTTTTTATAAATTTTATTACTTGAGTACATAGTCTAGTATCAAATTTAGTATAGAATGCATAGAAAAACTTTTTAACCCCCCTTACACAACATCTGAATTGTTAAAACCCTAAGAAAAACCATAATGCGTAAAATCTTTGTGCGAAATTAAATAGAAAAAGTGTAATTACTTTTTCTTCTTCTTTGCGTTGACCCTTTTCCGAAGCCAGAATTTGAGCTATATATCGGTAGTCTCGAGAAATCTTATTAAGTTGCTGAGTTCCACTCTCCAACAGCCCGTAAAGGAAAAATTTCAAAAAATGCAAAAGATAACGCACCTTTTGACATATCCAACCTTGACAAAAATATTTGAGGATGTATAAATTATTTTTAAATAAAACTAAACAAATTGCCAAAAGAAAGTCGTAAATAAAGGTAATAATACATCGGGCCCTTAAGAAATAATGGATGGGCTCGGGCGAGGTCGAAAATAGTAAAGCCAACCAGCTGTCATTAGCTAATCTATATGCAAAAGTAAATTAAAAGTCTTTTACAGAAGCATAAGTTCATAGCCATTAAAAACCCGTATAAGTTTCCACGGCGCAATTATTAAAATATTATAAGTTGGACGGACGGAAGAATATAACAACCAAAAGCGAGCCCATAAATTGCATAGCAAAGTAATATTTTTACAGGAATTAATGTGAAGAGGAGGTAAAAGAGATAAAGTTTTTTAAAGTGGTGTCAGCAAATCTAAGCAACATTTAAGATGGAATTATTAAATGACAAAATTTGTTTTAATTGCTATGCAAATTATGAGCTCGTTTTTGGTTGTCCGTCGGTGCGTCCTGTCCAACTTGTAATTTTTCAATAATTACGCCGTGGAAACTTGTACGGGTTTTTAATGGCTGTGAACGTATGCCTCTGTAAAAGACTTATATTTTCCTTTCGCAAATAGACTAACTAATGACCGCTGATCAGCCTTTGTCATTTATCTACGATTGCAAGCTTTCCAGCACTCGAGGAGACAATTTAAATTTTGAAGCAATCAAAGCCTGGGGTCACATTGACCCCAATCGTGCGCATTGAAATCGCCGTTAAACCTAGAGTATTAATGGGTGGTTCGATCGGTTTTTCTTCCGTTTCTGCACTCTGTTCAATACTTTTATCCACTTCACTCTGCCCATAAAGTTGAGAAGGACCCGCCACGTCCTATTTAATTTTAATGAATAAGTAAATTCACTTTTTATTAGTTAAATAACGTTTTCAAAAAAATTGATAAATATGACTGAAGCAGTATACAGAGATCTAAATACTTATATGATTCGAGATTCAACCCCTTTTAACCGCGTTTTTATAGAAATGCTTTAATATCACTTAAAATTGCAATGAAAAGGATGCCAAAATTCCTAAATTATTTGACACACACACACACACACACATGAAACAGAATATATGGTTCATTAAAAAAATTATCAAGCAAAATACACTTAAAAACTTCCCTTTAAATAACTACGAATCTATTTTATAATTAATTCGATTTCCGATAACATTACAATAGTTTTCCAACAAAATTAATAACCAAAAAAAGCTCCCGAACTTATTTAAACCCATCTTAAAACTCAAACATTAAAATAATATATTTAAAATATTGAAAATATATTAATGCTGCAAAGCGAATTTTTAAATCACATGTTAAGTGTTAATTAAAATACAAATAAAAAGAGGAAGATGAAGACATATTACTCATATCACGTTTCTTAATATTATTATTATTATATAATTATAGTATTTAATATCATTATGTTTAGCTATATATCAATAAACTAACTTTATCTCTTGGTAAAAAAAACATTAAAATACAAATAATAATCCAAAATATTAATCTTTTATAACAAATTTGTAAAAAAATAATTACTGGGCCAGTAATAATATTTGAGGCAGGATATATGGATTTTATCCTCTCCCCTTTTCTCTGCCTAAGGCCCCCTCTTTCGGTATTTTCTTCATTTTCAATAATACCTGCATCACTTTCTTTCGATTCTCTTTGGCCCTCTTCCACTGCCCCTTTAATACCTCCTTTGGTTAAAGCCACGTTAAGCAACTGCAAAATTAATTTTTTTCATATTTTATATAGAAATATAACTAAAAGCTACAAATTAGATATTTGAGCGAATTTATATATTATAATCATAATGGTGAAAGCGTTTAAACAAACAGGCACTTAATTTTGACCACCCTAAAACCTAGTGTTGTAAATAGACCCGAGTTTTGCTTACTGATCCTGTAGTTTTACTAACGGACCAAAATGTTCGGGTCTGTTTTTCAAATTTCGACTAAGCTTAGAGGTTGATTAAGAAAAACGACCAAAATCCTTCGGTCTGTTCAAAAACCAGGTCTTTTAAAACACTAGTGGAACCTACCTAAACAACTTAACGATGGTTTCCAACTGTGTAACCGCTTTCAAAATGCTTCTCAGAACTAGATCATGCAAAGTTATGTATGCGATTAAATATTTTGGCTACTTATATACACATAATTCCCAAATATATTTAAAACATAAGGGGGGGGGGAATGTATAGGTAGAGAACTGCAATGTCCCTTTTTTTCGACCCGAAATTTTTTTGGAATTTTTAACTAGAACCCGACTCGACTTGAAAGCATTTTAGAAATTCTTAACCTAAGGTCAGGATCGGGTTTCGGGTTACCCGTGCAGAGGGGGGGGGGTAAAAGTTACCTGCATAGGTCCAATTCCTTGGGCTTCATCCCCCTCTAGCGGTTTTGTTTCCTTAAACTCTATATCGGCTAGCGGCTCTTCTTCATCATCTGTAAGGTCTTCAAACATGTAATAATCCCCCGATCTAATAGCTAAACGATTGGGACGAAAATGAAACATTAATATATGTAGATATTGAAGTGTAAAGTAGTGTTGTAAAAAGGCTGGCTGGGTTTTACTGTGGTCGACCTTCCGTTTTAGTCGATTATAAAACATATTTTGGTCTGTTTTTCTTAATCGACCTCTGGCCTTAGTGGAAATTTGAAAAACAGACCAAGTCTAGCGTTAGACTTAGTAAGGTCGGCCAAATAAAATCCAGCCGCGTTTTACAAACACTAGTGCGAAGTTTAACAAATTTCTCAGACTAAACACTTGATAAAAAAACGTAAGTTCACATCTAAATGTACGCTTTTTAAAACTGTCCACATCCAACTTAATTTTTTTCGCAAATATCCAAGGAAAAAACAACAATTATTGTGGTTTTAGTAAAAATGTATAAGAAAAAAAATAGTTTGTAATCATGATTTTTAATCTTTAAAATTGTTTCTTTATATAAAATAAAAAAAAACCTTTAAAAAGTCTAATTAGTTAAAAAGCGTACATGTTAGACAAGCCGTTACCACGATGTAATATATACAACACAGTTGCGGGAAAGGCGGCAAAAAATATGAATTAAACCTAATTCATTTTTTCACCATTTAGGGACAAATACATGCTAGTGCTTTACATAACTTGCGTATAAAAATATGTCGCGAAACATTTTCAATAATTTTCGCAAACATTCCAAAAAATTTTGAACAAATTGGATTCAATCGTATATAGAATCCAAATAATTTTCCATTTTGAGAAATCTTCTAAGCTTATAGATAACACACACAAGCATCCAATTTGTGACATTGTTGAAAAACATAGTATTTTTTCAAGAATACGACCAAAAAAAGCCACATTTTGATTATTTTTGCGAAAAAAGCTTAAAACTTTACTTAATTGTTATTTTGGGGAAGGTTTAATTTATACAATATCTGCAAAAGCTTAAGAAACATGAATTTACTTTAATGGTCTAGCATATTTTCGAGGTTGACCTTTTAAAATAACTACATTTAATATCATAATATTTTTTTAAAAATTATTGCTTTCACAAAAATACGTCAAAATCGTGGATTTTTTGGTAGTCGAATTCAACTATGTTTTTCCATCTCGCAGTCAATTTCATTCCACGACGATTATATGGGGTTATGATGTGCTAGTAAAACTTGCTCCTACATCGTTTAGACAAAATCGATTCTTTAGGCCTTAGGCCTCGGCTGGGCCTAGCCTTAGGACGGGCCCGACCCAAAAATAATTGGTCGGCCCGAGGCTGTTCTTGAAAAATACCGGCAAAAGGTCTTTTAGGTGTAAGTTGAGAATCGCTTTGAAATCGATTCTTACTGACAATTTGAAGTTTCAATCGCTCATTTCGCGACAATACACCCATATCTATAGTTTGATTCCTCTTTTCCCTACGTTCCTTATATCTATGATCTATAACATCTTCCTCTAAGGAATGAGATCAAAAAAAATATATAAATTTTTATAAAACGTTTTTCAATTTTTTTTCTCATATCGACGGCTGTGTTAGTAAAATGCAACGGGGTCTTGTTAGCAATTTGCTTAATAAATTAGCCTTTAAAAATGTAAGATGTTTCGTGTAAAAAATTTAAAAAAAATGTATTAAATAGACAGTACAACGCTGACGCACTGGGAACATGTGGGAGATCTTTTCGTTTGTTTCCTTTATGCGTATGTAAGATAGATGATATTAAGGTTATATGAAAGTCCAGGTATGAAAAATTTAACACTCATTCTTATCTACAAAATGAATAAAAAAACTTTTAAATTATTGTCAAATATAACTTATCATAGATTCGGCGAATTTGAATTCCTTAATACTAACATAATTAAAAAATACTAAGCACCTAGACGGTTCTCAACTCCTAAAAAGGGGTGAAAAATGAAGTTGAAACAATTTCCCCAATAAGCTAGAAAACTAAAGCTCAATGCCTAATGAAAATCGGAATTTCGCAATTTAAACTGGATTCGACTCATGGGCGTAGCCTGAATTTAGAGGGTGGGGGAGGGCAAAATTATGATTTAATTTTAAAGGACTTTTGGATATATAGGGGAGGGGACTGCCCCTCCCTTCCACCTCCTGGGGCTAAGCCCATGATTTGACTTACTAAATAAAATAACAAAATTTTATAGAGAAATAAAAAAAACCTTGGAAATGTTCGGCTGGTTCTCGCGTAGCCCGCCTAGCATTTTTGATATTTTGATTTTTGATCTGTTCCATCTTTTTCTTGATTTTCTCCATTACATCTTTTTCCCTGGCTTCTTGTTCATTCACTTCTTTCCACTTTATTTGATTAACCAACTCGGCTCCCCTGCAATATTTAGGCAAATTGTAACAAAAATTAATTTAAATATCAAATCACGATTTAAATTTAACTCAAAATAGGCATTTAAATAAGCATAAATATAACTAAAATTAATTGAGATATGTAAAAAATTACGTTCACGACTGAAAAAACTATAAAAACGCGCAAAAACTAAAGTGTATGGAAATTGTGTTGGATTTAACGATTTCCATTGTGATCTTTTTTATCCTTAAGGTTTTACAAAAATAATGGCAAGCACTTCTAATTTAATAATATAACGCACATTAGCCCTAATTTAATAATGTTAAACATATTAACAAAAAAGTTTCCAACCTATAAATCAAGGGTAATGTTATGTAAAAACTTGAACCAAAATTAATAAAACTAAAATACAAAAACTGTAAGTAAAATTAGGGTTGTGAAAACGGCTGAGTTTTGTTTGGTCGATCTTAGGTTTTAGTCGCCTAAACATAAGCGGGCCAAAGGACCAATCAGAAAAACAGACCAAAAAGTTTATGTTTGGTAAACCAAAACCAAAAGTCGACCAAACGGAACCCAGCCCTTTGTACGACACTAAGTAAAATTATGAAGTATACATACCTAGAAGCTAGGAGTTGCTGCGCGTATATTTCGGCTATGATGTGCTTGAAATAAAAGCTGCCAAATATACGCCTTTGTAGGATGAGAAATGAAAAACAAATTCCATCCCATAGTATACCCGCTTGTTCTACTGGAACTGAACATTCTTCGGAAACGTTTAGCTCTGTGTATAAAATTTTATGAAAAAAATTAACTTATGAAATTTAAAAATATAATTAGTTAAATAAATAAATGTATTATTTGTTATAAAATAAGATATTTTGTGAAGATGAATGAAATAAATAGTTGGAAAATGATCAAATATTGCAAGTGAATTATATTCACAAATAGTAATGCCAATTTCCTGTCCTTTAAAAAAGATTCGCGATTATATTAAAATAATAGCAAAAAAAAATTGTTTTTCTATTTTTTTATAAAATAACTTTTAAGGCTTAAGAGCCAATTGTTTTGCAATTTTTAAATTACAAATTTATTAATATTGTATTAAAACTTTGCATTTTCTTAAAAATTTAAATCAAAAAATTAGGTGTGTACTTAATATAAAATTTCAATTATTTTTATGCAAAAATAGAGCCCTAGATTAGTTTTTCATGATAGAAGTGCCGAAAAATCCTTTTTTCGTCGATTTCATATGAGTAATAGTTATTTAAAGTCAAAAACTAAAGAAAAAGCATATTTTTCAATTGTATACAAATATTTTTTTTTATTTTAAATTTGTAAAAAAATAGCAATTTTGCTTGAACTTTACATACCAGTGCTAGCTCCGAAGCCAGCTTTCAGACAGGCTATACTTAGCAATTGAACCAACCAACATAAATTGGCCTCGAGAACGTTCATATAAGCGCAACCCAAAACCTATGTAAATCATAATGCAAATAATTTTTTTTTCATATTTCTTTATAAAGTTTCCTATAAAATATCATATGCAAAAATTACAAAAAATTTAAAATGATTATTTTCCAAATATTTTAGACAATTATAACATATAATAATTACCTGGAGCAAGGTCTTTATAAAGATGACGCTAAAATTGTAGGCTATTAGGACGGTCCAACTGAAAAAAAGGGTTTAAATTAAATTTAAAAAATATAAAAACTAAAAATCTAGCATCAATCTTTTAAAATCTGATTATTAAATCCTATAGATGAATTTTAAAACTAATCAAAGATATTTCTTAAAAGCCGTACAACCCCTAAATTAGACTAATATATATAGTCAAAGTAAATGCAAAAGTACCCGAGTTTACACAGTGTTTAAATAAGAACGAAATTTTATGAAAGATAAAATAATTGCAAAATAAACTTACAATTTAAATATGGTTCTTAGGGGTTTGAGGAAGAGTTCATTGCCATACCACAGGAAAAAGAAAGAGGCGATGAGATAGCCCATGCAAAATAAACTGACTCTATTAGTTGCCGTGATCAGCATGATTGTCAAGGTAATCCAAAAGGAGTAGGAGAAAAAGGCGAATTTCAGCTTGTCCAAGAACGTTCTATATATATGGAGATAAAGTCACAAATAAATACAATCGAAACATCACTAGGACTATATGTGTAATTTTGAAAATTTAATTTAAAAAAAAAATCACGTTTTTTTTGTCTTATTGGAAAGAGGTAAATTTGAATTATATATCAACTAGTGTTGGTTTTACCAAGACTAACAATAGACTCTGGTGTGTTTTTCAAATTTGGACCAAGCTTGAAGGTCGACTAAGAAAAAGAGACCCCACCCCTTTTTACAACACTCATTTCAACCATAGACCAATAGTGGGGTAAACTGGTGAACAGCTGATTTTTGCATTAAAAATTTTCAAATAACTTGGCCGGCCATCTTGGATGAAATTTTTTCAATGGCGCGCACTTGTGCATTGAAAATTTGCAAAAGTTATTGCTCATTATTTGTAGCATTATTGTACATATGCATTTTTAGATTGAACAAATAAATTTTTCCAAAATAGCTTAAGGTGCATATACGTGATAACATGAAAAACAAATAGTTTAATTTGTTATTATTAAAACTATTATTTATATATTTTATATAACATTATCTACAGATTATATCATGTTGCTATAACTATATGTTTTAATATTGTAAGTCAAAGCCGAGTTGGCAAAATCAATTGTTTATATATACTTAACTTTAATTTTCTTTTGTTTTTCTTGGTGTAACATTTCGCGTCCCTTCCCTGGCTTTAATAAATAACTTATTATTATCATATTCTTTTCCTATTCTATTAATTACCCTTTTTTATACATTTCTAATCATGGGCGTAGCTAGCATTGGATTTAGAGGGGGGCAATAATGATTTAGGGAGGGGCAAAATGATAATTTTTTAAAATTTTAGCCATAATTATATTTAATTAGTTTTAGGATTTAGAGGGGGGACAGCCGCCCCTCCCTGCCACCACTTGCCCACGCCCTTGTTTATAATCTAACATATCTTGTAAAGTAACAATTGCCATATTAATAAATATTAAATTAATTTTTGAAATCCAAAAAGTGATTTTCGTAGGGTTGGAGCAATAAATAATTTTAAACAATTTTTTTTGAAAATCCTAGCGCAACAAAAATATTAACCTGGTATAAGTGACGAAATCCGCTACAGGATTGTCCATGGTGTAATGTCCGTCCAATTTCCAAATCTCTTTATTACTACCCCCTTCGTAGACATCGCTCGCATTATCAAATTCCACACGAAATACGGCGAGTTGACAAGTCGCGAAAAGAAGTTGAAAAAAATCGGCTAGTGATCAAAAAAAAATAACATTTTGCACTTCTTTTTAAATCACAATTTATAAAATTCACTGATAATCAATTTTTTTCAAAACAAACCCTGATTTATAGATAAAACAAACAAAATATTATACTGGGTGAAGTTGCTATAACTCTAACAATATATTTTAGACCTAAGGGTCTAGGGAAGGAGGATGTATTTTAATTAGAAATTGTCAATAAAAAATGTAACCAAAAACAAGGCTTATAAACGAAAAGAATCTACTTATGTTAATCAACTTCTTCAAGAAATATTTTGTTTTTTGATTCCACAAATCAACAAATACTGGACTTAGAAAATCAACCGGCAAACTGTTTACAGATTCTGGTAGAGTTTTTTACGGTGAACACAAATGTATTTTCAGTTTTTCCCCTATACGTCAAGTTTTTAAAATATTTGCTGTCAAAGTTGTTAAAAATGACAAATTGCAAATTAATAGGTAAAATTTTACTTTAATTAATTCAGTACTAAATTATATTCAAGCCAACACTTGTTAGATCAAAAGACCCTATGTTTAACAAATGAGTCACGATACTTAATTAATTTAGCGTCTGAATAAAATTCCGAAAAATCATAAAAAGTTTTTATAACCTCTTTTTAAAATACGAATTATTAATTAATAAGGAAGAAAAATTCAAAAAAAACTTTAAAAGTAAAAATCTTACTAGTCAATTTATGACTTGAGGGTGGTGCTATAAAATCTGGCAAATAAAGCCAATCGCGTAATCCTGGATTCAAAGCAGCAGTCCAGGGGTAATCTAAAACAAAATCACACATATTTAAAAAGTGCGCACATATTAAAAAAAACTTACATATATTAAAAAAACACAAAATTTAGATACTTAGAACAGTGAAAAATTATACTTATAGTCTTTTTCAAATTTTGACCAAGCCTAGAGGTCGACTAAGTAAATCAGACCAAGAAAAACCTCGGGTCTGCCTATGTTAAGGTCGACCAAAGTAAAACCCAGGCGCCGTTTTCACAAACCACTACTTCTTACCCACACACAATCCCATGGGCATCCCTATCCTAGCCAAGTATTGGAGTGGAATGGCGATCACTAAAAACATAACGTACACGGGCCATATAATGGATTGCCCTTTCCGCGACAGGAATAATAGAATTCCCAGCCAAATGCTGTAAATAACAGACCAGGCATCCCACCGTAGCCCGATGGTCGCTATGATGCTCATCAGTGTTAGCTAGAATAGCAAGCAAAAAACAAATTATTATTAGGCAAAATATTTTCTTAAAATGGTATGGGGGCATATAGAGACCTGCACGGGCCCGATCGGGTTTCAAGCCGGGCTCGGAATTTCATAAAATGATCGGGCCTCGGGCTTGGGTAGGGCCTGATGAGGCGGCCTGAACCCGTCCCGAATTGAATTAAAGCAAACTAATCTTTTATAAAATATGATTTATATAAACTCAACTCGATATTAAATAATTATTATCTTCGCACAGCGTACATAATATAGCATCCAAACTTCAGCTTTCCCTGTCTATTAAAATATAACTGACTTGAAATGCAAATCTTAGTCTAGTATTTAAATATATTCATAGTAGCTGTTAGAACTAGAAATAAGATAGGTAAATATTTCAAAAAGTTTTTTATATGGAATTGTTAAATAAAATATACTTTTAAAGTTATTTATTTTAAGTTTTAAATTATTAGCTAAGTAAATTGTAACGAGTAAAAATGGTTTTTTTTTATTTTAAACTTAGCCTAGTTGTAAATAATGAGTGCTAACAATTTAATACTTAGATGGTGAAAAAATTTTCGAACATAAAAATTTTCAAACGTTTTTGAACGGGTCGGGCTCGGGTCGGGCTAAAAAGAAAAAAGTCTTTCGGGCTCGGGCAGAAGAAATTTCATTTTGCAGGGGTCTAGGCATATACTAAGAAGGGAGACGAATGATGTAAGTCTCGAAAAGTGCTAGACATGGAAGTAAGGGAGGAAGAGGACGACCTCGTGTCACGTGCAAAGGGTGAGTGGAGAAAGTTATAAAATCATAAGGGATTAATCGAGACATGGCACTTACCCGATCAAGATGGAAAAAACTTATTAAAACAAACAAACCCCACGACTGTGGGACTAAATAACTGATAAAGAAGAAGATTTCAAAGCAGCCTTAAAATAACAATAGTTTTTCGGTTAGAAAATTACTAGTCTTTCATATATTTGGTGTGCCTGTCATGGACTTTGCTCGGGGAGGAGCAAAAGTACCCTCTTCAACTACATTCAACAAAATTCTGTGATTTAAATTCAAAAAAATTAGAAATTTAATGAAGAAAATAGCCATAATTTCCGAGGAGAGAAGAAATAATAAATTATTTTTTAAAAAAATAGGGAAGCAAAGGTAATTAATATCCCACATAATTGCCAATAGTTTTTGATAAGACAGAAAATCAGCATTACTATCAGTAAGTATATTTCAATAGCAATATCGCGGAATGTTTTCCCAATATTTCTAACACCTAACTTATATTATTTATTTATTTCTTTCACCTTCACAAAATATGCATTTTCTATAATAATAAAAGTTACTTATACGAATGTACAAATGGAAAAGCAATCTTCAACGTCTCTTTAGATTTGAAAGATTCTACTTTTTTATCAGGAGGCAAAAGATCGCCATGGAAATCGTTAAATCCAACACGATTTCCATACACGGATCAATGCCATCCCTTTAGTTATAGCGCGTTTTTATATTTTTTATAGTCGTGAATGTAATTTTTTGAAATCATATATATTGTAAACTTTATAATTTGATATAATTTTTTGATTTAATTTAAGAATAATAAAAAAACGCAATTTACTTCAACACCGAAACGATAGAAACCATAGTTGACCAAGTATTTAACGAGTAAAATAACGTTTTTATCCGCGTGCTTGCGTATGATGCCTGGGAATGTGATGCCTTGCCGTAACGGATTCAATTGATATTTTGCCCGCATCATGCGCTGCCTGAGTTTTACTATTTTTTGCAGGCATAGCAAAAATAGTATCCCTAGGTAGCCCTGTTGCATAAAAATAATATTTATAGGCATGGGCGTGGCCGGGGGGGGGCAGGAAGGGGCGGTTAAACCCCCTCCCCTCTAAATCCAAAAATTTGTTGAAATGTATTAAAAAGTATGGCTAAATTAGCAAAAAAAATCATTTTGCCCCCAATGCTAGCTACGCCCATGTATAATAGGTAATATTTGTTTTTGAAATTTATGGTTAAATGTTCATTTCGAAACTAAATGCATGTGTCGTTCCAAATGAATCCTAATGTATACAATATAATCTTCAAAGGTATAAATTTCTTAGTGCTTTTAAAGGTGAAAAGATAGAAATTAATATTTTCTAAGAGATAAAATTGATAAATGTTATAATTAATTAAGGATAATATGAAAAACAAAATTAATATTTAAAAATATATATTATCTAGGGGAGTTACTAGAAAAAAAACAATATTCCCAGAATAAATTTCACGGCAAATAACGGGAATTTTCCCGGAAAAATTCCTTATGGTGCAATCCCTTATCATGAAAATGCAAAAGTTCAGGGCTAGAGTAAAAGGACTGTTTCTAAAAAACTAAACAAGATGTGAGATTAATGTTATTCAATAATATGAAAAGTGAAATTTTCATAGCAATTAATAATTGATAAAATTTGGCGAAATCAAAGCCAAAAAACTAAAAATATATATATTTATACAAATTCTCTGAGGAAATTTTAGAATTTATTACAAGTTTAAAAATCAAATTTTCATTTTAAAATAAAAACTTAATTTCAAATAACAATAAAATGAAAATTTCTTAAAAAAATAAACGTTATTTAGAAGAGATCTACATTGAAAACTTATGAAGAACATTTATAAGAATTCTTTAACAAAATTTTAAAAATTAACACAAGTTTAAAAATGAAATTTCATTTTAAAATAGAAACTGACTTTCATCAATAAAATGAAAAATCTTAAATTAAAAAAAAAACTTTTAAAAAAAGAATATATTTACTTTTATGTAAGGCGCTAGGTCGGGGACTTTGATGAAACCGAGCCATTCTGCGTTGTCTACCGTGTTATTAACACCAGCCTTGTTCTACAAAACCCCCAAAATCATGGATTTTTTTGGTAAAAAAAATTTAAATCGGAATAAAAAAACCGTAAAAAACTAAAATATTCAATTTACGAAAATTTTAGTTTTTTACAGAAAATTGTAGCAAAAAAAAGAGATTTACGGTACAATTGGTTTGAAAGTAAACCACTTTGAAGTAGTCTAGTTGATAACTCATCTTGGCGATAATTAAACAACCGGCGCATATAGCAGCTATGTAGGACATGAGAGTTTGAAGTGGACTAACAGCTAGGCCTATCACAATCACCAATACGAACGGCAGATTTATTGATTTCGGCTAAATAAAAAAACAACGAGAAAACACACTTTTAAAAATAATGTTTGAAAAAAATAACATTTTTTCCCCATAAATTTTACGAGACATTCCGAGAAATAACTTTTCGGAAAATTTCATAAAATAGCCCCGTCTCGGCATATTTTAGCAGCAAGTAGTCATTTGTCAAAAAATGGTAAAATCCATATATTACATTAAAAAAATAGGAACTCAAAATTTGCTTTTAAATCTGTTTTAGATTATTTGGCCCTTTTAAGGGAGGAAAGACATGTTATTAGTTATTACTTACATAAGACAACTTTTATATTTTTATAATATAGATATAGTATTTTAAACTAATTGTGTTATAATCAGATATAGGTTTTAATAAACTATCTCAACAACAACAACAAAAAAAGAAACAAAAATACTCCCCCGCCTATCATAGCAAAAACAGTTCTAACAGTTACTTTATAATCTTTTTAGAGTACGATACCATTAAAAAAAACTGAGCAAAAAACAAATAAAAACTGTGCAAAAAATTGATATGTGTTACGTCGTAGACGCAGAGTAGCATGAGGGCTAGAGAAACTAGCTTGAATCCGTGGATTTCGCAAAGTCTCCAGCCATAAGAAGAAACTATAGTGAGGTAAAAATTAGCTCGACGGGCTATCCAGGTTAAATAATAGACTAGGTCACCATCTCTTCCCTTTTCTACACCATATGAAATAAAAAATTATATTTTTAATTGTACATTTTATTGGTAACAAATTACGTAATTTTTTTAAACACTAATAAAGGTTAATTTCCAAATAACTGTGTATGATGTAGTTTCGTAAAAACGGCTAGGTTTTGTTTGGTCGAACCTTGGTTTTAGTCGACTAAACAAAAACAGACCATAGGTATTTTTGCAACACTAATATGATGTGGCATAGAGCGATGGATTGAAAATGTATTAAAATTTACAATTTCTATGGTCATTTTCTGTTTGAAGTAATTTAATTAAAAACGAGTTAGATGAGTTCAATTATATTTTTGAACTAATTGATATTAATTTTTTATGAATTGGACGGGACCGGACAGACAAAACAATTTTTTGCCCTATCAATAAATTTAAAAACAAGAATATAGTTATTTCTGAAACTTTTAATACTAACCTTGCTTTTCTAAAGCCTTCAGTCTAGCTAAATCTTCGGGCGGTTCATTTCCAACGGGAGTACTAAATAGATACAATAAATAAATAAATAAATAAATTTAAAAAAATAAATTAAAAAAAAATAAATTTAAAAAAATAAAAAAGTGTATAAAATATTAAACATTTTATCCATATCTGTAAGGTCCAGGAATGGCTTGTGGAAGTAATGGACTTGCAAAATAATGATGATAATAAAGGCGGTCGGAGTAAATAGACTAACAAACAGGGTTCGAGTGTCATATTGTTCTAACCCAAAATCTCGCAATCTAAAACAATAAAATAAAAATAATATTTATAACCAAAAATTCCCATTTTTAGAAAGGTTTTTAAACTCGAACTATCTCAAAACCTATACATTTTATTATTTACACTTTTTTCCCAAATTGCGAAAAATCTTAAATTTAAATATATAAAGGTTTAAGTAAAAAAAATATTAATTTTTTTTTGAAATTAATATACATTTTTTCGGAAATTAAAATAAAAATTACAATTCGTAAGATAAATGAGTTCCGTTGTGCCAATATTCTGGAAAATTTTCGAATTGATAAGTGTAGATAAGGATGAGTATGACCATGGAATAACCAATCAAGAAAAGCCAAAATACGTACATAGTCATTCGCCATAATTTGTAAGCAATCTGAAATTTCATTTAAAATTTAAGGTTTTTTATAAGATTTATAATTTTACTGGCATTAAATTCGTGAAATATAAGCTTTTAGTAAATAATATTTATTAAATTAAAAAAAAATATATTTGTTACCACTTCATTTTTTTCTATTAAATAATGCGATTCAAAATTTTTCTCACTCGAATCGTAATTTTAAGTGAAATATTCATTTTTACTACTTATTTTTAGCGTATTAGGAGATAAATTATGGCAAAAAGGTGAAAATTTCCTTTTATTTTGCTCATAGACTAGATAGACTGCTCATCAACTTTAAATAAGTGTACCAGTTTTCCGCCATTTTGATATATGCACAAATAAGGGAAGAATTATAGTAATTTTCGTTAAAGTGTTTTTAAAAGTTATAAAAAAATGAGCTAGCTAAGATTAAAAACAACATTTTAAAATGTATATACCATTTACAAAATTCATAAAAATGAAAAATAAAATATTGTGAGCATGTGATGTCAAAGCAATATAATGCCATCTACATTTTAGTAAATAATCATTTATTAACATTTTATTCATTAACTAACGAGGAAGGTAAATTCACATTTTCTGTTTAACAATGGGGGGTACACTGCAGAAAGACATGGGAAATTGTTAAATTCAAAATGGTGGGTTTAATGGTACAAATTTTTCCATAATATGAAACATGTCACATGAGCAGTCTATGTAGTCTATGATTTTGCTCTATCAAGACGTTTTCACAGTTAAAACGTCAAATAAAAATGCCTTCAAATAACTTTAAACCAACTTCTTTTTTTTAAATAGGAAAAAAATTGAATTTCAAACTAATTCCAGATTTTATTTGATAAAACTTACTTGAAACATGATTAAAAATACGACGAAAAACATGGTATATCCAATCCTATATAGCACAACGTTGGAAGAGGCGACCCCCATGAAAAGTAAGAAGCAGCAGCAAATCAGAATCCAATATTTTACGCAAAATTGATAAATCAAGTGTCCCAATTGAGCCGTCAATCTAGCCCCATCTAAATCCCCCAAAAACATAAAAAATATAAAATTCATTTTTACTAATAGAGGTTTTATTTACAAATACTTGTGTATGATGATGATACATGCTTAAATATAGTAGAATAATGAGCTGGCTAGAGCCATCCAAGGATTGAAATTATTTTGGATTTTACAATTTTCATGGTGATTTTCTGCTTGATCTAAAAAAATTATTTGGGATCGTGTGTATTGGAGGTATTATAATTTGACATCTGTTTAAGAAATTGGCTGCCCTCGGGACCTAGATTACCGAGAGTCGTGGCCACTACTGGACAAAAATAATATTCCTATTTGTATTTTTCTACTTTCCCCTACAAAGAAGAGAAAAGGTCGGGGGGGTGTTAAATTTGGAGAATATATCCACCGTAGTGAAGTCCCATCAAGCGTTTATTGATGATTGTAAAATTAAATTTTTTTTTATGATTTACCATTAAAAAATTAAAAATGTTGCACACCAAAAACATTTGCAAGCATGGAAAGCTTTATTTCGTCGCAACTTACACTAGCAAAATTAGTGGACGATCTAACATTGCAATTAAAAAATAAAAAGCCCTTTGGCCTTGGGCTTAGGTCAGAAGAATTAAATTCAAACGGCGGACAATATTAATTTTTAGGCAATTATTAAGGGAAAATAGTGGTTTTTCATTATAAACCATTTCAATAATTAGCTGAAATTTAGAAAAATAATGAACGAAGGGGCAAAAATAAAAAAGGATTTAATCAGACAAATTGAAGTCAACCAAGCGGTCATTTTGTATTTTTCAATTGTAAACAAAAAATGTCCAGCATTATATATAGTTTTCTTTCAATTTATGGCGGACTTGATTAACGAAAATCGGCTAAGGTGGTATGGGGGCATATTCTAAGAAAGGACACAAATGACGTAAATACTGGACATGGAGGTATACCGGGCAAGAGAGGAAGAGGACGACCCCGTGTTACGTGGAAAGGGCAAGTGGACAAAGTTACGAAAACTAAAAAGATTAATCAAGACATGGCACTAGCGTTACGGCTGGGTTTTTTTTGTCGACCCTTGGTTTTAGTTGACTGAACATGAATAGATTGAAGATTTTTTTGGTCTGTTTTTCTTAGTCGCATTACTGTTTATGCTTAGTCGACTAAAACCGAGGTCACCAAACAAAACCCAGCCGTTTTTACAACACTACATGGCACTTACTGGATCAAGATGGATGATACCCATCAAAATAAACCCCACAACCGTGGTTTGGACCAAATATTAGATAAAGAACCAGCAAGTTAAACAGGACCCACATTAGAGACCTGAAAAGTCACTTTTTTCAACCCGAACCCGACCCAAAAGCATTTCAAAATTCCCCAAACCCGACCCGCAAGCATTTTTAAATTTTAACCCCGAACCCCGGGTCGGGTCGGGTTTCGGGTGACCCGTGCTGGACTCTAACCCACGTTACGACATTCTTCACCGAAAGTGGTAGCAGTTACGCAATTAAAAAACCCCATTATTTTTAATTAAGAAAGACCCACCAAAAGGACTGGCAAATTTGGGGGGAGGGGAGAAATTACCCAAGGAAATAACGTCGGTCGATTTTGTAGTTCTGGCCATAGATTCTCGCGTAACTGCGGTTCCTATGTCTTGAGACAGGGATTTGGCTATGAAATGAGCTCTTTTTTCCATCACGAATTGACGCATAGTGATCCAAAACAGGCAAGTAAAAATAGTTTTGAGAGCCAGGGGCAGGCACGGGTACTTGTATTTTATCAGACCAAATTGACCGAGCGGAAAACCATGATAGGTGCCTGTCATATATATATATACATATACATGTGTAATATATACGCGTAAGAGTGCGTCTTAATACGCGATTTTGAATTTAGATTCAAAAAGCGAATGCATGTTAAAACGTAGCCGCGTCTTAATCCGAGCGTCACGTCATTTTTGTTCTGTTTTTGTGTTTTTGCTCATAAAACGAATCCTTAAATTACGCTTATTAATGCATATTCATCATATGGTAACTAAACTAAAATTTTTGATTCCAAGCCATGGATATCGCATATTGACAAACAAAAATATGGCGCTTTGAAGTTGCATCGCATATTAAGACGGGAATCGCTTTTTCGTTATTAACTTTTAGTTACATAACATTATTGATGGCTATGAAATTCGTGGGCTCACTATTGGGTGTCTTGTCGTGTCTGTCGTGTCCAACTTGCAATTTTTCAATAATTGCGCCGTGCAAACTTATACGGGTTTTTAATGGTGGCTGTGGACACTTGAGCTTCTGTAAAAGACTTTTATTTTGCTTTCGCAAATACACTAGCTAACGACCGCTGATTGGCTTAAATTTTTTCGACCTCGCCCGAGCCCTAATTCCATTAATGATTTTATACCCGACTGATTACCTTTATTCATAAAATTCCCTAGGCAACGTAGGTTTTTGCTATATAACGGATAATTGCAAAACTGGCTTAATAATTCCCTGCAGATTAATGCTCACCGTTGCTTACATCTAAGTTGTCTGACCGGGCCAGACATCAAAATTTTAGTTAAATGCTATTTATATTTACGGCTTTGTGAATTTATTTTGCCATTTTGTCTAGTATCGGTTACATATCATTGCTACAATTATATATTTCCTAGTCACTCTTCATATTATGATTTACCAATACAGAAATTGTTATTTATTATTATTATTCCCATCATCATCAAAATCATAATTGATTCCTATGCAATTTATCGGCTCGCTTTTGGTTATCGGTCCGTCCTGTCTCGTTACCTTTACTTTTTCACTTACTATCATTCAAGTACTTATCTTATTCACAATTACTATCGTAAAACGGCTGGGTTTCGTTTGGTCGACCACTGGTTTTAATTGACTAAACATAAACAGACACCGAAGGTTCGACCAAAAACTTCTAAGAAAAATTAAACCAAAAAACATTTGGTCGGCTCATCGTTAGTCAACCAAGCCCAAGGTCGATCAAACAAAACCCAACCCCTTTGCACAACACTAGTCACAATGTATTAGCAGTACCCGAGGGTAGTTCTTGATCGGTTAGCTGCAAACCGTAAATAAATTGCAGGAGTAGCAGTATTACGGCGTAAGCTACGAAAAATGGGGAAGAATAAAGGCAAGAACGCCGTGAGTCTGGGCTCATCCATACGATGCATGCCCAGAGGAGAAAAACGAAAGTCAACCAGCTGTGATAAGTTATGGCCCACACCTATATAAAAACACATTCAAAAAACAAGGATTTTTAGTTTAAAATATTTAAACATGAAAATTATGTCAAAATATTAACATTGAAATGGGCGCTAGTTTTCATTTACCAAATTTCATATTATTGTACTAATTGATTATGCATGTGTAACACGCGCATATGGGCTCAATTTATAAGTAATACCTTTTCATTATCGAAATTTAATATTGTCCTACTTGTTAATTTTTACGTAGGTGTTTATAACAAATCCCGCCAACACATATCTCATTTTAAAATAGTTGTGAGGTCGGGAAAATAAATTATTGATGATTTACAATTCATAAAACCAATCTCGTGAAAATACAATTTAGGGTACGTTAAACACCGCAAAAAAAGTAGAAATTAATCAAAAATCATACTAGTCTAACGGCTAAAATTCCTCTAAGAATTTCAAAAAACCTCTTAAAGTCTCGCTAACCACTAATCCAGAAATCGTTAAAACTCGTTCTTTTTTTTTACAACACTCAATACAAAAACGACTGAAAAAAACATTTATAAATCTCTACGAATTTAAGTACCAAAATATTATTATCACCTCCAAATTTCCGAATCAATGTGATAAACACAAGCTAAAAAACAGCGCGCTCTTACCATTAGTGTGGTAAAAATGGGGCTGGGTTTTATTTGGTCAACCTTTGGTATTAGTTGACTAAACATAAATTGGACACTGGGAAGTATTAAATGTCATTAGATCTTGAATGTCTATTTTAAAAGCATCAGAATGATCATTATGTATATATGACTGAATTTAACCATAAATTGGACACTGGGAAGTATTAAATGTCATTAGATCTTGAATGTCCATTTTAAAAGCACCAGAATGATCATTATGTATATAAGACTTCCTAAAATTTAGTCGACTAAAACCACAGGTGGTCGACCAAACAAAACGCACCAACCCAGCCCCGTTTTTAAAACACTGCTACTCACCATCATGAGGACGAGGGAAATAACGTAAGTTTGTCGGTAAATAACGTTCACCAGGGCAGACAAGAGGTGATAAAGTGGGGAAAATTTATTGGCCCAGTGCTTATAACTTTGAGGTGCTTTGTAAGGTTGTGCGCTAGTTGGGTTGGGACTTGCGATGGACCTTTGCTTTACCGTAGATGGAGCTCGACTTATAGAAGGGGCGAGCCCTAGTGTGTTGCGATGATTCGGTCCAGTAATGGCGGCGCCCATGGTGGTGGTTGAAATGGGATTCGAGGTGGACGGCAATCGACTCCCGTGCGAATTATTGTAATAGGCCGATTCGTCTAGTAGCTATATGCAGGGGGCGTAGTCAGATGTGGGATTAGAGGGGGGAGAAATATTGATTTAGGGGGGGGGGGGGGGGCAAAATGATCATTTTCCACAAATTTTAACCTTAATTCTAATGAAATTTTAACAAATTATTGGATTTAGTGGGGGCAGCCGTTCCTGCCTGCCTCCCCCTGGCTACGCTAATGGCTATATGGTAGGCGGTCGAAAAAGTTGTAATTTTTGCTAGTCAAATTTGCGGCCATCTTTGAGTTTGGTCTGAAAAGATATATAGGCACCGCATGGGCGTAGCTAAGGGGAAGGGGGGGGGGGGGCAGGGAGGGACGGCTGCCTTCTCTAAATCAAAAAATTCTACAGAATTTAAAATACTTATGCCTAAAATTATTAAAAATAATCATTTTGCTCCTCCCTAAATTATTATTGCACCTCCCCTCTTAATCCAATTCTGGCTAAGCCACGGTATGGCTCTCCTATATTAAAACACATCTGGTCCTCAATCGAATCAAGTAATGTCATTAAATCGCAGTTTTCAAAAGGAATTGTACATTATTTTCTAAAATGAATGTTTATTTGTCAAAAATCATTCAATATAGCCTAGGCTTGTGATAAAAACTTATTAGCCCAAAAACAAATTTCAGACATTTTCAAAACATAGCATACACTATATAAACAATTGATGAATAAATTCTTTTTACAAAATTTCCAAAAAATATTTTTTAAACTATAAATTTCATATAAATAACCTTAAATATTAGTGTCTTACTTTGGAGGATTCGCCAGGGGAGCGCTTATATTGATGGTCGTGTGCAGTCATCGTTAAGGCGACGTTAGAAGTTTTTTCCTTTAAGTGCTGCATCTAAATTTTACCATAATAATACCAAAAAGAAATGTATGAAATAATTTTTATAATCTAGATGTCCAAAATCTCACCAAAATTCGGACTTTCCATTCTAAAACACGAAATATCTTATAAATAACATAAAAATAGTTATTTTGATATACATGTATATAGCGGCAAATTTTAGTTTTGAATTTGGATAAGTAGACTAGATAGACTGCTCATCAACGCACAAAATGTGTACCCTTTCCACCATTTTAATGATAACATGGTAGAGTAGTGATTATATAGTGTTGTGTCTCAAACCCCCCCCCCCGTCCTACTTCGAATAGTGATGATTTAAATTCTCCCCCCCCCCCGACCTACTACTTATAACGATAATTTAATTACCTAACTTGATTTTAACTTTTCCCTTTCATCACCTTACCACAATTGAGGTCGGTCTCGTAAAAACTTCTGTGGTGTTCAACCTAAACCCGCCCCCCCCCACACATACGTGCACCATTTATCAATCGATACGCACTCACACATACGTGCACCATTTTTTATCAATCGATACGCACTCACGCATATGTGCACCATTATATAATTATTATCGTTTTTTTGTAAACATTATACAAAAATTCTTACATTTTTTCTGGTGAAGAATAAAGGTAATATCCCTCCCTTTTAAGGGAGGGCCGAAATATTTGTAGTCAATAAACATCGCCTTAGATTTAATAATTCTAATAATAAATAAGTGTATTGACTTATAATATAGATATTAGTAATTTTTGTAAATTAAATAATCTTAAAAAGATAAATAAAAAAAATATTGAATTGGATATGAAAAGCAGCATTCTAAATTAAATATCATTTACACTTACTTAAATATTAAAAATGTAAAAACTGTGGAGAAAGTTTGTTTAATAATATAGCGCCATCTATACTTTGTATAATATTAATTGTTAACTTATTGACGTTCGTTCAAATTTATAAAGTAGTGAGGAAGGTAAATTGACTGTTATATCGCAAAATGACATGGTTGAAATACATCAGTTGTTGTCTTCAAAATGGAGGAAAATTTGACACACAATTTACCATATGGAACAAATGGCATGAGCCGTCTATCTAGTATATGGTGGACAAGACACTACTAAACAGGGCAGGGCAATTTTAGTGGTCGAAAGTGGTATTTAAATATGATGAATTAAAACGTAATATAACAGCCAGGATAAACATGAACACATTAGGGGCCTAAATTGAATTACGGCGTAACTGATCTTGACGTTTATGCAGAGGAGCCAGTATAAGCAGAGGAGGAATGCAGGATTGAGATAGCCTTCCCACGATATCGGATGCAGGTCCATTTGATAGGGAATATCACAGTTCGTTTTAACTATGGCCGTCAAACCCATCAACCTTAAATGAGGATTCACAAAAACATCATTTAAATCTTTTTCATTTTATTTATTACACGAATTATCGCTTACAATATTTATTTCTTACACAATTTATATGGATCATTTTTGAACAACAAAAAAAGTAGCCAGAATTTTGGCCTTGGGCCGGGGTCAGACGAATTAGATGTATGTAAAGGTCAGCATTAATTTGCAAGAAATTTTTAAGACAGTTTCGCAATTATTCGATCTAAAGCAACAACCTCGATTGCCAAAAGGAATTCGTAAATAAAGGTAATCAATCAGTCAGGCACATAAATGATAATGGTATTTGGGCTCGGGCGAGGTTAAAAAAATAGAAGTTAACATAATACGTGCTTAAATATATTTAACTAAAGAGCAGTCAAAAAGCCGTCGATAAAAATTGTAATGGATTTTACAATTCCAATCGTGATTTAATGCTTAATCTACAAACAAAAATTCGTATTTTTTCTTGAAGAATATTTTAAAATTCAGTTACCCATAAAAGCAATAGGGGTGAAAATTTTAATTTGTTTATAGAAACGAAACTTGGCGACTTTTAGGCTGTTTTGAACTAAAAGTTGGAGATAATTTAGAGAATTCGGGAGCCATGGTATGACAAAATTAAATTTACCGGTAGATGGGCTTATAATGTTTTTTAACGCCTTCTCAGACAATCATTTTGTAGACTATGGGTAAAAGTTATAAATCAATAAAAATTAAGAGGTTACAAAATTTCAGAAATCATAAACCAAAATACAAACAATTTCCTTATAAACTCAAATTTTTCAAGCTGCTGTGTACCGCGCTAACAGCTCGTCCGGGGGAAATTGAGCTTGAAAATAGTCGAATTGGTAAAGGTAGAGCGCTACAATGTGTGTAGCCACGTAAGCTAATAGCGCGAAACGTAAACTCATGAGTAGCTTAAATTTGCGTCCGAGCGTCAAAGAATGCGCTGCGCTCGAACTGGTAACGCTTGAAGTCGATGGACTTGTAGCGTCAATTGGCGCTTGAGCGTCGTCTATGTCGTAGGTACGAAATATGAATCGCTTGCAGCAAGCCCATGCCGTAGCGCCACAAACGAATACACCTTAAGAAAATGGGGTTTAAAATAATAATTTTTTCCCCTTTTAACTATGATATTTTTACTATAAATATTGACAAAATTGTTTATATATGTTAAAATTCTTCCTAAGGCAATTTATTCCAAAATTATATTTTTTTTCAAAAAATCTGGAGAGTTTGATTACTAATACCAAAAGTAAGTTATTTATTATCTTTAGAGTGTAGCAAAAGATCTATTAAAATTTCAGAATAAAGGGTTTATTTCAGGTTATTATTTCCATATGAATATACCTGCCCGCAATTCTAAACCAAAAAACTAAACGACCTTCATATAAAATATTCTCTTTTTCATTTTTATTTACATAAGATGTATCATAAATTTTCCAATATTAATTTTTCACTTTAATATTCAGTAGACTTTCGCCTACTACATATTCCATTTTGAATTATACGATATATAATGGAGAAAACCAACAACACAAAAACCTATAACAAACATTTTCGCATTCCGTATTCCTATATTAGCCGATAATGATATAGAACTAGTTTTACTTAGCCTAACATGCATTTTTTGTTTTATGCAAACATATAACATATGTGATTTTGCTTTCGAGCAAAATAAAAATTTTTAACCAAAAAACAAAACAAAAAATATTCAACATACCAAAGTAAAGGGCGGAAGGTAGAGAAGGATATATGACGCCAGAAGCCGCGAGTGCAAAGAAAAGCGCAGTTTCTGACAACATGCTCACGAGCGGTTTACGCTTGTCAGAAGCTACAGGCTTGGGCGGGGGTCCTCCAGCCAATAGATTAAGCCCACTACCTACCAAATCCAATATTGAGGAGCGCCTTCTACTCGGATCTTCTACGGAGTTAACATTAATCCCTTGATCTAGGGCTAATCATAAATTGTACTTTTAATTGATAAAACTGATATATTCAAGCATAAATTTAAAAATAAACAATAAAAGTTTTGACACAATAATTATAGAAGTGTCTAATCGATTTTATATGTAGCTAGCTTAGAAATATTGAGAAAACATGGGATATCAGAAACAATTTGTTAACTAGTAATAAATGTCCATTTTTCCACAAATACACTCATTATAATTGTATCATTCATAGTATATACGCGTTTAAGTTCTATGCATCTTCTTCATCTTAAACATTTATTTAATAGGGTGCCCACATTCCCACATTTTCTCCAAAATTCCCATATTAATCTCCCCCAATTCACGTTTTTTCAAAGAATTTTTTCTAAACCAAAATTTCCAGGAAAATATTCATCTGTGTATTACACAGCAATTAACCAATTACCCGCCGGTGGTCGAGATTCTTTCAAACTGGCCAAGGGCATTTGGTCCGTGGAAGGGACCAAGCTCGAAGGTCCGCCTATGGTAGCCCTGCTTTTTGCCGCTCGACTGTGGCGCGAGGAAGCTAATGGAGCGTGAGAAAGGCGATGCAAAAATTTGTCCGTATCTTCGAAGGGTCTAAGCTTGTGGCAAAGCAAGTAAACGGTAAACGAAACCAAAAGGACCAATAAGTCTGGTACTATGAGCCTGGTTATTTGCAGCGGTGACGCTCTGTCCAAACGCTGAAAGCCCATGTCTCGCGCTATCGTTTCTTTCAGCGTACCTGATAGCGTTAAAGCATATATGGGGGAAAAATAAAAACCATGGGCGTAGCCAAGTTGTAACTATAGGAGAGGGAGGGGGAGCAATAATGCTTTGAGGGTGGGGGGGGGGCAAAATATTATTTTTTTAAAATTTAAGCGATACATATATTGAATTCTGACGAATTTCTGGATATAGAGGGGGCAGCTGCCCCTTCCTGCCATCCCCTGGCTACGCCCATGATACCAACCTTGCATTACCATATTAGAATATTCTGCTTTTTAATTTAATTCTATTTATCTGAGAATATCCATTAAAAGGACGAAATATTCTATATATATAATTTATCATTTATTGATTGCTATGCAATTTATAGTCTCGCCATTGGTTACCCGCCCATCCTGTCCTGTCCAACTTATAATTTTTCAATAATTTTCGTGGATACTTAAACGGGTTTTTAATGGCTGTGGACTTATGCTTCTGTAAAAGACTTTTATTTTGCTTTCGCAAATACACTGGCTAATGACCGCCGATTGGTTTTACTCATTTCGATCTCTCCCGAACCCAAATTCCATTATGTTTTTGGGCCCAACTGATTTCCTTTATTAATTTTTAATACCCTGCAATATTCCACTTAATAAATCATTAAAATCTCAAGATTTTCTTAAAGTAGGCGTCTTGTTGCATTATCATTAATATTTTACCTCGTCACGTTATGCAACACTTCTTTAACGTTGCTTATCTTAATAACGGATTTAGATTGAAATTTTGGGAAAAATTTTAGTTTGAACGTACGACATAATTTATGATGGCTAAAATTTCAACAATTATCATTTTGCCCCTGCCTTGATTATAGCCCCCCCCCCGCTTTAAATCCAATCCTGACTACGCTCATGATGATCAGTATGTAAGTAATTGGGATATGAAATAAACAATAATAGTTAATGAAAAACATAATTGTGATTTATGCTTACAGTTTTGGAATGGCTGTCCATACGGGGGCATAGCAAGGAGCACCACTTGAAAACACACTTGGCCGATGCAGGCCAAGGCGCTAAATATAATCACGAATCTCAAGAAACGTCCGGTGTGCCCTGAGAATTTTAAAAGATTTTCAAAACTTCTATATATAAAAATACACTTATTTTTACTTTCTAAAAAATAAGTAAATTAGCTAATTCATTAAACTAAAATTTATTTTACGTACAAAATTTTAGAGATGATTCAAAAAATAGCACAGCGACCGACAAACTGTTTACAGATTTTGGTAGAGTATTTCGGGGTGAACACAAATGTATTTTTAATTTTTCCCCTGTACGTCAAGTTATTGAAATATCTTTATTGTTACATCTTAATTAATTAAACTAAAAATTCCCCGATCGATTGAAAACGCCCAAAATTGCTGTTTTTAGCCAACTTTGACCGGCAATTATTTCAAAAACTTGACGTATAGGAAAAAATCCAAAAAACACATTTGTGTACAACGTAAAAATCTCTATCAGAATCTGCAAACGGTTCGCCGGTTGATACCAGTATAACTAAATAATTTAATCAAATATCGTTTAAGGTTGATTGTCCAACACCATAAAATACACAATGTATCAAATATACTACTATATTTAGCTGTGGTGGATTTCGGATTTCGGGTTAGCGAGAAACAAAAATCAATAAATATACTACTCTTATCACCATCCTGCCAATGAAAGATTCATATTTTGCGGCGAATGTGAAGTGAAAGCGAGATATGTGTGCTTGAAATCATTTATTATTCATGATGATCATGACATTTTGTAATTAAAATTCCAACTTTAACCAGTGTTAATTTAGGATGTGTATTATTTATATGGTTATAAGCTATGTCACATTTACCAGCCATAGATTTTGACGTGGGCGTAGGTAGAAGCGGAGCGACCAGCAAACATACTAGGTAGACCAAAGATATCGCATTGATTCTTATTATGGCACCTATTTTGTATATATGTAATAATTAAATATAAATTTCCAATAAAAATAAAACGACAGTTTATTAAATATTAAGCGAGGAAAATTTCATTTTTTTACAATAGCCGGATCTTAATCTAAAGATATTGTCAACGCTATTCAGTTTATAGAAAAAAAATTGCCATTTAAAAAACAGCATTTTCTCAAGCCTGACCTTTTATAGGAAATTAACAGTGTCATTCTATTTAATTGTTCTATAAGCTTAGAAAAAAACTTTTATAAAAAGGACGGGGGCAGCTATAAAGAGTTCAAATATTACAAATTGCTAGCTAAAAATTAATTAAAATTTTCGAGAAAAAACTTAAAGTTTAAATATTATCAAATTAAGGTTGAATGTAAAGTATCCGAATGACAAATCGTATAATACATAAAATATAAAGTAGTTCATGTCACATAAGAATAAAGTAAGATTACAATGAATTCAGAGATAATATATCTAATTAGAGCTGGCTCAAAATTTCCCTATAAAAGCACTTAACACCATTAAAATTTCCCTGACTCATAATAGCACTTAACACCAACGATATATTCAATAATCATAGCAAAATAAAGTAAAATTCGATTAAATATTTCATTATTAACCCACGGTAGACCGGGGTAAAAAAGTACAAATTTTAAAATAATCCCAGTCAGAAAAACGATGTAAAGCACGAGCGTCAAAGTGGTTAGAGCGTTAAAAAGCGCTGCAAAGCTTACTCATGAGAAGGAGCGAGCGTAAATAATGAATGCGCCAAAACCGAAAAATTTGCCCGGACATGATGGAGGAATATGAACGAATCATGCTGAAAAGCGCCAAAGATGTCAAGGAATGACGCTCTAGGCGCTTCAGCTCGCCGTAAAGCGCTGCAATTTTCGCTACTACGATTCAATTTTAAATAGGGGTGGGGGCGCTTCAAAAATTTTCGAGCTTTTTCAAAAAAAAATGCAGAAATTTGGACATAAGCAATAAGCGATGCAACTAAATGACCAATTCCCGAGTACGAACATATGGAATGGGGGGGGGGGGGGGGGGGGGGGGGGGGGGTAAAGGGGAAAAAATCAATTATTACGACCAATAAAATCCACAGCGTTAAGCGTTCTTGAACTCATGGAGATGCCCAGCTGAAATTAAACTCAAAATCTTTAATGGAAAGGTTTATGGTGTATAAAATGCGAACGTAGCTATTTTTATTAAAGGCGTTGATCAATAATAGAGGCTTGTTTATGGGTCAGGTAAGTAGCGCGAGGAAGATGTGGGTCGCTAATGAGAAAGTAATTAGAGGTGTGAGGATTAAATGCGGGTGCGTCGAGCTTCAAACTGCAGAGGTTTGGGCTTTAATAGCGTCAAAAAACGCTGAAACTTAAGGGCTAAGAGCGTTAAATTAAGCTGAGGTCAAGATGAGAAAACCTGAAATCGTAAAGTAATATTAATAAAAATGTTTGGAGAGCGGGATAATACATAACAGAGTATTCAAATAATAAAAAGGTTAAGTATGATAGAGTAACTAAGGAAGCTTTAAAAAAAGTTGTAATATTTCAAGACTACCCTTTAAAAACCTATTATATTATATAAAAAATATTGAATTATTTTTCAAAAAAACTTCAAATTAACAGTAAGTAAAAATATATTCATAAATATTAAAAAAAATTAAGATATGATTGAAAACATTAAAATTTCGAAGTTTAAAATGTATTTCCTCAACATTTATTGCAGATAAACGATAATAATTAATAGGATAATAAATATAATATCTATAAAAACGATATAAATGGAGGCATCCCCATAATATTATTCATCATTCCCATTACTACCTACCAGGCATGTGTATGTCCTGAGAATCAATTTCAAATCTTAAAATCAATAATAATTCCGCCACTTCTAAATCTATTCAAGGCTTACTACATCCAAGGTCAATTTACACGCGAATTATTACAAAGGAATTGAATGTAAAACAATAAAACTAGTTTTATAGAACTCATATTATATGGTGTTTGTTATTTTATTTTAAATGGTTAATAAGTCATGATTAGTGTTGTAAAAACAGCTGGGATTTGATTGGTCGACCTTTCGTTTTACTAAGACTAACGGCCGGCTCTGGTCTGTTTTCCAAATTTCGACCAAGCCTAGAGGTCGACTAAGAAAATGAGACCAAAAAACCTTTGATTTGTTTATGTTTAGTCGACCCCTAGCCGTTTTTACAATAGTAGTCACGATTTAAAAGAGTTTAGGGTCGGGCATTTTTGAGCCATTTTGGGCAGCAAAACGTATACAAGCCCCGACTTTAAACTGATTTTAGAAGCCAGCTTAAAGTCAAGATTTATATGAAATGTCTCATTTCAGTACTTATTATCGTGGAGTTGATGTGTGACCGCATTTACGCGCCATTTTGAAATGTACACCGCTTGGCAAGCAAGCACCTTTTACGATATTTACGCGAATGTTACCCTCAAAACATGATCAATCGATAAAGCTATAATAAATATTGCGAATAATTTCTTAGCGCATATTTATTCTTATATCTCAACAATAAACTGATTTTCAATTTAATTTTTATCAAGGATTTAAATTTTAACTTTCTCATCTGTAATCATCGCCTAATTCAAAATACCCAATCCCCCCCCCCCTAAGAATATACAAAATAAATTTAATACATTAAGTTCCCATTTCCTTACATTTCTTTCCAATCAATTAATAATTAAAATCCCGCAGGCCCTAATACAATTAATATAATTTGGCAGCCGAACCAGCTTAATACACAGCCTTTTAATCACATAAATTATTGATTTGTGTAACATATAAAATATCGAACCCAATATTCGAACAAAAACACACTTTGCTTTTGGGGTCGAAGAGCTATGGTTTAATCTGGGATTACATTCAGACAACCTAAAAGCTTAAGATACGGTTTTAATCAAGAAGTAGTTTAATTGCAACATAAGAATAAGTCATTCTGCTGTAAACCATAAAATCTTTGGGCATGCATGGGCGTAGGCAGAGGGTCAGTCAGGGCGGCTGCCCCCTTTTAATTCAAAAAAATGTTGAAATTTATTAAAATTACGGCAATAATTTTAAAAAATGATCATTTTGCCCCTCCCTAAATCATTATTGCCCCCCCCCCCTAATTCTAATGCTGGCTACGCCCATGATAAAATTTGACTTTTTTCAAGGACACGTTTCATTGTTAAGATTAGGGGGTGAAAAACTTTAAAACAATTAGATTCAGCCTGAATTTTTGGCACACAAGTAGTTCAAACGCGCTAAATATTTAGAAATTCATAATGTTGATACTTTCTAAATTCTTACAAATCTTCATTAAAAAAAATTTAAAGCCGGGCCAAAACATTGTTTTTTTGACCGATTGGAGATATTAAATACCTCATTTATAACATTATTATTTGAGGTGGTGCGTTTTTATAAAAAGATCAATGAAAACTAACTCAATGTGTAACACTTTTGAACAGTTAACTTATGCGCCAAAAAATATACACACTTTGTCAACTCACAACCAGCACTTAAAATATCTACATTTGATAAACCTCCAAATACAAATACAAACAGCTAGAGGGCAGAAACTAAAAGCCAACATCATTTATAATATACATACACACTAGTGTTGTAAAAAGACGTGGGTTTTGTTTAGACCACCTTTCGTTCCAGTCGACTAAACAAAATCCAGGTCTTTTAACAACACTAACCAAAACAAGGTGTGAAACAACATCTTGTTTTAAAGGCGATTCCCTCTTTTGTTTATATTAAAAAACACAAAATATTTATCGTTATCGAAACAAAATATTTTGGAAAACTAGTAGTTTATTTTTTGTAATTTACCCACTATTTCTTTCAACCTGCAGTAGAGATCGAAAAAAAATCGTGTAAAAATTATAATTAGTCGATAAAACTTTCACAATTGAGCAACTAATTAATTAACTAAGAGGTGACAAGAAGCATAGCAATTGTCATCATCTAATAAGCTATTTTAAGCACTTGCCTACAGCGCTATCCGATATAATCAAACTAATGTTTTTTGCACACTTTTTCAATATTCGCAAAGTTTCAGCATAAATTTGACAGGACAATATACTTTTTCTAGAAAATTGTGGGTCAATTAATATGAAAAAATACGATAACCTATTACAGAAACGAGAAAAATTTAAAGTATTTTGATCTCAGTGGTCTTGAAAACTTGTATGGTGGTCAAAATCCTGCATGGGTCGGCCGAAACCAGACGAGAACCCGACACGTGGGTCCGAATTTAAAAAAAAACCGGGGTAGGGTTCACCTGCTAAGCCCAAGTAAATTATTTTAGTTTTTTAAGCTAGTTAATTTAACGTAATTCTCAATCTAATATTTAATAATTGGCACTCTCACGAGGTAGATGTGGGCTCAATTTTATATTCGGGTTGGGGTGAAGTTAATGATTATGAACTTTCCAGAATCTTGTATGGTCTAGTTTCGTAAAAACGGCTGAGTTTTGATTGGTAGACCTTTGTTTTTACTAAGACTAACGGTCGACTCTGGTTTGTTTTTCAAATTTCGACCAAGCATAGAGGTCGACTAAGAAAAACAAACGAAAAAACCTTTCATCCGTTTATGTTTGTCGACTATAAAATCAAAGGTCGATCAAACAAAACCCAGCCTAGTATGGTCATAAACAATATTTAAAAGAGGTACTAACCTCGGGCGGGCTCGGGCGGGCACGAAGAGATAGGATTCGGGCAATTCGGGCTTAATGAGATTTTTTTAAATAGTGTATTTTTTGTTACTTTTCATTAAATTGCATATGAAAATGCTAAAAAATCGCCATCCGTCCCCAAGTTATTTTTACAATTTTTGCCAGAACCCCTTTATTTCCATCAAGTCCCTAGCTAGGTTATGGAAAGGATTAAAATATTTATATTTATGCAGCCCTTTCATTGTTCGTAATTCGCGGTATCGTTTCAATTGACAAAAGTTCATTTGTAAAAATCTCTAAATCTCTAAACTCCCGTTCTTTAAAAAAACGCTTTTGTGCAAAATCTAACATAGTCAAAATCTAATATAGACAATAATTGCTTATGCGCATGCTAGTTTAATAACTTTTTTATGTTTTTAACTCCACAAAATCTAATACAGGCAATAATTGCTTATGCGCATGCGCAGTTATAAGTGTGACTTAAAACCCTCTGCGTTTGGTAAGTTTTCCAATATTATTATCATTTATTTTGTAAATTTCACTTCTGTGCAAAATGTATATAGGCAAAATGTAATATAGGCAAGGGTTAGATTTAGATATAGGGTTAGGGTTAGATTTAGATATTTAGAGATTTTTACAAATGAACTTTTGTCAATTGAACCAGATTCGTAATTCGCATGTGCCGTCTATACATAGTACAAAATCGTCACGGCCAAATTGATACAACGTTTTACTAAGACAGGTCGGCTCTGGTCTGTTTTTCAAATTTCGACCAAACATAGAGGTCGACACCAAGAAAAACAGACCAAAAACTTTTGGATTCTTAGCATGTTTGTTCACAAAAATTTGAAGAGTCAATTGGGTGAGTAATTACTTATCATGACGAATAGGGAAAAATCGAGGATGAGAAGTTCGTAGAGACCGGAACAAGCGTAATGAAAGTATTGAACTTGAGCGGAAAAGATGGAAGTTCGACCGCCTGAGCGTTTACTCCTTTTAACTCTGTTCCACCATTCCCTCTGTTCTGCAGCGCTCGAAGTTGACGCTCTGCTCGGGAGCGTTTTTCTACGCTCGGGCCCCTCGTCTCGCGTTAGTAAGCGGCCTAGTAAAGCTGCGCCACCCCAACTCTTACGCATTGGAGCTTCATCTTCGAGCGTCAAATGGTTTTGAGCTTCTTCGGGACGATGACTCAAATGAAAAATTTCTGTGGTCGGAGCTTCAAATGGAAGCGACGGCGAGGTGCGCTGCACGCAAGCCCCGTAATTAGCGAGCGTGGGAGATGGGTAGCGAGCATTAGAAAGTTGTCGCGCTTCAACGCTTGCATCCCCTCCTTCTGCCGCCGGCGGCTCCTCTTGGAAAGTTATGTGCGCTGGAACGCCTTCGCGATGACGCTCGTGCAGAATAGAATGCGGAGGTGGGACAAGTCTATCCGTGGACGTTGATAGGGAATCGATAGGGCCCGAATTAGCGCTCGAACTTGAAGCGGCAGGCGAGCGTCTCGTCTCGAAGCTCGTGGAAGAATCAAAATTTGGGTTATTATAATGGTCGAGCGTAGAGGCTCCACCAACAGCGCCAGGCTGATGAGCGTCATTGCTGTTATTGTTATTAGCGTTGTAGGGGCGAGAACGGGCGCGAGGAGCGTCACCTTTGAGTGCATAAGCGTCAGCGCCCTTCAACGGGAATTCCGCAAGTTCTTGACCCTTATCAACGCCCTTTTGACCGAGCGCTAAACGTTTTCTGGGCATGCTTCAAGCTCTCTTGTAGCGATTCTAAAACATCCCAGCCACGAAAATAACTGAGTTTACCGAAAAAAGCAAGTTTTAGTCGATGAAAATCCTCCTTTTAAATTAGAAGAATGAATTCGGCAAATTCCAGAGATATAAATTGCTTGTCATCCTCTTTGCATAATCGCAATGTAATGAATGAAAGGGATCGACGTGAAGCAACAGAGTTATGAATTTATAGATAGGTTAAGTTGTCATAGAAGGAAAAATTTGTGATTTTTTATCTATCTATCTCTCTTTCTCTCTCACCCAACGAAAAATAAATAAATATAATATTGGGTAATATGTGGTAGTAGTAGTAGGGGGGGGGGGGGGGGGGGTAAAGGGTAGGTTATAGTACGAGCTGCAAAATAGAGATGGATGGGGTTGATGAGTAAGTATGGTAAGAGACCTATTAATAAAACGACACAAGCCTTTCTTTGCCTCTACTCTATTGATATTTCCCGCTCGCGGGCTCATTAGAGAAAGTGTTTGCATTGTAGCAATCAATAGATCCTAAAGATAATAATCGTAGCATTCATTATGTATAATTCCATTAATAATTCCGTAAAGACTTAAGGAATGGAAATCAAAATTTTTCTTTGTTTTCTGAAATTCTCGAGCTAGAGGGGGCGATCCAAAATAATCAATAAAACTTAGAAAACTGCCGCAGGGTCAGGGACGATAATTAAAGGCGTAAGGTGTGTGTGTGTGTATTTATTGATCGGCAGGTGTGTAAAGAAGGAATAATAAAAACAAGCTAAATCGTGATTTTATTAGGTCAAAAGTTTATACTTTCCACATATAATGCCCAATAACAAGCATACTTTTGCATTTACATTACACTCACCCACCCATGATAATCGATTAATTTCTTTTTCCTATCGGAGAGCCCAACTCACTAGGGCCCTCCTTACCCTCTTATCTATCTCTCCCCCCCCTCGAGACCTTTAGTTTTGGTCGATTAAACATATTTTTTGGGAGTCTCTCCTTCTTAGTCGACCTCGAGACTTAGTCGAAATTTTAAAAACAGACCAGAGCCGACCATTAATCTTAGTTAAACCGAAGGTCGACCAAACAAAACCCAGCCCTTTTTACCACACTACTCTAGGCTCTCAAACCTCTCAGATGGCTATAAGACTTAAAGTTGTGGAATTTTTAAATCTAAATTTGCCAAAATTTGCCTATAAAATTTAATTAAATAATAACATATAAACAGTTGGGGGGAAGAGGGGAAAGGCTTGGTGGTGTGTTTAGTGAATGAGATGAGTGGCCAGATATCGTATTACATAATACAAATATTGGCTAGCGACCCAAAATCAATATTCCAAACTTAAAACAGGTTTTATTCCGATTATTGTCAACTTTTTAATATTCTCCACTCGTCATCCTCTCATAAACTTCCCAAAATGTAGATGGTTCAACATTTTGGGGCGGACGAGCTCAAAGGCCAAGCCGCTAGCCGGCTCGGGCCGGGTTTTTTAATATATGATAGATTTTTTGGGGTATTTATTTATTTTGCAACATATTAAAAAAGTAATATTTTCTTCTCTAAGATAGTGTTTATACTCAGATATAAATACATATTTAGGGGAGATGAATTAAATAAATAAAAAAAAGTTAAGTATGATAAACAGTTGGAAAACATTCCGAGTATTGCAATTGAATTAGATTTACAAATAGTATTGCCGATCTTTATTCACGAATTCATAATTTAGTGTTTAAATTTACGAGATAAAATAAATATCCTATTTCAATCGTTCTCATTTTTCTATACCATTAAAAAAATTTATCACCATGGATTTCGACCAGCCAATCATAAAAATTTTCATGCCCCAGCCCGGCCCGGGGCCGTCAAAATATTAAATTTTGAGCCTGGCTTAATTTTATACAAGGCCCAAGCCCAAGACCGGGCCGTATATAATTTTTTTTAGTTTTTAATTATTTTACCTAAATGTTAAACAACATGTATGTGCTAAGATGGTAAATAATAATTATGTTAAAATAATAATCTAATAATAAATTCAGACGAGTTCTTCTATCTTTTAAGATGTGACCTACAAACAAAAATTTCTTTCGATAGTGGCACTTGTAGTCGAAATACATAAAAAACCATATATGCCAAATAGACTTTTAAGAACCGTAAATATTTTTAATAGAGTTACTCGGCTTCTTGGATTTTACACCATATTAGATCTTTTAAACTATTGATATGAAATGAAAAGCTGTGATGTTTTATCAAGGAAACTGAATAAAAAATAACTTTTAAAACTTGTTTCTAAATACATAATCTTACATGATATTTAATTAATTCAACGGCTGCGTTTTGTTTGGTCGACCGTTGGTTTTAGTCGACTAAACATTGGCAGACCAAGATTTTTGGTCTTAGTTTTCTTAGTCGACCACTAGGCTAACAAGTTTTTACAACACTACGAGACAGTGTAAAGGGGGAAACAAGGATGGGCAGCTGCCCCCCCCCCTAAATACATCATTTCTTGGGTAAAAACATTTTTTGCCCTACCTAAATTAGAAATCTCATAATGCGCGTTGAGATATTGATGAATGAATGAACTACGATGGAAATATAATTTAACTTTCCTGTGTTCAATTAATAATCATCAAATAATTGTAAATTAGAACATTAAAAAACAAACCTTTGTCTATACTAAATCTAATTGATTTTGTAATAAGTCTTTGTGGGGCCGGCCCAACGTCTAGGCCCGACCCGAACATGCTAGGTTCTATTAAGGCCCGTCCAGGCCCGGCCCGCGGGCCAAGGCCTTTGATCACTATAAGAATTTCAAAATTATCATATATAATAAATATATAAGTTTTTGGAAAAAAGTAACGCTAATCGTATTTGCAAGGCGAAAAAGTTATTACAGTGTTTAAAATTTTTTTAATGTCAGATATGGAATCAGCAAATAATATTTTTATACTCGTGGTCGGGCCTCGACCGAGGGAAGCCATAAAAGGCTGATTGTCCGTCCTATCTTTTAAAACGATGAAATATTAAAATCCAACCAAAATATATATGTTATTGGAGTCATGGCCCATGGGGAGACGTTTGACTCGTTTATTATTATTATTGTTATTTAAGAAAAAACACTCTTTTTATATTTGAAAACATGTTTTTTTTGTGAGTTTTGATTATATCAAAGCATGTAACATTTTAAAACATTAAATTATAATATTAGGTAATAATTTTTGCGATATAATTATAATAGAGTAGTTCGAGTGCCGAACAATTAGATAATAAATGAATTCTATAATTAATACCATATAAGAGCAATTTTTTAATCGGAATGTTGTTTGTCAGTATATATGCTTATTTCGACAATAAAGTTAATATGTATACCCTTGCCTTAATACTATTTTAAACAGTTTTTTCTTCAGCTTTAGGTGTGGCGAGTCGGACTTAGCTAAATTAGATACCTAAGCAGATTTGTCTCAAAAAGAAAAAGCTGAGAAAAATATTTTACCATACATTCTTATTTATTTATTACTATCTATAGTATTCGATTCTTTAATCTAAGACTTATATTCCTAACGAAAATAAAATCGGATCCGGTAAATTTAAACAAAAAAATTTTGGCTGAAAACGGGGTTAGGGCCCTAGACTAATAGACTGCTCATCTCTTATATATTTTCGTATCAAAGGTGTTGCTTAAAACGAGCGCCATCTTGAAAATTTACGTAGATTTTGAGTAGCGATGGATTGTATTGGTCAATAGAAATCATTAATCCTATAACATGTAACAACCCATTTTAATCATTATAGCGATTTTAAAAATTCTTAAAACATCTTAGAAAATAAGTTTAAGTGTAGATGGCGCTATAAAAGTTATTTTTATTTATAAATCCATTTATAGTATTTACATACCTATGTTTTAATTTTCAAAAGCTCATGTTGATAAAGCTACCGATGATTCGCATTTTTATATCACAATAAATATAAAGGGGCATAGCCGAAACCATGATAAGAATAAACCTAACCATCAAATTAAATTTCCAAGATGGCTGTCAAAATTTGAAACACTTTTGAAAAGGTGTTGCTACAGTTTCTATGAGTTTATCTCAATAGGAGAATTTCGTGAAAATATGCGTTTGGGGTCATATTGACCCCACAATCATGAGGATTAAAGTGCCACGATTCGATAGCAGCTATCATTTAGACTGGTAGTTTATATATTAATCCTCTCAGTAGATTCTTTTCAAATTGATTTTATCAAATCTTTCTCTACACATCCATCCATGGGATGGGATTAAAAGATTTAATTTAGGAATTAAACAGAGACTTTTCCTTTTTGATCAACAACACTAAAGTAGCCAGAATATGGTAGCGAGTTGGGGATAGAGATAAGCACATCATTCAATTAAATCCCAACCCGCACTTCTGCTAGTGATTTTTGAACTGATAAGTTTTAAAGAGTATGGCCTTGTATAATCGCGATGGGCCGGCCAGACGTTAAAAATTATTATATTTGTGAATCATTAAAAATGCATGAGGAGGTTAGCTTAAGAATATAGATCATTTGAATGTTGTATAGTCGTAGACTAGAGAGAGATAGACTGCTAATCAACTAATGAGTGTGTCCCGTTTTTCCGCCATTTTGAAATGTGCACAAACAAGGGATGGACATTTGGATTATAGTAATTTTGGATAATTAAAGTGTTTTTAAAACCTGTTAAAAATTAAAAAGCATTTTAAAATGTTTATCATTTACAAAACGCATTAAAATAAAAAATTTAAATATTGTGATGATGTGTTAAAGCAATTTAATGTCATCTGCATTCTATTAAATAATCATTTATTAACATTCTTTTTTATTCATTAACTAATGAGGAAGGTAAATTCACTTTCCCTGTTTTAACAAAGGGGCACACAGCAGAAAGACATGGGAGATAATAGTTAATTTCAAAATGGGGGATTTAATGGTATACATTTTACCATATGTAATATATGACATGAGCAGTCAATCTAGTCTATGGGTATAGATATATTATTATCGAGAAATTTATTACCATATACACACTAGATCACTGCACTTAGAGGTGAGATGGAGAAAAAAATTTGGAATTTGGGCAAATTTTATCGCGTTTTTTCACATTTTTAATTTAGTCTATCGTTGAAAAATCAAGGTTTAAATATATTATTTCAGTGATAACACCGTTGTTTAAAATTAATAACGTGGTCGAGTCAGTTCGACAGTTAAAATTATCATGTCACCTATTAGACTTTTTTCACGCACACAAAATAAATATGGCAAAAGTGAATATACTTCATATAAAAGGAATGTTAATAAATGATTATTTAATAAAATGCAGATGGCACTAAATTGCTTAAACATCACATCATCCCAGTATTTTTATGTTTATCCTTCATCTTAAAACGTTATTTTTGATGTTTAACTAGTCCAACATATTTTTTATTACGTTTTAAAACACTTTAATTAACCCGAAAATTACTATAATCTATATGTGTCCTTCCCTTATTTGTGCACATTTCAAAATGGCGGAACAATGGTAGATTTATTTAAAGTTGATGAGCAGTCTATTATTAGTCTATGCATTTATCCGACCTTGAAAATGTTAAACGAAGAACATAAAGCTATGAAATTTGATATAAAATCTCGTAAGATAGCTTAGCTACTAAATTCCACACACTTAGACAGGCAAAAAAATCATAAATAATTAATATATATAATATAATCATATTACAAATCCCGTTCATTAATAAATTTATCGAGGCTCATAAAGGGACATGGCCGATGTAATACGAGATAAATATTTAATGAACATAAAATAATTAGAAATATTCTCTTTGACCACGTTATTAATTAGGAGAGAGAGGGATTGTTACGCTTGCTAGATAATAAAGTTGTAAAAACGGCTGGGTTTTGTTTGGTCGACCAGACCAAAAAACGTTTAGTGTTTTTATGTTTAATCGATTACAGCTAAAGGTCGAAACAAAAACCAGCCCTTTCTACAACACTGGTATCTAGTCTATGAACAAGCCAAACGTTTTTTGGTCTGTTTTTCTTAGTGGACCTGAAGGCTTAGTCGAAATATCAAGAACAGACCAGAAGCGACCGTTAATCTTAATAAAACCCAGCCGTTTTTAGGACACTACTACATATTTTCTCATTTTTTTAAACATTTTATCAATTTTACCCTATAAAAATTTAAAAGCGTGTTCCTCTAATATTTTTCACACATCTCATGTAAAAAATAAAATTATTACGGACAATCACAAATTATATTGACAATTTTGTGGTCCCACATTTTATATATTTATCGATTATTATAGGTTAGATCGATACATACATTCATAATTTACAATCTATAGAAGGTGACCATTAATTTACTTTCATTCCAGTCGGGTTTATTAATATTATATTTCTCAACAGGAACACATTCTTTCCTATAATAGCACGGTAGACATTTTCCGAAAAATATTTGTACACATTTATTTACTTATAAATTACATAAATTTTTTTTCCTAAATTTTTAAATTATTATTAACGCAATTCACCAATAATAATTCGTAATCACGAGCTTATTGACAAACAACTCAGGTCCGCTTTTGCTATGCAATTTATGGACTCCTTTTTGGTGGTCCGTCCGTCCTGTCCAACCTGTAATTTTTCAATAATTGCGCCGTGGAAACTTCTACGGGTTTTAAATGGCTGTGGACACTTATGCTTCTATAATTAAGACTTTTATTTGGCTTTAGTAAATAGACTAGCTAATGACAGCTGATTGGCTTTATTTTTTTCGACCTCGCCCGAACCTAAATTCCATTATTGTTTATCGGCCCAATTGATTACCTTTATATATATACAAAAATTCCCTGTGGCAATTCGTTTAAGTTTTTGCTTTATGATAATAAAGGATGAATGCGAAACTGGTTAAATAATTCCCTGCATATTACTGATGACCGTTGCTTACTTCTTCTTTATCTGATCCCGGCCAAAGGCCAAAATTGATTTTAGTTTTTGTGTCTGCAGGTTTATAAATTGACATTAAATACATTATTTTGCATTTTTGACCAATCTAGCGGTCACCGTCCCCCCCCCCCCATCTAATGTGACAAATCTTTAAAAGGGGAAAAAACTTAAATTTCATAATGTTGTACTCGAATAATTAATATTTTTGATTATTATTATTAATTGATTTTTTCAGCGGAGTTATAAATGGTAAAAAATTCTTGTAAAAAATTAAAAATAATTTTTAAATCTTGAATTAGTTAGGGGTTTAAATTGAAATATTAAAATAAAATTCACTTTCAAGTAAGAATCGATTATAAAAATATATTTGGTACATGCGCCTAGTTTTGGGGTATTGTTTTTACGAAACTCATCTATACTCCGTATAAACGTAGCACATTTGCTATGCAATTTATGGGCGAGAATGCCTAGGGGGGCAATGGTCAAGCAGGGAGTCAGATAATACTCCCTCCTACAAGATTATAATTGTTTTTTTAGATACACTATTTTCATATTTATAATTTAATGTATTCATAAATGTTTTATAGCAGTTAATTATTACAAAATTTTAGCTTTTTTAGTATTTTCATACAAAAAAAGTTATCATTTTGCATTTTATACTGCATTTTAAGGCATTGGCCTTCTTTCACTTGTTCTTTATTATATCCTGCTTTATCATTGCCTTATATCAAATTAAAAACTAATCAAAAAACACACTTTGGCCGATGGTAGTTTTTTACATTGGTCAGTAGTCAGCAGACGGCCAAATAGCCTATAATAATATTAGGAGGGAAAAATTTAATATACAGTTTGGCCCGTGGTCATTTTTTCTAATGGCCAGCAGTCATCAAGGCCACATAAGGGCCAATTTTTTTAAAAAAATTATAGATCACACTTTGGCCAGTGGTCATTTTTTCCATTGGTCAGTAGCCAGCAGAAGACCAAAAAGCCTATGGGTATAATCTTATTAACAACAACATCAATACAAAATTTAGGTTAATAACAAAAAGAAAAAAAATTCACAAAGCAGCAAATATACAATTACTATAACAATTAGCGAAATGAATAATTTTGGCCTTTGGCCGGGGTCAAATAAAGTAGAGTAACGGTCATCATTAATTTGCAGGGAATTATATAACCAGTTTCGCAATCATCCGTTATAAAGCAACAACCTAGACAAGTTGCAAACAGAATTTATGAATAAAGCTAATCAGTCGGGCCCATAAACAATAATGGAATTTGAGCTCGGGCGAGGTGAAAAAATGAAAGCCAACCAGCGGTGATAAGCTAGTGTATTTGCGCAAGCAAAATAAAAGTCCTTTACAGAAGCATAAGTCCACAGTCATTAAAAACCCTTGTGAAGTTTCCACGGCAATTATGCAAAAAGGTGGACACGACACGACACTCATTCAAGACAAAACAACGAAAAGCGAGCCCAAAATATTCGATTTATTTTTTAAGTCAGCTTAAACATTATAACACAAACACAGTGCAAAATCCCATAAATTGTTATCATGATAGTTAATTAATAATATTTTAAGAGCTCAAGTTGGTGACGGAAGCCTAATCATAAAAAATGTGCGCAAAATTTTACTTATTTAAAATCAAAAATATTTGATCATTGGTTAGCCAATCTGAGAGAAATAATTTGCTAAACGATTAATAATATTTTATTTTTCAATTTCCATATTTAAATTACATTTTTGGTGATTATCAATATTTACTCAGGTGTGGGGATAATATAGCGAAGTCAAATAAGTTTTTCAAATCGAAAAACACTTTGTATCAAAATAAAAATCACTCTTTACACATCGGGTCGGGTCGAGTCGGACCGGGTCGAGTTGACGTTATTATATAACGATTATCACTGATTCTTAGAATCCTTTAGATATATCAACCAAAATCCATTGAAAATTAATCTCGAAATAACGTTACCATAACGTTAAATTTTTATTAACAAAAAAATTTTTGGACAAGGCGATAGACAGGACATTTTAGCAATTAATAAAATAAACAATTGCAAATGCGGCAAAAACTGTCGATAAAACCCGATATCATTTATTATTTTAAAAAATACATATGTTTTTGAAGATAAAAGAGATGAATATTTTAAAAATAAAAAGTTAAAAATTATAATTAATGCAGTACATCAACAATAATAAACCAAGCATATTTTAAAATTTTAGCAAAGTATAATTGCTAAATGCGTGGTACACTTTTACCATCAAATGCCTAAAAAGTTTGAAAAAATGAAAAACAACTGTTTAAATCATTCCATCTTTAGTTTCGCGGTGTAAAATGTAAATTTTTTTAAATTTTTTGCCCGCTATAAGGTTAAACAGCAGCGTTTCCTATAAAATGAGTATTTTAAGAGATGCTATTACATATATAGAAAAAAAACTCGAAAAACAGGATTCTTTATTTCTACCAAAAAAAACATTAATTTCTAAAAAAAACATTATTTTTTTTTAAATACAATTTTAATTATAGTTTTTAAAGCCTCGTATTTATATATATGAAAGTATATCAAAGAGATTTTAACAATTAGTTCATGGGCGTAGCCAAGGGGGGGGGGGGGCAGGGAGGGGCGGCTGCCCCCCTCTAAATCCAAAAAATTGTTAAAATTCATTAAAATTCTGGCTAAAATCAAAATGTTCATTTTGCTCTCCCTAAACATCCCCAAATCATTATTGCCCCCCTCTAATTCCAAAGCTGGCTACGCCCATAAATTAGTTAAGGTCTTGATTTTCTTGTCAAAAGTACTAATTCTTTAACGGGAAGTGTAAGTCACTTAAAAAGCAAATATGATAATAAAATAATACACTAGGAAGGTTAATCACATCTTAAAATACAATATAAACTGTATGTGAATATCAAAACGTTTTTTACTAGGCAAATCAGGTATTTAAAAATGTACACTTTTAGGCTTTAATTTTAGTTAATTGATGATTAAAACCTTATTATAATTCATTTGAGAAGTCGATAACACCTAAAATCATTATATTTTGCAATAGTTACTTATTATTCCGCAATAATAATTACTTTTTTGGTTCAAAAACTCTGGAAAAAATTTAGACTATGGGCCTGTGCCATAATAAATTATAAAATCCAAATTTTATAAATAATTTAGGCTTATTTTTGCAAAAATATTTAAAAAAATTAATGAAAAAATAAAATAATAAATTTTATATACACATTTTCAACAACTTACTTCCCACCAAAATTACTGGAATCAAAATCCAAAATATTGATCCACAAACTAATTTTCTCGAAACTAACGCCATTTTGATTGGTTTATTCAAAACGCATCAAAGCTGGTTGGTCAGTTCAAAAAGGCCAAAGACGCCTAAAATCAAAAAAAAAATTAATTAATGGTTAAACCATAAAAAATCATAAACAAATATTTTGATGATCAATAATTTTTTACATCAAATATAAATTTCTCAAAAATTAAACATTAAATTCATAAATATTTGCGCTAAAAATTTAGTCATCGAAAAAAAATTTGGTAAGATATTCGTCATAAAACAAAGATTAGTGTATTAATTTATATAATACCCATTTTAATTTTATTTATATTTTATATCTCAAAATACATTTTTTTCAAAACAATCAATATCAGAATGATTTCCAAATTTTTATACTCCTTAACTTTTTTTATAATTTCTTTCATCTTCACAAATTACGTATTTGAGAAAAAAATAATAATAATAAATGGTCAAAAACAAATTTTATATAAAATTTTATGTTGCAAGGCAAATAATAATAGATTCTGACCTGAAAAAGGTTTGGTTGTTGTTTTTATTATAGAATGAAGAATAAATACCAATAGAGGTACGAAAAAAAAACGTTTGAAAAAACGAGTTTATAAAAACAAAATCCGAAATTATAAAAGGATTGAAGCAGGAAGAGCATTATCTAATGGCTTCACATTATTTACACTCTAATATCCCTAGCCTTAAATTATTCATGAGAAGCTAATACCTACCCCGACCCACATACACGTGCAAAATTACATTTTACAGTGCTTAATTTTTAGCTAAATTTTATATAATTACATTTTTATTATTTTATTTTGCTCAAAAATTATTATTTCCTATTCCCCCCCCCCTCTCTACAATTGATAATTATCTTCGCAAACGTTATAAATAATTAAACTATACATATTATTATTTATTTATGAAATCAAAGGTAAATTATAAATAACATCAATATTACGTGTTTTAGATTTGGAATTTTAATTAATGTAAATTTGGAAGCTAATTAATAAATCACATTTTTAAAAAATATTTTAGATAAACCAATGGTATATTAAAAATTAAATCATTATTAGTTTTTTAGATTTGTTTAATTAATGTAAATTTCGAGATTAAATAATAAATTACCTTTTAAAGAATAAAATTTGATCATATATGCGTAAAATAGTTATGCCAAAAAGTTTTCATGCTGTAGCATTTGTGTAAGCAATGGTAACTAGGCTAGTAGTCAAGGTTAAACAAATTATAGCTTGTTTTTCATCTTATTATCACATAATTATTAGGTAGAAATAATAATAAAAAAAACTGTTAAAATTACTTTTTATAAAATTTAAGCAGTTTTTTACACTTATTTTATTCCTAAATTTAGTTATTGACCAAGTTTAATTTAAAATTGAAGGTTTGTTAATCTTTTTTTATTGATACCAGATGGTAGTGAAGTTAGATAAAAGTCTATTTTCAAAAAAAACTTTGGTGTTAGTATGAATAAAGAACCTTCTTTTATAATAGAGTTCTTCTCACATTCCTCGGCTATTTTTTCTTGCCAGTTTACTAAATCCCACTTAACAACTGTTTTTTGTTTGCTATATTTTTTAGTTGCCAGATTTGAATTAATAGCTTTAATAGACAAAATTTGAGTTAATTTGAAAATATTTCAAATAATATATTTAAATACTAGACATTTACTATAACTAATATTTTTTTAAATAATATTTTTTATAAGTTAGCTAATAAAAATCATTTCAAATGCTTGTGATACTTTAATATAAAATTAGAAATGATTTTTATTTTGAAATATAATTAATAGAATATAAATGGTTGCAAAGTTATTAAAAAAGAAACAAGTCTATTAATTAAGATACATTAATTGATATTTTATTTTGAACAATATTTCTAGATTATAATTAGAGCAATAAGCCTTAATCAAAAACAAGTAAAGTATTTTCAACTACATATTGCAGTTGCTTTCAAGTATACTAGTTTAGTAACTGTAAACTTTTTTATAAAATATTTTTAATAAACTAATATAGACATAAATGATACCAGATATTATTTTAAACAATATTTTGCGTATTATTGTTAAGTATTACTACATCTGCTTTTAGTAATACAAATATAAACTTGATAAGACTTAATCTTCTTACCCTAATAATTTCGAATAAATTTTGAATTACGCATTAATAACTTAGAAAATTTAAATTTTTATGAATGAATTTTCAAGATTAAACAATTTTGCGCCATTACAACAGCAAGCTTTGTCTTACATAATTTTAAGCTGAATAGATTATATAAACCAATATAATTACTTTAATGTATCTGCATTTTAATTGAATTTTATATTATAAAGGTAATATTACGAGCAATGTGAATCAATAATCAACCTTAAGCCAGGTAAGTCTTCAACAATTGATCCCAATAAATATCTTACTATAGGTAAAAGGAGTTGCTAGTAATAGAGAATCAATTACTTATGTAATGCATATATTTGTATGGTGCATGGTCGATTTTAAATCGGCTCACCTTAATGGTGTGAAGTATATAACATTTATGTAATTTTAAACTGCAATTGATTTATTCTTAGCGAGGACTTCTTAGAATTACCTTAAGAAAGTATTTTTAAAATATACCATTAGAACTTTTTATTTTATAAAGTAGATATTAAGAAACTGTCTATTTGTATAAATTCTGAAATTATTCATTTCTTTTATACAACAGTTTGGAATAATATTCCTCTTTAAAATTTGACTAGTTAAGATCACCAAAATAATAGCTATAGTCATTTTGTGAAATTAGAAACTTTATTTTTACCATATCTCGCTTAATCTACGCTGACGAACTACAATGTTAAATCAACTCTTTTAAATCCGTTTTATTACTAACCCTATTAAAAAGTATTGAATGCCTAAATTAACTTTGAAAATAACAATATGATTTTATGTATTAGATTCGTTAGAAGCTTTTTACAAACCTATTCTCTGATATCTGCCATAAGAAAAAGCGAATGGGAACTTTCATAAAAACTTCTTGATATCCATATCATTTTTTGATATTATTTGATGAAATTAAACGATATGATAAATAACACTTTTAATATCAAAATTTGTTAAAACTAAAAAATATCATATTAATGGGTGGGTACAAGTTGTGTATTAAAACATATATGCTAATCAAGTCCAAAATTGTAATAATGCTAAGTTTGACATTAATATATTATGCAGAAGATATGCATTACTTACCTAGTACTTTCTACTTGTACTTAGCTATATACAATATAATTTATGACTTAAATAGCATATTGCACCACTTATGTAAATGCATATGCCTAGCTAGGGGCTGCTCCCTCATTCCGAAAATTCCAATATATTAAATAAAATAATGTTAATATACGTTCGTAGTTTTTCCCTTCAACCTTTTGTTGCCGCGCAAGTTTTAGTTAATTTTTTTCAAAACCCATATCCTGACAGTGGTTTACCTTACTGTGTAAATAAATATCTTTGGGTAAAATGCGTGTTCAATACTTCCTTTCCATAATTTCCAAAATATTCTTTGGATTTTGCAACGCATTAATAAGCTTTTACACACATTTTTACAACAGCGTCCTTCTCCTGGGACTCTTTACGAATATGCCACTTTAAGGCATACCCTAGGTTTATATTTTCAATTTCACTTGTGAAGTCGTAAATTTGCTTTTCCTCCGTTTTTGGAATGACAAATTTAATGAGAAAAGTCTTGTAGGTCTGAACATTACATTATAAATCAATGTTGTATACCAATAAATAGTATAAATCTTAAAATATCTTTTAACCTCTCCATTAACCCCGGTGTTTTTGACTTAAATCAAAAAAGTATGACCTTAGTACAAATTACTTTAAAATGAGTAGTAATTAAAATTCCACCTCCTAAATTTAGCAGGTATTAAGTTTGTCTAAAATTATGTTATCTGCAGCATCAATACTATAACAAATTGAATATTCATTATTTTTGAACAATTTTATTAAAGAAATATGGAGCAAGCTCCTCAAAGATGTTCCGTTTCCACCTACTCGTATTCAACCTGACTTTTCAGCATTTTTTTATCGGGTTTTGGGTGACATTAGAGCCCTGCACGGGTGACCCAAAACCCGACCCTGCCCGGGGTTGAAAATTTAAAATGTCTTCGGGTCGGGCCAGGTTCGGGAGGAAAAAAAGTGACTTTGCAGTTCTCTAGGTGACATTTAAAGGACTCTGCCCATGGATTATTACAGGATCACGTTTAACCACTTGAAGTTTAGCAATAATTTTTGGACCAGTATTATTTAGGATGATAAATATAAATCGAATAATAAGGCCAAGAGCTGTATAGCCATTAATAAAGATCTAAATCATTTTTTAAGATGAGCGATGGCAATAGCTGGATGTTGTATTGAACTATGAGAATTCCTAGTTGTTGTCTGATTAAAAAGCAAATGGAATTTTTGAGCTTCGTATTTTGAGACCAGAATTATTTAAGAAATCGCCTGCTTAATTAAGATTTAGATATAGAGTATAATTATAAATTGTATTAAATTTTTAAGATGACCATATCTGTGAGTAATCTTGCAAGATTAACTCACTTTAAACAGTTCCAAAAAAGGTTGAATCTAATTCCATCCTTTTTAATAAAATTAGTGGTTATACTTTTATTAAGTCTTAATCATACCGACCATTTTTAATTGCTATGCAATTTATGGGCTCGTTTTTTGGTGTTCGTTGTCCGTCCGTTGTCAGTCCGTTGACCACCAAGTTATTTTCCCCGGCTTAATGACCTGGAGGTTCGAGTTCAAGCCCAGGAGAGGAGGAATTTTTTTTTAATTAAATTAATATTTTGTTCTTGTTAATACCATTGATAATATGACTTTTTAACCGTCCCTGGCTACTGACCAATGAAAAAAATGACCATTGGCCAAAAAAATCGAAATCTTTTTTTTCGTTTTTGAATTGGGTATATAAGGTTAACATTGATAATTACCCTATGCCCTCCCATACAAGGGCCTATGCCTCTACTGATATGGGTCCCTGTGCCCCTACAAAAGCCTATGCCACTAATGTGGGTTCAAATCCCGGCGAGGGCAAATTCTTAATTGCTGGTTCGAATCCCGGAGAGGGCAAAATTTTTATTTTTTTTTAATTAAATTAATATATTGTTCTTGTTAATACCCTTGATAATGTCACCTTTTAACCGTGCCCTGGCTACTGACAAAAAGAAAAAAATGACCATTGGCATTGTGAATCAGAATTTTTTTTCGTTTTTTTTTCAAATTAATGTATTGTCTTTGTTAATACCATTGATAATATGACTTTTTGGCCGTCCGCTGGCTGCTGACCAATGGAAAAAATGACCATTGGCCAAATAAATCGATGTTTTTTTTTCGTTTTTGAATTGGGTATATTAGGTTAACATTGATAATTACCCTATACCAGGGGTTTGTCCCAAACCCGAACCGCTGAACCCGAACCGGGTAAAACCCGATGGTTTACAGAACCCGAACCCAAACCCGAACCCATTTTTACCTATACCCTTAAAACACGAACCCGAACCCGTAAAATACAAAAAGGGGTCGAGTTCGGGTTTTAATTTAAAAATATATTGTGAATGGAATTGAATATCTCAGTTTTCTCTATCATGAGAATGTAAAAAAACGAAGAAAACCATATGATTTTAATTTCAATATTTTTATGTTTCGGCATTTTTCATTCATTAATCAATACTAATTATCTCAAGAATTATTTGTAAGTATTATATATATACTTGATATATATTAGACTATAATTTATATAATAATTATAAAATACTTTGAATATATGCACTTTAACATTTAATATAAAGAATTATCAGCTGTTTTATTATAATTTTAAATTTGTTTCTCACTTGTTTGTAAAATTTACTGAGGTCTAATTATTATACAATGTTTAAATAAGAATAGGACATATATTTTATTATTCTCTTTTAGAGTCTAAAAATGGTGAAGGAAAATAACCCCATTAAACAATTGGCATGTGAATTTAATTAGGTGCTATTTAAAAATTAAGTTAACTATTCAATAATTTTTTGAAGGTAAAAATGTATTATTAGTATAATAAAATTTTTTGAACCCGAACCTGTACCCGAACCGGGTTTCAAAATTTATGCCAAACCCGAACACGAACCCGAACCCGATTTCAAAATTTATGCCAAACCCGAACACGAACCCGATTTTATTTTGGGCGGGTTCAAACCCCTGCCCTATACCCTTCCTACAAGGGCCTATGCCTCTACTGATATGGGTCCCTGTGCCCTACAAAAGCCTATGCCACTACTGATGTGGGTTCGAATCCCCGCGAGGGCAAATTTTTTTTTTTAAATTAAATTAATATATTGTTCTTGTAAATACCATTTAACTTTTTAAATCTTTGTATAAATTAATAATTAACTAATAATTTTGCATTTAATACCCCCCTATAGGCATCCTCGCCCCTTCCCACTTTTCTCGCCCATAAATTGCATAGCAAATATGCTACGTTTATACGGAGTATAGATGAGTCGTCCCCCCTTCCCTTCCCCTCCTCCCCTTCCTCTTCCCCTTCCCTTCTCCCCCTTCCCACGAGAGTTGAAAGCCCGAGTTTTTTAATTAATAATTGGTTTAATCCATCTGGGCTCTCTAAGAGATCGAGTCGCTTTAACAGATATACTACAAAATCATTTGGCTACCTAAGTTCAAATTATAAAACCCCTCCCTAACATCATGTCCTTCACATTATCAAATTGCACACAAAGCTCCTTGTCACCGCTTCCTCTTTATTCTTTAACTTCACTACCCACCTAAGTCGACGGAGTATATATACGTCCAGCGCCCATAATATTCTTAGAAGCCTTTATCTCTTTTTATAAATGTATCAATGACTTACTAAACAGCCTTACAACAACAAGCGATGACCCATCTTTCCTGCTGATGTTTAGTCTGCCAACTTCAACCGATGCATTACCCATTGCCCCAAGACGAAAGGATTGGGATGATAGTCTCGTAACGCGCTCCACTGATTAACGAGCTGGAATGTCCGCTAGCATTTAGACCTAAGTCTTTGGCCCGATGGCTCAGCGTGGCTTGAAGTTTATCCTAGCTCGCTTTTTGAGTGAAAACCCGGTACCTTGATATTCTATATCTCTGCGAATAGTAAAAAATGGCCCCTACGAAACTCTTCCTAACTGCAGGCTGTATATTAAAGGCAATCCTACGCTCCATTTTCAAAATTTTCAAATATATAAGGCAAACCTGGATAAATTCCCTCATCCAGAAAGTCATGATGAGCCTTCTCGCCCTACGTTGAAAGGAAGAATGCGACGCAATATTTCTACTTTCCACCTCTGACAAAATGGTCTACCCCTTAAACGGGATTTCACATGCTTATATATTTATGCTCCCCTCCAGCCAAAACTATAACGCCTTAACCCTTCCGTTGTGGCCTCTTTCTAAGGAATTTCCGAGCTACACTTAATAAAGATGGATAATAATATTTTTTGAACATTTATGTAATAATAATTGTAAGTATTAATTTATTATTCAAATAAAGGTATTTTATAATGTGAATTTATAAAATGAATATCATAAATAATAGTCTAAAAAATATCTTCTTGTAGGTTATTCTTCCTCATTTCTTATTTCCCTTCTTGGCATTTGCACCTATGCAATTTACAATTATAATAGTAGATAACATTAAAATTTGTCGAATAAGTAAATTTTACTCGGCTTCTTGCCTTTGTCACTTTTTTCCTCCTCCGTCCCATTTTTAGTCTAAAATGTGTATAAAAAATTTTGAAATTAGATTTGATTAAAATTTATAGCATGATTGATTTAAATACTTTTCATTTAAATTATATTAATTAAGGTTTCTATAATTGAAACTATTTATTATATAATTTAAAAAAAATAAAAGATGATCATGTCTAAACCTTCTTTTTATCCTTATCTGATTTCGTTTCTTTCTTGGTAGCTTTAAAATATAAATTACAATAAGTTTTTTCATAAAATTTAAACCTTCTTTCCCAGGCATTGGTTGGATTAATCTAAGCTTATGCTCCGATAAAGCTATAAAAATAATTTGAAAAATATTTTATAAGCTTGGTATCCAACGATCGTTGAATGTTTAAATTTACACTTATAATAAATTATAAAAAATTAAATATTTGTATAGTTTATAGAGACATACATATTATTTGAATAGAATTGATACAATTTTTCTACCTTGAGTCCAATTAAATAATTCCGTTTAAAATGATGTATTAGGTTTGATTTTGAAAACAAAGTTGTGAAACATTAGAATATAACTTACAACTTGCCCACACGTCACGTATTCTAGATAACAAACTTTTTATACTCTAGTAGTAATTTATATGTTATAAATAAAGTTCTCGAGATTTAAATATTAGCGCGTGCTCTTTTTAATTAACACTTTTGTGTCTTAAAATATTTAAAAGTTTTGATAATGGTTTAAGGTAGCAAAAGAATAACTTTATGAAACTTAATCCTCTATTTAGTAAATATGAATTAATTTGTGGATTTATTGTGGGACTTAGCATTTGATCCTAATCCCTAGCCCTTAGCTAAGGTGTTGTCTTTAATATATTACTGCTAAATTTCGATTACTTTAGCTAAAGATATCTCTTACCTTAGGAACACTTTTGGAGGTATTTAAAAGTTCAATACAAGAATTAAATAAAAAATATTAGCAAATGACTCCTTTATTAAAAAAAAAGTTATATTATTTGTTGCTTGGGGTACGTAAGAGGTAAGAGCAACGCCATTGAGATGAGAATGCTAAGATGGATGCAAGGAGTAAGTAAAAAAGAACATAAACAAAATGAATAAGGAGAAATCTGGTTACAACATTTACCAAGACAAAGCTCGTAACAAATAGACTAAGATGGCATGGCCATATCGAGAGAACAGACGATATCTACGTCGGGAAGAAAATTGATAAAATAAATTTGGCAGGAAAACGAAAAAGAGGAAGACTCAAGCTTACGTGGAATCTTGAAATAAAGCATGACATGAAAAGCACAAGATAAATAAAGATTTATAAAAATATAGAGACAAATGCAAATTAATGTTGAAAGGACTGACCAGCAGCCTAGGTGATCATCAGGCATAGAAAGAAGCATCTTCTGAAGAAATATTATAATTTAAAATCAAATACATTTTTATTGCTCCTTTAAATATGACATGACCAATTCTATTTATCGTTCGGGATTCTGCTCATTTATTAAAACAAGCAAATCGTTAATGAATATATATTTTAGGATTATTGCTTCTCGATGCACATAATTATAGATTTGAAATATCGGCAAGTCTTAAGGAATGACTAACATGATAATTTTTGGAATAGGCCCTTAATGTTTAAATAGTGTTTTTATTGTTACTATATGGTTTATCAATATAGACGTTTGCCACCCATCTAAGTCATCACACCTTCTCCGTGGTCACAGTATAACATTATTGCAAGTGTCAAATGGTTTGATATCGCTATTCTCCAGACTCTTCCAGGACCTTGCGCATTATTATCTTTGATCCTCGATTAGATGGATTTGCTTTTGTTTGGTTATCAATTTTATTGTCCCAGAGCAATTCACTTGTAGTCTTTTCTTTCTCTTATTGGACTAAATGTCTTTCATGCCGTTTTAGGCGCCATGTCTATTGGCCCTGAAAATGTGAGTACTCTACTACATTGGTAGCGACTTCTTTCCCCATTGAGATATTGTTTCCCTAAAACCTCTTAAGTTATATTACATCTTTGGAGCATAAAGTCCTTCGACTGGACTCTATCTGAATCAAGATTCGCTTCGTTTTATGATTTCAGGAAAAGCTGTTTTTACTTTTTAGCAAGTGCATTAAAGCCAGTTGATAGGGGGCTGTCTAGTTAATGTCAATTAGTTTGCAAACCCATTAAAACTCTTGTCCATTCCTTTGTCTGATAAGAGAATGATGGAATCGCAGATCTGTCAAAAGTTTCGACCATTTATTCAAAGGTGTTAAGCTTTAAGGCATTGACAAGAAGTATCATGTACATGAATTAAGAACTTAACTTGAGTAAAGATTTTAGTTTGCCGTCGCCATTGCTATTAATTGTACTCGAACTCGACCGTATAACCGATTAATATAAATAATAATATTTTGTGCGTAACATGATTTATTTGAAATTTTGGAAGATATAATATTATGAGTTTAATCACTTAAGGTGGCCTGCCAAATTTTGAAGAAGTATTAGCTTATCGTTTGACCTATGGAAATATTTTATAAAAACTAAAACTATTAAATCTTCTCCATCCATGTGTCTATGCCGACAAGTTAATCCTATTCATGGGCGTAGTCAGGTTTTGGAATAGGGGGTGGCGAAATGTTTATAAGTTCAATTAGAAGGGGGGGGGGCAAAACATTAATTTTTAATTTTTTTTAATTATGGGCCCCCCTGGCTACGCCCATGAACCTATATATTTTAACATAGCCATACTTAAACAAGTTTTTTCAATTCTTCTCAATAGGTTATAAAGTAAGTACAATGTTTATGATATCGTTGTCCAGATGTTCCACCAATTCTTTTCTCATTTAAATAGAAAGGCCTCAAGAAAGAACATAATGTCTATTTTAAATATTCTTGTTTTACTTATGTTTTAGTAAAAAAAAATTCCAAAACTACTCTTTGATTAGTATTAATAATATATATTATTTGAACTTCACAAAGATTATATTGTTATTACCCATTCCAAATATTGTTAGAGAAAGCCTAGATATTGATAGTATACATAAGAGAAAATAGTAGTGACATTATCATTTCGGCATTAAAAATCCCAAGGTAGTATAATAAAATATAGAAGTTATTTTTGCAACAAGTGACTTTAAAATATCAATAATAAGTAATTAATTTCTCAAAACGATAACAAAATAGTAAGCATACAAAATAATATTTAATATTATTTAGTAATAAATGTTTGAAAAGACCATTAAGACATTATGGCTTCTTTGACTTGACACATTTTCCTTGTAAACATTCCTAATAAAGCAAAAATATGCATATACTTATCATTTTTAAATAATTTCACATCATTTTCAAATTTATAATTTATTATTACGCTTCCTGAGGACTTTTCACTCAATTTGTTGCCTTCACATGGTGTGCCATCCAATGTAACTGAAAGCCAATGTTCTTCCATATCATTACCACAATACATTTCTTTACACGTTGACTACAAATATTTGTCACAATCAATATAGAATAAAGAATGAACTAATATCATTGAAAGGTTTTTTTGTAATGGTGTGTATGGATATGCGATTTTGAAATCAAATGCACTTTGAATCATAAGAATGTCATAAGAACGCCACCCTTTTTGGCTTTACATTTTTCAAACCCTATTAGCATGATGCAAAATGATAACAAATTTATAAAATATATTAATATTTTTATTTGAGTAGCTAAGATTGTTTTGGAATTCGGGAAATGTGAAGTGCGTTATAATAAACTATGATATCGATCGCCTATTTAGTTACAGCCTAAAGTCTAAATATTGATATCTCACATTTCTTTAAAAAACAGATCAAAAATGCTTATAAAGGTTTCTTAACATTTTTCAACATCATAATCTACTTTTTTGCAAAATTACCAATCGCCCTTAAGAAGTTTTTAAAATAGTAAGAAATGCATTTATTAAAACACAAACTTATTAAAAATTTACTTGCCAATAAAAATCATTTAATTGTTTACATAAATTTTGTCCAAGGGTAAAACAGCAGTGCTTAAGTGTTTCTAAATTTTAATTAATGATAGTTAAGCTTAAGAAGCAAAATAACCTTTCGATTAATATGCAATTGCACATATTTCGAGGTAGGCCATAAATTTTATAGTGCTAACTGTATTTAACTGACAGCCGACATCCATGGGCATAGCCAGGATTTAAAGTAGAGGGGGGGCAATAATCATTTAGGGAGAGACGAAATGATCATTTTTTAAAATATTAGCCATAGTTATATAAGTTTTAAAGGTTTTCTGGATTTAAAAAGAGGGCAGCCGCCCCTCCTTACGCTTATGCCTACGTTCACTTAGACTAATTAAACTGCTCATCGGCGCTAATAAAGTATACCGTTTATTTTGCCATTTTAATTTATGCATATTTAGAAATATTGATTCTTCCAAATAATAAAGTAAAACAACATTATAATGTATAAAAAAAGTTAAGTTAAAAATAACCTCCTAAATCATTTATAAATTATCTAAAAATATTGATACCTCGATTTCCGTAATATAAATTTATGGTATGATATATAATTTCATTCATGGGCGTAACCGGGGGAGGGGAAGTTAGAGGCAGGGGCCCGGGTAAGGCCTGCCCGAAATTTATTGATTATAAAAATCTAAAAAATAATCCTAATAAAACTTATTTTTCGTAAGGTTTTTATTGAATAATTTAACGCCTATATTAAAAATATAATACTATAAATAAACTATAATAGTGTTTCATATTAATAGTTATTGAACAAGGGCAACATCATTTATTTGTGGTATATAAGCCTCATCTTCTGAAACTAAATTATAACTTTTGTTAATTTCTCTAATTCAATTGGCAATTTTTTTAAAGTGGGACAATAAAAATTTCTGTATTTTACGATAAATGTCAATTAGACCGCAAAATTTTTAGACATCTATAGCGAGATTTTCGGTCCCTTATTTTTAGTAATATAGATCACTAAGTTATAAAGTTAGTTTCCAATAATGGTATTATGTACTATCAATCCATTATAATTTATAAAGTAACTTTATAAATTATAATGGATTGATAGTACATACTACATAGATCACTAAGTGTTGATCCAATTTATGATAATTGATATTATAAAACCACTAATTGCAAAGTCGGTTGTAAATTTGCTTCTACTCATTAGTGTTATGCAAATGGCTGGGTTTTGTTTGGTCCTCCTTTGGTTTTATCTAGATTAACAGCCGATTCTGGTCTGTTTTTCAAATTTCGACCAAGCCTAGAAGTCGGCTAAGAAAAATAGACGAAAATACCTTTGGTTTGTTTATAATATTAGAAACTAGCTGTGCCCGGCCAAGCGTTGCTTTGGCTCAGTCCTTAAGTGGTTAATTAAGTTTAAGCTATTAATAAGACTTATCTAAAATGGGGTCATATATGAAATAATTTATAATGTGAAAGGTCCGAATGATTTTATGAACCCACTATTTTTAGTATATATTTATATATTAAGACAAACCAAATGCAAATTCTGTTTTAGTCATCAAATCCGACTAAAATTAAATGTTTTTGAAAAATTTGCTTATTAATACTGTTACTTATTATACAATAATACCATTATTTTATTTTTCTAGTTAGCTGATTTATTTGAAATAAAATTTTCTTTAATATAATAAAGAAGGATGGATAATAATTAAAAATATGCTTCTATGATCGACCACGTGATAATAATGACAAAAACTGCATAATCTAAATTTTATTTATTTAATTTAAATAGTCTGTTAAACCCCAATAATTTTAACCGTATACTGTAACATTTTTATTATACTTTTAAATATCTAATTCGAGAAAACTTCAGCTTTGTATGTATGACGTCATTATTGTATATGCTGCTATAAATGAAACTGGACGGGAAATGTCAGATATTTTTAAAACAAAAAGGTATTTTAGTAATCTGAAAAAGCTATTTTACCCCTGGCCTATCTGGGCATCTACGGCTAAATTCTCGCTCGAATCGGATCTGAATTTTCAGAATTTAGCCCTTTTTTAAAACAAAAAGGCCGAGAAATATCCGATATTTTTAAAACTAAAAGGAATTTTAGCAATCTGAAAAAGCTATTTTACACCTGGCCGCCCTGAGAACCTACGGGTAAAGTTTCGCGCGAATCGGGCCGGTAGTTTCAGAATTTATTCTCATTTAAATATCTCATTTAATAAAAATTAATGATAGATAAATAATGACATTTATATATAAATAGCATTTACTCAGAATAATCAACGTTGGACTATTTTATATTACATTTAAATTATATATACTTTCATCTTTCTCATTTAAAATCTCATTTAATGATAATGAGAAAAATTCATCTTCTTCACCTATATATTTTCTCAAATAATCTATAATTTTATTTATTTCAGGTTAATTCATAAATTTTATGTTGTCACCGTTAAGAAAAGATGACGTTTAAGAAATTTAATTCATAAATTTTATGTTGTCTTGTCACCGTTAAAAAAAGATGACGTTTAAGAAATTTAATTCATAAATTTTATATTGTCACAGTTAAGAAAAGATGACGTTTAAGAAATTTAATTCATAAATTTTATGTTGTCACCGTTAAGAAAAGATTACGTTTTACAAACTACTATAAGTGATACACTTCTACTACAGAACTGTCTGTATATTCAAATTTTCAACGAACGCGAGGAGGTGCGTTTGATTGACATTTTATTGAACGTCAAAACGCATAAAACCCAATATCTCGAAAACTAAAAGGAATTTTAGGATTCTGAAAAAGCTATTTTACCCCTGGCCGCCTTGGGAACCTAGGGGTAAATTTTCGCCCGAATCGGACAGGTAGTTTCAGAATTTAGCCCTTACATACATACATATATACATACACTTTACTTTATATATATAGATTAAGTAATAAATTGCGGGTTTTTGATAATAATCAGAAGAAGATAATAAAGCTTTATTCAGAAGTGCTGCAATTAAATTAAAAGTACACTCTAATTAGCGCCATCTATAAGCATTTTTAATTAGAGACTAATTTGATTATATATATCCCTATCTTTTTTAGCATGTGACTCGAAAATGATAATAGACATATAATGGTTTCGCTCTGATTAGAGCTCATCAGTATGCCATAGTTAATTTTCAAGTCACATTCTAAGCGACTAAAATCAAAGGTCGACCAAACAAAACCCAGCCGTTTTTACAATACTACTACCCATTATTGGCAATCCTAGAAACCTGAAAAGGGGATTAAAGCCTAAACAATTTCTTATAGTCTTTTAAAAAAAGTGTCGAGCCTTCTAGTACACTTTTTAGTTCACTAATAATGTTGATGAATGTTTCAAGCATATGATGGCTATTCCATCCTGGTTCAAAACACAAATGAAAAAAAGGCTTAGTTTTTACCAACCATATCCTATATAATTCCTATTGAATTCTTTTAGCTATAAGAAGTAGGTTTCTTTTTTGATCCATTTAATACCCAATTGGTGGTGGATGAAATATAGCGTGAAATGAATGAATTAATATATAACTTTATTCTAACAATTTGAAAATATGATATATTGTTTTTATCAGATATAAAGACAATTCATAATTCAATATAATAAATCCAGCTCAAGCCATCAGAGGACTATTTATATAAAAAGTTGCAATTACTTTAGCGTAGTTGCAATCGTATTCCGGATTTAATGATTTGCAAATAAGTTGGCCCGGTAATTTTGAGGGATAGGGTGATATGGTCAAAGGCCGTTTCGTAGAAAATTCCAATAAACAGCTAGCTTCATCGCTCCTAAAATTTTTATAGAAGCTTATTTTCTTGTACTTCTCGTATATATATGTATATATAATTTCGCATCCATAATAATGTCCACCATTTTAATATTATTTTTATGGCAAAATTAGAGCTGACTAATCATGGGCGTAGACAGCATTGAAATGAGTGGGGGGCAATAAGGATTTAGGGAGGGGCAAAATGATCCTTTTTTTAAAATTTTAGCAATAATTTTAATAAAGTTCAACAAATTTTTGGGTTTAGAGGTGGGCAGCCGCCCTCCACTGCCCCCCCCCCTGGCTACGCCCAAGTGGCTAAATCTATAAATTCGAATAAGAAGCATAAAAGAATTGTATGTTTTTTACACTTACGCCAAAAATTTGTAAATAAAGTGACGAGAGCAAGTGGACCATCGGTATCTTTCGTTAAATTGTGGGTGATAAGCCATAATTCCCCTGGGACTTTTGCTATCGTAACTAATACATTCCTTAGCATCTATATCGTCGCCTAAATCGTGATAGGCCCCTAACCTGATGATCGCGAGATAATACACTATTTGCTTTACATTTTTACAAAATGATTGAAATATATAAAATTGACTCGAATCTCACCTAATAAGCTTATCAATAAAAATCCCATAAATAGCAGAGGAATTTATTGTCTCTAACCGCGTTTTGCTCAGCCCGGGGCCCTTATAATATATATATATATAGATATCTGCTTGGCAGCGGGCTTTGGAACAAATATTTATATTGCGTGTTCCGAATTTTTTGAATTTAAAATTTATAGTTAGATGCGTAATAATTGGAACGATATGCTTAATTTGATACGACACCTGCTATGAAAATTATGGGATAATCGAGTTATACAGAAATTAATAGTCTAGCTAGTGAATACGACTAGTGTTATCGATATTATAAGATTCCTATTTTGACGATAAAAATAATCTCGTCTAGACTTAACAGAAATTTGGGGCAAATAGACCGGTTAAGGATATAAGCAAAATAGAGTTTTAAGGCAGGCCTGATCGAACAGGATAAAGGGCAGATCGAGTTGATCATAATAAAGTCGGGACAGGTTTGGGCCTATACGTGTTTCAAACCTATAAATATATCGGCTGAACACTAAATAATACTGCACTAATTCCCCCCTCTTTTAAGTTTTTATACAAAATTTTATACATGTGGCCTAAGTCGTGGGTAAATGTGACAGATGACCCAATCCCATCATAATCACTTACGAACGTATTTCTAACATTGTTACAAGTCCCAGGAACCGAGGCTATACCAAATTCTATTAAATTAATTATTTTTATAATTAAAACTATTATTCAACGTTTTGAACATAAATGACAACAAGAATGTGATAGTAGCTAAAACTCTTACCGTAAGCTTCATTTATTCGCCTGTAAATAGAATATGAAATGTGTAATTTGCATAAATTAGAAATTAACTAGAATCATTAAATTTTTGTTACGAAGTTAATAGGCCAGCAGCGTCCCAATAGACGTTGGGGTATTGAGTTTGATACCAGGCAGCATAATCTGAAAAAACATCTAGAAGGTCACCACCCGAAGAAGCGAGGAACTACAAAATTAATGAACATGGAGATTTAAACAATCATTGAATTCGATCAATCAAATAATAAAATGGCAATTAGGTATAACTCATTTAACCTGGCTATCTTGAACGAATATGATATTGTTGACAATGAGTTGAATCCTAGCACCGATCGATGCATGAGCTAAATTTTGAGCTGCCTATTAGATAAATAGATAAAAATTCAAAAAAATTAAAGCCCACACGAAAGGCTGAGATATATTTCTTACCATAGCAGCTACGGCCAGTATATCAGCTGAGTTTGGGCGACCATCTTCTATCTGGGCAAAAATTGTTAATTCCATCGTGTATACGAGAGCATTTCGTTTATTGCCCGAATTCAAAGTCCGCTGCAGGTTCGAAGGATAACTCAATGAGGGAATGTAATCTGTAAACATATGTTTTGCTATCACATTCACTCATTAATTAATTTATTTATTCATTGTGATTGTTGGTTGGCTTAATAAAAAGATACCTTGGAAACCTACGTGTTGAACACACTTTGATTCTTTCTTCAAAAGTCTTTTCGTCATTCTATGAGGAGCTCCAGAAATTCTATTTAAAGTCAGACTAGGGTCTGTTAGGAGAGGTTCTATTTCATATTGATAGAGATCCGTTATGATTCCACCACGCTGTTTGATTAAAACAAATCCGATAATATGAGATGTAAAAAATCTATTATTTTAAAGGGGTATTTTTAAAAAACTGGATAAAACAGTACCATGCCCTTGCATAGGTTTAGTATAACTCTTAGTTGACCCTTATCGGATTCTGTGCGTCCATGGTTGTTCGTTCGCCTCATTAAATTTACAGCAACCCCACTGTATATACAGCCTTTGTATAGCTTGGTTCCGTTAATCCTAACGACTTTGGGAGTATAAGAGGGAGGTGGTGCTTTGGTCGTAGTTATAGGTGGTTTAGCTTTTGCTGTCGTCTTAATCGTAGGGGACTTCGGTTTGGTTGTGGTCGTGGGTTTAGGTTTGGCTGTTGTACTGGGTTTAGGTTTGAACGGATTGTTGTTAGGATCAATCGGTTGCCCTTTGGGAAGTTTGTTGGTAGGAGCCACGTAAAGTGGATATTCGATCATCATGTCAGAGGGTATAAAGTCATCGAAACGAATTAAACTTATTCTGAAATGATTTCCCAACCCTTTGAGCTCAAAAACCCTAATTTGTGCAGTTGAGACGTTGCCCATGAAAGTTGGTATATCTTCTTCGTGATTTTCTTCCAGTGATGTTATTTCAAGTGGGAATACTACTTCTGACAATGATTCTGGCAACTGCTGTTGTTCATTCGTAGTCTCCGGTTGTGAATTCGGTTCATAGAATTCGTGGTGTCTGTGAAAGGCATGGCTGTGCTTCAAAAGTTGTACTTTGGATTTACAATGAATGAATAAGTGCATATTAGCTGTATAAGTTAGTTAGAAAATGTAATTTGCGTGACGAACATTAAGTGACATCCTAAAAACGTCAGGTGATAAAATCTATTATAAAAGCTTTGTATTAATTTATCTTGTGGTTCATATTATAGAAGTTTGACATTACTTTTACTATTTGGCTGAAGGTTAAAAAGTCTAGACGTGTCACAAACTTGAAAACTTTGCCCATGCATAATTAATTCATATTATATACAACCAATTACATATTTCAAAACAAAATTATAATTGAAAACACAGTTAGATAGCTTTCCTGTTAATTTCTAAAATTGTCCCACTATGAGTGATCTTGTGCTAAATAAAATAACTCAATTAGAACGTCTTTAAGGATTTATGGAAAATCGTTAGATATCATTTGTAAAAGTATCATATAAAGTTGCACAACTAAACAATTAAGTCGACAATTAAGAATGCTTGATACAAAATGTCTTCAAGTTTTGTGTATAATGTTAACTAAAGCTCATTTGTTTATGAACCATTATAATTGAAAATTATTTAACAAAATAACTCAAAATTCATTTTTTTACCTAGTAGAAGAATGGCCAATAATTTCATGATTAATAACAAATTTCAAAAACGTTTAGTTATTGATTATACAGATTTTATAGGGCAAGTAGGAAATGTTTTTTCGTTTCCCAAGAAAAGATAAGGTATGCAGTTAACAACAAATCCATACTAGTTTTTGGCTCTTATCACAAGGAAGTCGAAGTTAATATATAGATAAGATATTTTAAACTTATAATTAATTTAATATAAACGCTTATCTACTAAAAATGCACTAAAAGTTACTATTTATAATTAAACATTTACATGGTAGTGGCCAGGAAAAGGCATTGAGGGGTGGCTGCCCCTTCTAAATTCGAAAATTTTTTGAATATTAAAATTATGGCTGAAATTTTGAAAAATAAACATATTTTGCCCCTCCCTAAATCATTATTGCCCCCCTCTAATTTCAATGCTGGCTACGCTCATGAACACATAGCATATTTGATCAGAAACTTAACAATTTTATACGATAACTCACTTTAAATAAAATATATTATAAAGGACTAGGTTTCACTATTTAAGAAAATGGTTTTCTTTAACACTTTTATTTGGTTATCTTTAATATCATATTGTAACCATAGGCTATAATACAATAGATTGGCGAACAGATGATTACCTTAATTTATACACTTAGTTTTGTTGTTTTTAACATTTGGTAATCCTTTTTATAATAATTAATGTCTACAATTATACTGCTTAAATAAGATTTGTTATATCAATTTTGATCCTTTGCGAGACTAAAATTTTGACTATGAGCAATTGAACCATGTTTGAGGGTCCTGTCGCATCAATTAAAAAAACGACCGTTATCATCTGACTTATTGATTAGATAATTTGTCTAATGACCTTATAAAATGTCTAGATTCTGAACTGATTAGAGTGCCTTTTTTAAAAATTCAATATAGCCGTTTGGCTTTAATCAAAGACCACCGTCTATCTTATCTTAATGAGATATAAACAACATTTAATTTAATCAAAAGTTTTTTTTTAATAATTTTTACTTGATTATATTTTATCCTATTAACATCAACAGCTAACTTCCTGGATTAGTAAGGGAGAGCCGACATTGCGTTTAACAAATTAGATTAAACAACAACAGGTATGATATCTCGTGCCTAAAAAAGTAATTTAAAACTGCACCGGGAGGCCCGGCTGAATGGTCCTGGAGTTCATATTAAATTTAGACCGAACACAAACGGATTATAGACTTAAAAATTGATTTTTTCAAATAGGTACTCTAATTTAAAAAATTTGATGAAAAAATATTAATTGATTGCCTTAATTCGTAGACGAAAATGTTTTATTAATTTGATCAATGCAATTATTGAAGAACATTCATATCTGTCTTCATTCATTCTGCATTTCGCGCTATAATTTTAAACAATTTGATCATATATTATTTTATTTTCTACTATATAAATACCCTTTTGAATAAATTATTGAAGTAGCTTCTCTATTTAAACTAATTAATAGCGTTTATGATATTTTATAATGCTATTATTTTTTTTATAAAGTGCTACATACTTAAAATTTAGTATTTTCGCGGTTTATTGTAATTGACTTTTGTCAATTTCAAATAAAATATACACTTAAAAAGGTCTGTGTGCGCAGCTATGGACATGTGGTGGATATCTAATTGCACAAAAATTATTAACGTTCAGCACTCATTTAATTTTATAAATGATAACTTTCGGAAAAGTCTTTTCTGTAACTCCATTTTTATACAAAAAATAGGGTATTATAAAAAATTCTGTTTATGAGCAAATCACAACATTTGAAGTTATGAATCAAGAAATTATTTGAATAACATTTATCCGGATCAAAATTTAAAATAAAGCATAACCCTTGAAAATCCACCTATCAATCAAGATATTTTTAATTAATATATCAGTATAAATAGCAATATATAAATTTTAGATTTTTGATGGACATAACGGCTTAGGGGGCCGGACCTGATGTGTATATTGAAAAAAAAAATATGTACGTGCTCGGGCGCGCCTGAAAGTTTTTAAGGAGCGGGCCGACCTCCTAAAAACGGCTCGCAAACATCTACTAAGCATGTTAAAGCTTACTCTGTTATTTTTAAATCCTTATTATAAATTTGAAATAAATGTTTAAAGGAAAATAAAACAATTTCATTATCTAGGGATGCGAAAAATCCAAGAAATCTCGTTCGATCACGAGACGAGATTTTATCCGCGAGATCTCGGCTTATTGGCCAACATAAGCTTAATGTAATAATAATTTTAGTTGTGCATTATTGAATTTTTGTTTCACATTTGGGTCTTAAGTACATTAATTTTATTGGAATACCTTATAATATGGGAAATTTAAACACCTAAGTAGTCGCCCAGAATTGAATATTAATATTAAAATTTTGGCGAATTAAATATGAGTGGCCCTTAGGGCATATAAATGTTGTAATTTGTTAATTTTTATATTATATCCTAAGCATTAATTAAAATATAAACATACAGACTTAAAATGAGCTTGAATATTTGGGAACGCATTGTTTTTGCTCCCGGGAGATTTCAAACTTTTATACTCCCTCGATTAACCCCTACTGACGAAATAAATGTCTGCCTCAATTATTCTGATTTGGGGCGTTTAGTTTTTCAATGTAACTGATTAAATTGTGGAATTATCAGGGTCAAGATTGGTTTTTAATAGAGCACAAGGTACTGTCTTTAAGCCATTTTAAAACTATTCATAACCGAACTTGTTGGTGCATTTTAATGTAATTTTAATATTCTAGATTTTAAGATGTGACATTCTGCTATTTGTTAGTTAAACAGACTCTACTTACGTTTATTCGTTTCATAGTTATCCTTTGCCCCGAACCTAATATATGCTTTCCTTACACAGGTAACTTATCTTTATCCACAAAAATATTCTTATTTTGGCTAAACATCGCCCATCATAGCCCATAAGATTCGTAACATCACTTAATATGTTTTAGATTGTAGAGACAAAGTTTTTTAAAATGTATGTTATCACGAAAGCTTATTGAATTATGTTAATCACGATTATTTTTATTTTTTATAAAACTATTATTTATTTATAAAGAACATTATAAATTTTCACATCTAGAAAATCCCTTACTTGTAACATATAATAATAACCTAGGTCCAATCATAAACTCCCTAATAAGGCGGATATATTATTTAGTTTAATAACAAACAACTGAGCCAAAACAACGCTCTACCGACCACACCTAGTTTGTTCAAACATCATATATGTGCAACTTGTTAAAAGCCTCAAAATCTTTAGTTCCTATTCCAGTAACAATGCCACTTTTATTGGGGCTATTGAGCCATTTTAATGTATGCAACTAACTACTTATGTTATGAATAATAATAAAAAGTAACCTTTAGTACCTTTCAGCTTTTTATAACAATCTAAACAATATGCGATAAGTTATTTAGGAACGATCTGATGACGATAGGCTACAACTTTTGCCTGAATTATCTAAAGGCTTTACTTATTTTTCCATTGCTAACTAAGGGTCCCAACTATTTCAAATTTGTAAATGACATATTTATAAAGATTTTTGAATAAAATGGTTTGCCTTTTAAAATTTGTTATATATATTTTTTATATAATCAAATTTAGATGTTATGATTTTTTTTAAATCGAGATACGTCGAGAATTCTGATCTAGACCGAGATTTTTTGGGCCAAGACGAGATCGAAACCTAATGGCACTCGAGACGAGATTTCACTTTCGAGACCGAGGCGAGATCGAAACACTACACATACATATCTAATAAAAGTGAAATAATAATAACTTAGTGATATCGTGGAATCCATCTAACGTGCTGCAGAGTTAAGTTCAAATATCCATATTTTAACAGGATAATAAGATTAACTAGAACAAGTTTCTCAATCTTTTAGATATATGTTTAATGGGCTTTATTGGACCAAGTTTCAATCAAAATGCAAGCATATTTCGTCATACCAATTGAGTTTAGGGAACAAATACTAGGCATGGCTCGTAGTGATGCGGAAAAACCGAGAAAAATCTCGGGACGAGACGAGGATTTGAAAAATGAAGTTGAGCTCGAGACGAGAATTTTGATGTCGAGACGAGACGATACGGGATTTTTTCGGCAAGATCTAGACTTTTTATTGAGCGTTAGATTTTAGTAAATTATTGTGTATTTTAATTTGCATGCTTTATAATTAAGGTATTAAGTGTAAATCAATATGTATGGAATATATTTGATATCAAACAAATTCCTAAGTGTAGTAAATATTATATATTAGTGCAAAAAATTTAAAATTTGGCAATCATTGACCAAGTATGGTTGACCCTTAGGGTATGTGAATAATTTTATAATATATTTATCACATTTCTGTATCCATAGCATTATTAAATATTACAAAGATTTAGGCCTAGAATGAGTTCTGATGGAATAGTAAATAGTACTAAAGCATATTTGAATTTCGCAGTTACTCATCTTGCATAATGCGGTAATTATAAATTGGTGGTCAATCAGTTTGAATAATTAAACAAGTTAAGCTAAGATGGCTCGAGATTTTTGAGCACCCGCCTAACGATTTCAAAAGTACATAGAATATTATGACACTCTAATAGATTAAATCTTAAATCATGAGTTTTCTAGAAGTTTTTATCACCATCCTTTTTTAACCTTATAAGACTGTTATGGCTGGGAATATTTTTAAAACACGTTATGAAGGGATACAAAACTAGTAAGTGTGTAATATATCTAACGAATATATAAGTTACAACCAATTAACGGTAATTGGATTGCAACACATCGGTAAATAATGTATCCCCGGAGGCACTTCGCACTCCAATTACCTCTATACAGTTCCCCCCTTTACACAGACAAAATCCTTAAGGAATGCTGGCGGTCCGACTACGCTGCGGGTATCTAGGTTCTTCTATAAGCGTTCCTGACTGGTTTTGAATTAGTTTCCTTGTAGCACTTGTTCCCCGGTTTTGCATTTGTTCCCTTGGAGCACTTGTTCCCTCCTCCCTTTCTGATGAAATCCTTTGCGGCCACCCGTTCTTTTGTCCCAGTGTGGTCTAATCCATAATTTTCCGTTTCCTTACTTGATCCACGTGTCGGTAGTGCTTTCTTCCCTGTGCCCATACATCGCAGGAACGACTACCGTGTTTGGCTTTTATCGTGCCTTCTACCCATTTGCTTGGTCCCAAAAACCGCGGGTTTTCAGTCTCTAACCATTGTTGTGGTACGGTTTCCCTCAATACCTCCCTTTCGGTTCGCATACGCCTTTTTAGCATCACCTCGGCAGGGCTTTTATTGGTTGTGGGGTGTTTTGTAGATCTGTAGTTTTCCAAAAATCTACTTAGCCCTACTTCCAACTCGTTTCTACTAATGGCTTCTTTAAATAATCGTACATACCTTCCTGCTAGATTGTTAGACGCAGGATGGTAAGGGGCTGTCCGTCGCTGATTAATCCCTCTCATCTTGCAAAAATTCTGTAATTCCTGCCCTTTGAATTGCGGGCCGTTATCTGATATTAAAAATGGTGGATTTCCAAATCTAGCAAACGTTTCGGCAAGTTTTTTTTAAAATGCGATGTGGTGTCTTCTAATTTAAACACCTCTACCCATTTCGAGCTATTGTCCACCATCACCAGGTATGACTTACCCTTGAGAGGACCCATGATATCGATTTGTATTTGAACCCACGGTCTATGGCTAGGTTGACACTCTATCAACGGTGCCTTCTTCGCCGCCGCGGCGGTGTAATTGCAACTCCGGCACCCTTTTTCTACGCCCAATAAGTCATCGTCGAGAGTAGGCCACCATATATACTGCCACGCCACTTCTTGCATTCGCTTGATACCCACGTGGCCCCTATGTAGTTTTTGGAATACCGCTCCTCTTAACTTTGCCGGAATTAATATTCGTCGCCCTTTGTAAAATGTTATGTTTTTTGCTTCATGTAACTTTGGCAGGTGTTTTTCGTAGGAGCGTTTTAGACCATAAGTGACCATTGTGTTTTATTTACCTCTAATCCACTCTTTTAACTGACGTAGCCCCGGATCATCCAAGGTGTGTTGTCTCACTACGTCCAATGATATAAATGGATTTATTGAGTTTTCTGGCATTTCCTCGCTAACCTGATACGCGTGTTCGTTCGGTTTTCTGGACAAGAAATCTGCCGCGTTTTCGGATCCCTTGTTGTAATCAAACTTGGTCGTGTAGCCTGATATTATGAGCCCACCTAGTTAGACGTGGTGACCATTGTTCCTTGCCCTTTTTGCTCTGATCAAATATATATACTAGCGGTCTATGATCCGTCAAAATAGTAGCGCTTCGTCTTTGTATATATTCATTCAACTTTTTTAGTTCATAAACCACCGCAAGCGCCTCTCGTTCGATCGTCAAATACCGGCTTTCGCTATCGTTTAACGCTCTTGAAGCATAGGCCACCACTCTCCAATTCCCCCTGGTGCTCGTTGCTGTAAGATGGCCCCTAACCCTGTACCGGAGGCGTCTACGACTAGGCCAGTCTCCCAATCTCCATTAAAATATGCCGGTACGGGCTTTCGTAAGCGCGGACTGATGGCTTTAAATGAGCCTTGTTGTTCTCCACCCCAGTGGTACATCACGTTTTTTTCATGAGTTTTTGATTTGGGTGCACGATTTTGGCGCAGTCCTTAATGAACTTTGAAAAATATGCTGTTAACCCCAGGAACGATTTTATTTCGTTTTTGTTTGTTAAATTTTTCCACTGCGTGACTAGTTCGGCTTTATTGTCGTTGATTTGAATCCCCATGTTACTTATTAAGTATCCCAAAAATGTTACTTTCTTAGCCCACAAGATGCTTTTGGAAATGTTTGGCACGAACCTCCACTTTTGTAACGTTTCTAGTACCTTGAGTAACCGCTCGTTGTGGATTTCTTCCGTTTCCCCTGCAATTAGTATATCGTATATGTATACCGCTACTCCCTTCATGACTCCTAATAGTTGATCCATTGTTTTTTGGAAAAGAGCCGCGGCACAATTTAAGCCAAAAGGCATTCGGTTAACTTTAAATAGGCCTTTGTGCGTGGAGATAGTCAATCGTTGGCTCGTCTCTGGACCTAATTCAAGCTGTAGGTACGCTTTAGTTAGGTCCAGCTTAGTAATACAACACGCGTTATCGAGTTTATTTAACAAATCATCGATTTTTGGTAAGGGGTACAACAAACCTTGTGCGTATTTATTTATCGTAAACAGGTAGTCTATGCATAATCGTAGACTCCCATCGCTTTTTTTTACGGGTACCATTGGACTGGCCCATCTTGAGAAATCGATTGGTTCTATCACCCCGTCTCTGACCCATTTATTCAGCTCTTCTTCTACTTTTTTCTTCCACGCCATCGGCACCCTTCGTGCGGGGATAAATACGGGGTTTACGCCCTCTTTTAACGGTACTTCCACCGTTATTCCCTTGACTGCTTTTGGGAATTCGTTTAGCTGGCCATCCCATTGCTTCATCACGTGCTGGATCGCGGACTTGGTATCCTTCGGTCTTTCCACGTAATTGATCGCAAACCGTTCCGCCGCAGGTCTCGAGTTCCAACGTATTCGTCGCCAAAATTCGGGCTCGAATTCTTGGATCCAATCGATCCCGCACAACGGCGGCCCAGCTACGTCTGCTAACAATAACGACAGCTGTTTTCTCGTGTTACCCAATCGGACTTCGGCTTGCACCTTGGCTACGATCTTTATTTCCTAGTGGCCGTACGCGTACTCAGTCGGGACGGGCCCCTTGTTGCGTGGGATCTCCTTTGCCCATCTTCGCGCCGGTATTATCGATACCGTAGCGCCCGTATCGAAGATACATTGAACAATTCGTTATTATTATATATATCTACTGTTAACACATCTAAAGCATGTTTAACTTGGGAATCCAGACCGGCCCAGGCCACGCTTCTCGTTTCGCCACTACGCTCCACGCCTCTTCGGACCCGTCCTTCAAGGTGCTTAGCCCCCATTTATTGTCTCGGCCGTTAACGCCAGCTCTCGTAGGCGGTCCCATTTGTCATTTTCTGCCAACAGCCTTGCCTGTAAGCTTCTATCGCGTAATCCTATAAAGAATTGGTCAACAACTCTGTTCTGCAATTCTTCATTCCCGAAGTTGCAGCTGTTAGCTCCGGCCTTGAGTCTATTTGCGTACGCGTCTATCCTCTCTCCATGGCCTTGTCGAACCTTTGAGAATTCATACCTCTTTGCCCTCGCGCATGAATTCCTCTGGAACAATTTTCTTAGCCGATTTTTAGCATCTTTATACGAAATTTCTGTCAAATCTTGAGGTCTATAGTCCTCTTATATTAAATGGAATGCCTCCCCATTGATGCTGGTTAATAGTAGAGCCGCTTTTTGCTCGTCTGTCTCAGGCTTATTGCTCCTTAGGAATAGCTTAAATTGTGTTATAAAAGCGTCGATGTTCTCCGTTATTTTATATTTCTGCATCTCCGCGTAGGTTTCTACTCACGTCTCCACTGTTATGGCTGGGAATATTATTTAATGCACGTTACGAAGGGATACAAAACTAGTAAGTGTGTAAGTCGTGTATATCAAACGAATATATAAGTTACAACCAATTAACGGTAATTGGATTGACAACACATCGGTAAATAACGTATCCCCGGAGGCACTTCGCACTCCAATTACCTCTCTACAAAGACATTTTGTGAATACATAGTTTTGTCATATGCATCACTTTTCAGATTATAAGCTGGGTTGGCAGGTACATTCAAATTTAGTATAATTTATATAATTGTGCATTATAAAATTAATACACGAACCTACACTGTATTCGATAAATAACTATTTAATGGCAAAGTTAGTTAGAATTGGAAGGTAATTATTTGGAATATAAATTTGATTAAAATGATTTTTGTCATAAATTTAAATATGTGCACTTTGATTTAAAGTTTAAAACCTTATGTTCTTGATCCTATATAATGCTACTTTTATTATTGTTTTACAACGTTTAATATGTGCAACTAGTTATCATTCTGTAAATAATAATACTATCACCAAAAGTCGCACTTTGTGGTTTATATCGCTATAGTAAACATGCAATAAATACTCTGGGCTCTAATTGATGATGGTAATATCAATGGACTTAAACGTTTGCCTTAAATATGTTAGGGTCTACTTTGAATCTTTAGCCATAATTAATAAAGGGTCTCAATTTGCTCAATTGTGCAACAAGTCAACAATAGGCGAACTAATAATTTTCTCAGTCTATTTAGAGATCACAGTGAATTTGTTACAAATGTTATAATTTGGTAGAACAATAAAATTTAATTTTTTATACTTCAATTGATTTATAATTTTTTTAGTCTGCACTTTCCATAGAAAATGTTATCTTTATGAATTAATATATACCTTTATATTGTCAATAAGATGCCGTTCCCGCTAAATCTTTAAAGTTTGTGTATTAAAGTTTTAAAGAATATAAAAGTTTGTCGGATTTTTTAACACTAATTTAATATTTTTTATAAAACAGGATAAATTTTTATTCCATATATATTTTTTTGAAAAAGTCGAGACGAGAGTTCTCGTCGAGACCGAGATTTTTCTAGACCGAGACGAGATTTTGCTTTCGAGACCGAGCCGAGATTGAAACACTAATGGCTCATTCAATCATTTCAAGATCCTAATATACTCCTTTACCGTGTATTTGGTCCCAGAATCGTGGGGTTTGTTTGAACAGTTTCTATCATCTTGATTGAGTAAGATCTTATGTCCAGATTTTTCTTCTTGTACACCATTATTAAGGACTGCCATATATTTAAGCAAGCGGCTTTATCATGCTTGTCTCCCTCAGTGCATTAAGATGCGTCTAGAGTAATTTCCGTAGTGTGCGCAATTGGAAGGTTTTTGCTATAACTGCTCTTCCCCCAGTCTTTTCCTCTATTCCCGTCTTATCCATATCCATTACTGTTAAAATCAGATCACGCATCCCTTCTTAAATTATTTCAATACCGTTTTACCTGATTTTCATTTAATATGTCTGCTATAGGTTAGGCATTCCCCCCCCCTCCCCGAGGTGATATTCCGTTTTATGATCCTAGCTAAGTATATTCCAAGCAATAACGTATCATTCATAAGTCTGTGGCTTGAATCAACTTCATCTGTAGCATTAAATGCTCATGACGATTAGGGTACTAATTTTCAAATACGATTATTTACAATATCATAGATCACAATTATACGTTAATCAATTAAATAAACTGCAGCTATTAAAAAATGCCTCAACATCTCAATATATTATGCGTCAGAGTTCAGATTTATTGAAAAATTTTTGCCCGAACCCGCACTCTACGAATTGATAACTAAGCTGCCCGCCAAACCCTTCTAAGTGCCAGCCCGGCCATACCCGAATTATTAGAGCTGCCCGGCCCAAAATGTTTTTTACAATTTTTGGAAATAGTATCGTTATATTTTGTATAAATTTATTTTTGTTTCCAGGATATTCGCATGAGAACTAGGATTAACAACTATGATACAATCAAATCAAAAATGGCAAAATAATACATGAAGTAAAATATTACATTATTTAAAAATATCATGAGCCCGAATTTAGTTATAATGCCCGCCTAAAATTCAAATCATAGGTCAATTGCCCGGCCCGTGGGCCGAGTTAGCAAGCTTGGGCACCGGGCCTGTCTTTTCGGTACCAAACGGGGCACCAACAGATCATATATTTATTGTACTATCAAAAAGTTTTTAAAATTAAAAAGAGTATTCATTTTAAAAATCATACCAATAAATACTTTAAATATAAAAAAATGGATCATATTTGAAAAGCAATATATAGTCCTCTGACTTGATAAATGATAAGCGAGAGGCATATAAATAAGGCACATTGTGTTTTAGCGAAATTTTTATTCACATACATTAATTCCTTATGTAAAAATACATTAATGGCAGCATATATGTGAAGTATAAAAAACATAAAACTTCTTCTATATCGTTTTGGCTGGTACATATTTTTCGTGATGTTTTTCAATCTTTAATCATAACAAATATAATATATTTGACAAAATAAGATTAGGTCCATCTACAAGGTTTTAAATATTATTTTAATGAAATCTAACTGTATCTTTGGCAATTATCAAGTTGGCATCAGAATTTGGAAAAAATTATAACTAAAAAACAGCCAAATGGCTCAACAATTATAAAATATTAATCATTAATATTTAAGCAGGAATAAATGGAAGAATTCTAAGTGCCATGTTTTAGATATGGTATTAAAAAAATATAAAGTGTTAATTTTTAAACAATTTAGCCTTATATATTTTTTCTCAACTCACTGGTAAAAAAGATGCATCTACATTATTCCAAATAAACTAAAACAAGGATTACCATAGTAAAGATTAAAGGAAGATATGTACACCATTAAGTCATTAAATATATCAGAAGTTAAATATAAAACTCTTCTTGTTTACATATTAATATTTTATTAAAATATGATAATTAATTTTCAGATGATACCAGTTTTTTCACATATTCAAGCCCATCTGCTTTCCCAACACAATTATTAACTCTATAAGGGGGTGTAATTATAATATCATCCATTACAACTAAGTCAAGATTTTTCCATCTAACCTTCAAACTAAACCAAATATATCAAATAGCCCTAAAAACTTATTGCATACGTTTTGCTAATTTCATAATACAATGATTTGCCAATGGGTAAAGCATCTTTTGGTGTATAATACTTCATTAAATGCCTTTCTTTATTTTTATGATATACTTTATCTACCTATAAATAATTACAGCCAATTAAAGATAAGAGCACTTGTTCAGTATTTATAAATGGATAAGATTCATATTCTTTTGGTGGAATAACTTCATATACTACATCAACAAGATTTATAAGATGAATATCACACAATCCAGTTTTAATATTTTCTGATTCTATCAAACATTTCAAGTATGACGTATAAAGTAAAGGCTTACTTATTATAACATAATTTCCGCCTTTATTAAAGCCCAAAACCTCTCCTTCGTATCGTGTCCCAAATTTAGTAGTGCATTTAAATTTTGATTTCGGGTAGATTATATCCATGCTTAATAACGAATCTGACGCATAATGTAGAAAGCCGATAATAACGAAAATAACCCTAACCCTAAATATATGATCTAAAATATCAAATTAAAAAGAGTTAATTACATAAATAAATATATACAATATATATAATGTATTATATATATAAATACGTGCTGTATATTACATACATTATAATATGTAATATATTGTTAGGCGTTCCTTGTGTATATCGTTATTACATATATTTAAATCCATCTATGTATTAAAAAGTATATATGCACTACATATATACATTTACAATTATATAAAGACAATATATGTGAACAATTATAGATATAAATACATATTCATAATATAATATATGGATTTGATTAGTTTTCCGTATTTCCAGCTTTCCACATTTTGCGCCTAAGTGCTTAATAACATGTGTTATTACAAATTTGCTACCATGAATCGAAAGCGATCAAGTTAATTACCCTTTTATAACTTTTTAGCATTAATATAATGAGAATTAAACATTAAACGCAAACAATTCTATTAAAGGAAGGTAAGTAATTCCATAGTTGGGGTTATTATCTACTCGGCAATTAGACCCTCTCTCTTAACCAAAGCTTTGCACAATTTTGTAAAAGGAACTCACTTTCTACTAAAAAATACAATACTTGATTTTGAAAACAATGTTTAAAAAGTAATGATTAAATTTGGTAAATTCATGCACCATCTAATGAAGATGCAGCATTTTTCAGAGAAAGGGGTGATCAATCCTAGCTTTTAAAGAGAACGCTTTTCCCTCTCATTACTTCGCACGGAACATACTCCTTCCCTTACCATGTATATGTTTTTACCAATCTTGCAATTTTAACAATTTTAAAATTTAATAGTTTTTGTCAATTTTTTGTTAAATTTTTTAATAAGGGACCAACAATTTATAAAGAGCAAAAAAGCTTTGTTGAAAGTTGAAAATATAGTGACATCTTTATTAATTTTTTTTAGGTTTAAATTAAAATATTTAGAAATAGACTTTTAAAAATGTTTTCCAATTTCGTAAATTATATGTTTGATGTAAAAAATGTAATGACGAATTTTTTTTTAAACAACCTTAAAAAAAATTTTATTCAAATTTCTTACCATTTTGTAATGTATGCGTTATCATCAAAAATTTTATAATTTTAAACTTAAAAAAATAAGTTTTTTAATTCAAAATTCCACGCATTAATTAAAAAATTTCAGCTACGTTATTTTATCAGTAAATTTTGCAAAAAAATCGAATTTCTGACAAAACCACCAAATTATAAAAAGGTGCAGGGTCAATTGCAAGAGTGGCGAAAACACAACAAAATAAGGGAACGAGTATGCGAAGTAGGGACAAGGAAAGAGCATTCTCTTCAAAAGATTGATCACCCCTTTCTCGCGGGGGGGGGGGGGGGTGAGTCAAGATGTTCAAAAATATGGCTGTAAATTCCAAAATTCTGGGTCAAAATTTTGACATCAGTAAAGCTTATTTAGGCATCTACTTTGTTCTAATGAATCATTGCTAGAGGGTATAACAGATTAGTTAAAATTAATCAATAAAATATCAAAAATAAATATTCTATATATACTGAGAGCACACCATTGTAAATTGCTAAGTTAAATGTTGAAGTATGAATAATAATCTGTCAATTAAAATAAATTGTTTTTTTAATATGATGCTTCTTTATTGGTTTAAGCCTAGTACAAATCGATTAGCACAAGGTTGCTTAAATATATAAAAGAACATAATATTTTATTGTAAAAACAATTAATCGCTATCTTATGGATTTTAAAGAGTTAAACACCCTTTATATCTTCTAAAAATGCGTTATTTCCTCTCTTTTTTGCTTTTTAATTGTTTTATTGATCTACTTATAAGAGCTACAATATTATGCATGAATAATATATAACATGTAAAGCCAAGCATAAATAACATGCTCAACTTAATAGGACCGAAGGGCAGAAATAAATTTAATCATGACAAAAGATCAGAAACAGGAAAGTTTGGGACAGAATTGCAACTGTCAGGCGGTTTGTCATAGTGATGGGGTGTTGTAATTTCTTGCGTGGCGTACACTTGATTCGTTTGTTGAGTTACCCGGATAAAAGTTGTTCTCTTACTGAGTTCTTTCAATTTACTGGCTCCTATGTATGTACAAGCAGACCTCAAGCCACCCAATATGTCCATGATAGTATTATTTACGTCACCCTTGTAATCGATAACCACGGCTTTGCCTTCGGAAGCCCTAAGCAAACGATAATGCAATAAATTTACGCTTTCGTTACAATGACAGCATGACTAGTTGGCATTATTCCCAACAAAAAAAAGGCATATAAAACAAGATTCCTATTTATAGGTATTTTTTGGAAAAATATATTAAACGTTTGCAAATAAATATATCCTACCGAACGCATACCAAATACTTGATCAAGTAAATATCTTAATTCATAAATAACACCCGCCCACTAATCAGTGCGCCCATCTTTCAGTGCTAGAAAATCTATAAACTGTTACATCAAATTTTGGCTAATTTGGAAAACCGAATAAATTGTAACATTTTATAAAGGTGTGCAGACTGCTATAATAGTAACAAATGTGAGAAATTGGATAGCAAGATAAAATTTTTGACAAATTAGGAAAGGCAAGACAATTATAATGACAACGTATAAACTATTATTTAGCTTTGTTCTTCAAAAATTTAGCCTGGGCATGCATCCAACCCGATATTTGATCAAATTAATACTCTTCGGTAGTTAAATAATATTGTCATGTAATAATTTACGTGTTAAAAGTAGAGTATGCTAATATGGTACAAATTTCAGATTAAAAACATTAAATATAATTGAGAAATAAGGTCTGATTGGAAAAAATGGTACAATTATATATCGGCAGATTAAAAACATTAAATATAATTGAGAAATAAGGTCTGATTGGAAAAAATGGTACAATTATATTTGGAACAAATTGGCCGTTTGTGTTATCAACGGTGAGAATAGGCAAATAAATAAAAGATAGTGGAAAAATAAACTTGATTTTAAGTGTAATCAAATCTTACGTTAATTGTCAATTTACATTTATACCATTGGGCAAAAAACAATATTTATTGCCCATTTGGATACAAATTACCTTTTAATTATAATAAGGTAACAATGGCTGCATAGCAGCCAAAATTCAAATTTGATAATCTAAAAAAATTAAGCAGGGTATGGTTAACAAGTTTTATAGTTGTAATGTGTATATATTTTCTTTTTTCCTATACTTAAAGTTTTTAAAATATTTGGATTCAAAATTACAAAAACAAGCATTTCTAAGACTTTTTAACGTTGTATATTGGGAAGACAAATGGATCAAAATCGAAATTAAAGAATATAAAAAATTTATTTGGGAGAAGAGAGAATTATAATGATATAATTCCATTTTTCCCTATCTGTGCCTATATTTATTGTTAAGATTGGAGGGGGAAATTAAATCATAGTTTTATGAAATTGCAATAAGAGAGAATATTAGAGGGGTGAAGTGCACATTTGAGTGGTTTAGTAGCTACACCACCTAATGGCACTGGCTCCTTCTTATGCCTACCATTTTCACATCAAAAAATGTTTGGTATATTGATATCATTTTTCAAAAAGAGATTTGCATACCACAAAGAACTCTATAAAAGTAATTTATTTTTCCCCTGCTAATTTTTATAGACCAGGGTAATTTATTCAGCAATTTTAAGGAATTGAGGAATGGCAGTTAAGTAGCAAATTAGCCATTTAAATTACAGGGTTCCTATTAGACATTAATTACTATAAGTTCAACTGCAATTAACGACAAGTTAAAGCTAAAAAATTAAGCACTATACATTTACATATGATGCAATCAATTTTTTTATATATCTGAACATTGTAAAATTGGAACAAAAACATAAATATATTAAAACTTAAGTGTAATTACCTATATTCTGCAACTTTTCCAGCGTATTTTTTCATTGCCGTAGCCGATGACATCCCATAAAATTGTTTGTATTTTTTGCCACCCCTTTCAATCATCTCACCTCCGGACTGATCATGTCCTGCCAACATTCCCCCTAACATGACAAAATCTGCCCCAGCACCAAAAGCTTTTACTACATCTCCAGGACATGTGCAACCTCCATCCTATTTATATCAAAAATAATTTGAAATAAAATTCATTATATTACAAAGCTTATTATAAATTTTTTACATATGATTTTCAGATTGAATAATAATAGTTTACTTGATAATGTAATAAATTTAATATACTGCAATAATATGCCCGCCAAGTCCATGAGCAGCATCTGCACATTCCAAAATAGCACTTAGTTGAGGATAACCGACCCCAGTTTTGGTTCTAGTTGTGCAAACTGAACCTGGACCAATGCCCACCTTTATAATATCGGCACCTGATAAAATAAGTTCTTCTACCATTTCCCCCGTCACAACATTACCTGCCTAAAACTGATTTAAATATGAGGAAGTTTTAAAATACCAGTATTGTGTGGTTAAAAGACTCCCTCACTTTCCGCACAAAATTAACAAAATTTTCTGAATAACCATTTGCCACATCTAGGCATATATACTTGACATCACTTTTATCAATTACTTCCTTTAAATTTTCCCAATCCCCATCTTGGATACCTGAGCTAATAGCTATATTCTACAAACTCTATAAGATATGCATAAAACAAATTAAACTTCTATAATCCTAGAATTTTCTGACAAAAAATGAATCAAATCCTCTGATGTATAAAATTTATGTAAGCAGGAAAACAAATTATACTAAATAAAGTACAAAAATAAAATTGTATTAAATACCTTTGCCAAGGTTTTTGCCATTTCAAACGTTCCCACTGTGTCCATATTTGCAGCCATAATTGGGATCCCATTATAATTATGACCGGAATTTTTAAACACAAATTCTCTTTTTAAATTAACCTAGATATAAAGAGTAAGTTCCAAAAAATGTTTGAAATACATCGGCGCGTGTTTTTAGAGTACTTCTTTTTGGCCTAATCAAAACATCTTTAAAATCAAGTTTTATATCATTATCTATCCTAGGCATTTGTTGACAATTAGCACCGACCGACGAACATCATAGTTTAAGTATACATCATTCGTTACATGAAAGCCAGTCAAGAAAAAGCGAAATTAAGGGCATGTTAGGCATTACTGTTAGTATGGTCGTTTTTAAAGTAACTCTATGGCATTACAATTATATTAATTTTACAGTAAATTGAATGAACCTATGATAGTTATAGTCGCTGTCAGTCCAACATAAAACGTAAGGAAGGAACGTGGACGGCTAGAAGGTAAAAAATTGATATATCCATCTTCCTATATTGTACGTTATCTCTTGAGCATTTACGTTGTAAAGTGGTTCTAAATTTTTACTAAAAAAATTAAAATTTGAGTTCAGAGGCATAGGTACTTGGGGGGGGGGGTTAAAAATTTTGATAAATAACGATATTAAACAAAAATTTATCAAGATTCTAAACATCAATGGCGTAGGCTAGATTGTCCAAAAGGGGAGGATTTAGTTTTGTTTCATTTAATTAAAATTATAATTAATAGTATCGCAGTGTTAAGTTTGTACTTAGGAAAAGCATTAATTTTTAAATTATTAAAATTTTGTGACCCAATTCCATTTAGTGGTCTTTCTTCCAAAGACGCATTTTTCAAATAACTCTTTTCAAATTTCATGAATAAACCAGCCATCTTTAGAGAATTGCAAGGGCCTTAAGCTTAATTGGCCCACGAAGAATGTAAAAATTCGGTCCCGTCTTGTGGCAATTAAGATTAGATTTATTTCGAGCCCGGTGCAATATCCATTTCTACGACGCTCAATAAAATCGACATGCAATTCAAAAATAAATTTTGAAATTTTAAATCCTAATAACACAGGTCTTCAAAAAAAACATCTCACACTAACCTATAATTATGATAGAGAATTTTGCGCTGATTAATAATGTGTTTTTCGTTTTTCCCAAAACCTCCCGTTTTTAAGATAAACGAGGTTGAAGGTGCAAAAAATGCCCATTTTACCCCTATTTGAGGCTCAATAGCCACGAAATTCTTAATTTATATCAAAAATATTAATTTATTCTTGTAGATTAAAGTTTCATCTATACGTCCATTATTTTTTTTTATATCATCCTTATATTTAAATTTATACGCGTTTGCATAAACCCCATCTCCTTATCAAAATTCGTCCCACGATGTCTGGTAAACGGAGTACATTGAGTTCATACTGCGTACGCGATGTTTACTAACTCCTCTATTTCTCCTCCACTCCCGCCCCCTTCATGTGTGCTTGGATAGATATAGGGGCGAGAGTGGAAGAGATGGGTCAAAAGGGAGAAATACTAACACACGACAGCCATATACTACAAAGATGGTACGACTATTATAGCGATTTATCAATTGAAAAGGGGCCTGTAGTCGAATACACTAACCAGGAAAATACAATAGGAGAATTAAACACAGCGGACTGGATCACGGAAACGGATGTGAAAGTTGCTATGGGTAAACTAAAGTCAGGAAAAACTCTTGCTTGGACCCGACAATATACCGATAGAGGGCTTCAAAGCGTTAGGCAATACTGGTGCACAATTCCTCGCCAACCTTTTCAACAATATCTTGAAAACGGGGGTAATGCCTAACGAGTGGAGGGATAGCTACATGATCCCGATATACAAGATGAAAGGGGACATTCAAGATTGCAACAATTACAGAGGGATAAAGCTTATGAGTCACACTTTCAAGGTGTGGGAAAAAGTGATCGAAAAACGACTTCGGAGTTTGGTTCAAATTCGAGATAATCAATTTTGATTTATGCCGGAGAGGTCTACAGCAGACGCCCTAAACAGTGTTAGAAGATTAATGGAGCGGTTTAAAGAAAGGGAAGAGGATTTGCACATGTGTTTCATCGATCTAGAAAAAGCGTTCGACAAAGTTCCTCGTAATTTAGTTTGGAAATGTCTTGAAGAAAACAATGTGCCAGAAGTATACGTCAGAGCAATAAAAGATATGTACAATGGAAATAGAACGTACGTTAGAACAACGGTAGGGACTACAAAGGGCTTTGCCATTAACACCGGAGTCCATCAAGGTTCAGCTCTTAGTCCCTTCCTATTCATAATGATAATGGATAATATTACCAAGGATTTGGGCGAGGAAGCTCCCTGGGCAATGATCTTTGCAGACGATATAATCCTCTGTGCCAAAAGTGAACAAGAATTGGCTAATACTGTAAATAGATGGGTAAATGCAATAGAAGAAAGTGGTCTCAGGGTAAATCGAAAGAAAACAGAATACATGAAGACAAAGTTCAAATCGGATGAAAACCAGAAAAGTGCATCCCTTACTTTAGGCGATTGGCAACTTACAAGCGTGGATTCCTTCAAATATTTAGGATCAACACTTCAGTCGGATGGTGGAATGGATAAAGAAATCCAAGCAAGGATAAATTCCGGATGGCTCAAGTGGAGGGACTTGACAGGTGTTCTGTGTGACAAAAACATCCCGAGAAGACTAAAAAGCGCGCTGTATAAATGCATCATACAGCCAACAGTCCTGTATAGCTCGGAATCATGGGCTATACGTAAAAGAGAAGAGCAACGTCTTGCGGCCATGGAGATGAGAATGCTAAGATGGGTGCTAGCAGTAAGCAAAAAGGACCATAGGCGAAATGAAGAAATAAGAAGAATTTTGGGTACTACATCAATTGCGACAAAGCTCCTAACAAATAGACTACGATGGTATGGCCATGTCGAAAGAAGGGACGATAGCTACGTAGGAAAGAAAATAGAGATGATAAATTTCGCAGGAAAACGACGGAGAGGAAGACCCAAGCTTACCTGGATTCATAAAATACAGCATGATATGAAAGTCCACAAGATAAGGAAAGATCTATGTAAACATAGGAACAAATGTAAACGAATGCTGAAAGGACTGACCACCAGCCTAGGTGACAAGCAGTCATAGAAAGAAGAAGAAAAAGATGAAACTTTAATCTACAGGAATAAATTAATATTTTTTGATATAAATTAAAAATTTCGTGGCTATTGAGCCTCAAAAAGGGGTAAGATGGGCATTTTTTGCACCTTCAACCTCGTTTATCTAAAAAACGGGAAGTTTTGGAAAAAAACGAAAAACACTTTATTAATCAGCGCAAAATTCTTTATCAGAATTATAGGTTAGATAACGGGATGGAATAACAAAGTCAATATTTGTAGAGCTGTGTAATCATTGTATGTATTTTTAAAAGCCTATCCTTTTAATTATTATTTATAGATTTTTAAATGAGTATTTATATACATGTTCTTGACTTTAGACTGATTTTCATACATTTCTAAGCTTAAAATAATTATTTATAATACAATTTTGGTAAAGTTATAATCTAAGCTAATTTTAATTATAAACTCAAATTTTAATATAATCATTTTTAATAAATTAATAAATGATTGTGATACTTTTTTTATAAACTTAAAGATATTTAATTAAACACATATTGACTTTAGGTTAATATTAAGACAATTCATTTTAAATATTTAATATAATTAAATTATGCACTTTTGAATAAAGTTTAGTTCTATACATCATCTAAAGTTTTAGTGGTATAAAGCTTAACAATAATTGTCAATAAAACTCTTAACATAAATTAGCAAAACATTATAAACAACAATGTGCCTTTTTACATAGAGAGGGAATCTATAATAAACAATGTTTTCCATTCCCAAATAATTCGTGATTTCCTATGTCAAATGCTACTTGGATATTTTGTTAGATTCTAATCTTAATCAATTGGCTATTTTCTAAGTCTGATATAAGTTTCTTAATCCAATCTAAATTACGATGAGATTTTATGCAAGACTTGATAATACACTCATATGGTTACCTTAACATGTTATTTTCTAATCTGACTCAGTTGGCTATTTTCTAAATCTAAATTATAATTAAGATAATAATGCCTAGTAATTACTTATTTTGAAAGTCTTGAGTCGTCATTTTAATTGCGTATGCATGTCATTCTAACTTGCTGTTGATAGCTGGTGTCGGGTCATCATACATAAAGCACTAGGAAAAAGTTAAAAAGGATTTGGTAAATAGCTATGATTTTTTATGCGTTACTGAGAGTTATTTAGGAGATTATACAATTTATATTCAGCTCATGGGCGTAGCCAGGTTTAGGATTAGGTGGGGGGAAACGTTTAAAAGTTTAATCGGGGGGGGGGGGGGGGGGGGGAGCAAAACCTGTAATTTTTAATAGTTTATACATTGAAATTTTTTTTTCGTCATTTAGGGGGGAGGGGGGAGCCGCCCCCCTCCTGACCCCCCCCCCCCTAGCGCCCATGAATCAGCTACTTAATGAAGTTACGTCGTCCATTTTATATTAAATTTTTTATTTGACATAACGTTTTTTATAAAGTTTCTATAATTTTATTTTTAACAATAATTTGTTTATAATACCAAATTTTGAAGAATTCGAAAGTTAAATATTTATTTCCCCTCCTCCATATTTTAAATTCAATCCTAATTACGTCCATGTTAGGTAGAATAAAGTTATTCAAGCAATGATACCAAGTTTAAAGAACGGCGCTTTGCAAATATACTCATTCAAATATAACGTAATATGACAAAGAAGATACACACAAATTTTTTTATTGAATTAAAGATTGTTGATGGGCCTAGCCAGGATTATAATTAAAGAGGGGGGTGCAATAATGACTTAGGAGGGGCAAAATGATAATTTTTAGTATTTTAGTTAATCACATTAAATTTTGAAGAATTTTTGGATTTATAGGAGGGCAGCCGCCCCTCCTTACCACCCCTGGCTACGCCCATGACCCCGATTGTGGGTAATGTATAAGATCGGAAATTTTTTTCTATTTCTATAAAAACAAAAACTTTAAATTAAATATAGACAGAGAACAAACACACTTTTAGGACAAAAAAACATAGAACAATTAAAATAGTTTAATTTCCTAAAGGATTATACACCCTATATTTTATAGCAAGTTAGGGATTATCATTAACACGGCCCTATATATTAAAGGGGTCAAGGCTCAGCCAAAACAAATATATTTATGGTCAAACTAAGTCTATTTTTTGAATAATTACCTTAATTTTTAAACTCATACTAGCGGATAGCTAGAGAAGTCTTAAAAATCTAGGGAAAATAGCTATATCAAAATATTTTAAATTTACCCTACATTTAATTGAGAAAATAATCTAAAATCCAATACATTTATTTAAATAATACCTTGAACTATTACGTGCTCTACAAAATTAAATTAAACAATTCATCCATATTTTGCGATGTGGTGATGAAAAATTATAATTCTATTTATAAATTCAATGATTGGATCAATGCAAGAGGTAATTAGAAAATTAGAAATTGATTTCGTGTTTGCAAATCATTCAAAAGATTATCGGAATCGGATAAATGAGGGATAAAGAGAGAAGTCCATTATAATTATTATTATTTTCTTTCCGAATTCCATTCTTTTACCAAGTAATTTTCAAGTTACTATAAAATTCTCATATTGCTTAATTGTTTAAATATATTTATAATAAAGGCTGATTTTTAATTTTTTTACCTAATTGTAAATTTTTAAACAAAAATCAAGAAAAAACACTTATTCATTTATTATATCTAGTCTAGGCGTGTGTAGTCGTCATTTAAATTTTTTGTGTTATCATCATAGACTAATAAATTCAATCATGGGCGTAGCCAGCATTGGGATTAGAGGGGGGCAATAATGATTTTGGAGGGGCAAAATAATCATTCGAAATTTTAGCCATAATTTAAATTTCAAAAAACTTTTGAATTTGGGGGGGGGGGCAATTGCCCCTCTCTGCCCCCCCCCCCTGGCTACGCCCATGAATACAATAACTGGCAAACAGTAGATATTAAAATTTATTAACTTACGGCCGCCTTTTGGCTAAGACTTTTTCAATATACTCACTTGTGCAGAACTTTCAAAAATTATGGACTAAAGGATAATGAGAAGAGAACGTTAAAGGAATATCTTTCCATACGCACGCACGTAGCCGTGGAGGGGGGGGCAGGGAGGAGCGGCTGCCCCCTCTAAATCAAAAAAATGTTGAAATTTATTGAAATTATGGTTGCTAAAATTCCAAAAAAATGAACATTTGCCCCTCCCTATATCATTATTGTACCCCTCTAATCCCAATGTTGGCTACGCATATGTATGCAAGTTTAACATTGTTTAGATAGTTAATATATACATCAAACATGGCGTTCTATACCCTTACTTAATAATTTATGTGTTGTAAAAACGGCTGGGTTTTGTTTGTTCCACCTTTGGTTTTAGTCGACTAAACAAAAACTGACCAAGGTTTTTGGTCTGTTTTTCTTAGTTGACCTCTGAGCTTAGACGACATTTCGACCAGAAGCGAGCGTTAGTCCTAGTAAAACCAAAGGTCGACCAAACAAAACCCAGCCGTTTGTACAACAGTGATTATGTTATTTGTTTATGGTTATTATTAAAACATCATCATTTATTTTTGATTTCATTATTTTACAAATCGAGGAGATGTATATTATTAACCAAGTTATGCCAATGACTAAATAACTAATTGATCAATGATTTAAAAAAATACAATTTTTCATAATTATTAGTCGAGATTGTTTTGAAATTAATACTGATTAGTTAAATTGTAAATAAAATTATATTTAAATTAGAATAACTTATTTAATTTTGATTTTTATAATTCAAATATACAAATTAATATTGACCTTACACAATGTTATTGAAAGAATTATTTTCCTATTCTTTATCTTTTGATCAAGGATTATAGTAGTTGAAGGTCGCTTGATGGTGTTGTATCGATTTTCGATAGAAATACACCATCAAGCGAATGACCAAAATTTTGATGAAATGACATTTTGACATAAAGGCGTTTTTATATAATGGGGAAATGTCGAAATTATTCATTATTAAGGTGGCTTTTTGGTTTTTATAGTAAAGCTTGAGTAGTAAAATGGTATAAATTATAATCAGGAAAACATTAACTTTAGTAAAATATATTAAAGCGTTTTTTAAAAAAAATAGAGTTGAAATTAAAGTTTTTTCGATAATCATAATATTTTCAAATAACAAAGCTCTATCAATATTGATATATTTTTTAAAATGTTTACAATCTAAATTTTGATCATTTAAATTAAATTTTTAACTGGTCAGGCGATTTAAATGATCGATTTTAAAAATGTTTGACAAAATAAATATTGAAAACCAAAAGGGCCTGGATTTTGGATTATTTTTTTCAACTTTATTGATTACTTATGGGCATTCTGAATTTGGTATCCCATTTTTCAAGCCAATTAAACTATAACTATCTACAGACATGCACATGAACGTGGCCAGGATTAGATTTAGAGGGGGCAATTTAGAAATTAGGGAGGTTAGCCATAATTATATTAAATTTTAAAGAATTTTTGGATTTAGAGGGGGTAACCGCCCCTTCCTGCCCCCCTTCAGCTACGCCCATGGACATGCAAGGATCATAATGTTTCAAAATCTCATGGGCTTAGCCAAAGGGAGATAACTGCAAAGTCATTTTTTTCAGCCCAAACCCGGCCCGACCCATAGATATTTCAAAATTCTGAACCCGAACCCGACCCGACTCGATGTCAGATCGGGTCAGGTTTTGGGTCACCCCTGCAGGTCTCTAGCCAAAGTGGTATAAGGAGAAGCAAGTGCCCCCCCCCCTTATTAAAAAAAAAAATTACTTTTGTCTTGGGTTACAACTTTTAAAAGTTATTTCGCTAATCCCTAGAATGGAATCGTCAGGCTTAAGAGGACTTAAAATTTGATCTAATTAAAAGACCAAAAAACCTTTTCATATTCCTCTTTCTAAAAAACGTCTATTTTAGTCATATATATATATATACAATCTCATTCTTTTATGATTGAAGCTAATGATATTACTCTTACACTTCTTCCCTTTTAGTATGACTCTTTTGCAAAAAATATTCATTCAAAATCATCGCATAACAAGGGTGGGGCGAGGACGTATGCTTTAGGGCAATTAATAGTATACTTGAAAGCATTTTAATTAACTCTACAGTTCTCGTCCCACAATCGATCAATAAAAAATAAATTAGATGGGGCGGGGGGGGGCATTCTGCTCTCTTTTCACCCCTTTCAAACCCTTAAATTTGCAAAAATGATTCATTAAGGTGAAGGGCGATTCCTCTTAAGGGGGTGGGGGGGGGGGGGGGGTTTCCTTAACCCTTAAACTGCATAAATTAAGATGGTCATTTATCAAATTCCAAGTGCTTTATCGAAAACGGTACTTCATTAAGCCTCAGTATATTGAGGTGGAATTCCGTCTAGTAAGTGTATTTGATATTAGCTTAATTGTCCCTAAAAATGACATAAATTTACATTTGACATTCGTATATTAATATCAAAATTTTTCATGTTTTGAATAATGGCAGTAACCAGCATTTGAATTCGAGAGGGGGGGCGATAATGATTTTGGGTGGGACAAAGTGATGATTTTGAGAAATTTTAGCCATAATTTTAATAAATTTTAGCCAATTTTTGGATTTAGAGGGGGGCAGCCGCCCCTCCCTGCTATCCCCTGGCAACGCCCATGTCCTGAATGATTTTTTATTTTAAAATGGGTCTATGTAAACGCCTCAAACAATATAAATTTTGCCCTAAATATCGCTTATAAAAATTAAATAAGCTTATTCTCTAAGAGTTTTAGGGTCGGATTTGGGCCGAGAAAAAGCAACTATATATATAGTTCTTTAATGTATGACATTTTTCAAGTTTTTCACTTTATCGAAACTCACATACTATCGTATACCTCATATACATAGGCGTAGTCAGGGGATGTCAGGGAGGCGCGGCTGCCCCCCTCTAAATCCAAAATTTCTTCAAAATTTAATATAATGACAAAAATTACTAAAAAAGATTAATTTGCCCCCCCCCCCCCCCCTAAATCATTATTGCCCTCCCCCTCTATCCAATCCTGGCTACGCCCACGCCTATACACACACTAAATATTATAACAAATTATAAAGTATCACGGGCCTAGCCAAGGCGAGGCAGGGAGGGGCAGTTGCTTAACTTTTTTTTTAAATGGAATTATAGCTCAAATTTATAAAAAAATATTACATATTTCCTTACCTAAATAAATCCTGCCCCCCCCCCTTTAATTCAAATCTGTTTATTATGACATCATGACACTAAATGCTTGTTTTTTATATGCCTATAATCGCGTTACTTACTCGTAATATATTTAATAAATTTATCTTAAAGAAAAATCAAAAAATTTACTCGGCTATATCTTCGAAAAGCTCGTTTTTTAAACAAAATCATTCCAATTTGTCATTTAAACAAAAATTAAAAACTTATGCGTGATTACAATTTAAAAAATTTTGTTTGTTAATTTATAAGTGATATTGTCAAAATATAAATTAGCCTAACTTATTTGCGTTTTGACGCAATACTCGCCAATCCCTTTTTTTCAAAACAACTCGAATTTCATTCTTTCATTTGTGATGCAGGATGGGAGAAATTATAAATGAGAACTTGAAGGAAGGATTCGCTAATTATGCCAAGTTTGGAGATTCAAAAGCCTCGGGAAAATGTATGACTAGTAAAAATTTTGACAAATGGCTCAAAGAAAGTAAAGTTATTGATGGAAAACGGGTTAAATCAACCGATTCTGACATCGCATTTACCAAAATTTTGGCCAAAAAACCAAAGTAAAAACATATAAATTTCATAAATTTAAAAAAAAATGTTTATTTTTTATAACAAAAATTGTAAATCGTTTAAATTTTTTTTATATTTTAAACGATAAAAAATTAATTTTATATTGTGGCCTTTATATTTGTATCTTTATTATGATAATAAATAGGGTAACAAAACAAATAGATAGAAATTATAAATAAGATTAAGTTATCTACTTTTTAATATGAATCTGAAAGACATATTTTTGCAGCAAATTTTTGTGATTTTACACGTTAATCCTTGCCCCTTTTTAAATTTTAATTATGCAAAACAATTAAAGAAATAATCAAAAAAAATTTAATGGTTCATTTAATTATCACAATTTAAAAAGGTATTTAATGACAAATAAACTTAGTTACCTATAATAATGTAATCTATAGATTTTAAAGATAATTTTGAATTAAATAATTTTAATTTTCAAACCTTACACCTTTGGTTTAAATAATATACACGAAAATACTTTACTAAAAATTAATAATAGTTAAGATATTATTTTATAAATTCCAGTTTCAAGCGAATTCGAAAAAAAATTTATATAATAATTGTTAAACCGCTGTTTAAAAACTCAAAGATGGTAAATTTATGCGAGTAGTTACCAAATAATTTGTTATTTTGTTATAATCAGAGCTGTTAAGTAACTAGTTACATGTAACTAGTTCCTGGAACTAGTTCCTTTTCTTTAGTAAAGTAACTGTAACCAGTTACTTTTAATTCAGGGTAATTGTAACTGTAGTTAGTTACATTATTTCAGTAACTGTGTAACTAAAGTTACAGTTACTTTTTACAAATTAAAATTTTCTTAATTAAATATTTAAATTACACGTCTAGTTTGTGTACTTCACTTTAATTTAAATTTCCTTCGCGGATCAAATTTAAATTTCGTATAGATAATCTATTTTATCAGTAAATTACCAATATTATATAAAATATTATTTTAGTACAAATTTGTATTCCCTAAATTTAAAGAAGTGACACAACAGGTAAAAAATGTAATGAACATTTAATGAATTTTAATTGGTTATCCCTTATCAATTGTTCAGTTCTTTTTATATATGTGCAAAACAAAATTTTATCAACCTAAAATATCATATGATTTTGGCCCAACCTCTAAATTTAAATTTTGAAAGCCATTTGATAAATTACTTTAGTACAAAATGAATGTTATTGAAATAATAATATATTTTAATGGATGTTATTTAAATGCTCATTAAAAAATTCAAAAATGCTCAGTAAATTAACTTAATGGGCTCAGTTATAAATATAAAATGCTCAGTAATTTCAAAAAAATGCTCTGTAATTTTAAATACTCAATATTAATCTATTTAGCGTTAATATTTTATAAAAATAAAGTGAAAATTGAGTTTGTGGAAATTCAAATAGTTTTTTATTCTGGCTACATTAAACAGATTGAAGACCTGATTGTTAATTTTTTATCAATTAAAAGGTATCTTAGTGTCTTGAATTTTTTCCTCCCTTCTCACCCTTCAAATAAATATGGCAAATTAGAAAAGCTATGAAAAGTATTGACCTATATTTCCCATTCTAAAATGCTCTGTCTCTCCCTTCTTAAATTTTACTATGCTTGTGTTTATAATGTATTTATTTGCAAATTTATTGAGAGTTATCAATCTTAAACTTTATAAAGGCAAAATATAAAGTTTTTATCTGAATATAATCACAAAATAATTATTAACAATTGAAAATGGAAATAGACAATGCTGGATACAACTTTCATTTCAAAAACCTAAAATTTGTTATATATTCAGTGTTAAATTATCTAAACTTACTATTACTTAACATTAAATGCTAATTTAGCCTTTAAGGGTCTACCTCGCTTTCTTTTTTGCCCCAAACTTTTGGCTTCTTAAGGTGATTGGCAAAATTTAAGTTTAATTGCAAATAAAACCACATGCTTGCAAATATGTTGTATAAAAAGCAACAATTGCAGTAGCCTTTAAAGCATTTTTCACAATCATTTGGAAATTCACATAGCCAAAGCCAAAAATTCTTTTTGCTAATGTTATTTTCACTAATCATAATACTGCTGCAGTAATATTAAGATGTTTTTTGGCAGGCTATTAATATTATTTCTTGCAAATTCATAAGCTTCTGTCCATAGCTTTAAATTTTTCATAGGTTTTGACAATTTTTTGGAGTATTTATATTCAGAGGACTAAGTTTTAACCTTGTCCAAAGCCATGACATTAAACCTACAAAGTGGTAGGCGTTCTCTCAGTAAGAATTCATCTTTATTAGCCTATTCGCTGATTCTAAGGCATTATTAACATTGATCCCTAACCAGGAGGAAAGACAGGACCTAGAGGAACCAAATACGTTGGATTTTTTTAATCTTTCAAAGTCGAAAAGTATTCAAGAGTGCATTCACATATTTATCAATTCGAATAATAGTGGTATGTTAATATATAATAGTTTCCCTAAATTGAAGAAACTTTCACTAAATTCTATGTACCCCTACCATCTAGCGCCCCGTCGAGCGTCTTTTTAGTCTTGGTAAATTAATTTTTGGTGAAAAGCGAACTATCTTATTGAACATAAAAAATAACGTATTATTGAAATCAAATCATCATTTATTACCTTCTGATTTTTATATAAATGTTTAAATAAATAATATCAAAAAATATTGTTTTTTGTAACTTTAGGTGTAACTAGTTCCATCAGGTAAGTAACTGGAACTGTAATCAGTTACATTTGAAAATTTGTAACTGTAACTGTAATTAGTTACATTTTTTGTGAAAGTAACTGTAACTTAATTAGTTACTGTGGTAAAGTAACTTTAACAGCTCTGGTTATAATCATCTCGTCATTATAAAACACTTGTTTTTCTTTCTAATTTTATCTTACACCAGCTATTTGTTGAAAAGGCAGGAGGGCCTATGAAAAGTAGATCCGTGGGCCTCCACCTTACAAAAAGTTAACTTTGACCAAAAATTTCAATATTCCTTAATTATATATTAAGACCCGTTTATATAAATTGCAATTTTAATTTTGTGCAAAATTATATATAAAGACATAATCTATTTTTCCATAGAAATGGAAAGTATAGGTACAACCATAGACTAGATAGACTGCTCATGCCATATGTTGCATATGGTTATTGTGTGTCAAATTTTCCTCCATTTTGAAGAGTGCAACTGGTGTATTTTAATCATGAAATTTTGCCCTATAACAGTCAATTTACCTTTTCACTAGTTTATAAATTGATACGAACGTCAATAAATTAATATTATACAAAATATTGATGGCGCTATATAATTAAACACACTTTAATCGCTTTTTCATTTTTAATTTTCATGTATTTTGTAAATGATATTAATTTTAAAATGTTGTTTTTTATATCTACCCAATTCAATATTTATTTAGTTACCTTTTTAAGATTATTTAATTTGCGAAAATTACTAATTTCTATATGATCACCACTTAACCATGTTAGCATCAAAATGGTGGGAAAAGGGTACACATTTTGTGCGTATGAGCAGTCTATCTAGTCTATATGGGTACAACCAAGATTTAAATTAGAGGTGGAAAAACCTTAGACTAATAATGGTGCCACTCACCGAAAACCAGGGCCACCTCTAATAATACAATAGGCTGGCGAACAGCTGACTTTTGCATTAATATTTATCGAATAACTGTAGCCGCGCCAATTTGGGTGAAATTTTTCTATACTATGCGCATTTGTGCAGTAAAAGCAAAATTTATGGAAGAATGAGTAATGAGAAGAATCAAGAGTTATCTTTCCATACATGGGCGTGGCCAAGGGGGGGGGGGCAGGGAGGGGCGGCTGCCCCCCTTTAAATCCAAAAATTTGTTAAAAATTATTAAAACTATGGCACAAATTTCAAAAAATGTTCATTTTGCCCCTCCCTAAATCATTTTTGCAATCCTTGGATTTCATTGCTGGCTTTGCCCATGTTGCCATATATAAGACATTTAATAATTCAACATTCGTTAATTTTTGGCAAAAACATAGCCGCCTACACTCCTTACTTAATAATTATGATCAGCTGTTCGTCAATATATTGGATTATTAGTGTATGGGGAAAACAAAAATTTGTTGAATTTAAAAGCCGATTCCAGTCTTATTCTCAATGACCTTTTTCAGGCAAAAAATTATGATTTTTTTAAGTATTCTTAAGTTATATTAATGTATAATAAACAAAACGTGTTCTGATATAGGGGAATTCATGCTACTAAAACCATTGAATTCTGTGATTTGGATGCGGTTCTCAATGAAATAGCTAGCCATGTAGTAATAGAAGAAGGTAAAAAAAAGAGGGAAGGAGGGGTTGAAGTAAATGACACCCAAGAAAAAGTCTACAAAGAGCTGGTTAATAAAATTTCTGAATGCAAAATTCCCAAAGTTCTAAACATAGTGAGAATACTTATTTTACAAAAAATTATTATCAATAATAATTCACTTACTATGTTAGAGTTTAAATTAAACCAAAAATTAAGCTATCTGCGGAAAAGCATATATAATATATCGTTTATAATGGAAATTATTTAATTAAACGTCGTTTTATTTTAAAATTTTTGTGTAAATAACTTTAATATTTCTGTTAGATGACAATTTAGTCAGAACAATTTATAAATCTTTCGCATTATTTCTCTGTTATAATAGGGTACTACAAACAAGACTGTAGTAGATCGACTAACTGACACCTCGAGGTACACAGGGACCCACAAAGAAAGATTTACAGAATCTGGTAAAGGTAAAGGAATCGACGGAAGACAGGATCGTCAATCCTATGACGGTTATGTTCAAGGCTTTAAAAAAGGCTAAGACAAACTACATAATTGGCGAATATCTTTATTGTTCTATCACTTTCGTTTCATTGTATAATAAACGTGATGTTTTTACGTATATAACATACATATAAGGGTAATAAAATAAAATTGTGTAGTTCGTAACGTTTGTTAAATATATCATAAATAATAACATAATAAAGTTTAAATAACTTTTAAAGATAATCCTTTAAAAGATAGTAAAAGATGCAAAGTGATAATTTTGGGCATTGTGGCAACAAGCGGATGTGGGATGTAAGGTTATATCACGATTAATATTAACGATGCAAACGATTAGTTAGGTAGCATAACATATTATATTTATACGATGGTGAGTTAGCGAAAAAGTTTACCCAAGGTATCCTTAATATAACTCTGATAGCCAATACCAGTGTTAGTCTCAGAAGTGGGTTGCGCCAGTGTTTTACCACCTTTTTCGGGTTTTGTTTTAAGCGGCTCGGGCGGGGGAGAGACGGTCGTGGGAATGAGGCGAGATGAAATTTCGATGCCCGCACGCTCGTTAGCCTCAGGTTTGAAGTTTAGTTGGGAAGAGTAGTTTAGATCTTTCAGGTTATCCGGTAGGTAAGTAACGATATTCATAGGTGTGGGGCGATGAAAATCTTCAACGGGGTCGGGTGTTTGAGGTGGCGAAAGAGGGAGAGAATATTGAGGAGGGGGTAGTAAATTTATATCTTCAATTACCTTGTTAAGCCTCACGCTATTGATAACATGAGTTTGGTTGGGTGGAGCCTTTATTGCGTCTGCTTCTTGAGTTCGGGTTTCGGGTGGTAACTCAAAACCAGCGCTCGATTTGCCGCGCTCCAAAATGACAAACGATTCTGAAGAGGCGTACGGATTTATAAAGGAATTGGTGGAGGTGTTGGAAGAAAAAGAATGCACAGATCGTGCTTCGGGCTGACTGCTGAGACCATCTTGAAGAGACCAAGAGAGTTCATCATCAGCAATAGCAGCGGAAGCCACACTCGTGACAGGTGATGGTGAGCGTTCAAACGTGCGAGCGGTTTTGTCGAGCGCCATTGGTGATTTGTGAGTGCGATCTCTCCAACTACCACCTCCAATTTCGTACGATTTTTTTGTAACTTCTCGCCCACCTCGATCCTTTATCGTAACGGAAAAGGAAACAGCGTGCAGTGCTTCAGACGCTTGGGGATGAGGAACGCGGGTCGTAATAGTGTTCAAAGAATTAGTATCAAGTATTTCACGGTGGCGCGTTTTGTTTCTAGCCTCAATCCTACGCTCAATCTCAGTTCGAGGTATATAGGTTGTAATGCTATTAGAGTTTCTAACCTTCAGATCCTGTGTGTAGTTATCCTTAGAAAATTTATGCTGCATCAATCTCGATGAATCAAGCGATAGGGGTGTGAGGGGTTGGGGCTTAAGCTGAACTTCGACAAGTTCCGTTTGTTTATCCCCATCTCCTAATTGACCAGCCTCGCACCTTAACTTCACCGTAGTTACTTCTATGATGGCTTTATCGGGTAAAGGAGGAATAACTAATCTATCATCGCTAAATGTGTCCAGCTCCTTTAAAGATTCCAAGGCTTTCCCACTACTTTCATCGATAGTGAATGTTAATTGACTCGTCTCATTTGACTTGGATGGAGATTGCATTGACCTTAATGAGGCACTCATTTCCATATCACCTTTAGCTTCTTCATCGATTGGAATAACCGATTGTTTGGATTGAGATTCATCCAATCCTTCGAATGTAAAGTTCGGATCAAAGTTGAGTGGCTTGATCTGACGTTTAACGATTTTAGATATCGATGGTGACAAAGGGATTATAGTTTGAGGTAACTCTGTTTCGTGCATGTTTGATTTATTCTCTTTCTTCGGAACAAAAGAAGAAAGATATTCGGGATCATAATCAACAATTGGATTTAAAGCGTTCGAAAAATGTTCACTAGTATGGGTATTTGCGTATGGTTGAATATCATTTAGAGCGGCTGTTGCTTTTACGCTTTTGGCTTCTGCCGCTTGAGCCATACCATCCTTTTCTTTCAAAACGTCGCCCGTGATGGTATTTTGCAAAGTCTTGGCAAAGACTTCGATGTCACGCGTTACGTCGATTCCCTGTTTAGGGTCCTTAAGGCTCCTAGCTTGCTTTTCAGAACTAGACAGATCGTCACGCTCGTAATTGTCAACTTTAAGGCCCAAATTATGATCTGGCTGCAGGGGCAAGTTTTGCTGTTCACTTTGCTCGTGATTTAAATTTCCGTTATTTGCACCATTTAATTCAGCACCTAGGTTGGAAATCATAATCGGAATTTGAGAAGGATGATGTTGAATTTCAGGCGTTTCTTGTATCATGGGTACAAATGTGCTCACTATGACCGATCTTGGGGTTATGTAGCCTTCATCGGCCGATCTATCGAAAAGCGTCAGAGTTGGGCTAAAGGTTACGTGATGATTAAGTTCGCCATAATCGCTAGATGAGTCTCCAATAAAAAATTCAGAAGTAGCGCTGTCCAGTTGTGTAGAAACCGTTTCACATTTAGGGTGGTCGAGCTCATGGGGTACCGTCTGGGGAAGAGTCTGTTGAATTTTTTTAATAGCAGACTTCTTTCTTTCTTTACCACTCTTCGGTGGGAACGTCAACGAGATGTAGCCAGGTGTTGGAGAGATTATGGGAATAGGATTTGGGTTGGGAGGATTGGTATTAACATAGCTACTTTGTGCCGCACCAAACTCAAACCCCTTATTATAACTACCGGGAAACAAGGCACTACTTTGCCCACCTTCCCACCCCTCCCCATTACCACTTTTGATCTTAACCTCCTTTTCACCTCCGCTATTCCACGATGCCAAAAAGGTGCTTTAAAGTTAGGTAGAGACGTAGTGAGAAAGATAAAAAAGGAAGATGTAACACAAGAATTATCATGTAAACAAATAAATATTTATAATTGACAATTTTTATTTAAAAACAAAAAAAAGGAATAATTATGAGCTATAAAGGTTTTTTAGATATAGTTGGTTAAAGTCACTGCAAACGTTAAGAGTGAGGTAAAAAACTGTAAGTAAATATTCGTGATAATATGGCTTATGAGCAGAGAAGTTATAAAAATGGCGGTGATATTTATAGCAGTTTTATGTTACAAATTGGTTGTTGCTGTTTTTAGTTTTTTAGCCAAAGATGGAACCAGCCTGTTTAAGTTGCCACAGAGGTTCGTCTAAAAGATTTAGCTACCAATTAATACTTTAATAACGAGCTTATGCAGTTTACACAAACGTAATAAAAATACTTGAAGCCAATTTTTTGCATGGTTAATTGAAATTAAAAATAGTCACACGCGCGGGCGCCCATAAAGATTATGATTAAATAAAATAGGATAAAAAATTCATTTAAATTTGGAGCTTTCAAGTAACGAAATGATGAAAAACACGCTTCTGGTCATGACATTATATTTATAATTTAAACTAAGCCTTATATGGTTGCGGCATGTGCTTAGCTTAGTCGTTAGCTCACACGCTTGATTATAATTGACAACATATTTACAATAAAGAGCTGACAAAATTAAACAATTTTTTAGGGGTTTTAGTGGTAAAGGAACATTATCTAAGCTAAAATAGGTTATGAATGGATAGGATAGGAGATATGCGAGTTAATATGGACGCGGGGAAAACAGAGGGTAGGGACTAAGGGACGAGTGCTAGAGTTACTTCATATTGGTACTCTGCACTTGTGACTCGATGTGCCTTTGAATGTTTTCAAAGGCGTCAGTACCCATGTAATCGATGTGCCCTCCCTCCCAAGCATCTTTGTGTTCCTTATCCGACATTAATCTGGGAGGAGGGTCTGACCTAGAGCCAGACGATAAAGACGCCGGTGGTGTGCCGAGTAATGACTTCTGTAAATGATATAAAAAAATTTACATCGTATTTTCAAACTTTGGTATATAAATTATATACGCGACATTTAGCATATAGCCCGTGCAATTTTAATAAGCTAAGCAGAATTGGTGGCAAAGCTTGATATAAAGGGTGAAAATAGACGAAAGAAATGAGCACATAGAAAAATATAAAGATGAATGTAAGACAAAATAAAAATTGCCCATTCCAAATCTCACAATAATCAATGTTCCCCACAAAATGATCATATTATTAATCCACCCAAACCTTGAATTGGCAACATGTATATGGTGCATCATTATTAGGTGAACAAAGATTATCGAGGTGAGAGGAAGGGTTTTAATTATTTGTAAAAAAAATAGCTACAGCGATCCCAACACCATGAATAACGAGCTTTTGAACATCGAACGAGATAGCGTGTTGTAATGTATGCGCGGAGCCCCCAGCGTTTTTTTAGCTTGGGCCAATTAGCACACAAGGACGACATTACAGGCAATCCGTGTACGACAATTTACTTTTTCAGTACGTGTATCAAATGCAAGGAGTTCCCCTTTATCCCTATCAGGTCTTTTGAGCTTACGCCTTTTCCTTGAAGGCGCCGTTGATTTTCGGGCGCGCACGTAGCTAGTAACAATTTCGTAATGTTGATGCGGAACGTTTGGATTAAAGGGATCCGTGATAGTCGTGCAGGGTATCTCTCGCCTAGCCTCGATCCCTGAATCATTTTCCGATCCCGAAGTTGTCAGCCGTCGTCGTCGCGGCTCGATGACTTCATCCTTGAGCGTTTCTACAAAACTTAAAGCACCTTTTTCTAGCACCGATCGCCCACTTTTGCTCAAGTCTACAACTCTGGGGGAGGCGGTGGGCTTGTGTCGCTTAGAGTGATGATGATGATGCCTCTTATTGTTAGGCTCCTCGTAGTGATCATGATAATGGACGGATCCGAGATCGGGATAAAATAGGGGCGATAGCGTGAATGATGCTAAGTGAAGGTCGTGCTTATAACTCTTACGCCTTTTGAGCCCAATTTCCTCCGAGGCGGTAGTTAATAGAGAAGCTTCTTCTAAAGGGCATAATTCATCGCCCCTATTACTAAGTTCTAGGATAAAATCGGGTGTGGTTTCATCGCTCGTGTAACCGTCGATTAACATTGGGCCATAACTTGGACTGGGGGGTGGGGTGAGCAAAGTTTTTGAGGGTTGGAGGTGCGGCACAATATAATTTAACCCTAGTTTATGACTAAATTTATGATCCCTCAGAATCTGACCCCTTTCAAAAGAAAGCGGTTTGTGTATGTAAGGACGATGGGACGCGCCGTCTTGGCATGGGAGTCCTTGTGCTATAATATTTTGGTATTGAGCAACGACGGTCCAGTACGGTTTAACCGTTTCATATATATTGGGCCTAAATCTAAACTAAGATCACCGTGATAGGCGAACGGTATACGACATAAAAGTAAAAAATGCTGAGTAAAATAGTAACATTATCATTATATAGAACTCTTGTAAATTCTAGGTTAAAACATACTACTTAAAGTAGAAGACCTATTAGTCGGTGGCCAAGAATGGTGCCAGGATCGTCGTCATAAGAAGGCGAGCATTTTAAATAAAAAACTAAGCGCACACTTTTCATACAACAAACTAAGAGCGATGCGCGCAAAAAAGCGTTATAACAACGCAAATAAAATAAAAGTTAAAGACTCCTCACATGACGGGTATCGAGTAGGGCATGAACGTGTTTCATGTAGACGTCCCACCACGTTTGTATATGATTGGCGCGATAGCAATCTAAACCACCGACAGATACCCGACCGGTCGAATAATCGCACGTAAAATTCCATGGTTTGATCGCACCGAGGTAATGTATAATCTTAACGTCTTTCATAAATCTAAGCAACAAATAATCTCATTATAATGATAAAGGGCATAATACAAGACAAATAAGGATTAGGTATTAAACTTAGGATGAAAAACTAACTAAAATATTTGACACCAAGTATTAAAAAAAGAAGGCAATATACACAAACCTTTCTAGTTTTGGTATGAGTAGGTAAATGTTAATATAATTTATAGGTCTACGTTAGTTATAAAACTTTTAAACCAAACTTTTTTAGGGCTCTCTAGGTTTATACTTTTATTATTATGAAATTATAAAACAAATTTTTTTTATAGTGTATTTACATCTAACAACTTACATAAGATATAATTTGTTTTATTTCTATTTAATGATTTTAAGGATTTAAGTCACATAACTTATACGTCAAAATTTTAAAGGTGGGCAAAATCATATGTTGGTTCTAGTGTTGTAAAAACGGCTGGGTTTTGTTTTGTTTACGACTATATATAAACAGACCTTTAGTATGTTTTTGCTTAGTCGACTAAGACCAAAGGTCGACCAAACAAAACCCAGCCGTTTTTAAAACACTAGATGATACAAACAATTTTGTTACATTTTAGCGTTACCTTTTGTAAGCTGGGAGATAAGTGTAAGTTGCACTAGAAGCCATGTTGTAAATAAATGAAAGGTGTTTGGCGATATCTTTCGTAGCCCAAGAAGAAAAAAACGTGTTGAGCAGACCCTGATCGCCACCTAGGGATTATATTAAAATATTTATTAAAATTTAGTTTATTTCATTCTTAAAGTTAAAATACAACTTTAAATCAGGTCTAAAAAATTGATGGAAACATTAAGAGGAATATACTGTAATACACGTTTAAATGAAACGGGCATCGATGCTTTTAATGATTATATAATTTTATATAGCTTTGCATCGTTTTTTTGACGTGGTAAATAATAAATATTAATATACTAAAGCATCTAGTTTAAAAAAGGCAAAACATAATGTAGTTGATAGTGTTGGAAAACAGCTGGGTTTTGTTTGGTCGACCTTTGGTTTTACATAGACCAACGGTCGACTCTGGTCTGTTTTCAAATTTCGACTGAGCCTAGAGGTCGACTAAGGAAAACATATCAAATAACCATTGATTGGTATATATGTAGTCCACTAAAATCAAAGGTCGAGCAAACAAAACCCAGCCAACACTAATAGATGATATAGATAATTATAGAATCAATTTAAAAAATGGGTTTAAAAACACACCTTAGGTTAAAATTAGAGTCTAATTATTTCCATATAAATTCCTTACTACATCTCTCTAAACATTATTCTTGAAGGTGTAAAGCCTTAAATATCAATAATTTTAAAAATGGTTAATTGCGGCACATATAAAGGCTTAATAAGAATGTGAAGAACAAGATAAAAAGGTTAAACCCTAATTAGATTACCAAACGGTATCTAATAAATCACTTTTTGTTAAATCATACATATTACATATTCTCAACAATCCATTAAAAAACATGGCGGTTTATAATCCATGAAGTGCTTTTTAAGCTTTATACACCTGTTCCAAAGCTCGACAACAAAAGAAACTACAACAATAAAATTTTGGGGAAAGGATAGTTTGTAAAAATCGATAAAGGGTAGGAGGCGTAGTAGAGGACAAATTCTTGATGATTGAAGGTTACGATGCGCTATTTGCAGGATTGGGAAACAAAATTAAATGTATTAAAGGAAAGTGAGGAGAATCCTGAGAAATTTGATATAGCTTATGAAAATCACCTAACCCATAGATAAGAAAGACTAAGCCTAATTTCGTTAATTAATATTTCATGCCTTGAGGCTTGTCCGAGAAATGAAGTGCTAGGAATTGATTTAAATCACGTTCAAATACAAAAAAATTGCAAATCTAAACTTTGATTTCGTTCGAATTTCAAAAATATGAAATTCATATTTCATAAATTATTTACCAAAAAAAATTATACTAAATGTAAATAACTATTTAAAAATTTGTATCGTCTGCTTTTTAAAGCTTGGTGTAAATCAAACAAACGATAAATATGAATTTGACCTATCAATTATTTTAGGTAAAAAATTATATTGTATCTTATAAAGATTTGCCGCTAATTAAGTACTAATATAACTATATTTTTAAAATATACAATTCTAATAAACCTTAGATTTATGTTTTATATAGAAAGCACTGCAAAGTCAAAAAAACACGATCGGACAGTAATTCAATTTCAAACATGACACGTGAAAATATTAATTGATAATGTAATGATTTTGCAAAACAATTATTTAAAAAATACATTAAGGTTTTGGTTCACCCAAAATAAAACCCAAGGACTTACCATCAAAACTTCCTTGTTGAACGGCTAAGTCCAGCAATTTCTGGTAAGTTTCTAGGGATGGAACAAACACGAAAACGCCAGAATTAAAACAATCAGGCCATCCGATATCTGGGACGGCTGAAAGTTCTTCACGATCAAACAACTCGTCACAATTTTTGATGACCTTTGATTTTTTGAGAATAAAAATAGCAAGTCAAAATGGGGCAATAAATTAGGTTGAAAATTTTTCGATCTCGACCTCAAAATTCTTATATGACTTCACTTAGTCCAAGGCATCTAAAAACGTTTAAAATCACGCGCTTACTAGATTTACGGTTCATTTACCCTTAGGAAGGAGCTCCAGAAATGAACTTTAGTATTTAGTATTTTATAAATAGCTTGTGATATAATTTTATTACACGAGAGCTAACTAACCAACAAACAATGCCAATGACATCTTTTAAAGTTATATTGCAGAAAATTGCTTTTCATCGTAATTCGCAACATACATGGCCATGGCATTATTCCAGAAAAAAGTTTATATGGATTTAAAAGAATCCATATGTAAACTAAATAGCATAGCAAATAAAATCTAAGTTGTTAAAGAACTTTAAGCTGCCATTTTTTCAATTATAATATAGATTTATAACATTTTTGAAGTTTCAAATCAATAATAAAATAAACAAAGTCAAGTGCACACTCTACACGAGGAAAAAGATGAATTGGAATTAAAAGTTGTAGGAAGTGAAAAAGCACTTTTTCCCCAGGCGAAAAAATATAATGATGCAATTTGATACAATAACGATGGTGGATGAATTGAAAAATTAAGAGCTGTAATTAATTAATATATTACGAGTGGAAAAATTTGTAAGGTTGTTTGGCTGTAGGGGGCAATTTACATACCATCATTTACCCAGCAATTAGTAATAATTTAGAAATTCCCTATAAGCTTTATAAGTCAACTTATTGTTAGATCAAAGTGCGTTCAATTATAAAATATTTTTAAATTTAAAATAAGAAACGAGTTAGAATTCTTATTGTTTTGGGGTTGATTTAAAAAAAGACTAAAATTAACTTGTTTTTGAAGAAATTTACATGTAAACTGTCGTTATTTGGTATAATTTTAAGGCGCTTTGGAAGGGCTTAAAACATAAAATATAGGCTTTAAATCGAGAGTTTTTCCTTTTGGTTTATAAAAAATCAAAATAACTTTGGGGTAAAAATTAAAGAAAGTTAAAATAAATTAAAAATATATATTTGTAAAAAACTGACTAAACAATCCGAGTCGAGAAAAACGCATTTTTTGTATTGCGTCAATTTCCAACAATTAATTTTGGTGAAAGTAACACCCAGTTCGGGCCTTCGACTTAAAGCTAAATTGGCTTGATCGTTACTTTCCAATACGTCCACGCACACCACAACGTCATACACCGAGTTCAAATGATTTCTACAAATAAAAATATAATATATTTAAACATTTTTAACTTTATTTTTTATAAAACATTTTATTAAAATTTCAAGAATTTTTCAATTTCCCCGTAGCTACGCCCATCAGAGATGTTAAAAGGCCCAGCCCGCTATGATAAATTTAAATTTTCCGACGGGCCTAGGCTGGTACCCTAGTATTTGGGCATTCCAGGCTCAATGATAATTTTAAATGTCTGTATTATTTTGTTTTCGTGTATTTTTTTAAACTATTTTATTTGATCGTTTGATATTTGTTAAACCTAGTTCTTATCCAAATATATTGGAAATTAATGTATAATTTTAGAAAAATATAACAATATTACTGCTACAAATTTTCAAAAACTTTCGGGCCGGGCATTTCGGGCAGCTTTAATAATTCAAATTTAGACGAGCAGGCACTTAGAAGGGTTCGGGCGGGTAGTTTAGTTTTAAAATCGGACCGGAAAGCAAGCCCATAAATTGCATAGAAATTAAAAAACTGGCAGCTTTATATCGATTTGCAAAGCACAAAAATCAGCAGAATATTTTTTTTCCGGAGCGTCTAAAAGCATATATACGATGATTTAGATCAATGAAGCGCCACAAATGTATCAAGGCCAATAAAGGATTTGAGAACCGTTGGTTAATTTAAAAACTTGGACGGATGTTTAGAGAAATTTTAAGTATAGTAACGTCCAGGACAAATAAAGATTATAAGTTATTTCTATGCAATCTTTATAAAGATGTCCCATCTGTTTTGTCCAATTTTTTTGTTTAAATAAAAATCTAAAATTTAGGTTGCGTTATTGAGCTTTAAAAAGAGATTGTGACAATCGTTAGCTAGAATTTCTAACAAGTAAAAGAGCATATAAATATATACAGTATAACGGGGTCTGATAAAATAATTTTCACTTTTCTTTATAATTCATTTTATCAATTGCAAATATCAATTGCAAAGCAAACTTTTAACATCACATTTTTTCTGCTCTTTTTTTATAATAAAAAGCCACTCATGTATAAAGACTCTTTAAAAAATCTCATCTAAATTATCCCTTCATATCTCTAAAGTGATTTTTGCCACAGTCATTTTACTACTGTTGTAAAAACGGCTGGGTTTTGTTTGGTCAACCTTTGGTTTTAATCGACTAAACCAAACGTTTTTTGGTCAGTTTTTTATGGTCGAGGCCTCTAGGCTTAGCTGAAATTTGAAAAAAAGACCAAAAACGACCGCTAGCCTTAACAAAAATCGACCAAACAAAACCCACCCGTTTTTACAACACAACCATTACATTTTCTCCACAACTAAATTGACCTTGAAACTCAAATGTATTGATCAATTTTACAGGAGAGAATGGAAAGAGAACGGGGGAGGAACTGAACAAAAGAAGAAAAAATGAATAATTGTAAGAGTGCCGATAAAAATCGGATTTCAGATTTGAACGGCATTCCCCCCTTACAATCATTATTATTAAAAAATACTATGCGCGTACAACAATAGAAAAAATAGCTAGAGGGGAGGGGGAGGGTTGAAACTATAAAGGGATTTTGGCATAGTTTTTAGACACATTTGTGGTGCCTGTTGTTGTTTTGAACGACGAAAAGATAGAGAGAGGTGCCATTTTTAGCAGGTGTTGACTCATTGATCGCGGTTTTGTAGGCAGAGGGCCAAAAATATGTTAAGATTTATTAAAATTATGGCTAAAATTTCAAAAATTTTACATATTACCCCTCCCCAAATCATTATTGCCTCCCTCTTATTCAATGCTGGCTACTCCCGTGTTAACAAAAGCAAATTTTAATAAATAGCGTTTGAAAAAATTTCTTGAACGTGTAAATAGTAGCTATTAAAGCTTTAAAAATAAAATAAGCGTATTTATTTCAAACCGTTAAATATAATTTATTTTTAATCGAGCTTGAGGTGTATACTAAGCTCGACCATATGACGAATGACTTTCTCACGACTAAAATAGGTATTCAATCTAAGACGGACATGACTAACGAAAATCGGTCAAGGTGATATGGGGGCATATCATAGGGAGCAGAATGCTGTATATATCGAAAAGTGCTGGACATGCAAGTACCGGGGGGGGGGGGGGGAGAGATGAAGAGGACGACCTCGTGTCACGTGAAAAGGGCATAAAGTTATGAAAACAAAAGAGATTAATAAAGACATGGTACTTCCCCGATCAAGATGGAAGAAACTCATCAAAACAAACCCCGGGACTGTAAGACCAAATAATTGATAAAGAAAAAGAGTAGAAGTGAGAGTTTTGCGTAAAAAGAATTAGTTGGATAAATTGTAGCAAGATAAATTGGGCTCTACATATCCTTGTTATAAATTAGAAATAATAAAAAACAATAACTTTTAATATTAGTTTGGTCTAAATAATTTCAAATATAAAAGTGGTCTAAATGTTTGTATTAAAAAATCGGGCCCAGCTCGGTTCGAGCCAAAGATAAAAAATGGCATATCGGCCTTAGGTCGGGTAAGTTATAAATTAAAATGTAGGGCTCGAGTCCATTTTGCAGGGCTCTGGCATAAAATTTATATGTGTGTTTTTGTTTTAGTGAACAGTGGTTGAATTAACAAAGTGGCTCTAATTGGCCCAAGAGATCATAATTTTCGATAAAATTAGTGAAATGCATAGTTTTAGTAAAAAGTTTAAAATGGACAAGTTAACATTTTTTTTTAAAAAGATGACTTTATTTGAAGAACATTCGTAAATTAGAGGCATAAAATATAAAAACAAATAAAATAAAATATAAAAAGAGCTCGAAATCAGTAGTCGTTTACGAATTCAAATAATAGAAGAATCTCAAAAAAAAACAAGCGAGTTTCTAATTAATTGGACATACGACAAAACGCAAACCGACTGCTGGTCAAGGTCAAAACGCTAAAAAGCTTAATTTTTGTAGTCTTAAAAGCAATTTAGACGCTTTTCCATCCATTAAAATCATTTTAAATGATACGTCAATATATATTCTTTAAATGATTTAAGATTATTGATCACCGCATAAACTGTTTAGTGATTAGTTGACGCCACTTTAGATTATAAACTTAGGACTTTGTTAGGGGGGTCCCCCCCCTCTTAAATCCGAAAAATCATTTATTTTTAATGGACTTATTATAAAACCAAATTTTATGCCCACCTATTTTGATTAGAGTGGGGCAGATTGATTTAAGGAAGGGGTTAATAGCATTTTTTCTTAATTTTAAAAAAAGTGATTTGGGAGGGGGGGGGGGGGGGAGCGAAGGTGATGCCCCTCCCTGACCCCCCCCCCTATCTAGGTCCATGTCCCTCTGTTATCACACTGAATATATTAATATCGCGGACGGATGATCTAACACATGTTAAAATGTTAAGCCCGAAGGCGTTATTTTTCATGTAAATAAAAGTTAATGGAGATCGATCAACAGAGAAGGTCAATGAGAAGCAGTAAGATACAATCAAAATAACGCACATAAAAAACACTAGAAGAAGTATTAAATTTTCTAATAGTAATAGTAGGCGTGGGGCAGAAAATAGCGCCTGTTAAATTTATTTTTGCTAACATAAGAAGCGAAATAATAAACATGACCAGAGGTAGCACATGTATAATGTAATGTAGTCAAGGGGGGTAGAGAGAGAGAGCCTCAGACAATTCTAATGTTGAGTTCATTAGAATATCAAGAATGAAATACTGGCAGAGAAGTTCAAAGGTGAAACACATGATAAACAACATTGTCAAACATAATCATCATAAAATTTTTAATATTTAGCTTTAGCTATTAAGCCTTTTTAATTTAAACTCCTTTTCATGTTCCTAGAGTAATCTCAATTTAAAAATTTAGGGGGAGGAGATGTGTTTTTATAAATTATGATAACAGATAAAAAGTTATCATTACAGAACTTGGCATGGGCGTAGCCAAGTGGGGCAGGCCCCCCCCCCTTAATGACAAAAAAAATTAAAAAACTCTTATAATTTATATTTTGGCCCCCCCCTCCTAATTGAACTTATAAACGTTTCCCCCCCCCCCTAATTCAAAACCTGGCTACGCCCATGTAACTTAGATCATAAAGGATGATTCCGGAGCTATATAAATTTTTCAGACTACAAATAATTTTGAACTTCAAAATCAAAATATATTGTAAAAATATCATTAAAATACACGATCTATCTAAAAATAAATATCGTTCAATTGGATACATTTATATGCAAGCATTTTTTGATTTAAAAAAAAGAAAAAATAATTTACAAACAAGACTTCTACCTCATTTCCTGTGTCACCATGGGGGTAATAATAACTACCAGTTCTCGCGTTGTATTAACGAGTCTCAAGGAATTTGCCAAGACCAGGGCACCCAAGCAGTAAACATCGTTCGTAGCTAATGTTACGAATGCTTGATCAGTCACTGTGGTGGTCATACATAAATAAAAAAACATACCGAAATGTAAACTTTTATCAATTTTTTTTTAAATAGTCATTTATTTAAAGTTATAAACATTAAAAAAGCAGACACAAAATATAAATAAGTTCATTCATTTTTTAAATTATAGCGTGTATATATTTTTTTATTCTACAAGGCGAAGGCCTAAAAATGTGTACAAAATACCTTTCCTTTCCGCAAATAATTTTTTAATTTGGAAACTTTATGCTTAAAAGTGTACAATTTGTGATCTTAAGTCCTGTCTATATTTGATAATAAAATTCTAATTAAAAAATTAAGACAAAATATATTGCATGACAACTAATTATGCCAATTTCATGATACTTTTTAACATACAATTTTTTTCTGATAAATAAATTTTAAAACCAAAAAAGGTTATGTTCTGAATAATTATAGATAAATTTTAGTGTAGGTAACTAGTTAATAAAGTCGAAAGATCAGGTAGGGTATCATTATTGTTAATTGTAATCAATTAGCCCAGATATATTAATAGGGGGTCGCTGTATCATGCTGATGGGCATAATTATTTTTAAAATCGGTTGCTAAAACAATTCATTATATACTAATGGTATTTTGTGCCCAAAGCAAAATTTTTTAAAATATTTGTTAAGTGCAAACAATTACTATCTTAATTTATTGATTTATAGCCAGGTTAAAGGCAAAGGCTGTCCCCTTTAAATCGTAAAATTCCTTGTAATTATTGAGAATATTTATATAATATATACTTAATGGTATGAGATTAATTGTCTATTTTTCTTATTAAATTTATACAAAAAATCGTCTGCTTTCCACAATTTAATTACGTCGTGTTAAAAAGATAAATAACTATATTTTAATGTTATTTCTAAATTACCTTTGCCCATAATATTAATAATAAATAACTGGAATAAAGTGATTGATGAATTCCTAATCTAAGAATTAATTTCGTACGATAAGCACACAGCTAAAATGTGCAATGTATTCGCAATTGATTAAAAAAGGGAGGTGAGGCAAAAAATTTATCGAAAAAATGAAGAAAAGTGCAAACTAATTATCCCCGGATATATGTTCTATGATGATGAATGAAGAATTATAAGATATCGATGCTATTCCGCTTTCCTAGTTCTATAAGTAAATTGTTGTGGAGACAGCTAGCTATGTATATATGTATATAGGAATAGTATAGTCCACAAGGCAAACCGCTCCTGGTTAAATAAAGTTAGTGGATATACTATAAATATACCCCGATCGATCAAATTTGTAAAGTATAGGTTATATTTAGTCTATTATTAGCGACACTTTCTATTTTTGAAATGTCTTTTAGCCCGATCAATTATTCCCAAAGAGAATCACTCTTAATTGTTTGCATAACTACCGTATGCTATTAGTACCGGAAAATAGTGCCAATCTAATCAATGTAAACAAAAATATGGGGACGATAAGAAGACGTTCAAAGTATTGATTAATTTACCACCCCAAATTTGTTTATGAATCCACCTCGACAAATGTACATTTCGTAAACCGTTATTTGTCGTTTTGATTTCGCTTGTTTAGCGTGTGTGTAGATAAAGGGGGGGGGGGAGGGAAGTTTGTGTTTTATACCGAAAAGGGGTATACACAAAGTTTCAACTGGTTTTAGCAAATAGTGATTCGTAATTTCCCGAGCTAGAGGCTAATAACACTTGCCTTACGGCTTGCTACTGTTGAACGAAACACATCTACTTTATGCTAATGGCCTTTTTGTTTAAGCAAATATGTGTAAAGGTAGCAACACAAGTTATTACTACTACTTTCCTTTTTAATATTTGAATGATTAAATGTTTTTTTTGTAATTTACTAGTCAAAAATTTAAGCAATATTAACAGGTCCCTCAAAAATCAAGGGTGATTATTATGGTATCATTTCAAAATGTCACAGTCCAAAATGCAACTAAGCCACATCGTGAGATTCGCAATTACTCATTGCGCAAGCGCATAATTTCCATTGGGTAGTGTTTTAGGTCAGCGTTTTAGGGTTAGGTTTAGATGCACATCAAATTCCCTCCCCATTTGAGATTTAATTTTTCGTGATATTCGTGTGACATTTTGGACTGTGACATTTTGAACCCAAGACGATTATTAATGCTAGATTTGGTATAATCCAATCAATTCAAATATTAAATGGCAAACCGCATTCCAATTATCGATTGGACGGTCCAAATCTACTTTGTATTAAACTGTAACTTTTAATCGTTATTGATTATATAATTTGGCCGTAACGTATTTGTAGTACAAGAAAATCTCGATTAGATTAGCATTGTGCCGTAGTACTACTAAATAAAGAGGTTTTTGAGAAGGGCATAGGAAGGAATCAAAAAATAGAAAGTATAAAACTCTAACAAAATTTTAATGCTAAAAAATGGACAATATAAATTATTCAACATCACATATTATGATCATACACAAGAAATGAATATAGATTAGCGTGGGAATATTAATTTCATTAATGAAAAATTGGATTTATTTTACAGATCAAGCGTTCATATATTATATTTGCCTGCTTTATAATGGAAATTATGACGTCAATGTCAACACAGAATGACGCCATTCAGTTGAATCGGTGCCAAGAATAAGGTTTAAATTCAGTTGAGGCAAATTGACCAACAAGGCGGTGCATTGGCGTAGCCAGGATTGCCTCAAGGGGGGGGGGGTTTCAAAAAAAAATTATTTAATAATACTATTAAAAAAAAATTAGCGGGCCCCCCGAGGAGATGGAGGTCTGGGGGCGGAGCTCCCAACGGGGGTCTAGGGGCGAAGCCCCCAGCCACGCCAGAAGGGCGTATTTTTTCAGTATATATGATTGGTTTTGGGTAAAAAATGCATTAATAATATCTTCAGCGGCGCAAAATGCAAATAGCTCCTTCCAATTTTTCTGTTTGCACTAATTAGGGCCATTGTTTAAACTAAACAATTGCATTGGCCTTTTAGGCTTAAATTTCCCACCAGAACCAATAGTCCTGCCCGGGACCGTTTAAATTAAATTATTAGCCCAAGTTCGCCCCGCTGCTAAAATTCGGCTTGTATCAGCATCCCTCGTTCAATTTAGAGGATGAGATAGTTTTTTAGAGAAAAAATTAAGAATTTAATTTCTTCTTATTAGAAAACACGCACTCGGGACATAAATTTTTTGTATTTAGAATGTTATAATTAGTAGATTTTATCTAAAATTAAATATCAAATTAATTAAGATAATATATTATTTCTATATGCGCAACACACACAAGACTCTATTAATATTTTTAATGAGGGGGGGGGGGTCCTAACCCGAAAACCCCTCCCTACGGCGGTGAATAATACTTAAACTCTTCATGGAAAATATCGATATTTAGACGGATGAATCTTTTATTAAAAAAAAAGTCATTTCAAAGTTACCATTAGGGGTCTTGACTACACCCTAATCTCGAAATTTGCTTTTAGCATGGTTAAATAATTTAAATGATTACCAAAAATTTTGCCCATCCCCATAATTCTGATCATGGTTAGGCTCTTCTAAGTAAATCAGGTTAGTGGTGTTAAATTGCTAACTAGCTTCAACTACAAACGCGAGCACGCACACTGAGCTGTTTAATATGCTTTGTTAAAGCATTGAGCAGATAGCCCGAGCAGTAAACTCGAGCCGATAGCAGATATAATTGCTATTTGCTATAATTTGGTAACTTACAATATATTATATATCATAAATAAATTAAGAACAAAACAGATGTAAGTTTAGTAAAAGCGGTATAATTGGGGACAATGAACATGGACTTAGCTAAGGGGTGGCAAGGAGAGGTACATGCCTCCTCTAAATTTAAAAAGCCTATAAAATTTTATAAATTTATGGCGAAAATTTTAAAAATTATCATTTTGCCCCTCCCTAAATCATTAATGTCCCCATTCCAAACGTTACGCCCATGTTAATAAAACTACCTTGTCGAAAACATTTTGACAGGACGCGTATTTAAGGTTATATTTTTCCAATTTTACTATTGTAAAACATTGCTGTAACCAATAAAATTAGGGGAAGGCGTGCAAGTGGATGATTTTAAATATAAATCTATCACTGGCCGTTTTTAAGAAATCGGCCCGCCTATAACCGTTTCGAAAAGTTTTAGGCCCGCCAGAGCCCGTCGTATTTTTTTCAATGCACTTTATAACCGGACCCCCTTTCAAAATCGCCGTTAGGACAGGTCCATTAAAAAATCGGAAATTTATGCAAGATTTTTGGCTATTTTAATGGTGTTTTTAATGAGAAAACCCGATTGAATCAATGGAATATTTAAGTTGACTATATTCCCCACCTTGATTCACAAAAATAATAATTAAGATAATTTTCAGATTAATAATTCAATTTATGGTGATTTGTTCAACATCACATTTTAAAATAACACCCTAATTTTTTACACAAAAATGGATTTGTAAAAAAGATCGAAGGTTATTATTTAAGCAAGTGAATGCTAAGCGTAAAGATCACAATCATGGGCGTAGCCAAGAAGGTCAGGGAAGGGCGGCTGCCCCCCTCTAAATCCAAAAATTTGTTAAATTTATTAAAATTATGGCTAAAATTTCAAAAAATCATTTTGCCCCACTCTAATTCCAAAGCTGGCTACGCCCATGATCACAATACATGTTCATACTTATTGCTGGAAATTTGGAAAAGTCAATTAAGATGCAATAACCTCTATAAATGTAATAAGTTGCAATTTAAAGATTAATTTTGTGTTTTCGGATAATAGATCGCAAATATTAATTACTTTTTAATGGAGAAGCTACTTGAATAAATTGCATAGCAATTTATTAAAATGTGAGCAAATTGTTTTATGTCAATATACCACAAAATTCGAAATGAATGAAAATGACAGGAGAAAATATGTTTTTAAATTAGTGCATTGATTGAATAATTATAAATACCATTTATTTTCATATACGGATTATGGCCAATTATGTTTGGTTATCAAAAAACAATTGTTTTAAATTTAAAATTTTTTTTTGTTTTAAATCCCCTTTGTTGTTGGTTTAGTTTTGATACATTCCAGGAACTTGTACAGAATTAAAGGCCCGTTCGAGCCCGTTAGGAAACTTTTAACGCCCCAGACCTTTATTAAACTTGATTGGCCTGCCCGAGCCCGGCCACGCGGACCAGGCGTTTGGGCGTCCGCGAGCAGGCCTGTCCGTGCGCAGATTCAGGTATCTAACTTCAAAATTTAAATCATATTTTTGGGAGATTTAATTTTTTTATTAATGGATGTGCCACTTTAATTCACTTTTTGTAAAGTATATCATTACTAAATTAATAATAATATTTTTAAAGATAATCACTCGTTATACTAGATCAAAAACATCAATGCAAATATTGCACTTAATTTTGAAATTTAAATTTTTTTTCTTATATAAAATAATTGAGTTCAAATTCACTACCTTATCCCAACTAAGTGATAATTGTCGCCTTAAACGCTGTATTTACAAAAATCCCCGGGGCTATGCAACTTACACCTCTTATAAAAATGTTTTGAAAGCGACGTCAAAAAAGGGAAATGTCAAGGTTAGATAGTTCGTGAATAGACGTTTTACAAATAAATGATAACATTATTTGTATAAGCCTAATTTGCTTTCGTTTTATCACTTAAAAAATCATACATTATAAAAAAGGTTAAATTTCACTTTTTAAATTTTTTTTCATACATTTAAAAAAATTTTTTGTTTCAATTATTCACCACGTCCCATTTAATTTTGTTCGAATTTTATGTTAACCTCTAGTTATTGCTATTAACACTAGGTTTGATAAGTCGATTCAAAAAGTTTCGTAAATAGAAAATCTTTTTAGTGTTGATTATAATATACTATACAATTTTTTGAAGTATTTAAACAACAATTATATCATTTTTTTATTTTAATAACCATACACCACGAAAGGAAAGCTATTACAAGCCACAGAGATGAGAATGATACGGTGGAGCTAGGGGTATGCTAAGCTCTATCATTTGATGAATGACTTTTTCATGACAAAAATGGGTATTCGACCTATGACGGACATGATAAAGGAATATCGGCTATGGTGGTATGGGCATCTACTAAGAAGGGACACGAATGACGTAAAAAAAGTACTAGACATGGAGGTACCGGGCAAGATAGGAAGAGGACGACCCCGTGTCACGTGGAAAGGGCGAGTCGATAAGGTTATAAAAAGAGATTAGACAAAAGATGGCACTCGTCAAGATGGAAGAAACTTATCAAAACAAACCTCACGATTGTGGAACCAATTAACTGATAAAGAAGAAGAACCATAGCCATAAACGTTTTATAAACAAAAATATATCTAAAATACAAAAAAATGAAGGGTTTATGTTTTTTCTAAATCCAGATATATAAATCTTATCGTGTACCTTAACAATATTTCCAGCAAAAATAAAATAGCTCAGCCCGGCCCCCCCGCAGTAGACTTTCGAGCGGGCCCAGGCGGACACCATGACAAGATTGGGGCAATTTGGGCTTAATCAGATTTCTATATAGTGTATTATTTTGTTTTCGTGTATTGTTATATTACTTTTTTGATTGTATAATATTTATTAACCGTAATTCCTTCGTATCAAAATAGTAATCGAGAATTAGATTTAAAATTTTTCATGTATATAACAAAATTAGTTTTAAAAAGTTAAATATCATCATTTCGGGCCGGACAGTTAGGGTAAATCTAATGATTCGAATTTAACCGAGCGGACACTTAGAAGGGTTCGAGCGGGCTCGGACGCTAGAAAATCGAACCGGGCGGGGTTTGTGCATAAAAAATTGAACAAATCTGACTTCTTAATTCTAGCCCTGTATTTGAGGTTAAATTAATATATTATTACTGTTTAAATATAACATCTAGCTATAATTGAATCAAATTTAGTATATTTAGCCACTACATGTTTCCGCTTCCCTTTATAATATTAGGTTAAGATTTACAATATATATTCGATTCAACAATTGCAATATAGAAGAGAAGGAAATTATTGATTTTGATATGTTTTACATAATAACTGAACCGTTTATATAATATTTACACATTAGTTTGTCCCATTTCGCCTTAGAAACTACTTAACTTTCCATGGGTAGAATTCATTTTTAGAAAACGGTTAGTACTAAACTTTGGTCTATACGAACCGACATTATAAATGGATAAAATTTGTTAAGTATTTGCAATATATTTAATAAGTTTTTTTTGTCATCAATCTAAGCGCTTAAAAATTTATGTGCTTTTTTTCTTTTGTATACTTTATTTTACCAAGAAACAATATAACAAATAAATAAATGTCATTGTCATTTTGCGAAACTATAAAGTTTAAACAATACATACGAAATTTGTATTAACATAGGAAAAATAGCATTAAATATCATCAATCACGTTTTTCTTTAAAATTGAGAATGTAGTTTGACTTGATATTTTATTATTAATTTTACTGAAATTTTAATTGTGTTCACATTAGATAATGTACCTTTATACGTTAAAGCCAATTACATGCATTTTTTAAAAAATTAGGTTTTAATTATAACCTCGATAAGTTAGATTAACTAATTTAAAAATATTCTATCTGGTAAATGATTTTTTACATATATTATAATTAAATTTATAAATTATTATGAACATATATCTATAGAGGAAGGCTTAAAGAGTCAATAAGTCTGTTCGATTTTCCACAATAAAATTAAATTAATAACTCGTTATATTAGCAAATTATCTAAGTACAATTCACAAAAACCAGCCTTATCGGAAAAATACATAATGTACCTAAAAGCTTTTAAATATATATTTTTTACGCAGAATTTAATAAATAAATACACATCGAAATACAAATCTCATAAAAACATCAATATTAACTTAATTTTCCGAAATATAGATTTTTTAAAAAAGACGTATGATTTTAAATTTAAAAGAAATCAAAGAGTATTTTTTGGTAAATTCCAATGTACTCAATTTTTCCAAAATTAAAATAATCTTCCACTGTTGTCAGTCTAAAAGATCCCAAGTGTCCAAAGTGTAATCTTCAGAAACTATAACTTAAAAATGCATTTTGTTAAATCTAAGCTATTAGCTGCTATTTTAATATGCGATTTCTCCGAACTTGCATGTGAAGACATCCATATTTTTGATGACACAGAATCACAAATTAGAAGATGAGATTTAAAAAATTATAGAAGTCGTTGTTTTTATTATAAAATATACGACTCTTCAAAATACTGAGATTTGCTACACATTTGATCCTTCCTCCCCACCTACACAAATTTTGAATTAGGGAAAACTCGGATTTATTTTAAATAGGCAATTTTTAAAGAATGTTTTATGATTTTATTACAACATATTTAACTTATTCTGCTATCGGGCTAATGCTTTATTATCAGTAATAAAACCCTACGAAAGTGTCATATTTGCGATAAAAAGTTTTTCCCTATATGTTTTAGTTAGGTAAAAAAATTAAAAAAATCTAAAAGTGTTTGAATAATATTATTCACAGCAGAAACACCAGCATTAGTGTAACAAAATATATGCTACATATCAATTATGTTCTTTGGCCAAATAGTAATCAAAATATTGTAAATTACCTATGTTGATTTCAATAATTTTGACAAAATCTAATGCTAATTTAATTATTATTGAAGGATATCTTGATTATATTTGACTATTTTCCTTCGTTTTGCACGGGAACATAAAAAAACGTATTGCTTATCATTACAAGTAAAGTTAATTTAAAAAGTAATTAATAATTTAAACACATAGATTTTGAATTTAGTTACTTATTTTAAATAAAAAACTAAAGTTTGTATTAAAGAAATATAAGGAAATAAGATCCGATAGGCGACAGAGACCCATATTAAGGAAATTGAATAAGGGGAGCTAAAATTACAAATATTTTTTTGTAGAAATGTAGGAAGTTAATATAAAAATATGCATCTCATTAATCTGGGGTGCAATGTTTTATAGCTATATCGTCAATAAAATCTCGTACCCGTTACCATTTGAAATATATTTATGTAATCATATGATTGTATGAAATCAAATAATCGCTTAAATTATGGCAATAACATTAACACGTTTATAAAACGTATGGGAAAATTATTATAATCGGGAAAAATGAAAATATATAAATCAATCGTTGTCGTCACGTGTAAAGATAGATATCTTGCAATAACAATGCAAAATAGTTAAAAATATAGAGTTTATAATACAAATATAACAGTTTTTAATAGTTTGCACAGTGCCATATTGTATAAAAATGTTAAAATATTATGTATTGAAGATCCTGACACCAAATTTGGAAGTGGTAGTGCTACGCTTAATGCCCTTCTGTATTCAGCCGAGTTCTTAAGCTCTAACATGGGCTATAACGTAAATGACGTATAAATTTCTTTTAATTTTAATAGGTTGTAACAAGTGAAATTCTTGAGAATTGTTTAATACTTATTATGCATTTGGTAAGAAATACATATAAAAATATCTCATTTCTATTGTAAGGGTGATAATTATTTATTGGATCCACTTGGGAAAGCATTTACTATTAATTCTAAACATTGTATTGAAGATTTTGATAATAAAATTGAATACATGCAAACATATAATATAATCCATCTCATAAACACAATATTGGGAAAGTTATCAAATAACCACACATTGAAGGGTGTATGGGTATGTGGTACATCAATGCATATTATCATCCCAAATAATATAGGTAAGAAAATCATAACATTTATTGATTATTAAAACTCATGAAATAATTATTAAAATACCAAAATCTTGTGCAAATGGTCTATGCATATTGACTAAATTTTTTTATAACTATTTTAAATTAGTTTCAAAATTATAAACAGCAAACTTATTTATAAAAAAAAATTAATTATATATTTTTTGGAATTCCATTAAATATATTTATAGATGGTTGTCTTGCCTAATATCCCTTTAAACATAATTATTTAGTGACCTATAGCCAACTTAATTATCAAATTTTTTAATTACAATTGTAAATATTTTTCTGCTTTTTCTACAAAATGTTATATGAACTATGATTAGCAATTATGATATAAATATTAGTGAGGTCAAAGTATGGTAGAACAAATAACCTAAATTGCTAAGCATTACAAATTATTTTAAGTTGAAGCATTTAAAAAAACTTAATTTACATTTAAGACGTGCCTCTCAAATCTAATATAATTTTGATCTAGAAATCAAAGAAACAAAAAATTGTTTAGTCATAACAATCCCTCAGACACTTAAATATGCCAAATGGCACGGGGCATACAAAATTGATGCAGAAGTAATTATAAATTCTCCAAAGTTTTCTTTGTTTTAATATTACTTTTATTAATAGGCGCCTAAGTTCAAGCAAATCAAGGCTCAGCCTTTTATTTTTATTTGTTAATAGCTCTTCAAACCAGTCTAACCTAAGTTTAAACTTGTTTATTAACATATTTTGAATTTGCAATTATATAAAATTTTAATTTTATCTCTCAGACAAATTTATATAAATAAAATATGTTTGTTTATAAAATTGAAGAAATTCATTTGGAAAATTAGATATATATATAAACTAAAAGAAAATTAAAGCTTTTTTCTCTGTAAAAATAGGGATTTGTCAAGGAAATTGTTTATAAAGGAAGTTCTAATCAAATATCCAAATGTAAAATTGTCCCTTACATCAACACTGCTGGTGATAATTCAACATATGACAAGTATGCTTAATTTTGTATAATATTTAAAAAAACAATAAAAAGGGCACACCAATTAATGAAAAAAATTATAAAAAAACATTATTTAACCAAAAAAAGTTATGTTTTTCCTATATAACCAAGCCAAACATCTTGCTGGCGCTCTAATTTAGGATTATTGCCTATTATTATTGAAGAATTCTTAGACTTTTTGAACACTTTAATGCACATAATTTGGCCATATAATGATGAAAAAGTGGTTGTTTTACTAACTCTACAACTCTTTGAAAAAAATTTAAGAACAGGGGGGGGGGCAAAGAGGGGTAGATCTTACCGCATTACTTTAATTCCATTTTTTTTATAATTTTATTTTAAAAAATTCATAATTTTTTTTTTAAATTTTTTTTTAATCAGTTAATATTTTTATAAATACATATTTTGCGAAGATGAAATAAATAAAAGAAAAGTCAAGAATTATTATTATATCATTACCCTGGCTTTTCTTTCCTTATATAATTAAAATCATGGGTAGGTCCATGTTTCATATTATTAAAAGAAATATATTCCAAATGAAATTTGTGATCTACTTAAATAAGTTTTTTGTGCTAATATCAAAATATTTTTTACGTTATTACTTTTTATCTAAATAAGTTTAACAAAATTACTTTAATATATCATCTATTCTTCAAATGAATTATATATTAGGAACTGTGAAGTGCCTATAGTGGTAGGACTAATATATTTTCCTGTCTCCTTGGCTCAAACTCTGCTCTATCTAAACACTAAGCCACCGTTGGATTGTTCAACTTATATGGGGAGGGATAGGGGCGTAACTTCACTTAAAGTTTATTTTTATTTTAACTTCGAATAAATAAAAACTCGGGCCTTCGGCCCTCGTGGGAAGGGGGAGAAGGGAAGGGAAGAGGGGAAGGGAAGGGGGGACGACTCATCTGTACTTCGTATAAATGTATCATATTTGCTATGCAATTTATGGGCGAGAAAGGTGGGAAGGGGCGAGAATGCCTATAGGGGGCTATTAAATGCCTAATGATTAATTAATTATTTATACAAATTTTCCATTTATAGGCAAAATGTAATATAGGCAGAATGTAATATAGGCAAGGGTTAGGGTTAGATTTAGTGTTTGCATCTAGTTGCGTATTACATTAGTTTTTATGGCCTTTAGTGATTATGGGTCTAACAAACATTATATTATAAAACATCACAATGTTAAGAATTTGCAGAATTGTTGGGAGAAATTTTTTGTTGAATTTGAACAATTTTTAATTAAAAAAATCAAAAATTTGACCAATGGTCATTTTTTCTCTATTGGTCAATACCAACAGATACTCTATAAGTCAATGATAGCCAAAAAAACGGAAAAAAAATTTCGATTTATTTTGCCAATGGTCATTTTTTTCATTGGTCAGTAGCCGGCGGAAGGTCAAAAAGTCATATTATCAATGGTATTAACAAGAACAAAATATTAATTTAATTTAAAAAATAGGTGAACACTAATGGGAATTAACACGAAATATATTGATTATAAATATTTTTTTAATTCTGCCCCCCCCCCCCCACAATTCAAAACCTGCGTCATGTACTAAATTAAGAATAAGTTAACTCAATACAAACATACTTTAGATAAAATATCTTTTATTTACACTTACAGACACACAAAGATTTATTAATTCAACATTAAATTGAAAAGGCAAAGAGAATTTTATGTTAGAGCCGAGAATATATGAATTTATTTCTGTTTGGTAAATTGGCAATAACACAAGCAATCGAGGCCCTTCGGGATAAATTCGTATAATGCTCTTTTTTAAACCAGTCATCGGTTTTGTCATTGAAGCAATCCACTTGTTGTATGGAAAATACTCCATTAAAGCCACTTACCACGTATATCACATCATCTATCACCTGCATATAGTTATTCTATAAGATTTGTTGCCTAATAAAATTAAATTAGTTTTTAAAAGGAACATAATATTTTTATTTTAACTATTTGGCCAAAAGATATGTCTAATTACATACTAAATAAGAAAAATTTAATCTGCCTAACTTAATGATTATTTCATTTTCAACAATACATTGTTGATAAACAGAAATTAAAATAATCACTTACAGGGTGGTAGAAGTTTCAAAATTTTCAAAATTGCTTAAAGGAATCAGAACCTGGCCAATAAATTCATAATAAGTTTACAGGTGATATATCAAAAAATTGTAAATGATGGTTGAAATCAAACTACATGCAAGATATATACAATGATTGGTACTAACCATTGAAAACAAAACAATATAAAATAAGTAGGCAATATAATGTAGATAAATGAAAGACAAAACCTTATTTTATGCAAGAACACAAAAAAACAAAATAGTAATCTTTAAAATAAATAATTCAATCTGTAAAAATGGATTTAAAAGAATATTAATGTTGAAAGCCTAAACACTAGCTAGCACATGCAAGAACAATCATGAACAAAATATCACATTTAAGAATAAATAAAAATAATTTAGAAAATTTTCAACAATACACTGGTGATAAACAGAAATTAAGATAATCACTTACAGGGTGGTAGGAGTTTCATAATCTTCAAAATTGCTTAAATAACGTTGAATTGATAGATATTTAAAAAAATATAGCCGGTTAACGTGTATTTATACACCGTTTCAATAACTAATATTTGTGGTCCAATATATTAAAAATATGATTATTAAATCCTTAATTTCGTATTTTGCAATGTAACATATGCAAAATGTAATATAGGCAAGGGTTAGGGTTAGATTTAGTGTTTGCATCTAGTTGCGTAATACATGTTATATTATGCCAAAAACCAATCAGAACCTTTAAAAATATGGCCGGTTAGTGTGTATTTATACGCCGTTTCAAATAGTTCCCAAAATGAGCAAAATGTAATATAGGCTTAAAAAAATCAAAAATATATTATAGATAATTTAACAAATATCAACAAGAACAAAATATTTTAATTTAAACAATTAATAGGTACTTGTAGGGGAGGGCATAGGGTAATTATCAATAATAACCTATTCAAAAACGAAAAATTTAAAATTTTCGATTTATTTGGCCAATGATCATTTTTTCATTGGTCAGTAGCCAGCGGAAGGTCAAAAAAATGTTATGCTATATATAAGTGATATAATATTCAAAAATATTTTGAGGTCTAATAGCTCAGTGGATTGAACGTCTGACTAGCTTCAATGGTTATACAATATATAAAATTTGGCCAATGCTCATTTTTTTTCCATTGGTCAGTATCAACAGATACTCTATAAGTCAATGATAGCCAAAAAAAACGGAAAAAAAATTTTGATGCTCATTTTGGCCAATGGTCATTTTTTTCCATTGGTCGGCAGCCAGCACACGGTAAAAGTGGATATAAATTCATAAGAGTAAAAAAAACGAAGAAAAAATTTTCGAATCTCATTTTGGCCAATGGTCATTTTTTTCCATTGGTCAGCAGCCAGCGGACGGCCAAAAAGTCATAATAGCAATGGTAGGAACAGGAACAATCATAATAGTCAAAAAAACGAAAAAAAATTTTCGAATAACATTTTGGCCAATGGTCTTATTCCATTGGTCAGCAGCCAGCGGACGGCCCATAATAGCAATGGTAGGAACAGGAACAATCATAATAGTCAAAAAAAACGAAAAAAATAATGTCGATTCACATTTTGGCCAATGGTCATTTTTTCCATCGGTCAGGAGCCAGCGGACGGCCAAAAAGTCATAATAGCAATGGTAGTAACAGGGACAATCATAAGAGTCAAAAAAAACTCCGGGATTCTAACCCAAAAACTAGTTAAATTGCATAGCAATTTAAAGTAAACAACTTTTATATATGTTTATTATATAACATTGGTCAGCAGCCAGCGGACGGCCAAAAAGTCATAATAGCAATGGTAGAAACAGGAACAATCATAATAGTCAAAAAAAACGAAAAAAATAATTTCGATTCACATTTTGGCCAATGGTCATTTTTTTCATTGGTCAGCAGCCAGCGGACGGCCAAAAATTCTTATTATCAATGATAGTAACAAGAACAATCATAAGAGTCAAAAAAAACTCCGGGATTCTAACCCCAAAACTAGTTAAATTGCATAGCAATTAAAAAGTAAACAACTTTTATTTATGTTTATTATATAATATACTTATGCATTAATTTAACATAGCAATTAAAACCCGACCCCGCCCGAAAGCGAGGGAGATAGAGATGAGGGGTGGGGCACCTCTTTCTCATGCATTAATTTAAAAAAGCGATGACCTAATATACCCAATGCAAATAGATAGGGTAACGGACGGACAACGGACGGACGGACACCAAAAAACGAGCCCATAAATTGCATAGCAATTAATAAATCCAATAAATGAATAAATAAATAAATATATAAATGCAGTAAATAAACATAAATAAAAGTTTTTTATATATTTTTATAGTTGACGTTATTTTTTGATTTGCTGTACCCGATGTACGGCGATTCGAAAGAGTCACTTTTTGCATCTCCGCAATACGATAACCATTTAGAACATGAAGCGGGGATTCAACTTATTGCAGCTAGAAAATTGTTGTGGCATCATTTGTCACCCTACAAAGTCCGAGCGGGTAAACGAAAAACCAAAATTTAATAAAAATCCGCATTTAAAAAAGTTTTTTTTCTTGCTATGTTTTTTAGGTTGTTTTTGTTTTATCAGGATCACTCAGACTCAAACGGAATGAGTTGGGTTTAAAAATCGCAATTTTTTGCTTCGGGTCGGGTTCATAATGAAAATTTATCACTTTTACTGGCTACTCCTTCCTTGGTTATACCACCACTGTTTTCCCTCCAAAAAATTCACTTTTCTACATATATGGTATTCTTTGAATTCTAACACCGAGTTTTTTCCCCTTTCATAATTTATCTTAGTTTTAGTTGAGGATGCACGATGCGACCACTTAACTACGCCGGCGGTCCACGATTTTTTAAAACTTTACAATACCGGCCGGACCTTCCGGCCCGATTACTCGGACCCGGGCCGAACGAATCATTCCATTATTCGGCTCGACATTTCGTTCAGTGATATGGAAAATCACGGTTTGCTGTTTAATACTCTAATTACTACAGCTACTGCTGTAAATATTGGAAGTGGGAGCCTGCTTAAAAATTGTAGCTTCGATAATTGCCGTTTAACCATAGGTGAAGATTGTTATTTGTATGGACTTCAAATCAACGGCCAAACTTTGCATCAGGTTTTATTTAAAATTTTTTTTTTGATTTTCTTACATTATTTTTAAATAAATTAATATATGAGTTGGAGACATGACAGGACAGAACATTAATTACGTAGCAATTTAAATTTATATTACTCGGACAAAAAAATTTGTTTTTTATTTTAAAAATTTAGAAAATTTGCTAATTTTTGCATTTTTTAGAGGAATTCTATAACAATACCAGCTAAAACGACCATGCTATTATACCATGTCCGTTTAAAGATGCTTAAAAATGACGGCGATCATTCAATGTCCCTGCCAGTTCCCATATTCTTAGGCACTACAGATATTTTTGAAGTAAATTTTATCGATATTTTGAAAATCGTTTAGAAACTAATAATATTTTTTTAATTTTATAATTCAGGTTTATATAAATTAAAAAATATTTACTGTACTTAAAAATTCGATGTAAGTTATTGATCAAAGTCAAGAAATTTGAAATTTAAAAGGATATAAATCCATAATTCTTGTTTTCTTAAAAAAATTTAATGCAAACTTGAAGAATCAAATTATTTTATATGTGTTTAATTTGTTTTTTTAGTTTTTGTTTTTTTCCTAAGATAGATTATTCTGATGGGACCTATATGAATCAACATTTTGTGGAATTTATGCGTGTTCATGAGATTGTAGAAAATGATTTGTGGCCATCCAATCTCAATAAAGTATTTCTACATTGAATTTTATTTTATTTTGTAAAAAAAATTTAAAAAAGGGAAATTTTAGGCAAAAATTAATAAAAAAACCCCCTTCTTTGTTCATTTTTATACCAAAATAACTGGCTCATCTTGTTTAAATTTCTAATGTACATAAGGAATATAAATGCCAATCTTTGGAGCTCACCTCAATGATTTTTGTTTTTGTTTGACCTTGCACACTTTTTATAAGACTATAATTCGGTACACAGGCTAAAATGATACATTCTTAACGCGTAGAACACTTAATAACTAGTATTTCGCAAATGGAAATAATTTTGATAAATTATAATTTAATTGTTATTGTTACCAAATAAACAGGAACCTGTAGCCAAAACGCTTTACATTGCCAGACTTTTCCCCTTTTTGCTCCAACAAGATTTAAGTCTACAGCCAGTTACATATTCTAAAATGTTTGATATTCTGGACTGGATTATTGCTGGGCCCTCTATGACGGAGGAGAAATCAAATAAACTTTTCACTACTAAAGAGTTAATTTTTTTTGCAAAAATATATTTTACAAAATATATTTATTTATAAATGACTCGAAACTTAAATTTTGTAACAAAAAAAGTGGTATTCTTAGTTGTAATTTTTTGGTGTGATTTATAAATTTGGAAAAAAGGGAATATATAGACTAGGATGATAATAAAAAAAGAAGAAAACAAACGAATTTTTTGGAATTACATACATAAAAAAATAAAAACAGATGATTTTTACCGCCTCGGCTTTGATTTTTATATTAAAACGTAAATTTATGGCAATAATATTGTCTGTAGTTTTGTAAAAATGGCTGGGTTTTATTGGTCGACCTTCGGTTTAACTAATACTAACGGTCGACTCCGGTCTGTTTTTCTAATTTAGACTAAGCTTAGTGGTCAACTAAGGGCTTGTCTCAATATCGGATTCTGCTTCAAATCGCGCGAATTTATTTTTGTCTAAATACGATTCATTTTCATGGGTCAAACTCGGTTTGTTTTTGATAGTTAAAAACGTTTTTTCGTTTATTTCAACTCTTGAGATTAAATCCAAACTTTGCTGATACCTAAAATTATAAAAACATATAACATTTACGCTCAGTAAAAATTTTGCATCTTACAAAGTCGCTGTTATGTTATGCGTCTGAAATGTCAATCAGCTGCTGTGAATTCGAAGTTAAAAAAACGCGTAAGACGATTTTTGCTACACAGCAAAATCCGACATTAAGACAAGCCCTAATACAAACGGTCGACTGTGGTCGGTCTGGTTTTCAAATTTTGACTAAGCCTAGTGGTCGACTAAGAAAAATAGACCAAACCACCTTTGATCTCTTTATATTTTGTCGACTAAAACCAAAGGCCCAAACAAAATCCAGCCGTTTTTACAACGCTAGTGTGTGCGTGTGTGTGTTAAATGTGAAATTATTAATAGATGGAGAAAGGCCTGGAGACTTTCTTTGAAAGAAATAATGGATTTACTGGATTATGAAACGGAGATGGGGAAAATAAAGTAAATTTATTTATTTGCCTTTAAAATCAATTTCTTTGAATGGTAGAAAACTTTATCAAAAAATATCGGAAGAAATAATCGTTCAAACACTGTACCAAAATGGAGATCGAAATTTGGAACATTTATACGTTACTTCGTGTCTCGAAGGTTTTACTGAGCAAACCCTACAAAAATTGGATGAAGGTAACACCATAGACTAGAAAGGTAGGACTACTCATCAACTGAGACTTAGTGTACCATTTATCCGCCATTTTGAAATGTGCACAAATAAGGGAAGGAGATATAGATATAGTAATTTTGGGGTTAATTAAACTGTTTTTGGAACCTAACTTTAAAAAAAATTAAACTGGTTAAACGGTGAAACAGCATTTTAAAATATATATCATTTGCAAAAGTCATAAAAATGGAAAATAAGTGATGATGTGATGTTAAAGTACTTTAATGCCACCGCATTTTATTAACTAATAATCATTTATTAACCTTCTTTTTTATTTATTAACTAACGAGGCAGGTAAATTTACTTTTTCTGTTTTAACAATGGGGGACACTGCAGAAAGACATGGGAAATAGTTAAAATCAAAATGGTATGGAACACATTTTATCATCTGACATGAACATTCTATGTAATCTATGGGTGAAACTGGGATTTAAATTATTTATTTCAGCAAAAATTATTGATTGTAAATTTTATTTTCATAAATTAATCAATATTATAAATACAGGTTAATTCAATCTTAAGTTTGAGATGTGTTCTAAAAATTTATCGTACTTTTGTCGTTTTAAACTTCCATGGTGGTTTTGTTTTAAAATCCTAAGTTCTTATTTAAAATGTCATTTTTTGAAACTTTTAAATATTATACAATTTTAGTAGTCATGTTAGGGAAAATCAATAAAATTAAATTTACGTTTCGAAAGATGTTTTTCCCCTTTCTATTATTATATACATATCTAAATTTGTAAGTAGTCAAGAATTTTCAATCCGTTTATATAAATGTCATTGTTTAAAGTCGGTGTATTTGGATTAATAGTCTAAATTTTTGTTAAATAGTGGCTGAAAAAATCTGTAAAGAAATAACGGTAAAGAATCAAGCTGATCTCGATGCAAAAATGAAAGGACTAGGTAAATTGGCTCGCACCCTATCAAACACGGCCGATTTTTTAGATTGCTGGGCAGGGCCGGATGGAGGCCTGAAAAGTGGGCCCGCCGCAAATTTGGCTTGGAAAAAGGGGCTCGATAGCATAAAAGTCAACATTATATTACAAAACTTGTGAAGTATTATTTTTGAAAAAAAGTCTTTAAACAAACAATTGAGGTGACTGGTTTTTTGGCAACGATTTTTGCGTAAAAGGAGTTATTTTAATATATAGAAATTTGGAAAAGTAATTCGAAAATAAGGAGAAGACAATTTTTTAGTCAAGTTTTTCTCTTAAAATAAGCTATTTTCACTCCAACAATTTGAAGTAATAAGTTGGTTACATGGGCGTAGCCAGGGGGGGGCAGCCCCCCTAATTTACGAAAAAAAAATTTCAATGCATGTTTTGCCCCCCCCTCTAATTATTTGGGCTCGGGCGAGGTCGAAAAAAGTAGAGCCAACTAGCTAGTTTATTTGCGAAATCAAAATAAAAGTCTTTTAAAGAATCATAAGTGTCCACAGCCATTACAAACCCGTATAAGTTTCCACGACAATTATTGAAGAATTACAAGTTGGACAGGACAGAACAGGACGGACGGACAACCAAAAACGAGCCCAAAACTTGCAGCAATTAATATTTTTTGTTTTTATAGAATGGTTCATATGCCAGGGGATTGTGGGAATTAAAGCAAGAACGAATGCATTGGCTCATAAGGCCTGATCTTTTGATTAGGGCAGCTAGGCATTACGCGGCTGCATCACAACTTATCATTGGACAACAAGTGTCCACGGCTAAACATGTTAGTTAGTTAATCAACGCTACTTTCATAAATTTTTTATAAAGTTTTATTATGTAAAAACACTTTTTTCTCTAATTGTTCTTACATTTTTTTTACTAATGTAATGTAATTGTTCGTTGTAATTGTTTCGTTATGTTCTAGGGATGTGTATTCGATTGGAGGGTTAATTAATTAACTATTATTTCATTCACACCGTTTTTGTACTTAACGTCAACTCTTGTTATCCCCCTGTGAATATACTATTCTGGTCTCGTTGAAAAACATGAACCCTAAGTATTGAGATTGCTAAATAATGGGTCAGATTATCTCGTCATAAGGGGACCGGGTCAAAATAGCAGAAAAAAACAGCAGAATTGGTCAGAACTGGTCAGATCAAGATTGGTCAGGAGGGTTAAGGTTTGGGTTAGTGTTTTAGGTCAGCGTTTTAGGTTAGGGTCAGGGTTAGGATTAGATGCACATCAAATTCCCTCCCCATTTGAGATTTAATTCTAATATATTGATTATCTAAAATCTTGTTCTGACCAGTTCTGACCAATTCTGCTGTTTTTTTCTGCTATTTTGACCCCGATTCGTCATAAGTAGTGTTGTAAAAAGGGACCTTAGATTTTAGTCGACTGAACATAAAATAGCAAAAGTTTTTGGGCTATTTGTGTTTAGTTGACCTCGAGGCTTAGTTTAAATTTGAAAAACAGATCGAGTCGGTCGACCGTTAGTCTGTGTTAACCCGAAGGTCGACCATACTAAACCCAGCTGTTTTTTACAAAATTAGTTACAAGTCTTTTTTGGGGCGATTTTCGATTTTTTAATATGACCTAAAAGAACATAAATTAGATGAAATTGTTTATATCCCAATTCCTTCCTGCTTTCATGAGTGTTGACGGACGAGAGTTTTAATATTATTTGTTACATTTTCTAGCATAATCAACCCATATTTCTCCGCCTTCTAAATCCCAATATTTTTTTTATATTGTTTATTTGAACGTAAGAACATTACAACTAATAAAAACGAAGTGTCAAAATTGGAAAAATATAAGAGCGTGTATAAAAATTTATCTCTCACCTTCTAAATCCCATTATTGATTCGAATGTTATTCTTTTTATAACGCTATCATTAAAAAACGATAACATACATTTGAAAATGAATCTTTACTATTTTTTCTATCACTCTAGAACGTTTTGTCACAGGGGAGTACCGGGGGCTTGAACCCGACCCCTCTCAGCAGATTTGTATTAGTCCGGGCCCCGGCCCGACTCGACCTCGCGGGCGGTTGGACAGACACACCCCCGATCTGTTACGAAAATGGGAGGGGTGGTTGCGTCGTTAATTTAGCCGTAACCATAGACGGGCATAAACCTATAGGTTATTTTTGTTTACTTTAAACTTGTTTACTAATAAAATTGTTTACCAACACTTTTCGGTCACGTGACCTTTCCAAATATTAACACGGGCGTTGCCAATAATGGACCAAGAGGGTGGAGGGGAAATCCTTTGGGGGGGGACAGAACGATAATTTTTTTATTTAAGCCATTATTATATATAAGGTTAGCCGCCCCTCCTTGCCACCCCTGGCTACGATCATGAATAATAACTTTTAACATTATTTAATTGCTAAATATTTCTATTTTATTTTGGATACACCTCGAGTATCATATCGTATCATGTAATTTATACCTTTGTGATATCCACGTAAAATGTGAATACACTTTTCATAAATATCAAATCAACAAACAAAAAGAAGGATATTTATGAAGATTTTGTAAAATAAGGAATTTTTATATACAATAATAGAGATGGTAATTATTTAATATTCAATTCAAAAAAGTTAAGGACTTTAAGTTAATTATTGTATAAAACCATGAAAAGTATAATAAGCTTTATCTTTGGGTATGAAATAATTTATTCTTTATATTTATGGTTTGACAACCCTAATGTACTGCTTCAACAATAATAATTAATTTCATCCTAGAACTTAAGAAAATTGTAGAATGTAACCGCTTAAAATCGTGGAGAAATTTGATCCATTATTTACAAAAAAATATGTATGGATTTATAATAGGTGCTTTTGGACGAAATATCGAAAAATCCCAAATTCGACTTTTCCCCTGTCAAATAATTCCTAATTTCGAGAAATTTAAAGTGCTGGACATCAATGAAATGGGTGAAAGCTGTCCTTTAATTTTCAGCAACTCTCAAGATTTTGTTGATATCCAACCTCAAGCTCCTGGTAAGGATTTTTTATGAAATATTTATTAATTTTAAGAATTTTTTCTCTATAAAATAATTAACAAATTTACTTTTTGGCCAATTGTTTTAACCAATTATTATCTACCATAATTTTAAGGGTTATTCCTTAACCACCTTAAGAAAGCGTTGAATCTAATTTGACTTTAAATATACCTATCTCGCTTAGAATGTGACATGAAAATTATATATGGCATACTGATGAGCTCTAATAAGAGCGAAAACGTTATATGTCTGTTATCGTTTTCGAATCACATGCTAAAAAAGATAGGGATATATATATAGTCAATTAGTCTCTAATTTTAAATTGCCTAAGGATGGCGCTAATTACAGTATACTTTTAAGTTAATTGCGACACCCTTAAAGGGGTTATTATATTATTATCTTCTTAAAAATATGGTAATTGGTGATTTCATAATGTTTGAAATAGTTTTATCAACTTTATTCCATGGCTGACATTAAGATGGCCCCCAAAACTGTGTTTTTATCGAAAATTGAGTCTTAATAAAGTTACGTGACATTTATAAATTTATTCATGGAAACTTTTGTTGATATAGCTCATATATTTCAAAGCACGTTTGTGGGTTAAAATTTATAATAAATTTGACAAAATAGATAATTATTTTTGTTAAATTATTTTTTAATGTGCTTAGGTGCGATAGTTAAAGCAGCATGCGTTTTTGCAGGCGTAGTAGAAACCTGTATAATTCAAGGTGGATGTGGTATGGAAATTTACCATTGGTCTACAGTGCCAGAGGGTTCAGGTACCTCAACCATTTTTTATTATAAATTTTTTATTTATTTTAATCAAAAAATAATTTCTTACACTTAAAAATATCCAGGAAATTTATGGAAAGTCACCTATTATCCAATTTGGTAAATAAATATATGAAATAACTTGTTTTAAACGTTACGATATTTTTAAGATAATAATAACCCCTTCCAGGTAAGAGTATACCTAATTAGCGCCATCTAGAGGCAATTTTAATTGGAGACTAATTTGACTATATATATCCCTATCTTTTTTGGCACGTGACTCGAAAATAATAACAGACATATAACGTTTTCGCTCTTATTCGAGCTCATCAGCATAGTTAATTTTCTAGTCACATTCTAAGCGAGATAGGTATATATAAGGCCAAATTAGATTTAACTCATTCTTATGGTGGTTATGGACCCTCTTATGTTAGATAATAATTATTTTGTTTTATTAAATTTGAAATTAATTAATAATTTGCGGGTCATACTTTTAAGTTAATTGCGACACTCCTGAAAGGGGTTATTATTATCTCCGTAAAATATTAACAAATCCGCAGTATATTAAATTCAAATATAGTTACGATATTTGTTATACTTGGTATTTTTTGGACAAATTAATAAGCTATACAATGTATAAATAAATTTGCGAAAGCGAAATAAAAGTCTTTTACAGCAGCAAAAGTCCACAGCCATTGAAAACCCGTATAAGTTTCCACGGCAATTATTGAAAAATTACAAGTTGGACAGGACAGGACGGACGGACAACTAAAAAACGAGCTCATAAATTGCATAGCAATTAATGTTTAGTTGCCATACTTTAATTTATAAAGAGGTTATTATTGCAGGTTTGGGAACTAGCACGATTCTAGCAGCCTGCGTATTGGCTCTGATATGGACTCTGCAAGGCAAAAACTATACGAAAGATGAACTAGTTCACGCTGTAAGCACATTAAAAAAATGTCTCCTCCTGTCTCGCCTCGTCCAACTTGTCAATTTATTGCGTTTTTCTTTAACTTTGAACACATTGACTCCCCTCCCGCACACTAGTAGGAGAGAAAAAGGTAATCAATCAAAGCTTTTAAAAGAGAACGCTCTTTCTCTTACACTCTTAAGTAGAGAAAAGATATTTATATAAATGTTTTAATTTAAACCTTAAAAATATTATTTAAAAAAAATTTAATAACTCTGTCACTCTGTATTTTAAACCTTCGACAAAATTCCGTTGCTTTTTTCAAATTGTTGGACCTTTATCAAAAAATTTGGCAAAAAAATTCAACAAATTTTTTACAAAAACCACAATATTATAAAAAAAGGTGCACGGTCAAATGCAAGAGTGGCGAAAACATATAAACGGGGTAAGGGTGGGAGTAAATTGCGTGCGAAGTGAGGAGGAGAGGGAAAGGGCGTTTTCTATCAAAAGATATAATTGATCACCCTTTTCTCGCCTACTAGTGTGCGGGAGGAGAGCCAAGGTGTTCAAAATCAAAGAAAAATGCTGTATATAAATAGGTTATTTGAAATTTTATTTATATAATTTAAAAGATTTTAATATTGGAACAAATGCTAACAACCGGTGGGGGGTGGCAAGATCAAGTGGGCGGTATATATGGGGGTGCCAAGGTGGGCTATTCACGGACCACCTTCCCCCTAACCATTACAGTTATGCCTCTCACCTTAGATCCTGGTTTTGAACAATTCATAAACGATAGGCTACTACTAGTTTACACGGGCAAGGCTAGGCTAGCTCGTAACATTTTGCAGGTAATACGCTTATTTAATAGCATTCATTCATTCATTCCGCTCCTGCACTACTGACGTGTCGCACATGTGCCAAAATTTAATAATATTATTTAGGTAATATCTAACAAACGTGTGGAGTATGCATCAAAGAATCTAAAGTTAAGCAACATATAATATTAACGCTAAATCCTTGCTCTTTTTTTCGATATAATATTAATCTTGCACAATTGAGGCAGCGATCATTGAGTCTCTATTTGTTTGCCATTAATGAACAATTATGACAAACTATATCCTTCTGCTTCTTATATAATAATATCGATGAATGGCAGCCTATTCATAATAGTATAATGAATATTATTTTAATTTATAATTAAAATTTTAAGTGAGGTTGACTTTTCTCCAGTTGTGCATTTCGCCAGTTGTGCGAATTCATTCATTCATTCATTCATTCATTTAGGAAGTTATTCGGAATTGGTATTGCAAAGAGCAGGACACTCTGACCAACGTTGATCATCTGTGTCAAACGGCTATGCGATGTAGGGATGCCCTGCTTAATGGTAATTCAGTGCCTGTGGAATTTCGGATATTTTATAACGTGTATATTGTTTACACGGGCGTAACCAGCATTGGAATTAGAGGGGGGGGGCAATAATGATTTAAAGGGAGGGAGGCAAAATGATCATTTTTTCAAACTTTAGCAATAATTTTTGGATTTAGAGGGGGCAGCCGCCCGTGCCCCCCCCCTGGCTACGCTCATGTGTGTTTATGTAAATGTTACTATAGAAACGTTATTTTATTATGAGAACCAGAATTGAGGCGAACTTTACCGTGACATATGGAGTACTATAGAACAGTGATTCTTAACCTTTTTATACACGCGGCCCCCCAAATATTTTATAATTTGTTTGTGGCCCCCCATTTTTTTCATAATAATTTATATTTGTTATATTATCTATAATATATTGATTTTCTATTATTTTCTATTTTATTATATAAAACATAAAACACAACTTTATTATTTATCTAATTGATTGTAATGCTATCCTCATGCAGGAATCTAGTCGCAATCGATTGCGTTTTTTAATTTTTATATCCACCATAGTTGAGAAGCCTTTTTCACACAAATATATACTAGCGAAAGGCAGCAAATTTTGAATTGCTGCTGAAAATAATGGAGGATATTCTGCACGAATTTGTATCCAAAATTGTGGCAAACTTTTAGTTTTAAACAAAGATTTTAAATTACAATCATTTATTAATTCTAATAATGAATCTTAGGGCAAGCTTTTCTGACTATTTTTATTTTATTCTAAAAAAATTTGGCGGCCCGGGGGTCGCGACCCCCAGGTTAAGAATCACTGCTATATAAGGCTTGCATCCGACACCAATTTCCTGCAGGATTTTTTTTATAGCTCATTGTAATTTTCTAATGCTTGAGAATGATATTAAGCAAGTTTTTGTCAACTTCTCTTCGCCATCTTACATTTGACCAAATCTACACCACATTAAGCTAAAAAAAGCCAACTAGAGATGCTGAATAAGGCATTCGACATACAGTAAACCTCAATAGTTGTGTGAAAAATGAAACACTTCCTAACTCTTTGACTAGGCATAATGTTTTAAATATTACGGTAAATTGATACAATTATAACCACCTCTTTCATTAATCTACACTAATATGGAAACACCTTAAGACGAAATCAGGTATGGATGACCCAAAACCGAATTTAATTGGGTTCGGGTGTAAAAATACAAAAAAATACAGTCAGTGGGGTAGGACTCTGGCAGGGGGGGGCCTTGACTAACGAAGGATTATGTATTTTTTTATCCAAATTTTATTTGAACTTATCAGGTGATATCGAGCTCTTAAGTTCGACTATAACGGACTATCGATCTCAAAAATTAGCGATGGCGCCTAGGAGTTCCGAACCCACCGCCGTGAAGGAGTTAATAAACTTTTTGAGTCCGTTCTCACATACCCTAGGGCTCGCTGGCGCGGGGGGAGGTGGTTTCGTTTACGCCATACTCAGGGACCCTAGTTTTGCCGCCAAAATTAGACAGCTGTTATGTGATGAATCACGTGACGCTAAAGTTTTTGCCGCCAACATTGATGCCACCGGACTCGTGGTGGAAGAATTGTGAAATTAGTCGAAGAAATTATGGGCATATTTTGTTTTTTTAAATTTATTTTGCACACCTTTTTTTTACAATTTTACAAACTCGGGTTATATATATTACTTCCCTGCGACTATTTATTTTTTGTATGCATTTATCGCGGTTTCGAGACATGCAATATTTATTATTACGTGTTTTATAATTTTACCTGGTATAGTTTTTTTAAATTGATATACAACGCTTTACGTTATTATAGTAGATACGTATATTTATCAGTAATTCAATGACTTTATTAAACGGCCTCTTGTCTGCTTGTCTAGATATGGGGGCAGGAGTGGGAGAGAAGGAGAGAGAGAAGTGAAGTGTTGGTAAACATCGCATAAGTTTGCTCGAACCCGACCAGGTCCCATTCTATAACTTTTTTTATAAAAAATGCTTTATTATAAAAAAAGTATTAAATATATAATGACACTGAATAAAAGGATACAAGAACGAAAATATTTACAAATAAAATAAAAGGCATTATCCGTTCCTTTGTCTTCTTTAAGAATGGGCAGTGAATCCATCTGTGAATAAAAATTAGATTTAGCGATGGTAATGGCGATTGATTGTCTTAGTAAAAAACTATTCGGAACTTTTAAAGGAGGTGAGCGTTTATTTATTGAAAAATTTTAAAGCGCTCTTCCCAAACGTTCTTAAGCAAGAGGAAACCTATAGGAATAAACATGGAGGATACTGACAGCTGAATATTTTAAGGATTTACTAGGCTCTGTCGAACCTAGGGGATCGTGAGTATCGTTAGAGGGTGCAAACAGAACAATACAGATGTAGTCCCTAAAATGCCCGCCCGAACCCTTCAAATCGTCCACTTATAAAATAAAACCTTGTTTTAAATGAAGTAAAATTACAATTTATGTAAATAACAGCTATTCTTGCAGCTTCATAAAAATATTTAGTATATAGTAAGTCCACACAAACGAATTGTAAAATCGCATTAGCCATGCAGATCTAGGTTTCAATTAATTGTTGTAACTAATTCAAAAAGCGATTTCTGTAACCATATAATGTTTAGTCTCATGCTCAATAGCCAAAACCAAAACAAATCCTACCTTTTCTAAGTTCTATTTTTTGGGTTAAATTTGTTTCCAGGATAACAAAGTCGCATATATAAGCGTAATACAAACTCGGGCCTTCGGCCCTCGTAGGAAGGGGGAGAAGGGGGGACGACTCATCTGTACTTCGTATAAATGTATCATATTTGCTATGCAATTTATGGGCGAGAATGGTGGGAAGGGGCGAGAATGCCTATAGGGGGGTATTAAATGCCTAATGATTAATTAATTATTTATACAAATTTTCCATTATAGGCAAAATGTAATATAGGCAAGGGTTAGATTTAGTGTTTGCATCTAGTTGCGTATTACATTAGTTTTTATGGCCTTTAGTGATTATGGGTCTAACAAACATTATATTATAAACACAATGTTAAGAATTTGCAGAATTATTGGGAGAAATTTTTTGTTGAATTTGAACAATTTTTAATTAAAAAAATCAAAAATTTGGCCAATGGTCACTTTTTCTCTATTGGTCAGTACCAACAGATACTCTATAAGTCAATGATAGCCAAAAAAACGGAAAAAAAATTTTTGATGCTCACTTTGGCCAATGGTCATTTTTTTCCATTGGTCAGCAGCCAGGACACGGTAAAAGTGGATATAAATTCATAATAGTGAAAAAAAAACGAAAAAAAAGTTTTCGAATCACATTTTGGCCAATGGTCATTTTATTCCATTGGTCAGCAGCCAGCGGACGGCCAAAAAGTCATAATAGCAATGGTAGGAACAGGAACAATCATAATAGTCAAAAAAAAATAATTTCGATTCACATTTTGGCCAATGGTCATTTTTTCAATCGATCAGGAGCCAGCGGACGGCCAAAAAGTCATAATAGCAATGGTAGTAACAGGAACAATCATAATAGTCAAAAAAAACGAAAAAATAAACTCGGATTCACATTTTGGCCAATGGTCATTTTTTTCATTGGTCAGCAGCCAACGGCCAAAAAGTCTTTTATCTATGATAGTAACAAGAACAATCATAAGAGTCAAAAAAACTTCGGGATTCTAACCCAAAAACTAGTTAAATTGCATAGCAATTAAAAGTAAACAACTTTTATTTATGTTTATTATATAACATTGGTCAGCAGCCAGCACGGCCAAAAAGTCATAATAGCAATGGTAGAAACAGGAACAATCATAATAGTCAAAAAAAAACGAAAAAATTAATTTCGATTCACATTTTGGCCAATGGTCATTTTTTTCATTGGTCAGCAGCCAGCGGACGGCCAAAAATTCTTATTATCAATAATAGTAACAAGAACAATCATAAGAGTCAAAAAAACTCCGGGATTCTAACCCCAAAACTAGTTAAATTGCATAGCAATTAAAAAGTAAACAACTTTTATTTATGTTTATTATATAACTAGTTAAATTGCATAGCATTAAAAGTAAACAACTTTTATCTATGTTTATTATATAACAAAAACTAGTTAAATTGCATAGCAATTAAAAGTAAACAACTTTTATTTATGTTTATTATATAACTAGTTAAATTGCATAGCAATTAAAAGTAAACAACTTTTATTTATGTTTATTATATAATAGATAATTTAACAAATCTTATATATAACACACCGAGGGAGATAGAGATGAGGGGTGGGGCACCTCTTATGCATTAATTTAAAAAATAACACAGCGAGGGAGATAGAGATGAGGGGTGGGGCACCTCTTTCTCATGCATTAATTCAAAAAATCGATAACCTAATATACCCAATGCAAATAGATAGGGATGGACGGACGGACAACAAAAAACGAGCCCATAAATTGCATAGCAATTAATACAAACAAAGGCATATAAACAAAAATTTGTATCATTGTCGTCTAAAATAGGCCAAGAGTCGGCAAAGGATTTAAAGTTGTGTCTTACAATAAGGACTCCAAGTTGTTGCATGAGTAATGGAAAATTTGAATTTTAGAGGTTTTCTTATTTCTTCAAAAAAATGCATGGCCTGTTTACCGAAGGAACCACAGCATGTGGCATCAATAGGAATAAAAATATTGGCGGCCAAAAGGGCAAATTAGAAAATTTTGTCGTTTTACACTGCTTTGCGATGGCTTTTGGATGGTAATTAAAATGGAAGGTAACAAAAAGGTGGATACAAGTAAAGTCCCATTTGAGGGATAGAAAATTTTGCTAGGGGAGTTGAGAAGAGCCGTCAGGGCGCATTCTACCTTCCAGAGAAGGATTGAAGAGATTTTTGCCTATTTAAGGATACCTTTAATTTATAAATAGGCTTTTTGTGCCTAACATGTTTGAATTTGTTTGAAAGGCAGTGTAGAGGGTGCCTGGCATATTCGTCTCCTAGGGTAAGTCAATTCCGACAATAGTAGTCTTAGTGTAACAAATTTCCAACCTTAAAGCTATGGAATATGAAAGCTCAAAGTCGTCAAGCAGCATTCCCAAAAGTTTGGTGGGATAGCCTTCAAGCTTCTCATGATTGGAACGATGAAAGGATTAAAAGGGCAGCATGCGAATTATTGAGCATGACAATATTTTTAAGCCTTACTTTAACTTAGACCCATAAAAGGCGGAAATACTTTTGTTAATTTAAAACAGGTTATTAAGGTTATAAATTTATTGAATTATAAATGTTAGATCAAAAGATAAATGTCCAAATTATTATTTTGCACTTTCTTCGATATGTCTTGGAATGTAGCAGTTCATTGCGTCTACTTTTATTCCCCGATGGATTCAATACCCATTCTTAAAGAAAACAAAGAAACGGATAATGCCCTTTGATCATTTTATTTATAGTACTACGATCGTTCTTGTATACTTTATTTTAATGTCTTTATATATTCAACACTTTTTCATAACAACGAATTGTACTAAAATAAAAAATAAATAAATAGCGCCAATTTTTTGATTCCTGTGATCTCTCAGTCGAGCTCACTGTAAATCAAATTAATGTCTGATTGTTATGTCCTCATGGACGTTGCCAACATTGGAAATAGAAGGGGGCAATGATGATTTAGGGAGGAGAAAAATGATCATTTTTTTAAATTTTAGCCATAATTTTGATAAGTTTCAACAAATTTTTGGTTTTAGAGTGGGGCAGCCGGCCCTCCTTGGCTACGCTTATGTATGGCCTAATATGTATATTAATCTTAAGGATTTTAAAAAGGTGGTCTTTTTTTGGTTTGGGACATTTCATTTGATATGACACAATTTTATTCGCCTTTATAAAGATTTTATTACAAATCGCATGAGATCACACTTACAGGACACTCGATGTGAGACGACTGGGGCATTGCTTTAAACTTTTATGTGCAATTTAGATTAGTAAAAAAGATTTTGATATAAGTTAAAATAACTTTTTGGTAGCCGATGCACGGCTATAGTTAATAATAATTTAAGATTTTAATGATCAAAAATTTGTCTATACCTTCATACTATAACTTTGGTATAAGTTATGTTATGCCATTATAAACGCGCCTTCCAATTAATTAAATTGCTTTAGGTACGGCAAAACACCCTGAAAAAGGTAAACATGGTTTGACATCCGCTTTGACGAACTTTGTACTTTACCCAAGCAATTTCGGAGAAACTAAACAACATTTTCCATTTCCGTTAATTTTAGCTTGTTAAAAGACGTTTGAAATGATGAGAATTAAAGGACGAGTAACAAAAGCTTAATATATTTAAAACTATCCACCCCTAACTATTCCCTTTGACCCCTCATATATTTTGTTCATAGCATGATATAATTTTTGCAATCGAAGTTCTCCACGGAATATGGTAGAGGCACGCCCTACGATTATAAATGTATATTACAGTCCATGCATAATATAACTTTATTTAAATTTTTTCCCCCTTTCATTTTTAGTCACCATGTCTTTCTCATTAATGTTATCCATTTTCATTCTATCCACCGTAGGCTGCAGGGAATATTATGATGGTAATGTATTTAATATTTATATTTTATATGAAATACTAATTTTTAATTCATACTTAATTCACCATTTTATTTACTCTAGATATTGAATACCCGCGTCTAGGTAAATTTCTTCATTCGTTCGTATTTTACGATTGATGTTATTAAATACTTAAAACCCTACACAATATAAGAGTAGACTGGTTGATTAAATTTTAATCAAAAAAAACTTTTAATTTATGTAGATAGGTTTATTACTTACAATACGATATTTAGTTTAGTGGCTGAGATCATTAACGTCCCATCTTATAACTGTTAACAAACGACTTAATGTTAATTATTGTTCCCATTTCGATGTATGGTTATTAATAAATCGTCAATATTTTAGTCATGGCTGCAACACGCCAAGGAACAATCATAGTATTTTGCAATACTTTGTAGAACTTTACATTTCATTACACCTCTAAATTTACAGTAGAGGGAGAACGACAGTCAATTAAACCTCTTTAATAATTACAGTCGAAACTTCTTAATCGCAAATCGGATTATCGCGAAATCTTTTAATCGCGAAGTTAACCGCCATTTTGTTTTTTTTTCAAACGATAATATTAACAAAAACATCGTTCATTGACAAATCGCTTAATAGTACAATATCGGATATTCACAAACATTTTCGAGTCCTTAGTAAATCAACCATACAATTATATAAAATATCGTTTTATTGCGAAGCGTAAGAAATGAATATTTAATATAATGTACATATACTTTTAAAAATATATATTACCTGAAACACATTTATTAGTATGATATAATAGCTTTTATAACTATTCATAATGGTATTATAAATGGCCCAGTAATGTTGAACAAAGCAATTGAATATGCCAAATTGTTTAATGAAGGTATGTATTATAGCTCATAATGTAGTTGTAGATCAAGATAAAATGAGAGAATATAAAGATTATATAGAAGCTAATATGTTTCAACCTAATTTTGTTCAAACTACAATAGATGAATATTTATTATAATATATTTTATATGTAATAGATTTGTGTTTAAGAGAAAGTTAATATAAAAATTTCAATAGATGTTTATTTAAAAAACATCAATTATATCCTCTAGATCGTATCGGTGCATTCGACCAAAGTTTAACAGACCAAATATCTATGAATGTCTGAATATTTAACAAAAATGCTCCTTGAGAGGGGTTTACAGAGACGAAAACGTTAGGGTTAGAGTTTTAGGTCGGGGTTTTAGGTTAGGGTTAGGAGTAGATGCACACATTTTAATCGACAAATGCATTTTCGTATACATTTATTTGCTCTTTGGTCAATTGCAACTGAATCCCTCTAGATAAAGTAAAACAAATTTTTATTATCAATACATAAATTATATATAAAATATAGTATACAATATAGTATGAATTGTAATTGAGCACAACATATAAAAAATAAATTAATCATCCTTCACTCCTTTATTTTTGCATTCATAAGTTGTTATTCATAAAGATTTTCTTATCGTCAAGATCTATTTTTTTGAAATCAAATCAATTACTAAATTAAAGGATATAGAAATAAAAAGGAATTATAGATTACTAGTCTTCAAATGTGATTAGATTTATCGGGAACCGGTCAAGGACGCAGAAAAAAAGCAGCAGAATTGGTCAGAGCTGGTCAGATCAAGATTGGTCAGGAGGGTTAGAGCTAGGGTTAGTGTTTTAGGTCAGCGTTTTAGGTTCGGGTTAGGGTTAGGGTTAGATGCACATCAAATTCCTTCCCCATTTGAGATTTAATTCTAATATATTGATTATCTGAAATCTTGATCTGACCAGTTCTGACCAATTCTGCTGCTTTTTTTCTGCGACTTTGACCCCGATTCGATTTATCACTTCAAATAAACATATGGTAAAAAATGGATAAGTGAAACAGATTTACGTCTTAGGCACAACATTTTGGAAGTTAAACTATAATATATAAAAATATTTAATTATACAAAAATCATAATTTAAATGTATTATTAACTTATATAATAAATTGTAAAATGATATTGTTATAATTTTAAAAATTGTTTTGGGCGGTTTTGGACTATATGTCTTTATATATTTAATATTTTCTCTTTTTTTATCGTTTAATCGCGAAATATCGGTTAATCGCGATTTTTTAGGAAATTCAGGCCCAAAGCTTTGCAATTGAACGGTTTGACTGTAATAACAAACTAATATCTCACTATAGCAAGAGCAAATAAATATTAGCTCATTAATAAGTGTTAACTTCTACAGTTATCAAACAAAACTTCGGAACGATACTAAATAATGTTTATTTAAGTTATCAATACTGAAAGTAATATATCATAACTAATATTATACAAAAGTTTTCTGGCCCTAGTGGGTGTTTTGAAAGAAAGAATTAATTCCTGATTTTATTTTTATAATAAGAAGGAATATGCTCACCGGCCCGGCCCCATCGGGTTATGGGCCGGGCTCGAGCAGAATTTAATAAAATAATCGGGCCTCAGCATGTCTGACCCGAGGCCCGAGCCCGGCTTAAATTGAACCTAAGCAAACTAATATTTTATAAAATATAATTTAAACAGACTCAACTCGATATTAAATAATTATCTCAGTACAGCCTACATAATATGGCTTCCAATCTTTAGCCTTTTTCCACCGGAATTTTAAATATTCTTTTAGCATTTAAATATATTCAAAGTAGCTGTTAAAGCTTTAAAAATAGGTAAACTGTTAAATAAATTTATTTTTTAAATTTAAAGTTTAGTTTTAAATTAATAGCTGATCAAACTGTAGCGAGGGAAACGGGTTTTTTATTATAAATTTATCCTAGTTGTTAATTAAGAAAAATAGATTGCATATTATATTTTTTGATAAAATAATTTTTAAAATAGAAACATTTTAATAAAAAAAACGGATCGGGCTCGGGTCGGGTCAAAATTAAAAAAATATTTTGGGCTCGGGCTGGGGCCGGTCAGAGGAAATTTTATTATACATGGCTTTAGGTATAACTTGACGACCTTCTAAAAACCTTTCAAAGCTTTAATTATGACATTGAAAATGGTAGGTATATATATAATGTATAGTCATAGACTATTATATTTATACATATAAAGTGCTGCTAAAAACTTCCGCCATCTTGAATATTTATATAGTTACAGCAATGGATTGTATGGATCAACATTAATAATCCTCCCATTTTATCCATTATAGGAATTCTGATTTATTTAAAAAAAGCTTAATTGACGCTACAAAAGTGGATTTTATTTATGAATTATATTCTACATCCCGGCTCTAGTTGAGATGAAATTAAATGAATTTTACAATATATACACTTAAATAAATTAAAAATATAATTTTCTATTAGCAGTATTATTGTGACATTTATTTTTAAATTATGTTAACAGGTTCAGGACATGAGTGTTTGAACATAAGTAATACTCCAAGGAGAGGAATGAATATAAGTGCCTATTTTTTGCAAGGAGATGATAACGCGTGTGGTAGTATTTTTAGATCACCTGGAAGTTATGTAGCTGGTTTTAAATATCTTAATTACTCCCTCTATCATATTGAAAATGATACCCACAAAAACCCTCTAAAAATCAAGGGCAGTCATTCAGAAATAAACTCGGTAAGCTAAATGTGTGCAATTATAGGGGGGGGGGCAAAAATAAAATTTTGAAAAATTTTAGCCATTATCAAATTTTAAGGGATTTTCAGAATTTAGAGGAACCCCCCGGTAACCCCCAAATGTTTGCTATATGTATATGAATAATTATAGAATACATATTCGTGTTATTTAAATATTTTTTTGTGTGAAATGTATAACAATTGTTTTTTAGACAAATTTCTACCATTTTTTCAACATCATACTTATGAACGGATCTAATTATATAATTGAAGCGAATTTACATTTTGAAAACGAAACCGAAACGATTTTTAGATATTTTACATGTAAGATTCTATTTTATAAGATGGAGTTTTTGAAATACTGTCATTTTATTTTTGTATAAATTGTAACGCAAATTATGAAATACAGATAACGAAAACACAATAGAGCAAACTAAAGGTACAATTTTGAATTATAGAATGTCATGATTTTTCAGCATTTAAAGCTATTTTTATGGATTTATTTCAAAATGTTATATTAATTATAACATCCTCTAATATTTCCAAAAATAAATTCATAAAAATATTGTTTAAGAGGGTCAAAATCTTTTGAAATATCTAAATTTTAATTCTCTTATGCATGAAATTTTCCCTAAACTTTTGCCCATACTTTCCTTTTTTTACAAAATTAAATATTTAAATCAACAAAAAGGCTTTTCAAAATTTTCTTTTTTATAATGCAGAATGCTACATGAATGCTCCAACTTTAAAAGCAGAGTGGATTAATAATACCATTTTAATTAATATGGTAACCAAAAACAATATACCCCCAGAAAGGAGATTCCGAGTACATGTAATTGATAAGAAAACGAACAAAGAATTACCTAAAGATATAATGCCAGGGGTATATTTTGCCTACCTAATGATACTATCTATACTTATTTGACATACTTTTTCATTTTATTTCTCATCTATATGAAAAATATTGAGTAAAGGTGAGCAAGAAGATAGATTTTGTTAATTTTCCTCATTTGCTATTAGTTACTATATTGCTCCATCGAGGTGTCTATATCAAAGGTCAGATTTGTAAGAAACATTCTGCCCGAACCAGTCCAGGCCGAATTTTAGATCTAAGCTTCCCGCCTGGGCCCGACCAAACCTTTCTAAGTGTCCACCCGGTTATGCCCGAATTGTTAGAGCTGCCCGAACTGCACGGGCAGAAATTATGTTTTTTAAAAGTTTGAGCAGTAATCTTGTTATATTAAGTGAATAATCATCTATTTAAATTTCCGCTTTTTCTTGGATAATAACTAGGATTAACATATATTATACAATCAAATAAAAGAGTGACAGATCAAAGCGCGAATACAAAATATGACAATATTTAAACATATTCATGAGTTCGAGCCCGCCCGAAAATTTATATTTGCGACAATTGCCCGGCCTGTGGGTGTGGGCCAGGCGAGCAAGTTTGGTCAGCGGGCGGGGCTATTTCGGTCTTTGATCTATATTAGCCATTTCTGAGATTTCTAGTTATGATTATTTACAAGATTAATATATATCAGACCTTTGTATGTGGTTACGATCAAATTCAGGTGATGACAATAATTTTCATTATTTTGTTGGGGCAATTTTTGCATGGTAAAAATATTTTAAACATTAAAAGTTTTAATATAAATTAATTCGCTCTCATCATATTTAATTAAAGTCTTTAAAGTTGTAAATACCATAAAGGCTATGTCACTTTTGTAGAATTTCCGAATAGATTGAAAACCATTTTTCTCTTATAAATATTCTAACTAATATTTTATCACACAATTGGTAAACCAATTGAGTTGTGTTGTAGAAACGGCTGAGTCTTGTTAGGTCGACCTTTGGCCTTAGGAAATTTGGACTAGGGCGAGGTCAAAAAAATTAAAGCCAACAAGCGGTCATTAGCTAGTCTATATGCGAAAGCAAAATAAAAGTCTTTTACAAAAGCTTAACAGCCAATGAAACCCATACAAGTTTCCACGCAATTTTTAAAATTTGTAAGTAGGACAGGACAGGACGGACAGAAATAACGAGCAATTAAAAGCTAGACCATAAATTGCATAGCAATTAAAACTCTATTAATATTGCCCCCTCCCCTCAAATGGAACGCGCGTCTAAAGGGGTTGTATTACAATTTTCTTAAAAAGTATGCACTCAACGAGCCTGTTTTGTGTATGATACGTGTTCAAAATCTTTAGCCTATTAATCTTAAAAATCATTTATTTAATTTTTCCTTATTGTGTTAATATATTCACAATGTTTTAATTGCTTTACAACTTATGGGCTCGTATATTTATAGGAATGGATAAGCTTCCCCTTACATACTAAAGATTATCTAATAGAACTACGTGCTAGTACTGTGGACAAGTATAACAGAACATTTTATAGTGAAGCGAACTTTGTTCAATCATACCTTTATCTGAATGGAAATCATGGAACAGAATGAGACAAAAAAATTTATTCTTAAAAAACTTATTTGTAAAAATGTAACTTTTTATTTCAACTTTTCTTTGTTAAATTATAACTTTAATTTAATAAATTTCTCAAGCATGTAGGGTTTTAAAGGGGGCAAGGAGGCGTGTCAAATTTTATATTATAAAATTTCTAAAAAACGATTTGAACACTTTAAACTATAAATATTAAAAACAATGGCCAAATAACTTGGATGGTGTTATTTTCAAGCAACTACATCAGTGGTTTATTGAATAAATAAGTTAACTAGGACCGAACCATTAATACTGAGGTATCGATTATGAGTTCCATATTAATTAATTGTAATTATTTGACTTTTTGAATAGTAATTGGCAATTCATGCCAACTGTATATGTTTATTTTAACCTTTATAGGTGTTTTAATGAGATATTTAAAACCTAGAAAAAATCAAGTATTGATTGTTGAAATCATAACTTTAACAAAATTTACTATAGAAAACAACTAAGCAATTTTGTGTGCATGTTTTTACTAACAATTTTCACGAAGAAAAATTTGGTTTTTCAATTTAAAGATTGGCATAAATTGAGTTGCTATAAGATCTGCGCCAAACGACGCCATATATACAGATATCTCCTGATGTTAAGTAGGAAATGTGTAGAGTTGGCAATATATACAGGAATCAGAGTTTTTAATGGCTGTAACAATTTTCCAAGTTGAGGCAGTTTAACTTTTTCCAGAGGAGCAACACATTCCATTTGTTTCTCCAGCAAATTTTACAGCATTGCAATTAGGACACACAACGATCATAATGCCAATAAGAACATGGCGACGCAAACTTTTTTATAGCTTCTTATAAATGCGATAAAAGCAAGAATGCAATATATGCGATAAATTGTCAATATATAGGGAATAGCGTAATAATAAGTGTACTTGTTAAAAATTACCAAGGTCAACTTGTTTAAAAGTAAAAAACTAAAATGATGGATGATGTATTCCTAACATCTAAAAACTAAGAGGGAATAAACTAATGAGATATTAATGGGTGAGAGTGTGGGAAAATCAAGGCGATAGCGAGTGTTGGAAAAGGCGGGCTGCAGCACTTTCAATATGAGATGAGTTGCAAGAAAATGCAAGGCGGCTGAATGAGCTTAATTGTTGAGCATGTGTACATGGCTGCAGACTCTTTGATTCTTGTAGTCCGGCATATTCAATTGGTTGAGAACCATCTTTTATTGAAGCTGAAGAACGCGAGCGCGGTTACAGTGGGCAATTTTCAAGTCTGAGAGTACGACTTAGATTTTGAAGCTCGTGTAGGTAGGCCTATAGTCGATCTCTTGCGACGCATGTAGGATCTAAAGAAGATATACAAAGTATGCAATTATTACTTTCCGTGTTTCGAAGAAATTGAAATCTGAAAATGTTTTTGTACTTGTAATATGTATAACCTAGCTTCCAAAAATACGAAAAAACAACGAAACGTGAGAATGTTTGATCAAGAGCGCGTTGTTTTTATATTAAGAAAATGGTGTTCTCCTTGCAATCGAAATTATATATTTATCACAATCTTATATATTGTAAAAAAACGTCCATAGTTGACTAAAAAATTGAGACCCAAATGACAAATAAATAGTGGAAATTAAGGCAATAAGTAGAACCATAACGATACATAAATATAAAAACGTTCTATATCTCGTCCGCTAGATGGCCTTAGACACACACAAAACAGGGTTACAGCTGATGCAGGTCAATAATGGCATATATAAACCATCTAGGATGCTAGGGCAATGACCTGTCAAATTTAGAGGCAATCGGTCAAGAACTTTAGGAGTTATTAGCGCAAAAAAAACGCGCGTTACATTTTAATATATATATGTATATCTTTATTATCTGTATAATCCTACCAACATTTTCATAGGGATTTTAGATGTATTTATGTATTTTGAAGCTTTTAAAATTTGTCAAGTTGAGCATTACCTATAGGATCTTAGGCAGAGCTTGTCTAATTAGCTTAATATTTTTTGTGATTAATCAAACTATAAATCTTATATATTTTGTAAAATTTGATACATAGAGTGTAGGCCTAGAATAGTTAAATATTTTAAATTTTCTGTGGTTTTATTAAATTAAGGCTCGTTTATGGTTGTCCGTTGTCCGTCCGTTGTCCTCCCTATCTATTTGCATTGGGTATATTAGGTTATCGCTTTTTTAAATTAATGCATGAGAAAGAGGTGCCCCACCCCTCATCTCTATCTCCCTCGCTGTGTTATTTTTTAAATTAATGCATAAGAGGTGCCCCACCCCTCATCTCTATCTCCCTCGGTGTGTTATATATAAGATTTGTTAAATTATCTATTATATAATAAACATAGATAAAAGTTGTTTACTTTTAATGCTATGCAATTTAACTAGTTATATAATAAACATAAATAAAAGTTGTTTACTTTTAATTGCTATGCAATTTAACTAGTTTTTGTAATATAATAAACATAGATAAAAGTTGTTTACTTTTAATGCTATACAATTTAACTAGTTATATAATAAACATAAATAAAAGTTGTTTACTTTTTAATTGCTATGCAATTTAACTAGTTTTGGGGTTGGAATCCCGGAGTTTTTTTTGACTCTTATGATTGTTCTTGTTACTATCATTGATAATAAGAATTTTTAGCCGTCCGCTTGCTGCTGACCAATGAAAAAAATGACCATTGGCCAAAATGTGAATCGAAATTATTTTTTTCGTTTTTTTTGACTATTATGATTGTTCCTGTTTCTACCATTGCTATTATGACTTTTTAGCCGTCCGCTGGCTGCTGACCAATGTTATATAATAAACATAAATAAAAGTTGTTTACTTTTAATTGCTATGCAATTTAACTAGTTTTTGGGTTAGAATCCCGGAGTTTTTTTTGACTTTTACGATTGTTCTTGTTACTATCATTGATAATAAGACTTTTTGGCCGTCCGTTGGCTGCTGACCAATGAAAAAAATGACCATTGGCCAAAATGTGAATCCGAGTTTATTTTTTCGTTTTTTTTGACTATTATGATTGTTCCTGTTACTACCATTGCTATTATGACTTTTTGGCCGTCCGCTGGCTCCTGACCGATGGAAAAAATGACCATTGGCCAAAATGTGAATCGAAATTATTTTTTTCGTTTTTTTTTGACTATTATGATTGTTCCTGTTCCTACCATTGCTATTATGACTTTTTGGCCGTCCGCTGGCTGCTGACCAATGGAATAAAATGACCATTGGCCAAAATGTGTTTCGAAAACTTTTTTTTCGTTTTTTTTGACTATTATGAATTTATATCCACTTTTATTGTGTCCTGGCTGCTGACCAATGGAAAAAAATGACCATTGGCCAAAATGTGATTCGAAAATTTTTTTTTCGTTTTTTTTACTCTTGTGAATTTATATCCACTTTTACCGTGTGCGGGCTGCTGACCAATGGAAAAAAATGACCATTGGCCAAATGGAGCATCAAAATATTTTTTTCCGTTTTTTTGGCTATCATTGACTTATAGAGTATCTGTTGGTACTGACCAATAGAGAAAAAGTGACCATTGGCCAAATTTTTGATTTTTTTAATTAAAAATTGTTCAAATTCAACAAAAAATTTCTCCCAACAATTCTGCAAATTCTTAACATTGTGTTGTTTTATAATATAATGTTTGTTAGACCCATAATCACTAAAGGCCATAAAAACTAATGTAATACGCAACTAGATGCAAACACTAAATCTAACCCTAACCCTTGCCTATATTACATTTTGCCTTTATTACATTTTGCCTATAATGGAAAATTTGTATAAATAATTAATTAATCATTAGGCAATTAATACCCCCCTATAGGCATTCTCGCCCCTTCCCACCTTTCTCGCCCATAAATTGCATAGCAAATATGATACATTTATACGAAGTACAGATGAGTCGTCCCCCCTTCCCTTCCCCTCTTCCCTTCCCCTCTTCCCTTCCCTTCCCTTCTCCCCCTTCCCACGAGGGCCGAAGGCCCGAGTTTTTTTATATAGGCATCTACTTAATGTTTATAGATAAATTACATCTTTTAACCGATTTTTGTCTCGGTTTAAAAAGGACGTGTTCGATTAATGATTTTGATGCGACCTAAAATACAGGATCCCATTTTTGTAGTTAATTTTATTTTATAGAAATTGCACACATAAACACAATGATTTTAAATGATGATATATGGGGAATTCTTCAGAATCTTGATCTCATTTCTAGCAGCAAGATTTCCGCCATAAATTGTTATATAATTTAAAAGAGTTATGTCTTCTTATTTATCAAATTTTATCCCACAGTAATAGGGTTTGGTTTGGTTTCATGATTTTTTTTATTGTGATCGGATATGGGCATGTCTCAATTAATCTTCTTAGTTTTTAACTTTGTGCACTTGCCATTTCCATGGGACACGAGATCGTCCTCTTTCTCTCTTTATCGGTACCAGAGGTCAGATTTGTTTGGAATTTTCTGCCCGAACCCGGCCCAATTCAATTTTTTAACTTTATTGCCCGCCCGGGCCCGCCCGAACCCAGTGCCCGCTTAAATCGTTAAAGCTGTCCAAATTGCCTGGCCCGAAATATTAAACTTGCCTATTAGTCCCGAATTTATGAAATCCCAAACAGAGGTCAGATATGTTAAAATTTTTCTGCCCGTACCCGGACCGGAAATTTTTAACTTAATTGCCCGCCTGAACCCTTTTAAGTGTCCGCTATGCCATGCCCTAACCATTAGAGATGCCCGGCCTGATTAATAAAATTTTGAATCTAATTAAGAGTTCAGATCAAGCACGATATTTTATATAAGATTTAAAAATATAAAGCTTAAAAACCAATGGACAGGTTAAGCATTTGCACAAACTAGGAACGGACAAATCAAATCTCCTAAATTAATGCAAATAAAATTACCCAGAGTTTTTTTTAAATATTATATCATCGCTGGCAAACCCAATCATAAATTACCCAATTTTTATAATAAATAAAAATTATTTAAATTAGGATTATTTACTTTGCTATAAAATAAAATTTTATTTGAAGCAAATGGTTGTGAATTAACTATGTATTATATAAGAATCAAAAAGGCTGAACGAAATTTTATTTGTTAAAAAAGTTAATGAATTAGAATTAAGCATATATATGCGCATACATGGTGTGAAAATTGGCGTCTTTGTTTTACGTCTAGATGGCATACATGTGTATTGCGAACAATGAAATGGCTACATAAATATAAATAATTCAATCTTTTCCAATAAACGTAGCTAGGAATCTGAAAGAAATGGAGTGGGGCAAAGATTTAACATGGGGGGTGGCAGCCTTCGCAAACGCGATATACAATCTAATAAAAAGGTAACAAGATAATTTACTAGGATTTATGCCCAAATTGCCCGAATCTTATAAGCGTGGCCGCCCGGGCCCGCTCGAAAATTAAATTTTAAGACAGTTACCGGGGCCGGGCAGAGGGCCGGGCAGGGCATTTCTGGTCTCTGATCGGTACCTTCATGCCCAGTGCTTTTCAATTAACCAGTCGCCTCCCTTTTTAGTATGTGCCCATACCACCTTAAGTAAGTTTTGAGGAATAGGAGGAGCTGTTATGCTTCCACACTCTAACAAGAAGCGGTTATTGAAATTAGTTGTGAAAAGTTTGTGAATAACTTGCTGCTGGGCACGTTGATGGGAAAGAGCATCGAGGTCGCACAAATGCTAAAAGTAAGAAATGTTTGCATCGTCTGCCTACAAGAGACGAGGGAACCAAAGCTAAGAACAAGGTGATGGAAGTCAAGCTCAGACAGGTTAATGATAATGAAGATTGCAGATCAAGCCTCCTAACCGTTATGTGACCGTATGGTCCCTAAAGTGGGTGTATATAATCATAGATAAGCATTAGTAATATAAAAAATCCGATAAAAATCTCGATCTAGTTGGAAACTTTGAAAAATTGAGATCGAGACAAGAATTTCTACCTCGAGACGAGATATTATTTGCGAGATTTCAGCTTTTAAATTTATTTATAGATCATCATAATTATAATATAGTAAATTTATTTGTGCAACTTTGTTTTGTATTTAAATATAAATTAATATATAGGAACACTTTCGATATTAAGTAATTTACCACAACCAAGTAGCCGCGTATAAATTTTTATATGCCCTCTGAATAAAATATGAGTGGCCTCTAAGACATTTGAAGAAATTTTCAATACATTTAGTGCATATTTATATTCTTAGCATTAATATATTTTATAAAAACACAGACTCAAAATAAGTTTTGATGAAGTAGTAAATATTCCTATAACATTGTTGCGTTCATTGTCTTAATTGATTTAATTGACCACCAAGCATACCTCGAGGTATCACCACTATATATAATTGATTTGTTTATACCTCGCGGAGGCAACACTAAACTTAATTGATTTCAATTAGTATATGTGTATATAAAGGAATTTTATATACACCAGAACAGACTTTTTGTTCTCGCATACATTTTACTGTAAATGGATATTTAATAAAGTACTTATTACTTATCCTTGTGGTATTAAACTTGTGTAATTTAACCACCCCGAAATTGGTGACCCCGCATTTCGGGGGAGCCGTTTTTTTCCCTCCCCCAGAATACGCCCTTAAGCAACGGCGTCTTGGTTTTTTTTGTGTTAAAATTATGAAATTTAGATATTGGGCACTCCTTAGTCAATCTGGCAGCCAATACAAATATTGTAAAGACACGATCGAGCCGAACAACCAAACACGTCAACTTCTAAATATCGAAATCTGCGTGTCCGACTGCTATGCCTTCCTATCTGATTACTACTACGACAAAAAGACCTTGATGCCCTGCTACATCTCTACATAGACAACAACAAAGTCTGCCGAACGCCCAACCACTGCTGCCCAACCACTGCTCTTCGCATGGCCCTAATCGAAAAACCCATCTCAACATCAACACCACATGGCCTCTTGCAACGAGCAAAGACTACGTTCGACAAAAACAATAACACCTACTACCAACGTTCTCACCACCGCTTACCGGTTTAGTTGATGGACGATTGCGATTCCAATATAGATACCTCTGCCCGAGGCATGTAACTTATTAATATATTGGATAGCCACAACGACACACACACAACTCACACCTCGGCCACTTCACTAACAACCATGGTAGGCGGTAGAAAACTGGCTAGTATTACGATCATCCCTTACACATACTTTAAAACTGGCTAGTATTACGAACATCCCTTACACATACTTTACCAATTAAGAAATTTTTCAATTTTATATAACGCTCCACTTCTACGAAGGAGACTATTTGTTGCGTTCATTGTCTTAATTGATTTAATTGACCACCAAGCATACCTCGAGGTATCACCACTATATATAATTGATTTGTTTATACCTCGCGGAGGCAACACTAAACTTAATTGATTTCAATTAGTATATGTGTATATAAAGGAATTTTATATACACCAGAACAGACTTTTTGTTCTCGCATACATTTTACTGTAAATGGATATTTAATAAAGTACTTATTACTTATCCTTGTGGTATTTTTTATCCCTAAAACATCTTCAAATTTCGTAAAAATTACATCATCCCCTTCGGTGGCTAATTAATCAAGATAATATGAATTTGGCTACAAAGGCTAAAGATTATTAGATGACACCAGCGCCTTCTCTGCCAGCCGAACCATTGCTTTCAAATGCATTATATTATATGAGACTACCAGGAGTTTGTTAAGCCTGAACTCATGGTACACCTCTGAAGTTTTCAAGTCATAACTCACATTATGCGATTGTTTTGCCATTTGCATTACCTTTCACATTATAAAGATAGGGTTGACAAGTGAATTCTAATCCACGAAATTTTCTGTGCGATTTTGCACTCTTGACTTTTATCTAAATAAATACCAAGTTTAGCTATGGTTGAAGAAAGCCAACTTGTTTTTAAAATATTGTTAAAAAGACGCATGAATACCTTTCCATCTTCGATTCAATGCCTTAATTTTTTTTTAAGAATTGACATGCATTATAGAAAAGTATTAAATATAAAGTGGAATTAATAAAAAGATACACGAACGAAAATATTTATAAAAAAAATGATTAAAAGACATTATCCGTTTCTTCATCTTCTTTAAAAATGGGCATTGAATACATCTTCTTTATCAGTTATTTGGTCCCACAGTCGTGGGGTTTGTTTTGATGAGTTTCTTTCATCTTGACCGGGTGAGTGCCATATCTTAACTAATCTCTTTTGTTTTCGTTACTTTGTCGACTTGCCCTTTCCACGTGACACGGGGGCGTCCTCTTCCTCTCTTGCCCGGTACCTCCATGTCCAGTACTTTTTGATTTACGTTATTCGTGTCTATTCTTAGTATATGCCCATACCACCTTAGCCAATTTTCGTTAATCATGTCCGCCATATGTTTAATACCCATTTTTGTCATGAGAAATTCATTCGTCATATGGTCGAGCTTAGGATACCCCAAGCTCCACCGTATCATTCTCATCTCTGTGGCTTGTAAAAGCTTTCCTTCCGTGCTGTTTAATGCCCATGTTTCACTTCCATAGAGTATTACCGGTCTTACGATGAATTTGTAAGCTTTGCTCTTCAACCAGATTGGCATTTTCTTGTCGCACATTACACCGGATATACTTTGCCATTTAAGCCATCCTTTTTGGATGCGGGCATTGACTTCCGTTGCGCAACCTCCCTCTTAATGTAGCATCGAGCCGAGGTATGTAAACCTGTCTACTTTTGGGTACTTTAGAGGGTCATCCAGCGATGGGCTGCTTGTACCGTTCATTTCCATGAATACCGTTTTTCGATCGTTGACCTTTAACCCATATCCAGCTGAGCGCTTTGACCACTTTTCGGTTTCTTCGAATACTGGCTCCCTTGTTTCCTCGCATAGAACTATATCATCGGCATAAAGCTTGCACAATGGCGATGGCTTCTGAATGTCCCTCGTTATCGTGTCTATAATTAAATTAAATAAAAAGGCATTTAAAGCAGATCCTTGATGTAATCCAATTTTAACCCGAAAAGATTTAGAGTCTCCAACTGTCGTCCTAACGCAAGAGTTTGGGGCTTCATAAATATTTTTCATAAGCCGTATATATGCGTCAGGGATATTTTGTTTTCTCATGCACCACCATATTAAATCGCGGGGGACCGTGTCATAAGCTTTCTCCAAGTCGATAAAGACCATAGGTAGGTCTTTCCTCTTCACCATACTTATCCATCATTTGTCTTAGTGCGATGGGTCGATAGTGGATTTGCCGGCCACAAATCCGAATTGATTAGCCGATATTTCCACCTCGTTTTTCAGCCTTTTTACTATAATCCTTTTCATAAGCTTCAAGGAGTGGCAAGTTAGCTTGATACCTCTGTAATTTCCACAGTCTTGAGGGTCTCCTTTGCCTTTAAGTAAGGGTATAATCGTGCTTCCTCTCCATTGATTAGGAATTCGCTCTTCTACCAATATCTTGTTAAGGAGGTTTGTCATGTTGGTGACTCCTTCTTCACGGCATCCGAGCAATGCTTCCATAGGTATTCCATCTGGGCTATTTGCTTTTCCTTTTTGCATCTTGTTCATTTGTGTCCTAACTTCATCCTCCTGAAAGAGTTCGACCTTACTTATATTCCGCTCAATTTCGGGAAGGGTCCTTGTCATTTGCAATATTCATAAGGTTCTTAAAATATCCTTTCCACCTTTCCATCACTTTCTCCGGCTTGAATAAGGTTTGACCCTTCTCGTCTTTGACTATTTTAAGAACTCCGACATCGCGGCTTTTCTTCTCCCTTATCTTGGCCAATTTGTACATAAGCCTATCGCCCCCTTTATGATCCAGTTTGTTTGCCATCTCGGTGTAGGCGGCATTCTTCGCTATTGCAACGGCCTTTTTTGCGGCCCTCTGTGCGTCCCTATACTCTTGATAATCCTCCGACTTGTTTGATTTATGCCACCGTCTAATTCTTCTTTCTTTCGATGAAATTCCTAACCGATTGATCCCACCACCATAGTTTCCTATTCATAGCTTTGCTTCCTTTGGTCTGTCCTAGAACACGAATCGCTGTATCCTTTATGTCCTTAGATGGCGTCTCCCAATCGTCGTCTACGTCCCTTTGCAACTTCCTTGCACCCAAGAGTGAGGAGGCTTTTTGATAATATTTTGCGTTTGTCGACGTATCCTTTAGCCTTTCATATCGAATTCGAGGCTCATAGACCTTTCTTCTTTCGGGAAATTCTCTTCTGTCAAGATTCATAACAAGGGGACGATGTTGCCTGGCGATTTCTTCTCCCGGTATTACTTTGCAATCCTTGATACTCCATACGTCCTTTCGCCGTATAAGCAAATAGTCAATTTGACTAAGATGCTTCCCACTTCTATAGGTCACAATATTCTTCGCGTTTTTGAAAATATGTTTTAACGATCGCCATGTCATATGCTTGGGATATTTGGAGAAGTTTTTCCTCTTCTTTGTTCTTCAGACCATGCTCATAGCCTCCATGATTGCGACCCGAGGCGATCTTTTCCTACGTGAGCGTTGAAATCGGCCCCAATAATTAGCCTTTTTCCTGTCGGATTCCTTGTATTTCTTTTTCCAATGAATCAATGTATATGCCTTTCTCTGATTCCATATACCCAATTTGGGGAGCATACGCGCACATAACAGTTAGGAGGCGCCCTTGATCTGCAATCTTCACCCACATTAGCCTGTCGGAACAACGCTTGACTTCCACCACCTCATCCTTGAACGATTCGCTTAGAACAATACCGACCCCGTTTCTACGATTTGGTGACCCATTGTAGAAAAGCTTGTATCCTTCTCCTAACTCCCGGGCTTTCGTTCCGTTCCACCTCGTCTCTTGTAGGCAAGCGATGTGTACCTTTCTTCTTTTCAGCATATGTGCGACTTCGATGCTATTCCCCGTCAACGTTCCCACATTCCAGCACGTTATTCGCATTCTTTCAACAACTAATTCCTTAACCGCCTTCGTTGTGAGTTGGGCCGTAACCCTAGTGTATTTTTCACATTGCACGGGCGGGGTATGCAGTGCGCGTCGTTTGTGGAGGACGCCCTAGCCTTTTCTTGTAAAATCTTGCTTAAAACTATCATAGTTTTGGAGTTGGTTTTTATAGCCGGTTTCCGACCTGACGCCAACCCTCCACTTTTTGCACACGGACTTGGGACCATCGTAGGTAGTGTTGGGCATTGAATACATTATGGAATAAAAATAGGATTTAGCGATCGCAATGGCGATTGAATGTCTTAATAAAAAATTTAATATTTTTGAAGGTTCTTTACAAAATAAAAATTAAAGAGCTCTTCTTAAACGTCCTTGAGCACGACGAAACGATAGGAATAAAAATGGAGGTTTCTGATAAAGCTGAATATTTTACAGATTTGCGATGCTCTACCGATCCTAGGAGGTCATGAGTATCGTTGGAGGGTGCAAACAGGTTAATACAGGTGTAGTCCCATTTTAAAAAAAGGCTACTAGGTGATTTAAAATATTTTTGGCGATAAATGATGAATCTAACACTGCGCCGTCTGAAAATGAACGGATTGACTTTTGAGGACCCAAATTCTAAACATTTGATAAATTTTGTAGAATTATTTTGCAAGCTTATCTATATTTATATTAGTGAGAGGTCTTCTAAGGTTGCATTTGCAAAATTTGCCGAACACGACCCAAGAGCATTAAAAAATTTCCACCCCTTTTACTTAAGTGAGTAAGACGGGATTTAATAGAGTCTGTTTGAATAGGACTCTAGCATAGGGGATGAGTCGAAGGATCAAATTTTAATTAAATTTTTTAGTTATTTTGCCAGGTGATATCTAGCTCTTAGGTTTGGCTACAACCTCGGACCCAAAAATTTGAATGTCGCTTAGGAATTCCCAACCCACGACCGTGAAGGACTTATCGGACTCTTTGAATCCTCACTCGCATACCCCAGGGAACACTACCTACGACGGTCCCAAGTCCGTATGCAAAATGTGGAGGGTTGGCGTCAGATCGGAAACCGGCTATAAAAACCAACTCCAAAATCATAGAAATTTCAAACAAAACTTCACAAGAGAAAGTTAGGGCGTCCTCTACAAACGACGCGCACTGCATACCCCGCCCGTGCAATTTGAACGAAGGCGTTTAAGAAAATTAGTTGTGTAAAGAATGCGAATGGTGTTGGAATGTGGGAACGCTGACGGGAAAGACTATCTTGGTCGCACAAATGCTAAAAAGAAGAAAGGTACATATCGCCTGACTATAAGAGACTAGGTGGAACGGAACCAAAGCTCGGGTGTTAGGAGAAAGATACAAACTATTCTACAGTGGGTCACCAAATCGTAGAAACGGAGTCGGTATCATTCTAAGCGAATCGTTGAAGGACAAGGTGGTGGAAGTTAAGCATTGTACAGACAGGCTAAACTGGGTGAAAATCGCAGACTAAGAACCTCCTAACCGTTATGTGCGCGCTTGTTCCCCAAATTGGGTCTATGGAATCGATTCATTGGAAAAGGAAGTACAAGAAATAGGACAGGAAGAAAAGTTAATTATTGGGGCCGATCGCCGCCCGGTATGAATGCAATCGTGATAATTGTAAAATACTTCATCTTAGGCATGGTCTGGTGAACTAAATAGGGAAAAATCTCTCCAAGTATCCCAAGCATACGACATGGCGATCGTTAACACATATTTTCAATAACGCGTACATATTGTGACTAGTGATGTTAAAACGCTCGAGATGGTTGTGCTAGTATTGTACTAAACCTGGTAATAGGCACCTATCTCCTACATTACCATCAGATGCTGCTAACGCGGTTACTAGCACTGGCAGATCAAAATTGCTATGGCTGCTGGTTAAATGAGATAATCTCTAACCGAGCATTTAGCAGAGTTGCTTGATATAAACCGTGGTATCGAGCAGGGTTGTTTGAAAATAAACATGATTTTTAGCAATAGCCTATTAGTATAGTTGGCAGCAATCAATTTATATATTAATCCAAAAATGGTGATAAAAAAATTGAAAATAATAATGAAGTAAGAACTTTGTCCCCCCCCTCCATTTTTTTGTCCCGTTGGTTTGCCCCCCCCCCCTTTTTACCCTCTTTTTTAAGCGGGGGGGGGGGGGGAGAGTGGGGCGCCCCCTATTTTGATTTATTGACTTTTTTGGCTGTTAAGAAAGAGGGTAAGGGGGAGCCCTCGGGTAAGAAAGGGGGTAAAAAAGGGGGGGGGGCAAAACAACGGGACATGAAAATCTAAAGGATTTTAAAAAGGTGGTCTTTTCTTGTTTGGGACATTTGTTATGACACACTTTAATGGACCTCAATAAAGATTTTATTCTAAATCCCATGAGATCTCATTTACAGCACACTAGATGTGGGACGACTATGACATTCCTTTTAACTTTTATGTGCAATTTAGATTAGTAAAAAAGATTTTGATATAAGTTAAAATAACTATCTGGTAGCCGATGCACGGCTAAAGTTTATAACAATTAAAAATTTTAATCATGAAAAATGTGTTTATACCTTCATAATATTATGACTTTTGTATAAGTTATGTTAGGCCATTATAAACGCGCCTTTCAAATTAATAAAATTGATTCATTTACGAAAAACACCTTTAAAAGGTATACATGCTTTGACGAACTTGAACTTTACCCAAGCAATTCCGGAGAAACTAAACAACATTTTCCGTTAATTTTAGCTTGCTAAAAGACTTTAAATGTTGTAAATTAAAGGATGAGTAACAAAAACAAAATATAATTAAAACTATACACCCCTTACTATTCCCTTTGGCCCCTCATATATTTTGTTCATAGCATGATATGATTTTGTAATTGAAGTTCTCCACGAAATATCGTAGAGGCACGCCCTACGATTATAAATGTATATAATACTCCATTCACAATATAACTTTATTTTAATTTTTCCCCCATTCATTTTTAGTCACCATGTCTTTCTCATTAATGGTATCCATTTTCATTCTATCCACCGTAGGCTGCATTGATTATGGTAATGTATTGAATATTTTATATGAAATACTAATTTTCAATTCATATTTAATTCACAATTTTATTTACTCTAGATAGTGAATACCCGTGTCTAAGTAAATTTCTTTATTCGCTCGTATTTTACGATTGCTGTTATTAATACTTAAAACCTACACAACATAAAATTACACTGGTTTATTAGTTATTAGCAAAAAAGAACTTTCAATTTATGTAGCTGGATTTATTATTTACAATACGATATTTAGTGTTAGTGTTTAAGATGAACAACGTCCCATTTTATAACTGTTAATAAACGACTTGACGTTTAATATTTTCCCCATTTCCATGTAATGATTATTTATATTTTATCAATTTTTTAGTCATTTATAGCTGCAAGTTCAGACCGAGTCAGTTATCTTGCAACTTCAGCACGCCCAGCAACAATTATAACATTTCGCGATACTATGTAGAACTGCACATTTTCAATCAATATTGCATTACCGAATGTGACATTAAATCCTTATATTTTACGGTGGTGAGAACGACTGTCAATTAAACTTCTTTGATAATTATTAAAAACAAACCAATTTTTAGAGAAAAAGCAAATAGTTATAAGAAGCTCTTTACTTAATAAATGTTAACTTCTACAGGTGTCAGAACCGTATAATTTGGGTTTATCTGATTTAAGACCAAACCTCACCATCCTGGTTAAGGTATGCCCCGTATTTCAAAATGGAAGTGTGCTTACGAACCATTGTGTGCACCTATATAAAACGCTTGAAGGTAAACTCAATAATTTAAACAATTTTCCTTTCTATACTTTTGCAAACTTTATTATAAGCTGCCTTGATACCTCGCAATTATATATACAATTACTTTCAGTCTTAAACATATATTACATTGCTAGAATATTATAAATCAAATTTGGAATTTATTTATACGGGTGGTTGGAAAATAATTTAGCTATTTAAATTAATTGTAATAAATAGGTACAGAACATAAATAAAATAAAGGCATTATAATGTTGAATATAAAATATGGCAGAAACAGACCTCAAATTTTAGGTTAATTTATAAGTTATACACGATAATATGTTCGAGGAACGATGCAAAATAATCTTTATTTAAGTTATCAATAGTGTTGAAAGTAACATATGATAGTGCTTAAAATAACCAAAACATAACTGATGTTATACAAAAGTTTTTCTGACCATAGTGTCTAAGAAAATCAATTTTTGATTTTTTCCCTAGAAACGTATATCAATTTTTAAATAAAGATAAAATATACTAACCGGCCCAGCCCTATCGGATTTTGGGCCGGGCTCGGGCAGAATTTAATAAATAATCGGGCCTCGGGGGAGGGCCCAACCCGAGGCCCGGCCCAAACCCTAAGCAAATTTTATAAAATATAGTCTAAATAAACTCAACTCGGTACTAAACAATTATCCTTACATCCTAGGCCTAAATAATATAGCTTCCAAACTTGGGCCTTTTTCCCCTGTTTATGATAACTAGAGCCCTGCAAAATGAATTTTTTTCTGCATGAGCCCGGCCCGCGCCCGACGTCACAGTCTTTATTTTGCCCCAGCCCGGCCCGAGCCCCAACGACTTTTTTTACATTGGCCCGACCCGAGCCCGAGCCCGACCCTATTAAAAATTTTTGAAAATTATTTCACCATATAAAAAATACATAATGCATCAATTGTTATTACTCGTAATTTACAACTGGGATAAGTTTGAAATAAAATTTCATTTTCACTCGCTACAATTTATTTAGCTAATAATTTAAAACTGGATATCTAACTTCATAAAATATATTTTATCTAACAGTTCCAAATAAAAAACTTTTTAAAATATTTCCTTATTTTATTTCTAAAGTAACAGCTATAAAAAAATATTTAATTACTAGAATACGATTAGCAGCTTAGATCAAAATATTATAATAGACAGGGGAAAAAAGCTGAAGCTTGGAAGCTATATATTTAATATCGAGTTGAGTTAGTTTGAATCATATTTTATAAAAGATTAGTTTGCTTAGTAAATTCGGGCAGGGCTCGGGCAACGGGTCGGGCCGACCCATTGAAAAAAAACGTAAATACAATTTTTAGCAGTATTATTGAGACTATATTTTTAAATTAGCTTAACAGGTTCCGGATATGAGTGTTTGAATATAAGTAGTACTTCAAGCAGAGGAATGGATATAAACGTCTTTTGTTTGCCAAGAGAAAACGACACGCATTCTATTATTTATTGGTCACCGAAAGGTTATATATCTGGCTTATTACAATATCTTAATTACTCCATCTATCATATTGAAAATGATACCCACAAGAACCTTCAAAAAATAAATGGCAGCGATTTAGAAATAAACTCGGTAAGCTAAATATTGCATGGGCGTACCCAGGTTTGCAATTAAAGGAGGGGGGCAAAAATAAAATTTTAGGCAATAAAAGTCATTATTAAATTTTTAGGATTTTTGGAATTTAGAGGAAGGCAGCCGCCCTCCCTGCCACCTCTTGGTTACGCCCATAAATGTTTGCTAATATTATGTATATGAATATCTTATAATAAATAAATTATTCAAGCTATCTAAACTAAATATCTCTTCTTGTGAAGTGTATAACAATTTTGTAGGCCACGCATTTAAACTTTGTTTATTTAGACGAAGGATTACCAAATTATCCATACCAATCTTATACACGGATCTAATTATATAGTTGAAGCGAATTTCCAGTTTGAAAACAAAACCGAAACAATTTATAGATATTTTACATGTAAGAACCTATTTTATAATACAGAGTTTTTTAGACACTGTTTTTTAAATATATGCATTTTAAGGCATTTTATTTTTGTATTTATTTTATCGCTAATTATGAAATCAGATGATGAAAACAGAGTAGCGGAAACTACAGGTACAATTTTGAATAAGCTTATTTTTTATGGATTTATTTCAAAATCTTATATTAATTTTACTATTTTTAACATCCTATAATATTTCCACGAATAAATTCATAAAAAAATTGTTTACGAGGGTCAAAATCTTTCGAAATATTTGAAGTTTAGATCTCTAAAGCATCAAATTTTCCTTAAACATTTTGCCCATAATTGCCCTCTTTTATAAAATTAAAAATTTATCTTAAAAGTAAAAAAAGCCTTTTCCCTCAAAAGGACAAAAATGCCTTTAATTTTCTTTTTTCTAATGCAGAAAGCTACATGAACGCTCCAACTTTACAAGCAGAGTGGATTTATAATGCCATTTTTATTAGTATTTTAACCAAAAAAAAAATACCCCTAGAAAGGAGATTCCGATTATTTGTAACTGATAAGAAAACGAACAAAGAAATCCTTAAAGATATAATGCCAGGGGTATATTTTGCCTACCTAATGATACTATTACTATCTATACTTATTTTACATACTTTTCATTTTATTTCTCATCTATATGAAAAACATTGAGTAAAGGTGAGCAAGAAGATTTCGTTAATTTTCCTTATTTGCTATTAGTTTCTTTATTGCTCCATCGAGGTGTCTCTATCAAAGGTCAGATTTGTTAGAAACATTCTGGCCGAACCAGTCCAGGTCGAATTTTGTATCTAAGCTTCCTGCCTGGGCCCGCCTAAACCCTTCTAAGTGTCCACTCGATTATGCCCGAATTGTTAGAGCTGCCCGAACTGCCCGGCCAGAAATTATGTTTTTTAAAAGTTTGAGCAGTAATTTTGTTATATTAAGTAAAAAATCATCTATTTAAATTTCCGCTTTTACTTGAATAATAACTAGGATTAACATATATTATACAATCAAATAAAAGAGTGACAGATCAAAACGCGAATACAAAATATGATAATATTTAAACATATTAATGAGTTCGAGCCTCCTCCAAATTAATATTGCCCGGCCTGTCGGGCCAGGTGGGCAGAGGGCCGGCCTATTCTGGTCTCTGATCTTTGTTAGCCATTTCTAATATGAGATTTATAGTTTTATGGGTATATACAGGATTAACATGTTCCACACCTTTCTATGTGGTTACAATAAAATCTAGATGATGAGAATAAATTGCAATATTTTGTTGGGACTACTGCTTTTAATAAGATTTCCATGGTTTGGGAAAATATTGTACATCCTCTCCAAAAAAACTTTAAACATAAATAGTTTTATTATAATGGCTTTTTTAAATTAATTAGTTCTTATCTAATTTAATTAGAATCTTTAAAGTTGTAAATACCATATCGGTTTTGTCACTTTTGTGGAATTTAAGAATGAATTAAAAATTGTTTTTTTTGTAAATATTCTAACTAATTATTTATTACACAATTGGTAAACAGATTGAGTAGTGTTGTAAAGGCTAAGTCTTGTTTGGTCCACCTTTGGCCTTAAGAGATTTGGGCTCGGGCGAAGTCAAAAAAATTAAAGCCAACATGCGGTCATTAACTAGTCTATATGCGAAAGTAAAATAAAAGACTTATACAAAAGCTTAACAGCCAATAAAATCCCGTATAAGTTTTCACATAAATTTAAAAAGTATTATAAACAAGACGGTAATCAACGAGAAATGAGTCCATAAATTGCATAGTAAAAAACTCTATTAATATTGCCCCTTCCCCACTCGAATGGAGCGCGCGTCTAAAGGGAGTTGCCCCTATATATAACAAGTAATAAATAATATAACTAGACCATTGCCATTGATTTTCTGCAATTGTTGAAAATCAGGTCGAAAATATTAGTCCGGCGCTTTTTAAATATATAATTGTTTCCCAAAAGTTAATTAAAATTTTCTTAAAAATTATGCAATCAACGAACTTGTCCTGTGTATGATTCGTGTAAAATCTTTAGCCTCTTATAATTATAATTTATTTAATTTTTCCTTATTGTGTTGGTATATTTACAATGTTTATATTAGGAAGGCATAAGCTTCCCCCTGGACTGTACTAAAGATTACCTAATAGAACTACGTGCGAGTAATGTGGTCAATGGTACTGTAACGTATGATAAAAGGAAAAACTTTGTTCAATCATACCTTTATCTGAATGGAAATCAAGGAACAGAATTTAACTAAAAATTTTATTCTTAAAAAATTTTACTTAGTAAAATGTAACTTTTTATTTCACCTTTTCTTTGTTTAATTATAACTTTAATTTTATTAATATTTAATAAATTTCTCAAGCATATAGGGTCTTAAAGAGGGCAAGGAGGCGTGCCAAATTTTTATATTATAAAATCTCTTATAAACGATTTGAACACTTTAAACTACAAATATTAAATTTAATGGGTATAAATATCTTAGATGGTGTTCTTTTCGAGCAAATACATCGTTTTTTTCGAGCAAATACATCTGTGGTTTCTTGACTAAACAAGCAAACTAGGAACGACCATTAATATTGAGGTATCAATTATGAGTTCTATATTAATTAAATTGTAATAATTATTTGACTTTTTTACCCATTTAGGACTATCGTCGTATTTATCATATGCAAATAGACCATTTTTAGTCTACAAATTTATACACTTATAGGCTTTTTCACTTATAGGCATTTTGATAATATGAAACATAGTTTTAATTAAGGCTAAGTGTGTTCTACCTTCATAGTGAATCATTTTTATTGTGTTAGCATTTTTAAATGACTTCTATATCCCGTAAAAGTATTTTTGAAAATCCGAAAAAACAGGACCCTTTGTAAGTATTTGTTAATAAACTTCCTTATATTTATCACAAATCTTAGTTTCTTTAACATCATATATATTTTATATAATATTAATTGTATTTTCATATTTATATATGTTCTTAAATATTAGTGTCGTATATATAATACTATGGGCCCCTAAGTACAGAAGAAGTGCTTACACTTTTAGAATCGAATAGTAGTTTAATGAGCAATGTTCAAGCCGTTGATTTAGCCCTTCTTCCACCTGTTGATGGTTATGATACAGATTGTGATTGTAGTATTATTATTGTAATGTATTGTACCGCGATATATACAAGAACATGTGATTTAATTTGAATAATAAACTAAACTCTAAAACACAACAAATGGCAACGAGGATGGGATTAGAAATGCACCCCAGATGATATGAAGAATTTAGACTTATCAAAAATTACTCTCCGGGAATATTCGTCTGGGACATAGAAGACTATCTTGAAAATATGAATTATATCATAAAGGTTAAAGGTATAAATGCTTCAAACGATATGTTACAACAAATATATAAAAATCTGTTACTTGCATATTTTGGGATTAATAATATTAAAGAAATTAAAAATTATATATACACTAAAATCCTGGACACATCTACATGGGAGGAAATTCACAAGGCTTGTTTAGCCATATTTAAACCAATGGAGTCAGAATTTACTTCCAGGTCAAAATTCATTCAAATTAAACGTTTAGAAGGAGAAACAATAATGTTATTTGCTCAAAGATTAAAAGAATTGGCTAGAATATCCAACTTTAAAGTAGATATAGACGAAAGGATCAGAGATCAATTCATTGCAGGGTGTCATGTAACAAAGTCAGATGTTGAATTACGTACGCACTTTCCCAATACAATAAATTCAGATGGAACAATATAACTTTTAGACAAGTCTTTGATTTAGCAATGACATTAGAAAAAACAGAGCAAGAGATAAATTATGGTATTAATAAAGTACAAAATAACTATACGAGAGGTTTTTATAAGAATCAGACAAGACTTAATAGCAGCAACAGTTGTTACCGCTGCGGGAGGTCCCACTTATATGCAAATTGTCCAGCAATCTATGCCATATGTGATAAATGCAAGAAAATAGGACATTTTGCAAGGGCTTGTAAAGGTAAACCTATTTATAATATTCAGGGTGGAAATGGATATAGAAGTTCAGAAGACAATTCAATTAATTAAGTTAGAAGAGTAGGGGTTAATAGAGCTACTAAATGGCACGTTTGAATGATATTCCATATTGTCTTGAATATGATACCGGAGCACAGGTATCAAATATTAATAAGAAGATATGGAACCAAGTGGGCAGTCCCAAGTTAAGACAAACTAATAACCTAACCGCGTATGGTTAAAAGACGCTAGATGTTATGGGGGAAGTGATTATTAAAGTAAAAGTTGGAGAAAAGGTTAAGAATTTACCTGCAATTGTCACTAAAAGCATGGATGTACCGTTGTTTGGGTTTCCTTGGATTTTAGAATTCGGCTTGGAGATTTCGAAATGTGTAAGGATTAACAAAGTCTACAAGGAGGTCAACACAATTCGTAGCAGATTAAATAATTTAATTAAAAAATTTTCAGAAAATTTGGATAACAGGCACGGAGAAATCAATAGCAATCCAGTTCATCTAAATGTAAAAACAGATGCATCAGGTAAAATAATTCCTGCCCGTCGTGTTTCTTTCCCTTAAGACAACCGATTGAGATGGAGCTTGAAAGATTGGTTGCGACTAAATAATTGAAAAAGTGGACCCTACTAAAACTACAATTGAATTGGCTATATACCAACTGTATATGTGAGAAAAAACAATGATTGTATTAGAAATTGTGGAGATTGCAAAAATACCTTAAATGAGCAAGGAAATGCACATCACAAAAAAATGAATTCATTTCTGATCAAAATTAACAAATGGAATTTCAAAATGATCAAATTTCTAAGTCAGACCAAAATGGCGGAGATGACGGGTTCTCTAATAGGGAAACCATAAATACAACAAAAAAAGATGATGATGAACGAAAATTGTTCATTGGCGGGATTAGCTGGAAAACTACAGAAAATAATCTTAAAACACCTCACCAAATTTGGTAACGTAATTGATGCTAATATTAAGACGGATCCTCACACAGGGAATTCACGAGGATTTGGCTTTGTTTTATTTGAAACCGTTAAAGCTGTTGAAAATTTAATTGCATCTGAGCCTCATGTTATTAATGGTAAACAAATTGATCCTAAAAGAGCTAAAAGTAGACATGGTAAGGAGCTTTTACGCACCACCACAGAAGATGAGATAAAAGCTATTTTTGATATATATGGCAATATTGAAAAAACTGAGCAGCCTTTTGATAAAGTAAAGAATCAAAAAAGAAAATGTTGCTTTCTTGCATATGATAATCCAGAAATTGTGCAGGAAAACGGTAAGAACTCTAAAATGGTCATCAAAGGCAAAGAATGGGATGAAAAAATGGCTACACCATCCAGCAAAGCACCTCAACAAGCCAGTCAAATGAATTACAACCAAGCCAATGCTGGTTGGAATCAAAACTCTTCCTACCATCAAGGTTATGGTGGCAATAATTACGTCACTATCAATATTCGGGCGATATACGAGTTCAAGACCCATTTATTGTGGAAGAGGAGGGTGAAGAAAACGTTAGAAACGCAGGGCACCGCTTAGATTAATCGAGGAAATGTAATGTCTGTCAACAAAAGGGGGACAAATGTAGTATTATTATTGTAATGTATTGTATTGCGATATATATACAAGAACATGTGATTTAATTTGAATAATAAACTAAACTCTAAAACACAACAATGATGAAATTTCAGAAGATGAAACGTTTTTATTGATGATTCTCATAAATTAGGACCTGGTGTATTATCTAGGAAAGCTGAGGTTATTATAACAAACATAGAAAATGAAGTCACACATTTACATACTGGAATGTTGTTACCAACTACAACCAATTTGTCATCCATATAAAAAGAAAACCCTTAGAATGGGTTTCAATTAAACTTTACCAGAATCAAAAAAACATGCAAAATACAAAATGTACAAGAGAATGCTCCTTATATACTAAATGAAATACTAAAAACATCTCTATTGCAAGTTTTTCAACTGTTTTGGGATCTTGATTTAATAGAGCTTATATGCAGGGAAAGTCAAAAATATGCCAAATATAAATATGGTGATGAAATATTTAACGTTTCTTGTGACGAAATGTACAAAACTTGAAGTCTTACTAGTATCTGGCTATTGTAAACTACCTAAAAAACGCCTGTATTGGGAAACTCAGGCCGATGTTAACAACATTGCAATCGCTAATTGTATTTCAAGAGATAGATTTCAAATGATTTTTAAATATCTACATTTTTCTGATAACACTAGCAACCTAAAAATTGGAAGCTTGAATATACCAACAAAAATTTTGAAAAATTCATTATGCCTAACCCCACCATATATTCTTTAGATGAAGCCATGGAGCCATATTATGGTAGATTCTATTTAAAACAATTTATACGTGGTAGGCCCATAAGATTTAGGTTTATTTGGTGCTTGAACAAGCCCAATGGCTATTGCTGCCGTTTTAAACTATATGAAGGGAGCGTGGAACGGAAATCCGGAATACCCCTCGGTGCTGCTGTTGTCAAAAAACTAGTTACAGAGTGTGTCCCTTCGAATAGTCAAATATATATTGATAACTTCTTCAATTCTTTACCTTTATTGGAAGATTTGGGTAAGGATTTAATCCGACTGACAGGCGCAATACGGGCCGACAGGATTCAAAAAGCCCCTCTCCAAGATTTAAAAAAAGCGCCAAGAGGAGCTTGGCAAGCACTTTGAGAAAAATATTCTAAAATTCAATTGTACAGATGGAACGACAATAGCCAGGGGACGCTGGCAACAGATCGAACAGATGTCCTTGCATAACACTCACGAAGTGCACTAGGTATAGCAGGTCGGCTAAGAGCCGTACGATTCCACAACCCACCCTTATTAGCGAATACAATAAGGGAATGGGGGGTGTCGACCTTTTTGACCAATTTCGGGGCTCTTATCGAGTGGGCATACGATCTAAAAAATGGTATTGGCCCCTAGTACGTTTTTGCCTCAATGCTGCCATAGTTAATTCATGGCTTTTGTATCGAGAAGTTCATAAAGGGATTCCCCTATTAAATTTCTTGCGGAAGATAACAGTCCCTTTACTATCTGTCCCATATATTTCGCGGTTGAGTACGGTAAATCCAAGGCGTACTTGCAATGTTTATACTGAGGTGCGGTTCGATAAGCAAGAACATTGGCCTGCAAAGAACACCACACAAAGGAGGTGTGGTCTTTGTCACAAGTCTGTGAAAATTATATGCACAAAATGCAACATAGGTCCTCATATAAATTGTTTTATTAAATATCATACTCCTTAACTTGTTACACACTATTATTTCATATTTTTGTGTTATTTTATATGAATGTTTTAATAAATTGTTAATATCTGACAATATTAGACGCCTAAAACCAGGATTGCAATAGACATTTCTAAATTATTTTTTTTACATTATAATCATAGTTATGATTAATTTTTTTTTGAAAAAATAAGAGGACATCCGCCCCTGTCAGTCTCCCTTTAGCTACGCCTGAATTTACATAAAATAGGGTAGGTATGGTATAAAAATTGCGTTTATTATATATCCATATTAATAGAAGTCTCCTATCGTATAAAATAAACGACACTTTAAAAATGGCAGTAATAATAATTTTTTTCATTTTTTTGTTTCAATATGTTCTTTTGGTGCAAAATCATATATGAATTCCAAATTTTACTAAAATCCGTGGAAGATTTATATGGTCCGGTCCTAATGGGTATAGTAATTTAGCAATTCATGCCAACTGTATATGTTTATTTAACACCTTTATCGGTGTTTTAGGTATATGAGCCAAGATATTTTTAAACCTTTATCAAATATTAAGTATTTATTGTGTAGATAATAACTTCAACAAAATTTACCTTAGAAAATAACAAGCAAATTTTTGTGCATCTTTATGGCAAAAATTTTAGTAGGAAAAGAATACCACCATATCCTAAATTTTTTTTATTTTTATAATTCTACACTCTGCATATTTTTTTAATATATAAAACTTCGATGTTCATCCCTAACTTTAAGGCCAGAATATTTGAAAAAAATGTTGAGGTATAAGATCAATATGATAAATTCGATTCCTGCCCAACTTTAAGAAAGAAAGATTCGAATGGGCAATATGTCTAGGTTATTAAGACCTAGACGGGTGCTCCGCCACTGGTCACGTTCTGGGTCTTTTAGACCTCGCCTCAATGAACTCTGCCCCTTGAAACCCGGTAGGGAGATAGCAGGGAGAGTTTCGCTTTTTGAACCCCGGCATGGACGCAGGCGACGTGTGATTTTGTTGAGTCCCCTACGCTCTTCTACATTTCATATGGAAGCTGGTTTACTATGCAATTTGAGTAGGGGTTAAAATAAATGGAGCGTATATTGGGGGTAGAGGGCCTGACCACCTCCATACTAATACTTGTTCCTAGAGCCCTGCAAAATGAAATTTCTTCGATCCGAGCCGGGCCCATAATATTATTTAATTTTGGCCCAACTCAAGATCGAGCTTGACCTTACTTTTCAAATAGAAGCTTGTAAAAAATATTAGTTTTGAAAATAATATCACCAAATAAGTAAATGCATTAGATTGTCATTTTTCTCAATTTACAACTATGGCTTTAAAATAAAAAATCCATTTCACTAACTTGATTTAAATACTAAAAAGAGGATTGAATGAATGGGAATCATCAGGAGTAATTATCGAGGAAGGATAGGGGAATATTATTGGGGCGATCATAAGGTATTTAAAATGAATCTACAAAATAAATTGGGTGATGCCCCGGCGGTGGACAACAAAATTACACGTCTCCACCGCCTCATTACAAAGTACTTTTATCGACTTTAGTACATATTTTATTCAACCTAAGACGGAAAAACTATAATAATTATAATAATGAATCGAAACGCGTTATCAAGTTCAATGATGCGTATTCATGTTGATCAATGAGGAAGAAATAAGAAATACGTATAAGCGCGTGTGGGGGGGGGGGGGGGGGTAAAGTCTCACACTCGTAAGGAAAATTAAATAAAGGAAAAGACGTGTATGAAAAGACGTGTATACTCCAGTATACAACAAGTAGAGCCCTGCAAAATTGAATCGGCCCGAGCCCAAAACTTTTTTTTTATTTTTTGCCCGAGCCCGACCCGAGCCCGATTTGTGTTTTTCACTCAGGTCCGACCCGCGCGGCCCGACTTTTGTAAAAATGTAAATTTGTACCAATTTTTTTCAAAAATTTATTTATAAATATATTACGTATCGCGAATTATGTGATTTAAAATATGAATAATTATGGTAAATAAATAAAGTGGAGTCTAATTTCTCGGGTTTTAACGAAGTCCTTCTCTCTTCATAAGCTCTCCCAGCTGTAGAAAAGGCTCGCTCACTGCTAGCTGATGTAGCAGGTATTGCCAAACACTTTCTAGCCAAATTGCTCAAACAAGGAAATTCACTCTGATGCACCTTCCACCATTTCAAAACTTCCATACCATCAATATAATTCGTATTTAAATATTTATGTAATTCATCTTCCTCAGCTTCGTTGTTATCTATTCTGGGCTCTTCCCAACTACTAAAATCTAAAATTCTTCCTCCATTATATTATCTAGAAAAATAATAAGTGCTTATGTAAATTAAGAAATTACCATGCTCGACGGCTATACTAGGCGTAACTGTATTAACCGGAGGATTAGCTTTAATCCTTTCCTCCATAATTATTAAATTTCGTATATGATGACAAATGTCAACAAATTTATAGCGAGGCAGCATTATTAAATTTCGATACTTTGGATTTAATTTAATAATGCAAATAATTTATGAATAATATCAAGTTCAAATTTTAAATTTAAAAACGAAAGGGCCTTTTTGGCCAAAGTGTTAAACTCTTCGCTAAAAAAGGTTTTTTTTAAACATTTGATTAGTCTGTAATAGCATAAGAGTACCATGTTAATGGTCGGCTTTGCATCAGCCTCCAATTCATCACTAGCCGTTTTAAATGGCTTCAGAAAATTTATTAGGCTTTTAACTATTTCTATATCGATATTCTCTGTAATTGCCGAATCACCCCGTGATTGCAAAACAGCCGATATATTAATATATTGGTTGTATATTGACTCTAGCATTTTATATTTGGAGTTCCATCTCGTTTCTACTAGTAAATACAAAGTAATATGTTCAGGTTTATTTGTTAGTCTATAAATCATATATGTATGCAACACCTTTAAATTACCCTCTTTGTTTCATATATATAACCAAATCTTTGCAATCTTTCAGACAATTACTTATACTTATCATTTCCTCATCGATTTCGTTAAATGTATTTTTCAAAACAGTATTAATTAAATGGGCCGCACAGTTCAAACGCTCAAGATCTTCAAAAGCCTTCTTCATGTTGCTTCCTTGATCCGTAGCAGATATAATTTTGAGTACATTAATTTTATCGTAGCCTTAAAATTATATAAATACACATATTTATTTTTACCTCATGACATAAAATTTTTTATTATTTGTCTTTTAATATTTAGTCCTGTTTTTCTCTCATCTTCAAACTGGGACGTAAACAATACAATTTTTTTTAATTCCCAACATTCAGTGATAAAATGACACGTTAAGGTTATGTAGCTGACTTTTTGAAAGTCATCTGTCCACAAATCAGTGGTGGCTTTATAAAAAACATATATTAATTAATATATTTTTATTAATTTACCCTAACACAAGGATTGTTTGAGATATTTATTAAGCTCACAAAAAACTCTAGCCCTCACTTCGTCTGGACAGCGTTTTAGGATGAGGAATTATATTTTTAACATCTAAATGTCCATAAGTCGCGTCTATAGTGACAAAATCACTTCTTTTCAATATCTAATATGATCAAAATGTAATACAGGCAAGAATTGCTTATGCGCATGCGCAGTTATAACCCTCCGCGTTTGGTAAGTTTTCTAATATTATTATCTTTTATTTTGTAAATATTATTATCGTTTATTTTGTAAATTTCATGTAATATAGGCTAAATGTAATATAGGCAAGGGTTAGGGTTAGATTTAGTGATTTATTTGATAATATGTATTACTTATTACATTTTGCCTATATTAGATTTTGAACCAGATTCGACAAAATATTGGCACGCATCAATAAACCCGTCGCCATATACACTTTCAAATGCACGTAAATCCCTACCACAAAATAGAAAGAGAACCCGCGTGCATTTTTTTTTTTTTTTTTTTTTTAAAGTTTATTTGTTAAAAATCCACTGACAGTAATATAGTATAAATACATGAAATATAAAAGGCAAAATGCGCCGAATAAAATAATACACTATTCGGATATATCATCATCGAGGGGATCTTCCAAAATTGGCCAAGAATCCGCGAACGATTTAAAGTTGTACTTGGCTATAAGAATACCAAGTCTTTGTTTTAGTAAAAAGGGTACCGAATGTTTAGACGGGGGAGAACGTCTTCCAACCTCTTTAAAAAAACTAAGGCCTGTTTGCCAAAGGTGCCTGAACACGAAGCAACCAATGGAATAAAAATATTTGAGGATAATAGGGCTTTGTATTTATTGGTTTTCCGCCCCTCTGCAACAGCTAAAGAATCATTGTTGCAGTTAGAGGGGGCAAATAGGTTAATACATGTGAAGTCCCATTTAAGGTGAAGACCATTGCTCCATGGGACTAAAGAAGATCCATCAGGACGCATACGTCCCTCCAAGGCGGGGTCCGATGGCTCCAAGATGGATGGAATCTTTGCTCTCTTCAGGGCACTTTGAATTAAGGCGTTGGCCTTATTGTGTCTAGCATATTTGAATTTGTTTGCCAGGCAGTGTAAGGGATGCCTGGCTTGTTCGTCTACGAGTATGCTGCAATTTCGGCAAGTAAATGGCTTCGAAAATTTCACCCCTAGCCGGAGTGCTATGGAGTACGAAAGCTCCGAGTCCTCCAGCATCATCCCGGTGAGACAGCTTGGGTAGGCCTCTAGCCATTCGTGACCTGAGCCATCAAACAAAAACGACCTTAAATTAGAACACTGACTTGCATCGCTACTCGAAATTAGATAATCAACGGAGTGCAACACAAGTCCGGCATCCCATTTTTTGGCGGTCCACACATTTTATCCAATGTTAATTGATTTTGTTGGTGAATTTCCTTAATTAAAAATTCGGAACATTTGTGCCGTTTTAAATGATTTGTGCCTTTGGGTGTTATAAAAAAATTATTCATCTTAAATCAAATAATTCATTAAAAAATTATAAGTTGGGAATTTATAAACAAAGAATTACCAGTAGTTTTGGAATTGTGGCTTAAAAGTCCTTTGCAAAATTTGCATTGGACGTAATTTAATTTGGTTCCCTCTTTATTTTGGATTATTAGAAAATTCGCCCACACTGGCGATTTACCCAAGTTTTCTTTGGTTTCATATTCATCGTTTTTTAACTTCTCAGCTACCCTTCTTAAATTTTATATAGGAAAAATTTGTTAATAATTCGTCAATAATTTTATTTAGACTGCCCACCCTCCATTTCAATGAAAAAAATTAATTAAGTCATAATAGCATAAGAATAAAAAAAAATATTAAAAATTAAACTTTCAATAAGTTTCAATAAAACTTAAATATGACGTGGGATGGGCGTGGGACTTTGAATAGTTTTAATTAAAAAGTTATCCTAAGTGCTTTAATTCATATTAAAAATGGAAAAGTTTCCTATTAAAAAAGTGTAAAAACATAAGAAATTATGCATTGAAATTATTAGTTTTCCGTACCGTACGCGTACCGCTGGGAATGATATGATATTACAACAATACTGAAAATTTCAGATACAAAAAAAATTATGCAGGGGGTGGCGTTCTTGATTCAAGTGCAACATCAAATTCAAACCCCCCTCCCCCTTCCTCCTAATGTTTGTATGTTGATAATACCCCTAATAATAAATCATACTCACTCTATTGATCAAAATAGCTTCCATTATTTTTGCTTTTAAGCTTAATCTACACACTCTATTGTTTTAAATATTTCATCATCACTCATAGTCAAAGTCATACATATCATAGATAGACCCACACGGCTAACCAAGAAATTAGTATGAGGTGGGGGGGGGGGGGGGGTAGTAAAATTCTAAAAATTTATTTGTAGGGTTATCTTGTATTGTAATTATATTTTGGATTAATATTTATTCAAATTTTTTTTCGGGCTCGGGCCTCGGGTCGGAGCTAGCCCACCAGGCCCGACCCAAGCCCGAGGCCCGATCAATGTTTTAAAATTTGCCCGAGCCCGGCCCGAAGGGCCCGGCTTCGGACGGCCCTTGCTGGGCTCTAACAACATGCTAATAATTTGAAACTAAAAATTTAACTTTACAAATTAAATGTTATTTAACAGTTCCAAATAAAAAAACGCTCTGAAATATTTAACTATTTTATTTTTAAAGTTTTAACAGCCTATGAATATATTAATATAGGTAGGTACTGAGGTAATATTTGAAATTTAGGGGTCAATATATTATAATAGACAGGGGAAAAGGCTGAAGTTTAGAAGCTATGTTTTGTAGGCTGTACGGAGATAATTGAATTGGAGGCGTTTTAAAATATGATTTTTTCCAGCTTTCGAAGAATTCTGCTGTAGGATTAATAGTACCTAGCGCCGAATTCTAAGTTTGTCGCTACACCGTTGACGGCGTTTATCATCATAACCTTAAAGTGATATCCGTCAGCACCTTCCCAAAATGTAAGGATATTGAAGGGGATCATAGCATCAAAGTGTCCGCTCTTGTATCAAAGCATCGTTTCTCCTATGCAATCTCTTGATCGAAATTGATCCCCGACTATTTAAACCTTCTCGCATGTTGTCCCGCAGGAGTTATGTCAGCAGGATTAACAATCTCGTGGGTATCTGATGGCATCATGTCGAGTGATGTTTTGAACCAAACACTTTTTGCTGGTTGCGCATGGTTAAATTTTAATATTTGGCTGGTTATTGGAACGTCGCACCTTGTTCGATGAGAGGTAATACTATTGTAGTCAGGTCCATGACTACCTGTCCCTGAGTTCATAGCTCCCAGGTGATTATGGTAGGCGGAGTTGCATTTTATGCAAAATACGCCTGGTGACAATTTTTATAACTTAAATGATGGCCCTGTTGCCCATGTGGGCGCCGATAGTTGATGTGTGAAATATAGAGACCTGCACGGTCGAAGCCCGGCCCGGCCTGAAAAAGTCCGGGCCCGCACGGGCTCAGGCCGGGCTCGGACCTTAAATTTTGAGACTTTAATATTCCAGGCCGGGCCTTATTTATTAAAAGTAGGCCCGAAATATTTGAAAAGTAGTAGTCTAAATAGTTTTTGTTTCTATTTAAAATATCTCACATTATCAAAAATTAATTAGTTAAGTCATAAATCCATTGATAATTCATTTTTCTCGCGCTATTTTTAATATACCAACAATTGAGTATGGAGCAAAAGGGAAATCTACCTCTAGAGAGCTGAAAATATTCAAAATAAATTTTTAAAGTAAATGTGAAGTATTGAATAGGTTCTTATTTGTGTATGAGAATATGGGTAAGGATTGATTTTGTTTTTTGCAAAAACTGAAAGAATGTGTTATTATAAAATTCTTGCCTATCAGACAATTAATTTATGTTAGTTTTGATAATGCTTGATAGGTAACATTCATCTTTAAAAGCATAAATGCTGCAAAGAATCCAGGAAAAGGGGAATTTAGAGAAATTGAAAAACGCTTTTATTAAGAGTGAGAACTTATTTAAATGCGGACCTATTTAATGCCTGTGTCTTATAGCTTGAAAATATAATTATACTATATGAGTCTCATTTTTCAATAAAAATTTTTACCAAAATTTCCTTATGTTAAAATCTCTATAATTATTAAAATCAAGGGCCGGGCCGTAATAATTTTCTGATTCTGATAAATTTTTACTTTTTATCATGAAACACGTCTGAAAACGACAACTTTCATAGGAGCCTTATTTTTAAAAATGCTAAAATTCGGGCCCCGCCGGTCCTTTTTTTAATATAAAATTTCGGGCTAGGACCGGGCCTAGGAAAAATCGATTTTGCAGGCCTCTACTGGTATAGCGACGTCACTGATAATTTAACGTAAATATTTGTACCCGTGTGATTGAGAGGTTAGTAGCTCTCATGGGGCGAGGATGTTTAGGTCCATTCCTAGACCTAATGGTACTTCACTTGTAACCTATTTGCCCCCTCTAACAACAACAATGATTCTTTGTTACGTTTATAAATATGCAACCAAATAAAAAAGAGACGTAAAAAAGAAACAATAGCAAAATATACACTATTCAGAAGAACCTCATAAAGCCTGAAGTGCCTAAATCTTGTTATGGTGCCCGCCTTAGCCAACCGTAAACCTAAATTTACCAAAGATGCCAGACACGGAGCAAGGTCGGACTTTTCTGGTCTCTGTTTTGAATGAATTATTAAGAGCTTATGATTATTTGAATGTGTAAGTTACCTCTGGCATTGTTAATTTCAAAGCTGGAAAGATGCCACACATTGTATTAAAGCCTACCTAAACGAAAAATCACAGGCATAATTTAATACAACCTGACCGGCTCGATACATGTCATCAATTACAAATGGTAACACACAGACAGGTTTTCTTGTGGATTATGTATGGTGGAGCCGACAAAACTCGAGATTGTCTAATAAATGCCCATTGCCCCCCCTTCCACTTGAACAGAATAAAAAAAACTCAAATATTGACATTAATTTTATTTAAGCATCCCCGCCCTGTATTTTTGTAACGTAGCCCCTTGAATCGAATGTTTTGAATGAAAGCCTACATCCAAAAATATAATATCATATGAAATGGTATTAAATGCCTAACACACTGGTCATATTAGTTTTGAGCTTATAAAATTGTGTGATTATAAAATCAAAATTGATTGTTATTTCAAATAAAAATGTACAATTAATTAATGCTAAAGAAAAAATCTAATTTGAACCTATATTCGAACAGTATACTATCTAAACGCGAAACTATCTAAAATGCTTATTGAAACTTGTGATAGCGATAGTTTAAGCCATTTTTTCAAACAAATTCAATTTAATCGATATTGACAACTATGTCAATTGTCACCTGTGTGATCGCTGAACTGCCTAAAAATGTTTTTTAAATAGTTGAACTTGTTTTAACCATAGATGAAGCCAAAATCTAAAAAAATCATTTTAATCGATATTTCGTCAAAGGTTAACCTGTGTGATCGCTTCTTTAAATGTTTTTCTATTAGGGCAACTAATGTTTGTATAAATATTGCATGCAATAACTTTCAACGTAACTAAAGATTATTTATTCTACTTAATTACGTCAAATCAAATTTTTCTTCTTTCAATCAAAATTCAATACCTAAATATAAATACAGCATGTATGAAGTGACAAAAATTAATAAATTTGCATGCCCCACCCCAAACGATTTAAATTAAACCAAAAAGTTTATGAAATTTTATATTTTGTAAAGTTACAAAAATTAATTTAATTTTAATTACAACAATTGCTAATTAAACCAATTTTAAGTTAATAAGTTTCTTAATGAGTGTATATCAAAATTATGTGAAACCAAATAACCCTATAATTTTGGTTCTGTAAATTATAAGATATTACTCCCAGAATCTGTCAATTTATTTTAATAAAATGTTCATTATTTTTTGTAATTTTGAATAAAAATAGTTGCGCCTAGAGCTGTTAAAGTTACTATTCCACAATAACTAGTAAGTTACAATTACTTTCAAAAAAAATGTAACCAATTACAGTTACAGTTACGTTTTTTTAAAAGTAACTGAATACAGTTCCAGTTACATACCTGATGGAACTAGTTACATTAAAAGTTACCCGGATAAATTAAAAAAATTTAATATACTTTATTCACATATTAGAATAAAAATCACAGGGTAATATATGGTGTTTCAATTCGAATGGGGTCAAAGAGCACAGCCTGAAAAATTGTAGCACAAATGAACGAAAATTAAAGAAATATACAGATGGAGATAGATGTATCAGAAATTTAAAAACCATTACAAAAACAGTGGGGAGTGAAACTTATATTTAAATGTTAACACCTAATTATTTATATACTTTCAAAATTATAATTGAATTTTATTGTCAATGTATGGACAACGTAAAATAATAAAAACTTTTCATATAGTATATAGAAAAAATTAGGATAATCAAAAAACATAGTTTCATAGATATAGTCTTACTTTTATTGCTTATAATTTTACAATATCAAATTTGGACGAATTCTGGTGAATATTGATGAAATGTGACGAAATTCGACGCTATTTCTGTGCTACTTTGACCGTTCCCAATATCAATAAAACGTCGTCTAACAAGCTTGTCCGCTTTTCACTAAAGATTAGTTAACGACTAAATAGTCTCGAGGGGGGCTGGATGGTAGAGGTACATTAAATTTAGTAAAAAGATTTTTTAATTTACAAAAATTATCATATATTTTTAAAGATTCAAATATCAAATGCCTCAATGAACAAAATTCAAATGTAAATTTAGCAAAAATTTAAAATGAATTCTTTATAGTATATATTTAGTTAATTCATATTTATGAAAATAACAAATTATTTTTTTCCTATAGCTGTTTGTCACCCTTAGTGGTCAGCTCCTTCAAGTAGTTTCTCCACGTATTCCTGCACTTATACCTACTTCGCTTTAGCTCGTACCTTCTCAAGTCCATATCTATTTCATGTTTCCATGTCAGTTTATGCCTCCCTCTCTTTCGCTTACCGCCTTGCACTTTCCTGATACGTTTTGCCAGGTGACTTTCCTCCCATCTCTCCAAATGGCTATTCCATCTCAATCTTGTTACCACCAACTTTCTCTGAATCGGAACTACATTTAGTTTATTTGTTGTGTCTTGATTCCTTATATGGTCCTTTTTGCTTATTCCCAAGATCCATCTTAATATTCGCATTCGCCAAGCTTAGTTCTTCTTTTGCCTTAAATTTTCATATTTCTGCTCCATAAAATACCGTGAGTACAATAACGGTGTTATATAACCGTCCTTTCAAATTGAGTGGTATGCGTTTGTCAGTAGACCACTCAACTCCCTGAATTTTAGCCAGCCTGCGTTTATTCCTGCATTAATTTCGCTTTCCACATCTCCATCACATTGTTCTCTAGAACCAAGATATTTAAAATCCTCCTACTACCTAAACACCAGTCATCGATTTGCAGATGTGTTACTTGTAATTAATTTTTTCAAATAGGATGTTTTTTCTATTCAAAATAATATTTAAATTTAATCCGCGAAGTAAATTTGAATTTATAGCGATGGACACAAACTCGACGTGTAACATATTACTAAACTTTATTATTGATTTTTATATTTTATGAAAAGTAACTGTAACTATACGTCAGTAGTTACTGAATTAATGTAACTAACTACAGTTACAGCTCCTCTGAAGTAAAAGTAATTGATTGCAGTTACTTTCCCGAATAAAAGGAACTAGTTCCAGGAACTAGTTGCATGTAACTAGTCACTTAACAGCTCTAGTTGCGCCTAATTACCCTGCAAGAATAATTTTACCAAAATAAGTTCAGGCCCAGCTATGCAATAAATAAAATGAGGCGTGATCTAAATGTGCCTGGTTATACAATGCATAGCGTTATTTAGGTATCATGCGAGAATATATGACTTAGCTTGAATGGGCTGTTATATAAATTTGCGTATTATATGTTTACGTAAAGAGATGACTTAATTTGAATGGCCCGTTATAAGAATTTGCCTATTATATGTTTCCGCATTTGAGTTTTCTCGTCATAACAAAATGCCATTTTCATAAAGAACTCATTCTGCAAATTATTGCCTGCACCCTGACCTGGAGCTTCTTTGAGATTCGTTTGACCGGCAGTGGTAATACTTTTAAATGAAGGGACAAAGCTTACTTAATGATTAAATGATCATTACATAAATTCTAACACAATATTTCTTTAATGGTAACCTTTAATTGTAAATTTTCTGAATAGACAAAGCTATGGTCTTTCCTTCTTTTTCAACTATATTTGTTAAGTGTAAGAAAATGTTTTGAATAACATTAATAAAAAGTAAAATCTGTTTTGAAATGATATATTAAAAGAGTAAAAGAAACTTGATAAGTAATCGATAATGGTTTAATGTTAAAATTAGGCCAAAATTAACAACCGATTGTGACTTAATGTATAGTAAGCCTCGAGAACTTGTAGTTTAAACAAATGAATAAAGTAATGTATAGAACTTATTGGAAACATATAGTTGATTATCATTTATATACTCTCCCATTTCGTAAAAATAGATAAAACATTTTTAGTTATATATGTTTATATAAGTCCAATCCGTGGGTCCAGTCATTATGGGTTATTATCCATATTGGTGTAAAAGCCGTATTGGATCACTAAAATACGATATACCAAATATTCCAGGTGATTTCATAACCCATTTGCTCTATGCCTTCATATAGCTGACTCCTGATGGAAGTACTATCAATCAAACCAAGTAAATTACTATAACATGGTACACATTTATAAATTGGTTTTTTTATATTATCTCCCCTCCCCCCTCCCCCTTAAACTGCATATTTATCAACTTATAATGTCATCGGCATACTCTTGCACCAAAAGTAAAATGACAAAGTGGACATTAAAAATATTTTAGAGCTTTTACGTGGCAACTCATAAAATAACGGTACTCTTATGCGACAAATTCAAATGTTCAAACATGGTCAGATTGCCCGATCGATTAATGAGTATATGATCTTTTGTAGTCTACATGGGAGTAGTCAGGATTCGGGTAGTCAAAAATTTTTGTAAAAAAAAGTTAATAAAATATCATTTGTTTTAATAAAATATACCGAAATTTTAATAATGCAACGCAAGAAAAATCTATTAAATAAACGGTAGTGTCCTTATAAAAATATTGACTGTTAAGAGCATGAACCTTTATAAAAAAAATCAAATGCCTAATGCACATATCCAAGCAATGGCGGTTAAATACTGTTAATTTGCATTGTGTGTTAATATGTAGGCATTTTTAAGTAGCACTATTTTATGCTAATAATATAGAATTCTTATCCATTTACAGTGTAAGGCATTTTTGAGTCTATTTTTAACAGAGAGGTCGAAAAGTACTTTATTTTTCAGTTGTTATATAAGTGGGCTTTGATTTATTAATCAATTTTGCTTCTAATTAGCCACCTTCTAGCAAACCATTAAATAATATTCCTTTTATCAGTTAAAAAAAGTATTATGATATTGTATTAACTTGTATGGCTTATAAATAAGTTTTAGAGTTATAACCCTTGTTATTTTTGAGCTATCTGCATGAGAATCTTTCTTTTCAAAACTTTAACATGCTACAATAACAGAATTTAATTTAATTTAGATATCATCTAAATTAGATTTAACTGTAAATTCTGAAGCTTCTTACTAATATTTTTTTAATTTGACATATAAATGAAACATTATTAGTCTAGAAGCATTACAATTTATTGCGAAAATAATTTCTAATGTCCATTGAAATTAAAATTTGATGGTACAAAATGAATGAAAGATTACACGATAGCAATTGACTTTCAATATTAAAATGTAAATTACCCATATGTATTCATCAAAGTAATGGGGGCGGGGGGCAAATATGCATTTTTAAGTTTTTAGTGCTATTTGTAAAAAAACTGTTCCCATTTGATTTGCGCGTACATGATAGATTAAAATGTCTTTTTAGGTGACTTCCCAAAATTCAGTAATTAAAAACAAGATATCCTAATCTTAAAATTATCCCCAGCGTTGGTGGTTATTCAATCTATAATATTCTTGAGTAAGTGATTTTAACGTTTTTTTGCCCTTTTCTTTCATGTTTGCTATCCAAGTTTTCTATTGGCAGAGAATTGGTTATAAACCCAGCAGGTATGGCAGTGTTCTTTAAAAACATTGCTAACCTGGTTCAATACAATTTTGACGGAGTTAATATTGATTGGCAAGCACCACACCCAGACCTCAAAGGTCAATACATCGAGTTAATAACAGTAATACTCAATGATTTAACTTTGGTGAAACTGACACTATTATGTTATTCGTCCAAATGTCGGATTTTATACTTTTGTTGTTATGTATTCTGTTTATGCTTTTTAATTCTTAGCTTTTGAGGCAGGACTTGGAGACAAGCCTTATTTTGATGGCAGTCTTGCCAGCCAAAAGATATCTCATGGAGGGATTCGACGTACTAAAAATGATTATGTTATTCATTAAAATTGCTGAAAACCTTTAGCCCCATTTTATTAAGAAATTTGCTTAAAAAATGGTCTCGCCTAATTGATTAAGAAAGTGGGAGGAAAAGGGCTTCAATATTATGGCCCACACGGACTCAGTATAACGGACAAAATAAAAAAATTTCACTACTTTTTTATCAATCCCACGCGACTAGTGATTAAATTAATTTCCTTAAACTGTTATTTAAATTATTCTAAATGTTATATTGTGGCCATTAATTAATCATACTTACCTCATCTCTTATACTGAGAGAAAGAAAGTGGAAAAATACATACCTCAGCAATATAATTTTTGTACCAGTAGAAGCCACGACACACAATAATTTAGGACCCGAGGGCACCCAATTCCTCAAACAAACATCAAAATTTATAACCTCCATCACACACGAACACGATCCCAAAGAGGTTTTCTACATCAAGCAGAAAATCACCATGGAAATTGTAAAATCTAATACAATATCAATCCATGGCTCGATGCCAGCTTATATAATATATTTTAGCATATAACATACATAATTATTTGGAAATAAACTTCTATCAAACAAAAAAAAATATATGTTAGCCTATTGGATTATTTTGGAATAGTGACTTGTGATTTCACTGGATATTGGGATGTGCCCTAAGGTCATAGTAGTCCATTGGCAGGAAATGGAGAATTGTTTTATTATAGATATCTTAAATTTCAGCGATATAATTATTATTCCTTTTAAAACAGCACGTTTGTGTATTAAGTTTTCTAGGCTGGGACGATTTATGCTCAAACGCTTAAGCGATTTATAGAAAGGCGTTTAATGCATAATTTTTTGCGAGATTGACTATAGTATGTTTGTTTAAATGCCAAAATGGTGTCAGAATTTAAAAATTTATTAAAACGATGATAATTTAAAGATAAAAATTAGACTGAAGTACGTTTAATTCATGCTTGACTAATTCTTTAACCGTAAATTTATTCAAATGTATAAAAAGCTTAGCCTATGACAAAATAATGCAGTATGTCTATAATTTTATTGGATTGCAAATCATTACCACCACACCATAAATAGTGCCTAATTTATATATTCTCGACCTGAAAAAAAGTTTGATTTTACATTAAGAAATTTGTCTAATAACTTATATATATTTATAGCAAGGGTCTTTTTTAATAGATGGCCGGTATGGAAATTTGGGAACGTTTGAAAGTACCTCAAAATAAGCTGCTAGTTGGATTGTTCTATGGTCGTACTTGGACCTTGTTATCATCTAATACAAATCTGGGGGTGCTTGGAGCTGCTGGACATGCTACAGGCCTTAATGAACTAGGCATTATAGCAGGGGCAGAAGTATACAATCAAAACGCTTTTAGAATAATCATGAATGTGTTTATCAATTAAGATCCAACAAAATGATTGGCCGGAACGATGCTTCTTTTGGAGATCTAAGACCTTATTCTCCTGATTGCACGTAAAAAGACTTGATTATCAATTACTATTGTTGAATCTTAATAATAGCTTTGAGATATCCATTTATTTGATCATTCGTTGCAAGATTCAATAGAAAGCACATTATATAACCTTATTCCTGTAAAAATCCGGGATTTAAGATGATTTAACATTTTTATTTTAATTAATTACCAAACAATTATAACATTTTTTTGAAATTATTCAATCTATATAGATTATTTGTCAATTGTGTCAAGCCCCCGGTTATTCAATGCTGCCCAAGTGGCCTGCAATGGAATGGAGAAGCATGTGACTGGTATGTTAATGTCATATGTCCCTCCTGCTAAAAAATTTATTATTATATGCTTTCGGGTTTTTTTGCCATTCAATCTAATGATGTTTTTGAATAAAATTTAATCTTGACGTTAATATAGTAATTAAATAATAAATATTTTTAAAATTAATAAACAGTCAGCGCTTAAAAAGACTGTCTGCCAAAAGTTTAATTAAAACAATTACCTTAAAATAGTAACGTAAGTTTGCTGTATATCCGCTTAGATATAATACGCCCTTCGGGCGTAACTGGGGGCTTCGCCCCCAGACCCCCTTGGGGGCTTCGCCCCCAAACCCCCTGCTGGGGGCTCCGCCCCCAGTCCCCCGTTGGGGGCTCTGCCCCCAAACCCCCGTTGGGGGCTACGCCCCCAAACCCCCATCTCCTGGGGGCTCCGCCCCCAGACCCCCGGAGAAGGGGGAGAAGGGAAGAGGGGACGACTGATCTATTCTACGTATAAATGTAGCTTATTTGCTATGCAATTTATGGGCGAGAAAGGTGAGAAGGGGCTAGAATCCCTATAGGGGGTAGGATAATTACTAGGGATTCCCCCTTGGCTAAGACAGCTAACTATGTTATATATTTTTAACCTTATAAAAGTATATATATTTTTTTACTGGGTTAATATATTTCATTTAATTAGATTGTGATTTCATAGAAACCCTAAAAAGAAAGTTAAAAAGAAAAAATATATACCTTAATGTATAAATAATTATAAATAAATGAGTTTAAATATTATTTTTACTTTTAACCTTAATGTATAAATAATTATAAATAAATGAGTTTAAATATTATTTTTACTTTTAAATGTTTTGCCCCCCCCCCCAATCCAAAACCTGGCTTCGCCCATGTATAGAGATAATAAGCCTAATATCTATCGACCTTGAAGGTACAAATAAACAGCGGCGTAGCCAGTGGGTGGCAAAGAGGGGCAGTTGCCCCCTTTAAATCCATAATTAATTTGAAATTTATTAAAACTTTGGCTAAAATTTTTAGGAGAGAGCGTTGTGCTAAATAACAATTTTATTTGCATGACGTAAGCAGGATTAGAATTATAAGGGGCTCTACTGTTTCTCCCCTTTCCCCTCCCCTCTCTCCCCTTTATAATAAATTAATCGATAATGTGATGTGATGTGATGCACAGATGCGCGACGCCGTCAAGTGAATTTAAAAACTTACTTTTGTTTACTGTCATAGGCGTATCTAGGAAATATGATCAGAAAAAAGCTAATAAAAAATTTAGACCCTAAAATGTACTTGATGTCTTATGAGGTGTATGCCGCATAGCAAATTTAAAAATAAAATTTAAATATATGAAAATGGGTTAGATATTCAAAAATATGACTTTTAAATATAAGATGTAATAATAATTAGATTAATTAATAAGATATCTAAAAATAAAATAGTATAGATATTCAAAAATGGTATATTCAAAAATGATCTATTAGCTTTTTTTTGAGCCCCGAAGCCTATTACAACATCTCGTTGTTGTATAATGCCTTTTTAAATTAGGTTTAGCTGAAATAGATGAACGATTAACTAAGAAAGATATAACAAATACTTAATCTTTCTTTTTATATGGAAATAGATTCTAGAATCTATTTATATTTAGCTTATATTATAACCCTGATCCTGCCTGATCTCTATGTTACCCTTCTTCTCCTACTGAATTAGTACTAACATTTTCTAAATTAAATTCTAGAATCTCGAGTGATTTATAATAATTTGTAAATTACCCTGGCTACTACTTTTCTCCATTGAAAAGTTATTTTTTTAGGGAAGTAGTTATAAATGGAAGAATATTGTTGGAATTTCATATTAAAATTTCGGAAATGGGATTAGAGCTATTTATCTAAAATTTAAATTTCGAGTAAAATTTATAAATTTTGAACATATAAAAATAGAAAAAGCAACGAAAAACGTAATAAAATCAATTAAAAATTTAGAAACCCAGACAATATAATTAATAAAACTTAATAACAAACATAAAAAGTTACCTAAGGTCATTTTTTTCCATTGGTCAGCAGCCAGCACACGGTAAAAGTGGATATAAATTCATAATAGTCAAAAAAACGAAAAAATAATTTTCGAATCACATTTTGGTCAATGGTCATTTTTTTCATTGGTCAGCAGCCAGGACACGTAAAAGTGGATATAAATTTATAATAGTCAAATCAAAAACGAAAAAAAAAATTTCGAATCACATTTTGGCCAATGGGCATTTTTTTTAATTGGTCAGTACCAACAGATGGTATATAAATCAATGTTAGCGAAAAAAAGGAGAAAAAAAAATTTCGATTCACATTTTGGCCAATGGTCATTTTTTTACAGTGGTCAGTAGCCAGCGGACGGCCAAAAAGACATATTATCAATGATAGTAACAGGAACAATCATAAGAATCAAAAAAAACGCAAAAAAAAATTTCGTTTCACATTTTGGGCAATGGTCATTTTTTTCCATTGGTCAGCACCCAACGGACGGCCAAAAAGTCATAATAGCATCGGTAGTAACAGGAACAATCATAATAATCAGGAAAAAACGAAAAAAATAATTCCGATTCACATTTTGGCCAATGGTCATTTTTTTCCATCGGTCAGCACCCAACGGACGGCCAAAAAAGTCATAATAGCATCGGTAGTAACAGGAACAATCATAATAATAAAAAAAAACGAAAAAAATAATTCCGAATCACATTTTGGCCAATGGTCATTTTTTCCATTGGTCAGCACCCAACGGACGGCCAAAAAGTCATAATAGCAATGGTAGTAACAGGAACAATCATAATAGTCGAAAAAAAACGAAAAAATAAACTTGGATTCACATTTTGGCCAATGGTCATTTTATTCATTGGTCAGCACCCAACGGACGGCCAAAAAGTCATAATAGCAATGGTAGTAACAGGAACAATCATAATAGTCGAAAAAAAACGAAAAAATAAACTTAGATTCACATTTTGGCCAATGGTCATTTTTTTCCATCGGTCAGCGCCCAACGGACGGCCAAAAAGTCATAATAACATTGGTAGTAACAGGAACAATCATAATAGTCAAAAAAAAACCCGGGATTCGAACCCAAAAACTGGTTAAATTAACAAAAATTAAAAGTAAACAAAACAAGACACCGAATGCAAGACACCGAATGCAAGACAAGACACCGAATGCAAGACACCGAATAGGGGGACAATTTCCATCGGTCAGCACCCAACGGACGGCCAAAAAGTCATAATAGCAATGGTAGTAACAGGAACAATCATAATAATCAAAAAAAAACGAAAAAATAAACTTGGATTCACATTTTGGCCAATGGTCATTTTTTTCATTGGTCAGCACCCAACGGAGGGCCAAAAAGTCATAATAGCAATGGTAGTAACAGGAACAATCATAATAGTCGAAAAAAACGAAAAAATAAACATAGATTCACATTTTGGCCAATGGTCATTTTTGTCCATCGGTCAGCACTCAACGGACGGCCAAAAAGTCATAATAACATTGGTAGTAACAGGAACAATCATAATAGTCAAAAAAAAACCCGGGATTCGAACCCAAAAACTGGTTAAATTAACAAAAATTAAAAGTAAACAAAACAAGACACCGAATGCAAGACACCGAACAAGACAAGACACCGAATGCAAGACACCGAATAGGGGGACAAACAAAATGGAAAGTGATCCCATAAATTGCATAGCAATTAATATAATCCAATCATAAACTCTTAATAAAAATGTACAGAATTAGTGGTAGTGCCTTGGGTGATAACTATTTTTGACAAAAATGCTTTATTATAAAAAAGCATTAAATATATAATGACAATAAATAAAAGGAAACAAGAACGAAAATAATTATAAATTAAAGGATCAAAAGGCATTATCAGTTTCTTTGTCTTCCTTAAGGATGGGCCCTAAGCACGACAAAATGATAGGAATAAAAATGGAGGATCTTGATAAAGCAGAATATTTGAAGGATTTACGATGCTCTGCTGATCCTAGGGGGTCATGAATATCGTCGGAGGGTGCAAACAGATCAATAAAAGGTATTATTCCATAAACAGAAATTACATTTTTAAATAAATGAGCCTTAAAAATAAAAATAAATCAGCCTATATATTGTAAAAGGCAATAATTTATTCGAATGCCTTAATTTAACAGTAAATTGCAGGGTTATTGCATATGATGCTTGCAAATTATGCTTTTATTATGGATATTAATAAGAAAACTAGAGTCTAATAAAATTAAAATATTAGCGAGTCTTTTTGTATTCTATTATGACTTTCTTTAATACCTAATTACTTGATTAAAACCACTATGATTGGTTTAGATGAAACCCATTAATACAATTAACCTTTATAGAAAGTCCAAATGACTTAAATTACTTAAAATAGCATATTGCTAGCATCTACCTCTGAAAGGCGGTCCTAAAATATATAAAATTAAAACCATAAATATTACTGATATTTATTGATACGATCCCTTTTACAAACCCATATTATTTTAAATGTTCGGTATAGGGTTGAGGGTTGCCGAATAAATTTTAATTTAAATTTAAACAATACAATCTCAAAAAACAACAAAATTTGCTTCGATATAAAATAAAAATATTAATCTCAGGCCTTCGGCCCTCGTGGGAAGGGGGAGAATGAAGGGGCAGGGGGAAGGGGAGGAGGGGAAGGGAAGGGGGGGGGGACGACTCATCTATACTCCGTATAAACGTAGCATATTTGCTATGCAATTTATGGGAGAGAAAGGTGGAAAGGGGCGAGAATGCCTATAGGGGGGTATTAAATGCAAAATGACTAGTTAATTATTTATACAGATTTTCCATTTAATTACAAAAAAAAATTTGCCCCTCCGGGATTCGGACCCACATCAGTAGAGGCATAAGCCTTTGTAGGGGCACAGGGACCCATATCAGTAGAGGCATACGCCCTGGGGAGGGCTTAGGGTAATTAACAATGTTAACTTATTCAAAACGAAAAAAAAAACTTTCGATTCATAATTTGGCTAATGGTCATTTTTTTCATTGGTCAGTAGCCAGCGGACGGCCAAAAAGTCCTATTATCAATGTTATTTATAAGAACAAAATATTAATTTAATTTAGACAAAATAAAATATTCGTCCTCTCCCGGGATTGAACACGAACCTCCACGTTAGGAAGCTAATTAAAATAACTTGCTAGACATTAGACATCATCGGACGGACAACAAAAAACGAGCCCATAAATTGCATAGTAATTAATAACCTCAAACAGTAGTGGTATGAATGGGAATAAGATCGTGGATTTTAAAGATATACTACAACCGCAAGCAACATCTATCAGGCCCCACATGAGCTGTTAGGTAGGTATAGATTTTCTATTTTATTTTTACTCGCTCAAATAACTAACGCCTCTGTACAATGTTGAATTAAAAATTAACTAAAAATTTACAAGGTCATCTCATATGCTATATTTTTTACGTTTCTTTAAAAACCTATTATTAATTTTCAAGGTTCAGTAATTAAATATAATAACGAACGCGGGGTAACACAGCGAGGGAGATAGAGATGAGGGGTGGGGCACCTCTTATGGATTAATTTAAAAAATCGATAAAAAACAGTGAAGGGTAAAGCGAGGGAGATAGAGATGAGGGTGGGGCACCTATTATGCATTAATTAAAAAATCGATAAAACCTGAATAGGGTTCGGGTGTGTTATAAAATGATGCCAATTTTTTTTTGGAAGCTATGCATGATATTGCATAAGTTGACTCCACTGTTGACTTTTAAAGTATATTTATGAGAACAAATAATGTGCCCAGTAAAAAATTAAATTTTCGCGCAGTAGAAAATTCAAATGCACAGTAAAATAATCAAATGCACAGTAAAATATTCAAATGCACAGTAAAATAATTAAATGCTCAGTAAAAAAATAATATTCTATTAAATCTATAAGAAATATATTATGAGAAGGAGGGGGGGGCAATTGCCCCTGTTTCCTCCTAGCTATGTCCTTGATAATACTTGAAGTTAGAGTGACGAAAGGGGATTGTAAAACAATATGCAAACAAATGGAAATTCAACTAACAATGATACACAGTTTTGCCTCAAAGCTTTTGTGTCTTATAAAAGATCATTGTTATTTTATTTAATATTTTTTTTTTAACCCAAACCATATTTAAAAAATTTGGCATGTTATAAAGTCATTATTTCATCAAATTATGTGTTAAATTTTATAAGCCTAGATATTAGATAAAGATAATTACAAAACCACGTTTTATCTCCATAAAACCATATGTAATAAATAATTTTAAATAATGTTTTAAATGATAGTAAAAAGCAATATACTTATTTCATTAAAATAACCGATAAAATTATATTTTAAACTTTACTTAAAATGACTAAAATTATATAACAAAGCTATAAAGGCATAAATCACAAATAGAGACGAAAAAAAACGAAAAAAAAATTTTAAATCACAATTTGGCCAATGGTCATTCTTTTTATTGGTCAGTACCAAGAGACGATTTATAAACACATACGAGTCAAAAAAACGAGAAAAAAAATTCGATTCACACTTTAGTCAATGGTGATTTATTTCCATTGGTCAGCAGGCAGCGGACGGCCAAAAAGCCATATTATCAATGGTATTAACAAATACAATAAATTTAGAAAAAAAAACGAAAAAAAATTTCGAATTACAATTTGGCCAATGGTGATTTTTTTCCAGCCAATGGTAATTTTTTTCCAGTTGTCAGTACCAAGAAACGGTCTATAAATACATACGAGTCAAAAAAAAACGAAAAAAAAATTTCGAATCAAATTTTGGCCAATGGTCATTTTTTTCCATTGGTCAGTAGGCAGGGCACGGTCAAAAAGTCATATTATCAATGATATTAACAAGAACAATATATTAATATAAATTAAAAAAAATACCCTCTCAGGGATTCGAACCCACATTAGTAGAGGCATAAGCTTTTTTAGGTGCAGCAGCCAGCGGACGACAAAAAGTCATATTATCAATGGTATTAACACAAACAATATATTAATTAGAAAAAAAAACGAAAAAAATTCCGATTTACAATTTGGCCAATGGTCATTTTTTTCCATTGGTCAGTAGTCAGGGCAGGGTTAAAAAGTCATATTATCAAGTAACAAGAACAATATATTAATTTAATTTAAAAAATAAATAAAAATTTTGCCCTCTCCGGGATTCGAACCCACATTAGCAAAGGCATAGGGTTAGGTAAGGGGCACAGGCGTATCAGTATAGGCATAGGCCCTTGTAGGAGAGGTCATGGGGTAATTATCAATGTTAACCAATTCAAAAACGAAAAAAAAAATTCGATTCACATTTTGGCCAATGGTCATTTTTTTCATTGGTCAGTAGCCAGTGGACGACCAAAAAGCCATATTATCAATGGTATTAACAAGAACAATATATTAATTTAATTTAAAATATAAATAAAAATTTTGCCCTCTCCGGGATTCGAACCCACATTAGTAAAGGCATAGGGTTTGGTAAGGGGCACAGGGACCCATATCAGTAAAGGCATAGGCTTTGGTAAGGGGCGCAGGGACCCATATCAATAGAGGCGTAGGCCCTTGTAGGAAAGGGCATATATTCAAAGACGAAAAATACCATAAATTGCATATAGCAATTAAAAATTTCGATTTAGCCAGCGGACGGTCAAAAATTCATGTTATCAATGTTATTAACAAGAACAAAATATTAATTTAATTTAAAAAAATTAAAAAAGAAATTCGTCCTCTCCTTGGCTTGAACCAAGAAATCCAAGTCACAAAGCTGGCGCCAATAACTTGGTGGACGACGGACAACCAAAAACGAGCCCATAAATTGCATAGCAAGCAATTAAGAGAGTTTCTAATTTATTTACATATTTTTCTGACATGTATTGCGGTGTTTCTAAAGGTATCATTTCAAAATACCGCAGTCCGAAATACCACTGAATCCACGTTTTACGAATCTCACGATCGTGAGATTCCTAAATCAAATTCATTGCGCAAGCGCATAATTTCCATTTTTATAGTGCGCATGCGTATGCATTTAACAGACCAATCAGATAGCTGCGCATTTTAATAATGCGCATGCGTATGCATTTAACAATTATTGCTGCACTCTAAAACTTTAAGGGACAGGGTTAAGGTTCAGGGTAGTGTTTTAAGTCAGCGTTTTAGGTTAGGGTTAGGATTAGATGCACATCAAATTCCCTCCCCATTTGAGATTTAATTTTTTGTGATATTCAGTGTGGCATTTCGGACTGTGGCATTTTGAACCCAATTCGATTCTAAATCATATGTTTAAAAGCGCTTAATTCAATTTTGAAAAAATTATAACAATGCAGGCATTAGAGCTTGAAAATAATTTAAAAATTGTAGATGATTTATTTAATACTTTAGAAGTAACCTAGTTTCCATTTTCATTAATTTTTAAGGGGGTAGACAATCATGGGTGTGAACAATATGCTGGTAAAAAAAGAGTTAATATACAATAATACTTTAGTGATATATGATACATTGTATCTTTCAAACATTTTGTCCTCAGACATTGACAGAGTAAACGATTTGTTGATTAGTTTTTTTGAAAAGGTATTTTTATTAAATCAGGTTATTTAAACTATTTAGGTTACAAAATGTTATGTTTATGCCTTAGATAATAAAGATGCAGAAATATATAGTAAGGATAGCCAAAAATAATTAATTATTTAGCCAAATGTATTGAAACTATTAATAAATGTTTTAAAGAAAGCCTTATGAGGTTTTTGCAATTAAATGATGTATCTTCTTGCCAAAAGTTGATCATTTATTATAGGGTTCTAAAAATTGTTGGTATTAATCTAAAATATTGCATGGTAATTATTCAATATTTTTAATTTAATATGGTTTAGAATAATTCTATTGCAGATTCCTCGGCAAGAAATTTTGTTGAATGCTTATTTAAAATCACCAATGAAATTTTATCTTTGATTTTAAAAATATCTCAAAAATTAATTATTCTTCCAAATGAAAAATTTAAGACATGGCTTATTAAATTACTAAATCAAGTTAGTGTATTAGCACAAGAATCCAAAAAATTGGCCTTGGTTATAGCCGTAACTATTTGGAAAATATATTTCAAGTAAATTTTATTTTATGTTATGCTAATCTTTCCTAAATTAACTTTAGCTTACTATTTGGAAATTTTGAGAGCATTATTCATGAATATGATATGTCTGGTGCAATTGAATACATGATGAACATAGTGCATATATCAACAAACAAAATTATAGTAATTTACAATTTAGATGTTTAAGCCTAATTTTTTACTAAGATTAAAGATTTTGAAAGTAGTAGGGATAACAAGGAAAACAAATATACATCATTTATAATTAAATTGCTTGTGACATTTTTTGAAACACATAGTGCCTACAGGATACAAAATAATTCATTACTATGTTGTGAAAATTTAATTAAATCAGTATTAAAATTTTACCTTAATTTGCAAAAGTAAATATTATTAAAAAAGTGTTAAATATTTATTTGATTTAGAATACAATTGATTGCAAATTACTTCATTCACTTACAAAAAGAATCTTATCAAGATTATTATGATTATATGGAAGATGTTTTTAATATTTTTCCCGTGTTAATCCACTTTTTCGCAATTGATTTGGAGAAATTTATGATTAGTAAGCTTTATTTTTTTTTCATATTTTAAATTTCTCTTTATTTACATTAATTTAACTACTAATATTTCAGAATTTATGATTTAGAGGCAATATTTATTCATAATAGATGATTATTATATTCCTTGCTAAATCATTGAGTATAAAATACACACCTAAGGCATTTGATTGTTTGCCTTAGAATGGTTAAATTTGTAAATAAATGGCTTAAGTATACTTATTATAAGTTGCTTTTAATATAAAAAATTGATAGTAAATAAACGTGTGAATATCATACACAATTTTGTATGTAATTTAGCATATTGCACACAATTTATATTAATTATATATAAAATAATGTTTGTCTGGACAAGGTCAAGATAAAGTCCTAGTGGATGAAGGGGCATCAAATGGAGATATATATTTTGAATCTGTTAGCAAAGCAATCCTCTATCATAACTTAGTTGTTGCCATTACTAATAACTGTTTTGAAGAAAGTAGCCAACTTAACAAGTTATCACTTCCCATAGATTTTTTACTTATCATCCACAACCAAGCTTTAAAATGTAAAATACTATTAATCAAATCTTCTTAAAAATACATAACTGCATTTTGTAAATAAATGTAATTACCATTTAATTTTAGCTTATAACATTGAAGTCAATCTTTCAAAAAATCATTTAAATGAAGACTTTGCTGTTGGAAAGGAAGAATATTTCAAAATTTGTCATGTGTTTCCACGTTTGCCAATGACCCAGTACTCTAAAAATGAATTGACTTCTACCAAAACAATATATAACTCAATTTGTGCTTACATGTGCCTTTATTTAATCTCACAAACTACTGATGATCATGAAAATTCCCGCTTCCTTTACATTTTATTGTCACCGTTGGCTAGTATTTTAGACTTTACTCTCAAAGAATCTCAAACTTACGAAATGAAAAATTGGAAAAATCAAATTATGATATCGGTAGAATGGCTTTACCTATACATAAAGTAAAAGGTTAAATAATCTAGTATGTAAATTGCCATTGACGTCTAATAACAGAATTACAGCGTATGTTCAAGGATAGATTGTGCAAATAATAGGATTACTGAAAATTTATGATAAGTTTTTAAATAGTCTTTAACACCTAGAACTTCGCCCTTTAGTTTTAATCAACTAATCATTAATAGACCAGACCAAAACTTTTTGGTTCGTTTTTCTTAGTCGACCTTTAGGCTTAGTCGAAATTTAAAATACAGACTAGCATGGGCGTAGCCAGCTTTGGAATTAGAGGGGGGCAATAATAATTTAGGGAGGGGCAAAATTAACATTTTTTTGAAATTTTAGCCATAATTTTAATGAGTTTCAACAATTTTTAGATTTAGAGGGGGGCAGACGCCCCTCCCTGCCCCCCCCCCCCTCCCTTGCTACGCCCATGCAGACTAGAATCGACTGTTAGTCCTAGTTAAACCAAAGGTCGACCAAACAAAACCCAACCGTTTTTACAACTCTACCTAAACTGCACTAATTTAAGCAATTATCATTTTGAATCCGACAGCTTTTAGTGGAAATATGGGACCGAGACTTTTATTTATATTATTAGGAAAAATATTATACAAGCTAAAATCAAAAATCACATTTAAAATAATATCCAGTCGGGTAAAAAGTGTGAAATATGTAATAAAATTGTTTTATGGAACTAGCGCCATCTATATTTTATTTCTACTCGTTTAGCTTTTATATAACTTAGATATTAAAATAGTTTCATAATAATAAAACCTCTCAACTTTTTGTTCTATACATCATACCTTTATCTTATTATTTAACTCGTATAGTTTGTAAATCGATATAATAAAAATGCACATATCAAGATGGCGGATAAAAACATTACACAATTTAACATTAGAAACATAAGGGCATATGCACTTCTTGTATTTTAAGCATTAAATGTCATTTCTTTAAAATATGGGTGGATTAAATACTTAAATATATTTATTTTTGCGTATGTTTTAAAAGAATATCGATGGATAATATTGGTGCTGATCAATATTTGATTGATTTACTCTGTCAAATAATTGACTTTTACCGTATTGCCACTTATGGTCCAGCCAGAAACAGTGTTTTAGTAGACTTTATGAAACAATCTCTAGAAACTCTGTTTGGTAAAATCGTAAATGAACTGGACCACGATGTAAGTTATTGGTTGACACGTTATTAAATTCTATATTATTTAACTTTTCATTTTAAATGCAAAAAGCTTTTTTGTAATGAGAGACTAACTAAATTGCATAGAAATTAGTAAAACATATTGTAAATATATTTGACTATGGGACAGTTAAGAACTATTTTTTTGTTCACTAATCATTTACCAATTTTAAACTTACATATTTTGTGAAGACGAAAGAAATAAATGAATTAAAAAGTTAGAAATTATAAATATTTGTTGAAAATTATTAAAATAAATTTGGAACGCCCTTTAATAAAGATATAGTCTTGTTTTTTTGCATGACTTTAAACTAGAAACAATTGCTGACAACACTTTCTGTAAGAGGCAATTCCTTAATCCTTGCAAGATTTATACGATGCGAAGAAAGTGAAATGTCGAAACTAAGAAATTTTAGCCGAAACACATTAAAGAAATTCACAGATGTGATGCAAAATATAAGAGCAATTAAAGGAAAATGGACTATAACGGATCTGCTTGATATAGTTAATCATAATCATTTCATTTATTCATTGTAATAGAATATATCATCAATGCAGGGGGGGGGGGGGGTAGGTTTTAAATCCAAAAATTGGTTGAAATTCCATAAAATTATATCTAAAATTTCGAAATATTATCACTTTGCCCCACCCCAAATCATTATTGCCCCCCTTCTAATTCCAATGCTGGCTAGGCCCATGCATTTATGTATTAATTACATTACCTTACGGTTTTAATTTTAGGCTAAATATCCATAATATAGGATTCTACGACTTTTACGCATAAGTGTGGTTAAAATAATCAAAAATGAAATTTTTATTTAAATCAAGCTATTTTTCTCTCTAAATTTTTGTTAATAATTTTACTGATGTCCCCAGTAATATGTAACAAATATTTTATCAAAATTACGCTACATTTGTACTATTATAACTAGTGTTGTATGAAGCGCTGGGTTTTGTTTGGCCGACCTTTGGTGTTAGTCGACTAAACATAAACTGACCAAAGAAGGTTTTTTGGTGTCTGTTTTTCTCGGACGACCTCAGGTCATAGTCAAACTTTGAAAAACAGACCAGAGCCGACCGTTAGTTTTAGTTGAACCAGCTTCTTCTTCTTCTTCTTCTTCTTCTTCTTCTTCTTCTTCTTCATCGTTTTAAGGCCGTTTTCCAGGATCTCCTGGGTTAGCCTGTTTTCCCCTAATGCATTTCCTCCATTTTATCCGATCATGCGAATCCTGTTTTGTCAGACCCATTGCTTCCATGTCGGTAGCTAGAACAGAGGCCCATGTTGATTTCGGCCTCCCACGCGGTTTCTTTCCAGATACCTCCAGGGAAGTACATCTCTTCACCCAGTCGTCGTCATTCTTCCGCTCCACATGTCCAAACCATCTTAGCCTGTTTTTCCGGATGACCTCGTTGATTGGCTCGATCCCGATTCTTTCTCTGAGTCTATTGCTTGTTATTCTTTCCCGTAGCGACACGTTTGACATCCATCTTGCTAGGTCGACCAAACAAAACCCAGGTCTTTTTACCACACTATTTATATTATAACATGAAATATTTTCTCATATGTATCAGGTGGATTTGGGAGAAGCTAAGAATTTCATACTGCATCCTAGCGTTGTTGTAAATTACTCGACCGAAGATTTACACAATTTTACACTGGCTCATCTTTCCCTATTCCCGCTAATGCCATGGTTATTGCAGGTTCAAGACTTTCCCGAAGAGTTCCTCGGTATATCTTGTTGTTTAGCCTGGCTCGATGTTTGCAATCGTTTAATCACCATTTTTGGAGAGCCTTTCAAAATACAGGTCTATACTATGGGTGGGGTTTTATGGGGTAAGAATAGCCCAGAGTTCTGTTAGGTCTTAGGAGTATTAGAGCAAAATTATTTAGGTAGCTTTGGAATTCTCAATAATTTTTTCATAAAAAATGGGTAAAGGCGGATTTTTTATAAATTTATACTTTGACTTTAGGTCGACCCCATTTCGGGTTTTGTTAGATCACCCCTCTATATTGAATTTTATTATATGTTAGGCTATATTTGAAAAATTTATTTTTTCTTATTTATTGCGATGTGTCGTTCGTTATGCTTTGTAAAGTAACCCACTGAAAATGTTGGCTTATATATTTTGCTAAATTAATCTCTATTCCAAACTAATTCGAGATGGTAGTGTTGTGAAAACGGCTGAATTTTGTTTGAAAGACCAATTATTTAATTGTATATGCGCAACACTAACAAGACTCATATTAATATTATTGAGTTTTCCATAAAAAAAAAATCAATTTTATGGGGTTCTAATTATGCGTCAATCATTTTAAGGAATATGTTCTTATATTTGAACTTTTCAAACCCGAGAGCCCCAGGCCCGATATTTTTGAGGGCCTCAGCCGGCCCTTGCAAGTCCTTAGTTATTATCATGGGCGTACCAAGAGGGGGCAAGGAGAGGCCGCTGCCCCCTCTAAATCCAAATTTTTTTCAAAATTTATTAAAAATATGGCTAAAATTTTAAAAATCATTTCTCTCCCTAAATCTTATTGCCCCCCTCTAATTCCAATGCTGGCTAAGCCAGTTATGACCCAATCTTGATTGTTTTATAAATTGTCTTATATGTTAAAAATGAGATAATTTTATAATGTTCTTTTCACGTTACAAGCATTTATATCGGAAACTTAATTATATATCCTTGCTTATATTATTACTCAGGTTGGGCGTTGTTTAAAAAGTTTGTTGGACCATAATTCAATTTTGAATCCGAAAGTGCTTGAATGGATTCAAACCAATAGGGATATGATGATGTTGATTCCTCTGGAAAAGTTAGACACATTGCCGAAACCAGCAGTAAATTGTTCAATTTATTTCATTTATGCATAGAAAACCTTTAACACGAAGGCTTTAAATTTCCTAGGTTTTCAAAAAATATTTATAATATAAAAAAATATGGAAATAAAATCCCAGAATTTATGGTAGATATTCCTCATCGTAATAATGGTTTGCTAGGTGTTTTGCAATTTTATCGCGTATAGCTATTTTATCCGCCATTTTGAAATATGCACTCGTTTATGTAATCACTAACTATACAAGAGAGATATACTAAAAGATGAAGAAGTTATATTATTATAAAATTATTTTTAACCAAAAGAAGCCTGAATAATACTAAATAATTTCTAGTTGTCATTAAAATGAAAATCATTATAATGTAATTTTACCATAGATTCAATTATTAGTTAATGTAAGCTTATTTCAGATGTTATTTCTTATATTTTACTGCATTAATATATTTTTGTTTAAAAATTAAATTACGAAAATATCATAATGTATAGTACATTTCCTTAATTGTGCATATTTCAAATGACGATAAAAATGGTATCATTTTTTTGGCATCAATGAGAGGTCTAGGCAGTTGTGTTGTAAAAAGGGCTGGGTTTTATTTGGTCGAACCTTGGTTTTAGTCGACCTCTAGGCTTGGTCAAAATTTGAAAAACATACCAGAGTCGACCATTACACCTAGTTGAATAAAAGAGCGACCAAACAAAACCCATGTCATTTTACAACACTACTAAGTAGTCTATTATTTTAATAGCGATTTCTATGAAAACTTTTGGAAATCGCTTAATTATCCCACAACTTAAATCACTTAAAGAAATATCATTACTATTCTCTCTAGGTGACAATGATGCCCAGCTTCGCTCTGGAAACTGAAGATTCTGACAATTCACAGGTTCGTAAAAAGTATGCATCTTTTTTAGTTTTTAATCTCTCTCTCTCTACGCCACTGCTAGAATATTGACGGGGTGGAGACACAGGCGATAGTTATTGGTCAATGTGCCGAACAAGAATTACTAATTAATGCTCAGCGTTTGCACGACCTGATTACGCATACTGATGGCGCTTACAGAGGATTACAGGCTCAAGATGTTGTCAAAATAGATGCCATGAATCGAACTTTAAAGGAGATGATGGAAAAATTTTAGGAAACTTTATCGTTGCCAAAGCTAAACATCATATTAGTCCATTTTTAACATTTAAATCAAAGTTTTATTTATATCATCTTCATGTTAGACCAATAAATTTTGTATTAATTAACGATAAAGAATGTTTGCAAATAATAATGTGGCCGAGCCGAATTTTTTTTGCCGAAAAGTCTGATAGACCTTAAAACAAAGAAAAATTTTACATACTCAAAATTTAATACGAGATTAAAGCGCGACAATAAATTAAAAGGCTTTCTTCTCTAAGTATGAAAATTACAAAATCTTTTGGAACCCCTGAAATCAGAATTATATTTTATGCGATCGCATAGAGCATGTTTATACCAAAAAACACACACCTTTAAAAAACGATATAGATTTAAACTAAGCGTAAATCTCTAATACTACAAATCGTACATTTTTATTGCTATGCAATTTATGGTCTTACTTTCGGTGGAAAATGTTCTCTGTTCGGTCCACCTTAAGTTTATGAAGAAAATATATGATTCTGGAAAAGAATATTATGCCTCCGAATAATGGCTAGCTAATGACCGCTGATTGGCTTTAATTTTTATAACCCCACCCGAGCCCAAATTTCGTTTTCATTGTGCTTCGACTAAACCCTTAATCTCAACAGATTCTTTTCGCAGGTTGCTCAACTTGTCGCTTTATAAGGGAAATTGCGAAATTGGCTTAAATTGATGATGACCATTGCTTACATTTAGTTAATGACCGCTCGTTGGAGATTTCTGGTGCTTAATTTTGTACATCTTACTTTTTTGGACTTTTAAAATGAAGAACAGCAAAACAGGCTATTTTGCCTCCGTTTTATTTGTATGACCTCGACAAGAGGCCAAATCCATTTTATTCTTGAACCCGTCTAGAGCCCGACCCGCATGCTTTTGGATTTCAATACCACTGGCTATTAAAAATAAATTTTTAACTAAATAAATGATGACCTTTCCCCGGCCAAAAACAAAACATCTTTTTTTCTCAGCTTCGCTCTTTTTTTTTGTTACTGCTTACTTTTCTAAAATTTGTAAATTTATAGGCAGATTGCGTGTGGCTGCCTAAATTATTGCCCAAAACAATTAATGACCGCCGTTTGAATATAATTGTTGTTTGAATTTAGCACATTATAAATTGCACAGCAAACTGCTTCCATACAAAGTGTATAAGAGTCTAATGATAAGACTAAACAAAGACAACACTCGGCCTAATACCCTTGCAGAGAGTTTAAAAGGACCTGGTTTTCGTATTTCTGATTAAGCAAAATTCCATTCATTATATAAGTAATCGATTTAAATTTTTACCAAATTTTAATTTTATTGACTCCATACGTATGATTGAATCGGCAAAATTTATTACTAATTTCGTGTTGAAAGTTTATAAATACGGCGGCATAGTAAAATCGTCACATTTTTAAACGGGGAATGTAAGAATCGAGAGAGACCATATACATACACATAACAAATACATTTTTGATGGATGATAAAAATCGATCTGGGTTGGGAGAGACATATAAATACGACGATGTCATGTCAAAACGTTGCTTTTATATTGCACGAAAATCACCTTTGCTTCCTCGCGAGCTAAACTTACACCACACAGCGTAGATGGAGTTTTTACAATTAAACTAATTTTCGCGAGTAAAAAAAGTCAAATGTCCGCTCAAATAATTATGTATTTATGTATGTAAGTATGCGTATGAAGCGAATGGAATGTGGCGGCGCGATTTTATATTGCACTTGGAATTAGTGTTGTAAAACCGACCGGGTTTTGATTGGTCGACCTTTGGTTTAGTCTATTAAACGTAAACGGACCAATGCTTTTCTGGTCGACCTTTTCTTAGTCGACCTCTAGGCTTGGTCGAAATTTGAATTACATACTAGAGTCGACCGCCATTCTTAGTTGAACCAAAGAGGTCGACCAAACAAAACCCAGCCGTTTTTACAACACTACATGGAACCATCTCTGGTTATTATACGGTCTAATTTTAGTATAATCACGAAATTAGGGGAAGCTTAGCGGTGGGAATGTCATCAATAGATAGATATTGCACTTCGTCTTCAAAGGGGCAGCATCATCTTTTACAAAATAAAACTGAATAGAAAATTTAACGTTGGGGCAAAGGGGGCGATAGGACAAAAATTCAAAATGTCTTGAAGGGGGGGGGGGTAGTGTATTAAGAACTTTCGTTAAAAAATGATTCCGAGGGAAGGCCTTCGCTTTGGGTAATTGAGATAGCAGCTTCTTCAAGCTTTAGCCTAGCTTGAATGGTTGACAAAGTTTTACTGCTAAGCACTTGTTCGGCCACGCCTTGAAGCTCAAAGTCCGTGTAACATTTCTGCTCGGGGCAAAACAATAGACGAAGTTCATTAAAAATTATTAAACACACACATACAAAATAAACAACGGACATCATTAAATTGCCGGGAATTATTTAGCCAGTTTCGCAAACATCCGATATATAGCAACAATCTAGACAAGTTGCAAAAATATTTTATGTATAAAGCTAATCAATCGGGCCCATAAACAATAATAAAATTTGGGCTCGAGCGAGGTCAAAAAATTAAAGCCAGCCAGCGGTCATAAGCTAGTGTATTTGCGAAAGCAAAATAAAAGTCATTTACAGAATTACTAGTTAAACATCACGACACTCACTATCTCATGAAAACGAAAAGCGAGCCCATAAATTGCATAGCAATTAAAACAATATAAAAATTAGGGAGCAGAATGGAAAATTTTTAAATTTTAAAATATTTTTGATTCGCACTTTAAAAATTTGGAAAAAAGTATGAGGGCAGGGGCTTAAAGCGCGTCTAGTTATTTTTATATAAATCGCTAATGTGTTTGTTGGGAGAATATGCGATTCTTAATTGGAACAACGAGTGTTGGTGGTAACCGAAGACTAGTGCAAACATCAATGAAAGAAGGGCGCTATTTTTTGGAAGGGGGATTTTAAAACAAAAATATAAAGGATTCATTAAAAATTAAAGTCCAACAAGTGATTTTAATTGAATAGCAATTGAAAATAAAATTTAAAAAAATAGAAGCTATAAGAATTAGGAAAGCTATTTACTTTTTCCCATGCAAAATAAAACTATTGATTTGCTGCGAAACGTTATTTAATAACGTTGACCATTATAAATTTTAATTTGTATTTATATCTTGGGATATACATTGCTTTTTATATTAATCATACATATATTCAATGATATCAAAAAATATATAAAAAGTTTTACTTTAACGATGTACATCAAGCAGGTGTATTGATAGGGGTGCAATGAAATATCAATTCTTTCAGTTAACCAATCGCATACAATTTTCATTTGGGCAGTGTACCAATTCTATCGTATAAAAACCACAAAAATTTATGTTTACAAAATCGTAAAACAGTTTGTTGTTAGGGTTGGGCCTGATGGCGCAGCCAAACTCGAATCTTAAGCTTTTGGTCGAATTTAGAATACGAATACTATTAATAAAATTCATATCATATATTTATAAAGTAGTAATATAGCCAAAAAGTTTTTGCCGAGAAAAAATCGGGCCGGGCTATAAAAACATCTCGGGCTGGCTCAAATAAAAATATAGACATCGGGCTCACGCCTAACAAAATCCATCGTGTATAACTTTATGTGTACACCAATAAACTATTTCAGATTTCATTGAAAATGTGTTTTTCAATTCAATAGGATTCTTAAAAATTTCAAAACACCCCAAAAATGGTTTAAAAAACGGTAGTTTTATTATTAGTCAAAACCCAACTTTAAAAGCTAAGCATTCGGGCAAATTTGACATTTCAAATTTATTTAACCTTATTGAAAAATATTTATTTTTTTCACTGCTAAGCAGGGTTTTAAGTTAAAGAGATCATATTTTTAACAATATATTCTCGACTTAAAAGCCAATAAAAGATATAAAATTAAATTTTTTTTAATGATGAAAATTTATAAATTCGCAAAATAACGTAATTTTACGTCGAAAATATTTAACACATAAAGATCATCCGTTATTTTTTGACGCAATTGATCTAGGGAGTTACGCATGAAGCTGACGTAGGCAATCCCAAGTTCGTTAGTCGGTTTCTAAAATAGCGCGAAATAATAATGGTTAATTGCTCAGTAATAAATTCGAAAATGCTCAGTATTTGAATTCATAATTCTCGATATTAATCTACTTTAGCGCTTATATTTCTCAAATAATTTTTTATTAAAATAGATTAGAGGCCTGATTCATTATTTTTAATACATTCTAAAAAAGTTTTTAAAAGTCTTGAATAAGTGAAAAATAATCTTTGAGATAATTTCCATGATTAAGTTTAAAAGTAATTTTCCTCCAAAGAAATTAGAATTAAAAAAAATAAATTATAAATTAACAAATAAATTGACTTTTTGTAAATAGGACTATGAGTGCATGTTTATCACTATAAATACCATTGAAATCGCTAATTCGAATCTCGATTCAATACACATTTTATTTTGAAATTAAATATCAGATTCTGAGAAAATTAATTCTGAGCATTTCTTTATTATACTGAGCATAAATGAGTTATATACTAAGCACAATAATTCGTTCTTGCTAATAATTAAGAAATAGATATCTTCATAGAATTTTAAATAAATTAGTACAAAAATAAATTTTAGATTTAAGTGAAAAAAGCAAAATTTAAGTACTATTTTATAACATTAAATAATGAAAGTGAAACATGGGCATTAAACAAACACCACGGAAGAAAAGCTTTCAAGCCACAGAAATGAGAATGATACGATGGAGTTTGGGGGGTATACTAAGTTCGACCATATGACGAATGACATTGTCATGACAAAAATGGGTATTCAACCTATGGCGGACATGATTAACGAAAATCGGCTAAGGTGGTATGGGCATCAACTAAGATAAAATGGGGTTTTGTTTGGTCGAACTTTGGTTCGAATGAGACTCACGGTCGCTTCTGGACTGTTTTTCAAATGTCGACTAAGTCTAGAGGTGGACTCTAAGAAAATCATTGGTACGTACGTCTATGTTTAGTCGACTAAAACCAAATGTCGATCAAACAAAACCCAGCCGTTTTTACAACACTAAGAAGGAGGGAGACGACTGATATGTAAATCTCGATAAGTAGTGTGGACATGGAGGTCCCGGGGGCAAGCGAGGAAGAGGCCGACCTCGTGTCACGTGGAAAGGGCGGCAAATGGACAAAGTTATGTAATCTAAGAAGAGATTAATCAAGACGACATGGCCAACTTATCAGATCGAGATGGAAGAAACTCATCAAAACAAACACTACGATTATGGGACACATTACTTAATAAGAAGGAGCAGAAAAGATGCAAAAATGATTTTTTCACATTTTCTCAATTAAAAGATGGAAAACTTTGTAAGCAGGACTTTATTCAAAATGTAAGTAGCGATTTCTTGTATCCTTTTATTAATTTCATTATATATTTAATACTTTTTTATAATAAAGCATTTTTACTAAAAAAATAGTTATATTGGTATGTTCCGACATTATACCATACAGGAAGGGCTGTTATCCATTTCAGTAATTTTTCCCCCAGATTTTGACCATCAAATCGATTTTTTATTTACTTTTAATAACAAATTCCCCCATTTTTAATAATAAAATATAAAATTAAATTTTTAAAACCCACACACAAAATTAGTTTCTCCAAACTTACAGTCAAAGTGAGTATCGAAGAAAACAGAGAATTTTCGTCGTATCTTGCTAATTTGGCTAAAATCCCCTGCAACGGTTCTTTTAACTAAAAAATTAAAAATAATAATTTTCTCGGGAAAAAATAAATTATTTTATTAATTTTTAAAATTAAATTACTTTTTCGATCAATAGTTTTTGCATGTCAGTTTGCACAGATTCCAGATATTCGTCTATTTTAGTGTGGTACTTATGCTATAAATACATCAAAAACACGTCTTGATATAAAGTTTTTTTATTAACATAACATAGAATAAAAATTTTAATGAACTAATATAAAAATAGACATATATAAATTCATACCACATCAACTCCATCAACAGCGCATAGTTTTAAACTCTGTAATAATAAAAAATCATTAAAAAACACTAATCCTAAAATTCTATATTTTAAAAAATGATTATTAAATTTGAAAATAAAAAAGTATAATTTTAAATCGCAACTAAACCGTGTTTCACAAAAACTCATTATAAGACCTTAAGACATTCAAAGAAATGTGATTTCCTTTTTGTATTGGATTTTAAAATATTATAGTTTAAAATAAAAAAATATAAAGCACTTGAAATAATGTGTGGGAAATATTAATATATATTTTTTTTAATTTATAATTTTACAAAAAAAAATTGTATATACTTTATTTTTAGCGTTGGTTACGACGTTTATCATCGTACAAATTTCTATGGGAACTAAGTAATCCGTTCCCTTCTTGCCGCGATTCAAAAGCGCTTCAAAACTGGTAAAAGTTCTGAGAAAAAAAGAATCATTTTAAAATTAAGGATTTTAGAAATACACTTCAAACTAGAAAAATCCTATTCATTTATATCCTTAAAATATGATTTGAACACGAATTTCTCTATTTTTTGGCATAAATTGAATAAAAAGCCACATTTTTAAAGCATTTTTACAGTTAAATTTAAATTTTAAAAGTTATGCCCAAAATAACAATTTTATTTATAATTATCTAAATTTTTGTATTAAAAACCTTGAGACGCACGATTCAATCATGTCTGCAGCCATCAATTTAAGCCTCTGTTCGAGATGCTTAGCGAAAACTTCTTCCGGCCAATCCAACTGATGAATAAATGTTTGCAGCGATTCAAGTTTCCAGAAAATATCTTCAGAAGTGGTACAACCATTCCTACAAATTTCACACCCAAAAAAATCACACAATTTTATTTTTTTTTAATTGATTAGTTTCGAAAAAAAGGTTAAAAAATATTGCATGATTAAAATCGAAGGATAAAATTCTATCATTTTGCATCCAAGTTATAACGGTCTTTAACATTCATATTAGTGTTGTAAAAAAGGCTGGATTTTGTTTGGTCGACCTCTAATTTTAGTCGACTAAACACAAACAGATCAAAAGTTTTTTCTGGTCTATTTTTATTAGTCGTATAAACAGACCAAGGATTTTTGATCAAATCTTCGGTCTTGTTATGTTTAGTCGACTTAAACCAAAGGGCGACCAAACGAAACCCAGCCGTTTTTACAACACGAATTCATATGCTGTAATAGAAAGGAGGTAGTGAAAAGTAGTAGAACTATGACATAAATATGTTAGAAATAGCGAGAGTTGAGGTCATTTAATTATTAGTCCTAATTACCTCATTTTATTATGTCCTTTAAATAGTAAAGATTGAACCAAAACGCTTAAAAATCGAAATGTGAAAGTAATGGAAAAAGTCAAAACACAGAGGTGAAAAAGGAAATTGATAAAATCTGAAGCATTTAACATAGTAATCAGGTCGTTTTTATCAAGAAAATAAGGTAATCTATAAAATCACAAATATCATATTTTGATAAATTCCATTTTTTTAACACTGAGAAGTATTAAATGTAGTGTTGTTAATCTGCTAAATGGGTTCTGCTGGTATAGTGCTAAACCTGGTAATAGGCACATATCTCCTACCATTACCATCATTATTAAGCAGCACATGCTGGTTAATAACCCGGTTACTAGCATGGCAGATTAAAGTTGCCATGGTTGCTTGGTTGGGAGAGATGCAAGTAACCGGGCATTTGGCAGATTGGATTGATATAACCGTGGAATTGAGCAGGCTTGTTTTAAACTAAACATGGTTTTTAGCAAATTTAATTTTAGCTTACTATTAGAGTTGGTAGCTGCCATATAATGCTAATCAATATTTCAATCATTTATTAATACAAAAATGGTGATTAAAAAATTTAAATATATTCTAAATTTGCCCCGTGATTTGCCCCCCCCCCCCTAATTTTTTATCCTCTTTCTCACCAGGGGGGAGGGGAGGTGTTTTGCCCCCCCCCTAATTTTTTATCCTCTTTCTGACCAGGGGGGAGGGGGGTGTTTTGCCCCCCCCCTTATTTTTTACGCTCTTTCTTACCAGGGGGGAGGGGGGGGTGTTTTGCCCCCCCCCCTTATTTTTTATCCTCTTTTTGACCAGATGGGAGGGGGGGTGTTTTGCCCCCCTTATTTTTTAACCTCTTTTTAACCAGAGGGGAGGGGGGGTGTTTTGGCCCCCCCCCTTATTTTTTATCCTCTTTTTGACCAGAGGGGAGGGGGGGGGGGTGTTTGGCCCCCCCCCCCTTATTTTTTATCCTCTTTTTGACCAGAGGGGAGGGGGGGGGTGTTTTGCCCCCCCCCCCCTATTTTTTATCCTCTTTTTGACCAGAGGGGAGGGGGGGGGGGGTGTTTTGCCCCCCCCCCCTTATTTTTTATCCTCTTTTTGACCAGAGGGGAGGGGGGGGGGGGTTTTTATCCTCTTTCTGACCGGCGGGGAGGGGGGGTGTTTTGCCCCCCCCTTATTTTTTACGCTCTTTCTTACCAGGGGGGAGGGGGGGGGGGGGTGTTTTGCCCCCCCTTATTTTTTAACCTCTTTTTAACCATAGGGGAGGGGGGGGGGGGTGTTTTGCCCCCCCCCCTTATTTTTTATCCTCTTTTTGACCAGAGGGGAGGGGGGGGGGGTGTTTTGCCCCCCTTATTTTTTACGCTTTTTCTCACCAGGGGCGGTGTTCACCAGGGGGGGGGGGGGTGTTTTGCCCCCCCCCCATTTTTTATCCTCTTTCTGACAAGAGGGCAGGGGGGGGGGGGGTCTTTTGCCCCCCCCCCTAATTTTTTATCCTCTTTCTGACCAGGGGGGGTGTTTTGCCCCCTCCCCTCTTTTTTACGCTTTTTCTCACCAGGGGGGGGGGTGTTCATCAGGAGGGGGGGTTTGCCCCCCCCCCTCATTTTTTATCCTCTTTCTGACAAGAGGGCAGGGGGGGGGGTCTTTTGCCCCCCCCCTAATTTTTTTATCCTCTTTCTGACCAGGGGGGTGTTTTGCCCCCCCCCTATTTTTTACGCTTTTTCTCACCAGGGGGGGGGGGGGTGTTTTGCCCCCTCCCCTTATTCCCCTCCCCCCTGGTGAGAAAGAGCGTAAAAAATAGTGGGGGGGGGGGCAAAACACCCCCCCTCCCCTCTGGTCAAAATAAGGATAAAAAATAAGGGGGGGGGGGGCAAAACATCCCCCCCCCCTCCTCCTGGTGAGAAAGAGGATAAAAAATAAAGGGGGGGGGGGGCAAAACACCCCCCCCCCCTCCCCCTGGTGAGAAAAAGCGTAAAAAATAAGGGGGGGGGCAAAACACCCCCCCCCCCTCCCCCCTGGTGAGAAAAAGCGTAAAAAATAGTGGGGGGGGGCAAAACACCCCCCCCCCTCCCCTCTGGTCAAAATAAGGATAAAAAATAAGGGGGGGGGGCAAAACACCCCACCCCCTTTTCCCCTGGTGAAAAAGAGGGTGAAAAATTAGGGGGGGGGGGGCAAAACACCCCCCCTCCCCCCTGGTGAGAAAGAGGATAAAAAATAACCCCCCCCCTCCCCCCTGGTAAGAAAGAGCGTAAAAAATTAGGGGGGGGGCAAAACACCCCCCCCCTCCCCCCTGGTGAGAAAGAGGATAAAAAATAAGGGGGGGGCAACACACCCCCCCTCTCCCCTCTCGTCAAAAAGAGGATAAAAAATAAGGGGGGGGGGCAAAACACCCCCCCCCCCCCCCCTCACCCCTGGTAAGAAAGAGGCCCCCCCCCTCCCCCCTGGTGAGAAAGAGGATAAAAAATTAGGGGGGGGGAGGGGCAAAACACCCCCCCCCCCCCTGGTGAGAAAGAGGATAAAAATTTAGGGGGGGGTGGGCAAAATAACGGGACATATTTATAATATATTTAAATTTTTTAATCACCATTTTTGTATTAATAAATGATTGAAAAATATTGATTAGCATTATATGGCAGCTACCAACTCTAATAGTAAGCTAAAATTGAATTTGCTAAAAACCATGTTTAGTTTAAAACGAGCCTGCTCAATACCACGGTTATATCAATCCTATCTGCCAAATGCCCGGTTACTTACATCTCTTACAACCAAGCAACCATGGTTGCCAGTGATAGCAACCGGGTTATTAAGCAGCATGATGCTGGTTATGATGATGGTAATGGGCGAGATGTATGCTACTACCATATGCTACTACCATAGGTTATGGTAGTAGCATTTTGGCATTTTAACAACACTAATTAAATGTCATTACATCCTAAATTTTCATTTTATACCTATTAGAATGATGCCAATCTATATATTTTATATTTTATGACTAACTAATTGGCGAAAAACCTCCGATTTCAATAAATTCTCTTTTTTTAAACTGAGAAGTACTAAATGTCATTACATCTTTATTTTTATCTTCCAATTATTAAAATCATGCTAAGCCTAAAGAACTTTATAGACATAAAATAAAAAAGGGATATGCATGAAAGTTTGGTGGGTCATAACTGACCCCTTCTGTTCCCATCGCTCTCGTTCGAAGCCCCTGTGAATTGACTGGCCTATGGATGACTCCATTAGATCAACGTAACGGATAACCATGGGCGCGTACATATTTTGCAAATGACGATGAAATTTCCCGTTATTTAACGTTGCTAAAAAGTAAAATACGGGAATAAACGACGCTTAACTAAAGAGATCTATAATTCAACGATAATATTTTAATTTTTTTTCAACAAAATACTTTTATCGGCCTAAAAATGCACTATATAAGAGAGGTGCACCAACACGAGTATAAAACAATATAGTAGTGTAGTAAAAACGAGTGGGTTTTGTTTGGTCGGCCTTTGGCTTTAGTCGATTAAACATTATCAGACCAATGGTTTTTTGGTCTCTATTTTTCTTAGTCGACCACTAGACTTAGTCGAAATTTGAAAAACAGACCAGGGTTGACTGTTAGTTTTAGTTAAACCAAAGGTCGACCAAACAAAACCCAGCCGTATTTACAACACATACACAAAAAATATTTATAGTCATAGAAAGCCCGAGGGCATGTCTAAGAGAGAGAGAGAGAGAGTGAGCACTAAGTATTCCCCTTCGCAATTAAAAAACCCGATTTTTCGTGGTAAATAAATACTAAATTTACATTTTTTAGAGAAAAAAAGCACCATTTTTTGCAATTAATTTTCTAAAAATTGGTGTAAAATGTAGCCGAGGCATGCATCTACTTACGACTTTTGCTAAGGTAATTGTTAAGGAGCTGGAAAAGGGGGAATGCATCCCAGCTGTCGGGATTCAAAGTTTCTAAAGTAGCATCCATATCAACCGCGAACAGAGACCAAAATATTTCGACGTGTTCGATCATTAAATCGCTGAACCAGGAAAATGCCTAACAAAGATTAAAAAAAAAATAAAATTTGTTAAAATCAATATATATTTTTGGATAAGCTTAAAAAACTACGATTGTGATGTATTAACTTAAAAAAACCATTATAGGTAATAAAGAATAGCGAAATTGAGATAAGATCCCGGGCCAGAGATAGAATGGCTAACCACTTTTGAAAAATAGCCTAGGAGAGCATTAATATTTTCAAACCCTTAAAACCAAACATAGATATCACCATAATTCGAAAACAAAAATAAAAAACCTATTATTTTCTACGTAAAAATAATTAAACCTTATAATCACAACCTAAATTCATTAAATCATACTTTAATAATTATTTCTAAAAAAACTAGCTAAAAAAAGTGGCAAAAAACTAGGGGAAAAAAAAAATATTTACACTTAAAGCCGCAGGTTAATTAATAAATTTGCGTTACGTCAGCGTGGTATTCTTCGTTTTGCTGCAAAAGTTCGATGCACATTTCAGCTAGATGCACCAGAGAATCAACTTTTTTCTTATCCGGAGCGGTCCCGGGTCCCGCGTTTGAAGCTACAAAAAGTGTAAACCCCGTCTTAATACACGATTCAACTTCAAAGCGCCATATTTTTTTTGTCCAAATATAAGATTTAAATGTCGTGGATTCAAAATTTTTAGTTTAGTTATTATGTGATTATGCATTAGTAAGCGTACTTAAAGGATAAATATTTGTTTTATGAACAAAAACGCAGCATGGCGTGACGACGCTCGTATTAAGACCGGTCTATGTTTTAACATGCATTAGCCTTTTTAACCTAGATTCAAAATCGCGTATTAAGACACACTCTAAGATTCAAACTCAAAATTAAGTATAAAATTTTCCTGCCTTCAAAATTTTTTTGTTTGGAGGGCAAATTATTAATTATTGTTAGGTAATTTTAATAAATAATATATCTAAAAGCTCTTTTTAATTATATATTGTGTATTCATTCAATTCAATATTGTTGTAAATGTCATTGTATAAAATCGGTGGGTTTGGATTGATTAGAGTAAGTGGAGGGAAATGGAATCCGATATTTCGGGCTATTATAGCCCATCATCAGGAGAAAAAATAAAAAAGGTGAAGATGAAGTCACAAAAATCGAATTTTGCATCGCAGCAAAAACTAAAATGCAGGTTTTGCCCTCCCTTATTAGCAAGATTTACGACAGACTCATATCTTAGAAGCAAAACGCAGCGGCGATTTATGAAATGCAAGATTTATCGCAGCGTTTTTAAAATAAATTACCTCTTTCATATATTATTACATTTTTACTTCATTTTGTTTTTTTTAAATAAGTTTAATGAATTAATAATAAAAAAACTAATAAAACTCATTAAGTTGAATCTTAGATGCAGACAAAAAATCTCACATTTAGTATCTGAATCAAAATTTTAAGTTTAAATTGGAAACATTATAAAAAATCACAAATTAATATAATTTTCCTAAAAATTTTTGAAACATAACTCTTTACGATATAAAACAAAGAAAATCTTTTAAAAATCAATTGCATCCATCTATTTTTACTTAAAAAAGTTATTTTTTAAACAAAAAATACTAAGCAAAAATCTCTAAATTATAAAATTACTTTCGACAGTTTGGGTAAAAGAAGATATTTTTGTGTAATTTACGAGAGCAGCTTTTTCCAAACATTTTCGTATCACATTTCTGACTTCTTCAGGCGGCGCCGGGGTAACTATATCTTTCATCAAAACCTAAAATCGACCAAAAAATGGGGAAAAAACACAAATATTTTTTAAATAAAAAAAAAATAAAGAATAAAAAACATAAAATGTAATTGCTATTTTCTTAAGTAAGCCAGGTTTGTTAGATATTAATATAATACAAAATTATCCTCATGGTAGATAATAAATTCTTATTTAAAGCTATATTATTTTATTTTCAAATCAGCAAGATAAAAATTTAGTTTTTGGCAAAAATATGGGTTAAAAATCAAATATACTTTTTAAAATACACTAAAGTAACGTTATTTTAGTATGTTCCGATAGGATTTTTACCTATAGGCAGAAAAAACGCTAAATTCCCTTTTATATTCATACAGCAAATCTCGTGCGATAATTATTTATAAAAATTAGGAGATTTTATTTGAAAAAATGAAAAAAAAATATAAAAAAAGGAAAAAAGGAAAAAAAAACTGACAAACAGTAAATGACCTTTCGTTTTTTAAAATATAATAATTTACCCTCTCGAGTAGCGATAGACTCGATTTTAAAGCACCTTCTGGTCTACCGAACGGAAAACAATATCTGCAAAAAGTTTTTTTAAAATAAATATTAAAAATTTTTGTTTTATTTGAATTTAATATATTTCCAAAAATAATTTTAAATTTTTACATGAAATAGCCAGTTTCCAATGTTCTTGAGAAAATTAAACAACTTGTAAAACTTAATCTTTACAAGAGGGTGACAAATCTCTTAAATTTAGGAGTTAAGTGTTGTATGCTTAGATGTTTTCCATTCTCTCAATTGTGTACAATTCAAGATGGCCGAAAAAAGAGCACACTATGAGGTAAAAAAAACCTGAAATTAGTGATTTGATGTTCCAGTAAATTGCGGATTTTTTCTTTAATCAAATCGAATTTCTCTTTTTCTTCGTACAAAACAGTCCCTATGCCATCCGGTCTGCAACAAAAACAAAAAAATACGCAAATTTTTATATTGTAACAAGATCAAAACAAACATTTTGCAAAAAATCTAATAATTTTTATTTGTAAGTTTTAACATAACTCATAAAGATGCAAAAATTCATGATAGAATTTGGTATCCAAACCCTAATAATCTAAAACTCCATTATTTTGTTGCTCAAAAACTAAAGGGTTATGCATCTCGAAACGCGATTTTAAAGTGAGGCAAAGAAAGCAAATATTTTCGTTTGGGAGCTGCATCAGGGCGTCACTTCATTTTTAAATCTTTATTCTCTCTCTACCATTTAAACAGCGATTTAAGGTATGCAAATTATTATGTGTGCTCTATTTATAATTTACTGATTTATTTAATTCGGCAAAAAAAAATGAATCGTAAGAAGTGAATCGCGTAGCAGAAGAAAATACAGCATGACGCGCTTCAAGATAAATCGTGTAAGGACACAGCCTAATAGATTTTTAAAAGGTGCAGGCCTTCTTAACAAAAAATTCGTAAAAACCTTTGGTCGGCTTATGTTTAGTCGACTAAAATCAAAGGTCGACCAAACAAAACCCAGCCGCAAAACTATTGGTTCATTTTTAGAGACAGATATAAACCTTAAATCCCAACCCATTTAAAGCTATATCAGCATATGCGATTCAACTTCAAGCGCGCTATATATAATTTGTTTATTGGGCGACGATTCAAAAATAATTTTACGTAATTAATTAAACATGAATTAGTATATGAAATAAACTTACACATCTTATTTAGCATCACGCGTTTCGCGGTTAAATTGGTAAAGAAAAAAGAGAGAATAAAGCTTCTAAAATAAAGTGACGCGCGTATTAAGAAGCATGTTGCCTCACTTCATAATCGCATCTCAAGATAGACCCTAACGAAACAAAAATTTTAGAATTAAAGTCAAGACTTTCCCAGAAAATCAATTAAACTTTCAAAAATCAACCATAAAAAACTCGTAGTGTTTTTCTAAAATATAATATTGAGGATAGGGAAAGGAAAAATATTGAAGCTATTAAATTTTCTTAAAATTAAAATCAGGCCAGCTCTTCCACAAAATTCATCAAACTTTCAAAATTAACCATAAAAAACTCGCGCAAAAAAAGATTAGCGTTTTTGAAAGATATAGTATCGGGAATATTTAAGGGGAAAGGAGTTAAGAATTAATATTAAATTTATTAAATTTTTCCTTAAATTTTCCCCCAATAATCCCGAGATTGAATCTTTGAAAAATTTGTTTTAAAGCTCATCGTTGCATCTAATACAATTTTTCAAACAGCTGGGCCTAGCAATTCCTTAGTAGTACAATGCATGAAAATTGTTAAGAGCTTGATTTTTGCACAATTTTTTAGTTTTTGTTGAATATAATTTTAAATTGTTAACAAATTTCATCATAAGTCCCATATAATTCAAAACCCAGAGTTAATTTTTTACGTATACCGATTGCCATGAACGTGCGAAGCGCAAAAGGCGTAGCTGTAATGCAGTAGAGTGGGGTCTATCATGACCCCAGCTTCGGATTTAGTTAGTAAATCATCCAAATATCCCAAATGTCTCATGCACCCACGAACTCCGTATCTGCTACAATATTCCTCCAGCACGTATATCTGGCCCGGGCTAAACCAACCCTATTCACAAAAAACACTCTTTTCTTCACTACGTTTATACTTTTTAATTGCTATCGCGATTTAGAGGCTCGTTTTTGGTTGTCCGTCCGTCCTGTCCAACTTGTAATTTTCCAATAATTGCCGTGGAAACTTGTACGGGTTTTTAATGTGGCCACTTAAGGTTCTGTAAAAGACTTTTATTTTGCCTTCGCAAATAGACTAACTAATTTTTTCGACCTCGCCCGAGCCCAAATTATTGTTTTGTGCCCGACTTTACCTTTATGTATTTACTTTCGGCAACTCGTCTCGGTTGTTGTTATCGGATAATCGCGAAATTGACTAAATAATTCCCTGCTAATTATTGCTGACCGTTGCTTACACATAATTCGTCTGACCCAGTCAGAGGCTAAAGTTCTCGTTATATTTAATTGCTATGCAATTTATAAACTCGTTTTTGGTTGTCCGTCCGTCCCGTCTTTCCTGTCCTAACATTTAAACCAAAATTTGTGTTCCTTAAGTAGTGCTATGACTAGATTTGAATTCCATTACTCCAAATAAAAACCCGTTCTTTTTCGATATTCTGGATCGTTCCTATGTATTTTCTGAGGATTTTAACTTGTACACAACCCCGATAAAAACGTAGCATTATTTAAAATCAATGATTTAAAGACTATGAAATACTCAATCTAACAACCGCAAAGTTAAAAAACGAGATTTCAGCCGTTTCCCGAGCTAATCAGGCAGCTATTTTTCAAAAAAATCACAAAAAATATTTTTGCATAATTTGTCGCCAAATTTTTACCAGCGATGCAATGGGTTCTTTTAGCCGTTGTTCTAGCGTCAAATTTTGCAACTGGGTAAATAACGCGTTATGATCAAATTTAACGGGGTCGGCTTGAATTAACTCATCCATACCGTGTTTGCGAACTCGATCCGTTTCTGTTGTCGCGTTCAAATTTCCAATATTTATAAAAAAAAAATTTTTATTATTTCTTCAACAGAAAGAAAAAAATTGTTCATCGCATTTGTAATGGTAGAAATATCGAAATTTAAAACGAAAAACGTTAATATTTGAAAAATAATTTAAAATATAATACCATAATTTGTACATTTAATTACGTTCCCGAAGGTCTATATCGTGGCATTTATTAAAAAAATAAACTTAATTATAAGTAAAAACAAATGGATAAAAAAAATTGAATCTCCCATAATACAGTCTCCACATAAGATTTTTCAAACTACATTTAAGCTCATATTCAAAACACAAATTATTTTTGTTATGGATTCAAAACAAAAAGGAAAATTAGGGTTTAAATCGAATCTCTTATAATACAGTCTTAACATGGGATTTCCCAAACTACATTCAAGCTCAAATTCAAAATACAATTTATTTTCCTAGAAATTTAATTTTGTTGTGGATTTAAAACAGTAAGGAAAATTAGGATTTAAATCGAATCTCTTATAATACAGTCTCCACATAAAATTTCCCACTTCAAGCTCATATTCAAAAAACAATTTATTTTCCTAGATTTTTCAAATCTGTTTTTGTTATGGATTCAAAGAATTCAAATCGAATCTCTTATAATACAGTCTCAACATAGCATTTCTTAAACTTCATATGAGCTCATATTCGTTCACAGTGGATTTTCCAAGATTATTCTACTTTATTTTCGTTACGGTTAAAACAAAAAGGAAGATTCAGGATTCAATTTCATAAAAATCGCGATTCAAAATCGATAATAATAATTCAAAAATCACCTTTATCATTGATGAGAGGGCTCGGGGGTATTGGTCTGTGGGACTGACCAGTGGCTCTACAAAGGGCTTGAACCCAAAGCAATCTATCGTTTTCTTCCTCACTGGCAAATATTATGCTTTCACCCTCTTTGACTCCGCTAAAAAAATACCGACCACCAACCAAACCTGAAAACGAATTTCCCCCAAAAAACATTTAAAATGAAATATTTATGAGAAATTGCACGTTTAAGAACTCGTCTTAATATCGGATTCAGATTCAAATCGCGCGCATTTATCTTTGTCTAAATACCCGAATCGATTTCATGGGTCACGTCAAACTCGGTTGTAATTATTAATATTTTGTCGTTTGATAGTTAAACTCGTTTTTTTTGTTTATTTTAACTCTTGAGATTAAATCTAAATTTTGCTGATACCTAAAAATTTAAAAAAATACAACATTTGAGCTTAAGGAAAATTTTGCATCTCACAAAATCGCTGTCTAAATCGTAAATCTACAGCGAATTCGAAGTTAAGAAAGGGCTATGCTATAACCCGTACGACAATTTTTGCTGCGCAGAAAAATCCGATATTAAGACAAGCCCTAAGTTTCTTTTTTAAGTTAGGTATACACACCCTCTGATTAATATTACACATAAATTTAGAAATAATCAGGGAAATCTACGCATGCTAAAAACTTAACAACGCATCTTATGATTGTCAATATATAGAAAATTACTATCATTTCTCTAAGTATTCTCTAGTGTTGCAAAAACGGCTGGGTTTAGTTTGGTCGATCTTCGGTTTTAGTCGACTCAACATAAACAGACCAAACATTTTTTGGTCTGTTTTTCTTAGAAGACCGCAAAGCTTAGTAGAAATTTAAAAAACACACCAGAGTCGACCGTTAGTCTCAGTTGAACCCGAAAGTCGACCAAACAAAACCCCGCCGTTTTTGCAACACTAGTATTAACATTAATTTCTGGGGATTTTTAGTAATTCCAGCAGAATTTCATATTTTGCATAGAAAAAAAGGAACATGGGCGGGACAAGACATTTTCCCGAAAAAAAGTCAGCGATTTAAAATGTAAATAAGTTCCTAAAACACTTCGTAAACTATAAAAAGTATTAAAAAACTTTACAAATTCTTTTCAAAAAACCATAAAATTTCTTAATTCGCAATTTTCTTTTTTTTGAAGGGGGGGGGGAGGGCAAAGGGGGAATTTTTACCGCTCGTAGGTTGCGCAAAATCAATGGTAAATCCATCTAATTGCATCATTTCTCGCGGATCCGATTTTTTCTCTCTGTAACTGCACATAGCAAACGTATACTGCGACACCTGTGTAAAAATAACATTTAAAATATACCAAAAATATTCATTTTTTATTTGATAACAAAACAAGAAAAAATAGCCTTAAATAAGATTTTAGCAACAAAATAATAAAATTTTTTTTTTGCAAATTATTGGAAAATACAGTAATCGCTAAAGCTTAAATTAGTGTTGTAAAAAGGGCCGTTCGTTTGGTCGACCTTAGGTGCAACTAAAACTAACGGTCGACTATGGTCTGTTTTTCAAAATTTGACTAAGCTTAGAGGTCGACTAAGAAAAAGAGACCAAAAAAACGTTGGATAGGACAGTAAAATACAGGACATTTTCCTGCCTAAGATTTGCATAAAAATATCTTTCAGCATAAGAGGTGAGCATCTAATAGTCCCCATAAATAGAAGGTTTTAATTGTTAGGGAATTTATGGACTCACTTTTGGTTGTCCCTCCGTCCGTAGGTCCTGTCCTGTCCAACTCGTTAATTTTTCAATAATTGCCGTGGACACTTAAACGGATTTTATTGGCTGTTGACTTAATGTTTCTGTAAAAGACATTTATTTTGCTTTCGCATATATTAACTAGCTAATGACCGCTGGTTGGCTTTACTTTTTTAGACTTCGCCCAAACCTAAATTCCATTTTTGTTTTTGTGCCCGACTAATTATTACCAATTTGTTGGCAACTTCTCTTGGTTGTTGCTTCATATTTACTATTCCAGACTATTAATTTTAAAAATTATATATGGTGTACTTTAGATTAATGGCAAAATGAAAAAAAAAATCTATACTATGGGACAAGGTCGTCAAAAAGAATTTCAAGACACGCAATTTATATAAAAGGCTAAATATCCGAAAAAATGAAGTAGGACAGGACGGGACGGACATATATCCTAGTGACCCTTTAATCTTAATAAAAATAGTGGAATTTGGGCTCGGGCGAGGTCGAAAATGTAAAGCTAATCATAAAAGTCTTTTCCAGAAGCATAAGTGTCCACAGCCCTTAAAAACCCATACAAGTATGCACAGCAACTATTGAAAAATCACGAGTTGGACAGGACAAGACAGGACGGACAACCAAAAGGGAGACCACAAATTGCGTGACAATTAGCTCACTTGAACCAGCACGAAGTAACGTTTTCTCCATTTTTTCCACAGATTTTTGCTGCCCTTAGCGTACAAGTAGCCCCCGTGTTTCATGTTCTGCGGTTTATCCATCCGCACAGCTATCTTAATTTTCAGTTCGGAATTTTGCTGTTGTTTGGATTTAGCGCCCAATTTAGTGGCGGGAGCTGAGGATATTTGACTTGACGACTTGGGCGGGGCCATCTTGTACCATTCTGGTTGTTTGGGACCGAACGGGGTCGGTTTTATGATTACCCTACCTATATGTACGTAGTGCAAATGGCACGAAACAAAATGTTTAGAATTACTAAAAATTTCTAAAAAGTAATTAGATCAAAAAGTAAAAATTAGTGTTGTAAAATCGGCTGGGTTGGTTTTGTTTGGTCCACCTGTGGTTTTAGTCGACTAAACATAAACTGACCAAAGGTTTGGTCGACTAAGAAAAACAGACCAAAAAATCTTTGGTTTGTCGATGTTTAGTCGACTAAAACCACAGGTGGACCAAAAAAAAACCAGTCGTTTTGACAACACTAATGCTCGGCAGGGACTAGGGAGAGCGCTTCATTTTTTTCAAAGAACTTAATAAGCGCTCGCTGCCCTCAAAAATTTAGAATAGTTTTATTTCACTTTGCTATCGCTAAATCTCTAATTTTTTATTCCCTGATCGATTCGATGCCCATTCTGAAAGAAGACGAAGTAAGAAATAATGCCTCTGTATCATTTTATTTATATATATATTTTTTCGTTCTTATATCCTGGTATTGATTGTCATAATTTATTTAAAACTTTTTTTTATAAAAAAGCATTTTTTAATTCCCAAAAAAATCTCTAAATTCATATAGGGAGAGATTACATGTTTAAATTTAATTGAGCTTTTACAATATAATCGATGAAATTTCAAAAGCAAAAAAAAATACAACTACTTCAAGTTCATAGTTTTCGTGTTTTTTCTTTGAAAAGTAATAATGCCAAAACAAGTTTCAGGAACTAGGTAAAAAGTTTTTTACACTCAAAAACAGCCCACAACAGTCTATATTAAGCTATTAAGATTCCAAGCTTTTTTTAATATAAATTTTTATAGAGATAAAACACGAAGGCCATTTTGAAATGATCAATCTTGGACCCCCCCCCCTCCACCAAAAATAATTAATCTAAACCTAGTTCCTTATCTTCCAGCTTAAGCATGCCCGCGCTTTCGGCATACAATTTGATTTTGGCGACCGGAAGAGGGTGTGTGGTAGTAAAATCGCCTTGAGTATCCCAGCTAAATTGAAAATTCAAAATAAAAAAATTTATAAATAAAAATTCACAAGAAACAAATCTTAAAAACGTAGAGGTGATGAGATAGTTTTCCTTAAGGGGAAGTTGCCTAAAAGTTGAAAAATATTTAAAATGTCAATATCAAACAGCCCTGATAAATTTATGTTTTTTTGCACGATTTTATTTACACTTTAATATCTCAAGTTTTTCACCAATACTTACTCTTAAAATATTGTTTAAACATTATAGCTACTCAAAATAAATAAAGAAAAAAATGGAATGAATGAATAAATTAATAAATAATAATTAATTAAACCAGCTTCCCTTATCCTATTTATGATCCATTCTACGAGAAATACAATTGATTAAAGTCAAAAGACTAAACTATCCCAAAAAATCGTATAAGTCAAAAGGAAAAAAAATTTTTGGGAGATATTTATCAAAAAAACCAAAAACGAGCCCATAAATTATATAGCAATTCATAAAAAAAAATTGGACACGACAAGACAGACAGGACGGGACATTTCCCCTAAAATTTAAAAATCAAAATGGCCAAACCATGGTTTGGACACTTCAGCCATATCAGTTTGCAATTTTTCGCCCCCGTCCACTTCCATCGTACAGTAGATTACCCGATTTGGATTTAAGTGTGACAAGCCCTTCACTTCCATTATCAATATCTAAATCAATAACATCAAAATCAATAATCAATCTATAAATTATTTTAAAATAAAATAACATTTCTAATTTCGGGAACATGATCTATTGGTATCTCCCCCGTTTTTGCAAATATAATTATAAATAATCTTAAAATACAACTTAACTTCCATTATAAATATCTAAATCAATAAAATCAAAAAAAAACAATAAATTAATCAATTAATTCAAAAAATTGTCTAATTTCGGGAACATAATCTATTGGTATGCCCCCTATTGTTGCAAATATAGTTATAGATAATCTCAAAATACGAGTTGCCAAGGGCCCAAAAACAATAAAGGAACTGGGCTCGGGCGAGGTCGAAAAAAAGTAAAGCCAGCCAGCGGTCATTAGCTAGTCTTTTAGGAGAAAGCGAAATAAAAGTCTTAATTACAGGAGCATAAGTGTCCACAGCCAGTAAAAACTTCGTATAAGTTTCCACACGGCGCAATTATTGAAAAATTAACAAGTTGGACAGGACGGACGGATGGTGAGCCCATAAATTGTATATAGCAATTAATATCAGATAATACCAATCTCAAGCATTTCTCGGCTAGACAGCCTAATTTATTCAGCCCGGGGGAGAGCCCGTTCCAAAAAAATGAATTATTTTTAAAGAGAATCTAATGGTCGGGGCTCTTATTGGATTTTTATATTTTAATGATACATCAAATTAAAGTACGTGCAAAAATAAGGGTTTTTGGGTTATTATTCTTTAGAAATATAAAGAAATTCCCATAATTTTTAAAGGAATTCGGAAACCAAAAAATGTGAACTTATTTGTTAAAATAATACAAAAAAATTTCATAAAAAGAACTCACGGCATTTTTGCATCGCCCCTAATTTTTTTCTGGGCGTAGCCAGGGGGTGGCGTAGAGGGGTGGCTGCCCCCCTCTAAATCCAGAGAAGAAAAAAAAATATAATTTAATGTAATTAAGGCTAAAATTTTGAAAAACTATCATTTGCCCGCCCCCTAAATTATTATTGCCCCCCCCCCTGTAAATCCAAAAAAAACACAAATAGCAATTAAATAATTGGTAAAATTAGAAACTCATCAATTTAGGCGACACTATAATTATATTACCAGACTAGGGGCTAATGTCCAACGAAATCTTTTTGGTCTGTTTACGTTAAGTCGACTAAAACAAAAGGTCGACCAAACAAAACCCAGCCATTTTCCCAACCCTAACCGGAGTAGATTTCCCCCCTCGCGGTGCCCCTGGCCTCAAATTCTTGGGCTAGGCCAATTATTCAAACTCGGCACTTAGAAAAAAACTATAAAAATTTACGAAAAATATGTATTAATGTCCCGCGCGGCGTTAAAACCTCGACCTTTGGGGTCTATCTGACCCCAAAGTCAGACGCGCGTTCGTCCTAATTGATTTTAATAGCAATTAATACTAATCGCACATAAGCCCCCCCCCCTTGATATATTTAAATTATCCAATCAATATGATATACTTAAAGCGAAACAAGGAGTGGGTTTTGTTTGATCGACCATTGGTTTTAGTCCAATAAACGTAAACAAACCAAAGAAGGTTTTTTGGTCTACTTTTCTTGGTCGACCTCTAGGGTCAGTCGAAATTTGAAAAAGAGACCAGGGTCGACCGTTAGTCTAAGTTAAATCAAAGGTCGACCAAACAAAACCCAGCCCCTTTTTCCAACAATAGGAATGAGACAGGACGGGACAAGACGGGATGGTACGCTTACTTCCAAGTTGAAGGACAGAACTACATCCAATTTAGATAATGAGCTATCGTTCGGCTCCATAAAATCAATTTTACTCAACGAATTCGTCGACCTATATATTTAAATACGAATAAATAAATGTAATTAAATAAATAAATTTAAAAAAAATAAAAATAAAAGGGGGGGGGGGCGAACCTGTGGTGATGGTGGTATCCTTTGAATTTTTGCAGGGAATATTTAGATTCAGTGCCGGTTTTTGAAACGGGCAAACTTTCGAGATTAACCATGAGTTGATTTATTTGCTTTCGCACCTCCTCGATGTACAGTATTTCCATCTCTTTTTGCAACACAAACTTCGGCAATAATTTACGGTCCTGCAACGTATTACATATAAAATCACGTGACATTAAGCCGAAAAGTATTTTAATTTCGGGCTCGGACTTTAACCTCGAGCCGGGGTCAGAGAGATTAGAAGAAACCAATGATCATAATTTTGCCAGTTTCGCAATTATCCGTTAGTCTAAGTTGAACCAAAGATCGACCAAACAAAACCTAGCCGTTTTTACAACACTATTCACAACAACCATCAAAAACCCTTTCAAGTTTCCACGGCAATTATTAAAAAAATTACAAGTTGGACAAGACAACCAAAAACGAGCCCATAAATTGCGTAGCAATTAAAAACAATTAAAAAGATGACATTTAAACTCTTTAAAATTAAAAAAATATAATGCAGTGCGCCATCTGGCCGATAATCGATTTTACCTTGGTACATCTGTCCAGCATTTGAAGCCTGCTATCCAATTCTCTCCTAATAGCAGCTGCTTGTTCATCCTGATTATCCAACTTGAACGAACGCAATTAAAAGAAATAAACAAATTTTCAATTTTTTCAATTTCGATTCAAATATTAAACCGAGATTGCACTAAAAATCGCAAATTTCAAATTAATATTTTATTCACAATTTAGAGACATCGATATAATCACAAAAACTGAATCAATTTGTTATTGATAAAAATGAATCAATGATTTAATTAAAATAAATAAGGGGGTTTGAAGGGGGGGGGGCACCTGCCCTCTTTGTCCCCCCCCCCATTTCAACACAGAGTGGGGCATTTAAATATATTAAATAAAATGTAAAGGAAATTTCAACGTAAAATAATATATTATTGATTCCCAAATTGCACTACAAAAAAAACAAGCCAACTTAATTTTTTACCATTTACAATCATACTATCCCCGCCCAAGATCATTCTCGCCCTGAGTCTATTTTTTAATGCGTATCCTGAGGTCATATGAACTCCAAAAGACATTTATAGAGTTAAGAGAGATTTTAGGATTAGGAAATTTAAACAAAACATCAAAAAAAAATTTGATGTCTAAAACATGTGTTTTTTATTATTTTTGCGAATGTGTCTCCTATTTAGTGTTGTAAAAAGGGGCTGGGTTATGTTTGGTCGTCGACCTTTAGTTTTGGTCGACTTAACATAAACAGACCAAAGATTTTTGGTCGGGTTTCCTTAGTAGACCTCTATCTGTCGGTTTTACAACACTAGTTGTTAGGCTAAAAAACCATAGTCGGGGCCCGGGTAGGGTTGCTTATATCTTCCTAAAACCATTCTTTTCGATCAGCTGTTTCACAAAGGGAATCAAGTGGCGCATAAATCAAAAAGGTTTTCACTTCTTGTTTTATTTTAAAATTCTGATATATTATTATTAGGTTTAGTGCAATTAAAAAAATTCTTGAATAAGCCATGTATATGCGTTTACCTAGCAGGAGGAAAATTTTGTAAAAAAAAGGCAAATATATTATAAGATGGCGCCCAAAGCCTTTTAATTATCTCCCGTTTAACGCCAAAATTGTGGGCAGTTATCAACCCTAGAGCGTCAGGGGAGTTGTAATTTTGGACATTGTTAGATGGAAGTTTTATGGACCATCACAACCAAAAAACATACCTTTAATTAGGCTCATCCATTTCCTTTATATGATGAGTTTTTATGTTTTTTTACTCCTAAGAATTCTATACACTCACATAACTGGATCGTTTCAATTCAAAAGGTAAAGTTTCAAAATATAAACTTCACCAATTGCCACCAAACCTTCACCATTTCAAATTTGTCCGTTTTAATGCGCATGCGTATGCATTTAACAGACCAATCAGATAGCTGCGCATTTTAATAATGCGCATGCGTATGCATGTAACAATTATTGCTGCACTCTAAAACTTTAAGGGACAGGGTTAAGGTTCAGGGTAGTGTTTTAAGTCAGCGTTTTAGGTTAGGGTGAGGATTAGATGCACATCAAATTCCCTCCCCATTTGAGATTAAATTTTCGGCATTTTGGACTGTGGCATTTTGAACAACTTTATCTTATGTACCGGAATCATATGCAAAGATTGCTTATATAGTATTATCGTCATGATTTAAATATCACTTTATTTACACTTCTTCTTACTTTATTTGAATACACACTATTCATATTCTTCCTTTTTATTCACACTCATTATAATTTGAATAGCCCCCAACAATCCTTTTTATTCACACTCATTATAATTTGAATAGCCCCCAACAACTATCTTACGAGTTATTCATATTAACCTCTGTAAAAGGCTATATAAGCCAGTATGTAACGATAGATGATGATCTTGTGGTTGTTTATTAATAAACTTATTTTATTGTATGATGAAACCCCTACACTTACAACTAATTAATTTTATATTTCATCATGTTAAAAACGCTAAAAGGTTGCAAAAACATATATTAAGCATATAATAAATGAAGATTAACTTTTTTACTGCTGCATATATATTTTCTTGCATATTAAGCATATAATATATGAAGTTCAAATTTTTTCGTATATAATCATTCGACAAAAAATCAACTGACATAAGTCTATCATTGTTATGAAACGTCTATAAATATTTAACAAATGCTCCTCGAGAGGGGTTTACAGAGATGAAAACTGTATTACAACAAGAAATTATGACCACATTCCCCATACAAGTAATGTTTATAATTATTATATCTTATCTTCATAATAATAGCTTATCCAAACTATGGATCTATTGATAAGATTTCTCAACCTCTACAAACCAAAAATTGGTCAGATCAAGATTGGTCAGGAGGGTTAGGGTTTTAGGTTGGGGTTTTAGGTTAGGGTTAGATGCACACATTTCAATGGGCAAATGCATTTTCGTAGACATTTATTTGTTTTTCGCTTTTTTGTCAAATGCAACTGAATCAAATTTTTTATTGCTGCCTATATATTTTCTTTCATAGGTTAGATTAAATGCTATATAATAAGTTAATATGCATTTACAATACTTTATATTATTATATACAATAGATATACTTATATAATAATGTTTGAATTACAATTTTTGTGCAGTAGATTCCTTGTTCGTTAGACGTGTTGAGTATAAATCCAATTATATCAATAACTAATCATGAATTAAAATTGATTTTTTATTAGTTTTAATTTATAAGCCTTGTTCAAGTTGTCACATACCATCAATATACAAGTTATAACAATATGCACAAAATGATAGCTGAAGCTGACTACTTTATAAGGCTACAAATGCATTTGATGTAATGACTCAACTTTTAAATATAATTAAATTACAATAGTGTAGTGCATTAAATACTAGATTAAATGCAAAAGCTTTAAACATATTGGTACATATTGTGATTTAGGCTCAATATGATTTTTAATATATATTCAAATTTAATATAAATTAACACATATTAAAAACACAAATTGATTATATTCACTGCTTTTCATTATAAATTAATTAAGTTAAAAATAATATTAATTACTTGTAGGGCATTGTATAATAATTGGTGCTCAAATTTTTTGACGTTGAGGATTTGTTGAAACATTTCGTAGAGTTGTTCTTTGTTCAAAGCAATTTCTGCGCTCGATTGATTCGTTTGGAACAAAAGGAGGGATTGTTGCTGAATACGTGCAGACCCTGAGGATGCTTGTGTCATGAGAGATTTTTTAACTTCATCATTCATGGCAAGGTTAGAATTAGGACTTCCCTTAAAAATTGCTTCAAATTTTGCCATCCAAGCTAATTGCATGTTATCCTTGTTTGTACCTTCTTTAGGTTGCATATTTTTAATGCGTCTATCAATGTTGATTCTGAATATTTCTCGAAAATCATTAGTTGAACAACCACCAGTGGTGACCATTTTAATAACCCTATCACTTCGGAGAAAAACATCGTAGTAATGCTGAACTGCATTGTAAAATGCATCATCTGATGCTACACTAGTTTCTCCATTTATAAATGCTGCAAATCTATCCTTGATTTGTTGAAGGCCTGGTTTAGTGACTTTGTAATAGCGTCTGGTCATGTCTGTTGGTTGTCGAGCATTGAATGGATACGAAATACACCTAGCAACAAAAACGTATATTTGCAAATAACGTTTATGCTCTTCCTCGTTTTTGTCCTGATTATCATCCAAAACTGATGATATTTTATCTTTGTCACTAAGAATTGAAGGACTAGGACTAATTGGGCGAAATATAGAAGCTGATGAAGATAGGGATACAGTGTCACTCGGCACATTTTTCTGAGTCAAATTGAAATGCGAATTATGTGAAGCGAAATCGTTAGAAGGCGATATACTCCTTGTACTAAGATTGCCTTTAGTTCGACTAGATTGGGGTGAAAATGATAAATAATTTGTTGGAGGTAATTGTAAAACATCAGTTGGAACATTTTCGACATTATCATCACCACCAGCAGAACTATTATCAGAGTCTTCCTCACTAGATGAGGGCACTAACATTATGGACTTATGAACTACACTAACATATGATTGACTTAAACGATTTTTAGCAAATTGCTACATAAACTAAAAGAAAATTTTGTGAGGATTTTTTAGATTGATATCAGAAGCACATAGTTTATAATGTTAACTTTATAATTTAACTTTAATTAGTTTTAAATTTCTAAAATCATTCTTACTCTCAATTGAAATAATTTGTTATATGGTATTTTTTGAGGTTTGACTTAAAATGAACGTTGTGAATAATCAAGTGAACTTTTTTATGGACAAAGATTTGAGTGGACAAAAATATGTCATAATTTGCTGAAGTAAAAAAATAAGAAAGCTTATAAAATTGTTTAAAAAGTTGTACATAATTAAAACTTTTGACGAAGTTGGGTAAGCTATTACACTTTCACCATACTATGCTTCGTTACTGTACTTAGGATAGAACATATCAAGAATATTTAAAAGCTAACAAAATCTATTTCTTCCAATAGACAGAAAAGTATTGACTTCAAACAAACTACATACACTTATAAAGTATGTCTGAATAGCACTTTTGTTCTGGAAATAAATTTGCAAACACAATGAGGTCAAAATTTTCTTTAAAATATCAAATAGGGAGGTAAATATATTATGGGAACAATCATAATATATTTTAAGGCGGAGTGTTAAAAATTAATTTTATTTGGAATTGATCTCTGGGGTTATAATTTAAGGCTACAAGCATTCATTGCATTTTGTCCTTGAATGTCTGACGCCGCAAAGAACTTTGACTACGAGAATTTTTTGATAGTATACATAAACGTCGGCGTAGTCAAGAGACGGACAGCTGACTCTCATGTGTCACTTCTTATCCTGGCTAAGCTCATAAACCTTTTAAAACATATTTTGATTATTTAGTTCATTTCTCATTAGATTTGTTTCGGTTTCACATGTGTTCCTTTAATTTTCATTTTAAAAATTCTATTTTGTTGTATGAGTATATTTTAAAAATAGAAATATTAAGATACCTAACAAAATGTATTTTTATTAAAAGAAAAATTATTTCGTTAAGCAACCCAGTTTATTAAGTCTGTTCCTTTGATATTGAGAATTAAGCATAGATCTAAATTAATCATTAAAAGTTTTGATAAAATTATTCTAACCCTTAAATAAACTATTTAAAAACATATAATATAATTGAAAATTTTAATTTAATTAAAAATCTATTTTCGTTAGTTACATATGAATTATTAAAATCTGGTATAAGTAACGAGATATATATAAAAGTGTAATATCACAGATTTAATTTTCATGAAAACAATATACATTTGAAAATTAAAATATAGACTAAAATTTATAGACAAGTGGGAGGAAGTTGTCTGACTGCCGTGCAATTAAAAGCTGTTCTAAAAGATTCCATTCTAGATAGGACATTTAGCACTCTATATTAATTCAAATAAAAGACAAATTATATTTATTATGAGTGTTGTTCGTCATAATCAGAGCATTGTTTTAATTTTTGAAAATTTTATAAGTTTTAATAAGCACCAGCGGAATTTGACAAAAATTGTAAATTTTTGTATTATGAAACGGCTTTAAAAAGCCATAAAAAATATGTATGTATATATATATAATCGCATAGTTTGAGGCTTACCTATTATGTTGGCTTTCATTAACACCTCCCTTCCTAGCTACCGAATAACAATGCTGTTAATAAAAATACATTAAATTTTGTGAATTGCTACCATCAGTCGTATACATTTGCTAATAGATTCAGTCAGTTAAATAATCATACCTGCATATATCTGATTAACATAAGTTGAGACTGTGTAAAACTTAGATTTTGGCCATTAGGGAGTGTTACATTTAGTGTCGCGTTAGGGACGGACTGTTAATAATTTAATTATATGTATGTCAAATTATTAAAAAGTTCATTAAACATAATTTACGCACTTCATTGAGCATCTTTAATGAAAGAGCGTGAATGGCCTTGGAAGGATCCTAGAATAGAAAGCGTATATTTTGATAAATTTATTTTCGCGATATTTAATATTTTAAAATTGGACGATTTATATATTTTAAATTAAAAATATAATTATATATCTTTTTCTCACTAGTTCAGGATCCACGAAGGAGCTGTTCAAACAATCTTCTTGTTCATGAGACAACCCATAACCTGACTCTTTAAATGAACTCTCATTAAAATACTCTTTTAAAACTATTATTAGAATAACAAATGCATGAATTCTTTTATAACTTACCAACTAAAATAAATACTAACGCATTGCTTAGATATCTTCCCACGCCAGCTAGATTGTAAAATCTAATATAAATTAAGGTATTGTGTAATGTATATTTAGTTATTGAAACATACTCTGACGATGAAGATGAAACTTGATATTCAGGAGTCAAAAGTCCATAATTTATGACTAAAAGTTAAAATTCCGTGAATATAAGTATTATAATGTAAACTTTACTTATTTTATTTTGGTGCCTGTCATAGCTAACTGACCTCCTCAGCCAATGCATTTCACCTCTATGATGATTTACTTTTATATGTACTATTATATTTCATATTACTGGTTAATATAAGAATTGGGATGGGCGAGTAGTTTAAAATTTTGTTCCATAAGATGTCTTCTATTTTTAATCACATTTTCGAAGTGGTATATAGGCGAAAAAATTGGCTGAAAATTGAGATTATTTATATTAGAATCATAATGTTTTACGGTCATTGATAAATTTGACTGCATAGTAGTATTTATATCATCATCCGTTGCTCCGATTCTTAGTGATAGTGATTCTAACTAATTCATTTTGTTAAAAATATAACAAATTAAATATATTATTGTGGTGTTCAACCTAAACCCCCCCCCCCCCCCCCCCCACACATACTTACACTTATACCCTACGATTTTTATAGTTATCCAATTTAATTATGGCGAATTTATTTTATGACTGATGAGTCATCATTGTTACCACGAGATGGTACCACTTCGCTTTTTAACACCTATCTCGAGCGAGCGAATTTAATTACTTCGCGTTAGTTAGTGTTATTGCACAATCATCATTATTAATTAATTTTAATTCCTCATTCTCATTTTCATATATTTGTGTTTCGCCTAGTTGAATAAAAAAATATACTTTTGGAAGACTAATTAATTTTAGAAAGATAATTGTCCTCCCTTTTTGGGGGAGGACCGAAATTCTAATAATTCATTAACTTATGAGATTCCCCAAAACAAAATATTGGCGCCGGAAATGTTGAAAATTCTTTAATTCTATTTTTTAATCGAACTACTCCGGACAAACACCCCATCAAACCAATCGAAATCCCAACGGCCTGATTCCGAGTGGCGAATATGATGAAGCCACGTATTCATTCGAGGAAAAATTCGATATCCTGATACCGAGTGTCAATCAAAGGGAAAAATACGTAACTATTCCGTTCGTTAATTCAGTGCAAGAAATATTCTCAGACACGAATACACCTGAGGAAAGGGAAAAATTTTTAAGCAAATACCCACCCAGACTGAAGCATACCTGAGTGTCAACAAATGAAAAATATATTCACTTTCACGCCAATTATTCGATACTTAGATGTTATTGTAAGATAGTATACTTGATTTATTCAGGTTTATTATTATATGACGATTATATTATTATCAACCTATATTAGGCCAACCCCCCCCCCCCCCCGCGCGTTTCTTTGATTATTATTTGGCGGTCGGCGTATTTTGCTTGGAGAGATTATAGTGTAGGTATAAAATAAAAGTAAAACGGTACAGCCTGTGGGATAATTTAGATAAAATTTGTAGTTTTAAAGCTGAGTCCATAGTGGCATCGCGATTGCCCAGTGGTGCTTTAGAGAGCGGGGACGCTGAGTCTTGTAGCCGTGAAGCACCCCATTTTATAACTAATTCAGAGGGCAGGATTGCATTGAAATCAGTTGTCCATGAATCAGTTCCGAGGGCAAAGGCAAAACATGTCACAACATGGCCAGCAGAAATTACATTAATTTTGGGCTAAAGTTTGGAAAATTGTTTGAAAAGTTATGTTGGTTTGAACGTTGTTTTAAAATTGATAAGCTAAATCGCCGGCTCGACCTAATTCCGCCCCAGTCTTTAAATGATTTTTAACAACACTGAAACCCCTAAACCTTTTTCGGAACGTTAGGACTTTAAGTCTTTGACTTCTCGATAAAGGGGGAGGTGTGGTGTTCAACCTAAACCCCCCCCCACACATACTTACACTTATACCCTACGATTTTTATAGTTATCCAATTTAATTATGGCGAATTTATTTTATGACTGATGAGTCATCATTGTAACCACGAGATGGTACCACTTCGCTTATTAACACCTATCTCGAGCGAGCGAATTTAATTACTTCGCGTTAGTTAGTGTTATTGCACAATCATCATTATTCATTAATTTTAATTCATTCATTCTCATTTTTCTTATATTTGTATTTCGTGTAGTTGAATAAAAAATATACTTTTGGAAGACTAATTAATTTTAGAAAGATAATTGTCCTCCCTTTTTGGGGGAGGACCGAAATTCTAATAATTCATTAACTTATGAGATTCCTAAGTGGAGCCATCCTTAGAAAATATTATTCAACCGATTTAAATAAATAAATTAGTTGTCTGAGCCAAGATAAGGCTCAGACTTATAAATGGTGTCAGATAATGTGGATCATTTGAACCTTCGGCAACCAACCCCAAAACAAAATAATTATTATTAATAATACCTCTCGGGAAACGATTCCGTTAGCTCTAGCAATTTTAATAGCCGAAGTTTTTATGGCTTCAAAAATCTGATTGATCTAATACAGACGATAATTTAGGATAAGGAATTTTAAAATTTTTATTTTTAGCTACTCTACCTTATTTATAAGTTTTTGTAATACGATAAGTTATACCTTGGCGTAATCGTGATGTTTTTTATTTTGCCGTTTTGCATAATGTGCAGACACTAAATTGAGATATGAAGCTTTAACCATGTCCAAACATGTGCTATTCAAGAATTGGACGGGATGGGATTGAGAGAAAATTGCTTTAAACACATCTTTCTCATATCGTGAACCATTGTCTAAATGATCTATCAACTTATCAGTCACATACGCCCTCATATAGCTTTGTAGACTCCTATTTAATATTAAAACAATTACGATTTCATCCATCTAGAAAATAAATTTACAAGACTCTAGTGGTTTATTAATCAATTTGTAATTTGATGCACGAGCACCAGTCTGGAATTGTCCCTATGAAACCAACCTTATTCCATATCAAAAATTCTGTTTTAAGAATTTACAGTGAATAAGCGACTTTGACATAACACGTACTAAGGTGCAAAAATCAGCTGGGACATTCTTAAATATTCTATGCTTCATGATGAGCCCCTCATTTTACTTTTTGTTTTCATCTTTCACTCTTGTTTTTGTTACAACGCGGCACTCTTATTATTCGCAATCGCAACTGTCATTTAACCGTCCCCTCTTTTACCTGTTCTTTATAATAAACTATAAAGCGATCTACTCTATTAGTGTTTCCGAAACAACACATTTTATGTGTTTTAATTTATAGTTAAACGTAGTTTGAGTTGCAGCCTCCAATTTAAACTCTACTTTAATTAACCCTAAATTTGATGATACCTTGATAAGTATTCTTTTGAATGTCATTTGTTTAAAAATAATGATCAAATCTGCAAGGATTAACATGAACAAATACACATAAATTATTATTATTAAACGGTTGTAATCGCAAATCTTATTCAATTTACTTTTAAAAATTAAAGTATGATTGTTTCATAGAATTGGTTTTATTGCACTGGGAAATCATGCTCAATATTTCATTCCTTAATATTTTCTCTATATTTTTATCTTATTAACAAAATAGTTATTTTCGGCTCAATTTTGCTATTTATAAATATGTGAATAGTTAACTCAAGCACCTAATCGATGTTTAAATACAACGCCAATTAATGCATTAAAGCACTACTCTAAGAAATACAGTGCAACAACAAGTTTACGCATATAGCTATTGATCGAACTTAAGAATCTTTTAATGCGAAACTCGAACCATAATGATGGATTTTAGACACTAAACGCGGAACATTTATTAAAAAACTTTTTTAAATTAAAAATTTTAATCTCACGTGAGTTAATTCTTACCTAACCATAGGTTTCAAAAGTCAATGACTATGACTTACTTTGATCCTTGTGTCTTATTAAATTCAGTCAAAATAAGGCTTGATATATCGTTCAAAATCGAACTAACAAGGAGATCATCGATTCTAGTATGATTACCAAATAAGTAGACGAGAAACTCATCCCAATCGATCTGTAAATAAAGCGATCATTCATAACATAAAGATGTTCTTCCTTTATCATTAAGGCAATTTATTTTATGTAACAAATATATTTTATCCACTCACAACATAGGTTTACGTCAACTATATTTATTCTTTTTCCTTTTATGTCTTACAATAATGTTGACATAATTTAAGCACGAGTTAAAATGCTTATTTACTGACAGTTAATGCAATTAAATTATTGCCAATGTTTAACAAAATATGTCATATGTACAACCTAAGGTAAATATTCAATGGTCTAATCCTGATGATCAAATTAGGCGCTTTAAAAACACTTGGGAATCATATGTTTGAATTAGACAGAATAAGTTAGAAAAATGTTATTTCATCGCAATTTACGATGTTATATAAAGTTTAAGATAAACATAAGTTTTTTAAAGTCATGGTGCGCTTAAAATGAATTATAAACCAAAAAAGATTAAATTACCCTTCTAAAAATATAACTTTTTGAGACTTTGCTCAATAAAAATAAAATGAGAAAACAACTTACAAATTCATATTGTTCCTTGACATTTGAAAGTCTCATTACTTCGGGATAATCCGTGAAGCTTGTTTCAACGGCCTTATAATACAAATTTATCATTTTTTATGACTACAACATAATACTTGAGCTATGCGAATATCCATTTCATATGTTTTATTAGATTCTCCATCGGACCCATTCAATTTTGTAACAACTAAATCCCTTAAATATTGTTCAAAGGCTTCCACGTTTTTTGCATTGATATGAGGTTTATACAAATTAATGTCTGCCGCTATGGGCGCTGGTCTGTACAAATAAACACGGGGCCTCGGTTTTAAAAATATGGACGACATGAACCAAAATTCCATTCCCAAGTCTTTTCGCAGTTTAGCTACTATTTTGGTAAAATTTTGGCGGGTCATTAGACAATCTTGAGTTAGGCAATAGTTACGGAGTATATTTAAAAGTGGTTCGAATCCTAATGCTTCTCTCACAGTTTCATTCTTACATGCCATATAAAAATTTCTCGGCTGTAATAAGTTGGCGTCGTCGCTAACACCATCTTAACAAAATACATTATACACACAATAATAAAATTTAGGCTTAAACTGTGGGAAAAGTGTTCCTAATAAATGATAATTAAGCAATAATTGTAAGATATATTTTCGAATTCCTAACGATCAATATATTATACCTTAAATACGCATATCTAAAATCGTTATTATTATTTAATGTAATTGATCAAATTGAATCACGGTAGTAAATTATCAACATTAGGTACATTCTCATATAAATTTTGACGTGAATTCTCATATTATATTGTTCATATTTAAACATATGTTACAATAATTTCAGTTTATAATTATCTTGAAAATAACTAATGGATAAGCTTAAAAATACTCATTAATTTGTGTATAAATTTCATAAACGTTACATATATAAAAAGTAAAATACAATAGTATAATATATGTAAAGGGTTTTTGGTAATTATGTTAACTTTATAAGTTATCCTTATTTTAGGCCATGGATGTGAAAACCAAAGTAAGTGATGAAAAAAAGAAGCTCTTTTAGGTAGTGATAATACCCAATCTTACAAAAAAAATATGAAAAGCTGAGAAGAGTATGAAAGGGTGCTTAACAAAAAGGTTAATGAGAAGGCTTAATGTTTAAGAAATTTAAAATGTGATCAATTTTCTAGGCTTAGCCTTTATATTGATAAGGGGGTAGGAGGGGTTGAGTATATGTACCAGTTATTTTGAATTTAAGATAATTGACATTTTACTAAAATATCCCATGATTAACTAAAAGAAAAAAGTATTGTAATATGTTTTGACCTATAATATCAAAGAGATCTGATTCCATTGAATCTTCAACTCCTTTCCCAATGTTCCATACATTGTGGAAACTTTTTTCTATCTCTTGACCGTACGCATTTTCAAAATTTCCACAAGCATATGTTTCAAAGTCGGTGCAGGGATCGGCTGAGATGTTCATACTCCTTATCGTTTTCAACACTTCATCACCTATATATTCATAATGCTATTCTCATTTATACATATTAAAAATGGTCTCGACTTTTATCTACGCCATTTCTACCTTAGGCTCATAAAGGTTACAAAAGTAAGTTATACATTCAAAGATATAATATTCTACAAGAAAATTTAATTGCAAAATATCATTTTAATTCTTTCGTATATTCTTGTTCGTAGTGAGATTAAATAGTTATAAAACACACGACACATCACTAAATTAAGTTAAAAATTTAATTATTAATACCATACAAATGCTGTCCAAAACGGATTTTATATTTTTGTTTTATAAATAAAAGTTATCTTCGTTTAATATAAATTGCATATTTTACTTGCGATGGTCGATAAAATTAAGCTAGAGTAGAGCAAGGCAACCAAAATGAACATGGCTCAATGTTAATTAATTTCACGCAATATGCGTTCGACAAAATACTTGCCTATATATAGGGAAAATTTATTGTTTTTGATAATGGAAATTTTGTTTTGAAAGCACTTTCATTTTATCAACTACAATGTTTATCATTGTGGACCCCTGAGGCCACCCCATTCAAAAGTGAAGTTATTTTTCGCAAATTGCAAATATCATGCACTTCATATATACAAAATCTATTTGTTATATGATAAACTTTAAAGTTTAACCATGTGAACTTTGTACCTCATTTTAACCTCATCAATATTTATTCAACGATTTTATTTGTTGGCAATTATTAACCGTTGTTATTGAAACTGTTTGCAATGAACTTTAAGGTTATCCAACTACCATTATTTTTTTGTTGACTTGTATTTCATCAAATTTATGTTAAAATTGTAGAGCTAGCCAAAATACATGCTTTTATGAAAGTATGGTTGTGTGCCAAATCAATTTAAAATACGTGCGAGATACGATAAAATATCGTTTGCATTACTAACTTTCCTCAGCTTTAGTATAAACTTATGATTAATCTAGAACTCTAAAAATTATTAAAAATTGTGAATCATGGGCGTAGGCAGGATTGGAATTAGAGGGGGGGGGGCAATTATGATTTAGGGACGAACAAAATGATAATTTTTTTAAAATTTTAGCCAAATTTATATCTAAATTTAAAGAATTTATGGAATTAGAGGAAGGCAGCCACCTTCTGGTTACACCCATATGTTGAATTACTAGAATATTCAAATCACGTCAACAAATTTCAGTTTTGAATAAAATAACATAAAAATTTTTAATTAATGCATATACGTTCAAACGTTAAGAAGGTCTTCTTGTCTTTAAATTTAATCAGATATACTCAAACTTTATAAACTAAATGATTTTATTATTTGGGTGACATACTCTTAACGTTTTTGACGTTGTTAGGCTTATCAAAACGCCTGTTGACGTTATTTAATAATATTGTTAGAATATATTGTTCAGCAAAAAAAATAATTGGAAAACGGGATAACACATTTTTAGAGTTATTTGTGCTGAGATTATGATTATCGTTTATTTTCTATACGTTAAGTTTTTAAAATAGTTTGGTTCAAAGTTGCAATAATAAGCTATCGTTTTTGCTACTTTTTTGCGTATGTATACTTCAGAAACAAATCGATCAAAATCAAAAATAAAACATCTATGTTGTAAAACTAACTTAGGGCTCAAACTTAAGAAACCATTTACTCCCTCTACCAAAATCTTTGAACAATATGGAAAAATTCACCTACTCCCTATCTTTTGAGTTGTCGTTCTTCTGAAAATATTCACTCACTGTTAGTTTTTAACACCAATTACACTGGTAACAAATAATGGACGTGTGAAATCAATTTGCGAACTGTTTGCAGATTCAGGTAGTTTTCACTGTGAACACGAATATGTTTTTTTTTTTTTCCTAAACATCAAGTCGTTTTAATATTCACTGTCAAAGTTGCCAAAAACAGCGATATTAGCGTTTTCGAACGTCAATAACTTGCAAATTAATTGGTAAAAATTTTATTTAATAGATTTAATACGTAGATAAAGGGGAGAGGAATGTATTTACAATTTTTTTATCCTTTCACATTTACATTTTAAATTATAAACAAAATTAACTATCCCTACCTTTTTACATTGACCAATTTCCCAGACTTGAGGTCGCCCTTTCTTTAACACTAAGAATTAAGAGCGTGTTGTTGTTTATCTACTCTACTACCACTACAATACTACCACTGCTTCATAAATAAATTAAGAACTTTGCCCCCCCCATTTTTTGTCCCGGTGATTTGCCCCCCCCCCATTATTAACCTATCATTCACCTAAAGAGGGAATTTGCCCCCCCCCCTTTTTCATCTTCTCCCCCCTTCCGGGGGTAAAATGATTGGCCCGCCCTTTTTTATCCATAGGGAAAGGGGTGATTTGCCTCCCCTTTTTTACCCTCTTTCTGGCCTTGGGGGAAGGGGGTGATTTGCCCCCTTCATCTCCCCTTTCCTAGTGATAAAGAGAAGGGAGGGCGACCTCAAGTCTAGGAAATTTATTAATGTAAAAAGATAGGGATAGTTAATTTTTTATATAATTTAAAAAGTAAATGTGCTAAGATAAAAAAAAACTGTAAATACATACTTCTCCCCTTTATCTACGTATTAAATCTATTAAATAAAATTGTTACCGATTAATTATTCACGTTTAAAAAACGCTAAAATCGCTATTTTTGCAACTTTGACAGCGAATATTTAAAAAACTTGACGTATAGGGAAAAAACTAAAAACATAGTTGTGTTCACCGTGAAAAACTCTACCAGGATCTGCAAAAAGTTTGCCGGTTGATTTTTCTTGTTGAACCGTGTTATTAGTCTGCCCACCCCTAAAATATGCCGCTATTCAATAAAATTCTTACTCACCTTCTATAATCAAAATAAAATTAAAAATAATAATAGCCTCATTAAACGTTACTACCATAGAGTACAGAGGTCAGATTTGTTAGAATTTTTCAGCCCGAACCCGGCCCGATTTTATAATTAATCTGCCCGCCCGAGCCCGTCCGAACCCATCTAAGTGTCCGCCCGGGCCCGCCCGAATCGTTAAAGCTGCACCTATTGCCCGGCCCGAAATATTAAATTTGCCCGTTAGTCCCGAATTTGTGAGGTCGCAAACAGAGGTCGGATTTGTTAAAATTTTTCTGCCCAAACCCGGCCCGGTCTAAATTTTTAACTAAATTCCCCGCTTGAACCCTTCTAAGTGTCCGCTCAGCCATGCCCAAACCATTAGAGCTGCCCGGCCTTATTAATAAAATTTGCCCGTGACTAGAAATTACAAAATCTTTTAACCACTATTACAAAATAAGCATTAAATAATGGCATATTGATCAGAACAAAGTTGACAATATTTTATTATTCATAATTTTTATGTAAAAATAACAAATCGTCGACAATTTCCGGGATAATCTTGTGCGTCTTTCCTCTATTAATCTTCCTGCGATAGAGAAACTTCTTTCACTTGCAGCACTCGTCGCCGGGATGGCAAAGAGTATTTTTGTTAATCTTGCTAATTTAGGATACCTAAAATAGTTATAATTTTAGATAACTTTAATGTGACTTGTTTTCTTTATTTTTCCACCATATTAAAAGGGAAAATTTTTCATCCACGTCCATGTCTAAAACATTATTCAAGTATGAATTGATCTCATCTAATGCTGTATCATCTTCATCATCAGCCCATTCCGAAAATGTTGCCTTTCTTTTATTACCTGCTTAAATAAAGTATAGGGCATCATAAATTAATCTTACCATGAGAGATTGGATCTTTAAGAATAGATAAACCAGTTAAACTAATTTATTCGAAATAAAATAAAATTTAATTCTGAAGAAGTTAAAATTAGGATTTAGGACATTATATAAACGTACGATAAGGATTTAAGCGATAGAAAAAAATCTAGTCAAATTTATTATGGCCCAAAATTGTTTATAAGCGAATTTTTCTTTTTTCGAGGAAAATCAATTTGATAAAATTTTTGGCATGCCCGAATTGCCCGAATCTTATCAGCGTGCCCGCCCGGGCCCGTCCGAAAAGTAAAACTTAAGACAGTTGCCCGGCCCGGCCAGTGGGCCGGGCAGCGGGCCGGGCTGGGCATTTCTGACCTCTGAATAGACTGCTCATTTCTTATGTTTCCAACGGTAAAATCTTTACCGATAAAATTACTACGAGGAAAGTCAAAACTTCGTCACCTTTTACTACAATAAACTAGGGCAAATGAAGAGGGCCTAGATAAACTTCACGATTCCACATTGTCAAGGCCGGTGCCAAGCCCTTTGTAGTATAAAACACGCTTATTCACCCCTTGTTTCCCAAAATTCATAGTTACTTTAAAATTTATTAAAATTTTCGAAACATAAATCATATCTTTCCTCCGACCTCACATTATCGTGAGAATTGTATAGTAGTAGAACTTTGCAAATATTTGTCAGGAAAAATCTACTCAAGTCAAATGAATTAATTACAATTGCCCCACTATCTCATCGATGCTGAACTGGTATTAGCACGAATGTCTTGTAATTGTCATGTTTGCGTAATCTTTTAAACCTACTTGCGCATCTTTAACTTGAAGATTTTTTATATAAAGAGTCACAGTGTACGGATTATAATTTCGAAAGTCCGCATATCGGGAAAAATACAATGAATGGATATATCGAATATTAATACGCCATCAATATCCAGTAATATCAATTAACCAGGGAAACATATGGGGAGAGGGGGCGGGGGGGGGGGAACTAAAAAATATTTCTCATCGAGTTTGGCCAATTTATACGCATCGATTATGCTAGGATCCAACCTTTAGTGTTCGTCTCATTAACCTTTCGTCCGGGGGGGGGGGTTGATTTGCGTGCTAGTTCATTTGCGGTTTCCAGTGTTTTATCATATTTGAATAACCAACTAAGACCTTTAAAAAAAACTACAACACTTTCACCTCTTACCTTTTTTAGCACATCTTAATTAGGCAGCCAAGGGGAAACTACCTTAGTGCCTGCGTGGCAGTGTGCGAAGACTTATCTCATCTAATGCGATTGGCACATTAACCCCGTGCATTGTTTCAGTTGCAGCCTCTACTTGAGTCCCCCCCCCCTACCTAAACAAACCCTCTTATTCTTTCATGAATCAGACTGCTTTCAATGACCCAAGTAGCCCAAGTGAAATCGAATAAGACGGACTAGCTTTTGCACACAAGGATCCTGTTGCTTGTTTGTACTTGATTACTTTACTCTTTCCCTCCTTCTTCATTTTCTACTCGTGTTTTTTACCATTGATTTTTCCTGAGTTACCCAGGTTTTTCTATCTGCGGGTCTGACATAGATATCTAAACAAGAGGACCATATTATTTTACCATGGGCGTAGCCAAGGAGGGGGGGGGGCAGGGAGGGGCTGCTGCCCCCCTCTAAATCCAAAAAATTGTTAAAATCTATTAAAATTATGGCTAAAATTTCAAAAAATGTTTATTTTGCCCCTCCCTAAAGCAATTTTGCCCCCTACCCCTAATCCCAATGCTGGCTACGCCCATGTATTTTACGATATGATTAATTTATTTAAAACCGATTACCTACCGATTCGTAGTACCTCTTAAATAATTTTGACACGTTGGCCTTTTAATATCTTCATAATGTAATTTCTGAGTCGTCTTAATCTCAGTAAATGTTAAGAAAAATGAATGTTAGTCGGAAAGGGTCGTTATCTTTAGAAGCGGAGTAAACTTCATAGACTAGATAGACTGCTCATCAACTTCAAATAAATTTACCATTTTTTTACCATTTTAAAATGTGCACAAATAAGGGGAGGACATATAGACTATAGTAATTTTGGTTAATTAAAGCGGTTTTAAAATTAAATAAAAAATATTGAACTAGTTAAGCATCAAAAACAGCATTTTAAAATATATATCATTTACATAAAAATAAAATATTAAAATACTGTGACGATGTGATATTAAGGCAATTTAGCGCCATCTGCATTTATTTAAATATCATCTGTTCTTTCTTTTTTATTTATTAAACTAGCTGTGCCCGGCCAAGCGTTGCATTGGCTCAGTCCTTAAGTGGTTAAATAAGTATAACCTATTAATAAGACTTATCTAAAATGGGGTCATATATGAAAGAAAATATAAAAAGCTTATAATAATGTATGGGTAATAAAGAGCTGTATGAAGATTTTGGCTGAAAGTATAATGTAAAAAAAGATATAAATAGTAAAATAAAACCTGCAAGGGAAAGTGGATGGATAAAGGGTAATTCAAAGATAGGTCTTATGAAGAATAAGGTGATACACGTACAGTATTATAGCTTCTTGTGAATGTCTCGTCAAATTTGGTTATAATACTCTGGCGTAATAAAAAGGGGAGAAATGCTAAAAGAAATATAAAATTATAGAATTTAGAAGGTGATTATACGCGAGTAAAATCAATGGGCTTTAATGGTAATTGCTAAAAGTGATGAGTGGATTAATAGAAATAATACTAACTTTAATTATTCACGCAGAAAAGTAGTGAGGCGTTATAAAGAGGGTTGTAGGTTCGGGTAAGAGATGCTTCGCAGCTTAACTTCTGCCTTAGAAAGGAACAAATTGCTATAATGCTTGGGGATAGACAATTTTTGGTCATGTTATTTTCTGTGTAGATATAGAGATTTAGTGGATTGCCGACGCGCGAACATGCAACATATAATTGTCCATGTGAGAAAAAATCTGTTTCTAAATCGATCCACAAATTGCAAGGGACTGGCCTTGAGCTATGTTAATGGTTATAGCAAATGCGAGTTTGAAAGGAAATTGCAATCTTTTAAATTCAAAGGGCATATCTGTTGGAATTAAAGGGATCCGTGGTATGAAGACATCTTCTCACGTGAAAGGTCCAGTCAAGTATAAATAATCCTCTAGATGGCGGTAGAGACTACCAAAAAACAGGGTTAAGGCTGTAGCAGGTTGATACAAAGTATCTATAAACCATCTACAATGCTAAGGTAATAATCTGGCCAAATTTGGTGGCAATCGGTTGAGAACTCTAAAAGTTATTAGCGTTCAAAAAAACGGGACTTAGATTTTTATATATATAGACTAGCTGTGCCCGGCCCAGCGTTGCTTTGGCTTAGTCCTTAATTAGCTAAATATTTAGTATGAATTAATAAAACATTTATGTAAAATTTTGGGTCAATCGTTTATGATGTAGAAAAATATAGGGAAAGGCATACCTATTCATAATTAAATAGATTTATAATAGTTTAAAATACTTATAAGGTATTTGTTAATTTTATATGTTGAAAAGTGCGATGTTAACGATAATATGCATAGTTGGGTAACAAAAATTTATAAACCATTGCACTGGCTAAGCATGGGTTATTAATATTTTGATTGTACATATACGGTTTTCACTTTACCTGAGTGATGTTAAGATATGCCCGACCCGTCGGGCCAGGTTCGGGCCTGTCTTCGGACGGCTGAAAGAAAACTATGCTTAAATTTACTTAAAAATAAGTTTGAATAAAAATAAAACTGGGAGATTGATATGGTTAATGGGGAAGAAACATATTGGTATTAGTAGATAGGCTAAAATGAAGATTTATACAGCTATACATGTTATGGAGTTATAAATTTACGTGTCCAGTCAAAATCGTGGCTTCTTCAACGTTGCACATCAAGCATTTAACAGCGAGACGTAAACCATTGCAAAGTTTTGGCTGACTGAAATTACATATCGCGATACTTGCTACGCCAATTTTTAAATGCAAAATGTGAGGTGGAATCCCTGCCAGATCATTTGAATTAAAGATTCGATTAGATAATTTGTGTCATCAATAACAAAAGCAGTGTCAACCGATTTGTAAGTAATTGGATTGCCTTGAATGTTAGACAGAATGAGATTGTTAAGCTCGTGGACGTCATTATTCTTGGGCCGAGAATAGCCAGTTGGCGGAGCCAAATCGATCATGATAATGGGCGTTAATATTTGGAAACACATTATCAACCAAGCAGTTTAGATGGAACAAAATTGCAAATGTTGGTAGGAAAAGAAATCCGTCCTGAGCATATACCAACGTGCACGGTTCCCTTCCCAATTTCTAGCAATTAATGGGAGAATATCTCACATACAGGATGATTTTGAAATACTACACGCATATTAGTAGTTAAATTTAATGTTTTGACATAAGGCAACAAAATAGAATAATTTAGGGAGGCATTAATTTCATCTGCGGGGGTGGATCGTAAGAGAACCGGTAAAGTTTGCCTGAAATCTCCTGCAAGCAATAATTTTGCTTTACCAACAGGTTTGAGGGTTCTTTGTAAATCTTGCGATTACCGATTAGAGCTTAGAACGATTTTTCATAATCCATTGTGCATTCAACCCAAACGATAAGCTTGCACTTCTGAAATACTCTACCCATTCCATATGTTCTGGAAATGTTGCACATTAGAGTTTCACAGATAAGCGTTTAAAGGCAATTTTATGCTGAAGGAGCAGTTTTTCTACCGGGTAATTATGTGACAGCCCTTCCGGAAGACGCTAGAGCCACCCATATTAATTTGGGAACGAATAGTTGCCAGAGCAATGTCAGTAGGAAAGTTTTACCAGTTCCTCCTCAGCATCTAAGAAGAAGACTTCTCCTCAATCTTTATTAACAGCAAGCAAAATCTTATTGTAAATGGCTTTTTGTTGCGTCGCTATCTTTGGAACATTAGATCGCATGAAAGACAAAAGATCATCTTGGTTGTATTTTTGTTTAAGATGTAAGTCTATATAAATTGGAGCAGCAGCAGATCGACATAATGCAGGCATACCCAGTTGATTCAAAGCTTTGTTTCGAGTTTTTAAGCATAAATCTTATAATCCTGTAGCATTTGATCCATGTTTATATTGTGCGTTGTATACTTTTTGTAGCAAAAGACAATCCAGGTTTTGGATTAGGGGGGGGGGGCGTTTTAAGTTCAATTAGAGGCAAAATATAAATTTTTAAGGGTTTTTGTATTTAAATTTTTTTTTTGTCATTAAGGGGGGGGGCCAAAACCCAAAAGTTATCTACCTAGACTATTGCGTTCCGCAGTTGAATGGTTGCCACGCTACCACCATCCTCTGTTAATCTTCTTTTTTATAAAGGTTACCCATCACTGCCCGTAATCTAACTAATGTAGAGCAGACGTTCCGATTCAATTTTGGCTAACATATTGCATTGATGGAATATTTAGCGGCATTTTAAATATGTTTTTCGTGCTCTCGATCTCGAAGCATTATTTTGTATGAATAATAGCTCATATAACTGCATTTCAAGTTTGTCGGTTAAACATTGTCTGCATTTATCAACTTACCGTTAAAGTAATCTTTTTGTACTTCTTGGGACTTCACCACGGTCGACATATTCGCCCCCTCCAACTCCTCTCCTGACCTTTTAGTCAGCACTGAAAGTAGGAAGTCAAATAAATACTCTTCCCTTTCAGAAACAATATTTATTCCCTTAGTGGCTTCCACAATCGGAAACCTAGGCATCCAATGCCTCTCTTTTTTAAAACAAATTGGGAGAGCAATTTCCATGGTCTCATCGGATTCGAAAGAGTCGTATTACATCAGACAGAAGATTACAATGGAAATCGTTAGATCTAACACGATTTCCATTCACGGCTCGATGCCATCCGTTTGGCGCGTTTATACCTTTCTTATTATACTTTTTAGTCGTTAATGTAAATTTGTTTACAATTAAAGTTAAATTAAAGTATTTTACATTTAATATAATAACCGAACTTCACAAAAATAGCAAAAAAGCACGAAACATGGGAATGTCTCTTAAAGCGCGCGTTATATTTATTTAAGAAAATGGTGATGTTTTACGGTATCGAGAATATTTATTTGTTACAGCTTTATATACTGTGGAAAAAACGGGCATAGTTGAGTAAAAAATTGAGACACAAATGACAAAGCAATTGTGGAAAAAAGTTTATGGCAAAAAGTAGCACCATAACGATAAATAAGTACAAAAAACGTTGTATAAATAATCCGCTAGGCGGTATAGACTAACAAAAAACATGGTTCCCGCTGTCGCAGGTTGATAAAAAGTATCTATAAACCATCTACAATGCTAAGGCAATAATCTGACCAAATTTGGTGGCAATCGGTTGAGAACTCTAAAAGTTATTAGCGTTCAAAAAAAAGGGACTTAGATTTTTATATATATAGATAATGAAGAAGGTAAATTCACTTTTCCTGTTTCCGGGAATCAATAATGTTCATCTCCAAGACTGATGCCCCCTCTGCCTTCAAATGTCAGGGACTCATCCCTACAATTTAACCTTCTTGAACTTCTTGCGATACCCTTGGCCTTTGTCAGAATCTTAAGGAATATACCAATTCAATCCCACGGATAAAACGCCTTTTATATTTTCAAAAAGAGTTTTGCCGCTCATGGTCCACATTTTGAACACGCCTTCACTAACATAATCCTTGCCTTAAGAATAGAACGTGTCCTGCAAATCAAGAATGAACTGGAATGTATACCAACAGATCAAAATCCAGCCAATTTCCCCTCCAGGATTTAGTGCCCTGACTCCTCCATGTGGTATCACATAAGGAGTTTGATAGCCTAGACTTAAAGCGAAATTTCTCGGTACTACCATCAGAACCACAACCGGTCTGCCCTGGTGACATGGACCTTAAATCAGTTTAAGAATGCTACTATAACTCATTACCTATTTTTACCATACTTCACCTTGCTTCTCTCCTGCTATACTAAACCTCGGCCCTTTGTACCCCGAAAATTTCGCTTTAATATTTTCATCATATAATCACGTTACCTATACATTGCACAACTTGTTTCTTACATATATATTTTATGAGTATGTGTAAAATTAAATAAACTAGAAATTGGGGATTCTCAAAGATATGGGAGATAGTTAAATTCAAAATGGTTGACTTAATAGTACATATTTTACCATATGAAACATATGATATGAGCAATAGGCGTAACAACGGGGGGGGGGAGGTTATAAAATTATCAAGGTGAAATTTTTTTTGCAACTATTTTTTTGAATAAAAATTTTTTTCCCCTAAAAGTTTAAAGTGACAATAGCGTAAAATAATGAAATACTGAAGGTCAAATTTCAACAAATATTTATTTTTATTAAATATACAATATAAAAATTATATAAATTGAAAATTAACATCGACGATTTTTAGATAGAGACGCATTTACAGCATCTTCATCAGGGATTTATAATTGGCAGTAATATTGTGTGCAAATATAAAAAAAAATTATCAATGAAAAAAAAAATTATCAATGAGGGGGGGGGGATTTAACCAACCACCCCCTCCCTACGCCAATGATGAGCAGTCTATGTAGTCTATGATTATAGTAGTTCCACTTTGAATTGTAAGGATAAGAGAAAATAAGTGATAAGTGAAAAATAAATAACAAGAGTTAACTCTAATTATCTGCCATTGAGTACATTTTTAAATTAAAGGGTTTAAAGCGATGGTACGTTAAGTAAATTGTGAAGAATTAACCCTCTTTGCATTAATTAAATTCGTTTTAAACCCTCATTTTATTCGGAAAATGTGTCTTAATTTTTTTTTTTTTTTTTTTTTTTTTGAATTGACATGCTTTATTAAAAAAAAGTATTAAATATAAAGTGGATTTAATACAAAGATACAAGAACGAAAATATTTATAAAAAGAATGATTAAAACACATTATCCGTTTCTTCATCTTTAAGAATGGGCATTGAATCCATCAAAGAATAAAAATTGGATTTAGCAATCGCAATGGCAATTGATTGTCTTAGTAAGAAACTATTCGATATTTTAGAAGGGGGCGAGCGTTTATTGAGTTCTTTAAAAAAATTTAATGCGCTCTTTCCGAACGTCCCTGAGCACGACGAGACGATAGGAATAAAAACGGAGGATTCCGATAAAGCTGAGTATTTTAAGGATTTGCGATGCTCTGCCGATCCTAGGGGGTCGTGAGTATCGTTGGAGGGGGCAAACAGGTCAATACAGGTGTAGTCCCATTTTAAGAAAAGGCCTTTGTCCCATGGGATAAGTGATGAACCGTCAGGACGCATCCGCCCTTCGAGAGAGGGATCTGACGGTTCAAGGATGGAAGGAACTTTTGCCCGTTTGAGGGCAGCTTGAAGCAGTGTATTTATTTTTTGGTGCCTACTATACCGGCTTTTGTTAAATTTACAATGCAGAGGGTGACGCGCTTCCTCATCTACAAGTGAATTACAAAGCCGGCAGGGGTATGGGGACGTGTATTTACAGCCCAAGCGGAGGGCTATGTTGAAGGACAGGGTAGGATTCTCTAAAAACATTCCGCAAACTTACTAGGGTAAGCTTCAAGCCATTCATGACCAGATTGGTCGAAAGCCAATGACCTAAGATTGCAATGCTGTTTGGCGTCGCATGTCGAGAGAAGGTAAGCAACGGACCGCGACACCAAACTTGCATCCAAATCTTTTTGGGCATATGATTGTGGAATGTCAACTCCTAAATTGACATTCTCATTCCATAGAGATAAGGCTTGATTGATAGAGGGGTTGAGTGAGAAAGGGACAAGGTCGTTAATAGATTATTTAAAAGAAAGGGAGGAGGAAATAAAGGCGGCTAAGGAAATCGCGGTTGGGGAACGAATACCTAGACCGCCAGATTTTGTGGGAAGAGTGGCTTGAAGCCAAGTATTCGTGTTAAAAGAAATATTTAAAATTAATTCAAGTGTGGATTTAAAAAAGTGTTCATAATTGTGTAAGACATCTTCAAATAAAAAAGCTTGCGTGGAGCGGAAGCAGAATAAAATTTTGCTAATGTTGTAATAATTTTTTATAATGTAAAAGGAATGATGAGAGGGCATAGATTTAAAAATGTCTAATTTGGTTTTTAGAGAAGAAAGGTTTTTGTCTAAAAATTTTTTGAGGCACTCAGGGCCCCCGATAGGTGCGCCTAAAACATACATATTGTCTTTATTAATTTTAGCAAAGTCAAAAAACTTTGGGTGAATATTATCCAAGTCAGAATATATTTCACTTTTAGAGGCATTTAAACATAAGTTTAATGTGGGGAAAAAAGCATGTATTACATCTAGTGCTTGGACTAGGTTGTCAGGGGTGCCAACAAGAGTGGCGTCATCTAAATACCAGACATTGAGGGGGAGTTTACAATGTTTGTTAATTTCGTTAATTAGGTGATTTATAGCCAAGCAGAATAAAGGGGGACCTAGGGGGTCACCTTGTTGGATCCCTTCTGCGGATTCAAGGAAGAATTCTCCAAATTTCAAAATCGAAGGACATCCGTAACTTGAAATGATGTAGTTGGTGTATTGGGGAAATATCTTGATAAAATCGTTAATGAAGGCTGTGCGGCGAATGCTATTGAAAGCATTTTTAAAATCCAGTTTTATAAAGGAGTCACCCAGAGGGAGGTGTTCCAGGGCTAAGCGTGCGGCATGGGTAGCTATCTCGCACCCTCCTTTGACCCCAAAGCCTAGTTGATGCGGAATTAAAGTAGGGGACAATATGGGTTTGATCGCCGAACTAATTAATTTAGAAATAATTCTTCGAAAGACACCGCCGATAGCGATAGGCCTGGCTGAATTGTCGGCCTTTCTTATAGCTAAAAGCTTAGCTCCAAAGACTATGGGTGTTATTTCTTTAGGTATACTCCCATTGACTAAAAGGTTACAAAATTTGGTGAGTAAGTCTAGTAAGATGGAGGAGTTATTATTATCAATTGTTATAAGATCTTTTAAAAAAATTGGTTTTATGCCGTCGAGACCACCTGCAGAATCCATAGGAAAGGATAAGATGGCATCTCGAACGTCTGATGACTTAAAAGCAATATCTGAAGGTTGCGAGGGCGATAGGTAAGTTGACGATAGACTCTGGGGATGCTTGAGAACCATTTCTTCATATGATTTTTGTGAAGGAATCAAAAATGAATTGTCTTCTTCAAGGTATCTCATTGCACTCTTGATGTTGAATGAGTGAATTTTCCTAGAGATTATATTCGCTTTTTGTTTGGGGGTTAATATTTGGGATTCCTTTCTATCCATGTTATATGCAGGAGGGCTATTTTGACTGTCAAAATTTAAAACTGATTGTTTAATATTATGAGTGATATTTGCTTCCTTGTCTTGAGGAATGGATAAAATGTAAAAAGAGAATTTAAATAATTTCTCCCAATAGGATAGGTTCTGAGGGAGAGAAATAATATTGTTAAGTAAGTTTATTAAAAATTGTTGCATGCATGTTCGGGCCCCCCTTGGAATTCTGGATATAGTTGGTGGGAATGCCTGAGATAAAAAGGCTCTGCTCCATGTCATGTCCTTTTTTTCATTTGTGGTATAGTAGGATTGATCAGGTATTAGATTAGGCATATCTGCACCAGAAGGGCTGAAATTAATATTATCATCCAATATTAAGGTAGATGGTGGACATATAGTGTTTGGGGGAGCGAGCTTACCTGAGGAGGGGCATTTATTTTTAACAGGGCCATGTTGTAAAAAACAATTCTTTTTGTTTAATGAGATATTTCTGGAACACAAGGGGCATAGAGCTTTTAAAAGGACCATTTAATATGTATTAGAATTTTCTCTCAGACAAAAAAAAAATACATTCAGGTCTACACTGATGATTTATTGTAAGATTCTGAGTTATTAAGTATGTTGGAAAGATAGTAAGTAGTAAGGAATAATTAGTGATATCATTAGTAAAATTGCTTTAATTATGTGTGTAGATATATAATTTAGGGATATAGACTAGATAGACTGCTCATGCCATATGTAGCATATGGTTAATTGTGTGTCAAATTTTCCTCCATTTGGAAGAGGGTAACTGGTGTATTTTAACCATGTAATTTTGCCCTATAACAGTCAATTTACGTTCCTCACTAGTTTATAATTTAAAACGAACGTTAATAAATTAATATTATACAAAATAGCAATTAATATTGATGGCGCTATATTATTAAAAAAACTTTAAACGCATTTTTTACATTTTTTATTTTTTATGTATGTTTTAAATGATATTTATTTTAAAATGCTGTTTTTGATATCTACCCAATTCAATATTTTTTAATTACCTTTTAAGATTATTTAATTTGCGAAAATTACGAATTTCTATATAATCACCACTTTTACAAGTCCTTTCAAAATGGTGGAAAAAAGGGTACACATTTTGTGCGTTGATGAACATTGAGCAGTCTATCAAGTCTATGTTCAATTTTATGAGAAAAAAAACCTTTATTACCATAAATTATTTAATATTCTAATTAAGGCTATGTCATTATAATTAACTATTTTATATAGCATTATACTTGAACCTTGAGGGTTGATCGACAAAGCGTTCTTAAGATTAGGTTTGAGGATTTTTTGGATTTGAATTTAGGTGAAGAACACGTTAGATAAATCTGATTTAGTCTCGGGGTTTGAAATCGAGTATTACTCTGATTACTTCTCTCTAATTTTGGTGGCAATCTTTTTTAGCTATTGCTGTAATGAAGTGGCAGGGGTAGAATCAAACTAAGAATTTCGTTTGTTCAATAAAACGGCTTTTTATTCAGATAACCTGCAAGTAATATATTAAGACGAAAAATACATATATTGAAAATAGGTAATTTGAATGCGGTGTATTTTTAAGTGTTACAAATAACGAAGCGTATATTCAAATAACTAAATAACTGTTACTATAATTATAATGTTTCTGTGATAAGCAGTAAGCTAAAAAGCGAATATCTCCTTAAGAGGAGTTTATAAAACCTTTTTTCGAAAAGATACATCCCTTCTTCTTTTGGCGCTTTTTTTAAGTAGCCTTTTACCCTTTAAGACTTACTAAGGCTGTTATATATAGGGTCATGCGGAGCCAGGGTTGAAATTAGAAGGGAGGAATGATGATTTAGGGAGGAACTAAAGGATAATTTTTGGAATTTTTAGCCATATTTATATTAAAGTTTAAAGAATTTATGGATTTAGAGGGAGCAGCCGCGCCTACCTGCCTTCCCCTGGCCACGCCCATCTATAGGGTCTCGGTATTATGACTAATATAACATAACATTCTTGGTTTTTTTGGTATTAGATTTGCACTGGGGTAAGTCTAGTGCTGGTATATAGTCCGGTAATGCCACAAACTTCGTTTATCTTTTCAGCTATGATAAAACTAAAACCTAAAAATGTAATAATGTTTATCACCTGCAAACAATTTGGTCGACCTCTAGCAGCCGTTTGATCTTTCATAGTCTATTATACTAATTTTTGTGACTGTTTACTCCAACCTTAAACTGTTAAGTCATCCTAGAGTATCAATTTATTAAATAAAATAAAATAACTTCAAAGAGTGTCTAGGTGATGACCAGGAAATTACTGATAGTGATGATCTAGTATAAAATTATTATTTGACATAACTAAGGGCCAGGGAATATTTAATAGGAAAGCATGTAAGAGAAATTGATTTGTATTTAATAGCAAAATAAAATTTCATCCGACAATTTAACTAAACAATTTACAAAGTCAGTCCTGATAAAAAATATTGACAACTTGGTTCAATGCATCCAATGATATTGAACAAAAGGATGCTCTTATAACTTGAGACAATTAGATTTTATAATAGCACCATGTTGATAAAAGGCTGGAAAGGCAAAATCGCATTTTAATCTCAGAAATGGACTCCACAATTCTTTTTCTATATCTTAGATTTAACTAAAACTTGTCAAATGAGATCGGACAAAGTCGAGACGAATACATCTTGTTAAAATACAAAAAACATAAATAACACTAGGTAGTTTCGTCAAACTCTCGGTCAACGCCCATAACAAGCTGTTTAAGTATATCACCCCCCCCCCATGATAATCTCATGCCAATACCAAAACCTGGTTTTTAGAAGAAAAAATTCACTTTAGTCGAATCCCGCTTCAATGTCTTCGAAAACACGACTGAAGTGCAAAAATTATGGATCCGTCTTGATGCTTATAAAAAAGATTAAGGCCTACATAAAAAAGACAAAAAAAGATACATTTTTAATAAAGTAAATGATAGAACAGGCGGATCACTCTAACAACACCCTCTCCTTATACAAAATACTTAAAACCATAACCGTTAAATTTTTCAATAAGCACAAGTATAATACTATAGGAGATAAACACTTTTTAAACGAATCTTTAATTCAAACTGAGGCATGGTAAGATGACCTTTATGCTCTATAACCGTCTCAGTCCAATCTCCTTATTTGACTAAATGGAAAATGTGCAATAAATATTCATAAAAAAAATGAGATGAGTTTACATCTATATATTCTATATTTTTAATATAATAATACCTATTTAAGTGACCAAAATCTTATTTTTTATTTTTTTTATTTTATAAGAATATGATCTGATGTGGTTGGCATAGTTAGAGCTAGGAAGACAGACCCTTCTTATTTTTAAACTAAGCTTAAGAATTTCATCAAGTAGGAAGACAGCTTTAATAAACAGCTTGAGTTGAATATTTTTAATAATTTCCTGCTAAAAAGAGTGATTAAATAAAAAATTGGTGACCAATATATTTTCAATACGTCAATGTTATTTAACAACTTTACAAATTATGTCACTGATTTGAATATGCCAAAAAAAATATGCAGATAATAATTGATTATATAATATATAAAAATAGAAGCAGAATACTAACCCTCCAAAACACAAGTTAGAGTTTAAATTTTAAGCTTATATTATACGCTAATATTATTTTGTTTATGTTTAAGTCTATTATTTTTATTTGTCGAATAACGAATAAAACGACTCAAGATATGAAACATTCAGAAAACTCTAATAGATAATTTTCGGGAAAAAACTAAATTGCAACTTATACTTATCAAAATTAGGTAAATTTTTAGTATGATAACTAATTATTTTTACATTATATAAATTCTAGCTTTAGCTACAAATTTATATGCAATATGTCAAAAATATAAATAATGCACCAATCCTTTTTCTTGATGTAGGCGCTATTGGATTATTATAATAAAAAACAGCGGTATCTAATAATAATTTTTATAAAAAATGTGTTCCAAAGGGTTGAATGTGTTTAGAATTAGGTTTGGGCATAACATTTAAGGGCTTCGTAAGTTTTAATTCGGAAACCTGAATTAAAAACTAAATTAAGGTAAAAGTTAATGGAAATGTAAAGATATTCGAGGAGAGAAAAGAAGGCAAAAGTAAAATTCAATAAGTTGGGATCTTTATAAGGTTGATAAAAATCGACAATGGCAATAAATATAGAAAATGGTAATAGTAAAACTAGGAATTGGATCATTAAGAGAATTAACATTATCAAATTAGTTTTCCGATCCCGCCGATTTTTTTGAAGGCGTATAGCGTTTTTGGCCTCCATAATTTCAATGACTTCATCTTTGGTTTTATTATGATCTACGTTATTATCATCCTCAATATGGATTGTACAGGGTCCAGCCTTGATTGTTATAAAAGAAATCAATTTTAAAATGTATTTTAAATAATGCATTTTTTATTTTATATGCCTTTTAAAATAAATTGCATAGCAATTAAAATTTAAGAATCATCTATAGCCGTATGCCAATAATAGTAAAATAATGCTTTATAAGAAGAGTTTAATATGGAAGTTATATAACTAGAGAAGTTATATTATATTTTACAATAAGTTTAAAAAGAGATTTAATTGAATAATTATTGATGAGTCTTACATGTTGCAAGCTTTTAAACTATGATCATCTAATTCTAATATATGATTATATCTCATAAATAAGATTCACTAATCCAAACAACCAAGTCAGATACTGATTATTTACTTCTATCCATCTGATGGCCTTCTTTTATAATTTTCATATATTTAGTAATATTTTCATCCATTCAAGTATAGCCAAACATAGGTTAGGTTTTAAAATAAAATTAACATATGTCGGATAATTATAAAAACGGGGGATCAAGTGTGATTATATATTAAATTGGAGTTGAATTTAATAGTTATTTAGATGTTACGCTTTTGATATATGAGTAAATAGACAATAATATCGAGCACATACTGGATCACTTATAAGTTCTAGATAACTACAAAACCCTCAATTTAGTTTCATTTAAAAGCGAATGAAACCAATGGACTAATTTGGTAAAATTATATTTCAAATTTCTTCAATTACTTTCTAATGGTAAACTTTATTATAGATAGGAGCCAATTTAAAAACACTTAATAGCATTGATATAATAGAAATGTTTACGTCATCTATATTATTTGGTCCCACTTGGCAAAAAGATTTAAACGGAACACGAGGAGAAATCTTCCTTGAGGTTTCGCCACTTTTACGATTATGTGATACGTGGGTGGTTACTTCAGTACGCCAATCTACTAATATTTTTTTTTTGCGTATAAAATACACTTTCATATATATTATAAGGATGAAGGGGATCAATCGGAGAAATAATTCTCTAGCTATTCCGTAAGCTATCCACAGCCGACGGTCACCCGAAAGATTCAAGGCACTCTTGTATATTGTAATAGAAGTTGATGCTATGCTTCCATCACTCTTTCTAGCTGAGATCGATAGTAAACTACTCGGCAATTTACGCATTTGTGTAACCTGCATATCTAAATATTCAGCAATATCAAGGTCTTGACTCAAAAGTGGCACGACGGTCTGGTTTTGATAACTTTTTAAACAAACTTCAAGGGAACCTAGAGTAAACCACCAAGCTGCAGGGATATACCAAATGAGGGAGTAAACAAAAATAACCACGGTAACTAAGTATAACTTCCCTGGGTCGCTCATTTTTCTGAACGTAATCGGTTTGACGATAGCCATTATTTGGCTTAGACACATGAGAACGTATATGAAAAAACTGGTAGAAACTAAAGCTTTAGCTAAGGGGAAATGTGCGTAGACTAGGTAAGCGTTGTAAGGAAGGCCTAACCAATAGGGTAAAACATCCGTTTCTCCGTAATAATCCATTAAAGGGTAGGGGATCATAAAAAGACAATTTCCAAAATTGACGATGAATAATATAATCGTCAGCCTTTCAGATACGGTTCGAATGGGACAAAACTCTCTGCTATGATGCTTCCAGACTAACTTAATCCGGGCCAGCATTCTATCATGCCAAGTTTTGCATGCAAAGGAAGAGCTGACTGTCCTATTCGGAGGTTTAACAATAAATACGTAAGCGCCCAAAGCATTACCTACGAGGCCAAATGAGATTATCAAGGGTAGTATTATGCGATACAATATTTTAAGTCCTTTTTTATTGGTTAAAATGTGCAATGATTCGAACGGCTGACAATCAGAGAGATCAGATCCTAATCCCGTGTCGTTGAGATCTTCAAAAATTGCTTCATACGAAATGTTGACGGTCTCCAACAAAAATTGGTAATCAATCAATTCATTTATTTTGTCGATCGATGGGGCAGGTACTTCAGACAAATCCATTGCTTTATATATAACAAATAATGGGGTATGTGTTGATAATTATTCAAAAATATACTTAAAGGGTATCAATAATGATGCTGGATTACAATGTAGATAAAATAAATTAGCGTGTGATAACTGAATAACTTAATTAACGTTGCTACGCGTGCCTTACATAATAATTAGTTTCTAATTTATAAAAGATATTATAGTCATTGTCATAAATTTAGGCAAGGTACGTAGAGAAACTAAGTTTTAGATTAATTTATCGGAATGCTTAATTTGACAATCGGTGCCAAATGCATTATTAATGAATCCATTAATTGGGTATTTTAAGCATACTAAGTTTGTATGACGCAAAGGGAAGCCATTTTTATTGTTCTGCCACAATTCTTTTACCTGCTTATTTAATATATTTTATTATAGTAGTATATTAATAATGCAAATCTAGCCTTTAAAAGTGCTTTTGATAGCAAAACTCATAAATTATTTAAAGGGTGTTATTTAACTGTTAAGTAAAAAATTACAAATTGCTAAGTAATTTATGCTAAGTATTTTAATTAAAGTGCTAAGTATTTTATTAAAAAGTGCTAGGTATTTTATGCTAAGTAATTTAATGTAATGCTAAGTATTTCATTTTTAAATTCTAAGTTTTTGATTTTAAAATGCTAAGTTTTTTCATTAAATTGCTAAGTTTTTATTTTGATATGCTAAGTTTTTTATTTAAACTAAGTATTTTTTTTAATTTTAAGCTAGGAATTTTAATCAAAATGCTGATTATTAAAAAAAGGATAATACTGTTTTAAAGCTAAAAAGGGCAAAGTTTTAATGGTAATAATTTCAAAAATGTTTCATTTTTAAAAATGCTAGGTTTTTATTTTGAAGTGCAAAGTTATTACTTTAAAATACTAAGTTTTTTAATTCAAATTTTTGTTTATGACACAAAAAAGTGTTGAAAATTTGAAGGTAAGTTTTAGTGGGAATTACTTTAATGAACTACTATAATTTATAGTTATTATAATATTTTAATTTCACATTGTTATAATATAAAAAATAATTTATTTTAGATTTGAAAAAAAAAATTATGATTATTTATTTGTAGGTAAAGAAATACCCTTCATGTTCTATAATGGCTTCACATATAAAATAATTTAAATAGCTAATAGTATAATTGATAGAGATTTTATTTAACTACAAAATATAATTATAATAACTGGGGCTTAAAATATATATTTATTTATTGGACTATCAAAGCTTTTTTAGCTTTCGAAGGTCTTCCTTGTCTTGTTTTTTCCTATTGTGACATTTTTAGCTTCCATAGGGGGTTTGCATAATTTTAGTGTTAAGGGTAATCCCCTATATGCTTGCAGATGTAATTATTGTAATTTGAGGGGCAAATGCATTGACCCTTTTGCCACATATGGCTTTCTTCAAGGAAGGTTATGGACCAGGCCTTAAAATTTTGGTTTTTGAAATCTTCATAGGAGGCCCAGTCATCTATTCTAATTGTTGTATCTTGATTAATTGATTGACTTCTTTTGGCAGGTACAACATAAACTTTTTCCTTTTTATTGTTGTACAGCATGTTTGGTGAGCTTGGCCCATTGGTAGCTTTCTGTCCAAAGCTTTGTTGAAATTTTGCTTACATCTAAGATCTAGGTCTATTTAAATACCATTTAAATTTACATTACCTGTAATACACCTTAATTTTTGAATACCTAGCATAATTTATTTATAAACCTAGCATATATTTAAATACTTAGCATAATTTATTTTAATACCGAGCGAATAATTTAAATACTTGGCACAATCTATTTAAATACTTAGCATAATATATTTAATTACTTAGCATATAATTTAAATACTTATCATATAATTTAAATACTTAGCAAAACATTAAAATACTTAGCAAATAAATAAAATACTTAGCAAATAAATAAAATACTTAGCAAAACAATAACGTACTTAGCAAAATTCATTTAAATACTTAGCAAATGAATAAAATACTTAGCATTTAAATATACAACTTAGAATTAATTTAAAAACTTAGCAAACGAATTAAATACTTGCAAATGAATAAATTACTTAGCAATGACGCTAAAAATACCTAGCAATTTGAATAGAATACTTAGCAAATAATTTGTTGTGTTATTAATATATTTAAATACAAACTTGCATAAAACGAATGTTCTGACTGAACAAATTGCCTACCTAAAGTGATTATTAAACAACACAAAATAAACCGATATTAAGAATTTAAAATGCTAAACCATAATATAATTTGTCCTAACTTAAATTTATTAGAAAAACGTTTATTAGTGTTAAAATAAACTACATATATATATTAGATTTAGTAAATAAGTCAAAGTTCTTAGTAGTTGAAATGTTGGAAGGTAAGCTAAAGGGAAAATAAATAGCTTGTTTCTAAAAGCCGTTATCTTAGTAATGACATTAGATGAATACACAAATAGTGCTCTACTTATTTAATTCAAATTGTCGCGCTTAAAGTAACCTTTACGCTTTTAATTGGTCAACAAATGACGTGAAGAACATTTGTTTTAACTGTTGCAACTGTGAAATTTGAGATATATCTTTTAAAATTACTTTCTCAATAACTCTTTGTTTTATTCGCTAAATAAGCCAGTGCTTACTTTAAAAGAAGTAAAAACTCTCAGAAATATTATAAATTTAGTCTACTAACCGAGCATAGTTGTGCACGGAAATGATAGTTTAATTTTTATAGATCATTTGATATCTTTAGTTCATTATCGATAATTAATTTACGACCTTGAACATGATTTGTCACTTAGTCAACAACATGCTACATTTGAATCCTCGTGATTAATACTAGTGTCTTTTAAAAATATATTAGAGGCAGAATATAATAAAGATATAGCCACAGGCCATGGGTGTAGCCACAAGGGCCAGGGTTTGGGTAAAGTATTCCTCCTCCGTAAAAATATTTGATTATAGGAGCAGAGGATAGTAGTGTAGGACTGATTGCCTAAAGGGAGAGGGGGTGGTTACAAATTTATAAATAATATAATTATTTTTTTTTATTAGGTTTTTACAGATTGTGACGTAGGCAGGATTGGGGAAGGGGGTTTAATTTAATGTCAACTTTAATCATACAAAATTAATTAGAGTTACATACATTTAATTCTAAGATGGGTTTTTAACAAAAAGTGCATTAGTAATGTGATCAGTAGTATGTCTGTATACTTAAAAAACATTAATAGTTAAATCATTCAAATATTGCGACCCAATTCTTCCCGTGGTCTTTCTTCCAAAATCACAATTAGCAAAGAGCTCATTAGTTTGTCTGAATATGCCAACCAGGGCCATTGTTTGAACTGGAAATAGGCAGGGGTTTATTAGACTCCATTAACGCACCATTATAAAAAATTTTAATTTCCGGCCCGTGGTGATTAAGCTTATCTTTTTGCAAAGCACGGGCCTAGCTTGGACCCTTCGAGAAAAAATACTTTTATATTTTGCTGCTTTTAAATGTACATTTTTTGTCAGTATTCGAAGAATTAATTATTTTTATTTAAAATTTTTTTAATAATAATTATGTTGAAATATCACAAGTCTTAAAAGGATTTTCATTTCTCCCAACAAGCCACTTGCCGTTTAATTTTACATTAGTAGCACTTGCAGCTGCATAAAACCATTTATCTCAAATATAATTGGAAACTATGCAAGATTAATTTTATTTAACAACAACCTATTAAATTTAGGGATCCACTCATTTAAAAATCACAAGTTTTATGAATAACTGATGAGGAAAAATTGCCATTGATTAAATCATCACTATAGAAATTAAATAATTAAAACATTTGTTAAAGGTCATAAAAAATAGACGTTTTTTAATACAATCAAATACAAAAACATTGTAAGAAGAATTTTGCTGGTCGGACCCGGGCCTGCTTATAGCTAGGCCGGGCCCGGGCCCGTTTGGTTACCCTCGGTCATTGGCCCGTGCCCCTTTTTTAAAAAAAGCCCTTCCATGTCCGGACGTTTAAAGGCCATTAGCAGGCTGAAATTTATTATATTAATTTGCTGATGCCAACTATATTTGCTCTAATAAAATTGGCTACGTCATGAATGAATAGGGGTCAAAGTAACACAACATAAAAAAATACCACAAATCTTGGTTGGAGCTAAAATACAAAAATAATTTCTAAAAACGTAAAATTAAATTTATTGTAATGTAATAGCGCACGCAGGAAATTGTCAATTTTTTAACCAAGGATCGAATATGTAAATATAATATAAATTTTAATTATTTATAGAATTTCCTATTATAGATGTAGAAAAACGAAAAGCGAATGGAAAGGGGGCTCTACAATGAAAATTTTACAATACCAAAGGAACATAGCAATTTACCAACAACCTTGCCTTCAACAAACCTTGTAAATGAATAATTAATATATATATAAATATATATTAACAAGTAACCTTGTAAATGAATAATTAATATATATATATATATTACTAGGGACTTAGAACATATCAAATGATTACATTGAGATTATCATAACTTAACAAACCTTAATAGGGAACAAAGTATTTTTGATATAAAAAGTTTTTTATTTTATACTATTTGGTATGTACGATGCTTCATCTATCTTAATGAATACTTCCAAACATTATATCTACAGATGTTAAATTTAGTATATTTTTAAAATAAATTTTTGGGAAAATCTTTTATTGTCTGTTTAATACATGACAAAGTCTTTTCCCACTTGTAATTTTGCTATAATATCTTAAACAATAAAATCTTTTCATATATGAAAGTGTTTTGTTATAAGTATAAAGAAAACATCAGGTTTAAAAACTAAATTTCATATGTATAAAGTTGCTTGTATGCATATAAAATATTAACATTTAAAATTTTGCCATATCAAAAAACATATGTTAAATTTTGATGTATTGTATTCGATGCTATTTCTGTGCTTTTTGACTGGTTCCCTTTAGTAAGCCATGAGGAGTATCAATTATCAAAAACCAAAAATTTAAAGTGAGTTTGAGTAAGCATATTAAAACACGAAAATTAAAGTAATAACTTAATATTAAGTTTAGCTTGCATTAGTATTCTTCTCTTTTTTTTAAATTGGGGGACTTTTTAAGGGGAAAATTACTCGACCGGAAATTTTTTGCATAATTGGTCTTAATATTGGTACTTTTTATCAAATAAATCTCTAATTAATTATTTCTATTAGCATAGCGCTAACAAGAGTCCTAGAAATATCATTCAGTTTTACATATAATTCGGGAAAAATATTAATTTTTTGTCAATGGGGTAGGTTCTAACCCAAAAATCCCCCTGGGGAAAATATTATTTGTTTTAAAAATTACTATCTATTATCTAGTATAAAGGTTACCTCGGTCATCCTATATCAATATTTTCCTTTTGACGGTCCACTAACGTTTATTGTCATCAACCAAATTTTTTAAAGGTTTAATGACATTTTGCCATTTAATTACAAAAAAAGCCATATTTAAGATATATATTATTAAAATAATGAAATTTTTTGTGCATCATCTTGCAGGTATAATTGCACTGTAGGTGTTGTCTTGATAAATTTTTTCCATCTTGATTAAAAAGATCGAGCTAATAAAATAAAAGCTAAATTATGATTATAGTAAAAAGTGCAAAAAATAAGAAGGTATAGTAAATTATGTAGAAATGTTTAATTGTGCGTGCCTCGGAATTAACCCATTTGATAGGTGATTTCTGGCTTAAGGCGTTCAGATAAAATTTCTTTCTTGGTTTTAACGCGCACTATAAAGAACGGTTATGGTTACAATCAATGGATGCTTATCTGAAATATTGATTTATTTTAATTTTCCACAAAATGATCATATCATTGATTTGCATAACCATTCCTTATTTTAAAAATATAAGCGCACACATACCTCAGTAAAATTATATTTCTAGCTAATATTTTATTCAAACACCTGTGTTTTTTTACACATTTTTACAATCCCAATATGTTTGAGGATATTTCATTATCCCCACATTCTCTAATGTGCCCCACTCCTGCTCTAGTCAGTTTCTATTACCTATTGACCTGTATGTCATTTACCCATACACTCACTATTTTTGTTATTAAACGATTCCGAAAGTTAGTAATTCGTAACCAGCCTGGCCTTTAGAAAAAAATGCTTGTATTATGTTTAAGATATAATTATTCGCAAGCAGAGACCAGATTGCCCGGCCCGGCCCGCTGCCCGACCCGGCCCGGCCCGGCCCGGCCCGTGGGCCGGGCCGGGCCGGGCAACTGTCTTAAATTTTTCCTTTCGGGCGGGCCCGGGCGGGCACGTTTTACTTTTTGGGCGGCCTGGGCGGGCACGCTTTGATAAGATTCGGGCAATTCGGGCATAAATAAATTATTGTAGGGCTAGGGTAGGGTGTGACTTTTTATATAAAATGGAATATTTTTGAAAATTTCTAGCTAGATTGAATTGCCTTACACAGCTTTACCTTTAACACTTCAGAGGTCGGGTGGGGTTATAATAATGACCCCAAGTCGTTTAAAAATGCTGTGCAAAATGAATTCGTTTTCTATAATTATAGGCATAAAATTAAAACCACTTGATCAAATAGACAAATTAATATATTAACAAATTTTGACAAGTTTATATTATAAAATATCTAAGTTATAGCTATTAGTTTGGGGTAATTAATACCCCAAATACCATCCGTGTTAACATTTTTGACCCAACCTCTGAAGTGTTAACCAAACCACACTTATAGTAATATGAAAGATGCATATTTTTTATCCCTCCCGGACCGTGGGCTCAACACAACACAATTTGATTGATTCGAAATGCTATTTAAAATTCTATTTTTTTAGTGTGCTTTATTAAGAGGCGGGCATTCTTCTGATCTCTGTCTGTACCCTTTATTTAACCCTTGTTGAGAGTATCGCATTTTTAATGAATTTGTTGAATATTTACTTTACTATTACTATTACTTTTACGTCCTTTCCTTTTTTTATTGCTAACTAACGAACGCATGTGCTGAGCGTGCACGTGCAGTCTAGACAAACATCCAATTCTCTTAAAAACGTTTTCTTATTCATTTTCATTCTACTAAATTTAATCGCTTCGCTATTATTTCCTTTTTCACATTTACTTTACAGTATTTATTCCATTCAATTTCAAGTAAGTCTCGTGGTATTTCAATTCAAAGTGTTCATTTGTGTGATATCCTGCATTTTTTTATTTTTTAACATGTTTAATATTAAAAAGTGTAATACTTTTACTTGCGCTTCGGGCCGGGCCGGGCATTTCGGGCAGCTCTTGCGCTTCGGGCCGGGCCGGGCGGGCATTTCGGGGAGCTCTTGCGCTTCGGGCCTGGCCGGGCGGACACTGAGAAGGGTTCGGGCGGGCCGGGCGGGCAATTTAATCATAAAATCAAACCGGGCCGGGTTCGGGCAAAAAAATTTAAACAAATCTGACCTCTGTTCGCAAGTACTGAACTGTATTTATATTATGATAGGGAACAAGATGCAAAAGGAAAAGCTAATGGCTCAAATGGAATACCTATGGAAGCATTGCGCGGATACTGTGAAGAAAGAGTCACGACCATGATGAACCTCTTAAACAAGAAATTGGTAAAAGATCGGATTCCTAATCAATGGCGATCAAGCACTATTATATCCTTATTCAAAGGCAAAGGACCTCAGGAATGTGGCAATTACAGAGGTATTAAGCTAACTTGCTATTCCTTAAAGTTTATGGAACGTATTTTAGTAACAAGGCTGAAAAACTAGGTGGATATATGGCTAGCCATTCGGATTTGTAGACGGCAAATCCACAATCGATCCAATATTCGCATTAAGACTAATGATGGATAAATATGATTAAAAGAGAAGAGCCCTAAATATGGTCTTAATCGATTTGAAGAAAGCCTTTTCTTCTTCTTCCACTTCTAAAATCGCAATGATCTGCTAAGCAAGAAAAGCAGACGATTTTTAACCTGTAGTTCAGCAACAATTTTCCTCTTCGCCTTTATGTCCGCGCGTCAAAAGCTCTTTCCATATTTCCCACTTCGCTTTTAAATTTGCACCCAAAATCCTACGACTTCCTAACTCCGCGAACTACACTAATTAAATAAATCTAATCTTTTTTTTCGTTGATATGGCTAAAAGCAGCAGGTATTAAAAAAATTTCTACCCCAAGGCTATTAATGCATTTCAGGAGCATGTTTTGTTTTCCATTGACTCAACGCCTGGACTTTATAATTTTTATGTCATGCTGATATTGTACGCATGATAATTCGAAACTTATAACTACGCACTTTTATTGGTATCGGTATTATTTTGATTGTATTCGCAAATAAGTACCCAAGAAAGTCAATACGATTTACTCTAAATTAAACATCTTTATCCAAAACCTTTTTTATCGCCGGGTTCGCAGTTATAATTCTTTCTTTTTCTATATCTCCCGTCCTGTATTTACTGGCCCGCGTCTAAGTTGTATCTTCCAACCATTCGCTATAGTATCATATTCTTTTCTCACCTGGCTACCTAACCTGGCCTCCGATTACCCTATCGATTTCTTCTATTCCAGTTGGACTAACAAATAGACAACAATAATATATTTATATAATTTACTGCTAGGTAACAAATATAAGATGCAAGTATACAATACCCGGTGCTTGCCTAAGATGTTTTTTAATTGGTGGCGTCATGTCCTTAACTATTAATTAGTGTTGTAAAAGCAGCTGAATTTTGTTTGGTCGACCTTTGGTTTAAGTCGACTAAACATAAACTAACAAAAGATTTTTTGGTCTCTTTTTTTAGTCGCATAAGTAGACCAATTATTTTTGGTCAGATCTTTGGTATTTATGTTTAGTCGAATAAAACCAAGGTCGACCAAACAAAGGTATCGTTTCAATTGACAAAAGTTCATTTGTAAAAATCTCTAAATCTCTAAACTCCCGTTCTTTAAAAAAATCGCTTCTGTGCAAAATCTAACATAGTCAAAATCTAATATAGACAATAATTGCTTATGCGCATGCTAGTTTAATAACTTTTTTATGTTTTTAACTCCACAAAATCTAATACAGGCAATAATTGCTTATGCGCATGCGCAGTTATAAGTGTGACTTAAAACCCTCTGCGTTTGGTAAGTTTTCCAATATTATTATCATTTATTTTGTAAATTTCACTTCTGTGCAAAATGTATATAGGCAAAATGTAATATAGGCAAGGGTTAGATTTAGATGTAGGGTTAGGGTTAGATTTAGATATTTAAAGATTTTTACAAATGAACTTTTGTCAATTGAACCAGATTCCAAACAAAACCCAGCAGTTTTACAATACTACTATTAATATTGTGTCATGGTGCAACACTATCGATCAAGCAAGATATTCCCACATAAAATGATAGAATTTTGGGATCGCTAATGCCCAGCTGATCTGACCTTAAAAAAATTTCATTGCCTTTTAACTTCTAAAATATAGCAACATCAGAATAAGAATCAATTGTCACCATATGCGACCCAATACTATCTATTGCAAGAATCGTGATTGGCTTAGCAAACGAGAACAAAGAATTTTAAGAACGTTCGCAATATTACTTAATCTAACCTTTGAGGCGAGCCAATCATATGCAAATTTGTGGACACTTTCTATCCCAGTGAACTATCGTGCGAAATATTTTGAATTCACAAGAATTGCCAGATATCACCATCGCACGTGGTATAATCAAGAATGGGTTTACTAATTAATTATCGTTCTTCTGCTTATCATGACTCGAATAAACATCAATTTCTCGTTTTCATAAATTCATTTGCGAGCATACGCACACACAATTTTAATACCAATATAAGCTGTTCGTCCGTCTTCTATGCCCCAAAGTAGAGAACTGCACGGGTGACCCGAGACCCGACGCAAATGTATATTTGACTTGTGAAACTGAAAGGTAAAATATATCAACAAAATAATATTTCTAGATTTATATAAATAGTGTGAAGTGGTAGTTTATTATTAATTTAAACAACATAAATTTATAAAACCAAAAAAAAAAAAGTTAAAATTTATTAAATGTTTTATTTACAAAACTATTTATTTAAAATTAATTACGACCCGATGTTGTAGATGTTATCTTATTCATAATCGTACATCACTATAATGTATCATTCAAATTAATATAGTAATCAAAATCTGTGGTATCAATTAGTTTCATAAATCGCACTTTAATCTGTCGATTAAATTTTACACACCGCAATTTTTCTCACTCTCGCGTCGTATATTAAAATTTCAACGCTTTTGGAAGAGATTCTTTTAAAAAATTTAAGCGCTTTTCGGTCGAGCTGGGTCTGGCTCGGGTTGAAAAAAGTAACTTTGCAGTTCTCCAATCCACATAGAGGTGGTTCTTGTGAGACCTTTTTTGATTGGCCCCTTGTATGAGCGCAAAATGCCCCCCGCATCTTTCAAGATGGACGCCCTAGCTTTCTCATGTCTAGTTAATATAGAAGCGTCATTTTAAAAGCCGAGTTTTTACAACAGATTCCCGACTCGACTTCCGGCGATTTTGAAATTGTCCCTAGATTAGATTCTATAAAATGATATTTACAGCTACTCTGGTTGAAACTGGTGATTGTTATATAAATATTATGGAAAACTTATGTTAAATAGTTAATTTAATAATAGCCTCATTTTCTTTTTAAATTTCTTAACGTATCTCTGAACGTTTCTCTCCATAAAGCACTACTTTAGAGAAAAAAACTTGCTCAATTTTAACTTCACTTTGCATAACTAATAAAATTTTACAATCCAGAATGCATCCAAGTAGCCTTTTTTTTAATATCAAATTATTTGTATATTTAGCGTCATATGTTTGAGATAATTTTATAAAGAAGATTCATATATAACATCTCGGTAAAATTCTTACTAAATATTACATTTCCGGCACGTCCGCAATTATATCAGATGAACTTAGTTTTTTTTATTTACACAACATACATTTTTTATTTTAACGATTTAATGATTTAATTTAATAATGTTTTCTTTAAACTTTGGGTTAAAAATAAGAATTGAAGGATTTAAATTATTAGTTTTCGAGACAGTCTTGAGGCCCGGACCGAGAATAAACAACTATGCTGCAGCTAGGTATATTTTCTCAAAAAGTGCATTAAATCTTAGTACTTAATCATATATAGTAATGTTCTTCATGGATAAATTTCGGAAATTGTCGAGGGTGTTTAAAACAAATTATAATTACTATAATGATATTTCGTCCTATTCAAGGACATCGTCGGATTAAAATAAAATTGAATTGGTAAATAAAATAAAATAATACAATTAAATGGAACGTTTTATAGGTATATTAATATTATAATGTAAGAATGGATATATAGCAACACTTCTTCAATAACTAGCAAACATATAATAGTCTTGAAGCAATTTATTTACTGAAAATACTCATTAAAAAACCCTTTCAACTATAATAAAAAGTTCCGAATATGAATAAATAAATTGTAAGGAATATATAAAGGGAAATTTACTTATGAAATAAAACTTATTCAATGAATTTTATATTTTTTTACAAATGCTTTTAAATTGTTTTGAATAAAAAATATTTATTAGGTACAAATTATTTTTTATTATAGAACAATATTAAACTAAAAATTTAAAGCTATCTTTAGTAATAGTAAAAATTCAAAATTTTAATATATATTGCTATGCAATTTTAAATTAAAAAAGTTTTGTTAGAAGATTCAGATTTACTTAATAAACAGACTGAGATAAAGGGGGAACAATAAATAAAAATCTTTTAAATATACTTAAATGAAAAAAAATGGAAGAAATGCAATACAACTCTTGACCATGAGAATTTTCATTTTCTATTAAATATTATCTAAACAAAAAATTATTTTTTAAAGCTTTATAAAAATATTAGTAACAAATTATAAATTATATTAACCAATTTTGATAAATAGCGAAAGAGCTATTTTACGTCCTTGAGTTTATATGCAATAAGTGGAAAATATAATAATAACCTTCATACGTGAGTGAGAGGTGTGTTCAATTTATGAAATACAATGCATAAGTTCAAGGTTGAAATGTCCTGTTTTTTGTTTAATACTTTTTTGGCAGCCAAATTTGTACTATTTTCTCCAGGCGAATGGTCAAAATAATAAAAATTAAACTTGTACCTTCCTTTAGCTACATGACACTTTGGTGGCAAATAGGATTTTCATATAAATTTTGTTTAAAAAAATAAAAATTTAAGTCTTTTACTTAGCTAGGGGGGGGGGGAAGAGGAGGACTTCCCGCCCCATATAATTAATTTTGCCCCCGCCCCCTATTTTTTGACAATTTGGCAATTTAGTTTTTAACTGTCAATCAATAATTATACGTTTTGCCTATAAAATAGAGGGAAAATTAAATTTATTTTTAAATTTAAACAGGCCTTTACATAGCACTAATGCCCCCCCTTTGCCCCGCCCCCTATTATTTTATAGTTTGGCAATTTAGTTCTTAAAACTGTCAATCAATAAATATACGTTTTGCTTAAGGTAATAAAACATTACCTTCAACCTTTTCCCATCTCCACAGTCTCGTTTTACTAGTTATTTTTTTGTCACAATTCAACGTATTGATCGCTTTTCTATAAAATAAATTTGAATTTTACTATTATGTTAATTTTGGATTTATTTTTCAGCTATATCTTATATTATTCCAAAATTTAAGCGGAATATTCTAACAAAACTGGGTTATTTATCAATTACTTTTAATAAATTTTGATTAAATTGTCTTTTTATTACAATATTATTACTACAAATATTTATTTATTGATTTATTGGTAATTTATGAAATTCATGATTTTTTTTAATAAAAATAATATGACAAATCTTTTAAATGACTAATTTCATTGATATGTGTGGCTTAATATAATTCACCTGGGGCAATGTCGCGCTTAGTTAATAATAAGATTCATTTAAAATCATTACGTATTCAGATGGGTTAGTAGGTAATATAATTAATATTAATTTATTTCCAATATCCTTGCACACATAAATTACGATATTCGTTAATATTGGCAAGTATTCATTTATTAATTTACTCCTACATCAACCATATTAAAGGTTTTTAATTTTTCTATTAAATATAAAAAAAATCTCAATTTTATTTACAAATGGATAAATTTAGCTTAAAAGGTAAAGATTAAACAAAAAAAACTATGCAATTTTTTAAAATTTCCTTTTTATTGTTTGATTTTATTTGTAAAAATAAATATATACATTCATCATGTTAACAGAGCATGATATAAAACATTACAACAGGGGGCAGTCAACTTATCTTTTCTTGTTATTTTAACCTGGAAAAAGATACCAACTCAACTATGTGACATTAATGCTTGTATCTATAACAGTTTATTAATGATAATTATTATTTAAAAATGCTTCTTATTATTTTAAATTTATATTTTCTGATTTTTTTTATAAGTTGTTGTTTTTATTATATAATATGCATGGGCGTAGCCAAGGGGGGGGGGGGCAGGGAGGGGCGGCTGCCCCCCTCTAAATCAAAAAAATTGGTAAATTTTATTATAATTATGGCTAAAATATCATACAAATGATCATTTTGCCCCTGCCTAATCATTTTTGCCCCCCTCTAATTCCAATGCTGGCTACGCCCATGTTAATATGTGCATTTATTTTAATCTAATCTAAGAGGTATAGCAATAAAATTTTTATTACGTTTCATTATACTACTCATAGCTTGAGGGTGTAGATACAATGGGTTGTCGTATGTAAAGAATTTGCTAAATAAACGCATTCTTTTTCCCCCATCAACCTTAAAATTTAGAAAATTATCTTTTAATTTTACAATTTTAAAACCAAAATAATCAATAAATAAATTAAGTTTTTTAGTTATATGGCATAAAAAATAGTATAAAATCTAGGAGATGGCTTTATAGTAGTTTTAAACTACATGACGTTTATCTCTGTTTTCATGGGCCTAGCTAGATAGGGGGGTGGCAGAGAGGGGCGGCTGCCCCCTTAATAAAAAAAAACTTTTAAATTAAATTTAATTATGGATAAAATTACGTTAAATTATCATTTTGCCCCTCGGTTTTGTTTGGTCGACCTTTGCTTTTAGTCGACAAACATAAGCATACCAAAAGTTTGACCAAAAAATCTATGGTCTATTTGTGGGACCAAAAAAATAATCCAAAAAACATATAGTCTGTTTACGTTTAGTCGATTAAAACCAAAGGCGACCAAACCAAATCCAGTCATTTTTCCAACACTACACTTTTGTATTAAAAATTTCATATCATTTAACTAATATTATTCCAGCATTTTTTGAAATTTTACTCTACGGGCGGGGTACAAATAAATGCAAAACTTTTGCAGTTTTTCACTTCACAAGAACGCATCTAGAAATAATCTTATCCAATATGGCCGCCAAAGTTACTTAATCAATTGAGTGCAAAAATAAGCCGTCCGACCCTTTAGTTAGTGTATTATAAATCTAGAGGGAAAGGGGGGGGGGGTATATTGCCCCATAAGTCCCATCTATGAGAACAACAGATCCCTTGGTAAAATGGTCTACCCCTAAAATGGGATTTCACTTGTATACACATTTTCGCCCCTTTAACCAAAATTACATACAATGCTTTGATCCTCACCAAACCCGTCAAACAGCCAAAGACCCTCCTCCCTTTAAATTTATTTACTCACATTGTTGCCTCATGCTCTGGGACTTTTGGATCAGCCACTATTAAACTTTTTAAAGAAATCGCCCGATCTCTAAATATTCCACCAACTTATATTCCACTAACTTTTTACTTAAACAAACTCATGGTATTTTAATCGCAAAATGTAATTTTAAATCCCTAGCCTACAGCTGGCCGCTTTTAACGGATGACACATGCGACGCTTATGAATTATGATTTATTTAATTTTATTTCAGACTTCGCCTTTGTTATGTAGCTACATCGAATAAATAATATTTCAATCATAAAAAAAATCCTGAAACTTTTTTTCTTCTTAATTTTACAGATTCATATGCCCGTGCATTGTAAAATTCAATAATTGTCGCAAAAATACCGCTTTCCAAAACAAACAAAAACAAGAAAGAGTATGGAGAGATCAGGTTATCACAGATCTTACGAGGACAAAGTTAAGGATGGACATGGGCAGAGGGTTATAACAGAAACGGAAAATGAACGTGGCTATAGCGTCAAGTGTTGCGGTTGTATTCCTTTGTGTTTTGACACTTCATCCCCTTTAATGCGTTGTGACGGCAAAGTGTTTGCCCGACCATCCGGCTTTTTGAGACTTCTTCAATTAGTATTTAGGAATTATTATATATATTTCACTTCTTCTTTACTATTTTTTACGCATAAAATTACTATACGAAACAATAATATTTTTAGGTAATAGTATACATTTTTTGAAAAAAAAAATAATCTAATATTTTATGAAAATTTAAGATTCCCTTAATAGTGGCCTTCATAGCGGTTGAATTGGCTTTGTGGTGTTATCATGGAATCAAATCCTATCGCTTTTTCAGTACAGTCACCATGGCCCTGATATGGTTCAACATTTTATTTTTCATAATATACCTTTGTCAATGCCAATGGAGAACAATGTGCAACTGTTTCATCCTCGTAAGTATTTATCAATAATATTTTTAATTTTGCGAAATTGATTTTATTCATGAAATCGTGGAATTGTATAAGAACTTATAGGCAAAATACTTGTATAAAATTATTTATGAATGACCTTTGGGGGCTTTATATATCTCTTATATTCAAGGGCTTAGCTAGGCTAGGAGAAAGATCATGAAAAAGGGAGGGGCAAAATGACAATTTTTTGAAATTTTAGCCATAATTATGTGAAATTTTAAAGGATTTATAAATTTAGATAAGGGGGGCAGCTGCCTCCCCCTGGCTACGCCCATGATTGTTCATTTTAAATTAATTTTCAAACAGGAAACAGGGTATATATGCTACAAAGCTTACATACCTAGTTTATTATGTTTAGCAATGTAATAATCCCATAAATTGCCTACTCGTTTCCCAATGATCATTTGCCTAAATGTTCCTTTAAATTCTACTATAAACCCTCCAATTGTTTGAAGCAAATTTTATAGTATATATGATACCCCTATCTCTCCTTGCCTCAGCCCACGTTCAATAATCATCGAAACATTATTAAAATCTTTTATCTCAAGTAATTTTTTATAACACTCGATCGTTATCAATCATTGAATATAATATACTGTCTCACTTAAATCTTTTACCTTTACCTACTTATACCACTGCCAGGTAGCTAGTATACCTAATATAACGTGTGACTTATTTTTTGTGCATATTCTCCTCTATTCCTCCCCTTCAATGATTGATTAAATGAATGAATGCGCTGGATGACCCGTTATTCGATCATATGACTTTGGCACCGAAAGGATTTCATATATCATGCCCTAGCCATACTACTCCTCATTATCAGTTCCATCTTCTTGGCATTCAATGTATGCAGCCCCGGGCATATCGTAGGAGCTGTAAGTGTTATCGTCATTATATCATTGAGAGGCTATGGCTAGATCAATATCATCATAACTTCCATTATGGGCGATGATTGACGTGAAACACTGAATGACCTCGCGCTTATGACTGACTATAAGAAAGACTCAATGTGCTTACAAAATTCATTAGCGCTTGAAATCTAAGATATATTTAAGAGGTTAGTGGTGGTACTTTATAAAGTTACGACAAATAAATAGTTTAGTAAAAAAATCATTTTTAAAATAAAACCACAATCAAAGTAGATTCACTAATTGAAAACAACGAGGTAACATAATGCTATAGTTTTCCGGATATATAATTAATTCAATTTTTAGAATATTTCTTAAATTTGTTTATACTAGAGCCCTGGGTGACCCGCCGACCCGACCCGACCTTTGGGGTAAAAAATTTAAAATGCTTTGGGGTCGAGTTAGGACTTAAAAAAATAACTTTGAAGACCTCTAGTTTATACATCACGTAAAGAAACTTTAAGCAAAATAAAATTTAATTAAATCTATTCTCTTGATTATAAATTACAGGTATTTGGATTCATAGCGGCTTTGCTTTACGTATTGAGCGCCATATTTTTGTTGAGAGAATACCGTAAGTACTGTAAAACGCGCCAACAAGAAAAGGCTATGAGAGATTTAAACAATTCTACTATGTCAAGTTCATCGAATCGTCCCACTCAATGGCAAACAGGAACAAGCCCTCCCGAGTAAATAAATAAATTCTTTTAAAGAAATTTTATTCCCTAAACAATTTAATTTATGTATATAAACATAGAAACTTATTGCCTACTTTAATGTAGCCCGTTTAGTAGTAATTGAAAATATATCGTTATCTTTAAGTTATAGATTATAATTTAAAAAATAATAAAAAGTAATACATTTTCTTTTAAAAAAATATTTCTGTTGATACTACACTTCATTTTTTTAAAAAAGTTATTAATAGATTAATCTCGATCCCTCTTAAAAATGATCCTTTAATGTAGATAATTAGGAAAATTTATTATTATCTACACCTTCTAAAATTTTTTTTAACTTGAGCCTTTAAAAATTAAAAGGAACAAAATAAAATACTACTTTCATAATATCAGTAATTAGTCACCAATGAAATCCCATAAATATTACTTAAATGGTTAAGATGGCTGTGGTTTTTTGCAACACTTTAGATGCGTGCCTATTATAGGGGTTGCATTGTCGGTGATATTTGATAGGGAAGGTAGCTTTAATTCAGAAACTTGTCTGGAAAAAAAATATATATGTAACACTATATGATCAAGAATTGTCAATCCGTTTATCAGAATATTGTTGTATAAAAACGGTGAAATAGGATTGATAATGTGAGTAGAGGGAAATGGAACGCGATATTTCGGAAACTTATGGTCCATCTTCAGGGGAAAAAAAAATTTAAAAAGGAGAAGATGAAGTCTCAAAAATAAAAATGAGTATAAAACGATGATATAGATATAAAAAAAATGTTGAATAATTACAAAACATTTGCCCCTCCCCTTGATGTGTGTAATATAACTTGCGTTTTCCAATATAATTAAATTAAACTGTCTTACGGCCCGACGCATTTATAGTTCGACATGTTAAGCTCATAATAAACTAAGGGGATGAATTTGGGCCTTCTTTTAATATTTTATTTCTAATAGTAATTTTTAAAATTAATTAATTTCAAATAAATTTTTGTCATTGTTACATTCATTTACGCTGCTCCGAAATATAAAAGGTTCCATATTTTTTGGTTTCTTGGAGCAAATAAACATATGGCTCTCGTTTGAAAAATAATTTTGGGAGGTCTTAAGCCATGGGCGTAGCCAGCATTGGAATTAAAGGGGAGGAATAGTGATTTAGGGAGGGGCAAAATGAACATTTTTTAAAATTTTAGTCATAATTTTAATACATTTCAACAAATTTTTGGATTTAGAGGGGGGGCTGCCGCTCCTTGGCAACGTTCATATCTTAAGCTATAAATTTAATTGCATTTATGTCCTAAATTATAGCTCTAAAATACTAGCTCTTAATGACGCCCTGTCTGTTGCAAACTAAACTAAATTTTAATAAATTGTTATAAATACTCGGTTATTTCCTAAGTTGCCATATTATATAAATAATTTTCTCAAATATAAACCTACTCATATCCTAAAAGTTCTTGGAGACCTCAGCCCGTCATATATCCTCCGCCAGTTGAAGCGTACGATCGGGATGGAAGACCCATAAACTATTACCCTAGTCATCAAAACCAACCGAGACCACCTCAACAAAGCGGGATTCAGCATTCCGGCCCTTATTACGTTGAAGATATGGACAGGGTTGTCCGGCAGGTTCCAATTCAATTAGCCGAACCCGATTATTATAGAGGCGAAGAACACAGACCACCTATTGGTCCTTCATACGATCCTGGCTATCCTATAGGCCCTGGTTCTACCAGTTATAGAGCCGAAGAAATACGCAAGTGGTAGAAAACAACTAGAGACTATGACACTCCCCCCCCCCCCGCGTGCCCATCTGTTTAATAATCACTTTTTTTACCAACAAAGCTTTCGGAGCGCCATTTTTAACCGGTTATAATAATGACTGAAGTTTTCACCATAAGCCAAACTAAGAATCTTTTATACATATGAATCTCGCGTTATTTCGCTGCTAAATCAATTATGACTTTGGTGGAGATCATAATTATCGATTCTACACGTGAGCGACTTACTGCAAATTATATTATCTTTTTTATCGCGCAGCAGCTTGTATGTTTTTATTGTTTCTCAATTATAAATTCCGGTTTTATATCGCAATATACGGAACTACAACAATTATTTATAACTAATTTGTCACAATAAATGATATTTTCGAATGGGGTTGTATTTAATTTAAAGCAAAAATAATAATTTTGGTGTAAGCCTGAAGTTATATGATAGGAAACACACAATTTTAGATTTTATAAATTTAACATTACTAATTCTAATGCCAGTGCATAGGAAACCCGGGATTATAGAAACACTCAATATAGGTGCAAAATACACGCAACTAAACGAACATACGTATATTTGCCGATTATAACAGTAGAAAACTGCAAAATTTATAAATTTTAATGTCCGTCCTTTCCTGATTTGTCCAGATTATTATTTTTAATCAGATTATCTGAACTTATAACTTGCTTTTCATTGGTCCGACTACAATTTTTTATATTTTAGTTGTCAGAGTCCGAAATTTAGTTTTTGGTCAGACTTGAACCCAAGCTCGCCGGAAATTTTTTAAGGGAATTTGTGGGCACATTTTACATTAAAATTTATCTTAGTTAATATATATAATCAGATAATTGCTATTTTAAAACTGAGATAATTATGATGAGTAAGGATTTAATAACCAATATCTTGCTACAAATTAACCAACTAATTTTTTAAAAGCTGTTGTTGTATAGTTTTTAAATTTTGTATAATATTATACAAAAAAAGAAATTGAATTCTTACAATTAAAAAAGCTATATTAATTACACTGTACTAACATTCTATTCCTTTTAAACAGATAAGATTATTTAAAAATTTTAAACTGAAAGAGATAATGAATTAAGAATATATGCATATAACTATACTATAATATATATCAAAGAGCCGGCATAGATCCATAGATCGACATTGCATTTGCAACAATCCCCATAAAAGTTTTTGCTAAATTATTGTTTAAATAATTTGTTGGCTAGGTTTTTTTAAGCCGGGTTCGTGTTGGGCTGAGCCTCGGCCTGCCGCCTTTATATCCTCTAACTAATTATGCTATTCATTAAATATTGTAAAAATTAATCAAATGATATATAAGGTTTTATTTAAAGGTTAATATAAATGATAAAAATGTTATTTAAAATTAAATAATTTCACCTTAAGAATGCTGTAGTCCAATTAAGTGCGGGTAAATATTGTAATAGTCTGCCTTTCAAGATCTTTAATTTAAGACTTATAATAGAATATAGCGCGAAAATCTTTTTTAATATCTAAACATTTTTAAAAATTTAAAATATCCCGGCCTTAAAACAAGGGATGAAGGAGTATATTATAAATCTAAAATCAAATATTATTTGGACTCTCCTTCATAATTCACTGAAAATTAGAGCTCCTCTCTCCGAATTCCATTATATAGCCGTTTATTAATTTAAAATATATTTATTAAATTTGGTATGTTAGAGAAATTAAAATTATAACACGCTTATAATGTTCAATGGACTATGCCAAGATTATATGATACATATGGACTTCGTCAGGATTTTGGCTAGATGGTCAGGAAATGTGATAAATAAATATAGGATGTTTCAAATAAAAAATATTTTTTATATTGAATAAAAAAAGATAAATTAGATGCCTAAAACGATAACTACGAATATGCAAAATAAATGTTTGACTGAAACCTTTATAGAACAGTTAATAGTGTATTTAGAAATTATTGATGATGGCAAGGTTATAAAAAATGTGCCTAAGTTACTGGTGCCCTATCAACTCGCCGAAAACAATCTTGCCGAATTTACCTTGGGGCATTAACGAACATCTCTCCATTATCATTGTAGTGTAGCTTCATTTGAATATACTTTAGCGCGGTCACAGATATTTGAATATACGCGTAGTCATGGCGACTAAGATGGGATGCTCCATAATGAGTGCCGCTAGCCTTTGTTAATCAAAATGACCAAGAAGAATTTTTGTTGAATCATATGGTGTAATATCTCTAACCCAACCAAGAGAATTTCCAGAATCTGATTCGAATTTTGAATCCACATCGGGCTTAGTCTTTGTCTTTTGACTTTGTCTCTTGGTTTTAAATCGGAGTTAGTGTTATACGGGAGCCTAGAATACGGGAGTTTAGGCTATATACCGGCCGGCCACTTCGTTACAATCATAAAGAAGCCCCTAAATTGAGGACCTTTTATAATAATTATCAACTTTATTATAAAAAATACCTGAATTTTAACTTTAATCAGAAATTGAATAATTAATAAGCTAATTTGTTGGGGGAAATTTTCTAATTGGGGGACATTTTCTTACATTGGGACATTCAATTCGGCGAGATTTCGGCAAGTTGACGGGCCACCTAACTTGAAATATGGAAGATCAGCTGATTATATTTAAAAATTAGCATGGATAATATTCACAATTTAGCCCCCTCAGATATAAATGTGACCGTGGATCAGCCTCAAAAAAATAATGCGTTTTTCAACATATCACTTTGTTTTAGAGTCATTACTAAGGTTGATAATGTATATAGTTTTGTGCTTATATAATTTTTATATTTAACTTTAGCTATAACACCTTTTATTTTGTAATATCTTGAATTGCTTATAACTTTTTAATTAATAGCCTGTTATTTATTAGACGACCAGGAATGATTTTGATAAGGAAGAATACATAATCCAGCATCAATATGATGATTTTCTATCTTTGAGGGACTGTTTGCTTCAAAAGTATTCTTGCACTATTTTACCAGTAAGCCAAAATCGTAAGAAAATGCATAATGCTTTTAAAAAAATTGTTAAAAGACTTACTATAACTTAAAATTATGGATCATGTTTTTTAAAAATGGTTTTAATGAACAAATTCTAAAAAATATACAATTAATTGAATTAATGTTACTGGTTTAAATGAATATTTTATTTACTTTCATTATATTTTTTGTTAAATAAAATTATTAATTCTTTGGACAATATTTTAAATCGCATATGTAAGATATACATAATTTACTAAATTTTCCTATCAACTTAAGATAATTTAATTTCTATGCTTTGCTTTTTATCCCCTTTTATTAATTGTTTTTAATCCTTTTATAGCCTTTGCAAGATTACAATAACTTGATATTACTCAAGTCTTTTGAGGAAATACCCACATCACCATGGATGAAACAAAGGATATGCTCATTTAACCATTTTCTCAATACCCTAGCCCATCACGACATTATATCCAAAGACCCTATCTTCAAAAATTTTCTTACCCAAATTGATTTTAGGGTACCTTTAAATGATTAAATTTCAATTTGGTACTATTTCTTGAATTTCATATAAATATTATTAAAAAGTAGCGTTGGGCCTGAAACTTTTTATTTATAAGCAATAGACAAATTAAATGAAATAATGCATAAACACTTTGTTTATATCTTTTTAAGGATTATATATAGGGTAAGGGTGCCCAGACAACCTCAAAATTTTAGCAATTATATATTTTGGTGAATTTTAAGCTAAAATTATTACAATGAAATCCTTTGATAATGTGTGCGGGTATAGTGGTAATGAAAAGTGCATAAGTCAAAATGACGGAGGAATCTGTTCATGGCTAATAGGTTTAGTTATACTTATTTTGCTGTTTCGCTAATTTTATTCCATAATTAGCTAGATTAAAACGACCATTAGGGGACACCGGGGCTAGTCGCAGCCCGGGGTTACTACTATTTTTCTAATTATTTAATAATGATATTAAATCCAAATTTAAACCATATATGTGTATTATTCCATAAGGCATAAGTTAAAAAGTTTTTGTTTAGAAAAAATAAAATTTAAAATTTTTATTGAGAAAAAACGATTTTTCGGGACTATTAGTAGCCTTTACAAAATTTTTTATTTTGCACATAAAATTTTTTTGGCTTAATATTGGATTGATTTAACTTTTATCTTATAAAGGGAGATTTTTTATATAAAAACCGTCTAATGATTAAATTTTTATATGCAATATAACATCTTAAATTATTAATTGTTTATGAAAATAGGGGTCGGGGCTAGTTGGAGAGGGGCTATTGCTAGCCATTTTTCATAGTGTCTTACAAATGACAAGATTTAAAAAAATAAAAAATTTTGTTTAATAAATTAATTTGTGAGAAAACTATTACTTATTTCCCTCCAAATTTTTTTCCTATAGTAAAAATAGACCTTAAAAATATATTCCAACAAAAAAATTGAAAAAATTGTTTTTAGTTTTTTTTTAAAACGCGATTTAATTTTTTATGGCTAAAGTAGCCCCGGTCTCCCCTATAATATCTTCCAGATACCTTATTTAATCAAGTCATATCATGGGCGTAACCAAGGGGGGAGGGGCAGGACTCTAAATCGAAAAGTTGGCTAGAATTTCAAAAAATGATTATTTTGCCCCCCCCCAAATCATTATTGCCATCCCTCACCTCTAATCTCAAAGCTGGCTACCCCCTTGTCAGGTGTAAAATTTTCAGACTTCCATGGGCATTGGCGTAGGGAGAAGGTGGTTCTCGGGTTAGAACCCCTCTCATGATTTTCAATTTATATAATTTTTATATTGTATATATTAAATAAAATGTATAAATTCGTTGAAATTTTACTTTTAGTATTTTATTATTTTTACGCTATTGTAACTTTAAACCTTTAGGGGAAAAAAACATTTTTAGCCAAAAAAATAGTTACAAAAAAATTTCACCTTCAAAATTTTGTAACCCCCCTCCCCCATTGAGGAAATCTTAATTACCCCTAGTCCATAATGATAATACTAGTGTTGTAAATGGGTTTTGTTTTGTCGACCTTTAGTCGACTAAACATCAACAAACCAAAGATTTTTTGATCTTTTTTTTAGTCGCATAAATAGACCATAGGTTTTACCATTTCATATCATTTTTCTAGCTCACGCCCGGGCCTCAAAACGCGAGCCTCAGCGTTTTGGGTAGATTAGCGCGCCGTTTTACCCGTCTGGTGCAGGAAAACGCGACGACGCTCGTGCTTAAAGCGCGTAGCGCCGAATTTCAATCTTATTTGGATTATGGAAGAGCGTTTAGCGCTGTGTGCCAGCGCTTGGAACGCTTGAATGACCATTTATCTTCCGAATTTACTGGTGCGTTTATGGCTGTGTTGTAAATAAGGCTCCTTGGGCTTTTGTTTGGTCGACCCCTTTGGTTTAGCTAAAACTAAGGGTCGACTCTCGTCTGTTTTTCAAATTTCGACTAAGCCTAAAGGTCGACTAAGAAAAACATACCCAAGGTTAGTTTAGTCGACTAAATTAAAGGTCGATTAGACAAAACCCCCAGTCGTTTTTACGACACCAGTCCGCTGTCCGCCACTCTATTGTATTATTATTCCATGATTAAAACCAGCATATCAATAACACCTTGCCTCAAGGGCGTAGCCAGTTTTGGAATTAGAGGGGGGGGGGGCAATAATGATTTAGGGAGGGCAAAATGATCTTTTTTAGAAATTTTGGGTATTTTAATAAATTTCGACAAATTTTTGGAATTAGAGGGGGGCAGCCGCCCCTCCTTGCCCCCCCCTCTAGCTACGCCTATGCCCTGCCTTGATTAGTTTAAAATTGATGTATTTCAACACAAGGCTACGGTGGAATGCTAGAAGCATACATAACGTTTCAAGATGATTGGGCTATCTTGGAACCACAGAATGGGGATTTAATAAAGGGGGAAGCCCTGTGTAATGCTAGATTAAACGCTGTTCTGATGCAATGGTTACCCAATTTTAAGAGCTCCAACTATTTTATCAAGTAGTCTTTTAAATTAAATATAAAACAAATATTATGTATATTTAATTTGTAAATGTTAAAATTTAAAAAATATTGAAAAATAGAAAGTTTAATAAATACTTTATAGATGTTAGTTTAAAAAAATCAAATTGAATTCAATTGTTTCATTTTTATAAACTCTTAAATGCGTGTTTAATTTTAAATATCCATCAGTTTATGTAAAGGCTAAGTGAGAATTCTATAAATCATTGAATACCTGGACGGCTCATGTCATGTGTTTCTGTGGTAAAATGTGTACAATTAAATCCGCCATTTTGAATTTAACTATCTTCCACATGTCTTTCTGCAGTGTGCCCCATTGTTAATACATAAAAAGTTTTATATAACGCAGAGGCATTAAATTGCTTTAACATCACATCATCACAGTATTTTTATTTTTTTAATTTTGTAAATGACATATATTTTAAAATGCTGTTTTAAATGTTTAACTAGTTCAATATTTTTTTATTGCGTTAACACTTTGATTAACCAAAATCTCTATATCCTTCTCTTATTTATGCACATTTCAAAATGGCAGAAAAATGGTACACTCATTTAATGTTGTAGAGCACTGAGCGTGAGCAGTCCTATCTAGTCAATGGTTATATCTTAATTTTGTTTTAATAATAATTTTGAAATGTCAAAATATTATTAGCTAGCCTTCAAAAATTAAATTTGTACGTATAAAAGTCAATATAATATGCTTGAAAAGTTTAAAAAGTCAATTATTTGCTTATAGGTTATATGTAATATTACTTCATAATGGTTATTTGTGCGCGTTTTAGAAATTATGCTCTTTACTTGGATGCAATGAAAGATGCTATGCAATCCCGAGATGAATGTCAAGTGGAATATGAATTAACCAGGGATGAATATGTTAGGAGGCAGCGAGAAATTGCTCAAGTTTTTAGCTTATTTCATAATATTTTTTATTGTTTTTTTTTATTGAATTTTTTAAAATTGTACAACAATTTTGAGATTAATTTATGATATGTGTACTAGTGTTGTAAAAATGGCTGGGTTATGTTCGGTCGACCTTTGGTTTTAGTCGACATCTTTGTAAAGCCAAAGGTCGACCAAACAAAACCCGGCCGTTTTTACAACATTAATGTGGACTTACCAAAGTGAGTGTAAATGTTGGTGAGACTATTGAATTATAAAAACTATTTTAGTAAGAATACACATTCAATGAGAAATAAAGTCGAAATTGATAAAGCTTGTAATATGGTGTTAATCAGAAGAGTTTGTTTTTAATATGCTTAAAATTTCGTCTGCTTCTATCATAGACTAAATAGACTGCTCATTCGCTTTAAAAAAATGATGCCAATTTGACCGCCATTTGTAAGTACTACAACGAGAGAGTCTATTCTAACGTTATAAGGGTAATCTATATACATTCTATATAGAGAACAAATTATTTTGCATAGTTTTTTATTCAAAGTGCAAAGTTTTTATTGCCATTTTCCAAGTTTTTTATTCAATTTGCCAAGTTTTGAATTAAATGTTAAGTTTTTTATTAAATGTTCAGATTTTTATTTATTTGCTCAGAGATTAATTATACTTGCCAAGTTTTTTTATGCAAAGTGGTTTTAATTTTTAATTAAAACGAGATAGGTGCGGGTATCGAACCTGCGAGGTACGAGCTATTGAAGCTGCTAGTCAGACGTTCAATCCACTGAGCTATTATACCACAAAATATTTTTGGTTATATCACTTATATATAGCAGCTATAACATTTTATTAGGTTTTTATATATATTATTTTAATAAATGATTATTAAAGGCATTATTTTGGTTGTTTTTAATATACTTTGATTTATGTACTTAATATAGACAATTTTTATTATACAAATAGAGTAATAACTTACAACGATTATAAAAGCTCTCTAAGGTTTCCACAGATAAAAATAATTTTTATAAATAAGCGATTTAAATGAATAATTTATAACTATTATTAAAGCTCTCTAGCGTTTCCACAGCTCAATAACACTTCTGTGCAAAATGTAATATAGGCAAAATGTAATATAGGCAAGGGTTAGGGTTAGATTTAGTGATTTTAATAACCACTGAGCATATTTTGAAAAAAAAACGAAATATTTTTTTGAAAAAAAAACTGAATATTTTTTGAAAAATTACTGAACATTTGTTTACAAAAAAACTGAGCACTTTTTAATTAAAATCTGAGCATTAAAAAAACTGAACATTTTTAATTAAAAATCTGAGCAAGTTGAATTAAAAACTGAGCACAAACAACTGAGCATTATGGAATTTTTCACTATGCATTTAAATAACACCCTTCTATATATACCCTCCATTTATTTAAATATCTTACACTAATTTTTATAAAATTTTAAATTTAAATTTATGCTATATTTAAAAAGAAGCATTGTATAGGCGATTAAAAATTATAAGATAATAATATTATAAATAAACCCCTTATGGGGGGTGATTTGCCCCCCCCCCTTATTTTTCACCCTCTTTCTCACCAGGGGGGAGGGTGGGGGTGATTTGCCTCCCCCCCCCCTATTTTCTACCCTCTTCCTCACCAGGGAGGGGGAGGGGGGTGATCTGACCCCCCCCTTATTTTGTACTCTATTTCTCACCCGGCCCCCCCCTTATTTTTCACCCTTTTTCTCACCAGGGGGGGAGGTCTTTTGCCCCCATTATTTATTTGCCCTCTTTCTCACCAGGGAGGAGGGGGGGTGATTTGCCCCCTCCTTATTTTTTTGCCCTCTTTTTCATAAGGGGGGGGGGATGATTTGCCCCCCCCCCCTTTTTTGCCCTCTTTCTCACCCCCTATTTTTTACTATCTTTCTCACTAGGGAGGGAAAGGGAGGTGATTTGACCCCCCCCCCTTTATTTTTTACCCTCTTTCTCACCCGAGGGGGGGGGGGTTATTTTCCCTCCCCTCCACTTTTTTCCCCTTATTTCTTACCCGGGTGGGAGGGTGAACCCCCCCTCCCCAGGGGGGCCCTCTGGGTGAGAAAGAAGGCAAATAATAAGGGGGGGGCAAATCCCCCCCCCCTCCCCCGGGTGAGAAAGAGGGTAAAAAATAGGGGGGGGGGGGGGGGGTCAAATCACCCCCCTCTCCCCAGGTGTGAAAGAGGGTAAAAAATAAGGGGGGGTCAAATTACCCCCCTCCCCCCAGGTGTGAAAGAGGGTATAAAGAGGGGGGGGGCAAATTACCCCTTCCCCTCTGGTGAGAAAGAGGGTAAAAAATAAGGGGACGGGGGGAAACCAACGGGACAAAAAAATGGAGGGGGGCAAAGTTTTTAATTTATTTAAAAAAAAATTGTATACCAATTAAAATATTATTTATAAAATATAAGCGAAAATAAATTCATATCACAAATTTTGAATTTATATTACTGAGCAATTTTGAATTTTTAACTGGGCACTTTAATAAAATACTGAGCACATTTTACTGAGCATTTCTTAATTTATTACTGAGCATTTAAATAACATCCTAAAATTTATACCTATTTGATATTATAATCAAACTTATTAAAACATTATTACATATAATTAATTGTTTGTTGGAGATCAAATTTAAATAAACTTAAACCACTATTTATTAAAAATAATAAAATTAATTTTATGTTGTTAAATAAAGACTCTTAATGTATTACCTTTATTTGAATTCGGGAAGAAATAATATGGAAATAACACAACTTTTATTTAATTTTTATAAAATTTTATGGTATACATATGTATGTATGTAGTACATGCATATGGCGGTAAAACAGGCATCACTTTTACGGTACTTGTGTACGTATGATGAGCAGTCTATTTGGTCTATGGCTTCTATACTTAATTGACCCATGTTTTTTAATATTAGAAATCATAAGGCTTTTGTATCCATATTTATATTTTTTATGATATGTTTAAATTAAAAGTATTAAAAATGTGCATTTATACAATTTATTATCAAAGGTTTATTTATCAAAAAATTCCATTGACAATGATATAAAATAAATTCTATAATATATAAAACAAAATGCATCAAATGGTAAAAATAATTGTAGAAGCTGGGGAAACCAAGGGGATGGGGCTCCTACATAGTTAGCAAATTTTCAAGCCCTAAGTCCAGCAACCTAAATACCTGTCCAGAAGTAGAGCCATCTGGCGGAAAAAATGATACTGAAAGTTCCATTGTTAAAGATTTTCGAGCCGTGAGATCTCAACTTCAGATGGAAAGCTTAGAAGTTGAAGTAACGATAAAAATATCTTTATTTTTTTGTTACATATACTAAAAAAATTTGATTATTGCTGTATTATCTTTTGTAACTTATAATGTTTTATCATAATTACAGTATGGTATTAATGTAATTAGGCCTGGGATTCTTGATTTTGTTTGTCAGCCGTTAAAATATTGATCATATCATAAAAACATGGCTACCTCCTAAATTTATATTTTCCCCTTATATTTTTCATTTATTTTTACAAAATAAGTATTTTATAGAAACATTTATTATCAAAAAAATTATTTTAAACTTTTAAAATTATTTTTGTTGAACTTAGTTGGAAAGGAATAAGATAGCATCTATGCAAGCTGATTCAGACTTTAGACAGGATTTTGGTCGTTGGCATTCCTATATGGTTCGAGATTTTCGAGAATATTTCTACGATTTAGCTACTTTGTACGTCGACCTATATACCCAAGTAACAATTTGCCAATTTTTTTCTCTCAGAAATTTTGATGATAAATACAATTCAAAATTTTAATTTATTTTATTTTTTTTCTGGCTTAACGTAGAATTTGGAAGTTTTGAACGAAACGATAGAACAAATCCCTGGCATAAACATTCAATGCGAAGAAAATGCATTGCCGACTATAATTGGTTAAAAATGATGCTCTAAGTTAAAGTTAACTTTCAAACACTACCAATCCATCCACATTGACAAATCAATTTTGTTTTAGATATTGTTTTTATAATTATTATTTATATCGTCAAATTTGTTAAAAAATATTTTACGAATATTTAGTTTATATAAAAGAATTTTTGTTTTCGCGTTTATACTATTTATATAAACATCGTTGCTTACAAAAAAATGGCATTGAAGTTTGATTCGTAATTTATTAGATTAGAAATCCTATATTAAAACAATAATTTTATTTTAGCCAAAGCTGTTTTACAAAAATCTAACTCTATATATAAAAACGAGAGAAAAAGGATTAAAAGATAAAAAAAATAAAGTTTTTGACTAACTTTTATAAATAGAGCAATTAGTCTTAAATGTGACATTTAATTCGCCTTTATTTGAAAAGGTTATAATAGAATAATTATCTCCTTGTGTATTAGAACATATAATAATCTTTTGTAATCACATAAAAGACAGCTTAAAATTTATAAACAATTAAATGCAATTTTTTAATTTTAGTTAAATATATAAAAATAAGAATTAAGTGGGCGGGGCCAGTCAGGCATTTTGTCTACTATTTATGGATATTTAAATGCAGGTGCAAACTAAATAATTAATTGCTATGCAATTTATTCGCTCGCTTTTTGTTGTCCGTCCGTCCAACATGTATCTGAATTGCTGGTTCGAATCCCGGAGAGGACAATTTTTTTTTAAATTAATATATTGTTCTTGTTAACACCATTGATTATATGACTTTTTGACGGTGTTCTGGCAAGGAGGAAAAGGGATGTTAAGAACTTATGATGTTAATTCAATGAAGAAGGAATTCAATGCTGAAATCTAAGGAGGAAAAGGGATAATAAGAAGTAAGAACTTATGATGTTAATTCAATGAAAAAGGAATCCAATGCTGAAATCTAAGGAGGAAAAGGGATAATAAGAACTTATGATGTTAATTGAATCAAAAGGGAAACATTATTCTATGGACCACAATTTCAATAGTAAATTATCTCATGATGTTGAAAGGCATTTAGTTCACAGTGCAGGGATATTCTAACTTGTTTCTCTTGCCTATTTACAGTGCGGGGAGGATAGAATTATTCCCAAAGTCCATAATTAGGTAATTCAGGAGATCCCGTTTGCCATGAACACCCTAATACTTTGAATTAAAAACCACATCAATTAAACCCCTGCCACTAGCTTCCCCAATACCCACTTTTCTAAATCAACACCCTCAAACCCGCCATATTTCCCCTTCTGACAAATTCCACCCCATTTCACCTTCCCAGCTAACCCACTCTTGGAACTAGCTTCCCCAGAACCCACTTTGCCAAGTCCACACCCTCAACATATTTCCCCTACTGACAATTTCCACCCCATCTCACCCTTACAGCTAGCCCACTTCAAAAGTTGATTCGTATTCAAACTAAAAGCTGATCATTTTAAAAGCCAAGCAAATCTAATTGAGAATCCTAACCCTTACCCTAACAACCCTGACCCCACAAGACATCAAGCATTTTATATTAGCTTATGAAATGAACAGCTTTTAGTTTGAACAGAAACGCAAAAGTTTATTGAATGTTACACATTGTTGATGGAGCACATGATAATGTCCAAGAACAAAACCAGAGGGAGCCTTCAATTTTGTAAAGGGAAAGATGTCGTATATGTGAATACGTGAAAGAAGAATAGTTTAATTTAGTATAACTTTTATTTGTATATCATTTTCTACAGATTACATTAATGCTATAATTAAATAATTTAATATTGTAAGCCAAAGCCGAGTTGGTAAAAACTATATGTTTTAATCTTTTTATTTTCTTTTGTCTTAAATTCGTTTTATCATTATTCTTTATGCCCCATCCTTGGCCCTTAATATCTTTATCATTAGATTATTATTTATAATAAATATAAAGCATTATAATATAATACCATAATTTTTTTATCCCATGACGACAATTACTCTAACAGCCTTTGGCCCCTAAGCCTTAAAAATCATTTAAAAAATAGGGAAACAAATTTCTTTGCTATCCAATGCTAATCGCGAATTTTTTTTTATAAGACAGAAAATCGACATTATACTATTTGTAAATATAATTTACATGCACCGAATGTTTTGCAAATATATATAATACTTAACTTTTTTATTCATTTTAATCATCTTCACAAAATATGTATTTTTACATTATTCAATTACACTTAAGCCATATAATGTTGATTTGACTGCCATCTAGCGGAAAGGTTATTTATAAATTTTTGAAATTTTAGATTCATCTTTATAAGTTGTTTGACTTTCGGTCCCCATATACAAGAGAAAGTAAACTTCTATGTATTAAAATTAAATAAATTTATTTGTTAATGAATAGGAATATTTAGATTTACCATAATTTATTATATCCAATTTGTTTACTTAAATATGTGCGTATATAATTGTTATATACGCATATATATCATACATCAACACAAAAACGATTTTTGAAATAGGGTTACTCAGTAACCTACTCACATTAAAAAAATATTAGATCTTCATCCGAATTCTATTCACAAACTAATAAAATTCTCGAATGAAAAAAAAAATAATTCATAAAAAAAATAAATGTTTTTTTAAATGTTTTTTTATCATTAAATCCATTGAATGCATGCTTAAAAGAAGCCCGAAATTTAGGCGAATTAGATTAATATTATTTTTTCTACGTTTTGTTCTCAAAATACGTCACAAACAAAAAAACCTCAAAGATATCCTTAACAAGTATAACTTGAAATTTTTGTTCTAATAAAAAATTAATTTCGGAAAGCTACTTATTTTTTTCGCTATAAATAGACCTGTAGAATATATTCTTTAAAAACTTGTAAAGCTATATTAATATTGTTGTATATGTGAATACGGGAAAGACGATAAGTTTGATTTAGTTTAACTTTTAATTGCTATGCAATTTATGGGCTCGTTTTTTGGTTGTCCGTCCGTCCGTCCGTCCGTCCATCCCTATCTATTTGCATTGGGTATATTAGGTTATCGATTTTTTAAATTAATGCATGAGAAAGAGGTGCCCCACCCCTCATCTATATCTCCCTCGCTGTGTTATTTTTTAAATTAAGAGGTGCCCACCCCTCATCTCTATCTCCCTCACTTTCGGGCGGGGTCGTGTTTTAACTGCTACGTTAAATTAATGCATAAGTATATCTATTCGTTTTTGAATTGGGTAACATTGATATTAATTGCTATAATTACCCTATGCCCTCCACTACAAGGGTTTGGGTTAGAATCTCGGAGTTTTTTTAGACTCTTATGATTGTTCTTGTTACTACCATTGATAATAAGACTTTTTGGCCGTCTGATGGCTGCTGACCGATGGAAAAAATGACAATTGGCCAAAATGTGATTCCAAGTTTTTTTTCGTTTTAGTTTTGACTATTACGATTGTTCTTGTTACTATCATTGATAATAAGACTTTTTGGCCGTCCGCTGGCTGCTGACCAATGAAAAAAATGACCATTGGCCAAAATGTGAATCGGAGTTTATTTTTTCGTTTATTTTTGACTATTATTCCTGTTACTACCATTGCTATTATGACTTTTTGGCCGTCTGCTGGCTCCTGACCGATGGAAAAAAATGACCATTGGCCAAAATGTGAATCGAAATTATTTTTTTCGTTTTTTTTGACTATTATGATTGTTCCTGTTCCTACCATTGCTATTATGACTTTTTGGCCGTCCGCTGGCTGCTGACCAACGGAATAAAATGACCATTGGCCAAAATGTAATTCGAAAAATTTTTTTTCGTTTTTTTTGACTATTATGAATTTATATCCACTTTCACCGTGTCCTGGCTGCTGACCAATGGAATAAATGACTATTGGCCAAAATGTGATTCGAAAATTTTTTTTCGTTTTTTTTACTCTTATGAATTTATATCCATTTTTACCGTGTGCTGGCTGCTGACCGATGGAAAAAAATGACGATTGGCCAAAGTGAGCATCAAACATTTGCCAAATTTTTGATTTTTTTAATTAAAAATTGTTCAAATTCAACAAAAATTTCTCCCAACAATACTGCAAATTCTTAACATTGTGATGTTTTATAATATAATGTTTGTTAGACCCATAATCACTAAAGGCCGTAAAAACTAATGTAATACGCAACTAGATGCAAACACTAAATCTAACCCTAACCCTTGCCTATATTACATTTTGCTTATATTACATTTTGCCTATAAATGGAAAATTTGTATAAATAATTAATTAATCATTAGGCATTTAATACCCCCCTACATTCTCGCCCCTTCCCACCTTTCTCGCCCATAAATTGCATAGCAAATATGATACATTTATACGAAGTAAAGATGAGTCGTCCCCCCTTCCCTTCTCCCCTCCCCTTCTCCCCTCCCCTTCTCCCCTCCCCTTCTCCCCTCCCCTTCTCCCCTCCCCTTCTCCCCTCCCCTTCTCCCCTCCCCCTTCCCACGAGGGCCGAAGGCCCGAGTTTATTAATTGCTATGCAATTTATGGGCTCGTTTTTTGGTTATCCGTCCGTCCGTCCATTGTCCGTCCATCCCTATCTATTTGCATTGGGTATATTAGGTTATCTATTTTTTAAATTAATGCATGAGAAAGAGGTGCCCCACCCCTCATCTCTATCTCCCTCGCTGTGTTATTTTTTAAATTAAGAGGTGCCCCACCCCTCATCTCTATCTCCCTCGCTTTCGGGCGGGGTCGGGTTTTAATTGCTACGTTAAATTAATGCATAAGTATATCTATTCGTTTTTGAATTGGGTAACATTGATATTAATTGCTATAATAACCCTATGCCCTCCACTACAAGGGTTTGGGTTAGAATCTCGGAGTTTTTTTAGACTGTTATGATTGTTCTTGTTACTACCATTGATAATAAGACTTTTTGGCCGTCTGCTGGCTGCTGACCAATGAAAAAAATGACCATTGGCCAAAATGTGAATCCAAGTTTCTTTTTTCTTTTTTTTTTGACTATTTTGATTGTTCCTGTTACTACCATTGCTAATACGACTTTTCGGCCGTCCACTGGCTGCTGACCAAAGAAAAAATGACCATTGGCCAAAATGTAAATCCAAGTTTATTTTTTCGTTTTTTTTTGACTATTATGATTGTTCCTGTTACTACCATTGCTATTATGACTTTTTGGCCGTCTGCTGGCTGCTGACCAATGAAAAAAATGACCATTGGCCAAAATGTGAATCCAAGTTTATTTTTTCGTTTTTTTTTATTATTATGATTGTTCCTGTTACTACCATTGCTATTATGACTTTTTGGCCGTCCGCTGGCTGCTGACCGATGGAAAAAATGACCATTGGCCAAAATGTGATTCCAAGTTTTTTTATCGTTTTAGTTTTGACTATTACGATTGTTCTTGTTACTATCATTGATAATAAGACTTTTTGGCCGTCCGCTGGCTGCTGACCAATGAAAATAATGACCATTGGCCAAAATGCGAATACGAGGTTATTTTTTCGTTTATTTTTGTCTATTATGATTATTCCTGTTACTACCATTGCCATTATGACTTTTTGGCCGTCCGCTGGCTCCTGACCGATGGAAAAAATGACCATTGGCCAAAATGTGAATCGAAATTATTTTTTTCGTTTTTTATGACTATTATGATTGTTCCTGTTCCTACCATTGCTATTATGACTTTTTGGCCGTCCGCTGGCTGCTGACCAATGGAATAAAATGACCATTGACCAAAATGTGATTCGAAAATTTTTTTCTCGTTTTTTTTGACTATTATGAATTTATATCCACTTTTACCGTGTCCTGGCTGCTGACCAATGGAATAAAATGACCATTGGCCAAAATGTGATTCGAAAATTTCTTTTTCGTTTTTTTTACTCTTATAAATTTATATCCATTTTTACCGTGTGCTGGCTGCTGACCGATGGAAAAAAATAACCGTTGGCCAAAGTGAGCATCAAATTTTTTTTTTCGTTTTTTTGGCTATCATTGACTTATAGAGTATCTGTTGGTACTGACCAATGGAGAAAAAATGACCATTCGCCAAATTTTTGATTTTTTTAATTAAAAATTGTTCAAATTCAACAAAAATTTCTCCCAACAATTCTGCAAATTCTTAACATTGTGATGTTTTATAATATAATGTTTGTTAGACCCATAATCACTAAAGGCCGTACAACTAATGTAATACGCAACTAGATGCAAACACTAAATCTAACCCTAACCCTTGCCTATATTACATTTTGCTTATATTACATTTTGCCTATAAATGGAAAATTTGTATAAATAATTAATTAATCATTAGGCATTTAATACCCCCCTATAGGCATTCTCGCCCCTTCCCACCTTTCTCGCCCATAAATTGCATAGCAAATATGATACATTTATACGAAGTAAAGATGAGTCGTCCCCCCTTCCCTTCTCCCCTCCCCTTCTCCCCTCCCCTTCTCCCCTCCCCCTTCCCACGAGGGCCGAAGGCCCGAGTTTATTAATTGCTATGCAATTTATGGGCTCGTTTTTTGGTTGTCCGTCCGTCCGTCCGTCCATTGTCCGTCCATCCCTATCTATTTGCATTGGGTATATTAGGTTATCGATTTTTTAAATTAATGCATGAGAAAGAGGTGCCCCACCCCTCATCTCTATCTCCCTCGCTGTGTTATTTTTTAAATTAAGAGGTGCCCCACCCCTCATCTCTATCTCCCTCGCTTTCGGGCGGGGTCGGGTTTTAATTGCTACGTTAAATTAATGCATAAGTATATCTATTCGTTTTTGAATTGGGTAACATTGATATTAATTGCTATAATTACCCTATGCCCTCCACTACAAGGGTTTGGGTTAGAATCTCGGAGTTTTTTTAGACTGTTATGATTGTTCTTGTTACTACCATTGATAATAAGACTTTTTGGCCGTCTGCTGGCTGCTGACCAATGAAAAAAATGACCATTGGCCAAAATGTGAATCCAAGTTTCTTTTTTCTTTTTTTTTTGACTATTTTGATTGTTCCTGTTACTACCATTGCTAATACGATTTTTCGGCCGTCCACTGGCTGCTGACCAAAGAAAAAATGACCATTGGCCAAAATGTAAATCCAAGTTTATTTTTTCGTTTTTTTTTGACTATTATGATTGTTCCTGTTACTACCATTGCTATTATGACTTTTTGGCCGTCTGCTGGCTGCTGACCAATGAAAAAATGACCATTGGCCAAAATGTGAATCCAAGTTTATTTTTTCGTTTTTTTTTATTATTATGATTGTTCCTGTTATTACCATTGCTTTTATGACTTTTTGGCCGTCCGCTGGCTGCTGACCGATGGAAAAACTGACCATTGGCCAAAATGTGATTCCAAGTTTTTTTTTCGTTTTAGTTTTGACTATTACGATTGTTCTTGTTACTATCATTGATAATAAGACTTTTTGGCCCTCCGCTGGCTGCTGACCAATGAAAAAAATGACCATTGGCCAAAATGTGAATCCGAGGTTATTTTTTCGTTTATTTTTGACTATTATGATTATTCCTGTTACTACCATTGCTATTATGACTTTTTGGCCGTCCGCTGGCTCCTGACCGATGGAAAAAATGACCATTGGCCAAAATGTGAATCGAAATTATTTTTTTCGTTTTTTATGACTATTATGATTGTTCCTGTTCCTACCATTGCTATTATGACTTTTTGGCCGTCCGCTGGCTGCTGACCAATGGAATAAAATGACTCTTGACCAAAATGTGATTTGAAAATTATTTTCTCGTTTTTTTTGACTATTATGAATTTATATCCACTTTTACCGTGTCCTGGCTGCTGACCAATGGAATAAAATGACCATTGGCCAAAATGTGATTCGAAAATTTTTTTTTCGTTTTTTTTACTTATAAATTTATATCCATTTTTACCGTGTGCTGGCTGCTGACCGATGGAAAAAAATAACCGTTGGCCAAAGTGAGCATCAAATTTTTTTTTCCGTTTTTTTGGCTATCATTGACTTATAGAGTATCTGTTGGTACTGACCAATGGAGAAAAAATGACCATTCGCCAAATTTTTGATTTTTTTAATTAAAAATTGTTCAAATTCAACAAAAATTTCTCTCAAAAATTCTGCAAATTCTTAACATTGTGATGTTTTATAATATAATGTTTGTTAGACCCATAATCACTAAAGGCCGTAAAAACTAATGTAATACGCAACTAGATGCAAACACTAAATCTAACCCTAACCCTTGCCTATATTACATTTTGCCTATATTACATTTTGCCTATAAATGGAAAATTTGTATAAATAATTAATTAATCATCAGGCATTTAATACCCCCCTATAGGCATTCTCGCCCCTTCCCACCTTTCTCGCCCATAAATTGCATAGCAAATATGATACATTTATACGAAGTAAAGATGAGTCGTCCCCCCTTCCCTTCTCCTCTTCTCCCCTCCCCTTCTCCCCTCCCCCTTCCCACGAGGGCCGAAGGCCCGAGTTTTGTATATCATTTTCTACAGATTACATTATTGCTATAATTAAATATTTTAATATTGTAAACCAAAGCCGAGTTGGTAAAAGCCATATGTTTTAATCTTTTTATTTTCTTTTGTCTTAAATTTGTTTTATCATTTTTTTTATGCCCTATCCCTGGCCCTTAATAAATCATTATCATTAGATTATCTTATTATTTTTAATAATGGTGATAGCCGAAGGAGAACCCAAGGCCTCAATAAACCAAGGTTATTGAACAAAAAGAGTGAAGAGGGAAGTCAATGTTGAAATCTAAGGAGGAAAAGGGATAATAAGAACTTATGATGTTAATTCAATGAAAAAGGAAACATTATTCTATAGACCCCAATTTTAATAGTAAATTATCTCATGATGTTGAAAGGCATTTAGTTCACAATGCAGGGATATTCTAACTTGTTTCTCTTGACTATTTACTATAGTTGTTAAATTGCTAAGTAGCTTCAACTAAAAACGCGAGCACGCACACTGAGCTGTTTAATATGCTAGTTTAACACAATGAGTGCTCGCTGTTCGGTTAAATAGTTTTAACAGTAGCACGTAAAAATGCTCGAGAGTAGTCGAAGCAGCCAATCTGTTAAAAAATATAGCAGGAGCTCGAGCAGTACATTCGATCAGATAGTAAATTGAATTGCTATTTGTTAAAATTACAATTTTAATCATATTATATACATAGACTGCCCATGTAATATGTTCCATATGGCGAATTGTGTATGAAATTTGCCTCCATTTTGAATAACACTACCGTCCTATATCATATAATGTGGTTTTGCGCTATGTCGTTTTCTTCGAACAGGAGAGTTAAAGAAAAACGGATTTGATTCCATAAATAAGTAAGATAATACAAGATATATGATATTTTTAAAAAAATTTAGGTGTTATTTTCATATCAGACCTTGGGTAAAACATATCATTCATAATTGACCTTATTTGAGAGGGTACATTATATACTTTTTTACTTTATCATTAATTCCCAACTAACAAATTGAGCATTAATACATCATTTATGTATTCTGATATATAATTTATTAGATTAATTTTAATATCATTACAGTTTTTACATTTTTAATTTTTATCGTATTTTTATAATTCATAATTGACCTTATTTATGAGGGTATTAAGGTATATTATGTGTTATTCAAAATAACGGAAAAAAACATAGACATTTTATACCGTGATGAGCAGTCTATGTAGTCTATGATTATATATCATAAATAAATTACGAACTTTGCCCCCCCCCTTATTTTTTACCCTCTTTCTTACCAGCGGGGGGGGGGGGGGGGGGGGGGTGTTTTGCCCCCCTTATTTTTTATACCTCTTTCTTACCAGATGGGAGGGGGTGGGGTGTTTTGCCCCCCCCCTATTTTTTATCCTCTTTCTCACCAGAGGGGAGATAAGGGGGGGGGGGGTGTTTTGCCCTCCCCCCCTTATTTCTAACCCTCTTTCTTACCAGATGGGAGGGGGGGGGGGGTGTTTTGCCCCCCCCCCTTATTTTTTATCCTCTTTCTCACCAGAGGGGAGATGGAGGGGGGGGGGGGTGTTTTGCTCCCCCCCCCCTTATTTTTTACCCTCTTTCTTACCAGATGGGAGGGGGGAATGTTTTGCCCCCCCCTATTTTTTATCCTCTTTCTCACCAGAGGGGAGATGGGGGGGGGGGTTGCCCCCTATTTTTTATCCCTCTTTTTCATTGATGCCCCTCCTCCCTGGTAAGAAAAAGAGTATAAAATAAGGTTGGGGGCAAACCCCCCCCCCTCCCCTCTGGTGAGAAAGAGGGTAAAAAATAAGAAGGGGGGGGGGGGCAAAACACCCCCCCCCCCCCCACCCTCCCCACTAATGAGAAAAAGGATGAAAAATAAGGGGGGGGGGGAGCAAAACATCCCCCCCCCCATCTCTCCTCTGGTGAGAAAGAGGATAAAAAATAGGGGGGGGGGAACACCCCCCCCCCCCTGGTGAGAAAGAGGATAAAAAATAAGGGGGGGGGCAAAACACCCCCCCCCCTCCTCTGGTAAGAAAGAGGGTAAAATAGGGGGGGGGGCAAAGTTCTTATTTTATTTATGATATATAATATGATTAAAATTGTAATTTTAACAAATAGCAATATCTACTATCTGCTCGAATTTACTGCTCGAGCTCTTGCTAAATTTTTTAACAGATTTGGCTGCTTCGACTAACCTCTCGAGCATTTTTACGTGCTACTGTTAAAACTATTGCACCGAACAGCTAGCACTCATTGTGTTAAACTAGCATATTACCCAGCTAGTGTTCGTGCTCGAGCATAGCACATAGTTAGCATTGCTAAAGTTAGCAATTTAACAACTCTACTATTTACAGAGCGGGGAGGATAGGATTATTCCCACATAAATTAGGTAATTCAGGAGATCCCATGTGCCCTGAACACCCTAATATTTTAAATGAAAAACCACATATCAATTAAACCCCTGCCACTAGCTTCCCCAATACCAACTTTTCTAAATCAACACCCTCAAACCCGCCATATTTCCCCTTCTGAAGATTTCCACCCCATATTACCTTCCCAGCTAACCCATTCTTGGAACTAGCTTCCCCAGAACACATTTTGTCAAGTCCACACCCTCAAACCCTCCATATTTTTCCTTCTGACAAATTCCACCCCCCTTCTGACAAATTCCACCCCATCTCACTTTCCCAGCAGCTAACCGACTCTTGTAACTAGCTTCCCCAGAACCCACTTTGCCAAGTCCACACACTCAACATATTTTCCCTACTGACAATTTCCACCCCATCTCACCCTTACAGCTAGCCCACTTCAAGAGTTTATTGAATGTTACACATTGTTGATGGAGCACATGATAATGTCCAAGAACAAAACCAGAGGGAGCCTTCAATTTTGTAAAGGGAAAGATGTCGTATATGTGAATACGTGAAAGAAGAATAGTTTAATTTAGTAAAACTTTTATTTGTATATCATTTTCTACAGATTACATTATTGCTATAAATAAATAATTTAATATTGTAAGCCAAAGCCGAGTTGGTAAAAACTATATGTTTTAATCTTTTTATTTTCTTTTGTCTTAAATTCGTTTTATCATTATTCATTATGCCCCATCATTGGCCCTTAATAAATCTTTATCATTAGATTTTTATTTATAATAAATATAAAGCAATATAATATAATACCATAATTGTTTTATCCCATGACGACTACTCTAACAGTTTTTTACCCCTAAGCCTTAAAAATTATTTAAAAAATAGGGAAACAAATTTCTTTGCTATCCAATGCTAATCGCGAATCTTTTTTTATAAGACAAAAAATCGACATTATACTATTTGTAAATATAATTTACATGCATCGAATGTTTTGCAAATATATATAATACTTAACTTTTTTATTCATTTTAATCATCTTCACAAAATATGTATTTTTACATTATTCAATTACACTTAAGCCATATAATGTTGATTTGACTGCCATCTAGCGGAAAAGATGTTTATAAATTTTTGAAATTTTAGATTCATCTTTAAAAGTTGTTTGACTTTCGATCCCTATACACTAGAGAAAGTAAACTTCTATGTATTCAAATTAAATAAATTTATTTGTTATTGAATAGGTATATTTAGATTTACCATTATTTATTATATCTAATTTGTTTACTTAAATATGTGCGTATATAATTGTTGTATACGGCAAAAAATTTCATACATCAACACAAAAACGATTTTTAAAGAGGGTTACTCAGTAACCTACTCACATTAAAAAAATATTGAATATAATTCATCCGAATTCTATGCACAAACTAATAAAATTCTCGATTGAAAAAAAATATTTCATAAAAAAATAATTTCTTTTTATTATTAAATCCATTGAATGCATTCAAGAAGCCGAAATTTAGGCGAATTAGATTAATATTATTTTTTCTACGATTTTTGTTCTCGAAATACGTCACAACCTAAAAAAACCTTCAAGATATCCTTAACGAGAATATAACTTGAAATTTTTGTTCTAATAAAAAATTAATTTCGGAAAGCTACTTATTTTTTTCTATGCTATAAATAGACTTTTAGAATATATTCTTCAAAAACTTGTATAGCTATTTTAATATTGTCGTATATGTGAATACGTGAAAGAAGAATAGTTTAATTTAGTATAACTTTTATTTGTATATCATTTTCTACAGATTACATTAATGCTATAATTAAATATTTTAATATTGTAAACCATAGCCGAGTTGGTAAAAACCATATGTTTTAATCTTTTTATTTTCTTTTGTCTTGTTTTGTCATTATTTTTTATGCCCCATCCCTGGCCCTTAATAAATCATTATCATTAGAATATCTTATTATTTTTAATAATAGTGATAGCCGAAGGGAACCCAAGGCCTCAATAAACCAAGGTTATTGAAAAAAAGGTGAAGAAGGAATTCAATGCTGAAATCTAAGGAGGAAAAGGGATAATAAGAACTTATGATGTTAATTGAATGAAAAAGGAAACATTATTCTATGGACCCCAATTTCAATAGTAAATTATCTCATGATGTTGAAAGGCATTTAGTTCACAGTGCAGGGATATTCTAACTTGTTTCTCTTGACTATTTACAGTGCGGGAAGGATAGGATTATTCCCAAAGTCCATAAATTCAGGAGATCCCGTATGCCATGAACACCCTAATACTTTAAATGAAAAACACATATCAATTAAACCCATGCCACTAGCTTCACCAATACCCACTTTTCTAAATCAACACCCTCAAACCCGCCATATTTCCCCTTATGACAATTTCCACCCCATCTCACCTTCCCAGCTAACCCATTCTTGGAACTAGCTTCCCCAGAACCCACTTGGCCGTCCACACCCTCAAACCCTCCATATTTCCCCTACTGACTATTTCTACCCCATCTCACCCTTACAGCTAGCCCACTTCAAGAGTTTATTGAATGTTACACATTGTTGATAGAGCACATGAGAATGTCCAAGAACAAAACCAGGGGGAGCCTTCAATTTTTTAAAGGGAAAAATGTCGTATATGTGAATACGTGAAAGAAGAATAGTTTATTTTAGTATAACTTTTATTTGTATATCATTTTCTACAGATTACATTAATGCTATAATTAAATAATTTAATATTGTAAGCCAAAGCCGAGTTGGTAAAAACTATATGTTTAAATCTATTTATTTTCTTTTGTCTTAAATTTGTTTTATCATTATTCTTTATGCCCCATCCCTGGCCCTTAATAAATATCATTAGATTATTATTTATAATAAATATAAAGCAATAAAATATAATACAGTCGAAATAGTATAAGTGTGAATCGGATGGTAATATTTATAAATGATAAATAACCGCGATTTTTTGAACACATTGCCTTAAATTTACGTTAAATCTACTTATAAGTGAGAATTGGTTAAATGCTTAAAATCGGATAAGTAGTAAGATTATAAAATTTTTAAATTAATTTTTACATTAAATTTAGGTGGATAAATGAAAAAAAGAATCTAGTTCGAAATGAAGACAACTAATAATACAACTATAAACATCCTTTAATACGTGTCCCTACTAAAACTCCACAAATACTAAATGTTACTGTTTAAATGGACACATGGCATAGAGGTATTTTTTGATATTTATATTACTTAGCTTTTTTATTTATTTCATTCATCTTCATAAAATAAGTATTTTTTAACTAATAGTAAACTTATATTTATTTATCTAGAAAGAAGAGAAATCCTGTGTTTCTCCTCATACCTATATATGACAAGCCAGATGAGGGATAATTTGATAAACAAATTGTCAGAATTTTAAACAAGATGGCACTAGAATGAGATCTACTTATTTATTAATGTTAATCTTTATATAATAATTTAATATATTATATGTTTACCTGCTTAGATCATACTCCATAACTATATTAATTTGTTTTAAATATTCAATGTAACTTTTTAAACATGAATCTAGTGGTATAAAATGATTATATCTATTCCTTTGTTAATGTTAAGCTTTATATAATAATTTATTACGTTCATCTGCTTAGAAAATACTTTCTAACTATTATTCTAAATATTGAATTAACAACTTTAGGCATTCAGAGGTATAAGATGGCACTAGGATTATATCTATTCATTTGTTAATGTTAAGTTTTAATTAATTATAAGTTCACCTGCTTAGATAATACTCTAACTATATCAATTTATTCTAAATATTCAATTTAACAGCACAAATTTAGAGGTATAAGAGGGCACTCAGATAATTAAACATTTGTTAATACAAAGCTCTAATTAATATTTAAAACCATTATATGATTGCCAGCTTAGTTTATAATCTCTAACTATATAAATTAACGTTTTAAATATTCAATTAAACAACTTGTAAACATGAATTGAAAGATATAAGAGACAATTAAATGATATCTATTTGTTCATTAATATAGGCCTATATATATTACTTATATATTGTTTATTTAAATTTTTAATGTATGTATCAAGTGTCAGCTGATTCAGTTTAACACCATAAGGTGCATGAAATTAAGTTTGCTCAAAATTTTAAATTTCTTCTAATAACTTATATATATGTATTATATATTAAAAAAAGTAATTTTTGTAACCTCTATGATAAAAGTATTACGAATTGAAAAGATTTTGAAAATTAAATAAATAATTAAATTAATCGTATAAGTGCTAAAAATCGTTTAAGTGAGAATTTTTTCAAAATTCAAGGCCCAGCGATTCTCACTTAAGCGATTTTGACTGTACCATAATTTTTTATCCCATGACGACTACTCTAACAGTTTTTACCCCTAAGCCTTAAAAATTATTTAAAAAATAGGGAAACAAATTTCTTTGACTATTTGTAAATATAATTTACATGCACCGAATGTTTTGCAAATATATATAATACTTAACTTTTTTATTCATTTTAATCATCTTCACAAAATATGTATTTTTACATTATTCAATCACTTAAGCCATATAATGTTGATTTGACTGCCATCTAGCGGAAAGATTATTTATAAATTTTTGAAATTTTAGATTCATCTTTAAAAGTTGATTGACTTTCGATCCCCATACACAAGAGAAAGTAAACCTATATGTATTCAAATTAAATAAATTTATTTGTTATTGAATAGGTATATTTAGATTTACCATTATTTATTATATCTAATTTGTTTACTTAAATATGTGCGTGTATAATTGTTGTATACGGCAAACAATTTCATACATCATCACAAAAACGATTTTTAAAATAGGGTTACTCAGTAACCTACTCACATTAAAAAAATTTAGATATAATTCATCCGAATTCTATGCACAAACTATTAAAATTTTCGATTGAAAAAAAATACTTCATAAAAAAATAATTTTTTTTTATTATTAAATCCATTGAATGCATACAAGAAGCCGAAATTTAGGCGAATTAGATTAATATTATTTTTTCTACGATTTTTGTTCTTGAAATACGTCACAACCTAAAAAGAACCTTCAAGATATCCTTAACGAGAATATAACTTGAAATTTTCGTTCTAATAAAAAATTAATTTCGGAAAGCTACTTATTTTTTTCTATGCTATAAATAGACTTTTAGAATATATTCTTCAAAAACTTGTATAGCTATTTTAATATTGTCGTATATGTGAATACGTGAAAGAAGAATAGTTTAATTTAGTATAACTTTTATTTGTATATAATTTTCTACAGATTACATTAATGCTATAATTAAATATTTTAATATTGTAAACCATAGCCGAGTTGGTAAAAACCATATGTTTTAATCTTTTTATTTTCTTTTGTCTTAAATTTGTTTTGTCATTATTTTTTATGCCCCATCCCTGGCCCTTAATAAATCATTATCATTAGATTATCTTATTATTTTTAATAATAGTGATAGCCGAAGGGAACCCAAGGCCTCAATAAACCAAGGTTATTGAAAAAAAGGTGAAGAAGGAATTCAATGCTGAAATCTAAGGAGGAAAAGGGATAATAAGAACTTATGATGTTAATTGAATGAAAAAGGAAACATTATTCTATGGACCCCAATTTCAATAGTAAATTATCTCATGATGTTGAAAGGCATTTAGTTCACAGTGCAGGGATATTTTAACTTGTTTCTCTTGACTATTTACAGTGCGGGAAGGATAGGATTATTCCCAAAGTCCAAATATTCAGGAGATCCCGTATGCCATGAACACCCTAATACTTTAAATGAAAAACCACATATCAATTAAACCCATGCCACTAGCTTCACCAATACCCACTTTTCTAAATCAACACCCTCAAACCCGCCATATTTCCCCTTCTGACAATTTCCACCCCATCTCACCTTCCCAGCTAACCCATTCTTGGAACTAGCTTCCCCAGAACCCACTTTGCCAAGTCCACACCCTCAAACCCTCCATATTTCCCCCAGGGTTTCTTTCAGAAAAAATGCTCCGGGGGTGTATTTTCAATTTCCGGGGGGGTAAAATTTTTTTTAATTTCTAAACCATTTTGTATAATATTTACTGATTTTTATTGGTGATATAAGTGATATATAAATAGATACATACACGCATAATCATTAAATAAATACATGTTCTACATGTAATATTTTAACGGGCAAGTGTTCTTTTAAGAAAGTAACCGAATTCTTCTTTGTTTTTTAAAGGCATACTTCTTCATCGCCATATCTAGATATTCTTCAGTAGGAAGGTCAGCCCCTTCTATAGATATTCTCATACAGTGGTCTAAAGATATCTCCCCTAGCCTGTTTCTTAATGCAACCATAATTCGGTTCATTGCACTAAAGGACCTTTCAACAGTCGCCGGTGACAAAGGTATTGTCATTAGTTTGGCACCGAACCGTTTCAACTCTTCATACCCCAAATTGCATTTTTGAATAAATTTTAAAGGTGTTTCTGATTCTGGTCCATTCAAAGTAGCTGCAAGAAATTTGAATGATTTTATGTTGGCATAAAGATATTCTTCGTCAACGTCGTGAAAATGACGACACATCATTTTTACGTCAGATTCTCGGATCTGTTGGAGCCTTTCAAAACTCTGGAAAAATGAGCATCCTGAAATAAGCTCAACTGCAGATTTATTGAACCTATTATTAATTTCAGATATAACAGTCTTAGTAAACTTTCCCAGAGATTCTTTGCAGGCTTTATTTTCACTAATGTCACATTTCAGTGATACTTTTGTCATTAAGGCATAATAATTTATAAAAAAATCATTATTTTCAAGTCCTACTATATTGTCATAAATGGATTCTAAATGAGACGTTACCGACGTTATTAATGACGGAAGGGATTCCACTGGTAGGTCAGCTTTTTGTAGACATTTGCTTAATTGAGATACGGAACCCAATATATCAACTAACAAACAAAGCGTCAATAAGAAGCTGCATTTCCGCATTTCAAGGAGTATGCCTCCTGCTAAGGAGGCTAAATCTGCCCCATCTTTATGGAGATGTTCACAGGTCATCATTATAGACCCATAAGCTCTTTTAATGGCGTTTAGAGTATTGTAATGACTGAGCCAACGTATATCGGTAGGCTGGGGAATCTTGAGAATAGGTTCTTCCAAGATCTGTTGGATTTCATTAAAAATATTTTCTCTTTTAGGTGACTGATGGAAGAGTTTATATATGTCATTCACGATAAAAAAAATCTTTTGACATAAGGAAATTTATTTCTTGCACTTGTAACTGCAAGAGATAAGACATGGGCTCTGCAATGAATTTAAAGGACATCTCTCCCAATTTTTTTAGAAATCAGTTTGTGTACTCCAGAAATACAGCCTGAAAAGTTTGCGGCCCCATCAAATCCACAAGCAACAATGTTATATAGAGAGAGGCCCCTTTTATTAATTTGGTTTTCAATACAATTAAAAATTGTATCCGAACAAGTGTTTAAAAGGGGGACTATACACAAAAACTTATCTATAATCGCACCCTCAGAGACATACCTAACACATATCGAAAGTTCGGATTGGTTGGCAATATTGGTTGATTCATCTGGCATTAAAGAAAAATCTTTGCCTTTAAGTTCTGCAATTATTATTTTATCAAGAACCTCGCCCATTGATTGCAATAACTCGTTGGCGGTATCTTTACTACAATATGTAGAACGTTCACTTCGTTTATTTAACCATTTTGCTAAGTCTGAAATGCAGGGGGCCATCAAATTTTTTATAATGGTTTCATATTTCGTTGTATAGGAAACATCTTCCTTGATTAGGAAGTATAGACTTTTCATCAATATTTTGAAAGCTTGCTTATTTTCCGCAATTTCAGCATCAGATTGATGATTAAGGATAGCATGAACCGGCTGGTGTTTATGGCGCATATTTTCAAAGGCCATTGCCTTTCTATGGTATTCAGATCGTTCATGTTTTAAAAGCTTTCCTCTTTCTCCTGTCGCTTTTCTGTAATTTGTAAACGGGACATTAATGAACACACCCTTTGTTTTTTGTTGAATAAATAAATCGTTTTTGTTGTAAATAGAACAGACAGAGCATAAAGCCCCACCTAAGGCTTCATCAAAAATTAGCCATTTGTATTTAGATGTCCATGAAATCATAAATTTATATGATGGTTTAAGTTTTAAATTTTTCCCATGCTTTTCACTTTCAGAGACTGAGCAATTAGTAGAGCTGCCAATACATTGATCTTTATTAATATAAATTAATAAAATAAAAACAACTTGCATAATTTTAATTACCAGCATTTTTATCATAAGAAAAAGAAGAGACAGTTTTCCCCACTCCAGCAGAATTACAATTTTCATCTTGACCTAAAACATGAAAATATATATAATACTTAAAATCTAATCTTTCTTGCCTCTTTCAGAGTTCATGTTATTGTTAATTTCACTGCTGGAAGCTATTATCATTAGTTATAAACATTATTTTGTGTGTATAAATGTAAATACCATCTTTTTCATTTTGACAATCTATGGAATAAACCAGTTTCTCCACAGAATTATCCTCACCTTTTCATAATACATAAATTATTAAGCAAAAAAGATCTTTTTTATATGCTTGCAAGTTGCAAGCAAATTATCATTAGTTAATATTAATATACATTTAAAATGACCAATATAAATATAAATACCATCCTTTTCATTAAACATTGAATGGGACAAACCAGAGTTTTTTCTACAGAACAATTATTCACATCTTCACCTGTTGCATAATTAAAATTATTCCAAATTAAATCATATTTACCATCTTTTTTATTAGGCTTTTCCTTTTTACTAAAGTAGTGTAAAAGAGTTCTTTTATGATTTCCAAACATGCAATTCAAAATTTATTTATGTTTATGAATGATTACCCCCTGATTTGTAAAAAAAATTTAATTTCGCCAATTTTATATTTTTTTATTGACAAATTAAAATAATTTATTGATTTTAGCTTATTAATATAATTTATTACTTCATGATGGAACTTGAGTTCATGACATGCTTTCTTCAATCAAAACTCCCCGTGGGGGCATTTGAAATTGCCCGGGGGGGTAATACCCCCCCGGGCTCCCCCCTGAAAGAAACCCTGATTTCCCCTACTGACTATTTCTACCCCATCTCACCCTCACAGCTAGCCCACTTCAAGAGTTTATTGAATGTTACACATTGTTGATGTAGCACATGAGAATGTCCAAGAACAAAACCAGGGGGAGCCTTCAATTTTTTACAGGGAAAAATGTCGTATATGTGAATACGTGAAAGAAGAATAGTTTAATTTAGTATAACTTTAATTTGTATATCATTTTCTACAGATTACATTATTGCTATAATTAAATATCTTAATATTGTAAGCCAAAGCCGAGTTGGTAAAAACTATATGTTTTAATCTATTTATTTTCTTTTGTCTTAAATTTGTTTTATCATTATTCTTTATGCCCCATCCCTGGCCCTTAATAAATATCATTAGATTATTATTTATAATAAATATAAAGCAATAAAATATAATACAGTCGAAATTGTATAAGTGAGATTCGGATGGTAATTAAATGATAAATAACCGCGATTTTTTGAACACATTGCCTTAAATTTACGCTAAATCTACTTATAAGTGAGAATTGGTTAAATGCTTAAAATCGGATAAGTAGTAAGATTATAAAATTTTTAAATTAATTTTTACATTAAATTTAGGTGGATAAATGAAAAAAAGAATATAGTTCGAAATGAAGACAACTAATAATACAACCATAAACATCCTTTAATACGTGTCCCTACTAAAACTCCACAAATACTAAATGTTACTCTTTAAATGGACACATGGCATAGAGGTATTTTTTGATATTTATATTACTTAGCTTTTTTATTTATTTCATTCATCTTCATAAAATAAGTATTTTTTAACTAATAGAAACTTATATTTATTTATCTAGTGGCATCCCAGGTCCCAGAAAGAAAGAGAAATCCTGTGTTTCTCCTCATACCTATATATGACAAGCCAGATGAGGGATAATTTGATAAACAAATTGTCAGAATTTTAAACAAGATGGCACTAGAATGAGATCTATTCATTTATTAATGTTAATCTTTATATAATAATTTAATATAATATATGTTTACCTGCTTAGATCATACTCCATAACTATATTAATTTGTTTTAAATATTCAATTTAACTTTTTAAACATGAATCTAGTGGTATAAAATGATTATATCTATTCCTTTGTTAATGTTAAGCTTTATATAATAATTTATTACGTTCATCTGCTTAGAAAATACTTTCTAACTATTATTATAAATATTGAATTAACAACTTTAGGCATTCAGAGGTATAAGATGGCACTAGGATTATATCTATTCATTTGTTAATGTTAAGTTTTAATTAATTATAAGTTCACCTGATTAGATAATACTCTAACTATATCAATTTATTCTAAATGTTCAATTTAACAGCACAAATTTAGAGGTATAAGAGGGCACTCAGATAATTAAACATTTGTTAATACAAAGCTCTAATTAATATTTAAAACCATTATATGATTGCCAGCTTAGTTTATAATCTCTAACTATATAAATTAACATTTTAAATATTCAATTAAACAACTTGTAAACATGAATTGAAAGATATAATAGACAATTAAATGATATCTATTTGTTCATTAATATAGGCCCATATATTACTTATATATTGTTTATTTATATTTTTAATGTATGTATCAAGTGTCAGCTGATTCTGTTTAACACCATAAGGTGCATGAAATTAAGTTTGCTCAAAATTTTAAATTTCTTCTAATAACTTATATATATGTATTATATATTAAAAAAAGTAATTTTTGTAACCTCTATTTTGATAAAAGTATTACGAATCGAAAAGATTTTGAAAATTAAATGAATAATTAAATTAATCGTATAAGTGCTAAAAATCGTTTAAGTGAGAATTTTTTCAAAATTCAAGGCCCAGCGATTCTCACTTAAGCGATTTTGACTGTACCATAATTTTTTTATCCCATGACGACTACTCTAACAGTTTTTTACCCCTAAGCCTTAAAAATTATTTAAAAAATAGGGAAACAAATTTCTTTGCTATCCAATGCTAATCGCGAATCTTTTTTTATAAGACAGAAAATCGACATTATACTATTTGTAAATATAATTTACATGCACCGAATGTTTTGCAAATATATATAATACTTAACTTTTTTATTCATTTTAATCATCTTCACAAAATATGTATTTTTACATTATTCAATTACACTTAAGCCATATAATGTTGATTTGACTGCCATCTAGCGGAAAGATTATCTATAAATTTTTGAAATTTTGATTCATCTTTAAAAGTTGATTGACTTTCGATCCCCATACACAAGAGAAAGTAAACTTCTATGTATTCAAATTAAATAAATTTATTTGTTATTGAATAGGTATATTTAGATTTACAATTATTTATTATATCTAATTTGTTTACTTAAATATGTGCGTATATAATTGTTGTATACGGCAAACAATCTCATACATCAACACAAAAACGATTTTTGAAATAGGGTTACTCAGTAACCTACTCACATTTAAAAAATATTAGATACGATCAGACTGCTCATTCCATATGTTGAATATGGGTATTTGTGTGTCTAATTTTCCTCCATTTTTAAGAGTCTATTTGGTGTATTTTAACCTGTAATTTTGCCCTATAACAGTCAATATACCTTCCTCACTAGTTTATAAATTAAAAAAACGTCAATAAATTAATATTGTACAAATTATTGATGGCACTATATTATTAAACAAACTTTAATCGCAGTTTGTACATTTTTAATTTTTATGTATTTTTAAATGATATTTATTTTAAAATGCTGTTTTTGATATCTACCCACTTTAATATTTTTTTATTTACCTTTTTAAAATTATTTAATTTGCGAAAATTACTAATTTCTATATGCTCACAACGTTACAATCCTCGTTTCAAAATGGTGGAAAGAAGGGTACACATTTTGTGCGTTGATGAGCAGTCTATATAGTCTATGGATACGATTCATCCCAATTCTATGCACAAACTAATAAAATTATCGATTAAAAAAAAAAATAATTCATATAAATAATAAAATTTTTATACGGGTTTGAAAAACTTTTTCTTTTATCTTATTTATTAGAGTAGAAAGCAAGACACCTAGCTTGGATAATCTCGGTTTTAGGGGAATTATATCATTTGAATGAATTACAGTAATTACGGAGGCAGACAAATATTATTAACATAATGTGAAAGTATGATACGATAATGATTAATCAGTATCATCTGGGCCAAGAATCGCAAAACTTATTGTTGTCTTGAAAGCTTATAATAGGCTGGGTTTTGTTGGACGACCTTTGGTTTAACTAAGACTAACGGTCGCTTCTGGTCTTTTTCCAAATTTCGACTAGGCCTAGAGGCCGACCAAGGAAAACAGAACAAAAATTAAGTCGACTAAAACCAAAGGTAAATTGAACAAACCCCAGCCGCTTTTACAACACTAGCTCATAACTGCTATTAAGTAACTAAGTTACATGTGACTAATTCTTGGCAATTCCTTTTTTCAAATAAAGTAACTGTAATTAGTTACTTCAATGGAATGGGCTCGGGCGGGCCTGAGATATTTTTAACGGGCTTGAACGGGCCTGACGTTTTATAAACGGGCTTAAACGGGCCAGAGATCATATAAACGGTCATGGAATTACAAAAATTCAGACAATTATTTAAATATATGATTTTTATTAAATACTAGCTCAGCCCGGCCAAGCGTTGCTTTGGCTTAGTCCCTAATTAGCTAAATAATTAGTACAAGAGAGTTTATGATGTGAAAAAATATAATGCTATATTGTGTAAATATATATTACTAGATGAACTCGGCAAACGTTGTTTTGCCATTTACCCGGGTGTATTAGCAGAATATTTATAATCTTATAGATAAATTTCAATAGATTAAGAATATATCAAATATAATTGGTAAGTGTTTAGTATGCAAAATTTTTTAAAACTATAGTTAAAGAGGGTCCAAGGCCCAGGCCCACTTTAATTTATTTAGCCACGCAGGTGGGATTTCTTTCTTTCATCTTCATAAAATATGTATTTTTATAATCACGCAGGAGGGGACACGACCGTCTTATAATAATAATAATTGACGTGAAAAATAAGCAAAAAAATGACTTTGATTTAACATGGGCGTACGCAGGTTTTGAATTAGGGTGAGGCAGAATTAAAAAAAAAATTTCCTGACACCAAAAAAAATAATTTAAAATTTTTTTAGCGAGCAAAAAAAAGGTCACGACATCCAAAAATTGTCCTTACCAAAAATTTACCTGAGGGCAAAAAAAGGTCATCGACTATCCAAAATTTTGGCAGTGGCTAATTAGGGAGGGGCAGTGGCTAATTAAAAAAGGGCAGTGACTAATTGGGGGGGGGGGCAAAACATAATTTTTTTTAATTTTTAAGGTTTTTTGTATTAAATTTTTTTTTTATTTTCAACTAGGGGGGGGGGCAGCCCCCCCCCCTCTGCGTACGCCCATGTAATTTAATGTTTTAAATCGTAAAAAGTTTCCATTTTCCACAGCATATGACCACATTTATCACAACACTACCTACACGCATGCTGCACATGCACACACATAGTTTCATTTAGATACGCAGTACGTCATGAGGTTGCGTTTGATTGACGATTTAATAAACGTATAAAACAAAATATCTCAAAAACTACTGGACCAATTGTCTCGAACAAATCTTAAAACATGCTCCGGAGTGTCAGGAATAAAGTGGGCAATTTTGAGCCAAATCGGTCTGGTAGTTTTCCAAAATTGGTGGCGACATACACACAAACAAACATAGTTTCATTTTTATATATAAGATATTGGGGAAGAGCATATTAATACTTATTAATTGCTAAGCAATTTATTTATGGTAAAGTTTAGCATAAGCCTTAAAGAAATGTCACTGAGTTTTAAATGTAATTTAAGTTTCTTCTACAAAATAAACGCATAACCATGACCTAAAATACTTTGTAGAATCTAATGTTTATATTCCTCTGGTTCATTCATATGGTAACGGGTCTGACCTGATTTAATATGAAAGAAAATTTTTATGCAGCAATAAAACATATAAGCTTCATATACTTTAGGTCATATGACGTCATTATTAAGTACTAAAACGTATAAAACAACGTACAAAACAAAAAATGTGACTCCTCAAAAACTACTGGACCGATTTGGCTCGAACAAATCTTAAAACATGCTCCAGAGTATGAGGAATAAACTGTGAAATTTTGAGCCAAATCGGTCTGGTCACCCCACCGTCCTATGATTGGAAGATCTGGATAAATATAATTTAGATAATTTGTTGATTTTATACATTTTTAGACACTTACATAAACGATGATAATAAATCCGTAATGCGCCCGCCATCCCTCCTCTCCACCCCACCGTCCTTCGATTGGAAGATCTGGAAAAACATAATTTTGACAACTCCTCTCCACCCCACCGTCCTTCGATTGGAAGATCTAGAAAAACATAAACATAAACGATGAAAATAAATCCGTAATTATTGGTTTAAATTATGATAATTGGGTATTGTGAGAATATATTTGTTCTAGAAACTTTTTAAGTGTTCTAATGGCTGAAGACTTACACTTTATAAATAATTGACTAAAAACATAAAATATTCATAACGCAGTATAGATATAACCCAAATAAGTTTATCCAATAATATAATTTACACGGAAAAGCTTCTTTTATCATATGGAATAAAAAGCATATATGTAATTAATAGGGGAAGAGCATATTAATACTTATTGTAGAATCTAATGTTTATATTCCTCTGGTTAATTCATTTGGTAACGGGTCTTACCTGATTTAATATGAAAGAAAATTTTTATGCAGCAATAAACATTTAAGCTTCATATACTATACGTCATATGACGTCATTATTAAGTGCTAAAACGTATAAAACAACGTTTAAAACAAAAAAACGTGACCCCTCGAAAACTACTGGACAGATTTGGCTCAAACAAATCTTAAAACATGCCCCGGAGTATGGGGAATAAACTGTGAAATTTTGAGTCAACGGTCTGGTAGTTTTCCAGATTTGGTGGTGGCATACACACAAACATACATACAAACACACATACATAGTTTCATTTTTATATATAAGATTTGCATAAATTTTCGTTTCTATAACTAAGATTATAGCTTCGTATATTCTTTTACAAGTAATTTTAAATATTTAGTTACAATGCACCAAAGTTTTGTGTTTAATTTTATCCCAAATTTTAGTGGTATAATTTTATTAATGCCATATAATTTAATTTTTTTTTAAAGATATATTATATTTATACATTTCATATAATAAATGTTTAATAAATATTTTTTAGATGTATTAACTGATATAAATTAATCAAATCAATGTAATGCTTATTATTCTCATGTGATTTTATTAAAGTATTTTAATTTAATGGTAATATTGTATTGTAACTTCTTAGGTGTATTAACTTAAATTAATCAAATAAAAATAATTTGTTGAAAGTGGAATATTTTCATGTAATTTTTTAAAGTAATTAAATGGTAGTACTATATTGAATTTAATTAATCAAATAAATGTAAATTACTATTATAATAAAATAATAAAGAAACCTTACTGCATAAAAGAAATTATAATGTCAATTTTAAATCATAAAGTTGCAAAGTACTTTTTGACAAAGTTTAGTAGTGTTAAAGTAGATAGGAACCTTTTAGTTTTTCCTTTAAATCATAAAATGAACTACAAAAAGTTAAAATAAGTTTATAACATATTTTTTTAAACTAGAGGGGTTAAATAATTGTTACTTAATTATATCTAATTATAATAAAGATGTATATGAAATTAACTTTAATGACAAACTATGTAAGTTTTCGTTAGCTTTGTATTTTTTTATTATAAGTAAGTTTAATTCCTTTTTTGTTACAATGCCCTAAGATTGTAGTGCTTAATTATTTTACACATTTTTTTTTATATTTTTCTAAACGGGCTTGGGCGGGCCTGACGTTTTTTGAACGGGCTTGGACGGGCCCGAAAAATTTACGGACGGTTGGACGGGCCTAAAAAATTTACGAATGGGTTCGGACGGGACTGAAGTGTTATAAAAAATTTCGGGCTGGCTCGGCCGGGCCTTGAAGTTTTGAAAACGGGTAAGGGCGGGTCGACCTTTTAAAAACGGCCCGTTGCAGATCTCTAATTTCAACTTACTTTAAATTAAAAGAGCATGGAATAAGTTTGTTGCAAACAAATAATATTATTATACTTTGCTCTAACTTCTTGGATTTACCGGTATCATATCAACTGTAGTAGATTAATACAAATCTACTCATAAATATAATACGAAATATTCAATTTAATTAATAAAAATAGTTACAATATTCACATCCAATTTCGCTTCTGTTCAAAAAAACGACAGTTCATAATAATGACAACCAATCAAATTCATAGACAATTTCGCAACTGAAATTTATATGATATGTCATATATCTTAAGTAAACAACCAATCATTATAACGTTCATTTAATCGCTTATTTTAAAATTTTACCATAACAGCAATATTTTCATTTATTTTCAAATTTATATTATCTAGGCCAAAATGGGCACCCATTTATCTCTGCATCTAATCAATTGCTGTTTCGAGCCTTAATTGTGCAGGGACAGCCACAAAGTATTGTATTCCTGAATTTTTGTTTTTTAGACCAGCAAAGTGTGGCCACAACTTTACACAAAGAAGCCAGTCAATAGGTGTTTCTACCAACTGTCCTAGTGCTGCCTACAGTTTTAGTTAGGCAGGAACAGCCACAAAGTATTGTAGTCCTGAATTTTTGTAATCTTTTTTAGATCAGCAGAGTGTGGCCACTCCTAACACACAAAGAAGCCATTCGATAGGTGTTCTTACTAATACTCCTTTTACTGCCTGGACTTTTAATTAGGCAGGGACAGCCAGAAAGTAATATAGTCCTTGATTTTTATATCTCTTTCAGCAAAGTGTGGTCCATACTAACAACCATAGACATCCTTTAATACGTGTCCCTACTAATACTCCACAAACACTGGATTTTACTAATAATGGACACAAGCCATAGAGGTATTTTTTGATATTTATACTATTTAGTTTTTTTTTATGTATTGCATTGATCCTCCCAAAATATGTATTTTTAACTAATAATAAACTTATTTATATTTGTTAATCTAGTGGCATCCCCAGAATATCTTAATCCCAGAAAGGAGGAGTATTCTTGTGTTACTCTTCATACTTATATACGACAAGCCAAAATAGGCCCACCAAAATTTATAACAAACATACCACCTCTTTCAGAGTCTGAAGGGCATTTCATTCATTACTTATTAATAACACTGGACAACAAATATTGACCTTGTGAAATCAACTGGAAAACGGGTAACAGATTCTGGTAGAGTTTTTTGTTTGGGTTACGAATATGTTTTTCTTTTTTGTTATATACGAGAAGTTTTTGAAATAATTGTTCTCAAAGTTGTAAAAAAGGTCGTTTTTGACCCTTTTTGACGATGAATACTGCGAAGATGAATCGAGAAAGTTAAAAAGTTAAAGTTCTAAACGATATTACAATTCCATTTTAAAAATTAAAAAAAAAAAAATTTTAATCTACCTGCAATAGTTTTTATTTTATGACGAAAATTCAATTACCCCCTTGTTAAATTCCCCTCCCTTATATGCATACATAACACTATACCGCAAGTGCATGTGCGTAGTGTGAAAGAGCTAAATAGTAGGTCACTACTCTTACTACTACTACTACGCCTCTATCCATCAATCAAAATCTCAACACCTCCTCCCGCTTACTCCTTCTACTCTTGTTTAAAAACTAGATTTGATGCCATATAAAGGCTTTTATTAAAAGATGTTTAAATTTTTCATTATACCCTTCGCAAAATTTAATAAAAGAAAATTAGTAAAAAAATTGTTTATAAATTTATTCTTTAAAAGTTGAATTAAAAACAGTAATATATGGCAGTAAAAATGGCAGTTCATTTCATGGGTGTAGCCAGCTTTCATAATGGGGGGGGGGGCTGAGCAAAAAAAGGTCGCCAGAAAAAAATCCTATAGTTATAAATTAATAAAAAAATTTACATTTTTATTTTAAAATTAGGGGGGTGCAAATGAAACTAGGGGGGGGGGGGAGCGGAAAAAATTTATAGCATTTAAGTGGGGGCAAAACACAATTTTTTTTAAATTTATATCGAAAAATTAAAAAAAAAATCATTTAGGGGGGGGGCCCTCCCTGCCTACGCCCATGGTTCATTTAAATTTTGCGAAGGGTATAATGAAAAATTTAAACATCTTTTAATAAAAGCCTTTATATGGCATCAAATCTAGTTTTTAAACAAGAGTAGAAGGAGTAAGCGGGAGGAGGTGTTGAGATTTTGATTGATGGATAGAGGCGTAGTAGTAGTAGTAAGAGTAGAGTAGTGACCTACTATTTAGCTCTTTCATACTACGCACATGCACTTGCGGTATAGTGTTATGTATGCATATAAGGGAGGGGAATTTAACAAGGGGGTAATTGAATTTTCGTCATAAAATTAAAACTATTGCAGGTAGATTAAAAAATTTTTTTTAAATTTTTAAAATGGAATTGTAATATCGTTTAGAACTTTAACTTTTTAACTTTCTCGATTCATCTTCGCAGTATTCATCGTCAGAAAGGGTCAAAAACGACCTTTTTTACAACTTTGAGACCAATTATTTCAAAAACTTCTCGTATATAACAAAAAAGAAAAACATATTCGTGATCCCCACAAAAAACTCTACCAGAATCTGTTACCCGTTTTCCAGTTGATTTTTTTTGTAGACTAGTGTAATTTGCCTAGTGTTTCTAATATTTTACATGAACGAGACGCACGATAATATTGATACCAAATAAAAGTCTACAATATATAATGTTAAGTTGTAATATAGTTGGCATAGACAAAGTCAAAGTTTCATTTGAAATCTCTGGCAAAAAATTGCACAAAACTCAGAAATGAGATTATTGAGTTTAAATTTTGAAATGCTATAAAATCTAAACTTATTATTCATATCACTTGAAATTCGGTTTGGTAAAAAATAAAATTTTTCACATTATTGAAAAGGTTATTGATAGCTACCAGATTTTCACGACCTACCATATCATTTTCTAATTAGATCTTTTTTAAACAAGATTTTAAAACATTCTTTTGCTAGGCTCTTTGGTAAGCATTAAATGAAAAAATTGGGGTAAGAGTTTCTTATTTTGAATCCATCAATCATCGTATCAATATAAATCAATAAGTAAACATTAATAGGAATAGATAAAAATAGAAGTAGATATAGTTAGTGATTCAAGTTTATATAAATATGCTTTAGAATAATAGCAAAAACTTAATACAAAAGCTTATCTAATCACATGCACATTGATACTAATCACATTCCCTTTACAATCTCTAGAGATCTAAATTAGTTATATAGCTTTATAAATTGATGAATAATTTCTATTTAATCTAATGGCTAGAGAGATTGGCATTTAAAAATTTAATATGTTCTCTATTAAAGTACAAAGATCATTAGCAATATGTATACTTGATGTGATTATACTCTCTAACTATAGCCATTAATGTTCTAAATAATCCATTATCAACTTGTAAACAAGAATCTTGAGGCATGAGATAGCACTCGGTTAATATCTTTTATATATTGCTTGTTTATAAACTACTCTTTACCAAACTAACTTGTATTAGTTAATTATATAATTTAGTGTTTAATATATTATAATAATTATGTATATATATTTTTTTATACATATATTTGTTTAAACATATGTTCATGTATTTTTTGCTAATTTTGATTTTTTAAAGCGATAAAAAGGATATTCAAATCTGATAATGATTTTTAGATTAAAATTAACTGTAATTTATTAAACTGTTACTATAATAATGTATCTAACAAATGCTACAGCTCCTCAGCAATTCATGTAACTAATTAAAATTACTTTTTTAAATCAAACCAGTTTCAGAAACTAGTTATATTTAGGTAGTTACTTAGCAGCTCTTATTGCTACTAACAAATTATATAAATTGTCTAAATGCAGGCTACAAATTATTAAGAACAAAAATTAATTTAACAGTTAGGTTTCTGATGACTTATTTTATTTATGAGCGAAACATTTCGCTATCTTTTAAATATCTCCCTATTTGAATTTTAAAAGTTTATTATCTCCCGGGAAATTTAAAATTTGAAAAGCATGACTGCTAAGTTTTCTCATAAACATAAGGATTTGGTAAAATTGGAAATGGATGAAGAACGCATTAGGATAGAGTATATATTAGAATATATAATGTATATTATTGTTAGGGAAATTTTTGGAATACAATTGAATGCTATGGAATTAACGAAATTAGAGAAGGAAAAACGTCAAAAGGAATTAACTTTTAAAAAAGTTCAACATCCCTCACAATATTACAATTTTTCTCAAAGTAATCAACAAAAATACATGATATAAAATCATTTTAGGTGATGCCTGTAATCTTTATGGATTCACTTGCAACAGATATACAGATGATAAAGGCATTAAAAGATATAAATTGGACAAAAACAAAGCAATATTTTGTAGAGTTCAAATGATTATGTGCAATACTATAATTATTGTGTTTAAGGATGGAGGAGGCCTACCCTTTCCGTTAAAAGTAAAAACATTGTATTGCCTTCAACTTGCATTTGATCCCAATCCTTACAATCGCATGCTTGGGTAAAGTATTTTAAATTACTAATATACATGTTTATAGTGCATTAACAAAATTGGCCTTACCTACCTCAGGATACCCAGGAAAAGATATAATTAAAATGGCTTTTGAAGAAAAAGGTAAGAAACTCAGTTTTAGTTTATAATTAAGTAAAACCTTGCTTAGTAATTTATTATGTTAAGAAGTGGCTTTTGGCTTGAATAAATTATAAAATTTCCAGCTGTCATTTGTTTTTCTAATTAAATTGAATAAAATTTTCTATTAATTATGTGATAAAATTCAATAATTAACTTAAAATTTTAGCTAGTGAGCATAGTGGTAAAAAAAATTCCTCCTTAAATAATACATTCTTTTCTTTGTGCATATCATTTTTATCGACTCTAAAATTTAAGGTACTAAAATCCATTTTTTTGTGATAATTTGGAACATGCCTTCTTGGGTCATATAAACACATAAATTCAACAAAGGGTTGTAGACACCCCATAAAGAGGAAAAATAATTTAAAAACAACTAACACAAAATTAATATAAAAATTTGGTCGGTAAATTTTAAAAATTTCATGTACAAGTTTAAATTTGTGAGAAAAAAAATTTATTCATGAATCTTCCGTGACCGTTTGTGTCAATTTTAAATTGACGATGGAATTTTATATTTTTTAAAATTCTTTCCCTGGCCAAGGAATAAAAAGTATATGTATGGTAGAGGCCTGCACGGGTCACGTTAAAAAATTTCGGGTTCGGGTTGAAAATTTTAGAATGCATTCGGGTCGGGTTGGATTTATATGAATCTTACATTACAAAATGAACGAAACGTATTTGTTAAATTAATGCTATTATCTATAATTTTTGTAAAACAATATCGAATTGTATAACTAACTATAATCATTCATTCATATAATGAATTTCCTTTTCTATTTTTTTAATTCGTTTAATTTGGAGGCAAATTTAAATTTAAAGCTGAATCACGAAAGGTAAAATATTAACAAATGAGTTTTTATTATTGTTTATAGTCTATAAAGTAAATTATAAATTCAACTACATAAAGATTAGTTAAATATTCAATTAAAGAAGGTCAAATTTACGCCGCGAAATTGTAGACGTCACAATATTTATACATATAATTATAGTAAATCAATTTAATAAATTTAGTAATCAAATTTTTTATGATCATTTCTATCGAATAAATTTTTCATCCTCATATTTTTCTACTTGGTCGAGTCCGGGTTGAAAATTTAAAAACGCTTTCGGGTCGGGTTCGGGCTGAAAATTTAAAAAAGCTTTCAGGTCGGGTTTGGGTTGAAATTTTAAAAACGCTTTCGGGTCGGGTCGGGTTCGGGTTAAAAAAAAGTGACTTTGCAGGCGCCTCTAATGTATGGTAAGTGTTGTAAAAACTGTTGGGATTTGTTGTCGACTAAACATAAATAGACGAAAGATTTGTTGGTCGATTTTTCTTTGTGGACCATTAGACTTAGTCGAAATTTGAAAAGCAGCCCAGAGTGGACCGTTATTCCTAGATGAAACAAAGAGGTCGGCCAAACAAAAACCAGCCATTTTTATAACACTAAAGTAGGTAGGTATGGAGGTAGTAGCTTTATGTAAGATGTTTAAAAGTTCTAAATCTTAATAGTAATACGTGTTTTTTAGTTTTCGTAGTTATTGTTGAATCATGTTCAAAATAACGACAGTATCATAATAACGACAACCATAAAAAATTAGTATTTAATATATTAAGTATGTATAAATTGCTTTTATATTATTACATATAGTTTATTATATACACTTAATTATATAGCACCCTTTACCAGACTAACTTGTAATACTTAATTATATAATTTAGTATTGAATATATTTCAAGCTATACTCCTCATGGAATGCACAAGTATATAACACTTAATAAGATTAAGTAATTTTATAATAACTTTTCTTTGTTAATTATATAATTTAGTGTATTATAATAAGTATGTAGAAATTGCTTATATATAATTCTATATATTTATTATATACATATAATGGTTGTCAGTATTATGATACTGTCGTTATTTTGAACAGAAGCGTTATTGTTTCATTTTTTAGTTAAAGAAAAAACATTTTATCGCTAGCGCTACATAGGGGTTTGAATAGGGGCCCTCGCGAAAAGTTAAAAAATGCTTATATAAAACTTTTATCCGAATCAAATATAAAATTATTTTTAAATTAAAGGAGGGGGGGCAGCTCCCTTTGCCATCTTTTTATAATTTTAGACAAATAAACTCGTTTAGGAAAAGATAACATTTTGCAAAAATTAAAGGGCTATCCCAAATAGAGTGTTAGTTCTCAGTTTTTTAAGCTAAATAGGGGAAAATATATATGTGAGTGAACCCAAATTTTCACATGGCACTTCAACAATGCCTTTAAAATAATGCTAGAATTAGCACCATGGTAAAAATAATTTATTTTTCACTTGCCTTCTCTCATCTCATGCATGATTTATGAACCAGAAGCACCCTCCCCCCATTCATTATTTTAATCTAGCTCAGGCCAGACTTGAGACAAAAAAGACTTGTGGATTATATTATATATGGGCATAGTATAAAAGAAAATAGCATTGGCTTTGTTGTTTTTGTTGAAATATTAGTTATATTTTTCACTTTTTTTAGGTAAGGGTGGGGGGGGGGTGGAGGAATTAGCAGGGTATGAATGCAAAATTATGTATATTCTCTCCAAGTTTTTTGGGCTACCAATTTTTATTATAGAAAAGAATAGGAATAGAAATAATGTGGGACGGAATTTATAGATTGAAAAGTTTTAATTTGATAAAATTGCGAAATATTGTAAAAATTAAATTAAATTATACAAACAAATAAAGGGCGTAGCCAGCATTGGAATTAGAGGGGGCCAATATGATTTAGGGTGGGGCAAAAGGATCATTTATTTGTAATTTTAACCATAATTATAATGATTTTCAACAAACTTTTGGATTTAGAGGGGCAACCGCCCATCCCTGCCCCCAATGGCTACGACCATAAAAATTAATGGTAAAAAATTGAAGCTAAAATAAATTTCGCTTCCTTTACTTTAACGCGTAATGTTTTTTTGCAAAAATTTTCATATTAAATACTTTTTTAAAGCAAAAAAAAATTAGATTGAAAACATTGATTCTAAGCCGAATTATCTAACCGAATTTAAAATTTTTAAATTGTATATAGATATTGTAACATCCGTTTTTTCCAAACTTAATAAGCAACATCAAGGGCGTAGTCAAGGGGAGGCAGGGAGGGGTGGCTGCCCCCCCCCCCCTTTAAATCCCTAAATTCTTTAAAATTCAATATATAATTATGGCTAAAATTTCAAGAAATTGCCATTTTGCCCCTCCCTAAATCATAATTGCACCCCCCCCTCTAGTTCCAATAATGGCTACGCCCATGAACATCATAATATATAGATTTTAATTACTTTTGTTCACCACAATATGCTCGATTTGGGGTCTCAGGGACCCCATTTGACCAAGGAAAATCGTAAAGCAGTCAAGCCGACACATTCATAATTAAACCCACCCAAATATTAATTTCAACCGCCCCTCCCCCTAGTTAAATAATTCAGTGCTAGATTTTATATTGAATTAAACTTTATATCATTTAACGATTTTTTACGAAAAATCTCGAAAAAAATGCAAGCGAATTTGGGCGTAGCCAGGGGGGAGGGGCAGGGAGAGGCGGTTGCCCCCTCTAAATCTAAACATCCTTTAAAATTTAATATGATTATGGCAAAAGTTTCAAAAATTATCATTTGACCCCCCCCCCCCCTCCCTAAATCATTATTGACCCCCTCTAAATCCAATCCTGGGGCTACGCCCATGCATAGAGAACTGCAAAGTCACTTTTTTTTCAACCCGAACCCAACCCGACCCGAAAGCCTTTTTAGTTTTTCAGCCCGAACCCGACCCGAATGCATTTTAAAATTTTCAACCCGGCCCGACCCGGAAGAGTTAAAAAAATTTAACCGAATTCCTTTTGAACGTGTTTCAAATTTTGGTATCCAACTCCAAAAAAATCTTAGATATTTTATGAGATTATGGCTAAAATTAAAAAAATGGTGCCTTAATATTATTGCTCCCCCCCTCTCATTTTAATTTCCCACGAGGGTGTTTAAAATTTAATCGACAAATTTAAGTGCGATTTTCGAAATTAATTGATTCCACTGATTTTGATTACTAAATTTATTTTAATGATTTGTTATAGAGATATATATATATATGATAGCATACAATATATGGTCACATTCAATTTAAAATACAGAGTTTTGCAAATGTTTATTTAATTAATTTAAAGATAATCTTATTTGTTTTATGAATATATATTTATGTAGTTTAAATTAATAATGAACTACAACTTCACACTATACAATTTAAAAATATTATTTGTTGATAAATTTTACCTTTCACGAGCCAAATTTAAATTTGCGTCCAAATTAAAACAATCAGATTTAAAAAAACAAAAGAAATTTTAATTAACTTAATGAATGATCTTCAATTATAAATTTCGATATTTATTAAAAAAATATTATATATAATAGCATTATTTTTAAAGATATGTCCCGTGTATTCTGCAATTTAAGATTCATAACCCTTGACCCGACACTTTAAATCCAACCCGACCCGAAGACATTTCAAAATTTTCAACCCGAATCCGACCCGATCACCCGTGCAGTTCTCTACCCATGCATGCGAACAAGTTTATATTGCCGTGCAGGACGAGAGGCTTGCAAAATCCCTTTTTTTAAACGTAGCCCCATCTGTAAAGTATTCAAAATCTCCAAGGCGTCGAAATTTTTTTAATTTATCCGACCCGAGAGTATTTTAAAATTTTCAGGACCCGAGGTCGCGGTTTTGGTCAGCCATGTGGACGACCTCTGCTCTGCACGACTCTTTGGTAAAATGCACGTATTTTTTAAGATAAAAACTGTTACCCGCGAGACAAAGATGCGCTAGAAGTCCCAAAAAGTGGATATTTTAATGAAAAGTTGGATGATTGTCAAAAAAATGCTGTTAATTATTGCGTTAACATGTTGTATGCCGAACCCATTCAAACACCCCTGTCAGTAGTTCATGGGTGTCCTGGATCTGGAAAAACTACAGTGGTCATTGAATTAATTCGGCAAGCCATACAAAATAACAATTTTAAAGTAAATTTTTTATAATTATTTGTAAAATTGATAAAAATATATATTTAAGTAATGTTTCATTTATATATCTATTTTCATCTCTAAGTACTAAAATAAAAGTCCAATTTATTAATTAAAAAAAGGTTATAATATGCTAAAAAATTTATATTTTGTTCAATATCTCTAGGTCAAAAAATAAATGTAGGGACCGCTGCCCCCCTCTAAATCCAAAAAGTCTTCAAATTGAATATATTTTTGGCTAAAATTACTGAATATTACATTTTGCCCCTCTCTAAATCCAATCCTGGCTACGCTCATGATGATTATCAATATCATATGTTTTAAAATAAATATTTTCCCAAATTAAATTTGATTTCCTAATTGTGTTTTGTAAAGGTATTGGTGTGTGCAGCGTCTAATGCAGCGGTTGACAATATAGGAGATAGACTGCTAAGTGAAATGGGCCTCCTAAAGTTAACGCTAAATGGACTTGAACACAATTCAGAAATACTGAGCCTTAGATTAAGTAGAGTTGGCAATTTTAACCGTTTTAAAAGCCCTTACATGAAAGGATATGCCTTTGATGTCGAAATTCATCGAACCTTATTTGAAGTAGTTTAAATTTTTTTTTCTTCTCAAATTACCAAAAGGAATACAAATTTTGAGTTGTTTACCAAAATTAGTGTTGTAAAAACGGCTGGGTTTTGTTTGGCCGACGTCAAACCTTTGGTCTGTTTATGTTTAGTGGACCAAACGAAACTTAGCCGTTTTCACAACACTAGCCAAAGTATTATTATTATTATTATTATTAAATTGGATTTAATTTTTAAATTTTTAAAGGAAATACAACATAATAAGCAGCCGATCCACACTTTTAACGTTGTAATAGCGACTCTGATAGGAATTGGAAAATACATTGATCTGTGGCCATCATGTTTTCTCAAGCCAAAATTTGATTTACTTATCATTGACGAGTGTGGACAAGTATGCATTATTATATATTCATCATAAGTAATGTTTAATTTGAATCTAAAGTCTGTTGTGCTTTCAATTAGTGTTGTAAAAACGGTTGGGGTTTGTTTGGCCGACCTGACTAACGGTCGGCTCTGGTCTGTTTTTCAAATTTCGACTACGCCTAGAGGTCGACTAAGAAAAATAAGCCAAAAAACCGTTAGTCTGTTTATGTTTAGTCGACACGAACCAAATGTCGATCAAACAAAACGCAGCCGTTTTTACAACACTACTATCAATTTTCCGATGAGTCCATATGAGTCGTACATGTTTAACCCTAGGCTAAGTTAGATATGACATTGTTAAAATATACAAAAAAAAAATTAATGTTTTTTGACCATTTTAAAGTTAAGTCGAGTTTAAAGGATAAATTATAATTAAAATGTTAATTTCTAAATATTTAAAATTTCCCTTTTGAAATTGAATTAGGCATTCGAAGCCGCTTGTTGGATACCCTTGTTATACGTTAAACGATGCGTATTAGTTGGGGATTACTTACAGTTGCCCCCTACGGTTTTATGTCCAAAGTATAATTTTTCAAAAAAAATGAAAAAAAAACAATTTGTATAATTATATGGCTTGCCCCTCTCTAAAGCATTATTACCCCCCCCCCTTGTGATCCAATCACAAATTTTTTCATCTTTTAAATTGAGAAAATGTGATAAAAATCTTCATTGTATCTCCTTTAACAAGTATTTGGTTCCTCAGTCGTGGGGTTTGTTTTGATGAGTTTCTTCCATCTCGATCGGGTTTAATCTCTTTCTAGATTTCATAACTTTGTCCATTTGCCCTTTCCACGTGACACGAGGTCGTCCTCTTCCTCTCTTCCCCGGCACCTCCATGTCCTCAATACCTTTTGAGTCCCTTCTTAGTAGTGTTGTTAAAACGGCTGGGTTTTGTTTGGAAGACCTTTGCTTTTGGTTGACTAAACAGAGCAGACCTGGGCCTATTTTTCTTAGTAGCCTATACAGACCAAAGATTATGTGGTCAAACCTTTCTGTTTACCTTTTGTCGACCAAACGAAACCCTGCCGTTTACAACACAGCTTCTTAGTATATGCCCATACCACCCTAGCCGATTTTCGTTAATCATGTCCGCCATAGGTTGAATACCCATTTTTGTCATGACAACGTCATTCGTCATATGGTCGAGAAACATTTTAATATATGAATTTTATATAATTTCAGAACAAAAAAGTATTAATAATAATTAATTAATGCATATTTATAATATTTTTGGGGGAATCTCGATATTTAGAGCTAATACGATAGATGGGCTGCAAATTTCAATGATGGAACGGATTATATCTTTGTATAGAAAAAACCTGAGAAAAGATAGTGATAAAATATCGTTCGTCATCAAATTGAACGTACAGTACCGGATGAATAGTATAATTGCAGAATTTATATCGGAGAGGTTGTACGAAAATTCAATAATAACGCCAACTAGCATAGCTAAAATTACTTTAAGGTATGCTAAAAAATGCTTATTCTTTCTTTAATTTTATAATCTTTGTTAGAGAACTGCAAAGTGACTTTTTTTCAACCCGAGCCCGACCCGGTGTCGGGTCCGGGTAGGGTTTGGGGTCACCAGTGCAGGTCTCTATTCTGTGTGGAAAAAGCAATTTATTTTATTTTTTTGTTCAAATGCAAGAATTCAGTTTTGTTGTTCTAGTTACCTATGAGATGTAGTATATTATGCATGTATTTTTACTATTAATTATTTAATTTTACCTAATATATAAAATTCTCGTGTCACGGTGTTTGTAATTAAACCCCTCCTTGACCCAATTTAAAGAAAAATTATGCGAATATTTGGTAGGTCTGAGAATAGGTTTTAAACTATATTTTAAATCTCTAAGTAATAAGACGATCCAGTTTTTTTGTTTTATATGTTTTGACACTTAACAAAATGTCAATCATAAGCAACTTCATGACGTCATCAGTAATTTTTTTATACGTTTTGACACTTAATAATACATGTCGATCATAAGCAACTTCATGACGTCATACATAGATACTGTAAAATGCGACAATTTAAATAATCTTTTATATATAAAAAGGCTGAATAACTCTACTTATACAAATACCAATAGTATGGGCGTAGCCTGCATCAGAATGTGAGGGGGGGGCAAAAATATAGGGAGGGGTAAAATAATATTTTTGACAATAATTTAGCCATTATTTTAGGAAGCTTTAAAAAGTTTTTGGACTTATAGCCCCTGACTACGCTTTTGCCATATATCATAAATACCATTTTGTTTTAACTTTATTATCAAAATTATCACTGCGAGCACTATTTTCTACCTAATAAAAAAGAAAACATTTGGAGTGATGAACATACATAATATAATTTTATCCGCAAGCAAGGCACACCGATGCATGCCCCGGTTTATTCAAATCAAACATTTTGAGTTACAGTCAAGGTTTTGTGCATATTTGGTAGATGTGAGAATAGGTCGTAGTAAACTATTTTTTAAACTCCTAAGTGATAAATCGGTCCAGTAGTTTTGTTTTTTTAATTTTGTTTGACACCTAATCAAATATCAATCATACCAAACTTCATGTAATTTTGCATTTTATACTTTACTAGCTGACCCGGCAAACGTTCTTTGCCGGGTGTGGGGATGTGGTTATGATTGAAATAGGAATCGAGCTTTGTGACAATGATGTCCTATAAAATGGCAATACATGAATTATTTATTTATTTCATCCTTTATACTTTATTAAATTAACAAATATATCTTAAAATACCTTTTTTGATAGCTATTAATCTTTAAGTGCGATCGAGTATACATTATTTTGGTTAGTCCGTCTTTAGCCAACACAAACAAACTGGATGGTTTACCCACGCGAGAACATGCCACGTATAGCTGTCCCTGGGAAAAGCATGTTGTGCCCAAATCTAATCCACAAATAGACATCGTTTGGCCTTGCGCATTGTCATTGCGAATGAAATCTAATTGGAAATTGAATGCGTTTGAATTCTCGACACATCTGTGGGAATCATAGGGATTCGTGGTAGCACATTTTTACCTCGAAACTTGCCATTCAAACTGCTCACTTCGATAACGTTTTTCATTAATTTGTTAATGACTAATCGTGTGCCATTGCACAGCCGTGGTGGTTTTAAATTACCGGAGATCTAATTACATTGTAAATGGTGCGGTGGCATGCCTGGCAAATCCAATAAATTCAAAAACTCAATTGGATAATTTACAGCTTCGTTAGCATCGCAAATTGTATCGACAAATTTGTATGACACCAAGTCACCTGGCAACAACTGTTGTATCTTGGAATTTAAACCATTGACGTCCACATTTTTTGCTGACAATATTGCTCTTTCTGCCAGCCAATCAAGATTTTGTATTGTGTGCATAGATCTGGAAATATGTGGTCGATGAGAGTATTTAGCGAGTCGACTGTCCAGAAATCCAAAGGTATTTTTATGCATCCAGTATTTTCACGTAAGGCAACTTTTTCATCCCCCATATCTAACGGTTGTTTTGAGAATGTTTCAGCGGATGGATCTTTAAGCATATGGTGCATGTTTACTTTCAGTTCTAATTTTTCAATATTACACCATAGTGACGATGATTTTAAGGAAGCGTTGATCTCATCAGCCTGCGTTGAACGTGGAAAGACGGGAAGTGTTTGTCAAAATCACGTGAAAGGATTAACAGAGTGCCGTCAAATAGTTTGTCGTCGTTTTTATATCCCTCAATGTCCTGTCTATTGCCTCAAGGGAATGTTTGTGTGCCATACATTCATCCCGGATGATAACTTTACACCGTTTGAATACTGTGGCCATGTACGATTGTCTTTTGTTGCATTCTGCGTCTGGATTATTTTGAATATTCAGTGGCAGTTTAAATGATGAATGCGCTGTTCTGCCTCCATCTAATAAAGTTGCTGCAATGCCAGATGATGCAACGGCCAATGCGATGCCATTTTTTGATCGTATCTAGCGAAAACAACAGTTGTTGCCAGGTGACTTGGTGTCATACAAATCTGTCGGTACAGTTTTCGATGCTAACGAAGCTGTAAATTATCCAATTAAGTTTTTGAATTTATTGAATTTGTCAGGCAGGCCACCGCACCATTCACAATTGAAGGTTGGATTTCCGGTAATTGTGCTTCTTTGAACCCATCACGGCTGTGCAATGGCACACGATTAGTCATTAAAAATTTAATGAAAAACGCTATCGAAGTCAGCATTTTGAATGGCAAGGTTCGAGGTGAAAATGCATTGCTGCCACGAATCCCTATGATTTCCACAGATGTGCCGATTGAAATCAAACTCATTCAATTTCCAATTAGATTGGCATTCGCAATGACAATCAATAAGGCGCAATGCTAAGCGATGTCTATTTGTGGCTTAGATTTGGGCACATCAAGCTGCTATACGTGGCATGTTCTCGCGTGGACAAACCATCCAGTTTGTTTGTGTTGGCTAAAGATGGGCTAACCAAAAATATTGTATACTCCATCGTATGTTGAATTATTATTTAATTGCCATAATTCGATGTATATATAGCTATCAAAAAATGTAATTCAAAATATATTTGTTAATTCAATAAAGTATAAAGAATGAAATAAATAAATGATTAGTGTGTATTGTCATTTTATAGGCCATCATTGTCACAACTTTTCATTCTTATTTCAATCATAACCACATCCCCACATACATATAGCATTTTCTAGAAATAGTGTATATAGCAAAACGACCTTTGCCGGGTGAGCTAGTAATTATATAATATTTGTGTTAGGGGGTTAGAACTTAAATCAAAAAAAAATCAATGATCATGTTGAATTTTGATTTGCCTATGCAAAATTAATGATAAACCGCTAGATTTATGCAAAAAATAATTCATATAAAGTCCTAATTGTCCTTTAAACTACTAGAAGCAATCGATAGTATGAAAGGAATGTTCAATATTCTTAACTCAATTGTAGTATATTATTATATTTGGAAATAATTTTAAAAAAAAATTAAATTACCAAGAATAACAACAGCGACTTACCCTAAAATTATTATGTGTAATACAGAGATTTGTTGCCAAAATCTAAATGCCAAGCCGGAGCTGCCTATGATTATGGGCCACTTGTTTTAGTAGACACTAGCCTAATGTTTGAAAGTTTAGCATGGCCTAAAGCCCCTTGCTCATTAAACATGCTTAAACTGGTAGAAAATAGGGAAGCTAAGCCTTTTGGTGACCGAAGATTTTCAAAATCTAGCGGTAATATGCTTGAAGTAGAACTAGTTTTTCAGCATTTGCAGAGACTGCTTAGGTATAATAGGTTTTCCGTTGGATTGAGTCCCGAAGATATTGGTATCATTTCTCCTTACTTATATCAAGTAAATGCATCATTTTAAGTTATAATTTCATTATTTTGCCAAGTTTTTTTTCATTTTATGCCAATTTTTAATTGTTTAAGTACCTAAATGCTCTTAGGTTTAAATATTAAATTAATATAATTACGAAGGTTTTAATTTTTATAATTATTATCGAGCCCAGATCACTTGGGCGCATATCAATTAAACCCTATTTAAAAAACCTCGAATAAAAAAATGTGGCATTTAAAATTTTTTATAAATTTTTGTTTCAAGCGTATTATTTACAATTATAATTTTTTGGATTATATATTTAATATTTATGTATGTTTTTAAGATTGAATTGTTGAAAAGGCGAATATCTAAACAATTTCCCGCGGTTGAAATTAGTACTGTAGATAGTTATCAGGGACGAGAAAAAGAAGTTATAATCATTAGTTTAGTACGGAGCAATGCTCAAGGTAATAAAATTTGCAAAAATTCATTAAGTTTTTCAAAACTGAGCACATAAAAGATTGTTTTAAAAAAATCTCATTTCTATGCTTTTGAATGTTTTTGTTGTTTAAAAAAAGTAAATTTTTACAAAATTGATGTTTAATAGCGTTGTAAAAATGGTTGGGTTTTGTTGGTTGACCTTAGATTTTAATCGACTAAACATAAACACACTAAAGTTTTTTGGCCAATTTTCTTAGTCGACCCCTAGGCTTAGCCGAATCTTGACAAGCAGACCTGAGTCGACCGTTACTCTTAGTTGATTAGTAAAGGTTGACCAATCAAAACCCAAGCGTTAACACTAATGTTTACTATGGGTTAAAATGCCAAATTAATTCTATCTATTTACATCTTTCATTTAAGGTATGATTGGTTTTCTCAAAAATGCCCGTAGAATGAATGTCGCTATAACACGTGCTAAAAGACACGTGTGTATAATTTGTGACAGTGCGACAATGATACAATCAAAATTTATCGTTAATTTTTTGTCGTACATAAGAAGGAATGGACAAACTATCAATGGTTTTACGGGGAAAATTAAAACAACTGCGGGAAAATGTGCAATTTTAATGAATTATCTAAATGAATTAACACTCGCCACTAGTTTGGGTGCTATAACCATCTCAGGTTTTACACTTTTGAAAGCCGTACTCATTTCAAATATTTTGCAAAGTTAAATGTTTTGATATAGATTGATTTCTTGATGATAGGTAAAAGAGTTTTTTTTAACTAAAAGTGTTAATTTGATGATTAAAAGTTTATAGTTTTTACTATATGAAATTTATAGAATTTAAAATATTTTAAAGCTTTTAATAAGTTTGTCAATTATTTATCACCTTTTACGGGGTTGATAGGGTTTAAATTGCTTGCCTTTATAGTTTTTTTTTGTGTTGGCTGGGTTTTAAGTTGCAAAATCCTAATTTCACAAGATTCTGGGTTCAATTTCTTTAGGCGTAGAAAATTGAATATGAATGTTTGCCACACGCAACACATGTACAATTAAATCTTGTATTTTCATTTTTTCTGACAATAAAATCTTAATTTAAATTGAAGACTTTGCTATCGTGAAACTCTAAAGTAGTGTTGAATAAACGGCTGGGTTTTGTTTGGTCGACCTTTTGTTCAACTAAGACCAACCCTCCACTCTGGTTGTTTTTTAAATTTTGACTAAGCCTGGAGGTCGAATAATAAAAATTGACCAAAAAATCTTTGGTCTCTTTATGTTTAGTCGACTAAAACCAAAGATCGACCAATCAAAACCCAGCCGTTTTACAACACTATTTTTAAGCGAATGAATATATTTTTCCGCAGAAAAATCTGAAGTTAGAGTTCCTCAAGTGAATAAAAATGGGGAAACGAAGACCATGAACGTTGCTATAGGTATTAGAATTACTATATATAATTACTTTTATAATACGGTATTTGATTTAGGGGAAAAAGATAGCCTTAACAAAATACGGGATGAAAAAGTAATAATTGGCCCACATATAACTACTATGATGCTCTCTAAACCTTCTCCACCTACGACGTATATATATGATTGTTTCAAACTTTTAAGCCAACTTTATAGAATGGCAAATATGATGGCTGAAGATATTTTAAAGCCAATTGTTTCCAAAAAACAAACTAAACCATCAGAATCCAGATGCAATATTGAATAAAAGCAATTACGTACTTGTTAAATCAACATCAAAAAACTTCCAAAATTCTGATAATCAAAATCTAGGATTTATTATATTTTAAAAATATTTGAAGTTATTAAAGAATTTGAATTTCCAGCAAATTTTTATCATAATCATGAGTCAAAGTTATTATACAACACTTCAGCTTACCTTTTGTGCAAACTTTAGGAACAAGTTCAAAATTGCATTCCCGAAAATCATTGCCAGAATTATAACAATTTTTAGATATCTATTTTTTAAGAATAAATAGTATTTTATCTCTATTTTGTTATTAAATCATGATTCTTACAAAGCTAATACTTTATATATCACATACAATTGTTACGAATGCAAATTCATCGTATTTTGGGTTGATTTGTGATTTTATATAAACAACGAAATAGCAATAAAGTTTCGCGACTTAAAAATGTTATTTTGGGACATTATTTAAAAATTAAAACATTAATTATAGCTTTTAAACAATGTTAAAATTGTGTTTCCTTCGCCAAAATCATTTGAAAAGTCATTTTATAGGGCAATAGTTTTATGGCCAAATATCCAAAAATATTAGCCATTATAAGAATATCTATATACAAAATAATTATGATTAAATGTATCTTAATTTGATAAATAATAATTATTTATTTTTAGGCTTATATAACAAAAATATATTTATTTAACGTTTAAGCTAAAATGATATAAATTTGCACTTCAATTTTTATGATAACAACATATATGATGTAATGTTTGATTCGGAGACCAACAATTATATTTTTAACTAATAGATTTCACAAATTAATATTAAAATAAGATGTGTTTAATTTTGGGAGGAAACATTGTAACAAATACTCTTACAATTGAGTTTAAATTACTGGTACTTGCATAATTTTTATAAATGTGAAATAGCAATTTGAAAGAAGAAGACGACGTTACATGTGAAAGAAGTGTTATTATTCAATTCTATACATTTAAAACAAATAATATTAAATGTTCTGATGTGAAATGTTTACCTTAATATTTCTGATTTTTCACAGCTATTTTAAGAATATAAGTTTTATATTGTATAATAATTTTATTCAAGGTGTAACAATTCTTTATGTTTAACTTTCACTTTTGGAAAAAGATATATTGCTTTTAAAAACATCAATCCTTGCACCGATAAATAAACAAACCGTTTTATTTGTCTTGACTCATAGACTAGATATTGTTCACCAACGCACAAATTGTGTACCCTTTTTTTGATGTGAACATGGTAAAGTGATGATCATATAGAAATTAGTAATTTTCGCAAATTAAATAATCTTAAAAAGGTAAATAAAAAAATATTGAATTGGGTAGATATCAAAAACAGCATTTTAAAATAAATATCATTTACACAATACATAAAAATTAAAAATGTAAAAACTACGATCAAAGTTTGTTATAATATAGCGCCATCAATATTTTGTATAATATTAATTTATTGACGTTCGTTTTAGTTTATAAACTAGTGGGGCAGGTAAATTGACTGTTATAAGGCAAAATTCCATGGATAAAATACACCAGTTGCTCTTTTCAAAATGGAGTCAAATTTGACACACAATTAACCATATGCAACATATGGCATTAATCTAGTCTATGTGCACACTTTATTGTTATTCTAATAGATGTATAATTAATATAAATTCTTGAACAATAGGTCGTCATAAAACTTTTTAAGAAAATCAGCCGGCGCTGCCCAGTCTCTAAATATTCCATCAACTTTTTACTTAAACAAAAAATAGGTATTTAAATCGCAAAGTATAATTTAAAATCCCTGGCCAACAGCTGACCGCTTTTAAATGATGCTACATGCGACGCTTTTGAATAATGAATTATAAATTTATTGCTTAACCGCTTTTAAAATTTTTTATATTTCCCATTTTTGTACTTGACCTTTAAAATATTTCTACATCAAATAAACAAAATTTTAATCACAAAAAATATTACAGGTATGTATAAACCCTCAGGTAATCTGACATGAATTATGATAGTGCTCTCTACTTTGGGCAAAAATATGTTACAAAATTCCACATAAATGAGGCTAAAGTTCCCTCATTTTTATTTATAATTATATATATTTTTACCATTGATTATTCCAGGGCTTAATGATTTTTTTGTTTCACTTTTATATTTAATTTATCCGTGTCAATTTGAACCCATCTCTTTATTAAAATTTATCCAACCTTGTCTGGAAAGCGGGGTGTTTAGTACCATTTCATTCTCTTTATCCATTTGTTCGTCCCCCCCCCCTTTCTCTGTTGAGGGTTGGAGTAGAGATGACATATATTATATGTACGACCCTTAACGCTAACAGGTATAAATTTTAAAAATAAAGGTGTAACAGGGACTATTGCCCTATATATTAATGAATGGTCAATACCGTTTAGGATCAAGTTAATAATAAATTAAATAAAAATTTAAGAGAGAATTTACGTTCAAAAAACTTGAACTTGCCATTTTACAATTGTAATCTCATTTAGCTTAAAATGTGTGGAAAAAAATTATTCTCTATGATTGTTTGTCAGATTACGGGATGGAAACATAAGGTCAATATATGGAGCCATGCGTTCAAATGCAAAAAATCTAAATGTTTATTAAACCTAAATGTATGTCTAGTTTTATTGAATAGAGAATGACAATGACAACGCCTTTGCAAAAGTGTGATTTTTCGCAAGTGTTGAAATTAATCTTTTAATTTATGTAGACGGTTACAAAATGTTTAGGTATTGTCCCTTACATATCAAATTTACGCAAATGTACAAACTACTTTAAGATATAACTACTTAATTGATTCAAATTTAAAATGCCTAAATACACAAAAATTGTTAATATTAGTTTCCCATTGGTTCACTTATACAAGTTATTACATCTATGATGAGATCTTTCTTTAAAGAGAAAAAGGCGGTTTAGTTATTAATAATAATTTAGAGTTTCACCTCTGGAATAAATTCTTTAAGGGTTGAATATCGACCTTCTATCCTGATCGAGATGTACGCCTCTAATTAAGTTAATGAGACCCATCACAATAGCCTATTTAATTTTGGCGTTTAGGGAGGAGGTAATAGGAGCAAGCGCCATCAAATTTGCCTTTTGCATTCAATGTCCTAGAAATCAATATATTTTAATATTTTATATGAAAAATTTGGGCATAAATTTTATCGTCGACATGAATGCCACTAAATCGAGAAGTTATTACAGCTACGACAAAATTCCTAATCTGGAAACGCTGTTAGATATAGAGAAGACTATTCATGAACAAGTGAATGGAAGTAATGCCACTTGCATATTCTGGACAAATCTCTCAGTCACTCATAGCACACTTTTGTTCGTCTTTGAAATCATATCGCCCATCATATGGGTTTTAGGCATTGTGGGCAATACCATAGGCTTAGTATCGGCCTTGATCGACAAACCCATATACGTTCGGGTTATACTGACTCGAACTTTTTATGGCTATAATTTGGTCAATTGCGGTTTCATGCTGCTCTACCCCATATTAGACATTGTGGGGGAATTTAAAATGCTGGATTTTTGGATCAGTAGAGAATGGACGCAATACTTAGCTTACGTTCATTTCCCCTTAGCTAAAACATTCATCAACGCCAGTTTTTCCATATACGTCTTGTTCGCTGTAAGTCAGCTAGTAGCTACAGCATATCCTCACACCTACCACACATACTTTACTATGAAGCGAATCAAAATTATGATCGCCGCTTGCTTTCTCTACGTTCTACTATGGTTCTTACCGTCAGCCGGTTGGTTTACTGTGGTATCTATAACTAACATATGCGGTTTTCATCCTGAGTTTACGGTTTACGTCAAAAATTTTGTCAATTATTCACCCGGCCCACAAATCAATGCTTGGATCGCTTACGGATTTTTCAGGGAAATTATGACCAAATTTGCACCGGTCATAATTATAGTTTGGCTTAAATACGTCACGCTAAAGAAGCATAAGCTACTTATCAAATGGAAAGATATGGTTCTCCATCACAATAACCATAATCCTGTTGGAACGATTGCACCATCCACTGCCGGTAAAACTAAAGATCAAGATGCTGAAATGAGTGGGGTCGTCATACCTGATTGCGAAACTGCGAACACGGCTCACACCAGGGTTCCCTATACTTCTTCACCCGATTTTAACGTCATCCAAATGGCTGCTTCGATAGGCGAAGAGAAAGGTCAAATAACCAAGGTTATGGAATCCAGGGCAAAGGCGAGGGAAAAGCGATGGAAAGAATATCGAATAAATGTTAGGATGTTAGCTATCATGCTATTCGAATTCTTGTTTTTCCTCTTCCCCGTTTCCATCTACATTATAACGGTGGACTTTTTCGAAGAAAAACTTACTAATAACGATGCCGATATAGCCTACGCAGCCTGCACACTATTGGAATACCTGTACGTAACCTTAACCTTTTATCTCAACATGCTTTGCAACCCCGGTTACAGAGACGACGTTATCGCATCCCTCAAAAAATGTAAATCCAAATTCCGTTGGAGCAATATAGTAGGCAATTACAATGTATAACCCAGTAGCCCATGTAATATGGGATGACATCCTATGTATTCCATTTGGACATGAGAACGTAGCATACGTTTTGTAAAATCGTTTATAATAAACCATTGCATGTATGTAGTATATTAGATTGCAATAAAGAAGTTTGAGAATGTCGTTATTGAGTCGTAAAAATGATTTAATCATCTTAAGTTTAGATCTAGCATTATAAATTATAAATCATGTCCTAACCTAACAATTTTATTGGCATTTTTGTATATCAATACAATCAATAGTCATATACAATATTTTTTAAATTTGTTACACTTAGAGATTTGGTAGTTTCTACTTTTATTATAATTTAATATATAGTGAACCCTAGGGCTGTTTATATGACAAATAAACGCTAGGTCCTGCTTTTAAATATACACGATTCTAGTGCCCGAAATTATTTAGAATGACTCACAATATTCAATAAGGCGCAAAGGACTTGAAATTAACATAATGTAACCTGGTAAATTTCAGTAAAATGTCAACAATTTTGATTAAAATAGTAAATAAGTTACTTTTAACATTATATCAATTGTGGTATTAGTAACAAAAAATTTCAAAGACTCTCTTTTTTATGAGTATTGAATTTAATATTTAAAATATAAACTCTGTTCGAAGAGGTTCAAAATTTTAAAATGTAAAGAAAAAATTTGAAGAGCGAAAACAGTGTTGAATTGTAGAAATATTAATTTCAATTTATAAAAAGCTTGGTGTGAAGGCATACACTTTAAGAGATCTAATTTTGAGTTTAAAAGAGAGGTTTTTATGCAAATAATTGGCGAGTCCAACATTACCGCCTATAGGCGATCCGAGATGGCCTATCGCGTCTTTCATGATTGCTAAAAAGGGGTAATGTTGGGATATAATTTGTACAGAAGGCATGTTCGCATTTGGTCTCATTGAGTTTTAATTTTAAAATTGGTTCGTAATCTTTTTTAATAGCTTTAAAAACTTTGCGAGGATAACCACAAAGGGTTGCATCGTCCAAATACCAAGTCTTTAATATTAAGTTTCATTCGTGCGATATTTTTTCAACTAATCTTTGAATACCTGAGCAGAATAATGGCGGGTCCAATGGGTGGCCTTGTTGGATGCCTTCGGGCTAATTTATTTTAGAATCTTCAAATCTTAAAAGGATGCTGAGCCATACTTAATAAAATGTAGTTACGGAACTCTGGAAAATTCTTGAGAGAATTTACACTAATAACTTCTCTACCAATGCAATAAAAAGCGTTGGCAAAGTCTAATTTGACCATGCAATGATCCGATAAGACTTTGAGGGCTAGCCTAGCAGTATGACTAGCGACTTTGCAGCCTCCCTTTATTCCAACATAATTGATGTGAACTTAAGTTTGTAAAAATAATTGATCTGAACATAGCAACATCAACATCTGTATGCAACTATTTCTTTCTATCAGATCATGAACCAAATATTATATCCATAGACTAGATAGACTGTTCATGTCATATTTTCCATAAAGTAAATTGTGTGTCGAATTTTTCTCCAATTGAGGACAACAACTGGTGTATTTCAACCATGTCATTTTACACTATAACAGTCGATTTACCTTCCTCGCTAAACCAACGTTTATAAATTAATATTAAACAAAATATAGATGGCGCTATATTATTAAAAGTAGCTGTTACAACTTTATTATAAGATAGTTAAATATTTCAAAAAGTTTTTTATATGGAGCTGTTAAATAAAATATATCTTTTAAAGTTATATTTTTAGTTTAAAATTGTTAACATGTAACGAGTGAAAATGGATTTTTTTATTTCAAACTTATCCTAGTTGTAAATTACGAATAATAACAATCTAATGCATTTTATAGTTCGATAGTAAAATGATCTCCAAAAGTTTTACTTTAAAAAATCGAGTCGCGCTCGAATCGGGCCAAAAAAAGAGTCTTTCGGGCTCAGGCCGGGTTCGGGCAAAATGGGAATGAAGAAGTCGGGCCGGGCTCGGCCGAATAAATTTTATTTTGGAAGGCTCTACCTAGGGATCCTATTTAGTGTGTAAAGTTTGGTAGGAAAATGAAATCTTTTGCCCAATTACTGCTTGGATGATTGTTAGTGTCTTCACATGCGTGGTGTCGAACAGTAAGATTGTCATTGAAGTAACTGTTAGGGGGTATTGTTAGATTAAGTAAATGGAAAGTGTTTGATGCTAATCAACGGTTGTTGCTGAAACCTTGGCCAACATACTTTCCAGTTTTGTTCGCACAATTATTTTATGACAGGCTGGACGTGGTAAGGTTGTCCTGTTTATAAAGAAGGGAAAAAGAACAGTGCCGTAAAGGCGGGGGGGATTTTTATAAAAAAATATTATTTAGATCTAAAGTATATATTCTATAGTTGTGCAACGTAACTGACCAAGTAAGACACTTATTAATTGCTATGCAATTTATTGGAATTAGCTCCCACTCCAGATGAAGTTCTTGAGATATTATCGCTGGGAAAAAGAAAATATAAAATTAATTTATAATGATTTTATTTTTTTATTTTTAATGTTGAAATAAAAATGCTATAAAAACGGGCCAATCCATTTAATCTATTATTTTTTGACATAGTATTTCTTATATAAAGCTAATAGGTAAAGAAGAGTTGTGATTTTGGGCAATGATTACAATATTTATAATCTGATAGGGCGTCCAAGGGATTCTTCCTTTATTTTATTTTCATTCGCGTTTCTTGCAAAACAATCAAAAAATTAGGAAATATTATTTGGAAATTTGCCAAAGCTCGTTTCTTGTCCAGAAACCGTTCATTTTCTTTGCATATCGAGGTTTCTTAAGTTCAAAATCATACAAATTAGCCTTAGGTTAGACTACTATTGCTAAAGTTTCTGCCAACTGTTGACTTGCTGAAGTTCTAGTCCCTTTTTTGCAATTGCTTGCATAATATATTCAGATTGTCGTAGAGAAATGAGCAAAGTTGCAGTGCAACATCGTGATCATACCAGCTTGCTCAATTTCTCCTTATTTAATTTCTCTTCCACTTCTGACAACATTTCAATTAAAACTTCATGACGTTTGAATAGATTAAATGGATTGACACTTTTATTAGCGATTCATGGGCAATTAGCTTCTACTCCAAATGACGCTGGGAAAAAGAATTAATTGCTATGCAATTTATGGGCTCGTTTTTTGTTGTCCGTTGTCCGTCCGTTGTCCGTCCAATGTATATATTTAATTAAATTTAATTTCGGGCCTTCGGCCCTCGTGGGAAGGGGGAGGGGGGAAGGGAAGGGGGAACGACTCATCTATACTCCGTATAAATGTAGCATATTTGCTATGCAATTTATGGGCGAGAAAGGTGGGAAGGGGCGAGAATGCCTATAGTGGGGTATTAAATGCAAAATGATTAGTTAATTATTTCTACGAATTTTCCATTTAATTAAAAAAATTTTGCCCTCGCCGGGATTCGAACCCACATTAGTAGAGGCATAGGCTTTTGTAGGGGCACAGGGACCCATATCATAGAGACATAGGCCATTGTAGGGGTGGGCATAGGGAAATTAACAATGTTAACCTAATATAACTATTCAAAAACGAAAAAAAAATTCTATTTTTACTTTGGCCAAGGTCATTTTTTTCATTGGTCAGTAGCCAGCGGAAGGTCATATTATCAATGTTATTAACAAGAACAAAATATTAATTTAATTTAAAAAAAAAATAAAAAACCGTGATGCGAACTCGTTACCTCCTGTTTACAAGCCGTGCGCTATAACCACTCACACCCTGCTGGTATTAAAATGGTAGAAGTTTTTATGTTATTTATATAGATAATGAAATAATATATTAACAATTTAGTTGTAAATAACTGTCATAACAACCCCCAAAGAAATATTTAATTTATATATTCAAAATAGTGCAATTTTATAAATGCAAAACAAATCATGGGCATTATTTAGAAAATAAAAATGAGTAAGGCAGGGGGGCAGCTACCCCCCCCCCCCCCCTCCAAATTTATAAGTGTCTATATATGTAATGCATTATTGATGATTTTTCAAAATCCTAATTCCACCCACTCATACTAAATCATATCTGGACTTTTGTCCCCTCCCCCACGTTTTATTTAATTTGTGCCTTTCCCATGAAAAGAAAAATCAAGTTTATTAAGCAAAGAAACAAAAAATTAGTTAGGGGTAATAGTCATTAAAACACTTCAGCAATAGGCGTTTTTTGATCATCAAATTAATAACTAATTAGCAAAATATTCAAGAATTTGTTTCATATTTTATAATGATTTTGGAAGAAGCATTTTGAAATTTGACCCTTTTAACAAATATAAATTATTATGAAAAAATAGGGGGCCGAAAAAAAATTATAAAATATTTGGGGGCGGGGGGTGGCCGCGTGTATAAAAAGGTTAAAAATCACTGCCTTTCTGATGATTACAGATGAAAAATACTAAAATTGATAGCTATTAGTATTTTAATTTCTAAAAAACCTTATATTAATGAATTTATCTCATTCTTAAATTCCTTTGAAATTTACTAGGACATGAATAAGTGAGCCTTACAAGATCAAAATGCGTTTAAGCAAAAACTCAGTTTTCAAACCTCTTTGAAATGTAGTATTTCTAAAAAATTCTAACGCTTTAATGGAGCAGCCTTTTATCATAAAAATTTTTAGTGGAAATTAGAGAGTATAAATACTAAATCCTGCTATATATACAAAAATAAATGTAAGGTTAGACTTTTTGACCTGTTTTGATTAAAATTATTTAAATTGAATGATAAGTTATACATGCAAACATATGCAGTATTATTTATATAAGCTCAAGGACACCTCTATATAGCTATTACCAACAATCCAAATATAACAGGCAACGTACAATTTTATTGAAGGCTATCGCTCATATAAATTGACTAAAATTAGCATTTACTTAAAATTAATTTGGCCAATGGTCATTTTTTTTATTGGTCAGTACCAAGAGACGGTCTATAAATACATACGAGTCAAAAAAAAACGAGAAAAAGAATTTCGAATCACAATTTAACCAATGGTCATTTTTTCCATTGGTCAGTACCAAGAGACTGTCTTTAAGTACATACGAGTCAAAAAAAACGAAAAAAATATCGAATCACATTTTGGCCAATGGTCATTTTTTACCATTGGTCAGTACCAAGAGACGGTCTATAAATACATACGAGTCAGAAAAAACGAGAAAAAAAATTTCGAATCACATTTTGACCAATGGTCATTTTTTTCATTGGTCAGTAGCCAGCGGACGGTCAAAAAGTCATATTATCCATGATATTAACAAGAACAATATATTAATTTAATTAAAAAAAAAAATAAAAAAATTTGCCCCCTCCGGGAATCGACCCACATCAATAGAGGCATAGGCTTTTGTAGGGGCACAGGGACCCATATCAATATAGGCGTAGGCCCTTGTAGGGAAGGGCATAGGGTAATTATCAATGTTAACCAATTCAAAAACGAAAAAATAAAATTTCGATTTATTTGACCACTGGTCATTTTTTTCATTGGTCAGTAGCCAGAACACTGTCAAAAAGTCATATTATCAATTGTATTAACAAGAACAAAATATTAATTTAATTTAAAAAAAAATAAAAATTTTGCCCTCTCCGGGATTCGAACCCACATTAGTAAAGGCATAGGCTTTTGTAGGGGCACAGGGACCCATATCAGTAGAGGCATAGGCCCTTGTAGGGGAGGGCATAAGATAATTATCAATGTTAACCAATTCAAAAAAGAAAAAAGAAAATTTCGATTTATTTGGCCAATGGTTATTTTTTTCATTGGTCAGTAGCCAGCGGACGGTCAAAAAATCATATTATCAATGGTATTAACAAGAACAAAATATTAATTCAATTTAAAAAAAAAATTTTGCCCTCTCCGGGATTCGAACCCACATTAGTAAAGGCATAGGCTTTTGTAGGGGCACAGGGACCCATATCAGTAGAGGCATGGGCTTTTGTAGGGGCACAGGGACCCATATCAGTAGAGGCGTAGGCCCTTGTAGGGAAGGGCATTATCAATATTAACCTAATATACCCAATTCAAAAACGAAAAAATAAAATTTTGATTTATTTGCCCAATGGTCATTTTTTCATTGGTCAGTAGCCAGCGGACGGTCACAAAGTCATATTATTAATGGTATTAACAAGAACAAAATATTAATTTAATTTAAAAAAATTAAAAAAAAAAATTCGTCCTCTCCCTGGCTTGAACCCGAAACCTCCAGGTCACAAAGCTGGCGCCAATAAGTTGGTGGACAACGGACAACGGACGGACAACAAAAAACGAACCCATAAATTGCATAGCAATTAATATTTTGTTCTTGTTAATACCATTGATAATATGACTTTTTGACCGTCGCAGGCTACTGACCATTAAAAAAAATAAACATTGGCCACATAAATCGAAATTTTTTTTTCGTTTTTGAATAAGTTAACATTGATAATCACCTTATGCCCTCCACTACAAGGGCCTATGCACTGGTATGGGTCCCTGTGCCCCTACAAAAGTTTATTAATTGCTATGCAATTTATGGGCTCACTTTCCATTTTCCGAATGTAATGTCACGCACCGAATGTCTTGCACCGAATGTCTTGTCACCAGGGGTTTGTCCCGAACCTGAACCCGAACCGGATAAAACCCGATGTTTTACAAAACCCGAACCCAAACCCGAACCCATTTTTAAAAATACCCTTAAAACCCGAACCCGAACCCGGTAAATACAAAAAGGGGTCGGGTTCGGGTTTTTAATTCAAAAATATATTGTGAATGGAATTGAATATTTCAGTTTTCTCTATCATGAGAATGTAACGAAACGAAGAAAACCATATGATTTAATTTCAATATTTTTATGTTTTCGGCATTTTTCATTCATTAATCAATACAAATTATCTTAAGAATTATTTGTAAGTATATTATATATAATTGATATTTAGACTATAATTTATATAATAATTGTAAAATACTTTAAATATACGTACTTTAACATTTAATATATAGAAATATCAGATGTTTTATTATAATTTTAAATTTGTTTCTCACTTGTTTGTAAAATTTACTGAGGTCTAATTATTATACAATTTTTAAATAAGAATAGGACATATATTTTATTATTCTCTTTTAGAGTCTAAAAATGGTGAAGGATAATAACCTTATTAAACAATTGGCATGTGAATTGAATTAGGTGCTATTTAAAAATTAAGTTAACTATTCAATAATTTTTTGAAGGTAAAAATGTATTATTAGTATAATAAAATTTCTTGAACCCGAACCTGTACCTGAACCCGGTTTCAAAATTTATGCCAAACCCGAACACGAACCCGATTTCAAAATTTATGCCAAACCCGAACACGAACCCAATTTTATTTTGGGCGGGTTCAAACCCCTGCTTGTCACGCTTTTTTAACAGTATAGATATTGCTATTATTAATTTAACTAGTTTTTGGGTTCGAATTCCGGTTAATTTATTAATTGCTATGCAATTTATGGGCTTGTTTTTTGCTGTCCGTCCGTTGTCCCTTCGTTACCCTCCACTGTTTTTTATCGATTTTTAAAAAAATTAATGCACAAGAGGTGCCCCACCCCTCATCTCTATCTCCCTCGCTGTGTTAGAATAGTAATACATACGCTTGTCTCCTCTCCACTCTCTCTCGTTTTCGATTTTTCGGGCGGGGTCGGGTTTTAATAATATTAATTGCTATGCAATTTATGGGCTCACTTTCCATTTTATTTTGTCCCGCTATTCGGTGTCTTGCACCGAATGTCTTGTCTTGCACCGAATGTCTTGTCACGTTGTTTACTTTTAATTTTTGTTAATTTAACTAGTTTTTGGGTTCGAATCCCTAGTTTTTTTGACTCTTATGATTGTTCTTGTTACTACCATTGATAATAAGACTTTTTGGCCGTCCGTTGGGTGCTGACCAATGAAAAAAATGACCATTGGCCAAAATGTGAATCCAAGTTTTTTTTTCGTTTTTTTTACTATTATAATTGTTCCTGTTACTACCATTGCTATTATGACATTCTGGCCGTCCGGTGCCTGACCGATGGAAAAAAATGACCATTGGCCAAAATGGGAATCAAAATATTTTTTCCGTTTTTTTTGGCTAACATTGATAATTACCCTATGCCCTCCCTTAGCAGAGCCTATGCCTCTACTGATATGGGTCCCTGTGCCCCCCCCCCTACAAAAGCCTATCTCCTGATGTGGGTTCGAATCCCGGAGAGGCCAAATTTTTTTTTTTTTTAAATTAATATATTGTTCTTGTTAATACCATTGATAATAAGACTTTTTGGCCGTCCGTTGGCTGCTGACCAATGGAATGAAATGACCATTGGCCAAAATGTGAATAAAAATTTTTTTTCGTTTTTTTTTGACTATTATGATTGTTCTTGTTAATACCATTGATAATATGGCTTTTTGGCAGTCCGTTGGCTGCTGACCAATGGAAGAAAATGACCATTAGCCAAAATGTGAATTAAAAATTTTTTTTCGTTTTTTTTTGACTCTTATGAATTTAAACCACTTTTACCGTGTCCTGGCTGCTGACCAATAAAAAAAATGACCATTGGCCAATATGTGAATCGAAATTTTTTTTTCTTTTTTTTTGACTCTTAAGAATTTATATCCACTTTTACCGTATCCTGGCTGCTGACCAATGAAAAAACCATTGGCTAAACTGTGAAACGAAGTTTTTTTTCGTTTTTTTTCGACTCTTTTTGTATAAGTAATTAACTAATCATTTTGCATTTAATACCCCCCTATAGGCATTCTCGCCCCTTCCCACCTTTCTCGCCCAAAAATTGCATAGCAAATATGCTACTTTTATACAGAGTATAGAAGAGTTCGCCCTTCCCTTCCCCTCTTCCCTTCCCTTACCCCCTTCCCTTACCCCCTTCCCTTCCCTCCTTCCCTTCCCCCTCCCTCTTTCCACGAGGGCCGAAGGCCCGAGTTAATTATTAAATATCGAGTTGAGTTTATTTATATATTTTATGAAATATTAGTTTGCTTTAGTTCAATTTTAGGCCTGACTCAGGCCTCAAGTTGGGTCGCCTCATCAGGCCTGACCCGAGAACAAGGCTTGATTATTTTATAAAACTCTGACCCAGCCCCAAACCCGATTGGGTCGGGGCGGCCCGTGCAGGGCTCTATCCCTAGGGAACCAAAAGAAACTTTCAGCGCTCTTTTTAATAGAATCCTCATATCTTTCAACAAAAACCTTGACAATCTAGAAGAGTGGAAAAATCTTTTCGCTATATGTTTGCATACCTTAGCAATACCACGATCCAAAATCGCACAAATATTTAAGACCCCTAAAGAATCAATCCTAAGTTTTGTCTCACATAAGCCTTTTCTGCTCTCAAAAGAGTCACATAAACATAAGCCTTTATTGGATTTAAGATCTAAGTCAATGGCTAACAAAATTAATTATTTGAAAATAGCTCGGCTCTCACTATTCTAAGTTTGTCCTATTTGATTGCACCTCCTAACAAAAGCTTTAACCCCCTTACTGCTGGAAAACCAACCTACATCATCGACTTTTCTGTTTAAGAAGTCACAAATTCAATAAATTCTTTCAAAAAAGATTCAGCAGGGTATCCGCCCGACCTGCTAATCCCGAAAATAAAACACGCTTTGCGTGCATCGCCCATCTTTGGCTGTCTCGAGCAACTAAATTTAATCGAACGAAACATTCAGACTCTTCGAAACCTGCTTAAATATAATGTTAGCTCCCGTCCAATGGTTCCAATCATCCCTCCCTTCTAAGAGTGACGAAATGGTATTAGATCTGCGCAACAGATAACATTAACAGGTTTTATATCTTCGCGCATGAGTACTGATCCACTTATCTCTGGCAAGACATGCCTCCTAGACCCGCACCTCCAGGAGGCTCTCCACAGGTTAGATGCAGACAATATCGAGTCGGCCGAACGACCACTGGGCCAGATACAAAATTAATGGGACTTTCCTTTAATAGCACGGTGCGTAGCTTTTTTCGAACGAACTATCTCAGGTAAAACGCCTTTTCAATTAGGCTTCTTATAAGAGCGGTTACAAATGACCCGATGCAATGCCGAGCATTAATTTGGGACTTCATATGTCTGGGAAAGGGTTAAGCATTAGGCCTCCGTTTCGGCTGTGACATCGTATCCCATTCGTATGCGATCTCTGCAAACAGTCGGCTAAACCAAATGGACATCATCTCCATTGCAAACCCAGTAAAGGCCGCAACTCCAGGCACACGGCGATAACCAAAATCGGCCAGTGTATAGAACCCTGAGGGGACCGCCCGAAGCCCGTCTCGACCCGAAGGGCTTCGGGCCGGAATCGGGGAGAAATTAATAAAACAATCGGGCCTGAAGCCTGATGAGTTGGCCCGACCCGAGGCCCGAGCTCGGCAACTAAAGCAAACTAATCTTTTATAAAATATGATTTGAACAAACTTAACCCGATATTAAATAATTATCTTCGTACACCATACATATTATAGCATCCGAACTTCAGCTTTTTTGATCTAAATTGCAAATCTTACTCTAGTATTTTAAATATTTTAATACTGGCTGTTACTTTAGAAATAAAATAAGGAAATATAAATGTCATTGTATAAATACGGTGGATTTGGATTGATAGCGTAGGTAGAGGGAAATGGAACGCAATATTTCGGACACTTATGGTCCATCTTCAGGAAAAAAAAGGAGAAGATGAAGTCACAAAAAATAAAAAAGAAGTAAAGTGATTATAACAACGATGATATAGATACAAAAAAAAATTACAAAAACTGGTTATAGCGAGAAATTAACAATAGCGATTGTAGGGATGGATGTTTTTTATAAGAATAGAGTAGATACATATGGAGATAGGAAAAAGGTGCGAAAAAAGTAAATAGCTAAATAATAAGAGAAAAGGGGGGAGGGAACACAGTTATTTAATATATAAATATAATAACTGTGCTTAACAAATTATAGTTTTAAGTATTGAACGGGTAGGTAGACATAGTGAATAATATAAAAATATGTGTGGATATATGGGCTTGTGGTAATGAAATTGGATGGTGGTTGATTTTGTTTGTTTGTTTTTTGGGCTTGACGCGGTCCATTAAAACGCTTTCTACGAGCTTCCTTTGTTGTATTGCGCTATGTGAATGGCAGTCGGGTTATCCAATCTGCCATGTTGAATCTTTAACGATAGTTAGGCTTAGAATAAGGCGGAGTAGGTCGCGCATTTTTGGAGCTTTGTGTCAGTGTTCTTTTATCCTAGTTTTAAATTACGAGTAATAACAATTCGATGCATTATGCATTTATATGGTGACATAATTTTTAAAAAATTTTAAATAAATTTTTAAGAGTTTCTATTTTGAAATTCGGGATGGACTCGGGTAGGGCCAAAAATAAAAAAGTCGTTCGGGCTCGGGCCAAGCTCGGTGAAAATAAAAACTAAGCCGTCGGGCTCAGGCCGGGCTCGGGCAGAAAAAATTTGATTTTGCAGGCTCTAAACACAATATTTCAAAATGGTAATCTATATATGCTTTATATTTATATGAAATTTTTATCATAATTTCTATATAAGTTCAAGATCCTCCTATATGTAATAAAAAAAATTTAAACGTACTCTTTTTCAATTTCTCCGCCATTTTCACCTTACATTGCGGAACAAATAATATAAAAATTCATATTAAAAAGTAATGTTTATAAGACACATTAAGTGTTATATAAGGCCTAAAGCCAGTGAAAGCAGATAGCTAAATATGGCTGATATTTGGACGGCAGAGATTGTTATATATGTTCATGGGTGTAGCCAGCATTGGGATTTGAGGGGGGCAATATTGATTTAGGGGGGGGGGCAAAATAAATATTTTTTGAAATTTTAGCCATATAATTTTAATAAATTTTAGGATTTAGAGGGGGGCGGCCGCCCCTCCCTGCCCCCCCCTGGCTACGCCTATGTATATGTTATCAAATAAATCAAACAATTTACTATGTGTTTAAGCCCAAAAATTAACTTTCAATCACTTAGGCTAACGATGAGAATTTATTAGCCGTTTAAAAAAAGTTTAGGTTTTGTCCGGAGAAACTGGTTATTTCTTTTCCCTAATATATAAATTTCCTTATTCATTAAATTGAATTTTAAATCCTTAGCGAATTTATTGCCTCTTAACCTATGAGATGTATGGAAATCAGGATTTAATTAAGGGGGGGGGGGGGTGTGAAGTTTGGAAACGATTTAGCAGAGTTAAAGAGATAATTTATAAAAAAACTTTAAATAGACTTTTGTCTAATTTCGAAAAAAACTGATTGGTCAAAAAATAAAAAAAAATAAAACTAAAAGTGTACAATATTAAAAGAAACTTGCATATATATTAATTTTGATTTATACAGGCTATGCAATTTGTGTGATTATATATATAAATTATCAAATTTTAAACTTTGATTGTACCCAAGCTTCAGGTAGAAAGTTAATTTAGGTATTGCATATTTAAACTAATAAAAATATAAATTAGATTTTTTTTAAATCACGATTTTAATTTCGGAACTCTGGAAATAGTAAAACTTATTAGTTTGGTTGGAACACTATGGTCAATTTAATTTTTTAGATATAATTAAGAAACATAATATCGAGACTCAGGAGAAACCTTTAATTAACCATTATTTGCTAAAATAATGGAATTTGAATATGGATTTCGGAATTAGTGGTTTTCATTAATTTAATGTCTTAGCCCATTAAATATTACTAATTTTAATGTAAATATATTACGAACTTACATTCTTTAACAATAAAAAACCCTTTGTTCCTATTTTTTTGGTCCATTTTTTTATTACCAAATTCCAACTTTGTAGCATGTGAGACCGCCTTTAGCAAATCTATGGGATTCATTCATGGGGGTTGCCAGGGGGTAGGGGGGCAAGGAGGGGCACTTTACCCCCCCCCCCCCCTTTTAATCAATTTTTCCTTATTTTAAGGGGTAGAAATGTTAGAAAATTATTTATCCCATCCTGGTTTATTCAAAAAAATCAAAAATATTTTAATTACCCCATGTTTCATTAATTAAACTTAATGTAAAATTCTATGAGATTTAAACTAAAATTTAATATTTTGATATTTATATGCATTTATCAATAAGTATAGTATAACATGCACATCATCATTGGCAATCAAAGAGGGATATAGTAAAATAAAATAATAAAAATAATGTTGTAGCATATGTTCACTCTGCAGTATGGGGAATGGTTAAATCCGATATTGTGAGAGTTTCTTTTAAAAGGGGCTGAAGAAAGAAAACAATTTTTACAGTCTATTTTTATGATCTCAAAAATAAACACTTACATTTTTTTGTAGGCAACTTTAGGTAGACTAACATAAAAGTTATGATAGGATTTGAGTAGTGAAATATGATATTCCTTTCAATTGGAATTTCCGATTTTCTATCTCTCTGTACATTATCATTCCTTTGTATTCCATCAATTTACACTATGGCAGGTGATAAAATTTCTATCATTATTTACCCTAATCAAAAATTAATACTATATTTTTCAAAAATCTCAATCATTTTATCCTGTAATATTGCTAAGATTGTCCTTTGAAATCTATTTAACATAGTACATTTTGAAGTTTAAATTTGTTGTAGAAATCTTTTTCGAAAAATACATAGTTTAAATAAATTTGATTTAAGGAAATGATCAGAAAAATTTTTTTTGTTAAGAAGCTAGATATAAAGGGGGCAAAGGCCCCGCCTTGTAACCCCATGGGGACCCCTGGCCCCTCCCATAGCCATGTTTAAACTGTGAATTGCGTTTTGGCTTAATTTTCTCAATTTTTGGAAGTTAAAAATTGCCCGCATCTCTATTATAGTAATTGGATCGAAACAAAACTACTTGATTTGCACCTGCTAGTCCCAATCAAATTTAAATTTGGCCCAAATTTTAATTTAATTTCTGGTGGAAATTTAACAATTTTGAATACAGAGTTTAGCTAATGATGATTAATAATAGAAAATTGAATTGCAAGTTCATTTTAAATCATTTGGAAACTATTTTACTTTAAAATTTTACTAAATAAATAATTTCTTATAAAGAATCAAACTATTTTTATAAATTACATTCCCCTTTTTACAATAAAATTAACCTTCTTGGCATATTAACCCATTTATCCCATAACATTTCATATTATTGCTTTAAAAAGTTGAAATAAATCATTTTCAGTCGCTAGTTCTCGTTTGCTATATATTAAGGTAGACGTTAATAATATATTAGTTACCTATTATTTTTTTAAATTAAATTTAGCCGTATTTTTAATTTTTAAAAATAAATTTTATATTACCTTAGTAAAATTTAAGCTCGTTATTTAATTTTTTACCGTGGTAAACACTTAGGGGATTAACAAACTTTTTACAAACAATGGCAAATTTTATTATGATTTTATCAATTTCATTAAAACTTAAAATATAAAAATAAATTTAATTAACATTTTAGTGGTTAAAACTCTTCAAATCCGTATTCCATGAGAAAACATTATTTAATTTTCTTAACATTTTTATTTATTAGTAAAGAACAAACATAATTTTTATTACAAAATCTATATAATAAATATGCTTTTAATAAAGCGCAATCAAAAACATATTTTAACTCCATAAAACTTGTAAATGTAAAAGGAAAGTCCACCACATAAAAATTATTTTTTATTGTCTAAACATTAACTCTAAGAATTAAACAATGTTTTAAAGCAACGCCACAATATGTAATTTTCAGGACATTCTTTTAAATTAACAGCTAATAATACTTGAACTTTGGCATAATTAATAACCTATTATAAGTATGGTAAAAGCATCAAACATATTGCTATAACTTAGGTTATTTTATTAATATCTATATCTCTAAGCTACAGGGGGGTAGGGGGGGATATTCCCACTTCTACCCCCCCCGCCTTATAACAGCTGGTATAAAACAGATTGAGATTGATCACTGGTAAAAAAGATTGTATTTTCTCGAGAATATGAAAATTAAAAAGTGGTCAAACTGAGTTCTGTATAAATACTATTTATTACATAGTTGTAGAAAAAAAGAAAATTTCTCTATTATAATATACGAGAAGAAAAAAGATATTGCTATAATTCAATTATTGATTCGCAATTAAATTAAGTTCTGATCAAGTATATATAAGGTTTAATAGAAAGGCAGACGCGTAACTGTTTAATGTGGGAAATTGTTAGACCAGAACTAACAGAATTAAACTGTTAATTAAATAGCAGTCACTATGGGCACAGCTAGATTCTAAATTAAAGGGGGAGGGGGGGGGGGTCAAGTAGAGAATTTTTAGAAATTTTAACCATAATTTTATTATAAATTATATAAAATCTGGGATTTGGGGGGGGGGGGGGGGGGGGGGGAGGCAGCGGCCCCCTTTTACCCCCCCCCCCCCCCTAGGGTCATGGCTTTTATTGAAACTTGAAAATTGATTTAATTTAGACTTCATTTAATACAATTATCCACTTCATTTAATAAATTTAGTAAATTAGGTTAATGCGATAAATTTTAATAAAATTAGCTAGCTAGTCAAGTATAACGAAACGCGCTAACGTTCGAAAATCCATTAAAAATTTTAAGTGTAAGTAAAGTTAAATTTTAAATGTGGGTTAGTGCCTTCCATTTTACATTCCCTTATTTTGTCAAATTTAATTTTTTCTTTTAAAACCTATTAAATTTTTTTTTTAATTAAATTGTCAAAAGGAAAAAAACGGGAAAAATTAATTAAAAAGGTATGTTTTAGTTGATACAGCCAATAAAAATGTAAAAATCTATAGATATATGTTTGAGATAAGGTATATTAAAATAATAAAAGTTAGCAATCGTATCTAGGTAATAAATTTAACACTGTTTTTTTATCTTTCAAACACCATACATGCACCATGCTATGGTCTAGCAGAAAATTAATTAAATGAAACCTTTTCCATTTAATTTCCAATAAAACGAGAACATAAATTTTATTGATTGTTTATGATATTAATAGAAAAAGAATGAATTTATTGATTGTTTAACTTTTTTTTTTATTAATTTCTAACATTCAAAAGTTTGTCATTAATTATCGTGGTAGTATTTTGACAATTTAAATTGAACGAACATACACGGCTGGACAGTTTAAATTTGTAAAATTTTAATTAAATAAGTGATAAGATCTGTGTTATTTTGGACAAAAATATTTAATTAACTCCCAAGGAACTAGGCTATGATTAATAGTCTAAAGTTTTTTTCAAATTTAATTCATATACTTTTGGTACCTATTTTAGTTCATAAAAAGTTATAATTTTTCTTTTATTTTCCCTAAAACTTTTATTCCTTATCATTTATCTTCATTTTTACAATGCAAATATCTTTAAATTATAAAATATTGAGTTGACTCCATGACATGGGCGTAGCCAGGTTTTGAATTAGGGGGGGGGGGCAGATTAAAAAAAAAATCTTAAAATTTTCTTGAGAGCAAAAAAAAAAGGTCTCGACTATCCAAATCCAAAAATTTTCCTCTAAAATTCTCCTGAAAGCAAAAAAAAAAAAGGTCTCGACTTATTATGAATTAACAAACTTAAAAACGCTCTTATGTTTATTTTTACAACTGGTTTAGATGAATGATTAGTATAACTAAATTTTGCAAGCTAAACCCCAAAATATCATTTTAGAAATTTGTTATCTAATTTAGGGATTTTCTTTATATTTAATGTAAAGTTTCAGTAAAAATTGGTTTATTAAGAATTTTAATGCCTTTAAAATATATATAAATTTAAATTTTAATATTTTTACAGATTTTACGTCAAAAACCTTAAAGATTTTCTTAGATCACACGTGCGAAGGCCAAAGCTTATATTTACATTGTCCAATCAATACAAGTCTATTAATTAATGGGGCAATTTATGGCCGTCCTGCTCCTAATTTATACAACATACAAAACGATTTAAAAAATCAAAATTCTCAATCATCAACCATGAATTCCCAGCATAAAATTTGTGAAATTAATCCTTCTAACAATAGTAAAATCGTAAAACCTAAGGACAGAATATGTATTTCTCCTTTATCTATGGAAGTAAAACTTCAAAAAAATGTTTATATAAAAAATAAAATTAAATAATATATATAAAATATTTTTATTTATTTCTTTATAATTTATGTTTCTAAGTCTTATTAGTAGATAAATTAGCAAGTTTCTTTTTCTACCTCAACTTGCTCAGTTTTTTTGTTTTATTGCACAGTATATGATCTAAAAACCACCACATTTTTAAAATATGCGTTTATGAGTAAAATTTTAATATTAAATGATTGACTAGTCTAAGCTTTCTCAAAAAATAAATAAATTGTTTTATAAATTTTTTTTTATTATATAGAAAGTTGTTAATCTTTGTCAAGATAAACAAAATTGTCAAATATTCGCTAGCAATTCTGTTTTCAATGATCCGTGCCCCAATGTTTTCAAATACTTACAAGTTTCATACAAGTGTCAGCCTAGTAAGCCACAAATTAATAAATAAAAAAAATTAAATAAAAAATAATTAAAAAAAATAATAAACAGATATATAAGGTTGTATAAATTAAATTTAGGTGAATTTATAAACAAAATAACGTGTGAAAATCGTGAAATGACTTTAAAATGTGAAAATTCACAACGGATCATGATATTTTATGCGACATATGGTATCCAAAATGGAGGAAATATAGTGTGTAAAAATTCTATCACCAACTCACATCAACTAAGTAAAGTAAATTTTACATTTCTGTTTTAACTTCCACTTTTATTTTTTACCCCGATTAGTACTCCAATGAGTTAATATGGTTCAAAAATTTAATTCTATTTAGTTTTAAGATTACAAAGAGTTAAGTTTTAAAATTCTATATTATTTAAAATTTTGAAAAGTCGATATATTTAACCTCTTTTTTATAATACTTTGTTTTTCAGCGAAAAATAAAAATATTTTACTTTTGGCATAATTTTTTAGATTTGGGGCATAATTATTTTAAAACTTGACAAAATAGACTGCTCATGTCATATGTTTCATATGGTAAAATGTGTTCTATTGTTGTCAAAACGGCTGAGTTTTGTTTGGTCGTCGACCTTCGGTTTTAGTTGATTAAACATAAATAGACCAAAGCTTTTTTGGTCTTTTTTTCTTAGTCGCATTAATAGACCAAAGCTTTTTTGGCCAAATCTTTGGTCAATTTATGTTTAGTCCACTAAAACCAATGGTCGACCGAACAAAACCTAGCCGCTTCTACAACACTAATGTGTAATCCACCATTTTGAATTTAACTATCTCCCATGTCTTTCAACAGTGTACCACCCCCCATTGTTAAAACAGAAGAAGTGAATTTACGCTCCTCAGTAGTTAATAATTGAAAAATAATGTTAATAGATGATGATTTAATAAAATGCAGATGGCACTAAGTTGCCTTAACATCACATCATCACAATATTTTTATTTTTCATTTTTATTAATTTTGTAAATGATACATATTTTAAAATGCTGGTTTTAATGTTTATCTACTCCAATATTTTTTTTATTAAGTGTAAGAAACACTTTAGTTAATCAAAATTACTATAATCTATGTGTCCTTCCCTTATTTGTGCACATTTCAAAATGGCGGGGAAAGGGTACACTTATTTAAATTGATGAGCAGTCTATCTAGTATATAATTATATTAAAATATAACTTGTTTATTTTATAATTACGTTAAAAGAATGCGAATCATCTAATGCAACAGAAATTATTAGATCAAAATGTTACGGTTTTCAATATTGCAAAATCTTAATATCCGATAATTTATTTGGAAACCCATGTACCAATCTAACAAAATTACACAATAAGTACCTCAGTGTCGTATATTCATGCGGTATTCAAAATTAATAAAAGTTTTTAATATAGTTTAATAATTTTTATAAATTTATTTAATATATATACATAATTTTCAATTTTTATTAGTGAATAAAAAGATTTTACGCGATGAATTTGTGTTCGATGAAAGTCATGTTCAAACCAAAGAATTACTGAAGCCCAAATTGGATGGCAGTAGTAAATTTGTATTTTTTTATTATAAAAATATTATTTAATAAGTAAAATTTATTTAAAATATAATAAAATAGATTTTTTTCTCTAAATTTAATAACAAACTATATAAAATTTTTATAATTTTTTAATTATTCACGTCTCTAGCCAATATTACTTATCTGATGACGATTCATGTGAATAGAAGTCGTATAGAGGATAATGGGTTTGTTATGGGTCTTTTTGGATTTCTCACCCTGGTCCAGAGTAAAAAAAACATAATTTTATGATTATTTATTTAATATTTCCTCGGTTATTTTAAATAAAATTATGGATCATCTATTTTTTAAATTAATTTACCAGGGATTTACATCTTTTAACCGATTAAACAAAGCTATACAAGGCCTAGTGAGGGTTTCAGTTGGAAGATAATCTTTGGTATTTTAATTTTTGTGTTTAAGATTTTGTATATCTCTGCCTAAAGACCTGCACGCGCGACCCAAAACCTACCCGACCCATACCCGACCCGACCCTTGGTTGGGTTCAGGTTCGGGTTGAAAGTTTTGAAAGCCTTCACGTCGGGTCGGGTTGGATTTAAAGTGTCTGATCGAAAATTGTGAATTCTACATTGAAAAATACAGGAGACATATCTTTTAAATTACGTATGAGATATTTAATTAATATCGATATTTAATGAAAAATTAAATTATAAACTTACTTTTGTTCATTAAAATCTATTTATTTTATTTTGGACGCAAATTCAAATTTAACTCGTGAAATGTAAAATATATCAACAAAATAATAATATTTATATTGTATTTAAATAATGTGAAGTGGTAGTTCATTATTAATTTACACCACATAAATATATATTCATTAACCAAAATAAAAGTAAGATTTATTAAATGGTCCATTTGCAAAACTATATATTTCAAATGCAACGCGATATTGTAGACGCTAACATATTCATACCTCACCATAATAAGTCATTTAAATCAATTTTGTAATCAAAATCTGTGGTATCAATTAGTTAATAAATCGCACTTAAATTTATCCATTAAATTTTACACACCGCATTTTTTATTACTCTCGCATCGGTTAATAATATTTAAAACGCTTTAGGGTCCGGTCGGGTTCGGGTTGAAAATTCAAAAAATGCTTTCGGGCCGGGTTCGGGTTTATTAAAGTGACTCTATCTCTGCCCCTCCCATACTATGCCGTGAATAGAACCTGCAGAGTTATTTTTCAACCCGAAATTGACTTGAAAGCAATTTAAATGTTTCAACTCAAACCCGGACCCTACCCGAAAGCGGTTTTAAATTTTTTAACCCACCCTCCGAAGGCTTTTTCAAATTTTTAAACCGCTCAGACCCAAACAATTTAAAGCGTCATATTTTAAAAACTGTTAAATGCCATATATTACGAATACCAAATTTATTTGAACATTTTATCATATTTACACTATTTCGCGCACATTCGCCACTGTTATAGTTAAATCCCAGTTGCAGTTTTGAACATATAAAATATTATTTTTTATACAGTTATATTTGTTTAAGAAAATAATTCTTAATTATATTAAAAAGTGTTATATAAAAAATTATTATTAATTAATAGTATAAGATTTCATTAATTTAATAAAGTACATGATTTTGCAATTAAACCAATCACGTTTCATACCAAAACATACAATTTTATCTCGTTGTTATATTTTACCTTTCTAAAGTCAAATTTTATTATAAAATTTGAAATTAGAGTCAAAACAAAACGATATTAGTTAAGGACAAGAAATTCATTAAATGAATAAATGCTATAGGCATACATTTTAATTTTTAATTAATTTTGCAATTTTATATTATGCCGTTATTTTGAAAGAATTTAAATAGCTAATTCACAAATATTTTGTCCAGTGTATTTGCAATAATTTCTGTATGATTTAAAATCTTTGACCTGACCTGACCCGACCCGTCCCAAAAGCATTTTAAAATTTTTATCACCAATCCGACCCGATCCCGATCAATCGGGTCCGGTGTCGGATCGTTCATGCAGGTTACTAGCCGTTAATTAATATAAGTTTTACACAATAACTATTTTTTATAATATCAAATATAGCTGAAAAATTAGCAAATCACACCAGTTTTTATTAGGAATTTATAAGTGGCCCATTTTAATTGAGCAATAATATATAATATATGGATCATCTTGTGGGCGCGCCGCGCGCATAAAAGTGTAAATATGAAGAATGAATTGAATTGATTATAGCTAAATCATTATATTCGCATATATTTAAGGAAACAAATGAATTGTCAAGTTTTTTTCCTAGCAATGCCAAGTTTTTATTAATTTAACTTTCAATCAATTATTCATTCAGCAGCATTATGTCATATACATAAATAGGTAATCGCGAAAAATTGGTTCTCTACTTCGCAACGGGCTGCTGTTTGGGTCTATTCTTGGTCCTATTATTCCTCATATTTCGCCTATTCGACCATAAACTTTTCAATTTTTACGTTTTGATCAAAGTGTGTTGTTGTTGTGCCTGGTGCAATTGCTGTCCACTCTCGAAGCAAAGGCATTCTTCCAAAAGGTATCAGCGGTTTTAAAGTTTCTTTAATTATTTTTTTATTTTCTTTGAGGGGGTGGGGATGATTGAACCTCCTTGCACCCCCCCCCCCTGACTAGGACTATTCGTGTTACTTTATAAAACTTTTCTATTGACCAGTGTTGTAAAAACGGCTGGGTTCTGTGGTCGACCTTTGGCTCAACTTAGACTAACGGTCCTGGTCTGTTTTCCAAATTTTGACTAAGCGCAAACGTCGAACAGACCAAAAAAACTCTGTTTAGTCGACTAGAACCAAAGGGGTCGACCAAACAACCCAGCCATTTTTATAACACTACTATACACAAGGCAGGACAAGACAGGACATTTTTTCGTTGAAAGTGAGGTTTAAAATGACGTGAAAAGTTTTATTTTCGAAAGAGTATACCAAATTAAAAGCTTTTTTCTAACGCTGGCGTAGAAGAAATCTAGGCTTTGCGAAATAAAAGTTTTTGAACAGGCATTTGATATATAGTTATGGGCATCAGAAATTTTTAGGAGGGGTGGGGGGGGGCAAGAGTGGGTCAAAAATACTCAATTTTAGTTTAAAAAAACATTTATATAATAGATATATTACTTTTAAAAAGCGGAATTTTTGTTGTATTAGAGCAGGGAAAAAGAAACGTAAATCAACTATGACCGCTAATGCAATGATGGGTAATGGTGGTAATCTCAGGTATATTCCACAACACATTTTGGATCAGGATTTGGGTGAATACAATAAATTTGATCATAATTACGACAGTTTTAGTCGTTTTAAATTTACATCAACCACACATCCTACAAATTTTGAAGCACTCCTAACCCCATCGACTAGTGAATTTTGACGATTTTAACGCTTGAAAAATATTATTTATTCGACCCCCACCTCGGCCTTGTATATAATATCGTTAGAGAGACCGTGTATTTATTTATATATATTTTTTGCTCAACCCTATGACGTCAATAATATCATGTATTTAATTTTATTAAAAAAAACTATTAAGATCTACAAGATTCAAATTGTAGATAGAAATTTTGCAGAGATTGTCTCTGGCTAGGATTTCACTATTCTTATACATGTCCTGTGGGTTAGGAACAAACAAAAATTAGGAAAATTAAAGTTTAAACTTAATTTTTGAAAAGTTATATGTTTTCATTAATACCATAATCAATATCTTAATTGAAGAAATTCAACATTTTATTAGCAAAAAGCGTAATTGCTGCTTTGTTTTAAATCAAAAAATTACTAATAAAAGAAAACGAAGAAATTAATAAAAATTATGCTGCGTTTTTAGCCGCTATTATGCAATTTGTTGACATATGGGGGGGGGGGGGGAACTTGGACTGTTTTCCCCCTGAAAATTTTTCTCTAAAACATTTTAGTTTAATTGCATAAAAGATTTTAAGACACTTATAAACCTGGAAACATAATATATACATTTAATTTTTTTAATTTGATTTACGACAAAATGTATGTAAAATTTCAGAACAGGATTGTGAAAATTGCTATGAAAAACAAACTTGATTGAACATTTTTTTCCGTGAAAAGACCAGACCGCCCTAGGAAGTGGCTAACTAAGCGGTTTTGTTTAATATATTAATTAATTTCTTTTATATTCCAATTGATATAAAATGGTTTGATTTTAAGTTGTTACCTGAGCATATATAGGCAAAATATACGCGTATCCAAACCTAAGTAAGCATTAACTATCAAAATAAATATTATTTATGGTTGACTATCGTATCAATCCACTGATTTATAATTTCTAGAAATTAACCTGTATTTGTTCAAAAATGTAGATGAAAACGTCTCACCTATGGTTATAAACAATGATGTAGATCAGTGGGGTGGCCAAGGCCCCCCCCCCCTTAGCAAAAATTTAAAAGAAATTTGTTGTAATAAAATATTAAAAATAGTTAAAAGATATATATTTATTTTTTAATTAAACTTTCGGCAAAGAGCTTTAACCACATTTTTGTGTCTTCCTAACACCACATGCAACAATGGTCGTAGTTTTTCCATCCTCAAGAGATTAAAAGCTCATTCCAAAAGTAGAATGTCAAGACATCGATGGAATGAATTGGCAATAGTAACGAATCGTAAGTAATCCGGTGAACTCTCTAAATGACAATCGCTGGGCAAATGAAAAATCAAATGACTGTGTATTATAATGTTCCTCATTCTATACCATTATAGACTAATAGACTGCTCTTCTCTTATATATTCACTCATCAAAAGTGTTGCAAAAACGACCGCCATTTTGATAAGTGACGTAAAGTTTGTATAGCGATGGATTGTATTGGTCAGTAACTATTGATTTTATAAGAAACAGCCCATTTTTATCATTATAGCGATTTCAAAAAGAAAATAAGTTCAAGTGTAGATGGCGCTATAAAGTTAATTTTATTTATAAATAATTATTAATTATAATACCAATCTTTTAATTTTCAAAAGCTCATGTTGATAAAACACAAAATGATTTACATTTTTATATCGAAATAAATATATAGGGCATAGCCGAAACCATTATAAGCATAAACCTGTAGAGAAATATGTTCTCTACTTTAGCTTTATTATAACACAAAACAAAAATGATTCAAAATGAATGAATGAATTTATTTATAACACCTTAAATTATTATTAGTGGTCAAATAATAAGGTTAAGATATATGAATAGTGAGGGTTGTGAATGCTCGAATAATAAAGGTTAAGATGTATGAATAAGTAACCAATGATCGAGTTTATATATTCAAATAATAAAGGTTAAGTTTTTGCCTAGGTAACCGATGAGCGAGTTGCTTTATTCAAATTACCTAGAAGGTTAATTTCTTTCCTAGGTAAAGATATAATTCCAAGTAAGTATATTCAAATAAGAAAGGTTAGTGTAACCATAAACCTAACCATTCAATTCACTTATCAAAATGGAAGCCAAAATTTGGAACACTACTTAAAAGGGAGTGAGCAGTCTATTTAGTCTATGTCCTATACAAGGAATTGAAAACTTCATAATTTATCATATTTGTCTAAAGTTTCTGCTAGAACTTATCATGGTTTGATAACAGAATTTCCCGCCAAGGCCAGCCCAACCCAACATCTTTAATTGCCCACTTCACTAATGCTGTCCAAACTCCCGGGCCCAAAATAATAATTTTTAATTTCAAGGAATAATCTGTCATATTTACGAAAATTTGTTATTTAACTCTAACATTTTTATTAATGAAAAAGCGAGAAAAAAATGGTAAACTATATAAAAAAATCTCATTGTTATGGTGCCCGCGTAATTCACGACAGTTGCCTGTTCGGCCCCTTGGCCGGGTAGGCTCAGCAGCGGGTCCGACTCTTTGATTTTTATTTTTGATTACAAATAAAATGCGTAAAATTTATTTTGGCAGCTTTCCCCCACCTTTGAATCCTGGCTACACGCCTGCCTGTCAAGCATCGATACATACTAATTTTGAAATTTAAACATGCAATAGGGACAACTTTCTTACCTTCTTTCTGTAGTTAAATTAAAAAACTAATTTTAAGTATATGATGCGAATTTTAATGATCAAAAAACTGCTATTCGATTTTTAAATTAACATATTTATCTATTTTGCAAAAATAGTTTTATTCCTTATCATTAGTAGATTACGACATTGAAACGCAGTTTTTTGAAGCCAGGTCTCATTCCTTAAATAACTATATCCAACCAATTCAAGGAACGTAACCTAAATTTGAGTGAAATTTTAAAGTTTTAATTAAACAGTGAAGTTTCTATTATTGGGAGAAAATTGTGGCTTACTCAACTAGTGAAAAATTAAGACAAAATCATCATCTTCCTTAGAAATTAAGTGTAATAAAAATTACAGAAGCATAAGCCCACAGCCATTTTAGCGCTTATAAGCTTTTCCACAGCAATTATTGAAAATTCACAAGTAGGGGACGGACGGACATACAAGGCGACCAAACAGGCCCATAAATTGCATAGCAATTAATATTAAGAATGTACAAATGATAGATGCCTATTTGAGAATTTTTGATTTTAAATAAAGGAACAAAATTAAAAGTTAGTGAATTAGACTCCTATACACTAGTGTTGTAAAAACGACTGGGTTTCGTTTGGTCGATGTTTGGTTTTAGTGGGAACGGTTTTATGGTCTGTTTTTCTTAGTCGACCTATATGCTTGTCGATATTTGAAAAACCGAGCAGAGTCGACCGATAGTCTTAGTAAACCCAAAAAGGTCGACCAAACAAAACCCAGCCGTTTTTACAACACTATACACGATGTCAATGCTTAAATATATTAAATAATTAATCAGAACATTGTATCAGATGATTTTACAATCTTGTAATCTGTTGGTGGGGGTTGTGAATGCTTACGGTCATGGGTGTAGCCAGCATTTGCATTAGAGAGGGGCAGTCATGATTTAGGGATGGGCATAATAAACATTTTTTAAAATTTTAGCCATTTACAAAATTTCAATAAATTTTTGGATTTAGAGGGGGGCAGCCCCTCCTTGGCTACGCCCATACTTGCGGTAATTGCTTTGTTTATTTTTTTGAGAATTTATCTACCCATGAATATACTAGGCTATGGCTACTCTTAAATGAAATACGTTAAGGCATATGTAATTTTCCACCTCTTTTTTTGGGGTAAAAAAGTTTAATTTTTTTTTGTGGTTAGAATGTTTATTTTCACGAAACAAAGTTATAAAAATAAGCGAATTACAAAAATAAAGACATATTGGTTAAATACAAAGATCTATATTATTATCTTCTAAAATGGGCCATAAGTCAACAAAGGATTTAATGTTGTATCGTACAACAAGAATCCCTAGTTGTTGCCTGAGTAAAAAGGACGCAGAAATTTTAGATTTCGGTGAGCGTGTTCCGATTTCTTTGAAAAAAACCATTGCCTGTTTACCAAAGGAACCGGAACACGAGGCAACGACAGGGATAAAAATGTTATATGCCAAAAGAGCAGAGTACTTTATAGTTTTACGCCCTTCTGCTGTAGCAATAGAGTCGTAATTAAAATGGGAAGGGGAAAATAGGTCAATACAAGTAAAATCCCATTTGAGGGATAGGCCGTTTTGCAAGGGGACTAAAGAAGAGCCGTCAGGGCGCATCCTACCTTCAAGAGAGGGATCTGACGGCTCAAGGATTGAGGGTTGTACTTTTAATGTCCCAAAAAGCTGTTAGCTCGCGAACCCATAATATTAGTGAAGCCGTCGGGACTCGTGCCGTCCGTTGAGTTCATGGCTATGGGTTCCTATGAGTTGTGAATGCAAGACTGACTGTCCGATGATTTTTGTAATTTATACATATAAAGGGTGTGAAATATTGTGATCAGTTGTATTTTTTGAAAAAAAAATTTTATGTAAAGTTTCTGGCTTTCAGGAAATAATGAACCAAACAAAACTTTGATTTATTAGTTAGCTAACAAAACGTTGCATGCACAACGCATCCTGATTAGAGTTGTGTTGGAACGCGTCATTTTATACCAGCGCTTCAAATACAGACTAAGTATCATCACCATTATAAGGGTACATCGTGATGTGCATCCGTATTGTAAGGTCCCTTTTTTTACTAATTCTCTCCCCCATGGTCCTAAATCGTAAATAAAATTACTATGAGGCGAGCGCTCTTGTTTTTATAGAACCGCCACATGTGCCATATTTTCTTATTGCAATAACCATCACATTGATCAAGCAAATAAGGCATGAGGCGGAGGGGGCTGACACACCGTGTTGATGACAATAACAACTAGCTAACAACAACCCCTAAGCATGTACATTAGTGGCGTAAATAAGGGGGGGGGGGTGGGGGGAAACGGGAAATTCCCCCCCCCCTTGGCAAAGATTAAAAAAATTTTTTTATAGCTTCTCAACGCTGAGGAGGCTAAAAACTGACATTAGAAATACCAGTCTAAGAATAGATTAAATGGATTGGCTTTATTGACAATTCATCGGGAGTTAGCTCCTACTCCCGATGAAGTTCTTAAAATTTTTGAAATTTCCCCCCCCCCCCCCTTTGAGAAAATCCTGGCTACGCGCCTGATGTACATAATGGTCGTTCAGGACAAAAAAAGGAGACTAAGAATCTGGGTGTGGCTATTTTATTGAGACTACAATACCACCAGCAAACCGTAGGGCGCGCCTTATAGCACGACCGTCATAACACTAATCCTGATACACAAAAAATTAATAATTTATAAATACGCTTCATAATAATACCCTTTTTTAGCTTCGATACAATAAATTATAATTTTCGATCAATGATAATGTAGATTGTAGGTAAAAAAAGGAAATGACGGGTCCTTGTCGCGTTCGCGTATTTATCACGACTTTTATATTTCACGTATTTATATTATACTACTGTCAACGGATTTTTAACAAATAAACTTATAAAAAAATAAAATAAAAGTGTTATCATAGCATAAAGACATTTTTTCAAGTTTCGCCCATTATTTGATCTGCTTGATATAGAACCTATTTCGCAGTTCAGATTTTTTTAAATAATAATTTGAAACGCCACAAGCCCTCAATCCTGACACTGTCCAATAAATCCCCTTTTTCCTAGAATAAAACAACTCATAAAACTTATGCCGCGGATATAATTCGTCTTAGATTTAACACGTATATAATAAAATTTTTTAATACATATACTATACGGTGTGTCTAAAGATTTAATACTTTTTTACATTGACCTAATTTAGACAGGATAAACGGTGGTTATTCGACAATTAAAGTTTATTTTAGCAAGATTATTATAAATAAGACCTTTCTGATAAACTAAGACGTTTTAAAATATTCACGGAAATTTAATTTGTATTAGCAAATTGAGAAGATAGAAAGTGATATATAGAATAAATATACGTACCATTTTTTCAAATTTGAGATACAGAACTTTATTTTTTTTATTATTTTAATATTTTTCAATAAAAAAGTTTACCGATTACCACTATTTGGCTGAAGAGTATCATGATTTTTCATCGCCATTATGGTTTAACATCTTTACTCACATGATATTTTCAGATATAGAAAACAATAAAAATATTTCAAAGGATTGTATTATTCATGTACACTAATTTTTTTTCTAATATTAGGAAGAATGACAATATAAAACAATCAACGTTTTACAAATTATTATACATAACAAGATTAATTCTATTTATAAATCTAAAGCATTTTAAAAAGTATTTACAAGATTTGCGTGTAACATAAAAATCATTAATATCAAAACTTATCTCAATATATGTACGCATTATTCATTTACGACCTTATCATTAAAGGCTTTACATTACTTTCATGTCAATAGGTATTACATATTATATGTCATAATTACATTGCATATTAACCATTTTGGAATTCAACTAGTTCTCTTTAAGGAAGATTTTGACAATCATTGTGATGATTATCTTAAATTTCATAAATTTGTATTTGTGTAAAAATTATATTATAAACCTTAAAAAATTAATGCTTATATAACTTAGATCGACATAGCATAAAATTTAAATATTATAATGATCCAAGACGAGTAGAATTATAATTTATATTGTTTTTAGCTCCGCCCTCAACTTTTCATTTACAGCATCATGAGAACTTGGTATTATCATTAGTGTGCGGGAAGTAGATGCAGATGAACGACTCCGAAATATGCTGATAATTAAATACCTAACAGAGGCAATATTTTGAGTGAATTTGAGTTTGCCTTTGAAGTTATGATTCACAATCAATATAGGATTTATCCACTGGGTGCAAGAAAACCATAGGAGTAACCAATGAAAAACACGTTCTTGCTGATCTCTGTTTAAATGGCAATAATGAAAATGGATGAGGTATTGATACCCTAATATAGGGAAATAACATATGCCATAAATGACGATAAGGGTCATTATCAGTTTAATTGCTTTGCTTTTGTCCTCTATGGATGAACTGTTTTGAAGTAAGTTTTGTGAAACGCGTTGAGATTTTTTCAAGAACCAAATAACAATTCCATATAGGATTAACGATAATGTGTAAGGAATGATGATTCCTGTTTTGAAAAGATTCATTAAATTTATTTAAAAGACATTGTAAAAACACTTTGCAATAATTTTTCATCGAATTGAAATTTACAACCTACACCTAGGCTCTTGGCCAGCAAGTTTTTGATAATATAATCTGTTAAGATCGTTAGTTAAGATTCAAAGAGTTAACGTTCATACACAGAATTTGAGGAGTTCTCTTACTTTGATTTTTATAAAATTAGAAATTCTAACATTAACTTTTTAATTACCTCAATATAATGTAACTGCCTACAAAACAAATTAAGATGTGTACAATTAAACAATATGAAATTAAAAAGTTTTAAACAAATATTTTAGCACTAGGGTTCTTAAACTGTAGCCAAATATGATAATACAAATTCCATCAAATTTCAACTTACCAACGGTTGTAAGCCATATAAGATAAGCGCGCGTTTGTGCATCATTTAAAGAACAGAATGGGTGATTTGAAGGTGATTTCCAACTTCTCTTGACATATTTAATTAAAAGAAATGTGATGGGAAGCAGAGTTATCACAACAATCATTATCGCTATACCGCAAATCGTATCTTTTTTTTGAAATTTACACCTTTTAGTAATGACTATAGCCTTGAACCTATCTATGGCTAGGGCCAACATACTGAATGAACTCATGTACAAGAATATTTCTTCAAAGACACTAAGGACAACTACTTCTCGACATAAAATAAGCACGTCTTGACCCTTAATTTCCTTTCCATGAAAGAATGAGGTGTGAATTAAAAGAGGTATACATAAGCTGGCTCCCATCATATCTCCTATCGCTCTTAGAGTAAAAAAACATTTCACAGGAAAGATGAAAGATCTGATTGAACCATTCGATAGAGAACTATCATGTCCAGACGCGGTTGGGGTCGCAATATGATTTTTGTTATCGGAGGAAGGACTAATGCGTTTATTTATCCTGTACAACAAGTAACTGTTAGTGGAAAGTGTTATGATAAGTTGCAATATGTATAGGGGAATAAATATCCATTTGTCAACAAGTATATCATCTATACCGTAAGTGTATAAATTGCGAATAATAGTTGTACGACTATTATTGGAATGTGAATAATTTAGATTTTGAGCATCGCTAGTATTCAAAAAACCTTCTTCGTCATGTGAAAGAATTTTATAGATTGAAATCTTAATTGGCATTTTTATACTCTTTAAATAAAAGTTGTTATCAAAATTAAAAAAATAGTCATTCATAGTATCTTTTAGGGTTTGGTATTTAATATGTATCCTAAATAAAAATTAATTATTAATATTGTAACAGTTCCTACCGCTACACAACGGCGCATTATGCAATAGCATTTATTATAGAGGGTTTTGTTAATGAATTATTAATTTGACGCATGACGCAATAAACGATTTGTCAATGACTTCACAATAACAGTCTCACGTATTATAAAATAATCTGATATAAATGATTGTACCAATATCAATTGTAATCTAAATGGATTTTTATATAGCAGCTTTAATTCATTTTCTGATCAATTATTAATAACATTTCCTCATTTTAGCCTCCTTAGCTCCAGTTGATTCACATTTAGGTACATAACAAAATTTTATAATCGATACATGTTTAATTAATATGATATGATATTTTTAAGCGAATAGTTAGAAAAATAAAAGGTCTGGTTGCATACTAGCGCACCCGACTTTTTTGAAAGCTACTTTAGGGTAGGGAGTTTCATATATATTAGAAGTCTTACTCTATATTAATCTTTCTGTCATTAAGTAAGTAAAATTAATAAACCATTCTCAGCCATTTAGGAACATTTATGCACCATCTCTTCTCCAATAAATTCATATTGCAATTATGATAAATATTCTTTCGCACACAATCTTAACACAACATTATTTAAAAGTTCGACAATTATAAAGTTGTTCTCAAAGATAAACATTTAGAAAGAATGAGAATTTTCAGAAATTTGAACAGTATTTCTTGAATGACAATATCTAGATTCCCAGAAGTTTGCTAAAAACAATAATAATGATAAAGAATCAGCTTGTCCACATTATAGCTAACCCAAAAATTAAGTTATTTGTCTTATACTATAACATATTGATTGATGGTTAAATTTTTTTATAATTTCTCCTAAAATAAACATACGCGTTTTATTAATAACACAGATCCACAAAAAATTTCTCGCAATCGGACCAATATTTCTTGCAAACAATTTTATGCTAAACAAACCAGATTGATAAATGAGTTTATCGGTTCAAAAACGTCTTTTTAGGTTATATTTCGACGCCCTTGTTAATTTATATATAAATTATATAATCCTATATACCATCGATTAATCTACAAGGCTATAATGTGGAAAGTAGGAGAGAGGGAGGGAAAGACGAAAAGAAAGTAAATGTAGAGAGCAAGTAAAATATTATTCAACGTGACATTGTAATGCGTACACTAATGTCCTCGTTTTCCAGACAAAGTGGGAAGAATCATAAGGGGAAGGGGTTCGCGTTAACAAGGATAAAAAGGAGTGAAATAACCCTGTGTAGATTAATCATTGGTCTATAGAATTTTTATTATACTATTAAAAATTAAAAAGCTAACGTTGAAATATAGCCTCAAAAAGCGTTAAAAAAGCCATTTTTCACATTTTACCTTATTTACCTCAAAATCTAAACCACCTGAAGAAAAAAAAACATTATTGTTCAGCATAAAATTCTCTATCAGAATACACAGAGAGTATTAAAAAGTCATTTAGAGCTATGTCATTTATATAAAATTATAACCGCGATATAAATATTAAAAACAAAGTATATATTTAAACTAAAACATTTAGATGAAAAGCAATTCAGCAGAATTTTATCTCATTTTTTAACCCTACTAACATAGCATCTATATATTATATGGTGTTTATAACCCAACAATGGAAGGGGTAACAATGATTTATATTTTTTGCCACTAGCTACTCGTAGGGAATGCTAGCAAACTTTGACACGAGCGGATTCAGAGTATGATTTTTTGGAATAGGCGTTAAAAAAATGACATTCACGACTAAAAAACTATAAAAGCGCGTTAAAACGGATGGTGATTGGTGTATGGAATTCATGTTGAATTTAATGATTTCCATTGTGATCTTTTGCTTAATAAAAAAGTATTCTTTCAAATTTAATGAGATGCTAGATATCGCTTTTCCAGAGTGTTTAAAGAGAGCGCTTTAGTGCCTAAATTTACAATTGTGGTTGCCACTACGGGAATGATCATGTCCGCGAGGGAAGAATATATGGTAGTCAATTATTTAAGTGCGGCAAATTTTTTAAAAGCAACCGTGTCCTACTTTTTCGTAACCTTTGACACTATAAAGTTTTATACTATTGTAAAAAATATCAAATATTAAAAGCTTTTCTCTATTTAAGGAGTGTTTTATAAATTTCAATAATATTTGAAGTATTAGATAAATCATTAAATAGCACTTGTAAAAAATTTTATGCCTTCTTTTAATTAAACAAAAAATTATAACAAAAAACATGGCTCGGCCTGAGGTTTAATTTGAACTTTATTAGAATAGGTAATATTGGAATTAAACCATAAACTGGATAGCAAACAATAAAAAATTTTAAATTTTATTATTTAATATAATATTAGTATATTAAATACTAGATTACTATGCGCCCGATCTTAAAAGGTACCCACTTTGCTTCTGACAAACCTCAAATATCTTATGTAATATGTATGTAGTATAGAAGCATTTTTTTATTTTGCATAACATTAATAAGTATTAGTGCATTTTTACCACATACTATTAAAATTTGCATGTAAAGAGTTAGAATAATGTTGTTAATATATGGTTACACTAAAAAACCAAGGTTACGGTTAGCTTATGGATCCTATAATAGATTGAGCCACTTATCTTAAATGTTGACGCTTAGCAGAGCATATAGAGTATTTACCCGATTTAAAGTCTATAACCAGCTCGACCCTTAGATCGCAATAGAATATTTAAAACTGTAATTGAAGAAATTATAAGCTAGTAATCGGTTGCTTCACACACTAATCCTCCATCCTTTATATCGCTAGATATTAGTAAACACCATTAGCTATGTACCAGCTATAATAAAATATAAGCTTTGCACTTCAATTTACTAAATAAAAAAATTTCCTATAGCTGTTTATCACACTAAATGAGTAAATCTTGGCTATCCAGGCCTTACACGTGTTAACGATGTGTTATATTAATCTTTGATTTAAACAGTGATCTCTAGCTTTAAAGACATATCCTATAGCACTTTGCCCCCACTCTGCTGGTCTAAGATTATAAGTTCGTATTTTAGGCTATAAAATGGTAATATTTGTTACTCTCATTGACAAAATGCAGTGTTGGGATGTGGCCCTACCATATACACTTGTTGAATCCCAAAATTTATATATAAGATCCATAAATGATTTTTAAATGCATAAGCGTTGAAAGCACACTTGGTAAGCAATTTCCAATTTATAAGCCAATATTGAAATGGGTATAGCGCGTCAGAATTTTAAATAGTTATCTCTTGTATGAAACTATATTCTATTAGAATCAACTTAAATCAAGATTTTTTGATATTAGTAAGGAATATTATCATTATAAGTGATCCCGTTAAGTCTCACCTAAATTTGCGCTTATCTACTGATTCGTAATAACCAATTGAAATATTTCTTGCATGAACTTCTAAAGCAAAGTTAAATGATTTATAATATATCAAATAAACAAACATCTAATTATATAATCATCAATGTGATATCCCTTTATTAGCACAAACTTGGGGTATTTTTATGCGAATTTATTAACTATTGCATCACCGCTAAATTAAAAACTTATTAGCAAAATCATCTATATCAGGTTGCAAAATGCGGCGTTATGCATATGAAGTTGTTACAATATCATTCATTATTTAAAAACACCAAATATAAAGAAACACTAAAAGATATTTGTTTACTTCAATTCAAGCCATTAAAAAAATCAATCTACAACATACTCTCACACGGCGACGTAGGCTTTTTAAATATAAATCACGGGTCAAAAAGTTTCACACCAATTATTCACAATCTATACACTTACAGATGGTATAGATGTTGACTAATGCGTACTCATTTCTCTATACCTATTACAACTTATCTTAACTCTCTCCACAAATAGTTACTTGTTGTATTTGATAAATAAACGCAATAGTCCTTCCTACGATAACAAATATCGTAATGTTAACCCAAACGGGCCCGAAAATATTAATTTCTCATCGGGCAAATTAATCTAAAGTTTCAACTTTGCTGTCAAATATTTTTTCAATTTAAGAGCGATAGGAGATATGATGGGGGCCAGCATTTGTATCCCTCTATTAATTCATACCTCATTCTTTCATGGAAGATAAATTAAGGGTAGGGACTTGCCTATCCAATGTCGAGAAGAAGCCGTTCTACGTGTGTTAGATGATATGTTCTTGTTCATAAATTCATTCAGTATGTTAGCCCGAGCCAATGGGGCTATTGTCATGGTTAAAAGGTTTAAATATCAAAAAAAGGATACATGGTATCACAATAATGATTGGCGTGATACTACTTCCCATCACATTTCTTTCAACTAAATATATCAATAAAAGTGGGAATTCATCTTTAAATCACCCATTTAGCTCTTTGAACGATATACAAACGCGCGCGTACCTCATATGGCTAACAACTATAGGTAGTTTTAATTAAATAACCTATAACAATCAACGATTTACAAAGAATCGTGCATAAATACAAGGTTATCTAATTGTTTAAAACTTAAAAACATAGTAACAAAATGAAGTGATTACAAAGGAATCAACGTTATTTACAAAATGATGGGCAACATATAAAATTTTATTTCTCTCATTAAACTTACTAAGCCTAAGTCATCAGCCAACGAGCTAATTTGAACAAATTCTATTAAATTTCTAAATAAGCTATCGTTTGGATTTAACTAGCAAGCTTATTTAATCACCAATACTTAGTTTCCCAATTAGTTCAATAAATTGTAAATGTCTTATATAGGCAAATTAAGAAGTATCAGTACATTATGAAATTAGAAATCAAACGCAAGATTGTGCGAGTCTTATATTACATCCAGGGTTTCTTTCAGGGGGGAGCCCGGCCCCGGACAATTTCAAATACTCCCCCCTCCCCCGCAGAGTTTTGATTGAAGGAAGCATGAAGAAGTCATAAATTATATTAATAGGCTAAAATTGAAATTCAATAAATTATTTTAATTTGCCAATAAAAAAATATGAAATTGGCGAAAATAATTTTTTTTTACAAATCAAGTGGAAATCATTCATAGACATCATTTTTTAACATCTGTGAACCCTAGTTTACAATCTTGAAAGTTACAAATTATCTTTAATTAAAAAATAGTAATAGGTAAATAAACACAAAAAAATGCTTTTAGATTTATTAAATCACTATCTTACTTATAAACTTAAAAAGAATTATTATTACTATTCTATTGTTTGTTTTTTATTGATATAATCAGTGTTTCGATCTCGTCTCGTCTCGGTCTCGAAAACAAAATCTCGTCTCGTCTCGGGAGCGTTTAAGAAAATCTCGATCTCGTCTCGTCTCGACTTTTAAAAAAAAATATATTCGGAATAAAAATTTCTCCTGTTTTATTAAAAATATAAATGTTCAAAAATCCAAATGGCAAATTTTATATTTTTCGAAAAACTTTAATACACAAACTTTTTAAAGATTTAGCGGGACACGACATCTCATTGACAATATAAAGATATGAATTAACTCATAAAGATAACATTTTCTATAAAAAATGCAGACTAAAAAAACTATAAATAAATTTGAAATATAAAAAATTAAATTTTATTGTTCTAGCAAATTATAATATTTGTATTAAATTCACTGTGTCTGTCAACTATAAATGGACTTCGAAAATTATAAGTTCGCTTAGAGTTGATTTAGTTGCATAATTGAGCAAAATGAGACCCTTTATTAACCTTTGCTAATGCTTCAAAGTAGACCTTAACATATTTAAGGCAAATGTTTAAGTCCATTAATATAACCATCATTAATTATAGCCCATAGTGTTTATTGCATGTTTACTATAGCGCTATAAACCACAAAGTGCGAGTGACATTTAATGATGTTATTATTATTTACAGAATTGATAACTAGTTGCACAAATTAAAACGTTGTAAAAACAACAATAAAAGCAGCATTATTATAGAATTAAGAACATAAGGTTTAAACTTTAAATTAATGAGTACGTATTTAAATGTATGACAAAAATTAACCATACTAAGGTAAATGATTGCCAAATTTTAATTTTTTTGCAAAAATATATAATATTAACTACACTTGGGATTTTTTTTAATATCAAATATATTCCATACATATTGATTTACACTTAATACCTTACATGTAAATTAAAATACACAATAATTTACAAAAATCTAACGATCAATAAAAAGTCGAGATCTCGCCGAGAAAATCTCTTATCGTCTCGTCTCGAGCTCAAAATTCTCGTCTCGTCTCGTCTCGGTTTTTCGAGACGAGAGGAGACCGAGATTTTTCTCGGTTTTTACGCATCACTAGATATAATATGCTTATTTTGAATTGCAGATGTCTGGTAAATATAAAAGTACTCTTTTACACTACTTTAGTAAAAAGGAAAAACCTAATAAAAAAGATGGTAAATATGATTTAATTTGGAATAATTTTAATTATGTATGCGTATTTGTGTTTATATAAAATAAGACATGAATATGTTTGTTTTAATAGGTAAAGATGGGACTGAATTAAAAAAAAACTCTTTTTTTATCCCTTATTATGGGAAATTATGGTAATTATTTTTAAGCATTAGATATTTTAAATATATATAAGTTGCAGGTATTATTCTGCTTCCAGCAGTGAAGTTCACATGAACTCTGAAAGAGGCAAGAAAGATTTTGGTTTTAATATAGAAGTATTATATATATTTTCATGTTTTAGGTCAAGATGAAAATTGTAACTCTGCTGGAGTGGGGAAAACTGTCTCTTCTTTTTCTTATAATAAAAATGCTGGTAATTAAAATTATGCAAGTTGTTTTTATTTTATTAATATATATTGATAAAGATGAGTGTATTGGCATCTCTACTAATTGTTCAGTCTCTGAAAGTGAAAAACATGGGCAAAATTTAAAACTTAAACCATCATATAAATTTATGATTTCATGGACATCCAAACACAAATGGCTAATTTCTGATGAAGCCTTAGGTGGGGCTTTATGCTCTGTCTGTTCTCTTTACAACATACTTTCTTAAAAGAACACTTGCCCGTTAAAATATTACATGTATTTATTTAATAATTATGCGTGTAGGTATCTATTTATATATCACCAATAAAAATCAGTAAATATTATACTAAATGGTTTAGCAATTAAAAATTTTTTACCCCCCCCCCCCGGAAGTTAAAAATACTTCCCCCCCCCCCCGAAGCCTTTTTTCTGAAAGAAACCCTGATTACATTCTTATGTATGTGTTTCGTTAGTTTTTAATATAATTTCGTTCATTACATTACACGAGTGTTTCTAAATTGTAGTAAAGCAGTGTAGTATGATTTCAACTTACCTATAGTTGGTAGCCAAATAAAGCGCGCGTTTGAACATCATTTAAAGCGCATAAAGGGTGAAACGAAGATGATTTCCAATTTTCCTTGAAAAATTTAATTAATAGAAATGTGATGGGAAGTAGTGTTATTACGCCAATCATTATCGTTATTGCATAAATTGTATCTTTTTTCTGATATTTAAACCTTTTAGCCATGACGATAGCCTTAAATCTATCTATGGCTAAGTCTTGACCCATAATTTCTTTTCCATAAAAGAATGAGGTGTTAATTAAAAGAGGTATACACAAACTAGCTCCTATCATATCTCCTATCGCTCTTAAGGTGAAAAAACATTTTATGGGAAAGATGAAACTTTGCATTGGTTTTAGAGATGAAGAACTACTTTGTCCAGACCCGGTTGGGGTAGCAATATGACCTTTGTTATCGGAGGAAGGACTATTGCGTTTATTTATCAGGTACAACAAGTAACTATTAGTGGAAATTGTTAAGATAAGTTGCAATAAGTATAGGGGAATAAATATACTTTTGTCAACAATCATCTATTCCTCTGTATAGATTGCTAATAATAGTTGTGAAACTTTCATTAGGGTGAAAATAATTCATATTTTGAGCGTCGCTAATATTTAAAAAGCCTTCTTCTTCATGAGAGAGAGTGTTTTAGATTGAAATCTTTATTAGCATCTTAATAAACTTTAAATATATTTTGTTTTGTAAAAATTGGAAAGTTGTAGTAGTGCATCTTTTAGTAATATATATAGGTCTGCTTTTAATTCGGTGTTTTTAAGTAATTAATGACATTAAGTGATTCCTTGGTTACACAACGCCGCATTTTGCATTTGCAACTTAATATAGATAACTGTTGTAGTCGCTGACTACATTATGAGTAGAAAGCACAGCTGCGCTTGCAAGAGAGTACGGGAAATGTATGCTCTTTGTGGAGAATGTTGTATCATGGCACACTCACACAAAACCCCCCCCCCCCCTCATCTTAGTTTGCATATTTATTAAAGTCTGTATACGCGTAGTTCCTCTCCCCCTCCCCATTGCTCTTACGCATTTTAACTCCGATCTATATATAGACGCGTAGATATACATCACGTGTAGATGTAGATATCCATACGCGCGTTTTCATTGGTCAATTATTATCTTTTGTTCACAACATAACATATGATGTGGTTTTTTTCTCGTTTTTAAGATTATCCATAATTATTATATATTCGCGCGATTCTAGGAGAATGGGAGAATAAATTCTTTTTATCACATAATAATAAATAAAAGTTAAGGTAAGAAAATATATACAAGAGTTAATAAACATAAATCATAATAAACTTTTATCATAATTAATCCAAATTGATATAATCATGTTTTTAGGTTATTACAGTGGTGTCAGAATAAAAATGGATACATTTTAATTTATTAAGCTTTAAACATGAAAAGATAATGTTTATTGTGTTTATTTATTTTATTTTTGGTTGGTGTAATGTTAATCCAGAAATATTAGGATTAAAATATAAAGAATGCAACGATTTAGATTGCTATTTTAACATTCATTTTTGGGTATTAAGACGGGTGTGGCAATATTTTTAATTTTTAAATACGATGAGTATGCAGTATTTTGAAACTTTATAATTAGTACTTAAGTCCCAATAGAATCGCGCGAAGGTAATCATTTTTCATAATGCATGTTTTTCCTTCAAATTTTTCGCTTTTTGCTTTTTTTTCGCATGATATTTTTTTGATGCATTATCCGTCATGATCCTTGATTGATCAGCTGGTATCTGACAGTGCGAAATAGAGCGCCGAGAGTATGTGATTCCGGTGCTGTATGTAGAACGCTATTGCGGTTCTGTAAAATTCTGTCGATACCTGCGGAACGATCGGAATGGCGCGGTGGTACGTAACATGACGTGTAGGACGAGGTTTCGGATATTAATGTATTTTTGCATGAGCGCACGTGTGTATCCCAGAAGCGAATTAATTAGTTTTTCGACGTAAATCGTCGGTACCCTTCTTGGGTGGCGCCTACGGGTGCGACGTCTACGGACGTGTTTAATTAATTCGGAGGCTTATTGCCTGTTATGACCTGTTTTTTTGGCTTTATGCCCTATCACCTTTATATTAGGTTTGATGAGGTCGAGTTTTCTGGGTGGGCAAATTGCCCGTGCGCATGATTGATTAATTTGTTGGAGTTAATTACCTCGCATGTACGAAGGGAAGTTAATACCATCGTTGTCAGGTCCAAGGTTACCGTTATGGAGTTCATAGCTCCCAGGTGATTATGGTAGGCGGAGTTGCATTTATGCGAGATACGCCTGATGACAGTTTTTTTACACTTAGTGATGTCGCTGGTGCCTATGTCGGCGCCGATAGCTGATATGTGGTATAGCGACGTCACCTATAATTTACCGGAGATATCGTACGCTTTGGTCGAGAGGCTAGCGGCTCTTATAGAGGAGCGGCCTGGACGACTTAGAGTGACGAAGATGTTTCTGTCTTGCTCGTATGGGGGAAAATCAAAGAAACAATTGGGGTGAAGTATCCTATACCGAACCCAACGACGCTCAGATGCTCTGGCCAAAACGCTCTCCCCCTAGCAAGCTTGAAGGGTATGGTGCGTTTGCGTTTCAATTTTTACGGTCAACGGTTTGCGTTTCAATTTTTACGGTCAACGACGAAATTAACGATCAGACCAATCAAGACCGAACAGGAAAACGATCCTGGTAATGTTCAATACAAATCGAGGTCAACAACTCAAATTCGACGACAGGGCTTAGAAGTTAACGATCAGGTCGGTGGAGGTTATCGTGAAGGGTATGGTGTTGTAGTCGCTGACTACATTATGAGTAGAAAGCACAGCTGCGCTTGCAAGAGAGTACGGGAAATGTATGCTCTTTGTGGAGAATGTTGTATCATGGCACACTCACACAAAACCCCCCCCCCTCATCTTAGTTTGCATATTTATTAAAGTCTGTATACGCGTAGTTCCTCTCCCCCTCCCCATTGCTCTTACGCATTTTAACTCGGATCTATATACAGACGCGTAGATATACATGTAAATATCCATACGCGCGTTATTATTGGGGAATTATTGTCTTTGTTCGTATAGAACAGATGTAGTTTTTTCCTTTTCATTTTAGATATAAATAATTTCGCTTCGCTAATTCGCGCGGTTACTTGGGATTAATTATTATTGAAATAAATTCATAAAACATAAATTAAAGTTAAGGTAAGTAAAATATCCAATAACATGATAACTTAAATCTTAATCATGATAATTGTTAAAACTTAATTCTTTTACCTTTTCTAACATTAATAATTAATTTAAAGAGATACCTTTCATATTCTTTTTATCACTTTCTTACAATAACTTAGTTAATTTAGCAATTGACACAATAAGTGATTTGTTAATGACTTCACACTAAACACCTTAACGTTATTTAAATTAATTTTATATGGAAATTTATGCCAAAGTTAGGTAATTTATATATATTATTATTTAATTAAAGTCTCTAATTAAATCAGAAATTGCAATTATTCATCTAACTCTGAAAGTTTCTTATATGAATTTGTGATATAAAATCAATAGTTGAGCCCAAATTTAGGCGTGCTTATACCGGATTACTGTGTAAAAGACAAACTTCATCCTTATTAAATAATTAATTTTATTTTAGTTGGCGCAAATAAAATGTTGTCTAATACAGAATAATGTTTATAAGTTCTGATGAATTTGTGAAAGCAAGAAGACTCTTTAAATTTAAAAGCCATTATAATTAACATAATTAAAACATTTAAAATCTGGTAAGTTGAGGTCTTAGGTTAATATACTGCTCATCGCTTGTATTTTCACGCATCAAAAGTGTTGCAAAAAACGACTGCCATTTTAAAAATCTACGTAGAGTTTGTATAGCGATGGATTATATTGGTCAATCATTGATCTTATACCATGAAACAACCTATTTAAATCATTATAGCGATTTTAAACATTCATCAAACATGAATTAGCCAAAATTCATGTTAGAAAATAAGTACAAGTGTAAATGGGGCTATAAAAGTTAATTTTATTTATAAATAATGATTAATTTTTATACCAATATTTTGATTTTTAAAAGTTCATGTTGATAAACCTTTAAATAATTAAGTGCGTGTTGTTGTTTTGGTAATAGTAGTAGTAGAGTAGATAAACAACAACACAAACAACACATACTTATCCTAGTGTTGAAGAGAAGGGAGGGCGCCCTAAAGTCTGGTGTAATTTGTCAATGTAAAAGATAGGGATAGTTAATTTTGTATACAATTCAAAAAGTAAAAGTTCTAGGATAAAAAAAAATGTGAATACATTCCTCTCCCATATATCTACAAATTAAATCTATTAAATAAAATTTTTACCAACTAATTTGCAAGTTATTGACGTTTGAAAAACGCTAAAATCGCGTTTTTGGCAACTTTGACAGCGAATATCTAAAAAACTTGACGTATAGGGAAAAAACTAATAACATATTTGTGTTCACAGTGAAAAACTCTACCAGAATCTGCAAACAGTTTGCCGGTTGATTTTTCTTGTTGAACCGTGTTATCTAAGTATTAAATTAGCCTACTCCAATGTAAAGGTTACAGAATTGTAAACCACGTCTATATATATCCAACACCTTCAATTTGAAATGACCGTTGAGATATTAATGATGAGTAGTTAACGATAAACATATAATTCTATTATCATTGCTAATTTAATAAAACATTAAAAATTATTCATCTATATAAAACATCATAAAAACAAACCTGTTTTATAATGCAAAAAACTATATGTTTTGTATGGGCTTAGCGAGTCTCATTTAAATCTTTGTATGGCCCTTCTCCGCTAGATCAAAAACTTGTGCCATAATAAAAATACTTTATTTACAATAAATGCATAACAACGAAACTATGGGACTAAAAAGATATATTAAGGCTATACAAATTACATGGCTTATGGTAAGTTTGTTTAAATCAATTATAGCTCAAATGAAAAACAGGTAGACAAAAAATATGTTACTTTTTGTAAGATGATACCATTGGTAAATCCTTATAGCAACTGTCCTAAATACTGCCCCAATCCAAATTAATATACAATACATATTTAATTCAAGCGGTTGTTTGGTGCTTTTAAAAATAAGATAAATTTTATTTGACCGTCTTTTTCTATTGATTGTTAATGAATAACAAAGCGGAAATTTAATTTATAAAAAGTCACTTAGCTCAAATAAAAGATTTACTTATTTTAAATTAATGAAAATTAATGATTATTTCAGCTAAGATATATTGAATTGCTTAGGGGGGGCCAAAGAACCAGAATTTTCTTTTAAAAGAAAAGGGGGGTGGTAACCGCCTTTGTTGTGAGTATTTTTAACATCTGGTGGGAGAGCAATGCGCATCGTTAGTGAAGGACGCTCTAGCTTTCTGTTGTAGAGTTTTGTTTAAAACTGTAATATTCTTGAGTTGGTTTTTACAACCACTTTCCGACCTAAAATAATATATACCAGGTTGGTGGTATTACATCAATTAGTTGACTTTTAAAATTTTGCCTATAACAGGTTGGCACTACATCAATTAGTTAACTTCCGAATGTGATTTACCCCTATTAAATTTGTTACGGTGCTGTGGGCTGTTCAAATTATCTGGACAGCCACTTAGGTTAATTAAGGGACCCACCTATAAACATTCCTTCAAATCATGGGTAGATATTATATAAATTAAGAAAAATAATGATATTACCTAAAATAAGAAATCATTAGAAAATAAAATAAAAAATATCTGAGGCTATTAAAATAAACTCGGGCCTTCGGCCCTCGTGGGAAGGGGGAGGGGAGAAGGGAAGGGGGGAAGGGAAGGGGGGACGACTCATCTATACTTCGTATAAATGTATCATATTTGCTATGCAATTTATGGGCGAGAAAGGTGGGAAGGGGCGAGAATGCCTATAGGGGGGTATTAAATGCCTAATGATTAATTAATTATTTATACAAATTTTCCATTTATTAGCAAAATGTAATATAGGCAAAATGTAATATAGGCAAGGGTTAGGGTTAGATTTAGTGTTTGCATCTAGTTGCGTATTACATTAGTTTTTATGGCCTTTAGTGATTATGGGTCTAACAAACATTATATTATAAAACATCACAATGTTAAGAATTTGCAGAATTGTTGGGAGAAATTTTTTGTTGAATTTGAACAATTTTTAATTAAAAAAATCAAAAATTGGCGAATGGTCATTTTTTCTCCATTGGTCAGTACCAACAGATACTCTATAAGTCAATGATAGCCAAAAAAACGGAAAAAAAAATTTGATGCTCACTTTGGCCAATGGTCATTTTTTTCCATTGGTCAGCAGCCAGCACACGGTAAAAATGGATATAAATTCATAAGAGTAAAAAAACGAAAAAAAAATTTTCGAATCACATTTTGGCCAATGGTCATTTTTTTCTATTGGTCAGCAGCCAGGACACGGTAAAAGTAGATATAAATTCATAATAGTCAAAAAAAAACGAAAAAAAAATTTTCGAATCACATTTTGGCCAATGGTCATTTTATTCCATTGGTCAGCAGCCAGCGGACGACCAAAAAGTCATAATAGCAATGGTAGGAACAGGAACAATCATAATAGTCAAAAAAAACGAAAAAAATAATTTCGATTCACATTTTGGCCAATGGTCATTTTTTCCATCGGTCAGGAGCCAGCGGACGGCCAAAAAGTCATAATAGCAATGGTAGTAACAGGAACAATCATAATAGTCAAAAAAAAAACGAAAAAATAAACTCGGATTCACATTTTGGCCAATGGTCATTTTTTTCATTGGTCAGCAGCCAGCGGACGGCCAAAAAGTCTTATTATCAATGATAGTAACAAGGACTATCATAAGAGTCAAAAAAAACTCCGGGATTCTAACCCAAAAACTAGTTAAATTGCATAGCAATTAAAAGTAAACTTTTATTTATGTTTATTATATAATAAAATGAAACAATAATAGAACAAAGTCATATTATAAATGGTAGTAACAGGAAAAATATATTAATTTAATTTAAAAAATAAAAAATTTTTTTGCCCTCTCCGGGAATCGAACCAGCAATTCAGAACGTTCGCCGGGGTTCGAACCCACATTAATAGAGGCATAGACTTTTGTAAGGGCACAGGGACCCATATCAGTAGAGGCATAGGCCCTTGTAGTGGAGGGCATAGGGTAATTATAGCAATTAATATCAATGTTACCCAATTCAAAAACGAATAGATATACTTATGCATTAATTTAACGTAGCAATTAAAACCCGACCCCGCCCGAAAGCGAGGGAGATAGAGATGAGGGGTGGGGCACCTCTTATGCATTAATTTTAAAAATAACACAGCGGGGGAGATAGAGATGAGGAGTGGGGCACCTCTTTCTCATGCATTAATTTAAAAAATCGATAACCTAATATACCCAATGCAAATAAATAGGGACGGACGGACGGACGGACAACGGACGGACGGACAACAAAAAACGAGCCCATAAATTGCATAGCAATTAATTATGGTAAAAAGTTAATTTAGTTTACAGTCTGACTTCAAGAAATTACATACAATAGGTGATTCTTTTGTATTTAAGTTGTCACTATTGGTCGAAGAATGACAACTCAATTTTTGCCTTGGTAAATATTAATTTGCACTAATTGATCGATTTATTCTGTGTGCGAATCTAATTAAATAACACGAAAATTTAATTCAATGATGCAGCGTTATGGTCACAAACAAAATTATTTTTTAATGAGACTTTTTACACTTGTCACACTATGAAATATTAAGTTTTTATATAACATAGTATATAAATATTTGTTAAATGTTCTATAGTACGATTTAAATTTAATGTGTTATTGTATTTTTACGTTTAATAAATCATTCGGCTTTTTAATGATTTAGCCAAACCAAAATAATTTAATGCTAATTACTACCTTTAGTTCATTTACCTTGTTTAGTTAGTTTTTTTTGTAAGATTCATGATCAGATATATTGATATTCTGAAATGGTGAAGGTAATAATTATTATGGGAATGCAGGCTAAACAGTAAAGGAAAGAGCTGGACTCGGCTAAATAAACCAAAATCGCCTTTTCTACGTTTATGTCAAAATATAAGGCAGACGATATTTAATGATACCGGAGCACAAATTAGTGGAAGTCCTTCAACAAAACGAAAGTAATTGTAAATTAATTTTGTGTAAAAGCAACAAATATGAATGAAATCAATGTATACGGTCAAATTTGTTTACTTTTGGATATAGAAATGAAAAGGGGATTTAAGTGGTCTTTTATAGCAGATGTTGTTCATTCACCAATTTTAGGATCAGGTTTTAAAGATTATTTCTTCGGATTATTGACGTAAAAATAAACGCATAATTAATCTGAAAAATTATTCGCCAAAATTATCTAATATAGTTAATCAATCTAATCAATTCCAATTGTCCAGTATAATAATTATTCTTTTTCAATATTGAAACAATCATTTGATATTGCCAAGGCATTTAATTTAATAAAGCAAAACATAACAACAAGCACCATATAATAACAAAAGGACCAGCGATACATTGTTCTCCTCGACGTTTACTTCCCCAAAAATATTAAACAGCAAAAAAGGAATTTGGTGAAATGAGATCAGGCATAATACGACCTTCACATAGCAAATGGCATCTCCATAACCAATAGTCCCAAAAGATACCCCAGGAACATGGCGTCCATGCTATGATTTTAGAAAGCTTAATTATGCAGCAAGCTACAGGATTTTGCTTTAAATCTAACAGGCAAAACAAGTTTTTTAAAATTGAATTTAATACAAGCTTACCATCCAATTCTGATGGCACCGGAGGGCATCGCGCCGCGCAATTACAAAGCCTTTTGGACTTTTTAAATTTATGGCTTTCGGACTGCGGAATGCAACACAAACATTTTAGCGCCTCATAGATGAAATTTTCAATGGCACGGACTATGTGTATGCTTACATCGATAATATACATATCGCCGGTTCCACGTAACATGAACAGAGTTGCATCTTTCAACGGTTTCAAATATAGGGTATAAGTAGAAATCTGTCACAATGTTCTTTAGGAGTCAAAACATTGATTTTCCCGGTCATCAAGTTGATCAAAGTGGCATACATCAAACAAAATTGATGCAATTATGGATTTCCCGATTCCTAAACTATGAACAATTTGAATCATTTTTTAGGTATGATGAATACTAGATGGTGCTTCAATCTCTAAACCACTCACGGATTTGTCAAACAATGATGGCAAAGATATGATTGTGCTTCAATCTCTAAACCACTCACTTTGTCAAACAATGATGGCAAGGATATTAAAAATCGGAGACCGAAATGAATTCATTTAATCGTCTAAAATTTTTTAAAACAAAGCGACTAATTTATCGTTTTTGAAACCAAACAATTGGTTAACATTAACTAACCACAAATGCTTCGAAAATAGCAGTCGGGGAATCTGCATCAGGTAAGTAATAACAAACAAAAATCATTAGCTTTGCTTCGCCAGAAATTACCATCAGCTTAACCCTCGAGAGCATTCCTAAAAATCCCGAACGCGAGAGCATTCGTGGGGTATATTCGACCCCACTTTTTTACTTCTTATAACTTTTAAAGTATTAATTGCTATGCAATTTATGGGCTCGATTTTTGGTGTCCTTTGTCCGATGTCTGTCCGTTACCCTCCCTATCTATTTGCATTTGGTATATTAGGTTATCGCTTTTTTAAATTAATGCATGAGAAAGAGTGCCCCACCCCTCATCTCTATCTCCCTCGCTGTGTTATTTTTAATTGCTATGCATAAGAGGTGCCCCACCCCTCATCTCTATCTCCCTCGCTGTGTTATATATAAGATTTGTTAAATTATCTATTATATAAACATAAATAAAAGTTGTTTACTTTTAATTGCTATGCAATTTAACTAGTTATATAATAAGCATAAATAAAAACTGTTTACTTTTAATTGCTATGCAATTTAACTAGTTTTTGTTATATAATAAACATAGATAAAAGTTGTTTACTTTTAATGCTATGCAATTTAAAAGTTGTTTACTTTTTAATTGCTATGCAATTTAACTAGTTTTGGGGTTGTTGTTTACTTTTTAATTGCTATGCAATTTAACTAGTTTTGGGGTTAGAATCCCGGAGTTTTTTTTGACTCTTATGATTGTTCTTGTTACTATCATTGATAATAAGAATTTTTGGCCGTCCGCTGGCTGCTGACCAATGAAAAAAATGACCATTGGTCAAAATGTGAATCGAAATTATTTTTTTCGTTTTTTTTTGACTATTATGATTGTTCCTGTTTCTACCATTGCTATTATGACTTTTTGGCCGTCCGCTGGCTGCTGACCAATGTTATATAATAAACATAAATAAAAGATGTTTACTTCTAATTGCTATGCAATTTAACTAGTTTTTGGGTTAGAATCCCGGAGTTTTTTTGACTCTTATGATTGTTCTTGTTACTATCATTGATAATAAGACTTTTTGGCCGTCCGTTAGCTGCTGACCAATGAAAAAAATGACCATTGGCCAAAATGTGAATCCGAGTTTATTTTTTCGTTTTTTTTGACTATTATGATTGTTCCTGTTACTACCATTGCTATTATGATTTTCTGGCCGTCCGCTGGCTCCTGACCGATGGAAAAAATGACCATTGGCCAAAATGTGAATCGAGATTATTTTTTTCGTTTTTTTTTGACTATTATGATTGTTCCTGTTCCTACCATTGCTATTATGACTTTTTGGCCGTCCGCTGGCTGCTGACCAATGGAATAAAATGACCATTGGCCAAAATGTGATTCGAAAACTTTTTTTTCCTTTTTTTTTGACTATTATGAATTTATATCCGCTTTTACCGTGTCCTGGCTGCTGACCAATGGAAAAAAATGACCATTGGCCAAAATGTGATTCGAAATTTTTTTTTTCGTTTTTTTTACTCTTATGAATTTATATCCACTTTTACCGTGTGCTGGCTGCTGACCAATGGAAAAAAATGACCATTGGCCGAAGTGAGCATCAAAATTTTTTTTTTCCGTTTTTTTGGCTATCATTGACTTATAGAGTATCTGTGGGTACTGACCAATAGAGAAAAAGTGACCATTGGCCAAATTTTTGATTTTTTTAATTAAAAATTGTTCAAATTCAACAAAAAATTTCTCCCAACAATTCTGCAAATTCTTAACATTGTGTTGTTTTATAATATAATGTTTGTTAGACCCATAATCACTAAAGGCCATAAAAACTAATGTAATACGCAACTAGATGCAAACACTAAATCTAACCCTTGCCTATATTACATTTTGCCGTTATTACATTTTGCCTATAATGGAAAATTTGTATAAATAATTTATTAATCATTAGGCATTTAATACCCCCCTATAGGCATTCTCGCCCCTTCCCACCTTTCTCGCCCATAAATTGCATAGCAAATATGATACATTTATACGAAGTACAGATGAGTCGTCCCCCCTTCCCTTCCCCTCTTCCCTTCCCCTCTTCCCTTCCCTTCTCCCCCTTCCCACGAGGGCTGAAGGCCCGAGTTTTTTTTTTAACCTTTCAAATTTTAAACATGTGTTTATAAATGTCTTAAGATTGATGGTAAATATTTTGATATGAATCTAATCAACATTAAAAACTTATTAACGATTTTCTGGAACCCCATTTTTATTTTGGTTATTTTAGAGCTTCCCCTCATTTTACCTCTTGACATCATATACCTTAAAATAAATCAAAATAAACGTGATTTTTGATTAAAAGAATGTTCAAAATGTATTAAAAACACAAATTGTAAAAGATATCATCAAACGAAAAAAATACATACATTTTTTCCAATAGAAAAAAACTTACGTGAGATCATTCGTGGTACACAGGACCCCTGTGGCCAAAAAGATGCTATATTTTAAAAAGTAATGGGCCAAAAGTTATAAAATTTTCCTAAAACTTAATTCTTGGTAAAATATCAGGCTACTGAAAAGGCCAGATCAATTCGCTTTTAAACGCGTTTTATATTTAAGTTTATAATTATCGTGTCCGTGGTACCCCACTAATGCCCTCGAGGCTTAAACACGCTATAGTACCTTAAGTTGGGAGTTACTAGCAATATATCTAGCGATCAAACAGTCAGATACATACATGAGGGGCGCAATTTTATTATATTTACGGACCAAAAACCTTTAATATATGCGTTCCAGACAGAGATTTATCGTTATTCACAATGAAAGATCTAACATTTAGATTATGGGTCTATTTTTAGACATTCATTTCATAGCAATATTACAGCAGACACATTATCCCCATCAGAAATTGCTTTTAACTCTTCCAATTTGTCCAAATGAGAATGAAATAGTTTCACACAAATAAATAATTATAAGTTATTGATGAACACAAAATCTTCGCATCTAGTAATACTAAAGAACCCAGGTAGTGAGGAAGACATCCTCTGCGACATATCGGCAGGTTCCCCTCGCCCATTTATACCAGCACAAACCTGAGAAAGAATTTATTCAATCACTTTTACATCCAGTGTTGCATCCCAAAGATTGATTACACGCAGTTTTGTGTGGCTATCGATGAATAATGATATTCGGGATTGCACAAAAGAATGTATAAAATGCCAAAACCCTAAGGTGAACAAACATTTAAATACTTCACCTGCCATTTTCAACAACACCGATGAAAGGTTCGGTCACGTGCATTTGGACGTGGTTGGTCCTTTGCCACCTTCATTTCAACTAGAGCTGCCTAAAACTAGTTCCTTTTAAAAAAAAAGGAACTAAAGGAACTAGTAAGTTCCTTTTCAAAATGAGGAACTAGAACTGGAATTAGTTCCTTTTTTTCTCAATTATCGCAAAAGGAACTACTTACAAGTTCCTTTTGCCAATTTCAATTTGCATTAAAATTTTTTAAGTCTAGCTAATTAATAGATTTTTGGATCTTTTTAGCAAAGAAAATCTGTCGGCGGCTATTCTCCATCCTGCTTTTAAAACAGATTGGAATTGGATTCGCAAAGAATGCGCTGCGAACATGAAAGCAAATATTTTAGAGGATATCAATTTGTTTGTTCCTAGATCTCAACAGGGTGCACCTAGTGCATCAGAAATGGATTTTTTTGAATTGATGAAAAGAATGAATCAATTGAAAGTTTTTTGCTTTCTAATAACCGAAATTAAGTCTTTTAGACAGTTTTCCCGATTTAAAAAAACTATTTATTAAATATAATACGCCATTACCATCAAGTGCCTCTGTGGAAAGATTATTTAGCTTGGGCAAAATTTTATTTGGAGACAAGCGAACATTCCTTTTAGATGACAACTCTGAAAATAATATTTTGTTAAAATCAAATAAATATTTATTACCTGATGATTTTTATAAATTGTAATATATAATATATTGGTTTTAAGAATTAATAAAAGATGTTTGTACATTTAAAAAAAAATTTAAAAAAGGAACTTCAAAAGAAACTGGAACTAGTTTCTTTTTAAAATGAGGAACTAGGAACTGGAATTAGTTCCATTTTAGGTAGTGATGCGGAAAAACCGAGAAAAATCTCGGTCTCGTCTCGTCTCGTCTCGAAAAACCGAGACGAGACGAGACGAGAATTTGAAAAATGGAGTCGAGATCGAGACGAGAATTTTGAGGTCGAGACGAGACGATACGAGATTTTCTCGGCGAGATCTCGAATTTTTATTGATCGTTAGATTTTAGTAAATTATTGTGTACTTTAATTTACATTTAAGGTATTAAGTGTAAATCAATATGTATGGAATAAAAAAAATCCCAAGTGTAGTTAATATTATATATTTTTGCAAAAAAAATTAAAATTTGGCAATCATTTACCTAAGTATGGTTGATTTTTGTCATACATTTAAATACGTATTCATTAATTTAAAGTTTAAACCTTATGTTCTTATTTCTATAATAATGCTGCTTTTATTGTTGTTTTTACAACGTTTTAATTTGTGCAACTAGTTATCATAAATAATAATAACATCATTAAATGTCACTCGCACTTTGAGGTTTATAGCGCTATAGTAAACATGCAATAAACACTATGGGTTAAATTAATGATGGTTATATTAATGGACTTAAACATTTGCCTTAAATATGTTAAGGTCTACTTTGAAGCATTAGCAAAGGTTAATAAAGGGTCTCATTTTTCTCAATTATGCAACTAAATCAACTGTAAGCGAACTTATAATTTTTGAAGTCCATTTATAGTTGACAGACACAGTGAATTTAATACAAATATTATAATTTGCTAGAACAATAAAATTTAATTTTTTATATTTCAAATTTATTTATAGTTTTTTTAGTCTGCACTTATTATAGAAAATGTTATCTTTATGAGTTAATTCATATCTTTATATTGTCACTGAGATGTCGTGTCCCGCTAAATCTTTAAAAAGTTTGTGTATTAAAGTTTTTCGAAAAATATAAAATTTGCCATTTGGATTTTTGAACACTTATTTATATTTTTAATCAAACAGGAGAAATTTTTATTCCGAATATATTTTTTTTTTAAAGTCGAGACGAGACGAGAATTCTCGTCGAGACGAGACGAGACCGAGATTTTTCTAGACCGAGACGAGACGAGATCGAGATTTTCTCAATCGCTCCCGAGACGAGACGAGATTTTGTTTTCGAGACCGAGACGAGACGAGATCGAAACACTAATTTTAGGCAAAGGAACAGAACTTGACAAGTTCCTTTTTAAAAGGAACTTTAAACAGCTCTAATCAACATACCCATATTTTTACGGCCATGGATTGCTTTACAAGATGGCCAATCGCAATACCAATCAACGAAATATCAGCCCAAAATTTAGCTAAAATATTTATTAAACATTAGATTGCCAACTTTGGTGTTCCAAAGGTTATAACTGCTAGTGCACCGAACAGCGAGCACAGATTGTGCTAACGCGCATATGAAACATCTCAGTGTGCGTGCCCGTGCAAAGCACATACTAAACGGCACTTTTTAAAAAAAAAAATCGCGTTTTTATATTTACTCTTATCAGAATAAAATTAATTAATCGCAAAATCTTCTAAATAGGTTCAACTCACTAAAATCATAATACTATATTTAATTCGAGGAGGTACAAAATCTTAATTTCTAGTTTTAATTAATCCGTGATCAAAATTGATAAGAACGAATATACATTAACAATATTAAGCTTTATAACAAGAACGCATTATTAATAATCAACATGCCATATCTATGTGCCTATAAATATGCGTGATAGTGTTGCTATAATTCTATGAGGGATGTGTCTAACTTTGTCATATAAATTTTAACAAAAGGTAGAAAGCTATAGATAGGTGTGAAACGTGGTAACTATTAGTATTTAGTACATATAGTTTCGAAAGGAAAGTGTAAATTAGCATTCATAAAAGCGAGTAGTAAATAGGTAACGATTTGCGAGTGGTAAATACATAATAAATGGGAAAACATTATTTTCAACGCTTATCTCCAAAATAAAATTTTAAGACTATAATTTGAATCGTCTGCTCATGTTCTAGGATGGATGCTAGAAAAATGAACTTAGGCAGTCATAGTGACTGAAGTGGTGGTTGGTCCCGCCCTATTACTAATAGCATTAGGTATTTCACCAGATTTCCACATTTTCATCTTCAGGAAAGCATCGTAGGCATAAAGTATCATGGCCACAAAACCGAAAAACTAGTATTAAAAATAAAAATGTAAATAAATTTTTTTAGAACATAAGACTAATGAAGGTATAATATTTACAACAATTTGTTTACTGCTGCAGCCGCCAAAGCTCCAGAAAAGCTTCCATACTTGATGGCTAGGGTCAGAGAGGCCGTGAGAAAAAAGAAGGCCCATACCGCACAGAATATGAATTCCTAGATATATAAAAAATCGAGCTTCAAAAAAAGCAAGTAGTATATAGGAAAAGAAAGCAAATAAATCATCTAAATGCAAGGATTAAAATCGTAAAATTTAACATGGCTTAAATTAAAAGCCTTTACAATAGAGTTATATATACAATATCTAAATTAGACAGAAAGTCATAAATAAACAAGTAATTAAAATACTGCACGCAAACTTACTATGAGGTACCAGGGGAGATTTGAAAGGGGTCTACCCATAGCCACAATTTGTAGCACGTAAAATATGAGTAAAATTAGGGATATTATGAAGGCTGAAAATGAAACGAACTCAAACCAGCCAGGACCCGACAGGTATGACCAATGACTCGAAGATGAACATATGAAACCGATCAAGGAAACGATCTGTAAAAACATGGTGCAAAATAAAAGATAAATAAAACATGAATTATAAAAGTTATTATGTTACTAATCAATCGCCATGAAAACTTTCAATGTAACTTCACAAATTTAGAAAATCGTCCCATTATAGTTTTTAATTATAGTTTGAGCTTTTATATTAAACGCAGACGAAAATTTGGGGAAATTATTTTAAAACGTAAACTAGAGAACTGCACGGGTGACCCGAGACCCCCCGACCATGATTTCGGGTCGGGTCGGGTCCGGGTAGAAAATTTGAAAATGATTTCGGGTCGGGTCAAATTTATAGAGTCGGGTCCAAGGTTTACATTGTAACAAACACGCGAGACCTTTTTTTAATTAATGTTAATAAGCAAAGAGTGTTTTTAAATATCGAAATGTACAACTAATTAGGATCATTTATTTATTTAATTCTCTTCCTCTTTTTTTAAATTTTAAAACTCCAAAGAAATGCTAGCTAATTCTCATCACTAATTCAAACTACATAAATTACTCCTGTTTTTAAATATGACTATAAGGTAAATTATTTCAATATAGTTCTATTTTAAATTTTTTTAGTGTTAACCGTAAAGTTTTAGCTAATCCTCATCGTTAATTTAAATTAAATTTAATACATATTCAAAAGCCAACTTAAAAGTAAGTTATAATTTTATAAATGTTTCATTTACAAATTTATAATTATATAATATTTTTTTTATAATTGCTTATAATTAATTTTAAGTTTCATATCAAATGAATTTATCTTAAGTTGCACTTCAAACTTAAAACATTTGAACAGTCACTATAAATTTCATTATATTTACTATACTGATTATAATCAGCTATATAATAATGGTTTCATAATAACAATAAATGGATGTTAAATAGTTGTCTCAAGTCTATAACATATGAGCAGTTTACTTGATATTAGGAAACTAAGTATAGATAAATAAATATGAGTTTTTTTCACCATCCCCTTTAAAGAATACAAATCATCATGGCTTCTATTTGTCGATTTAATTTACAGCAATTTTCGCACTCGAAAGTATTTGTTTTAATAATTTTCGGGTCGGGTCGGGTTCGGGTAGAAAATTTGAAAATGATTTCGGGTCGGGTCGGGTTCGGGTTGAAAAAAGGTGACTTAGCAGTTCTCTAACGTAAACCCATTCAAAAACTTGTAAACCACTATCATATCAAACTCATATTAAAATTTTATCCAATTATTAAAAATAAATCTAAAAACTGACATGAAAATAAAATAATGTTAATAGTCATGAGTAGTTTCATAAAAAATAATTGTTTATAATGCTAGGTTTAAAAAGTATCGCGACAAGGCTAACTTCGCTCTGCGTTGACTATGCCAAGGAGCAGATGTTATTGGTATAACAAACAAATTCTTTAGCCAATACAAACGCGCAAGGCCGCGCGATCGTAAAATAGTGCTAAACTTAAATATTTTGTAAAATTACTTAAATATGACTTTGTAAAAATAGCGATGTTTCATGCATATATCTGGAAATTATAATTATCCAAATTTTCTCAACAATTATATTATTAGAACCTAAAAACTGGTAAGAGAAGTTACTCAAAAGGGATAAAATTAATCGAAGAAAAAATAAAATGGTTTAGGAAAAGCAGTTATTTATTTTTTATAAATAATATATCATTAATGTAATCAAAAAACAATTACCAAGTCTGACAATATTTAAAAAACACTAAACAGATGGTCTTTATCTCTATATGGAAATCCATAGTTTAAAAGGTTTCAGAACTCATTCACTAATCATATTTCCGAATATATTTTAAGCAAACTTTTGGTAAAAGCAATTTTAAGCGATGGGCGTTGCTAAAATGCGGAAAACGCTATCTTTCTCTAATTTGCGAATTCGCGTTAGACCTTGAAAAAATCTTCTGCTTCTCTCACCAACCAAATTATTTACGCGATAACTAAAAGTGAAGAAACTATGAAATTGCGCAAATGTCACTAAGATAAAGAAGAAGTATGGATATGGAAAGCTATCAATTCGTAGTAACTAAAGTGTAAGATAAAACTTTTGTGCCATTTACATGTCTAATATATATAACTCCTCGCCTCGCCAATATATGAGAAGTTTTTAAAGATTTTACACAAACAAAACCCCTGTCATTTATTGCATATGGTAATGTCAACTACACAAAGTTTTATAGAGTAATATTCTACGTTATAAAATTATTTATCAAAAGATTATTTTATACTTAAAAAAAATTTATAGCTTAAAGTGCTGAAGGAAAAATTTATCGAAATCAAATAAGCCATTGGCTACTTGAACATATAAATATTTATAAATAAATTATATGTTAAATAAAATTTTTGAAAGGGACCTGTTAATTTTATATATGACCGCCAAAACGACATACCTCCCCCTCACCTCGCTTACACTCTATTAGAGGTTAAATGCCTTCGAGGTGCGTGCATCATTAATGGTAAGTGAAGCGGAGAGCGAGATATTTACCAAAAAAAGGTATTTAGCCTTTGCCTCCTTAACATAACAAACAGGTAACATCACTCGTTTTAAAACAAGATGACAATGAAATGTAAGTTAAAGATGTAAAATTCATTAATCTTTGAAATGTGTACGAGAATCAATTTTTAAAAAAAGAATGGAAAATATCTGTTATCCCATATTTAACGATGGATATACAAAAGTTCCTAAACGGTTTACCGAGTACTTATGTCAAAAATTAAGCCTTGGTGACAACTTATAATTTTAACTTCAATTCAATGTTGTGAGCTGAATAGGGGTCAACGCTAATATTGCCAAAAGGCTTGAGGCATTTTAAAAATGAAACAATTGCTGCCGTAAAAGTTATACGATTGTCAAAATAATCATTTATCATGTTTGGAAATGTTGCAAGTTCAATCAAGAACAACCTAATTATACTAAATATAGTGCGTTCAGGTGTGAGGCTTTTGCTTCACCGATACAAAAGTTAGTGTTTATCGATAGTATGTTATGGTTAAACCCAAAGGATGTATTAAAATATTATAAAAATCATAGATCACAGACAGCATATTAGAAAAGGGGATAGAGCAAAAGTATAAACTTTTAAAGAGATTTGCCATCACAGATATGTAAACATGTCAAGAAATGTAAAAAAATAATGTTTTTTTTCACAATTTTGTTTTTCAACACTTTTTAAAATTGTATTTTATGAATTTCAATGATTTATAAAATAGCAGAGATTGGATATTTACTATTTGTGCAATTTTCAGGGTGCCGGATTGTGTTCTCACATAATCCTTATCGACTCTGGGCGTTGAAAGCGTGGTGGTGGTGCGCGTGGTTGACATAATGGTTTAGTTGACGAGAGTTTATTTCGAACTTGAAGTATGGATGTAAAATGACAACGGTCTAGTTAGGTGTAGGTCAAAGGCGGTGGGTTCATAAGGCACGCTTGCCTAATTTAGTGTAACGAATCTTTAACCGCAAAATTTGTGATACATTTAAGGTGCAAATTAGCGATAATGCTCTTATTCAATTTTGTATTTTACCAGCAAATCCATTATCCAAACTGAGACGAAAAATTTTGAAAACACGCTTTTATAAAGAAGTTTTATTAAAACAGTTGTCTCAATATATTAAAAGATCAAACCTCTCCTATTTTTTTAATAGTGAGAATAAGCAAATTTCTCGGAACCTCACATTTAAAAATAACTTGGGTGTGGGCTAATCCAGAAATTTTCAACCAAAACACAAAATTTCTGCACGTGTATTATTTTTTGAAGATAAGTGTATCTTTCAAACAAATAAAAAAATCTGGGTGTCTTGGGGGCTTTTTTACCAGGTCAGAGCCATTTTTGAATCTAAAAACCAATGTTAATCAAAACGCTAAAAACTACACACGTTGCCATGGGAGTAGTTGGGGGGAATAATGATTTAGGAAGGGGCAAAATGAACATTTTTCAAATTTTAGCCATAATATGAATAAATTTCATCATAATTATTGGATTTGGAGGGGGAAGCCGCCCCTCCCTGGCTACGCCCATGCAGGTTGCGTAGTAGATAGTTAAAAATTAAAACAATTTAATGGTTAAACATGTTCAAAAGCAAACAACTTTGCTCTGGCATTTTCTCGTCGTAAAATCAATCTTCCTAGCGCCACAATCTCAAGTCTATAATGTTCAGCTTAATTTTAGCGCCTCAGTGACACTGCCTTTCATTCCTAGCGTTTCTCTCGTAGTCATTTATAACGGTACTCGACAATCAGGATTCGCGTTAATTTTGCTAATGGGTTTCCTGCCCCCCCCCCCTCTACCTAATGTAATGGGGTAAACTAGACTAGGAAAAAGTTATAATATTAAACGAATAAAAGCTATGGCAAAAAAATTTAACATTTAAAGCAAGATTCGAACTTAATAAAGACCGAAATTAGTAAGTTTTTGGGATTATTAAAATAAGTTTAAAAGCCGAGCCTCTACCGCAAAAAATTCGTAACCTCAACGATTTTTTTAAATCAATTTTTCATCCAATATATTATGAAATAATTTTTCAGAAAATTGTTTGACGAAGTTCTTAGATTAAAGCTTAAATTCAGAAATAAAAGTAAAGTTTAGGGCAATGTATGAGAGTCCACCATTTCAATGACTTTAAATTTGAATGATTTGCTTTAATAAGGTGGCGCATTTCGTTGTACACGGTATACATATATACGTATTATTTTTATTCTTACATTATTGTCAAATTTTTAAAGGATAAATGGTAATTCATTCAAAAAAATTAATAAAATGTCGATTAATAAAATTCGCACGTGGAAAATAAAGTTTTGAGGAATGTGAGAACTTGGTTGATTGGGGAAACTGTAAAAAAACAAATCGTTGAAAATGAATTGGGTCAGTGTCGTTCATACACCCCTCCCCCCCCTACCCCTTTTATCCCAATTGTGTGTAAGGATATATATTTACGTTAACTTGAAATCCCACGTTATTTTTAAAAAAATCATATAACAGCTGAGGTTTATAGCGATCGCTTTGGGCCAAATAATTATGTCAAAATTTGTGGGTTGTACTCATATGAAGTGAAGCCAGGTTATAGCTATTTCCTACAACTAGTTGCGTTTTGGTTTAACTAAAATGCTTAAGGTTTTCGGCTGTAAAACTTTTTTGAAACATTTAAAAAATGCACTAGATTAGCGTTGCAAAAACGGGCTTGGTTCTTGTTTGGTCGACCTTGGGTTGAACCAAGACTAGCGGTCGGCAATGGTCCGTCTTTCAAATTTCGACTAAGCTTAGAGGTCCACTAGGAATAACGGACCAAAAAACTTTGGTCTCTTTATGTTTAGTCGACCAAAACCGAAGTCGACCAAACAAACCCCAGCTGTTTTTACAACACTATACAAGATTATAATAAAGTGGACACTGGACAATAATAAATTCGAGGCAAATTTAAATCCATATATCAATGCTATATAACTCACGCGTATTTTTATATTTAATAGTCGTAAATCGTTAAATCAGATTTAGCCGTTGGCAACTATAAAAATGAATAGAAAGCCGTGGTTAAATTAGGGTTCCAAGTTCCTTACAATTATTTCGAAAGTAATTAATCTAATTTAACATAATTTGACATCAAATTAAAAGAAAAGGGTTATTAATCGAAATTTATCCCAACTCTATATTTAAATCGAAAAAGAAATAAAAATCAATAATTAATTAAAACATTTAAAAAATCACTAAAAGATCTCTATTAATAATGTATTACTTTCGCTTCTGCTTTATTTAATTGTTTAATTTATTATCGATTTTGTAAAAAAAGGTAAACTAACGCCTCTCTATTTTTTTTTTGGAGGGGGGGGGGGTGAGGTGTCAAAAGGCAGAGGTCATCACAAAAAATGCAATACATTTTCACACAGGCTTATGTAGAAGTAAAAAAGGTGTATTTTAGAAGATGAAATAGAAAATTTGCCTTAATTATTAATAATCAGATAAAATGTGTTTTACCAATATAAAGGGTTAAAAAGGATACACAAGTAATTTAAGAGATATTGCCTAAATTAATAATAAACAAATTATTTTTACAGTATCAATGTTTAAAAAGGATAAAGCAGAGCACCTTGTAAACAAGTTAATATAACCAGGTTGATCATTTACAATAAAGCTCAAAGTAAATGATAAAACTAATTTTATGATGCAAATATAAATAAAAGTTTTATATTAAAATATGTATGTTCACATTAACAATTATTAACACTATTTATCAATTAGAACTTGTAATTTTTGTATGATTTAATGCATATTGCCTAAAATACTACAATGTAATCAACCCTTTTACACATAAAAATGTATGTCATGTATTCATTATTAATAGTAAATGGCTCACTTTAATAAGAATAATGTCGCAGTAATTAAATTATGCAAGATATCCTCTAGGTTATATTCAGATGGCAGCTCCAAACAAATTTGCAATTTGGTACATTTTATCGTGTAAATACAAAAATATTAAACACCTAAGAAACACATAAAAAATAGGAAATGAAATATAAACAAGAATTCCATATCTTATTTTAGCTTATGTAATATAATTTTTGCCAATTCACTAACCGATCCTACAATATTATAGAATATGCTCTTTTATTGTCACTAAAAAGGCCTTAGAAGTGCAATAGGTCTAAAATTATATAGATATTAAAATTCTGCGCTCTCATTTATAATCCATGAACACTTATCCTTGTGCAAAAATGAAATCAATGATGTGAGTTGGTAAAATTCAAAAATTAATTTAAAGCTCTCATATATTCTTTCCGTATTTAGTCTAAGCCTTTAAATCTTGCCTTACTCCATAACCTTAAAGTATATAAATTAAATTTGTGCCTAATATTTTTGAAGTTAACACACAGGCTATAGGTTTTCCATATATTAATCGATAAATATACAAAAAATTCTATATGTTCATTAAGTGACCCAACAAAACTATCATCATTTTTATAAAGAAATTAATAAATTAGAAGGTTAGATACATTTTGAATTAATTGGTAAAATATTTAATTATTACATGGCTGTCAAATTTAAGTTAGGTCAATCTTGTGTTTTGTTGTATATGGCTAAAATATCCTATAATAAAAAATGCGATTATGGTATATTTACATATGACCATGGCAGTATAGATTTTAATGCTTTTGACACAATAGGTGGTTGCCAATTGTTTTGCCAAAGACCTTCACCAAAATATAATCGAAGTTGTAATTATGTTAAATATTATAATTTTTAGAAGTAATTTGTATTTTTAAAATACTCTAAGAATTCTTCTCTGTTCTCTTACTCCAATTCTCGATTTCACATCATAAATCATCCTCGTCGCTATATACGAAAATAACATCTTAATATATTCGTAACATGCTTACTAACTTCATTTAATAATCTCAATATAAATATATGTTTATTTTTTTGGTTGATTGTATAAACACAACATTGACGGTCCGATGTCAGTGTCCAAAAGTGAGGGTAAGCGTCAGATCAAACACCAGCTATAAAATTTCATTTCAAAATGGTGATGAGTATTAAGAATAGCATCCAAATGAAAGCTAATATTTTTTGCCCTTTGAGGCAAATACAGTAGAGTGACCGTCTTTTACACAACTGCGAATAGCTTGATAGAATGTGGGCACGAAAACTGAAATTTGCAACAAGGTTTTTCAAGCCAAAAAGAATAAATCGCCTTAAAAGAGACTAGGTAAAATGGAACCAAAACCGGGAGTTAAGAAAGGGATACAAGCTTACATATGGGTGAAAGCATGGTAGAAGCAGGGAATCGTTTAGGGACAAGGTTATTAAGTCAAACATTGCTCAGAAGTTGATGTGGGTAATTTATCCGATAGAGGAGGGCGTATGCTCCACCATTTGGGTGAAGATTTTTTCTAACCTTGAACAGGAAAGATTAGGATACGACAGGCGGAAAGCTAATTATTTGGCAGATTTCAACTGCGTCACAACTCTTAACAAAACATGGAGGACATGATTTGGACTAAAGAACAAAGAGGGAAATCTGTAACTATGTCATGCTTATTAAATGGCGATAGTTAACACTTACTTTCAAATGCGCGATGTCATATCGTAACCTATAAGTGTAATGCATTATAGTCAAATTGACTTTCTCTTTCTTTATACGGCTAAAGGGTTTGAGGAGGATTAAGGATTGCAAAGTAATATCGAGCCAAGAAACCGCCAGGTAATATATACTTGTGATAAATTTTGAAAGAAGATTTTTGATAATTATTGCTAGGCAAAACAGGGGTAGGCCTAAAGGGTCACCAGGTTAGATACTGGTATCCTCCACCCCCTTACGCCTCACCCCCTTACGTATGTGTTATCCGATAAATTTACATATTCGTCCCCCACACACACACACACATACGTAAGGGGGTGAGGCGTAAGGGGGTGGAGGATGCCACTAAGTTCTCCTCAAAAAAGGAATAAAAAATTTATTGAAGAAAAAGGATTTATTTATTTTTGGTGTCAGAAGTGGGATTTAAACCAGATTTATTTATTAAATTTAATTTCCGTGATAAAATTATCCGCGATAACGTCGCGACAAGCTTATATTAATTATTTCGTTTTACATTTTCCGAATGATTATTACTCAAAAAAATATATTATTTATAGAGGTGCAAATAAAATCGTTAAAGAGGGGTAATAAAAATAGTCTATTTATATAAAGATACTAACAATCGTGACTCATCACAAACAGGAGTAATACGCGTATGTGTGTATGTGGGGAGGGGGAACGTATATATAAATTATCGGATAACACACGCGTAAAGGGTTGGGGCGTAAGGGGGTGGAGGATACCACAAATGGATAAGGATTTATTTTAAAAGGAATTCTGTTCTGTCAGGATAGCAAAGAATTTATAAGCAAATACTCAATATCCTTATTATTGGTGTTAGAAGTGGGATCAATAATAAATACTCAATAAAAATGTAAAGGATTTATTGAAGTTAAAAGGAATTCTGTTCTGTCAGGATAGCGAAGAATTTATTTGCTAATTATCATTTATAAATATTGAAAAATCAAAACAAACTCAGAAAATTTTTATTTATTTATTTAAGCGTCTGCGAGTAATATTTATTTTAATTTCAGCGATAAAAGATACGCGAGTAATTGATCCGCGAAAAATATATTAATTTTATCGAATATATCGTATCACATTTTTCCCGAATATATTCATTACTCAAAAAGAATATTTATATCTGTATATGAGTAAGAGGGACCAGGAATAAGGATATTGGGTATTTGCTTTTTCTACCAAATATCAAGGAATTGTTATTTGTTGTTGTTGTATTTGTTTATTTTGGTGTCAGATGATAAGGTAAATCGCCGCCTCGACCTCTAAATAAAATGATGATTAAGTCTTGGTCTTCTCGATAAAGGGGAGGTGTGGTATCCTCCACCCCCTTACGCCTCACCCCCTTAGATACCTTTAGCGGACTCGATAAAATTTTTTTGTAAACTTGAGTCTTGAGTACAATAGTAACTTAGTATAATGTAATTCGAAAATTCACGATAATCGTCAAAGAAGGTGTTAATTACCATTTCTGCGAATGTTTTTAAGGCATCGGTAAAGTTTAATTTAACCATGCAGTGATTGGTTGGGATTTGTAGCAGGCTTATACGTGTAGCGTGGCTGACCGCGTTTTACCCCAAATCTTAATTTTTGCTGAATTAAATTATCACTTTGTAGTGTGTGTTTAATAAAATGTTTACGGTTTATCTAATTTAAATACATACTAAAGTTCATCTAATTTGAATATACACTCGAGTGTGAGACTAGAGTTTTTTGATTCATTGTTACCAATTTGAATACAATATTATGTATGCTTCGTTAATATAAACACTTGAGTTTTTTATATATTTCTACATGGTATTTATTTAATAAAAGTGTATTTGTGGTTTTATCCCTACGCGTTACATTCTAGAGGCTGTGGCTAAACCCATGAACTGTCCGAATTAACTCAGGATGACTGAGAACCAGCCCAATCAAATTTCTCATCCACTGTTGCAAATTCAATTGATCGAGCACGGGATATTAAACACTACGACTCAAGTAATATTGAAGATTGTTTATATCATTTGGAATTAATTTTGTAACTTCGGAATTTAATTGGGGTGCTTAAAAAATTGTTTTATTATCTTATATTGGCACGACACTTCATAGTAAAATCAGAAATTATGTTTCCACTAAAAATGTTGATAAAGTCACGTATGAACAAGTTAAGGACTCCTTTAAAATTTATTCAATTAGAAATTCTATATACCATTATAGAGAACTTTTATTCGAGCTGAGAGATGAATAATTATGGTTTATAATAAATATTTGCCAATATAAGTTGCCGATTGACGAATATCTTTATATTAGGATTAAAATTACATGATTAAATGCTGAATTAAGGGCTAAAATACCCGAATAGAGCATTTGATGAAGCTTCTATTGAGAGCAAAACACCCAATGAATTGGATATAAATAAATGGAAGCAAGATTGATTTTATCCAAATAGAAATAATGATTATGTTCATGATACTTTTTTTTCTAAAAATCCTAACCTTTAGAAGGAAGAAAAAGTAGGTTTTAGGTGTGGCCGTCGACTGCAGGATAAACCTTCAACCTAAATATGTTGGCCTTGAAAAACAAAGCCGAGATTGATGTCTTGTTAAATGAAAGACCGTTCACTTATAAGTTCGATACAGGTGCAGCTTGCACAGTCATCGATGAGCCGACGTGGCAGAATATCGGAAAGCCACCACTATCATCCTATTCTGAAATTTATGGATATGGAAAATCGAAAATACGAACATTGGGGAAGTGCAGTGCAATGGTTAAGTAAACAATATATCACACATTGTTGGGACGCATGTTGTAAAAGATTTAGTTTACTATTTGGAATTCCTCATGTTATTAAATTTAATTTACCACTACCTCAAATTATAAAATTAAATATTATTTGAAACGAGAAAAATTCTTTAACTGGAGAAGACATTATTACACAATTTTCAACTGTATTTATTCCAAATTTGGGGAACCGTCACCTACACTTTAACATCTAGAACAGCTATTATTCTTCCTCTTTCTTTAGCATTGTTTACTCCCTCATTAGTCTATGTTTGTAACACGTTTAAGATAACATATATTTATCACATCGGGATCACCTATTGTGCTAGTTCCTTTTTTGTTTATCATTAAACTTGCTTTTACGTTAATTCGACCTATTACTTTGGCCCTTCGACTTTCAACAAATATTACAAGTGGTCACATTTTAATACATCTCTGCATGGGCTTAATAACCACTCACCCTTTCATAGCTTTTGGTCCAGCCATGCTTTTAATGACTTTAGAGACATTAGTCTGCTTTATTCAAGCCTATGTTTTTATGTCTCTCTTAAGACTTTATGTTAGAGAAACAGCTAATTAACATTTATGATTGGTTCATTTTTGTACAAATTTGGGATTGTTAAAGTTATAATGGATATAGATAATTTGGCACGGCTGCTATCTTTTAGCGCAAGAAGCTTGCCTTTGATGCTACGCCAAGCTGTAGAAAAAGAAATCCATCGTTAAGAACATGAAGGAATAATTAGAAAAATTGATGCTACAGTAACACCGATTAAATGGGTGACCCTGACGGTAAATATCAAAAAGGAATTGGGCGACGTCATGATCTATTTCAAATTAACGCTAATTAGATTTCTATCTGAAGATAATGATCTTTTGTCCACTTTTTAAGGATGTTGCACGTGAAATAGCAGGCGGTAAATTATTATTCTTTTATATATTATTCATTTATTATTTTTAAAAAAATACAAAATTGCGACGATGAAAGTAATAAATAAAAATTATTATGACTGGGCAAAGAAATAAAAAAGATTTATAACTAATTTTAAAAAATTATATAAACTTTATGAGACATATTACTTATATAATCAATAATTTTCAATCCGTTTATATAAATTTCATTGTATAAATACGGTGGATTTGGATTGATAGCGTAGGTAGAGGGAAATGGAACGCAATATTTCGGACACTTGTAGTCCATCTTCAGGAAAAAAAAAAAAAAAAAAGGAGAAGATGAAGTCTCAAAAAATAAAAATGAAGTAAAGTGATTATAACAACGATGATATAGATACAAAAAAAAAAAAAAAAAAATTACAAAAACTGGTTATAGCGAGAAATTAACAATAGCGATTGTAGGGATGGATGTTTTTTATAAGAATAGAGTAGATACATATGGAGATAGGAAAAAGGTGCGAAAAAAGTAAATAGCTAAATAATAAGAGAAAAGGGGGGAGCAGAGTTTATTTAATATATAAATATAATAACTGTGCTTAACAAATTATAGTTTTGAGTATTGAACGGGTAGGTAGACATAGTGAATAATATAAAAATATGTGTGGATGTATGGGCTTGTGGTAATGAAATTGGATGGTCGTTGATTTTGTTTGTTTGTTTTTTGGGCTTGACGCGGTCGATTAAAACGCTTTCTACGAAATTCCTTTGTTGTATCACGCTATGTGAATGGCAGTCGAGTTATCCAATCTGCCATGTTGAATCTTTAACGATAGTTAGGCTTAGGGTAAGGCGGAGTAGGTCGCGCATTTTTGGAGCTTTGTGTCGGTGTTCTTTTTTTTTGTTGTTGTTGTTTTTGTCTCTCCAAGTCTAAAAATTGATGGTAATCGACACAGGAGAATATATTAATTAAAATTAGAGTATTATCTGTTATGAAATTATAAAGGTAGGTGAGGATGGGTGTGCTTGTAGCTTCGAAATTGGCCGGGTTGGTCGTTGATTTTCGGCTTGAGGCGATCGATCAGGACGCTTTCTACGAATTTCCTTTCTTGGTTGAATCGTGCTTTGTAAAGAACGGTCGGGTTGTCCCAATCAATGCTATGTTGATTGGTTAGCGAAATTTCATTACCACAAGCCCATACATCCACACATATTTTTATATTATTCACTATGTCTACCTACCCGTTCAATACTCAAAACTATAATTTGTTAAGCACAGTTATTATATTTATATATTAAATAACTCTGTTCCCCCCTTTTCTCTTATTATTTAGCTATTTACTTTTTTCGCACATATTACTTATCAGTATTAAAATTTAGTTTGTATGAATAGGTATAGAATAAAGTGTAAATGGCAATTTTTATTAAAAAACATAAAATAAATCAATGAATTATCAATAGTGTAAATGTTTTATACTAATAAATAAAGTTATAGACTAATTGCCTTATTTTTAATGTTGTTACTTAAGCTCACATATATTATTCTATCTTGCGTATATGAACAATTTTCATTTTTGCCAATATTATATAGTTTTTATTATGTCAGTAGAGTTGTAGAATTTATGATTATTTTTGCTAATAATCACAAATTAAGCATATGATATGTTGCAATATATATTTGTTTAACAATAAGCAATAAAAAAATTGGAATCATATGATTAAAAAAAATTGATTCAATATATAATTGATAATAATATAGTATAGGGGCAATCCTTCTTTCTATAACTGTTTATCACCTAGGCTGGGGGTCAGTTCAAAATTAATTTCCAAATGTCTGTATATTTATATAGATCATTTATCTTGTGCATTTTCATATCGTGCCTTATTTTATGATTTCACGTTAGCTTGGGTCCTCCTCTTATTTGTTTTCCTCCGAAATATTTCTATCAATTTTTCTTTCCATAGTTATCGTTCCTTCTCTCGACATTGTTTGTTACGAGATTTGTCTTCATAGATGTTGTACCCAGATTTGTCCTTATTTGTTCATCTCGTTTAAGTTCTTTTTTGCTTACTACTAGCATCCATCTTAGCATTCTCATCTCCATGGACGCTAGGCGTTTCTATCCCCTCTTACGTATAACCCATGATTACGATAGGACTGTTGGCTGTATAATGGACCTATACCGTGTACCTTAATGTCTTTTGGGATAGTATGTCACATACGCCTGTTATATATCTCCACTTGAGCCATCCGGAATTCATCCTTGATTGAAGTGATTTATATATTCCACCATTAGATGTATTGATCCTATGTAAGTTCCCATTCGCCCTAAAGTAAGGATGCACACTGCTGATTTCCATCTGATTTAAACTTTGTCTTCATGTATGGTCTTTTCTTTAGCTTTACCATAAGACCACTTTCTTCTATTGCATTCACCCATCTAACGGTATTAGCCAATTCTTGTTCACTTTTGGCACAGAGGCTTTTATCGTCTGCAAAGATCATTGCCCAAGGTTTCTCGCCCAAATCATTTCTAATAACATCCATAATCATTTTGAATAAGAAGTACTAAGAGCTTAACCTTGATGGACACCGGGGTGTATGGCAAAACCATTTGTAGTCTTCATTGTTGTTCCAACGCGCGTTCTATTTCCCTTGTACATATCTTTTATGGCTCTGACATTATCTGGAACATTGTATTGTTCAAACCTCTAAACTAATGTCTGAGGGACTTTTTTTTCTAGATCGCTGAAACACATGTGCAAATTTTCCTCACTTTCACTAAAGCGTTCCATTCATCTAACACTGTTCAGGGCATCTGCTGTAGACGTCTCAGCCGTAAATCCGAATTGGTTGTTTCGAATTTTAACTAAATTCCGACGCCGTTTTGCGATCACTTTTCGCTATTATTGTGTGACTTATATTTATCCCTCTGGAGTTGTTACAATCCTGAATTCTCATCTCGTATATCGGTATCATTTAGCTATCCCTCCAATCGTTAGGCATTTACCAGTTTTTTTTTCAGTTAGAGTTATTTTTATTTAATTTCTAGCGATACAACTAAGCTATTGTTGAAAAGTTTGGTATGGATTTTGACACCAGTAGTGCCTAACGCTCTTAAACTTTCTGTTGGCATGGTGTCATGTACGAAAGCTTTTCCTGACTTTAGTTTACCCCTAGCAACTTTGACCTTTGTTTGCGTGATCCAATCTGCTGGGTCTAATTCACCTATTATACTTTATTGATTTTAATCTTCAATAAAAGGCCCCTTTTCAGTTAATGTATAGTCACTATAAAAATCATACCATCTTTGTAATATATGGCTGTGTATTCGTATTTCTCCATATTGTCCCTTGATTAGCCGGCATTCTACGCAATTTTTGGAATTTTGGGCCCATGACTTAGCGATTTTGAAGATCAGTCTTCCCCTTTGAATTATTTTTCTAGATTATCGTTTTGCTACGTATTACCTGATCATTTGGCCAATTGGTATTAATTATTTGACCGTATATGCATAGATTCAACATCATGAGTCCCCCATTTTTTTTTCGTACCTCAATGACTTATCTTGCGGATGTGAAGGTAATATGATTGCCACGGCATTTTTATGCGTTTCCGAGCCAATGAATTAATAACATCATACTTGCTTTAGCGCCTATCCATCTTGTTTCTTGTATACACGATATATCAACCCGTCGATTGCTGAGGGTGTCAGCAACTCCTCGGCATTTTGCAGTCATCGTTCCGACGTTTGGCGTGCACACTCTCAATCTTGTCTTTAGCAAACTGGTTTCTTTAACTAAAAATATTCTGCGGCTTAAACGTTTTTTGTCAATAGTAAAACAATCATTTTTTTATTATTTTTTTATTGTTTATCTGACGTAAGAATATTATAAAAACGAAGTGTTAAAATTGGAAAAATATAAGAGCGGGTATAAAACAAAATAAAAAAAAAATCATTCAAAAGCGTCGCATGTTTCATCTTTTAAAAGTGGTCAGCTGTCGGCCAGGGATTTAAAATTAAACTTTACTATAAATATACCAATTTTTTATGTAAGTAAAAAATTTGTAGAATATTTAATGGGCGGGCAGCGACGGCTTATTTCTTTGAAAGCTTAATGGCTGCTGCACCGAAAGTCCTAGAGCACGAGGCAACGATAGGGATAAAGATATTAGAGCGTAGGAATGTTCACAGCAATCACGTTAAATATATCAGTCTTAACAGGCATTTGTTTCTTCCAACAAGTAACGCGCTTCACTAGTACTCCCTCAAAAAGCCCAGAATTTTAGTCTGACCATTCACCAAGAACCTTGCCAAAAGGGTGACCCCACCAGTAACAAACACAAAAATTGTGCTTGGCTACCAAAGGTATAGATAGCTTCCTGGGTTACGAGAGTACACAAGCTCAACCACCACTACCTGGCAATTTTCTAGGAGAGCTTAAATCAATTCCGGATTGGTTGCGCACCACCGCCTCCTTTGCTAGGCGAACGTATCTCTCCGCTTATCTATTTTGACGCGACATGGGTGCTGACCTGTTTTATCCCCCTGCGCCTAAAAAATACCCAAATCTTTTGACTTTCTAAACTGCGGGCCGTTATTAAATATGAGGACTGGTGAGTTACCGAACCTGGCGACGGCCATCTTTGAGATTATGGTTGCGGTTGACTTATCTTCTAATTTATAAACCTCAAACCATTTTGTTTCATTGTCGACCATTACTAAATAAGGTTTGCCGCGCACAGACTAGAACAAATCCACATGTACTTCATCGTAAGGCCTAAAATTTTGTTCAACTTGAGCAACGGTGCTCTTTGGTGCTGCGGCCGTGTATGCATGCCTTGCAACTTTTCGCTCGGGTTGCGATATCCTAAAGCAGTGTTGGACCTCATATATTGAGCTGCTACCTGTTCATCTAAATACAGTTTACTGTATAAACTTTTGAGTCGAAAGGTCGCTTCAAATATACACTCAAGTCTGAGATTTGAGGTCGATGTTCCTTGTCATTAATCTAACAATAATATATATATTTCTTTAATGATAGCCAAGCGCTTAATTAATTTGTTGTCTTCCTCACATCAAATCATGGAACTTCTCATAGGCATAGCCAGGATTGGATATAAAGGAGGGCAATAATGATTTAGGGAGGAGCAAAATAATAAAATTTAGATGTTCGCCATAAATATATTAAATTTTAAAGGGTTTTTAGATTTAGAGGGGGCAGCCGTCCCTCCCTGGCTACGCCAATGGATTCTCTATCTAATTTAGAGTTTGTCAAATGACTTTTCCTCGACCTTTTAGCAGCCCACGAAATTTAAACAAAATCAAGAACAAATCATATTTCTTAGCTTTTCCGTGATACTAGCTAAGATAGAAAATCGAAATAATTATTATTTGTAAATATAATTCAATTACTACCCTAAATGTCTATCGAATATTTATAACACATATTATTTTATTATGCTTATATCACGAAACATGTTATTTAACCCATTCTAACACCCTCTTTTCTATATTTTATCTTCAAAATTTTAAATGTTTCATATAAAGTTTTTAAATTATATTACTGATTTAAAATTAAAAAGGTTTTTAATGTCATCAGAGCTTATTAAGTTTAATATTTATATCAAAATTAGAATGTTTAAAACACCGTAGTTTGTAATCGTGGCTAACCTAAATTTTAAACAGATATATGACCTGTTTAATCACGAGAAACAAATTCATTTGAAGATAGCTAGTAAATAAAATTATAATGATTATTTTTTCCCTACGTTTTAAAATCGAAAATTATATTTCCTAATTATACACAAGTCTAAAATGAATGGCCGTTATACAAAAAGACGGTTATCTAAACAAAAAATGGTATAAAACGTTGAAAAAATGAGTAGGTACACTGTATAAAGTATCAAAAATTTGGCTTTGAGATTACAAGCCTCTCCAACGAGGCACATTACGCGATCAAATTAAGGTAAACATACAAAATGCATATATATATTCCATACCGAGGATAGGGTAATTAAAATAAACTTATCACAACATACGAGAAATGAAACATTTGCATTTGGTAAATTGTGGGATATCGCGTATAGGTAAGGACACACGTGAGATTTTTATAGCATTAAGATGAGATAATTTTATATGAAAAAAGGTGGGATGAGATAGAACAAAGAGAGCACCATCGTTGATATATCGCGAGATTTTTGGGCATTCAAACAGGCAGGTAATTGCGTGTTTTTGAGAAAATTTTCGAGTTAAAACAAGGTGTTAATAGATGGAAGGAAGGTATAATTTAGGGATTGCACGTTCTATACATTACGGCCTTGTCATTAATTTGTGGCAAATATTCTCTCATCTGTTTGTTCAATTCCGCAATTTCTTGCGTCATATCTTTGTATCGAGTTTCATGGTTATCCAACTTCTTTTGCAAATCTAAGAGGGGAAAATTCATTTTAATCCAAAACATCAATTATTTCCTCATAAAATCATATTTAATGGCTAAAGACAAAGAACTAAGTCATGATTTGTTTAGGTCCCTAACTTAATCACATACATCTCAATTTTTCTTAATACCATTCATTAAAATAATAAAGGTGTAAAAAAACGAGAAAAAAAGTTAACAATATTAATAAAAATTCTAGCATGCATTTTTATAATGATTTTTAACGGTGATTCGAATATGTTAAATATTACCTTCTAAAATTTTTAATTTTGAAAATGTATTTTCTGTCAAAGTTTTAGCTTTCAATCTGAATTCCCCTGCTTTGCGCATTAAATCCGAATCCGCGGTTGTTTCTGAGGCAATTTTGCTCGAAGCTTCGTTGTACTGAACTTCCAAGTCGGTTAATGCCTATAACGATATAATTGTTGAAATGGAAACAAACGATAAATTGGCCCTTTGGACAAATGAAGCAGACGATAAGTTAACGTTACATTCAATTTGGAAATTCCCTTTAAAATTATAAGTAAAATGTTTATGTTAACCCATTCTATAAAATTGTAGTCTATGGAAAATAATATTATTTTCAATACAAAAATTGAAAGCATGATTCGAGATTCATTAATTAGGCCTGCATAATGGAATAAATCTAAAAGGTAAATAATTCCTATGGGCTTTAAACATAGCTTTTAGCCACAAAATCGGGAGAAGACTAAGCTAATAGATAAAACTAATGTTCTGTAGCCTTCCACTAAAATAATTTCACATTAAAATATGACTCAATCAATAAAATTACAATTTTAAACATGGAACTACTTAAATAGAGTTCTAAAAAACTAATTTTCCTATAAATACGATATAATTAACCTTTTCTGCTTGACTACTGAGGGCATCAGCTTGTTGGGCTTGTTTAGAAGCCGTAGTTAGGTCGAGATTAGCTTTAGTCGATTTTGATTTAATGCTGCGCAACTTAGCTTTGAGATTTTCTATCCTAGATACAGACTCCTCCAACGAATTTTGCGTTGGATCGATGACGCTCTTAATCTATCAAACCAAAATTTCCACATAATTAAAGCTAAAACTTGGTAAAAATTGTACCCTTAATAATTTACATTTCAAAATTGTATTCATGAACACTAGTGCTGTAAAAACGGCTGCGTTTGTTGGGTCGACCTTTGGTTTTAGTCGCCTAAACATGAACAGACCAAAGTCTTAGTCGCATAAGCAAACCAAAGGTTGTTGGTCCGCTTATGTATAGGCGACTAAAACTAAAGGTCGACCAAGCAAAATACAGCCCTTTTTACAACGCTAATAAACATTGGCTTAGGCGAAGTAAAATAGGCCGGAAAACAAATATATAAAAAGCAATAACGAAAAAAATAAGAAGTGTTTTATGCAGACATTTAATAGCTTTTTGTAATAAACGGTATTACCATATCTAACTTGGTAGCTGTTCCGTTGATATCACTAGTTATTAGATTAAGCAAGATTTGAGCTTGGTCCATGGCACCCTTGGTATCATTCAAATCGGATTTCACTTTTTCAGCCATTTTCAGGATGGAATTAGCGTGATCACTAACCAAAAATTTAAAGTCAGAAATTTATAAATAACAAAAGTTTGCGAAAATCTATTATCAAGACCTCAGCTTTATCTCATGAAATAACATATAAATCTTTTAATTAATTTTGAAAGAAAAAGGAATCTTAAAATTTTTTAGCATTTTCTTTTTTATAAGTGGTCAGCTGCGAGATTACGGATGAAATTTTTTATAAAATGGACCAATCTTAATTAAATTTTGAAAATTCAACATTGGGCACTTCTGTCCACCAGCAAAATGTAGACTAATAAGTCACCGGTGAAAATTTTGAGATTTTCTTCCAAAGGCTAGATTCTAAACTTGATCAAACAACTAACACTCTAACTTCCCATTGTAAAATTGTGAAAAATATCTAAGCTCTAACCCATAATTTTTGATTGAAAAGCGATAAAAATATTTTTTAAACTTCATCCCTACCTAGCTTTTGCAGCTTTTTCGTTTAATTCCGTAGCCTTAGAAACGTCCTGGTCCGTGGCCCTCAAGATTTCGTCTATTTTCGTCAAACTCGCTATCGTACGATTAATTTCGTTCGCTAAATTGGTAATCTCCCTCGGGCTCAGTGATATATTAGTACTCAATACCTATGGCAAAAAAAACGCAAAATTAAATTTGTTAGACATGGAATAACATATAATTTTGTAATAAATAAAAAATAAAATTTTAAATACAGAGAAGAGACAAATATTTTATATAATAACATACCGTTTCTGCCAGAGTCCTAATTTCTGCAGGTGTAGCTCCTCGCTGGGCCATAAACATTTCAGATCGATTTACTAAATTTTTCAGTTTATCCATGGCACTTTGAGAAGAATTTAGGGCTTGCCAGGCTTTGTGATAGGCTTGTTCCGACGTTTTAAGCGAATTTTTGGACTCCTTCTCGGCCACTTCAACCTATTATTTATTACAGAGTAACGATTAACAGTAAAGCTGGAAAATGTAAACCTAAATTTATCACTAACTTTATAACCTTCAATTGTTATAATAATAGTTTAGGTGTTACTAAAATGCCTAAAATTCATTATTATTAGTTTTTGAACTTTATCGGGTTTTCGGTTGAAAGCTAACAGGACGTCTCAATTGTAATAACTAGCTATCAAAACTAAATTTAAGATATTAGCGTTTATGAACCCCATATGAAAAGAAACCCGAGTTATTAAAGTTTCATAATAATCTAATTTGTAAAACACTTAAAAAGATACAACAATTTTATCTTTAAGTGTAAATTATCAAGGAGTACCACCCAAAAAACAAATTTTGACAAATTTCCATTTTTAAAAGTAACATGATGCATTCATTATTCAATTACAAAGTAAAGTACGCATATCACTTAAAAGCTCCATTCACTATTTTGCTTAAAAGATAAAATCATTAAAAATATAAGCAATTTCGGCCACAAAACGCATCCCTCTTAAGTAAACACCTTTAAAATCAACAACCATATTCCACAACTTTCTCTTATTGTCAAAAATCCCAAATCACCATAACATCAAAACCAAAACATAATAATTAATGTTTTTGTTTGGTCCAACTTTGGTTCAATTAAAACTAACGATCAATTTTGGTCTGTTTTGATAAATAGACCAAAAAACCTTTGATCGACCTTATGTTTAGTCGACCGAAACCGAAGGTCGATCAAACAAAACCCGACCCAGCCGTATTTAAAACACTGGGCAATGCTATATTACGTTGCTCAAAAGGTCTTGAGCTTCAGCCTTTTTGGCCAAAAAGATGGCCTCGGCCTCCTTGGCAAGTTCCAGGGCGTTGTGGGCTTTAGTTAGGGCCCCGTTATCGCAGCTAAGACCTCCACATTTGCCACAGCCCGCGCCCCCGCATATGGAATCACAAGGTGTTACCGTACCGTCGCATACCTATAGTATAAATTCCAACATTGATAATAAAATTGAATCAATCGGTAAAAATTATTATTAATTGTTATTCAATTTACGGGCTCCTTTTTGGTTGTCCTGCCTGTCCTATCAAACTTGGGTTTATTATGTAATGTAACTTAAAGTCTAGTAAAAAAATTTTTTCCATGATAAAACACAAAATACGTTTAATTCTTTTCACGATTACCAAAAAACAAGGTCTAGCCAGATACGACGTAAAATTCATGAAAAATTTTACCAAATTCTTTGAGTTCTCTTCAAAAATTAAGGACAATGTGCATTAGTGTTCAAGATGTTGAGTTTTCCATCGGAAGTCGCCTCAACTTTAACGACCTTTGATTTTAGTCGACTAAACACATATAGACGAAAAAACCTTTGGCCTGTTTATGCGATGAAGCAATACAGACCAAAAAAGCTCGAGTCTGTTTATTTTTGTCGACTAAAACCGAAGGTTGGCCAAACAAAACCCAGCCGTTTTCACAACACTATTTCGGATGAAGACCAAAAAAAAGCATTTAACAATACCATACCATGGTATTGATTTCCCCAATTTTTTGATCTTTCAATTGAAATATCTTAGCGTCCAATTCGGACAATTGGATTTGATTCGCTTTGATTCCACTCTCTAAACTGTCGTGCGATTGTTCTAGCAAACCCTTAACCCTCTCCCTCATTTCAATTGATCGATTGGCTAGGGCAAGGCTTTGGGTCACGTTATTCTTCAGGGCTCCCGTCTTTTCCCACGTGTCTCGGATAATCGAAAATGCACCTAAGGCGGTGGCGTACAAAAATTTGATTTTACCTTTTTGATTGTTTCAGCGCATAAATAGTTACAATAATTAAGAACTTCAAAATAATCTAATTTTTTAAGTTGGGGAAAGACTAGCTAAATAAATTCCTTATATTCCCAATTTTTACCACGTTTAAAAATTACAAAAAAAGAATATAGTTTTATCGCCTCTTTTGATAGGTGTTATATATGTGCAGAGATGAATGATAATTTTTATAATATTGGTATCACAGGTCGACAAAATAAATTCTGCAATCGGACCTATAATTATGATAAAAAATTTTGCGCTTAACAATTATATTTGTTTGGTATTTTTTAAAAAAAACCTCCAGTTTTTTAAATAAACGAGGTTGAAGGTGCAAGAAATGCCCATTTCAACCTTTTTTGAGGCTATAATCCACGGCATTTTTAATTTTTATACTGATAAATATTAATTTACTCCCGTAGTTTAAAGCTTTATCTATAGGTCCATTTATTTACTTTTCACCTCTATATTTAAATTTATTCGCATTTACGTGAACCCCTTCCCCTTATCAAAGTTCTTCCCAATCCGTCTGACAAACGGAGTACCTTAGAGTACATACTACACATGCCCTGTATTTAAAACTTAAGCTCCCACCTCGGCCCTTACATAGGATATTAATTAGCACAATGTTATTTATACTGATGAAGCAATTTGATATTCTCATCTATTTATACCAGCTCTTACAATAACGATGGAGGATTTAACGACCAAAGTAATCAAAAAACTTTGAAATTCGGATCTCGACACATTAAATTATATTTGTGAGATAAAAATGATGTCTGTTTGTGTAAAGCCGCACCTTCGAGGTCAGCTTCTTGTATGCGGGTGGTATTTTCTGCCAAGCTTTTAGTTTGATTTTTCAGCACGTTGGCCGCATCTTGAATCCCTTGCAGCTTTTGCCGCGACGATTCGATATCTGTATCGAGTAGGGTGTTTGTCCGGGCTAAAGCTTCTATATCGGCAGCCCGATCAATCAGCTTTTGTCTGTTGGCACGAAATGAAAATTATAATTTATGATATAACAAATATGAAAGTGATATATATACTTTGAAACTTTTATAAAGATGTCAAGGCCATCATCTATCTAAAGGAAGAAAAATATCACGGCACTGCCAATGGAAGTAATTTTTGGTACATGTATGATTTTAATAAAAACAAAAGCTTAAATTAATAGTTTGACACGAAGTTGGGATAAAATTTATATATAAACTTAATTATTTGGCCATAATTTCCCACAACTGACCCAAACTGAGTCCGAAAATTTTTAACAAATTAAACATTTTTTATTTTGGATACATCCTAAATAACTTTTTCCCTATCTAACGTCTCATGTTACTTCCCTAGGAAAAGTATTTTGTATTGCGCCTTTTTTTATTGGAAACAAACTGCTTTAACTTTATATTTTAAAAAAGAATCCTGATCTTTCGTATAATCGCTTATTGCATATCTTACGTATCATTTATACCACATAAAAGTGTTTATAAAAAGGTATTAAAAAACTCCTGGAATTCGTGGCCATTCTCAAATGAAGAGGGTTGGGGTCAAATAGATCCCAACAATGCCGCCTCATTTTTAAAAAAAATTAAAGTAAAGTTTAAAGTTTGTTTAAAAATAATCAAAAAAAAAATAGAAAAACAAATTTTTTTACTATCCTAAGATAAACGCGATTTTATAAGACAGAAAATCAGCATCACTATCTGTAAGTATACTGTCATAGCAATATCACGGAATGTTTTCCAAATACTTATATTTCTCAACTAATTTTTCATTTATTCCTTACATCTTCCGTATTTTCAAAAAATAATAAATTTCAAGTTTATGAAATAATTTTCATCTTAAATAATTTATGAGTGAAATTTATAATTTGCAAACCTTAGTTCTTCTATGCGAGAAGCCATTCTGCTAAGATCGGATGTCGTAACATTCGCTTCTTTAAGCATAACCTCGATGTCTCGCACCTTATTTTCCATGGTCTGAAAAGTTGCGGTATAAGCTGAAACCACTCCCGCATCTTTCACTTCAGAAGCTTTGATCATAAGGTTTTCCGTTTCGGCTAACACACAAAATTCAGTATTTCCTCATATTAAATTGTATCTTTCAACTATCTTATCTTAACACACCTCCCCTCTGCGTAAACTTATCGTTTCTAGATAGATAGATGGTATGCACACCTAGTGTTGTAAAAAGGGCTGGGTTTTGTGAGGTCGACCTTTAGTTTTAGTCGACTAAACATAAACAGACCAAAGATTTTGGTCTATTATTCTTAGTGACATAAAGAGACGAAAGGTATTGTGGTCAAACATTTGGTATGTTCATGTTCAATCGACAAAAACCAAAGGGGTCGACCAAACAAAACCCAGCCCTTTTTACAACACAAATGTGTGCTAACATTTATTAAATTATGCTTTCACGTAAAGTTATTATAACAAAGATCAACAAGCCCATACGCAACAAAGACCATAATCACGAGTCAAAAAACTTAAAAATGCCCAGGCCTGGTCTTAAAAGTTAAATTTCCAAACTTAACACACAGCTGATTATTGGATTGGATCGACTATAATTTTATAGCACTATTACGAACAAAAATATTGGGGTCGCAGAGACCCCATGAAACGATCGAGTCGGATTTTTGACCAAATACCTAGCAGCTGGGATATGATAGCGTCCCAAGAATCGAAGCATTCCCCACAAGGTCTACAGTAGGGGACTTGCCCCATAGTACCTCGCGCACATTGGTCACACTTGTCCCCGGTCATGCCAGGTTGACAAGAACATTTGCCCGTCCTACGGTCGCATTGATAACTCGTAGACCCTTCCACGTTGCATTGGCATGCTAAGTTAGAAAAATAAAACGTTATAAAAGAATTTTATTATTCCTGGGTATTTAGCAATTTTAGCACGTAAAACCTAATCGTAGTCTAACCTCGAGTGTGTATTTAAATGGAAAACAGCGGTCATAATTTATTTTGGGTCAAAAGTTTAGCTATTCCTAGTTTTACATTTTAACAAAAATAATCAATTGAGATGCAAAATTAAATATATGCACACGACACTAAATTGCTTCAACATCACGTCATCACAAAATAAATTTTTTTAATTTTGTAAATTATATATTTTAAAATGTTGTCTTCAATATTTAACTAATTCCATTTTTTCCATTTTAAAAACTCTTAAATTAACCCAATTACTATAATCTATATCCCCTAATTTGTGCACATTTCAAAATGGCGCATAAAGGGTACGCTTATTTGAAGTTGATAAGCAGTCTATCTAGTCTATTCTTACAATTGCCTAAAAGAACATTTTAACGCGCCATTAATCTCAGTTTAGAAAATATATAAGTAGCACTTTTGAAAACAAATCATACTTTTTAATCGTTATTAAAGCTTTTAAAGAGTAAAAATTTATTAAGCTATTTTTGGGTTTTTGACCAACCATAATTCGTATAAAATTAATTTTGCCACCGCGGTCGTTTCCTGATCACGTGAGCTAACTACCGTTTAATCAAATCAATCTGCACTAATTTTTATTTAGCAAAACAAGTTTTTAAGTATTTTAGCCGCCACTTTTATCCGAAATAAAATATAGTATTTGTGATAAAATTTACGAAAGCATTGAGTTTTGGGGTCGCCCCAAAAATTGTCTTCGCAATCACAGCAGCTCCTTCCGCCGAATCCCGCCTTGCATCGACATTGGCCATCAAACTGATTGTAAAAACGGAGTTAAAAAATAATAAATGATAAAAAAAATTTAATTAAAAGCATTCCTCGCGCGTTAAAGTACAATTGAATTACAATTATAAAACAATTTCACATTTACTTTTTTTATTATAAATTAAAAGCATGACTCGACTTCATAAGTTAAAACGGTATTACGTGGTTTAATCCGTTGAGTTGGTCTCTAACTCATATAAGCCCCGCTAATTTCGCGAGCTAAACGCAATACTGGCTTATAAATCCACATCATCTATTTTATAATAGCTCATCATTTTCATTTTTTGATGCGCTTTGTTTTCACATATTTTATTTAGAAACTTTTAACAGATAACACATTTAGCAAGTAAACCCATAAAACCTCAAAAAAATAAATAAAATAAAACCTCTGATTCGGCCTTTAGATACAATCTTTAAAGATTGTCAATTTCAAACATAAAATTGAGCTATTTCTTCAATTTATTCACAGACTAAGGTAAAAAAACATTGAGATTAAGGGGAAAATCATGTGGCATCAAAGATTTCAAACCAAATTGCATTGGTCGGAGAGCGAACTATCGGCACAGCAACTGCAGGGTTCGCACCCGATGCCGCTCGATAATTTCCAGAATGCGGGTAAACAGGCGTCGCAAGCTAGTCCGGTCACGTTGGCATGGCACGGGCATTGGCCAGTCACGTGGTCGCAGTGGCCTTTAGAGACGTCGGTGCCCAGGGTATTACAAACGCAACCTATTGAGCAGAATTATTTGGGATATTTAATTTTTGCAAAAAAAATAAAATAACATTATTCCTATATTCACACCCTAAAATCAATTTTGGACTAGTGTTGTAAAAAGAGCTAGGTTTTGTTTGGTCGGCCATTGGTTTTAGTGTCGACTAACCATAAACAGAGACCAACGATTTTTTGGTCTTTTTTTATTAGTCGACCACTAGGCTTAGTCCAAATTTGAAAAACCGACCGGAGTCGACCGTTCGCCTTAGTTGAACCAAAGCTCGACCAAACAAAACCCAGTCGTTTTCACAACACTATTCCGTACATTAAATAAGAAAGGAAAAAAAGAGAAACAAATTTGCATACTCTTGCAATTATGAGTGAGGGCGTCTCCGTAAAACCCATCGCTACAGCGTTCGCAGTTGAAGCCGCGAGTGTTGTACAAGCATTTCAGGCATTCCCCACTTTGGCTGTCACAATTCCCGGCCAAACCCACATCCGTGTTATCGTTACAGAAGCAGGGCTTACAAGATCCACCGGGGATCATGGGACGACCGTGGTAATTTTCAGCGCACCTATCGCATTGACGACCTGTAACAAAAAAAAGTAATTTGCTTTTTAAAATAATAATAATTTATAATTTCACGAAATCAAAATTTAAAATGAAGGTAGTTGCACAATTTATGGTTAATTCGTGATTTGGCTAGGGTGCAAAGGTACTAGTGTTGTACGAAGGGCTGGGGTTTGTTTGGTCCACCTTTGGTCTATTTATATTTAGTCCGAGGAGGGACCAGCCAAAACCCAGCCGTTTTTACAATACTAAACGGTACACATAAAGTTTTTCCTCATTCAAAAGTTTTCAAGATAAAAAGATGGAAAGTCAGTGCAGTGCCAACTATTTGATTTAAATTTAAAGGAAGCTAATTCTTTCAAACAGAGGCAATAACAAAGATAAATACGAACGCTAGCAAAATATGTGAGGAATTCTTTCTAAAACTTATGATTACCACTATCGTTATCATTAGATATACCATAAGTTTATAAGGATCCATCTGGATTTAGATCCCGAAGTTCAAAAATTTTAAAAATTATAGTATTTTATGTTAGATAATAATAATAATAATAATAAAAGGGGTATATAGCCTACCTAGATATCCCTCTTTACAACGGCAAACCATCTCTTGACTGCTCGGCTCTAGGTAACAACTATCAGCAAACTGGTTTCCACTGGACATACCAGGACACATACAAGCACGACAGGGAATATTGACCGCTACCCTAGGGTCTCCATAATACGCAGGGGCGCATCTTGAAAAAATACACAAATTCAAGCATGTAATGTAATAGCAATAGTAGGAACACTTTAATTAAGTTACTCTAAGGGCTTGCCGTAATATCGGATAATCGTCGTACGGGTTATAACATAGCCGTGTCTTAACTTGGAATTCACAGCAGATTTACATTTCAGACGCATCACTTAATAGCGATTTTGTAAGATGCAAAATTTGTCATAAGCTTGAATGTTTTATGTTTTTAAAATGTTAGGTATCTGGAAAGTTTAGATTTAATCTCAAGAGTTGAAATAAACAAAACAACGTTTTTAACTATCAAAATACAAATTATTAATAATTACAACCGAGTTTGACCCATGAAATTGAATAGGGAAATGTGGTAACTATTGTCGTAGATATAAAACTAGTTATAAATTGATAGCGAAGCGATAGTGAATATAGTAGTGTTGCAAAGAGACCTCGGTTTCGTTTGGTCACCTTTGATTCAACGAATACTAACGATCGACTCGGGTGTATTTTTCAAATTTCGACTAAGCCTAGAGGTCGACCAAGAAAAACAGACCACAAAAAACGGTTTGGACCATTTAAATTTAGTAAAGCAAAGGTCGATCAAACGAAACCCAGCCGTTTTTACAACATTAGTGAATAGTTGGAATCTTGCTCGACGATCAGTATACCTATCGCAATTGGGTCCGTCGGTATGGTCTCGACACCCGAGACAGGCGCCCGTGGCCTGGTCGCAAGCCTCGGCGTGCCCGTGGCATTCGCAACTCTGACAAAGGGGGAAATTCCAGTACCCTTCTTGGCAAGTATCACATTTGTGTCCAACCACGCCGGGGATGCACTTGCATTGACCCGTGTAAATGTCGCATACACTATCCAGAGATCCCCGACCATTACAATTGCAAGCTAAAAATATATGTGTGTGTATAAAATATTGGGCGGGGTCAGATGAAGTAAGTAGAAGTAAAGAACGGTCATCATTAATATGCGGAGAATTTTTTATACAGTTTAGCAATTATCCGATATCTAGCAACAACCTAGACAAATTGGCGAAAGAAGTTCACCCAGGAGCAAATATAAATAGCAAACACCCATTAATAATTTTGGCCTTTGGCCGGGGTTAGATAAAGTAGAAGTGAGCAACGGTCAGCATTAATTTTTTACCAATTCCGCAAACACCCGTTATAAAGCAACAACATTGACAAGTTGCAAAAATAAATTTATGTAGGGCCCATATATAATAAGGGAATTTGGGCTCGGTAGCGAGGTGGAAAAATTAAAGCCAACCAGCGGTCATTAGCTAGTCTACCTTTAAAAACCCGTATAAGTTTACACGGCAATTAAATTTACAAGTTGGACAGGACAGGACGGACGGACAACCAAAAGCGAGCCCATAAATTGCATTGAAATTCATATATTTTTTTTCATCGGTAAAAGCATCGAAAAAGAGAGAAGTTAATCGAAATTGTACCATATAAAATGAATACCGCAAATTACAAGTCGATCCCTCTTGAAAAAATTTATAGTCTTGTCTCGCCCAACTTTTTTAAGTTATAATAAAAATGCAAAAATGTAATTCAAGTCAGTTTTTTAGCAAAATTTACTAAGTTAAATGCGATTATAAAACTAATGTAAGAAATAAACATTTATGAAGAAATGAGTAAAAAATCCAAAACGGTTTCTTAAACGTATTTATTACGGGTGCATCCAGAGGGTCCGAACCCATAAGTACCGGGCGCACATTTATCACACCTCTGCCCGACCACATTTGATTTGCATTCGCATTGACCACCATAAACGTTGCACACGGAGCTAACTGCACCCGTTGGATCACATCTGCAATCTAATCGCACGTACATTGAAATATAAAAATTACCGTTGTCCTGTCTAAATTCTTGCGAAATTCCTTTCAAAACTTAATACGTTCAGATAAATAAAGAAGGGCATGTTTAATTAAAAATATTGTAATCTCATATTAGGGTATAGGTTATTATAAAAGCATTCCCCCTTTTAAAGTATAATATGGAGACATGATTATCACTATAGAACCGCGCCTCTAGATTGCCGCTTCACTTCTTCATTTTAAATCAATTTAACAGAACTTGGCAAAGATGTAAAATAACTGAACAAACAAACAAATAAATCAAATACTATGCACAACGATAAGTTCTACATAACTCCAAGATTATTCTGGCAAGCACACAATTTCAATATTCAATTCCGTAAAATACAACTGAGGTAGAGGCCTGCATCTGCAAAGTCCTTGTTTTTCTACCCGAACCCGACTTGAAAGCGTGAATTTTTCAACCTGAACCCAACCCGAAAGCATTTTAGAATTTTCAACCCGAACCCGAGCCGAAAGCATTTTAAATTTTTCAACCTGAACCCGACCCGAAAGTCTTTAAAGTTTTCAACAACCTCGGGTTCGGATTAGCCGTGCGGGCCTCTAAATTCTAATCTGGGGGGGGGCAAAGGGGGAGTATTTACCTATTCCATGACCGTGCATGGAGAGCGCTACGGAACATAGATATTTGCTGCAAATTTCATGTAGGCCAGAACTTTTATCAGCGGCTAAGTACATATCTCGACACCTGTATCGGTCGAATTCATTTCTCATCACGAAAGCTGCATTGCTATAGGCACCAGCAGAAGACTGCATATTTTGCCTAAAGATTGGCATAGATTCCAAGGTTGGAACTAAGGCTATCTGTATGTATTATAAATATTAAATTTTTACAAATTTCATAGAATTCAAGTTTTTCCTAAGAAATATACATATTACAAATATTTGGGAAACATTTCGATAATTTAATTATATTAACAAATAACAAAAAATGATTACTATCTGTATCTATAGATGTTGGGATAGATAGTCAAATAAAAGTTTAATTGTCATTAGGTAATAATAATAAGTTTAATCATTAAACTACTTATATTTCCATGTTATTTGTAAACCCGACATCTACACAACTAAAAATATTTATGCTCTAGGCTAAATATGTATATGTAATTTTATGACGTTATTAGTTGTTAAAAAAGTCTCTTTTAAGTGAATGGGAAACTTGAACTGTTTGAGAGATTAAAAATCGTTTAAAATTATCTGAAAAACTATTTTTAAAAAGGAAGATAATATTATTATAGTTAGTAGGATTCGAAACAGAATCTTTTAGGGTGAAGACAACTAATTTATTCTTTTAAAGACAAATTATATACATTTAAACATAAATGGTTAGATAATAACCTAAGCTTTGCAACAGCAAAAAAACTAACGAAATGGAAAGCTATATTACCGAGTCTAAAAAGACGTGGGCTTCTGGTTTGGGGTTCGTTTCGTAATGTGAAAATTCTACTTTGACCACGTATTCTCGGTTACTTTGCAGGCAATAAGGCAAAGCCAATACAGCGTACCTACCACCTAATTGATAAAAAGCCATGTTAAATTTTGTGTGAAAAAACAATTACTTAAATTTACCAAAAAAAATTTATGAAAATAAATGGTGGAAGACCTATCGTTTAGTCATTACTTTTATTAACTATATCATTATCCATCCATTTTAGTATTGGTTTTCAAGTATTGCTCCAATTTTATATTTTAACAATGTAAACCAAAGCCGTGAAAAATTATATGTTATACATTCCTTTGTTCTATTCTTTTTATTTTAAATTTATTAATTTCTACACATTTAAACGAGAGTATCAAAGATTGATTTCGTGAAAATCCCCCAAAAAGATATAAATCAGCAAGTTGGACAAGATAGGACAAATCGAGCTATCTTAAAAAATCTTAAATAATATAATAGATTTTCAAGTTTCAAAGAGATTTAAAATATCTCACTTTGCGGCAAGTAGGTAACTTGAACGGAAGGCTGAGAAAATCCAGTGCAGTAATTGTCTTGGCCCTGGTTGAAGCCATTATATTTTTTACCCGTTATAATTTCCACATAATTATTTTGGGCGTCGAGCGTGTATCGATCAAAAAGTCGCGAATTGTCGAGTTCCCTTTCTTCGAACGATACGATCACTTCTTCCCAATTCCGTGGCATCTTAATGGGGAACGATTTGGAGAAAAACGATTTAAAAAATCAAAATTTTATGCAAAGGTTCACATAACAATTTAAAATATTTTAACAGATGCATGATGCAAAGGATTAGGAATAGATTAAGCATTTTGATGTAAACAAATATACTATTATAGAAGACAATTAATATAACTAGGACAAAGAAATCTAAATTAACTATTAATAAGTTTTCAATAATTTTCTTGAATCCCGGTAAACAGATCAATATCTAAACGACCGTTTTATACAATACCCACAATTTAAAGCTTGATTTTAAAGGAGCAAAATACATTTAAACGTAATAAATTTGTAGTTTTTTTTGGCTTTCATAACTTATAATATCAAAAAATATATAGATATAAAATTTATGGCAATTTCTTAAAAACTTATTATTTATAATCAAAAAATCAAGAAAAATTTTATGTACCGGCAATTCGTAGCGGATAACCAAATTGTAACTCAGAGGCTCTGAGATGATATTCCTAATGTTAAAAGTCAAACCACCGCCCTCTCTGATCCGTACGAACCCGTCCCCAGTCCAGGTTATCGGTGCTTTGGGATCTGGCTCTCTCGGCATCACAGTCGTGTACTGGGAGTTTAATGTTTGCATCGATGAAAATATAAAATTTTTAATTTTTTGCCAAGTAAAAATTGCTTATGCCCAGTTTGTGTTGCGAAAACGGATGGGCTTTGTTTGGTCGACCTTTGGTTTAATTAGGACTAATGTGGATTTTGGGTCTGTTTTTCATAGTCGACCTCTAAGCTTAGTTGAAATTAGAAAAATAGATTAAAGTCGACAGTTAGTTCTAGTTAAGATGTTTTTGCAACACTATGCCTAGAAGTAGGTTACATTATGGATATGGGAAACCGGAGCTTATTCAAAGGACTTTTTCCATTGTAGACTCCCTCTGCTATGGGTACAACATAAAACATAAGTCAAATTTTAATTTCCACTCATTTTAAATTTTTAAGGGGTAAAAAATAACCATGTTACGTTTGCATTTCTTTGCTTTCCATAATAAAATAATCATCTTATATATTAAAAAAAAATAGTGAAAAATAACAAAGCTAATTCCATCCCCTAAACGAGGGGCTATGAAATGCCCCGGGCACTAGTAAAATTTCCAAAACTCCATTCGTGCTAAAAAACGACGTAAAAAAAGTTAACGCGATCAAATTTTTGATGGCTATCCCCGGTTTCCCCAATTATTAAGGTGTAAGTTTGCGTAATATACTCCAATTTCAACGTTAAAGTTTCGGAGAAAAAATGGCAAGATTCTCAAAGCCTCAAACTAGTATATATATATTTCCACTTTAATATGTCCATCATGATGATGCTAAAAAGATGGAACCCCTCGTCAACTCAAAAACGCCTTTTACCTCGTTCCCGGGGGTTGATTCGGCTTCGTATGTATAAAAATCCAGGGGGGCACAGAAAGAGCCAATGCGCGGTTGATCGCACCTTCGGCCGGTAACTTCGGGTTTACATCGGCATTCTCCGCTAATTTGATCGCACCCGATATCCACACTACCACCCAAATCACAATCGCAGGCCTTGCAGCCGTCCCCATCTTCGCGGCTCAAGCCCCAATAACCGGGCTTGGGGTAGAAATATAAAATTAGATTTTCGATAATAATAACCATGAGCCCTTTTAAAATTAGGACCCGGGCCCGGGGGGGGGGGGGAGACTGTAATAGAGAACTGCAAAGTAACTTTTCATTCAACCCTAACCCGACGCGATATTGGGTCGGGTAGGTTTCGGGTCACCCGTGCAGTTCGCTAAACCGTAATAAAATAGGGCAATTATTAATAGTGTTGCGTGAGTGTGATGGAAGAAAGAATAGCGAGAACGAACTTTAAGGGAGGAACGTTCCATACGTAGCTTTAACATTCCATTTTACTCGACGAAATGCAAAGTATTTATTTTTTCAAACATGGCGACCTACACACTAGTGTTGTAAAAACGGCTGGGTTTTGTTTGGTCGACCTTTGCTTCAACTATCTGGTCTATTTTTTAGACTTCGACTAAGGCTAGTGGTCGACTAAGAAAAACAGACCAAAAAATCGTTGGTCCGTTTTAAACAAAACCCAGCCCTTTTTACAACACTACTACACACTTTTCTCAAAAATCATAAGCTGTTGGGCAGTAGTCTAAGTACGAGGAAATATGCAAAATTTACAGGGTGGCAGAATTAATAAATATAAATTGGAAATAATTTTAAATAAAACTTGATATTTTCCACGATAAATTAAGATTTGGAAAAAACGTGGCCTTTACCAAACAAGACTCGCAATCGGAACCGGTCACGTGTCGTTTGCAGGTGCATTTTCCATTAGACTTATCGCATCCGAGATTATTCACCGTTCCAATGATCAGGCATGTACAAGCTTGTATATTGCGAATAGAAAAATAACTATTTTAAAAACTTAAAATATTTAAATGAAAAAAATTTGTTAATTTTAAAACCAAGATAAATATTAATAATGTCTCATTAAAATCAGAGAACATTAAAAAATTGCAGAGTTCTTTTTAAAAACCTAGATTTTTAGGTATTTTGAGATCTATAACCTCCCAATAAAAGCGTTTGAAAAACTTTAACCTGGAAAGTTACTCCATTTCAAGAACAGCAAGCAGGCATGATTCTTAATTTCCGAAGAATTTGCAAAGGGGACAATAATGATTTTGGGAGCAAAATGATTATTTTTTTAAATTTTAGCCATAATTTTAATAAATTTCAACATATTTTTGGATTTTGAAAGGGGAGCCGCCCCCTGCCCCCCCCCCCTTGGCCATGCCTTAATACCTTTAACTCATTGAATATGTCCAGAAAGCTTCAAAAATTCTAAGAGTATATAAATAACTAATTAACTTGTCAGACAAAAAAGTTGATTCTCCATTGATTAATTTATATTAAAGACTCCAAACTTTACATATCCGATAAATTTGCAAAACCATTTTTCAAAAACTGTGCAATTTTAAATAGAAACCTTCGCATCCTTCGGGATTATTTGCCTGCATATTCCAGTAGCCATCCTTGCAGGTATCACATCGAACCCCATCTACAAATCTCCTGCAATGGCACCTACCAGCTACGAGACCGAGCCTTTGGTCTTCCAAACTATCGCACTCCCCGTTATTCAGCGAACCCGTCACGTTGCATTGGCAAGCTATGTTGCATTTATGTAACAGAAAAAGTTGGACAGGACAGACAGGACAGACAAGACAGACATACATTTTTCCCAACGAGGGTGGACTCTTAAATTGCGTTGTAGTGTTGTAAAAAAACTTGTGTTTTGTTTGCTCGACCTTTCGTTTTAGTCGACTAAACCCGACCAAAGCTTTTTGCGTGTCTGTTTTTCCTAGTCGACCTCAAGGCTTAGTAAATTTGAAAAACAAACCAAGGGGTCGACCAAACAAAACCCAGCCGTTTTTACAACACTATCTGAGATGAACAGTCTATCAGTCCATGATCGTTTAATTATATGAGTCCCTATGGATTCGACCCCAATTTCGAAGCCAACTTACGACTACAAACGGTGGGATCATCCAAGGCCTTCCCGGGTTGCCTGTAGAAGCCGATAGCGCATTGTTCGCACTTGTGGCCTTGGGTATTGTGTTGACAATCGTCGCATATGCCCCCACTAACCATACCCGATTGCTGGTAGACCACGGGATCGAAATGACATCGCGAGGCGTGGCCGTTGCATTGACATTCTAAGACGAGGTAACGAATCCAATATATACATGGGCGTATGGAATTAGAGGGGGGGGGGGCGGCAATAATGATTTAGGGAGGGGCAAAATGATCATTTTTTAATTTTAGCTTTAATCTCAAAAACTTTCTATGCTTTTTTGGAATTTAGAGGGGGCAGCCGTCCCTCTCTGTCACCCCCTAGCTACGCCTATGAATATATATAATAAAACATATGATTTATTTCAAAATCTTGGGGTGATATATTAGGTGCGTAAATTATTGGCTATCGCTAAATTGTTCGGGATATCATGGAACATAGCGAGACGCTTTTAGCGCAAAGGATTGATGAGGTGAACAATACACTTGTCATCTCAGCCTTACAAATTTATGACAAAAAATGACTTGCAATTAGTTAAGATAAGAAAATTGTATGGCAAAATCTCTTAAAACCAAAGTACCCTGGTAGTAATTTGACTAAAACGCCAAGAGGATGATAACACAAGTTCAGCCTGATGCATTTGCCACTTAAATGGCGAAATTATTGAATCGGCAATCGTTATATAGGGACATTCCATGTCAAATCGCCACGTTTTCGGCCGACCCCCTCAGAATTTTATAAAATTTGGTGGAAATGTTAAAACTAGTAAAATTATTAATTTCCGAAAATTTTAGCTCATTTGGGCCACTACTTTTCGAGTTGTGTGCTCTCAAAGGTCGAAAATCGGCCATTCAAAAAATCGGGTTGTGACGCTATATTCAATAAAATTCATAAATTATTGGCCCCCAAATCATAGAATCTTGTTGTAGTAATAGGTAAGACCTATCTCCATAGGGAAAAAATCCAAAAAAAATTTTTTGTCGATTGGTCATCTCATAATGGCCGAAATGGCCAATATGGCATAACTACTGTTGAACCCTCTCAAACCGTTTCAAATTTGAGACAAATGTTTTATACTACCTATTAACCAAATTAAATAAAAGAGAAAGTTGGGCGGCCATCTTGAAGTGATCATAAATTGCTAGAAACGGTATTTTATTTATTTGGTGCCAAAATGACCCTCTAAAATTGGTTTTATTACTCATTTAGCCATCTTATAATATTATTATATCTATTATACAAATATTTTTGCTATAAATTAACACCCCAACCCCCCCCCCCCCCCATATTTCCTATAAATTACAATCAAAATAGGGAGTGGTTTTTCTTCGAATTTTGAAATAGAAACAGCTTTGAAAAATCACCTTAAATAATAATTTATTTCAAAGTATATATTCATTGTTTGTTATTCGATATGTAAAAGTATTAAAAAAAAGTATGACGGAGGGCATGTCTTCAAGCGCATATAAAAAATTAATTTAACATATCTGAAGTATATTTTAGGTAAGGCAATATGTTTTAGTGTCGCATCAAGCATTTCGTTTTAAATAAGGTATAAGTTCTCCGGTTGAGGTTAAAGGTGATACAATTTTTAATATATCCCATTTCTTTAGAGATATTTTGTGAAATTTATCTAAGCGAAAGGGTTCGCATGGGTTAAGCAAACTAACTATTATTTTTTCATCGTCATAATTTTTATTATAAATTAGATTCAAAATTTCGAACGTCTAGGGGATAATTAGTTGATAGTAAAATTAAACGATAAAGTAATTTTATTAAAAGAATTCGACATCATTTAAAATTCGCGCTAGAGGTCATACAAATTAATTCATACGCACCAAAAAAGAAATCAATCTGTGTTGATAAGGCAATTTTAAAGCCTATATTCAATAATCCTGACGATTTTATTATCTATTTCACGAGCCTGTTTCCAAATTACAATAAAATAATTTGTGGGAAAAAATTACTCGCTATTTTGATTTAAGATTAAAGGGGGGGGGGGGGGGGTTGGGGTGTTAATTTATAGCAAAAATATTTGTATAATAGATATAATAATATTATAAGATGGCTAAATGAGTAAAAAAACCAATTTTGGAGGGTCATTTTGGCGCCAAATAAATAAAATACCGTTTCAAGCAATTTATGACCACTTCAAGATGGCCGCCCAACTTTCTCTTTTATTTAATTTGATTAATAGGTAGTATAAAATATTTGTCTCAAATTTGAAACGGTTTGAGAGGGTTCAACAGTAGTTATGCCATATTGGCCATTTCGGCCATTATGAGATGACCAATCGACAAAAAAATTTTTTTGGATTTTTTCCCTATGGAGATAGGTCTTACCTATTACTACAACAAGATTCTATGATTTGGGGGCCAATAACTTATGAATTTTATTGAATATAGCGTCACAACCCGATTTTTTAAATGACCGATTTTCGACCTTTGAGCGCCCATAACTCGAAAAGTAGTGGCCCAAATGAGCTAAAATTTTCGAAAATTAATAATTTTACTAGTTTTAACATTTCCACCAAATTTTATAAAATTCTGAGGGGGTCGGCCGAAAAACGCCTTTTTATGATCGATTTGACATGGAATGTCCCTATAGTATAAAAGTTTGTGATAAAAAACAATCATTTTTAATTTAGGTTTAAGCTTCCATCAATTTTAGTGTAGTAAAAAACCCAATGGCGTAAATGGGGGGGGGGGGGGGGGGGGGGGGGAACGGGAAATTCTCCCTTCTTGGAAAAAATTTAAAAAAAATTTTATAGCTTCTCAACGCTGAGGAGGCTAAAAACTTACATTAGAAATGCCATGTCGAAGAATACATTAAATGGATTGGCTTTATTGACAACTCCCGATAAAGTTCTTAAAATTTTTTGAAAATTTTCCCCCCCCCTTGAGAAAATCCTGGCTACGCGCCTGAAAAAACCCAATTGATAATTCAATCGGCTTAGGATTATAAAAAGTTTAAAAATAGTATTTATACCATGTAAGATGGTCAATCTAATAATAATTAATAAGTGATTTTATTAACGCGGCATTAAAATAACTTTTTTGGGCTTCAACTTTTGCGACTATCAAGAAAACGGGCAAAAAATAAATACTTAAATAATATTGATTTTTAAGGTCGTTATCCGCAACAAAGCCAAGTAAACAAAATATAGAAAAAGACGATGGCTGATTCCATCTTGAATTTAACATGGGAAAGACGGCTAAAAAAGTTAGGAAAAAAAGAGATAGGATTTCAAAAAGCTTAAAAAACAGCTTCTCCCTCCCCCCTTCCCCCCCCCCAAAAAAATGGAGGAAATTTATTACTTTTGCAGGCGTTGGTCATGGTACCGTGGGCCGGTTTCCAGGGCACGTCGTTGTAAAAATCTTCGCACTTGTCGCAATTCAAGCCTTTCGTATGGTGATTACATTCGCATTGCCCGTACACCTGCACACAACATTCATATGAAAAAAGAAACGCAAAATTAAAAATTTAACGAATTTGCCCTTTTAAAAACGGTAATTTATTACAAATTAATAAGCTTACACTAATAATACTATTAGACTGGCAAACAGCTGTCTCTTGCATTAAAATTCATTTGTGGGTGTTTACACAATCTTATCTATTTACATAACAATAAATTTCTCATTCTATTTTCTATAGCGAACACAAATTTTTTCTTGCTCAAGGGCCTTTGAGCTGTTCACCAGACAAAGCTATCACAAGTCTGGGTTGGGTTTTGTTTGGTGGATTTTTGGTTTCGTCTTTTCTTAATCGACCTTAAAGCTTAGTCGAAATATGAAAAACAGACCGCAGTCGACCTATGTTTTACGAGCGATTTATGGCAAAATTCGTTTTTAATCAATAATTTCAGGAATTAAATACAAATTTACCATATTCGGGATTTCGGCTTGTCCGGGAAGGGGTATGCATCTACTAGCGTGCCCATAACAGCTACAACTACCCCTGACCACCATGTCGTAGAGAGCGTAATAATACTTTTCTCGAACCTCTTCCCTATTGTCCAACAAATTGTCACCCAGCGTGTGCAGCCGCGTGAAATTTATCCGCAAATTCGTCATTTTCAACAAATTTTGCACTTCCAAGCTGTAGGGGTTCTCCAGCTCGAGGTAAGGAGGCCGAGCTCGATGTATTACCTTTCAAATGAAACGGGGTAAAAAATAGTTTAGGGTATTGTAACATGGGCTAAGTTTTGTTTGGTGACCTTTGTGGTTTTGGTCGACTATGAGCTAACCGGTCAAAATCGACCAAAAAAAGACCCAAAAACTATCGGTCTGTTCCTGTTTAGTCGACTAAAGCCAAAGATCGACCAAACAAAACTCAGCCGTTTATACAACACTACTAATAGTTTAGGTAATTATAATAATTTAAAAAATTAAGCTTACGATTTCGAACGTTTTAATAATTTGTAGAGGAGTATTTTTACCAATAAACTGGGTTTATAAACTTAACGAGAATTCGAATGCGGTTCATAGTTGTAATTTATGTTCATAATTTAAATGATGCTTAATCGCGCGATGATTAGAGAACGAGCTTTAATAACGCTGGTGCTCTAAGCTTTAGACACCGAGCTTAATTTCCTACAACTCTTAAAATTTTAAACTATCATCCTAAAATGCTTTAATCTGAACTTTCTAACATTGCTTATATAATAATTTAGAGAGCACAAATACGCTCACCGCTCAGAGCTTATTGTCCTACATTGTCAAAAATAAAAATATCAACTTTAAACGTATTTAACTTCCCTCAACCTAATCCAAAACTATTTTAAAAAGGTTCAGATAACGCTTGCTATCGACGCTCTAACTTTCCGAGCTTGAAGCCTGCCAAACGCATAGAACAACCCTCACGCAAAAGCATCTAAAAAACGCTCACTCCCACAAGCCAAATGTCCCACAGCCAAAACATATTTAACTTAGAGAGCGTCAAAAAACGCTGGCTATCAACGTTCTCCGCGCTTCTTAAAAACCAAAAATCTCACCATCAATCAAACTCTTAAAACAATGCTCACGCTGGAACTTGGCCGAGCATTGCTGGGCGCTAGTGTTGTGAAAACGGCTGAGGTTTGTTTGGTCGGCCTTTAGTCGACTAAACATAAACCGCAGATTAAAGGCTCTTTTTTGGTCCCCTTTCTTAGTCGACCACTAGGCTTAGTCAAAATTTGAAAAAACGGACCAAAGTCGACCGGACCGTTAGTCCTAGTTAAACCAAAGGGGTCGACCAAACAAAACCCAGCCAACGCTCTTGACGCTCAATCGCTCACTTCTCCAGCGGTGGATGGGGCAACGTTAGAGTAGCGCGAAACGCAAACTACGTCCGAAACGCGCTTGAGCTGCCCAGTATAGGAACCGGGAAATGCCGAACGACAATCGTAAGCGAAGTACCGAGCCACTTGCCAAGTGGCCCCGAAGTCCGAGCTTTTTTCCACCAACATGGCCGCCGGGCGGAAGGTTTTGAAAGTCATGATCAGGTGAGTGAAATGAAACTCGGCTTCCATGTCCAGGCGGAGGGATACATTTTCGACGCCATTTTCGGATTGCCACCAAGCCTTGCGCCGCGCCACGGGCGAGCTACTGCTAGAGATGACGTTCTGTATCTTGTGGCTATACGGGTTGTAAAGGGGGTGGTAGGGGCGCCGAGAATCGCAGTAAAAACACTTTTTTTCATCCTCGAGGTGGCTTACGATGCAGTACCTGTGGGGTGAGGAAAGACGAGAAAATTTGCATAATATGCTTTAGCGGGGGGGGGGGGGCAAAAATTCGTCGAAATCTATTAAAATTAAGGGGAGCATTAAAAAAATTGATCACTTTGCCCCCCCCCTAAATCATTATTGCCGCCCCGTCCTCTAAACCCAATGCTGGCTACGCTCATGATAATGACACAAAAGTTAAAAAATGACAGGACCATTATTCCGACTGAGAGGTGAAGTGGGATTTGATTTAACATTTTCGCCCCGCCCAACCAAAGTTACAATTTCTTTTGGCGACTTGTCTAGGTTGTTGCTATATATCGGATAATTGCGAAACTGGCTATATAATTCCCTGCAAATTAATGCTGACCTTGCCTACATCCCCGGCCAGAGGCCAAAATCCCGCATTATCCCTATTCCTTTTTTTTATTATAGTATTATATTTTTACAAATTTTTGAAACAAAAAAAACACGATTGCGTAATTTCAGTAATTTCAAGCGATTTACCTAGATCTCTGGTCTAATCCACAAGTGGAAGTAGCGCTCAACTGATCATCTCGCCCTATGAGCAAATCGCCAGTAGCTGGATAGCAGCTTCCTTTACCGCACGACCCGTCCTCGTTTAAGCCGGAATTTAGGTAGAGAGCGTTAGAGTTGGGCGTTAAACGACGCTTGAGCGTGAAATCGTCCGAGGCCGAAGATGAAAATGTCCTGTCGGTTAAACGCTCTAAGCGGTAACTAGATGACGCTGGGGCTTGACGCTCTCCTACAGCGTCGCCTGAGAGCGTTAAAATAAGCACACACATATATATACCTTTTTACAGACGTGGAAAAAATTAGAAATTATCATTATCGGAATCGGATGTATTTATTTAAATTCGATTCCATAAGAATTTTTTGTAAAATTTCAGAAGATTACGACACTAAAGAATCTTGTTAAAGCACAAAAATTGCTGGTACTTAATTACTAACTAATTTACCTTCTTTTTATTTAGCCATACTTAATATAAAATCCTTTTAATGACATTTCAAAAACAAAGAGTTATATATGTATATATATAAAAAATCGGAAAAACAGATAAATTAATAATATAAAGAAAATATTCTAATGGTGGATATGAGGAAAAATGGGTTTAAGCAATGTCCATAAGGTCAATAAGCTATAATCCCACTATCTCTTCCTCGCCCGCTTCTGCGATTTTGAAATGTGCACAAATAAGGGAAGGACAAATAGATTATAGTAATTTTGGTTAATTAACGAATTTTAAAAAGTAAACAAAAATAATGAACTAGTTAAACATTAAAAACAGCAATTTAAAAGATATATATCATTTACAAAATTCATAAAAGTTAAAAAATAAAAATACTGTAATGATGTGATGTCAAAGCACGTGCCCGCATTTTTTTCAATAATCACTTATTATCATTATTTGTAATTTATCAATATAAAGATGTGACGAAATCAAACACTAAAAATTTCATTAGCCTTAACCATTATAGTTCTCACGCGGGGCCGCCCAGAAGGGCAAGCTTTTATGGTGTCTGCTCAATTCAAGGGAGGGGGCCAAAATAATAATTTTTTGAAATAATTATATAAAAATTTATAAAGTTTTTTGGATTTGGAGGGGGCAGCCACCCCCCCCCCCCCGCCTCCCAGGGGCAAAACAAATGGTTTTTCATATTAGTCTCTAATAAACATTACGTAGAAGTTCATATATTAAAGATCCATGGGCGTAGCCAGCATTATAATTAGAGGGGAGAATAAACACTTAGGAAGGGGCAAAATGATAATTTTTGGATTTACAGGGGGGTAGCCGTCCCTCCCTGCCCTTCCCCTTGCTACGCCCATGCAAAGATATAGAGGGGGGGGGCTGGACTATAACAATATTGAAAAATTACGTTAAAAACAGGATTAAAATAATTAAGATATGCATCTTCTAGCAAAAATACATATGTAATACATATTTCACGCGCTTTGTCAACTAAGGCAAAATGAGGAAACAGCCGCGCGCATTTAAAGTAGCTCCAGAATGATGTTGAAAGACTACTACGTGTTGTCTGTCGCTAGCGTAATGTCCTGTTTAATTTACAGAGCACACCAGAGCAAAGAGAGATTATGATTTATGGTAGTCTGGGATTTTTGTGAGCTAGACCCTATGGGGACCAACTGAGATATTATAATGTAAAGGAACATTTTTTCTCATAATTTTTCAAGTTTTTTCATTCTCTATTTCAATTATTATTTTTAAATATACTAATTTTTAGAGAGTCTAATAGTACAGGGAAAGAGTGGGAGGGCCTATCATGGGTATCCAAATTTTGTTTTAAATTTTATACTATTATGGCTAGTTGAGAGTTTAATTTGAATAATAAAAATTTTACTGCTACATCATATTTAGAAATTATAGATAAGCTAATAAAAGAGTTTTCTTCTAGATTTGAAGATTTTGCAATATCATATTGAATCCCTCCCTAAATCATAATTACCCCCCCCCACCCCCCCCCCCTGATATAAATCCTGATTACGCCCATGGTTCAGGCCCCCAGTATAATTATAATTTGTGTGTACATGTCTGGGGGTGGGGCAGTTTTGTATACTCTTTCTTTAGATCAAAAGAAAATTACGAGATTGGTTAAGCAGCCATTCATCCTCGTAATTACACTAAGGGGGGAAGAGGACCCCCCCCCCTCCCATCCCTCTAAAGACGTATTCTAGCCTAAAAGAATTTTATTAAGTAAAAGCCTCCCCCCACAGCCTTGGAACTAAGGTTAGAGATCTTTGCTAATGTAGTAACTAAGCGCCCATACATTTTCCCACGCTTTTCCAGAATCTTCGATAAGATTGGCAATCAAAATCAAAGTCTTGACCCTCAGAGCTTACACCCCCCCCCCACCTCAAGAACAATAATTCGGGAGTGGGGTGGTATGGGTGGGCAAACCTTATGCGGTCTCTGGCTATCTCTTTCTCCATTCAAACTTGAAACAAAACAAAAAAAGAAGATGTTATGGGTTGTTGCAGAAAGACAGATGTGCATTAGAAAAAAAGAAAGTTTTTCTATCATACATAATGCTAGGCAATACACATAACAAACAACACCACCGAGATGTGAGGATTTTTTTTCAAGTTTAGACTTGTTATATATTCTTCCTAAAGCACACCTTACCTTATATAATTTAAGGGGAGGCAGCTGCCCCACCCCCCCCCCCCCCCAAAAAAAAAAATTATAATATCTAAATCTTTTTGTTTAATCTCCCTTATTTAACGTCCCTAACTATTGACATGTTAGAAAAAATGTAAAATAAGCCACAATAAAAATACTAAAATAATGTATAAATATTAGAATTTCTATATAATAATAATAGCATGATGTATCATACACAATTATTTGGAAATAAGCCTTTATTAGTTTAAAAAATAAAATATTACTTTGTGATGAGCCAGGTATCGAACCCACGAGGTAACAACTTGCGAATAAAGTTAGAAAGAGGAATCCGGATTTTTGAAAGATTTGCCACGTGGCATGGTGGAATATTGGTTTTTTATTTGAATAAGATCCATCATCATTCCCTTCCTCCATTTTGGATGTACTTTTTTTCCCTTGCACACTTGCTTAAATCAAAGATGGCGGAGTGGATTCAACGTTTTTTGGCGAATACGAATGATAACGGTGTTTTATTAAAAATCTAAGATTTAAAAGTATAAGATTATAATTAAATTAGTTGTTTTTCGTTTGAATTTTATTTTAATAAAAATATATAAGTTACGCAAGTTTTTTATAAGTTGTATGTGAAAACGAGAATTTGAAAAAACATATGTGTTAGCCTTAGCATACTAACGCAGCACATGTGTGTCTTGCATGCATGGACTTATGTAATCAGATCGATTTGTCATCTTTTAATAGGAAAGGGGACGGGGTAAAAAACTAATATTTTTATAAGACAAAAAATTAAACATAAACTTTAATAAATTAATGAGCAATCGATTGGTTTGAGAAAAGTTTATTATTTAGGTACCGTCTTATATAATTTTAGCATTCTTATTGTATTAAAAATGATAATATTAAAGTTCTAAGTAGAATTTTTAAATTTGGATGAATTTAGGGATTTGAAAAAGGATTTCAATGTGTTTTTAACGCATTTAGGTATTTGTAATTTTTATAGCTAAATTTATATAAAAAAGCATAACAATTGTTGATAAAAGTGTATAACTTACAAAGTAGTTACTTTAAGGAGAGGAATTATTTGCACACAATTACAACTATGGCGTTTGCTAAAAGGTTTTTGGTATTGCAACATAATTGCTCTCGACAATGTGTATGGGAAAGTTAAATTTGATTAAATTCAGGGCCTTAACAATAGAGTAATTATCACGAGGAAAGTAGAAGCATTCCAATACTCCACCTATACAATAGGTTTTTAAGGTTGATGGCCATAAATATAAATTAAAAATTAATTAAATTTTCTTTAGCCCGCGAGAGTATCCGTGGGGTATTTCGAAACCCCAGGCAAATTATAAATTAATTGGTCTTTTCAGTAGCTTAATATTTTATCAAGAACTAGGTTAGGTGAAAATTTCATTAGTTTTGGCTTAATACTTTTTATAATATAGAAGCTTTTTTGGCTCGTGGGGTTCTGTTTACCCCACGAATGCTCTTACGTAAGTTTTTTTTGTTTGAAAAAATCTGTGTAATTTTTTGTAGGATGATATCTTTTACAATTTGTGTTTTTAATTCATTTTGAACATTCTTTTGATAAAAATCACGTTTATTTTGATTTATTTTAAGTTATATGATGTCAGTAGGTAAATGAGGGGAAGCTCTAAAATAACCAAAATATGGGGGTCCAGAAAAATGTTAATAGGTTTTGTAACGTTGATTAGTTAATATCAAAATTTATACCATCAATCTTAAGACCTCTATAAACACATGTTTAAAATTTGAAAGGTTGTAAAAGAACACTTTGAAGGTTATAATTAAAAAGTGGGGTAAAGTTATACCCCACCCCACGAATGCTCTCGCGTTCGTGATTTTCAGGAATACTCTCGAGGGTTAACCAAAAATTAATTAAATTTTTGAAACAAATAATAAAAATTAAAACTTGCAAATCACATAATTAAAAAAAAGTCGCTTTTTTGAGATCTGATGTTCAATTCAATTTTTACGTCATTGCTTCGTCTGCTTTAAAAAATTTAAAAATTAGCTGAAGTACGCCTAAAATGTGTTATTTTATAACCTGGTTGTCAAATGTTTATTCGATCGCCTTGAGATGAGTAAGTATAAAGCTAGTTATATGAAATACCAAATGTTTTGAAGACCGGAAATAGCAAAAGTTAAAACAGCTTATCTTAAGTGTATGGTGATGATCTCGTGTCAGAAGAAACTCTAATGAAATGTAAATGCAATAAGAGGCTCTGTCTGAACAAATTTGAAAACCATATGTAGAAGGAACCGAAAAAAGAAGTAAATTAAATGAAAGTTACGTTCTTAGAGTTAATGAAATTGAAATAAAACCTAACCTCTACCTACGTTATGCAATTTCAATTCTGTGATATGATACAATACCCCTTCCATCTAAGATAAAAAGCCTGAGGTTTAGGTCATTATTAATTCTTTAAGCATTTAACACATTTGTTCTTTTAATGGCCTCAAGCATTTAGGGGGGGGGGAGGTATATGAATAGTAAGGAATTAATATCAAGGAAGGATGGATGCCAGGCCAGGTGAGTTTGACAAAGGGACAGTAAGATGCCATAATAATAATAATTAGTCACAAATTATTCAAGGAAGGCAACTTTATGATAAATTCATAAAGACACATGCACCATTCTTCTCAACACTACTCAGCATGAGGTCACCCACCATACATCACATATAATACCATACGCACCCCTTTTATTGTTTTAAAGCTGCTACTTTTTCTTTCTTCTATAAGAAAGTGAGTAATTACGTAGCGCGGTTCACAAAGACTTTTGCAAGCTTTAAAAGAAAATTTTCAAGGGCATAACTACATTCACCACAGGTTTATCAGGGTTTGAATTAAGCGGAGACTTGTGGAATGCAAAAAGATTGGTAACGATGTTCTAAAGGGCAAATGGTGATTTTTTTGCATTTAACCAAAAAAAATTAGTTTAGGGTGGGGGGGGGGGGAGGCAACTGCCTAGACAGGCTGGCTAGTCCCGAAGTATCATGTATAATTTAACAATATTTTTACTATTTATTTTATGGAATTTCGAAAAATCAGATAAATTAACAAAGTCGCATCCGCATGGGTGACCCAAAATGTGTTGTTTAAAATAAATAAGTAGCAAATGAAATTAAAAAAATGAAAATCGAATAGATACACTTTTCACAAAACTATGATTTTTTTGATATTTGAAGCCCAATTTTAATTAAAAATTTTGTTGAACAAAATAAGGCTAATGGCAGGTTAAAGCTGTTAAATTTTGACCATGAAGGACTATAGGATTCAGTATATAGCATATGTTTGTGATAAATTCTTGGCCAAATAATTCAAGAAAAGAATTATGTTAAAATTACAAAATGCATTTTATTGATATTATATAACAATGTATAAAGCTTTCATAATATAAAATTCTTAAATGTATATATTAAGGTAATTAAAAATGTTATCCAACACAAATGTGAGTAGTTAATTTTAAAATGAAAGTAACTTTTATAAAACGTGATTGAACATTTTAAAGGTAGCCATATTATACATTATAAATTATATTGAGGATATAAAATATATATATATTTAACTTATTAGAAAAGTGTTTGCTATAATTAAAAAAAGAATATTTTTTGTTTGAGATAAAGAAACAAAATAACAATTATATAAATTTGTAAAATGTTAATTAGTATTTTCATCAACTTTTATTAATCTCAATAAGCATAATTAAGTTTTTATCAATATTTTATAATAATTGAATGTTACATATAAATTATCTAACTTGACATTATAATAATTCAATAATTTAGTTTATTCGTTAAAAAATTAAATTAATTATAGGTTTATAAATAAAGGCAATTACCATTTTTAAGAATTCTTAATAAATGCATACATAGAAATTATAATTTAAAAAAGATGTTTTTATATATGGACTAATGGACATAAAATAGCGAAAATAAAAAAAATATTTGCATCATTAACAACTCATAAAATGAGCTACCCGGTATTTTGTATTGTTGCGATTAATTCATAATATGAAAAAAATATGAGGTTTAGGACTCTTTTTAGGTCATATGTACATCCTTTTAATGCTTACCATATTTATTATACTTAAAATCTTTATTTAAATAAAAATATTCTTCTGTCAATAAAATTTGACAATCTTCATACAGATTAGTTTTAAATCGTTATATCTAGTAGAAAGGGTATATTTAATCAACTATAGTTTCCTTACTACTAAATAGTAATAAGCTGATGTTTTAATAATATAGATGCCAACATGTGAGCCTAATTCCTTTGAACTATTTCAATACTGTAGATAATTAGTCATCGATGTATCAATTAAGTAAGTTTTTGCTCGTCCCTCTAGACATAAGATCATGGAAAGATAGCGAGATTCTGTGCAACTATTTGGAGTGATCTGCGAGTTCGTTGATTAAATAGAAATAAATGACATTGTGCATAAAATAAAGATTCAACACTAAGTTTGACTTCATAAAACAAATCTATATTTATTGACCATGAGAATTAAATCCGCTTAAATTTTGTTTATAATTTGACTATATTGCTTAAGCGCATGATTTGAAATGAGAATTTTTTAATGATACCAATTATACTAAATGAAAAAGTAACTTATTACACGGAATTTCAATGGTTCAATTATACATTTCAACTCATGACCCCTTCATTTAAAAAGCCTTAATTTGAATTATTATTAATTATTTTCTAATTGCGTATATAAGGCTATCAAAACAAGCGATACTAAGTCAAACATAGGATTATAATAAAAATTTGATTTCCTTCCAAAAATTCGGTGTATTGACGAAATACTTATCGCGATTCTAAATAAGATAATATGATTGTGAAATTCTTCAACCTTTGTGTATTTTCTTAAACGAGGAATTTTCATTATACTTAGATTAAATATTCAACATAAACTAGATGCCGACCGTATTATAATTAGTTAATTAAATAATGTTTAATGAACATTAACTGTTGGAACAATGAACGCAAATATTAATTAAACTTAAATACAACTCCTTACGTTGGTGTAGTGACTGAGATAAATATGTATTGTTTAAAAATGATTTAATGATCAATTTGTTCAATTTAGCCGATAGGTAAAGAAGAACAACGGCACACGGTAAATATTCTTTGAATTAAATTTTTATTTAATGTATGACATTTCGAATAATAAATTATTAAATACATATAGACAAGGTACTATATATATGTTTATGTATAAAAAATACACACATATTGCATATAAAAAATTGCAACGACGACGACAAAATAAATAAGTACTTGGCTCATAGGTTGCATTCACGTTCTTTATAACTAAAAAGATTGTGTTAAATTAACTAATTAAGGTAAATAATGGTTTATAAATCTAGCTATATATATCCAATTTATATATATATATAATATAAATATTTTAAATATAACTTATAAAACATTACATTTAGACATGTTTACACTCAACAAGCATGGCAATTATAAATTAATGCATTTTTTAACCCAATACAAGATTATTAAGCGTGATTTAATTACGCAAGAGCACTTAGCTATTATTAGCACTTATCGTTAGGCGTTATACTTCGTGCAACGAAAAAGGTGCCATATAAACGTCGTCGTCTTCGTTTTGTCCCAAATCCTCCACCGGTGGCATGGGACATATGGGATTCGGCAGGAGAGGGTAGGTGTAGGGATGCATAGGAGGGGTGGGATGATGACAGTAAGGGTCGAAAGGAGTGTGGTGAGGTAGGAAAGAACGGGAACTCAGATCGTAAGGATCGGGCGGATAATACATCGAACCTGAGGGAATACCTTTCGCGTTAAGGTCGTAAGTAAAGCCTTGCCAAAGGGGATAAGGCGTCAAGCTTGTTTGAGGATAGGGAGTCATGGGTGGTGGGTAGTTGGAATACTCCGAGGCCATGGGTTTTGGCGGTTGTTGTGGTTTGTTGTCTTGGTCCAGAGCGAACGCATCCGCAAATTCGATGTTACTGATATCCCTAATAGCTCTCTCGTCGCTGGCCACGTAATAATTGGTGACCGCACTATCGGGTGACTGCTAAGGAATACAAAGCGAGTATAATAAAGTCATTTCGTTTAAGCCGAGATATTTTTGAATGTGATAAAACTTAATTTGGTGTTTATTTTATAACGCGATTACAACGAGTTATAATAACATTAACAAAACTAGGCACTTAAAATTAACTCATAGATGATGATTGCAACGTATATTATAAGGTATCTATCATAATTATTTTGCTGTAACGCGGTACTATCTAGCCCAAAGTCTTTGCTACTTGAAATGCACATTTTTAAAATTTAGCCGCACTTGACCTGAATATTAATTTAAAGCGTCACGCTATAAAAATATAACATATTTTTCGTTTTTCACAGCAGATGTTTTCAACAGGCGCCGTTTTGCCAAGACCAATGCATTAAATTTACTTATAATAAAGCAACTTCTATATAATTTTTGAAATTTTTCCTTATAATTGTTAATGCTAGTTTAGTTATCAGTTTACATATTTAGCTGCAATTTTTAGTAATCATTTGGTGCGTTCCAATAACTTATTATAATACGAAAAGCTATGTATTTTAGTCAATATATTCTTTGTTTAAAATAATTGGATATTTTTTTACATTTAGCACTGCGCAAGAGTTAAACTTTTTAATGTTAAAAAGGAAATTAACTTAGTAATTAAATAAACCACCCTAAAAAGGCTTTTAACAGCCATACGTCTACAATATAATTTAAATTTTTTCTAGATTTGAGTTCTTGTTTTAAGGTAATAATGTAACTACTACTTTGTTATTGTTTTTGCTAACGTGGCCTCTCCATTCATTGTCTCCAGACGATGAGAGTCTAAAATGCGACATTCCTGGAAGAGCCGATTCAAAGTTTTCCCTTAAAAAAAAATTATCACAATGTGTGTTAAAGTAAAATAAAGAAAGAAAACTTATGTTTATAGTTAATTTACGAATTCTAGTATGCATAGCATAGCTATTTTATTATATATAGGGATAATTTCAAATTTGAGGTTTTTATCAAATTTAACCCAATAGCTAAATGCGGAAAAGACATTTAAATACCAAGCTATCGCTCAATCTTAAATTTTTATTCCTACTTTTGCGCATTTCAAAACTAAATCAAATATTAGAATAAGCAAAGGGAAGTTAGGCTTTTGTATTTTTTATTCATATTTTAAATGCTACCTTGCCCTAATTGTTCCAAATAAGCACTATAGCGAAAAACAAATTGAAAATGTAAAAATTGTATAAAACAAATTTGTTTATAGTGAGATTTTTAAAGTTATGTATTTAATGAATCGCGAAATTTAAAATGTAAAAAATTATAATGGTCTTGGAACTTAAGATATAATACTTATCAAGATATCTCACACTATCGGCAGGATATCACAATGTGTTAAGGGTGGATTTGTGTACAAACTAAAAGTTTTTTAATTTTATAATAATAAATACGGGTTGAGAATTTTTTAAAATTAAGGATTTAAAATTATTTTAATATTTATATTAATCGGAATTTTATTATATTTTAGAAAAAATTGTTTGTTTTTTTGTCAAAAATGATGGAACTCGGTCTATAAGTTACTTGCGAGGCGTGGAAGTTATAAGCTCGCCATGAGATTTTTGAGATCTAGTAAGCACTCTTTGCTCTTGAGAAGAATCAAATTTCCGTCTCTTACGTCTCTGTGTTGCACCACTATATTGGGGATCATTTTCTTTGTCATCCCCACTTTTGGTCAACCTCCGTTTCCGAGCGCCTCTCTTTACGTCCATAAAGCATAAAATAAATGTGCGCCGCATTTTTGCAAGTGATACATCAATATCTAAAACGGGCTGGTGTAGAAAAATTAGTTAATTTGGTCTATAAATTACGAAGTAAACAAAAGTATGTAGTATTTCACCAAGATAAATCTAGTCAATAATGATTAATAGTATAAACCTGAAGCTGAACCTTATATACGTATTATATTTACCAAAGGGTTTGGTTATCTTAAACATTTTATGTTGGGAGGAAAATAGAAATTTTTGCTCCAATTTTTAATTTTGATCAACTTTTTATCTTTGTTCTCGTATCATTTTGAAAATGTACCATAGCAAACGAACGCTTGTTAATATAGTCTTTGTTCTAGCCTTTCAACAAATGAACAAAGATAAAAAACTCGACGAGATTTATGATCTCTACTCATAAATATATACCTTTCGCTGTCCAGACTCTGGTGCATCTTTGGGCAACCCTTCGGGATTTTCGTGTAAAATATCGCTGGAAAATATGTCGTCCTCGCGATCTGGATGAGGTAGGAGCGCGTACTTTCTATCATTAGCGTCGAGCCTTTCACGATCGCTAGGACTTGGGGTATGGTAGGTTGGCATTAGCAAATCCCTTCCTACGATACGCTCGTCCCGTACTCTAAACGCTCCATGCTCACGCTCAACCTGAGTTTTATACGCTTCACGCTCGCGCTCTACGCTCTCAGCGTCAACAGCGTTATCTGTGGTATAGTGGAAAGGGTGAAACCCAACTACGCTCGTGCCCCCAAAGTCGAAGCGTCTCCTGCCAGCGCTACTAGGTCTGGTGCGAAGAGCGTGAGTTCGATTCACGTAGACCAATAAGTTAGGATCGTCCCGGAGGAAAAATTGATGCTCGTATTGCCAAAGGTAGCAATTTGTGTCGCGCTCTTTGGCGTAGCGTTGATCTTTAACCTTCTTAAAGCCATACAAATTGAGTTGGCGCACGAAGCTGGCTAAGCGCTTAGTCTGAAAAATGCCCTTGTTCAAGTACTCCGCTTGAAAATCCGTGACGTTTATCATGACGCTTTTACCATCTCCGTGCCAGGCTATGGCTTGACTCCTGCATTGACAAACTATGCGATATAACTTGTATGGGAAGGTGAGCTCTTTAGTGGTTGGAAACATGTAGGGCGTTATCATTTTGAACATAGCGTTGTGTGGTGGAATTGTTCCTATGGCTCCTCCTTGATGTTCTGGCGCCCATCCTCTACCGCTACTTAAAACGCTTGACGCTAGAATTGTTGTGGTAGATAGAGGCCTCCCTATCTCTAAAAGCGTTAAGGCCGACGTGGGTTCTGGTTTTCCCTCAGCCATTTTATCCTGCATTTTACGAATTTTATACTTTATCAATAAATTGAATACCCTTAATATATAAAATTCCTGTAATTTCAATATATAATTTGTGGCATTTGATTGTGGTTATTTAAACGCGAACGCGGTCTTAATTTCCACTGAAAAGGGTGTGCAAATTTGGAAAATGACAATTTGTCATTAATTATAATTAGAATTAAAAAAAAAAAAGATATTGTTCTTTATAGAACTAATCAATAGGTAGTCTTTAGAAAGTAGCTTGGTTCTAATTCGTCAATTCGCAAATGCGTTACATAACTTAAAAAGAACATTCTAAACATTTTTGAATAAATATTTGGCCTTTGGTTAATAACTCAATATTACCTTTTAATATATTGTTATAAAATGTTTAAAAAAATAAAAAATAAATCTCCTTTTTGAGGAGGGGGGGGCCAACGGCACCTATCTACCCCCTCTTATCGCTTTTACTAATCCTAGCATGAAATAATTAAAACTAAAGTATCCGTAAATTATGTTTTAAATACCCAACAGCTAACTAGTTTTTACATTTTTGTCCTTTATTAATTAAAAGTAGGAGAGGACAGAACAGGACGGACGGACGCAGGGACAACTAAAATCGAGCCCATAAAATGCATAGTAAAATTCTTATTTACTTCATCCCACTGACTACTATAATGCTGTATAATTAGTTAGAAATTAAAACATTAAATCTTACTAAACTTCAAAAAAAAATTTTCATGTCCATAAATTTAATTTATAAATATTACATTATGTATAAAAGAAAGACAATGTTTTATTTTTTGTAAATTTCGATATAAAAGATAAATTTTAAAATGAGCAGATTAATTATATACATTTAACATCAATTTAAGAAAAGGATTCGAAATAATATTAGACGAAACAAGCTTTCTTAAAAAAACATAAGCAATTATAATTTATATTGAGAATAAATCTTAAACCAGCAAATATAATAATGAAAACATATCCCTTAACAGGTTGATTTTAATTTTATTGCTAAATGTTTTTTTGAAATAAATAATTTAGACCCATCTATTTTCAAGGTTTGATACAAAATTGATTCCTAATCAGTGACGTAGATTGAAAAAGATTCTAATAAAATGAATAAAAAATATTTATAGTTGTATAAAAGACTAAGACACTTATAAATACCCTAAAGGCTTATATACACTATTTAACTTTAAATTAAATTTGCGGCAAAAAGCTTTAACCCCATTATTTTTCTTTTCCTCAATTCACTTGTTCGCTCGCCAAAAATAGTTGATTATGCATTTTCCCCACTGCCTGGCCCTGCCACACCTCCTTCTTCTTCTTTATCAGTTATTTGGTCCCACATTCGTGGGGTTTGTTTGATAAGTTTCTTCCATCTTGACCGAGTGAGTGCCATGTCTTGACTAATCTCCTTAGTTTTCATAACTTTATCGACTTGCCCTTTCCACGTGAAACGGGGTCGTCCTCTTTCTCTCTTCCCCGATACCTCCATGTCCAGTACTTTTCGATTTACGTCATCCATGTCCCTTCTTAGTATATGCCCATATCAGCATAGCCGATTTTCGTTAATCATGTCCGCCATAGATTAAATACCCATTTTTGTCATGAGAAAGTCATTCGTCATATGGTCGAGCTTAGTATACCCCAAGCTCCACCGTATCATTCTCATCTCTGTCGCTTGTCATAGCTTTCCTTCCGTGGTGTTTAATGCCCATGTTTCACTTCCATATAGTAACACCCATGGGCGTAGCCAAGGGGGGGGGGCAAGGAGGGGTGGCTGCCCCCCTCTAAATCCAAAAAATTGTTGAAATTTATTAAAATTATGGCTAAAATTTCAAAAAATGTTCATTTTGCCCCTCCCTAAGCATCCTTAAATCATTATTGCCCCCCTCTATTCCAAAGCTGGCTACGCCCATGGTAACACCGGTCTTACGATGGATTTGTAAGCTTTGCTCTTCAACCATATTGGCATCTTCTTGTCGCACATTACGCCAGATATAATTCGCCATTTAAGCCATCCTTTTTGGATCCGGGCATTGACTTCCGTTGCGCAACCTCCCTCTTGATGTAGCATCGAGCCGAGGTATGTAAATCTGTCTACTTTTGGGTACTTTAGATGGTCATCCAGTGATGGGGTGCCTGTAACGTTCATTTCCCTATAAGTAGCATATTTCTAAATTATAAGGTTTGTTTTTTCGACAATTTGAATACTTGAATTACCTTTCGTGTCTTGATAAATATTTAGCTATATTTTGTTACTATGCAAACAATTGTAAAAAGTTATCTCGATATTCGACAGACCATTACAATAACAGATAACTTTTCAACTCAGATAAAATCTGTAAGAATTAGCATGGGCGCCGCCAGCATGGATTTAGAGGGAGGCAATAATAATTTAGGGAGGGGATAAATGATCTTTTTTTGAAATTTTAGCCATAATTTTAATAAATTTTAACAAATTACCTGCCCCCCCCCTTGGCTACGCCCATGAGAAACAGTGTTGACAAGCTAAGTTATATGATTTAGATCTAAATTCTAAAATCACCTCGATGTGCAAAATGCAAATTAATAATTATTCCCCCATGATTAGTTCATTAATAAAAAAATATTTTGTCTGATCTTGTTCTTGCAAAATCAGTCAATTATTGTGCAAGAAAAGAAAAAAATTTGGCCGAATTTTACTCTAGTGATTTAAATGACACAAACTTCAAACTAAAATAATGGCTCTGTTTCCAACTCAAAAGATCTGTTGTCCCATGAGAACTCTCGAGTCTCGACAACTTAGCAGCTTATAAATTATATTTAAACCATTGCCTAATATAACCATAATAGACCAATAGACTGTTCATCTCTTATAGATTTAAGTCTACTTAGATTTTGTATAGCGATTGATTGATTGTATTGGTCAATTATAATTAATCTTAAAACATGTAATAACCCATTTTAATTATTATAGACTTTTAAAAATTCTTCGAACCATGTGAATTGATCAAAATTCATCTTAGAAAATAAGTTCAATAGTAGATGGCGTTAGTCAATTTCATTTATAAATTAATTTTTAATTTTTATACCTTTGTTTTAATTTTTACAAGCTCATATAGATATTGATATATAGATGATTTATATTTTTATATCATAGTAAATAGATAGGGCATAGCCTAAACCATTTTAAGAGTAAACCATAACATCTAATTCAATTTTCAAGATGGATGCCAAAATTTGGAACACCTTAAAAATTGGTTGAGCGTCTATGAATATAACCACACTTTTTTATCTTCCCAACACCACATGCCCCTATGAGCCAAGTTTTTTCATACTCTTGAGATTAAAAACATATCTAATTCTAAAAAAATATTATATCAAGGGCAATTGAAGGAACTGGTATTATTAACAAATCATAGGAAATGTTCCCACTCCAAGTGAAATCTTAAATAGACGATCGCTGGGCAAAGGAAAAATCAAATGACTATTTTATTATAACGTTTTAAATTCTAAATATTTTATTTTTTTCATTATTAGGTCATAGTTATCTAATTTTTTCTGCCCAAACCCGGCCCGATAACTAAATTCGAACTCTTCTAAGAGTCAGACCCCTAACTGCCCGGCCCAAATTAAATTTTTCAGCATTAATTTTGTTATATATACATATATATAAATTTCTGACTTGATTCTCGATTTCTTTTTGGATAAGAACTAGGTTAATTATTATTGTCAATATTATTATACAATCAAATAGAAAAAGTGACAAAAAAGAAACTATATGAAAAATCTCATTAAGCCCGAATGGCCCTTATGGTGCCCGCCCGCGCCTACTTGAAAATCTAAGGCCGAGTGGGCCTGCTAGCTGGCCGAACTTTTCATAATTTTTGATTTTTATCTTATTGAGTATAACCTAGTTAAAGACCTGTTCCTAATATATAAATCATTTGGCATTTCAGTTTACAATGATAAGAAATCAAAATAAAGTTGGCCAAAATATTAATGCCACTTGATATGGATCCATTTGTTATATGGAATATTGCCAATATTTTTTATAAATAAATCAAAAAACATTTGATGTAATGAGAAATTTTGATCAAATTCTGATAATTTATGCTCAAAGAAACTTTTTAACACCTTAAAGTGCCAAAAACAATTAGTCACATTTTATCTTAAATAAATTTCCCCTTTCTAATTTCTTTTATTAAGGAAATACCTTGCGCCATGATCTAACATTAAAAAATTGCGAAAGTTTTAATGGCCATTATCATATTTTTTCTTTCCTGCAAATAAATTAGGGATTAGATTAATTTGACATTTAAACTAAACGAGTTTGATTTATTATCAGCATGTCATTATTGGTATTTTGATAACTATTTTTTGCGAAAAATACTCAAATTTGAGTATATAAGATATAAAGGTCGCACTACCGCGACCCTGGATTACTTTAAAATATTACTTTATTTTGCCTGAAATTTGCCAAGATTTAAATGTATTTCAAATTTACACTTTTCTTTTCAATATTCTTAATATCCCAAATTTCAAGTATTTAGTATACAATTGAAAATATTTACAATTAATTAGTAAACTTTATTATAATAACGGCATTACTCTTTGTAAATATAATTCAATACCAATATCGGAATGTTCTCCAAATATTTATAATTCTTATATTTTAATCTTAACAAAATATGTATTTTTAAAAATAATAAATGATAAGTATTAAAAAATATAATTACTAAAATTGTTGCGTTATTTTAAAATTTTACTTTAAAAAATTTATTTATTTATGAATATTACCTAAAAAACAAATTTAGTTTATATTTAAGCTTTACATTAACCAACGAGCAATATTTCTTGTTATAAATTCAATTAAAGGTTTATAGGCACTGCTAATTGTTATAAATATTTTGATAAATTATATGTTAAAGCCACTGCAATAGAGAATTTTTTCAAAATTATTATATTCTATATTTAAAATTAATTAAAAAGAAAATGAGGGCATTCTTCCATCAAAATCTGAGATTGATGAAATTCTTGGCGTCCATAATACATTTAGGGCCAATGTAAAGCCAGCCAGCAACTCGATGATGCTAGTGGTAATTCTATTTCTATAATGAAATTTTTTTAATTTTTTCAAATATTTTTTTGCAATATAACGTTATAATAATTGTTATATATAATGTAGTAAAATAATAAAAAATTTGTTTTGAGGCAATTTATTGCAATCTATTACATCTATTTTATTAATTAATTTATTGGGCTTTTTGAGGAATTTATTGTGATTTAATTTGTATCAAATACTTTTAAGACTTGGCACCCAGAAGGAGCTAAAAAGGCTGAGATTATGGCAAATAAATGCATTTTCGACCACGATAAGTCTGAGGATAGAGTTACTACAGGTATGAAATTTAACATGATTTTATTCTTAATTTTTAGCAATTTTAAACATAAATTTAATTAAAATTGTTTAATCTTAGAATTTCCAGATGGCGGCGGCCAGAATTTATTTGCGACAGATGACATTAAATTTGCACCTTGGTCAGCCGCTATTCAAGCTTGGCAAAGTGAAGTTTCCTTGTTTGAGTTCGGTAAAGACAAGGGAAATTTCGAGGAAGTTGGCCATTACACACAAGTATAGTAGTTTTTTATGTAAAATTGTAGATTTTAAAAAGATTTTTAGAAGGTTGTTAGAAGATTTTTAGGTATTTCCTGTGTTGTTAGATATGATATTTTTAGTATATTTTAAATTTCAATACAATCACAAACTTAAAAACTATTATGGCTTCAAGTAGTTAAAACAAATTATATAATTTTACAGAATAATAATGAAAAATCATATTAAATGATTTGTAAATTTCTTTAATAACTTAAGCTATAATTGATTCAGTATTATTTTTTATGACACGAATTTATCATAGGTCGTGTGGGGTGCCACGAGAAAAATTGGTTGTGCCAGGAGTAATTGTACAGATTTAAAAATATATACATGTAACTACTACCCACAGTAAGTTCGTTTATTTAATTAATTTAAAATATTAATACCTATAAAGTTATAATATATTTTATTAAATATCTAGTGGAAATTTATTTCCATATTACATTCCATACCGTAAAGCGCCAATTCAATCGTGCAAAGGCTGTTTAAGCAATATGACATGTGTTAGCAAAGGACCCTACGCTGGAAAACTGTTAGAAAAGTGTGGTAAATATCATTAAACTGATTTTAAGAAATTTTAAGAAATTTCAATTATATCAACTTTTATTCATGTGTTAGATTTGTTTTGCCAGGACAAGTTCTCCAATTGTGCAAGCTTGGCCAAAAGAAATCTATGCAGTTTTGTAAAGAACGAATGCGCACTATCATGTAGAAGCGAGTGTAAAACTTTGTAATATTAAAAAGTGCATCTTGATATTTTATTGAAATAAAGAATTGTTGTAAACAAAGTTGTATCGTATGCAGTTCGAGTCTCAACTTTTAAATATAACCGCACTTTACACGGTATAACCATTAAAACCACATTCTTTATCGGATAAATTGATTTTACCGTCTTCGTAGGGTATTTTATCATTTTTTTCATCTTGATCGAGTAATGGTCATGTCTGGAGCCAAGTATTGCAATGATATAAAAACAGTCTGTCCACTTGCCATTTTCAGGTCTAATGTAATTTTCAATTTACCCCATCTCATTCTTAAAACGTTCATGTTAACCGACTTATGGGCAAAATACCTGTTTAGAACCTTACAGTCATTTGTCATGAGGCCGATCTTAGTATAGCCCACGCTCCAACGTATCATTCTCATCTCCCTAGCATTATTAACTTATCCTCAGTAGCGTTTAATGCCATATACCGTACCGTACAGTAACATCGGTCTTACGATAGTTTAGTATACTATGCTTTTCAGTCATATTGCTATTTCTTGTCACATATTACACTAAAAATACTTTGTCATTTAAGGGTGTGTCTTACTTAATACGCGATTTTGAATCTAGATTAAAAAAGCGAATGCATGTTAAAACCTAGCCGCGTCTTAATACGAGCGTCACGTCATTTTTGATTTAGTTTTGTGTTTTTGCTCTTAACAAATATTTATCCTTTAATTACGGTTATTTAAGCATATTCACAAGGTAACTAAACTAAATTGTGGATTCCGCGACAGTAAATCGCAAATTTGGACAAAACTAAAATATGGTCTTTTAAGTTGAATCGTGTATTAAGAAGACGGGGGTTAAGTCATTCTTTATAATTCCTTGCATTGACTTCTTTGGGCGACCTCCCGCTTGATGCAGCATCAAGATGAGGTATGTAAACCTGCCAATTTCTAGGTAATCGTCCAGCAACGGAGTGCTCGTGACGTTCGACTGAATACGGTTTTCGATTACTGACTTTTAGGTCATTTTCGCTCACCAAAACTTCTCTTTCTTTGTCTTCTCGCATAGCACTATGAATGCACCAAGGAGACGCCTTTGTATATTCCTCGTTATCGTGTCCATAATTATTTTAATTAAGAAGGGGGTTCAGTACAGATCCGTGATGTAATTTAATTAACGGAAAGGCCTTTAAAATCCCCTATTAGGATTCTAACGAAAAAAATTGAAACTACATACAAACGATTAACACCTGCCGCAATATCTCTAATCTCGTTTATTTCATCTTACAAATCCGTACAGGATCCCATTTTTAAGTCGTATCCGGTTAAAGAAGACCCGCTTTTACCAATTGCTTTAGCTATTTGGGAAAACAATACCAATCCCGGAACACCTTTGCCACCTACATCACGACAAAGAGATTGGGATGCCGGACTTGTGTTGCGCTCCGTTGATTATCTAATTTCGAGTAGCGATGCAAGTCAGTGTTCTAATTTAAGGTCGTTTTTGTTTGATGGCTCAGGTCACGAATGGCTAGAGGTCTACCCAAGCTGTCTCTTCGGGATGATGCTAGAGGACTAGGAACTTTCGTACTCCATATCTCTCAGGCTAAGGGTTAATTTTCGAAGCCATTTATTTGCCGAAATTGCAGCATACTCGTAGACGAACAAGCCAGGCATCCCTTACACTGCCTGGCAAACAAATTCAAATATGTTAAACACAATAAGGCCAATGCCTTAATTCAAAGTGCTCTGAAGAGAGCAAAGATCCCATCCATCTTGGAGCCATCGGACCCCTCCTTGGAGGGACGGATGCGTCCTGATGGATCTTCTTTAGTCCCATGGAGCAATGGTCTTCACCTTAAATGGGACTTCACATGTATAGACCTATTTGCCCCCTAAAACTACAACAATGACTCTTTAGCTGTCGCAGAGGGGCGGAAACAAATAAAACAAAGCCTTATTATCCTCAAACATTTTTATTCCATTGGTTGCTTCGTGTTCAGGCACCTTTGGCAAACAGGCCTTAGCTTTTTTTAAAGAGATAGGAAGACGTTCTCCCCCGTCTAAACATTCGGTATCCCTTTTACTTAAACAAAGACTTAATATTCTTATAGCCAAGGACAATTTAAATCGTTCGCGGATTCTTGGCCACTTTTGGAAGATCCCCTCGATGATGATATATCAGAATAGTGTATTATTTTATTTGACGCATTTTGTCTTTTATATTTCATGTATTTATATTTATTACTGTCAACGGATTTTTAACAAACAAACTTTTTATAAGGAAAAAAAAATTCTAACGCAAAAAATTGAAACTACATACAAACGATTAATATTAATAAGTCGGTCATCGGGATATTTTATCGTCTCCACTAAAATCATATCAATCAGAGGCATCGAATCATAAGCATTCTCGTATTAGTGATGTAGCGCATCCCCTCTATATAGCAAAGCGTTTATATGCGCTAGCTACCTAAAGGCGCTTGAACTTTAGCGCATTAGTGCGTCTCCGAGCTATTGACCAGTCTACCTTAATGCGCTATACATAGGCGTAGCCAGCATTGGAATCAGAGGGGGGCAATAATGATTTAGGGAGGGGCAAAATGATCATTTTTTGAAATTTTAGCCATAATTTTAATAAATTTCAACAAATATTTGGATTTAGAGTGGAGTAGACGCCCCTCCCTGCCCCCTTTGGCTACGCCCATGGCCCTATACCCTTCTAAGCCCCCAGCAAAACGTTAACATTGATTAGAAAATGTTTATACTTCTACTTTTTTTAAGCAGCGCCTGACAAAAAATTTTCATTATTCATTTATTTTGGTTATTTATTTACTAGTTGCAATTGAAAGTTATGGTAAATAAAAATTGCTAGAAACCAGTTATACGTATAACAATAAATTCCTGCCAATAAGAGCCATAAATTGATTCCTTTGTATGAGCACAATAGCAATCATTGATTATGATTAAGGAGAAAGTGTTATTAGGTACCTTATTAGAGGACTAAATCGTCAAATAATTTTCTTAATGCTATACCTAACTGTGCTATTATTGTCAAAATTAAAGCGCTTCAGTAGAATCTATCACCTAATGTATTAAATTGTTAATACAACATATTTACAACCCTTATGAATAGAATGGAATAAAAAATGTATAATATAATTTAATGCACGGGCGTTTCATGATTGTTTTTCACCTATGCTGGTGGTCTGTCCTTCAACATTGATGTCCATTTTTTCTATATTAGCATATCTCCGTATTTAATTTAAATTTTGTCATTAATACGTTTAAGAGATTTATTAGCAGGAGCATTACAGGGAGTTAAAAAATAATTATAACTATAATGATATTTTGTCCTATTCAAGGACATCATCGGATTCAAACAAAGTTAAATTGATAAATAAAATAATACTCGGGCCTTAGGCCCTCGAGGAAAGGGGGAGGGGAGAAGGGAAGGGGGGAACGGAAGGGGGGACGACTCATCTTTACTTCGTATAAATGTATCATATTTGCTATGCAATTTATGGGCGAGAAAGGTGGGAAGGGGCGAGAATGCCTATAGGGGGGTATTAAATGCCTAATAATTAATTAATTATTTATACAAATTTTCCATTTATAGGCAATATGTAATATAGGCAAGGGTTAGGGTTAGATTTAGTGTTTGCATCTAGTTGCGTATTACATTAGTTTTTACGGCCTTTAATGATTATGGGTCTAACAAACATTATATTATAAAACATCACAATGTTAAGAATTTGCAGAATTGTTGGGAGAAATTTTTGTTGAATTTGAACAATTTTTAATTAAAAAAATCAAAAATTTGGCGAATGGTCATTTTTTCTCCATTGGTCAGTACCAACAGATACTCTATAAGTCAATGATAGTCAAAAAAACGGAAAAAAAAATTTGATGCTCACTTTGGCCAATGGTCATTTTTTTCCATTGGTCAGCAGCCAGCACACGGTAAAAATGGATACAAATTCATAAGAGTAAAAAAAACGAAAAAAAAAATTGTCGAATCACATTTTGGCCAATAGTCATTTTTTTCCATTGGTCAGCAGCCAGGACACGGTAAAAGTGGATATAAATTCATAATAGTCAAAAAAAATGAGAAAATAATCGAATTACATTTTGGCCAATGGTCATTTTTTCCATAGGTCAGCAGCCAGCGGACGGCCAAAAGTCATAATAGCAATGGTAGGAACAGGAACAATCATAATAGTCAAACGAGAAAAAAATTTTCGATTCACATTTTGGCCAATGGTCATTTTTTTCCATAGGTCAGCAGCCAGCAGACGGCCAAAAAGTCATAATAGCAATGGTAGTAACAGGAACAACCATAATAGTCAAAAAAAACGAAAAAAATAAACTCGGATTCACATTTTGGCCAATGGTCATTTTTTCCATTGGTCAGGAGCCAGCGGACGGCCAAAAAGTTATAATAGCATTGGTAGTAACAGGAACAATCATAAGAGTCAAAAAAAAACGAAAAAAATAATTCCGATTCCCATTTGGCCAATGGTCATTTTTTCCATCGGTCAGTAGCCAGCGGACGGCTAAAAAGTTATAATAGCATTGGTAGTAACAGGAACAATCATAATAGTCAAAAAAAAAACCGGGTTTCGAACCCAAAAACTGGTTAAATTAACCGGGATTTGAACCTAAAAACTAGTTAAATTAATTATAGCAATATCTATACTGTTAAAAAAAGCGTGACAAGACATTCGGTGCAAGACATTCGGCGCGTGACAAGACATTCGGAAAATAAAAAGTGAGCCCATAAATTGCATAGCAATTAAAACTTTTGTAGGAGCACAGGGACCCACATCAGTGGAGGCATAGGCCCTCGTAGTGGAGGGCATAGGGTAATTATCAATGTTAACCTATTCGAAAACGAACAAAAAATTTCGATTTATTTGGCCAATGGTAATTTTTTTCAATGGTCAGTAGCCTGCGGACGGTCAAAAAGTCATATTATCATTGGTATTAACAAGAACAAAATATTAATTTAATTAACAGGGACCCATATCAGTAGAGGCATAGGCCCTTGTAGTGGAGGGCATAGGGTAATTATCAATGTTAACCTATTCAAAAACGAACAAAAAATTTCGATTTATTTGGCCAATGGTAATTTTTTTCAATGGTCAGTAGCCTGCGGACGGTCAAAAAGTCATATTATCAATGGTATTAACAAGAACAAAATATTAATTTAATTAACAGGGACCCATATCAGTAGAGGCATAGGCCCTTGTAGTGGAGGGCATAGGGTAATTATCAATGTTAACCTATTCAAAAACAAACAAAAAATTTCGATTTATTTGGACAATGGTAATTTTTTTCAATGGTCAGTAGCCTGCGGACGGTCAAAAAGTCATATTATCAATGGTATTAACAAGAACAAAATATCAATTTAATTAACAGGGACCCATATCAGTAGAGGCATAGGCCCTTGTAGTGGAGGGCATAGGATAATTATCAATGTTAACCTATTCAAAAACGAACAAAAAATTTCGATTTACTTGGCCAATGGTAATTTTTTTCAATGGTCAGTAGCCTGCGGACGGTCAAAAAGTCATATTATCAATGGTATTAACAAGAACAAAATATTAATTTAATTAACAGGGACCCATATCAGTAGAGGCATAGGCCCTTGTAGTGGAGGGCATAGGGTAATTATCAATGTTAACCTATTCAAAAACAAACAAAAAATTTCGATTTATTTGGACAATGGTAATTTTTTTCAATGGTCAGTAGCCTGCGGACGGTCAAAAAGTCATATTATCAATGGTATTAACAAGAACAAAATATCAATTTAATTAACAGGGACCCATATCAGTAGAGGCATAGGCCCTTGTAGTGGAGGGCATAGGATAATTATCAATGTTAACCTATTCGAAAACGAACAAAAAATTTCGATTTATTTGGCCAATGGTAATTTTTTTCAATGGTCAGTAGCCTGCGGACGGTCAAAAAGTCATATTATCATTGGTATTAACAAGAACAAAATATTAATTTAATTAACAGGGACCCATATCAGTAGAGGCATAGGCCCTTGTAGTGGAGGGCATAGGGTAATTATCAATGTTAACCTATTCAAAAACGAACAAAAAATTTCGATTTATTTGGCCAATGGTAATTTTTTTCAATGGTCAGTAGCCTGCGGACGGTCAAAAAGTCATATTATCAATGGTATTAACAAGAACAAAATATTAATTTAATTAACAGGGACCCATATCAGTAGAGGCATAGGCCCTTGTAGTGGAGGGCATAGGGTAATTATCAATGTTAACCTATTCGAAAACGAACAAAAAATTTCGATTTATTTGGCCAATGGTAATTTTTTTCAATGGTCAGTAGCCTGCGGACGGTCAAAAAGTCATATTATCATTGGTATTAACAAGAACAAAATATTAATTTAATTAACAGGGACCCATATCAGTAGAGGCATAGGCCCTTGTAGTGGAGGGCATAGGGTAATTATCAATGTTAACCTATTCAAAAACGAACAAAAAATTTCGATTTATTTGGCCAATGGTAATTTTTTTCAATGGTCAGTAGCCTGCGGACGGTCAAAAAGTCATATTATCAATGGTATTAACAAGAACAAAATATTAATTTAATTAACAGGGACCCATATCAGTAGAGGCATAGGCCCTTGTAGTGGAGGGCATAGGGTAATTATCAATGTTAACCTATTCAAAAACAAACAAAAAATTTCGATTTATTTGGACAATGGTAATTTTTTTCAATGGTCAGTAGCCTGCGGACGGTCAAAAAGTCATATTATCAATGGTATTAACAAGAACAAAATATCAATTTAATTAACAGGGACCCATATCAGTAGAGGCATAGGCCCTTGTAGTGGAGGGCATAGGATAATTATCAATGTTAACCTATTCAAAAACGAACAAAAAATTTCGATTTACTTGGCCAATGGTAATTTTTTTCAATGGTCAGTAGCCTGCGGACGGTCAAAAAGTCATATTATCAATGGTATTAACAAGAACAATATATTAATTTAATTTAAAAAAGGCTGGCGCCAATAACTTGGTGGATGGACGACGGAGGGACGGACGACGGACGGACAACCAAAAACGAGCCCATAAATTGCATAGCAATTAATACAATCAAGTGGAACGTTCTATAGGTAGGTTAATATTAGAATGGATACAGGTTCTCTTTACCCATCTCTTCATTGAGTGTTAAGTGTAACCTTCGAATGAAAAAGGATTCTAGGGTTTATCTTTCAAAATAAGTTTCGGTATTAATTAAAATGGTTGTTTTTAAATTGTTCCCGTGATTTTATTGTAATAAGTGATTTGAAACGGCGGTTAAATTTGCGTTTGGGCGATATAATGCCGTTAGATGTTCCTTCCATGTTCTAAAATTTTGTTGTTGTTTCCCCAATATAAAAATTATTGCAATCATTACAAGTTATTTTATATATTAAGTTGTTTGTAGTAGGAGATGATTGGTAATTATTAATTGCTATGCAATTTATGGGCTCACTTTCCATTTTGTTTGTCACGCTCTTCGGTGTCACGCACCGAACGTGGATGTCACGCACCGAGTGTGCACCGAATGTCTTATTTTGTTTACTTTTAATTTTTGTTAATTTAACCAGTTTTTGGGTTCGAATCCCGGGTTTTTTTTGACTATTATGATTGTTCCTGTTACTACCATTGATAATAAGACTTTTTGGCCGTCCGTTGGGTGCTGACCAATAAAAAAAATGACCATTTGGCCAAAGTGTGAATCCAAGTTTATTTTTCCGTTTTTTTGCCTCTTATGATTGTTCCTGTTACTACCATTGATAATATTCCTTTTTGGCCGTCCGTTGGCTGCTGACCAATGAAAAAAACGTGGATGTCTTGCACCGAATGTCTTTTTTGTTTACTTTTAATTTTTGTTAATTTAACCAGTTTTTGGGTTCGAATCCCGGGGTTTTTTTTGACTATTATGTTTGTTCCTGTTACTACCATTGATAATAAGACTTTTTGGCCGTCCGCTGGCTGCTGACCACTGGAAAAAAATGACCATTTGGCCAAAATGTGAATCCAAGTTTATTTTTTCGCTTTTTTCCGCCTATTATGATTGTTCATGTTACTACCATTGATAATCTGACTTTTTGGCCGTCCTCTGGCTACTGACCACTGGAAAAAATGGTCAGTGTCCGAAAGTGTGAAGCGAAATTTTTTTTCCCGTTTTTTTGACTCTTATGATTGTTCCTGTTACTACCATTGATAATATGACTTTTTGGCCGTCCGCTGGCTACTGACCATTGGAAAAAAATGACCAGTGCCCGAAAGTGTGAAGCGAAATTTTTTTCCCGTTTTTTTTGACTCTTATGATTGTTCCTGTTACTACCATTGATAATATGACTTTTTGGCCGTCCGCTGGCTACTGACCATTGGAAAAAAATGACCATTGGCCAAAGTATGAAGTAAGAGGGAAAGGGGGGGAAGGAGGTAGTTACTCTTCTATTCCCCCTCACTTCAGGCAAATACACTTAGAGCGCCAAGTCAGCTGTTTATATCACTCAAATATTTATAGGGCTATTTATTTTTAAATCTTTTAAATTAGAAAATTAATCTTTAATTTAATTAACTGCGAATTAGGGCATACTAATTTAAAGGTTTCCTTTACTTACAATAACGTTCCACTAGATTTTGTTTTGGTTCAAACAGTTTAACTTAAAAATGAAATGGTTGCATTTTTTCTAGCTTTATATTTTAATGTATTCAATCTTCTCGGAACTTTTGGTAATAATCCAGCCTCCTTATGCTGACCCCACTTCTTATGTATATACCTTATCTAATCTCTGTTATTTAACGCCTCTTTTATCATTTAATAAACATTAATCTCTCCTTCAATAATTTAATCTTTCATTTAATAAACATTAATCTCTCCTTTTTAAATACATTTTTAATATATTCCAAATGTCTTTGTATAATGTTATGTTTTCCATATGAACCTATTATAAATGACGTCTAACTCTATAATTCAGTACACTTTTAAAAAACATTTTATCGTAAAAATATGTTTATCAAAAATGAAATTTAATTGATCAGACAGGGACATGGACGTAGCCAGGTTTTGGTTTGGGGGGGAGGCGAAACGTTTAAAATTTCAATCAGGGGGGGGGGCCAAACCTACAATTTTTAATTTTTACGGGTTTTTTCATTGAAAAATTTTATTTTCGTCATTTAGGGGGGTTTTCTTATTTGAACTAAAGGTCGACCAAGCAAAACCCAGGCAAAACTAGTCCCCCCCACTAAATGACAAAAAATTTCAATAAAGCTTCCTCCAAGAGTTACATTTTAGCCCCTTCACCCTCCTAACCTAAAATGTTTAACCTAATTTCATTAATTAAAAAATAAAAAATAAAGATGATATTTATATACTTTATCCAGCCGATATTTATACACTTAACTCATTTATATTTTCCCGCTTCGTCAAATTGTAAATCAAAATAAAATTTTACGTTTTTTTGGCTAACATTGATACCTACCTATGCCCGTCAGTCCAATTCTTTTGCATTTAATACCCCCCTATAGGCATTCTCGCCCCTTCTCACCTTTCTCGCCCATAAATTGCATAGCAAATAAGCTACATTTATACGTAGAATAGATGAGTCGTCCCCTCTTCCCTTCCCCCCCCCCCCTTCCCTTCTCCCCCTTCTCCGGGGGTCTGGGGGCGGAGCCCCCAGGAGATGGGGGTTTGGGGGTGTAGCCCCCAACGGGGGTTTGGGGGCAGAGCCCCCAGCAGGGGGTTTGGGGGCGAAGCCCCCAAGGGGGTCTGGGGGCGAAGCCCCCAGTTACGCCCGAAGGGCGTATTTTGTATAATATTTAATAAAGATCTGTTGGGTTTCTGACTTATTAAAATGTTGTTGCTTAAAATATATTTTATGTTTCCTATGAAACTATAAGGAATAAAATGATGGTGTGGAAATGTAAAAACTTTATCACGAATAGTGTGCGTTATTTTTGGATTGAAAAATTGAAAATATCACAAAATAAGTGAAAAGGATATTTTAATAAGCTAAACGTCTCAAATAAATATATGATTTCCTTATTTAATGCCTCTGGTAGGATGATAAATGGATTGCGCTATTTAAAAGCCAACGTAAAGTATTGACTTTTAAATAATACGGTGTAAAACTATTAAAAGGAATATAATTGTAACGGGATTCTGTAGGTTTATGATAAACTCGGTATGAAGAGAGTCTTAATTTTTAGTAATTAAAACGTCTAAAAAGGGCAGACAATGATGATTTTCAAATTCATATGTGAACTGAATAATGGGATGAAACGAATTTAATAAATTTAAAGAACGATTTAAATCATCGTCTATATTTTAATGCCAAATTTCAAATATGTCGTCAACACACCTACTCAAAAATAAAGGGAAAAGTGGAGATTTTAATAATTCGTTTTCTAAGAATATAATTACGTGAGATCCTCATGATCTCGAACCCCACAATTATACGATTACCTAAAATACACAAACCTAATATACCTCTAGACCTATCATGTCAACTTATAACGCATACAATTATTACAATCTCTCATAGTATTTCATTAAATTTTTATCACCTCTCTTTAAAAATAAATACTCAATCAAAAATTCACTTGATTTTACATCACGTCTCAGATCAATCCAACCTCCATTTCATACATGATTAGTTTTGATGTTAAAAACGTATTTACACAAATTCCTATATCCAAAGCAATGAATATTTGCATATCTAAGCTAAAAGAAAACGGGACATTACCATTTTCTAAAGATTTTTTTAAAGATCTAATATTATTTGTACAAAGAAAATAATTTCCAATTCAATTTAAAAAATTGTGATAAAATCGATGGCTGTGGCATGCCTATTGCTCCCGTTTTGGTAAACATTTATTTATGCCACTGGCACGTTTATACAGGTGTGGGACGTCATTGAAATTGTCATTTAATAAAATAAGGGGAAATATTAAAATGGTTGGAATTTTTTCGTCGAGACGAGACGGAGATTTTTTTAAACCGAAACAGGATTTTGCTTTCGAGAAGAGATCTAAACACTAAGGAGGTTACATCGTGGGAAGCCGGAATCCCGAAAAAACCCTCTCCGTTTCGACAAAAAGTGTTGTATCGAATTTTAGAATGTTTACAGTCTGTTTCCGATCAGACGTCCATATTCCGCATTTTGCACACAAATTTGAAATCATCGGCAAAATAATAAGAAATCATAATAAAATAACAAGCTCAGAGCGATATTTATTTATAGGGAGAGCTATGTACAGCAAAAAAGGAAAAAATATATAAATACATTCATGAATTGTCACATAGAAACACAAACATGTTATTTGTTCGAAGATTTTTGTATGGGTAAATATAATTTAAATTCTGCCGGCAATTCTTCTTCCGCGTATATTTTGTCGGAAAAATAGATTCTCCTTATGCGACAATTAGCGTGAATCTGTAATGTGTACAACGTCAAGAATAATATAAAAAACATAAAAAATTTAGATACGTGGCCTGAAAATTTATTAGCCTTGTTAAAATTTGTAAACCTCTTAATATGACAATCATTAGGGTTGGTATAAATTAAATGAATCCAATTTATTTTAGCTTTTAAAAATAAATAGTTACATTTAATTAGTTCAATTGGTATTTTACAGTTGGATTATAGGGAATATAATAAATCAGAGATCTAGAACACTGTTTAAACGCTTCTGTTCTGCATACGGTCATACAACTAGAATCTGGTTATGGGGCAAAACAATGGGGTTACGCATTAATTCACACATAATCAACCAAACAATCTTAGAAAATCATAATATCTCAATCTTAACCCGCCCACCCCCCTCCCACCCCTTTAAACAAAAGCATTAACGAAACTCATGAAAACTGCAAAATAAAAATATGCATGTCTTCATTAAAAGAATGGAGAAAAAAAAGTAAATTTCAACATTACATAAAAACAATCATTTTTAAGCCACAATCATGGGGAATATTAGAGTTTCATCCTTAACCACTATAAAAGGTGAATTCAAAAGTTAACTCAATCAAGTTTGGCCTCATATACAAACCAATCTCGATTAGTATGTGGCTAGGAAATTAAATATGGCATACTGATGAGCTCAAATAAGAGCGAAAACGTTATATATGTCTGCTATTATTTTCGAGTCAACCGCTAAAAGAGGGAGTAGGGATAAATTTAGTCAAATTAGTCTCTAATTCAAAATCTGTCTCAGATGGCATGGAAATTAGAGTTATTATTATTATTTGATTCCCGGTTACCATTCGTCGTAAATCCATAGGCTAGATAGACTGCTTATGCCATACGTTCTATATGGTAAATTGTGTGTGAAATTTTCCTCCATTTTGAAGACAACAACTGATGTATTTCAACCATGTCTTTGTGCTATAACAAATTTACCTTCCTTACTTGTTTATAAATTTGAACGAAGGGCAATAAATATATATTACACAAAATAGAGATGACGCTATATTATTAAACAAGCTTTCATCACAGTTTTTACTTCTTTAATTTTTATGTATTGTGTAAATGATATTTATTTTAGAATGATATTTTTGATATCATATCTACCCAATTCATCATTTTATATTTAACTTTTTATGCTTTTTAATTTAAAACTAATATTTATATAATCACTACTTTTACATGTTATCATTAAAATGGTGGAAAAAAGGGTACACATTTTGTGCGTTGATAAGCAGTCTATCTAGTCTATGCTTAAATCGGGCCCACTGTACAGAAACCCCCAAACCGAAATCGCATTTAAATCCTTAGTTCAAAACATAACATTACAGTAAAAAGGATATAAAAATCACCTGGATGCGCAAAGTTTCAATGTAATTTGTGCCATAAGCACGTTTTACGAATTCTCCCAAATTCATTTGGACAACATTCCAACAACCTTCGTCCAATCGGAGTGGCATCGTACATATGTACGATTTGAGTCGAGTACTACTTTGAAAATTGCTTGCCCTAAAACGTCTAATGACTCCCTTATCATCCATTACCTAAACCAAAATAAAATTACGTTTTAAAAATACCTTTCTCCCAAAAACATAAATGTCCAGACTTAAATGTTTTTATGGTTAAAAAGTTTATTTTAGCCAAAGTAACGGTACATATATAAGCGCGCAATACAAAAAAAATACATATTGGTTAAATACAAAGGATCCATATTGTTATCATCTAAATTTGGCCAAGAGTCGGCCAAGAATTTAAAGTTGTATCGTATAACAAGAATCTCTAGTTGTTGCTTAAGTAAAAAGGACGCAGAAATTTTAAATTTTGGTGGGTTTTTTTCCTATTTCTTTAAAAAAATGCATTCATTGCCTGGTTACCATAGGAGACAGAGGCCGAGGCAACAACGGAGATAAATATATTAGATGCCAAAGGGGCATTATAAACCCTTCTGCTGGCAAATTAAGGTAAAACAAAAATTACTCTTTCAATATGGAACTTGAAAATACGCAAGAGGATTTTTATACAAAAAAATAAAAATTGGAAATGACTAAGATGGGGTTCTGATGTAGAGAAAGGTGTTCAAATATTAATACAAATAATATGTGAGAAAATCAATTAACACATTGTGTTGAAAAAGTACAAAGCAAAAGAGAGGAAGACCTAGGTTGGTATGAAAACATAAAATTTGAAGTTCAGTTAATAAGAAGCTTATGTAATATAACTGTTTCTGAGATAAAATATAGGAAAGAGTAGACCACAACGCATGACAAACAGCTATAGAAGTATAAACATATTTCAAGTTCAAAATAAGTTGGAAAAGAATTAATATTTTTGATAGATTAATATTAAAATTTATCAATTTTACAAACAAAGACGAACCTCCCAGAAAATCACATTTAAATAACAAGCTTTGATACAAAACTTTTTTTCTTGAACTAAAATAACTTAATATTCAAGAATTAACTAATCAGAATGTATAAGCTCTAATTATATATGCTTCCTAAATATGTGTTTAATAAATTCTTTACAATTTGTTAGATAAAATTTACTTAACCTTATGTTAAAATGAGGGTACAAAGCATGTAAAAAGAAATTCATTTTTTTTTGTAATATGCTATACTTTATGTACTTTAATAGAGCAAGTAAATTTGTAGATAATAAAAATTGTTAAATTTTAAAAACTTGAATACGAATTCTCTAAAAAAACATTTACCAATTTACAGAGGGTGCAAATTTGCTATAAAAACTGGCAATGACATTTTATATAATTTGTGCTTTAATGCTTATCAAAAAAAGTCAATATATACTTGTATTTCAAAAGTGAAATATTTGTTGAGATTTTTGACAATTAAAACAAGATATGGAAGCTTAATTCCTAGAGTTTTCTTGGGATCTTGCGGACATGTTAGATACGTTGTGCTAGATGAAAGTTTAATCAAGTGCGAAAGTAATATACCTGACATTATTCCCCATAATTTCAATAACCATTGACTGTATATCATTATCCTGAATCCGTTTTATGTGACCATTCCTAACCTAATAAATAAATGACATTTTCCATAAAATTTACATTCGTCGCCCAAAGCTGCAATGGCTTGCTACCTAAACTATAAAGAACCGATAGAAACCCACTTTGAAAAGTATTTTTAAACATGTGAATATTAAAGTAACGCAGATTGGTAACAATTCACTTCTGAAAAATCAAATATTCAAAATTTGCTTTTAGTTATGAGCACCAGTGGCGTAAATGAGGGTACGAAAAACTCCCCCCCCCCGGCAAAAATTAGAAAAGTTTTTTGATTAATTACCAAATGAAATGGGTTAAAGTATTATAGTTTATTTACATCAAGACATTAAGACACTTGTAAAAACCCAGAAACTTAATATATACATTTAATTTTTTTTGATTTAATTTTTGACAAAATGCATTGTAAAATTTCCGAATATGATTGCGATAATTGCTATAAAAAAACTTGTTTCAACTTTTATTTTCCGTAAAAACCCCATACCGCCCCAGGAATTAGATAACTAGGCGATTATTATAATGTTTCTCTTTCTGTATAATATTAATACTTTTATCATTTATCATATTTGTCTATAAATTTCTGCTAAAACTCATCATGGTTTGATAACGAAACTGCCTGCCAATGCCAGCCAAAACCCTTTAATTTCCCAATTCACTAATGCTGTCCGAACATCCTAGCACAAAATGACGATTTTAAATTTCAAGAATTAATTTTGTCTTATTTTCTAAAAATTTTGATCTAATTTTAGAATTTTTATGAAAGGTGACAAAAAATAGTAAATTAGTTAAAAAATCTCATTATGGTGCCCGCCCAGACCTACTTGAAAATCTTAATTTAGAACGTTAGCCTGCCCGACCCCGTAGCCGATTGGGCCCAGCAGCGAGCTTGACTTTTTGGTTGTTGAATTTTTATTTTTAATTACAAATAAATGTAAAAATTTTCCAGCTTTCCCCTCCCCTCGAAAAAATCATGGCCGCGCCTGATGAGCACAGAATGAATATAATTATAACACTAACGCATATGATAAAATAAAACGCAAATCGTCATAACCAAGAAGGAGCCAAGACTCAGTGTAGAAAAAATCTTGGTCCCGAGTGATTTCCCCTACATTGTATACACTTTAATTTTAAGCTTGCATTAAGAAAAAAATAATATATAACAAAATAATCATTTTTAAAGGTTCCATCTAGTTATAAACTTTTAATTTTACACGTGTCGTAAAATTCTTATGTAAATTGGGTGACACATAATTATATGTCTTTGAATATAAAATATATTTAACGAAATAAGATTCTGGCACTATATAATCTTGCAGACAGCAATATTTCTAGATTTTTGTTAATATTTTTATTGTTTGTTCTAATTAACTTCTCCTATGATGAAAGTGATTTTTTAAAGGTCTAAATATTTTTCATGATGTTCCTGTGATATCTAAAGCTATTTATTTATTATTATGCATGCTGCCTTGATAATAACATTTGTAGAAATACATAAATTTTTTATTATTGCCATTATACAATTATGAATATTTTTGGTCGCTAACTTTTCGAAAAACTCGATTGAAAATTTAATAAGTTTTGATCTGTTAAAAGCTCCGCTTAGAATTTTATAAAAAAGTATCTATTGTTTAATTTTCGTAATCGAGGGATGTGGAACGGGGTATTGCTTTTATGTATCGGACCACATTTCTATTTCGGGACTTTTAACCTTTCAGTTCTGCTACTAAGGGGTTCGGAAAGGGAAGTGAATCAAGTTGAACTTTAGGAAATTTTCCTTTTCAATACGTTCTATAAATATTTATTGTTCCCAATATGATACAGAATTCCGACGGACAATATTATAAAGTTCGAGATAGATATATAAACGGCGTAGCGAGGAAGTGAATTGAGGGACGACAAATTATAACACTGGTGAAAATATTATTTTCGTTACCAATCAGACAACTATAAGGCACGGGGTATATTTTTAAACAGGGATATGGTCTTGGAAAAATTCGGGAATCAATTATTAAGAGCGTCGAGAGAAAATTCAGGTTCTGCTGAGTATTGATTTTAGGGCTTATATAGGATTAATTTTCTGGCTTGTGTTTTTATCCTTGAAACTTCTTAGCTTTTTTGACCCATTGTTCCGCGCCAACTTTTGATGGATGGCCCTTTGTTTTCAAGGATTTTGGAATCTTCTGCTGACAGTTCTCATTCTCCGCTTCATTTCTCGGGCCAATTCTTGATTTATAGCCTGTCAAATCCCAAGGTTTTGCTGTCAGATTCCAGATTAGAACTTCAATAACCTTCTTCCGTCCTTAGCCCACTTTTCAGAGCCAATTATCTATCTAGGGCCCGCGGTTTCCTCATATCCCGTGCGCATCGTCATGCAGACATGACAACAATCTTTCTTAATCTAGCAGCACTTAACTTTTAAGTGTTTAACTTTTTTGTAGACCTCTTGTTAGTTATGGCTCCTCCGTATATAGATCACATAGATATATTAAATCCCGTTTTATCGATGAATAAAATTTTGAATTTAAAGGCCGAACGGCAAAAATCATGCATATACAATAATTACATCTTATACTGATGACATCAACATCACTTCGCCTTTTAGGAATTGTTGCTATACGTTAAAGTAATAATGGAAACATTAAATTTTTAGGGCAATTGTACTCAAACAAGCTTCAACATTTTATTTATCCTTCCATCTGTTCTTTAAATCTTTAAGGTAAAGGAAACAATTTTTTAACAGATTGCATTGCTTGAAAGCGCGATATATCTAATAATAATTTTGCGTTTAACATCGGATTTTCAATTTTCGTGTTTGGTAATCCATCATTATAAAAAATTTACCCCAAAAGAAGCAAAATCAGATGAGAATAAAGAATTATTGAATAGTGCAGGGTCAGATGCAAGAGTTGCCAAAACACATGTAAGGTAAGGAGTAAGTTACAAGCGAAATGGGGAGAGGAAAAGACCGTTTTATGTCAAAAGGTATGATTGATTGCTCTGTTTCCCTCCCACTAATATGCATGAAAGATTTACAACGTGCTAAAGTTTCCGGAAAACGCTTGTGAGGGTTACTAAATATGAGATGTTGAACATGTGACAAATTTTGGATTATGTATTCAATATGTGAAAGAAGAATAGTTTATATATCATTATGTTTTTATAGATTATTAAATTGTAAGTAATCAGTGCTTACATAATTTAAAAGGATAACAGAAAGTTTACACGAAATAATTTACAATTAAATGACAAAAGTTCTGGAAGTATTAAATGCGAAAAATGGCTACGTTTAAATTGGTGCAAAAATGAGGAGAGGGTGTAAGTACGTTCGAGTGGGAGAGAGTCATATATAATGAGATCAAAATGGATAAGTGATAAGTGAATCTGAGTGTGTTGTCTTCAGTCTTTATATATCGTGTTTCTCCACACCAACACAACACACCACAACTTCAAAACAACAATATTGATAACTCCCCCATTGACGTATAACGCGCACCAGTAAATGATTTGACGTGATTGACGTGTAACGCGCACCAGTACATGACTTGACGTGATTGACGTGTAACGCGCACCAGTAACTGAATAGATAGACGTACGGCGATTACCACAATTTAGTATAACTTTTATTTGTCTAACATTTTCTACAGATTATATTATTGCTATCATTATATGTTTTAATATTGTAAGCCGAAGCCGAGTTGGAAAAACCATATGATTTGATTATTTTAATTATTCTTTTGTCTACCTAAATCCCTATCCCCTGGCCCTATTATTTAATAAAGATTTTTTTATAATTATCCTTTTCCTTATTCTATTTATTCCGTCGTCCTATATTTCTTATATTAGTTAATTTATTACTCGAGATTTTAAAAAGCTACGATAGCTTTATGAAAAACACGTTAGAAGCCATCCTTAATATCAAATTCAGTACTTCTTCGTGGCTCCAAGCCCCATACCTAAAAAAGCTGGCGGCTTAGGCATACGCCCATTTCATTAGCAGCCTTTATCTCTTCGTATAAATCGGCCAAAGGTTTGATCGACCGATTAATCACAACAAGCGAGGATCCATCGTTTGTGCAAGCTATAGATGTCTTGTCTGCCAACGTCAACCTAGGGACCCCCTTCATCATAACCCTAAGACAAAAGGATTCGGATGCTGGCCTCGAATCGCGCTCCGTTGATTACCTCTTATCGAGTTGCGATGCCCACCAGCACTTCAACCTTAAATCTTTGGTTTTTGATTGATCGGGTCACGAGTGGCTAGAAGCTTATTCAAGTTCACTGTTTGGATTGATGTTGGAGGACCTAAAGCTAGCATACTATCGCCCTCAGACTAGGAATTCCCTATTCAAAGGAATATTCCTGCTACAACTGCTCCCAGAACCTAGAAATTTATGCAAGGCACCCCCTACACTGCCTTTACAATAAATTTAAATACATAAGGCATGAAAAGGTGAATAGCCTTATTCAAGCCGCTTTTAAAAAAGCCAATATCCCCTCCGTTTTAGAGCCGTTAGACCCTTCGTTAGAGGGAAGGATGCGACCAGACGGCTCTACCCTTATCCCTTGGCAAAATGGTCTACCCCATAAATGGAATTTCACCTGCATAGACATTTTCGCCCCCTCTAACCAGAACTACAACGCTCTGACCCTCGCGAACACCGCAAAACGGTGAAATACCAGGCCCTCCTACCCTCTAATATCTTTACCTATCGTTGCCTCGTGTTCTGGGACTTTTGGTCAGGCCGCCATAAAGTTTTTTTAAAGAAATCAGCCGTCGCTGCCCCCCCCCCTTAAATATTCTACAAATTTTTTAATTAATAAAAAATTGGTATTTTTATAGCAAAGTACAATTTTAAATCCCTGGCAGACAGCTGGCCTTTAATAGATGACACAAGCGACGCTTTTGAATTATAATTTTTATTTTCTTTTATACCCGATCTTATATTTTTTGAATTTTAACACTTCGTTTTTATAATGTTCTTACGTTTAAATAAACAATATATATTATAAATATATATATATATTTATAAAGTTAGATTTTCACTACTAAAATAAGCTGAATAAATTGTAGCGAGTGAAAATGAAAATTTAATTTTAAACTTATACTAGAATAAATTTTTGAAAATCTTTTATTTTAAAAATCGGGTCGAACTCGGCGGGTAAAGAATAAATAAGTTGTTAAGGCTCGGGCCGGGCTCGGGCAAAATAAAAACTGAGACGTGGGGCCGAGCTCGGGCAGAAAAAACTTAATTTGCAGGACTCTAGTTGTGACACAGAGTGTATCATCCAACTAGTCAAAAATTTTAAATAGTTTTGTGAGATTTTGAGCAAATAAAGTTTGACATAAAAGTTTTCATTGACTTATTTTCAGAGTAGGATCGTATTATGTTGTTTGCAGGTTATAAATACTAGTTTAGTCGAGTGAGGTTTTTTTATGAGAACCCAATGGTCAAAATTTTTTTAAATTTTTTAATATATAAAATGTTAAAAAAAATTTTTACCACTTTATTTTCCGAACATGTAATAATCGCAATAATATTGCCATCAAAAAGCATGCATTACGGGGAAGACAAAAGCGAACTATAATAACTAAATAATGAGTAAAGTTATAAAGCTCTCTTAATATTCATATCAATTAATAATGTTCGCTTGCTACAACCATCTAATTTAGCAAGCGGAATTTTACAAACGCATTAATTATATTATATGAGATAGAGAGAAAGAGGAGTGGGTAATTGTGGTGCGTTGTATCCACAATACTTTTTTCATCGGCTGTTTAATTATGCATAAAATTATAACACCCAACTCAAATAAAGAATCTAGATATGAATTTATATGTGAATTAGGGCTAATGTCTGCAAAGTCTTAACTATATTTAGATCTGACCAACTAAGTATTTTTTATCATTTTCGGGATTTAGCTCCTTTCTTAGAGTCAGACTCTAAACATCTGTCGCAAAAGATTTAGATTTTTGTTGCAAAATGACAGACGAGGAAATACATGCAGCCCACATTGGTATCTAAATATAATATTTTGATAATAATAAATTTATTCTATTAGCTTCAATGTTTCTGAACACATTGACTCCAAAATTCTATGTTGCACTTACCGGCACTTCATCCCTCATATCTGGTCTAATTTTAGTAAGCCCGCTTCTTATATTACACATTTTATTTAAATATATGCCTGGTAAATTTTTTTGCTAACACATTATGATATGAATAGATCTTAAGTAGTCTATTTTACTGCTATATATTTTTTATGGATATAAATTACTAACCCATATTAATCATCAAATATTACATTAGTTTGTATATGGTTGGTGATATTCTTGTTTCCACACTATTTGAATTTATCTATTAAACTGTAAACCTAATCTCATGTTACTATACTTTTGTTTTCTTGCTATACATACATATCTTTATAATAGCTAATAAAGTTAGACATTTATACCAAATAACTTAAATTTTCATATCACATATGCAGATTCTAATTTATTAATAGAACGTGTATGAAGTAAAATTCACTATTACCAATTGTAATACTAAAACAATTTTGACTTTAATATGATATAAAAATTAAGCTTTAATTTTGTTTTAGCACCAATGTGGTTTGTACCTCTTACTACTTATAAATGCCTTTTGCAGTAATTTGCCCCTTACCATTTAACTATTCCTAATGGAAACCCTAAGCTGACATAAATTTATTGTTTATTAAAATCCATCAAAATAATAAGTTTAGGTATAGCTTAAGAATATTTGCATCTAATAATATTTTGTGTCAAATGTTATTCAAACAATTTAAATTTTTTAACTAGTAATAACATATAACATATCCAGATTAGGCAGCACGTTTTATTTGAATGTGCTTTAAGAATTTTGGACAGCTGTTTTTAACTTCTCAACATTTGAGTAGCTTTTAAAACTTTTTTAATCCCATATTAAACTTCTGCCATGACTTTGGTTTTAGTTTATATAAATTGCGCTGAAATCTTGGTAATATTTTCCACGTCAAAAACACAAATCTAAACTAGTATTGTCATCAATTATGAAACATTAAAAATGACTAAAAACTTGATCATTATGATTTATTTCTATAGATTTAATGCATTGCGTTTATTCAATGAATCACATAATATTACATTTATATCATAGATATTATCATTTTAACCTAGATTTATTTAATAACCCTTAGATGTTTAAATTTTAATTTGTTTCATTGCTTAGCTAATTAAATATTATATCAAAAAGCAATGCAACCAAAAACAAGTTTTTATAAAAAAATACATGTATCAAAAAAATTTTCCTTTGTCTTCTTCAATCAAGAATTGAAATAAAATAAATTTTTCTCGAAGAATGTTTTAAAATGGCATTTGGCAATATAAATCATGATTTTTTGCTTTGTTAAAATGTTAGTCTTGTATTAAATAGGAACACAACACGTATCCAGATATTTTTAGAAGACGGTGAAGAAGTGTTGTAAAAAAACCTGGGTTTTGTTTGGTCGATTTTTGGCTTTAGTCTACTAAACATAAACATGCCAAAGGTCTTTGGTCTATTTTTCTTAGTCGACCTCTAGGCTTGGTTGAAAGTTAAAAATAGACCTGTGTTGGCCATTAGTCTTAGTAAAACCAAAGATTGACCGAACCAAATCCAGATCTTTTTACAACACTACATTGAAGCTTGTTGGCCAAAGTACCAAAATGAGCAGCCATCATTGAAAAAAAATCTTTTGTGAATTTAAGTAATTTCCAAGCCTCTCCACTAGCTAGGGGTTTGTGGCTAGTTAAAGGAAGGGCCAAATAAGTCTAGGCAGGTAGAGACTTTTCTTCACTCTAAACTCTTTTTCAAATTTTGACTAAGCCTATAGGTATAGTGTGTTTATGTTTATTCAACTAAAATTAAAGGTCGACCAAACTGAACCCAGGTATTTTTACAACATTACTTCAATACTTATTATGAAATTCCTTCCATAGAAAGTTAAGAGGGATTGAGACTGAAGGGAATATATTATGTCTATTGAGGACCTATTATGTTATGACACTGTTAAAGTTTTGATTATTTGTTATTTAAATTTTGTGGTGATTTCCTTTTTGCGCTCGAGACCTGCACGGGTGACCCGAAATTCGACCCGAGGTCGGGTTCCAGGTCTCGATTTTCCGCTTATTATGTAGGAATTTTGTCTCTCCACCCCGCATATATGATTTCTGGGAGAATGGTAATTTCCTAGCTTAGGACTTTACCTGTGTAAGATATCTTCCCGCTACGCGTCTGGATTTCGAATCGAATCGAATATTTTTGGTATTCGATTCGGATTCGAGTTTTTTATCAAAAAAAAAAGATTCGATTCGAGATTCGTCGAATATTAATGAAGATTCGAATTCGATTCGAAAAAAATTTAAGGATTCGAAATCGATTAGAATATATATTAAGATTTTTTATTATTTAAAAACAAATTTAAAGGGTTACTATGATTTTTTATTTGCACATACATTGGAAAAATTTATTTGAAAGATATTTAAAAAAAACACACATTAAAAATAAAAATTTAAAGGCGAACAAAAAAACTATGGCGATATGTGTAAGACAATCAAGAACCGTTTTTTAGCCAACTTTTAAGGCAAATTATCTTCCTAACACATTTTTCCTTAAACGATTGCCTGTGTTTGGTCAATAAATTTTTCCGATTGAAAATATTCTTTCGCAAGAGATAAATGGTCCAGGCATAGAAACAAGATCCTTTGCCAATTTTTGGATGGCTAGAAACGACGTTGATTCGATTTTCACCATTGCAACATTGGAGGCCACAGTGGGTTGTGCAAAAATGTCTCCAATGGAGACTTCGCCTTGTCGCTTTTAATAGACGATCCAATGTTGATACCGCGCTAGTTAATATAAAATCGGGCTGACTTCCTGTGGCAGTTTCCAATTCATCTTTAATTTCTCTATAGGATATGCCATGTACTGGTGATAAACACTCAAATTGAACCTTAAATCGACGACACTCACTAATAAGACTATCTTCTTGTTGAATGCCATTATCTTCAATTTTCTGTATGGCCATTTTGACAGCATGATCTTCTGTGATAGTTGATAATTCGGTAATACCAAGTTCTAGGATTTGTCCCCCGGATATTAAATTAGTTGCACTGTAAAAGGGAAAAAGTATCAATTTAACCTTTACAATTTGTTCCCATTCAATGTTGGATAGTAATTCCTCCTAAGAGGAATTTAAAGGCTAGATACAATGCCTGTCTTACTAAAATAGCCTTTTCTATTATTATATAGGTGCTATTCCATCTAACTACCTAAGTTTTGCCTTTATGTAATTAATTGGTGGGTCAAATTATTTACATATAGCCTTTAATTGTGAAATATTTTTGGGCTGTCTTGCAATTTTTATCAAAGTCCATATCTTGATTAAGTTGTGATCCTCGTTCTCTATAACTTATGTAATTTTGACAATTTTATAAACTTTTTCAAATTGTAGCATGAAAAATAACTAATGCGGTAAGATAAAATATCTAATATCTGCGTAGCGCCTATTTAAATTAAACCCTAAAAAATAAAATTGAATTTTTTCAAGGATTCGATTATTTTCGAATCTTAGCAGCGTAAATATTCGATTCGAAACTTACACATATGAATTCGAATCTTGAATATTTCCCATAGTAATTCGCGCCATCTAATAACAATTTTAACCCACTGTCTTATGCAAAAGATCGTAAAACACTGAAATAAAATTTTTTTTATTCAATAGTAGCTTCCTGTTCCGCCACTTTTGGCAAGAAAGCATTGGCGTTTTTTAAATCGATGGGAAAGAGATCCCCTAAAGCCAAATACTCACCAGCTTTATTTTACCAAAATTTGGCGTTTAGCGAAATATAATTATAAATCTTAACTCTGACACATGGCCCTTGTTGGCTCTTGGCGAATCTGATGAATAGTTTTTTATATAGGGACATTCCATGTCAAATCGCCACGTTTTCGGCCGACCCCCTCAGAATTTTATAAAATTTGGTGGAAATGTTAAAACTAGTGAAATTTTTAATTTCTGAAAATTTTAGCTCATTTGGGCCACTACTTTTTGAGTTGTGGGCGCTAAAAAGTCGAAAATCGGCCATTAAAAAAATCGGGTTGTGACGCTATATTCAATAAAATTTATAAGTTATTGGCCCCCAAATCATAGAATCTTGTTGTAGTAATAGGTAAGACCTATCTTCATAGAAAAAAAATAAAAAAAAATTTTTTTGTCGATTGGTCATCTCATAATGGTCGAAATGGCCAAAATGGCATAATTACTGTTGAACCCTCTCAAATCGTTTCAAATTTGAGACAAATGTTTTATACTACCTATTAATCAAATTAAATAAAAGAGAAAGTTGGGCGGCCATCTTGAAGAGGTCATAAATTGCTAGAAATGGTATTTTATTTATTTGGCGCCAAAATGTATCTCTAAATATGTTTTTTTGCTCATTTAGCCTTCATATAATTTTAATATATCTATGATGCAAATATTTTTGCTATATATTAACACCCCCCCCCCCACCCGCCATATTCCCTATCAATTACAATCAAAATAGCGTATGATTAATTTTCCCGGAAAAACGATTAGCTTCCAAAGCTAGTCTTCAAAGGCCTTACAAGGACCAAATAACAAAACCGATAGAGTTATATGAATGGGCCAAATCAAATATTACCGGAATTGAGTTCGGTTACATGACAAATGAAGAGTACAAAACCGAAGAGTTATCAATGTTAGCATGATTCAACAAAGCAAAACCTATTTTAGGAACACAGAAATTACATTGTGTTGTTCCCATCGATAAATTCACTATACTTACTAAACAATATTCCAATTCTATAATAAATAAATGGGAACTAATACAAATTATAGCTGATGAGGTTGATATTAAAAGCCTAAATGGATATGTTACTTGTTCATTCGATTCCAAATGGTGGTTAGCCCTGGTTATAGATAAAAATTATGAGGATGAAAAGATAATAGTTAGTTTGCTTCATCCATGCGGGCCGTCAAACTCTTTTGCTTTCCCAAATAAATGTCACAAATTATCTCTCAATAAATTGGATATATTAACAATCGTATCACCTTTAACCACAACCGGAAGAACTTATACCTTATCTAAAAGGGAAATGCTTGAAGCGACAACACAACTTATTGCCTTAAGTAAAATATACTTTAAATAATGATAAATTAATTTTTTATAGGCTCTTGAAAACATGCACTCCGTCATACTTTTATTATAAATATTTATTATTACATGTCGAATAAAAATCAATAAATATCTACTTGTATCTACAACTATATTGAAGTAAATTATTTTAGGCTATTTTACAAACCTGTTTATTTTTAATTTTTTTTAATTTATAGCATATTCGGGGAAGAATAATCACTCGCTATATTGATTGTAATTGATAGGGAATATGGCGGGTGGGGGGGGGTGTTAATATATAGCAAAAATATTTGCATCATAGATATATTAAAATTATATGAAGGCTAAATGAGCAAAAAAACATATTTAGAGATCCATTTTGGCGCCAAATAAATAAAATACCATTTCTAGCAATTTATGACCACTTCAAGATGGCCGCCCAACTTTCTCTTTTATTTAATTTGATTAATAGGTAGTATAAAACATTTGTCTCAAATTTGAAACGATTTGAGAGGGTTCAACAGTAATTATGCCATTTTGGCCATTTCGACCATTATGAGATGACCAATCGACAAAAAAAAAATTTTAAATTTTTTTTCTATGAAGATAGGTCTTACCTATTACTACAACAAGATTCTATGATTTGGGGGCCAATAACTTATAAATTTTATTGAATATAGCGTCACAACCCGATTTTTTAAATGGCCGATTTTCGACCTTTGAGCGCCCATAACTCGAAAGGTAGTGGCCCAAATGAGCTAAAATTTTCGGAAATTAATAATTTTACTAGTTTTAACATTTCCACCAAATTTTATAAAATTCTGAGGGGGTCGGCCGAAAAACGCCTTTTTATGATCGATTTAACATGGAATGTCCCTATATATTATCTTCTGCTCTTTTATTGAATATTTTATGGATCATTTTTACTGAATAAAATCATTTTAATTTCAAAATAAAAGGAAAATAGACTTTTTAAATGAACAACCTTAGCATGTATCCATTATTGTTAATTTTTTAAACTGTATCATTTCTCTTTACATAAATTAAGATATCAGAGGTTAGATCCAGCAAAATCATCAATATAACAACAAATATTAAAATTAAAATATTTTTATTATATGAATTTAACCCTGTTTTATAAATGATAAAAAAACCAAAAATTTTTTACCCTTTTTGTTCATTCTGCAAACATCCACTCCTGTTTAATTTTAATTCGAACTCGACTCAACACTAATTCAGTTTTAATTCAAGCAAATTAATTTTTTTGGTGGCATTTATATCATGAAAGATTATAAATTGTTGATTTCAATTTCTTTATAAACTATCCATACATAATCACTTTCGTCGCAATAGAATATGATAATACTGAAAAATGTCACTACTGTTTTAGGTTAAATCTCGATGTCCTTAAAATAAATTAAAGTTGTTGAAAAGAATTGGATTGTTTGTGAAATAGCTAAAAGCAGACGATATAATCTCACTAATATCGTTTGGTTTTTATTTGATTTTTTGTGTGCGATAGATCAGTGTTTAGTTCAATATGCACGGAGTTACTAAAAAGCGAAAAGTGAGTTATAATTATTATTATTGTATGTAGTTCTAGTATTATTATTTAGGTATATTTTAAAAAATAACATATGGATTTTATTAAATCGCCCTTTTTACAAAAGAAATTATCAATTAATGATGCTCGGATTCTAAGACAAATCAACTGAAGGGCAGTTGACGAGTATTTATTAAATGATAAAGTCAATGATTCCTTTAGAATGATCCGGGCGCCTCTTACAAGAAGATTTAATCAATAAATTAAAAGTTTTATTCAGAAACAAATAATTATATTAACAAACTTCAATTGATGGTAGTGTTGTAACGGCTGTGTTTTGTTTGGTCGACCTTTGGTTTTGCTAGACTAACGGTCGACTCTGGCTTGTTTTTTAAATTTCGACTAAGCCTAGAGGTCGATTTGGTCTGTTTATGCTTAGTCGATTAAACCATACCCAGCCGTTTTTACAACACTACTTGATGGATATCAAAAGATCGAAATTATTAACGTGCTCCTAGCTTTTTTATCCTCTGTTTGGCACTTTGTGTAATTTTAAATTTTAATTATATTATTTACGAGAGCTAACACCTTAATGCATATATACTTAAAACGACGCATATTCCATCACTAGAGGGTAGGGGGCTGTCCCTTTCAATTAAATAAAAATACACTCGACCCCGCCAAACGTCAATTAATTACAATTTATTGATTTTTTTTTTTGGGGGGGGGGGGAAGGTTTTACGATTTTTAACATTTTAACCTTAAAATTGCTTAAATTGCCCGTTCTCAGAACTCATTTTGGCCTTTACCCAGCAAATTCCATGAAAATAATGCGTTTTTGTATAAATTTGTAGAATATATAATATACAAATATATATATATTACAAATTGGACTTTCGTTATCCCTGTGTTAGGCTTTCATCTAAAAAATTTTATATTCCCCCCTCCCCTTCCCTTTAGAAAGTTTAATGGTTTTTAACTAATATTTATATATTTTTTGAGAATTATGAATTTACCCACATCCGCCTTTAACCCTTCATCTGTAAAATTAGCTGGTCAATAGGTGCAACAAATTCACAAACCATAACCTTATATTAGGTTGGACTGTAATAGGGCTGCACCGATATTGGTATCGGTATCGGGACCGATATCACGATTTTTTAACGATATCGGTATCGGTTATTAATCGTACCGATACCGATACCGATACTTGAAACTTTTTTTACAATATTCTATTTGTTAGAGCTCTATATCTATATACTTTTTAAATTAAATTTTACTTAATTGCTCTTAAATCTTATTTATTTTTCATTGATTCATTCATTCAAATTTCTACCGCCACTTATTTATATTATTATGTAAGTTAGTTCGTATTTACAATTTACAATATAATGTGTTTAGGTCTAAAAGTAAAAGCAAGTCATTAATTTGGAATTATTAATTGCTATGCAATTTATGGGATCGTTTTTTGGTGTCCGTCCGTCGTCCGTCGTCCGTCGTCCGTCGTCCGTTACCCTCCCTATCTATTTGCATTGGGTATATTAGGTTATCGCTTTTTTTAACTTAATGGATGAGAAAGAGGTGCCCCACCCCTCATCTCTATCTCCCTCGCTGTGTTATTTTTTGAATTAATGCATAAGAGGTGCCCCACCCCTCATCTCTATCTCTCTCGGTGTGTTATATATAAGATTTGTTAAATTATCTATTATATAATAAACATAAATAAAAGTTGTTTACTTTTAATTGCTATGCAATTTAACTAGTTATATAATAAACATTAATAAAAGTTGTTTACTTTTAATTGCTATGCAATTTAACTAGTTTTGGTTATATAATAAATATAGATAAAAGTTGTTTACTTTTAATGCTATGCAATTTAACTAGTTATAAATAAACATAAATAAAAGTTGTTTACTTTTTAATTGCTATGCAATTTAACTAGTTTTATAATTGATGAGAACTCAGCGTCAGCACATATTGCAGCCTGTACAATTGATAACTGCAATAAAAAGGTTTTACATTAGAATATTGGGCAACAAATAGTTCCGATTTGCCAATATTAGCAACACTGGCCAGAAAATATCTGTTGTCACCCGCCACATTTATCCCTTCTGAATCTATTTTTAGTATAACTGGTGATATTGATAATCCACATAGAAGATCTCTTCTACCTGAGACTACCTGAGACTATCGAAAAATTACTATTTATGAAAAAAAATTTGGAATATTTTAAATAAAGCTTTATAAATATTAACTAACAAGTCTAATTTTTATAAGATGTAAAATATCGGTATCGGTATATTTATTTAAATATCGGTAGTATCGGTATCGGTATCAGTTGAAAATTTGATATCGGTGCAGCCCTAGACTGTAACTACTATATTGATATTTTTATAACATTCATGAAGTTTGATAGTAAATATTCTTGATCTAGAATGTGAAACAGATTTAAATTATTAAAATAACAAAGGTTTGTTTTCATAATGTTCCTTAAATCCTTGTTAATTTAATAAACATTAATTTAATTTAATGTTTATTAAATTAACAAGAATTTAGTAAATTCCTTTCTCCTTTATATATAAATCAAACTTATTAAATTAAAATTTTACCGATTAATTTTCAAGTTATTGACGTTTAAAAAAGCAAAATCGCTGGTTTTAGCATTATTTACATCAAATATTTCAAAAACGTGAGGTATAGGGGAAAAAACAAATATGATTTGTGTTCACCCTAAAAAACTCTACCACAATCTGCAAACAGTGTGCCCGTTGGTTTTTCTTGGTGAACCGTATAATACAGTCACAATAACTACTTTGGCCAAAACTTAAAAATTAATAGGTCTCGGGCTCGGGTCGGGCCTGATGATTCAACCCGAGGCCTGAGCCCGGCCCGAGGCAAAATTTAGCTAAAAGATTGTGTTAAACTTTTTACTTATTTCTTTATTGAGTAGGCTATTAAGAGGAGAAAAGATAGTTGTACGTTAAATGAAGGTGCGGGTGAGTGTTCAATTTTTTTTATAAATTTACATTTTAAAAAAGTCGGGCCCGATTCGGGCTGAAGAAATTCCATTTCGCAGGGCTCTAATTACGTAATACAAGTGCACATTTTAACGTGGCTGAAAAACGGTGCACTTTTTTAGCGTCCATAAGTAGTTTACATGGGCGTAGCCAGCATTGGAATTAGAGGGGGGGGGCAATAATGATTTAGGGAGGGGCAAAATTATCATTTTTAAAAAGTCACGTTAATTTTAATAAATTTTAACAAATTTTTGGATTTAGCGGGGCCCTGGCACCCATGGTAGTTCATTTATTCTACGTACGATTAGACACCAACAAAGTCTGGTCTGGTGCTACATAAAAAATTATATTTTAAACTTTTCTGGAAATAATGTAAGAAATAGTAATGATAGCAGGAGCCCCATAAACATTTTATCAATTGCTCTTGTATTTTGCGCTCTGTCTTTTCGTATCGTCCAACTTTTTGATTAATAATTCAAATCTACACATTGGTTACCGTTTTTGATCTATTCGTACTTTTGTTTATAACCTGAAGAATTACGACAAAATTGCTTTGTTAATTCCATCGAACTTCGCTAGAAAATTCTAGTGTTGTAAAAATGGCTGGGTTTCGTTTGGTCAACTTTTGGTTAGACTAACACTAACGAGCGACTCTAGTCTGCTTTTCTTAATCGACCACCTTTGGCCATCTCTTTATGTTGAATTAAGACTAACGCTATGGTCTGTTTTTCAAATTTCAACCAAGTCTTGTGGTCGACCAAGAAAGGCAAACCAAAAAATTTTTGGTCGCGTCTGTTTACGTTAAGTCGCCTAAAACCAAACCGTTTTTGCAACACTTGTCATAAACCTATATTTTGCCCAAAATATTTCAACTATTTCAAGCAAATTATATTAAATTTTTTTTTATTAATTGCTATGCAATTTATGGGCTCGCTTTTGGGTCCAACTTGTAATTTTTGAATAAATGCCGTTAAAACTTACACGGGTTCTTAATGGCTATGAACACCTATGTTTCTGTAAAAATACTTTTATTTTGCTTTCGCAAACACACTAGTTTTTATAGAGTATTAATTTTTTTCGTTTTTTAGATATTCGAATGGTGGTACTTTAGAAAGTATGGGACGTCTTTCATAGAACAATTTTCGTTAAATCATTTGTCCCCTTGGTTCGGGAATCCGGACAATTCCGACAATATTAGTGAAACCGATACCGAACCTCAGAATGCACCATTTTGCAGTCAACAAACCATCATGGGTATGTGTCTATGCAATTTATGGGCTCGCTTTTAATTGTCCGTCCGTCCTGTCTTGTCCAACTCCTAATTTTTCAATAATTGCTGTGGAAACTTATGCGGGTTTTAATGGCTGTGGACACTTATGCTTCTGTAAAAGACTTTTATTATGCTTTCGCAAATAGACTAGCTAATAACCGCTGGTTAGTTTTACTTTTTCCGACCTCGCCCGAGCCCAAAATCTATTGTTTATGGGCCCAGGGGAGACGGGGGCTAGTCGTAGCCCAGGGTTACCATTATCTTTGTAATTGTTTTTAAAAAAAAATGATATATAATTAAAGGTTAAACCATATGTGTATTTTTTCATAAGGTATAATTAAGATTATTTGGTTAGAAAAAATAAAATTTAAAAATTTTCATAGAAGAAAAACGATTTTTCGAGGCTATTAGTAGCCTTGACAAAATTTTGTATTTTGCACAACATTTTTTGGCTACATATTTTTGACTATATCTCATAAAGGGATATTTTTTTTATATTAAAATCGTCTAATAATTAAATTATTATTCGCAATATAACATGTTAAATTATTTTTATAAAAAGGGGTTGGGGCTAGTCGGAGAGAGGCTAGTGCTAGCCATTTTTCACTATGTCTTACAAATGACAGATATAAAAAACAAAATCTTTGTTTATAATCCATCTTAGTGTGATTTGGAATAAAAATAGACTATGATTATACTTTATAAAACGACAAAAAGATTTTTTCCATTGCACTTTTAAGTGTACTTAAGTCATATTGTCATCTTGACCTTATTTTTATTTGTATTTTATAAAACACAATCATATTATATTTGCGATTTCCACGTTTTTTATAATAAAACAATTTTTTATTGAATTGAGTTGGCATACACTAATAAAAAGTGAAAACGTTAGGTTTAATTTATCCCCTGAACAGGGCTATAACTAGCCCCGGGCACTTTCAAAATTTTTAAGATTTTTGATTTTTTTAAACTCAATTTATGAACAAACTATAAACACTTTTTTCTCATTTATTTTCCTATAGTCGAAATTGACTATATTGACGGTTGCCTACATCTAATTTGTCTGACCCGGCCAAGGGCCAAAATGCTGGTTAATTCCTATTTATATTAGCTACTTTGTGAATTCTTGTGTTTAAAAATTGTGGGGAATATAAACTTTAATTTCAAACTAATCTGTATTTTCCACGCACATTATTGCTTTAAAGTGTTGCAAAAACGGATGGGTTTTGTTTGGTGGGCCTTTGGCTTTAGTCGACCAAACGTAAACAGCCAAAGATCTGATTTTTGGGTCTATTTTTCTTAGTCGACCTCTAGGCTCGTTCGAAATTTGAAAAATAGACTAGAGCGAAAACCAAAGTTCGGCCAAACAAAACCCAGCCGTTATTACGAAACTATAAGATGCCCATTTTATAATTGGAATTTCCAGAAACCTCCACTAGTTTTAAAAGCATTTGCATTGAAACTTTTACAATTTAGATTTACTAAACGTTTCTCGAACCCGTAGGTGTTTAGTATTTCTAAATTTTATTAACTCCCACGCAATTTATACTCGCCTACCTTCCTTGTTACGTGAAATGTCCCGTCTCGTCTTGTTCAACTTTTTCCATCGCTATTTTTAAAAATACCCCCAATACTAAATTTTACTGAGTACATTTCAAAATGGCCGCCGTTGAAAATTATGGTGTTGTAGAATGCAAAGTTTGGCGAAATCCGTTAAATTTATTCCGCGGTGCCGAGTACAATCGTTATAACCGAGCCACTGGGAGGGAGGCCCTCACCTATTACGATATGAATTTATCGGCTCAAGATCATCAAACGTTTTTCACTTGCGAAAGTGACGCTGGCAAATCTGATTACGAAAGTATAAAAAAAATACAAAAAAATCTAATTTTTTCAAATATTTTTTGTTGGACTTTGCCTGAAAAATAATGTTTTTTGTCTTTTTTTATATTTTATTTGATTTCATTTATTTGTATATTTTTACTAATTTTTGCCCAAAAAATAGGCTAGCGATTGAGTTATATAATCTAGTGATTTTGTAGTTTTGAATTTGATATAGAACTTGTTGTGTAGATAATGTTTGAGGAAGTCGAATTTATTTCAACATTTTTAGTCATTTATCTAAGTTTTTAGAATGCTTGTTAGAGCAAAATTTTCATACACTTTTTCTTCCCCATACTTTATTTTATACTTTGTTGGGAATTTATACAATTCTATTATTTGTTAATTTAGATTTTTTGTTAATTTTGATTTACTATTAAAATATATTTTATGGGCGAAACTTAGTAATGCAAATAGCGTGGAGAGAAAGGGATACGGCTACTCGAATTAGACTGGCCAAAGAAGCCCTGCAAAAGAATCCCGAGTATATTATCTAATTTACGACCGCCGACCATAAACGATTAAGGCTACAGCAGAGGGGTAGTGTTGTAAAAACGGGCAGGTTTTGTTTGGTCGACTTAACATAACCAGACCAAAGATTTTTGGTCTGTTTTGTTCGGTCGACCTCTAGGCTTAGTCGGAATTTGAAAAAGGAACAGGGTCGACCTTTGTTAGTCCTAGTTGAACCAAAGGGGTCGACCAAACAAAACCCAGCTGTTTTCGCAACACTACAGATGGGTGAACAGCTGATTTTTGCATTGCTTTTTATTAAGTGACTTTGGCCGCTATCTGTAATAAGTTATGGGAGAAAGAGTAATGGGAATATCAGCTGTTCGTCAATCTATTGTATCCATCATAGACTAGATAGACTGCTCATCAACTTTAAATGAGTCTACCTTTTTTCCGCCGCCATTTTGAAATTAGCATAAATAAGGGAAGGGGTATATAGATTTTTATAGTAATTTTGGGTAATTAAAGCGTTTTTTAAGCGTTATAATGAGATATGAACTGGTTAACCTATAAAAACGGCATTTTAAATGTTAGATCAGTTACAAAATTGATGACAAAATAAAAAACTGTGATGAAGTGTTGTTAAAGTAATTTAGTGCCATCTGCATTTTATTAAATAATCATCCATTATCATTCTTTTTTATTAAATTAACTTTTTCTGCTTTAACAATGGCGGGTACACTGCAGAAAGACATGGATGATAGTTAAATTTTAAAATGGTGGATATAATGGTACACATTTTACCATATATGAAATATATAGCATGAGCAGTCTATGTGGTTTATGATTGTATCACAAGTCTATGTTTAACACACATTTTTCCTTGCCATTTTCTCTAAATACGTTTATTATATAAATTTTGCATCAAATTAAAGTTTTTACCTCCTGTTTCATAAAACGCGTTTAAATCGACTTTTTCGAAACTTTTTATTATTCATTTAAATGATTGAATTTGAACAATTGTATTTTTAGGTGTCCACCAGCTTTAATTTTATTGGCGGAAGAAGAAGCAACAACTATCATGGAAGTATGTGGATTTTATTTTAATTGTTTTTCCTATTAGAATATTTATAGATTATTATCTACTGCTAATAGTGCTACTTTCGAGATTTATTGTTATAAATTTAGATATTTTTTGGCGAGGAATAATATTTTATACGCCACAAGAAATTTTTCTAAGATATCTGGTCTCCAAGCATCTTTAAAAACTTTTTTTTTATCATTTTAAAGGGTCGTGAAATGATGTTATAATTTTGAAATGACATGAAGATAAGTCGAGTTTAAAACTAATTTTTTGGTCATTTCAACAAAATTGCCTTAGGGACCCCTCTCGTAAAAACATAATGGCAGAGCTTTAGAAACCCCATCATTAAAAAAATTTCTGATATGATTGCTCTATTTATTTAAAACTTTTTTGTTAAATAACTTGCTTCCCCCCCCCCCTCTCTAAGTATAAATACCTATAGCTAACAATTTAAATTGATTCAATTTCTATTTTAAATGTCCTTGAAGGCGGAAAAAATGTTGAGGCAAGCGCTAAAATTTGCGGAAAACAATTATCGTCAATCTATGCAAAGTGGTCCACACCAGACTCTAGTGGCAGAATCGACCCACCGTCAGTTTGCGTTTTAACCCCTAAAAAATTAAAAAAAAATAATTTTATTTTCATTTTTAACCCTTTTAACAACTTAAATTTTATTTTAAATTTCTCAAAATTACTTATTAAAGCATTTAATTTTTGTATATTACGTTTTACGTAAAAGGTCGCGATACGAATTTGTGCGTTTACATTAGACGACGCCTGGCTATGTGTCTGAGAAAATTGGGCAAGTACAAGGAATGCGTCAAAATGATGAGAGACGTAATAAAGCCTGGCTTTGTCACATTTTTGTTTTTATTTTTCAATCGAAATGTTTTGCGAGAAAGCATTTTTATTGGGCCACGAACCATGAGCTTATAGGCTTGACCTAACGGTCAACTCTGGTTTGTTTTTCTAATTTTGACCGAGCCTAGTGGTCGACCAAGATAAATAGACCAAAAAAACGTTGGTTCGTTTATGTTTAGTCGACTAAAACCAAAGGGGTCGACCAAACAAAACCCAACCGTTTTCGCAACACTAGTATACGTCTGATTGAAATACGATTAGTTTAAAATACTAATCTTATGATGCGCTGTTAGTAATATTTGTTATATCTTCCTCTTTCATAAACTCTGTGTGTGCTTGGAATATTTAGAGAAAGGGGATCACCTGTCTATTTCTTTGAGAAAAAACGACTTTTTATCACGTGAGTATTAATTGTGGACTAGCCACAAACTACATAGACTGCTCATGTCATATGTTTCGTATGGTATATGTGTACCATTAAATCCACGACAATCTCCCATGTCTTTCTGCAGTGTTCCCCATTGTTAAAACAGTAAAAGTGAATTTACCTTACTCATCAATTAATAAATAAAAACGAATGTTGATACATTATTTTCTAATAAAATGCAGTTGTTATTAGATCGGTTTAACATCACATCATCACAGTATTTTTTATTTTTATAAATCTTGTAAATGTATATATTTTAAAATGCTATTTTTAATGTTTAACTAGTTCAATATTTTTTCCATCACATCTTAAAAACACTTAACCAAAATCACTATTATTTATATATTCATTCCTTTGCACATTTCAAAATGGCGGAAAAAGAACTAATCACATTGATGAGCAGTTTATCTACTCTATGGGAGAGTCGAGTTAAATTTAGTGCTAAATAACACAGGTCTACAAACTGAAAACGGTCCAACATACTCTTACAGAGTTTTTTATGGTGAACACAATGGGATAAGGAAGGGAGGGAGACCCTAAGTCTGGGTCGATTTTGTGATATTTTATATGTAGGGAGTAAGTGAAATTTTAAGTTATAAATTAAAAACTAATTAACCCAGGGAAAAAATTGTTTTTGTGTGAATTTCTTCTATATATATGTTTTACCGTCAAGAAATATTAATTGCTATGCAATTTATGGGATCACTTTCCATTTTGTTTGTCCCCCTATTCGGTGTCTTGCATTCGGTGTCTTGTCTTGCATTCGGTGTCTTGTCTTGCATTCGGTATCTTGTTTTGTTTACTTTTAATTTTTGTTAATTTAACCAGTTTTTGGGTTCGAATCCCGGTTTTTTTTTTGACTATTATGATTGTTCCTGTTACTACCAATGTTATTATGACTTTTTGGCCGTCCGTTGGGTGCTGACCGATGGAAAAAAATGACCATTGGCCAAAATGTGAATCTAAGTTTATTTTTTCGTTTTTTTTCGACTATTATGATTGTTCCTGTTACTACCATTGCTATTATGACTTTTTGGCCGTCCGTTGGGTGCTGACCAATGAAAAAATGACCATTGGCCAAAATGTGAATCCAAGTTTATTTTTTCGTTTTTTTTCGACTATTATGATTGTTCCTGTTACTACCAATGTTATTATGACTTTTTGGCCGTCCGTTGGGTGCTGACCGATGGAAAAAAATGACCATTGGCCAAAATGTGAATCTAAGTTTATTTTTTCGTTTTTTTTCGACTATTATGATTGTTCCTGTTACTACCATTGCTATTATGACTTTTTGGCCGTCCGTTGGGTGCTGACCAATGAAAAAAATGACCATTGGCCAAAATGTGAAACGAAATTATTTTTTTCGTTTTTTTTCGACTATTATGATTGTTCCTGTTACTACCATTGCTATTATGACTTTTTGGCCGTCCGTTGGCTACTGACCACTGTAAAAAAATGACCATTGGCCAAAATGTGATTCGAAATTTTTTTTTCTCCTTTTTTTCGCTAACATTGATTTATAGACCATCTGTTGGTACTGACCAATCAAAAAAAATGCCCATTGGCCAAAATGTGATTCGAAAATTTTTTTTCATTATTGTTTTGACTATTATAAATTTATATCCACTTTTAACGTGTACTGGCTGCTGACCAATGAAAAAAATGACCATTGGCCAAAATGTGAATCCAAGTTTATTTTTTCGTTTTTTTGACTATTATGATTGTTCCTGTTACTACCATTGCTATTATGACTTTATGGCCGTCCGTTGGGTGCTGATCAATGGAAAAAAATGACCTTAGGTAACTTTTTATATTTGTTATTAGGTTTTATTAATTATATTGTCTGGGTTTCTAAATTTTTAATTGATTTTATTACGTTTTTCGTTGCTTTTTCTATTTTTATATGTTCAAAATTTATAAATTTTACTCGAAATTTAAATTTTAGATAAATAGCTCTAATCCCATTTCCGAAATTTTAATATGAAATTCCAACAATATTCTTCCATTTATAACTACTTCCCTAAAAAAATAACTTTTCAATGGAGAAAAGTAGTAGAAAAGTAGTAGCCAGGGTAATTTACAAATTATTATAAATCACTCGAGATTAACATAGAGATCAGGCAGGATCAGGGTTATAATATAAGCTAAATATAAATAGATTCTAGAATCTATTTCCATATAAAAAGAAAGATTAAGTATTTGTTATATCTTTCTTAGTTAATCGTTCATCTATTTCAGCTAAACCTAATTTAAAAAGGCATTATACAACAACGAGATGTTGTAATAGGCTTCGGGGCTCAAAAAAAAGCTAATAGATCATTTTTTGAATATACCATTTTTGAATATCTATGCTATTTTATTTTTAGATATCTTATTAATTAATCTAATTATTATTACATCTTATATTTAAAAGTCATATTTTTGAATATCTAACCCATTTTCATATATTTAAATTTTATTTTCAAATTTGCTATGCGGCATACACCTCATAAGACATCAAGTACATTTTAGGGTCTAAATTTTTTATTAGCTTTTTTCTGATCATATTTCCTAGATACGCCTATGACAGTAAACAAAAGTAAGTTTTTAAATTCACTTGACGGCGTCGCGCATCTGTGCATCACTTCACATCACATTATCGATTAATTTATTATAAAGGGGAGAGAGGGGAGGGGAAAGGGGAGAAACAGTAGAGCCCCTTATAATTCTAATCCTGCTTACGTCATGCAAATAAAATTGTTATTTAGCACAACGCTCTCTCCTAAAAATTTTAGCCAAAGTTTTAATAAATTTCAAATTAATTATGGATTTAAAGGGGGCAACTGCCCCTCTTTGCCACCCACTGGCTACGCCGATGTTTATTTGTACCTTCAAGGTCGATAGATATTAGGCTTATTATCTCTATACATGGGCGAAGCCAGGTTTTGGATTGGGGGGGGGGGGGCAAAACATTTAAAAGTAAAAATAATATTTAAACTCATTTATTTATAATTATTTATTATTTATACATTAAGGTTTATATTTTTTCTTTTTAACTTTCTTTTTAGGGTTTCTATGAAATCACAATCTAATTAAATGAAATATATTAACCCAGTAAAAAAATATATATACTTTTATAAGGTTAAAAATATATAACATAGTTGGCTGTCTTAGCCAAGGGGGAAACCCTAGTAATTATCCTACCCCCTATAGGGATTCTAGCCCCTTCTCACCTTTTTCGCTTATAAATTGCATAGCAAATAAGCTACATTTATACGTAGAATAGATCAGTCGTCCTTCTTCCCTTCTCCCCCTTCTCCGGGGGTCTGGGGGCGGAGCCCCCAGGAGATGGGGGTTTGGGGGCGTAGCCCCCAACGGGGGACTGGGGGCGGAGCCCCCAGCAGGGGGTTTGGGGGCGAAGCCCCCAAGGGGGTCTGGGGGCGAAGCCCCCAGTTATTTTTTCAATTTTTTATCGGTTCGGTATACACCTCCAAAAAGGAGCAAAAACGTTCATTTTCGCAAATTCGAACTTATTTATTTCAAAAACTTGACGTATAAGAAAAAAACGAATGATATATTTGTGTTGCCATAAAAAATTTTAGCAAAATATGTTTACCGTTTTGTTGTCAAGTCTAATATTCCATATCATTGGTCTTGTTTGTCCTTGGTTTTACATGAAAAATGACGATTTACCCATAATTCCATTGTTAGCCTTTGCTTATTTTTTCCATTATAAAGCTAATCAAAGAATTCCCAAACATCAACGTCCTGAATATACACGAAAATTTGATCGAGGTTTTGCTAGAGATGCAGGCTTACGCCGACGTTCAAGCCCTCCTCATTAAATACGACGGTACGTATAAAGCCCCGCAAAATATATTTTTTTCGGCCCGAGCCCGATTTTATAAACTCAGGCCCGACTCGAACCCGGTCCGACTTTTTTGAAATGGAAATTTATCGAAAAAATTTTATTCAGAATACCCACCCTCACCTTCATATAATGTCAAAATTTTTTGTGTCCTCCGAACTGAATAGCCTACTCAACAAAGGAATTAGTGAAAAGTTTTAAAAATCTTTTAGCTAATTTTTGCCTCGGGGCGGACTCGGGCCTTGGGTCGGGTTGACCCGCGGCCCGAAACTTTAATTTTTGGCCCGAGCTTCGGACGGCCCGTGCAAGGCTCTAGGTAGGTATTACGATCATAGGCTAATAACAAAAAGCCAAGAAATATTAAGTGAGGCTGTTTATTTTGTGGATTATGTAATATTAAACTTTGGTATGGAAAGACAATCCCCTAACGTTCTCATTATTCGTTCTCCCATGACTTTTGCAATTTTCCACCGTACAAGTGCGCATATTTCATCCAAAAAAACTCACCAACGATGGCCGCCTTAGTTAATAACTTTTGACGCAGAAATCAGCTGTTCTCCAGTCTATTCCATTATTACTCTATGATTACGTTGAAAAGCTTTGCATTTTTTTTACACGATGTTTAAGCAAATTTAGTTTGAAATTTCTTTGAGCTGTATACCTAAAAAATTATTTATTTATTTTTATTTTCTTATTGATTTTTTGTACAGATATCAGTATGCCCAAATCGGCTACTATTTGCTATACCGCCGCACTTCTCAAGGCTCGCGTAATATCGGATAAGTAAAAACTCGTTATATATTTCACCATAATAAATTTCAAAAAGCATTCTTACATTATTTTGCTCTAATTATTTATTTTAAAGTTTTGAACCCAAAAGCTAGTCGTTAACAACATCTGCTATAATTTAATTTTACCCTCCCCCCCCCCCGACCCCTACTTGTAAATTTTTCGTTGAAAGTCATCATGTCAAAATTAAGTCAATTCTTTTTACAAGACCATTTAGTTATTATAATTTATCTTAATATTTATTACTTTGAACATTATCACACGAGATTTCGACCAGTTGCTTTGTACCGCTCAAACTTCAAAACTAAGTTTAAATTGTTTTTCCGGCATTTTTTTCGCGAGAAAGGAATAAATGACGTTTTTTATGAATTTTTTTTCCAATAATAGAGGTTTATTTGGATTTTATATCTTATTTTGTTGCTAAAGGTTTTCCCCTGAGATAGCCTCTAAGCGTGGTCTTACTACAGCAGAAATGAACGCGGTCGAAGCAATTCACAGAGCTGTCGAATTTAATCCTCACGTTCCCAAAGTAAAAATATTTTTTCGCCATTTTTTATTAAGATTTTCGTTGAATTTTGTATAATGATACATAATTGTGTACAAATTTTTAAATTGTAGTAGAGGGAGGTATATACCACTGCTCGAACTTATAATAAAAATACTAATTGCTATATGCAATTTATTGGCTTACTTTTGGTTGTCCTCCGTCCAGTCCTGTCCTGTCCAACTCGTTATTTTTAATAATTGCTGTGGTAATTTATACGTGTTTTTAATGGCTGTGGATTGTGTCTTAAATTAGGGACTATTTTAAAATACCATTATATTATCTTGCATAATTTTAAATTTTATAAGGTTTTTTGTGTGCGTTTCAATAAAACACATATAATAGATTCTTTTTCTTTTTTATGTAGTTAAATTAAGAGTGACTTATTTATTCGTTTTTTGTGTTTAGTATTTATTAGAAATGAAGAGTTTAGTGCTGCCACCCGAGCACATTCTGAAGAGGGGAGATAGCGAAGCCCTAGCCTACGCCTTTTTTCACATTACCCATTGGAAAAAAGTGGAAGGTGCTCTCAATTTACTACATTGTACGTGGGAAGGAAGTACGCTTATTCATCAAATTTTAACTATTTTTCATCGATTTCTCTTTAAAATCGTCAATTTTCACCCATTTTATATGTTTGCTTTAGAAACCTGCAGGGTAAACCTAAACCGACCCGCATCATACCTCGGGTCGGGTTCGGGTTAAAAATTTATGCTTTCGGGTCAGGTTTTGGTTGGGGTTGAAAAAAGTGACTTTGCAGTTGTCTAGTTTGCTTTACGTGAAATTATTTGAGAAATTTGATTGATTTTGACGAATTTATCTTAGTTTTTTAGTGTTTTTTTAATCATATAATATAATGTATTTTTTGAAATTACACCTAGCTTTTCGCATGATACCCTACCCGTTGGAAAAAGGTTATCTCTTTTACCCCTATCCTCAGTGTACGGAATCGGCTGATAAAGAATTATTACCACGTAATTGCCTATTTGATTTCCTTCATTTTTTAATGCAAATCTTGGTGCTTTACTGAGCGTGAATGGAAATTTACTGAGCGAGAGTTAAAATTAATTTAGGATTGGCATATCATGTCAGTAAGATTGTGTGTTAGTGTTTATTTATTTTTTCCGGCGACGACATTTGTTTCGTGGACACATGGCTTCTTTAAAGCTAAAAATTTTTGGTAGAAACATTATAAAGGCTAAGTATAAAAATGGGAAATATATGAAATATAAGATCGAGGAAGAAATTAAAATAAATAAATCATAATTCGAAAGCGTCGCATTTATCATCCGTTAAAAGCGGTCAGCTGTCGGCCAGGGATTTATTGCGATTAAAATAGGTATATTTTTTGTATAAGTGAAAAGTTGGTGGAATATTTAGAGACCGGGGAGCGCCCTGGCGAATTTCTTTAAACAGTTTGATGGGTCTTAAAATAATTTAAAGGTTTAAAAAAATTGTGATTTATAATTTGATATGAACACGAGCTTTTTGCCGCTAAAATTGTTAAATTTGTTTGTGAAACTTGAAACAAATGGAAGGGCATAACCATAGACTTTCTACGTCTAAAGAATATTGAATTTTTAAGAAAAATTTAAAAATTAAACTAAATTGTGAATTGCTATTTGAAGTTGAATTGCATTTTTTGATCTTTTTCTCATAGCTTTCCACGAGGTATCGGTGTACCCGAAGAAAGAGTTGCCATTTTTCATCCTTTTCACCGCTGGCCTGTGTTCTTGTACGGCCCTGCTAGCTTTACTAACCCACCAGTACCCAGAGTCAATGGGTTCTTTAGCTAAAATGGTGAGTTTATCGTAGGCGAGTAGGGGCCTGGGTTTTGTTTGGTCGACTAAACATGACCAGACCAAATTTGTTGGTTTTTATTTGGAAAACAGACCAGTCGACCGTTAATCTTAGTTGAATAATAATTTTAGTAGACATAACATAAACGGACCAGTGGTTTTTTGGTCTGTTTCTCATGGTCGACCTCTTGTGGCTTATGTTAATCGATTTAGAACTCTTTTTTTATAACTAGCAATTGGTGTTGTAAAAACGGCTGGGTTTCGTTTGGCCAACCTTCGGTTTTGCTAATACTAGCGATCCTTTCTGGTCTGTTTTTCAAGCCAAGACGTCGACTAAACATAAACACAGGCCAAAAAACCTCGGTCTGTTTATGTTTAGTCGACTAAAAGCAAAGGTCGATTAAACAAAACCCAACCGTTTTTACCACCCAGTTAAAGGTTTGAAAGCCCAGTGGGTTTTGTTGGGGAGGCCTTAGGTTACTTCGGCCCCCCCCCCCATTTGTAGATACGCTATTTTTGATTTTTATCGCTTATTTAATAAATTTTGCCACTATGTTAATGATAGCTACTCAACGTCTTGTCGGTACCCTTCAGTTACGTTTTGGAGAAAGTTCAAGTCATTTTGCCGTCCAACATCATTCATCACTTGTCCCGAATATGACACACAACTATATATTATGTCCTGTCTTGTCCTGTCCGATAAATTTTAATTTATATCATTTATTAGTCCTTTTTTTCACGTTAATTTTTCTTAGCAAAATTATGACCCCCTTCGTGCCTCTACGTTTTATAGTGATACTATTGTTGTAAAAACGGCTGGGTTTCGCTTGGTCGACCTTTGGTTTTAGCCGACTAGTCGACCCCTAGGCTTAGTCGAAATATGAAAATCGGACCAGAATCGACCTTTGTTAGTGTTAGGCGAACCAAAGGAGTCGACCAAACAAAACCCAGCCGTTTTTACAGCACTAAGTGATGCCCGCGTGTTTTTTAAGCCAAATTTTGTAACTTCGTCCCCATCATGTACTAGTATATCGTTCATTTGTTTGTCAAATGCCTCTCCGAATCATAGCGTATACTATTTAATTTTAATCGAAATTTACGTCAATAATTTTTATCCGTTTCTGCATATATTATTGGTTGTTGAGTAGTAATGGAAATTGCGTGAAAGCATTAGTTAATCTAGTGCCGCCTTTTGTTTCAACAATTTTTATATAGGAATGTTTTTGTAATTAAATTGAAAATATGAATTGTCATGGGCGTAGCCAAAGGTGGGGCCGCTGATCCCCTCTAAATCCTAAGATTTGTTGAAATTTAAATTTATGGTTAAAATTTTAAAAAATTATTTTTTTTCCTAAATCATTAATGCCCCCCTCTAATCCTAATGCCAGCTACGCTCAGGGGAATTATGTTACTAATAAGACGAGCAGGCTAATATGGGGCAATGGTTAAAAATGTAATAAAGCTTAACAAGATAAGAAAATTTTTAAAAGTTAATGTAGATTATATTTCTAAGTGGTAATTAAGAATATGTATTATCAATAAATGTGGGATTTTTGTTAAAAATGTATAATATAATTAATTTTTATTTCTCATAAAATTTGAAAAAGTGACCTTAATAGTGAATTAATTGTCGTGATATCGGATGTATTGTTTTTCGCGTGTATGCTTTAGTGGCAAAACTTTGATAAAACAATTAATAAAGCAAATCAAGGCCAAAAATAATAAAACTTTAATAGTAATACAAATAATCTATTGATTTAGACTGTAAACTCATAATGGAGTGTCAAATCCTATAATATTTAGAGTTTTAAATTGGGTTATACTTTCTGCGATCTTTATCCCAGTTGCATTCAAGCTTTAGCAAAAAGTCCTTTTTAGGGTTTCATATTATTTTAAACGACGCGTAAAAGTATTTGACAAATAACTAAAATATCATTTTTAAAAAAATTAATCTGGTGTATATTTTAAAAATTATGGTCTATTAATGTTATCTATAACAACACAAATTTTGGATTTGGTTGTTTAAAATCTTATTTGAACATTCATAAATGAGGGTATCATGCTAAACCGTGGACCATAGATTAAAGTATAAATAAGGTCTCCTTGTCACTAAATAAATTGTTTTATTAAATCATCAACATTGAATTTTATAATTAGGGGTTTTTAATTATGTGATGACAAAATTTTATGGTAGTAATTTGTTGAATTCTATATCATTTTTTAAGCGTATGTGCTATTATTGTAAAAACACACTGACTGAATACGCTTGACATTTTATATCGCAACTTTAATCATAAAATAATGTAATCACATGAAAGGCTATCTCAATAATTTGGCATTATCATTTGTATTTTGGTACCATTTTGGTAATAATTTCTCTATTATAATTATTTTTCAAATCATTGGATAACAAGAATCAACTATAATTCTGAGCACCTAAATTTGCAGATTAATGGTAGAGGGGGGAAGGGGGCTCTAATAATATAATCTTTATTGATTCGAAATCATAAGAGACGCTTTGAGCTCACAGATACGCGCAATGACATGACGGTGTAGTTGACGACGGCGTTTCACAAAAACTCATAGACAACAATTTAATATAATTTAGGCAAGGTATGTGGGTCGTGTTAAACATAAATAATGGGTGTCACGTCACGGAACAGTAGTGTAATGAAAGATTGAGACGGTACACGTAGAGAAGGTAAATAATAAATGTATATATATGTAGTTTGGGTCTACAAAGAGGGAGATAGAGAGAGAGTAAACATTTAATATATATGGTGAGTTTTGACAGATCATATTATTTGACGCGAGGCAAGTCGATTTAATTTTGGCGGTTCATCCTCCTCCTCGCTAGCAGGTTTAAAATAGTAGAGTCCCCATACCACCCATTTCGCTTTGTTCCTTCACAAATATCTCAAAGTATTGATAGATAATGGTGACCGCCAACAAAATCCCAGTTCCACTTCCGATAGCACCTTTAACAATGAAATTTAGATATATTATATAGATATCAGAGTGGCCGATGCCCGCTTGGCCCACGGGTCGGGCCGGGCAACTGCTGTCATAAATTTAGATTTTAAAAAACATCATTTCGGGCCGGATAGCTTTAATAATTCGGGCATGCCCAGGCGGACACCTAGAAGGGTTCGGGCAGAATTTTTTTAACAAATCTCACCTCTGATAGACATAATTAATGTAATTCGTGAAGAGTATGCGTTAAAATGACACATGATTTCGCCACTTCATTTCTCCCGGGTTGTAAAAACGGCTGGATTTTGTTTGGTATCGACCTCTAGGCTTAGTCGAAATTTGAAAACTGACCAGAGTCGAACGTTAGTCTTAGTTAAACGAGAGGTCAACCAAACAAAACCCACAACACTTTACAAGGCAAGCATATGTCTCCTTTAGGTAGGTAACTTCCCAAAAGCTTTTGCGGTTTTATAATTTGTAAAATTGCGGACAAAAGTTTAACTTGACGAGAGAGGACAACAACAACAACAACAACAAAAAGTACCCATAAAATCGGCTAAAACGGAGAGAGCTCCAATGCAAAGTCCACCAAAAGCGGCAGCGGTGGGGATGTAACGATTGAGTTCGTGAATCATAGATTTTTCTCTGTGACCACGCATCACCATCTGTTGTTCTTTCAATTGCTTAGCTACCTAAAATAGAGTTAGGCAAAAAACAAATTGTGATAGAAAGGGAATTTAAATATCTCAAATATAAGAATAAAACAATAAATTACGTATATTTTTTTTAAATTTAGCTTCAGTATTCAATTTTTTTAGATTTGAATGGTTTAGTTTTAAAAAAAGACCCCTAAAATTGTGCTATTGCTTTGCAGTTATTAAGAACACGAATCTTTATGACTAAGAGCTGCTGTGGTAAATTGAATTTAAAACTGTTTGAAAAAAATCAATTGTAACTTCAATGAATACTGTGTCCATCTTATACCTTCACTTTTATCGTTTTATAATTTTAAACTTAAATTTTAAGCGCATAACACTACCCATGGCGTAGCCAGCATTGGAATTAAGGGGGGGGGGGCAATAATGATTTAGGAAGCGGCGAAATGATCTTTTTTGAAACTTTAGCCATAACAAATTTAACGAATGTTTTTTTACGCCCATGACACCACCCATACAAAAAAAGGGCATAACAGCAAACAAGTACGTAGGCTAAATGTTACATCTTTGGCACTAGAGCCAGAAACGTCGATCCAAGTTTTGGAGAAGAAAGCGCAAGAGCCCAGCATGAATATAATGTAAATGACGGCGTGAAAAGGGTCTTGCAGAATGTGTTGAAAGGTCTCCGGTGGGGACAAATAGTAGCATAATCCCCCCACAGGATAAGATCTAGCTGGACCTCCACCTCCAACATCCTTCGTAACAAAAAATTGTTCGTTATTTATAAAATAAAAGTTTGTAAAGGTTATTTTAACTTACAGCCCAAACTCCTAAAAGATTCACGATGAAATTCCCACCAAATTTCACAGCCAACATCTAGAGTTATATAGAAAATGTTACAAATACATGTTGATAGAGCAAAGTTAAGATTATCTATTGTATAAATAAAAGATAGAGGTTACCTGAGAAATAACGTACAAATTTGACACCAAAGCACTTTGCAAAATGATGGGTATGTTAGAAGTGTAAAATAGCTTAATCGGATAAGAACTGTACTGGCCTCTGTAGCGCGCTGATTTAATAGGCAAATCAACTCTAAATCCCTGTATAACATAATAAAATTTGAGATATAGATTACATTTGTTTAAATTTTAAAGCATTAGTTATATAATTATAGCTTAAATACCTGAAAGTATATAACTATAGCAAACACTAGTACAGTGGCAAGCAAGTTCATTAGATTTGGTAAATTTTGTCTGTAAAACGCTTCTCTCAAGGCCCTAACTTTGTCACTTCTGGTTGCCAATAAATGGAAAAGAGCAATAACAGCCCCTTCAAATTCAGTTCCTTTTATAAAAAAAAATTATTTCTATGAATCCATAATCATATTTTACAAAAATTTTTAATGATTAAGTATATATTTGATTATTATGGTAAGCGTTTATTATATACCTCTTCCAGTATTAACTGTTGCTGGGCTGAAAGCCTTCCACACTATGGTCTCACAAATATTTGTGGCAATAAACAATGAAATTCCAGAACCTAGTCCATAACCTTTTTGTAAAAGTTCATCAAGAAGGAGCACAATGAGACCAGCAACAAAAAGCTTGAAAAATAATAGTAAATACAATGTAAATCATTACATACTTGAATTATAATCAGCAAACAGATACCAGCACCTATTTCAGCAGGATCTCCATACATTCCAGTCATAACATACACTATTGCTTGACCAATGGTAATTATTATGCCAAATACTAACAAATATGTGTAGAATGAATAATTATATTTTACATTTTTGGGCTCCATTAAACAATGCTCTATCTTTTGGTGTATCTCCTACTTCAATGATTTTTGCACCAGCAAGTAGCTGCATAATTAGACCTGATGTGACAATTGGTGATATGCCCAATTCCATTAATGTCCCTAAATTTAATTACATTTAAAATCCATTTAAAGTATTACCTCTATTTGATGCCAAAATTACTCTTATCCAGTAAAAGGGATCTGCACTATCTGATGACATAATCCCAAATAAAGGAATCTATAAGGTTTTATTATAATAGAGTCAAACTATATTTTACTTGGCAACAGACAAGGAATATAAAAAGGGTTATAGCTGTCCATAGTACCTTTTCCCTAAATTGTATCTGTTTAATAAGATATATATATCCTTATATAACTATTATACTTTTCTTTCAGGTTTCGATATTTCAGGCAAGATACCGCAAAAGGGTTTTATAATTTCCAAAAATTTGACTGTAAGAATAATAATTTTAATTTTATTATCAATTAAATAATGTATTATGCCAAACTTACTCGTCATCGTCAAAATAGATTTTGTATCATATATTAAATCTGTCGACCAAGCTCAACGTGGTAACAAAATTTAAGAAAATAAAATTCACAGCTTTTATCTCCACAACTAAAACTAATTTTTAAAAATAACGGTGAAAAAGACGATGGGTAAGCACGCGTATTTAATATCAATTTATTATAAATTTATTTTGGCAATTATTTTAAGGAACAACAAAAAAATTTAACTAACAAATTATGAATAGATGATTACTCATTCAGCATTAGCCTATGGTTTTACCTGGATGATAATCATTCAAAGTCGAGTTGATTATGCAAAATAGTAATTTATGTAAAATCCTTTTATTTTAATATGCCAGACTTTTTTTCGTATAAATTTGAGTTTATTTTAACCCCAGTAACCTTGGATGGCCTTAATTTTTATTTAAGTTCATTTATGTTGTGATATAATTTATTGCCATAAAAAATTAATTCACTGACTTAAGGTTTTTAAAATTTAAATACCCCATATTGAAGAGCCTCTTTTTTCTCAGTTTAAATCAAGTCCACCATTAAACATCACTATTTTTTCAAGCGCTTTACTATTTGGCAGTGATTTAACGCGTCACTCTAAATTTCGTTGTTATGTTTATAATTAGGCTAAATCCCGAAAACGCATACCCCCGAATTTTAATGCTACACTATAACCGTATCGATGCATTTGCCAACAGTTCACTTATCTAAACTCAGATGGAAATAGGAAACATGTTCCTCCAAAAAATCCTAAGCCTCTACCAACTCCAGCCTCACTTTTTAGTCCCCCACATCCCATATTTGTAATTGCAAATATCCATATACATGTATTTACAAGTGTATGATTTAATTTCTGATATATAAATAAAATTTATTTCTTGTTCTATAAATACTTATTACGTAACAACTTACTCATGCTATTTCCTTTTTTAAATGTAACAGCTTTAATTTCAGTGGAACTGTAAAAGTGCAGGAGATTTTTAGATAACTCTTAAGTTTCTTACTAATTTCAATTATAAAAGGCAAATGATTTGTATACTAATATTTTAATAAGTAATTTTAACTTAGATCATCAGTAATGAAAGATAATATTCTTAAAATAGATTTGCTAAACACATTTATGAACTTTAAAAAAACAAGTGAAAGTAGGGAATATTTTTCACTCCTACACTTTAATTTATAAAAAAATAAAAAACATTATCATTAAAAATTTAATTATATATTGCTTACTAAATCTCTTTGTAAAAGAACATATAAAATAAGGTATCAAATTTAATTTGTTGTAGATTGAAAAGAAAGTTATATTGAGTTTTTATGAACACATATTAGTATGATAAGTACATTAATTTATAATTTTTTAGAGTATTAAATTGCTTAGCATTAATAATATAAAATATAAACTCCTCAAACTAATTAAATGAATTTTGATTACCTAAATTAATAATAAAATTTTTAATACACTTAATGTTAGACAACAGAATCTAAATTAACTTTTTAAAGGTATAACCAATCTTTAAAAGATTGTCAATCAATCATAATGCATACAAAGTCTTATAAAATATTAAAACACTAATATTAAATGTTTTATTGTATAAAGCTAACAATATATATAAATTTGTTCCAGATTTTATAAATTTTCATGTACAAGTAGATATTAAACATTGCACCCAAATCTGGCTTCTTGAATTAATTGAAAGTAATTAAAATTATATATAGGATAACAACAAGTATGAAAAGATTCAAAAAAGTGATAATATTTTTTAAAATGAGAAACCCTTATTTTGATCTTTCTAATCCTGTTGGGTAAAAATATTTCATTATAAATTTAACAAATTAAATGTGATTCTTACATAAGAAAATTGTAAAGGTTGCACCCAATTCTAGCTCTTGAATTGATTGAAACTACATAATATTATCGGGGATATGATAAAACTTAAAAATTAAATAACATATGGAAATTTGAAAATCGTAGCATTAGCATTATCGTAGTATAATTATTTAATATTAAAATAAGATACATAAAGACATTGAGAACCAGTATAAACTGTTCAAATAAGTTAGTAATAAAATCATAACCTCAAAACTGTTTGATTTGTGTCTTTAAGATTAGATTTTTTTCTTCAAAACTAATAAAATAATCGTTAAAAATGCTTCATTCAATATTCTGATAATTATATACATCCGTTAATAATTAACAAGAAATCTCACAAAAGTTTTAATCTTTTATATATTTATCTATCTAATTACGTGACTATTAATCAGTACAGACTTAAATTTACGTGGCCATACTTAGCAATTTTGGACTATTTCTTTAAACCTTGTATTACTATAATTATAATTACAAAAATATTACTATAAAAAACGCCATAAGTAGGTTTATTAGAAAAATCAGAGCTATGCCTTTAATTAAAAACATTTGACAAAATCTCTAAAAAAAACTCATTGTTATTAATAGAACCCTTAGTGCTGCGCATATAAAAACAATTAATCACCTTAAATAATTTGGAAATTTAATTTAAGTTAAAATGCTATTAAATATAATTGCTCTACTAATCGTGCTGCTTTAGAAATCAAAAATAATTCTTAATTATTTTTCTAGAAAACTATCTCAATCTCTAAAATAGAGAAGAAAGATACTTATACAAGCCAAATTATTATAAAATCAATGTAATTTAGAATTTAATTTTTCTGGGTGTTTAACATGCAAATTTAACCTTTAGAAATCCATGTTATGGAAATTGAGAGTTATAATAGTATAAGAGGGGACTTGGTTGAGGCAGCACAGATAAAGGAGCTAAAACTCGTCACGATCATCACATTTCGTTACTCTCGTCACGAAAACCATATGAAAAACCATATGAAAATTGATGTGAAAGTGAATCTGGGCATCAGATTTATAAAATGGTGAAATTATAATATGTAATTATACTTAATAAAAGGATACTATAATTGTTAATTAAAACAAAATAAGGTATATCAAAATGTATAATACTATTTTATAAATAAATACATATCAAATAAATCACTAAATCTAACCCTTGCCTATATTACATTTTCCCTATATTACATTTTGAACAGAAGAAGGTGAAAGTATATATCTTAGATCCTAGCTATATGTAGGTAATTATTTACTCGGGCCTTCGGCCCTCGTTGGAAGGGGGAGAAGGGAAGGGAAGAGGGGAAGGGAAGGGGGGACGACTCATCTGTACTTCGTATAAATGTATCATATTTGCTATGCAATTTATGGGCGAGAAAGGTGGGAAGGGACGATAATGCCTATAGTATAGGGGGGTATTAAATGCCTAATGATTAATTAATTTTATACAAATTTTCCATTTATAGGCAAAATGTAATATAGGCAAAATGTAATATAGGCAAAATGTAATATAGGCAAGGGTTAGGGTTAGATTTAGTGTTTGCATCTAGTTGCGTATTACATTAGTTTTTATGGCCTTTAGTGATTATGGGTCTAACAAACATTATATTATAAAACATCACAATGTTAAAAATTTGCAGAATTGTTGGGAGAAAATTTTTGTTGAATTTGAACAATTTTTAATTAAAAAAATCAAAAATTTGGCCAATGGTCATTTTTTCCATTGGTCAGTACCAACAGATACTCTATAAGTCAATGATAGCCAAAAAAACGGAAAAAAAATTTTGATGCTCACTTTGGCCAATGGTTATTTTTTTCCATTGGTCAGCAGCCAGCACACGGTAAAAGTGGATATAAATTCATAAGAGTAAAAAAAACGAAAAAATTTTCGAATCACATTTTGGCCAATGGTCATTTTTTTCCATTGGTCAGCAGCCAGGACACGGTAAAAGTGGATATAAATTCATAATAGTCAAAAAAAAGGAAAAAAAAGTTTTCGAATCACATTTTGGCCAGTGGTCATTTTATTCCATTGGTCAGCAGCCAGCGGACGGCCAAAAAGTCATAATAGCAATGGTAGGAATAGGAACAATCATAATAGTCAAAAAAAATGAAAAAAATAATTTCGATTCACATTTTGGCCAAAGGTCATTTTTTCCATCGGTCAGGAGCCAGCGGACGGCCAAAAAGTCATAATAGCAATGGTAGTAACAGGAACAATCATAATAGTCAAAAAAAAACGAAAAAATATACTCGGATTCACATTTTGGCCAATGGTCATTTTTTTCATTGGTCAGCAGCCAGCGGACGGCCAAAAAGTCTTATTATCAATGATAGTAACAAGAACAATCATAAGAGTCAAAAAAAACTCCGGGATTCTAACCCAAAAACTAGTTAAATTGCATAGCAATTAAAAGTAAACAACTTTTATTTATGTTTATTATATAATAATTTAACGTAGCAATTAAAACCCGACCCCGCCCGAAAGCGAGGGAGATAGAGATGAGGGGTGGGGCACCTCTTATGCATTAATTTAAAAAATAACACAGCGAGGGAGATAGAGATGAGGGGTGGGGCACCTCTTTCTCATGCATTAATTTAGAAAATCGATAACCTAATATACCCAATGCAAATAGATAGGAGGGTAACGGACGGACGGACAACGGACGGACGGACGGACGGACAACAAAAAACGAGCCCATAAATTGCATAGCAATTAATAGAATGGTGAAATTATTATATGTAATTATACTTAATAAAAGGATACTATAATTGTTAATTAAAACAAAATAAGGTATATCAAAATGTATAATACTATTTATAAATAAATACATATTATCAAATAAATTACTAAATCTAACCCTTGCCTATATTACATTTTGCACAGAAGTGGGTGAAAGTATATATTTAGATCTTAGCTATATGTAGGTAATTATTTAATAATTTGTCATCATCAACTATATCTGAAAGATTTCATAAAATGAGAACCAAAATTTTATTAATTCTCATGTATACAATATTTATTAAAATTCAGTGAACAATATGTATTATATAAGATTGATCATTTTCCCTTGAATGTGATCTATGAACTCGTAGATGTTAGGGTGGGATTGTTTTATCATGTATTTTAATTTGTTGTGGAATCCTTCTATGTGATTATTGGGTTAGGGTTAGGTTTAAATTACTTGGTAATAAATTCCTGGGTTTTCCTATCTTTGCTTTGGTATAGGAGTATCGGCCATAAGTCAACACCTGACCATTTCTTGCTGACTTCGTAAATTCTAAAAAATATGTACAGCCTATATAATTACACTTACTTAATTTATCTTTCGCTAGAAAATTTCTAAATTCTTGCACAAATGCCATGTAACAATATGCAAACGATAGGTAGCTAGGTAATCTCTAAAATACGAACCTAATTTTGTGCTGCATTTTGTGACGATTGTGCTGCCTCAACCATGATTCGTATAAGAGTAGAGCATAATAATAAAAAAAACAAATACGAATTTTGATTTAATGTGAACTTGTAAGCGGATGCGAGCATAAACGGACTTTTAATTAACAAAGAGGACATGGGCTAGGCTTAAGTTTAAGTAAGATCCAGCACTGGTGTTAATAAAAATTTAAACTATGTGTTTATTATTGTATCTTAATGTAAAAAAAATGGTGTTTATTATGATGTTTTTCAATTTAATAATTATTTAATTTATGATTATTTAATCGATATTATTATCTACTCATCATTAATTCATAAAATTTGTCAGTTTTTAATAGAGGATCCCGAGATATTTGATCTGTAAAAAAAACTAGTGTAATTTTTATTAATTAAATTTAACAGCATAAAGTTTTCTTATGTTTTATTTTGCATAAATAATTTATGCCGGGCTACAAGTGCTACTAGTGGAAAATGAACGACGAATCCCTTTAAAAGAAATAAAACTTCGTTTGGTTTCTAGAGCGTCAAAGAACCGTTGCAGGTATTAAGTTAAGACAATGGCCCTGGTTGGCATATTTAAAAAAACTGAAAAGAACTTATTAAAATATTGCGTTCTTGAAGGCACAATATTAAACTGTTATTTTCTATTCACAGGCTTAATATATATGAAACTATTAATGCAGTTAAAACTGTAGTAGATACTGAATGTATATAATTTAATAAATATCTGATTAAGAATACTGAATCATCTATCAAAGAACTTTGAAACACTTCCCCCTATAAGTAATCTTACCTGCGCGACGAATTTATATTAGATTAAAAAGTGTCAAATTAAATTTTTAAATTACTTATCCTGTAAGCCTGTCATGTTTATATATTGTAATGGTTTTTTAATGGTCCAAATGAATTAAAATATTCCGATTTTTACAAATTAGTCTTCATAAGCGCATAAGAGTGCCTACTGAATTAAATATTCGTGTTTTTAATACAGAGCGATTAGTCTTCTTAGGCGCAGAGTGCATTTCTGATTTTGCTATCTAACTTTCCTTGTTTGATATTGTGGTATACCTCTTTTCCTTTCCATTTAATTCCCTTACGTGTGTGTCTTTTCTCCCCCCCCCCCTCCAAGCGCTTGTACGTGTTTGTTATTTCATTCCGCCATATTATTTATCAACACGCATCATTGAATTTTGTATACGCGTACACAAAGCGTATTGTATCAATAACTTTTAAATATTAAGTCTTTAATTCTTTGTCTCCTTTGGGGAATAATAAATAAATAAACGTACGATGTAAGGTTTAGTAAAATAAATCTTCCTTGAATGGAAAAAGTATTCCCTGCCCTGCCAGCCCAGTTTATCCCCCTATTCCCTCATCTTAAATCGCATTTATCAGAATCTGAAAGATATAAAATATCATTTATACAGGCAAGTCTTTTATATATACATGTAAATGGCCATATAATGACTAATTGTTAAGCTTTGAAAATGTGTCTTTTATGATTGTATAACGTTGGTCGGTAAAAATATGCTTTTAACTAAAACAGGCATTCAGACTTTTCTATTTGTATATGTCAAATACAAAATATAGAGAATTATAAACCTAAGTCATAGGATTCTATATCTTTTAAAACATTTAACCCGCGAGAATATTCCTGAAAATCCTGAGCGCTAGAGCATTCGTGGGGTAAATTATAGCCAATTTTTCAACTTTCCATAACTTTTAAACAAGTATCTATAAACACCTCAAACTTTAAATATATCTTAATAAAATATTCTTAATTGTCTTGAAAAAATATGTAGACATTGAATTATAAGTACAAAATTTATGAACAATTTTCTGGTCCCTAATATATCTCCAATGATATAACTAAAGGATTTATTGAATTTATTTATATGTCCGCCATAAAAAGTACTGGCGATAAAATGGATCCGCGAAATTTCTTGGTTTTATAATACGTTACATTTTCTGTTTCTCTTTTATTTTCTACTATTCGAAAGTTAAATAATTAATAGCAAGGTAAAATAATAATACGCGATAAGATAAAGATGGTACATAATAAACGATCTATTTATATCGTAGAGATATTAACAATCTATTTATATCGTAGAGATATTAACAATCTATTTATATCGTAGAGATATAAACAATCATGACTCATCAGTCATCCTAACTACGCGTAGATATAATGACAAAATTAAAATCGATAAGAACGAGTAATAAAAATTGTAGCGTAGGGTGAACACGATAATGATGAGTAATAAAAATCGCAGCGAGGGTGAACACCACACCTCCCCCTTCAACGAGATGACCACGGCTTAATAATTTTTAAATAAGAGGTCGAGGCGGATTTAGCTAGAGGTCGAGGGGCAAATTTACCTTATCAATTTTAAACAAAGTCTAAACAAACCATAGGTATAACAAATAACATAATTTTCAAACATTTTCTGAACTTTAGCCAAAAATTAATATAATTTATCCTTCTGCTTTTGCCGTCGGAACTTATTCATGAACGACTGATTTATTCAATGAAATCCCGCACAGTGAATCAGTTATAAAATGGGGTACTTCATAGCTACTGGACTTGACGTCCCACCTCTGTAAAGCAACAATGGGGTACTTCATGGCTACTGGACGTTGTCCCAGCTCAATAAAGCACCACTGAGCAACAGCTTTAACCAAAATTATAATTAATTTAAACTAAATTATCCCACGGGTATTTTATACCTACACTGTAACTTGCCATTTTTAAATTATCATTTCTCTCGCCGCCCCTTCCTAATTTTATAAAATCATGCGTAAACCGCCAATAATAATAAACAAAAACGTTACGTAAAATTATGAATAAGATAAAAGGGGGTTGAATAACATCTATTTTTAATTTATAGCGTGGGAGTAATTCAAGTGTGTATGTTCTTTAAATTCTATCTTACCAGACATTGAAGAATTTTGACCTTCAGAATTTCTAAGGGTTGCTTTTGAATAATTGGTATTTGTAATTGAATCATCTGTTCTAAGGTAGGTTTCGGAATTTTCCTTTCGTTCATTAAATATTGCCATTTGTTTTTAGACAACTCTGTCGTTAGGTTGTTTGCCGATGGTTCAGAACATTGAGGGTTGACACTCGGAATCAGGATGTTGGGTATTTTCTTTTTGAGGAATTGTCCAATTTTAGAAGTTTAATTTGGACGGGTATTTGCTTTTTGAGGAATTGTCCAATTTTTGAAGTTTAATTTGGACGGGTATTTGCATTCTGAGGAATTGTCCAATTTTTAAAGTTTAATTTAGACGGGTATTTGCTTTCTAAGGACGTGTATCATATCCACGAATTTTGACACCACTAATAATCGATCCCAAATGATATTACTAAAGAAGATCTGACACCACTAATAAATCCTCCATAATATGGATTAAAGGATTTATTAAAGTAAATTGTGTTTTATCAAATTATACACATAAACTAATTTATTTATTTATATATTCGCGCGCAAAGTTATTAATCTTTTTGTTTTATTAACGTTACATTTTCTTCCTTTATTTTTTTAACTACGCGAAAAAAGAATAATAATTAGCGAGGTAATATAATAATACGCGATAAGATAAAGATGGTACATAATAAACGATTTATTTATATCGCAGAGATATTAACAATCTATTTGTATCGTAGAGATATTAACAATCTATTTATATCGTAGAGATATTAACAATCTATTAATATCGTAGAGATATTAACAATCATGACTCATCAGTCATCCTAACTAAGCGTAGAGTATAATGACACAATTAAAATCGATAAGGATGGATGAGTAATAAATATCGCAGCTTAGGGTGAACACTTCAGTCCCCAAAATTTTGATAAAATTTAAATGCCTTGCCCTATTTTTCCTCCCAACACCGTATACCTAAAAATATTTAAAAAAAACAATTATGATTTCTTATCAAAAAATGTCTTACAAACATGATTTTACAAATATATACTCACACAAAAATAAAATAATAATATATGAAAAGAGATAATATTTTCTTGATGCAGATCTCACAAAATATTCTATGGTGATATGAAAGAATGAATTTTAAAGCAATTCTATTATTCCTTAATTCTTACAATATTGGATGTATATTCGTATTTCCATACATTTGCAAAGGTTACCTTGTTAATTTCCAATAAAATTGTTTACCTAAGGTATACGCAGATTATTTAATTATTTTTTTAATCAATCTGTGTGCTTATGCTTTCATTTAATTATTATTATTTCTAGTGATTTATATTTACAAAATTATATTAAAAAAAGATCATTGGACTAATTTTGGTTATATAAAAATGCTTTAATATGTAGTATTTTACAAAATATTGCACATAGCATATATACTTAATAAACTTCCCCCTCTCTTTGTATATTTTATAAATAAATTTCATACTACTAATTTAATTATTTATCTGTGCTAATTCCCTATCACAAAAATTACCCTCCCTTTCGGTGTATTATATTCATTATTCAAAATACAATCATCCTAACTTGAAAAATAACATCTCCATCTAAGTGATGATATTATTAGATAGATATTAAGTTATGATATTTTATGTATAATTGTTGAGCCTAAATTAAACCCTCTCTTAGCTTCTCAACTTAATGATTTTAAGCAATCCTAATATCATTTTATTTTAACAGCTGTTAAAAAATAGATGTTTTAATCTAACAGGTCAGCTTTATACATCGGTTTTACAGGCATTTGTGAGTCAAACCCATACAAATATTTATTTTTTCACATTAATTTAATTGTTAAGCTAAAAAAGCTTAAACAAAATTTAATTAGTGGGGTACAGAGAACCCCACGAGCCAAAAAGCTTCTATACATTAAAAAGTATTGGGCCAAAACCGATAAAATTTTCACATTCTTGATAAGATTTTTAGGCTACTGAAAAGACTAGATCTATTAGTCAAAAATTGCGTTATATATTTTAAATTATAATTTGCAGGGGGTATGAGGTACCCCACAAATGCTCTTTTGGGTTAATAAATTTATGGTCACAGGGTCATCATGTTCAATCAGCTGAACGATTTAACAAGGTCTGCCTATTGTATGGGATAATATTAATTACATTATCTAGAAACGATTTAATATAAAGTAAGCTGTCACATAATCACGTCCGAAACTTTGCCTATGATTTTTGATCTCGGACTAGTTAAAGATAATACAAAATAAAGAATTTAGATACCAAATATTTTCTGTATTTTGACATAATGATAGACAAAGATTATTAAATTGTGGCAACGTGTGCGTATATTAGATCTAAATCCATAAGTACTAAAATGGCTTAGATCATTTATCAGCTGTATGAATGCACTGCCCTATGAAGTTAGGGCTAAAGTATTTGACCATTTAGATGGCATTACATTTGCTAATATACAATCACTTTCACGTGAATATAATAATTTGTACAAGGAAATAATTTATACCATTCCAAATATATGGCACACAAAATGCATTAAGGAAATAAATGAAGATTATATAAATGATGTTCTTGCAAAAAAAGAAAAATTCATGTAAGACTACTAGAACTCTGTATGAAGCTTTATTTAAGAGTCATATAATTTTTAATTTTTATTATTAAAGACATACAATAAACTTTGTATTTTGCAAATTGATCCCTAAACTTGACTTATTTCTTGGTAACTGAAACAATTACTTATTTGTCTTGGCTGCTAATCTTTGAGATATGATCTTGGGTAAATTTCTGAATTTTTACTAACGGATTCTTAATGAGAATGACTTAATGAATGCATTATCTTGCTGGTTAGACATGATAACTAAAATTTATTCTCTTCCCCACACATCAGCAATATATGTTTATGCATTTTTTCTAATTTATACCCATTGTATTTATAGTTACACCGCTTCATATCATCCATTAGCAATAAAGGAAAGTAGTTGTCAAGAAGTTGGAGATCTAAATCTAGTATGGGAAAAATTATATGCCACCTGGTATTTACAGAAAAGGATAGGGGGTTGGAAAAAGGTAGAAGCAATTAAGATTAACAAATATAGTGATGACAAGATTGGAGGAAATTTTTCAAATCCTGATTTAGACGTGATAACAAGGGCCATATTTAATGGTAGTTATTTAGTGACAGGTCATGAATCTGGTTACATTTGTCAATGGAACCTTGATAACCCAAAAACACCTCTCCCATTAGCACATCATGTAAGTGGGTGTATCAGAGACATGATATTAATCAACAAAATTTCTGCCCACCAAACCCTTTTAAGTGATCAACCTGTTACACAATGGTTAAGGTACATTAGAATAGCTTCGATAGCACAAGATAACATGATAAAAATTAATCCTTTCTATGCAAGTCAACAGACTTGTGTTCCTAACCTAGCACCTATATCAATATCACATCCTAGAGGACCTTCTGGGCCTCCAGGTGTTGGCCTTGATAAACCCTTCCTCACAGTCTTATGTCCTGTTGCGGGTCGTCCAGAATATTTTTGCACGGGGGCTCGTTGTGGTTTCGTAAGTATTTGGGAACAGGACGAAACGTGCGCTTACATGCGAATCCTATTTCAGGCTCACGATTCGGAAATCATACATTTAGCCACTTGCGGTCGTACCCTAGTGACCATATCTTTAGCCCTGGATCTTAAGCTGTGGTGGTTATTTCCATCTTCAACAGATGAAGCCAACGACTTAAGAAAGTTTTCCCTCCGGTGCTATCACAGCTTAAGTCTGGGTTTCCATTCTTATCAACAATCTTTACCCTTCGGTACTTCCACCTTTTACACGGGGCCTTGGAGTAATTTCGTTTTCAAAAACGATCTAGTTTTGGCGGCCAACCTCAAGCTCGTCGCGGCGCTCTTCGTTACGGCTCCACCTTACCAACACCAACCAGAGCAGGGAGGAAGTCGAGTAGCGGATACCCAAATTTCTTATCGTCAATGTAGGGCCGCTTCTAAATTGCCTTACTATTGCGAAAACGATTCCATCAACGCCCTGACCTTTAAGCACAATCTCCTAGGTGTAGCCACTAGCTCTGGTTGGATTTTGGTTTACTACATAAACCATCCAAACCAATTGTTGAGTGAATGGGAAAAGGGGCAACCTATTTGGTGTAGAAAATTGTCACCGACGAATTTGCTTTCGGAATCGAACTGTCATGCAGTTAGCAGCATTACTGGAATAGAAATTAGTTTAGATACTTGCAAACCTCGCGTTTCAGTAACAACGACCTTGGGTTTAGTAGTATACACATTCAATTCGAATTTGTGAAAGACGTGCTGCGCAGACGATTTATTATACACATCTTCGAAAATGCTATTAAATTAAGAATTTAACTTGATCAGTTATGGGACCTTAAGTTTGATTTTTAAAATGCATACCAGTATGAAAAATATATCTATATTCAGACTTTATTTATAAAATGCAGTAATATATTGTTAGTCAATTATATGAATCCATTTGTTACCTACATCGAGCAATAAATTTAGTTAATTGGTTTATCTCTAATCAAATACAATCAGTTGTATGTTTGTTTATTCAGTATTGACATATCCTCAATTGGTATGTTCGTCAGTCTCAAAATTATCCATTTCTAAAATTACATATGGTTCAATTAATTGCTCTGCAATTCTTACGCCAAACGTTGTGTCTTGTCCAAGAGTTGCATATCAAAAACTGTTGCTTATCCTAAGTACAAAAGAGACTAGGTTATATACATGTAGCTTAACGCACAAAAGTAACAGACGTGCAAGCTAGGGGTGGAGCCGCGAGCGATGTCCTAAGGATTGAGTTTATTCAAGATTTTTCATCTATTTTAAAAGTTGAGTTTAGTCGCTAGAAATATTGTTAGTTGACGTTATTATTGTTTTTTAGTGAAAATTGATTTCTACTTTATTGATCTTATTATCTGTTTTTATACATTTAATCTTCAACGGGTTGCCATTTGATGTTTGAATCGAATTTAGATTACAAACTATTTAACAATAAATTATAATTTTACGTTTAAACATCTATATATTAAAAAAGACTCAATAAGTTGTTATGATTTATAATATGTTTAGAGTTCTTGCTTATCTGTCTTTTAGATTTCATTTCAGAAAATGTAAAAAATTACATATCTTATATATAAAAATGAAACTATGTCTGTGTGTGTGTATATATGCCGCCACCAATTTTGGAAAACTACCAGACCGATTTGGCTCAAAATTTCACAGTTTATTCCTGACACTCCGGAGCATGTTTTAAGATTTATTCGAGCCAAATCGGTCCAGTAATTTTCGAGTATTCGTACGCGTTGCACTGTATACGGGAAATAGAACAATAGAAGTAGAACATATAGACATCAAACTTTATTTTTACTTCAATAACCGCTTTATCATCATATATGCCCTAAAATTCCAACATAATTTAATACACCCGAGTAAATGGCAAAACAACGTTTGCCTGGTTCATCTAGTTTATAATATAATTAAAACAATTATGAAGTAGCCTATTGCAAGATGGCTAGAGAGTTTTATTTTTAATAATGACGAAATTCATTTCTGTTCATTATAAGACAAAATAATTTCTTGTCGAAGTTGTCGACTACATTTTAGTTTTGAAACATTACTCTTACTTATATTTTCGCTTTAAATTCTTTCGTTCCTTTTACAAGTTAATAACAATTATATAAAAACATGTTTTTATAAAATAGCCAATATTGGTCAAAATTAATATTATATTTATTATTAAAAGGAATAATTTATATTAAAAAGTTTTTATTTTTCGTTTAGCTAAATGATTATCCATTGAGTCCTTTAAACAGACGGGACCCTGTGGACTGTAGCCTTTACAACAAATTTGAGTTCTGTGACATTTCACGTAGGTTGGCAGTTGCGTAGTCGAATTTCGAAAACTAATCCATAAAAAATTACATTTAAAAAAATCTTTAAAGTTATTATTATTTATAAAGGTTTTAAATATTAAAAACCAAACTAACTTATTTATTCTTAAATTGAGGCAATCGATTAGTTTTAAATGATCTAAATAAACATATGGTTTGATAGACTAGGAAATATTCTTTTCCCGTTAACCACTAAGTTAAATATGACTTCAAGTTACTGCCATCTACAGTCAATTTAAAATCCAAAAACCTAGGCATTTTAACCACATTTGGAATCTTGGCAACGCTTGTGCGTTATATATAGCATACTTAACGTTTTCGCTCATATATAAGCTCACTAAAATATCATAATATGATAATAATTAAAGCGATAGGTATATAAAGACCATGTTAAATGTAAACTCTTATTATGTTAAGATAAGTACAATGAATAATTATTGCTTTGTTTTGTAATCAAAATGAATCTAGCTAATTAGATGGTATCGACAAATTAAAACTTGGTCAAACATTTGCCTTCAAGCTTTTATCTTGCTAACTATATAAATTCTTTCGATGATTTTAAAGTATTTTTTAATGAAATAATTTAAAACTGTTACCCCAATGGTTGCCAGCATAAGTAAGGAGATGTTAGGAGATCTTTTGCTACTTGACATATTTCCAAATTGCATTTTTCGTACTGGGTTTGACGACTGTTAATTATAAGCATATTAATAAAAATATTATTAATTAATAAGAAAGACTTTACTAACTGTTCGATATATTAGAATTAGATAGCGCTCATAACAATTGTCAGTAAAACTTTGGAGACCTTTAGAGTTAGAACAAACTTAACTATGGCCAATGGGCACTAGAGGGAGACAGAAACGCAGATGACCCAACCCTCTTGCGTTTCTAATTTTTTTTTAAATTTTTAACCATATCAGGGTTTGAATATTGAAACATATGATTAAGTCACCCCTACTCCATAACCTGGCTAAGCCTCAATATAATACAGTGATTTGGCAATTTATTTAGACGGTGTTTTAAACAACACAATAGATTTAGACAATTCTTATATATATTAAAACAGCCTAAAACTGAGAATGTAAGGGGAATGCAGAATCAAAGGTCAGATTTGGTCAAATATTTCTGCCCTAACACGGCCCTGTCCGATTTTTTAGCTAAATTGCCCGCCCGAGCCATTCTAAATGTCCGCTCGACCAAGCCCCTTTAGAGCTGCCCCGGTCCGAAATGATAATTTTCAACTTTTTACCACTATTTGTTATATACTTGTAAAAATTTTAAATTTAATCCTCCATTTTTTTGGATAAGAACTATGGTTACTAAATAACATACTATCAAAAAAAGTAACAATATAATACAGGAAAACAAAATAATACACTATAAAAAAATTTCATTGAGCATTACCGAATCTTGTTACGGTGCCCGCGAGGACCCGCCCGAAAGTTTTATTTTATGGGCCGGGCTTTTAATTATTTAAAATAAAATGTAAGCTAATAAACGCCAATTTTTATGCCAACTTTGTATTGTAATTTACTCACATACAAACTTGCCTGCCTTAATGTGTAAACAAAATTGTACCTTATAGTTAAGTGACAATTTTTTTGACATATCCGACTTCGTGATTTTACTCCGCATCCACCACAAGGTTCCGAACATGGTTCCCAGGGAGTCCAGAGACCCCAAAGGGCCCAGCTGTTTTGGGAAACGGATAAATATGCATTTCGATACACTATGTCATTTTGGGTACGATTCTGCCACTTTAATGACTCGAGGGGTATCCATTTGAGTTGCGTTAACGGTTTTAAAGCTTTGTTGGAACTTGACAAGGAGAAAGATTTCCTTATATCTTTAGGTATCTCATAAAATGGCGCCCATTTATTGCTAACTAAGATATTATTTTTTGGCACGCTTTTAAAAGGTTCCTTAGAAACATGCTTCGAACCTTTAGCCTTTTCACTACGTTCGACTTGGTTTTCATACCCAGCGCTCGATAAGATGTTGTTGTAGTTAGATTTGAGACTTTTATCAACAATGGCATTCGTCAATGATCGCTGAGCACTCGGCCATATGCTTTGGTTTAACGACTGCAAAATGTTCGCCGATTTACCATCGATTAAAATAGAGATTCCAGCAATGTTAGAGTTATCATGGGAGAAGTTGCTTTTTTCGAAATAGGTTACTCTAGCTTGCGCGTCATAGGGTGGAAAGGTGGGTTTTGGTATAGGCCCCGCGGTTTTCTCTTTATGATTTGGTACGTTACTTTGAGTGGGATAAACGGGCTTTGCTGTGACTAAATCCGTTCGGGTAGTATTAAGGAATCCTGTAACATCCTCTGGTTTAGATAAATCCCAATTTGTCTCTCCAAATCTTAAAATGTCATCCACATTTTCGTGATCCGTGACAATTGAAGTTAGGTCCAGAGTTCTGTCACCATATTTGTAGGTGTCCATTTGCTCTCGTTTGGGCGGCGGTAAGTGCCAGGGGTTATTTCCTCTAGTTTTAAAATACAATTCTTGTCCCAACTTATAGGGACGATCGTTAGATTTGTGATGAACTCTATTGCGTGATACAGGCTGACCTAGAAAATAATTGGAATCTCGTTGTTGGGGAGAAAATTTGGCTAATTGATCATTGGCATCTTGGTAAGTTTCGGGTTGAAAAAACAATTGATCGTAGTCGGCAAAATCATCAATGAATGAATCCCCAGAAAAGCGGTCCTCCTTAAACCTTCGAAATTTAAAAAATTGGATGAATTAATGTGTATTAATTAATTACCTGCGAGCTTGGGGGATGACACGTTGTCTAATCCAATAGGGGTGAAACTCATAATCGTAATCCAAACGTGGTCTGCCACCATAGTATGTAGAGCGGGTTTGATTAGACTGAATGTAGCGATTTTGGTATCCACCCCTGGGATCCCTATATTGGGCGTTACCAATTACTGAGGGGTAAGGACGTCTCTGAGGATAATTTATCCTTACTAGGGGCGGAGGGCGATACCTCGATTGCCCGTAATAACGTCTAAAAGCCGCACCTACTTGGTATTCCTCACCCTCCTCGTTTGGGGTTGTGGGTAGGGGAAAAAATGAGGGCGTACTTGAGGGCATAACCGTTTGAGAGGTAGGGACATATGAGGAGGGGTAAGAAACATCACCATTAACCTCAGGGTAATAAATTGGTGCCCTTGTGGTGTGAGGTCTATCGTACACTTTTCTATCGTAGCCCCAAGGTGGCCGGGTCGGGTAGGGACGTTTCTTGAAGTATTCTGGCCTGGTGGGTGGCTTAGGAGGGATAGGATACCTCGAGGATCCTGAACAGTCGCAAACGCTAGGTTTGCTAGGTATTTGATCGATTTCGTTTCCACAAACTTAATACGCGATTATATCACAAACGTTCAATAGTTTTAAAATTGTGTTTTAATTGTACATAATAGATTGATAAGTGAATAATAGCTATTAGTGTTATTATAATAGAACTGATACTACCACTAAAAATAAAGATACGTAATTAATGGCCATAAGAAAATTGCAGCACCAATTAAAAAAATAATTTAAAGTTTTTTCCTTATTCGAGTTTGTATGCTAATTCTAAGACCACAGCCATTAACCCGCTTAAGTTTTCAAGGCCAGCACGGACAACCAAAAACGAGCCCAAGTAACGCATAGCAATTAATAAGCATCTTTTATACACTATAAAAGCATGTCGTAAGCACATAACTATGATTTGATTTGCCTGTATTTTCTATTATTATTATTGTTATTAGTTATTACCTATAGACACTATCGCACGAAATCCCTTTCCACCATAATTAGCAGTTTCGCTAGATGATTCAAAAATTATAACCATTTGATCCGTTTCTGAATAAATATCTTCTTGCACATTACTTCCGCTACACATTCTACCTCATCAAACATAAATTTTAAATATTTTATTTTTAATTTAATAATAATTCGAATACATTTATAATTTTTATTTTTGGTGATAAAAGTTATTTTAACCTGGCACCGGTTAGACCTAAATCTTTGGCATATTTAACTTCTATCCAATGGGCACAAGCCCCAGTTTTCGATACGGGCATTTTAAAAGGAGCTGTCTTAACGTAACTAAACTTGAGTCGGCCAGCTGTATCATTGCATTTTCCCTAAATTACCATAAATATTGGTAGAAATTATAAAAAATAAATAATAATTTTTAAATCGCTGGGTTTGGATTGATAGGTAGAGGATATGGAACGCGATATTTCTGGCTAGTTATAACCCATCATCAGAGAAAAAAAGGGTGAATATGAAGACACAAAAAATAAAAATGAAGTATAGTGGGTGGTAACATGAACAAACACGTTGCAGACAAATTTTATTCAAATTATTTAATAAAAGTATCACATGGGTAAAATACATTGGTAAATAAAATATATATAAAATAAAAAATAAAACTCGGGCCTTCGACCCTCGTGGGAAGGGGGAGGAGGGAAGTGGACGGGAGGAGGAGAAGGGAAGGGGGAACGAAACTCATCTATACTCCGTATAAAAGTAGCATATTTGCTATGCAATTTATGGGCGAGAAAAGTGGGAAGGGGCGAGAATGCCTATAGGGAGTGTTAAATGAAAAATAATTAGTTAAATTTATACAAATGTTCCATCACTTTGGCCAGTGGTTATCTTTTCTATTGGTTAGCAGACAGCCAAATAACTAGCCTATAATTATAATCAAGAAAAAAAATCGATTTTAATCTCACTTTGGCCAATGGTCATTTTTTTTAATGGTCAGTAGCCAGGACACGGTCAAATATTCATATTATCATTGAAATAACAATAACAATATATTAATTTAAAAAAAACAGAAAAAATTTGCCCTCTCCGGGATTCGAACCCATATCAGTGAAGGCATAGGCTTTTGTAGGAGGGGGGGGCACAGGGACCCATATCAGTAGAGGCATAGGCCCTTCTACGGAAGGGCATAGGGTAATTATCAATGTTAACCTAATATACCAATTCTAAAACTAAAAAAAAATTTCGAATCACAATTTGGCCAATGGTCATTTTTTTCATTGGTCAGTAGCCAGCGGATAGTCAAAAAGTCATATTATCAATGGTATTAACAAGAACAAAATATTAATTTAATTTAAAAAAAAAATTTGTCCTCTCCGGGTATTGAACCAGCAAGTCAGAAAGTTGGAAGAAGGAGTTAGATAGGCCCTTGTAGGGGAGGGCATAGGGTAATTATCAATGTAAACCTAATATACCAATTCAAAAACGTGAAAAAAAATTGCGAATCTCAATTTGGCCAATGGTCATTTTTTTCATTGGTCAGTAGCCAGCGGACAGTCAAAAAGTCATATTATTAATGGTATTAATAAGAACAAAATATTAATTTAATTTAAGAAATTTTTTTTTGTCCTCTCTGGGTATTGAACCAGCAAGTCAGAAAGTTGAAAGACGGGGTCAGATAGGCCCTTGTAGGAGAGGGCATAGGGTAATTATCAATGTTAACCTAATATACCAATTCAAAAACGAAAAAAAATATTTCGATTCACAATTTGGTTAATGGTCATTTCTTTCATTGGTCAGTAGCCAGCGGACGGTCAAAAAATCATATTATCAATGGTATTAACAAGAACAAAATATTAATTTAATTAAAAAAAAAATTTGTCCTCTCCGGGCATTGAACCAGCAAACCAGCAAGTCAGAAGTTGAAAGACGGTGTCAGAACGTTGGAGGACGGACGGACAAATGACAACAAAAAGCGAGTCCATAAATTGCATAGCAATTAATACTACAAAAGAAAACGCGTTAAAGACTAATTGGATGGCATTGATCCATGTATGGAAATCTTGTTGGATTCGATGATTTCCATAGTGATCTTTTGCCTGATGTAGAAGAATTCCTTAGGTTCTCTAGAAGAATTCGTCATCGCTTTCCCGATTTGTTTGAGGAAAGCGAGAGCCTCTGAATCTAGGTTGCCTGCCAATAATGGTAGCCAACGCGGGGATGAAAACTGTATTGGTGAGAGTGGAATATTTTTCGGTTTTTTTCCTCTCTGCCTTGATTATAAGGCCGGGGGAAGAGTTTGAGGGGGCGAAGATGTCGATAGATAAAAACAATAGAAATTACAAATCCGGCTATAGCGAGAAATTAACAATAGTTGTTGTAGGGATGGATGCTTTTATAAATATAAGTACAGATGGATATACCGAAATACCGCGTTCCATTTCCCTCTACCTACTTTATCCATCCGAACCCACCGATTTTATACAAAGAAACACACAATTATGGATTAAATATACAATTTACAATTAGTAATTTCAAATTTTAATAATATTTATTTATTTATCAATAAGTGAAACCTTAATAAACCATATACACTCTTGATTCAATGTGTATTGAAGGGGATGATTTGGTGATGCTATTTCTATAGATCTCATTGTTGAATTGAGAACGTGGGTTCCGACATTTTCAGGACATTCCACTTAAAAAAAATTATTTTGAAAAATTATATAAAATATGTAAAAATAATAAAAACATTCTTAAACATTCTTTAAATAAATTTTCTTAAATTTTTTATTTAACTTTAAAACTAATCATGCTTTTAGATATATTATAAACTGTTTTAATTTGTCGTTGAAATAAATCTTTTACTTAAATATAAAAGCTTTATTTTTAAATTTAATATACTTAATTTGAATAAAAAAATAAATACCAGTTCCCATAACACCCATTGTACAATTTCCGTCCCCCAAACCAGTTGGACAAATACATTTTTTGCAATTTTTAGGATTAGCATATCCTCCATTCGAACATTCGGTACTATTAATCGGACATGAATCTGAATAAATAAATGAATAAACAAACTAATAAATAAATAAATCTTTACTTTTGCAATATAACGTGTTCACTAATTTGTTATCGTAGAAAGAGGGTTTGTAAGAACTGCCCATCGTGGTTTGGTAATATGAATTTGAGCTCATTATAGTTGGTTCATTTTTGAGCGACTTTTTATATAACTGTATATTAAATAAAAAATATCCTATGTAATACAAAATATTTCGATTTTATAATATTTTAATTTTGTTTATAACATATTTAACAAGCGTAATAGTTATTTTGTAAGATTAAATCATGGGCTTAGATAGCATTGGAATTAGAAGGGGGCAATAATGATTCAGGGAGGGGCAAAATGATTATATTATAAATTTTAGCCATAATTTTAATAAATTTAAAAAAAATTGGATTTAGAGGGGGACAGCCGCCCCTCCCTGCCCCTCCCCCCTGGCTATGCCCATGTTAATGCTGTACCTAAATATTCGTAACACAATTGACTGATGAACAGCTGATTTTTGGCATTAAAATTTATTAAGTAACATATAGCCATCTTGGATGAGATTATCTTCAATATACGCATTGCGCATTTAAATCTTTCAAAATTATGGAAGTATCGAATAATTACTTAATAATTATCAGCTGTTCTCCAGTCTAATATTAATTAAGGCAACTCGAATTTAAACAAACTCACCTAAAAATCCTAACTTAGGCATTTTATATTTAAAGTGATAAATAGAAGAAAAAAATAGCTATAAAAGGACGTACGTATTGTGGTATATGTAGCAGACTTCCATAATCATATGGGATCTTCATGTTCGAACCGCGGTTAATACTGAAAGATTCGTAGTAACTAGGATCAACCTAATCAACAATTTCGAAATTAATAAATAAATATTTAAAAATTTTAAAATTAAATAAATTCCTGCAAATAAGGTTATAATAATATACGTTGAATAAATTGAGGTGGACATGTTCGTCCCTATCTGTCCTTGTATGGGTGTGCAGTAACCCCAAAACATGCCCAATCACTTTTGCAACTGAACCAATCTAAATAAATAATCATCATAAATTTATTTAATATTTGATTTATTTATTTTAATTATAGTAAATGTTATTTTACGTTGGCGCAATACGGAAAATCTAAATAGATTTTTTGTGGTCCTCCAACTCTACCAACAAAAGTTCGACATCTTTTTTGATAATAAATTTGGAATATTACAAATAAACAAAAGAAAAAATGTATAAATTCTACACAAAATTTAAAGCAAGCAAAAATAATTAGTTTAAAAAATTGTTGTTAACTAAATTACATTATAAACTATAAAGATAAAACATTTTAAGTTTTTGCAAAATTTGAATTAATTTTGAAATCGAATATATTTTTAAGTTTTTTATAATAAAAAATCTTACGTATTATCATTGAGATCCTCAAACATGATGTAATGATCAGAACCCTTGGTTTCACGAAAGTCTAAACACGTGTAATCAGTCCAAGCCTCTAAAGCAAACCTCAGGATTTGTTTATCAATCTCCGCTAAAATATGTAAACAACTATTTACTAAAATCAACCCAACCAATTTTAAAACTACAGGCACACACATCCACACCTAATTATCTAATTTATCTTTCAGTGCATTACACTATTTTTGTTAAACACAGTTACTATATTTATATATAAGAGTGTTTATCTTTTTATTTTATTTTTTTGATATTTTTCCTTTTCGCACCTTTTTTCAAGCACCATCTGTACTTAGTTATTCCTATTTCTTATAAGAACTCCATTGTTACAATCGCTATTGTTAATTACACGCTATAATCAGATTTGCAATTTCTTTGTTTTTATCTATCAACGTGTTTTTGTTAACCATAAACTCACTATAATTCATTTTTTTGTGTGGCTTTATCCTCACCCTTTTTTTCTTCTGATGGGCTATAATTTCCCAAAATATCGCGTTCCATTTATCTCTACCTACTTAATCAATCCAAACCCACAGATTTTGTACAAAAAAATTAACTATTTAATTGGTTATTTATTATTCATCCCAGCATTATTTTTGTCTTCAAGTAAAATAACTTTGGTTGTACATTGTAAATTTTCCTAGACAATTTTTGAATCTACATACTACTTAATGATGTAACGGGCGTGTCGGGGAGGGGGGGGGGCGTTATGGGATGTTATGCACAAAATGTCCATAGCATAGTTAGGACTATAGGGGAGGGCACTATTAAAAAAGGGATCTAACACTAGGGAAGCGCTGCTCATGATACACTTTTTTGATTGTGATGATAATAAGTATGTTTGCTCCTTTCAAAAGCGTACGTCTAAAAAGCCAGGCTAGATAACAACGCTATATTACCAATTCGTCACATCCTTATTTTTAAGTTATCAATTCTGGTATTTTTTATCTTACATCTTAAAGAGCTTTCTATATTTAATAAAATTATTTAATTTTGGATAACAAGAAACAACGTTTTCACAAACTACACAACAAACTCACATCCGATACTAGTTCCAAATTTGTAATAAATTATGTTGGAAGTCCACAAAAATTCGTTCATGTCTCCGGTTATGGCGTTACGCCGGTCACGTGACATCGTACCACGTGGTCTCGCGACTTGGGGTGGTTCGAAGTATTGATATTGGCCCTTATCTAACATCAAATCCCCTTCAAACACTCCTTTAAAGCTTTGGGCATCCTAAATATATTTAATTTACAAAATTATTTATTTATCTATTTATTTAAACTTTTATTCCAAATTGAAAAAAATATATTTTAATGTGATACTTTTGTATAGGATCCATAAGAACCATAATAATTGCCATAGGTAGTCAAAACATATTCAACTCTCTTTTTATATATAGCTTTGAGATTATTTAATTCTTCTGGTGGAATTCCCTCCAAATTTCCATTTTCTTTATTATTCTTAAATATTATTAAATTAAATATATGTTTCAAATATACACAAATTAGTAGAAACAATTTATATTAATAAAAATAAATGTTATTTAAAGGGTGATTTAGTAAAAGTGACATTTAAATTATTTCCAAATTATAATATGAATTCAAAAAAAAATTGAGCTAGTGACCTATTCAATTTCAGGCAGGTTCAAAATATAATTCATACCTAATTATTTATAAAAAGTAACACTGAAAATATATTATTAAATTTATTTTGATCAAATATTATTTTAAATAAAGTTACTTCATAATCAGGATACTGTCCATTTGAAAAATCGATTAATATAATAATTAGAAATAAAATCATGATTTATATCAAAATATAGGAATAACTAAATTCTAGACTTTTTGTCAGAAATATGATATCATCACATGAGTTAGAAGTTCATACAACTCTGTAGTGTTAAGTAAACATAAATTAAAGGGTTAATAAAGTTGGTTGATCTTGTTTTAAAAATAAAAGTATGTACATTTAATAGAATTAATATCAAAAATTTATAATTGTTCAAAAAAGCTAAAATTAATATAAGTCAAATAGGCATTATTTAAAACCATACAAATCTACCAAATTTGAAAATAACTAGTAACGTGTCTAAAATAAAATCGTTTAATTTATTTTATTTATATCATTAAATTAGTTTTGACAATTTAATATAAAACCAATTTAGAATGGAAAATAAATTAATTGTTAAAAATAATTAACTCTGCTTTGATACTCCCAAAATATCAAATTACATATAACCTATATAAAGACGTCATTTTTTTATTTAAACAATCATCAAAATTTTTTAATATTTTAAAGTACTATAATGGCCAGAAATTTTTTTTTTATATTTGTTAATAACCATCTTAAATTACTACAATTTTTTTTTATAGTTTCATTGAATAAAAAATGCCTATTAAAAAAATTACTACAATTAGCATTAAAAAAAAATTATGATTAAATTCTTTTTGATAAATTTTGATAATAGGCGTAGTTCTAAAAAAAGTTGACGTTCTGAACAGCAGAAATCAGATTTGTCAAAATTTTTTGCCACGCCCGAATTATTAAATGCCAGGCTCGAAATGATGTTTTTTAAAGTTTTTAGTACTAATATTTTGTAAAAAATTTCTATTTCAATTTACGATTTTTTGGGATAAAAACTAGGATTAATAAAAATCAAGATCAAATAAAATTGTGAAAATTCAATACACGAAAACAGAATAAAATTTTTTTTGAAGATATCATAGAGCCCAAATTTTAATATGGTGCCCGCCCAAAAATATAAGGCGGGGCTTTTTGGTCTCTGCTGAACATGAAACTAGGGAAAAATTGCTAGAGTTCATTAAATTTTACTAAAAAGTTTTGGTACATCAATTCCTGATCAATATTTTCAAAGAAATATTTAAAATTAATTTAAAATATAAATCTGGAAAGTTTTAAAGTAATTTAAAATTAGGGACAAACATTGACTGGCAGGGCAGGATAATAATGGTATTGGCTATATAACTATTTTAATATAAGATTAATTTTTTAAAAAATAGCATATGCCATCTATATTTCTACTAATTTACCAGAGCAAATCACAATTAGTTATAATTATGAAAATATAAAATAACTACAATGGATAGAATGAGTTATTACATAATATTATATTACCAATGATTATTTATCAATACAATCCAAATAAAAATAAAATTTCTTAAAAGTTTAAGATGGCGGTCGTTTTTTGCAATACAGTTGAAACTTCTTAATCGCAAATCGGATTATCGCGAAAATCTTTTAATCGCGAAGTTAACCGCCATTTTGTTTATTTTTAAACGATAATATTAACAAAAACATCGTTTATTGACAAATCGCTTAATATTACAATATCGGATATTCACAAACATTTGGAGTCCTTAAATCAACGAGATAATTATATAAAATATCGTTTTATTACGAAGCGTAAGAAATGAATATTTAATATAATGTACATATACTTTTATTTCCATGGTTTAATCGAGAAATATCGGTTAATCGCGATTTTTTCAGGCCCAAGGCTTTGCAATTAAACGGTTTTGACTGTATAAAGTCTATGGAAAACTATGTATTAATACAAAATAACGCTAGTTTATTAAATTAAGAATTATATAAACATTGACAAATTCGGCAATTGTTTTACAAAATAAAATATATCAGGAATAAAATTCTTCGGTATCGTTTGCTTTTATTTCAAGTGCTCGCGTAGCCACCTCGTGTGCTAAAGTCATCGTAGAAAAACTCCGATTTGGCATTAAAATTTGTGGGCAAACTTCTAAACAACTTTCAGGAGCGATTGTCTCATTCTCATGGGATCCATTTTCAAATTCCAAGGCGATTTCTGGCTCATTCTTATGCAAATTAAGTAGAATAAATTTAATTCACTTCTATAAATTATGGTATAAGCGTGGTAAAAAAGCTATAAATCATATAATAATGACTTTAATAAGACTAGGGTTTTGAGAATCATTATCTTGATCTAGATCCCCGAGGTTGATACCATTTTCCAAAGCTAGCAAATCCAACATTTCTTCAATACCGCGCAAAGAAGTAGAAGAAGCCTTATCATACAATTTAACTGCCACCAATTTTTTGTTGAGCTCATGAAATTTCTCTTCTATCGTACCTATATTGGTCGGCAAATTGCCGTCCTCTCCCTTTGAAGAGTCCAGACTTCGGCCTTTAAATTCGGCCAAGAAGGTACGAAATTTCCAAAATTTTTCCCTTATCCGCAAAATATCCTTGAGTTCTTTGTGAATTCCACGAAATTTGGATTTAATTTCCTCGTCCTACCACATATATTGACAAACATAAAGTAAAATATTATCTTCAAAAAGTTCCTAAAACATTTTGGTGAGACAGGATTTTAAGTAAGATTTTATGGCATTCTTGAAGAATTCTCTTGTCATAAAAATCCTTTTGACCTAACCTGAACAATGTTTTACAACTTATTTTATATTCGGCGGTCAAAAAAGCTCATCAGGTCTATAACACGCTATGGAAATTGCGACAAAATAAATGTCATTTTTAATAAATGGCGTCAAAAGTTGGATCCAAAATTACGAATTCTAATTTGAATATAAATTGTTATAATTATTAAATTACCATGATGTAAAACTCATTAAAAGTTTTTGTCTAGTTTTATAATGCAAAATATTCGCAAATATTTAGACTATAAAAAATTATGACTTACTTTGATAAAATTTCCGTCCCAATCTTCAACATCATCGCTTTGATTTACTTCAATATCGCTATGGTTTCTTACGAAAGGGTCGGCCTGAAAGAACTGACAAAACAATTATTAATTGTTTTAGCTATTTATAAAATATTGTGCAATAACTAGCCAATGTAAACAATTTATTTTTAATTATCTAACGCACGCAAAGTGTGAGAAATTTGAAAATTGTTTGGCTAAGTTTAATACTCAAATTTATATAAATTTAAACTTAATTAATCTAACAGACGGACGGACGGACGGACAACCAAAAGCGAGCCCATAAGTTGCAAAGCAATTAATAACATAGATTAAGGATAATCGATGCAATTGTCGTAGTATTGGGACCTCAGTCAGCCCAGCCATATAGAAAAACTAGATAAAGACATCATGTTTATAACATCATTCCTAGATTAATATTTAAGTTTATTAGTAATAATTAATTTTAGGCTTCCAGAAATAATTTTAAACATTAGAAAAGAATTTAAAAGATTAATTTTCAAGAGACCTGATCTTGGATGGGCTCATCAGCGGAGCAGTAAATTGGCTTGAAATCATGACCTAAGGTCAAAACGAAATTTTATTAAATTTTAAAATGGATATAATCCCTCACTTTGGTCATTTTTGGGAAAAAGTGTTAACCGGTCTAACGATGAACCTTCATCCGTGTCAGAGCGTAGATCGGGAGATATTATAGCCTGCTCGTTATTAATCAGCTGATCGAAACATTGTTCGCAAACCTCAACTTTGGATTTAATCTCGCGCATTATTTTCAAAACGATGTCGGACCTATCGACGCCATCTTGAATTGTTGCGGGATTTCCCCGGCACCAATCCACATATTTAATCCTAGGCGCGTAAAAATCAATTTAATCACGAGAGTTTTAGACTATAATTTATAACTTTATGTTGCAATGCCCCCCCCCCTACATTTTTATGGATATATATAATAGATAATAATTTTTTTTGCCATTTTCCATTATGCCCCCGCTTCAGAGTTTAACCCTACAATGACTTTAAGGCTGGCAATTTTTTTTACATTTCTATAATAATATCCGTTCAAAAGACTTAGGTACATTTTTTTAATGAATACTTCATAATTTCAAGTAGATTTGAGATTTCCCCCATTTAAAGTTCGATATATGACACAAAAAATGTTTGAAGTTTTAGAATTATTTAGCCGCTAATTTTATATATAAATCTAGTTAAGCTTAATTTAAAATTAAGGTAAAAAGAAAAATAAAGTGGATTTTTAAAAGAGTATATACATAATCGTGGCTTGGTTCAAATTTTCCAAAATGGTGCGCGTTACGAATCCGTCCGCGTTTCCGGTCAGACCGCGGCGGCCATCTTGAAATGATGGGGTAAACTTAGGAGGGTCATTCAACTCCGCTACCCCCATATATAACCACGTGACGTATTCCAGCTGATTAGTCAACCTAGACACGTGACCCTTAGATGAATGTTAAAGAAACAATTGAAATTTACACTTAATGTTGGTCAAGTAGACTCTATTGAAATAAATATTTAAGTAAATTCCAAAATGTTAAATATTTATCCATTTTTAATATAACAGCAATTTAAATTTCTTTTCAAACCTTCAATAGTTGAGTACAGGTGGTCACGTGATTGATTTCGGCGTCCCATATTAAATCCCGTGACCCTAGCTGCCCATTGATCACATTTTTACGAGGGTATGTCAGGAGGGAGTATAGGAAATCATCAACCAAACGATTTATGACCACGTTATATAGACTGTACGCATTGTGAATCCTTGGGGCTTGTGGACTGCCAACATTTTGCAAAGAATCAATGTAAGCCAATATTTCCTACAGATATACACAAGTCAAATTGTTTTTGAATATTAAAATGAACAAGGATAAATGAGAACAAAAAAAAATTAAAAAAATTAATATTTTTGAATTTGTTAGACAAGTTTATGTTTAAAAGATATAATAATATAAAAATAAGTAATACTACATAATAAATACCTTACATCCCCTAAATAAACAAGGTTATAATCAGATAATTGCCTTATTGCTGTGGTGATATTTCTTTGCAAAGTTGTTTCAAATTCCAAAGCAGATTTGAAAAAATGGCTAGTTGTTAAATCTCTTATATTAATATAACTACATTTGATTAAATTTATCATAAGAATGTTGTTTACTGCAAGCAACTCTTTTGATTGAGTTTAAAGTGATTAACAAATTGCACAGCTTCTTTGAGTAAATCTTTGTATAATTTCAATTGTTGCAAAAAAGATGATAAGTAGTAAACTTTATAGTTTAGATATAGTAGATCATAGCATCTTTTTAGCAAGCTTATAATATAGAAAATCAAGCTGCAGCCAATGAGTAAAAATAATGTAACATACAATGACCCTAAATTGCCATAATTTAACCAGGCAAAAAAGCAAGTGATGTATGAAATAAGGAATAAATTTAATTTTCTATAAATAGTTGCAAATTTAATTATTTAATTGCACCTGTCATAGAAAATTATGCCTATTAAACCATTTTTAGTATTTTTTCTTAAATCATTTTCATTATAGCATTCTATTTTCCGTTTCAAGTTGCTATCTATTAAACAAAATTGGTTCAATAACCTTATTCCTTTAGCTAATATGTATTTATCCTGTATAATCAAACAATTAAATTAAATGCTCAAAAATTTGAAATATAAACCAACCATGTGTTTTTCATGAAACCGGTCAAAGTACAGAAAAGCAGCGAATTGTCACAAAAATAAGAAATTGTTATTATTAGTGTATGTTATTGCACAATATTTTATAAATAGCTATACAGAAAATATTTAATAATTGTTTTGTCAGTTCTTTTAGGCCGACCCTTTCAAAAGAAACAATAGCGATAGAGGTAAATCAAAGCGATGATGTTGAAGATTGGGACGGAAATTTTATTAAAGTAAGTCATAATATTTTATAGTCTAAATATTTGCGAATATTTTACATTATAAAACTAGACAAAAACTTTTAATGAGCTTTATATTATGGTAATTTAATAATAGTAACAATTTTTATTTAAATTATAATTCGTAATTTTGGATCCAACTTTTGACACCATTTATTAAAAATGAAATTTATTTTGTCACAATTTCCATAGCGTTTAATAGACCTGATGAGCTTTTTTGACCCGCCGAATATAAAATAAGTTATAAAATATTGTTCAATTTAGGTCAAAAGGATTTTTATGACAATAGAATTCTTTAATAAAGCCATAAAATTTTACTTAAAAATCCTATCTCCCCAAAATGTTATAGGAACTTTCTGAAAATGATATTTTACTTTATGTTTGTCAATATATGTGGTAGGACGAGGAAATTAAATCCAAATTTCGTGGAATTCTCAAAGAACTCAAGGATATTTTGAGTATAAAGAAATTTTTTTGGAAATTTCGTACCTTCTTGGCCGAATTTAAAAGCCGAAGTCTGGACGCCTTAAAAAGAGAGGAAAGCGAATTGCCGATGAACATAGATGCGATAGAAGAGAAATTTCATGAGCTCAACCAAAAATTGGTGGCAGTTAAATTGTATGATAAAGCTTCTTCTACTTCTTTGCGTAGCATTGAAGAAATGTTGGGTGTGCTAGCTTTGGAAAATGGTGTTGACCTTGAGAGACCAGGATAATGAATCTAAAAACCCTAATCTTCAAACTCCTAAAGTTAATGATTTATATTTTTACTAAGATTATACCATAATTTAAAGAAGTGAATTAAATTTATTCGTCTTAAAATTAAGAATGAACCAGAAATTGCCTTTGAACTTAAAAATGGATCCCTTGAGAATGAGAAAATCGCTCATGAAAGTTGTTTAGAAGTTTGCCTACAAATTTTAATCCCAAATTGAAGTTTTTCTACGATGAATTTAGCGCGCGAAGTCGCTACGCGAGCACTTGAAATAAAAACAGACTTTATTTTGTAAAACATTTTCCAAATTTGTCAATGTTTATATAATTGTGAATATAATAAATTAACGTTATTTTGTAGTGAATACATAGTTTTCCACAGACTATATAGTGCAAAAGACCGCCATCTTAAACATCTAAGAAATATTTTATGATTTGGATTGTTTTGATCAATAATCATTGGTATTATAATAGAACTCATTCTATCTATTAGAGTTTTTTCATTATTTCCTAATTAAAATTAATTGTATCCTGGTAAATAAGTAGAAATGTGGATGGCACCATTAATTTTATTTATTAAGGTCATTTTTCTAAAAATTATAATATTTTTTTAAATAGTTATATAGCCAATACCATTATAATAATATCCAATCATCAAAATTTGAAATTTAATTATTTCTCATTTTAAATTACTTTAAAACTAGTTTAAATATACAATTCTAGATCATGCTAATTGTGGTCATAGCACCTTTTTCATCTTGCATTTTTACAAATCATCTTTATAACTCAGACACTAAATAATTCTCGATAACCTTAATATAGTCGTTTTATAATTTTGCCGTTGTTTTTTTGCGATATATTTTATTCATTTAAGATAAAAAAATTGTTAATGAAATATTTTTTGGGCCTGTTTATGGACGAGGTCGTAGTAAATAATGGGTAGTCCGAAGCTGATTGGACATATTATTGATAAGGATTGAAAGGAGCTCAGGCAAATTTGGTCTATAAATAGGCATAAGAGAGAAAATACAGAGCAGTTGACTTATTTAGTTACAAAAATTACTATAGGAAAAAGTTAAAGCCGTTACCCTCCTACTCACCTGATGGAATCAATGTTTGGCTCCACCCAAGGGTAAAACTCTACTCCTTTGGGCAAGCTGACCATTAAGTTTAACAAATGGCTATGGGGAAAAGATTTAAATCGCAGTTGACCCCTCCTCGATCGCGTATGTCTGATAGGCCCCCCAAAAAGAAAAAAGTTAGGCTACGGCCAATTAATCCATAAATAGTTATCACTTACACACATGATATGATGTTTGATATACAATCGCCGCGTCCAGGTTTGGGAATTTAATTATCACTCGAGGTATTACCACTAGCTTTCTATAGTCCCCCCCCCCTTCCATAGAAAAATCTTTTACGAACCCTGAGGGTTTAAATAACGCTGCGGATATCTAGGTTTCACAATAGCCGTCTCTACGTGATTTCAAATTTGTTCCCTTGGGGAACTTGTGTGCAATTATCGTTCCACCAACTCCTCTTTGGGTCTAATTCTTTGAGGCTACCCGTTCTATTTTTTAATTGGAGTAGGGTCTTTTTGTTCTCCTACTTGGTCCAAGTGTCGATGGTGCTTTCGTCCCTGATCCCACACTTTTGGATGTTATAGCGCCTATGATATCCTCCAAGAACATAAGGACCCAAACCTTGTCACCTACTTCAAATGCACGCGGTTTCCTGGCCTCTATAAATCTATAAAAAATATCAAAATGATGAATTGAAAATTCAACGGGAAAATCTTAGCAGAATTTAAACAAAATTTTATTGTTTTTAGGTGAAATGCTTGCTTTTCAAATATCTAATTAGCATGGCGATAATATTTAAACTTTATGACTTTCAGGGCAATGGTAGATATAACTACATATATATTAAACTAAATTCGTATTTTCAAATTTGTTTTAAAATTCACAGAAAACTGTTCGTTCTAGTCTATTGATAAAAACAGTTTTGATCTTGCACTAGAGACCAAACAAATGGGATCCAATCAATCATGAAAATTATGTAAGGGTTAAAAAAACTTTTTAGGTTTTTCTGAACTGTGTTGCGTTATAAAGCAATATAAGATTAAAAATAGTAAAGTTGTTTGATATATCGCCCTGCAGGTCCAAAAAAATAAATAAAATTTTAAAACTAATGATTCTTACAACTCAAAATTTAAGTTAAAGAGGAGCCGTATGGGCTATATAGAAATTTTAAGAAACATTGCGTTTCCCTAGCTGTAACTGCCGTGATCAAATTCGAACTTGATCTGACTATTCTACCTTTGAAATTTCACAGGTCTCAAAAAACATCCTGCAATCGGACTCATCCGATAGAGAATTTTGCGCTGAAAAATATTCTATTTTTAGTTTTTCCACATTACCAGTTTTTTAGCTAAACGAGGTTGAAGGTGCCAAAAATGTCCAAATAAAGCCTTTTTGAGGCTATATTATATTACAACTTTTTAATATTTAGTGAAAAATAGTAATTGATACATGTAGATAGTTTCTCCATTATTATTTTTTGTTTTACCTCTATATTTAAATTTATTCGCATTTACGTGCACCCCTTTCCCTTATTAAATTTCGCCCCATTATGGTTAGAAAACGGAGTACATAAGAGTTCATACTACACAATCGATGTTTACTATCACATCTCTCTCCCCCTTCACCTACCCTCCTATTTTTCTCCTTCAATCCCGCCCTTTTCATGTGTGCTTTTGATAGATGTGGGGGCGGGAGTGTAGTGTTTCGATCTCGTCTCGTCTCGGTCTCGAAAACAAAATCTCGTCTCGTCTCGGGAGCGATTAAGAAAATCTCGATCTCGTCTCGTCTCGGTCTAGAAAAATCTCGGTCTCGTCTCGTCTCGACTTTTAAAAAAAAATATATTCGGAATAAAAATTTCTCCTGTTTTATTAAAAATATAAATAAGTGTTCAAAAATCCAAATGGCAAATTTTATATTTTTCGAAAAACTTTAATACACAAACTTTTTAAAGATTTAGCGGGACACGACATCTCATTGACAATATAAAGATATGAATTAACTCATAAAGATAACATTTTCTATAAAAAGTGCAGACTAAAAAAACTATAAATAAATTTGAAATAAAAAATTAAATTTTATTGTTCTAGCAAATTATAATACTTGTGTTAAATTCACTGTGTCTGTCAACTCTAAATGGACTTCGAAAATTATAAGTTCGCTTATAGTTGATTTAGTTGCATAATTGAGCAAAATGAGACCCTTTATTAACCTTTGCTAATGCTTCAAAGTAGACCTTAACATATTTAAGGCAATGTTTAAGTCCATTAATATAACCATCATTAATTATAGCCCATAGTGTTTATTGCATGTTTACTATAGCGCTATAAATCTCAAGTGCGAGTGACATTTAATGATGTTATTATTATTTACAGAATTGATAACTAGTTGCACAAATTAAAACGTTGTAAAAACAACAATAAAAGCAGCATTATTATAGAATTAAGAACATAAGGTTTAAACTTTAAATTAATGAGTACGTATTTAAATGTATGACAAAAATCAACCATACTTAGGTAAATGATTGCCAAATTTTAATTTTTTTGCAAAAATATATAATATTAACTACACTTGGGATTTTTTTTAATATCAAATATATTCCATACATATTGATTTACACTTAATACCTTAAATGTAAATTAAAATACACAATAATTTACTAAAATCTAACGATCAATAAAAAGTCGAGATCTCGCCGAGAAAATCTCGGATCGTCTCGTCTCGACCTCAAAATTCTCGTCTCGATCTCGACTCCATTTTTCAAATTCTCGTCTGAGACCGAGACTTTTCTCGGTTTTTCCGCATCACTACGGGAGTGTAAGAGATGGAGAATGGGACAGAGAGATGTGTTAGCAAACAGCGCACAAAAACGCGAATAAGTTTAAATATAAAGGTTAAACAAAAAAAAACAAAAAAATAAAACTATAGATGATACTTTAATCTACAGGAATATATTATTATTTCTTACTAAATGTTAAAAATGCCATAGCAATATAGCCTCAAAAAGGCTTAAAATGGGCATTTTTGGCACCTTCAACATCGTTTATTAAAAAAACTAGTAATTGTGGAAAAAAACTATAAAAGGATTATTTTTCAGCGCACTCTATCAGAATAATTGGCCTGATTGGAGGATGTAATCTCAAAGTCAATATTTGTTGAGCTGTGTTTTTAGCAGCACATGCCTATGAACATTTAAAAGGTTTGTGTTATCAATTGACAATTAGTCATATGTCGACAAGCGGGCCTAGGCTATGTATTCTCGATTTTGAGTGATAAATAACAAAACGTAAAACCATTTCTTAAACGTTCCATTGCATCTAATCCTAACCCTAACCTAAAACGCTGACCTAAAACCCTAACCCCGAACCTTAACCATGTCCCTTAAAGATAATTTTGACTTGAAAGGATTATTTTTAAACAATAACACACAAATTCGAACGCGATGATTGCGCTCGGGAATGGAACGTTTAAGAAATGCGTTTTACGTTTTGTTATTTATCACTCAAAATCGAGAATACATAGCCTGGTTCCTGTTACGAAATGGAGTTTGCAAGGTTTATGAACCTATTATCCGTTTTTCCTTTAATTCTAATTTTGATTCATAAGGAAACAGCAAAACTATTTATTCTCAAACTACCCTCTCCGTATATGGATGAAATATTTCATATAAAACAAAGTCAACATTATCACAAAGGAAATTTTACTATGGTATTTATTAATTTAAAATTTTTAAAATAATTTTAGTGGGACAATAAAATCACTACGTTTCCTGGTTTATATTTATTATCTCTTGGATATTCATTTGTTTTATCTATTCTTACCAAGAAAACTTATGAGGAATGTTTTGACATCAAAACAATCAGATCAATTAACTCCGTAATTGCAATTTTAGTGTATTTTGTGGTTTATTTTGTGCTTGAAGAGATTCAATATCTTGTGAGTCTAATTTCTATAAATATAATAAAATAATATAAACTAATTTTATTCTCTCTATACAGAACTTTAGGGCAAAATTTAAAACTGAAGAAAAGAATAATAAAAGTTACAAGTTTTCCTATCAATTTATGTTATTAGCATTTAATGTATCTCTATTTCCACTTAATTTCTTCTTCTCATTTCTCTATTATACTGATCTTGCATCATTATTATTTGTGCTTCTGACATACCTGTTTACACTGCTATCAATTAAATATCAGGGTAGTACTTTCAAAACTTCCTATAGCCTGGTCTGTTTTCTATCCGGTTTATTTGCTTCTATGGCAATTGCAGTTAGACAAACAAATGTTATATGGGGAATATTTTGTGTGTTATGTCATTTACAAACTTCTTTCACACATTTTAAATTGAACAATATTGTTGTTCATCACAAAAACAAATCAATCAATGCAAAATTATCTACAATAGGCACATTGGACTCCATTCATAAAGATCAATCCAATATTTTCAATTTAAAATATTGGATAAGTTATGGTAAAACAATTTACACTTGTTCTAAAGTCCAAAATAAAGGATATTCAAATATTGACATATATATAATTTTTACGATTTTAAAAGACACATTCTCATTTCTCACACAAGGTTGTACATCACTCTTTATCCCTATAATACTCTTCATAGCATGGGTACCTTACAATGGCTCTATTGTTGTAGGTGACAAAAAAGCACACACCGTAGCCTTTAATTTTCCACAAATATTTCACTTTGCTTTGTTTACCACATTATTTGCCCTTCCATCAACATTGTTACCATTTATTTCCTTAGTGCTAACCTCCATTCGTCAAAAAAAGAAGTTTCTTTTGATCAAAACTAAAGGTCATTTTATAATGGTCACTTGTTTAGGATTATTATTGTGCATCATTTCCTATTGTGCAATCCATTTTTTTACCTATCAACACCCTTATTTATTGGCCGATAATAGGCACATTACATTTTACGTTTGGAGACGTCTCCTGTACCCTTTCAAGTTTGCCTTGATTCCTATCTATTGGTTTTGCTTTTACCTTATCTATCTAAGTTTAACCAATTCTAAGTTTGCAAAAGATGACCAGTCCCGGTGTAAATCATTTGTGAATAATGCATGGTTGACATCTTTTATCCTGTCAACCATGGTGGTGTTAATTCCTCAAGGATTTTTGGAGTTTAGATATTTTATGATACCATACGTCATGTTGAGACTTCACCAAAATCTTCAATTCCACACCAGCTCCCGTGTCTTGTTGCTGCTCATCATGGAAACTTTCTATTACCTTTTTATTAACATGCTAACTCTCGGACTCCTTTGTACCAAAGAAATATATTGGACAGACACCCCCGATGTGCATAGATTAATGTGGTAGATTAAAATGTAAACTAAACTGAATGCTGTCTGTAACATGGGATAACCTGATTACAATAAATAACTTATTGATCATTCTGTTTTGTATAATTATATATTGCAATAATAATAATAATGGCATACTTTTGTACCATATTGTTCTCAATAAAGATCACCACATAATTTAGAAATTAGTTTTATTAATATACTTTTTGATGTTCACACTTAATGGCATGGGCGTAGCCAGGATTGGAATAAAAGTGGGGTAATTAGAGGGGCAAAATGATAATTTTTAAAATTTAAACCATATTTATATAAAATTTGAAGAAATTTTTGGATCTAAGGGGGGGGGGTCAACCGCCCGTCCCTGCTACCCACTGGCTAAGACATGCTTTAGGGAATGCAGGCCAACCAGAAAAGCCCGGCCCACTGCCTGGGCGGGCACCATGAAAAATTGGGCTTAATATTTTGTTAGATTGTGTATTTTTTTGTTACTTTTTTATTAATTTTATGATATCAATTAATCTTAGTTTTTATACAAAAAATGAGGATTACATAAAAATATTTTAGCCTATGAGAATATCATTAGTGAAATATTTAAATATAATCATTTCGGGTTTATAATGATCCAGGCATGGCCGGGTGAACACTAAGAAGGGTTCAGGCGGTCAATTGAGTTATAGAAAAATTTAGCCTAATCTGACCTCTGCCATTAACCTTAAAAACTCCACGCAACGGCAAAATGTATTTACATGGGCGTACCCAGGTTTTGAATTAGGGGGGGGGGCAGATTATTTTTAAAATTTTTTTTTGTTTGACTATTCAAAAATTTTCCTGAGAGCAAAAAAAAAGGTCCTTCACTATCCAAAAATTTTCCGGCGACCAAAAAAAAAGCAACTCCCCTAATTAGGCAGTGGGGGCAGCCGGACCCCCTGCCCCCCTGGCTAATTAGGGGGGGGGCAAAACCTATTTATTTTTAATTTCTAATGGTTTTTGTATGGAAATTTTTTTTTTAAATTAGGGGGTGCCCCCCCCCTGGGTACGCCCATGTGTATTTATCTCATCTTTTTACATATCACACTTGACGCATAAAAACTATGCCTCTGATCATAAAAATTGAGGTGTATTAAATAAGCAGAAAATGCTCGGTTTCTATGACGTTAAGCATAAGATATAATTTTTGGGTCTTTAGTCAAAAAATGCTAAATCAGAGATAGATTTATAGAAATTTACTAAATTTCCAAACTATTACTTTTCCGAAATCTTATACCTTAGTAATTACAATCCACCTCGCCAGTGGCTTCTTTTAAGAATATTAGTTGGTTATTTTTGCTGGGCCTAAAATCTAAGCTCTTCTTTACTTCGTAGAGAAGCAGTATTTATTTGCTATCATGGGCGTGCCAGGTTTTGGATTGGGGGCAGGCGAAAGTTGTTTAAGTTCGATTGGGGGGTGGGGGGGGGCAAAACTTGATTTTTTTCTAATTTTTAATGGTTTTTGTATTGAACTTTTTTTATTAAGGGAAAGAGGGCTGGCTAAGCCCATGTTTGCTATAGTGTTGTTAAAATGCTCGCCTGAGCAGTGCTCACTACATGTTGCTCGAGCACGCACACTGAGTTGTTTAATAAGCGCGTATAGCATGATCTGTATTTGCTATTTGGTGCACGAAGCAGAACAGTAGCACATAAAAATGCTCGAGAGGCGGAGTTAAAGCAGCAAAATCTGTTCAAGCAAGTAGCCCTCCGTTGTCCCCTTCCTTGCCTCCGATTTCCTTCCGTGGGGGAAGGGGGCAAAGGTTAAAGGCGGGGGGCAAAAGGGGGAGGGAGGCAGAGTGGGTCAAAGCTCAACTGGAACAAATTTTGCTGCTTCAACTCCGGGTCTAGAGTTTTTATAATGCTACTGTACCTTATCGTGTACCGAATAGCTCACATAGATTATGTTATACGCGCTTATTAAATAACTCAATACTCGCGTCTGGAGTTGAAGCAAGTAAGATATTTAACAACACTAATTTGCTATGCAATTTTGTTGGAGCGGCGGGATGGAAGATAAAAAAAACTTTATTATAATGGGGGATTTGTCATTTTTTATAAACATGCAGTCATATATAAATTCTGAAATATATATAATATTTCCTTTTTAAAGCCGAATTTAATTTATTTTAAAATACTAGTAACACCTAATCTAATATTTTTATTTATAAAATCTATTGTTTACTATTTTTTTATAATCGCAGCGCGTTAGAAAATTTAGATAGATTAATATTTAATCTTATCGATCTATCTAAGGCTTGAGGATGTTTGTTTTTAAAGGGAAAATATTAAAGGTCTATAAGAGTTAAAAAATGTAGGAGGGAATGATAGTAAAATGTTGAGTGAGGGCGGCATACAACAGTTGCTATTTGGAGGGGTAGACAAGATCCTAGTAGTTGGTGGAATAAAAATCGCAAAGCAATTTAAAGAATTAACAAATTACATAAATTACAATTATAAAAAATAAAATTTCTTTAAATTAGGCTTAGCAACAAACCTTATAATGCCATTAGTGAGCACATATGATTTAATACGACTAAAGTTATGAGTCGAAAGAAACGAAGAACCCGAACCTAAAAAAATTAATTTCCACCTTCACTAGTTATAGTCTGGCAAAACATTATCAATAGACGTAGTTATTTCACATGCGTTATATTTTTAGTTTCAAAAAGGACCCAAATGTATTAATTATAACCTATGGGGTCTCTAAATTCTTATTTTTTCAACATTGGGTTGCCCTAATAGTCGTAAGACCCTTAATTGTCATCTCCTTAAGTAACCATAAGCAAAGGAGTTATCAAGGAAAACCCATTCAGTTTTTTGGCAAACTAAATAAAATTGCCAAATTAGATGGAAGAAATGGGTTTAAGCTTCATAGCAACAAAATTTATGTTTCGCTATATGATGAACTACGTATGAATGAATGGTAAATGGGTGTGTGTATATAAAGTGATGGAGGTGTTGGTACGTTAAAAAAAGGATGGACAATTCATTTCCATAATACACTTGGTATGGCTCACACACGACGAAAGGTCTGTGTTATGTAAGTAACAATAATATTTTCAAATGATGGGAGGGGTTGTAAGAGCAATAATTACAAAATTTAGCGTCTCCCCCCCCCCCACCCAAGGGAATGAAAAATATATGAGTAAATCACATATAAAAGGAAAAATTGATATATCAACATGGTGTTCGCGTATAGCTCGCTTCGTGTTTACAATGTATAAACAAAGTCTGAATCAACGTTTAAAGGTGTTGATGTATGAAGTAAATTTTATGTACAAGCAAGGGGAAGGGCGAAACCCGATTAAATAGTATATAAAAGCTGTGAAAACCCACAAAGAGAGAGAGAGAGAGTATAATTATACAAAATGTGTGTGGTACAAGCCTTAAAGGGGGGGGGGGGGGAAGAAAGATGAAATGATATAAAATTGTAAGGCGCCTATAAAAGAGGGAGGGAGGGATAAAGCCAAAAATGGAATAATCATGGCTGACCTGCTCAGCCGAGAGAGGAATCACGAGGGTGTTGGCGAGAGTTTTTGAAATCACTTTAAACGCACGTATTCAGAGAAGAGGGGGTAATAGTTCTGGAAAAAAAACTAAATAAAGAAAGCTACTCCTGCCCCCTCAACCATTTATAAAACTTGTATAAAATAGTGGTGTGATCGATGATTGAAGAGGGGAGAAAAAAGGTAGATATTAAAGTTATGATTGGTCCCAAAACGCGTTTGAGTGTGTGAGTTGTGTATAGTGTTTTTGAGCAGCGGGTGGAAAGTAGTGTTGTAAAAGGGGCTGGATTTTGTTTGGTTGACCTTTAATTTTAGTAGACTAAACATAAACAGATCAAAGATTTGACCAAAAAGCCTTTGGTCTGTGTATGCGACTAAGAAATATAGACCAAAAAACCTTTGGCTTCTTATGTTTAGTCGACCACCAAGGGTCGACCAAACAAAACCCAGCCGTTTTAACAACACTAGTGGAAAGAAAATTCTCGAACGCGACCTTCGAACGTCATAAAATAATGGTACGGCTATGATGATGATGATAATAATAATGTACATGACAGTGCGCGATTATCAATAGAGTAGTATGTATGATATCGTATAATGTCGTATGTGGTGTGTGTGTATTGATGTTCATTGGGGGCGGCCATTGAAGGGAAGGAAGGGTTTGGATGCATGGATGGATGAAGGAGATTTAGGATTTACATGGATTCAAACATGTCGACTCGCATTTTGGTGTTCCCTTGACGAATTTGACGCAACGTTTTGTACTTGTCCCGGCCCTGTTTCACGTTTTCCGTGTGGATCATATCGTTGGCCGTTACCTTTTCGTCGTCCTTCGCCTCCGCCAGATCGTCTCCCAGCGACTACAAATTAATAGTGTTACGTGCATAGAAAATGGTGCTGTACAATTCAAAATGGCGATGCAAGGTGGTGTTGTAAAAAACCTGGGTTTTGTTTAGACGACCTTTGGTTTTAGTCGACTAAACATAACCAGACCAAAGGGTTTTGGTCTGTTTTTCTCGGTCAACCTGTAGGCTTAGTCGAAATTGAGAAATAGACTAGAGTCGACTGTTAGTCTTAGTTAAACCAAAGGTCGACCGAACAAAACCCAGGTCTCTCAACAACGCTAGTGCAAAGAGCCTAAAATGCTGAGAAGTGCCATGATTTCGATCGTTTTAAGAAAAATAAAATTGAAACTTAATGGGTAAGCGGGCATAGGCAATGGCATATTTAGAGAGTATTATAGCCTAAACCTCAAGAAATGCATGCAACAATTCACACTTTTTACGTGAGACTTCGATTATATTTTCAAATAAAAGCTTTTCAGCATCTCATATAAAAGAACCACTTGGATTAGTTAACACGTATTTGGAGAGGTACCTTGAGTTGAGAAAATATTTTTTCGTTCTTTTCCATCTGGGTCGTGCGATATTCTTCGTGGCGGTATTGCCCATCATCGTCCATATCTTCGTTGTAATGCAATTCCACCCCTAATAACATCAATAAAACCATAAAAAATCGATCCAATTTAGATAGATAATCACAAATTATCGAAATTTTTAAAATAAGTTTACACGCTGTAAAACATCGTTAATCATAGTTGACTATCACTATTACACAACAGTGGTTGAATGCTTTGTTAATTAATAACTTCTTGGCGCTTTTACTTTTTACCATACAAACTTTATAACCCTTCTAAGTCATTAAAGAAAACAATATTCGGCGATTATGCTCAAAGTGTAAAAAATAGGAGTAATTTTGGTTCCAAAGTCTTAATTGTAAAACGCGGACTAACGTCGCGAAAAACTCGCTTCTTTTCGATTTGCCAAATAAAAAAACCTCTATCTGCATTTAAACCTTTCACTAGCCCATAGCTAAGACCAAGTGAATATCGAGTCAAAAGCCCTTAAACACCCTATTATATATATTCATGATCGTCGCCAGGGGGTGGCAGGTAGGGGCGGCCGCCTCCTCTAAATCCAGAAATTTCATATATATATATGATTAAATGTCAAAAATGACTATTTTGCTGCTCTGCAAAGCCTTATTGCCCCCCCCCCTAGTCCCAATTCTAGCCACGCCCATGTTTATATTATTAAAAATTTTCTAGTTATAACGATCGAAGTGTCAAAACTAGGCCCATAAAAGGGGGGGGGGACAACTATCCCTTTGGTCCACAGAGCTAAGGTGCTAAATGAATTTTATCATAAGGACACTTTGAATTATACATGAGGCAAAAACTGGTATCGCTTATAGTATCAGCGCTATCTGTAACACTTTTTCTTTACTCTGTAAACTTAATGTGACTCCTACTTAAACATGTGCAAAAAATCAGCTATTCGTCCGTTTACCGAAGGATTATTAGTCTACGACCGGGACCCTGCCCCTTAACCACCTCTATGGAAGAGGCCCGCAAAGGTACTTTTCAGGACAACCCAAACCCGACCCGAAAGCATTTAAAAAAACCCGAACCCGACCCAAAAGCAATTTAAAAAAAACCCCGAATCCGACCCGGGTGCCCCCTACCTATGGAGCCGTTGGGTAAGACTTCATCATTTTCCTCGTGCGTATGCTCCTTTGGGTGCAGCTGGGCAGCGAGCAGGGCTTGCTGAGCTTCCTCCTGGAGCCGTTTTGACTCAGCGAGCTCTTCGTGCAAGCGTCTCCTCTCGTTCTCGACCCGCAACATTTCGTTTTCCTTTTCACGGATTTGGCGCATCGCCTCTTCCGCTTCCATCATCTAAATATGTATATAACGATAGACTAGATGGACCACTGCTCTTTCCGCCATTTTGAAATGTGCACAAATAAGGAAGGGGTATATAGAATATAGGGATTTTGGTTAATTAAAGTGTAAAACGTGATGGGAAAAATAGTTAACTAGTTAAACAATAAAAACAGCATTTTATAAAACATCTACAGAATTCAAATACGGTGATGATGTGATGTTAAAGCAATTTAGTGCCAACTGCATTTTAGTAAATAATCCTCTAATACATTAATTTTATTTAATAAAAAATAAATAAATAAAGAAAATGGGAGATAGTTAAATGCAAAAAGCCTTTGGTTTGCCTATGTTTAGTCGACTAAAACTAAAGGTCTACCAAACAAAACCCAGCCGTTTTTACAATAATAACGCTTGAAATAAAAGCCCGACAACCCATGAGCTCATGCATGACACAACCCCAAAATTCCGTGACAAAAAAGCAAATTAAAACATGTGTATTTAATAAGATAATTCTTCAATACCAATCGTTCTCGCTCTTCCTTTTCCAAATGGGCAGACTGCTCGGCCAGGGCCCGTTTTTCTTCCAACTTTCTCCTATCCTCCTCCAGTTGACGAGAGTTTCGCTCCGCCTCCAAAAATTGCTCTTCCAACCTGTCCGTACTCTCCTGCGAATCTTTCAAAGCTGCGAGGGCAAGCATAAACGAAACGTTAAATATATTACACAATTTTTAATTAATATCGCACACAAAGTCCGCCAAATTCTTAATATGCAAGCACCTAAAGACTAGTGTTGTAAAAAGGGCTGGGTTTTGTTCGGTCTGATCTTACTAGCCGAGACCTCTAGGCTTAGTCGAAACCTGGAAAACAGAGCAGAGTCGACCGTTAGTCTAAGTTGAACGCAAGATAGAACAAACAAAACCAAGCCGTCTTTAAAACACTTGTTTATAGACTAATGAATGATAAAATAGCAATGCAATTTATTGAGTAAGTTAGGTCACCATCTTTGCTGAGGCAGGCTGTCCCGTGCGGCGAAAAAGCGGACGTAATGTAAGAAAAAATCGTTACAAAAGCGTATCATTTAATTACACAAGTCTGCAAAAAAAACCATCCTGCAATAGAACCTATAATGCTGATAGGGATTTGGCGCTGAATAATAGTAATTCCCCAAAATTTCCATTCTTTTGAGATAAACTAGGTTAAACGTGTAAAAATGCCAATTTTAAACTTTTTGAGGCTATATGGCCACGGCATTCATAATTATACTAAATAATATCAATCTTTTCCTGTAGATTAAGTTTCATCTATAGGTCCATTTTTGAATTATTTTTGTTAATTATTGGTCTGATTGCGGGATGGAAACACAAAGTAAATATTTGTAGACCAGTGTCATTCAACAAATGTCTTAGCTTTGATGTTGGCCCACAGCATAGGCGTAGCCAGGATTGCCTCAAGGGGCGGGTTTTCAAGCAAATTTATTTAATAATACTATTAAACAAAAATTTAACGGGCCCCCAGTAGGTGGGGGTTTGGGGGAGGAGCTCCCAACGGGGGTCTGTTCAGTATATATGATTGGTTTTTGATAAAAAATGCATCAATAATATCTTCAGCGACGCAAATTGCAAATAGCTCCTTCCAATTTTTCTGTTTGTGCATTGTTTAAACTGAACACTGGGTCTTTTAGGCATAATTTGCCCACTAGTACCAAAAATTGTCGCGCCTCTGTACCGTTAAAATGAAATTATGAACCCGAGTTCGCCCCTCTGATACTTTGCAACGGCCCAGCCTACACACTTCCCAAACAAATTTTAATATATTCTGTGACTTTTTAAACATTTTATGTCAATACTAAATCAATCATTTATTTATGTTGAAAATGTTCAATATTAATCATGTTAACGATATCAGCCTCAAACAGGCTTTTGTTTCTTCTAACAAGTAACGCGCCGTTAAATTTTCACTAGTAGTACTTGAAGCTGCATAAAAACATTTATGAGAATTGAAACTTTATGCAAGGTTAATTTTATAAAAATAATTATACCTATTTTTGTTAATTTTTCACGATCCCCTTACTAAATTATAAAAAATCTAGGAATCCGCTTATTTAAAAATCACAAGTTTTGAATAATTAACGAACAAATATTAGATTTAATTATACTGTAAAGTTTTATTAATAAAATTTGATCAACATAAAAAACAACATTTTTATATATTAAAATAAAAAGTTTTGCCCCTACTAATAGCTAGGCCCGTCCCGTGCTCGTTTTATTACCATAACGTCCGTCCAAGCCCGGCCCGCAATTTATAACAAAAAGCTCATCCATGCCCGGTTTTGGCGGTGCCAGTTGTATTTGCTTTTATAAAGTTACCTACTTCATGATCATTAAAAAGTAAACCTTAATAAATAAATTTTGCTAAACTATGAGGAATATTAATTTTTAGTTGAATTTTGATTTTTACAAATGAAGCATGCATGAATAAGATGATCAAAAGGCATTATAAAATTATCATTTAAATTGAGTACTAATTAGTGGTCTTTTCTTATTATACTCTTCTCTAGTAGTATACCCGCAATCTTTATATACAAGGAACTAATGTAAGTTAAATACCCGTGTTAAATACTTAGAAAAATAGATATTAATTACCATTATTACAATTTGACTTGTATTAGAATCTTCCTAGTTTATTTTAGATGTTAAGATAATTTGTTAAAAAAATAATTAAGAATTAAACTTCTTCCTATTAGAAAACACGCACTCGGGATAGAAAATTTTCGTATAAGTAGTGTTAGAAATAGTAAATTTCATCTAAAATTAAATATCAAATTAATTAAGATTATTTATTATTTTTTATATGCGCAACATTAACAAGACTCCTACTAATATCATTAAATTTTTCCGTATAATTAAAAAAAATTCAATTTTTTTGTCCAAGGGGGGGGGGGGGCGGGGGGTTCTAACCCGAAACCCCCCCCCCCTTCCCGAAGCTAATGGCCAACATCCTTCATTTAATAATTACCAGCTGATCACCATCTAATTAGTATTTAATATTTGCTTTACATATAAATTAAACTTAAAAAGTTTACAAATTAAACGGGTTTTGGCTGGATGAAGAAGATTGATAAAAAAGGCGGATTAGAATATAAACAATTTCAAAGGTCAAAATACAACTGGCGGCAAGGGATCTAAGGACAACCTTACTTTCTTGCAGGCGTCTAAATTCTTCCTCCATATTTGAGAGTTGCTTCTCCAGTTCCAATTTAACGCGTTCGGCCTCTTCCCTCGCCTGTTTTTCCTTCAAAAACTTAGCCCTATATTATTACACGATACGAAGGCGTTTAAATGAGCGCATATTTTAACATTGTTAATTATAGTGGCGTTTCTTAAAAAAGCATTTTAGATAGTATTAGTAGTATCAAAATTGAAAAATAAGTATCTAGCTAAAATTCGCAACTTTACAGCCTATTTTGATGGGGTCTAATAGTAAAAACCTGTCTTGTTCCTTGGCGAGCTTTTCTTCTTTCGCTTGAGCCTTCATCTGTTGCACCTCTATGGTGTCAGGCTTCCTGCGCCTCATGTAGAGTTCGTGATTTCCCATGCAAAGAGCCAAAATCCTCTTGTTTATTCTGAGGCGCGGGGCGAAAAAGATGAAATCCTAAATGGAATTACATCAAGTTAGTTCAAAATTTTAAAAATTAAAACTTTGAAAAAAATATATTTACTGAGCGAATCAAACTAAAAACATTTATAGAAGTGCGTACCGGGGCTTTTTTGTCGATAGGTTTGATTACGAATCGGCGATCGCTGAATGATATATTCCTAATTTCGCTCCAAGGAAACCCAATCTTGGGATTTAGTCTATTCAATGATTTAAAAGCGAATACTTTAAATTGACTCGCAAGGTAAAGCTTATTTTAAACAAATTTTTCCTGTTTTTTTGTGTAACCTTATAAAAACTTACAAATTAATGATATTAAATTCGTCTAAAGGATAAAACCCTAGCCACGTTCACGATTTGGTATCTATAGGAATCGCAAATTTCTTCAAAAAGATCAATTTAGAATTAACTAATCCCTATCCAACTATAGCTTTATAAATTGGGCATCAAGTGATAACACTTAAGCATACATGACGAGGGAGGTGATAGTATAAAAATTAGACAATATTAGGCATTATATCAATAGTTAATCAGCACTCGTTCCTAAAATAGAATAAAATAACTTCATTTTATTTAGATTCAACTAATGAACTACCATAAATAAACCTAAAAACTATCTGTGGCCATAATATAATAATCAAAAACACTTTATGAATCTAATGGAAAAAGCTGTGGGGAATGCTAAATAAACGTCTGTATGAGTGAGTAGTTTGAACAAATTGGGGTCTAATGGACCCCACCTACCGCACTTTCGATTCAATATAATCTATGACGTGTGTTGTAATTAAAGCCCTGCAAAATGGAATTTCTTCGGCTCGAGCCCGACCCTTTTTATTTTGTCCGAAACCAAATTTTTTTACTAAAGCCCAACCCGAATATGGCCCAACTTTTTGAATGTGATTTATAAAAACATTTATTTACAATACCCACCCGCACCTTTCATATAACATACACATATTAAGTCTCCTCTAAATAGCCTACTCGACAAAGGAATTAGCAAAAAGTTTAAAAAAATCCTTTAGCTAGATTTTGCCTCAAGCCGGACCCGAGCCTCGGGTCGGGTTGACTCATTAGACCCGACTCGAGCCCGGCTGAACGGCCCGTGCAGAGCTCTAGTTGTGATGGGTTTTACTTGTCATCCTTCTCGTATATGTTGAGACCGAGAGCGTCAACCCCTAGGTAAAGTTCGGTACCCTTCTTATTCTTGATTTCGAAATAATTCACGCCGTACATTTCAAGGTCTTGAGCTATCTTCAGATATTCCATCATGGCATCTTCCCTGAGGCGCGAGCCCGTGGTTGTTAATAAGGATAAAAATTGACGATTATGTAACGATAAGGATAAAACTATATTTATTCGAGATATTTACAACAAGGTAAGATGTCTGAAAATTTGATGAAACCATGTTTACTAGTGTCCTAAAAACGACTACGTTTTTTTGGTTGACTAGACCTTAGCAGACTAAATGTTTTTGGTCTGATTTCCTTAGTCAACCTTTATACTTGGTGGAACTTGGGAAAACAGGCCAGAGGCTACCGTTAATCCCAGTTAAACCAAAGGTCGGCCAAATAAAACCCAGCCGTTTTTATAATAATAGGTCACACTTATTCTAGCGCACAAAAATCTTTGGGGTGAATAAGTAGATATCAATACCTCATCATTCCCTTGTGTTCGGCATACCAATTAATGATTCGTTCTTCCCACTGCTCCCTCGTCAACTTGTGCTGATCAAACACCCTAAAACAGATGAATGAATGAATGAATTAGGTGGGTGTAAAATTATTAGCAATTTTCCTCTTTGCCCATCCACGGGCGTAGCCAAGGGGCTGCCTCCCCTCTAAATCCACAACTTGTAGAAATTTCGTTAAATTATGGCTAAATTTTCAAAAGATCGGTTTGCCCCCCCTCTAATTCCAATGCTGGCTACGCTCATGAAGACCTTGGACATTATTTAGGGATATGAATTTAACTGAATTATAAAGAGTCGGGTGCGCAAAGGGCTCTAGGTAAACTTATGGAAAACGAACTAAACTCGCAAAAAAAATAAAAAAAGTTTAGGTGAAAAGGTTTAAAGTATGTGTAGAAAGTATGCCTTTGGGGTAGTAGTCTGTCGTTGGAGAGAAATCCGGGTTTATAAATGTCGGTATTATAATCGCCGTATTTTATGTGGACGGCGTAAGAAGCGAGGAGGACCGAAGTTTCGGGCGGGCAATAGATCTCGTCGCTCAGGATGGCGTCCTTGACTTGCAAGTAAAACATCCTCTAGAAAAACACATGAAAAACAATGTTAAATTGCTATGCCAATTTATGGGCTCGATTTTTGGTTGTCCGTCGTCCGTCCTGTCATCCAACTTCTAATTTTTGAAGTAAGTACTGACACTTGTGCTTCTATGAAACACTTTTATTTCGCTTTCTTAGCTAATGACCGGTGGTTGGCTTTTTTATATGAATCTATCTATGTCACGTAGAAGTAAAATTTCATTTATTGTCCTTTTTATACTGGCATCTTTGGTATAGGTGTGATTGCGATTGAATAATTTTAAAAACAAATATGCTTCACGCTAGAAGAAAATATTACAAATTATAAACGATTCTTAGAGCTTATAAACTCGGGAACTGAAAATTTTTGTAACTAATAGTGTTTAGCGGGGAAATTTGGTACCAAAAGTAATAGTGTCAGGTTTTATGTAGGGATGAGAGAAGTCAAATATACCCAATCCATATGTATGGAATGTTTTATAACAGTCCCAAAACCTGCCTATACCCTGACCAAAATATTCCTTGATTTGGGAGGAAACCAGTATATAGGAAGGAATTTTACAATTTTTAGCTTTAAACATGTTAAAAAATCAATGGAAACCACAAAAATAATGGGGGGGGGGGAAGATTATTTTTAAACACAAAAAATCATAATTTTATTGACAAAAGTGGCAAAAAATAATAATAAGTGTTACCTTGGTTATCTCCTGTATTAGCTCTTCGCTCACGTCTTCGGGGTAAAATTTAGCGCGGAATTTAAACTGCAGCGGAGTTTCCTTTCGCAAATCTTGAGTCAGGACCTAGGAACGAAAAGTGATAATAATAAGACGCACACGGTGGAAATAAATGAAAAATCTAAAAGGGGATTTAAGCTTTAAACAAAGATTTGTGACAAGCGAAGTTAAAATAAGTTTGAAACGCAATGCTCCACACTGGAGGCCAGCAAAGTCAATTTTTTCCAACTCGAAAGCGTTAACGGACACTCGATTGATAGGTTTTACAACTTAAAGAAATCCAAAGTGTGACCATTTTTTAGATTAACATTCATTTAATTTCCCCCTAAACTCGCCCGCTTCTTACTTAACTAGTTTATTGGTGAAAAAAACAGTACTACTTCTAGAGGAAAAGTCTCTTTTGGCAACAACGAAAAGAAGCATAAAAAAATATAAAAAAAGGTATATATATATATATGACGGGTTTTAGGGTTTTTTTACCTTCTTGTTGAGTTTGAGCCAGGTGGTGAATCCTTTGGTGTCCACGTATTGCAAACCAAAAAACCAAATCTCACGCAATCCTATCGTCTTTACGACCTGCGATAACGATGAAAATAATGAAAAATAAAACATATCGCAGGAGGAAGGGGAGCTAATTACTAATTCCGAGCAAAATTTATGCCCTTAATAGTAGAAATTTCAAAGAATTTCTGTATTTAAAGGGGGGGGGGGGGGAAGGCGCCGGCAGAGACCAAAAAAGGCCGGCCCACGGGCCAGACTTTTGGGCGCGCCCGGGCGGGCACTTTAACAAGATGGGCATAAAGAGACCGGGCAGTTCTAATAATTCGGGCATTGCGGGGCGAACAAGTAGAAGGGGTCGGGCGGGCAATTTAGTGAAAAATTGGGCCGAGCCGGGTTCGGAGAGAAAAATTCAAACAAAACTAACCTCTAGTGTTAGGGGGGGGGTGCCTCTGGCTACGCTCACGCACAAAATAAAAAAATTGTATTCTCAATATGGTGTTTTAAAGGAGGAAAAATCCATGTCGTATCATTAAACAAGTGTCGTTCATTTTATTCACTGTGTAGGTAGGTTAGGTGGTCAATCGTTGTTATAGAAGATTTCTGAGGCTCTAGCCCCTCCCCTCTCCTTGAATTATAATCATTATTCATTCACACGCGCTCCCTCTAGCTTGTCACATGAAGTCACTCTCTCCGAAACAAAGTCTCTCTCTCTCTTCATCATATAATTTCAAACTTATTTTTCCCTCCGGGCCTTTCATCCCTACTTCACTTGAAATTTTTTGAATACCCTCCAAAAAATTGGACATTTTGCTATCTCCTTTGGGTTCAAAAATATTGGGTTGGACCCCGTCTTGTAGCTTTTGTGGTCAATGCGAGCCCCGTGAACTCGATTATCAAATTTCGACTAAGTCTCGTGGCCGAGTAAGAAAAACGGACCAATTTAATAGACTAAAACCATCAACTCAAACTAACGGTCGACTCTGATCCGTTTTTCAATTTCGAAGCCTGTTGGCCGAATGAGAAAAACATATTTTGTCGACTGAACCCTAAGGTCGACCAAAGAAAAACCCGGCCGTTTCCCAACACTAGTCCACGCTGAATAACACCGAGCGACGGAGATAATAAATGAATACGATTAATAATTTTTACAAAAAAAAGCACACATTTTAAGGAGCGGAACAGAATGAAAACAACAGGCAATTAGCTATGTCGTAAGGTCGGCACTACCGCGATTGACCTTGAGGAGGTAAAACCACGCGTCGATAAGATAAAGTGGACAAATTGCGTTTCTTAGTCGTATAAATAACCAGACCAAAAAACCTTTGGCCCGTTTTTCTTAGTCGACCAAACCAAACTTGCCCCCTTTTACAACACTGGTGTGTGGTGAGAATCATATTAGCAATTTTATCTTTCGTCTTCACGCCATCACTATAATCACATCTAGGAATGATCAAGATTTTACGAGATAAGTTTTACTATTAATTCAAACTGTTAATATTTTCACTTCACTCAACAAGATATCGGATATTAATTGTTTTTGTTAATAATAAATTCGAAAATTTTATTTAAGTCTTTACATTTTGTGGAGTTAAATGAAACAACTCATTCTAGTGATGTAATAACGGGTGGATATTTTTGGTCAACCTTTGGTTTAACTAAGACTAACGCTCGATTCTGGTCTGTTTTTCAAATTTAGACCAAGTCTAGTGGTCGACTAAGCATAAACAGAGACCAAAAATCTTTGGTCTCTGTTTATGCTTATTCGTTTAAATCATTCTACAATCACAACATCATCATGCGCAATTTATAATTAATATTGGTGTCGTATGTATGGCTGGGTTTTGCTTTGGTCGCTCGCATTGACCCCCAAGGCTACAAGACGGGGTCCAACCCAAGATTTTTGGTAACCCAAAGGAGAGAGCAAAATGTCCAATTTTTTGGAGGGTATTCAAACAATTTCAAGCGAAGTAGGGATGAAAGGCCCGGAGGGAAAAATAAGTTTGAAATTATATGATGAAGAGAGAGAGAGAGACTTTGTTTTGGAGAGAGTGACTTCTTGTGACAAGCTAGACTGAGCGCGACGCTAAATTTATTTTTTAAAACATGGGGCAACAAAAAATATGGTAAAATTTAAAAAATTGTATGAAAAAAGGGGACGGGGCTGGTGTGAGCCTCGAAAATTTTTCCATTTTTCTTTTACTTTCTACTTAAATATATTTTAAGGTTGCACATATTGATTCGTAAATTACATGATCATCATAGCTAACTATATGTGTGAAGGAATGTTGTATAATGAGTCGCCTCTGGTCAGTTTTCACATTTTGACTAAGCCTAGTGGTCGACTAAGAAAAGCAGACCACAAAAAGTTGACTAAAACCAAATGTCGACCAAACAAAACCCAACCATTTTTACAACACTAGTATAATGAAGCCAAAACTACTTTAAAAAATTTAATGATAGTTCGAGTTAATAACTGAACAACTGAATTTGGATTTAAATATTATTTTTAAACTATAAACATCATCAACCTAAACGCCATAGAATTTAATAAAAAAAAACATTTTTATTTCGAATCAACCTAAAATTTCATTTTTTTGCAGCAAAATTTTAGTTTTTTTTAAAAAAAACCGCATTTTACATCGAAGAAACATCATTAATTCTGCCTTTAAATATAATATAAAATCCAAAAAAATTTTCCTTTTTCGCAGTAAAATTTTAATTTTTTTCTTAAAACGCATTTTCCATGCAAAAAACGGCACTTATTCTCTCATTAATTTATAACATATAATTGAAAAACCGCGCCCCTCAAGTGAATTTTAAGGGGGGGGGGGGGGGAGGGCGAAGTGCCTAATTTCTTTGTGTAACTAAAAGACGATTAAAAAAAACCGCAACTTCCTCATGCTCGTGTAAGCTATGCGCGTGCTTTCATTTTACCTCTCTCAGATCACAAGTTAAAATCTCTAAAAAATACTAATTTAGCCTATCGACGATCAATGTTTTTTTATTAACAGCCACTGCCCTCCTTGGCTAGGTGTGGAACAAACAAAAAAAATTAAAACCCAGAGGTGGGGTCGGGTCGGGCTGGAGCAAATTATTTTTGCTAAGCTCAGTCGTAAAAGTCACACGCATTTTTTCACATTTTTCGCTGAAAACCGTGTTGAAATAGAGGCAAAGCTAGTGTTGTACTGGGTTTTGTTTGTTTGGTCCACCTTTGGTTTAACTAAGGGTCGACTCTGTTCGACCAAGCCTCGTGGTCGACTAAGGCTCACGAACCAAAAAACGTTTGGTCTGTTTATGTTTAGTCGACTAAAACCAAAGCTCGAGACAAAACCCAGCGTTTTTACAACTGTGATGGGTAATAAAACTTATGAGAACGCTAGCTAGCTGGTAACTTAATAAGCTGGTGCCTTTAAAATTTTTGACCCTCGATCGAGCACAAAACCCGAATCTAAAGTCGACCCGATCGGGCTTCGGGTCGGGCTCAGGCAGAATTTAATAAAACCTAAAGCAAACTAATATGTATAAAATATGATTTTAACTAACTTAACTCGATATTAAATAATTATCTTCGTACATTATACCTAATATAGCTTCCAAGCTTATTTTATTAAGTCAGATTTCTAGTTTTAAATTTTAGTTAAATAAATTGTAGCGAGTGAAAATGAAAATTTTATTTCAAACTTCACATAGTTGTAAATTAAGAGTAATAACAATTCAATGCATTTGTATTTATATGGATGGTAAAATAATTTTCAAAAAATTTTAAATAAATTTTTCATTTTAAAAGTCGGGCTCGGGTTCGGGTCGGGCCAAAAATAAAAAAAGTCATTCGGACTCGGGCTTAGGAAAAATAAAAACTGAGACATTGGGCTCGGGCAGGGCTCGGACAGGAAAAATTTAATTTTGCAGGGCTCTAATATAGATTGAAAAGAAACTAGTGGGTGCCAAAAACAACGTAAATTAAAAATTGACAGGTTTTCAAAAAAACGGCCTTGAAGGGTATATAATTTGTCCAACAAAAAATAAGTGGTTGAAATGGACAAAAAAATTTAAACTTTTCATAAATTAGTGGCCTAAAACTTCAGCTACGATTGACATAAATAAAAATTGGCTAATTTTACTGATTAATCGATCAACAAGCAAAAATAAATGGCAAACCGTTTGCAAATTGTGGTAGAATTTTTGAATTATTTGCTGTCAAAAAACAGCAATTTTGGCGTTTTCAAACGTCACAAATTTGCAAATTAATCGCTAAAATTTTAGTAATAAATTTGATTTATAAATAAAGGAAAGAGAAATCCATAATATTTTCTTTTTTATTAAGCAAAATTAATATTAGAATTATAAAAATTAATTAAAGCGAATCTTAGTTTCAAAAATTTCTTAAAATGTAGATTCTAGCCTGGGGGGTATAAAGACTCTATTGCCTCCCCTAAATTTATGAGATTAAAATTAAAAACGTTGGGGAAAACTAACGGGTGAATTTATAATGGATTTAATAAATAGGGAACATAAACGAGTAGCTAGAAACGGCTGAGTTTTGTTTGGTCGACCTATGGTTCAACCAAGACTGACGGTCATTCTGGTCTATCTTTGAAAATTAGACCAAGCCTAGAGGTCGACTTAAAAGAACAGACCAAAAAACCGTAGCGTGGTCAGGGTGCAAGTGCCACGCGCGTGAGCGTTGTCAGGGGCCCCGTTAAACCCAAAATTCTTGGATTTTTAATGAAATAATCTCTAAAGCTGGACAGGACAGGACATTTATATAATGTCATAAAATCATCATAGGGTAAATTATTGATTTTATTGCAGAGAATTATTTAGCAATGGTTCGCAATTATTCGTGATAAAGCAACAATCTAGACAAGTTGTTAAAAGAAATGTATTAATTGCTATATGCAATTTATGGTATATATATAGAGGTAATAAATAGTCGGACCCAAAAACGATAATGGAACTTGGGCGGCTGGGGCGGGCGAGGTGGAAAGAAGTAGCTAGTCTATGATGCAAATGCGAAATAAAAGTCTTATACAGAAACATAAGTGTCCCCACAGCCATTCGAGACCCGTACAAGTTTCCACGGCAAAGTTGGACAGGAGGGACGGACATGAAAACTAAAGTGAGCCCATAAATTGCGTAGCAAGCAATATAATAACGATAAAGTATCAAAAAGGGTAAGGGGGGCTGAGGTTGGTTAAATGACATTTTTAGCATGGGATTGAAGGGTGGGGGGGAGATGGGGGGGGGGGGGTATAAAAACCCCGGCAGCGTTTTTACCTCGCCAATTCCCCCTTAAAAAACAAATTTGCATTAAAAAGTAAGAAAAGAGTGGCGGAGAGTACCTGTAAAATAAAGTGCACACACAAATACATACATACATGATGTATGTATAAAAATATTTATTTACACACACCACACAATTCAGCCCATGCCTGCCCACGCTTCTCTCGTGAAATCAAAAAAAAACACTTCAAGTTGTCAAAACACAGCCCCTGACTAAGGAGGTTTGGGGGGGGGTCAGATGCCCCTCTGTCTCAAAATTTTAAAAATTATTATTTTTGTCTAATACCAGAAATTAGTAATTTGTCGGCCATTTTAAATTTCGAGAAAGTATGAAAAAAATGTATGGGTTGACGGTCGTTACATTTTACGGAGAGTAGATTTTGGCCATCGCTTCGATCGCTAAATTTCCGCGTTATAAATTTTAACGTAACGTGTTTCAAAAATTTGGAGCTACATAAAGATTCATATGTAAACACTATAGGACAAGGAAATTTTAATTATTTTATAAATTTAACCCTCCTCCCCCCCTCCCCCGCTTTCCAGTGTTGTAAAAACGGCTGAGTTTTGTTTGGTCAACCTTTGGTTTCACTAAGACTAACAACGGTCGCTTCTGGACTTTTTTTTTCAAATTTCGACTAAGTTTGGTCTGTTTATGTTTAATTAAGTAAAGGGGAGGGGGGGGGGAGGATCGGGACGAGGCTAGACTAACTAGCACTGATGATTAGACATTCTGTATTGCCAGCCCTCAACGCCCCAATTAAAATGAGACGGTTGACGAGGGTGAGTAAATTTATTTTTCTTACTAATTTCTCGCTTTTTGGAGTCTTATCCTTTAAGAGTAAATAAAGTATTCACTGATTTAAAAGATACAGACAGACAGACAGACAGACAGACAGACAGACAGAGCGTAGTAAGAGTTAGTGTTGTAAAAACGGCTGAGTTTTGTTTGGTCGACCTTTGGTTTTATTAATACTGACAACTGTCGCTGTTGGTCTGCTTTTCAAATTTCAACCAAGCTTCCAAAAAAACCAAAAACCTTAAAATTAAGACGCTAAATAAATGACAAATAATTTTTATTTGCGAACATTGAAAGACCATAATTTACAAGGAAAAGTTTTATTTTTTATTTTTTAACATTATTTCCACTGCTTTTTCAAAAATGCTTATAATAATTTAAGATTTTAAGTCACTTTTACGCAAAGTAAGTTCAAATTCTACAAATCAAAGGGCATTTAACTTCAAGGCGCTCACGGCTGACTACACGTACACACAGACTACATGTATAGTGATCAGCCCCCAATTTAGAATGTGCACTTATGAATCTATTCACAAAAAAACATATCCCAATTAAATGCGACGAGGTAATGGACAAACTGCACGCAAAATTAAAAGGTTATTTTTTGTTTTCACATATCTTTTTTGATTGAATGTCATTATAAATAATAAATACTTCATCACATAAATAAAGCATTTTAACGTCAAAAAGGAGAAGAATTGGTTGGGGTGGTTGGATGGCTTTCAAAAGAGATTTCCAGTGCGGTCACGTCAATCATCTCGCGACTCAATGACAACTGCTAAAAATTTTCTGAATGAAACCTAATGATTTCAAAGATACGTTTAGAACCTAATTCTGGGATACTTTTCTCACAAAACTCATCCTTTTCCATATAGACGTAGCATATTTGCTAGTGGGGGGGGAGGCAAAATGTCTATTACCGAAGCACAAGCTTCCATAGCAGTTATTTAAAGTTGGACGGGACAGGACGTACAGGACCACGCAAAGCGAGCCCATAAATTGCATAGCTGCTGCATCTTGGTAAGGGCGCCACTTGTTTTTTGAAAATGCTTAACTCTCCTAGCATTCCCTACCTATCAAACAACGTTTGAATCGCGATTCGCGCGCGACGCAAATCATGGACTTAATTTTTATTGCAAAAACGCTTAAATTTTTTTATTTAATTCGTCGGGCAACATGGCGCGTGATCTCGTATTAAGCCACTTCAACGGGGCAGGCGACGCATTATTAAACTGAATGGGCGTAGCCCCCCCCCCCCTAAAGGTAAAAAAAATTCAATAAAACCCTTACAATTTAAAAAAATTATGTTTTGCCCCCCCTCTCCTAAATGAACTTAAATAATTTTCGCCTCCCCCCCCCTAATCCTAAACCAGGCTACGCCCATGATTATTTGTATTGATTTGATAAGACCCTCGATATGAAAATTGTCTTGTGTATCCTGTCTTGTCCTCGTCAGTCAATTTAGCTAACGTTTTTATAATTACCGTTTAAAAAATTTAAAAAAAAGTTCCATTTTACAATTGAGGAAAACAACCCTGGAAAGAAATACAACAAATAAGAAAGAAAATTAATTGCTATGCAATTTATGGGTTTTTATTAACAATTAAAATTGTGATTTCTAAAAAATGTCGCTAGGCATAACAAAGTATATCTAAGCTCATTTCCTATCCAAAACTTTTTATTATAAGCCTAAACTTTTTTTGGGAAAGACTAGTGTCGCGCAATCAAATAAGGGTGGGCCTGATGATTCATAAACACCCCCGAGGTAAACAACACGCGAAAGATAAGTTTCTGTGAAAAAAATTCGTAATTTTTCAAAGGAGAAAATTAATTATTGCCTGCCAAAAATAATATTATAAAGTGGGATGATAAAGAACGATGTTTTTTAACAAATTTTCCCCAAATTTAATAATTTTGAAAACTAACGGAAACCAGTGTTGTAAAAACGGCTAGGTTTTGTTTAGTTGACCTTTGATTTTAGTATACTAATTTGGTCTGTTTTTCTCAGTCGACCTCTAAGCTTGGTCGACCGTTTTTACGACACTATAGAAATTTCAAATAAATTGTTAATAAATTATTATTGGCTATTTCATCGATTAATTTTTCCACTCATGAGCGAAGCTAGCGTTGGAATTAGAGGGGGGCAAGAATGATTTAAAGAGGGACAAAATGTCATTTTTTGAAATTTTTAGCCATAATTGATAAATTTCAACAATTTTTTGGATTTAGAAGGGGCAGCCGCCCCTCCCTGCCCCCCCCCCTAGCTACGTTCATGTGGCCACTATATGTACATTTTAAATATATATTGCTATAAAATCGCGAATATTGTATATAGCAATAAAATACCGCGCATCGCTCTTGAGCTGTGAAGGGAAGAAGAGATTAGGAATTACAAAAATGCGGAATGAATACAGTAAAGGCGGGAGGGGGGGGGCAAAAGATGTCGTAATACCGGGGATAATAAACCCCCTCTTACCCTCCCCCCCCCCCCCCTATCCCTATTTTACCTCACTTAGTGTTCCTATGTCAGAATATCTTAGAAAAAGGGTTAAAGCTGGATGGGGGAATTATAATAATTGAATAAGAGAGAGGGGGAAAAGTCATAATTTTATAGTGGTGAGAGAGATAAGTATGAGTATGTCTTCTCACGTAGAGGAAAACACCTTTATTAGCTTGGAGGGGGAGTAGTGGCATGGGTTTGACGTAGTGTGTGTGTAAGTTTTGTGAGAAATTTTAGTTGTGATGTGGTGTTAAAGTTTGATTTTATTCCATCCCTGATTATGTAATGCAATTATTTTACTTAATTTGATGTTTGATGATGGTTATAATAATCTTAATTTGAATCGACTTGATATTTAATTAATAGAGACAACATAATAATTAAGATTCCAAGAATGTGGTTTTAAAATGATATATATATAAGGATAGTTGCAATCTTGATATTATAAAATTAATAAAATTCAAAGCAATTATAATAATTAAAACTAATTGCACATTAGGTATAAAAGTTTGAATATAAAAATGTGATAAAAAATATATATAACATACTTGATCAAAAAGTTGTTTTCCCGTGGTGTTTGGCTGAATGGCAAATTCCAACTCAGCATCCATGGTCATAACTCTCACATTAATCTAAAGTACAAATTATGTAATTAATAATTAGGTGGCAGTAAAATGGAATGTTCTAGATAGTTTAACAAATAAAAATAGAAACCCATAATAAAAAGCCATATATATATCAGATATTTATTATAACTAGCATATAGTATTCAAAAACAAGGATAAAACAATATTGAAAAAAATTAAAACATTATTAAATGTTTTTACAACCATAAATTTATAACAAAATCAAAATTAATTTACTGCTTTCGGCATCTTGACGAATTAATGTTTAAAAATGATAATATTTGAATGAATTCCTATAATACAGTTGAAATACAAATTCTTGTCTGGGCGAGGCCGCCTAATGCATACAATATGGCAGATGAAAATAATCAAACGTGTTACAAATAAAATACATTTTCGATCAATTGTGATAAATGGTAAATAATTTTTATAATTTATCCTACATCAAAAGAATTCCAATTATGCATATAGCTTATATTTGTTTATAAATTTTAATTAAAATAGTGAATACAGAATTGCGATATATAAATGTATATAACATTTAAAATCTGTAAAACTTATAAATTCGAAACTTTTGAGGTAGTTGTTGAAACGTTAATTAATATTCTTCATGGATAATTTATCGGGCGATAAATTATCCATGAAGAAAATCGAATATGAGGCTAAAAATCTTCTAGAATAGAGGTATTATATTTTATAGTGTTCAATTGATATCATATTTATTTCACGCATAAAAAACCAAGAATTTTTATTCTTACTTATTATTTGTGCGTGTTATATCTGCAATTTATTCAAACAAAGCTTTATTAAATATTTAGTACTAGTTTTTTTGACTAAAATTTATACCAAATAACGTTAAAACAATATCCAAATACCATGTTTTTAATTCAGTAATTGTTTATCTATCGGCTCTGATGTGCTTTTAATGTGTGACTTTCAAATAATAGTCATTTTAAGTCCGTTAATATTAAAGCTCATCAGGCTTGGTAAATTAGCCATACATAATAGATGATTATGAGGTCTTTAAGAATGCACTTGTCAAATAGTTAAGGAAAAACCCCTTCAATACAATAATTAGAGAAAAAAATCAGATATTTTGGACTAAGGGGCCCATTTATTAGATTTATTATACCTCTACCCATTCATCGATTCAACCTTGGCACTAATTAACTGTGGTTAATTCCTGTGTAGAATATTTATTAATTCTTACTTTTTGATTGATTAATGACAAATGGTTCTAGAGACGCACCAGCCACGTACCTAAGCTTAAAATAGCTCAAATAAAAAACACTCAGAAGAAAGACTATAACTTCTTCTCTACCTCCTAAACCATTACTACACGCCCCCCCCCAACACGAAAAAATATTGTTTTTCTATTTTTAAAACAGGATGAAATCTTTATATATGGCAGGATGGGATTTAAGATATGAGGAATAGGAACAAGGGGAAATATATTGATCGAGCGGCATAATAAGGGAAAACCCTCTTCCCATTTAGGAAGAGGCTAAAATTATTAAACCCCTTTTTTCTTTACATGATATTTTAATTTATTTATTTATAACCGAGAAAAGTACAAGAATTAAATAATAAAGGAAAATATCAAACAACTCTCGATACACTATGTTGTGTATAAAAATCAATGATGCGTGTTCATGTTTTAATGGGGAAGAAATAACAAATACGTATAAGCGCGTGGGGGGGGGGGGGAGGGTAAAGTATCACACACGCATAAGTAAAATTAAATGTAAAGGAAAAGACGTGTATATCCAGTGTTCTTGTTGGTATATATTAAAATCAGTAAATACAGCAGTTGTTTTAACGCGTTTAAGATCAAAAGAATATCACAGTCAGCGAACTTGCAGTATAAAGAAAGGAAGGGAGGGGAATCGAATTATGTCTGAGATGAGCAGTTTTACAAGGGGTTAGGTGAAAATCCTTATTTTTGTATAAGAGGACATGGGGGGTGAGAGAATTTAAATATACGAGTATCTCCGGGTACGACACCTTCCCCTTTTCAAAAAAAATTAGGGCCAGGGGCAGGGATATATGTAGACAAAAATCTATCTGATAAACTCGCCTGGTTTACAATATTGAAACATTTAATTATATCACTAATATAATATGTCGAAAATATTATACTAATTATACAAAATTAACCTCGCGTATTATTATATACGACATACGAAAAATTTAGAAGTCTCTTTCTCTTTAAATCGTGTGGTCTTCATGCCTTTGTTCAGATCCCACTTCTGACACCAATGTTATGTGGAATTTAACGCAATTTGTAGTTTTATTTATTCATATCCGAGAAAAGTTACAAGAATTCGAGAGTGAGTGAAATACATAAAAAAAAATGTTATCTATATAGTGCGTTGTTTTCTGATGCGTGTTGATAGAAATAATAAACACGTACAAGCGCATGGGAGGGGGGAAGGAAAAGTAACATACACGTACTGGAAATTAAATGGAAAGTAAAAGTACTACATATAAAGTAAGGGGAGATTGTGTAGACATAAATACTATTCCCTCGAGAGCACAAGTGGGGTCTCACAGAACCCACGACAGTTACAAACTTGAATAAAAAACGCATTTCAAAACAAATTGATCTGGCCTTTTCAGTAGTCCATTATTTTATCAAAAACTAGGTTTGGGTAAAATTTTATAAGTTTTGGTACATTACTTTTGGAGTTATAGCATTTTGGGGTCCTGTGGACCCCACATATGCTCTCACGTAATTTTTTTTCATTTTGAAAAATTTATTTTTGCGAGAATTTTGACTTATATATAATACAATTAAATTTTTGTATAAAAAATAAATTTTGCATGAGTTTTTATCACAAAAAAACGTTAAAAACGGAAGTAAAAAGTTTACCTAATGGAATAAAACATTACTTTTTTTATCAGCTGTTAATATGAATTCAATTTATTTCAATTGTTTAGACTCATCAACATCAAGTTCAGAAGGTAAGAGATGATTCAAATCATGTTTAAACATTATAATCTACTTTAATATCATAACTTAGATGAATATATTGTAAGTTTAAGTGAGGAAGATATTGTTTTAACAAGTGAACATGAGTCAGAAAGTGAAGAAGAGATTGATGTGACTGATCATGAATTATCAAAAAAAAAATATCTTTATGGTATTTAATTTTAATTAATTATTCAATTTTTAGGTAAGGATAATACAAGATGGCAGCGATATTGTTTTCCACCTAAAAGAACTAGGGCACATAACATTATATCATGTTTGCCAGGCATAAAAACTAACTAAACCCTACATGGAAAGTAGGCTTAAAAATAGTCTATGTATGCCTAGGGATATCAAGGAATCTATTAAAAAAATCCTAAAGATTTAAGATGAATTACCTCTTAAATCATCAAAAAGATCAAGATGTTCTTTTTGTACAAGAGTACAAGACAAAAAAACCAAACTTACTTGTATCATGTGCTCAAAATTTGTATGTAATGACCACATGAGTATTTTGTGTGAAAATTGTACATGCAAAATTTAACTGTTTTTGTAACATTTGTATTTTTTTTTTATATGATGATATGTTTGTGGAATTATATTTTTTGTGCAATTCAAACTTTCTTTTAATAAAAAATCATGCTAATTCTGATTCATTTCATAATATATGCATAGATTACATAGACTGCCCATGTCATATGTTCCATATGGCAAATTGGATATCGTTTCAATTGACAAAAGTTCATTTGTAAAAACCTCTAAATCTCTAAACTCCCGTTCTTTAAAAAAATCGCTTCTGTGCAAAATCTAACATAGCCAAAATCTAATATAGACAATAATTGCTTATGCGCATGCTAGTTTAATAACTTTTTTATGTTTTTAACTCCACAAAATCTAATACAGGCAATAATTGCTTATGCGCATGCGCAGTTATAAGTGTGACTTAAAACCCTCTGCGTTTGGTAAGTTTTCCAATATTATTATCATTTATTTTGTAAATTTCACTTCTGTGCAAAATGTATATAGGCAAAATGTAATATAGGCAAGGGTTAGGGTTAGATTTAGATATAGGGTTAGGGTTAGATTTAGATATTTAGAGATTTTTACAAATGAACTTTTGTCAATTGAACCAGATTCGCAAATTGTGTGTGAAATTTGCCTCCATTTTGAATAACACCAACGTCCTATATAATATAATGTCTTTTTGCTCTGTGCCGTTTTGTACGAACAGGAGAGGTAAAGACAAAACGTTTTCATTTCACAAGTAAGAATAGATTACTAGATAAAGTATATTTTTAAAATATTTTAGGTTTCCAGTGAAGAATCCGCAACTTCTTAAGACCTGGATTCACAACATCAAACGAGAATTTCAAATTAAGAAACATTCTTGCGTATGTTCCTATCATTTTAAACCTGAGGGGTTTTACCCTTCTTCTACAATTATCATCAATTGAGAGAAGATGCAGTTCCTACAATTTTTAATTTTCCAAGCCATGTAAGCCTTATTATCCTTTATTGATTGTTTTTATTCAAATTATGTACACTTGAATTTCTAATAAATTTGGCAAGAAAATGCTGCTATTCTAATTTTATAATTCTTTACTTTATAATTAAATTGAGTATTAATACATAATTTATTAGAAAGATACACAAAAAAGACTAACCTGGAATTCTAAAGCCACCCCCTTGAATGATTTAACAAACTATTCCAAACCAGTTCCCAAGAAAAGGAAGAATATATTTACTCCAGAAAATAGTGAAGAAGAAATTTTGAGGCTTAAAACCACCATAAGAGTCAACAAGCTTGGAAAGCAAAATACACAATTGCAAAAGATTGTTAACAAATATAGGACGTATTCACAACGCTATAAACGAAGAATTTTCTGCTTAAATGATATTATCAAAAAAATGAGAGAAGTATATCAACTGAAAGGAGATGAAGATCAAATACTCTCCAACTATTTTGGAGATGAAGCTCTTACATTACTAATAAATCATAAGAAAGCAGGTGGGATAGGCAATCCCCATAAAGTAATATATTCCACAGCCTTAAAGCAATTGGCTTTAACTCTCCATTTTTACTCTGCCAACTCATACAGATATTTAAGGCAAATGTTTTGCCTCCCATCAGAGTGCACTTTAAGGAGATGGAGCTTGTCATTGGACATAAAGCCAGGTAAAATTTTATAATCATTGTATAGGTTATGAATCTACTACTCTATATAAATGTTATATTTTAAGTCTAATCTTTTAGGCTTTTTAAAATGTTCCCTTGACAAAATAAAAGAAATACAAGATAAGGCTAATCCTAGCCTTTATATAGCTATTTCTATGGATGAAATGGCTATACGTAAAAATATCCATTAAAATGGTAATCAATATCATGGGTAATCAGCTATATATTTGAAACCTTATTGTATAATAGTTATATTGATTTAGGGCAGCATATGACTGACTCTAATCTAATTCCATATGCTTCTGGTGCTCTTTTTTTAATGGCAACAGTATCATCTATTCTTAATGATTCTCTAACTAAAAATTATTATTTAATTAATATAAAAAATAATTTTGGCTTAATATATCCATCTAAAGATTTAATTTTATTATGTAAAATTACATACTCTATCTTTAATAATTTTAAAAATAGAAATTTATTAAATAAAAAAAACATAAATTTAATTATATTAAATAAAATAGTTTCTTATGTAATTGGTTCTAATATTTTTTATGCACTAAATTATCACCTTATTAATAAAGATTTTACACATTTGAAAATTTTAATAAATTTAATAGTTTTGAAAAATATTAAAATCCTTTTTCATAATCATTCCCGTAATATAAATCAAAAATTAAGAATAAATATAAGAAATAAATTGAATAAAAATGTTTTATTTTTAGGGCAATAAACAGTCAATTTACCTTTTTCGCTAGTTAATAAACGAAATTTTAAACATAATATAGATGGCTCGAAATTGTTAAGTTTAATATCATTACAGTTTTTACATTATTAATTTTTATGAAATATGTTAATAATATCTATTTTAAAATACTGTTGTTGATATCGAATTAGTTCAATATGTTTCATTCACCTTTTTAAAATAATTTTATCTACAAAAATTACTATAAGCTATATAATCATTGCTATATAAAGTGTTATTCAAAATGGCGGAAAAAAACACATTTTGTATCGTGATGAGCGGTCTATGTAGTCTATGAATATATGATGTTGAGAGCGGAGGTCAGAAATGCCCGGCCCGGCCCGCTGCCCGGCCCGCCCGGCCCGCTGCCCGGCCCGCCCGGCCCGGCCGGCCCACGGGCCGGGCCGGGCCGGGCAACTGTCTTAAGTTTTACTTTTCGGACGGGCCCGGGCGGGCACGCTGATAAGATTCGGGCAATTCGGGCATGTCAAAAATTTTATCAAATTGATTTTCCTCGAAAAAAGAAAAATTCGCTATGGGCTGATGATGAAGATGATACAGCAGTGATTCTTAACCTGGGGGTCGCGACCCCCTAGGGGGTCGCGAGAAGTTTGCCGGGGGGTCGCCAAAATTTTTTAGAATAAAATAAAAATATTCAGAAAAGCTTTAGAAAAAATACTCACCAGGGGATTCGAACTCGTTGTCTTAAGATTCATTTATTAGAATTAATAAATGATTGTAATTTAAAATCTTTGTTTAAAACTAAAAGTTTGCCGCAATTTTGGATACAAATTCGTGCAGAATATCCTCCATTATTTTCAGCAGCAATTCAAAATTTGCTGCCTTTCGCTAGTACCTATTTGTGTGAAAAAGGCTTCTCAACTATGGTGGATATAAAAAGTAAAAAACGCAATCGATTGCCACTAGATTCTTGCATGAGGATAGCATTACAATCAATTGAACCAAGAATTAACAAATTGGCTGAAGATGTTCAGCAGCAGAAATCTCATTAAATATATTTCCGAATGCATATATTTTTTATTTTAAACATTGTTTTTATGTTTAATTATGAAGTTTTTATGTTTTTATTATTTCATTATCTATTTAAATTTTAAATAGATAATGAAATAATAAAGTTGTGTTTTATGTTTTATAATAAAATGAAAAAATAATAGAAAATCAATATATTACAGATAATATAACAAATATAAATTATTATGAAAAAAATGGGGGGCCGCAATAAATTATAAAATATTTGGGGGGTCGCGTGTATACAAAGGTTAAGAACCACTGTGATACAGCATTAGATGAGATCAATTCATACTTGAATGATGTTTTAGACAAGGACGTGGATGAAAAATTTTCCCTTTTAATATGGTGGAAAAATAAAGAAAACAAGTCACATTAAAGTTATCTAAAATTATAACTATTTTAGGTATCCTAAATTAGCAAGATTAACAAAAATACTCTTTGCCATCCCGGCGACGAGTGCTGCAAGTGAAAGAAGTTTCTCTATCGCAGGAAGATTAATAGAGGAAAGACGCACAAAATTATCCCCGGAAATTGTCGACGATTTGTTATTTTTACATAATAATTATGAATAATAAAATATTGTCATCTTTGTTCTGAACAATATGCCATTATTTAATGCTTATTTTGTAATAGTGGTTAAAAGATTTTGGGATTGGATAGTTTCTAGTCTAACGGGCAAATTTTATTAATAAGGCCGGGCAGCTCTAATGGTTTGGGCATGGCTGAGCGGACACTTAGAAGGGTTCAGGCGGGGAATTTAGTTAAAAATTTAGACCTGGCCGGGTTTGGGCAGAAAAATTTTAACAAATCCGACCTCTGTTTGCGACCTCACAAATTCGGGACTAACGGGCAAATTTAATATTTCGGGCCGGGCAATTCGGGCAGCTTTAACGATTCGGGCGGGCCCGGGCGGACACTTAGATGGGTTCGGGCGGGCTCGGGCGGGCAGATTAATTATAAAATCGGGCCGGGCCGGGTTCGGGCTGAAAAATTCTAACAAATCTGACCTCTGGTTGAGAGACAAATTTAGGAGAGGCATTTTAATTTTAAGAAAAAAAAGGTGACTTCAGAAAAATGTTAATAAATTTGGTAATATTATTTAACTTTTCCTCAAAAATTATATTTATGATTGATTCTTCACCTAACATAAATTCTAAATTTGAGTTATTTTTAATTAATAGTTTTAAAATTATGAGCAGTTAAGAAATGGGGTCAAACGCGTTCGGGATTTTGAGGAATGCTCTCGAGGGTTAAAATCAGTACAAGAAATACAGCAGATGTTTCTAACAATGATAAGTAATCTCACAATCAACGAACTTGCAGTATAATGAAAGGAAGGGAGGGGAATCGAATAAGTATGTCTGAGATAAGCAATTTTACAAGGGGTTGGGGGGAAATCCTTAACTTTTGTATAAGAGGACAGGGGGGTGGGCGAATTTAAATACGAGTATCTCCGGATACGACAATTGTAACATCTCCGAAAAAAACAAAAGAAATATAGATATAATTCCAACTTAAAAATATAATTATATACCTTCAAATATTATAATCAACCATTATTACCATGAAAGACGTAATAAATTATCAACCCTCAAATATATATTCTTCCAAAACTAATAAATTAACATAAAACAAAGGATTGACAATATATAATTTTATATTGTCATTTTTTTATATTATAATATTTATGATAGCGATATATTGATTTAGGGCAAAGGCCGACTCAATTTACAAATTTGAAATTAATTAATATTTATAACTCTAACAAATGTCGTAAAAACTAAATATAACGTACCAGGCGTGGAAGTCCACCAGGAAAATCCCTTTGTTGGCCCTAAGATGCCATGACGCCAATCATTTCTTGCATCATTAATTAAAAACTTTAATCATAACATCGCAACTTTCATATACCATTTGGTAAAATAGCTATAAACATGTCCAATTTTATACGTATTCGTTTCAATTATCCGTTAAAGAAACCGAGGATATAATCACATCAAATTCTTGTCGAAGCATATGGTTTTTTTTGTTAGATCACAGTGCAAAAATTCTAATGTGAGAAACGTTTAACGCGGATCACCCGAAATTTAAAAAGGGAAAGATTTGCAAGCTTTGCCCAACAACAACAATTCGCAGATCCAAAATGGACACGATAAGCTGTTTTTTCGTATACAACACATGAGAAGGATTAAAGGTTGGAAAGGGTGTACTAAATAAATTCAGTAAAAGATGACAGGAAAACAAAAACACTATTGCCCAGGAACAAAAATGTCATTTATTCATTTAAATGTGGATTATTTTGACAACAGTTGACAGAAGATATTGCTCTCTGTTTAATGGGAGCAAAAAGTTATTATCTTTTGCGAGCTACCAAAGTCTGGCGAAATAATTAACATTGACCCGCTACCGAGAATAAATGCTCGACTGGAATTAAGCCTTGAACAAACAACTACCAGAGTATTAGAGTGAGGTAAAGAAGATTATTTTGCTTCATTATAATGTTCGAAACACACATAGCAAAACTGGTCAAGGAAACAAGTGAGAGGGTTTGAGTTTGTTTTCCCATTATGCTTCCTCACTCTTATTTGCAACGATTGTACATGCACTTGTTGAGCAGCACACTTTTATATTTTATTAGATAAACGCGTATATTCTATGCTTAGATCGTTTTCATAGTTACACGGAATCGGGGTCAAAGTCGCAGAAAAAAAGCAGCAGAATTGGTCAGAACTGGTCAGACAAGATTTTAGATAATCAATATATTAGAATTAAATCTCAAATGGGGAAGGAATTTGATGTGCAACCCTAACCCGAACCTAAAACGCTGACCTAAAACACTAACTCTAGCCCTAACCCTCCTGACCAATCTTGATCTGACCAATTCTGCTGCTTTTTTTGCGACTTTGACCGGTTCCCGTTACACGCCTGTTAGGTATCGCGATAGATGGGGTCCCTCCTAGACTACCTTAAAAGTGGTCTCACTGTAATATGCCCGTTATGTATAACCTGTCTTGATTAATATTTATGACTAAAAATCTCAATATTATATCCTGGAACCATATAGGAGCGAAAGGTTTATGAGTCTGCTATCGTCAAATCACTAGTTTTGTAAAAAGGGCTGGGCTTTGTTTGGTCTACCTTTGGTTTTAGTCGACTAATCACAAAGAGACCAAATATCCTTTAATTTGTTTTTTAGTCAACCTTTGGGCTTAGTCGAAATTCGACAATCATACCAGAGTCGACCGTTGGTTTTAGTTAAAAAGTCGATCAAACAAAACCCAGCCGTTTCCACAGCACTACAATTCATACTCTAAACAAATTATAAATAAATTTAGCAAAATTAGACTTAAATATGCCCCTAGATGGCATTTTATGGTATGTTTCGCTGACTCGTAATTTAAATACAACTTAGGAATAAGGTTCCATATTATGTTAAATTTTGAAAGAAGCTTTTAAGGCAAAAATTATATATAACATGATTTATGTAATAAAAAGTAAAAAAAGCACCGTAAAGTGGTACAAAGAGCGAAACTAATTTTCTCTAAGCCATTAACTTCAAAGCGCCGTTGCTTATTTATTATAAGGAATCATTTGATTATAAGGGTTTGCAAGACTTTAAAAAATTTGAAATTATATAGGCCTTTCTAAGTTATAACATAATATATTAATAAGAACATTGTATCTGTCAAACATTTTAAAATCGAATTCCCAAAGGAAGGCAACATTATATTTTAGGCTTATACATTAGACAACATAAAATATTAATTAGTTATTATATGGAAATCTTCCTATCAAAGTCTAAAAGGGTAATTAGTTAATTAAAAAAGAGTAGAAGTTTTTAGATAAAAAATTAGATGAGATTTCGATTATATAGGATGAACAAATTAAGTTATAAGAGATTTGCTAAATAAAGATTTTTTTGCTCATATTCATAGACTAGATAGAATGCTCCTGCCATATGTTGCATATGGTTAATTGTGTGTCAAATTTTCCTCCATTTTGAAGAGTACAACTGGTGTATTTTAACCATGTAATTTTGCGCTATAACAGTCAATTTACCTTCCTCACTAGTTTATAAATTAAAACGAAAGTCAATAAATTAATATTATACAAAATATTGATGGTGCTATATTATTAAACAACTTTAATCGCAGTTTTTACATTTTTAATTTTTATGTATTGTGTAAATGATATTTATTTTAAAATGCTGTTTTTGATATCTACCCAATTCAATATTTTATTATTTACCTTTTTAAGATTATTTAATTTGAAATACTAATTTCTATATGATTACCACTTTACCATGTTAACATCAAAATGGTGGAAAAAAGTGCACACATTTTGTGCATTGATGCAATCGATCTAGTCTATGCTCATATTAAACAAGGTTGACCGATTATACCATCGACTGCTCATGTCATATGTTTTATATGGGAAGATTTATCCCATTAAATTCACCATTTTAAATTTAACTAACTACCACATCTTTTTGCAGTTTCCCCCGTTGTTCAAACAGAAAAAGTGAATTTACCTGCCTCATTAGTATAAATAAAAAATGTTAATAAATGATTATTTAATAAAATGCAGATGGTACTAAATTTCTCTAACATCACATTTTCACAATCTTTTTACATTTATGAATTGTGTATATGTTATATATTTTAAAGTGCTGTTTTTAATGTTTAACTAGTCTAATATTTTTTTCATTATATTTTATAAACCTAATATCTTTACCCCTATCGTTGCCTCTTGTTTTGGGACTTTTGGTCCTACCGCCATTAAGCTTTTTAAGATATCAGCCGTCGCTGCCCGCCCTCCATATATTCCACAAATTTTACTTAAACAAAACATTGGTATGTTTATAGCAAAGTACAATTTTAAATCCCTGGCCGACAACTGGCTACTATTAATAGATGACACATGCGACGCTTTTGAATTATAATTTTTATCTTTTGTTTTATACCCGCTCTTTTGGTGCCCTATTAACTCGCCGAAAACCATCTCGCCGAATTTAATGTCCCACATAAAAAAAAATGTCCTCTAATGTAAAAATGTCCCCCTTCAACCAATCACAAAATGTACCAGGGTGATTCGGCGAGATGGTTTTTGGCAAGTTGACGGGCCACCCTAGTCTATGTATGTATCACAAGCACAACATCATCTGCTTGAATTATAAGTTAGTTTTCAGATTAACGATAATAATTGTATAAAGTTTTACTAAATTGTGTAAAGTTTTATCAAAAATTATAATCAACATAATGTATTGTTGTGGTTTAAATTATATGAAAAAGATGACTTTACGTTGTGAAATAATAACATTTTATAGTTTGCTTTCATCTTTATGGCTGCTGTAAATAATTAATATTTTAAATTGCTAAAGCGATGAATAATTTTCATCTTCTCTCAGCCATGACAATAATGTTTTGCGAGCTCTATTGTAAGTTTTTGAAGAGACATCAGAAATCAATCCATAATAAATAAATTGCATAGCAATTAAAATATATTGATGAATAGACGATCACATAAATGTGTATTTATAAAACAAATCAATTTTAAGTACTAAATTAGTAGACAAAAAATATTCCTTATTTATATGGAATACGCGATGAATAGGTTCAAAATATTTTGAGTACTAATTTGAGCAATGCTATCTACATTAAGATAAACCTTTTATTACCTCTTTTACTTTAATACAAATTTTTTTTTCATTTCATAGTTTCAATTAGAAATAAAGTCTTATAATATAGCATTCACAGAGATGTGCACGGGCAATTTTTTAAAATAGGACTACACCTATGTTTGCCCCCTCCAACGATACTCACGACCCCCTAGGATCAGAAGAGCATCGTAAATCGGTAAAATATACACCTTTATCAGAAACCTCCATATTCCTATCGTCTCGTCGTGCTCAGGGACGTTTAGGAAGAGCGCATTAATTTTTTTTAGAAATTAATATACGCTCGCCTCCTTCAAAATTATCGAATAGTTTTTTACTAAGACAATCAATCGCCATTGCGATCGCTAAATCCAATTTTTATTCCCTGATGGATTAAATGCCCATTAAAGAAGATGAAGAAACGGATAATGTGTTTTAATCATTTTTTTTATAAATGTTTACGTTCTTGTATCTTTTTATTAATTCCACTATATATTTAATACTTTTCTTTAATAAAGCATGTCAATTTTAAAAAAAAAATTTCAAAACCCGCGCCCCGCTCGGACCTGTCGAGAACAATTATAGGCGCGAAATTTTTTCAAATAACGGGCCCAACATTCTTTTATTTTGATGTATATTAAATGAAAATTTTGTGTCAATATTAAAACAATCCATAACTTAAACGGTGAAAATGTTATGTTTGAAATAACCTTAAAAATTGTCGGTCTTAAACTTTTTTTTTCTTCCAATAAGCGACCCACCGTTTCACTAGGAGCACTTATAGCTGCATAAAACCATTTAGGGCAAATATTATTGGAAACTATATGTACAAAAATTTAATTTTCTTTGTTTACAACCTTTTAAAAAATGAAACTTCTAGGATCCACTTAATTAAAAATCAGAAGTTCAATTTCTATAGATAAATGACGCGACGAAATCAAAATTGATTAAATCATTAATGTAAAAATTAAACAATTACAAATTTTGATAAACGTCATGAAAAGCACCAGCACCACTTCTTATATACCAATTACAAAAATAAAAACATTATTAATTTTGTTGGTTGGGCTCGGGCCCACCTATACCAAAGTCCGGCCCCGCCTGTTTGGTTACCTAGAGCCCAGCCGGTAATTTTTTTTTAACAAATAGCCCATACATGCTCAGCCCGTTTATAGGTCATCCGCAGGCCGATAATTTTATTTTTGCAGATGTCAACTTATTTTAATGAAGTTGGCTTTGTTATGTATGATCATCTAAAAGTGAACTTTGAAAATGAACATACTAAACCATGGGGAGTATTAATTTGTAATTTAAAAAAACAAGATTTTTAGTATAAGTTTAAATAAGCATGTTAAAAATCTAGACAGATTGAATTATTAACTTGATTACTAAATTTGTCTCGCATTAATATCCTCTTCCTTTATTTTAAAAATTAGGGTAGTTTTTTGCAGGAGAAATTTTTTCATTTCGAAATCTGCACTCAAAAGTTTTTGTATAATTGGTCTCAAAAGTAGCTTTTCATCTAAAATTTAATCTCGAATTGATTAAGGTAATAAACAATTTCTATCTCAACACTTAAGAGTTCTATTAATTTTAATGTGTTTTTACATATAATAGTTAGAAATTTTTTATAATTTTTTGTCATATACGAACTCCCCCCCCCTTGCCTACGCAACTGCAAACTAGAAATCTGCTTAGCGTGCCTAAAAGTTCTCAAAACGGGACGGGCTGAAAATTTTATAAACGGGCTCGGACGGGCCGGAAGATTATACAAAGGGGCTTTACGGACGTAAAATTATAAGAACGGGCTCGCACGGCACTATGATTTTTAAAGCGGTCTTCGAATTCTACTAATTAATTATAAACTTCGCACGAACGCGCTTAAGAAATATTTTATTTGCATATGTGTTTAAAAGATTTGTTGGAATTAATTTTGTATACTCAATCATATGTACTGTCGCATACATTTGACCGCTAAACTTAAATTAAATATCTTATTTTATTCGTTTGATTTTTCCTTATAACATAAGATAGTTGCTTCTTGATATATTAATATAAGTAAGTACATGGGCGTAGCCAAAGGGGGGTCAGGGAGAGGCGGCTGCCCCCCTCTAAATCTAGAAGATTACTAAAATTATGGCTAAATATCAAAAAACTATCATTATGCACCTCCCTAAATAATAATTAATGCCCCCTTCTAATCTCAATGCTGGCTACGCTACGCCCATTTATGACTCCTTTTTAGTTACAATGCCTTAAAATTTTTCTTTGTTAAATTATTTCAAATTTGTATAAATGATTTTTTAATTGTTCAACTTTTAGCTGGCATATAGAAAGTACCTATTACTCTAAATTTAACTTTGATTGTTTGGCTTAGCCACATGGCCTTACTAATAATTTTAACCTTTTTGATACATATTAAAATCGATTCATTGAAGATTTGCAAAAATTATAATGCTAAATGTTGTTTATTAAATCGCAAAATATTCAACTGAGTAACCCTAAAATGTAATTGAGATCTGCAAGGGTAGGCCCAACTTGTTAGCCAAAACGCACGGGCACCAGCTCGGGCAGGCTTAGAAGTTCTTGAAACGGGTACAGATGGGCCCACCTTCTAAAAATGCCCCGTTGCACATCTCTGCTGCAAACAACGATGGGAAAAAGTATGATACTACCGTTAAACATCTTACATGGTTATAGCTCAAATAAACGAAAGAATTATTATGAGTAAGAAAATTTTTTATCAAGACACTAATCCTAATGCTTATAGTGATACTATAAAAAACCAGTGTTGTAAAAAGACCTGGGTCTTTTTAGCCGACCTTTGGTCTTAGTCGACTAAACCAAAGCAGACCAAAGATCTTTTGGTCTGGTTTGGTTTAGTCGACCTTTAGGTTTAGCCGATATTTGAAAAACAGACCAAAAGGTTGTTGGTGTATTTTGCTTAGCCAACCTTTAGGCTTAGTCATATTTTTGTTAATAGACCAACTTTGGTTTGGTTTAGGTGTTTTGGGGTGGGAGAAAATTAATATATAATTTAATGAGTGACTTTAAAATCAAGCATAATCGGTAGTTTTTAGTTGTACTGATTTGATTTTTATTATTGATACCTAGCTGTAATATATAATTTTAGGAATTAATCATTTGTCACCCTAATTCGGTGACAATTGTCGCTTATGAAGTAAAATAAATTGTTTAAACGAAAATTGGTGGATTAGGGTGTCATAAAATTGTTGCAACATAAAATTTAAATTTGTCACCTTATCTTGGTGACAATTGTCATAGTTGTCATTTTTAGAGCTAAGATATATTCTTTTAACGAAAATTGGTGGGTCGCGCATTGTGGAATCCACTAAGCGCGATATTAACCATTTAGGCGCACCGGTGTAATTTCTACACCACACCAGTTGATCTACATTATATTTTGGAATAGCATTATTGCTCACAACAGGGCTCCGCTAGAGCTAATATTTTCCGGACCTAACCTAGACAAAACATCGGCCAATCCGTTATCCTCTCCTTTACGATATATCAACGTTAGTGGAAAGTTACCTAACACTAATAACATATTCTTTCTTAAAATCAATAATAATGATGATTATTATATATTTTCTTTTTGGACATTGACGGTTATTAAAGTATATAATATGAATAATAAAAAATCGCATGATACAAAGGGGGGGGGGGATCTTGCAGCAGGCGCACGTAAATCATAAGTATCGTGCGACGCAAAGGGGGAGGGGGAACTCATTCATGACACATTGTTAAAAGCTTCTCTCAAATGAGCCAAATCTTAACCAAATCCCTTTCTTGAAGGGGGAGATGTGTCCTGACTGTTCTTCATTAACTCCATAAAATAAAGGTTTTTTTATAAAAGGACTACACCTGCATCGATCTATTTGCACCCTCCAGCGATACTCACAATTTACTAGTCGATAAAACATTGTAAATGCTTAAAATTTACTTTAGTAGAATTCTCCATATTTATTCTCATCGTTTTGCCATGCGTGACGTTCAGGAAGGATGCTCTTATTGTAAAGAACTTAGTAAAGACTCAACCCTCTTTAAAATTTTCAATAGTTTTTTTGCCAGAAAATCAATCGCAATTGTTATTGCAAAACCTAATTTTTATTCCGTAAGAAGTTTGATGCCCATTTTTAAAGAAGTTAAGTAAACTGATTGTATCTCTTAATTATTTTATTTATAACTATTTTCATTTATTTTCTTTTTTGAAATTTTATTATGAAATCAACACAAAGGTCTCCTAATAAAACGTTAAAAAATATTTGGTGCCTTATCAACTTGCCGAAAATTATCTTGCCGAATTCACCCTGGGACATTAACGACCATATCCTTATTATCATAAAGAGGCCCTAAATTGAGTATCTTTTATTATAATTATCAATTTTATTATAAAAAATACCTAAATTATTACTTTAATCCGAAATTGAATGATTAATATGCTTTTTTGTTGGGGGACATTTTCTATTGGGGACATTTTTTAACATTGGAACATTCAATTCGGCCCTTTCAAGTCAACTCAGAAACGGTCAACTGGGAAAAAACCTTCTAATCTCATCTAATCTCCCCAATCTAGCAGTGAGCCGAACACCAACCACCTAATCTCACCTAATCTCAACAAACTAATCAGAAAGCGGCTGCGCATACCTACTAGGGTAAGGGTTAGAGTTAGGTAAGGGTTAGAGTTATGGTAAGGGTTAGAGTTAGGGTTAGGATTATCCATTTATACTCCAATATAAAATAATCTATCACATTAATGCATAATTGTTAAGTAGTTTAATATTGTTCGATTTGTAGCTTTTTATATTTATATTTATTATAAAAGTTATAACATTATGCAAATTGAACTTTACAAGCGTATGTTCATATGTTTTAAAAGCATTAACAACGACATCCATCCATCGTTTTTGTTCAGTTGTATATTTCCCAGTTGACCCGGATTCCAATTCGGCAATATGGGTTTCGGCAAGTTGACAGGCCACCAAAACATTTGACGTGATTCACTCATTTATTGCAACATGGTATTAGACATGGACATGCTTAGGGAAGATAAAGGTGGGGATCCCAATTTGATTAAAGAAAATCAAAGAAAAAGATTTAAAGATCCTGCCATAATCGATCAAATTTTGGACCATGATGAGAAATGGAGGAAATGTAAAAATATTGCTTTGTGGTTCTTCTAAATTTTAAAATTAGTGAGATTTCAAGTTGACAATTGGAATAAAATTAAGAATATGTGTAGTAAAGAAATTGGGGAACGCATTAAAGTAATGTTAGACCAAATTATAAATAATATGATTAGAAATCCAAGGGGAATCAAACTTGTAATGGTGAAATTACTGCTTTAGATGATATGTTTGTAGAGAAATTAGAATCACTTTCACTTGATGATTTAAAAGTAATTTTTTTGAATATTACTATAAGTTAAATAAATATTTTTATCATTACTTTGTACTGCCTACTTTGCTTTTTAAATTTATTAAAGAAATAATCATTTTATATACTAAATTATTTATTAAATGTTCATTAAAAATAATTTAGCCACTTAACAATGATCAAATAAAATGCATAAAACCTTTGATTGAAGAGAGGATAGCTGAATGCAACCAAAAACGATTAATGCATGAAGATATGAGAAATGAGCTTTTGTCAGAATTAGGCAATATACTACATCCGTCTGTTCCAATTAGTAATAATGAAGTAATTATTTAAAAATTTTAAATTAAATTTGATTGATTTTAAATTAAAACTCGTATGTTTTGTTAGGATGAAAATGGTATACTCAAGTTATGGGGTGACACTGACTTACAAAAGACATATTCTCATGTAGATTTGATATTTATGATAGATGGATATGATGGTGAAAGGGGTGCTATGGTATCAGGAAGTCGTGGATATTATTTAAAAGTAATTTTTTGCAAACTTTCAAAAAAAAACAAGTTTATTTGGGGATAAAATACAATACTATTTCACATCACAACTATATAATAAGGAATTATTTAAAAAGCTCCAGTTTTGAGTTTTATAAAAGTGTTTTTATGATTAAATTTTGATGTGTATATAATTAAAATAGGTGATTTAAGCTTAAAACGTTTTAAAAAGTAAAATTTTGTTATTTTAGGGGCCAGCTGTATTTATGGAACAAGCTCTCATAAGATTATCACTAGATATTTTAAATGAAAATGATTATACACCATTGTGTACACCATTTTTCATGAAAAAAGAAGTTATGAAAGAAGTTGCTCAACTTAGTCAATTTGATGAAGAGCTATATAAAGTACATTTTATGCTTGACTTTTTTTTGTTAACTTCTCTTAATTTAACACTCATTTTTTTTGTAATTTATTCTAAATTTTGTTTAACTAGGAATTATGTGTATATTATATTTTAAGAATTTTGGAATTATATAGCCCAGAATATCTTAATCTATATTATAAAAGCATCCTATTTATAACATATTTGATTCTGGTCTTTAATTTTTATAAATTAGAATTGCTTTTTCTGCATTTTAAACGATTACAATTTGCAATTAGTCATAATTTTATTCAGAAACAAATAATTATAATTATGATATACACGAATAAAAAATATAAAAACGCGCTATAACTAAACGGATGGCATTGATCCGTGTATGGAAATCGTGTTGGATTTAACGATTTCCATTGTGATCTTTTGCCTGATAAAAAAGTATTCTTTGGGATCGTGAGTAATGGAGGTTATATATTTTGAAATTTGTTTTAGGAACCTAAGTTACCGAGGGTCGTGGCTACTACTGGTACGAAAATAATATTGTTTACCTATTTGTATTTATCCTCCTTCTTTCTCTCAGTAGAAGAGATGAGGTCGGGAGAGGCAAATAAACTAATAGTAATTAATAAACCAATTTGAAAAATCTTTAGCCACCCTACTTTTTAGATAATACTTGATTATTAAAACCAAGGCATATGATATGCTTGATTTAATACGCTTATGTATTACTTTTAATTTTGTCATTACTTTTTATTTGCGTCATCGGAGGTTAAGACCTAAATAGGATTGACATCAGCAAATTTTATTTTCCATACACTTTATGATTAACAGAAAATTTAAGAGATGACGAAAAATAATAAATTTATAATTATTGAAAACGATGTTTATAATGATCATTATTAAATTATCATTATTTAAATTTAATAAAGTGTTTTGGAAAACTACTAATGAGTTATAACAGTATCCAAACCCCGAGGTGACCTAACTTAACTTTAAAGCTGTGGATTAGAATTCGTTCCGACCTAGGTCTTGGCTTAGAGTTTATATCAGACCAAAGATTACGGATTGGGATTTAAAAAAAACCACAGTTGATTTTAAAACTCGCGGCAAAACTACATGGTTTTGGGTTAATGTTTTTGAAAACCTAGGAATTTTCCGAACAACTTTACACCAAAACCTCACTTGGGGCTGACCTAAGGCTATAGCGGTCTCAGGTTTTTCAACCACTGGACATAAGCATGTGGCATCAAGTCTAGTAAAAACTTTATAATTATTTAGTAGGCCTTTAGCTTTAGACCAATTTATTTTAGCTATATTTTTATCAAACAAGCATACACGTATCTGTACATAATTATATTTATAATAATAAAAGATGTGGGCATCATTACATATAACATATAGCCTTCTACATGGTTTTCAAATAAAAAAAAAATTGAATTAATATATAGGTGAGTGTATAATTTTAATCTGTTGTAACACAAATTGCTATCAAAATATCGGTGCACAAATATGGAGGTGATATTATATGGAATAAGCTAGGCTATTTTACAACAGATCCACTTTCTTGCTCATAACTTTGATAAGTCTCTACTTTCATCCTACATACAAAATAAATACATAATTTAAGTGTTGAATTAATAAAACCCAACTTGTATATATATATATATGTTATAAAGTTATTAATAAACTTTTTTTGTCTTATTTTTATATGACTAAATAAAAAGAGCCTTAAAAGTAAAACTTTTTAAGGATTGATTGATTATAAAATACGCCCTTCGGGCGTAAATTAATAATTATCAAAAGGTTTGAATAAACTTAAACGACCTTGTTAATTTGTGTTTGTCTACTAAATTATAGTAAATTTGTTAAAACATTTGCATTAATTTGACCTAACATTGTCACTAATTGTATCAAAACATAATTATATATTTTGGAGAGTAATTTTAGTTACCACCTACTTCTAAAACCTTTAAAAACTTAGTTATCTCCTGGAGTTATTTTAAAATCCTTTAAATTTTTGATTGAAATATCTTTGTTTTAGGTTATAGGTAAGGGTGCAGAAGAAAGTGTTGTTGATACAAATGATGAAAAGTACCTGATAGCAACATCTGAACAACCCATAGCAGCGTATCATAGAGACGAATGGCTTTCACCCCATGACCTCCCCATAAGGTAGCGTAAAACTTTTTGATATAAAAAAGAAGCTTTATTCTGGAAAGATGTTAAATATATAATGACATTTAAAAAAGGATAAAAAACTAAAAAAAATATAAATAAAATGATTAAAAGACTTGTACGGCTACAAAATCTAAGCTTAATTATATATTAGTAGAATTTGATATTTTTAAATGCATATTTAAGCATTTAGAGTTAAGTTTAATATTTCTTAAAAACTGAGAATGTTATATAATCATGAGCTTTAAGGGTTCAATGCACTAGATTCTTCATCTCATTAATTGTAAAACATGGGTTGTATGTGGAGTGGATTAATTATTTTGTTCTTTGTTTTTTAGGTTTATTTATTACCTTAAATTTAAAGCTTTAGTCATTTTTAGATTTTAGAATTTTAGATTTTATTACTACAACTATTTTACATCCTTAAAACTAGCAAAAAAAGTTTAAAACTAATCATAAATAAAGGTAAGGATGGTAGTGTTGCAAAAGCGGCTGGGTTTTTATTGGTCGACCTTTGGTTTAACTGTGACTAACGATCGGCTCTGGTCTGTTTTTCAAATTTCGACTAAGCCTATGGTCGACTACGAAAAATAGAGACCAAAACTTCTTTGATCTGTTTATGTTTAGGCGACTAAAACCAAAAACGGGCCAAACAGTTTAGGGTAATTGTCAATATGCCTAAAATTAATAAAGGTATGCGGGATTGTCGAGTTGTTTTAGGCAAGAAGCTGGCTCCCATGGGCGCGATACACGTGGCATATTTAGAGTTCATCAATTTCAAAAAGTAAACCCTACATTGAATATTAAGATTTTTTAACGCACATAATTCGATTATTATGCAAGTTAAATTTTAGATATTTCACATTTTTGTGTCGAATGTGCCCTGGAAATAAAATTAAAGTTTGACTTATTTAGATGCTTGCGTAGCGATTGCTTTGGTAAACTACATACATTCCACCGGACAAAACTTTTGATTTGATTATTACTTTTGCATAAAGTGTTTGAATTTAAATAAAATTTCATTTTCATAAAACGCAATCTCCTTATATTTTAATACAACATTATTGATTGTTTAAAAAATATTTCTATGGAATTTATGACCTAAAGGATAAAGATTATAATATAAGAGGTATGGGGTCAAACAGACAGAATTTAAATTTAAAAATTATATAAAAAAAATTTTTATTATTAAATTATCGTTTAATTTAACATGTTTTAGGTTGAACAATTTTGTATAACTTCACCCAATGATGAAGCCTCTTGGCAAATGTTTGATGAGATGTTAGCTAACTCAGAAGCCTTTTGCCAAGCCCTAAAATTACCCTACAGATTGGTCGCTATAGTCTCTGGTAAATTATTTTTTAAACCAATACTTTTATTTCACATATATTTATTACAATTTTATTGAAGCTCCATGATGTTTTTAAACGTTAAAGATGTTAAAATACCATCAAAAATGTTTAAATTTTGATATTCCAAACTACTATAATTTGAAACAGACTTCAGTCTGATTGAGTGAATAATGTTTGCAAAATTTAATATAATTTATATTAAAAATTAAATTGTTGGTTATTTTTTTTGAAATCTTATTTGTACAATACAGGAGCTCTGAATAATGCAGCGGCTAAAAAGATTGACGTTGAAGTATGGTTCCCGGGCAGCAAAGCTTTCAGAGAACTAGTGTCATGCTCAAATTGTACGGATTATCAATCGCGTAGGCTCAGAATTCGATATGGGCAAACCAAAAAAATGGATTCTAAAGTCTGAACCCTTAATTTTATAGTCCATTTGTTGGGGTGTAAACAAATTCTCCAGTTTATTTTCCTTAAAAATGCTTTAAAAGTTCTAAACTTTGTACTTTTCTATGAAAAAAGTTAACAAAACTTATTAAATGCTTAAAAATAGCCTAAATTTTTCACTTTTATTTAGAAAAATCTCACAAAACTTAGGTATATAAATCTCGTTAAATGTTTTAAAAGGTCTAAGTTTTTCACTTTTCTTTGAAAATATCTTACAAAACTTATGCGTATAAGAGAGATGCGTTAATTAAAGTGCTATATAAATTTGCCAATAAAATTTAAGCATTTTTGTAGTTAAGTTTTTATTAAATAATTGAATTTGTTTTTCAGGCCGAGTACGTCCACATGCTCAACGCTACCATGTGTGCTACCACACGGGCTATATGCGCCATCTTGGAAATTTACCAAACACCTACCGGTATAATTGTGCCCGATGCACTGAAACCCTACATGCCCACCAGTAAGTCGTGGGTTCGAGCCCCGCTCCCACCAACTCAAATTATTTTTTTTTAAAATAAATTGAATGAAAAACAAACTCTACAATTACATTTTTTTAAATTATTGTTTTAATATTTATAGAATATCAAGAAACTATTCCATTTGTGAAACCAGCTCCGATCGATCAAAGTGAAGTTAAAGTTGCTAAAAAGAAATAAAGCTTTACCAGATCAATTGAAAATACACATTTAAATGGACGATTTATGGATTTTGTTTGCAATTTTTTTATTTTTCAAGTCGCTGCTATTCCATATTGTTTTTATATTTATAATTCACCGTTGTATGCTTGTGGTGGTCAAAATAAGCGTTAAATAAATTGGATATCAAAAGAATGTTACATTTGAATTGGATAGCTTCACAGTGTTTGAGTTAAATGAGTTTAGAAAAATATGGCTTGTTAGCTTTATTTTGTATAGAGATGACATAAACAACTGATTTCATAGCCTATAGCTCAGTTATTTTTTGAACAAAACAACATATCATAGACTTGTTTTTACTCGTGCGGGCCTGATGCGGCCGAATTTTTAGTTTTTTTTGCCGGCCGAATGCGGGCCAAAAAGTCGTGATGTTGATATATTTTTGTCGATCGGACTTAAAAATTCAACTTCCCGGTTACACAACGAAGGTGTGTCAAAGTTAAGCCGCCTGGGATTTTTATAAATTCAAAAAAATCGTAAGGGATTTAGCAACAGTAGAATCGTAATTATTTAGTTTATTAAAAATTGAAAAAGAACTAATAACTATACTAAGCATACATATATTTTATTTAATTATACTGTAAATAAGACGTGAATTGTTTAATAATCTTAAATAAATACCGTGTAATTTACATTTTAAAATATTTGTAAAATTTGTAGTATAAATACAGAAATTGATCTAGTTATAATAAGCAAACGACGTAGAAAACATAGCTTAAACTAATAAGAAAATTTCGTCTAGTTGAAATATATAAGAAAGAATGTTATTTATTTCTAATTAAGTTTCGCCAACAAACCATTTACTTATGATTTTGAATTGTGATAAAGCTTCATTTGAAATTGTTGAGCTTATTGCAATATTTTTGCTTTATCTTAAGAAGACTTTCATTATGCTTCACTGTAAAATAGTTATATCTGACTTAGGTTACTTAATCTCGAAAAATGGATTTAATTAGATAGACGAACTATTGTGTAATTCTTAAATTTTATATTGGACTCCACTCTAGGCAAATAATTACCATATGAAGTTTTAAAGTCTATGGTCTTATACATCGTGTGCTTTTTAAATTTTATTATAGATATTTTATTGAGTATCAGCTATGTAAGAAATTTTCCCAAATATTGATTAAAAGTTACAAAATGAGCTGAAAGCATACACTCATGGGCATAGCTAGAGGGTGGCAGGGATGAGCGGGTGCCCCCCTCTAAATTTAAATATTTTTAAAATTTAATATAGAGATGGCAAGATTTATTAAAAATTATCAATTTGGCCCTCCCTAAACCTTATTTCCCCCCTCTATATCCAATCCTGGCTACGTCCATCCACCTTGTTTTAGCTATAATAGCGAAATTGTAATAGCTATATGTTAGTTGGACATTTATGTATAATCATAGACTAATTTAATATGTGGTGTATAACGTTCATTTAATATAACAAGCGTGAACAATGCATTCAATTGACAAGATAATTATTTATTGTTACTTTTTTTCGATCATTGGATTAATAGAAGGTTAAAACAAGATAAGATTATTATAATGTATTTGCTCTAACGCTAATAAGTTTTTATTAATGATAATTAAATAAATGCATGTTGTTATTTCAACGTATAATTAGGCTGGTACGAAGGTGCATTTATAGTTGAATTGAATGTTCTCATAGGAAAATGCCTAAATTAAATACAATTAGTAATATAAATTAGATGTAAAGTTGTATATTTATATATCAAATATATTACTAAAATCTCCACGCCTTTTGGGCCATTTTGATTTGCAGTTATTATTTGACTTTTACCATTGCGGGCATAATTAAAGGCCTTATAAACCTGACTTGGTTTAGGGTCATTATAAGTTGCCCACATATCTTCAGAATCAATCTCCAATCCTGTCAAAAATGCGACATTACTAATAGAATTTTTAAAACAAATATCGCTAGACCAAACATATAAATATGTATATATAAATATACACATCAATTTTATTCATTTTATAATCTGTAACTGTTCATTAATTTATGTATATATACATTTACTTCCTTAATTTTTATATTTTGGATCAGTTTTAATAACGTTTATAACTTCAAGTACAAAAATATTATTACCGATATTCAGTTTTTTATTAGAGGTCGCCTCAACTTTAACCTGTCTCGCATTCGGTGGTATAATGCAGAGAATGAAGTTTTCTATACAACAGCAAAAAATTATATATTGGATTAAAGAATAATTGCAGTTTAAACGATTATGTTTTAATCGCACATAAAATATTGATAGAGATAACATAAAGATGAAATCAAATAAATATATTAGCGTCAAACGTATTTCTTATATAAAAGGATTTTATAACATATTAAATATAGTTAACATCAGATATTTCTCAACTTAGATATTTATACTTCAAGTTTTATATTAGACTCTTTAGTCTATTTATAAGAAATCTTTATACATTTTTAAGATTATGTCTATTCATAGCGCTTATTATACTTTATGTATACAATTCCTTTTATGATTAAAACTAACCTAACGGCTTTAAATTGATGGTTTTTCCGACATCAGGACTTGGTGGATTGTAGTGACTCTCTTTCGTTGTCGTAAATATCTCATTCGTTTTAGTGGGGGCGTCTGTAAAAGTTGGTTGCTTAGTTTTGCTAGTTTGAACAGTAGATTCATCTGTTGTCTCATCACTAGGTTCATTCCTGATTTAATTTTAACGTTACAAATAACACTAACGCCCTAACTATAGACTAGATAGACTGCTCATCAACTTTAAAAACCGCGCCATTTTGAAATTTGCACAAATAAGGGAGGGCATATAGATTAGAGTTTTGGTTAATTAAAGTGTTTTTAAAACTTAATAAATAAATGTTACATTAAAAACAGCATTTTAAAATAAATAAGATCTACAGAATTTATAAAAATACTGTGATTATGTGATGTTAAAGCAATTTAGTGCCATCTGCATTTTACTAAATAATCATTTATTAACTAATGAGGAAGGTAAAATCACGTTTTCTGTTTTAACAATGGGTTACACTGCCTAAAGACATGGCGGATAGTTAAGTGCGAAATGGTGGATTTATTGGTGCACATATACTATATGAAACATATGACATGAGTAGTCTAGTAGTCTCTACCTAACTAAAATATGAAATTAAAGTTACGAGCATAAAGTAAAGTATTTGCCAAACTATAAAACTAATGTTTATTAAAATAAAAATAAGTTATCGTATTTTAACAACTTTACCCGTCATCAAGGTAATAATAGTATTCATCGCTATTCCCTAGGTATATAGTATAACAAAGTAAAATTACTTTACCAATAAATATTATAAAGATTCGTTGCTTTTAAGTAAACATCAAATAAATGTTAATAAAAATTTATGTTTTTTAATTATTATAATTACTACCATCATTTTCTCCGTAATCATCCGCCAATTTTTCCACTTTCTGCGTAAATTTAAATTTATCAATAATGTTGTAGTCAATTAATAATTTAAAAATAGGCTATATATTTATATTTACCAGAAAGGGTAGAACTTTTTGATTATGATCAATATTTTTTATAACGTTAGCCATTCCATTAATACGATACTCTATTAAATACATAATTTTCTAAAAGTTTATATTATCATTGTTACCTGATACCAAAATTAGTACAATTCCCGATGTGAAAAATATTGAAGAAACTCTATAAAGCAGACTTGAAATAAATAATTTTAATATTACCCAAACATTTTAAAGGAGTTGAATTTAAATTAAAAAAAATGAAATGAAACTAGATCTATTCCTTTTAACCTGCATTTGTTTGGCATAATGTTTTTGTTTTGATTTTGTAAACAACTTTGTAAGATCAATATCCTCAATCGATAAAAATTATACTCTAACAAAATCTAGTCAAATAAACAAGTTTAACAAAGCATATAAATATGAAAAGCATGGGCGTAGCCAGGGGTGGCAGGGAGAGGCGCTGCCCCCCTAAATTAAGAAATTCTAAAAATTTGATACACTAGGCCTAAATTTCAAAAATTTACTATATTGCCCCTCCCTAAAGTACTACTGCCCCCCCCCTCTCGTTTTAATCCTAGCTACGCCCATAGTTGCAAGCGTCTTGAGATAAATAATATCGATATTTTGACAAGGTTTCGAAGTTGTTGACAAATGCTGATTTTAAATATGGTATATTTACTTAAGGTAATTGGTGCCTCTAACCGACCAGGCTCCGCAAAAATAACATTATAAAGTCGAAGTATAAAAATGGGAAACATATAAAAATTAAGAGTGGGTGTAGTAAAAATAAATAAATCAACATTCGAAAGCGTCGCATTATGTCCGTTAAGGCCAGCTGTCAGCCAGGGATTTTAAAATTATATTTTGCGATTAAAATACCTATTTTTTGTTTAAGTAAAAAGTTGGTGGAACATTTGGAGACCAAGCAAAGCCGGCTGAATTTGTTAAAAAGTCCCAGAGCATTGTAATTTGATTGGACAGAGCGAAAATGTCAATACAAGTTAAATCCTATTTAAGGGACCTCATGCCCGCAAGTGAAGCCCGTTTAAATTTAATGACATTCTTATTACACAATAGAAAAATAAAATTATAAGTGAACTATTTTCAGGTATATAAACTCAAATATATCTAAGTTTAAATTTGTTTGTTGAACCTCTCACTAGTAAAGCCATACATAGATATTGTTAAGTCCGAGCCCGACGTTTTATTTATAATTTGCTCAAGACCGACAATGCCTTTTATGGCTTTGGTCCGACTTGGGCCCGAGCCCGGCCTATTTTTTAGATTTGAGCAAATTTTACATATGAAAGTGTTTTTTACTTTATAAACATACTTGCTGACCCGGCAAACGTTGTTTTGCTAAAAATACAATTTTCTTAAATATAATAAAATTCGAGAAAACTTCAGCCTTGTATGCATGACGTCATTATTGTATATGATGCTGTAAATATAACTGGCACGGAAATGTCCGATATTTTTAAAACTAAAAGGAATTTTAGTAAAAAAGCTATTTTACCCCTGGCCGCCCTGGGCATCCGTGGTTAAATTTTCGCGCGAATCGGGCCAATAGTTTCAGAGTTTAGCCCTTTTTTAAAACGTAATGTCCGATATTTTTAAAACTAAAAGGAATTTTAGGATTCTGAAAAAGCTATTTTACCCCTGGCCGCCCTGGGCATCTACGGCTAAATTTTCGCGCGAATCGGGCGGGTAGTTTCAGAATTTAGCCCTTATCCACATACATACATACACTATACACTACACACATACATAGATTACTACTTTATATATCTAGATAATGGATTTGATTGTTCTAGATCATAGACTATTCTAGATACACAATTTATTTTCACTTTCACATACAGGTTTTTGAGAATTTATGAGCTGTCTTAAGTCCACAGATCGAAATTATCTTCAATTTTACAATTTCCATGGTGTTTTTCAACTTAATTAATCCTCGAATTGAAAACAGGATAATGGATTAGAGTATTTAATACTCTTGTTTTTCAATTTTTTTTTCGAACCTGCGAATCTAAAAATAAATTTTATTTAAAGGTCTTAAACAAATAATCTTTATAAATCATTAACATATTTTATCTTAAATTTTTATAACTACTATCTTTGTTCTATATATAAGATTCAAATTTACAATTAGATAAAAAAAGAAGGGAATGAGATTAAAAAGCTCTATTATAGACGTTGTAAGAAGAAATAAGTTTGTGATATTTATGGGTATTTGTTGTCTTAGGTTTGCCTCGGGCCTGACTTAGACCTCAATCGGCTTGGTTCAAAGGCAGACCTTAGCCCAAGACCCGAATATTTGTTTAGCTTTTGTCCGAACCCGGCTCGGAACCTTTCGAGCCGGGTCTGGTTTCGGGCCCGTTTAGGGCATGGTTAAAGGTTGGATTTCTTCCAATTTTTTCATCATTCCGACTAAGCCATTTAAATCTTTTGTTCATTATATAATCAAGGTATATTTGAGAATCAATATTAACTTAAATAAGTTTAAAAAATCGGACTTATTCACACTTTTAAGTGAAGAATGTTATTTACGGTCATGGGCGTAGCCAAGGGAGGACAGGGAGAGGCGGCTGCTTCCCTCTAAATCCAAAAATTCAAAATTTGATAAAAAAAAATATGGCTAAAATTTCAAAAAATGACACTTTGCCCCTCCCTAAATCATTATTGCCCCCCTCTAATCCCGCTATGTACAGCATACTAGTAAGTTTGAAATTTGTAATTGCTTATCATGTTGTACAATATTTACATTTTTAGAAATCATGGCTATTTTTTGATTCCCACTTTGCTGTTATGTATTTTATTTGGAGCAGGCTTCTTTAAAATATTAAACATTATACATTTAACAGAGCTGTAATTAGGTCGCGTTTATTTAAACAGAAGTGCAAAATTTAAAAAATACAGGTAAATATATTGATTTGAATAATTCATTTAGTGAATTTAAATGAGGTCACTCACTTGAAAAAGGTTATTTGAGAAACTCTTGCACGTTTACCTAGGCAATAAAAAAAGTTAATTATGGGATATCGATAAGCAACATTTTATATTTATTTATCTTTTATAATTTGTTAATGCTTGGTTATAAATGGTTTTACTCCCTCCAATATATATTATTGAGTTTAAGACATTTTTGTAAATTCAGAATTTAATGTTACTTAACAAAGGAAACAGTTTTAGTTCGTCGTTCCTTCCTTATAAAAAACTAATTCAGTTCCGAAAAGAACTAACATTATCTTAATTATATATAAGTATAACTAATAATCATAGGCGTAGCCAAGATTGCCTCATGGGGGGGGGGGGGTTCAAAAACAATTTGATAAATAATACTATTAAACAAAAATTTATTAAACTTATATACAGTAGTGGCGGAGGCAGGACTATCTAATAAGGGGGGGGGGGGGGGGGTAAAATGTGTGTCAAAGAATTTTGCTTAAACAAAAACTAATTAAAATTATATAAATTCAATTCAATGTCTACGATGGGTTTTTGGTGAAAAATGCATTAATGATATCTTCAAAAACACAAATTGCCTTCCAATTGTTGTGTTTGTGCTAATTAGGGCTATTGTTTGAACTAAACACTTGCATGGGCCTTTTAGGCTCCCCACCAGTACCAAAAATTGTCCCGCCCCGGGACCGTTTTAGGAATGCACAGGTCCAGCCTACACCTTCCCAACAAATTCTTATATATTCTGCGTAAACATTTTTGTCAATACTAAAACAATCATTTATTTATATTTTAATAATGTTCGATATTATTTAAGTTATATATATCAGTCTCAAACAGGCTTTTGTTTCTTCCAACAAGTAACGCGCCGTTAAATTTTCACTAGTAGCCTTTCAAGCTGCATAAAGCCATTTATGATGAAGCTATATGCAAGGTAAATTTTATGTAACAAAATATACCTATTTTTGTTAATGTTTGACGGTACTTTTTTTAAAAATAAAAACTTTTGGAATCCACTAAATTAAAAATTACAAGTTCTATGATTAAATAGCAAACAAAAATTAAGATAGATTTAATTATATTGTTAAGTTAAATAATAATAAAAATTTAAAAACATCATAAAACACCATTTTTATATATTACTCGGGCCTTCGGCCCTCGTGGGAAGCAGGAGGGGGGAAGGGGAGGAAGAGAATGGGGGGAAGGGAAGAGGGGAAGAGAAGGGGGGAGGGAGGTGCAGGAGGGAAGGGAGAACGAAACTCATCTATACTCCGTATAAACGTAGCATATTTGCTATGCAATTTATGGGCGAGAAAGGTGGGAAGGGGCGAGAATGCCTATAGGGGGGTATAAAATGCAAATGATTAGTTAATTATTTATACAAATATTTAAAAAGTTGAATTTTTGTAAAACCTTTGTTGAGGTATAGGTTTTCTTTCATTCATTCTTAATTATCAACTTCTAAATTAATCAAAAGGACGAAAGGAACACATATAGAGGGTATGACCTTGGAAAAGCCAATAGTCATCCTTCCAAAACATCAACTTTCAATTTAGAGTTTTTTTGATACTGTATGAATTTAAACATTTGGTGTAGGCGACCCATAATTTGAATTATGACTATAGACTCTATTCAAATCATGCGCATATGTATAGTATAAACAAGATATTTAAAAAACGGAAAAAAATTTCCAATCAGACCTTAACCATTGGTCATTTTTTCTATTAACAAGAACAATATATTAATTTAATTAAAAAATCAGCCTTTGTGGGGGGGGGGGGGCACAGGGACCCATATCAGTAGAGGCATAGGCCCTTGTAGGGGGGGGGGGTATAGGGTAATTATCAATGTTAACCTAATATACCAATTCAAAAACGAAAAAAAAAATTTCGAATCACAATTTGGCTAATGGACATTTTTTTTATTGGTCAGTAGCCAGGACACGGTGGAAAAGTCATATTATTAATGGTATTAACAAGAACATATATTAATTTAATTTAGAAAAAAATTTTTTTGCCCTCTCCGGGTATCGAACCAGCAATCAGAACGTTAGCCGGGATTTGAACCCACATCAGTAGTTACCTTATTTTAAATTGAAAATAAGGGAATTGGTTAAATAAATTTTTTGTAGCGTTGTTGGATAAGGGGAGAAAAAATATCTGTTTATAGAGGATGGCATGCAGTCATAGACATTTGGGGTGGGAAGTTTGCAATAATAACAACCTTAAAGAATACAGTGTGGATGGGGGGCTGCAAATAAACTATAAAATTTCGATTCACAATTTGGCCAATGTCATTTTTTTCATTAGTCATTAGCCAGCGGAGAGCCAAAAAGTCATATTTTCACTGGTATTAACAAGAACAATATATTTTTTTAATTTTAAAAAAAATCTTGCCCCTCCGTAATGAACCAGCAATTAAGATATAAAACAAATAATAGATGGCGGTATAAAAGAGGTAACACAAGACATCACATACCTTGATAAATCTAAAGTTTTATAATCTAAAGTTTTGGTATGCCATTAAATTAGCTTTTAAAAATGTAACATACACTTACCTAGATGAAAAATTTTGTGTCTGATTTTATTAACTTAACTAATATCAATTACAACATATGCAAAAAATTTTGTATATAATTTCGATAACTCATGAACAATATCAATTAGAATATATATGATAAATATTGCATCTCTTTTTTATTAACTATAACAATATCAATTACAACATATGCAAAAAAATTTGTATCTAATTTCATTAACTCTTGAACAATATCAATTAGAAAATATATAAAAAATTTTGCACCTCTTTTTATTAACTCTTTCAGTCTACAACAATTATATACATTTATATACATAATACATATATACGATATAATCGATGATTACAAATTATTATTAAATAATTACCTACATATAGCTAAGATATATACTTTCACCATATCAATTTTCATATGGTTTTCGTGACGAGCGTGACGAAATGTGATAATCGTGACGAGTTTTAGCTCCTTTTTCTGTGCTGCCTGAACCAAGTCCCATATATACTAAAAATTCGCTACCTTTTGGAAAATGTTCAAAAATTTAAAATTTTAGGTACCAAGTCAAACGTTCTTAAGTCAAACGTTATAAAACAACTAAAAAGAACTAAAAATAACTAAAAACAACAAAAAAATTTCTTTAAAAATTATGATATAAGCTTTTAATTTAGGTAGATCTGAAGGTTTTATACATAATTAGGGTTCTCTATATAGGGGTAGGGTTAGGGTTAAGGTTAGGGTAAGGTTTTAATTATTTTAGTTATTTTTAGTTGTTTTTATAACGTTTGACCCTGAAAACGTTTGACCCGGATTCAAAATTTTATGCCTAACTTGCCGGGCCTAGGCTATGTATTCTCGATTTTGAGTGATAAATAACAAAACGTAAAACGCATTTCTTAAACGTTCCATTGCATCTAATCCTAGCCCTAACCCTAACCTAAAACGCTGACCTAAAACCCTAACCCCGAACCTTAACCCTGTCCCTTAAAGATAATTTTGACTTGAAAGGATTATTTTTAAACAATAACACACAAATTCGAACGCGATGATTGCGCTCGGGAATGGAACGTTTAAGAAATGCGTTTTACGTTTTGTTATTTATCACTCAAAATCGAGAATACATAGCCTGGTTCAACTTGCCGCGATGTTTGAAGAAACATTTTCAAAAAAATATTTGGAAAAGGAATCTATCAAAAATTTTTCCTTAATTGCATATAAAAATTTATCCGTTAGATGTTTAACTAAGAGTGCCGCTTGGTAGGTGTTTTGAAAAACCAATATATTTTTAAGGTTTGCAGAAATAAATTACACTATAAAAAATGTTCAGGCATCTTCTAGCTCAATTGAGGTTCCTAAATCATTATCTGCTAAATATCGTTTAGATACATGGTGAAAATCAAGACACCTTTGCATTAGCAAGATGTTATTTTGATCTTAAAGAATATGATAGGGCATCAAATTTGTTAAAAAATCAACAAGATAGTTTATCATCATTTCTCCATCACTATTCCAAATACCAAGTATAATTAGTGCTAAGAGATTATTATATATATAATTAAGGCTTTAAACTATAAATCAAATCCTTGTTTTAAAATACCTTCAAGTACAATGGCTTAAATATAATAAGATTTTTGGTAGTAAATAATGGAGAAGATTCATTTGAAAATGAGGAAGGATTTGCTTTATTGTATCAAAAGTTGAATAACTTTTATATTCAAGGCAACATTGATGGCTTTCATTTATATCTGTAATTTTTATTTTTGTCAAAGATTTTTCATATTCTAAATATTTGTCATTATTTTATATTTTATGCATACATTTTTTGATAATAGTACTACTTAATTAATCTTTTTTCTTTATTTATCCCTTAATAGACTTGGGATTTTGCTTAAAAAGGAATGCAAAGCAGAAGCCAAAGGTATTTTTGTAAAATCTATTCAAGATGTTCCTTATCTATGGGCATCTTGGCTTGAGTTAGTTTGTATCATAGACAAAACTGAAGAGGTAAATTTGTTGCTTATTTGTTTAACATATCTTGATTGCTTAACATCTTTTTTTGTTGACTTACAAATTAGTTAGGTAGGTTTGTACTAAAAGTGTTATCTAAAAGTTATAAAAAATATATATCAAATTGATTTAAACTATAATATCCATACAAATAACAAACTTTAAAATTAGGATTTTTATATAAAATTAGCCAAATCACTGATTTATACCAACTGTCAATATACATTCTTATTATTGACATCACTCTAAAAATGTTCAAATAGCAATAGTATCTTCTAAAATAAAATTAGACAATTAAAAATGATTTTAAATATATCGATAGCTTGATAAATTATTATAACCGTTGACTTAAATATTCCATATATTCCAAATTTGTATATTTATAAAATGCTGAAATTAATAATTTTTTAAGATCAAGTAAAATTATTAAAAGAAGCCAAGAAGATAATCTATTTACATAATTGGCCCTGTTAAACTTTTTAAATAAAATTATTGTATTTTATTTAATATTTTTTTAACAAACCTTTTGACAAGTTTTTAATATATTTAAAAAATAAAAACTGTTTCTTCTGCTTTTGACCCAAAAACTCAATACTTATTTTAAAATATTTATTTATGTTTTAGATTTCAAAATTAAATTTGCCCGATATATGGATAAAAGATTTTTTTATGGCTCAACATTTTGTTCAACAAAATCAATGGGAAGAAGCCTTGCAAATATATAGAGCTTTGGAGAATTGTGGTTTTAAAGATAACCCACACGTTTGCACTAATATAGCAAATATACTTTTCCAAATGAGAGGTTTTCCCCCATTTTCTCATTTTTTCATTTAATTTAAAATAATATTCTGTATACACATGTATATATAATTATTCCAACCCTTTATATTTAACAATTTGGTAATTGGCCATTTGATAGCAGCTCTAAAATTAAGAATTAAATTATTTTTATTTAGTTTTTTTTGAAATTAAAAAACAACTGAAAATATATATAAAAACTGACCTAATTAGATGTAACTTTCAACCATTTTACATTAAAAAAATCATTTTGTTCTTGATGCTAAGTTTATATTCGTTTGCAATGTTTTTAAAATATTAGTTAACACGACTATGAAAAATTTTGCAAAAAAATAGCATAAAATACTTGGCATTTGTTAATTTTTACTTGGCATTTAAATTTTGATAACCTTAGAAATGGAAGAATCAATGAAGGTGTTTCGTGAAAAGCAGCTCGTAGACCCCTATTGCTTGGACAACTTCGATATATACTCCAACGTTTTATACGTTTTGGTATATTTTTAAACTATGACAAATTTTTTTTAAAGCTTACCATTTATTATTTTTAAAAAACCATCCTGTGTTAAGATGAAAGGAATAAATGAATAAAGTTACCTCTTATAAATATTTTGAAAACAGTCCGGGATATTGCTATCGAATTATATTTACAGATATAGTAATGCCGATTTTCTGTCTTTTAAAATAATGAGTAGCGAGTATCATGGGATAGCAAAGAAATTTGTTTCCCTATATAAAAAAAGTTTCAAAGGCTGGTGGGGCCAAAGGAATAATTATAACGTATCCTTAGTTGCGAGTATTTTGAAAATTTTATACGTTGTCGGTTTTATTTATTTGTCCTTTACAACGTGCAAAAAACTATTAGGAAAAAGAGGAAGAATTATGCAATTTAGCTCATACATGCCAGGATGTCGATCCACTCAGACCCGAATCTTGTTGCGTTATAGGTAATGTATAGAATTATAGTTCCTTGGCCAAAATTGACAATGCTTTTTGTGTGTGTGCTTAATCTCATACATTAATTTAATACGAGAGATGAATGAACAGCTGATAAAATTATTTAGTAAGGGGCGTGGGGGCTGCCATGTTTGATGTACTTATTAGCGAACAAAACGCTTTTCACTTCTGCTGATCTCACGTGCGGGAAGATAATATTCTTTCATTCATTGAAATTGTACTGCAAACGTAAAGTGGCATTTCAAGGTTACTATTTTTTAATGCGAAAATCAGCTGTTTACTAGTCGACCGTATTAACAGTCTATCGTATTCGTGGGAAAAAGGAATACGATTTAAATAAGAAGGTCCAGAAGGGAAGAGTTATTAGGAATTAATTGGGGGAACTTAAAGGAAAATTGGGCCGTAAAACGATAAATTATTGGGGGATGGCCGGGCCGCGAACAGGCTCACGCGCGTACGCAGAAATATTTCTCAACTGTCTTTATTACATGGCATTAATATAATCACAACCAAGAAAATATATAATAATTAAAAGATCGCAATGTTAAAATCGCATACGATAAGATGCGTATATCGAAAATCACTCACGCGTAAGAAAAATAACAAATACGTATCAGCGCGTCGGGGGGGGGGGTATACGCGTACTAGAAATTAAATGTAAAAGAATAATGGTCTACGCTATGAGTGTACCACGTGTAAGATCAAAAGATTGTACCGCGTGTTGAACTCTTAACTTTAATTTTTGAATAAGATGAGATGAGGGGGGGGGGGGGTGTGTGGGAAGACATCTTCATCATCGTATCTCTGGATACGCTAATTTCATTCTTCGTGTATGGGTACACGACAATTAAATGTAAAAGAATAATGGTCTACGCTATGAGTGTACCACGTGTAAGATCAAAAGATTGTACCGCGTGTTGAACTCTTAACTTTAATTTTTGAATAAGATGAGATGAGGGGGGGGGGGGGGGTGTGTGGGAAGACATCTTCATCATCGTATCTCTGGATACGCTAATTTCATTCTTCGTGTATGGGTACACGACACAGTCTTAGAAATTTATTAAACACTTTTTTAGATTAAATTTGTCATTTAAAACGTAGTATATAGGTGTTATTTGTAAGAAAAATTTAGCTAACATTGATAACGCTAATTCTGTGTAACGACTGATTTTTGCATTAAAATTGAGAGTAAGCACTTACGCAAGCATATTGGGGTTTTTTTAATGTGCTCATGTGTGGTAAAAGGTTAAAGATAGCTATTCAACAATACATGCCTTACTTAATAATTATCAGCTGTTCCGTGGTAATGAGTAGTGTAAAGATGGCTGGGGAACACTAACGATCGACTCTGGTTAGTTGTTTTTCCACTTTCGCCTTAAGCCTACTGGTCGACTAAGGAAAAGAGCAGACCAAAAACCTTTGGTTCGTTTGCGTCGAGTTGACCAAAACCAAAGGTCAACAACCCAGCCGTTTTTACGACATTAGTTATGATGAGGCATATAAAATGTGGCGGTATTTACTAGCTAATCCCCCCCTCCCCCTTTAGGTAATTTTTACAGTTTGCGAGGTGAAAGGTTGAAAGCCATAGTTTACTTTCAACGGGCCCTCACGTTGAATCCCAATTTTTACACTGCTTGGATCCTGATCGGGCACGAGTATAACGAACTCAAAAACATGTCAGCTGCTATCACCGCTTATCACAAGGCACTCGGTAGGATTCGTCGTTACATTTCGGCAAAAGTCTATTGGAATCTCGAAAATCTAATTTTTTGTTTACATCAAAGGGATGATTCTTGAATGACATACATACAAATACTTTTTCAGTTCTGTTTTAAAGGTTTGACGATGGCTTTAATAATTTTAGATTTGATAAAACTAATATTTTCCCCCAACATATAGACCATATTGCAATGAAATAGTATGAAAAGAAGCTTTCTCTAAAGAACTTTTGTCTCGGGCAATGATTTTATATTTGATGTTTATTAGATTTTAAGTAAAAATATATATTATATATAGTCTAGTCATTTTTAAATATCTCTTATAAAAACATTTAAGTTATTATATATTGGAATTTACTGATATCAACGAATATGCATGAGTATGGTATATATGCTTAGAAATAAAGCCGAATGATTACAGAGCCTGGAATGGATTTGGTATAACCTATGAAATTCTCAATATGCCAGCTTACTCGTTGTACTACTACCAAAAGGCGCATTTGCTTAAGTGAACCCCAATGATTACATTTGTCACTTTATTAAATTGCACTTCTTAAAAAACGCCAACTACAAAGCATAGAGGCTTAGAGTAGTGTTGCAAAAATGGATGGTTCTGTTTGGTAGACCTTTGTTTTCAGTCGACTAAACATACACCACGACAGACCAAAGATTTGACCAAAAAACTATTGGTCTGTGTATGCGGCAAAGAATAACCGACCAAGGGTCAAACAACCACAACCAGCCGTTTTTGCAACACTATTTTACACGAGAAAGAAATTGTGAATTTAAATTATACCTAGTATATTCCTAGAAAGCTCTGTAAGGTTGAATGTTGTTATCTGTGAGAAGGTTTATAAAATAAATGGCCTTTAACTGACTTAAAGACTTTTACTAAGCTTAATTAGCTTCAACGGTATATCGATATTTTCTTGGATATTATTTAATGTACGTAAGCTCAAATAGTTAGGAGGTATGATGTATTTTTAAAATTATTTGTTTCACTCTGAAATAATTTAATTTTACAACAAAGAGCAACAATTCAAAGTCATAGACTAGATAGACTGCTCATCAACTTTAAATAAGTAGTGTAGGGGAGACCGGGGACTAAATGGCCATAAAAAATTGAATCACGTTTTATAAAAAACTAATGAAGTTGTTTATAATTTTTTATTGAAACACATTTTTATAGTCTATTTCTACTATCAGAAAAAAAATGAGAAAAAAGTTCTTATAGTTTTTTCACAAATTGAGTTTAGAAAAATCAAAAATCCTAGAAATTTCAGTGCCCGGGGTTAGTTATAGCTATGTTCAGGGGATAGATTAACCCTGCCGTTTTGACTTCTTATAGTGTATGCTTACTCAAATCAATAAAAATATTGTTACATTATATAAACCATAGAAAATTTAAATGTAATATTGTATTTTATATGATAAATTAAAATAAGGGTATGACAATCTAACTCAAGTATACTTAAAAGACAGATTGTGCACTGTAAAAAAACTTTTAGTCGTTTTTTTGAATTTAATTATTGTCTATTTCTATTCTAAATTACACTAAGTTGAATTATAAACAAGATTTTTGTTTTTTAAATTTTGTCATTTGTAAGGCCCAATGAAAAATGGCTATAACTAGCCCCTCCCCGACTAGCCCCGACCCCTATTTTCATGAACAATTTATAATTCAACTTGTTATATTGCGAATAAAAATTTAATCATTAGGCTGTTTTTATATAAAAAATATCCCTTTATAAGATAAAAGTTAAATTAGTCCAAAATATGAAGCCAAAAAAATTTTATGTGCAAAATAGAAAATTTTGTCACGGCTACTAATAGCCCCGAAATCGTTTTTCTTCAATAAAAATTTTAAATTTTATTTTTTTCAAACAAAATTTTTTTTACTTATACCTTATGAAAACATACACATATGGTTTTTAATCATAGATCATTATTATTTTTAATAATAATTACAAAGATAATAGTAAACCCGGGCTACGATTAGCCCCGGTCTCCCATACCATTTTTCCGCCATTTTGAAATGTATACAAATAAGGGAAGGACATATAGTAGATCATAGTAATTTTTGGTTAATTAAAGTGTTTTTGGGCTGTAATAAAAAATATTGAACTAGTTTAACATTAATAATATTAATCATTTACAAAATCCATAAAAGTTAAAAATATGAAAATTGTGATGAAGTGATGTTAAAGCAATTTAGTGACATCCGCATTATATTAAAGCATCATTTGTTAACATTCTTTTTATTTATTTACTAATGACCGAGGTAAATTAACTTTTTCTGTTTTAACAATGGGTGGTACACTGCAGAAAGACATGGGAGATAGTTAAATTAAAAATGGTAGATTTAATGGTACGCATGACCATATGAAACATATGGCGTGAGCAATCTATGTAGTCTATGGTTACAGTGCCATGGTTTGAATAACTGGAAACTAGTTTTGCAAATTTTTAGGTTTTTTGGTTTATATACTTCTACGCAGCCGACTCATCATGGCCTATTTTAAAGGATAAATATAGATCATTGTATCTAACCACAGTATGTTTTTATTAATTTTTTGTAATAGGCTTATGTATGTAACTTTGTTTTCGCTAAAATAGACTTTTAATTATTAAAAAAATAAAAAATAAGTTTTCTCATTTAGCCCCAGCGATTCTCGTCTTTTGATGGCGATAGGTGACGCCTACGAAAAACTCGGCAAATATTCCCTCGCCAAAAAGTGCTACCAAAAAGCTGTTATGCTAGGAGATGACGAAGATAGTGGTCTCTTTAAATTGGCGGAGTTAGTAATATTTTTTAGTACTTTGAAAAACGTCAGACTCGAGTCGGGCCAGTGAAAAGCAATTTTGCAGAAGTTCAGGATTCGAAAGGCTAAGGGAATCTTTAAGAATTAAATACTAGTTTGCTCGTTATCCTGGTATTTGATCATAATTTCGACCCTTACTTCTGGTTAGATTCGTAAAAAAGGCTGGGTTTTGCTTGGTCGCCTTTGATTTCAACTAAGACTAATCGTCGACTGTGGTCTGTTTTTCAAATTTCGACTAAGCCTAAAGGTCGACTAGGGAAAACAGACCCCAAAACCTTTGGTTTGTTTATGTTTAGTCGACCAAACAAAACCAGCCGTTTGTAAATTACTTCTGATCTAATATGGCTTTTTCTCGGGTTTTTAAGGGTCGATTGATGGCTGAATTAGCTCGTTATTTTAATAATTGTTGGTTCCTCTTTTATATACCACGAGTTTATTTGTCAATTTATAGATTATAATTCCTGAAATGACTTGCTCGTTTCCCTGCAGTCATTCCTAGTGTTAGTGTTGTAAAAACGGGTTGGTTTTTCTTAGTCGACCCCTAGGGTTGGTTGAAATCTGAAAACAGACCAGAAGCGACCGTAAACCTTAGTCAAACCAAAGGCCGTCCAAACAAAATTCAGCCGGTTTTCACAGCACTACTAGTTGTCTTTTTTAAAAATACTTTTTTATCAGCTAAAAAATATATAGCAAAACAAGTATGAGACAATAAAAAAGGCCATAAAGAAACACTTTTTAAATGGTTGTTGTATGTTTTAATTGCTTTCCCCTAGGGTTTGTGCGATATTGAATGATACAGATACGGCGGTTGTGGCCTATACGAAATACATGAAAGAGGCGGAAATTTTAAATGTAAGATTATTCTCTTAACACCCATATCTTTATGGTCCACGGAAATTTAATCCTAAAAAAAGTTAAATTTAAGTATGAAAAACTATTATTTAGAAAGAAAATTGCGTAATTATCAGGTTTTTAGGGAATTTGTCGTTGTTGATTAAGACACTTTTATTTGTTTTGCGAAAATAGCATCGATTATAATGTGTTGGATTCTTTTATAAATGGTTAGACGTTATAAAAATTATTCCGTTATAAATTTAAAGATTTCTTGAGATATACGGTATAAAAATACCAATTTTAACCACATTTGATATAGATTTAACCCAAAAATTAAAAATTTGATTTTTCACAAAGATAAATAATTGAAAAATGTTTACAGATTATAAATGGACCACAACAAGCCAAGGCTATAAAATTTTTGGGGCTGTTTTACTTGAATACAGGCGACGTTGAAAAGGCTTATAAGTACTTTGAAAAAGGACTAAAATATCTCGAAGTATATATAAATACATCTATATATAAAATATAATATTTTTTATAAAAAAATATTTATAAATAATATTGTGTTTATTTTTTTTAATTAAAGGCAGCCGAAGACTCTAAGGCCATGTTGGAGAATATATCAAAAATATATATACCCAAATTTTGACCTATAGTTTATTTATATAAATTATATTATGTTGTGTAAACTACATATTTCGTATATTTGGATCTAACGTGTTTGCCATTATTTAGGAATTACGCAATAAATTAAATATATTATATACTATTTTGAATAAAATTAAAACTTTTCCATATGATTAAGGCAAAAATAACCATATGTTATGTTATATTAAAGTTTAATAACAATAAATTATGTTAATTAAAGTTTATGACGATTTTAATCCTCAGTAGGTAAATTTTATTAAGGGGATGAATCTGACCAAAATAAGTTAACTCTGCATAGTCATAGAGTACATAAATTGTGGAGTAATCTAGATATGCCCAGTTATAAAATGCATGGCGGGATTCAGTTAATTAGCTTCAAAAAATTACTTAGTTTGAATAGTCCATTATAATATTTTGGGTATTTTATGTTTAAGTAAAGAAACTACTTAATTTGAATGGCCCGTTATAAGAATTAGCGTATTTATGTTTACGTAATAAGTCGTAAATAATTATCTCTTAGCTTATTTCGCGTTTTCTTGTTATAACAAAATGCTTTTTCAAAAAGAAAAAATTCTGCAGCTTCTAGCCTGTACCCTGATCTGGAGCAATTTTGAGATTCTTTTGACCGATAGTGGTAAGACTTTTAAATGAGAGACGAATATCGCATAATAATGAAGTGATTAAATGTGGACCCTTTACATAAATTCTAATAGAATAAATTGTGAAAGGTAAATTATAATAAAATTGTTGTTAAATTAATAAAGAATCTTTGGGAATCTTTTGTTATGCAATTAAAGTTTGTTAAGTTTATGAAATAGTTTGAATCACTTTAATAAACAATAGGATCTGTTCCGTAATAACTTTGAAAGAAGATAAACAGAAACTTGAGGTTTAAGTAATCGATAACGTTTTTTGTTTCAAAACTGGACCAAATTACCAATCTATTGTAACTTGGAGGATATAGGATACTTTTAAAATCTCGATTTTAAGATGATCATACAAATATTATTTTAAACGAATAAGTAACATAAAAACTTATTCTAAATAATTAGAGTATTATGTTTAATATAGTCTCCATATTTAGGCCCTTAGGGATTAGGGTTCTAACAACAAAAACAGACATAAATTTTGTTCTTCTTTTCTATATATGCTTATTAAAGCTCAATCCGTGGGTCCAGTGGTTATGGGATATTATCCATATTGGTGTAAGACGCGTACTGGATTACTAAAATACGAAATACCAGATATTCGAGGCGATCTCATAACCCATTTACTCTATGCCTCCATAGAGGTGCCTATTAATGGAAGTCTTATTAATCACGAACCAAGTAAATTACTATGGCACGGGACACATTTGTGTTTAAGTTTTTTCATATTTCTCTCCCCCCCCCCTTGGCACTGTACATTTTTCGACTTATAGACACACTTACATTAAGAGTAAAAGGGCAAATTGAGCGGCCCTCTCTCGCGGCAAATCAAAATGTGATATATGGGTAATAATGGTTCTTTAATCATGTGGGTAGATCGCCGAGTGATTATTAGGCGTCTAAAATAATCTAATGTAGCTTATTACTTTAATGTTTTCTCCTAGGTGACTACCCAAAACTCCAAGACTTAAAAACAAGATACCCTAATCTTAAAGTTATTCTCGGCGTCGGTGGACACCCACACTATGGTGATCTTGAGTAAGTGATTTTGATGCTTTTGCACGTTTCTTTCATGGATGCTATTAAAGTTTTCTATTGGTAGAGGAATCATTCTGAATCCAGCAGGTATGGCAGCCTTCGCGAAAAATATCGCTAACCTGGTTCGTCAATACGATTTTGATGGGGTCACTTTAGATTGGCAAGCACCAGACCCATACGTAAGGGATCAAAACATCGAATTACTAAGTGTAATATTCAATTATATAACTTTAATTAAACTAACCCTATTATGTGATTCGTTTAAGTGTTGAATTTTCCATTTTAGTTGATATATACTCTGCTAAATTATACTTGTTTAACTTAAATTCTTAGCTTTTGAGGCAAGAGTTGGGAACAAGTCTCACCTTGATGGCAGTTGTGTCATCATCTAAAATTCTCACCGATGGATTTGATGTCCCAAGAATGAACAAGTATAGTCCCTATAATTAAAAACTTTCTGTCCATTGTGGCTCCAATGTTATTTGTCACATGCACTGACTATCGAAGACAAAATAAAAATATCCTCACTTTCTTTATCAATTTTACGCGACCATTTATCAAATATCAAATTAATTGTTAAATAATTTTCAATAATCTTGTGGCCATTCTGTTATCATCTATAGCCTAGTGGATTACTATGGGGTAATAACTTACAATTTCGCTGGATATTGGGATGGGCGTACAGGGCATCATAGTCCATTGGCAGGAGAATTCGAATCAACTGTAATACAGATTTTTATGATTTAAATCTTAATTCTTAGCGTTATTATTTCGTTTTAAACAAACTATCATATATTAAGCCTTCTAGATTGAGACACTTTATGATTAAAGCCTGCATTTTATAAAAAAAAAGGTGTTTGTTTAAAGGCTTGAGAGAACGCCCTATATAATGTTTATCTATTATAAGGCTTAAATGATGTCAGAAATTAAAATATGATATTGAATAATGATAATTTAAAAGATATAAGAACCGACTTAAGTACGTTTAACTAGATTCACAAGGAACTCCATAACCTTAAGTTTATTACAAATATAGTCTATATCAAAAAAATGCAATACTATAATAACTTGGCCACCACACCATAAATAAGCGCAGATATAATCTATATTTGATCGACCTAGATATTAACTTAATACATTACATAGTCTAATAACTTACATATGATGATTTATAATAAGAATCTTTTTTCAATAGATAGATGCTATGGAGATGTGGGAAAGTATGGGGGCACCTCAAAGTAAGCTCTTAGTTGGGTTGGCTTTTTATGGTCGTACTTGGACCTTGACATCATATAGCACAAAAGTGGGGGCTCCTGGATATGCTGGAAATCCTACAGGCCTTGAGAAAGAGGGAATGATAGCAGGGGTAGAGGTATGTTATTAAAACGCTTTTAAATTATTTTCATTTATGTGTCTATCGATTTAAGATTCAACAAAATGCTTGGCCTGAAACTTGGGATTCGGCAGCCTCTGTACCATACGCGTTTAAAGGAGATCAATGGGTCAGTTATGAGAACCCCAGAAGCTTGGATATTAAGGTAATTCGTCTTATTGCGATATACGATTTGTAAGTACAATCTATATTCTCATTGTTTATATTAGTACCTCTAACGTTCTGTGTTTTTTGTTCCTAAATTGGCCACAACTTGTGGATTAAATTAGCAATCACTAATTTAAACATTTACCAAATTGCTTTACCTAGACTAATCTAATACATTGCAGGTCAATTTTACATGTTTGACCAAAAAGTATCGTGGTGTATTTATATGGGATCTCTCGATGGATCCACGAGCTTCATTATTGAGAACAGTGTATAAAGGGATAGCCTCTAGATGCTCAGATGATAACGGAGCTACTCTTCCACCACCTATTGCAGAACAAACCACAACAGAAGCACCCACAACAGAAGCAACCACAACGGAAGCAATCACAACGGAAGCAACCACAACGGAAGCAATCACAACGGAAGCAATCACAACGGAAGCAATCACAACGGAAGCAACTACAACGGAACAACCTGCAACGGGGAATATAACATGCACAGCAAGACAATGGGCCTCAACAATTATAAGCCGCGCGATAGGTGGTTCATGTGGCAATTTGACAACCATCTGTTCCGATGCCTCTTTTGGAGATTTAAGACCATATCCTCCTGATTGCACGTAAAAAGACTTGATAATTTATTACTGCTGTCAAATCAAGCTTTAATAGAGGTAGTTGTAAGAAATTTGGAGAGAAAGCATATTACAGCCATAGCTTCGTGTATAAAATCGAGTTTTAAAGATTAAAACATTTTTACTTTTTTATAAATTACCAACAAATTGTAAAATTTCTTATTTAATTATTCCATTGATATAGATTATTTGTCAATTGTATCAAGCCCCCGATTATTCAATGTTGCCCAATTGGCCTTCAATGGAATGGAGAAGCATGTGACTGGCCTACTAATGTCATATGTCCATCTTGCTGAATAATTTTTATTATATGCTTTCTATTTTTCTTTGTCATTCAATCTAATGGTGTATTTGAATAAAATTTAATTTTTAAGTTATTATAGCTAATAAATAATTTATAAAGTTAATAAACGGTCAGCGTTTGATAGAATAGTGACGTAAATTTGCTAATTTCCGCTTAGATTTGATATAATTCAATCATAAACTCTTAATTATATAAAGAGAAAAAATTTGATTTGCGAACGAGCGCTAATAAAAGAAAAAATGGCAGCAAAATGGCCTTAGACGTAAATATTTTTATGCCTTAAAATGAATAAAATAGATTTATATAACTTGAAAAAAACTATTATATTATTTAATGTCCCACATAGGTCTAATTGCCCGGGGTTACTATTATCTTTCTATTTTTTTTTTAAATAATAATTATATTAAATCAAAATTTAAACCATATGTGTATTTTTCATAAAGTACGAGTAAAAAAAAATTATTTAGAAAAATTAAATTTAAAATTTCCATTGAGAAAAAACGATTTTTCGGGGCTATTAGTAGCCTTGACAATTTTATTTTGCACTTTCATATCCTTACCACAGTCAATTTAAAGTCCTAAGGATACGACTTAAGAATTGGAAAGGGATTAAGAACATCTTGGAAGAATTGAGGAAGGATAGGGGCATATGTTGGGATATTATAGTCAGACGGCCGGGCAGGGGACAACAAGGTTGCCCGTCTCCACTGCATACACGACAATGTACTTTTATTGTTTTCTCTACATATTTTATTCAGTTAAAACTAAGAAGAAAAAATATAATCATTGCAAAATCAAACAACTCTCGATACAGTACGTTGTGTATAAAATTCACTGATGCGTGTTCGTGTTTATCAATAATCATATATGGGGGAAAGAAATAACAAATACGTATAAGCGCGTGGGGGGGAAGGATCACACACGTAAGGAAAATTAAATATAAAGAAAAAGACGTGTATACTCCAGTATACAACCATAGACTACATAGACTGCTCATGTCATATATTCATGGCAAATTGTGTGTGATATTTGCCGCCATTTTGATGAACAATACCGTCCTATATCACATAATGGCGTTTTGCGCTCTGCCGTTTTTTTCAAACAGGGGAGGTAAAGAAAAAAGGTTTTGATTCCATAAATAAGTAAGATTTACTTAAGATATGATATTTTTATTAAAAATGTAAAAACTGTAATGTTATTAAAAAAATTTAAAAATATCATATATTTAGTAATATCTTACTTATTTATGGAATCAAAACCTTTTTTCTTTACCTCTCCTGTTCGAAAAAAACGGCAGAGCGCAAAACGCCATTATGTGATATAGGATGGTATTGTTCATCAAAATGGCGGAAAAAAACACACATATTTTATACCGTGATGAGCAGTCTATGTAGTCTATGTATACAACATACACATAAAAATTTTTGCCGTATATTTTGGATTAGTTTAACTTTTATCTTATAAAGAGAGATTTCTTATATAAAAACCGTCTGATGATTAAATTTTTATATGCAATATAACATCTTAAATTATTAATTGTTTATGAAAATAGGGGTCGGGGCTAGTCTGAGAGGGGCTATTGGTAGCCATTTTTCATTGTGTTTTACAAATGACAAGATTTAAAAAACAAAAAATTTTGTTTAATAATCTAACTTAGTGTTTGGAATAGAAATAGACTATGATTATACATTATAAAACGACTAAAAGTTTTTTTCCGTTGCTAAATTCGTCTGTAAGTGTTTTTAAGTCAGATTGTCGTCTTGACACTTTTTTATTTGTTTTATATAAAATACAATCATATTACATTTGCATTTTCTAAATTTTTTTTAATGAAACATTCTTTTTATTGATTTGAGTTAGCATACACTAACAAGAAGTGAAAACGTCAGAGTTAATCTATCGGCTATGACTAGCCCCGGGCATTTTTAAATTTTTTTGTTTTTTCTAACTAATTTGTGAGAAAACTATTACTTATTTCCCTCCAAATTTTTTTCCTATTGTAAAAATAGACCTTAAAAATATATTCCAACAAAAAATTTGGAAAAATAATTTTTAGTTTTTTTAAAACGCGATTTAATTTTTTATGGCTAAAGTAGCCCCGGTCTCCCCTAGGGCTTGTTTCTTTTTAACCCAAATATTCATAACAGAGTTTTTTAGAGCTTAAAATAAAATTGCAAATTTTTACTAATATCTCAATTAGGTTAATAGTTTACTCATAAATAGAGCTCTTAAAATAAATTTCAGGAACTGTTAGGTGTTACAGTTACTTTTAAAAAATTGTAACTAACGTTACAGTTACATTTTTTTAAAGTAACTGAATACAGTTTATACCTACGGGAACTAGTTAAATTTAAGATAAATAAAATTTTCAGCGATCAAAACAATATTTATAAATGTAACTTATTCATACTTTCGTAGATAAATTAATGCCCGAATGATTAAAGCTGCTCGAACAGCCCGACCCGAAATTATTTTTTTTTTAATTTTAGCAGTAATTAGGTTGTATATTCCAAAATAATTTAGATTTAAGTCTCAGTATTTTTTTTGAGGGGGGGGGGGAGAGAACTACAATTAATGCAGTCTAATAAAAAACTGACAATATTACACAAACAAAAATAAAAATTCGAAATAGCTGTAGATACGGATTTACTTATAATATTAAAAAAAACCTATTGAATTGGAAAATTTATTTTTAGTAGTACTCAGCGATAAAATTACAATCATAGGTCAAGTTTGATGGAATTTCTGCCCGAACCCGACCCGGTCCTAATTTTTAACTAAATTCCCCGCCCGAGCCCTCCTAACTAAGAGAATTTCAGAATATAGAGATTTAAATTATAGAATTAATGAAATAGCAAATAGCGTTTGAAATTTTTAAATCTAATTAGGAGTTAAGATTTTATATGATAAAAGGATTTCATTTGCATAAATTTAAACGGACAAATCAAATTTCCCGAAATAATTTATAAGTGAAATGAAATACAATTTTTTCGAATTAAACTTATAATTTTAAATTTTACCTATAGCTCAAAAAAGGTAGTCTTATTTTCAAATAAATTTGGCAAGTTTTTTTTTAAATATTATATTATCGCTGGCAAAACCACTTATAGACTACAAACTTTTAATAGATTATTAGCTAATGCATTTAGGTTAATTAAAAATTATTTCAATTAGTTAAATTTTGTGCACTGTTGATACTAATTTTTTTGATAAAACGTGATTACCTTCTTGCTAATGAATGTAATGAAGAATATCTTTATATGAAGCAAAACAAGAATGGTTTGGGAATTAATTTTTTTAGAAAAAAAAGTAAGAGCGTAGATGAGGGGTGAAAAGGGCGAATTGCGAAATGGGGCAAATAAATGGTATGGAAATTAATTGTTTTAGAAATTAGAAAAAAGTAATAACGTAGATTAGGGAATAAAAAAGTCGAATTACGAAATGGGGAAGTTTTTACAAACCAAAAAAAATTAAATGAATTAGAATGAAATTTAACACTTTGTGCATACATTGCGTGAAAATGGCATGACACCTATACAAGGGCTACATAAATATAAATCCTTTCCATAAACGTAGCTAGGGATCTGAAAGAAACAGAGTCGGGCAAAGTTTATAATAAAAACTTTGAAAGGGTGGCAAACTTATGTTATTTTAACATTTTATAAAACCTTCTCGATAGACAATCTAATAAAAAAGTAACAAAATAATATATTGTGTTTTTAATTTAATTATGCCCAAATTGTCCGAATCTTATCATCGTGCCTGCCCGGGCCTGCCCGAAAATTAAAATTTAAGACAGAAAATTTATTCATTATATAACAAAACAAATTGTGACGACTTTTCTGAGATATTATTAACATGGGCGTAGCCAGGGGGAAACAGGGAGGGGCGGCTGCCCCCCTTAAAATCAAAAAATTCATTTATTTATTGCTCAATGACGCAAAAATTTTATTTTGCCCCTCCGTATATCATAATTGTACTCTCTAATTTCAATCCTGCCCTCAATAGATTTTCGCAAAAATTGGTCTTCTATTAATTGTAAACGATCTTCCCAATATAAAGGAATTGTGGCAACCCTAAGATTAGATCTCCGTTGAAATTTTTATGATGTTATAAAAACAAATTAATTTTTGATTAAATTGGTACAACAGCTAGTTTAACCAATTACAGATCTATTAAATAAATTTCTAAATACATTTGCATTAAAATTTTTGAAACTAAATAAGCCTAAAAATTTAGGTTCGTATTTTATATTTCTCAACGCACCACATGCCATGTCCAAAATATCTCAATAAAATTGCTGAACGAACATTTAAATGTTCATTATTTGTTTTATAGTATCTTATAATAAAAATAAGTTGTATAAAATGTCGTTCTGAATATAATGTTAATTACTTATCAACACCTCAGTTTGTTTAAACATTATTTATCAACTTCTTTAAGTTATTTAGCTTTTGGGCATATTACAATAACGGAATATTACATCTTAACCATAAATTGTAATAAATTTGAAATATGAATTTAATAAAAGATATTTAAAATGGTACATAGCCTATAAAGCTTTGCCTTCTAATATACCTTATCAAGCTCATCATACAATGTTCATAAAGAGCTTTCCCTTGCACCCCATCTCAATGTTATAAATAGAGATGATATGAAATTATAATATAATATACTCACATTCATTTATACATAGCTATATTATTCATAAATTTATGTTTGGTGAAAAGAAAATAGCCTGAGAGATAATAGATGGAAAGACTACCTTTTTATATCATCACTTAACAAATGTTTTGTTTTTTTTGCACTCCATATATATGGGGGAGAAGGCACTTTTTGACATGCCTCTTAGAAATATTGTATAATTATATGCAAAACTAGGTATTAACATTTATCATTTCACACTTTTACTACATACAACTATCTTAATATTTTTTATTTAATTCTATGATTTAATCTAATGGTAAATTGATTTTTTTCCTTAAAATGCCACAACCTTTTCCTAAAAATCGTATTTCCATATAAAATCGTATTTCCATATAGAATCGCGGTTTTGTAAGTGAAAAAAACTTCGTATTATTTGAATTAAAATCAAAAATGACGGACAATTTTAAAAATAATCCTCGAAAAAGTCCATTTCGTGTGCCCGATTTTAATTTTAAACTCGTTTCTACCGATGAAGCATTGACCGAGAATCAAACGCTCGATGCAAACTTTGAATCCGATTCCGATACTAATGGAAGCAATGTTCCCAAGGCAGAATTTGAAGACGAAGATGCAAATTTATTGAAATTTGATAACTCTAAAAAGTTGGAATCTGAGCCACTTCCGCCAGCTTATGATAATATAAGAAATGAATTAGCTGGAAAATATGTTAAACTGTTGGATAATCCGTTTGAGTTAACAAAAGATGAATGCATAAATGAAGATCAAAATGGACAGGTCACTGATTTAGATGACATTATTGCTGTCGCGAGTCAACCTTTGGCTCAATCTGAAGCCGATTTTTTTAATTTATATCCCAAGATGGCTGGTTCTACAAACGCTAAAAACCTGGAGCGGGAGAATGATTATTCTTGTGGTCTAGGTCCTTTTTATCCGGCTTGTTTACAACGTTTTGCCAATATCAAAATGTTTGCCTTGCATTACGCCCTAGCTGTCCTTAGTATTCTCATGTTTCACACCAGTTTCATAGGCTCGGTGACGGCCATTGAAAAGAGATTCCGATTTCCAAGCCAAAAAAGTGGTTTTCTCATGTCAATCAATGATATAGGCCACGTCCCTTTCGTGATTATAGCATCTTTTTACCTCGGTCAATCTAGAAAACCATTTTTCTTAGGGCTAGGAACCGTCCTTTTCAGCGTAGGAGTTGGTTTTATGACGCTACCTTACTTTATATTCGGTCCTCAAATTACAACCTCTCAAGGACCGTTCGAAACCATCGACTCAGATGGTATTTCTTTATGCCGAGTGAGTTCTGAGACGAGTTCTCATAAAACAACATGCTCTACTGTAGACTTCAATCGAGTCAGTTATGTGTTAATGTGTGTCGGTGAAATTATATTGGGAATCGGGGGCAGTTGGATTGGTCCTCTAGGAATGTCATACATTGATGACAACGTAGAAAAAGCCAAATCAGTCCCCTTGTATATGGGTACATTTAAACACATATATAAGTCCCTACGTTTGTTTTACTTCAAGCTAAATTTAATAGAGAAAAAGTTGGATAAACAATAATAATGCTATTTCGACTAATGTAATTTAAAAAAAACACGGCTCATTCAAAACTTAATCATTTAGGTTAACATTATACAGAGTCATACCTTTTTTACAAAAACATTTGTCAGTGTTGTAGTATATACATATGTTGGAAGCTCAATTTTTTTACAAATACAATTTCCTTTAATTACAACTAGTTGTTTGTCATATACATTATTTTCTATTATACTACTTTACATTAAATGCCGGGATTCAGCTGCGGTATCTTGCGTTCGTTCCTTAGGACCAGTCTTTGGTTTTTTGCTAAGTGCTTTATGTTCTAGCATACACGAAACGTTAAAAAGTGAGTTATTATTGACGCAACGCATGATCATCTGATGTAGAGTCCTTTTGGTCGATTTCAAGTCGCCACAAAAATTATATTTAAAGTTGTATAAATATCAATCACGAATTTTTAAGGCTAATTTATCATTCTGAATTTGCAAACTTTGCATTTATAATAATATAAATGTTATTTATGTTCTTTATAAAGCTGTATGAAAATAGATAAAAACAGTGACTGTCTCTTTGCTAATATATTCATAAATATATTTGCAATTTATTTATGTACTATTTCAATAAGTGTTAACTCTCTTGTTCCAACCGGTGTTCGCTATTATTCACCCTCCTATTTCAACTAGTTTTCATTATTTTTGTTTATAAATTAAAACTTGTCGACACCTTCTCGTTCATTGGTAATTCACATCACTTGTAAGTTACCTTTTTTTTTTTTCTCTTTTTTTTTTATTGATAATGGTCGTTGGACGACCGAAATATCTAAACCCATTTCCGCCCTCGCATTTTATCAATCCTAAACTACCATTATTGGAAACTAACTTTATATATTTGCAATTGTATGTATTAATCTATTTAATAAATTGTATCTTATGCTTTTCCTTTATAAACATAGGCCAAAATCTATTATTTTGACAAAATTTGGAATGTTCTGATGTGCTATAAATGGGTGCTGCTAAAACGACTGGGTTTTGCTTTGTCGACCTTTGGTTTTACTAAGATTAATGGTCTTATCTTGTCTGTTTTTCAAATCTCGATTACGCCTAGGGGTCGACTAAGAAAAACAGACCAAAAAATTGTTGGTTTGTTTAACCAAACAAAACCCAGCCCTTTGTACAATACTAAATCATGATACCTATATTTGCTTTATAGACCCGGGATTGGATAAAAGAGATCCTAGATGGATTGGTGCTTGGTGGTTGAGTTTTTGTATTATAATAATTCTTCAAATCATAATTGGAATACCACTCATGCTATATCCAAAAAAGATTAGAGCAAAGAGCCATTCTATAACTGATGTAGAATGCAGTGAAAAAATGCTTAAACCAAAATATGAAATAAATAGTGGTCCTAAAGCTAGAAGAAACGATGAAATACCAAAGAAACTTACTAGTTATATTCATCCATTCATTTTATTTATTTATTTTACTTTTTTTAGATATTATCAGTGCTGCGTATAGCTTGATACGAAATCCGGTTTATATTATAACAACGATTGGTGAATGTATAAGTACATATTCAATCGTTGGGTACATGATATTTTTACCCAAATACATGGAATCCCAATTTTCAATTTCTGCTTCATATGCCAACGTCATTACAGGTTTTATTAAAATGAATTCTATTAATTTCTTTCCAGAATCTAAAACCTTTTAAAGAATAATATGGAAATTCTATATATTTACTTTAAAATTTATATTAAATTTAGTTAGGCAAATTACATGTTAAATTTTATTACTCTTCTTTCTTATTATTGGCAAATAAATTAAAAAATTTATTAAAAAATTAATTGCATTCACGACTAAAAAACTATAAAAACGCTCTACAACTAAACTAATGGCATTGATCTATGTATGAAAATCGTGTGGATTTAACGATTTCCATTGTGATCTTTTGCCCGATATAAAGGTACTCTTTCAAATCGAGTGAGACGTTAGAGGTCTTTCCAATTTGTTTCAAGAGAGCGAGAGCTTGAATGCTTTTTTATATTTTGGTGGCCACTACGGGAATGAATATTGTGTCCATCGACGGGGGGATATTTGGTCCTATTCTCTGCACTGACTATAAGGACGGGAGAGGAGTTGGATGGGGCAAATATGTCGATTGTGGTGAAGTCCCAAATGAGACTGAGTCCACGGGACATGGAACGAGCCTGACGTGGTCTGGTCCCATCGGTTGTGCTAAGGCCGATGGGCTCCAAGGTGTTTGAATAGCCAGCCTTCCTAAGGTACTGACCGATGATTTTGTTGATCGCCGTGTGCCTAGGGTTGCGGCCTTTGCTGTATTTTAAATGGAGGGGATGATGTTCATTGGGCTGGACCGGCTGTTTGCAGAGATCACTTACAAATAGGGGTACGATTTCACAGCCGAGAGGAATGCCTATGGATATGCGTACCTCCTCCCCAGACATGAGTCCTAAATTCTTGCTCGGAATTGCTTCGAGCAACTCGTAACTGCTCTTAGAAGAGGCCCAATCGAAGGCATTTTCCATGAGATAGCAGGTTCAAAGAAAGATAAGCTACGGAAGGTGCTATCAGGGGAAGGTCTCATTCTTCGGGTCACTCCGAATGGTCGTTTGGCCGACTCGCTTGTCCTCGTCCCACCTTTGGAAAGCCTCCTGGAGGTGCAAGTCTGGGAAGGATGTCATGCTAGAGATAAGTGGGTTAATACTCATGCGCGAAGATATAAAACTTGCTAATACTATCAATTGGGGAGATCTAATATCTCCCACTTTTAGAAGGGAGGGACGCTTGGAGCCATTGAAAGGGACTAAACTTTAAATTTAGGTAGGTTTCAAAAAGAGTCTGAATGTTTCGTTTGGTTAAATTTAGTTGCTCAGGGCAGCCAAAGATGGGTAATGCACGCAAGGCATGATTTATTTTTGGTATTAGCAATACTTTTAGCCAAAAAGAAGGCATGGTGAGGGGTAAATTTTTGCAGGGTATGTTAGACAAATAAAAGTTAAAATATTGGTCATAAAGCGTTGGGAATATTGGGCCCACCCAGGGGTGCGTCTAGGTGCCTGAACTTGCTTGTCAAGAGTGAGGACAGGAAAGGGGAGTTTTGAGAGACCTATTGAGGTATCCCTGCTGTACATCTCGCATTTCAGGGGGTTGAGTTCAGGGCCTATAGAATCTGAAAAGGATTTGATAATCGGCGATAGTTTACTTATTTCATTTCCGGGGCCCACCAAAAATCCGTCGTTCATATACCATAGGTTGCAGAAAAAGTTTTCCGTGTCAGACAGTTTTTGGATGACCCTGTATGGCTAGGCAGATAAGCGCTGGGCCTAGGGGATCGCCTTGCTGTGTCCCTCTGGAGGAGTGGATTATCTTGTCCCCAGATAGAAGAAATGATGGGGCTCCATAATTATTGAGGACCTAGGAGTAAAAATCTGAGTATGCTACGTGGAAGGGTGCAAGGAACGCCGCCCTATTGACGCTGTTAAAAGCGTTTTTAAGGCTAAATCAATTTAAACTTAGGTTGGAATCCTATTATTAACTAAATAAACTCTATACTTTTAAAAAATAATTTTTATAAAATACATTTTTATTATCTAAAAATGTAGTAAAAAATTATTTTCGCTAGGTGGCTTAGGTGTGTTTTCATCGAGCGCCGGAATTATATTAGGTGGTTTCATAATGAAAAAATTGAATATTAAATTGCGTGGCGCTTTATTAATATCAATCGTCGGTCTATTGATAACCGCTATAAAAGCCATTTTACTCATGAATTTGAAATGCGATCCTACCAATTTAGCCGGTCAACAAACACCTGTCGGGTATCATGATTATTATTTTGTTTACTTATTATTAATTTGTTTACTCATTTTTTTGCATTATTATTGATGCATAGAATTTGGGATGCTACACAATTGTGCAATAGAAATTGTCAATGCGATATGAATCATTTCGAGCCTGTGTGCGGGAATGGAAATCAAAATTTATACCTAAATCCCTGTTTAGCCGGCTGCAAAAATTACCTAACTAAAGGCGATAATAAAATTATAGTAATTTAAATGAATTTTAGAATTTCCCAAAAATGAAATAGATGGAAAACACAGAAATGTCATTTTATTAGTTAAAAAATCATATTTTTTATTGTTAATATAGCTTACTTTCTGAAAATCTCCCCCCATAATAATTAAAATTAAATTATATTTCTAACTATTTTTATGTGTTTTGGTGCTGAAAGGCTTATACTCATTGCTCTTGCGTCGAGCCTATACCGAGTTACATATTCAATTTAACCGGGTCGATCGGGTCGGCAGATTTATTGACTCACCCGGAATCAGCTGTTCCCGGGTTATGTCAAAGAAAATGTCGAAATTTTTTGCCTTACCTCGTTATCATGGCTTTAGGCAGTTTTTTAGCAGCACCAGCCGTAGTTGCAATTACTATGGTTAAATTGAGGTAATTTATACACTATATCACTTTTTCTCAAAGTATTATTTTATTTTTCACTTCGCTGTTAATATTTTGGATACTTTTTCACCAAATATCTATAAGATAGCTTAAATTTTAAGCGATCGTTAATGATTGAATTTAATATTAAATTATAACCCTTTGTTAATATTTTTATTTCGTATTCTTTTGTTCCTAATTAGGTGTGTGTCTGTGGAAGAGAAGCCGTTCGCTTTAGGATTTTCCTCCTTTTTGATGAGTATTCTAGGTTTAAATTTTTGTAGTATTTTAATAATTTAATAATGTATAGTTCTTAGAAACACATTAATGATATAGTCATTTTCCCTATTTTTTATTTGTCAAAATTGTTCAATATCCTATAATTAATCTCATATGCTTTCTGTAACCACCCTCTTTACGAACCTTTTAAAAATTTTGAGTCATGCATTGGTGAGAAGTTTTAGTCAGCTAACTTATAAATCATATGCTATTTTAAAATTTATAAAAAAATTTAGTCAAAATAGTGAGGTTCGGCTTTTAAACCGTATTTCTTGTTATTTCAGTAGTTAAAACTTTAAAAAAGCAATATAACTCTAGACGATTGTAATAGATAGGTAAACAGCTAATTCTTGCAAAAGCTATATAAGTCCATTTTAAATGAGGTATTATAGATGGTGCAAACATGAATTTTGACAATAATATATTGTCTCCTAAATTTTAAAAATGCTCTAGATAATTTTAACAAATTACAGTGTAGTTTTTATTTTCTCCACCCAACTTAGGTTTTCATCTTTATTGAAAGCTATTGTCATGTGATATTAGATAGGTAAAAACATTGAGTATAAATATTAAAATTCAACCAAATGAACAGCGTTCAGTTTGCTAATGTATGCATAGACTAGATAGACTGCTCATCACACAAAATGTGTACCCTTTTTTCCACCATTTTAATACTAACATGGTAGAGTAGTGATTATATAGATATTAGTAATTTCTGTAAATTTAATAATTTTAAAAAGGTAAATAAAAAATATTGAATTGGGTAGATATCAAAAATAACATTCTAAACTAAATACCATTCACACGATACATAAAACTTAAAAATGTAAGAACTGTGATGAAAGTTTGTTTAATAATACAGCGCCATCTATATTTTGTATTTACGTCGTTTGTTCAAATTTATAAACTAGTGAGGAAGATAAATTGACTGTTATGGCGCAAAATGACATGGTTGAAATACACCAGTTGAACTCTTCAAAATGGAGGAAAATTTAAAACACAATTTACTATATTGGACATGTGACATGAGCAGTCTCTCTAGTTTATGATTGTAACATTCGTCTAAGATTTTAACTTTTCCCTAAACTTTTATAACCCTTTAAATCTTTAATTAAATCATAATAAATTTTACTCAATTATTTTTTTTTCATTTCCCTAGCATTTTTACCAGGACCTTTAATCACGGGAACCCTAATCGATAAGACATGTTTAATATGGAAACAGGGAGGTGAATGTGACAGCGCGGGCTCTTGCTTATTTTACGATAACGATAGACTACGTTATGTAATTCATGGCATTTTAACGTTGTCCAAAGTTTTAGCTACGCTCTTATACATAATTGCTTGGTGGTTCTCTAAAGACAGGAAATATGTGGAATTGGAAAAAATTCATTATAAACAATAAAATTATAAAGGAATTTAAATAAATACCTATCGTTATAAAGAAAACAAAAATATGTATTTGTATTACCACATCTAAGTGCATCAAATTTATAGTTTTTCTTGTTAAAAATTGAGGTGTGTTAAATATTGAAGATTTATCCTAATGTTATGTTTTAATGAATACAAAGAATTGTTATATTTTAATAAACTGTTAATAATATACAAACATTATATAGGATATTGTTTAATCATAGCGTTCCAGTGTTAACCTAACAATACCATTTACTTTTAGAGATGGGAGGGGAGGTCACGAATATGCTATATTTCACTAAAAATTATTTTTGGAAGATTAATCTGGCTAGATATTAAAGGGTAAATAATAACCCTAAAAATGTACTTTTAAAAGCAACGGGCAAGCTGTTTGCAGATTCCTCTCCTTTTATTTATAAATCCAATTTTTAATTAAATTTTACCGATTAATTTGCAAGTTATTGATGTTGAAAAACGCCAAAATCGCTGTTTTATCAACTTTGACAGCAAATATATAATAAACTTGACGCATAGGGGAAAAATTAAAAATACATACAGTCAAAACCGTTAAATTGCAAAGCCTTGGGCCTCAAAAAAATCGCGATTAACCGATATTTCGCGATTAAACGATGGAAATAAAAGTATATGTACATTATATTAAATATTCATTTCTTACGCTTCGCAATAAAACGATATTTTATATAAGTATCTGGTTGATTTAAGGACTCGAAAATGGTTGTGAATATCCGATATTGTACTATTAAGCGATCAATAAATGTTTTTGTTAATATTATCGTTTAAAAAAAACAAAATAGCGGTTAACTTCGCGATTAAAAGATTTTCGCGATAATCCGATTTGCGATTAAGAAGTTTCGAGTTTCGACTGTATGCGTGTTTACAGCGAAATACTCTACCAAAATCTGTAAACAGTTTGCCTGTCGATTTTTCTTATTGGACCGTGTAATTAGTGAAATTGATTGTGGCAATCTGAAAGCATTCCTTTTATCGAGCAATTGATTGATCAAGATACTATCCAGTCTTTGGGCTAAATCGTATTAATTTAAAACTCAAAATTTAATCAACAAAACCTGCGTTTATCATAGATGATTTTATGTCCATTCTATTCATGGGCATTGCCAGAATTGGATTAAGAGGCGGGCAGTAATGAATTAGGGGGGGGGGGGGCAAAATGAGAATTTTTAGTAATTTTAGCCATATTTATATTAAATTGAATAATTTTTGGATTTAGATGGGGCCAGCCGCCCCTGCCTGCCAACCCCTGGCTACGCCTATGATTTGAAGTTATTACTTTTTAACCCATGTTTAAAATTATTTTCTGCGGTGACGTAGGGGAGGGGCGAAGCGGGTTTAGGCCTAGAATTTTACACCTGAACCATGCCTATAGTCTCGTGTATTTAGTTATGGATTACAAAAAGGATAGTCCAGTTTTCTAAATCAATGTCGTGTTGATTTCGGCTATAACGAAATGATCGCACATCTCATTAGCGGAGCTTTGTCCCTGATTCTTTGTGGCATTATATCTCCGACCGATGAAAATTCTGTTTAGTCGCCGCACGAGAGCTTACAAATTAGATTAGAAACATGATTTCAGTCGTTTATGTTATTAATAGGTCGAATTAGTTAGAACAAATAAGAATATCACGATTTATATTGGCAGTGGATTCTACTTAAGTATTTTTATTCAAATAATTTATTGAAAACAAAAGATATTCAGTCAAACCTATAGAAGGTTTCAAACGATAAAACCAATTATCTCTTTTAGTAACTCATATTTGTTCGTTGTAATATTAGTAATTTAAATAAAAACGTGTTCGCTTTATGTAATGTTAATTCCTAAATATCAACTTGAGTCTTTTTTACAAATATGAAATTGAATATAGAATGCATTTTAATAAAAAAAAATTTTGTACGAAGACGAAGTCAAAAATACAATCACGAAACAAGAAGACATTTTGTTTTATTAAGATCAAATTAATCATCGTCGAAAAATCAAGTTTGTGCAGTATAAATGTAAATGTTTACAATACAAACATAAACAAACATTAAAAGCTGGGATAGGTCAATTATTTAATATTAATTAAGTTTGCAAACATTAAAATATATGATTTAGTAAAAGAGAAAATTGATGAGATGGATATTTGAAATACATAAATTATAAAAACTCCAAATGTGCTATGAAAATGAGGGAGTAATTCGTTGCAAATAGAAGTGAAGACATATGCTATATAGCTGATTCGTTCAAACAACAAATAGATATCTAATATTACTGAAATGACATTATATATATTGATCATATGTAATATGGTCATTATCTTTTGATCTTTAACATGATTATAACGAATTCCAAATCGTCGTCTCCACAATTGTTGATGATTTAGCGGGTTATTAATGTCATACTCCAACTTCTTCTTTTACCGATGTAGTAGATGACTAAGTAATTAAAAATCACTCCCAGTTTTGGCATAATTTCATAGCAGGTCTTGTTAAAATTAACGAATCCATCAAATACATTTTCAGGTATATTACTAACACATATTAAGGCCTCATCGTGAAAAATATCTACTTCATAACCCATCGATACTTGAACTACCTTTATAATCCATAAATAAATACACGAGACTATGGAGAAAGAACAAATACATATTACTATGTTACATGTTCTTTTTCTAGACACTAAGTTGTTGTATCGAAATGGCAGAACAACGGCTACGAATCGATCAAAACTTATTAGGAAGCAAATTATATTAGGCAAGGGTATGATTGTATTAATTAATGGAAAGTAAAGGTTGCAGGATATTGAAGCTTATACTTCCTCTTGGTAAAACATATAGGCGATGCATATTACAAGATTCAATCCAGATAAAATTAATAAATAAGTTGCCCAATTTCCTGGTTTTTGTGACCTATTAAATTGTGCAACAGGTATTATCCGAATTCTGTTCAAACATTGCAACTTTACAGCAAAACATAATGATACAATATTTATAATTAATCCCAATGAAGTCATATACTTGTATATGAATTTTTGATACCATCAATGTAATCAATCATAATCCACAGGCTTTCATGTTTCGATGAATTCTCATTATTTTCAGTCAAATTATTCACACCTCTTTTCAAAAAATTATTACATAGTATCCAAGACACAGAAATTGAAATAATGGCTCTATAAGCGATTTTTCTCATTTTCAATAATAACCTGTTAATAAATCATCTAATTCAATTTATATATATTAAATTTAATTGATGTCTTGATTCTACTCTTTACCCTCCCCGACATGTTTAGTAAATTAATAATGCTGCTTAAATTATAACTATAGGCTCAATAAAAAAGAGAAGACTATAAACACCCGTGCTGCAACATTAATAATTTGGTCCCTTCTCTGAATTACATGATGCAAATATAATATGTGAATTACGAGGAAACGGACAATTTGAACTGGCATTTCCATACGCCCCTCCCCCCTCTGTTTATTCGGAAAAAGACAGGAGTAAGTGGGCTAATTTAAAAAAGGTAAGACATATAATTTTTATTGTTGTTTTTGAAGATATATAATATTTCCCCACATACTGCTTCGATTTGCTCATATAAATTAAAAAGGGCACATTTAAAATTAAGGCTAAAGTTGTTACTGACCAGCCAAGTGGTGTGCTCATGGGTGTGTTAGAGCGTTATTATGGTCATATAAAAGTGCTCGTCTCTTTTTCCTTAAAGGACTTTTAATGTGAGTATGGTGCAAACCCACCCATGTGACTCGAAGTGCCATTAAATATATGATTGGTTAGAGTTGAAAAAATATTAAATGTTGTTGGATTTGGTCATGTTCGGATTGAAGGCTTTGAATCAAGTTGTAATATGCTAGAACCTTATTGAATTTAGATTAAAAACGCTTGCTGGTTATTAAGAAATTGAATTATAATTTTAACTAGTTTGTAGACGCTCTCGACCTTTTGTCGGATAACGAAAAACGTTTGGTGCATTATTCAAACTATTTTGCCCCTGCTAGGCCTTATATTTCCTAAAATACTGCAGATAGAGGCGGACACAGAGCTTTTTTGTCCGATGTAGTCGAAGCATTTTATATATTGCACATAGTTTAACGAAAGGTCATTGTATTACAAGAGCAACAAAATAAATCATCTAATTTAAAAAGGTACCGTTTTTGTTGTGAAGATCTTAATTTGGTCGCATATGAGTTACAGTAAACTCAGGAACAAATTAGCTAATGACAAATCACGCAAAATTGTGTGGCCATAATATACAATTTACACCTTATCAAAGTACACGCACCCAAGACATATGCAATATCATCCACAGATTTTACAGATGGAGATATAGAAAAAATTGAATCAGATGCCGAATAACGTTGATCTGTATATATACATAAATAACTATCTACATGCATAAATTATTTAACCGTTTGTTATAAATTTCTCAATAAATCTTTTTGAAATCGATGATAATGTGTTGTTTTTATTATTTTTTTAAGTTGTTGATTCACCCTACATGGGGCTATTTTAAAATTTCCCTCATTTTCCCCTTGAAAATTGTCCCAATGCTTGCGTTGGGGAAAAGAAGACAGCTCTATAATATCTAATGATCAATAAAAAGCCGAGATCTTGCCAAAAAAATTTCATATCGTTTCGTCTTGTATCAAAATTCTCATCTCGATCTCGGGTCAGTTTTTAAATCCTCGAGACGAGATGAGACCGATTTTTCCGCATTACTATCTCTAACATCATGAATTAAATCTACAAGTTAGGCAAACATTGATAAAATTGTTTATATTTACCATATTTATTAACAAATTCTCACACAATTATAATCACTGTAGCTATCCTATTTCTTCGTAATAATAGTCATTTCTAAAAACCAAAGATACAATATCAATCATACTGGAATTTAAGTGTTTTTAACATTTATAATAATCTTAGAGATTGCTTTACATTTGACAATTTTTTGATAATTAGGTTTTTGTAACAATTTGGGTTTCAACACAAGTTTTGAATTTCTTCAAATTTATCCAAATAAAAAATTATGCAATAAGGATATAAATCAATCACGAAGGATCAATTCGTTTCAAAACTGCTTTACATGCAAACAATAAATTCCATTGTAAATTAAGTAATAAAAAAGCCAACTTCAAAACTATTTAATGTAAGGGTATGTGCCCGAATCATTCCTAGTAAGTCACATAGTGAAAAAGCAAAGAGACTTATTACTGATATCAAAAATTTAAGCCACATACTATTTAAACTACAACTTTCAAAATTCAGAATATTAATTTAATGCATCTTTGAATCTTACCCCTTTTTTTACATTTGACCAGAGACTAAAGCTGATTTTTGCATTAAAATTTATTAAGTAACTCAGTGCGCCATTTTGGATGAGATTTTTTCATTGTGTACATTCGTGCAGTGAGAAATAGCGAGAATAATGAGAACATTAAAGGAAATGAATAACATTAGTATGTTTACATTTCCTCAAACATGGCAACCTACACCTTTACTAAATGTTTATTGTATTATTAGTGGTGGCCTGTCAAATTGCCGAAAATCATTTTACCGAATTGAATGTCCCAGGGTAAAAAATTACCTCCAGCAAGATTTATGGCCTTCATTATGGTAATGAGTAGGATGGTCATTAATGTCTCATAATGAATTCGGCCAGATGGTTTTCGGCGAGTTGATAGAACACCTATTGTGTTATTATAGTCTATGCTTTTGACACTTCGCACCTCTACCATGCAAATTTAACTACATGTGCAGCATTGGCAAACATACATACAATAATGTAAATATTTAATTAAACGTGTAAAATAAATATTAATAATACAATATTTAATACTAATATTAATAAAAGTATACATAACTGAAGACGTGCTACAACTAAACGCGACACATGGAAAACATTACGAAATGACATTACATAAACAGGTGACGAAATAAACGATGAAGAAATATTATTAATGCAGAGATCTGGAAAGCAACATTCACCACGACTGGCCCGATACCACAACTATCGCTGTTTTATACCTGCTTAAATAATTTAAAATAAACGTATAAATAAATTAAAAAACACTTTAAAACCATATGGTTAATATTGATGAATTGGGATCTATGTAACTTTAAAACTTCCATATTGATGATTTAAAACGTATAATTACATTTAAAATACTACTTATGTTAATGTATTTATTACTTGTAAATTAGTTGTTATTTATAATTTTCATGATATTTATGTATATATATATGTGCGTGTAAAGATATGACATATAAATAACGGGTCGATGAGGGTTTATCTACGTATCAGGTAGTCTTTAAAAATTTAGAACGACACTCTTAATAACGCAAAACAAAACTACTCTGCTAAGTGTCATCTTTAGTATAGCTCAAAGCGATGGACTTAAATTATATCTCATTAGGTAAAAAATTATCATTCTCATTAGGTAAACAAGTAAACAAATTGTTTATGTAGTAAACAAGGTCGTAAACAACAATAACAAGGACTAGGAAGATGATTCGCTTTCTGTAGAAGAAGGGGGATTAATGCTACCCCTTATGCGCAAATATTTAACGGGGCGGGCGTAGGAGGGCGTTCCTGGGCCTCGCCCATCCTCACCCCCCAAGATGGGGGTTATGAGGGGTAACTCATCATTTCTCCTACCCCACCTACCACTACCCCTTAGCCTGGTGAATAGGGCGGTAAAGGCCCCAAAGTTTAGGGGTAAGGAAAAGGATGTTCCCTTACCCCTGTGAGGGTCAGTATCTTCTTCTTGGGAAGTGAGGTGGTGACGATGGTGATCGGATCGCGATTTAGGGTCAACAGAAGATGGGGTCACGAGGATAGGCACGTGATCTTGGAATAGAGATTGTATATCCTCGAGGGATTGCCCCTTTGTTTCGGGTAAGTATAGGTAAATGACGAAAAACCCAAGCAACGAAAATCCAGCGTACAACCAAAAAGTCACTAATAAAATCAAAGAGACAGAAAGTGATAGAAAAGAAAAAATAAATCAAAAAAATTATTTTATGAATTTCATATAATATACAAAACTCCTCCATACACCATATATACGTAGCACATTGCTATGGAATTTAAAGGAGGGGGGGGAGTCTTTTAAAGAAGCATAGGTTTCCATAGCAATTAGAAATATTAAAAGTTGGATAGGACGGACAACCATATGCGAACCCATAAATTGCATAGCAATTGAGGGAATGATTGAGTAATTTAAAGGCGATTTCGTAAAAAACATTGAAAAAAAAATAAATTTGTGTAGGCCTTTAATTTAGGATTTGCTGAGAGGGATCAGGAATTTTAAAATTAAAAAGTTTTAACTCGAAAGTAAGAGAGTCGATAAACTTGCTTGTTGTTTAGACAATGTGCTAAGCCGCCAAACGTTTTTAAACAAATCACCCTAAAAAGACTTAAATTTCTATATAAAGTTCTTGATTGTCACACATTTGCATAGATGTGGGGCAGCTGCCCCCTCTAAATCCAAAAAATCTTTAAAATTTATTAAAATTATGGCTCCAACTTAAAAAAAAATTCTCATTTTGCCCTCCCTAAATCATTATTGCCCCCATACGATTTTGCCTAATTTTTCACTACTAAATTACGAGGCTCAATAGCATTAAGAAATCACGAAGAAATAATCCTAATTTCCTAGTCGAAAAACTAAGGGATAACTTTTCTAACTTACCCCAATATATTTAGACACAATTAAAAAATGTAATATAGATTTAAGGGCGATACTATGTTTTCCAATTTTTTCGGTTAGCGTGAGAAAAGACATGGAAACGAGGAGGTTGGTGAACCAATTAGATGCGGCTGCTACAGAATTTCCCGTGCTCCTAGCCCATAGCGGATATATTTCGGAATTTATGGTCCACGGCATCGGGCCCATACCTTTCACCATTACGTACGTATAGATAAGTTTCAAAAAATTTATTAAAACGGATATAAATAAAAATATATAAATTACATTCACGACTAAAAAAACTGTAAAAAAGCGCTAAAACTAAGCGGATGGCATTGATCCATGTATGGATATCGAATTGGATTTAACGATTTCCATTGTAATCACCAAATCTAATGAGACGTTAGAGATCGCTCTTCCAATTTGGTTCAGGGGAGCGAGGGTTTCAATCCCCATGTTTCCTCTGTTCTCTACATTGACTATAAGGTCGGGAGAGGAGTTGAGAAATAACCGGTTTAACAAATGATGTTGTGGCGGACTCTAGTCCGGCCCTCAAAAGTAAAAAAGATTTTTGGCCTCGGGCCGGGCTCATGCGAAGGGGTAAAAAGATGCTTTCATAAAACTTAGAAAAAAAAATTGGATTTGTGGAGATGGGGGGGGGGCAATACCCGTCCCTTCCTAGCCCTGGCTACGCCCATGGTTTCGATGCCACAAGTAATTGCAATATAGGCCATGTCTTTTACAATGAGGTTTATGGTTTTAAAGATTTCTATGCAATGCAACCATGTATTATTGGCCTTACCTTTATTAAAATTATAACGTAAGTAGCAAATTTTGTGAAATAATCGAACTTAATTCCGTTAAAAATTTATGACTACTTTTGTTTTTAATTTTAAGCATTTGCTCTCTATAGTTACGCCTATTCTCGGATCTAAAGAATTGATTTAATTGTTGAAAGGTATAGAGCAAAATCTTAAAACTTTTTAATTTGCAATAATTTAAAAATTAGTGTTGTAAAAACGGCTTGGTTTTGTTTGGTCGACCTTTGGTTCAACTAAGCCCAGGTCGACTTAGACTGTTTATGTTTATTCGACTAAAATAAAAGGTCGGCCAAACAAAACTGAGTCGTTTTTACGACATAACTAAAAATAGTTCAACCACCCCCATTATATATAAAATGGTTTTCCGCAACATTCACCTAATGATGTCTAGAAACTAAAAAGTATGGTATAGAAGGAAGTAAACTAACCGGGTGCGAAAAAGAAAAGGTACATGAAGAGGCCTAAGATGGGAATCCAATAGTAAGGCGTAGGGCAAAAGTTGTAGGCCCAAACCAAGTTAGAGCCATCGTCAACTAAATCATCGGGCCGGCCGGCCTTTAATTTAGCCGCCGTTGCCACGTGATAATAATTATCGGGCCAATCAGGGGCGTTGCCACTCGATTTAATCCCATTCCGGCATCGGCCAAAGTAAGGTTGGGTCGCATTATCTCGCGTAGTGGGCAAGCAAGAACCATTCAAAGGTCCGGTTTTTGATTGACCTCCTTGTTGAACGTAACAGTAACCGCAAGAAAGATCTTCCACGCAAGAGTAGCAATACCTTTAGAATATGAAAAATGCAAGGGGTTGCACTTTAAACATTTATAAGGCATGTTTTAGTGATGACATATCAACATAACCCCGAAATTTATGAGAGGATTTGGGTATTTGAAAGCCCATTATCTTTCGGTTCGGGGGCTAATGATGGAAATGTGGGGAAAAAAGAACCAATAAATGAAAAATTCAAAAAATCTATGTTTGATTATATAGCAAATTTCAATTTAAACAATACAAATTTGAAAGCTAAAAAGCAAAGTAAAAGGTTCCTGTCGTTTTAAACCAACCTAAAAAAATAAAATAGTAAAATTATCTCGAATTTGAAAATTTCCGGCCCAAATGTGTTTTCAATTTGTTTCTGTACAATCTGAGCCTTACCCAAATTCAATTAAATAGAGTTTATAAAAATTACATGTCTTACAGGACAAGGGCATGACTTATAAAGAGAGAAAGATATTTTTAGTAATAAGCCAAGTTTTCGAATGCTTCCCGTAATCAGGGCCAAACAGAAATGTAGCTTTAGGCAATCGATTCCTCAAGAATTTATCTTTTTTTGCAAGGTGTTATCCATTTCTGACCTCTTTGTAAAGTTTTATCATTCAATCACATTTTTAGATTTTTGACTCTTAATGCTAACATTTGTAAACAATAATTCCGGCATTTATATAAAAAAAACTAATCGTATCTATAAGTAAACTTATTTGTGTGAAATTATAAAATTTGCAACTTGTAGAACTAAGAGTTACTAACTATCGCCAATTACGACCTTGCCTTACCGTTAGTTAAGCTTAACACCTTTATTATTTCCGTAAGGTTAGGTTAAATCAGTATGCTCATTGTAAATAATTTATAATAACCATTGCAAAAAGTATTTTTTTATTTAAACCCATACAAATTTCATAAAATTTTTAAAAAATAACATATCAATGTTTCTTTTCAAAATCCCGTAAAAATTAACACCATTGGTTTAAATTTTTTTTTTACATTTTTACATACCCAAGGGTTAAAAAGTTAGAAGTATACACACAGAGGTCAGATTTGTTAGAATTTTTCAGCCCGAACCCGGCCCGGCCCGATTTTATAATTAATCTGCCCGCCCGAGCCCGCCCGAACCCATCTAAGTGTCCGCCCGGGCCCGCCCGAATCGTTTAAGCTGCCCGAATTGCCCGGCCCGAAATATTAAATTTGCCCGTTAGTCCCGAATTTGTGAGGTCGCAAACAGAGGTCGGATTTGTTAAAATTTTTCTGCCCAAACCCGGCCCGGTCTAAATTTTTAACTAAATTCCCCGCCTGAACCCTTCTAAGTGTCCGCTCAGCCATGCCCAAACCATTAGAGCTGCCCGGCCTTATTAATAAAATTTGCCCGTTAGACTAGAAATTATCCAATCCCAAAATCTTTTAACCACTATTACAAAATAAGCATTAAATAATGGCATAATAAATATATTTATTTTAATATATGTTTTTTGATACGTCATTGTATTCTTTTATAATATAATATGAAAATTAAAAATTTTTGATCTTGAGATAAACCAGTTAAACTAATCTATTCGAAATAAAATAAAATTTAATTCTGAAGATGTTAAAATTAGGATTTAGGACATTATATAAACGTACGATAAGGATTTAAGCGATAGAAAAAAATCTAGTCAAATTTATTATGGCCCAAAATTGTTTATAAGCGAATTTTTCTTTTTTCGAGGAAAATCAATTTGATAAAATTTTTGGCATGCCCGAATTGCCCGAATCTTATCAGCGTGCCCGCCCGGGCCCGTCCGAAAAGTAAAACTTAAGACAGTTGCCCGGCCCGGCCCGGCCCGTGGGCCGGGCCGGGCGGGCCGGGCAGCGGGCCGGGCCGGGCATTTCTGACCTCTGTACACTACACATTCGATATCCTTTTCATTAAACAAAGACTTGGCATTCTCATAGCCAAATACAATTATAAATGGTTCACGGATTCAAGGCCAATTTTGGAAGATTCTCACCATGTCTCTATATTAGAATAGTTTATATTTACTATTTAAGGCATGTTGTCCCTTATATTATATGTATTATTTTATACTATTATCAACGGATTTTTTAACACATAAACTTTAAAAAAAGATAAAAAAAAAAAAATATTTGGCGTTAAAACACATATGAACGTACTATTTCGTTGTTGATTTCACAAAAATAACCGCTTCTTTTTTTTTTGCAATAAATATTTATGCGCCATAGATCGCAAGTGCAAAATGTACAAGTACAAAGCCCCCTTGGAGATTTATATCCTCATTGTTTTCTCCTGTTCAAGCTCGCATGCAAAAAGTGGCGTTAGATGTTTTTGATTAAATAGGTAGACTACCCCCCCCCCCCCGGGCGTAGCTAAGATTGAATTAGACAGGGGCACTAATGATTTAGGGAGGAGCAAGAATTTATGGATTTAGAGTAGGGCAGCCGCCCCTTCCTGCCTACCCCCTCTCTCTAATTTTATTTACTCGCTTTATTGAAACAATCAATTGAAATTGCAAAATTTACCTTCATATCTTTTTTGGATTCCTGGCCTCTTTTGAAAGAGGAAGATATAGAACGCTCTCATTATATTAATGGCACCCGGTCAAAATAGCAGAAAAATAGCAGCCAAATTGGTCAGAACTGATCAAGATTGGTAAGGACTTAACATATTCAGGAGGGTTAGGGTTAGTGTTTTAGGTTAGGGTTATTTGCACATCAAATTCCCTCCCCATTTAAGATTTAACGCTAATATATTGATAATCTAAAAAAATATTTTTCTGCCACTTTTTCATCATTCTGCTACTTTGACCCCGATTCGTATTAATACATCATAATTATAGACTCGACCAAAATGGGTGGTATTCAACCTATGGGGAACATAATTAACGAAAATCGGCTAAGGTGGTATGGGGGCATATACTGAGAAGGGAGACGAATGATGTAAGTCTCAAAAAGTTAACTGGACATGGAGATACTGGGGGAGAGAGGTCACGTGGAAAGGGGGCAAGTGGGCAAAGTTATGAAATTTGAGAAGATTAATCAAGACATGGCAACACTTAATCGATTAAGGGCTTGTCTTAATATCGGATTCAGATTCAAATTGCGCGAATTTATCTTTGTCTAAATATTCGATTCAACTTCATGGGTCAAACTCGGTTGCAATTATTAATATTTTGTTTTTTGATAGTTAAATTATTTCAACTGTTGAGAATAAATCTAAACTTTGCTGATACCTAAAAATTTAAAAACATACAACATTTACGCTTAGGAAAAATTTTGCATCTTGCAAATCGCTGTTATGTTATGCGTCTGAAATGTAAATCTGCTGTGAATTCGAAGTTAAGACACGGCTATATTATAACCCGTACGACAATTTTTGCTGCGCAGCAAAATCCGATATAAGACAAGCCCTAAGATGGAAGAAACTAATCAAAGCAAATCCCACGACTACTGTGGGACCAAATACTTGATAAAGTTGAAGAAAAGATAATAATATCGCAGTATAAACTAATATTATTTCAATCGTATATATATATAATTATTTATTTTCAAAAAAGTATTATGATGATTTAGTTACTTATAGGCGTCGCAAGGGTTATTGGCGAAGGCCGTGGGATGGTACGTGACGGGCGGAGAAAATACGGCTGATAAATTAAACCCGATCGCCAACAAGCCTAAACTCATTATTACACCTGTGGTACAAAAATATTTTATACAATTATCTTATAGATTATAGAATTTTCAATATTATTTTATATCTTAAAATATAAAAATAAGTAATAAATAGTTATTGCCAAAATATATGGGGTTAGATATGTCCAAATGAAAAAACTTATTTTAGGTCTTAATTTTGTTTTTGCATTTAAATTGCTTATACAGCTAAATGGTACATTCGGAAGTTATTTCAAATCTCGAATATACATCTTTAAAATAATTCAATTTCAATCGCTAGTTCAGTTTAGTCAAAAATTTAGAAGATCTTTGAAGTTAACACACAAATACAATTTTAAAATACAATTAATGGCTCAACGAGAATATAAATATAAAAAAAATTACTGATCACTTAAAAATATGATAGGCCATATATCCTATAAATTTTACATTTACTTAAAGTTTTTATTCGTGTTTTTTACGCATTATAAAATTAATTTTTTTCGGCCAAATTCTAATCTGATCGTTTCAGACGTGGTTATACGATTAATTAAGAGCTAATATGTAGCATTTTAAGAATTTTTTCTCCAATTAGGCTTTACAGAAGTTGGCATAATCAAAATTTGTGAGGTCTTAAACCCAGCCCAGAATTACCAGATAAACTTGCTAGGGTAAGGGTACGTCTTCCTATCCGTTCCACTAGGTACAAACCAACGAAAGTGCACAAAAAATTGACGAGTGAGGTAGCAGCCGATAACCATATGGCTTTGCTTTTGTCACCCACTCCCGACATTTCAATTATAGTTGCCGAGTAATACCTATAACATCACAATTTTTTTTGATAAAATCCCAAAATTAATAACGATTTTTGTATGCAAAATTGTAAAATTTAATTTAATTTTTGAAAATTAGACAATATATGGGGGAGTCTGTCATTTGTATCCGTTTGAAATTATTTTCATACAATAAAATGTTGTAAAGGCGGCTGGGTTTTGTTTGGTCGACCTTCGGTTTCTCTTTTTCAAAATTCGACTAAGCCTAGTGGTCGACTAAGAAATATGGCCCAACAAATTTTTGGCCGACTTATGTTTATTCGACTAAAAACAAAGACCGATTAAACAAAACCCAGCCCTTTTTACAATTCTATTATCTATTAATACCATTTAAGCACTAATGGAAAAAGTGGTATAAATTTTTTGGAGATTTTCTGAATAATATTATAGAAAGCGGTCAACACTGACTACACCTATTATCCTTTGCAAATAGCTTATAAAACAATATTATAATATTACTAAAGCTCTAAGCCTCCTACATGTATATTAAATATTTTAAGATTCTCAGCTTGTATTCATTCCTCTATTGCAGTCTCTATTCAATGGTCATTGGTATTCATAAGGCCCTAGTAGTCTCATAAATATAAATATATATAATCGCGAGCTCGACAAAGCTAAACTGTTTTTGTTCCTTTATTAAAGTTCCCCCACCCCCTGTTTTTTGCTATAAATTTTCTTAAAATGGGTTTAACAATTCCAGGTTTTATAGATTTACACGATGCCACTGAAATTTTTATAAAGAAAATTTGCATTTTTAGGGTAAAATAAAACATTACATTTTGCATAAACTCTTTACTTTAGTATTTCGCTATTAAATCATCATGGTGATTTTCATGGGCGTAGGGTAGCCAGGGGGCGGGCAGGAAGGGGATGCTGCCCCCCCCCTCTATAGCCATAAATTTTTTTTAATTTTAAAAAATTGTCATTTGCTTCTCCCTAAATTATAATCGAGCCTCCTCTGTGATTTTATATCAAATAATTCACCTATATTATTTGACGCATGTTATATATTTTACGTAATTTTTTTCAACAAATAAATATTCAGATTAATAAATTTTTGTTATTCTTTTTCTAAAGTAAGTAATATTTAATTATTCTAAACTAAAATATGACTCCATTTTTATACTCACATAACTGTATTGATGCCGGCTAATTGCTGAAACACTTGCAGAGCACATCCGATCATTAAAGCCCGTCTAGTGGCCGGATTCAAGAAAATTTGCCACAGCACACCACCTTAAAAAGATATATGCAGAAAAATATAAATAAAGTCCAATTTTTTTAAAAGTAGAAATTTTGTTATTATGATATAAATGCCTTTTCATTAAAAAAAGTAAATTAGCGATGTATGACTTTAAATCAAAATGTTACAATAAGATAGTGTGGTAAAAACGGCTGGGTTTGTTTGGTCGACCATTGATTGGTAGACTAAACAACAAGCCAAAGGTTTTTTGGTCTGTTTTTCTTGATCGACCCCTAGGCTTAGTCGAATTTGAAAAATAGACCAGACTCGGCCTGATTAAGATTGCAAAACTGGGGATAAAATTGATAAAGCTTCTAAATAGGTGATAAAGCCTAGGACAAAAAAGAAGGGAGCTTTTCATTAATCTAAAAGCAATTTAGGAGGAGGCGAAAGGGAATTCAATAATAAAAAGATATTAAATCCATCCAAGAGTTTTACGTGTTTTGCGAATAAGTAGATGGTCGATAAAATATTTAAGTCTCAGGGGGGAAGATTAAAGAAATTAGATAAAAATCTTAACGACTAAATGAAAAACAAAAGTCCGGGGCAGATCCTTAAGCTGTTAAAGTAAAACGAGACGAAAAAACAAATCGAATTTTGTAAGACGTGGGATCTCGGGAGACCCCAGAGCCCAGCCCCGCCCGCCCTTGAGTCGTTCAAAGTTTAGCCAAATCATACCCGATTCAGGCTCGGACCCGGGCCGGGTCGGTCGGGCCGGAATAATTTTTTCGGCCCTAATAGCTGCTCCGATCTCTTCGAAATCTCGTTCGGCCAGGTCGGACCCATCACGAAGTTGGTTTAGGATGGCGCGAGCTTGTTGCTCTTTGCCTTTGATCATGCACCAACGCGGACTTTCGGGCAAAAATAGGAACGCTACCAATTGAACGCACGATGGGATGGCTGCCAGGCCCAACATGTACCTTTTGAAAGGGGGGGAGGGGGGTTAAAGTAGTTTTTGAAGCAAAACCTCTTTGTGTTGGTTACGTAGAGACTAGTAGTGTCGTAAAAACGGCTGGGTTTATGTTTGGTCTTGGTCCGTTTATGTTTAGTCGCATCAGTACACCAAAGGTTTTTTGGTCAAGCCCTTGGCCTGCTGTTTATGTTTAGTCGACTTTAACCAAAAGTCGTCGACCAAGCAAAACCCGGTCGTTTTTACAACACTAGAGACGAGATGTAGTAGATAGACTGCACCCGTTTTTCCGCCATTTTGAATGTGCACGAATAAGGGAACGACTTATAGGTTATAGTAATTTTATTTATTTAGAGTGTTTTTAGAAACGCAAAAAAAAATATTGAACTAGTTAAACATCATTTACAAATTTCATGAAAATAAAAATACTGAGAGGATGTGATGTGAAAGCAATTTAGTGCCATCTGCATTTTATTAAATAATCATTTATAAATATTCCTTTTCATTTACTAACTAATGAGTAAGTTTAATTCACTTTTTCTGTTTTAACAATGGGGGGTACACTGCAGAAAGACATGGGGGAAATAGTTAAATTCAAAATGGCGGATTCAATGGTACACATTTTACCATATGAAACATATAGCATGAGCAGTCTATGTAGTCTAGGCTAATTTTTGCATTGAGAACTGATTATTTGTGACAAAAAATACGACTTTAATAATCACCGAAGCCTCTTTTTACATTTGTATCGTGGAAATATTAAGCGTGTAAAAATGTGATCTTTGGTTAACTCGATCAAAAACACTGAAAGTAGATTCAAATGCAGCCAAATCATAATTTTCAATGTGTTATTTTTATGTTTTTATCTTATTTTATTCTGCAAATAATCAACTGGTCAACAAATAATGGATGGACTTATAAAACAAGTTTGCAAATTCTGATAGAGTTTTTTGCGGTGAACACAATCGTATTTTTATTTTTTTCCCAATACGTCAAGTTTTTAAATTACTTGCTGTCAAAGTTGGTAAATGCAGCAATTTTGGCGTTTTTTAGAGGTGAGGTGTCAATAACTTGCAAAATCATAAAATTTTAGTTTAGTAAAAAGTTTGCCGGTTAATTTTTCTTGTTGCACTTATTTAAAGTTGATGCTCAGTCTATCTGGTCTATGATTATAATATATGTGTCGTAAAACAGCTAATCAGACTTATAGGAGTCTTAAATCACAGATAATTCATAGTTTAAACGTTTTTGAACCTTAAAAGTTGAAAAAAACCTACTTTTTAGGTGAATTTTTTTGGATTATTTTTTTATTTTTTAGATATTAATTAAAAGCAAATATCTGCCAAATCAAGTAAAACTCATTAATTTTGATATTAATATCACCAATAATATATAATTAATTTTCACATTCCTTTTCAACATAACTAACATCCTAATAATATTTTAATTAAATAACCGAGATATCTCTTTATTAGATTAGTCTTTCGACAGCTAATATATAAAACCTAATAAAAATACATATTATATAAAAAAACTATTTTTTCGCTTTTTATATCTGCATTAAAGACCTCGTTAAACTTGACTAGATTTTTCATGGGAGTAGCCAGCATTGGAATTAGAAGGGGGGGGGGCAATAATGATCATTTATTGAAATTTTAACTTTACTTTTATGAAATTGCAACAAATTTTTTAGATTTAGAGGGGGCAGCCCCCACCCCTCCCTGCCCCCCCCCCCTTTGGCTAAGCCCATGATATTTTTCAAGTTTTTAAACATTTTATAACGATATAAAGCCAGGGCCTCGAGACTGAACCACTACATTGAAATATTTATTACTTTATATAGTAATCAGAACATAGTAATAACCCCTTTCAGGAGTGCCGCAATTAAATTAAAAGCATCCTCTAATTAGCGCCATCTATGGGCAATTTTAATTAGAGACTAATTTGAAGTATATATATCCCTATCTTTTTTAGCATGTGACACCAAAATTATAACAAACACATAACCTTTTCGCGCTTATTAGAGCTCATCAGTTATTATGGTGGTAATAATTATTTTGTCTTATTGTATTAGGAATTAGTTAATAATTGCGGGTCTTTGTTAATAATAATAATCAGAACATAGTAATTCTTCTTAAATCATGCAAAATAATTAAATGAAATCAAATATAATTTTGCGAATTAAATTTGAAATGCAAATCCCAAACTAACCTCCAACCATTCTTCCGGTCATAACTGAAGAATCCATCCACAACACTAGCTACGAATTGACCACCTGTCACGAAAACCACGTTTAAAGTAACTAATCGACCCCGCAATTCTGTTGGGGACATCTCAGCTATATACATGGGTACTGACATTGAGGCTAATCCTATTAAATACCAAAGAATAAATAAATATATAAAATAAATAAATAATAAATTGGTAATATGAAGTTTAATGTATAAAAAATAACTAGTTCTAAGTAAACACTTATTTGAAACTCTCAATACTCTGGAAAATTTTCCAATCTTGTATTATTAGTAGTTAAAATCTCAAAATAAAATCGTTCAAATCTAACGTTATTTCTCTAGAATATATTCTGTCTTGTCTTGATAAAAATACCTAATTTTTGTTATTTTAATAATAAGTTTTTGAAAAAACTTAAAGTTACCCCACCTAAATTTAAAATAAAAAATTGAATTTCTCAATGAGCTTTGTCCAATATCCATTATTATTAAAGCAATAGAGATAAAAGCTCACATTTTCTTAGGTACTATAAGCCAAATTAGAAAAAGATCACGTAAGTAAGTTTCGGTATCTAAAACTTTTGAAGCTTTCACCACTTATATCCTAAACAAACAAATTTTATAAAACAAAAAAGGCGTAAAAAATTTTCTTTTTAAATAAATAGCCAAATATAATTATTTTTGCTAAATTATTTTACAAACAATAATATTAAAAAAATGACTTATATTTCACGAAAAATAGTATTTAAAAAAATTAAAAGACGAAATATATTTTATTAATCACTAAAACTTAAAGCCGCGTCATCCAATATTCCCCATTGAAGAAGATTGTGTTAATTAAATTAAAGTGGAGTAAATCAACTAATTTGTGTTCCCCACCCCCGCAATCATTTTACAATGGCTTTCAAAATCGATAATTGATTGGAAAAATCAATCAATACTCAAAAGGAGGGGGGAGGTCCTCATGTCCTGCTTGTGTCATTGTAATTTTTACAATACTTAGCACCTTAAATGATGACAATGATTAAACCTAAGCTAATTGACGAGGGAATTAGGTGCAGTGCTAGGGATTGGATATTTATAGGAAGGGGGGGTTGGAATTAGAGCACTGCACGGTACTTGACCCCGGGTCGGGTCGGGTTTGGTTTAAAACGCTTTAAGGTCAGGTCGGGTTCGGGTTGAAAAATTCTAAAGGCTTTAGGGTCAAGTCGGGTTCGGGAAACGCTTTGTTGGGTCGGATTCGGTTTAAAACGCTTTGGTCGGGTCGGGTTCGGGTTGAAACGCTTTCGGGTCGGGTTCGGGTTGAAAAAAGGGACTTTGCAGGTTGGGTTGTAAAAAATTCGACTTGGTAATTCCCTCACGGACTTTTCCTTTTCCCCATTTTTACTACTAAATGTTTCGTCAAAAAGAGCTTAAATAAAGTGTTGTAGTAATAAAATTAAATATTGGCTAATTTCAAGATGGCCGCCTTTGGGGTCAAACTTTATAATTAAGTCATATGGGGTAACTTCCCCCCCCCCTTTGATGCTTAAAATCTTTGAACAGTTTAGAGGTGTTATTCGCATATAGATGAAAATGCGTGGTCGTAAAAATTTGAAGCGGTCCTATATGAACAAAGTGTTGAAATCAAAAAACCCACAGGGAAAATAGCGTGTAAAAAATATTTGTGTTCATTTTGTTAAGTAAATTATCGACAGAAAAGTGGCTAATATGTGTTTTTTTCAGGCATTTTTCCCTTAAAATTATCATATTTTCAGGATTTAATGTCCAGTTTTTCCTCCAAATTCACTAAACATAATTTCAGAATCTAAATTCCGTTGCAATTTTTAGCAAAAATTCGCTAAAAAAAATGCAAATTCTGTTTGAATATCAATCGTAAAACAAAACGCTGATAAAATTGTAAATCCCAATATAAGAAAATTAATTCATTTTATCCCGTTGTTTAAAACGCTTTACTTAAAAATAGGGCCCTAACACCACCCCCCCCCACCCACCCACCTAATTTCTTAAAAAAAATTAATATGGGGAAAAAGTTGAATTTACAGTATTTGAAAAAGTTATCGAAAATATAATAAAAAAATTCAAATAAATTCGTGTAAATCGTAATAAATCTGAAATAATCTAATACAATTACTATTAAAACCACTTATTAAAAAGCACAATTATTAACAACGTGAAATATCTTTACATAGTAAGGCAAATATCCAAAAAAGGTAATTTTTTCCAAATTTAAACACTAAAAATTATTTAAAAATTGAAGGAAAATTTATTTTCAGGTTAATTACGGCTAGTTAGCAGTAATTTTAAAGCCAAACAGAGGTCATTAGCTAGTCTAGTTGCGAAAGCAAAATAAAAGTCTTTTACAGAAGCATAAGTGTCCACAATCATTAAAACTCATATAAATTTTTACGGCAATTATTGTTGAAAAATTACAAGACAGGACAGGAAGGACAGACAAAAACGAACCAGTAAATTGCATAGCATTAAAAAACTATTTTTATTATTATAAAAAAAACACGATTTAACTTATTTTAAATTTCATTTTTTTTAGTTTGTAATGGTAGGAATGATATTACATAATTTATTGCATCTATGACAATTTATGGTGACATTTGACACCTTTCAACATGAATAATAACATTTTATTGCACAAATAAAATTTTATTTACGTGACCTTGAGGTTGTATGCAATGCAATTGACAGCAAGAAAAAATAGTTATTACAAGATAAGAAATAAACTATGGGAATCATGTCCAAAAATAGTATTTGTTTCTATTATTAAAATTACTATTTTATTTTTAGAGCTCAAAACTCAAAAATTATGTATTATTTGAGCCAAAATTTTTGAAAAAGATATATAAATCATAAAAAAAAATTAAAGCTAATTTTTTGATTAACTACATTTATAAGGGTTAACAAATGTAATTATGACATGATAAGATAATCCCTGGCCTATTATTTCCATCAAAAGTTAGGAATTAATGCCATTGAGAGTTTGAAGTAAATGTTTGTGATCCAAAGAAAAACAAAAACTAGCCAATAGATTACTTGATATCTAGTTACAAATGTTTTATAATAAAATTTTAAATTTTTTTTATAATGAAGTTAGGAATTTGAATATAAATGAGATTTAATGGACATTTATGGACTAAGAAATAGGAAATTGCCGTATATTACAAAGAGAATATACAAAGAAATAGAATTTTTGTTTGATAATGATTGATGGAAAAGCAAATTTCAGCCAAAAAGTATCCTAAAATATATATTTGCATAAAAACCATATATTTAATTCTTACTAAGTAGAATAAACAAAAAATTATTTAATATATTAATGTTATAATGTATCTAGCATTAAGCTAATATAATATAAATTATAACAAATAATTAAAAATTATCTAATAATATCAATGCATTTAAAACGATTTTTTCATATTTTTATATGACTTTTTATATTAGAATTTTTTGATTGTCTTAAATTTCAAGAATTACCTATTCCAAAACCCAGTATAAATCTTCCTGTTACAAGAGTAGTTTTTGACATAGCAAATGCCAAGAATAATGAACCAGATGTAAAAATTAAACTTGCAAAAATTATTGTCAATTTTCGACCAATGATATCATTTAATAATCCCCCAATTAGTGCAAAAATAATGGCTCCTCCAATTGTTGCACTAACAATAGTTTCTTGCCATAAAATTGATAAATCAAATTCATCTTTAAGCAACAACATAGCCCCTGATATAACACCGGTATCATATCCAAATAAAAATCCCCCAATTGCAGAAAATATTGCCAATATATACACCAGTCTAGGTGTTTTGGACTTTATGTTATCAATTAATCTGGTTTGATCATTATCTTGAATAGAAGAAATATTTTTAACTGAAGGAATCGAAAGCTTTTCTGCTTCTTCCTTTTTTTTGACAACCATATTTTATAGTTTTCTTCTATTTTATGTTGTGATTTAAATGAACATTCAAAAAAGAAAATTAAATGAATCAAATGCACGAATGGCAATCATATGTTCTTCATATGATGGGAAGGCAATCATATGTTAACATGCAGCGCATCATATAAAAATTTTAGCGAATGATGCAAGTTGAAATCAACTTTATTCACAAATCATACAAGGCAACGGGCAACAAACTTTTTTTGTTTAAAGTATTATTTTCCTTAATTATGTATTATTGTTTAAAATCTTAACTATTGTATATCATTAGTAACGGGGCGTGGGGGCAAGTTCGTATAAGCTTTGTCTTAGAACATGGGCTCCCGGATTTATATTTCACTCTGGACACTTTCTTTTAAAAGATGTAAGTTATATCACATCGTCAACACGGCTGTCAGGCATGGATAGCCGAGCGTCATGGGCTTACCCAGGTTTGGAATTAGGGGGGGGGGGGCAAAACGTTCAAAAGTTTATTTGGGGGGCAAAACATAAATTTTTTTAATTTTTCAATGTTTTTGCACTGAAAATTTTTTTTTCGTAAATTAGCTGCCCCCCCGGTTACGCCCACGTCACTCCTCATGCAAATTTCTAAAGAATCTTATCACCTTAGAATGACAAAGAGTGATTGGGATTCTTTTGTTTATAATTAGTAAAAAATATAAACCAACGCCTAAATTATATTAGGTACATATCCATATAAGTTTGCTTTAACTATTTTCCTAATAAAAATATTATAACAGAAAACAGGGAGCGCTTGTCACATGCGCGAATGTTTCCATTGATAATTTGTGGTGTAGCAGGGGGGTCAAAGAGGCCAAGACGCCCGAACAAAATGCTGGCTCTTTTGGTTCCCCCCAAAAGAAATACTAGACAGCCTCCCCGAGCAATTATTTAACATGCAATTTAATTATTAATATAGTCTTTGTTAGTATTTAATCTATCCTATCCAATATATACAAAAATTTTAATCCATCTCATTAATATCTCTATGATACCCTGAATTTGTAGAATGATGTTGATGAAAACGTCTCACCTATAGTTATTATCAGTGATGTAGGTTAGTGGCGTAGCCAAAGGGGGACCCTTCCCCTTAACAGAAATTCAAAAAAAAATTGATTTAGATAAAATCTTAAATAAATTTAATATATTTATAGTGCGATAAAAGACTAAGGTAATACCTTAAAAACTTATATATATATATTTAAGAGATTTATTATCGAGGGAAAAAATCTTTTATATATACTTCTATATATAAATTTTATTTTAAATCAAATTTTAGCAAAAAGCTTTAAGCACACGTTTTTGTCTTCCCAACATTATATGCGTCCATGTTGGTAGCTTATAAAAAAATTAGCATATCAAAACATCGATGGAATGAATTGGCAATATTAACATATCATCGGTAATGTTTCTACTTGAGGTGAAATCTCGAAAAGTCAATAACTGGGCAAGTGAAGAATCAAATGACTATTTATTATAACGTTCCACATTATATACAAAGCTATGTAAAAATTAGCAGACCAGGTTAATCATTTATATTTTGATGGGTCCGGACCCGGCCCAGGGTTTATTTCTTCTTAGCGAGCGGGCTTATTGGCCTAAAGAGGCCGATTGCAGGTCTTTAATTTCGCACGCTCGAAAGAGGGCAAATGTAAAGTTTGGTAGCATAATATAGATATGGACCTAAAAAGGTACGTAAAAAGAAATTATCAAATGAATAGCTTATTATTAACCCTTTAACGCCCAAAAGAAAACTACATGTGAAAATTATTTTTTAATGGTATTTATTGTGAGATATTGTGCACAGAAAAATACTAGGAAAAAAAATTAAATAAAAACGTGAAACAATGAAAATAAGGGGGTGTACACGGCTGTGTACAATGGGCGGATTAGGAGTGATATTGTCCAAAGCAAGTTCGCTCTACACACAACGTTTTCTCGCAAAGCACTCAACGCCAGCGACCTCGATTGTGGCAAATGACGCAACGCAATGGTTTTTCGATGCGCTCGGGGTTGTGACCGTTATTTTTCCGCTCCAGTCCAAGTATTGTTGATGACAGTGGATGACTTTTAGTTTTTTTTCGTTGTATGTATCCTCGAGCAATCGTCCGTCTGAATAATAATTGATCCATGTATGTCACCTGTCCAGTCTTGCTGAGTAAAACATGCAGTCTCCAAGCGTTAGATATGGCCATATCTAGGATGTAGGTAAATATTACCCACCACCATTTTTTTCCTTTTATAGGCACTCTGTAAATACTAATAGACTGGTCGATTTGATCGACGCCACCCATCTTTGTTGTAGTTTATTATTAGTCTTGGGACATCAAATTCCACCTTTTGCTTTTGAAGCTTGCACCATCTTTTTACTTTTCCCAGAGGCTCTATAGTGTCATAGTTGGTTCCTATAGTGACTACATTGTTGTCTTCCAGCGTACAATTGATATTTCATTTTTCAAATCAAATCGGTAATCATATTCTGCTCTGGGTCGCTTTTTAATCAATTTTAAAATGCTGAGTGGACATTTCTTCGCTCTATTTTCCCGCATTGTGCCCCTGTAGCTCAAAAGTCTCAAATCATGCAATAACTGATAGTTCGTGAAATAGTTATCGAAATACACTATATGCTCACTTAGTACAATCGGCATCTTTGCCAGCAGAGATTTTACGACTCTCGCGCCGAGAGGATCAACAGGAATATCAGTGATGACTTGCCGCAATAAACATCGAATGTGTAGCAGTAGTCATCAGAGCATGTTGCAGCCCAATTCTTATAGCCGAATCGCACGGGTTTTCCCATTATAAATTGTTTCGCTGAATGACGGCCAAAAAATTTAATCATGGACTCATCCACAGACAAATTTTTATGAAAAACTCCCCACTGGCACGAATTTCTCTGAATGAGATTACATAACGATTTCACTTTGAACATTTTATCAGTCGAATTTGCAGCTTGAGAATTGTCGACGAAGTGCAGGTTTCTTTTTATGTCCAAAAACCTATTACGCGACATGCAACTTGCGATCAATGGAACTCCAAGATCTTCATCCAAACTCCAGTAAGCACGTTCGGTAGGCAATTTGCGATATCCAGTTAGCATCAATATTCCCAAAAAACTTTTCATGTCTTCACGATTCAATTCAAAATTATGGCGATTATTTTTTCCTGCGTACAAAACACTATTTTCTGCCCATAACATCTTTATCAAAGAATTACTCAAACAACTTTGTAGGATTGTGATCAATCATTGATTCTACAATATTTTTTGTCTTTGAATGGCTTCGGTAACAGTATGGGTTATGCTGTATGTAGGTGAAGTTTTCTCCACCCAGGTGTATCTTGACTTTTAGCTCGTTTTGATAGTCGTATTTGATAAGAAAGTGGGTCTTCATCACTGTAGTCCCAGTTAGAAACATCATGGTCAAGATGACGTGGATTTACTTCAATTGTACCAGGAACATCTTTTGGAAAAGTCGAGGATATCAAATCATCACCATTCCCTTCTTCTTCGTCACTCACAACATCAGGGTTTGGTGGCACTATTACTATATCGTATTCGATATCTTCGATATCATCGGACATCATCGATTCAAGGACTTCTTCTAATCTTTTATAGCTATTGTTTTTTGTAAAAGCGCGACGGGTCGCCATTGTGGGATCTTTGTAAACTCAAAATTCTCTACAATCTCAACACGTGCGAACTTTGCAAGGAGCAAAAGCGAACTGAAACTGGTTAACTTCCGTTGAAAATACGCAAATCCGTGAGTCACTGTTATGCCAAAGTATGTATGAGCGCAATTTACAACAATACAAACTAAACAATTATTGACGGCAGGTGCCCATTTTACACGCTTGTGTACAGGGCAATAAAATATAACCCAGCACACCTTAGTTAAAAAATATTGTCATACTAAGTACATCACGTAATAGTAGGGTCTATATATACATAACAACAACAAAAAAGTTCAAATATTTTTTTATTTATAATTACCGAATTAATTGTGTTTCAAATCCATATTACGATGATAAACCAATTATATTTGTTTAAGCCTTATTGCCAAATTTTATTTTTTTACAGTTCATTACTATCATATAGTTTTAAAATAAGCAATTTTTCATAATTATCATAGAAAGAATACACGAAATGACGCTGCGAAGAGGTGTACGGCGGGCGGTAATGGGTTAAGTATGGAAAATGTCTAGGGGAATTTTTTTAATCGCCCTGACGCCTCCCACTGGTGGATCCAACCATGGCCTAAACGGGCGGCCATGATTGGACCTGTAGGCTCCTGCAAGCTAGCTTGCTATCACCCACAGCGTTTATTGATTTTTAATAAACTAAACATACAAATAGTATACAAATGGCGTAAGACATGGCGTAAGTGTAAAAATTATTATCCAACCATGGCCTAAACGGGCGGCCATGATTGGACCTGTGGGCTCCTGCAAGTTAGTATCACTCACAGCGTTTATTGATTTTTAATAAACTAAACATACAAATAGTATACAAATGGCGTAAGACATGGCGTAAGTGTAAAAATTATTATCCAACCATGGCCTAAACGGGCGGCCATGATTGGACCTGTGGGCTCCTGCAAGCTAGCTTGCTATCACCCACAGCGTTTATTGATTTTTAATAAACTAAACATACAAATAGTATACAAATGGCGTAAGACATGGCGTAAGTGTAAAAATTATTATCCAACCATGGCCTAAACGGGCGGCCATGATTGGACCTGTAGGCTCCTGCAAGCTAGCTTGCTATCACCCACAGCGTTTATTGATTTTTAATAAACTAAACATACAAATAGTATACAAATGGCGTAAGACATGGCGTAAGTGTAAAAATGTAAACATGTGGCGAATTCTTGGAATAAAATAGTAAGAGATAAATGGAGGGACTTATTAAGGTAAGGTCGCGAAAAATCCAAAGAGCGAGTGATAATCGGTTTCCTTATATACCTGCGTAATGCTAATAAGTTAGTTCGCCCTTTCCCACATGAAAAAACGCCACTGTTGATAATAACAAATCTATTATTACAATGTTACTGATAATGGCTAATTAAATTATTTCTGAGTAATCTAATCACATTTTGCAATTTACAAAAACGTCTAATACTTTGAGTAAGATAAGGGGCGTTTACGTATAATAAAAAATTTGCTTAATAATTAAACTGACACTAAAGGTGACAGTATATAACAATTCCAAAAGTAATTGCCCATTATACTATTACTAACATTAAAGAGATATACCAAAAGTGGCAAAACTATTTTACTTGATAATAAAGCTGATATTGATACTCTTTTAATATAGAAGAACCAGGATCTGGAACTAGATACTTTCAGGCAGATGAATGACCAAGATATCTATTACTTCTTCGAAAGAATTTTATTTGCAACTCACGTTTTTATATTGCTTTTTAATTCAAAAGCCTCTATTGCTTAGTTTTCAAAACAGTGTCTTCGTATGTATAAATGGCAATGACATCATGTATTTATAACGATAACAATGGTTTCAATTAATTGTAATAGTCATAACATAAGTCTTAATACCTTATCAATAGCAGTTAAAAACAACGGGCATAATAATTTGTTAAAAATAGTGATACCGACTTAATTTTTTTGAATGATACAAATTTTCAGTAACATATTCGGGGTTTCTTTCAGAAAAAATGCTCCGGGGGGTATTTTCAACTTCCGGGGGGGGGGTAAAAATTTTTTTAATTGCTAAACCATTTTATAACTGATTTTTATTGGTGATATAAGTGATATATCATGTTTAATAGCTTTCCTCTTTCTCCTGTCGCTTTTCTGTAATTTGTAAACGAGACATTAATGAACACACCCTTTGTTTTTTGTTGAATAAATAAATCGTTTTTGTTGTAAAGAGAACAGACAGAGCATAAAGCCCCACCTAAGGCTTTATCAAAAATTAGCCATTTGTATTTAGATGTCCATGAAATCATAATATATGATGGTTTAAGTTTTAAATTTTGCCCATGTTTTTCACTTTCAGAGACTGGGCAATTCGTAGAGCTGCCAATACACTCATCTTTATCAATATATATCAATAAAATAAAAACAACTTGCATAATTTTAATTACCAGCATTTTTATTATAAGAAAAAGAAGAGACAGTTTTCCCCACTCCAGCAGAATTACAATTTTCATCTTGACCTAAAACATAAAAATATATATAATACTTCTATATTAAAACCAAAATCTTTCTTGCCTATTTCAGAGTTCATGTGAATTTCACTGCTGGAAGCAGAATAATATCTGCCTTTAACTTATAGATATTTAAAATATCTAATGCTTAAAAATAATTACCATAATTTCCCATAGTAAGGGATAAAACAAGAGTTTTTTTTTAATTCAGTCCTATCTTTACCTATTACAAACAAACATATTCATGTCTTATTTTATATAAACACAAATACCCATACATAATTAAAATTATTCCAAATTAAATCATATTTACCATCTTTTTTATTAGGCTTTTCCTTTTTACTAAAGTAGTGTAAAAGAGTATTTTTATATTTACCAAACATCTGCAATTCAAAATAAGCATATTATATCATTAAAAAACAAACAATAGAATCTATTATTAATAATAATTTTTTTAAGTTTATAAGTAAGATAGTGATTTAATAATTTTAAAAGCATTTATTTATGTTTATTTACCTATTGATATTTTTTTAAAGATAATTTGTAACTTTCAAGATTGTAAATTAGGGTTCACAGATGTTAAAAAATGATGTCTATGCGTATCGATGCATTCGACCAAAGTTTAACTGACAAAATATCTATGAATGTCCATGAATATTTAACGAAAATGCTCCTTGAGAGGGGTTTACAGAGACGAAAACGTTAGGGTTAGTGTTTTAGGTCGGGGTTTTAGGTTAGGGTTAGATGCACACATTTCAATCGAAAAATTCATTTTCGTAGACATTTATTTGTTTTTTGCTTTGTCAAATGCAACTGAATTATGTCTATGAATGATTTCCACCTGATTTGTAAAAAAATTTAATTTCAAAAATTTTGTATTTTTTTATTGACAAATTAAAATAATTTATTGAATTTCAATCTTAGCCTATTAATATAATTTATAACTTCATGATGGAATTGAGTTCATGCTTCCTTCAATCAAAACTCTCCGGGGGGGGGTATTTGAAATTGCCCGGGGGGGTAATACCCCCCCGGGCTCCCCCCTGAAAGAAACCCTGAACATATTCGTTCTAAATTTATAAAAAATTATAATACCTTATTATTTATTCTAGGGCACCAGCTAGATATTTTGGTCCAATTAAATTGTTTTTAAAATAACTGGTAAAATTTTCCGTAGCTAAAATTATTTTTTGAAAATAGCTCTATAGGGAAATATAAATAGACATTTTTTGAAAATAGCTCTATAGGGAAATATAAATAGACTCGATCCTAAGGAACCTGAAACCAAACTAATTCGCTCTTAAGGGAAAAAACGATGGACTTTTATTAATTTTTAAGAACCTTTAAGATCTTGAAAAAAATTTCTGATGTAATACAATAATTCATGCCAATTTTCTATTCAGAAACATTCATAAATTATGGTCTATTGGCTTAAATGATAGCCTATATTAATTGCTATGCAATTTATGGGCTTACTTTTAGTTGTCCGTCCGTCCGTCCAACTTGTAATTTTTCAACAATTGCCGTGGAAACTTAGACGGGTTTTTAATGGCTGTGCATTTATGCTTCTGTAAAAGACTTTTATTTTGCTTTCGCAAATAAACTGGCTTATGACCGCTGGTTGGCTCTAATTTTTTAACCTCGAGCCAAAGTTCCATTAATTTTTATGGGCCCGACTGATTAGCTTTACATAAATTTCTTTTTGCAACTTGTCTAAGTTGTTGCTATATTAATTGTTATATTTAATGAATGCTATAATAATATCCACGCATCTTGTTGTCACACACATGGATTAAGGCGGTTAAGTTTTCTAAGAAACAAATATGTTTATACTCATCTAACATGTAGTTTCGTACGCTTTAACTAAGATAAATCTTGGCAGCGGCAAATTGAGTATCATCAAGCATTGAAAAAACAAATGTAATACAAAATAATTAAAATGGTTGTTCAAATGGGCCACAAATCGTCAAATGATTTAAAGTTGCAAAAGGGTTGCTAAATCTTTGTTTTAGCTGGAGGAGAACGCCTTTATTACTCTTTGAAAGCTAAGCTGTTTAAAAAGCGTCCAAAGGAATCGTTACAGCTCAATAAGGCTGTCCACATGTTTTTTACCCCCCTCCGCCACATAAAAAGAAACATTATGGCTTTCAATGGTAGCGAATAAATCGATAGGTGCAGGCCCTTCCATCTAAACAGTGGCCCGAGATGCACCAATGGTGTCAGATGGGACCAATTATAGTTTGCGATTTAGCTAAGCTCTTGTTTGTCATCGAGGCTTATACATACATACCTCCATCTAGACAAATCTAATGTCCCAGTTATCTTTTTTAGTATGTGGCTAGAAAATAATGACAGTTTATGACTCGCTCTTTAGAGCTCATGAGTATGCCCATACCGCAATAATTAATATTAACAAATAATAAAAAAAAGAATTATGGTTTATCTTTACCCAGCATAAAAGTGGGTTGAATCTTAATTGGTCCTATACATACCTATCTCGTTTAGTATGTGACTAGAACATTAACGACATACCAATGAGTAGAGTTGTTAAATTGCTAACTATGTGCTATGCTCGAGCACGAACTCTAGCTGGGTAATATGCTAATTTAACACAATGAGTGCTAGCTCCTCGGTGCAATAGTTTTAACAGTAGCACGTAAAAATGCTCGAGAGGTTAGTCGAAGCAGCCAAATCTGTTAAAAAATTCAGCAGGAGCTCGAGCAGTAAATTCGAGCAGATAGTAGATTGAATTGCTACTTGTTAAAATTACAATTTTAATCATATTATATATCATAAATAAATTAAGAACTTTGCCCCCCCCCTTATTTTTTACCCTCTTTCTTACCAAAGGAAGAGGGGGGGGGTGTTTTGCCCCCCTCCCTTATTTTTTATCCTCTTTCTCACCAAGGGGGAGGGGGGGGGGGGGGGGTGTTTTGCCCCCCCCCCCCTTATTTTTTATCCTCTTTCTCACCAAGGGGGAGGGGGGGGGGGTGTTTTGCCCCCCCCCCTTGTTTTTTATCCTCTTTCTCACAGAGGGGAGATGGGGGGGGGGGTGTTCCCCCCCCCTATTTTTTATCCTCTTTCTTACCAAGGGGGGGGGGGGCAAAACACCCCCCCCCCCCATCTCGCCTCTGGTGAGAAAGCGGATAAAAAATAAAGGGGGGGGGGCAAAACATCCCCCACCCCCCCCCCCCCCCCCCTATCTCCCATTGGGTGAGAAAGAGGATAAAAAATAAGGGGGCGGGGCTAAAACACCCCCCCCCCCCTCCCCATCTCCCCTCTGTGAGAAAGAGGGAAAAAAATCAGGGGAGGCAAAACACCCTCCCCCCCTTTGGTAAGAGTAAGAAAGAGGGTAAAAAATAAGGAGGGGGGCAAAACACCCCCCCCCCCCCATCTGGTAAGAATCCTCTGGTGAGAAAGAGGATAAAAAGGGGGGGGGGCAAAGTTCTTAATTTATTTATGATATATAATATGATTAAAATTGTAATTTTAACAAGTAGCAATTCAATCTACTATCTGCTCGAATTTACTGCTCGAGCTTAGTGTTTCGATCTCGTCTCGTCTCGGTCTCGAAAACAAAATCTCGTCTCGTCTCGGGAGCGATTAAGAAAATCTCGATCTCGTCTCGTCTCGGTCTAGAAAAATCTCGGTCTGTCTCGTCTCGACGAGAATTCTCGTCTCGTCTCGACTTTTAAATAAAAATATATTCGGAATAAAAATCTCTCCTTATTTATTAAAAATATAAATAAGTGTTCGAAAATCCAAATGGCAAATTTTATATTTTTCGAAAAATTTTAATACACAAACTTTTTAAAGATTTAGCGGGACACGACATCTCATTGACAATATAAAGATATGAATTAACTCATAAAGATAACATTTTCTATAAAAAGTGCAGACTAAAAACACTATAAATAAATTTGAAATATAAAAAATTAAATTTTATTGTTCTAGAAAATTATAATATTTGTATTAAATTCACTGTGTCTGTCAACTATAAATGGACTTCGAAAATTATAAGTTCGCTTATAGTTGATTTAGTTGCATAATTGAGCAAAATGAGACCCTTCATTAACCTTTGCTAATGCTTCAAAGTAGACCTTAACATATTTAAGGCAAATGTTTAAGTCCATTAATATAACCATCATTAATTATAGCCCATAGTGTTTATTGCATGTTTACTATAGCGCTATAAACCACAAAGTGCGAGTGACATTTAATGATGTTATTATTATTTACAGAATTGATAACTAGTTGCACAAATTAAAACGTTGTAAAAACAACAATAAAAGCAGCATTATAGAATTAAGAACATAAGGTTTAAACTTTAAATTAATGAGTACGTATTTAAATGTATGACAAAAATCAACCATACTTTACTTAGGTAAATGATTGCCAAATTTTAATTTTTTTGCAAAAATATATAATATTAACTACACTTGAGATTTTTTTTAATATCAAATATATTCCATACATATTGATTTACACTTAATACCTTAAATGTAAATTAAAATACACAATAATTTACTAAAATCTAACGATCAATAAAAAGTCGAGATCTCGCCGAGAAAATCTCGTATCGTCTCGTCTCGACCTCAAAATTCTCGTCTCGATCTCGACTCCATTTTTCAAATTCTCGTCTCGTCTCGTCTCGAAAAACCGAGACGAGACGAGACCGAGATTTTTCTCGGTTTTTCCGCATCACTACTCGAGCTCCTGCTGAATTTTTTAACAGATTTGGCTGCTTCGACTAACCTCTCGAGCATTTTTACGTGCTACTGTTAAAACTATTGCACCGAGCAGCTAGCACTCATTGTGTTAAACTAGCATATTACCCAGCTAGTGTTCGTGCTCGCGTTTTTAGTTGAAGCTACTTAGCAATTTAACAACTATACCAATGAGCTTTAATAAGGACAAAAACACTATATCTGTTATTATTTTTGGATCGCATGCTAAAAAAAATATAGGTATATATTTGATCTTCTTCTTTTTTATCAGTCTTTTGGTCCCACAGTCGTAAGGTTTTTTTGATAAGTTTCTTCCATTTTGATCGGGTGAATGTCATTGGCATTTTCCTTTCGCACATTACACCGGATATACTTCGCCATTTAAGCCATATTGGATTTGGGCATTGACTTCCGTTGCCCAACCTCCCTCTTGATGTAGCATCGAGCCGAGATATGTAAACCTGTCTACTTTTGGGTATTTTAAATGGTCATCCGGCAATGGGCTGCCTGTAACGTTCATTTCCTTGTATACCGTTTTCGATCGTTGACCTTTAATATCCAGCTAAGCGCTTTAACCACTTTTCGGCTTCTTCGAATACTTTCTCATTTGTTTCCTCGCATAGTAATATATCATCGGCATATAGCATACACCATGATGGCTTTTGAATGTTTCTCGTTATCGTGTCTATAATTAGATTAAATAAAAAGGGACTTAAAGCAGATCCTTAATTTAATCCAATTTTAACCCGAAACGGTTTAGTCTCCAACTGTCGTCCCAACGCATGAGTATGAGGTTTCGTATATATTTTTCATAAGTCGTATATATGCGTCGGGGATATTTTGTTTTCCCAGGCACCACCATATTAAATCGCGAGGGACCTTGTCATAAGCTTTCTCCAAGTCGATAAAGACCAGAGGTTTGTCCCGAACCCCTGAACCAGAACCGGGTAAAACCCGATCCCGAACCCATTTTTAAAAATACCCTTAAAACCCGAACCCGATGAATACAAAAAAGGGTTCGGGTTCGAGTTTTTAATTTAAAAATATATTGTGAATTGAATATCTCAGTTTTCTCTATCATGACAATGTAACGAAACGATATAAGTTAGCCCAGGTTGTATTAGCTGTTCCACCTACCCAAGTTAGCGTGGAAAGAGCTTTTTCCTCATTAATTTATTCTATCAACTTATCGATCACAAATGATTGATCAAATATTAGAAGATGTTATAATTGTAAGATTAAATAATATATAGAAATTATATACATAATTTATGTGTCAACTGTATTTATATTTCATGATGTGAAGTATACGTTGAATAAAAATATTTTTGTGTAATTTATAATATGGTATGGCTTTTATTAATTATATTTTTATTGCTTTTAAATCCAAAAATAAATTAGAACATTAAAAATTCAATAAATACATCTGCACAATGAGATGAAATAATTGGCATGTGAATTTAATTAGGTGCTATTTAAAAATTAAGTTAACTATTCAATAATTTTTTGAAGTTAAAAATGTATTATTAGTATAATATAATTTCTTTAACCCGAACCTGTACCCGATTTCAAAATTTATGCCAAACCCGAACCCGATTTTATTTTGGGCGGGTTCAAACCCCTGATAAAGACCATATGTAAGTCTCTTCTCTTTTCACCATATTTATCCTTCATTTGTCTTACCTATAATATTGGATCGATTGTAGATTTGCCAGCCATAAGTCCGAATTGGTTAGCTATCCACCTCGTTTTTCAGCCTTTTACCCCGCCCCCCCCCCCCCCGAATGACAAAGAAAGAAATTTTTAATGCAAATGTCCTTAAAAATTTTTATGTTTTGCCCCTCCCTAATTAAGCTTTTAAACGTTTTGCCCCCCCCCTCAACCAAAATATGGCTACGCCCATGTGTAAAAGATTTTTATTTTGCTTTCGCAAACAGACTGGCTATTGACTGCTGAATGGCTTTTTTTTTGCGACCTCGCACATTCCATTATTGTTTATAAGCCCAGCTGATTACTTTTATATATAACCTCCGTTTGGAATTGTCTAAGTTGTGGCTTTATAACGGACAATTGAGAAACTGGTTAAATGATTATCTGCAAATTTGAGATCGTTACTTACACCTAAGTTGTCTAAACTCCTTGTCAATTGCCATTTATTTTTGCAGCTCTATGAATTTCTTTTGGCAACTTCTCAAGGGTGTCGATTTATAATGTATAATTGCAAAACTGATTAAATAACTCCATGCAAATTGATGATGCCCGTTGCTTATATCTACTCTATATAATGCCAAAATTTATTTTTATTTTTGTGCCAGCAGGTTTTGACATTTATGGTATCTTAGCTTCAAATATTTATGTTCCCTGCAAAAGATAAATTTTTTGGCTGAAAATAAATGGTGACGGTTTTTAATTCTTTGTGACTTTTTTGTATGAATTTTTGTTGGTGTGGGCGGCTAACTTTTAGGCCAAAAATGTATATATTTCTCAGACTCCTTGGTTAGAGTTTCATTTCATCCTCTCTTTTCATAGGCATTCTCGGCCTTTCGCCCCTTTCTCGCCCATAAAATGCATAGCAAATGTGCTCCGTTTATACGGAGTATGGATGAGTTTTGTAAGAACAATACCCCAGAGGGGCGCATGTCCCAAGGCGAAAAATGGGTTCGAGCAAGACCCTCGGCGACCCCACCCCCCACCAGGGGTGAAGCCTCTGGTATTCAATAGTCTTATACAAATAATTGCGTTAGACTAATACCTTGAACCTCAAGGATCTTGGCCTTGCCAAATAGATTCAAGATCGAGCCGGACAAAAACTAATTTTTAATCGGACCTCGGTTTGAAGAGCCAACCTGCCCCGAGGCAGCCTGAAGCACACCCTACCCAACGAACCATTTTGACATAATCTTCCATATTGACCCGACATGATTTTTAAAAAAAGAAGCTGAGCGCATAGAGTATATCTTTGAAATTCCATCACAAATCTGTCGATAATTATTTTTTGTTCAAATTTTATCACTTAGTTATAAACTTGTAACTATGTCGTTACATAAAACTTAATTGATTAATTTTTATTTTTAGCAATATTAATTCAATTCCTTAATCAATGACTTATCCCTTTATATTATCTACTTCACTACAAAAGTTTATATTAATACAATCTCAGACAGGACTCGGACCGGAAATTTAAAAAGGGCAGGTTAGAGGAAATCAATCTGTCAGATTTCTCCAAATACCATATAGATTTGTGAATATGGTTGGCATGGTAATATTAAACCTCTAAATCTGAGGCGCATGTTTAATAAACCAAGTCAATCTAAACCGAGATATAAACAGCTTTTCGCATTTCACAACCATCTTTTAGGTGAAGATCAATTCAGCCCAGCTTAGTTCATAAACTCGCCATTATTGATTAGCTAGCTCATTGTGATAAACAAGCCTATAAAATATTTGTAAACTATAGGATGTACACGTCGTTAATATAACGTATATCAAGTTTAATTTACATATATACACATAAATAAGAGTTGGCCCATATAAAGAAATGTAATTAAAAAAGTTGGGGTGGGGAGGGGGGGGGGGAGGGTATGCGTAGCTAAAACAAAAAACGGAAAATGACGAAATTTTAATAGGACGACGGGCTTTAGCTATACGAACTTTGCTTTGAGATTTAGAATGAAGAAAGGGGAGAGGGGTGGGGGGGAGTAGTGTTATAAAAACGGTTAGGCTTTGTTAGGTCGAGCTTTGGTATTAGTCGATTAAACACAAACGGACCAAAGGTTTTTTGGTCTGTCATTTGGTCTGTTTATGTAAAGTCGACCAAAACCAAAAGTCGACGACCAAACAAAACCCAGCCGTTTTTACAACACTAGAGGGGGTGGAGTATGCGGGGGGTGACGCGAGTGCATTTAAATGCCATTGATATATTTCGTAGCGTATGAAGGGAGGGGAGGTCTTCCCATTCAAATGCACGTTTGGTAGGGGTCTCAATTGTCATGGAATGCTGTGTTGTGTGTCGAGAGGGCTCGTGGGCCGTCAGCTGATGTGTTAAATAATTTGGTCGGGTGTTTTTTAACGTTTAGCTCCAAGAGATTTTCAAAGGGGTAGGGTGGCACCTCGGTATGGCAGGACTTCAACTGTAGATGGGTGCAACGATCATTTCGGTTTTCTAGGGTAAAAAGTAATATGAGAGACAATGTATAGAGATGCAAAACGCTCAAATGCAATTTAAAAGACTGGCTGAGCTAACGACGAGGATACACTAGGCGGCCAATCTCTAATAGAGGTCAGGTCAAAGCTTGACCTGAGAGCACTGATCAGGTATTAATTAAAATGCGAGCCAAAACTTTCGAGGCAAGCTACCTAAATTTCTCTAGACATTCTGAAGCGGAATTTATTGGATTTTATGATAAAGCTAACACAACAGGGGATTGTTAGAGCTTAAACGACGAACATTGTAAGCGGAATCAAGCGGATGATTTACAAAGCTTTGCAAATTACAATCTCCGCAGACATGCAAAGTTACTTGGCCATAGGATTTGAGTAATATCCATGAGTGGGTCGTGTGAACAACGGGGAAAGAGAGAAATTCGGCCGAAAGTTAGGGAACGAAAAATAAATGAAATTTTGTTAATAACGCGTACAATATCATTAAAACTACACCCGCCTGATGTTGTAAAAAGGGTTGGATTTTGTTTGATCGACCTGGGTTTTGGTCGACTAAACATAATCAGACCCAAAGGTTTAACCCAAAAAGCTTTGGTCTGATACCGTTGGTCTGTTTATGATTAGTCGACTGAAACCAAGGGCCGACCAAACAAAACCCAGCCGTTTTTACAACACTACACCCGCCCTAAACTGCACTATGTTTCCTAACTATATTCGTATGACGATAGAACACAATTAACCAATGTCCAAACTTTGAACGCTTAAAAGTCCCATTATAAATACCGGTTTGTCAAGAAGGCTATACAAAATTCAGGCAAATTATAGAAAAAGTTACAGAATTTCTAATATATATAAATTGTAATCGTAAATAGAAAGGGCATTTCGAAATATCCAAACTTTATACTCAATAATTACCAACCACATCAGAGAGCCGAAATTTTTGCATAACAAATTTAATTATATGGTAAAAGTCCGGACAAAAATTGCTGGCATTAGCAAAATTGCATATATAAAAATAAAAACTGTTTTACTTACCCAAAAATTCCCGCAACAACCGAAACGAGGATGATGATAAGCACCGCCAAGCATATGATTATGAGAATTTTTTTCTGTGCCCAACGTAGAAAAAGACAAATTTTTGCGTGAAAATTCGCATAAAATGATAAAAAATTTCACAATATATAAAAATTAACAAAATTAGCCCCCCAAAATTAGTTAAATTCAAAAAAAAATTAAGGAAAAATGATGATATAAAATAAAAAATCAGACAGACAGGAGGGATTTGGCACGTACCCGTCTAGCTTTGCTTTGGTATTTAACGGCTTTTTTAGTATCCATTTTGGCGGTTTCAATGTAATCAACAGATTGTTCGACGTTGTATTCTATTCTATCTATCATTTCACCCTGAAGAATAAGTGGCAAAACATACATATAGTTTACATTAGATGCAAATAAATAAACACAGAGACCAAAAAAGACAGGGCAGGCCCGTTGCCCGACCGGGCCAACTGTCGTAAATTTAGAATTTTCGAGAAGATTCACAAATTTAAGCAAAATTAACACAAAAAGTAAAAATTCAAGAAAATCATCTTAAAGTGGCTTCGCGTTTTGAGAATTACGCAAAGCCTTAAAACCCTATTTTTCCACAATTCCAAAACAATCTGTTTGAGTTTGAGCATCTATATCATCAAAGCGTAATTATTTTATGCAAGGGTGACTTCAACTCTCGGGTCCAGTCGAGTTCGGGTTAAAACAAAATGACTTTGCAGATCTCTAAATTATTTACATTACAGTCAATCCTAGCTAAAAACAAAATTGCAAAATGCCTACCCTTACCAAAATTAATATAATACACAGGTCTCCAGTATTACTTTGTGATTGTAGCCCGTGATCTGACAAATAATTCCGATAGGGAATTTTACGCTGAAAAATATTTTGTTTTTTGTTTCCTAATCGTCCAGATTTTGTGATAAATGAGGATAAAAACGAGAAAAAATGGCCTTTTCTACACTTTTTACCATTTTAAATTTGTATTTAATAGTATTTATCTAATCCTATAGACCATTTATTGGTCAATAAGATCATAATTTTGTTTTTTTGCATCACCATCACTTTCAGTTATATCCACGTTTATAGGAACCTCCCTCCCGCATTAAAATTCCTCCCATTAGGTCTTGAGATGGAGAGAATGTTTATGTTAAATCGACTAAAAGCAAGGGTCGTCGACCAAACAAAACGCACCCATATTTACAACACTAATATGTACATGAGTTGGCACCTACTTGGCTTTCAACGAGCATGGCCATGTCCATAAACATGTCGTGGAGTTCGCGTATACTAGTTTCCAGCTTTATGATATCTTGATGCCTAGCCTCTATGTCTGCTAGCGATTGCTTGGCTTGTTGCGTCTCCATTATGATCTAAGTAAGCAATATTCTCAAATTGTATTATGAATTCTGTTTTAAAATCTTCAAATTAGGAGAGTTTTAAAGGAGTAGTGCACGTTGTGGAATTGGTGATTTCGTATGGAGTCGAAATAGGTTTTTAGGACTTATTTGGACATTAATTTGACCACCAAAAAGTTAACCGCAAAAGCTTAAGGTTTTAGTTACATTATTTCGATAGAGAAATGTTTGGGAATAAAATACACCAAGTAGCGCCATTACTTGCAAAAATGTGACAAAACTAGTGAAATCTATAAAACCCGCTCGAGTGCGATTTAGAACGTCCATAACTTAAAAAGAAAATTTTTAGCTGGTCGGGCAAAACATTTTGATTTGTCTTTCAATTCATCCAAAGACGATCAGCAATTTCGAACTTAGAGGAAACCAACTTATGAAACAAAGGCATTCAAATCTAATGTTATTTATTATATAAAGTTCAATATTTATTAAAACCTCGAACTTGGAATCAATAAAAATTATTATCATCGAATTTCAAACACACACTCGTCCATGGGCGTAGCCAGCATTGGAATTAAAGGGGGGGGGCAATAATGATTTAGTGAGGGGCAAAATGATCATTTTTTAAAATTTTAGTCTTTAAATAAATTTCAACCTACTTTTGGATTTACCCCTTGGCTACGCCCATGCACTCGTCAGTGAACATAAGCGGTCGCTAAAACCTACATCCGGATAATCATAAAATATTCTACGCTTCTATAACTCATAAAAAAGTGCTCTAAGTTTTGGAATCCACAAAATTACTCAATCATATACATACATAAAACTTCTAATAAATCAAAGGAAAGCAAAATAAATAAATAAATAAATAGTCTACCCCTTGTGTGAATATAGCGGGATTTCCACTTTCCAGCATCTCTTCGAGCTCTTCGTTGGTCGTGGCTCGGCCGGCTTCATAATATTTAACATGATAAAATAATTATTAAAATACTCCCTTTCCAAAAAAGTCATAATCTTCTAAAAAATACAAGAAAAAATCATTCCATTTTTATTTTCTTATATTTTTTACGACACCACAACTCATTAAAGTACCTTTTATAAGCGACAGAAATGTGCTGGATGGAAATATCGAGATACAAAGACAGACTACTACACATAGACAGCTCATGTCATATGTGTTTCATATGGCAAAAGGTGTACCATTAGGTTTATCATTTAGAAATTAACTATCTCCCCCACGTCCTCTCTGCAGTGTAGCCCCCAAACATAAATAGTGAATTTACCTCTCTCATTAGTTGGAAATTGAAAAAGAATGTTAATAAATAAGACTATCGGTCGATTCTGGTCTGTTTTTCAAATTTGGACCGAGCCTAGGGGTCGACTAAACATAAGCAGCGACCAAAACCCCTGTGGTCTGCTTATGTTTAGTCGACTAAAACCATGGGTCGACGACCAAACAAAACCGACCCCCTTTTACAACCCTAGTAGATACTCACTAATTTCTAGTTGACGTTGAATGCGGGCCTTGCACCTCTCTCTGTAATCGGTTTGTGTGGTATTGTAATCGGTCATAACTTCCACAAATTTGCGCGACAAGGTGGAATGCTGTATCCAAAGAGGAATAAAAACATGAAAATCACTATGTCGTAATTTTAAGGAAAAATGAACTAAGAATATCTACATTAAAAACTAAATTGTATTGAAGGGGTGGTCCGAGGTAGTGTTGTAAAAAGGGCTGGGTTTTGTTTGGTCGTCGACCTTACAAACCAAAGGTTACATATGGTCTGTTTTTCTTATTCGACCTCTAGGCTTGGTGGAAATTTAAAAAACAGACCAGAATCGACCGTTAGTTTTAGTTGAGCCAAGGGTCGATCAAACAAAACCCTGCCGTTTTTAAAACACTAGTCGGAGGGAAGGACGCCAGTTATAAAAACAAAAGATAATAAAACAGTTAAATTAGATGAAATAAAAATTTGTATATGTATCTCAAACAATTTAAATTGAAAAACAATAATTCGCCTTTAATTTACGATATTGATAAATTGCAATAATATAAAAATGCTATTTATGCGTCGAAAACAATACAAAAAAACACTATTCAGTTAAAATGATAATAGATATGTAAAATACAGATAATTTCACCAAAAAATATGCCAAAATTTTAGTGCAAAGATATCTTATTTTTACTTGAGTTTTGCGGATTCGTAGGTCGGCACAGGTTTTATTGGCCTGCTCTTCTTGTTCAATCCCTTGTTCGATAACTGAATAAAATAATTAAATGTATTTTTTGAAAAAATTGATTTGTCTCATTTATATAATTTAATATAAGTAAAACACAAGACTCACTAATTTTCAAAACATTTCTAGTCTTTTTGGCGTTTTACTTAGCTTTAAAAACAAAAATTATTTATTGTTTTATAATGGGTAACAATGAAATTTAAAAATATTTTAAATAATCTTCAGCGAGTACTCTAACTCGCACGTTAAACTTTTGAACCAAGTCTATAATTTTAATCTCCAACCTAATGCTGTAAAAACGAGTGGGGTTTGTTTGGTCGACCTTCGGATCTAGTCGACTAAACATAAACATACCAAATGTTTTTTGGTTTGTTTTTCTTAGTCGACCTATGGGCTTAGTCGAAATTCGAAATGGAGACCTGAGTCGACCGTTAGTTTTAGTTAAATCAAAGGTCGACCCAGCAAAGGCCAGTCGCTTTCACAGCACTACTCTAGTCGGCCGCCTATATCCTTTTTCATATCCATCTAGCAAAATACATTTTAACTTCCTGTAAAATATACACTTCTTAAACGAATTTATAGTTACCATCCTAATAAACTATAACCACAATAAATAAATTTTCTCCGCCGTATAAAACACTGAGAGGGACATTCCCGTGAAATCAGTCATAAAAACGCCCTTTTCAACAGACCGTCTCAGATTTTTGTGAAATTTTATTAAAATGTAGAAACTCCTGATATATAATTGTGAAATTCTGAAAGTTTTAGTAGCCCCTTTGGACCATTACAAGTTGTATGGGAGGAGGTTTTCCGAAAATTTTGTTAAATTATTTACTCCCCTAATCATAAAATTTTGACCTGTCTCCATAAAAAAGAGTTTAAACCCCGGATCTTCAATTAAAAACAATTGACTTTGATAAAAAAAAGCTATAATAAATAATTTATAATAAAATAGGTTGCACCTTTTAATTTGGCACGCACTTTGTTTGCCGTTTTCTTGATATCTGCCATCAGTTCTTCCAGCTCTTGTTTCACCTCTGTCCGTAACAAAAAAAATAATAAAAAATTAATATACACATCACATGGCTAAGGCAATATAAATATCGATCTTCTCAATCACACGACGAAAAGCAATTTTGTTTTCAATTTAACCCCCCCCCCCCTCTTGTTTTTCACCATTAAAAACGATAAAAACTCCGTTAGACGACTTTAAATGGCTATGAAATTTTATTGCTACTTTAAAACAGCCAAATTGCTTGAAATTGTCAATAAAAATAAGCCTAAAAATAAAAGAGTAGTAAAAAGGGTTAAAAAAATGGCGAGGAAATATCATAATTTTTCAAGTGATTTAATTGGTAAATTTCTGACTTTCGTCCGATTGCGGGGCTGATAGAATTGCGCTATGTTTCTTTTTGACCTCTTCAACGTTAGCTGCAATTTTATTGATGTTCGTGCGAATTTCTTCGACCTAAATAGGGTTTGGGTTCGAAAAATGTAAAGTCACTTTTAACAACTCGAACCCGACCTGACCCCACCTTCGGGTCGGGTTTCGGGTCACCAGTGCCTGTCTCTAGTTTGGTTGCGTTAAAAAGTTAATAATAATTTCACATCTAAGATGTTTTTTGACTATAAAAAATTGATAATTTAACGAAAATCTTGAAATTAAAAATCTAAATCAAACACCGAGCCCTGAAATTATATGTTCAAGGGAAGGCAGGAGTGTTGTAAAAAGACCTGGGTTTTGTTTGCTCGACCTTTGGTTCTGCTTAAACTAACAATCCATTCTGGTCTATTTTTCAAATTTCGACCAAGCCTAGAGGTCGACTAAGAAAACCAGACGCCAAAAAACCTATGGTCTGTTTACGTTTAGGCGACTAAGGTCGAAACCTACGTCTTTTTTTACAACACTAGAACGCAGCCCTTTTAAAGATAGCATTTCCTTGTTCAAGTCCTTGGTTAGGTGCTTGGGGGCAGGCTGGGTTGGAGTTATAAAACCAGCGCCAACTACAAAAGAAACTTAGGCTTTTCAGCTGAAAGCCATTCTAAGGGTCGGCTATTGTAAACAAGCTCGAGGCCCCGATATATAATTTTCGGCTAGTGTTGTACAAATTGGTCGTTGATTTTAGTCGAATAAACATAAGCAGACCTATGCCTTTTTGCTCTATTTTTCTTAGTCGCATAAACAGTTTGGTCAAACCTGTGGTCTGTTTATGTTGTTACCAAAGCTCGACCAAACAAAACCCTGCCGTTTTTGAAATACTAGGTTCGGCCTTTTAAAACTTCACTTCGGTGTACTATACATAATATACCAAGTTTTATCGCGCATATATACCAAAAATTCGCGTCTCTACTATAATGTTCGAACTGCATGGCTAGCTAATCAACTCCATCACAATTACTTTTAATAAATTTTTACGAAACAAAAGTATTAAAAAAAGGTATATTTCAAAATGTGTGATATGAATAGCTAGCTATACACACTATCGTTAACGCGTCATTGTCGAAAAATTAAAATACGTGTCAAAATTCGTATTTTAAATTCGTAATTTCTAGTAAAAAAAAAATATATACAATAATTATAATAGTAACCTGGTTAAAAAATTCGTCCATAAAACCGGTTTGCCCACCACCCCCAACATCCAAGGCCACTTCTTCTGGAGCCCCGCCTCCAACTTCATCTTCCTCGCTTTGCGCCTTTGAAACATATATACAAGGGCAAAGTTAATTAATTTCATTAAAATTCAAGTTACACATGACAGGACAAGGACGGGACAGTACATTTATCGCGGAAAGTGAGCACATAAATAGACATTTTACTATATGAAACATATGACACGAAAAGTCTATGCATGGGCGTAGCCAGCAGTGGAATTAGAGGAGGCAAGAATGATTTAGGGAGGGGCACAATGATCATTTTTCAAATTTTGGCCATAATTTTTATAAAATTTCAACAAGTTTTGGGATTTAGAGGGGGGGGGGCAGTTTGGCTACGTCCATGAATCTATGGTTAAAAACACGTTAGTTTTAAATCAAGAAATTGTCATGTGTGCATATTTACATATGAGCAATTAATATTTTATGAATAACACTTTTTACATGAATGTCACTTTAACTTATAATATTATTTTTTCTAATTATCAATTAAAGACGAGTTTGTAGAAGTTTCCCCTGGTTTCTTTGTCACCAAGGTGCCCGTACCCAGCCCCTTTCACGTAAAAAGATGCTTTTAACGACTTATTTAATGCGTACATTCTAGCTTATCAAAGATGTTTTCAATACTTGTTCCTATTTACAAAGAAATATAATAAGTTAACTATCAAAGTTGAAATCAGCAGTATTGCAACAGGTGACGAAGTGATGATATAAACTTTATGTAAAATTTCAACTCCAATACAATTTCCATCCATGATTCTATTAAGCCTGCCTGCTAGGGTTGTAAAAACGGCCGGGTTTTGTTTTGTCGACCCCATTGATCCAACTAAGGCTAACAAAGGTCGTCTCTGGCCTGTTTTCAAATTTCGACTAAGCCTAGAGGTCGGCAAAGAAAAGCGGACCAAAAAATCGTTGGTCTCTTTATGTTTAGAGGACTAAAACCAAAGGTAGACCAAACAAAACCCAGCCGTTTTTTTACAACACTAATGTCTGCTCATTAATCTTATATGTATTCAAGCATGCAGTAAGTATATACAATGATTTGCAAATTAACCTTTATTTGTTTTAAAGATCACACAATTGAATGTTAAAAGGGATCGTAAAAAATTTAAGTCTATATTTTAAGTTTATCAATAAATGAAGTTGTAAAAAAAAGAAGTGAAATTAAAGCTAGAATAAATGGGTTTTGTTTCGGGTATGTACAATAATAAAGCCTCGTGCTATTTTAGATAAGAGGTGGACGGGCACTTATCTGCTCAAAACCATTTATTATCAGTCGTAATTATTCAGAATTTTTGTTCAAATTTCACGATTTTATTCGGTGCAGCGCAGATTAAGTAATCAGCGGTAAACTTTGCCCCCCCCCCAAAAAAAAACTGGTATATTAACTCAAAATGTCAATTAAAATAACTATTGGACATGTCTCGTCCTACCCTGTCCAACGGGGCGTTATTCAATTTCTGTGAATAATAGCTACGCAATTTATGGTTGTGTGTTACCAAAATTGATTTGAAATCACGTTTGGAATAAGAAAGTATAATTTGGCTACTTTCAAACCCCTTATTAAATTGGACCCCATAACTTTTGGTTTGTCTTCAAGCATAGGAGACAAATTATCGCGTGTCAATCATATTTTGTAATTATTTCATTTCATTTTTATATTTATAAACTAAGGCCGAGATCAGGGCTGAAATATAACTTTTTACAGTTTCCCCTTTCCATTTTCTCGGTAAATATAGAAAACAGCGATTAGATGTAAGCTAGGGTTCATCATTAATTTGCAGGGAATGAGTAAGTCAGTTTCGCATTTATCCGTAATGAAGCAACAACCTAGACAAGTTGTAATCAGTCGGGCCGGCCCATAAAATGGAATTTGGGCTCTGGCGAGGTCGAAATAAAGCCAACCGGCCAGCGGTCATTTGCTAGTTTGCGTGCGAAAGCAAAATAAAAGTTTTTACAGAAGCATAAGGGTCCATAGCCAATAAAAATTTCCACAGCAATTAATATTGAAAAATTACGAGTTGGACAGGACGGGACCGACAACCAAATGCGGGCCCCTAAACTGCACAATAATTAATAAAATATTTTTGAGCATAAAACCTCCTAAACGTTTGGGGGGCTCATTTAGCAAGTAATTTCTGCCTCTTTAAATCTCGTTTTGGGCCAATATTTTTCTAGCAGAAGGGGGGGGGGAGGAGTTTACCACTGACTATACGCTAGTCTCGAAAAAGGCGAGTTCCTATTTATAGACAAATGTCTACGACCTGTCCATAAGTCTATAACCTACATACACACACAGATACATATTTATTTATCCATGAAAATAATCGAAATTTTTGACTACCACGTTGAAAATCAATAAATACAAGCACCCCCCCACCCCCTTCCACCTACCAAGTCGCACTCCTTGATACTATTATGCGAGGCGCGTTATACTATATCCTAGCGGGAGTCTGAAAAAAAAAATTTCATGGCGATTTTCCTTTTAAATACGCGCCACCCGGATAGATCTCTCATTATGGTGGAATGGGCATTTTAGACACGAAATGCCAAATATTGCTTAAATCACTATAAAATATTTTTTTAATTTTTCGAACCCCCGACCTGAGCCCGAGGCCCGATTGTTTTTGGGTCGAGTCCGGCCTAATATGCTTTTTGGGCCCGAGCCGAAAAAACCTTAATCGGGCCGCCCTTTGTGGGCTCTCCCCAAATAAGGCATGCGGGCCAGAACTCTGGTGACCGGTCTTCTTGACATCGTCGCATCAGGAATCCTTTTCATATTTTTAACTTATGAGGAAGGTAAATTTACTTATTCGGTTTGAACAACGGGAGACATAGAAGAAAGACTTGGGAGATTGCCAAATTCAAAATGGTGGATTTAGTGGTACAGAACAGACAGATTTTACCAATGAAACACATGACATGAGCTTATTTTATGTGTCCTCACTTAGTGTTAGTAATACACACTTTCGCTAAAGCGCGCATTGATTTCCTAATGAACGAGAGCGATAAAAACATTGAGAAAATTTATGACAAATGTGATTTCTGGTAGAGACCCGCACGGGTGACCCAAAACCCGACCCAACTTCAAAAAAAAACTTTGCAGTTCTCTAATTTATGAACACATAAATTTGAAATTTGTGCAACAGCGAATGTAAAGTAAGATAAATAAAACTGATGATAAATAAATTAAAAAATACAGCCCCGTTATCATGTAAAAATGGGGATCAAATGGGTAATCGTGAAAGATTTTTCCATCGATTCTCGAGAGAAATCTGACAAGAAATTAGATATTTTAGGTGGAAAAAGGGCAAAAAAGTTCATTCATTTTAAACAAAAAGCAGGACACGTGGACTGCTCATCTCATATCCATATGTTTCATATGGTAAAATGGGTACCATTGTATCGGCCATTTTGAATTTGGCAATCTCCCATGTCTTTCTGCTATGTCTCCCGTTGTTCAAAAAGAAAAAGTGAATTTACCTTGCTGATTAGTTACTAAATGAAAAAGCAATGTTAATAAATGATTATTATTTAATTAAACGCAGATGGCACTTGATTGCTTTAATATCGTATCGGCACAGTATTGTTCCGAATTTCGTAAATGTTATATATTTTGTAATGCTGTTTTGAATGTTTAACTAGTTCAATCTTTTTTATTACGTTCCAAAAACACCTTTATTCACCATAATTATTATAAACTATTTCCTTCCCTCATTTGTGCACATTTCAAAATGGCGGAAAAACGGTATAAACACTTAAAGTTAATGAGCAGTCAATCAAGTCTTTGGTTGGACCTCTCTCACCATACTAACAATAACTCTCACTCATATAAAATAGGTAAATTGATATTATCAACACAACGGTAGCACTAAGGTGGTTCTTTTTCGTATGAGATGCTTTTAAAAATTAGAATATAATCGAAAATGAGGGGGATGGGGCAGATTATTGGAAAAAATCGATAATCAATCAATAAACTATAAAAATTGGAGTGGTAGGTCGGCGGCCACGCACCTTAAACGGTTTACTAACCGAATATACTTCCATATAAATAATACCGCAGATGAAAAGCGCATCGTTAGAGGTAGTGTTGTACAAACGGCTGGGTTTTGTTTAGCCGACCTTTGTTTCAACTAAGACTAACAAAGGTCGACTATGGTCTGTTTTTTATATTTCGACTAAGCCTAGGGGTCGACTAAGAAAATCAGACCAAAAGTGTTTAGTCGAATAAAACCAATGGTCGACAAAACAAAACTAAGCCGTTTCTACAACACTAGTTAGATCTATATAAGTATGGTCGAGCTCATACAGATCGATTTCAAACGGCGGTCATCCATAATTTATAAAATTTATTTTTTGGCATTGAGAACAAAAATTTTGTAGTTTTCCATTATTAACCAGCAAGTTGGACTGGACAAGACATTGCCGACAGACAGGCATTTACGGCCCAAAGTGAGCCCATAAAATACCGGAGATTCGGGCAATTCGGGCTTAATGAGGTCTTTAATATCTAGTGTATTATTCTGTTTTCGTGTATTATCGTGTCATTTTTTTGATTATACAATATTTATTAACCCTAGTTCTTATTCAAATAAAAAAAATCGAGAATTAAATTTAAATTTTTTGTAAAAAACTTGGGCTTTTTATATCGAAATTCTAAAAATTATGAATTTAACAAGGCAATTAAGTTGTGCGCGGACGGACAGAGGAATATTTATAAATAACAAAGCACACACATCATAGAGATAAACTTAGAACAAATTGCAAAAAGCAATTTATATATATAATTAAGTAATAATCGGTCGGGCCCATAATCATAAATGCCATTTGTGCTCGAGCGAGGTCGAAAAAAGTAAAGCCAACCAGCGGTCATTAGCTAGTTAATTTGCGAAAGCAAAGTAAAAGAAGTCTTATACATTAAAACCCCGTGTAAGTTTCCACGGCAATTATCTAAAAATTACAAGGCGGACAACTATAAGCGAGCCCATAAATTGCAGAGCGATTGATATTAAAGCTCTATCTATCTATAAAGAGGCAAAGAGGGGGGGGGGGGGGGGGGGTTATATAACTCCTAAATTATCGATTAATATATATACAACAAATATAGTATTGATGGCTAGATAGATAGCTAATAGACACTAAGGGAGGGGGCTATGGTCCACACTGGTGGAAATAATTTGATACTTTCTTAATCATTCTCCTACTAAAGCCCTACCCGACCCGGCCCGGCCCAAAACGATGTTAAATTATGACCAAAACTGAACTACTAAATTTGAAAAGTACAGTCAAAATCGTTTAATTGCAAAGCCTCGGGCCTGAGAAAAAATTGGCGATTAACTATATTAAATATTCATTTCTTACGCTTCGCAATAAAACGATATTTTATATAATTATCTGGTTGATTTAAGGACTCGAAAATGTTTGTGAATATCCGATATTGTACTATTAAGCGATTTGTCAATAAACGATGTTTTTGTTAATATTTTGACTGTATTTTACATTTAAAGGCTTGTCTTAATATCGGCTTTTGCTGCGCAGCAAAAATCGTCGTACGGGTTATAACATAGCCGTGTCTTAACTTCGAATTCGCAGCAGATTTATTTTCAGACGCATAACTTTAAGTTGATTTTTAATCCAATATTATTTATTTACAAGATATTTTTTAAAAATTTGCAATTTGATAAAAAACAAACACCATAATTTGTTCTTGTGATAATTGGTTATACCGCTATCTATAAATATTTTTGTTGGAAATGCAATTTTTCGTTTGACCATCTTGTAGCCGCTCTCAAACTTTTTATGATTGAAATATGATAATGGGTCATAAAGAAGTTCACATTGTGAAATTGGTGATTTCATATACCGGAGAAATATGTTTTTATGACTTTTCACTAATTTTACCACAAAAAATTAACCGCAAAAGTTTGAGGTTTATTGTTAGATTATTTCGATAGAGAATTTTTTTAGGAACAAAATGCACCAAAATTTGAGTGAATAACACAATTACTTTCAAAAATATGACAAAAATAGTAAAATCCAAAAAACGCTCCCGAACGTGATTTTGGCCCTTTAAACGTCCATAACTTAAAAAGTATTGGCCCAAAATGGCTAAAACTTTCAGAATTTAATCTAAATGAGGTCTACACCCTGACCAAAAATTATCCTGATCTGAGATGGTCGATCGAAAATCGTCTTTTTTTGACAAATCGACATGGAATGGCCCAACAACGATTTTGATGCAAAACTTTTTGTAAGCTTAAATGTTGTACGTTTTCAAATTTTTAGGTATCGGCAAGGTTTGGATTTAATCTCAAGAGTTAAAATAAACAAAAAAAAACGCTTTTAACTAACAAAAAACAAATTATTAATAATTACAACGGAGTTTGACGGGTGAAATTGAATCGAGTATTTAGACAAAGGTAAATAAGCGCGATTTAAATCTGAATCCGATATTAAGACAAGCCCTTAGATGGGAAATCGCGTTTTTCATCAAAAGTGGTACACGTGGAAAAATGTATGGTGGAGAGCACTGCCAAATTTATTTCCACGTATTTTTACCTTAAATCTACCCCAAAATTATTTTTAAATTTCAAGTCCGGACGGGTCGGAAATTAGGCTTAATAATCTCATAACATAATGTTTTTTAGATGTTGTTTTAAATGAAATAATGCCCAATTATATATGGGACTCAATAAAAACGTTTTAATATATACAGCTTTAAAAATTAAAAAAATCAAATTATACATATTAAAATTATATAAAGCAACAGTGTAGACAAGTTGCCACAAGATATGTATAGATATAAAGGTAATCAGTCGGGCACAAAAACTAATGTATATGAAATTTGGGCCCGGGCGAGGTCGAAAAAATAAAGCCAAACAGCAGTCATAGTCTATTTGCGGAAGGAAAATTAAAATCTTAATTACAGAAGCATAAGTCCACAACCATTACAAACCTGTTCAAGTTTCCACAGCTCAATTATTGATAAATTACATGTGACAAGACAGGACAGACGGACACCAAAATTGCCATAAATTGCATAGCAATTAAAAGAAATTAACCGCCCAGTCTACCACTATAAAGGGCTTAATAAAGTCGAAACTTTAACATAGAAAGTGTGTATGGGCATTTTTGTTGGTACAATAAAATTCTCCTATATTGAGACAAGCCAGTATTTGTCATTTCATTTTGCAAATCATATTATATAACATGTTGGTGTGAGCTAATATTTAAGTAAATTGGAAAAAAACTAGGTTAACACTTAACTAGCGAAAGCCCAACATATATTTGCATATTTTTAGGAAATTCGACACATCAATGAGTAAAGTAAATATTGATGTCTAAGTAATATCTTAATAATGTAACATTGCAAAACTCAAAAATGTTAGGGCCTGTAGGTTGCTATGACAATTATTGACTAGGGGATAAAGATGACAATATGAGTTAAAATAACTTGTATTCAAATGTTATTGATTCTTATAATTTAGGCCAAAAAAAAAAATTTATAAGTTTATGTTTGACAAATTTAATAAACCTAAAGTCATCTATGATTGTTTTGATAAGTAAATAAACTAATAAAAAATGAAAACTAAAAATATTGACTAAATTTATGTTAAAGATGTGTTAAGTTGTTGTACCAAAAATGTATCACAAAAGATAAATTATATTTACACCACAGAAATAAATTGATAAAATCATCGAAGACTATGATATTAAATAGATAAAAGAATTATATTCTTAAATATAAAATTCAAACACACACAATTAAACAGCATATTTTTTAAATAAAAGAATTTTATTGGTAAAAATATATTCTGAAATATATACCTAATAGGTTATAATAGAAAATTATAAACAAAAGGCTTAATTCATATAATATGTAAATTCCTAAAATAATATACTTACAGCTTTTAAGGCTGAAAGCCGATCTTTCATATTATAAGTAAATATGGAATAACCGTCATCAAATATAAATTAGTTGATTAGTTGTTTAATCTATTAAATTGGTACATTTATGTGGCACATGAAATGTAAATCAATAACCAGACGATTTTTAAAGTTACATTGAAAAGCGTATAATTTATAGGCCACGAGGAATAAAAATAATAAAGTTTCAAGTCTTTATTTTATTAAACTAAAAAAACTGACTTAAAATTAAGAAACACGAGCAAGTAAAAATAAGCTATACGTCATTATAATTATAATAGCTTTGCTCTTCTTCTGCCTTAATTTCTCATGTTTTCGCTCCATACATCGTGGGTAACAATAACCGTGCTATATAATCTTTAGTTTGAGTTGTATGTGTTTGTCACAGTGTACATCACTCCCTGAACTTTCTTAATTTCGTTTTTCACACCTCAATTACATTGTACCCTTGAACCAAGATATTTGAATTCTTTCTTACTGCTTAAACACCAGTCATCGATTTGCAATGTGTTTTTTTGTTCATCTCTCGACTTTGAGCATGAGTTTTATCTCGGTTGACCCTAAGGCATTTGCTTTCAATTCGCTCCATCAACACTTTTACCTGCTCTGCCGATTCCACATTTGCATCACAGCACTATCATCCGCAAAGAGCATTGCCCAAGGTGATTAGGGGGTTTAGGTCTTTATTTATCGAATCTATTATTGTTAAGAAGAGCAATGAACTTTGTGCTGATCCTGGATGCACACCGAATTTAAACCAAATCTTTTTAATGTAAGCACATAGTCACTAGAGCTATAGCGCATAAATGTAAATCCCTATAATCTTTTATAGCGGCCACTCTTTTGTCCTGATTTCGTTTATATTTTTTAAGAAAACTATAAATTTGCTTTGATTATATTTAAGTGTGTAATTATTAGTTAGAAAATTAATTTAAAAATGTGGACTATTTGGATTTTCAATATTTCAAATAATGAACAATGTAAAAAAAAAATATTTGTTTACCATCCAATAATGTTAGCACATAAAAGATTTATGACAATATTTGTAAAATATTAGCAGATAACATAATAATCACTCGCCGATATTTATAAATAATTTTAAAAATATAACGCTGATAAAAAAATTGTGTAAAAGGGGTGTTTGATACATTTTTTAAGTGTTTCGATTCTGTCTCAACGAGAATTTTTAACTTGTCTCGACTTAAGAAAATATACGAAAAATTTCTCCTGTTTTATTAAGAATATTATAAATGTTAAAAAATTAAAATGGCAGACATTTTTATTTTTGAAAAACTGTATTACGCAAGCTTTTAAAGATTTAGCTCGACACGACTTCTTACTGACAATATAAAAATATGAATTATTTCTTAAATATAACATTTTCTATGAAAAAGATAAAAAAAAAACTATAAATATATTCTAAATTTAGTACGAAAGGACCCTTTTTTGTTTAATATATATATAATATACCATGATAGTGCGTTAAATTTAGAATTTAATGATGGTGTTTATTGACTCTTTTTAGATTTGAGTTTACAAGTACTCTTGTGAGTGTATTAGATTAGAGCTTATGTAATATATACACTTATTGTTAACCCATTAAAGCCTACCGTGGTAGTGATGAGGAAAACCAGAAAAAAATCTCGGTCTCGTCTCGTCTCGGTTTTTTGAGACGAGACAAGACAAGTCGAGACGAGAATTTGAAAAATTGAGTCGAGATCGAGACAAGAATTTTTACGTCGAGACAAGACGAGATTTTATCAGAGAGAACCCGGCTTTAATTTTTATTTGTAACTATTGAGACTTAATTTATAATTAAAAATTTTATTTTGTGATATTTACATTTAGGATATTAAATGCAAATTAATATGATTTTGAAATTTATGATACTAAATTACTTACGCACCTAATTATCCACTTCGCGCAAATTTCAAATTTGTAATATAATATTATTCAAGCTACATAGTATTAGTGGCCCTTAGGGTATATGAACAATTAAATATGTTAATTGCTATGCAATTTATGTATTTATTACTTATTTGTATAGCATTATTATATAATATAAAAATTTTAGTCCTATAACCAGTTTGTGCACAACAAGTTCATCATCCAATTGAAAAAAGAGCAAGCTCCTCAAATATTTACAGTATCCAAAGATGAATCAAATAAAATGTGGAAGTGTAAATTGTACTTTAAAGCAATAAAAATGACTGATAGCAATATTTCATGTTTTCAACGACATCTTAAACGTTACCATCATAAGGATTACTATATCCTTTACCCTACTCAAGTTAATAAGGAATTAAACTGCCCAAAAATTCTTTTTTCAGCCAACCTAGATGCTTCAGAAAAAAGCATTTAACAGCTATTATATATCAAACATATTCTTTAAAAATGACTGAATAAGTGTATATATTATAAAATTAGTTAATTAACAAAGATAATTATCCCAATCTAGCAGCTTTGGCTAGAGATTTTCTGAGCACCCAGGCGACCTCGGTGCCTGCCGAAAGATTGTTTTTGAAAGCGTCTCTGACTATTCAAAAACATTGCAATTGAATAAATTATGAATCTGTCAGGAGCTTGCTACGCCTAAACTTATGGCACACCTCAACAATTTTCAACCCATCACATTTATAACATTTTACGTCAAAATATGGGCTTGGCAGATGCATTCAATTTTACTAAATTTTTTGCTTAAAATACATTAACATAAGCTTTATTAGTACGTAATTATTTTCTGTCATTAATAATAAATGGATTAAGTTAATACTTTGTTATATATAAAGAAATGTCACACTATAATAGAATTGTTTACATTTTATATTTAACAACTCTACGTAAATTATATATGTGCAATTAACGTAAGATCTCAAAACTTTTATTTCTTCCAACAATAATGCTTATTTTTTTTTATATTTGCAATTTATCATGTTAAAATGTAATGATATTATTTACTTTATCCTTTTATTGAGCCTTAGCCAGGAAATAAAATTTAATAATTATTAACTTTATACCTTTGAATTAAGTAGTATATTACACCTATATTAATGCTTCCTAACTTACGTTACTCATCTAGCTTGTGTTTTTGGGTTTAAGAAAATGGTTCCATTTTACCATCTTAAATTTATAAAAGTCAAAAAAACATATAGGGTATAATTATTTTTAAAAGTCGAGACGAGAAATCGCGCCGAGACATCGAGATTTAATAATCGCACACGAGATTTTGCTTTCGAGACCGAGACGAGATCGAAACACTAGTATTGAACTACTCCGTCTCACCTTTTCCTGCAATTCCATTTTATTCAATGGACAAATTTATGCCATCCCTAAAAAGATACTTTTAAATTTAGACATAGTGATTTTTTATTTCTCTTGATAAAATTAAAAATGGCTTAACCATATCTTGTTTATATAAACTCCAATTTTTAGTTGGTAATTCTTAAAGCGGTGATCACATTTTTGAATTAATATTTAGTTACAAAATAGGGTCCACTGTTTTTAATTTCAAATTGTTTGGAATGTTTTTGATTGACTCTTTGTCGTATTATTAATATTTAACTTAAAGGATTATTATATAAGTAAAGCAACTAATGACAATCTAGCATTTTATTCTGAGCACGCCAAATTATCTCTCTTCTATCACCTTTTTATTATGTGTCTTGATTGAAAAACGAGGAAAATTAAATGGTATAACAAATTCACGTTATTTGCACATTGTCTTCTAACTTATGATATTTCTTATTATAACTTGCTTACATACGAGTTGCTCTTAAACTTTTGAAGCAAATTTAAGAATTTTCGGAACGATCGGTTTACAACGAATTTGCGTAAGATTTGCAGTAACAAAATTTGCGAAGTTCGGCATCGCCTATGCATAAGGATTGTTTGTTGTATCTATTGACGCGAGATATGTCGCCTGTCATTTCGACAAAGACTGAAGTATTTTGATTGAACAAAAATGATGCTTCAAAAATTCCCCCACTCGGTTTAGCGACTATAGTAATGAGTATTCGTAAATCATCAATTTGAGAATATCTAGTTATATTCCCGTATGCCCAATGTTCTTTATCCTCTTTATTATTAATGGCTTTTATAAGTTGTGATACGCATTATTAAACATTTCGTTATCGGGCCATTTAGAAACAAATATTCTTACGGTCGTAACAATTTCTAGGGCGACACATAAATCAGCATACGGAGAGATGGCCTAATTCATATTTGCAATCATCATAGTATTAGCTCCTGCCAATAATTTTTCGTTGTTACCTGGTTCGTGCATTGTGCCTACAACATTACACGAGCAAAATTGTTGAGGAATAAAAGCGGTTTCGCAACTTCGATTATCAGGTATTTCATCGTCGAATAGGCTGTAACTTCTAAAGTACGTGGCGTTTCTCGAAGGTTCTACATCCTAGCTAGTATTAGACCGTTGGACATCCTGTCCAGATTTTCCCCTTGATTCAGTGATCAAACTGAGTAGACTACTCAATGTATTGCGAAAATCGAAAGGCGTGACTATTTTATCGACGTTTTTGGCGATATACGCTGCGAGCAATGGATATTCCTTTACAAACCATTTAGGTGGCAATAGGTATAACAGCGAAAGTCATTCTTCCATCATACCTTAAAACATATTATTTTAAAGATCAAAATTTGTTCGGAATGTCAATTAAAAACATCTACTCTTAGTCATAAGATTTTAAATTACAGGAGGTACATTCTTTGTGTAAATTACTATGGAGATATAATTAAATATTCCAACCTGTCAATGATATGCGAAAATCTCCATAACGCATTCCATGATCGCCAAACACAAATAGCATCGTATTGTCAAGTTTATTGGAGTCGAAAAGTTGCTTGAAAAAGTTAAACATAATATCATCTAAGTAGCGTATGTCATTTAATTCTTCATGTGTTAGTCTTGTTGTGTAAAGTAGGCAAAAATACGGATGATTATAGAATGAGTTTAGCAATTGATTCGAGTATTCAAACATTGCTCTACTTCGTGTTTATCGTGTAAACAATGATTTAGATCATACAAATTTGCAGCAAATATTTCAAATGGTCTGTAATAAAAATCTGTCGGTGCCAACCAAAACCCTTTACGCAACAAATTGAAAGTTGCCATTTCAGGACTATCTTCTACAAACATTGTCGTATGGCCATGACTTTTAAAATGGTTCCATATGAAAGTGTAGTTATCAAAAAAGTCATCTTTGGCAAAGCTAGTTGGAAATTCTCTAACAAAATGTCCGGTTGTTGAAGGTATTAAGTTGGGAAACGTATTATCAGCTACCTTAATAAACCCTTAAATAAATATGATTGTAATTTAAGATATGCATACGTTCGTGGTAATCTACGCAATTTAGTCGAGAAGTAGAATCTATTCCTAACATTAAAATACTTAGATCGTTAATGCCTTGTAAGTTAGCGACTTTTTCATTGGCATCAACCAATTTATATATATTAGGAAGGAGGGGTGGTGGGTTTGTTGATTTTGATTGTAAGATGGCCTCCAAATTTCTGTGTATAAACGAGCTAAGTATTTATTTAGTATTATATCCTTTCAGAACAAAAAACGCAATGAAATATAATGAATGTGCTTTTCTCCTTTTTATAATGGTGCGATGATAACAATGAATTCGCTTTTTTCTAAAGCTCAAAATAAGTGATTGCAAACTACGCGAAAATGAATGAATTATTTTATAATAATTTTATAATAACGATGAATGTGCAATTACACTAACTAACGCGAAGGCCATTAAAAGGCTCAACGAAAAGGCAGTTAAAACCAGTAAGCGCTTGAGATGGGTAATAAAATCATAAAATCTTATCCTGGTGACAAAAGCCAATCGGAAAAGTAGTTAAAACCAGTAAGTGAGGGGGGGGGGGGGTATAGGGGAAAAGAAACCGACTACGAAAACGGTGTGAAACACCACACCTCCCCCTTTAGCGAGAAGTCGAAGACTTGAAGTCTGTGGTTGTTGTTATTGTTTTCCTTTTCTCTCTCTCTGCGCTTCTCTTTTACGTATCGCGTCAGTTAGCACATTTCGGATGTCGCGTGTGATGGCATAGCACATCTTGGATGTCGCGTGTGATGGCATAGCACATCTTGGATGTCGCGTGTGATGGCATAGCTTTTTAATGTCGCAGGTCTCGCGTTCAATGGCATATCTCATACGTCGCAAGCTTTCTTTCTATTTCACTTTCTAGGATAATACCCATGTACAATAATGGTCCCCGACGGATGGATAAAAAACATGTACAATATTCATTGCAGAAGGATAATATATATATATTTGTCTCCTTTCTTTCGGATAATAAACGTGTATAATAATTGTTACGGAAGAATAATTTTTTTTTTTTTTTTTTTTAAACATAATAAACATGTAACTGTGAAGCAACAATAATGGTTACAAAAGTATAATATATATAATATGCGTATGTATTTGGGGGGGGGGGGGGACATTAAACAAACAAAAACAATTAAGCTCGTCTCTGTCCTCTAACGAGAAGTCGAAGCGGCCGTCCCATCGAGGTTCAGGACTTCTAAAGCCCCCTCAATCCGGACTGCCGGTTCTCCCTCCTCCCGGGTCGGACCTATTGGCCTATTAATCGCCTGGGTTTTCGGGCACATCGGGGGTAGATGCCTCCTCCTGCATGCCCAGCACTTTTTACCACGGGCCCGAGTTAATTCGGCCACCTGGCCTTCTCGACGAGAGCCAGCGGTCACCCCGGCTTGTACAGACCCCGATGCCCCAGTTCCTGCAGGAATCAACTCCGCAGCTGGTTGGCCGTTTCCCCTTGGTCTCACCCGAGGTGTTGCCGCAACGGGGTGTACTAGGTTAACCACTCTCGCCCGCCCTGTCGGTTCCACCTCAAAGGTAATCAACAGGGGCCTCCGCACATGGACTGGCGCCGTCGGAATCACTTCCAGACGCACATCATACCATGCAGTAGGTATTCTCATCTAATGCAGAATATAAAAATATAAGATCTAACATTCTACATAAAAAAAAGTCTTTCAACTATTAAGCATTGTACAATTTAATTTGTTCCTCATGCCTAGTTTCAATCTTATTTGTTTCAGCATTTTTAATCTTATAAATCCCTGAGCCTACCTGCTCCACTATCTCCCCTAGTACCCATCTAGGTTCCTTCAAGTAGTTCCTATACCAAACCTTCTGATTTAGCTTTAATCTAGGACTATCTGACCTAGGTAGTACTGGTTCGAGATATTGTAACAAGTCAGGTGGGTACCTCAACTTTCTGCTTAAGAATTCATAGCTAACTGAAGGACGATTAGGAAACCTTGGAGCCATATTATGATATAACCTTAACGTCCATGTACCTCCCTTCGTCTCTTTAGCTACTCTTAACCATTTTTTGACTATTCCTACATACCTCTCCACCTGCCCATTTGAGCTAGGGTGATAAGGAGGCGTTAGTAAATGGCTAATCTTAAATTCTAAACAAAAATTTTTAAATTCTACGCTTACGAAAGCCTTCCCATTATCTGTAACAATGTAGGTAGGTAATCCGTACGCGCCAAATAATTCTTTTAAAATATTTATTGTTACTTTACCTGACACGCTAAAAACGTTCTTAAATTCCGTCCAACCGGAATATGCATCAACAATTAATATAAAACGTTTCTTGTCAAATTCGAAAAAATCAACATGTATCCTCTCCCAGGGAGATTTGGGACGTGGCCATCTAGCCTTTCTATTCCTCCGCGGCATTGGTGCGTCAAGCTTACATAGCCCGCACTGCCGGACAAAGTTTTCAATGTCTTTGTTAATTTTAGGCCACCAGACATATTGTCTAGCTAGTCCCTTCATCTTAACCATCCCTGCATGACCTTGATGTAAAACACCTAACACCTCTTGGCGAATTTTACTGGGAACCACTAACCTTTCCTGTCTCTTAAGCACGTCATCTTCTAAATACATTTCGTTTAAAACATGTTTAAAGGGTGATGGTATGTTAGTGTCCTCGTCCAAGCCAAGTAAAATGTTCGTAACCTTAATTATATCAGGGTCTGCATTACTCTCGGTTATAATGTCTTTTAAATCCAAAATTTTAATTATGTTTATGACCTCTCCTCCAACAATCTCACAAGATAAAGAATCACTATTAGCTTCGATGTCATCTGCGCCCAAACGCGATAATACATCAGCTAAATCATTGTCTTCACCTTTGCAATATTTAAGAGTTAAGGTAAAATTTCCTAACATAACTAGCCAACGCTGTAATCTACCAGACATTAGTAGTTGGTCGTTAGTCTTTTTAAACAAAGCAACTAGAGGTTTATGATCCGTGACTACAGTAAACGATTTACCAATCAAATATTCTCGACATCGCTGTAATCCGTACATCATTGCTAGAGCCTCCCGTTCAATAACAGAATATCGGACCTCCGTTTTATTTAGCTTACGCGAAAAATACAAAATAGGGTGTTCAACATTATCCTCGACTTGACATAACGCGCCGCCGATGCCTACATTTGACGCATCGACTCTTAAAATCTGTTGCTTGTCTGGGTTGTAACACCTTAAAACGGGTTTAGTTAGTAAAATATTTTTTAAATAATTAAAATTATCGGTATGCGTCTCGTCCCATTTAAATAAAACAGACTTTTTGGTCAATTCATATAATGGTCCAGCGAATTCCATATAATTAGTTATAAAGCGACTATAATAATTCATTACACCCAAAAATGACGAAAGTTCCTTTTTATTAGTTGGTATTTTAATATCCCTAATTGCCGTAACTTTGTCATACCTAGGTTGAATATTACCATCACTTAAAATATGACCTAAATATAAGATCTGTTCTGTTCCAAAAACGCATTTCTTAGCCGAAACCTTTAATCCTTTTACTTTGATTAATTCAAGAACTTTGATTAGGCGCATATCATGTTCTTCTCTAGTTATACCCGTGACTAAAATGTCGTCTAAATAAAATATAACGCCGTCTAAATTACTAAAAATGGAAGCCATTGTCTGTTGAAAAATAGCAGCAGACACGCTTAAGCCGAAAGGTAATCTCTTGAATCTAAATAGTCCGGCATCAGTATTAATTGCTAAAAGCCGCGACGACCTTTCGTCTACCTTAAGCTGCAAATACGCATTAGCCAAATCAATTTTTGAAAAAAATTTAGCTCCCTGTAATTTAACGAAAATCATTTCTAACCTCGGCAGCGGGTATTTTACTTCAATAACAACTCTATTAACTGTAACCCTATAGTCAGCACAGACGCGTACCGTACCGTCAGGTTTCCTGACCGGTACTAGAGGTGTTGCCCATTCTGAATAATCTATGGGTTCAATCACCTCGTCTTTAAGCCAACTTTTAATTACAGAATCTACCTTATCTTTTATAATTAAAGGTAAACGTCTTGCAGGACAAAATTTAGGTATGGCGTTTGAATTTACTCTAATTGAGACAATTCTATCCTTCACACAGCCCAAATTATTCTCAAAAATGTCCGAAAATCTAGCCAAAATTAATGTAATTTCTGCTGGCCATGTTGTGATAAGTTCTGCCTTTGCCCTCGGAACTGATTCATGGACAACTGATTTCAATGAAATCCTGCCCTCTGAATTAGTTATAAAATGGGGTGCTTCACGGCTACAAGACTCAGCGTCCCCGCTCTCTAAAACACCACTGGGCAATCGCGATGCCACTATGGACTCAGCTTTAAAACTACAAATTTTATTTAAATTATCTGACTCACAAATTCCCCACCAGTTTAATTTAGGGCCTATTACCTTTATCCATGGCCATCCCATTATGTTGTCCACATCCTCCTTGAGTATATATAACTCTAGATTAACCTTATAATTATTATTCACTGTTACTATTACATTAACTTTACCTAATACATTAATATAAGTATTGTTAACTTGTTTAGCTAAAAGACCTGCTGCCTTAAATTTTCTTAGCGGCCAAATTTTTTAAAATTACGCTGACTTATAATGGAAATGGAAGCGCCCGTATCTATCAACATTTTAATATAAATATCATCAATATTAATTACCGCTGATGGTGTAATTGATGCTGATCGAACCCTCGCGGCGCCATTTCTCAATTTCAGTGTGCGAAAAGACCAGTCAGTCATGCGCGGCTTGCCTATCAGCAACCGCGCCTCCATGACCGACCTGTCTCACACCTCTATCAGTACCGTTATTATCGTATTGATTATGAAAATTACAACAATTAGGTTTAAACGGACGTTGATAATTGTCCTCATTAACTCGGTAACTGTTTGGAAAACCGTCATTTTTAGTATAAAAGTTCGGAGTTTTAAAATAATTATTATCTCGGTTTCGGAAACCACCAGGGTAATTGAAATCGGGATTATGAATATCTCTCCTATCGTTATAATTAGGTTTATTTCTTAGGCAGTCAACACTTTTATGACCTCTTCTATGGCATCGATAACACCTCAATGTTTTTAAAACAAATACCTTCTCAACTCTCCTAACCTTATAGAGAATATAAATTAATATAAACGACAAACTAATTAACGCGAGCAATATTTTATCCGCGCATAAGTAATTGAAAAAATTAATAACAATTGAAGGTTGCGAAGAACGAAAAAACATTTGCTAGTAATATATATATATGTTAATAATAAAACGTACAAACTTTATTAAAACTCCATCAAATATATATATATATCATAATAACCTATCACACCAAAAAAAAAAACTTTAAACTAAATCAAGCAATATATAATTGGATTAAATGGTTGCACTTAAAATTCTAATCAAAAAAATTCTAAACGAAACAAATTGCAGGCAAAGATAAAAGAATAGAAATATAATTACAATTAAACAAAATAGATGCATTATGTGAATTCTATTTACCTTTTTATTCTTTTTGATTTTGTTTTGTAGATTTAATTTTGCCTATTGTATACGAATGTCTCGCCGCCGATACTTGATAATCTTGTTTCGAACTTCTCGGAAAACTGATACGATGTGTTCTATATCTTGAGGGTCCGGGTCGGACACTTCTGACGCCACTAAGATGGCCTCCAAATTTCTGTGTATAAACGAGCTAAGTATTTATTTAGTATTATATCCTTTCAGAACAAAAAACGCAATGAAATATAATGAATGTGCTTTTCTCCTTTTTATAATGGTGCGATGATAACAATGAATTCGCCTTTTTCTAAAGCTCAAAATAAGTGATTGCAAACTACGCGAAAATGAATGAATTATTTTATAATAATTTTATAATAACGATGAATGTGCAATTACACTAACTAACGCGAAGGCCATTAAAAGGCTCAACGAAAAGGCAGTTAAAACCAGTAAGCGCTTGAGATGGGTAATAAAATCATAAAATCTTATCCTGGTGACAAAAGCCAATCGGAAAAGTAGTTAAAACCAGTAAGTGAGGGGGGGGGGGGTATAGGGGAAAAGAAACCGACTACGAAAACGGTGTGAAACACCACAGATTGATTCACCATTAAATGGAATAAGGTGTAATTGTCTCTAGTCCATATCAACCTCTTGCCTGAATTTTGATTTAGAAATGATTTGGCATCTACTATACCATAAGCGTGGTGAATATTATGATAAAAATGATGAGTATTATTTTGTTTAAAAAAGCATTGTATATACACGAACTTGTCCATAATCTTTATTGCTTGGGTAAAGTATAATGTTCCACGCTATAAACTAAATCACCGTCTGGATTGATTGAATCATAATTGCGGAGAAAAGCTCTGTAAGTGCAATAGTCTAGGGTATAGTTATTATAAAACTTTTGCATCAAACAATCTTTGATCATTTAAGTGTTGTCCCTTAATTCAGTAAAAGCAGGTATGTGTCCGCAATCTAATTTAGGCACAAGGAGTTGTCGTGAAAAATGTCTAATAGGTGGGTCTTTGAAATTCAATTTGCTTAGTGTAAAATGCTCAAGATGTAAATCAAATGATCAGAATAATCTTTGTTAATTATGTATTCACTTGAGTTGATGTTGCGTAAAGCAGTAAAAAATGAAGATTGAATTAGTTCATATGTGTTTGTTTATTTTTAATAATGATATTCCATTTGAACCAAGCGAATAAGACTAATATTATTATGATTATCATATAGGCTTTGGTTAAAGATATAATATTATAAGGGGAAAATATTAATATTCCTCATCTTTAATATACTAAAATTTCTGTTACTATGGTTTTTGTAAGTTAATTTATATGTTGTTAATTATACATCGATAATTGCAGTATTTTAATGACTTCTTATTTGCTGATGAGACTATCATGTATGGCTTCAATTTTGATAGGAAAAATGGATACATTGACCTTTTAATATTTTTAGCACAATTTAAATTAATCGGTCTTATTTGCGCAACATACATAGTTGATAAAATGGTTGAAAATCAATTTGCACATTTAGTGTATACAAATTAAGTCTACTTTCTTTTTATTATTAAACTAATTTATATAAAAACCTTAACCAAAACCAATGATTGCCTTATTAAGAGATATCCAAATGTCTGTTGAAATTTAAGCCCTGCAAGGCAGACCTGAATCCGACCAGACCCAAGGCCCCACCCGATAATGAAATAATATGGTCTCTGATTAGGGTCAAACCTGTAAGCCCAGCCGCACCCTAAGCCCAAACTGAAGCAAACTCTAGCTAACTTATCACTACGAAATGTGCATTAGAGAATGAAAGCGGGACAAGTATGAATTTAATTTATGATTCCTCATGGAGGGTACCCTTAAGATTTCAGGGTGACTTAAATTAAGATGGGGAATAACAATAATGTATCCTATAAAGTAGGGGAAGCTAAATGAGTAAAATGAATGTACGACTAGTCAGCTTTGTAGCTGTACAAATATCCAAGAGGAAACCACAAAGCGGTAGGTGGACGTATTTACACAGGCCTTGTAAAACGGTGTATGTAATGTATGTATAAGACATTCTCGGTAAAAATTTAATTTAAATGGGAAAAAATTGAATTGTATAAAATTAGCTAATTTAAATTATTCATTACCATTGTGTCTGTAGCGTAAACAAATAAAAGCTGTTTTGCAGTACTTTTAGCAAAGAGTATACATATTTGCGAAAATAGCATGTCTTACCATATCCTTAAAATTTATAACATAATCTATTTTGAATTAGTAATAAATTGCAGAGCAATTAATATATGTTTAATAATGAATTCTGATAATATAAATTAGCATGTTTCCTTGGATCAATAAAGATCATTCCGGTTCAAAATTCTCTATGATGAAACCTCATTATGAAAATACGTTCCTATAAAAAACGTTCAATTATTGAAGAAAAAAATTAAAATGCATTTTATAAATTAAAAAAAAAATTTGTCAGAAGTGGGATTTGAACCCACGCCCTCATTCGAGGACCAGAAGCCTCATTTAAGGTATAAACCTTGAGTCTGGCGCCTTAGACCGCTCGGCCATCCTGACATACTTTTTACATGTTATATGAGCATATATAAATTCATATAGGTTTACAAGCGAAAAACTTTTATTATCGAGCATATCAATTTTTTTCTATGATTTGCAATTATTTTACAAATTGTTCAGACTTAAATTACAGGTTAAGATTTAATTTGTTTAAGATCATTATACAATTTAAGCAATAACTTAAATTATAATTATAAAAACTAAAAAATATAGTAAATTTCTAACCATTTTAAATAGAGCTTTACACATTAAAAATTGATTAAAACATTAATTTTTAAATTCTAAATTTCATTATTATGAGTGAAATTAATGGTTAAGACATACCACTTAATACATTTATTTTGCTTAAATATATTAAATATAACAAATATACATTTGTCTACATTTGGTTTAAAGGTGTTAAACCTAAAAACTTTAATGAAAAATTTAACAAGGCACGGGCACAAGAGAATAATTGCAAGCGAGCCTCAACCACCTTATCAGGAGCCCCAATAATTTTGAGGTGTCTATAACAATTGTTGATCTGATGACAATAATAAAACAATTGATCAAGAAATATGGAAGGTTCTAAAAGTGAGAAAGATTTTTGGGCATTTTGTTGAAAGGTCATCATGCTGAAAATAAGTTCATCTACGTATGCTTGACTTCTTTGGTCACAACTCAAATTTGTTAAATTAGGAATTCGTAGTGATGCTGATTTAGAATTATTGGTAACCATGTTTTCAAGACTATTTAATAGATTAAATAAATACATCAGCCATAGAAAAATTAAATATTCAATAAAATCTGGTATATGCAATGTCTACATAGAATGATTTAATCATCCACACAAAAATTTAATGATGTCTAATTCACAGAGATGGCAAATGTTGTACGTTTTAATCTTTCATCACAGTCAACTATTAGGCCTTAAAATTGACAAAACAGACTCCTATAGTTAAAAAAGGTGTTCTTACATAAAAATTCAAGTGGCAATATTATCGATTTCGGTATTTAATTTGAATCAACAATAATGTTTATAACTTTATTTTCACAAAAATTAAAATGTATAGTCTTTAATATTATTTTTTTTAAGTGAACATACCTGCATAGTCTAGCATGAGTGTATTGGAGGAAATTACCACTGTTCCCAATGAATTCCAAGGCTTTGCCCCAGTCAAAATGGTAATTTGTGAGTCTTTTCTGCTTCAACACATTTATTATGACACTAGATATACTTAAGACCTGAGCTATCTCCTCATGATTGACATCCTTTCTCGTAGCTAGGTTTATGAAATTTCCAAATTAAAGTTGAACATTTAGGGTCCACAATGCATTAAACATTATTTAAAAATGTTGTTAGTTTAAAATGTTAACATTTATAATGTGATGTTGAGCCATCTTTATATAATATTTTTTTTTAATTTGCACAAATATAAAAATTTTATATGTCTTAACTACACAATTTTGATTTGGAAATGAAATTTTTGTGTTTATGTCATTCGATAACCTTAATCATTAAAACTGTTATGTTAGGCCATAAGTAAAAAATAAAATTCTAGTTTCTTCTAAAATCAAAGGTAAAAACAAAAAGAGAAGATTTGACAATGACATTTAACTCAAAAAAATCAGTCTTTCAATGAACAAACAAAGAAAATTTTAATATAAAAAAAGCATTTTAATTGAAATTGAAGCAATTAGAAACAATCAATTTAAAAGAAAAATAAGTGCTAAACTCACTGGGTGATTGAGCAAGTTTTGTTAGCATAAGGGTTTTACACTTGTCAAGAATGTCCTTAACAAACACAACATTCCCTTTCCGCGTTTGCATTCCACTAATCCTTCCAAATGGCACATGAATTAACCTTGCAAACAAAATTAAAGTCTAATCAAAAGATTTGGTTATATTCCTCTAAACCTTAGGTGAGATAAAACAAAAATAAGAATGGTTTATTGAATATTCTCAGGCTTAAATAAGGTTTTAAATAGGGCATTTTTTAATAAAATGAAATTATAAAGGTATACTTGCAGCCTTTGGATTGTGGAAAGTAATCCAGCATATTAAAAACAGCTTCAAAATGAGATCGTTGTCCATTCTCTACCTATTAAAAGCATGTACATTGACATTATTATGTCAGCATTTGCATTATTGGCTTAAAAAAGGCTGATTATAAACTTTTGAAATTGTAGAATAGGCTCTTAATTGTATTAGATTTAAACAATAAATATTGATTTGTTTATTATAATTTGCATGTAACATGTTAATATTTAGTTAAATAATATACTATTTCAAGAAATTCAAATTTTCAAGTTATTCAAGACTTTTAAATATTTCACAGATAATAATTTTACAAACAAAAATATAATAAAGTGAGGTTTGGGAAAAGCAAAGTTGCGTAAGCAAATTAACAAAAACTTTCCAAATTAATTTTGAAAACTTAACATTTAAAAATTATATATTAAAAAAAGTATTTCGTAGTATAAACTATTACCACATACAACATTTTGTCAGGTTGATATAATGAGATCCTTTTAAGGGCAGCACATACATCTCTACACAAAAAATTGAAATAATCAAATAAATAGGCTATTGTTTTGTATATTTTGTTTTAAACCTTATTACATAAAGTGAAGTTCCATCATTTTTTTGCGCTACTATTTTGCCACCATCTTTCAATTTAAATATTTTTGCTCCATCTCTATAAATATTTTTGTAATGCCAATGTCAAAATTTAATCATTTGCATTTATTTTGAAAACAAATTTATATTTATTAAAAATTTTTAACCAAATCTATGTTTAATAACCTGTAGCAAATGAAATTTTATTAAAAACTACAGTGTCTCATTTTTTAGTATTAATTTTAAGAGATTTGATAGTTGGCAATTTGTTAAAAATAAGATATATATTGAAAATTTTCTTTATTTTACCTTGTTTCAATAGTATTCTGCTTTTGTAAGTAATCAATAATAAGTGGTACACCTTTAAAAAACATTGATTCATTTTCATTGGCATCAAAACTGACACCCAAACTCTATAAATATGATATTTTATTTCTCATGTTATAATAAAGCACTTGGTACAAATTTTGATACTCTTCTAAGCTCTTATTTTTTAAAAGTTGAATTTGATTTAAGAGTTCAACATTTCCTATAAAAACTTTTGTAAAATAATAGATTAGCATTACCTTCTTCCATTTGTAAAAAAAATTGTTTAGCCTGACTTCTTATTGATTCATCATTATCTGCTAATTTATTTATTTGCATATAAGCCTTTAAATATGGTAATTTTTTTAGAAGATTATTATACCTCAAACATATCCTTCAATGTTATATTGTCTAGATCCTTAAAATATAATTTTAAGGCAACAAGAAGGAGGCCTGATTTATATGCTTTAAAGATGATGAATAGATGTACCTATTTGAGTGCCCCAATCGCCATAATAATTAATTTTGGTTGTATCATGGCCAAAAAGTTCATAGGATTTAGCAATATAGTTACCAATTAGTGTAGATCTTAAATGACCTGCATGAAATGGTTTAGCAATATTTGGTGAACTAAACATTAGGTGCATTACAAAAAGTCATGTTTAGTAGTCCTACCTATATTCAATTAAAACTTTACTCGTGAAACCATGTTTTTGTATAATGTTTCCTTCATTTGTTACAATATCATCAAGTATGGTCTAAAAAATATTAATTTGATTAAATTTTCTTACTAATTTTAACTCCTCATCAAACATCAACCCAACCTTGTTTTTTGTCTTAAAACCACAATTAAAGATTATTAATAATCAATACTTCATTATTTGATTTGGAAATTTGAGTATCGACCGATTTTACTACGACGTCTAACCTATGTTATTTTAATGAGTGATCTTAATAAAATTACTTATCCCCATCTAATTTACTAATTTCGATATATTCTAATAAGTTCTTAGAATGCTGGAAAAATTTATTTTCGTAACTTGATGTTAGAATATTTAGAATTTTGGTGGGAAACTTTTTCATTTTAAAATTTCATATGTTTTTAAAAATTGCAACAAATTAGGGACAAATGCAACTTTATGTATTTTTGACATAGACCAATAAAACCATAGATTAATAAAACTATAGACTGCCGAACAGCTGTTCTGTGCATTGAAATTTATTTAGCAACTCAGGCCGCCATCACTTTAACCCACCAATATGCGCACTTGTGAAATAAAAAACTGCATAAGTGTTTATAAAATAAAGTAATCAAGTTATTTTATGGTTATTTTAATAAATCATCTTTATATGCTTTGTCTTTAATAAATACTTTGTTTTACATAATTTAAATGAACTTCAAGTTTAGTGATTATATTATTTTCTACACAAGATCATTTAGCTGATGCAATATTCAAAGCTAGTATCCCTGTATATGCCTGGAAAGGAGAAACAGACAAGATGTTTTGAACAGGTATATATAGTTTTAATTTTTTATGTTTATATATTGTAGACCTTTTTAAAGTTAATTAACCTTTAAATTTGATTTTTAATGGTAATGATCTAACAGAGTTGGTCCATGACATATATATTTGGCAGTACTTCTTCTTCTTCTTCTTTATCAATTCGTAGGTCCCACATTCGTGGGGTTTTTTATCAGTTTCTTCCATCTAGCTCGTGTTAGAGCCATATTGGGATCGATCTTCTTATTGAGCATAACTTTGTCCACTTGCCCTTTCCAGGTACCACGAGGTCGACCTCTTCCTCTTTTTCCCGGCACTTCCATGTCTAGTACTATTCGATTGACGTCACTCGCATTTCTTCTCAAGATATGCCCATACCATCTTAGCCGATTTTCGTTAATATAGTCGGCTATTGGCTGAATACTTATTTTTTCTCTAAGACTTTCATTCGTCATATGGTCCAACTTTGTGTATCCCAAGCTCCAGCGTATCATTCTCATTTCCGTCGCTTGTAATAGTTTTTCTTGGGTCGCATTCAAGGCCCATGTTTCACTTCCGTAGAGTAACACCGGTCTTACGATAGATTTGTAAGCTTACTCTTCAACCATATTGGCATCTTCTTGTCACACATTACACCGGATACGCTACGCCATTTTAACCATCCCTTTTGAATTCTTGCATTAACTTCCTTTCGCACAACCTCCCTCTTGATGTAGCATCGAGCCGAGGTACGTAAACTTGTCAACTCTTGGGTTCAATTGTTCATTCATCGATTGTGTGCCTTCTGCGTTCATCTCCATGTATACCGTCTTTCGGTCATTGACTTTGAGCCCATATCTAGCCAAACGTTTCGACCACTTATCGGCTTCTTCAAATACGATATCCTTCTTTTCCTCGCATAATACTATATCATCGGCATATAGCATACACCAAGGGGATGGCTTCTGTAAGTCCCTCGTTATCGTGTCTATAATAACGTTAAATAGAAACGGACTTAGGGCAGAACCTTGGTGTAAACCAATATTGACCTGAAAGGGCTTAGACTCTCCAACTGTCGTTCGAACGCACGATGTTGAGGCTTCATAGATGTTTTTGATTAGCCGTACATATGCATCCGAGATGCTCTGTCTTCTCAAGCACCACTAATTCAATTCGCGGGGAACCGTGTCATATGCTTTCTCCAAGTCTATGAAGACCATGTGTAGATTCCTTCTTTTTTCTCCATACTTGTCCATAACTTGTCTTAGGGCGAAGATCGGGTCGATTGTGGATTTACCGGCCACAAAACCAAATTGGTTAGTCGATATGTCCACCTCCGTCTTCAACCTTGCTACTAAGATTCTTTCCATCAGTTTCAAGGAGTGGCATGTCAGCTTGATGCCTCTGTAATTACCACAATCTTGAGGGTCTCCTTTCCCTTTGAATATGGGTATGATCGTGCTTTGTCTCCATTGGTCAGGGATGCGTTCTTCGGCCAATATCTTGTTGAATAGCTTCGTCATAGTCGTGATTCCTTCTTCCCTGCACCCTACCAACGCTCCTTTTTGCATCTTTTTCATTTGTACCATAACTTCTTATTCCTGAAATAGTGACCATATTCATGTTAGGCTCTATATCGGGAAAGGGTTCTTGGTCATTTGCAACATTCATTAGCTCGTTGAAATAACCTTTCCACCTTTCCAACACCTCCTTTGGCTTGGATAATGTATGACCTTCTGAATTTTTGATTACTTTAAGTACCCCGACGTCACGACCTTTCTTCTCCCTTATCTTGGCCAATTTGTACATAAGCTTGTCACCCCCTCTTTGATCGAGTTTGTTGGCCATCTCTGTGTAAGCCGTATTTTTCGCTATGGCAACCGCCTTCTTCGCAGATCTTTTTGCCTCCTTATAATCTTGATAATCCTCCGACTTTTTTGATATATGCCACCGCTTATATAGCGCTTTCTTGGTTTCGATGCTGTTTCTAACGGATTGGTCCCACCACCATAGTTCTCTATTCAGAGCTTTGCCCCCTTTGGTCTGCCCTAACACCTGGATGGCCGTTTCTTTTAGATGAGCGGTGATCATTGTCCAATTGTCGTTCACGTTCCGTTCCATAGTCTTGGCATTAAACAGCGTAGAGGCTTTCTGATGGTATTTTTCGTTTGTTGTCGTATCCTTAAGCCTTTCATACCTAATTCGGGGCTCATAAACTTTTCTCCTTTCGGGGAATATTCTTCTTTCAAGATTCATGACCAGTGGCCGATGTTGCCTGGCGATTTCTTCTCCCGGTATTACTTTGCAGTCTTTAATCGTCCATAAATCTCTTCGTCGTATAAGCAGATAATCAATTTGACTATAATGCTTACCACTTCTGTACGTCACGATATGTTCTTCACGTTTCTGAAACGATCGCCATGTCATATGCTTGGGAAACTTGTAAAAGTCTATCCCCTTCCTTGTTCTTCATGCCATGCCCATGTCCTCCATGATTTCTTTCGTAATTTTGACGATCTTTTTCCACGTGGGCGTTGAAGTCTGCCCCAATAATTAGCCTCTCCTCCTGTCGTATTCCTTGTATTTCTTTTTCCAATGATTCGAAGAAGGTGTCTTTTTCGGATTCCAAACACCCAATTTGTGGTGCGTAGCCACAAATAACGGTTAAGAGGCCACCTTGATCTGCGATCTTAACCCACATCAACCTATCTGAGCATCTTTTGACTTCAACAACCTTGTCCTTGAAGGATTCGCTGAGAACGATACCGACCCCGTTTCGACCTGTTGGTGACCCGCTGTAAAATAGCTTGTAACCCTCTCCTAGCTCTCGTGCCTTCGTTCCGTTCCATCTCGTTTCCTGTAGGCAAGCGATGTGTATCTTTCTTCTTTTGAGCATCTGTGCGACCTCTATGCTTTTCCCCGTCAGCGTGCCCACGTTCCAGCTTGCTACCCGTACTTTGTCCACAACTAGATTCCTTAACCGCCTTCGTTGTGAGTCAGGCGGTAACCCTTGTAAATTTTTCGCATTGCACGGGCGGATGATGCACTGCGCGTCGTTTGGAGAGGACGCCCTAGCTTTCTTTTGTTGCACTTTATTAGAAACTGTCATAATTTGGAAAAGGTTTTTTTTAAAGCCGGTTTCCCTGACGCCAACCCTCCACTTTTTGCACACGGACTTGGGACCGTCGTTGGTAGTGTTATATATTTGGCAGTACATTAGCTTTAAATGTTATGGTTTTAAAAACATTCAAGATATTTATATTTTAAATTTTCTAGACTTAAAATAATATTTTATTGATCATAAATTAATAAAATTTATAATTTTTTTTATTTGTTAGTTAGCACATTTCTATTTGGATGGGTTTTACAAGTCTTTATTAATCAGAAGTTTAATTATCTGTAATTTTAAAATGGCAACTAGTTTAAACCTTAAGTTCATTTATATTATTTCATATGCTTTCTACTTGACAAGATTGCTATAAGGCCTCATCTTCATTTCACGATGTTTTGAATTATACAAATTAATTCTTATTTTTATAATATTTTGAAGGTGTGTGACAGAGGTCAGATTTGTTAGAATTTTTCAGCCCGAACCCGGCCCGGCCCGATTTTATAATTAATCTGCCCGCCCGAGCCCGCCCGAACCCATCTAAGTGTCCGCCCGGGCCCGCCCGAATCGTTAAAGCTGCCCGAATTGCCCGGCCCGAAATATTAAATTTGCCCGTTAGTCCCGAATTTGTGAGGTCGCAAACAGAGGTCGGATTTGTTAAAATTTTTCTGCCCAAACCCGGCCCGGTCTAAATTTTTAACTAAATTCCCCGCCTGAACCCTTCTAAGTGTCCGCTCAGCCATGCCCAAACCATTAGAGCTGCCCGGCCTTATTAATAAAATTTGCCCGTGACTAGAAATTATCCAATCCCAAAATCTTTTAACCACTATTACAAAATAAGCATTAAATAAAGACATATTGATCAGAACAAATCTTTTATAATATAATATGAAAATTAAAAATTTTTGATCTTGAGATAAACCAGTTAAACTAATTTATTCGAAATAACATAAAATTTAATTCTGAAGAAGTTAAAATTAGGATTTAGGACATTATATAAACGTACGATAAGGATTTAAGCGACAGAAAAAAATCTAGTCAAATTTATTATGGCCCAAAATTGTTTATAAGCGAATTTTTCTTTTTTCGAGGAAAATCAATTTGATAAAATTTTTGGCATGCCCGAATTGCCCGAATCTTATCAGCGTGCCCGCCCGGGCCCGTCCGAAAAGTAAAACTTAAGACAGTTGCCCGGCCCGGCCCGGCCCGTGGGCCGGGCCGGGCGGGCCGGGCAGCGGGCCGGGCCGGGCATTTCTGACCTCTGGGTGAATATGGGCAAAGGGATTGTATATAAACTGCTGCCAGGAGCAAAGAGTGCATAGCAATCTGCCAAGGCATGTTGTGATTTGTAAAGCCAGCCAATTAGAAAACCTGCATATGAATATTTATGAATACATGCATGAATTGTATTGTAATTTATTTTTATAATGAAATAAACTTCTAAAAAGTTCTTATACTTTTTTTAGAAATATATTATACATTAATCATCAAATATTACACAAATAAAAATTTTGCTTTATAATTTTTTAAATAATTTGAACCAACAATTTAAAATTTACAAAGCAAAAATAAAATAAATAAATCTTAAGGGTAAATAATTTTTTTAGATGACAATTGATTAATATTTTACTCTCGTAAAATTTATATGTAGTTAAATTTCATATATAGAAAACCTATAATGTTAAAACTAATACTAATGTTTTATAGCGTGTAGAAAATATAGTATAGATGGCGCTAATATTACTTTTAACGATATTATATTATTTCCTTTTAAATGTAGAATTTCTACGCAAGTTTAAATGTTTTCAATGTAATTTAATTTATTCTTATATAAACATGAGTTTTACTTTTTGTTTGGGCTTTTGTAAGCTTATATTAGTAATGAATATAAAATTCTTATGATGGCACCAATAATGAATTTTTATCGAAGAATAATAATCATGGAGAATTTATCGTGTTTCTTTATTTACTTATCGAAGAACGGGAATTATAATCATGATTGTATTTATTTATTTTAAAACTAATTTATTTGTTTCTGTACTTAGACCGGCAATTTTAGAAATGTTACATAAGGGACATTTTGGTACGGTTAGAAAGGAAGGCTTTCGCCAGGCAGTATGTCTGGTGGCCTGGAATATCGAAAAACATTGAAGAGCGAATTAGACGATGTGATTTATGCAAGTCTAATGCCCCAATGCCTCGTAGAAATAAAGCTGCGAGATGGCCCCGACCTAGTATACCTTGGGAAAGGGTACACATCGATTTTTTTTGAATGGGAAAAGAAAAACTATATAATCGTAGTCGATGCATATTCCGGTTGGACGGAATTTCAGAAAATTACTAACACGACTGCTAGAGTTACCATAAGTTTTTTAAAGAGCCCGATCGGTTCTTATGGTTTTCCTAGTATGCTGGTCACGGACAACGGCAAAGCGTTTGTGAGCGTTGAATTTAAGACTCTTTGTCAGACGTGGAAAATTAAGCACGTGTTAACACCGCCATATCATCCGAGTTCCAATGGTCAGGTGGAACGGTATGTGGGAATAGTAAAGAAGTGGTTAAGACTTGCCAAATCAGAAAGCGATGGGGTTTGGAGGTGTCCCGTTGATTTGATTTACGAGCGGAGCCCTGTAGGATGGATATTATTACTTCCTGGTGTAGAATAAGAATTACAGTGGAGCGGATAGCAGAGCTGGTGAGACCGGGTCCGGTGCTCATTAGCATTCTCGTCGGAGCCGATGAGCTGCCAAGGCTAGGCTCCTTGTATGAACCAAACCTAATCCCTGTGAGGCCGGTGGCTCAGGGAAGAAGGGAGAACGCAAGGCGACATGCTAATACGAGGGGAGGACGGCGGGCTCGAAGAGCACTTCGAAGAAGGTGCGGAGGTTGTGGAAGATGGCACTTACCCCCAATGTGCGAAACTGAGCAAGGCGCAGGTGCACATCGGGGTACGGCAGAGAGGGCGCCTTTGAACAATGCAGGAGTGCCGCTGGTTGAGTTTGAGCGGGTTAGAGCTACCACGGAAGCGTTGAACGTGCTCCCGCAAGGGGCAAACGTTTTATCTCATGCAACACGCCGTGTAGCTTCTATTGCGCGTATCAGCTCGGGTACGGTGGTATCCACTCCTGACGGCCTAACTCATGCTATAGGTATTGCCCCCAACAATACGACCCCTGATGACATAACAGCCGCGGAAGAACACATATTAATGGAGGAAGATGTGTTTTCGGTGGGTGCTGATGAATAGGCGGACGGCATTTTTAAAAAGGGAAGATGTCATGAATGAGCTTGTCGAAAGATTCCCCCTTCCCCTTTGCGTCGTACAAAACTTTATAATTTACGGACGCCTGCTGCAAGATTATCTTGCAGCAGGCGTCCGTAAATTATAAAGTTTTGTACGACGCAAAGGGGAAGGGGGAATCTTTCGACAAGCTCATTCATGACATCTTCCCTTTTTAAAAATGCCGTCCGCCTATTCATCAGCACCCACCGGAATCTTGCAGCAGGCGTCCGTAAATTATAAAGTTTTGTACGACGCAAAGGGGAAGGGGGAATCTTTCGACAAGCTCATTCATGACATCTTCCCTTTTTAAAAATGCCGTCCGCCTATTCATCAGCACCCACCGAAAACACATCTTCCTCCATTAATATGTGTTCTTCCGCGGCTGTTATGTCATCAGGGGTCGTATTGTTGGGGGCAATACCTATAGCATGAGTTAGGCCGTCAGGAGTGGATACCACCGTACCCGAGCTGATACGCGCAATAGAAGCTACACGGCGTGTTGCATGAGATAAAACGTTTGCCCCTTGCGGGAGCACGTTCAACGCTTCCGTGGTAGCTCTAACCCGCTCAAACTCAACCAGCGGCACTCCTGCATTGTTCAAAGGCGCCCTCTCTGCCGTACCCCGATGTGCACCTGCGCCTTGCTCAGTTTCGCACATTGGGGGTAAGTGCCATCTTCCACAACCTCCGCACCTTCTTCGAAGTGCTCTTCGAGCCCGCCGTCCTCCCCTCGTATTAGCATGTCGCCTTGCGTTCTCCCTTCTTCCCTGAGCCACCGGCCTCACAGGGATTAGGTTTGGTTCATACAAGGAGCCTAGCCTTGGCAGCTCATCGGCTCCGACGAGAATGCTAATGAGCACCGGACCCGGTCTCACCAGCTCTGCTATCCGCTCCACTGTAATTCTTATTCTACACCAGGAAGTAATAATATCCATCCTACAGGGCTCCGCTCGTAAATCAAATCAACGGGACACCTCCAAACCCCATCGCTTTCTGATTTGGCAAGTCTTAACCACTTCTTTACTATTCCCACATACCGTTCCACCTGACCATTGGAACTCGGATGATATGGCGGTGTTAACACGTGCTTAATTTTCCACGTCTGACAAAGAGTCTTAAATTCAACGCTCACAAACGCTTTGCCGTTGTCCGTGACCAGCATACTAGGAAAACCATAAGAACCGATCGGGCTCTTTAAAAAACTTATGGTAACTCTAGCAGTCGTGTTAGTAATTTTCTGAAATTCCGTCCAACCGGAATATGCATCGACTACGATTATATAGTTTTTCTTTTCCCATTCAAAAAAAATCGATGTGTACCCTTTCCCAAGGTATACTAGGTCGGGGCCATCTCGCAGCTTTATTTCTACGAGGCATTGGGGCATTAGACTTGCATAAATCACATCGTCTAATTCGCTCTTCAATGTTTTTCGATATTCCAGGCCACCAGACATACTGCCTGGCGAAAGCCTTCCTTTCTAACCGTACCAAAATGTCCCTTATGTAACATTTCTAAAATTGCCGGTCTAAGTACATCGGGTATAACTACCTTATCGGCTCTTTTTAAACAACCGTCTTCGATATACAGCTCACACAGCGCATTTTTATATTGCTGTGACACCTGTTCCTGCGTTTCCTCTCCAATTAATATCTTCTTGACCACACTAATATCCCTATCAGTGTTGCAAGCAGCGGAGATGTCCTCCATATCTACGATTTTTAAGGCATTTATTACGTGACCGCCAACTATTTCGCATGCCAATGGAGACTCTTCCGAGCTAATATTTTCCGGACCTAACCTAGACAAAACATCGGCCAATCCGTTATCCTCTCCCTTACGATATATCAACGTTAGTGTAAAATTACCTAACACTAATAACCATCGCTGCAATCTGGGGGACATCAACATTTCGTTGTTATCTTTCCGAAATAAGCCTATCAATGGTTTATGGTCTGTATAAACGATGAATCTTTTACCTATTAAAAATTCCCTACACCGTTTCAGTCCATACACCATAGCCAAAGCTTCTTTCTCTATAACAGAGTAGTTAAGTTCGGTCTTACTTAATTTTTTGGCGAAATACATTACCGGATGTTCAACTTTATCCTCAAGCTGACATAATGCACCTCCCACACCATTATTTGATGCATCTACTACCAAAACATGCTCTTTTGAAGCGTCAAAGCAAACTAATACAGGTTTCTCTAATAAAGTTTCGCGCAACTTGTCAAAACAGTCGTTCTCAAATTGCGTCCATTTAAATTGCACATTATCTTTAATTAATTCATTTAAAGGACCTGACCACCGAGTGAAATTAGGAATGAACCGATTATAATAAGTTATCATTCCCAAAAACGACTTCAATTCCTTTTTATTACTCGGCGCTTTCAACTGCTGTAAATCTTTAATTTTACTTAATACAGGACGAATCGTACCTTTACCTAATACGTGCCCCAAATACGTAATCTCTTGCACACAAAAAACACATTTTTTTGCTGATAATCGTAGACCTTTATTTTTTATTAAGTTTAAAACCATGTCTAGACGTTGGTCATGCTCGTTTTTATTAGATCCAGTAACCAAGATATCGTCTAAATAATAAATTACACCCTCCATGTTAGCAAACAAGGAAGCCATGGTTCTTTGAAAAATCGGCGCTGACACACTAAGACCGAAAGGTAATCTTTTGAAAGCAAACAACCCTTGGTTAGTGTTAATAGTTAAAACTAACGCCGTCTTGCAATCAACCTTTAACTGTAAATAGGCGTTTGCAAGGTCGATCTTAGAAAAATAATTTGCACCACGTAAATTAGATAAAATACATTCTAATCTGGGTAATGGGTATTTGACGTCGACCACATATTTATTGACCGTTATTCTATAATCCGCGCAGACCCTAATTGACCCATCTGCCTTTTTTACTGGAACGAGAGGGGTAGCCCACTCGGAAAATTCAACGGGTTCTATTACACCGTCGGCTAGCCATTTATCCAAAACCTGTTGTACCTGTTCACACCACAAAAATGGAACACGTCTCGCTGGGCAAAACATAGGTTGAGCATTCTCTTTAAGTCTAATGGGAAAAATACCTTCCTTTAAGCAACCTAGCTTATCTTCAAATATTGGTGCATATTTCTCCTGAATTAGATCTCCTGAACCCTTTTGTATACTAAGAATATTAAATTTAGCACCCCAAGCCCTACCAGGATTTACAGAGGGACTTTTACACCTAGCCGTCAACAACGAACTCTCTCCTTTGGAGTTCCATCTCATAGCCAGATGACCCCTAACCAAAAATGAGCAATCAACACGGGGGTAGATTATATTTCCTACCTTCCTAATTACAGGTTTATCGCAAAGCCTATCACACACACCCCACCAATTATTTAACGGACCCAATTTGCATATCCAAGACCATCCTAAAATACTTTCCACCCTTTCCTTCACAAGATATAACTTTAAACGCAATATTTCTTCACCTGCGCGAACCCAGACCCAAGTACAACTAGATAATTGAATACAATCACCATTAACTTGTTTTGCCAAAACATCGGCTTTCGACAAACTGTGAGACGGCCATAACTTTTTAAATTCTGACTCAGCCATCAAAGTAATAGACGAACCGGTATCTAGCAAAAATTCTACATCAATACCATTTATTACCAATGTTACACGCGGCGTAATAGGTGCATTAAAAATATTGAAAAAATGCGAACGCGCGTTAAAATTCTTATAATTATTAACAAAATTTGACGGTAAAAGAATAGAAGAACAATTTTTCACATTTTTAAACTGTTTATTATAATTACAACTTACTAGTCAATCGCTGACATTTCTCTGATCCAATCTACCCTTTTTATTACAATCACCTGTGCACCCGCACCAACACCTAACATATGACGGACCTACCTCGGGTTCATACTCTCGCCTATTGTTAACATAATTATTACGCCTATCGTTAACATAATTATCATCTCTAGTCCTCTTACTATATCTCAACCAATTACCATTAAAATTATTGCCATAATTTAAATTTCTGTTAAAACTATTGATGCGACTTATCCTATTCCTCTTACAATTTTTCATTAAATGTCCAGGTTTTTTACAAATAAAACAAACTCCTGTTGACAATCTATATAATCTCTCAACTTTTTTTACTTTATAATAAATTATCAGACACATTAATATTAAAAGAAATGTTAAAATAACATATTTATCTAACAAAAAATTATTATACAGATTAAAAATTATAGGTTTTTTAGTTGTAAACATTATAATTTTATCAAATTAGATATATAAAATAATTAACTTAATTAAAAATATTTTTACTTCTCTAAAGGTTAACAAAAATATTACTATTATGATTAATACTAATAAAGCAAAATACATTAATTAATTTATTTATTTTTTTTTTTTTACCTGAAATGTAGTATATATAATTTTTCTTCTGACACCAAATAACGAGAATTGAGGGCGTTAATGTTCTCTTCTATATTTATTTCTTCAAAGCAATAATGTCATAATTTCAATATCTTTCAACAACAATTTTATATTGAATCTACATATCGACTCTTCAGAACCCAATAATAATAATATCCTTACAATCATGATATTGCGATTTTAACATTGACATTTATATATATTATGAATCATAAAAATCGTATGTATAAAGGGGGGGGGGAATCTTGCAGCAGGCGTCCGTAAATTATAAAGTTTTGTACGACGCAAAGGGGAAGGGGGAATCTTTCGACAAGCTCATTCATGAGCTTGATATAAATTTATAAAATAAATATTACAATCCAGCGAAATAAATAGCGCTTAGATAGTTTATGAGACGAAAGTAATGGCGGATTACACCCTTACTTAAAAATTATCGACTGTTCGGCAGTCTATAGTTTTATTCATAGACTAATAAAACTATAGACTGCCGAACAGCTGAATTTACTATTAAAATCATTCAGACACCAAAATAGCTGCCATATTGTAGGAAAAACTCAAAAACAGGTATATTTATACTTCTCCGCGACCAAATATTGAAGAAAATGAATGAGACTAATAGCTTAATTTATAAATTAAAAATAATGGGTAAATTAGAACGATAAATTATGCTGAATTCTATTATTTGGTTGCAATTTCCCACAAAATGGCGGTTACTGTATTTGCTGAAAAATTATCAGCTGATCGGCAGTCTATGGTTTTATTAGTCTATGATTTTTGAATTAGTAATGTGTATATTTGTTCAAATATTACATAGAACTCACTAATATTTCTATGCGAGTTCTTTTGTTTAGATCCCTAACACCTTCATTGAGCCTTAAATACAAGTAACTGGCTATTATAGGTCTAACCATCCTTAAATAATCTTGTGAGCTAGTGTTGTAAAAACGGCTGGCTGGTTTTTCCCAGCGTATTGCTAAGCTTAGTTGTTGACGTTTATTTTCACCCAGCCTTATCAGTGTTAGGTGAATTTCCTTGGGAGAGCTTTGGCGTTTGGCGTTTTTGTAAAAAAGACCTAAAGCGTTCTGGGTGAATGTTTCGGGGTGACCTTTGGCGTTTAGGTTTGGGTGTATTAAACACCTAAAGGGTGTGGGTGGATAATATTATTAACCGTTTGGTTTGGTTTTGGTCGTTTGGGGTGGGGCATGCAAATATATCAATTTTAGGTAATAAACTTTTAATTTAAGAAAATAAAAATAGTTATATCATGACGTCACTGAGTTAAAACTTTTCCCATTGTGACGTCATAATGATAAGTATTATAATTTATAATCTAATCTCTAGTAAATTACAGTTAATTATTATGCTTTGCTTAGGCTGCATTATAGCAGTAATGTTTTATTTATGAAAAAAAGATGGCTAAAATCCGTTTTATGATTTCAAAATTTATTTTTTAGACATGCCAAAAATTTTATAAAAATTTATAAAAGGTGGGAAATTTCGCTTTATAGAATCTTCTATAAAGATGGCTAAAATCTGTTTAATGATTTCAAAATTTATTTTTTAGACATGCCAAAAATTTTATAAAAATTTATAAAAGGTGGGAAATTTCGCTTTATAGAATCTTCTATAAAGATGGCTAAAATCTGTTTAATGATTTCAAAATTTATTTTTTAGACATGCCAAAAATTTTATAAAAATTTATAAAAGGTGGGAAATTTCGCTTTATAGAATCTTCTATAAAGATGGCTAAAATCTGTTTAATGATTTCAAAAATTATTTTTTAGACATGCCAAAAATTTTATAAAAATCTATAAAAGGTGGGAAATTTCGCTTTATAGAATATTCTATAAAGATGGCTAAAATCTGTTTAATGATTTCAATATTTATTTTTTAGACATGCCAAAAAATTTATAAAAATCTATAAAGGTGGGAAATTTCGCTTTATAGAATATTCTATAAAGATGGCTAAAATCTGTTTAATGATTTCAAAATTTATTTTTTAGACATGCCAAAAATTTTACAAAAATTTATAAAAGGTGGGAAATTTCGCTTTGTAGAATCTTCTATATAGATGGCTAAAATCTGTTTAATGATTTCAAAATTTATTTTTTAGACATGCCAAAAATTTTATAAAAATCTATAAAAGGTGGGAAATTTCGCTTAATAGAATATTCTATAAAGATGGCTAAAATCTGTTTAAGGATTTCAAAATTTATTTTTTAGACATGAAAAATTTTATAAAAATTTATAAAAGGTGGGAAATTTCGCTTTGTAGAATCTTCTATATAGATGGCTAAAATCTGTTTAAACCACTTGATCAAATAGGCAAATTAATATATTAATGAACGTATAAGAGTTGAAATATTATCCTTGCAAATTTTGACAAATTTATATTATAAAATATCTAAGTTATAGCTATTTAAAGTTTGGGGTAATTCTAATTATTACCCCAAATACCATCCGTGTTAGCATTTTTGACCCAACCTCTCAAGTGTTAAGAAAATTAATAAGGCATTTCCAAAAAGCATATCATGCTATTCTGTTGACTTAGACCTCGCGTTTACAATGCTTATAAGGATCATAAAAAATATATAGCTACCATATGTGCTCGGACGCATAAGTTCTGTCATAAAGAGGGGTAAAATGCTGAGATTAAGGAATATTAATTAGCTTGTTTACAACTTTACAACTAAGCTTAGCAATACGCTGGGAAAAACCAGCCAGCCGTTTTTACAACACTACTACAAATATAAAATAAAAGGGACAATATATAACTAATAAGTCTTTATCTTTTACAAGAGCCGATAAATTCAAAATATATTTGAAATTAAATTTTGTGATTAATCGCAATTAATCTGCTTAGCAAATGTGTAAATTATAAAGTTAAACCATATTAAAATGTTCAAAAAAATTGTTACCACCTGGCTGAGGCAGAAAATTCAAAAATATCTATATAAATAAATTTTCATAAAATTTTTGGCATGTCTAAAAAATAAATTTTGAAATCATTAAACAGATTTTAGCCATCTATATAGAAGATTCTACAAAGCGAAATTTCCCACCTTTTATAAATTTTTATAAAATTTTTGGCATGTCTAAAAAATAAATTTTAAAATCATTAAACAGATTTTAGCCATCTTTATAGAAGATTCTATAAAGCGAAATTTCCCACCTTTTATAAATTTTTATAAAATTTTTGGCATGTCTAAAAAATAAATTTTGAAATCATTAAACAGATTTTAGCCATCTTTATAGAAGATTCTATAAAGCGAAATTTCCCACCTTTTATAAATTTTTATAAAATTTTTGGCATGTCTAAAAAATAAATTTTGAAATCATTAAACAGATTTTAGCCATCTTTATAGAAGATTCTATAAAGCGAAATTTCCCACCTTTTATAAATTTTTATAAAATTTTTTGGCATGTCTAAAAAATAAATTTTGAAATCATCAAACGGATTTTAGCCATCTTTTTTTCATAAATAAAACATTACTTCTATAATGCAGCATAAGCAAAGCATAATAATTAACTATAATTTACTAGCTTAGATTATAAATTATAATACTTTTCATTATGACGTCACAATGGGAAAAGTTTAAACTCAGTGACGTCATGATATAACTATTTTTATTTTCTTAAATTAAAAGTTTATTACCTAAAATTATTTGCTTGCCCCACCCCAAACGACCAAAACCAAACCAAAAGGTTAATAATATTATCCACCCACACCCTTTAGGTGTTTAATACACCCAAACCTAAACGCCAAAGGTCACCCCGAAACCTTCACCCAGAACGCTTTAGGTCTTTTTTACAAAAACGCCAAACGCCAAAGCTCTCCCAAGAAAATTCACCTAACACTGATAAGGCTGGGTGAAAATAAACGTCAACGCTTGCAGGCGACCAATAGAAACCCTTGGTTTTTTACAACACTATTGTGAGCGAAAAATGAATAATAGATGAGTTAAAATCATTACTAAAAATAAAGTGAACAAATGAATATGATAAGAGACACAAAGGCAAAAATAATGGTTAAAACAGGTGTGGGGTGGCAATAGTGATTGAAGAAATGGAAGTTACATCGGGCGGACCTGCAGGGCTCTAGATACGGCGCATAGTTATGCTTAGTCAAACGCCTTTGCCCCAAATGCTACATTAAATCTAATAAATAATTTACATAGCTACTCGCATGCAATTGTTGTTTGGGTTAGGGCAATCATCGATCGGTTGCCTATTTACCTCTCTTTTTAAACATTCAGTTCTGCCAATCTTCAACCCATTGTATGGTTCTTAATTTTTGTTCGAATCCTCTTCTTTACTACTGAGATTCTTTTGGACATATCTGCCCTTCTAAAGTTATTTTTAGTACAAGGCTAAGGGGATTATTAATCTTCACAAATGTTAAATTATTTTATTTTTTTAGGCGATAAGAAAAGGTTAATAATTATTTTTTTAAACACAAGTAATATATAAATATATATCGCAATAAAGGGTGGAAGAATATAATTATATATATTTTTAAACACAGATGGTACGCCCATTGCCCCTCAAACTTAGAACTTTATACCCTTTTTAAGAAACTCACTATAGCAGCCCATAATTGATAAATACACTAAAAATTAAAAACTAGAAACTGAAATGCATCCAGCCTAAGTATTATTTATTTTTATACATTTGACGCAAAGGCAAATAATTTTGACAATCTAAGGAGTTTATAATACTATAATCGTCGTTTATAAAAGGTAAGATTGGATTAGAGGGAAAAGATATCTGATATTTCTAGCTGATGAAGCTTATGTTAAAGAAAAGGCAGAATTACAATTACAGTAATTCTGCTAGCGCATATGAGCACAATCATTATTAAAGTCAATTACTTATTGTGCGAAATTAATTTACATATTACATAAAGTAATTTCTTTTTTGGAAAGAAAAAATGACAAATAGAGGAGATTATGAAGAATCAACTAATTAACCATTAGAAGATTTCAGATGCCGAGTCCCAATTCCATAACTTATTTTATCAATCCAACCTTACCACTATAAACAACGAATATAATTCCAAAGGATTGACAGTAATTAATTAATTGCTATGCAATTTATGGGCTCGTTTTTTGGTGTCCGTCGTCCGTCCGTCGTCCGTCGTCCGTTACCCTATCTATTTGCATTGGGTATATTAGGTTATCGCTTTTTTAAATTAATGCATGAGAAAGAGGTGCCCCACCCCTCATCTCTATCAAGAGGTGCCCCACCCCTCATCTCTATCTCCCTCGCTTTCGGGCGGGGTCGGGTTTTAATTGCTACGTTAAATTAATGCATAAGTATATCTATATTTAAATTTTGGTAATTGCTATGCAATTTAACTAGTTTTGGGGTTAGAATCCCGGAGTTTTTTTTGACTCTTATGATTGTTCTTGTTACTATCATTGATAATAAGACTTTTTGGCCGTCCGCTGGCTGCTGACCAATGAAAAAAATGACCTTTGGCCAAAATGTGAATCCGAGTTTATTTTTTCGTTTTTTTTTACTATTATGATTGTTCCTGTTACTACCATTGCTATTATGACTTTTTGGCCGTCCGTTGGCTGCTGACCAATGGAAAAAAATCACCATTGGCCAAAATGTGATTCGAAATTTTTTTTTCTCGTTTTTTTTTGACTATTATGAATTTATATCCACTTTTACCGTGTCCTGGCTGCTGACCAATGGAAAAAAATGACCAATGGCCAAAATGTAATTCGAAAATTTTTTTTTAGTTTTTTTTTGACTATTATGAATTTATATCCACTTTTACCGTGTCCTGGCTGCTGACCAATGGAAAAAAATGACCATTGGCCAAAATGTGATTCGAAAATTTTTTTTAGTTTTTTTTGACTATTATAAGTTTATATCCACTTTTACCGTGTCCTGGCTGCTGACCAATGGAAAAAAATGACCATTGGCCAAAATGTGAATCCGAGTTTATTTTTTCGTTTTTTTTGACTTATGAATTTATATTCACTTTTACCGTGTCCTGGCTGCTTACCAATGAAAAAAAATGACCATTGGCCAATTTTTATATATAACCTAAAAATTTATTATAGATGGTCTAACAGACAGCCAACTATGTAATATATATTTTTAACCTTATAAATGCATATATATTTTTTTATTGGGTTAATATATTTCATTTAATTAGATTGTGATTTCATAGAAAACCTAAAAAGTAATATTTAAAAAAATAATATAGGTATTAGATTCTAATTTACGATAAAATATATCGATAGAGAAACTAACACAAAATTCGAAACCTCCTTCAAAGGTATAATCATAGCCCGTTATTTCTAATTAAATTGAATCTACTATTAAACTCAAACACGAATTGTACTTTATTAGATGGCGCGCGTAAGTTTATATAATTAGTAAAATTTTTCTACGTGTCATAGATATTACACCGCACGTGTGGCAGGGAAATGTCCGATATTTTTAAAATGAAAAGGTATTTTAGGAATCTGAAAAGGTTATTTTACCCCCGGCCGCCCTGGGCACCTACGGGTAAAGTTTCGAGCGAATCGGGCTGGTAGTTTAAGAATTTAGCCCTTTTTTAAAACTAAAAAAAAACTTTTTTTTTTAATTTTTTTTTTACATTAAATTAGTATTTTGTTTTTGTTAATACCATTGATAATATGACTTTTTGACCGTCCGCTGGCTACTGACCGACGAAATATATTGATTTTCTAAACATAAAACACAACTTTATTATTTCATTATCTATATAAATAACATAATAACTTCCACTATTTTAAAGCCAGCATGGTATAGTGGTTATAGCGCCGGCTTGGGAACTGGAGGTGTGGGGTTCAAGTCAGGGAGGGGACAAATTTTTTTTTTAATTTTTTTAAATTAAATTAATATTTGTTCATGTTAATACCAATGATAATATGAATTTTTGACCGTCCGCTGGCTACTGACCAATAAAAAAATGACCATTGGCCAAATAAATCGAAATTTTTTTTCGTTTTTGAATTGGTTAACATTGATAATTACCCTATGTCCTCCCCTACAAGGGCCTATAACTAATTAACTAATTATTTTGCATCTAATACCCCCTATAGGCATTCTCGCCCCTTCCTACCTTTCTCGCCCATAAATTGCATAGCAAATATGCTACGTTTATACGGAGTATAGAAGAGTTCCCCCTTCCCCTCTTCCCTTCCCCTGCTCCCCTTCCTTCTCCCCCTTCCTACGAGGGCCGAAGGCCCGAGTTTATTTAAGTTTATTATTTATTATATTGTTCGTTGGAGGTGACAATTTTTATTTTAAAATATAAATTTTAATATTGTAATTAATAATAATTAGTTAATAATTGAGCACCAAGAACTTAATAAAATCTCTGACATAACGTTTATGATATTTGTTTTTTCGCAAATTTTGGGGATATTAATAATGAAGGAAATGGTAGCAGTTTTAAAACTCAAATACAAACAAGTCCAGTGATGGGGTCTAACTTGATAAATCTCCATGCTATTGTGCATAACACTCATAAGCTGAAGGGCACGTCGCACAACACAATTTAGGCTCGATGGCTCACTAATAATATGATCCTGGCCAACCAGGCAGTGGGGTTTAAAAGTATCTGAGAGTCAAACCAATATCAGTTTTTACGGATTCAGATTCAAACCAGCCTCATTTCAAATAATTTTGGAGGTCTGGACATAGGTTTCAAAAACACGTTGGTCCAGCAATGATTATCTCCAGCAGACTATCGCACTGATTCAATAACTTCAACATCTTGGTAGACAAATCGCTGATCCATTCTGCCTCAGACAATGGTCAACTGTTTCAAGTTTAACGTTATACATATATCCAGTGGCGTAGCTAGGGGGGGCCCGGGGGGCCCGGGCCCCCCCAAGAGCAAAAACCGGGCCCCATGGGCCCCCCCCCCAAGGGAAAAATCGTGGGCTTCCGGGCCCCTTCCACCATTATTTTTTTTATCTTAGAAACAATATAAAGATTATTATTATTGTTTCTGAATAAAAATTTTAATTAACGAGTTTCAAAGCCCAAATATTTGTTTAATAAATGCAATTACAACGGTTAATAGCCTAATATTAACTTTAAATGATATTAGAAATGAGGACCACTATCAAATTCTTTATAATAAGGCAAAAGATTTAGCTGCAATTTTTGATTTATTACCTTCTAAACGTATTAAAAAACCAAAAAATATGACACATTTTACTCTTTTGAATCTACTAATTCATTAATTGATTTATAATATCCTATCATTGATAGAATAATAGCAGAATTAAACATAAGATTTTCGAAAATTAATTGTAATTTATTTAAGTCCTTAGAGAGTTTAAACCCTTCATCCTTTTGCGATAAATCTCTTTTATCAGAAATAATTAACCATTATGAATTAAAACTGGAAGACGGCGAAATAAATATGGCAACATTTTTTGTAAAACATTATAACTCTTTATCTTCAAATCAAATAAAATGCAATGATATTTTTTCACTTATTAAAATTTTGCCCTCAGTAGTGTTTCCAAATTGTATTATTTTGCTTAAAATAATTTTAGCTATCCCAATAACTTCAGGTTCATGCGAAAGATCGTTCTCACTGCTAAAACGGATTAAAATTTATCTTCGTTCCACAATTGGACAAGATAGGTTATCTTCCTTAGCTTTATTGAGCTTAGAACATGACTTTATAAATGTTATTCCCCCGGATGATATTATAAATTCGTTTGCAACATCGAGTAAAAGGCGTAATGAACTACTATTAAAAGACTAATTTTAATATTTAAAATTATCTGGGCTTTTAAACTTGTTTTAAGCTTTTTAACACTTTCAAAATATATTAAAATATTATTTAATTTACGAAAATTCCATCCTAGTTTCAATTTAATTGTTTATCTCACATGCTTATTGTTTAACATATCTTGCATATTTTTATGTACCACATGCACATATAAAGCCAATAGTTTTCCAAAAAATTGTTTGTACACCATTTTTTCCCCTTTTTTAGTGATATCCCATCATAAGTTTGATAAATTAATATTAATAACCAATTCCTGAATTTTATAGACAATTGTTAACGCATCAAAACTTTCAAGGGATAAAACTCCTAGAAAAATCATTGTCTTTGGACGCTAAGTTGTTCTGTGCATCTCACATCTCTAATTTCATCTAAAATTGTCAAATAAAATTTTGATTCATTTAATTTTGACAGAATATTTTTAGGTTCATTTAGCCGTTAAATTTATTAGTTCTTTTTAATTTTTAGGTGGTGAAAGGGGGGGGGGGGGGGGGGTTGTGCAAATATATCTATAATATCAAGGGGCAATAACTTCTAAATACTAATATTAATTTTTTATATCTTATGTTATAATTGCGCCTTTTGAGGATCTAACCTATAAAAGGCTTTTAAATGTTCTCATTGTTTTCCTGATATAAACGCTGCCTGAAAATGCTGCCAATATTGCATATGTAAAATTAAAATTTGTTATATATATGGCCAAGATTCTTTGGGTTGTGGCAATAATTTTTATAAAAACTTTGTTATATAGTTTTTTAACTATTTGCATTATTTTTTAAAATGTCAACGATTTCTTGTCAATATCCCCGTTCCACTTTTACCCTTACAAACTTATTATACCATGTGAAATTTTCTACATTGTTTTAACTACATCACTTTGTTTTATTTATGAATAAAATTTATGCCCTATAAACATGAGAGGACATATTAGTGTGATATAAATAGAAAAAATACACAAAGTATTAGCGGAATTTTAAGTTTGTCCAACGTTTATGAAAGAAAATTTTTTTAATTGCATTTGACCCATGGTCGTATTTAGGTTTTGGATTGGGGGGGGGGGCAAAACATATCTTTTATTCTTAAAGGTGTGGGTAGGAAAATTTTTCTGTCCCCCCCCCCCTATTTGACCAGCTCAGCCCCCCCAAGGCAAAAAGGCTAGCTACGCCACTGCATATATCTTTAATAGAAAAAAAGCTTTCACGATTAAAAAAAATGGTATGCCAATCTATAAGTATAAACTAATATTTCAAAAATAAGATGCTAGCTTGTTGTCAAATCTCGATTGTTATAGCACTATGTATTACATTTGTGCTGCTCATGAGTGCTTGGCCAAATAATATCCTATTTGTGAAAATTAGTGTTTACACAAATTCAAGTTTTGTCTTAATGTTTATTAATAAACTGAAACAATATTGTAGCTTTCATATGTAGTAGGATAATTAATAGCGAATAAATATGCAATTTAACAATGTATAGACGCTATAATACTTAGATACATTATGATATACAATACTGTTTAAAGAAATTAAGATGAGAATTTTTCGTAAACATTAAGTTCCTTAATGCTGGGAGTATGGTTAGTAATGAGACCTTCTATACTACTCAATTTGTTCAAGCAATGATTGGAGGTGCTCTTGGTGTTGGAAGGTGGCATGTCTTTGTTTACCTTGCAATCCAGGGCAAATCTCAATTGGTTCATAAATTCTTGACAGAACGATCCCTAATCATTATGACATTTTCAATCATAATTAAACAATATTATTATAAATTGATATATTTTTGCGTGAAAGTTATTATATCTTTTAAACAAAAAGATTCACTATTAAATTGAGAAGGTGTAGGTATTAGAATATTTCCCATAGACATGATTGAATGCTTCTAATAAATTACACTAATTAAATTAATTCATCATTTTTTAATAAAAAAAAAAAACTAACGGGGAGGGGCAACCGGTTGCAGCTGGCTGCATCACCCCGCCATTCAAAGCTTATACTTTACCCTATCTTGTTTCGCTTTAAGAATAGTTTTCCACGTAAATTCCACAAGGACCGTAACAAGTGCCATAACCAGCCCGACCACTAACAACAAGAATATCCCTCCAACATTTTTCATGGTCAATTCGTTTGCTACATCTTTTTTCTCTTCTTTAGGACATTTCTTTTCCACCCTCTCTTTCCACCAATAATCTTTGAGTTTGTGTAAGACACCTTCTTCCTGTAATTTCAAAATGGCGCTTGAAACGGGATCTCTATATGGTGAGTCTTAAATTTGAGAGAAATTAACATTAAAATGTTCACATCTTCAAATCACAAGTAAAATCTTTATTTTAATTTGCTATGTTAAATCTGTGAGACCTAAATATTCCCTCTTATTTATATTCAAGTAATAAAAGAATTTCTTTATGAGTGCCATGACTTATATCAGAAGGTGATGAAAGCTAAAAGCATTAGGACTTAAGTATTAAAAAATAGAATAAGCTTTTGGTTCCTAATTTGTAAAAAACATTTTGTATAAATGAAATTAGCAACATTCATTATCAAATTATTAATATTTATATATAAGTTTTTAAGTCACCAATGTTTCACCTTAAAAAGCAGTAATTAAGAACATAAATACTTATATAAACTTTTGATAGATATCAGGTTAAGTTTTGAAATACTGCAATTGTTTCTAAATCTTATAGTAATTTAGCACAGACTTCAAGGGGATGAAACTAAAAATATTTGAACACCATTCAGCTAAATCAAGCTCGTGAATGTTCCTTATACTTCTTGGCGTAGCTATGCCATAGCCTTTAGAGTCGAGCAGACCACCGACTTGTTGAAGCTCGCATTCCCTTTGAATCGTATACTCAAGCATAACTGATTCCATTAGGTAAGCATACTTGGGTGAAGCCTTTTTCACCATACTTATGCCCTGTTTTGACGAGTTGACAAATACCGTAGGTTGAGCTGACTCCATGAATGCCCACATCCTCTCATACGTCGTTATCTTAGATTCCTAAACCACTCCGTGTACCATAAAGTATATGATATCATAAACTATTTAACAGTTTAAATTGTTATACCTGTTTACGATTCAAAATATTTATATTATGCCAATATTTTAAGTATTAAGGGGATTATAAGAGACATTTTACTTAGCTAAAGTTTAATATTTCAATATTTCAAAATTGTTTTAGTCGAATATCATTTGTAATGTATCACAGTATGTATTGACGAATCTAATAAATAGTTTTTTATTTATATTAATCGAGACTCGTTTATTATACATTTTATGGATCATTTTTACTTAATAAAAGCATTGAAAAATAAAAACAGCTTAATAATAGCATGGGCCTTCGAGGGGGCCCAATAGGGAAATTAAACTTTAAATTAAAACATATGTTTTACCAACACGGTATTATCTGGCAATACTGAAATAGATACATTTAGCTATAATATAAAAATGAAATTGTAAAAAAAGATAAAATGATTAAACGATTTATCTTTTATATATGCACAAAGGGTATAAAAACGGATGTGTTTTATTTGGTCGACCTTTGGTTTTAGTCAACTAAACATACATAAACATACCAAAGATTTTATGGCTATTCGCATAAACAAAGAAAAAAATTTTTGGTCAAATCTTTGGTCTGTTTATGTCGATCAAACAAACCCCACCCGTTTTTACAGCACTAATGCACATTATATATATATGACATAAACTAACCATTATATAACACATTAAGATTTGTAATTTCTCAACGAAATATAGCTCAATAGCATTCTAGTTCTCGTAAATAAGTGATACAAAATCGGTAAACATACCCTAAAAAAAGCCATAGTAGAGCCTCCATAAACGCAACCATAACGTATTTCGGTTTGTTTGGACAAGTCGTCAGCATTTTCGATGGGCGTTATCATGCGCTCTACAGTAAGGAAAGCTGCAAGGTTAGCCGTGTAGGATGAAATCATTATGAGAGCGAAAAACCACCAAGTACCACTGAGTATGCGAGTTGAATTAGCTTTTGGCATCGTTTCGCACCCTTGCTGCATCAAAGATCCTATAGTGAACCAAAAGCTGTTCATGATGGTGAATTCATTAACCACGACTCCCGGATCCTATTAATTATTATTATTGAAAATCAAAATAATTGACACCATAAATATGTTTTATTATGGGAGAAAGATCTATAAATTTATAAATAAAGAAAAAGTAAACTTGTTTCCTATTTCAATTAGTATACTTTACGTGATTTGATATATATTTTAAGTTTCTTTGGTAAAATCTGTGATAACTAAAGTTCGGCGCTCTCATTTAAAGTGTAGTTATAGTTTTTTTTATTTATATAAAATATAATCCTATATCTCATCTCTACATACACATTGGGGGAATTTTAAAAGGGGAATGTGGCAAAACATAAGAAGAGGCAGATTTGAGTTAGTGGAGAGGAAGAGAAAAGATTGTTTTTTATTTAGGGAAGGGTTAAATATGTTATTCTAAATTTTAACACATGTTATTTATTTTGTGCCCTTCATAGCTGGCTAGGGTCATGTAAGAATTAATGTGACCAAACCTTTTGGCACGAAACGGGTTTGGTCCATTCGTAGGGGGAGAATCTGGCCAAGACGAAAAGCATGAAAGAAACGACAATGTAAGTGGCGAGCATATAAAGCCAAACTTGGATGGAGAGGGGCGAGAGAAAGGAAAAAAAGGCTGGGGAATTCGCTACCGGTTTTTTGTACAGGATTCCAATGCCCAAATTCATGAATGGTTTAGTAAAATCAATCACCTCTTCTCTCTGATAATTGATCGTTAGTGCTGCTACAGCCAAATCTGCTTTCTATAACAAACACAATTTAAAAATTAATTTATAAATTATGTCAAAAATAAGAATAAATTATTTAGTGAAGGTTTATGAGTGTTATCGGGTATGCAGGAAGACAAAAAACCTTTTAATGTATTATAATTCTAAAATTTTAATTTGCCCCTCCCCAAATTATTATTGCCCTCCTCAAATTTAAATCCTGTATGCGCCCATGTTTGTCAGAAAATTTGGTGACAGGCAAAACGCATTATATACAGTTGAGTTATAATAAATGTGATATTGTAAAATAAAAATTTATCTAAATCCTCTTTAATTGTTTATAAAAACTGAACTATCCCTCAAAATTCCTTGCCAGAAAAAACTTGGTCGGCTGGGTTTTGTTCGCTCGACTTTTGGTTTAGTCCACTAACCAAAGGTTTACCAAAAAAATTGACAGTCTGTTTATGTCTAGTCGAATCAAAAGTCTACCAAACATAAACCAGCTTTTTTCAGCACTAGTCAGTGGGCTTTTAGCACAAAGTCTGAAAGGGTATTGTTTGAATTTCAAGATACGAGCTTGTTATTAGCACCTTTGGCCTATAATAAGTTAGCGCTTGTCCTTCTACAAGCCTCGGAGAGCGAATGTTGGACGCTAATAATGTTTTTTAAGAAGTTATTAATTGTTACTTGTAAAAAGAATGTTACAGATCTCATAACTACCTTAGGGCTTATCTTATGCGGACTAGGAAAATGAATTATGTAATTAGAAATTTCATAATTGCATAAGGCGATACAAGAATACATATAAATCCTATTGTGGTAAAAACGGCTGTGTTTTGGTCGACTCTATGTTCAAACTAGAGGTGTGCACGGATCAATCCGATCCGACATCCGATCCGTCCGAACTCGGATCGGACGGATCAACATTTTAATTTTGGAAGTCGGATCGGATCGGATCAACATCTTATTTTAGTCGGATCGGATCGGATTTTCAAATTTAAAATAAACAACAATAAGTTCTAATTAATTAAATTAATAATTTTTAGTATACCTTTTCATAATTATCTTTGCATTCTTTTTTTACTTTACCATTTTGATGCCCAATACCACCTCTCACCTTACCGATGAAATCTCAATTTACCTTTCGTTAAAAAATGAAGATTGCAAATATGATTCAAAAAAATTTGCTGAAATGGTGGGTTTCAAATCAAACAGTCCTGTCAAGGCTTTATAAGCTGGCAAATAAAGTTTTAGCTATACCTGCTACTTCGGAAAGAAATTTCTCGGTGGCTGGAAGAACATTAGAAGAAAGAAGAACGCGAATTAAACCAGAAAATTTAGATTATTTATTATTTTTATATGATAATATGGAATTAGTCAAATAAAATTTTATATTTATTTCAGGTCTATTAAAATTGCTATACCTTATTTTTATGTATTTTGAATTTAATCATGAATAAAAAGTTCTGTTCGTAATATTTTAATTTAAAAATTTCGGATCGGATCGGATTGTATTTAGATTTTAAAAAACTCGGATCGGATTGGACGGATATAAAATTTTTCAGAAACCCCTCGGATCGGATCAAAAGTGCACACCTCTAGTTCAAACTAACGTTCGACTCTGATCTGTTTTTCAAATTTTGACTAAGCTTAGTGGTCGACTAAGAGTTATGGACCAAAAAGAATAAAATTTACCCTGAGTCTTAATTTTGTTCTTCCAAATACAGTTTATAAAACTGCTAAGTCTAACCTTCACAACGCCAAGCCAATTTGTAACAATCATGACCTGATCTCTATAAAAAAAGATACGTTTTGTGCCAAGCTTAACCCAAACTAAAAGTTCTTTTTTACTAACTAGACCTTTTTTAATATAATAAATATCACTAATTTAATATTTATAATAAATAATATACTAAATTAATAAGTTCGCCTATGATCCCAGTCCATCTGCCAGTTTCTTTATCTTTTACACCATAAGTATTATCTTCCACCAACTTTATAGTGTAATTAAATTTCAAAACTTTCGCTATTTCATTGATTAAATCCACGCAGTATCCTTCAAATTTATCGTTGCCTTCTAAGCCCTCGCTAGGTGATTTGATCATCATGTAAGGATCTTCCTAAAATTAAACGTATTAAATAATGGCGATTAGTGTTGTAAAAACGGCTAGGTTTTGTTTGGTCGTCATCCTTTGGTTTTAGTCGACTAAACATAAACGAACCAAAAAAGGTTTTTGGTTCGTTTATGTTTAGTCGACTAAAACCAAAGGTCGACAACCAAACAAAATAATCCAAGCCGTTTTTACAACACTAATGGCAAAAAATGAATGAGCTTACTAGTATGGTTGTAACAATCATGGTTTTGTTTCTCAACGAGCCTATCACGTTCCTATAATATTGCGTTAGATTCCTTGTAATCTCTATTCCTGTATCGGGTGTCCAATAACCTATCTGAAATGTAAATTAAATATTTTTTTAATAAACATAATAATTTTTTAATTAATAAATAAAATATTTATATTGTATAAAATTATTGGCCGATTATATATCTAATAGAAGGTAAACTAGGTGTTTCAGCTTCAAACATCGTTCAATATAATCTTTTTATTAAACTTTTTGGAAATAAAACTGTATCCAGAATTGAAGATTTTTTTTTGGAAAAAAAAGTTGAACAAGACAGGACATTTTTCCTAGCGAGAATCTATAAATTTTATATCAATTATAATAGTTCTACCTAGTGTTGCAAAAAGACCTGGGTTTTGTTTGGTCGACCTTTGTTTCACCTAAGGCTAACGGCCGACCCTGGCCTTTTTGACTAAGCTTAAAGGTCGACTAAGAAAAGCAGACTAAAAACCGTTGGTCTGTTTATGTTTAGTCGACCAAAACCAAAGGTCGGCTAAGCAGCCATTTTTTTTACAACACTCGTTCTACCTTTGAAAATCCTTGGCGGGTTAATTCTAATATACTCAAGTGGAAATTCTTTCTATATCCATTCCCATCTATGATCACTTTGCCCGTCAAACCTTCTACACTTACCTAGCAATAAATTAAAATACAAAATCCTTTTGATAAACTTATTCTTGATTCATTATTTGGACAAAAAATTATCATATATGTTATTAAAATATTTAAGAAACAAATTTTTAAAGTTATGCAAGGGTAGACTTTTTAATTTTAATAATAAAACAGGCAAATCCTGTCAAGTATATTTTAATTTTATTATAATAGTCGTCATGGACGTAGCTTTAGGAAGGGGCAAAATGATTATTTTTTGAAATTCTAGGTATAATTATATTAAATTTTAAAGAATTTTTGGATTTAGATGGGGGCAGCTGCCCCTCCCTGCCAACCCTTGGCAACGTCCATGAATGTCGTAATAATCAAAAAAAAATTCAAATAAAATAAGTGTAATTAAGAATATATAAATTTTATTTATTCTAAAATTGATTCTTACATTTCGTAACATTTTGCTAACTAAATTGCCATAGGCATAGGTTTGATTAACATTCTTGTCTTCTTCACATTCTATAATAGATTCGTCAGCTATTAAACCTTCCTTATTCTCGATCCGAGATATTGCTTTGGCATACAATAGTATCGCGTCATTAATCAAAGCTTCTTCTGTCTAATAAAAAATCAGTTTTTTATATTAAATCAAAAAGATAAAATATATTAATATCTGGCCTGAGATCCTGCTCGAGCCTGTCCGGCCTAATAGGCAGCCCGACCCGAGGCCCGAGCCCGGCCCAAATTAAGCCCCATTCAATAAGCGACTTAACTATATTTTTAAAACTCTATTTAAAGGAAATGTAATTTTTGTATAAGGTTGATAGTGTGGGTCCTCCTACTAGCTACTCATCTCTTTTAAAAATCATTTTATTACTTACAGTAGCTATTATCAAAAAAAATAATTTCTCAACAAAGTTTATTTATTTCCAATAAATTATTACAATTTACCAATAAATTATTGTAATTCAAATCGCTTTTATAACAATTGTAGCCAGTTGGATTATTTATTTTTCACAAAATTTTTAATTTTTAATAGGCATCAAAGCTTATTAAATGCAATATTTTTATAATTATTGAATAGTTTAAATTAAGTCTTACAGTAATAGTCTCCGGAGCTTCAGATAATTTTTTCTTTTTATCAAAATTCAACAGTCTAAATGTTGTTATATTGACGCCAGTTTCAATGAAATGTGTCAAATCTATCGTTTGCAGATCCTATTTCACATTCAAAAAATATATAATTTTTTTAGATTTCATAAGTAATTCCTAAGGTTTATATAAAAAAGTTTTACTAATGAAATGAAGAAGTAATGATAATAATGTGACACCATAGCCATTTCTTCAGCCTAAAACGCGAAAAAATAATTTTAAATATAATACTAAATTTTAAAATACTTGGATCAATAAATGTAAAAAAGTGGCAGCACGACAATCGACAACAAAATTAGATTCTCCTTGACTTTTAATATCTTTAAGCAGTGGCCTTAAATCTTGTTTTCCAATTCTTTGAGCATTTACCGTTATATCATTATCGTTAAATGGCAATGTCAATATCTCTCTCAATTTTATTAAACCTATTATATTGGAAAAATTAGTATTTAATACAATTTAAAGATTCAGTTTTTTCTAAATATTGGTAGGGGAATAAAATAGTACCAAAATTTTAAATTTTCAAAGATAAAAAAAAGTTGGATACGATAGATAGGACAATCAGGAGGCGGCATGTGTTTGATTTTAAGAATTACTTGGAATTTTATATAATTTAAAAAAAGACAGTCTGACTCTATAATATCTTTAGCTTTGATAATATTCAATAGAATCATGCTTTAATTATAAAAAAAATGATTATTAACCTGTCTTACTTTAGTGAAACATTTTTAAATCATAGTGTCTTAAAAACGGCTGCGTTCTGTTTGGTCGACCTTTTTAGTTGCCTAAACATAAACAGACCAAGGTTTTTGGTCTGTTTATCTTAGTCGACCTCTAGGCTTAGTCGAAATTTGAAAAACATACCAGAGTCGGCGGTTAGTCCTAGGGCTTGTCTTAATATCAGATTCAGATTCAAATGGCGCGAATTTATCTTTATCAAATATCCGATTCAATTTCACGTGTCAAACTCGGTTGTAATTATTAATATTTTGTTTTTTGATAGTTAAAAACGTTTTTTTGTTTATTTCAACTCTTGAGATTAATCGCTATTATATCAGGCGTCTGAAATGTAAATCTGCTGTGAATTCGAAGTTAAGACACGGCTATGTTATACTTATAACCCATACAACGATTTTTGCTGCGCAGCAAAATCCGATATTAAGACAAGCCCTTAAACCAACGGTCGATTAAACAGAACCCAGCTGTTTTTACAACACTACTAAATTACTAGCCCCCCCCCCTTAATTAAATTGCCTGGAAGTTTAATGTTAGGTTATCCAGAGGGGGTTAGGGGGAGAATATATCCCCCCCCCTCTTTTGAAATTAAAAAAAGCAATTGCAAATATTTGTCGTAGTGTTGACGGCTGGGTTTTGTTTGGCCTACACTAGTTTTAACTAAAACTATCGGTCGCTTCTGGTCTGTTTTTCACCTTTCGACTAAGCCTAGAGGTCAACTAAGAAAAACGCACCAAAAATCCTTAAATTTTTCTCAGTTTAATCGACTAAAACCAAACGTGGACCAAACGAAACCCAGACGTTTTTACAACACTAACGGGTACATTAAAAGTTAACGCCATGAAAAAAAATTTGTGAGCGTCCCTATAAATTTGTTAGTAAATCCCTAGTAGCCAAATTTCTGATAAACGATTATTTTGTGGAAGCAAAAAAATTAAAACCTTCATCGGATTCGTAGAGTAAAGTCATCGATTTCCATTCCAAAAAATTGATCAAATCCACAAAAGCCTTATTGAGGAGGGGATAGTGTGGGTACACATTTATGGCGTTACTAAAATCCTCCGGGTCCGTCTGTTTAATTTCGGACCACGCATTGCTCATCATAGTTGTGTATTGCGTGTCTCCGCGCATTTTAATGTGAGGGATATTGTAGTGATTTAGCATGGAACCTACCATATCTGTTCCCACATCAGATTGAGGTCCTATGACGCCCTTAACTCCTTGCCTCAGTAATTGGCAAACTATTAATTTTTTAATATATGATACAAAATTATGACAGATTTGGGTATGGGCGTAGCCGGAGGGGGGGGGGGGGGGAATGCAGGGGGCGGCTGCCCCCCCCCCTCTAAATCCAAAAATTTGTTGAAATTTATTAAATTTATGGTGGCTAAAATTTCGAAAAAAGGTTCATTTTCCCTCCCTAAATCATTATTGTCCCCCTCTAATTCCAATGCTGGCTCGCCCATGGATTTAGGCCGGGGGCCAGGATTAGACAAAATAGAGGTAAGCAACGGTCACCATTAATGCAGGAAATTATTTAATAAATTTTCTCAATTATCCGATATATAGCAACAACCTAGACAAGTTGCAAAAAGAAATTTATCTATAAAGGTAATCAGTCGGGCCGGGCCCATAAACAATAATGGAATTTGAGCTCGGGCGAGGTCGAAAAAATTAAAGCCAACCGGCCAGCGGCCATTAGCTAGTCTATATGCGAAAGTAGAGTTAAAGTGTTTTACAGAAGCATAAGTCCACAACCACAACCTACAGCAATTAAAAAGTCACAAGTTGGATAGGACAGGACGGATGGACAACTATAATTGAGATTTTTACACTTAAATTGAGAAAAATAGATAAATATAAAAAAATTGAAAAACTCTAACAAAAACATCAAGCAGAATTTAAAAATAATGAAGCTTTATCTATACAAAGACAAAGGCTTTAACTTTTGCAAGTCTAAAGATCCATGATATATAATAGTTTATAAAGCTTTATAAAAAACTAAATTTTTGCCACATTAATAAGTTAAAAGGTTGGCCTAAAATTCAAAAACAATATAAAATCAGAAATTTAATATAATTTTAATAAAATTCAATGAAGTTAATTTATAAATTTTTAATATTTAAGCTTTTTACCTTTTTTCACCATTTTGAAACTATCCAATATCGGTGTTTTGACAATGTCCAATTTTATTTGCGTTTGATTTAATAATTTATCTTTTCCTATTTCTGCCAAAGATATATCCCAAGAATTATCAACTTCCCCCAAATCTTCTTCCAAAATAATCCCTAAATCAAAAAATAAATGTTTTTTAATTTTATTTTTATTTATCCGAAATAATAAAACATCATATTTTTATTTCTATGAAACTATTTACACTCTATTTTTCATAGGAATTATAATTTTATAGTGAGATTTTTTAATATTATTCCAAAAAACTAAAAATATAAGATATATTTTACGCTAGAAATTAATAAATTAGCTTATTTACAAACAATTTTATTACCTAATTTCAGAATGTTTCCCAAGTTTGCATGAATCAAGTACAAAATTACTAGTAAACATGTTAATTTGATCTTTTTAAACATTATTTTTGAATTTAAATTAAAAAAAGATTAATTTTGTCTAAAAAAACTCGAAACTATAAAGCAAAATGGCGTCAGATGGACATTAAATTATGTGTAAGTTGAGGCAAGCCAAAAAAAATCAATAACCAATTTTACGTTTCGAAGCAAACATACTTTTTGTACAGCATTGTATGTGAAAGCCGATAAAAATTTAATTATTATTTTCACATTCTTACTAAAGCATATATATAACTAATCTGGCTGTTCCCTTGAGAATGAATTAAATGGGATTACATATAGAAACCTAATTGTTTTTTTTTCAATTGATTTTATATTACACCGAGAGGAAATCAGCTTGGAAAATTATAAAATTAATTTTTAGTCATATATTAAGTGAATTTAAAAAAAAATTAATAATCAGATTTTTTAGATGTAAAAATGGATCTAAATTATTATTTTCTAAAAAAAAAATAATTTAGAATTGTAAATTTCGATGTTTATTAAACATCGCTAGCACTATACATCCATGAATGTTGAACTTTTTTATTCAACTAGTTATATTTGTATATTTGTGGCCCAAATAATTTGTCTAAAATATTTATAAATTTATTTTTTAAGCCAAGAAAATACAGGATGGAAGGTCATAGTCGAATTTTTGAATGCATTATAATTTATAAATATTCATTTAATTTAAATGAATAAGTAGAAAAATGGGAAGTAAATTAAACTTTATCTTTAGCCCTGATATAATTTGTTGTAAGTTAGGATAAATCGTAAACCTTTACTCATTTTCTTTAAGTAATGCCCCTCTTATTTAAGAATAATAAAAATCACAAAGTTGTGATGACTTGGAATTGTTGTAGCTTTCAGCCTGAAACTTTTCTTAGGTCGAGTCATGTTAGATTTAAAAAATTACAAGGCAAGGTTTATATTAGAGGAGGTGTGGCGATGTAAACTTGCTATTTCATGTTTATTGCTATGCAATTATGGGCTCGTTTTTGGTTGTCCGTCCGTCCCGTCCGTTTTGTCCAACTTGATACGGGTTTTAATGGCTGTGGACTTATGCTGCTGTAAAAGACTTTTATTTCGCTTTCGCTTATAGACTCGCTAATGACCGCTGGTTAGTTTTAATTTTTTCAACCTCGCCCGAGTCCAAACTCCATTATTGTCTTTGTGCCCGACTGATTATTACCTTTATATATAAAGTTCTTTTTAGCCATTAATCTAGGTTGTTGCTTTATATCGAATAATTGCGGAACTGGACAAATATCTCATTAAAATTTTAATAAGTTTTATTCATTGCTATGCAATTTGTATGCCTACTTTCGCCATCTGTCTGTCCTGTCCAACTTTTTTATGCATATCAATATATTTAAAAAAAATTTGCTGTACTTGAATGGTCTTAGGTTTCTATTTCGTTTATCAGAAAGTGCGTTTTTAATCGTTATAATATCAATATCTTAATTTTTTGAAAAATAAATGCAAATAAATTTATATTATTCTATTATTTTTTCTTATAAAAAGCTAATTTCAAATTCAAAAACTATTCGCTATAATAAATTATGGTTTGGAAAGGTAGGAAAGGGCAAAGATCTCATTAATAACAATTCTTGAAGTCTCGAACTTTATCTCCACGTGAATCAAATGTTTTAGTAACGAAGACAATATTTGATTAAACTATCAATTATATCTTATTCTTACCATGTTTAAAGTGCTTCAGGATGACCAGCAAAACAATCTATTATATATACTCGTCATAAATATTTTAAAAACAATGGGGGGGGGGGGGGGGGTACTTGAATTGTATACATAATTAGTTGAATGACACCGGAGACAGGATGTCTCTAATGTTTATACTGGCCAATACTTACTATATATGATTTATATCTACAGTTTTTATCCTATCTCCTATGTCAATAGGAAAATATATTGTGTGCACTATTTTCCAAAAAGGCATATTTAGGTGTGCGTAGCATAGCTATAGGAAGGCAGGGCAGTCCCCCTCCCCCCTTTGAATCCAAGAATCTTAAAACACAAATAAAATTATGGATAATATTGAAAAAAGATTATTTAGTCCTATCCATACCATACAACACATTTTTATTACCCCGACCCCCCTCTAATTCAAATTTTCTAAAATTTGCGGATTTAATCATAAATATCACGAATTATGATAGAGTCCTTATTTATAATCAGCATAAATTAGTGTTGTAAAAACGGCTGGGATTATCTTAAATTTTAGTGGCCCAAACATAAACAGACCAACTATTTTTTGGTCTGTTTATGTTAAGTCGACTTCTAAGCTTGGTCGAAATTTGAAAAACAGACTAGTGTCGACCGGTTAGTTTTAGTTGAACCAAAGGTAGACCAAACAAAACCCAGCAGTTTTTATAACACTAGCATAAACTAAAGGGGGCGGGTGGCAAAAAATCAGGTATGATTTTAAGAACGTCAAAACGTTTTTATTTATTTTGATTATAAGTGACCATAAAAGTAATTTTTAAATTAGAAGGCAGACCCTCTATGGTAGAGTTGTAAAAACGGCTGGATTTTGTTTGGTCGGCCTTTGGTTTTAGTCGATTAAACATAATCAAACCAAAGGTTTTTTGGTCTGTTTTTGTTAGCCGACCTCTAGACTTGGTCGAAATTTGAAAAAAACACCAGAGTTGACCGGTAGCCTTAGTTGAATCAATGACCAAACAAAGGCCAGCCGTTTTTACAACTCTACTCTATGGCTCCCCCTATGTATTTCTTGTTTCTGGCCTGAGTCCGTCCTTATCATAGTGGACCATATTATTCAATCACATGGGCGTAGCTGGGGGGGGGGGGGGGGGGGGAGGGGTAGAAAGGGGCGACTGCCCCCCTCCAAATTCAAAAATTGTTGACATTTTTAAATGTATGTCTACAATTTCAAAAATGATGATTTAGCTCCTCCTTAAATCATTATTACCCCCCTTTAATTCTAATGCTGGCTACGCCCATGTTCAATCAATATAAACACATCTTAACTATCGGAGGAAGAGAGACAAAGGGTCTACCTTAAATTACATTGTTATTATATGAAAAGTTCGTTGTGGACCTTTAAACTAGCAAACTTCATGTGTCAATATTTATGTTTCTTTCAATTGTTGTTACACACAAACTAAACTTAAAATAACATTTGATCAATTTGATAATTTGAGGATAATGTCCTTTCGAAGGGTAATTAACCCCGTAGCTATTTTATATATATTTTTTATATTTATTAAAAACCCTCCCCTAATCTTTAATCAATTAAGTATAAACGACTTAGTGTAAGAAAGTATTATCTAAAAGCTTTAACTTTTTATTTGGTTTAGTTAGTTATAGCATATTTAACCCCTTTTTGTTTAATAAAGTTAAAGACACATGGACATAAATTTCAGAGACCAAAACCAAAAGCTATAACTGTATTAAATCTTTAAGAAGGATTTACTATAATAAATATAATTTGAATGGTCGGGCGGCAGTGTAAACATGGGCGTAGCCAGGGGGTGGCAGGGAGGGGCAGCTGCCCCCCTCTAAATCCTGGAATTCAAAATAATTTTGGCTAAAAATAGTAAAAATTATCGTTTTGCACCTCCTTAAATCATTGTTGCCCCCTCTATATCCAATCTTGAGTATAGAAGTTAATTTATTTAAACATTTTAATTTCTTTTCATCTTTATACCTTTAGATTTAAGTCAATAATAACATAAATATTTTATATTTTTTTATTAAAATATATATTTAAGGTCATCATAGCCAATACCATACTACAAGGGCGTAGTAATTGGAGTTAGAGGGGGGGGGGCAATAATGATTTAAGGAGGGGCAAAATGATAATTTTACATAATTTCAGTCATAATTATTATAAATTTAAAAAGAAATTGATTTAAAAGAGGGCAACCGCCCCTCGCTGCCTCCCCCTTGCTACACCCATGCCCTCGATATTTAATTAAGCCTTTGCAGGTTACACACTTAAATAAATCAAGTCCTGCTGATTTACCCTAAAGAATAAGTGAATACGTCAAGTTTTTCCAGCAATAACTCATGTCAAAGACGGGATCAGGAAGTTAAATATAATATAAAATTCAAGCTTTTGTTATAATTTCCATATTTATTTATTAAAATAAAAATAGTTTAGATGAGATGCTTAATTTGAAGAATTCTTTTTTTGTTTTACAAAAGTCATAAATGAAATTTGCGAAATTTGCTCAAAAATTAAAATTAATTTTACTTAAATCTAATTATGATTTTATTGGTGATATAGTTATAAGGTCAAAGGGTAATGGTTTAGGAAGAGGTAATAGTTCTAAAATAATTTAAAATAAATAAAATTAAAAGTTCAGAAATTACTACTGATTTTTCATTTTCAATAAAAAAGTAAATTTAAAATATAAAAATAAACAATACGATATATGTAAGTTCTCGTTTATTTAAACTAAGGCAAGGAAGGGCAAAAATCTCATTAATAATAATTCCTTAAAGTCTCGAACTAACTAATCCACGTGAATCAAAGTTTAATAGTGTTAAAGGCAATATTTGATTAAACTATCAATTATATCTAACCATGTTTAAAGAGCTTCACGATGACCAGCAAAACAATCTATTATATATACTCATCATAAATCTTTTAAAAACAATGGGGGGGGGGGGGGGGGGTGGTGTACTTGAATTGTATATAATTAGTTAAAGGACACCGGAGACAGGATGTCTATACTTGGCAATACTTGCAAATATGATTTATTTAAAACCACAATTTCCTTTAATTATAACTCTTATGTCAATAAGATGTGGATAATTATCTTTAAAGAGCATATATATACATTGCCGTGCCCTGGAAGCCCCCCCCCCCTACAAAAATCCAAAATTTGTTTATAAAATTTCTACTTTATTAATAAACTTTAAAATTTAAGGATAGTATAAAAAATTAAGCACATTGATTGGCGTAGTCAGCAAGTCAAAGATTTAATTTTGATTCAAGGAGAGACAAAAATTAACGGTTTTCTGGATCTTTTATTATAATTGACTATAAAGGGGTATTATTTAAATTAGCGGGGCAAATCTCCCATTATTGTTTGATTTTGTGGAGCTATAAAAGTATAAGAAGATTAATATGAACCATAGGAGGAAGAGAGACAAAGTGTCTACCTTAAATTACATTGTTATATTAAAAGTACGTTCTAGAGACCTTTAAACTAGCAAACTTTGTGTGTCAATATTTATGTTTCTTTCGATGATATTGCTCCTACACCCTGAACTTAAATTAACATTGTACAAATGTAATAATTTGGGGACAATGTCCTTTGTGGAGTCCTGAGGACCCCCCAGGCAAGAGAGGATGAGTGAAATCGTAAAAGATGATGTTTATGATTTCATTAATAAAATTTATCCTAGAATATCTCTGCAAAATTTGGCTTGTTTTTGTAGAGGAGTATTTAAGCTAGAAATTGTTTTAGATGCCTAATGTGTAATGTCTTCCAGAACCACATCGTCTACAAAAATATTCCATGTAGATTTTTAAATTTAATACAATTTTCGATTTTTTGGGGTAAAAATTACGATTAATAAATATTATACCATCATAAAAGGGATAAAATAATACACACAAAAGTAATACACTATATAACAAATATCTTTGAGCCTGAATTGTCCGAATCTTGAGATGCCGCCAGGGCCCGATCAGAAATCTAAATTTATGACGATTGCGTTCAATTTCAGCTTCTGTTTAACTAATTATCATTAAATTATTCTTCAGAAGTTTAAAAAATGATCAAAAAGGAAAAAAAATTGTTCGTAAGCAAGCCCAATAATAAATATTATTAAATTTTCCCTCCTTATTCAATTTGAAAAAAATGAATAGATGATAAATTAGAAAAATTAGTCATAAAGCTGATTTTACCTTAAATAAATCTTAAAATTTATTAAAATTATGGCTAAAATTCCAAAAATGATCATTTTGCCCCCACCCTTCATTATTGCCCCCCCCTCTAATCCCAATGCTGGCTACACCCATGCCCTGAATTAAAATAGATAATTACGGGGAGGGGGTCATATTGACCCCAGTCTTGTCGTAAATAAAAAAAAGCTTTTTACATAATTTAAAGGTAATCTAGGTTTAATTAAAGGGTAACCTTACCCCCTTCCCTCTAATATCACTTACAATATGATGCCCCCCCCCCCGCTTATTCATTAGAAAGTCTTTTAACCTTTGATTCACATAAGTCATGCTGATTTTTGTCAAGTTTTTTTCCGGTCATAATTCATGTTTAAACACTTTACATATTATAAAATACGTTATCGAGAAGAGAAAAAGGAGCTAGGGCAGGAAGTTATATGTATTTTAAAATAATTTTAAAAATATAAAGTGTAAGTTATTGTAATATTTTATTTAAAAAATTAGTGAATTTCGTGATTTTTATATGTGACTATACCCAATAGCAAAATAATAGATCTACAATTGATTTTGTTAGAGACATTTGGCTATAGTACTAGCAAAATTTAATAAATATTGAAATTAGTGACTTTAAATGTGAATTTTTATGAAATATCATTTAATTTTTTCATTACAAGTATCATAAATTAAAATATCAAGCCATATGTTTATAAAAACCAAATCAACAACTTAGTAAACGCCATTTTGAAATGTGCGCAAATAAGGGAAGGGCATATAGATTAATTCGGTTAATTAGAGCATTTTTTAAACATTCGAAAATATTGAACTAAGTTATAAAATATATATCATTTATTCATAAAAATACTAGGATGATGTGGCGTTAAAGTATTTTAGTGCCATCTGCATTGTATTAAATGATCATTTATTAATAATCTTTTTTAATTCTTAACTTATGAGGAAGGTAAATTCACTTTTTCTGTATTAACAACGCGATACATTGCAGAAAGACATGGGGGAGATAGTTAAATTCAAAATGGTGGATTAATGGTATAATACCTTTTACAATACGAAGCACATATGACATATATGCACTCAATATAGGAGACTAATATAGCGTGCATTGGCCTGACGACATATCAATAATAATCTTATCAGTGGCCTGCCTCAGTGTATCTATTTAATTTCAGAGAAAAGGTCCTTACTCTATTGTGGACACCTGGTCTAACCTGTACATCAATAATGTGTTTTATTAATGCATCCCAGTTCAGAGTAATTCCTCTATTCTATGTTTATGTATTTTCAAAATTTAACATCAACCATGGGCGTAGCCAAGGGGGGGGGCCTGGAGGGGCGGCTGCCCCCCTTTAAATCCAAAAATTTGTAGAAAAATATTAAACCCCTCCCTAGCTCCAATGCTGGCTCGCCCATGCCATTAACACTGTTTTAAATCACAAAATTTGTTAAAAATTTATACAAACAAACTTGGAATTCAACGTTTTGAAGTAAAAAATTTAGATTTTACAAAATTTTCGTAAGGTTGGGAAAGAAAAGGTAGAGATTTATATGATGGGAAGTGGGGAAAATATATAAAAACCACAAAAAGTGCTTTATGAATTTCGTTATTTGCAAGCTAATTTTGAGCACAAATATATTTTTAATTTTTTCCCTACGCGTCAAGTTTTTGAAATATTTGCTGTCAAAGTTGATAAAAACAGCGATTTTGGCGTTTTTTAAACGTCAGAAACTGGCAAAATAATCGGTAAAATTTTAATTTTATAATTAGGATTTATAAATAAAGGGGTGAGGTACCCATTAAATCCTTATTAATTTAATGAACATCAAATATAATTATAAATTTGAACATTTAAAATACACCTATGTTTATACTTTATAAAACAGTTTGCCATTTGATTATTATTTATAAGTCCATTATTTATTGACCTTCGTTTTTCGATATTAAATCTTTTGCCTGGCTTTTTTAGAACTTTTTAAAAGATACTTTACATATAAATAATTTTTAGTAAAGATATAAAAGCATTTTCAAAATATTTTTGTCACTTAAAAAACAACTTGTAATTAAATCCCTTTGAAGTTGTTAACAAAGTGAACGGACCCTTTTATTATTACGTATGTATATTGTTGTCATTTATCTTTAGAAAAATTTCCTTTGAGTAACTCGATATTAATTGCAGAGTAAATATGTTTTTACAGAATGTCACCTTTTATATGTAAAAAAAAACAAGTTTTTTATAAACTAGAATAGTCTCATTGGATTGATAAAAAAAAGATTCTTTAAACGTCAGTGTAATTCTAGACCCTCGAACTTACATCACAATTTCTGGTTGAACGGTTTTTTATAAAAAAACAAGCTTGGACCTTGGAGACATCAGCTTTTCCCAGAGATTTTGATGATAAATTTTACAATTAGTTATATATATTTTTTTTATATAACAACACAGAGGTTATAAAAAGGTGATGATATTATTTGCATTTCGGGTTTACATATTTCATGGTAGATAAACGCAATGGTTACATACATGGAAAGACGAACGTGAGGTATTTAATAGGGAATATTTACAATAATTTAATAAAATGGCGACTTCAAGGCTATCGAATAATTGCACGGGTAATATTTTAGTGTTGAGTTTTCAGATAAGTTAAGGTAATACTATTTCACGAACAACGATTTTTTTGTTCAACTTTTTTCAAGTATCCTTGGAAGGCTTTATTGATCCGGAGTATTAAAGATGTGAAGGAGCACTAATCATGTATGAAAATAGACAATAGTTATGTATAAAAATTTAAAAAAAAGTAAATTTTGGAATATTATTAAATTCAAGATGTAAATTTGTTTACCGGATTAATTCGGATAGTTGAGGAAAGGTGGTGGAATAAATAAGATAGCGTCATTTCATATTTAGGATCATCTCGTTCAAAAAATTCGTAGGCCACATAACTACAAGCAGCTATCATGTCTGACGGTCTTTCTCGCATAAAGTTTTCATCTATTTATAACACAAACAAAACAAGAACGATAAATTAACTAAGCAGACGATAATTATGTTAAAACTAAAAATGATTTTAACTATGAAAAAATATATTTAAATCATCAATATAAAAAGTTGTTTTATTTAACCATACATTAAATGATATTATAAATTTCAATGGCACCATAATAATTAGTTAACAAAAAGACATCGATTGAAGAATTTTCTAATGCTAAGGAGGACTTCCTCTTAATCTATTGTAAGCCAAGTTTTTATATTTTATACACTTTTTAAAGGTCTCTTCCTTTCTTCCTTTAGTGACATTAATAAAATTAGAGTCAAAGAAAGAAATAACTTTACCTAATAATAAATAACTAACTGGCCCCGCCTCCCGCACTCCTTTATGCTTGACCTATATAACTAATTTCAATCACTAATTCATGCCACATGCAGCAAATTTATTATTATAGCTCTACTAAAGGAAAACTAGTTAAACAAAACTAACATTGCGAGACCCTTCCAACCGATTAGGTTTTTATTAGCGAAAAAACAATTTATAGATTTTCAAGAAGTTATATAACCTACACACACCACTGTTTTTATAAATACAAATTAATACCTAAAAGCGAAAAAACTTTTAAATCCACCAAATTAGTACTAAAATGTGACTTAAAAAGTAATAATCATTGAAATAAATAAGCATATAAACTATTAAGATTAAAAATGTTATTAATACTAAAATCTGTTAATTTATGTAATATCTATGTCAAATAAGTTTTAAAATAAATTAAGCTTTTAAAATTACCTATAGCACATAGTGCTAATAATTCCATGGTATTATCCTTCATAATTCCTAGCATTTCATCTCTGACAGGTCCGTACGTTAGAGTGTGGTAAATTGTGTCTACGAATGACAGAGGCGTTATATATCCGAAATCCCATTCAAGAATATTCGAGAAAAAAAATTCCCACTCCTAAAATATTAGTAAATTAAATTAATTTATAGATACATCGACATATTCAAAATGTTAGCTTTATAAATGCAAAAAGGTAATTAAAGTTACATTAAAAATACTTTTGTCATTTTCAAATTGTTAAAACAAGGTTGAATTTATATATAAAATGTAACTATTTATTTTAGAAGTGTCTTTCTAAGCAGTTTCAGGGGTATTATTTCGATATAAAGAACCAAAAATAAGTTAGTGTTCAATTAAAAAATTATATCTACATAATAATATTTAGAAAATTATATATTTGATATTAAACTAAGCATATTTTGAAAAAAAATTTATAAATCCAAAATATTTATAGATATTTAATAAATTTACCAAAAGTTCTTTGACGTTGAAAGAATTATCTGTATATGCGCAAATGGTGGAGGCTGAAAGGGGGCAAGCCTCTTTAAATTTAGAGGCAATAAAAATGGCGACGGAACCGATGAGTTGATAATGAGATTTTTTCAAATCAACTTTACACAGGAAACGATCCATCAAATTAATGGCGAAGAGAAATACATCTTTACCACATCTACACTCCTGACAAACCTAGTTAACAATTTTATTATAATGATTTAATTAAAATTAACATTAATATGCTTTTATAAAGCTATAAAAAACAAGAAACTGTCTTAATTTTAATATAATAAACTATATTTTTATGCATATTTTTTATAATTATTGACATTAATATGGCTTTTATAAACTTATAAAAAGTAATAAACTGTCTTACTTTTAATAGAAACTATATTTTTATGCATATTTGTTATTTATTATAATTTAATTATTTTATTATTATTAAGACCCATGGGCGTACGCAGGGGGGGGGGCGGCTGCCCCCCCCTTTTATTTAAAAAAAATTTCAATACAAAAACCCTAACAAATTAAAAAAAATTATGTTTTGCCCCCCCCCCTAATTAGCCGGGGGGGCAGCCGGACCCGCTGCCCCCCCCCCCCTTATTTGCCAGGGGGCAGGGTGTCTGGCTGCCCACACTGCCTAATTTGGGGCAGTTGCTTTTTTTTTGATCTCAGGAAAATTTTTGGATTTTTTTTAGGTCGCAGGAAAATTTTAATCTGCCTTCGCTTCTAATTCAAAACCTGCGTAAGCCCATGTTAAGACCTATAAATTATAAGCTTTCTTAATTTTAGCATGGGCGTAGCCAGGGGAGGGCAGGGCTCCCCTAAATTATGAAAAAATAATTTCAATGCAAAAACTTTAAAAAATTAAAAATTTCATGTATTGCGCCCCTCTAATTGAACTTTTAAACGTTCCCCCCCCCCCTAATCCAAAACCTGGCTACGCCCATGAATTTTAGTATAAAATATATTTTCATGCATATTTTTTATTTAGCTTTTATAAACTTATAAAAAAAACATGAAACCGTATATCTTTTATTACAGAATATATTTTTTATGCTAAAAAATCGTCTGCTGAAAATATTTGAAATGATAGCCATTCTAAGCAACATTTTAAACAACTTTACACAAATTAGGTAAAATAGCTATATAATAAAAATATTGTTAACTTTATAGGAAAATTAACTTAGGCTTACTTCAAACATCCAAGTTGCCAATATTTTTCTCATATCTCCTGTTATTTCACTTTGCTGCAAGCCTCCTTGGCCCAAACTTTTCATCTTATTTTCTGGATTGTCTTTTAGGTATTGATAAGGTGGTAAATACCAATCTTGGCTTTTCAACAAATTTACCAGAATTTGTGGATTTAATAAAACGCTATCTAGCGGAGCTTTTACAGCTCTTTTACCCTTCCTATTTGGAGGTGGTATGGCTTGTGTCACTTGATGAGTTAAGATATTATAGGTCGTATTATGGTCAATTTCTTCGCTGGAATAATAGCCTTCAGAAGAAATCAAAGATTTTCTAGAAACTTCCTCTTTGTCATTTAAAGACCCCTCCATGATTTCACTGATGGCCGGTAGTTGTTGATTTGAATTTTCGTCGATTTCGGAATAGGGTGGGGTAAGGTAAAATACGTTATCCCCTCTTCTACGCGTCAAAACTTGACACAAATCTCCATAATCGTATACCATGGTGCAAATTAATCAAAAGAACTTAGCAATTAGTTTTTACGTGTTAATAATTTTCCAATTTATTTAAAACTAAATTGTATAAAAGGAAAGGGTGTTCATGGGTAGACTGATAGTAAATATTAATCTAAGCCGTTTTAAATAAAAATATTATGTATGTTACGATGAAAGGAAAACGTAGATTAGACAGTAGCAAAAGGCGTGAGTATGAGTAGTCAAAAATGAAATAAAGCAGCAGCTACGCTTTGTAAATGTCGTTATATACCCTCCCGCCCCAATCCCCCTCTCCCCCCATAGAGTCGTTCTCTCACCCCCCCTCCTCCACCCGTTTATTTAATGAAGCTGAGGTGATATAAAATAAATAGCTTAATCGCTTAGTTTTAGAAAATACAAATAATAACATAGGGGCTTTACAAAATATAAAATATCCTGTTTAAATTGCAATTTCACTATTGTTAATAGTTTTAAAAAAAACTCGATTTTTGTGACTTCTTTGTTTAATTAGTCCTTGTTATGCATGACACACAAACAAGTTATTATTATAACTAACTTTGCGTACTAAAACGCGTATTACAGCCTTGATTAATTTCAATGCTAGATTTCTCCCCGAATTTATATGAATAAAAATTTATTTAAAAGTTTTTTTAAATAATTTATAAATTATCTATTAAAATTTAGCACTTTTTGCAAGAAATTATATTTAAAAACTTTGCGGCGCAGGTGTGTTTGAATGCAGTACTTATAAAATCAAGGTCAAGGGTCACTCTAAAGCTCTAGATGAATGAATATGTCTTTAATCAAATTACATAACCGATTTTTATAGTAATGACGACGCGTGGCATTGCTTTGTTTAAAAAAATAACGGGTTGAAAACCATAACTTGCCCCGACTTTCTTAACAAGGGGATATCGGATTGTCATCATAAATGCCTATGCTACCCGTGTTATATTTTTGTTCCTGTAAAGTTTCTCAAATTTATACACTCCCCTCCCCCTATTATTCAAAAGGCTCACCTGCTGCCCATATCAAAACTAATCGTCTAGCCGGCTATGATCTAACACCTCATAAAAGTTAGTAAACTTAGCTAATAAAAATAACAAGCTGATTTACCTTTAGGGGCTCATTATATTTGTCCCCGACCTTCCTTATCATTATGTCAAATTAAGTTTTGCTAAATGATACTGAAATCATGGGCGTAACCTGAGTTGGCATGCCTGGGGGTACCTAAGTCCATAAATTCTTTAGGGGCAGGCTTAAATTTAACCCGATTTAAAACCAATTTTTTTGACATTTTGAATTCACAGACCTCCAGGCTGTATGAAAGAAGATGAAGAAACGAAGGTAAATTAATGTTAAGGAAGAATGCCAAAAATTTACACCAACATTACATGTTCAAATGAAAACATGAAAGAATAGACCCCCCCCCCTTTTTTAGCTTCCGTTTCTACTTAGCACACCAGCCAGCTGGTAGAAGAAGAGAGTAATTTTAACACATACCCTACCCCCCTCAAGGTATTATTTCTTTACTCTTGCATTTATGCATTATAAGGTAGGGGGGGGGCAGAGATGGGCGGTTGCCCCCCCCCTATATCTTAATCTGAAATAAATATATAATTAATAATTTTAGAAAATAATGATTTGCTTTTTCCTCATTAAATCCTGGCTTCGCGCGTGATATAGTATTTGATATTAGAATATAGAAAATTGTGTATCTACTGACCCACCCAACCAATGGCTATTCAGTATTCACAATTAAATTAATTACCAATTTAAATTGATTTAACAAGTGAGAGAGTTAAGGTGTCAATTTGTATAATTTTAATTTACCTTTTGGTACAATATAAGTGGTGATAATGATTTTTGTCTAGGTAATATGAGATTTAAATTGGTATATAATTGTGGGAAGCAAAGTATATTTTTCAGTTACATTAATTAAAAATGCTAATTTCACTATTCAGCATGCCTAATTTATCAGAAACCAGTAAAGCCGGCCCGGCCCACGACCTTGCCCGATTTGGCCCCGGCCCATGTCATAATTTAGATTTTTAGGCGGGCCCGGCCGGGCACCATGACAAGGTTCGAGCAATTCGGGCGAGTTTTTATGTAGTGTAATTTAGTGTTGTAAAAACAGCTGGGTATTGTTTTTGGTTTAAGTCGACTAAACATAAAGAGGCCAAATGTTTTTTGGTCTGTTTTTCTTAATCGACCTCTAGGCTTAGTCTAAATTTGAAAAACAGACCAGTGGCGACCGTTAATCTTAGTTGAACCAATGGTTGACCAAACAAAACTCAGTCGTTTTTACAACACTCGTGGTGTAATTTGTTCGTGTATTATTTGGTCACTTTTGTATTTGATAGTCTAACATGTATTAATCGTAGTTCCTCTCCAAAAAAATCGAAAATTAAATTTTTTGGAAATGATAAAATGGCCGTGCGGACACTAGGGTTCGGGCGGGCCCGGGTGGGCAATTTAGCCATAAAATCGGAGCGGGCCGGGCTTGGGCATAAAAATTCAAACAAATCTGAACTCTGCAGGATATATTTAAATAAAGAGACAGAGTGTCAAAATCACATGCCCACCCCTTAAAAATCACGATTTTTCGTTTTTAAATCCATAAGTGTAATCTTTTGTTCCTGATTTGAAAAAGGTCGAGTAAATAAAGTGTTAATATAATACTAATTTGAGGCCGTTTAAATTTTCACAAAATCAAATTGGAAATGAAAAGTTATAGATTTTGAGTTCGGAAAAATTGAATCAAAACTCTGCTAAGCAATATGATCAAAAAAAGTGATATAAAATTATAAAAAAAAAGATCTCATCCATTTTATAATATGGTTGAAATTTACGAAAAACACCATTTTGTCCTTATCAAAATTATTGTCCATTTTGTCATACTACCCCCTACCCCCACCCCTGTTTCAAATCCAACGCCCATGTGTAGTTTATAATTTTAATTTACATAATCTGGAATTATTTATAGTGATGGTCATTCCGTGCCAATGGTTCTTTTGAACTCCCATAGAAATTACTAATTTTATGCAAAGCATTGTTTATGCACTATATATATATTTTTAAATTATTTTAATATTTCCCCCTTTTACACGTTTAACTTAAATAAGGCTGGTTGTTGAAATTTATAACAGTTCGAATTCATAACCTCAAACCTACTTAAAATCTTTGAGCTCTTAAATATATGCTTTCGATTCTAAAAGGTTTTGAATATGAAAAAAACATGGACTCAGCCATGGAGAGGTAGGGGGTGCCACTGCCCCCCCCTCTTAGAATTTTAAAATTGTAGATTATATATAACTAATCTGTAATTTTAATTCATTAGCCATAGCGGAATGTTTTGCAAATATTTATAATTCCTAACTTTTCTATTCATTTTTCTCATCTTCACAAAATACGTATTCTATAAAAAAAATAAAAGATTATATAAACTTAAAAAATATAATTACGGCTTAAATTTCAAAAAATAATGAATTTTGCCCCTCCTTTGAGCATTATTGCCCCCCCCCTCTAGTTACAAACTTAGCTAGGCCCAGGAAAATAAACAATAAAAGGGAATGTAAAACATAGCTAATAGTGTTTTTATATTATTTATTATAATTTCAACCATTACATAATGCCCAAGAGAGTTTATAATAACTGAAGGTGAGAGTTGAGGATATAATAAATTCATGGACAGGTGCGCGAAAATAAGTGTCACGACGTTGTCAACTCTGACTACGGTGACACTAAATTTATCACTCCCAAAACGTATAATTTTGCGACATTCTCGAAAAATCAGCGAAATTGCCAAATTTCATTTTTACTTGTACGCTCATGGGCGTATCCATCATTGGAATTAGAGTGGGGCAATAATGGTTTAGGGAGGGGCAAAAGGATCATTTTTTGAAATTTAAGCCATAATTTTAAATTACAACAAACTTTTGGATTTAGAGAAGGGCAGCCCCCCCTCCCTGCCCCCCCTTGGCTACGCCCATGTATACGCTAAGTTATTTGTTATTAAAAACAATACGCAAAATATCAAAAAAATTTTTATCTAAATCTATCCTCTATTTAGTAAGTTATATTTTTAATTTATTAGTGAAAGCTAAATGAAAAATTTCTTTTAAAATTGCGTTCATAAATCATATTATTTAAAAAATATATAAATACGCGTGCTCATTACCTAACTTCTAATGACCAGCTGTTGGTTGACCTTTAAAAAAATGACCATTGGGACAATTGTCAAACAAAGCACTAAGGGTGTGGACTGTGGAGTAATTTGAGCATAATAAGCCACACTTGACTTGCGACAATTTATGAACCGTAAAATGGTATTTTTCATTCATTGATTATACTTTAATTACACAAGGTCAAACCAATTAATCGTTCAGGAAGGCACGCTTCTGGGGTACTAAAATACCCCACATTTGCTACAATAAAATAAGAAAAAATTATATTTTTTACAAGAATCATTTTAGTATTTTCCAACATTTCTTTGCAGATTGACAAAAAAACAAACTAATAGCATGCTATGATTTTTAACGGTTAATGGATTTGGGGTCATATTGACCCCACTGGATCAAAATTACCTTAGATAATGCGTCTATAGGTCTTGAGGTTATAATCTACCCAATGTGACGCCCATTTAAAAAGGGCCAATGTTATATACTAATGATTTTGCAACATGTGTTTCAATGAATTACTAAGAAAGGTTAAAGGGGGGGTGGGGGGGAACCTAGGGTCATATACCCCCCCCCCCCCTTACCTTCATTACTTTGCTATAATTACAGGTACATTATATATACGTTGCAAAGATCGGGGGTTTTTTAATTAGCGTCGATTTTATAGATGGGTATAGTAATAGCTAGAGGGATATCTTTATCAGGGCATTTGACAAATGAGAGATTAGATAAAGGTCTTTCCAAATGTCCAGCGAAAGAGCTATAATTACAGTAACGCTGGCTTCATGCATTAGGCCAACTGGGTGCGAGCAATTATTTTTTTCGCTATACCTCCCCCCCCCTTCTATATTTTTTTTAAAATGGATTCTATATTTATTTTAAAATGGAAGATATAGTAGAAATATTTGTAAAAATTATAATTAGATTATAAATAGTGATCAGTTTTTGCTAAAATTATGCTCAAGGTCATACCAATTAGGTAGATAGTATTTGCATACATTACAATGCACTTTGATTTTTAAAATTTTTATTTGATTTTCGTTTGAGTTGTTATAGATAAGTATCATTGGAAGAGAAAATTCTCAGATAATAATTGATATTATTCGACAAAAAATGAAACGTGTAACACGATTGAGTAAACATACGTTAAAAATAATATTCTAGTTTTGAGATAGTAGTTAATATTATTATAAATTATTATATCTAAAATATTAAAAACATGAGATTAGCTATTTAGTAAAAAAATTTTATTGTTGGTTACACAAATATTTCCAAATGCGTATAATGCTTTTCAGTGTTGTAAAAAGTGGTTGAGTTTTATTTGGTTTGGTTAAACTAAAACTAACGGTCGACACTGGTCTGTTTTTCAAATTTCGACCAAGCCTATAGGTCGACTAAGAAAATGAGACCAAAAAACCTTTGTTTATTTATGTTTAGTCGACTAAAACCTATGGTCGGTCAAACAAAACCCAGCCGTTTTTACGACACTACTTTTTAAACATCAATAATTTTTTGTTATATAGCTTGGTTATTTTAATTATACAAACCGTCTACCCGTAATAAAAAAATATTATAGCGAGTTTATAATTATGGGACGCTAAATTTGTCAAAAATTTGTATATTTTGGGGACAAAAAATCAAATTTTAGCAAAAAATTTCTCACGCGCTTACCCTTATTACACCAATTAATAAAGGCTGATAATAAAACATTATTTTTAAATATTATTATACAAATTGTTTTCAAATTTTGATTAATATATTGTTAGATTAATAATAAATTTGTTGGCAGTATAATTTTAATTTAATTTATGATGAAACTATACAAAATTTTAGAACATATTTATTAACTGTTAGTTGTTTTTAATATAAGACATAAGTTATGATAAAGTAAATTAGCCAAACCTTTGTAAACATTTTTAATAAAATTTATTTTTTCGTTATATTTTCATATGTATCTGATTTCTAGCGTTTGCACTTTGGATGACTAAAAATAGCAATAAAATAATATATATAAAATATTTTTAGAATTATATTCAAAATGATTAAAAAAAATTTATATAAACATAAAATTATTATATTAAAAACCTGAAAGGTTAGTTTATGTTGAGGATTTTTAATGGAAAACATGTAGGTTGTATAGTATGCATTAGATGAAGCAAAACGATTAACAATTAGCCAATGTGGCCAATTGACGATTTTTGGATTGACTTCATCAGCTGTTATTTTTCCAACAAATGGGTGTCCTTCTATCGTAATACCTAATATCGCAACAATTAATATTCATAATCAAATATTTATTTTAATAATTTTTTTAAATAATTCAAAACTATTTAAAATAATTAAAAAATATTAAATTACTTAAAATATTTGAACGAAATATTCGCGTTAAGATTTCTACTTTGCATTTCCCAGGCTCAATATCAAATTTTCGTTGTCCATCTTGATTTATTATGTATTAAAAATGATAAATTTAATTTTTGTTAAAAAAATTTATTTTTTATATAAATTTAATTTTTGTATTTCTGAAATAATATTACTTATCGACAAAGTGTATGTTTGTTGCATAACATCTTGTATACCTCCCGACCCTAAGTCGGCAAAATAATCCAAATGCTTAAAAACACAAGCAGAACTTTTTTTCACTATATTATTTTCAATTTCTATAGAAAATAAAAGTAAATTAAATTTAAAAAATATCGAAATTCGCTATAAAGTGATTAAAAATTAAAATACGAAGGTTACCATGTTGTTCAAATCCTTTATATAATAAATATAAAATTGAGAAAAATATCTGAATTTCATTCATTATTAAAAATAAAATTATTAATGGAACTGATTAGATAATTAATTGTTTGTTATCTATACTATACTATACCAGGAAATAGATTATATTGGTGTATGGCATAAATAGCCTTCAAATTTAGGCAAATTAAAAAAATGTGATTTTATTTGAATTTAACTTTTATTGTTACCAAATTAACATGGTTATATTTTTCGATTTATAGTATAAAATTTTAGAGGGTGACGATTTTTAAAATTTTTATTTGCTCTAGGTAATGCAAAATTTTACCTATTTATACCTATTCTATGCGTTAACATGCGCATTATGGATAAAATAATTCATACTATTTATATATACTTTAAAAGAAATCTGTTTTTCGTCCTAAAAATTTTACATTTTTTGAAGGGTAAAGTACTAAAGATTTTCCATGAATTCAAATTTTTATAAAAAAGTTAAAGATTCTTACCGAATGGGGTCATAGTAGTGTTGTAAAACGGGCTGGGTTTTATTCAGGACCTTTGGTTCAACTAAGACTAACGATCGACTCTAATCTGTTTTTTAAATTTTGATTAAGCCTAGAGGTCGACTAATAAAAACACATCGAAAAAGCTATGGTCTGTTTATGTTTAGTCGTCTAAAACCAAAGATCGACCAAACAAAATCCAGCCGTTTTTACAATACTAGTTCATAGCAAGCATGAAGCGGCAATAGGGATAAATATAAAAAAGAAATCTTTTAAAGTTTTTACCCCCCCCCCCCCCCCAAAATAGCAATTGGGTTGTGGTTATAATAAATTGGGATAAAAAACAATGCAGGTGAAATCCCCCAAGAATCAAATATATTGCCATGGAACTAGGTAGGAATGATCAAGTGGTATCTTTTTCTCGTCAGAGTCTAGAGCGCTAAAGTGCATCGTGTTTTATTAGGGGCACGGACAAATTATTAAAACATTCATTAAATAAAGACCAGCTACCCGCACGAGTCCGACCGAACCCTTCTTAGTGCAGGCTCGGCCATGGAAGTATTAGAGCTGCTTGCATTGCCCGCCCCGAAACGATGATTTTTAATATTTGTAGCAGTATTATAGTTATATTTTCCAACAAATTTTATTTATTTATTATGGATAAGATCTAGAATTAACAAATATTATACAATCATATAAACAAGATTATAAATTATTAAAAAAAGGCCCGAATTGACCGAATCCTGCTATGTAACCCGCCCCGGCCATCCGAAAAACAAAATTTATAACAGTTGTTCGTCCCTGCCCTGCACGTGTGCCGGGGGCAGGGTTGGGGCAGCGGGCCGAGTCGGGCTTTTTTGGTCTCTGATAAATACTAAAATATGTTATTTTGTTAACAAAAAGTATACTTAACATATTTGAGGCTTTCCTATTAATTAAACATTTAAGTTATTAAGAACTATAAATTATTCTTTTCTTTACATTAAAAATAGTTTACCCTTTATATACATAAATATTATGTATCAAATTGTAAAATGCATCACATATTTTATATATATATATGTATATATTAAGGCAGGATCGATGGCATGACTTATTTCCCACTAAGTTACTTACAATAGCATGAAAAAATACCTAAAAGTTAGCCAATGTGAGTAATAATGATTTTTTAAATCGTTAAAAAGTTTATTTGTACCAAACAAAGTCACATATACTTAACAGTAAAAGAATATTAATCTTACCTTTCCATTATTAGTAATTTAAAGTTATTTTAGAGGGCGCCTAAACTCAATTGACCAAAAATATTAGTTATAATTTTATCTTCTACTAAGTCGACCGCAAAATACAATATCCAAAACAAGCGCATTAATTATGCTTTACATAATTGAGTTTTGAATATAATCATTTTTTAGGAAGAACAGTACATAAAAATTTTTTTGTGAATGAGGTTAAAGATAGGGTTTAACAATAGAGAAGATTGATTGACATGTAAAATTATTGGGTATACCGCCTGACTCTCTAATCCTGAGTTTTAGCTTAATTTTAAATTTATTTGTTCATTCTTATTTTAATATTAGGATAAATTGTTACCGGTGGAATAAAAAGCACGTACAATAATATTTTACCAATTAATATGGACATACTCTAAGAATTTAAAATATATTGCATTTTTTTTGACTTAGAGTATTTTAATTAAGGGGAAATAGACAGGCGCCTTCCTCGCAGCCCTATGCTGGCGCCCATAATGTCATGTTAAACTTTTGCCTACACATACCCAATTTTGCAGTTAAAATATAATGATGTAGCTTAGAAACTGAGTGAAAGTCTTAATTTGTTTATATGTTAAACCTTTCAAATCGTAACAATTATTCTTTGTTTATAACTAGTTAAAAGGCTTTTAAGGTTTAAGTATTGTATCAAATCGTCAGTCTTTTAGATTTTCAGCTGAGGTGAAAAACTACATCGAAATTATGGTAATGTTTGTAATAAAATTTTACATAAATATTAGACTACAACATTGAAACCTTACCTTAATGCTGTTCGTCACTCATTGACGGCCGCTATGTGTGTCGAGAATTTTTCATCTCAAGTAGTTGAGAGGCACAATAAACCTGAAGTTGAGATGAAGTATTTAATCATATGTCATAATTGCCAAATTTAAAGGTGTAACAAGGAACTTATACTAAATCCTATCACAATAAGTAGGAATGATAAAGAAAAAGTTTTAATTGAACCATCAATAAATTCTTTGCGCATAAGCATTGCCATCAAACAAGCTGATGAGCTTGAAAAATTTTTGTGCAAAAAATTTACAAAATTTTTGATTCTCAGGGCTGATAATTTTTCCATACTTAGAAAAAAGCCATTACAAGTACTCAAAAATTCAAAAATAGCTCATTTTTAGGGATATAGCATTAGTTTTTTAATAACAAACTTCCACACTGAATCAATGTACAAACAAAAGCTTGTTGATTTTATCATTTATTTCATGGAAGAAATTGACAAAGAGATTAGTGAAATGAAGTTAGCAACCAACACAAGGGCAAGAATTTCAGCAGAAGAGTTTTTGAAGAGGGTAAATATTATAAATTTTATTTATGAAGTAAAACCAATTAACTGCTTTAATATAGTTTTAGAAGAATTATTGACATCTTTCTGTTCCAAACAATCAAATTAACTCAATTCATTTTTATACAATATTTATTACAAATTGTGAGAAATTATTGACATTTATTATAGTTTATTCCATGTAATAGTGAATCACAATTTTCTCTAATTACTATTCTCATTTAAAAAGAATAATTTTTGACTACTATTTTTAGCAACTTAATTCTTAATAATTATAGAAATTTAGTCCAATTTAGGTTACTTTAAATACCATTGTATTTTCAAAAAAATTTAATAACAAATTGGGTGTATATTATAACAATTTTCTTTTAACACTTCGTAGGTTTGGTCAAAAATGCTAACATGGATGGTATTTGGGGTTATAATTACCCCAAACTTTAAAATAACTTAGATATTTTATAATATAAACTTGTCAAAATTTGCAAGAATAATATTTCAACTCTTATACATTCATTAATATATTAATTTAGCTATTTGATCAAGTGGTTTAAATTTTATATATATAATTAGAGTGACCCCCAAATATTTTCCCCTAATGACAATTTTGGCTCATACCAAAAAAAAATATATTTTATTTTATGGTTAAATCAATGAGATTATATAAAAGAAGGTTGAAACTATAAATGTGGAAAATTTGGTAAAAAATAACCTAAAAACAAAAAAAATAGAGATGTTTAAAGTTAGGCAGTTTTTAGCCTTTTGTTTTTTAAGGCAAAAAAAGTTACTATTGGTCTCAACTCATATTAAATATTAGTTTATAAATTTTCCATACAGATACATAATAAAATATAAAACTCGGGCCTTCGGCCCTCGTGGGAAGGGGGAGAAGGGAAGGGAAGAGGGGAAGGGAAGGGGGGACGACTCATCTGTACTTCGTATAAATGTATCATATTTGCTATGCAATTTATGGACGAGAAAGGTGGGAAGGGGCGAGAATGCCTATAGGGGGGTATTAAATGCCTAATGATTAATTAATTATTTATACAAATTTTTCATTATAGGCAAAATGTAATATAGGCAAAATGTAATATAGGCAAGGGTTAGGGTTAGATTTAGTGTTTGCATCTAGTTGCGTATTACATTAGTTTTTATGGCCTTTAGTGATTATGGGTCTAACAAACATTATATTATAAAACAACACAATGTTAAGAATTTGCAGAATTGTTGGGAGAAATTTTTTGTTGAATTTGAACAATTTTTAATTAAAAAGATCAAAAATTTGGCCAATGGTCACTTTTTCTCTATTGGTCAGTACCAACAGATACTCTATATGTCAATGATAGCCAAAAAAACGGAAAAAAAAATTTTGATGCTCACTTTGGCAAATGGTCATTTTTTTCCATTGGTCAGCAGGCAGCACACGGTAAAAGTGGATATAAATTCATAAGAGTAAAAAAAACGAAAAAAAAATTTTCGAATCACATTTTGGCCAATGGTCATTTTTTTCCATTGGTCAGCAGCCAGGACACGGTAAAAGTGGATATAAATTCATAATAGTCAAAAAAAAACGAAAAAAAAGTTTTCGAATCACATTTTGGCCAATGGTCATTTTATTCCATTGGTCAGCAGCCAGCGGACGGCCAAAAAGTCATAATAGCAATGGTAGGAACAGGAACAATCATAATAGTCAAAAAAAACGAAAAAAATAATTTCGATTCACATTTTGGCCAATGGTCATTTTTTTCATTGGTCAGCAGCCAACGGACGGCCAAAAATTCTTATTATCAATGATAGTAACAAGAACAATCATAAGAGTCAAAAAAACTCCGGGATTCTAACCCGAAAACTAGTTAAATTGCATAGCAATTAAAAAGTAAACAACTTTTATTTATGTTTATTATATAACTAGTTAAATTGCATAGCATTAAAAGTAAACAACTTTTATCTATGTTTATTATATAATAGATAATTTAACAAATCTTTTATATAACACACCGAGGGAGATAGAGATGAGGGGTGGGGCACCTCTTATGCATTAATTTAAAAAATAACACAGCGAGGGAGAAAGAGATGAGGGGTGGGGCACCTCTTTCTCGTGCATTAATTTAAAAAAGCGATAACCTAATATACCCAATGCAAATAGATAGGGAGGGTAACGGACGACGGACGGACGGACACCAAAAAACGAGCCCATAAATTGCATAGCAATTAAAAAGTAAGAATAAGGGCAATATTTAAATGAAAAATTTTACATAAGAAATTTTATGAGGCTATAAAAATAGTTACATATACATTTTCGGTGCCCTATCAACTCGCCGAAAACCATCTCGCCGAATTTAAGGTCCCCCAGTTAAAAAAGATACCTTCATTTTTAACCGGGGGACATTAAATTCGGCGAGATGGTTTTTGGCAAGTTGACGGGCCACCTACATTTTCTACATATATTTATATATTCACAAATTTGCTAAATTCCACTATATAACTATTTCATCTGCTATAAGTATTTTAAAACAACCAAGAGGAGTTTTGGCTGCCCATTCATATAACTTTAATCCAATTAAATGCAATGCAAAATTATGTTCCTTGTTTAACATTTTTATTAGGACAATTTTTGTGCCACTTCGTATTGTCTTTCCCTTTGAAATATATCATATAATAAAAACTTCTAAGTTATTTCTTATAAAAGTAACTATTTTTGTCAGGCATATTAATTAACTCTTCTTCATCTTAATCTCCTGTTAACTCACTCTCAGCTTCATGACTACTCATGTAGATATAATCATCAGAACCATCAAGAATTACTTGATAAAATGTTATAACTGTTATTAAATACCATCTTTAGACGATGAAGTATCAAAAATACTGCACTTTTTAAGATTAGACATATTAAAAATCAAAAAATGTGGGGAATATCACACAAATAAGCACTTTGAAATACGACAAGGAAAAATTATCATGTTAAAATCAGAGTTTAAAATTTAAATATTTTAAATAAAAAGAAATTTATACAAAAAATTTCTTCACAAAAGGGTTTACAATAATAGGTTTTAATAATATATTTCAAAAAATAATGTTGAAATATTTTTTTCTTTCATTTTATGGAAGGTGGGGTCGTGGAAGACCCCGGGCATCTAAAACACTCTCTATCTTAATAATTATTGGATAAAAACTAGCCAAATTTTGCAGAGATATTCAAGGGTAAATTTTGTTAAGCTACTGAAAAAATGAAATTATAATATTCACTAATTTATTTTGTACAGCATTTTTAAACGGCTTGGGGTCATTATTACCCCACCTGACCTACGAAGTGTAAAACACTTTATTAATAATATATGATTGAAGAAATTATAATAAAGGCATATGTTTCATAGAGGTAAAGTATTTTGATTTAATGTATAAAAATAACAAAGCAATATATGTAGAAAGATAAAATATTATTTTTGGAATAAATTTTTGGGCAAATAGAATGATGTCATGTTTGCATAAATATGACAACGATATTTATAATCAAAGTTAAAGCATTGTGAGCAAAAAACAATATTTAAATCATAATAGTTGGGTTGTGGTCCACTAAGAATCCATTCAGGAACAAGTCTGTAAAATGCACAAAATTTAACAATAATTACATATGTAAAGCTATTAGATTTTAATAGTTTAAAAAATTTAATGTTACTATCGTTGGCTAAGTATTATAAAAAAGTACATTTTTTAAAAGTTTGATTTTATACATTATTATGAATAACAGTTTTTTATCAAAAATTTTTTTTATTTCAAAATGATTAGGAAACTATTTTTAGTCTAATTTATATGGTAAACTTTGAAAAAATTTGTAGAATATAAATTTTTTAAATAGTATATACGCCATAAATGGAAGAAAAAGAATTTATGCCAAAGTCATGTTAATTTTTCATCTTTCAATAAGGGATGCATTGTGATTTCATATAATATGTTTTGCAGGTAGGAAATTGTCACTCAATTTCGCTATTGATATAATACATAAAATTTAAAAAAGTATTAACAAACTTTAATTAAGGAAAATATATTTAAAGGTACACTGTATATGTCCAAAATACAGCCAACAGTTCTGTATACCTCTGTATCACGGGCTATACCCAAGGGCTTGTCTTAATGTCGGATTCAGATTCAAATCGCGCGAATTTATCTTTGTCTAAATATCCGATTCAATTACATGGGTCAAACTCGGTTGTAATTATTAATATTTCGTTTTTTGATAGTTGAGAACGTTTATTTTTGCTGTTTATTTCAACTCTTGAGATTAAATTTAAACTTTGCTGATACCTAAAAATTTAATAACATACAACATTTAAGCTTACGAAAAATTTTGCATCTCACAAAATCGATGTTATGTTATGCGTCTAAAATGTAAATCTGATGTGAATTCGAAATTAAAACACGACTATGTTATAACCCGTTCGACGATTTTTTCTGCCCAGGAAAATCCGATATTAAGACAAGCCCTGTGCTAGGAGTAGAGCCCTGCAAAATGAAATTTCTTCGGCCCGAGCCCGGCCTATTTGGCCCACCCGTTTTTTTAAATAAAATTTTTAAAAAGTTATGTTATGTTATTAAAAATTATTTCGCCATCTAGATATAAAATGCATTTTATTGTTATTACTCGTAATTTACAATTAGGATAGGTTTGAATCCATTTTCACTACTTACAATTTATTCAGCTAATCATTTAAAGCTAAAAATTTAACTTTATAAACTATATTTTTAACAGTTCCAAATAAAAAACTTTTAAAATAATAAATTATCTTATTTCTAAAGTTGTAACAGCTACTATGATTTTATTTAAATACTATAAGAAGATTTGCAATTCAGGCCAGTTATATTATAATAGACATGGGCTTAGCCAGGGGGGGGGCGCCTTCCCCTGAATGACGAAAAAAAAAATTTCCAATGCAAAACTCCTTTAAAATTAAAAAATTTCGTTTTGCCTTTCCTTAATTGAACTTTTAACCGTTTCGCTCCCCCCCCCCCTTTAATCCAAAACCTGGCTACCCCCATGATAATAGACAAAGGAAAAATGCTGAAGTTTAGAAGCTATATAATGTGTGTTGTGCGAAGATAATTATTTATTTAAAAATATTAGTTTAAACAACCATTGAAAATTTAATTTTGATAATCAAAGATAAAGCGAGTAGAATGGATACGGTGTAGCTTGGGGTATACTAGTTCGACCATATGACGAATGACTTATAATGATAAAAATGGGAATACAACCTATGGCGGACATGATTACTAAAATCGGCTAAGGTGGTATGGGCATATACTAAGAAGGGGCACTACTCAACTCTATAACGTCCCTATGCAATTTAATTGTCAACGGTAATATTCCTACCGAAATAATCCCTATATTGTTCGGCGAACTCATCGCTATCAAAAAACCTGATAATTCGGTGAGACCCATTGCTATAGGCAGTGTTTTTCGACGTATAATATCAAAACTCATTTGTAAGACAATCAAATCCAGTTTAAGCGACAAGTTAATTCCTCATCAATTAGGATTTGGGGTTAAAGGCGGCTGTGAGGCTGCCAGTCACGCTGCGCGGATAAGTCTAAAACAAATTCCCTCCAATCACTGCATGGTTAAACTGGACTTTGCCAATGCTTTAAATAATATTCGCCGAGAAACGATAATAAATACCTTCATTGATGAGTTTCCAAAGTTTTCAAATTACATCAGTTTAAGTTACGGTTGTATATCAAAACTAAAGTTTGGGGACTTTTTAATTGATTCGGCAGAAGGTATTCAACAGGGAGACCCCCTAGGTCCACCTCTGTTTTGTCTTGGGATCAAAAATTTAACTGAATCCCTCTCAAACCAATGCTCATTATCATTAAACGTCTGGTACCTGGACGATGCTACCTTATGCGGCCCTCCTGAAGAAATTTCCAAGGCCATTCTTTTAATCCAACATTATGAAACCTCCCTAAACTTGAGACTGAATATCTCTAAATGCGAGATATATCAGTGCCCGGATACCAACAAATTTCCCATTTTTAAGCCCTTTTTAAAAGTTGAATTGATGAGTTTTACTCATCTAGGCTCTCCAATAGGTGGGCAAATCGCCTTAAAAGAATTTTTACATAGCCACTTATCAACTCTTACACCAAAGATGGATATTCTTAATACCCTCCCCAAACACCACGCATTTTATATCATTAAAAACTATTTCAACATCTCAAAAATTCAACACTGCTTCCGGTCCTCTTCAGCCTTTTTATTGCCCGAGATTTTAAAAAGCTACGATAGCTTCATGAAGAATACTTTAGAAACAATTCTTAATATCAAATTCAGCACTTCCTCGTGGCTCCAAGCCTCTTTACCTACTAAAGCTGGCGGCTTGGGCATACGCCCAGCTACCTCAATTTCGTTAGCTGCGTTTATCTCTTCTTATAAATCTGCCCAAGGATTGATCGACCGTTTAATCACAACAAATGAGGATCCGTCGTTTGTAGAAGCCCTAGACGTCTGGTCAGCCAACGTCAACCCAGGGACCCCCTTCCCCATAACCTCTAGACAAAAGGATTGGGATGCTGGCCTCGTATCGCGCTCCGTTGATTACCTCTTATCGAGTTGCGACGCCCGCCAGCACTTCAACCTTAAATCTTTAGTTTTTGACGGATCGGGTCACGAGTGGCTTGAAGCTTATCCTAGCTCACTTTCTGGATTGATGTTGGAGGACCCAGCTAGCATACGCCATCGCCCTCAGACTAGGAATTCCCTATTCAAAGGAATATTCCTGCCGCAACTGCTCCCAGAGCATAGACATTTATGCAAGGCATCCCCTACACTGCCTTTACAATAAATTTAAATACATAAGGCACGAAAAGGTGAATAGCCTTATCCAAGCCGCTTTTAAAAAAGCCAACATTCCCTCCGTTTTAGAGCCGTCAGACCCTTCGTTGGAGGGAGGGATGCGACCAGACGGCTCTACCCTTATCCCTTGGCAAAATGGTCTACCCCTTAAATGGGATTTCACCTGCATAGACATTTTCGCCCCCTCTTACCAAAACTACAACGCTCTGACTCTCGCCGAACACCGCAAAACGGTTAAATACCAGACCCTCCTACCATCTAATATCTTTACCCCTATCGTTGCCTCGTGTTCTGGGACTTTTGGTCCTGCCGCCATTAAGCTTTTTAAAGAAATCAGCCGTCGCTGCCCGCCCTCTAAATATTCCACTAATTTTTTACTTAAACAAAAAATTGGTATTTTTATAGCTAAGTACAATTTTAAATCCCTGGCCGACAGTTGGCCACTTTTACAAGATGACACATGCGACATTTTTGAATCATAATATTTTTATTTTGTTTTACATCCGCTATATTTTTCGAATTTTGACACTTCGTTTTTATAATGTTCTTACGTTCAAATAAACAATATATACATAAAAAAAAAAATCTTAATGCTAAATGAAAATAAAAGTTTTTACAGAAGCACAAGTCCAATCAAAAACCCTATAAGTTTCAGTAACGTTTATTTATAAAAACAAGTTTGACAGAGGGGACGGACGGACAACCAAAAGTGAGCACATAAATTGCATAGCAATTAGCAAACGTAAAGATTCTGATAAATTTATAATTGATCAAAATTTCATAATTTTCTATTTGTGCTAATTTGTAGTCTTTGCTTTGATATAACCTTTGTCTACTAGAAAATGAAGTCTGCCAATGGAGGGTGGGTTTATTTGGTGGCCCGTCAACTTGCCGAAAACCATCTCGGCGAATTTAATGTCCCCCTGTTAAAAAATGTTCCCTAATTCAAAAATGTCCCCCAGCAAAATTTATTCAACCAATCACAAAATGTCCCAGGGTGAATTCAGCGAGATTGTTTTCGGCGAGTTGATAGGGCACCGATTTATTTATAACAATTGTATTATAATGTTTTAATTCATTACCCTTAATATATTTATGAAGATGAATTGTTAGTTATACTATAACATGCGTCATTTGTGTGGCAAGTGCTCTTGAAAGATGGTAAGCAAACGTTACAATAGCATGATTTATATGCAAAACACATTTTATTCGCAAAAATAAAATATATTTTAAATTTATAGAATGTAATATTACCCGTCGTGTTATATAGAGTCCGAATGTGAAAATCCCATGGTGGCTTACCTAAAATTTTTAAATAAAAATAGGTTAGTTATCGGAATACCAATGAAAGCAAAACATATAAATTTTAAAGCATAAGGCCTAAAAGTGTAAATATAATTTACAATGTTCTTATTTCTTTTATAAAATATACAATTATGCCATCCGTTTAGTTTTAGCGCGTTTTTATAGTTTTTTAGGCGTGAATGTTATTTTTTATATCGTTATATTATATTATATTAATTTTATTTATTCAATTATTAAAAACTATGTAGTAATTTATATCAAGATATGCCTAACTCTTTAGCTATTAATTTATTAGATACCGTTTACTTATTTTGAAGAACAGAATCACAAAAAGAAAAGTAAGATTAAATTTCGTCCTGGAAAATTTATAATTTAACTTGGATATTAATTTAAAAACTACACTATAGTTTATTAATTAAACTTATCATAAAAATGAATATAAAGTGGTCTTTTGTTTATTGGCCAAAGCTCAAAATTCCTTAAATTTAATTTGAAAAAATAATGATATTAATGCTTCGCACTAAGAAAAATCAGTTATACTTTTGTAAATCTCTATTTATTTCACAAACAACATGTTTAGTTTGGTTCATTTATTAAAATTCTAATGGTAGGAGTCATATGCATAGTTAGGATTCAAATTTGTGGAAGAGTAAAATAATAGTTTTGTAAATAAATTATTTAAAAATTAAAAATCAGACAGCCACCAATTCCTTTCCCCTTACGCACTGTGAGGATTAAGAATATTTGATTTTGATTTGATATAATAGAATGTTAGAAGTAAAATCTTATAATCTACCACAAGCACACTAGTCAATTTAAAACGATCCGAATTAAAAATAAAGCCTCACACACTTGCGTTACGACAGTTGGAGACTCTAAACCATTTCGGGTTAAAATTGGATTACATCAAGGATCTGCTTTAAGTCCCTTTTTATATAATATATTTATAGACACGATAACGGACATTCAAAAGCCATCGCCATGGTGTATATATGCCGATGCTATAGTATTATGCGAGGAAACAAAGGAAAAAGTATTCGAAGAAGCCGAAAGTGGTTAAAACGCTTAGCTGGTAATGGTTTAAAGGTCAACGACCGAATAACGGTACATGGAAATGAACGTTGCAGGCCGCCCATCGCTGGATGACCATCTAAAGTACCCAAAAGTAGACAGTCGGCTCGATGCTACATCAATAGGGAGGTTGCGCAACAGAAGTCAATGCCCGGATCCAAGAAGGATGGCTTAAATGGCGAAGCATATCCGGTGTAATGTACGACAAGAAAATGCCATAATGGTTAAAGAGCAAAGCTTACACATCATAAGACCGGTGTTACTCTATGATTTCACCGCAGAAGGAAGCTTGATGAGAATGATACAGTGGAGCTCGGTATACTTAATTCGACCATATGACGAATGACTTTCTCATGACAAAAATATTCAACTTATGGCGGACATGATTAACAAAAAGTGGCTAAAGGGTTATGGGCATATACCAAGAAGGGATACGAATGACGTAATCGATAACTACTGGACATGGTGGTACCGGGGAAGAGAGGAAGAGGACGGCCCCGTGTCACGTGGAAAGGGCAAGTCGATAAAGTTATGATAACTAAAAAGATTAGTCAAGTCATGGCACTCACCCGATCAAGATGGAAAAATATCAAAACAAACTCCACGACTGTGGGACCAAATAACTGATAAAGATGAATATGACGAAATTTGCCAGGCCAATACATTTATGATCAACACGAAAATGCTTTGTGCTACCTTATACTACCTGCCAATATGTCTCAGATATGTTACTGTAATATATTGTTCTTGATATAGATATTGCATGCCTTATGTATATGGATATTGTCATAGTTTTATTATTATTATCGTTCAATTGTAAGTTCGTTTGTCATATAATTCCAATATATCCATCCCCCCGATAAATATTATAGTTATTAATAATAAAGTTATTAATTTCCGAATTGACAAAACAAATAATTTAATTTAATGCATAAAGTATTTCATAAGTTTCTAAATGTTTTACCTTAAAGGCATGACAATCCATCATCACATAATGCTCAGGTGGGTTTCAAAATTTTCCGCATTACTAAGCCATTGCCTTCCTATATGTTTATTTTGGTTGTGGCCCAATGCTCAGAGAATTTTTAAGTTCAATAATAATTTATAGTTGAAGATGTCAAGATAAACCTTAGCCGGCCATAAAAATTTCTATCTATAAATGGAACTTGCTAAGATATTTGCAAGACTAGCAGTGCTAATTAGTTTTTTTAATTGGCTAATCAACTCTTATTCTATATTGATCTTATATTCTTATTACATAATATTTTTAGTTTAACTTTAATTGGTATTTAACCCAATATAATATAAATCATTAGAGAAAGACAATAATATGTAAATTAAAAAGTAGCTTTTGAGCTATCCCCTGATAATCTCATCAGTAATATTCAAAATATGGTCATTAGCAAGTAATTAATTAGACACTTGGCTTGATCCTCTTTGAAACGAATTGTCATCTTAATTAATAAAACACATGTTGATCGAAACCTAGTCACTATGTAAATATTATATTTTTTAATGGCGAAACCTTATTTTTATGTTAGCTTTATTATTGCAATTAATTTTATATCATCACTTCTGGTTATATTTACTAATAAATATATTTATACAAATATAGGCTTTCCAAATTTGTGGTTAACATGTGTGCATTTTATAATTACCTATTTAGGTATCCTTTTGTGCCATCGCTTATCCCTATTTAACGTAAAATTTATACCAATCAGAGAAGTATTGTTGATTTGCTTATCATTTTGTGGGTTTGTAGTTTTGACAAATTTTTCCCTACAAAATAACACTGTTGGAACATACCAAATCTTGAAAATATTAACAACTCCAACTATAATTGTGCTTCAAAATGTTTTGTACCACAAAAAATTCAGCAAAAGGATTAAAATTTCTCTGGTAAATAAACTTTATACATTTAAATTTGCATGTTACTTTAGATTCCCATCATTATAGGCATATATACACATTCCTATTTTGATATTAAATTCAATGGATTAGGTTTAATATATGGATTGTCTGGGGTTATTGTAACTTCATTCTATCAAATAGTAATATTTTATCTCTGAAAATTAAAATACATGTTTTAGTGGGCAGGAGAAAAACAAAAAGAGTTCCAAGTTAATTCACTGCAATTATTATATTATTTGAGTCCCATGTCATGTATTTTCCTTGGAACACTAGCTTTATTATCTAGTCCAATATCACAATATTTCAAAACGTTTGTCAATAAATTTAATCTCACAGATATGGTAAATTCCATGATTATTATTTTTATACCCATTCATTTATGGACAGATAATAATATTGTTGTCAGGGTTTTTTGCCTTGATTGTCAACGTTTCAACGTATAGCCTAATAAAATGCACATCTGCCCTAACGTAAAATTAATTTATACATTTATTAAATGATTTTTCTTTACAGTTACAACATGATTGGGCATATGAAATTTTGTTCTACACTATTGTTAGCATATTTGTTATTTCATGACCCTGTTCAAACCTATCAATTACTTGGAATTGCATCTACAATGATCGGAGTGCTTTACTATTCATACATTAAATTTCGAGAGGAAAAATATGCAGTTACTCATTTACCAATTTATACCAAGAAATAAAAATTATATATACATTTGCCTTTATAAGAACATAATATAAGACATATGCTAAATAAGAGGTAAAAGTGTAATAGTATACATTACAAAATTTTATAAAGAGTTGCACTTTTAAAGTAGAAGCATAAAAAAAAAGTGATAATTACACTAAGTGATATTTTCTGTTTGTGTTTCATTGCTATGTTGCATTCGAGCGAGCATACGAATCATGAAAGAAGCTGGAACCGTAACAATATCTCTGCTTTGTTGTAACATCACTCTATTGTTTTCACAAAGTTTTTCCACTTTCCTCCCTTCCTCGAGGTGTAAAGCCATTTTACCCTCAGCATATGCCTGTGGGTCTAAGGGCGGAGCCGATTGAGGGTTTTCCAAGGGCTCCATCAGTTTGATATCATAATCTATACCACTCGTTGCTAAAGCTATTCAAATCAAATACACATCTTTTAACCTCAAATTTTACCAAAGTGCTATAGTCTTAGTTTGATGCTAATTCTTCTTAATCCCATATTTTCCATGATTTACAAGTTATAAATGATAAATTTTTGATAATATTATAATAATAACCTTGATTGAATTTAAGAACAAATGAATTTTGGGTTGTATATATAAGACCTAGTAACATTTAATTCGTAAAAGGTGTGTAGTTGTAATAAGTTACTAATGACATAAAATAATTCATTTAAATATTTATCTTTAAAACTTTTGTGCGATCAAGATTAAATATGCATTTACCCACATTATATTACCTATATTATAGGCTCTTAGGTGACCCCCGAAAATAGATGAAATTTAAATGGATTAAAGTGTTACCTATGAATATGTGAAAACTATTAATAAAGCAGCTTGACGTTAATTTATATAACTTTGATATATTTGGGTAAATAGTATAACTTTTCTCGTAAATCGTCATTAATTAAAAATTTTTAAATATTACAAAATTTCTAATCAAATTATTATTCAAAATTCGTGTATGTACTTATAAAGTTGGGGTGGGGTTGAACGCAATTAACCACGTGTCTATCGGCTTCTATCACTCTCACCATGTGACCCGTGGCTCGATCCCAAAAAAACACGTGACCGCAATCGGAACCGGACATGATGTAATTATCGCCCCAAAAATTGGCTTCTTTGATCTATATCCCCCGTGTAACTCGGATTAATTGAACGCATTTAAAATGTAAATATTTTTTAATTGGGGTCTATATATTTAACTAATCCTATAAAAATGCACTCAAATTTCAACCCGATCCAATGCCTAAAAAAATTGAGATATTTTTAATTTGATCCAAAACTTAAAGTATCCACATTAACAAACTAATTAATGTTAAAAGCTTGGTTACAAAAACTTAAATAAAGCAAACTAAAATAAGGAAATATTAAAACGAGCATAGGTAGGTCAATTATAAAAAACTAAACGTAGGGCATTATTTTCAAATATAGAAAATTACTAATAAAACTCGGGCCTTCGGCCCTCGTGGGAAGGGGGAGAAGGGAAGTGGAGGAGGGAAAGGAAAGGGGGGACGACTCATTTATACTCCGTATAAACGTATCATATTTGCTATGCAATTTATGGGCGAGAAAGGTGGGAAGGGGCGAGAATGCCTATAGGGGGGTATTAAATGCAAAATTATTAGTTAATTATTAATTTATACAAATATTTAAAAAGTTAAATGGTATTAACAAGAACAATATATTAATTTAATTTAAAAAATAAAAAAATTTGCCCTCGCCGGGATTCAAACCCACATCAGTAGTGGCATAGGCTTTTGTAGGGACACAGGGACCCATACAGTAGAGGCATAGGCCCTTGTAGTAAAGGGTATAGGGTAATTATCAATGTTAACCTAATATCCCCAATTTAAAAACGAAAAAAATATCGATTTATTTGGCCAATGGTCATTTTTTCCATTGGTCAGCAGCCAGCGGACGGCCAAAAAGTAATATTATCAATGGTATTAACAAGAACAAAATATTAATTTAATTTAAATAAAAAAAAAAATTTGTCCTCTCCTGGGATTGAACTCGAACCTCCAGGTCATAAAGCCGGGGAACTTGGGAGACAACGGACGGACAACGGACACCAAAAAACGAGCCCATAAATTGCATAGCAATTAAAATACTATTTTAAATAATCGTTGACCCGCTTCTAATGACCAACTAGCTTATAAAAGGGGCAATAGAGTTCAGCTATGGACGAATTAGTTAAAATTCTTAGTATAATGGGCAATTAAAACATTTAGTAAGCTCTTTAAATCTCAATCGCTAAGGAAAACAATTAATAGTGCAACCGAGAGCATTTTAGATATTTCAACCCAAGGTTTGGGTTAACTGATTACCATGGTTCTAGCGTTCCGATGTCCAGAAAATATCTGCTTAGTTCTATATTTTTGGCAATTCATTCTCGATGAGTTTTCTTCGTAACGTTCTTTACAAGTGATTGAATCACGGTTGGAAGACCTAGCATTAGGGCCGCAATGCCTAAATTAAAAACGTTATGTTTCAAAAGAATCCAGCACAGCACGCCTGGCGAAATGCACAGCTGGAGAAAAGTCAAAATAGTTGCAAAAAAGTGTGCTTATCTATCTATATATATATATATATATAAAGAGTACATGATTTATATAATATACTATATATCTATATTATTATTCTTTTCAGAATTGCATTTATAGTAAAATTTAACAAACCTGTACAAAATTCGTATGCTTAAGTATACAATGGAGAACCCTAAGAGTGACAATGATGATATATAACTTGCAAGAGATAATTGCAAAACAGAATTATTTATATTTCTCACATAAAATATTCAGAATTTAGTGATAATATTATATGTTGTTTAACTTTAGATTATTTATTGCCTAATATTAGGAAATTCGCCACATGTGCATTTCGCCAAGTGTGCAGGAGCGGTTTCAAAATTATAGTTATTAAAATAATACAAATTAATATTACACATTTGTGGCGGTTTCAAGATTTTCTGAGATTTTGTCGGTCGCATTATTGGATGTTCCTGGTATAACATCGCGTGAAGAAGTGGGTATATCATCCGGCTTTAATACAATACAACATAATATATTAACAAATCAAATTTGTTTTATGCAATAAAATCAAACTAACATCCAAATTAAACTCACAGTAACATTAAAACGAGCTATTGAATATGCATTAATTTAAAATTCAAATCAAATACAACATTGAAATACAATTATGAATTTATTTGATTAGTAAGTGTGGTTCAATGAAACAACAAACTATTCAGCAAAAATTATAAATGCGGCAAAATATCGTCTGCGATAGTACTCCAACATGTATCATTCCGCGCCCTCCGCAGCCATTTTTTGACCAATCGGCGCTCAAGCTTTGGAAGTCACGTGAAAGCTCGCTTTCCGATTGGTCGTTGGTCACGTCTTCATTTACCACCTGACTCCAGGTCGGACTCTCACACCCGTCGAGACAAAGGGGCAAGGTGGCGGACAAGTGGGAATTGGGTCGATGATTAAGTCTCGCATTTAGCATTTGATTAAACATGTTGGTTACTTGGTTAAGTAAAATTGATCTAAATCGCGTTCTACGACCTTCCCCCTCTAAATGTAACAAAAGTACATCAATTTTATTTCTGATATTCAAAAGATTTTTCAGGAAATTTTTGGGTATAAAGTTTGAAAAATAATTTTAAAATAGCAACCCCAAGTTAGATCTGTTTTAAACCATCCGAGAAACTATTTTTAACAACTGAGTTTTTAAAAAATATAAAACAAACAATGAAAAATCAAAAGACGAAGTTAAGTGAGTTTAATTGTACTATTAACAATAATTATATATATATTGTTCATGTGCCCCATTTAAGGGTCAGAGATGATAAGGAATTCACAACTTATTATAAATATTATATATTCTTATATTTGGATATTTTTGAGAAATGAGTGCAAACAATATTGAGTTGGTGCATAAATACAAAAAATTGTTATATAAAATTGTAGAGCAATTTAAATACTTCATAAGAAACATTTTTCATCCATCTCTAACACTATTCTAACTTTCAATTTATCATCAATTCCAACCCAAGTAGGCCCCAAAAGAATACTTTACCAAAAAAAAGAGCAATAAATAAAACTTTGATTAAGTTGGTATAGGGACATTCCATGTCAAATCCTCACGTTTTCGGCCGACCCCCTCAGATTTTTATAAAATTTGGAGGAAATGTTAAAACTATTGAAATGATTGATCTCCGAAAATTTTAGCTCATTTTGGCCATACTTTTCGAGTTGTGGGCGCTCAAAGGTCAAAAATCAGCCTTTTAAAAAATCGGTTCGTGACGCTATATTCCATAAAATTTATAAGTTATTGGCCCCCAAATTATAGAATCTTGTTGTACTGATAGGTAAGACCTATCTCCATAGAAAAAAATTAAAAATTTTTTTTTATCGATTGGGCATCTCATAATGGCTGAAATGGCCAAAATGGCATAACTATTGTTGAACCCTCTCAAATCGTTTCAAATTTGAGACAAATGTTTTATACTACCTAGTAATCAAATTAAATAAAAGAGAAAGTTGGACGGCCATCTTGAAATGGTAATAAATTGCTTAAAACGGTATTTTATTTATTTGGCGCCAAAATGACCCTCTAAAAATGTTTTTTTGCTCATTTAGCCATCTTATAATATTAGTATAATAAAAATATTTTTGTTATAAATCAACAACCCAACCCCCCCCCCCCCCTAGGAAGAAAAACAGCAGAGTAGATATAGAGACAGGAGATTAAAGATTAATTATATTTTTGATAAAATTCCACTTGATATTATATTTGGACTTAAGAATAAATTAGTATTAAAGTATGGATAATCAACTTATTCAACATTTTATATTAAAATGTTTAAAATAAAAAAGACGTAAGTGTGAACAAAGAAAATAAAAAGTCATTTATACCATCAGATTCATTTAGAGGGTGTGATGAAATGTTGCCTGAGTGGGGGTTGAGTAGGCTGGAGGCAGCAGAAGGTCCTGTATCGGACCAATCACCTCTAAGCCTGACTTGAAAATTGGGTGAAATGAATGACATTGGCTTTTGATGAGACTTCTATTTATATATATTACATTATTTTTTATAGTGGAGGAAATACTGTTTGTATTTTTTAAAGGCAGACAACAAATTTTATTGTTAATATAATTAATAGAAGCCATTAATTTACTTAAATTTTAATTAAAGTTCTTACTAGAGAGTTGGCAAATAAACGAAATCCATGTCATCAATTAAGAATAGCAAAAAAATTGTTGAATTAAAATTTTACAATATTTATGGATAAATAAGAGTAAAACAAAAAATTTTATTTTTATATGTCAATTTACTTCTCAAGCAAGATATTATAAATTGACAGTATATGCACCTTAACATCTAAAAGTGCAGTAAGATCTTGATCAAGATTCAAATCATAAACATTTTCTTGATCGGAAGGGGCAATATTTTGCTATAAAGTTAAATAAAGATCTAAAATGTTGTTTAGGTTAAATATACTTGTTGGTTAATTAGATAAATATTGCTGCCTGAGTAACTAACTAATAGGTCTTTTGTGGAAGGATCAAAGGCCAATGAAGTTATTCTACGAAATTCTTCATTCATATTTGATGGTTTATAAAATCCATACATAGCTTCCAACGATTTTTCATATGCTAATATAAAAATTTAAATGATGATTACAGATAAACTTATCTATTTCGGTAATAGCATTACATCTAATTTAAGTTTATGCATTTAAATAAACTTAAAATGGATTGAATTACTATTTGGTGATGAGGTTAACATTCTGTAATCAAACATTCTAACTGAACTATCAACAAATCCAGCCATAATATGGGCTGGAAAGAGAGGATCCATTGCTATGCAAGAAATAGCTTGTTGGCCTTGAATAATAACATTCTAGGTAAAAAATAAAAATATCCATAAAAGTTCTTCTACTTCTACACAATCACTTTTAAAGCAGCTTTCTTTTATTCTTGTGTCAAAAAGTCTTATTGTTCCATCTTCACCACATGAAATAAAACAACCATGGCCTAAATTAAATGGCAAAACTTTGTAAACTGCCCCTACATGACAATTGAATTTATTATTAGAGGTTGTTGAATTTAAAAGTTCATTGGAGTATTTATGATCTGAATTGAAGCTGACCTCCACATTATTGAGTAAGATATTGCCATCTCCAGCACATGAAACAACCTATATGGAAATTTTACATTAGTTGCCACTATTTTATTTATATGCAAAATTTATAAAATGTTAAGGATAAAAGATTTAATAATTTAAATGGTTTCCCCATTATTAACTAAGAACCTGGTGGTCATTGGTATAAGGCAGAAATCTTGCACAAAATATGTTACTGTTATGACCAGAAGAACAAAGGTGCGTATCTTTATTGCTATAATTTGTTATCCCTATACATTTGTCATCTGACCCTGATAAAAGCAAACTACCATTTTCATTCCATGCTAAGGAATTCACCTAAAAAGTAAATAATGGTCTAATATAATATTCATTACGCATCCATTATGACCTTTAAGGCTATTGACAATTCTAAGTTTTGCTAAGAGGGAAGGGGAATCTGATAAGATTAATAATACATGATTTGTTTATTACTTTTATATTTTGTATTACTACTACACTTGTTAAGCAGATGTTAGTCATCCATATGTGAATACCAAACTCGTCGACTTAATTTAAACCAATTCCTACACATATTTCCATGGGCACCCGGTCAAAGTAGCAGAAAAATAGCAGCCAAATTGGTCAGATATCGTCAAGATTCATCAAGATTATTAGGGTTCTGGTTAGGGTTAGGAATACGTCAGAAATTCCCTCCCCATTTGAGGTTTAATTCTAATATCTTGATTATCTAAAAAAATATTTTTCTGCTACTTTTTCATCATTCTGCTACTTTGACCATGATCCATTTCCATGAGCTTAGCCAGCATTAGAATTAGTGGCGGGGAAACGTGAGGTTTTGTAAACCACCATTATCACCTCATTTTTTTTATAGAATGGTACGATGTTTATATGCTGCTAGGCGTCGTGCATGTGTAAATCACAGCATACCATCAATACGCGGGGAAGGGGAGAATGTGTTATAAAATATATAACACAATATAGATGGCAGCACATTAATAAACATGCATTAATCATGTTAAATTAAAATAATAAATCATTAGAAAATAAAAATTGTATACATTATAATAATTAGCTAACGAAACAATTATTTGAACTTTTTTAAATACGTATATATCTATACTAAATAAAACATTTTTATTAATGACTATTTATTCTTAAAATTTAGATATAAAAAATAAATAATACGTGTTGAACCCTCGAGGTGACCTAACCTCGACCTGAGGTTTAGATATTTAAAAAATCTTAACGTTATAACCCTAACCTAGAGATTAGGATTAGGTTGCTTGATAACCTCGAGGTTTTTCAAAAAACCTAGCCCAAACCTGACCTCAGGTTGACCTGAGGTTTACCTGACATAAGGTTTTTCACACCGCTAATTAGAATTAGTGGAGGGCAATATGATTTATGGAGGGGCAATCAATAATTTATCGAAATTTTACCATAGTTTTAAATAATTTTTGGGTTTAGAGAGGGGCAGCCGTCCCTTTTTGTCTCCCCCTGGCGAAGCCCATGCAAACTCTAACTATAATGCTAGTCTCTCTAAAATCATTATTTTGCATCTGACCCTAGGCACAAGTAAAAAAAATATGTTGTAGGTAAAGCGTAAGCCATTAAGATTTGATATGTTATAATAATGGTTACGAGTAGATTATAAAATTGCATAACATGCAGGTCATAAAGCTATAAGTCGATTCAAAGATCGCTTTGGTGTGACTTACACCACATCCGATCAAACTCATAACATTTATAGTTTACTTAAAATTATCTAACGTTATGAATCTAGAAAAAACACATAAATTTTGAGCAACAAAGAGATTTATGATATTTAATATAATTGAAATCTATGTATTACCCGGGCCTTCGGCCCTCGTGGGAAGGGGGAAGGGGAGGAAGGGAAGGGGGACCAAACTCATCTATACTCCGTATAAAAGTAGCATATTTGCTATGCAATTTATAGGCGAGAATAGGGGGGTATTAAATGCAAAATGATTAGTTAATTATTTATACAAATTTTCTATCACTTTGGCCAGTGGTGATCTTTTCTATTGGTTAGCAGACAGCCAAATAACTCGCCTATAATTATGATGAAAAAAAAATCGATTTTAATCCCACTTTGGCCAGTGGTCATTTTTTCATTGGTCAGTAGCCAGCGTACGGCCAAAAGTCATATTATCAATGGTATTAACAAGAACAATATATTAATTTAAAAAAAAATAAAAAAAAATTTGCCCTCTCCAGGATTCGAACCCACATCAGTAAAGGCATAGGCTTTTGTAGGAGGGGGGGGGCACAGGGACCCATATCAGTAGAGGCATACGGGAGTAGGGTAATTATCAATGCTAACCTAATATACCAATTCAAAAACGAAAAAAAAAATTTCGAATCACTATTTGGCCAATGGTCATTTTTTTCATTGTTCAGTAGCCAGCGGACGGCCAAAAAGTCATATTATCAATGGTATTAACAAGAACAAAATAGGGGGAGTTTTAAATATACGAACCCATTAAAGCCTACCGTCGTATATATCATACGCAAAGTGTACCTTTTTCGATTAATAAATCGCACACTTAAACTTATCTATTTTCAACAAAATATATCTTATTTGAAAGCTAAAGATTTACTTTACATTCCTTGTGGGTTATTTTTATTTTGCGCGTTAATATTATGCCTTCAAAAACAGCATCAAAAAACCGAAATCGAAAAAATTCAAGAAAATCTGACAGATAATCATTAAATGCTAATAACTTTAAAAATTCATTATAATATAATTATTTTTCATATAAATATGAACACAAGGCTTGGATCTCTCATAAAAATATATTTATTAATCCTTTTTATAATTATTTTAAAAAATATATGTTAATATATTTTAACGTATGATATATCATACAGTGGGCAAGTGGGAATTTTGAATATAGAAGATATCATTCAGTTGTTGGAAATAGATAAAGAAATTTTAAATAATATACAAAGTATAGATCTAGAAATCATTCCCCCTAATGACTTCTAGGACTGTGATGGCAGAAGATGAAAATGAAATATATGTGAATGACCCTAGAGTTTTGGGAAAAGGTATTTTGGCAAAAAGTCAAATGTACATGTTCTAATTAATGAAAATGAAGTTATTGATTTAAAACCTCTTAAAGACAAATTATCTTTAGATCAAAATTTATTAACTAATAACAAAAAATAAAAATTGGCAGAATGGATGAGAATTGATCTTGGACCAGAAGAAGTAAAACATAGCCAGTATAGAATTCAAAACAAAAAAGATAAAGATCCTACCTTAGTAAACAGTATAATAGAATCAAATTTAACACCCTTAGAAGTGTTCCAATTATTTTGGGACCCACCTTTCTTGGATATGTATGGTGAAGCCTATGCAAAATAGAAATATTCAGATAATATATTTTCCACCAATATGGAGGAACTGTACAAGTTTTTAGGAATATTATTGGTATCTGGTTATACCCATCTCCCAAATAGAAGGCTTTATTGGGAAATACAAGCTGACGTTAATAACATATCAATTTCTAATTGTATGTCAAGAGACAGATTTCTGACTAGTTTCAAATATTTGCATTTGCCCAATAATAATGACAACCAAATGGGAGGTGGCAAAAAAGTGTCTTCACTCATAACCCATACGCATCTGGATTTCAAATCGAATCGAATATTTTTGGTATTCGATTCGAATTCGATTTTTTTTAAAAAAAAAATATTCGATTCGAGATTCGTCGAAATTAAAATGAAGATTCGAATTCGATTCGAAAAAAATTTAAGGATTCGAAATCGATAATATAAATTACGTTTTTATTATTATTAGAAAACACATTAAAAAGGCTACTATGATTTTTAATTTGCATATACATTTGAAAAATTTATGAAAGATATTTAAAAAAATACACACATCGAAATGAAAATTATTAAAGGCGAACAAAACTATGGCGATATGTGTAAGACAATCAAGAACCGTTTTTAGCCAACTTTTAAGGCAAATTATCTTCCTAACACTTTCATCCCCCTCTATTGCATACTGTATATCTCAATACACATACCACAAATTATATAATAAATATTATAAAATAAATTTTAAATCAAATCCATGGTGTGTATTTGAAGCCACAACCCATATCTTCGATTCGAATGTTAATATGGCCCACGAGAATTATATTTTTTTAATTTCGCATTTTATTAACCCCTATTTTTGAAAATGGCTATTTTTTTATAAAATTTTTCTTCTCAATTTTCTACACATCGTAAAAGGATAAATAATATATTTGACAAATTTCAAAACATTAAAATTAGATAAATAAAAGGTTAAAATTAATATTTATGAAATTATTTTATATATATTTATTAATTTTGATAATTATATTTTGTAATGTGTTTAGTCAATAAATTGGTTCCGGTTGAAAATATTATTTTGCGCGGAAGATAAAATTAAATTAAACTTTTTCAAATTGTAGCAGGAAAAATAACTAAATTGCTTTAAGATAAAAATAACTAAATATTTGAGTAGGGTCTACTTAAATTAAACTTAAAAAGAATAAAATTCTATTTGATTCGATTCGGATTTTCGAATCTTAGCAGCGTAAATATTCGATTCGAAACTTACACATATGAATTCGAATCGAATCTCGAATATTTCCCAAAGGCGTAACCAATATGAAGAATAAGTTTGAAAAATTGAACGAGCCTGCCTCACACCACTTATTCTTTGGACGAGGGAATGGAGCCATTTTTTGGCAAATATCACATCAAACAGTTTATCCGTGGAAAACCTATCAGATTTGGGTTCAAGTTTTGGTGCCTCGACAAACCTACTGGTTATTGTTGCAGGTTTAAATTATACGAAGGTCGAGAGGATCGTCCTCCTAAAGTTCCCCGTGGTAAAACAAATGGTGTCTGGTTCCTTTAACAGTCACATATTTATAGACAATTATTTTAATTCCTTAGAATGCGAGATATGGGGGATCAGGGTATTTTTATAACTGGAACAATTAGAAAGGATAGGACTAAAAAGCTACCTTAAAAGATTTGAAAAAGGCAGAAAGAGGAGTTTTTGACGTACTTCGCGATGAAGAGGGAAAAATCACTCTTTATCGGTGGAACGATAACAATCAAGATGCGCAGCTTGTACTAAGTGTGCTAAATATATTTGTAGTTTTGTATCATACGCGATAATTATCATATTGATTTAATAATTATATAAATAAGATATGCTTCTTCAATATTTATAATTGCTTAGTTACTCATAAAAATATCCGAAAAATAAATGATTTTTGTTTGCAAAACTTACGAGTAGAGGGCGATGGATAAGGGGGGGGGGGCGGTCGGGTGGGGGGGGGTGTTCTTAGGGGATTTTTTTTTAGTTTTAATAGTAATTAACTTAATATTTCATATTATAATAATAAGGTAGTGGGAGATAATCATTTGCTAACTACGATTTATCATTACATAGCGGGGTGAATCTAAGTCTCCCAGCGTATGATATATGATATATACGACGCTTAAAAAAACATAGTTAGAATTGTTTTTTCGAAAAAAAAATTGCAGATGTTATTTTGGTACAAAATTAATAAAAAATGTTGAATTTCAAGTTTTTTCATCGAGGGGTTCTAGGTTTAGGTTTTAATGGGTTAATTTGAAAAAAAACGAAAAAAAATTTCGAATCACAATTTAGCCAATGGTCATTTTTTTCATTGGTCAGTAGCCAGCGGACAGCCAAAAAGTCATATTATCAATGGTATTAACAAGAACACTATATTAATTTAATTTAAAAAAAATAAAAAATTTTGCCCTCTCCGGGATTCGAACCAGCAATTAAGAATTTGCCCTTGCCGGGATTCGAATTCACATCAGTAAAGGCATAGGCTTTTGTAGGAGGGGGGCACAGGGGCCCATATCAGTAGAGGCACAGGCTCTTCTACGGGAGGGCATAGGGTTGTTATCAATGTTAACCTAATATACCAATTCAAAAACGAAAAAAAAATTTCGATTTATACTTTGGCCAATGGTCATTTTTTTTATTGGTCAGTAGCCAGCGGACAGCCAAAAAGTCATATTATCTATGGTATCAACAAGAACAATATATTAATTAATTTAAAAAAAATAAAAAATTTGTCCTCTCCGGGGATTGAACCAGCAAGTCAAAAAGTTGGAAGACGGAGTCAGAACGTTGGAGGACAGAGTAGGGGAGGGCATAGGGTAATTATCAATGTTAACCCAATATACCAATTCAAAAACTAAAAAAAATTTCGATTCACAATTTGGCCAATGGTCATTTTTTCATTGGTCAGTAGCCAACGGGCGGTCAAAAAGTCATATTATCAATGGTATTAACAAGAACTAAATATCAATTTAATTTAAAAAAAAATTTGTCCTCTCAGGGGATTTAACCAGCAAGTCAGAAAGTTGAAAGACGGTGTAAGAACGTTGGAGGACGGACAACGGGCGGACAACGGACACCAAAAAGCGAGCCCATAAATTGCATAACAATTAAAAATGAAAATATTAAACTTGGGCCTTCGGCTCTCGTGGGAGGGGGGAAGGGGAGGGGGGAAGGGAAGGGGGAACGAAACTCATCTATACTCCGTATAAAAGTAGCATATTTGCTATGCAATTTATGGGCGAGAAAGGTGGGAAGGGGCGAGAATGCCTATAGGGGGGTATTAAATGCAAAATAAATAGTTAATTTTTTATACAAATGTTCATGACTTTGGCCAGTGGTGATCTTTTCTAATGGTTGGCAGACAGCCAAATAACTAGCCTATAATTATAATAAAAAAAAAGATTTTAATCTCACTTTGGCCAATGGTCATTTTTTTTCATTGGTCAACAGCCAGCGGACGTCCAAAAAGTCATATTATCAATGGTATTAACAAGAACAATCATAAGAGTAAAAAAAACGAAAAAAAAATTTCGATTCACGAAGTATTTTATGTCATTAGATTTTTATAGTCTATCTTAAAAGTTTAAGAAAGATGATAATGTATATAATTCATTTTAAATTAGCAATTACATTTAAGTGTTTTTTAATTAATCTGTAAGGATGGTCATATTTTTCATTGGTCAGTACCAAGAAACGATCTATTAATACTTAAGAGCCAAAAAAACGAAAAATAAATTTCGAATCACAATTTGGTCAATAGTCATTTCATTGGTCAGCAGCCAGCGGACGGTCAAAAAGTCATATTATCAATGGTATTAACAAGAACAATATATTAATTTAAAAAATAGAGGCATAGGCCTTCTAGGGGAGGGCACAGGGTAATTATCAATATTAACCTAATACACCAATTCGAAAACGAAAAAAAAATTTCAAATCACAATTTGGCCAATGGTCATTTTTCATTGGTCAGTAGCCAGCGGACGGTCAAAAAGTCATATTATCAATGGTATTAACAAGAACAAAATATTAATTTAATTCAAAAAAAAATTTGTCTTCTCCGGGGATTGAACCGGCAAGTCAAAAAGTTGGAAGACGGAGTCAGAACGTTGGAGGACGGAGTAGGGGAGGGCATAGGGTAATTATCAATGTTAACCTAATATACCAATTCAAAAACTAAAAAAAAATTATGATTCACAATTTGGCCAAGGGTCTTTTTTTCATTGGTCAATAGCCAGCGGGCAGTCAAAAAGTCATATTAGTAATGGTATTAACAAGAACAAAATATTAATTTAATTAAAAAAAAAATTTGTCCTCTCCGGGGATTTAACCAGCAGGTCAGAAAGTTGAAAGACGGTGTAAGAACGTTGGAAGACGGACAACGGGTGGACAACGGACGGACACCAAAAAGCGAGCCCATAAATTGCATGGCAATTAATAGGAACTGTAAAAAATGAATTATTCAAATAAATTTAGCAATCAAAATCTGTGCTTAATTTCATAAATCGTACTTTAACTTGTCAATTAAATTTTACACACCGCGATTTTTCTTACTCTCGAGTCGGATACCAAAATTTGAAACGAGCTTGAGAGAAATTCGGTTAAAAAAATAAAGGCTTTTGGGTGGGGGTGGGGGAGGGTAGTCGGTTTGAAAATTTTAAAATGCCTAGGTCGGGTCGGGTAGAATATTTAAAGAGTTTTTGGGTCGGTTCGGGTTCGGGTTAAAAATTAAAAAAAAAATAAGTCGGCTTGGGCTAAGGGTGAAAAAAGTGACGCAGTTCTCTACTTCCATTGACCGCTATTAAAATTAATACATTATTTAATAAGCCCCAAGCAGTTATCTAGCACACCGATCTAATAAGTAAATTTAATATACCATTAGTGGAATTGCACCATATCTCTTTGTAAAGTCCCCGAAGATATAAAGCAACGGTTTTGTTGTTCTGAGTATTAATGGGATGTCCAGGGAATGATGGAACGTTAGTAACACCACCACTCTTTAGATAAGGAGAGAGTCCTGAATTTTGTATATTCATTAGAGATAAAGGGGGGCGTGTGGACTGTGTTAAAGACGGTGAGCGTGAAGGTAGGTAGACAATTAGTCGTATTGCAAAAGTGATAGTAGCTGTTTCGCATTTCGGAGGTAAGGAATATATTTAGTGTAGCGAAAAATAATGGGAGAGAAGAATCGAAACTTATGCAATTCATGAAACGTTTCCCCTCAATGCGGGGGAATGTAAGAATATGAGGACGGCGCGACACAAATTCTATTTGTATAGGCTATAGTTACTAAATAACTTATCTTCTACTTTATCTGATTTATTGCGGATTTGGATCCACAATCGTAGGTTTTACTCTGATCAATATTTTTAATTTTGATCGAGTTGTCGGGATATCTTCATAGTTCTCATAAATTTGTCCACATGCCATTTTCATATAACAAGAGATCTCCTCTTTGTCTCTAAAGATTGTTAATATGTTTACATGCTACAACCTTAATCCATGGTAGTAGGCACACTTCTCGCACCACTCTTCTTAAGAAGTGACGCCAACATGCTGTTTAATAACCCGGTCGAAGTATTGGCAAATGAAAACAGCTTAAGATTGTTGATTGTGGGAAATAGAAAAGAACAGCGCCTTAGCATGCTTGCTTGAAAAAAACCATGGTATCGAATAGATTTGTTATAAACAAATCATGGTTTTTAGCTATTTCATTGTAGAATGCTATTTGGCAAATAGCATCGCATGTAATGCTAATTTTAGTACGATATAGTGTAATTTTTAAAAATAATTAATCTATATATATAAAAATGTAACTCCGTTTTCTTTGTCCTCTAATAACTCCTAAAGTTCTCGACCTATTGACACCAAATTTGGCATCATTACCTTAGCATCCTAGATGGTTTATATATAATTTTTATCAACCTAAATAATAAGACGGTCAAGTTTTTTTGTTTTCTACGTTTTGACAATAAAGACGTCATTTGACGTCATACAAAATACTGTAAAATGCAACAATGTAAGACGTCATCTGTAAAATGCAACAATGTAAATAATCTTTTATGTATAAAATTGATTTAGTTCTTCGAATACCTCCTAAAGACATCGATAGTTTAATTTATGCAGAAATTCTACTTTTATACCTAAATGCGTCGCAAGAGATCAACGATAGGGCGTCCAAACTGCAAATAGAAAGCATCAAGTACGTACTCTGAGACTTGATGAGTGCCCACTGCATTCGCACTCGCATTCTTCTGCTTCAATAATAGAGGCCTCTCAACCAACTGAACAAGCCAATTTACAAAATTCAGCGAGTTTGCTTGAGCCACCTACACCTAATCAACAATTACGTTCATTCAGCCGCGTAGCATTCATGCAACTCTTCTCATATTTAAAGTTTGCGTCGCCATGTTCTAATTGGCGCTATGAACGTTGTATGTCCTTACTGCAATGCTAAAATTTGCTGGAGAAACGAACGGCATGTGTTGCGCGTCCGGAAAAGTTAAAATACCTAAACTTGGAGAACCCCCAGAGCCATTAAAATCTCTGCTTGCTGGTTATACTGCGGATTCTAAACATTTCTTATCTAACATGAGGAATAAATGACGTCGTTTGGCGCAGATATTATTACAACTCAATTCATCCAACCTTTAAAGTAAAAGGCCAAATTTACCACAAAGCGGGGTCCCTCCTTCCAATAGCAGATAGGCAACATAAGTTCTTACAAATGTACCTTATCGGGGATAATGAGATTGAATTAAATGCACGCCTTGGAATTTCTACTGGTGTAAAAAGGTCTATCGTTTTACAACTTAAAGCGCTTCTTCACGCTAAATAATTTAGTGCGTTTGTTCAAAACCTCACTCGACACGATGCCATCAGATACACACAGGATTGTTATTCATGCTGACAAAACTCCCGCGGGACAACATGTGAGAAGATTTAATGCTCCTACTATAAACGAAGTTGCAATTGTTATTGTTGGGGATAAGAGATATTATACTGCATAGGAGAAACGCTACTTTGCCACAAGTTGCGGACACTCATTGATGCTATGACCCCCTTCAATATCCAGTTATATTTGGGATAGTGCTGACGGATATCACTTCAACGTTATGATGTTTAATGCAGTTACTGGTGAACTGACAAACTTAAAATGCAGCGCTATGAACTATTATTCATACAGATTAATGGTTCGAGAGCACAAAGAAAATCATATTTTAAAGTGCCGCCAATTGTTTCATCAATACATTGTAGATATGTATGCCAAAATTGAATCGGAACGTCTGCTCTACATCCATTTAAATCAGACCAAACTTCGCTCAGGAGATTATGTTCATTTGCGAGATACAGTTCTTAACGACGCTAATACAAATAACGTTGGGAGCCTAACCATTTTGCCCTCAACATACACCGGAAGTCCGCGTCATATGCATGAATACTCCCAAGATTCAATCTCGTTTGTTCGTAGGTCGTCCGGACTTATTCATTACATTTATATGCAATCCTGCATGGCCCGAGATACAAGAACTCTTATTTCATGGCCAATACCAGTCGATAGGCATGACATCACAGCACATGTTTTCCGGCAGAAACTTAGATCAATGATAAATTCATTACTAAGCACGAGGTATTCAGCCCTGTGCGTTGCTGGATGTACTCTTTGGAATGGCAAAAGAGAGGTTTACCGCACGCCCATAAACTCATATGGCTATATACTAAGATCACACCCAACGAAATTGACTCAATAATATGTGCTGAAATATCTGATCCAGAACTTGATAAGGACTTATACGAAATTGTTATTGAAAATATATACACGGCCCTTGCGGAACGTTCAATCCAAAATCGCCATGCATGATATACGGTAAATGCGCAAAGCGATATCCTCAAATCTTGGTATGCAAAACAATTACAGGAAGTGATGGATATTCTTTGTTCAAAAGAAGATCAACAGAGGATGGTGGACACGTGTAACTGCGGAACTCAATCGTAGATAATTGATGGGTTGTTCCATATTCTCCCCTGCTACTAAAATTATACAGATCACACATTAACGTTGAAAATTGTAACTCCGTTAAATCTATTAAATACATTTGTAAGTATGTTAACAAAGGCAGTGATATGGCAGTTTTTACCGTTCAACCAGATAGTACTGCGAATATAGCGAGCCTTCACATTGATGAAATCGCACAGTATCAGGCTGGAAGATACATAAGCACGAACGAAGCCATATGGCGTATTTTATCCTTTCCTATTCATGAAAGTAGTCCTGCTGTGATTCACTTAGCAGTACATCTAGAAAATGGGCAACGCGTTTATTTTACAAATGCAAATGTAAAACAAATAGCATTAAATCCCCGATACAACGCTAACAGCTTTCTTCAAGCTATGTCACCTTGATGATTTTACGCAAACATTGCTATATTCCGAAGTGCCTATGTACACGTTGAATTCGCGCACCAGATCCTTTGAACGTCGTAAACGCGGAAAGCCAGTCCCCAGACGGCCTGACATATACCAAGCTAGTGTGATAGGCGGTCTATACACTGTTCACCCCAATCAAGATGAATGTTTCTTTCTTCGCATGCTTTTAGTTAACGTTCATGGTCCAACGTGTTTCCAGCAGTTAAAAGTGGTCAACGGCGATGAACATATTACTTTCCTCAGTGCATGCCAAGCAATGCATTTATTAGAGCATGGTAATCAATGGGATGAATGCATTAGGGACGCGTGCTATACTTCACATTTTAACATCGTGCATTGTTTACTATTATATTAACCTCCTGCTCTCCGTCATGTCCTACCCAGTTATGGAATAAATATAAAGCTTATATGGCAGAGGATATCATTCATCGGAATAGTCATGCACATTGTAATATTCCGTTGGATCAAATGCTACAACACTATAACGAAACTTTGCATTCTTGAAGATTTATGCTTACATTTAGGAAACAAGGCTTTGAATCAATTGGGTATGCCTGTACCAACTAGATCTGCTGCTGATACATTTGATGTAGACCTACATCGTGAACAAAATTACAACCAAAGTGATCTTATGTCCTATTTGCGATTTAATGTTCCAAAGCTAACGACGCAACAAAAAGCCGTTTACGATAAGATTTTGCTTGCTGTTAATAAAAATTATGGAGAAGTCTTCTTCTTAGATGCCCTGGAGGTACTGGTAAAACTTTCCTACTGACATTGCTCCTGGCAACTATTCGTTCTCAAAATCATGTAGCCTAGGCTCTAGCGACTTCCGGTAGCGCTACATTGTTACCCGGTGGAAAAACTGCTCATTCCGCATTTAAATTGCCTTTAAACGTTCATTACAGTGAAACTCCAATATGCAACATTTCCAGAACATCTGGAATGGGTAAAGTATTCCAGAAGTACAAATTTATCGTGTGAGATGAATGCACAAAGGCTCATAAAAAATCGCTCGAAGCTCTTAATAGGTCTTTGCAAGATTTACGAGGAAACTGCAAACCTTTTGGTAACACAATAGCATTGCTTGCAAGAGATTTCAGACAAACTTTACCGGTGCTCCTTCGATCCACTTCTGCGGACGAAATCGATGCTTGTCTAAAATATTCTATTTTGTGGCCTTATGTCAAAACGTTACATCTAACTACTAATAAGAGGGTATTATTACAAAATGATCCTGCAGGTGAGATATTCTCCCATCAATTGCTAGGAATTGGGAACGGAACGATGCCCGTTGATGTATGTTCAGGATGGATTTTTTTCCTATCAACTTCTGCAATTTTGTTCCGTCAAAAAGTGCTTTGATTGAAAAAATGTTTCCAAATATTAACGCTCATTATCATGATCTATTTTGGCTTCGCCAAAGGGCTATTCTCGCCCCCAAGAATAAAGACGTGCACGAGCTTAACAATCTCATTTTGTCAAACATTCAAAGCGATTTAATTACTTACAAGTCGGTTGACAGTGATGTTGTTGCTGATGACGCCGTTAATTATCCCATCAAATTTTTAAATTCACTTGATCTTCCAGGAATACCACCTCACATTTTGCATTTGAAAATTGGCGTCCCGATTATCATGATGCGCAATATCAATCAGCCCAAACTTTGCAATGGCACACGTCTCGCTATGAAACGCTTAATGTGCAAAGTTGTTGAACCCACGAATTTGACTGGACCATTCACTGGAGAAGATGTCCTTATCCCACGGATCCCTTTGATTATGACAGATTTATCTTTTAAATTTAAAAAATTGCAATTTTCCTTTAAACTGCATTTGCTATAACCATAAACAAGTCGAAAGGACAATCTTTAGAAATTTGTGGTATCGATTTAGAAACAAATTGCTTTTCACATGCCCAACTATATGTTGCCTGTACTCGCGTTGGTAACCCACAAAATCTGTTTATCTACACAAATAATAAAATGCCAAAAAATATTGTCTACCCTCAAACGCAGTCGCTTAATCAAGTGAAATTGCGTTAAATTTATTTATAGCGTATTTACCATATATATTTTAGCATCTGTCACTCAATCCAACGACCGTATTTGTCACGCTTAACAATTATTACAAAAGAAGAAAACGGAGTTTACGATTTAAAAAAATAGAATGCTATATTATGTAAATATATATTATATATTTTATAATAGGAAAAGGTATATTTATAAACGATTGAATAGATTAACAGCCGTTTCAAATATATATTTGGCATTTTTTATTTCTATAGGTCAAAAAGTGCAATGTTAAACTCTCTTACAGATTAATTTGTACTAATTATTTAGCTAATAAGGGACTAAGCCAAAGCAACGCTTGGCCGGCACAGCTAGTTTTATTATAAATATGAAAAATTATTTTTATTAAATTATTATAAGATTATTTAAAATATAAAAATTAAACCTGTGCTTCTATTCGTTACAAATACCATTAAAAAAATCAATGGAGAATAATCGCTTAAGACCATAAAATTTCGAAAATCAAATTTTTGGCATTCTCTGGGTGTTGATGTGCAAGGTTAATTTGTGAGTCTATGATTTGTAAGTTAACTTTGATAAAAATATAATTAAAATATAATGTTATTATTACTTGAAAATTAATTTTTCAATGAAAGCTATTATCATAGCAGGCACGGGCTATTCAAAACCTTCCAATAACTTGTATTTTTAATTCATTTCATGATATTATGAGGCAGTCAAATCTCGAAGACAGCCTTCCACTTTTGTACATTATTCGGTGATTAACATATACATTGGAAAAACAATTTGTAATGGCTGACAAATGTCGTAGCTACTTTCAATATTTCTTCGTTTCTCCACCCATATTGATTTCCACCATGATATCGTTCCGATTCTGCTCCTGTTTTTTAATGTGACTCATCTTAGCGGCTACAATTACAATTATCCTGGTTCGAGGTATCAGCGACGCGGTTATTTAAATCTTCCCAAAAAAATAATATTTTTCTTCATCAATGCATCTGTTGTGCAGCATAATTGGAACACTACATCATGAATTAATTGACTTTCTACCCATAGTTACAACATCAAAAGTCAACTGATTTTTCCTGTCAATGACTTTATTCATCAGGCATGTAGCTAATATGATTGCCACTCCACCTTTATGCTATTGTAAGTCATTGCAGTACAGCCAGTGGCGTAGCTAGCCTTTTTGCCTTGGGGGGGGGGGGCTGAGCTGGTCAAATGGGGGGAGACAAAAAAAATTCCTACGCACACCCTTAAGAATAAAAAATATTTATGTTTTTCTCCCCCCCCCCCAATCCAAAACCCAAATACGACCATGGGTCAAATGCAATTGAAAATTTTTCCCCTCATAAACGTTGGACAAACTTAGAATTCCGCTACTACTTTGTGTATTTTTTCTATTAACATCACACTAATATGCCTGTTCATGTTTATAGGGCATAAAATAAATAAAATATATTCATAAAAACAAAGTGATGTAGTTGAAACAATATAGAAAATTTCACATGGCATAATAAGTTTTGTATAAATAAATTGTAAGGGTACAAAGTGGAACGGGGATATTGACAAGATCTTTGACATTTTAAAAAAAAATGCAAATGATTAAAATACTATACAACAAAGTTTTTATAAAAATATTTTATTGCCAGAACCCCAATAATCTTGGCCATATATAAAAAATTATAATTTTATATATGCAATATTAACAGCATTTTCAGGCAGCATTTATATCAGGAAAACAATGAGAACATTTAAAAGCCTTTTTTTAGGTTAGATCCTCTAAAGGCGCAATTATAACATATAATATAAAAAAAATTAATTATGAAATTAAAATTAGTATTTAGAAGTTATTGCCCCTTATTTGCACAACCACCCCCCCCCCTCCTTACACCACCTAAAAATTAAAATGAACTAATAAATTTAACGGCGAAATGAACTTTAAAAATATTCTGTCAAAATTAAATGAATCAAAATTTTATTTAATAATTTTGATGAAATTAGAGATGTGAGACGCACAGAACAACTTAGCGTTTAAGGACAAACATAATGCATTTTTTTAGGATATTTATCCCTTGAAAGTTTTGATGCGTTAACAATTGTATAAAATTCAGGAAATGGTTATTAATATTAATTTATCAAACTTATGATAAGGGGGAAAAATGATGTACAAACTATTTATTTGGAAAACTATTGGCTTTTTATGTGCATGTGATACTTAAAAATATGCAAGACATGTTAAACAATAAGCATGTGAGATGGACAATTAAATTAAATCCAGGATGGAATTTTCGTAAATTTAATATTATTTTAATGTATTTTGAAAGTGTTAAAAAGTTTAAAACAAGTTTAAAAGCCCAGATAATTTTTTATTAAATATTAAAATTAGTGTTTTAATAGTAATTCATTAAGCCTTTTACTCGATGTTGCAAACGAATTTATAATATCATCCGGGGGAATAACATTTATAGAGTCATGTTCTAAACTCAATAAAGCTAAGGAAGATAACCTATCTTGTCCAATTGTGGAACAAAGATAAGTTTTAATCCGTTTTAGCAATGAGAACGATATTTCGCATGAACATGAAGTTATTGGGATAGTTAAAATTATTTTAATCAAAATAATAAAAATTTTTCACCCTTTATTGTCTTATACAGCATCTTTATTTTTATTGTAATATTATAATTAAAACTTTTATTCAGAAACAATAATAATAATTTTTATATTGTTTCTTAAATAAGATAAAAAGGCCCAGGAGGGGCCCAAGATTTTTCGCTTGGGGGGGGGCCCATGGGGCTCGATTTTGCTTTTAGAGGGGGGGGGGCCGGCCCCCCCCCCCTAGCTACGCCACTGTTTGTAGCCTTCACCTATAATCCTTACTATTGATCCTTTCCATCTTAGTTTTTGTATACATGCTAATCAACTCGTCGTTTGCTGGGTGTCAGCAACTTCTCGGTACTTTGCTGTCATCGTTCAAACATTAAGCGCGTCCACTCTCAATCTTTTTTAGCGCTAGTTTTTTACCTAAGGAATCCGTAGTGATGCTCTTTGACTTTTAACACGCCCTTGCTCTTTTATTGCTTTCAAAGGACGCTGGTATCCAGGTCTGACAGCCCAGTTGACCATGTGAGATCTATATAATCTGTTGAGAAGTGATAAAAGCGGTATTTGAACCACTTCTGGTTTTAAAGACAAGGCCTATTATCCACTTGCCTCAACGCCCAGTATACCAATTAATTTTATAATTAAATCAAAACGCCATCTATTTTCATCTGCTATTAATTATTAATAAATTATTGATGATGATTAATCAAGCCATTTTTTCCTTGAATGGTAACCGCCTTTCTACACAACAGCCTCTAGATTTATAGGCATGTTGGAATTGCAAATGTTTCAAACATGAGAAATAAAAATATATATGTTATAAATAATTGCTTATTAAGATAGGAATTTGATCTTGGCCATTTTTCTTCCTAAAAAGTATTTAGTTTCAGTTTCTATCTCGTTCTTGGGCCTTACTTTTCAACAACTCTAGATTCAATAAGATTTTTAGGAAATTGTTTAAACTTAAGGTACGCATCCCATTATTTTTGGGCTTTATCATTTTAGTTTTGTTTTAAAGTTAATTTCATTATGTAGGGGTTATTTACTTAATCGACTTTTTATAAAATATTATTTTAAAGAGTGTTTAATTGCTAATTTATTATATTAGTTGGAAGATATTATTAGATAAAAATAATACATTTTATTTTTGTACATCATGACAAAGGTAATGATTTATCAAGATATTTGTTCTTATTGACCCTATTTCTTTAAAAGAAACGTGATTATCAAAAGCCTATATGTATATATATAAATGAGTTTGAGAAAATTAATATTCACTAAGACATTATCGGTTGGCGTCATTATAATTATCTTAAGCAAGGAAGAGGCAGCTAGAGCTTGGCAAAAAGATATCCTAATCATCGTTATTTTCATATTCTTAAATCCAATAAATAATTTATCATTAATTTTAATTTATATTATTAAACAGTTTGGTTGATAACTAAGCAAATGAAACTAGTATATAGTGTTATTATATTTTGAAACATTAATTATAGCACAATGACATACATTGCAACACATTTTTCAATCAAACTCAATGGATCTAATGTTTTGAATGACACAAACATGTTATCGATAAACACTCAACTATGGAAAAATTTGTCACACATTATTCCAAAATTTACAATCATGACACTCATCGCCTTTCTCAACGCATTTTTCTACTATACCATAAAACAAGCTGAAAAACGGATCAGAACTTGCAATGCCATCCTCAACAATTCTAATTACTATCTTAAGCTCATAGCATGCTTCAACATAACATTAATAATAATCAATTTAAGCATGGACGTAAACATCAGGGATGTCACTCTGCTAACAACATGTCAAACGACATTAGTGTTTGTCAAAGTTCTAGCCATTTCCGGCAATACTTTGAAATACACCAACCATGTCACCTTGTTTGCTCTTTTACTTGATAGGTATATGTGCATGAAGGAACCCATTGCGATATTAATTTGGAGACAAAAAATTATTTACAAATTATTTCCACTTTTAGTGTCGGTCGCTATCTTGCTTTTCAATATACCTATTTGCATCAGCATCGTGGCTGAGTATATAATAGTCCACGAAAAAACAATAAACAAAAGTGTTATTAGAGTTTGTAGCCTGAATTACACAAGAGATAAAGGTATTTTAATTTACATCATAGTGAGAGGGATCGTAATGCAAATGTGTTTTCTTATTGGTGTCTTAGTTATCACCTATAAATTAATAGCTATAATAAATGAGAAAAACAAGACTCGACCTAAAATGGTATGCGTTAACTTAGTAAAGGCAATTATGGATTTTAATGACAACCATATCTCAACTTCATGTGCCGAGGTGAATATAAAGTATCATAAAACCCTCAAAACTGCTTCTTGCAAAATATGTATGTGATATTTTATATGCTCATAAAATGTTCAATCCGATTAGACTATTAAAGACCCAACTTTCTTATATGTTTTTACATTGAATTAGGCAGTCTTTATTATACCAATTTATGTCTTAATTTTTTAATTGCACATTACAGCCCACAAAGATCCTAATGTATCTAGACTAGCATCAAACCATGCAGCCGGTCCATTGCCTTGTAATTTAAAGAATATGGTTTTGATGGAACGGACTAAATGGACGGATGCAGTTAATAAGATACGCTTGTTGTTGACAATAATCATATTATATTTTTGTGGAATGGCATGCAAAACTTATTTTAGAGTATGGGCTTTGAGCAAATGCATTATGTTATCTAATATTTGCCCGTTCGTACCAGCATTTGGTTCACAGAGATCCTATTTAGAAATAGTTAATTATCTATTACTATTAGGCTTTATTTGTATCGATAAAAATTTAAACAATTCTTTTGCACATTTATTAAATAATATAAAACGTAAACTGTGGCGTCGCATTTGATATAGCATACGTTGTGTGTTTCAAAAATAAAAGTATTGTTTTGATATATCCTGAAAAATGTGTGCTTGATAGCTGAGGAGACACATAAATGGCAAATACAAAGATATAAATTTCCTAACCTTTATTTTAATTAAGTTCAACATTGCAGAAATTAGCTTTGTGGTTTTTGGAAAAAATATATTAGCCTGTTGATAAAATGAAAAATTCACTTAATCTTCAAAATAAATTTAAATTATAATTCAATGTTTAGCTTGCATTAGTAACTCCAATTTGTATATGTTAGAGGTTGGCAAATGCTAAAATTTGGGTTCAAATCTAGCCCGTTATACTTTAATTTTACACACCCGTCCGTTAAGATTAATTTAATTACCTTAAATGTTTGTTAGCAAATATATATTGTCTTTTATAGCTCCTAACTATGATCAAGAACAAATAAATAATAATTTAAATTTTAAATAATGGATCACCTAAATAAAACTTATCTCATATTTTAAAATTAAAATTTTATTGTCCAACGAAACGTATTAAAAATAAAGGTGCCGGGTGTTTTAATGTTCACAAATTTTGACACTTTTATCTAAATTTTTTTTTTTACATTTTTGGACATATAATTAATTTTATGGTCGTTACCTGGTGATATCGTATGCAGACGGAGTAGGTTAGGATGAGGTCGCTTTTGGTTGGTGTGAGGTGTTTTAGGTATCAAAATCAAGACACACCTTTGTTATGCTATAATAGCTGATATCAACTCCATGCAATCTTATGCCATAGGCACAGACTAATAAAACCATAGACTACCCAACAGATGATACTTTTAAGTAAGGGTATATATAGTCCGCCATGATATGCGTAGGGGAGACCGGGGCTATCGTTGCCATAAAATTTAAGCGCCATTTTAAACTATGTAAAAAAGACATTCAAAAAAATGTTTTTAGTCGTATATTCTCTTATATTTTTTAACACCACAACATGTTTCTAATTCCAGAGATTTGAAAAAAACGCATTTTTGATAAATCTATAAAATGCCCAGGGCTACTCCCATAAGCGCTATAACACCCTTAGTAATTTTTTGATATTTTATCTATGAAAACTTCTAATTAACGTTAAAAAAAGTACGAAATAACCAAAATATCAAGTATACTTTTTGTATAAATCGTTTTTTAGTATTAGCAAATATTTTACAGATAAAAAATATCAAGATTGCAACAAAATCGCTGGGCTCACATGTAGCAACCTTTGCATGTAAAGCAATCTTCATGTTGATGTCGAATTTATAGTCTTTGCATGCACTGCAATAATCTTTATTTATTTATTTTATTGTTTTTTTTTTTTAACAACTTCGGTTTATTTTATATTTTTTATAGAGGGAGAGGCAAAGTTTGTTTGGTTATATCCCTTAACTATTTTAGTTTCTTTGCTTTTCCTTTTCATGGGCGAAGGTATCGATTAAATAAAAGGTGGAGGGAAGCAAAAAGTCCGGCTATAATTTAATATGAGTGTGTTGAATAAAAATTGATAAATTCAACCACAAATTCAGTAAATATATAAAAACTTTTGAATTTTTTTCTTGGGGGGGGGGGGCACCTGCCCCTTGCTTGACCCATTCTTATTCGTTTTGCACTGATGTTACAATTTTTGAAAGTATGAATGAATAGAAGAGTAATTTTGGCCCCGGTCTCAATAGCCTCCTGGTTAAAATATTTTTTTTAAAGTTTTTATGACAGGGTTCAGCAAAACTGTTTATTCCTAGCATTTTATTATGTAAAAATTCCACTGTATCATCTAAAACATGTTTTGGTTATAAAAACTGATAGTTCAAAAGTTATTAACGAAAAAGATAAATTAAAAAAATAGCTTCTAGCCCCGAAAACTCTTATCTTCTCTAAATAATTTTATCCAATAATCCCGAAACGAGCCTTTATACATTTTGTATATAATGTGACTGGATAAAAATTAACATCACGAAAATTAACCGAGAAGATGTGTATAGCCCGAGAAACGTATAGCCCCGGTGTAATATCCATTTCCACGACGCTTAAAAAAATCGACATGCCAATCAAAAAATTTTCTTAAAATTTGAAATTAAATTTCTATGGGCTAAGACAAACGTCAATCAACAGATGTTTTTAGTTACTAACCTATAAAATTCACAAAAAATATTGATTATAATTCAACCATGGTTTACAAGATTAATTAAAATTTATCATATTTGTAATTAAAATTTTTCATATTTAGCATTCTGCATTTGCTTCTTTTGATATGTGTTTTTGAGCTTGAGCTGATGATCATTGATCTATGTTTATAATTCCTTTTAAATGGCTGATATAATTTATAAAGTCAATATTGTATTTGGTACATTTAATAACCTAAGGGATATTTGAGTGAGTATTTAAATACATTAGCTAATGATCATTATATCTGATCTATGTTTATAAGCCTATCTTTTTAATTGTAATTTTGGTAAAGCTAATTGATGAACTCAATATTGTATTTGGTACATTTATAATAACCTAAGGGATATCTGTTGAGCTTGAGCTAATGATCATTATATCTGATCTATGTTTATAAGCCTATCCTTTTAATTGTAATTTTGGTAAAGCTAATTGATGAACTCAATATTGTATTTGGTACATTTATAATAACCTAAGGGATATCTGTTGAGCTTGAGCTAATGATCATTATATCTGATCTATGTTTATAAGCCTATCCTTTTAATTGTAATTTTGGTAAAGCTAATTGATGAACTCAATATTGTATTTGGTATATTTATAATAACCTAAGGGATATCTGTTGAGCTTGAGCTAATGATCATTATATCTGATCTATGTTTATAAACCTATCCTTTTAATTGTAATTTTGGTAAAGCTAAATGATAAACTCAATATTGTATTTGGTACATTTATAATAACCTAAGGAATAGCTGAGTTAGTACTTGAATACATTGAGCTTGAGCTAATGATCATTATATCTAATCTATGTTTATAAGCCTATCCTATTAATTATTTTTATTGTCTATAAGCTTAAAACTAAGGTAAAGTTTATAACTTAGACTTATAAAGTAAAAGATTTTTTACTTCAAATGATTATGTGCATCTTTAACAAAACTAAAGATGAAAATACAAATGCTTGAGCTTGACTAAACTGATATTCATAAAATTTATAAAATACATGTGAAAAAAAAGATTTGATAATATTTTTAAATGGCTAAATTGATAGTTTGTTAGTGATTCTCTAAATTTTAATTTATAATTTAGATAATTATGCATAGTAATTCCTTATAATATTTTGAAAGTCTTGTGTCGTCATTTTAGTGTCTGCAAAAAAAATACATGTTTTTGTGCCAAAACTAACCTATTGAGCTTTTAGGAAGATCACGTGATATGGCATATAACTCGTTATTATGCCATATTAACCAATAGGAATGTTCAACTGAGCGTCGTCGTTTTTTAAATGTCGACGTTTCAGATCATTACACCGGTCTTCCCTATATAAAAGAGACGTTTCCGATTAAAAGGCAACTTTACAAAAGGCAACTCATCATTAACTCATCATGAGTTATCCATTCGTTGTGGATTTTGAACATGATTCCCCAAACCTATACCTGTGCTGGTAAAATCGCAAAGACCCTTCCGCTTCAGCTCGAGAGGGCTTCCCCAAGTAAATTTATAAACTTAAATTTTTTAGGATGCTTCGCAATAAAGTATGCAAATTGCCTTCTTGGTTTTGGAACACTATCCATCCATGAAAAACAGCCGAATGAGATTTAATGATGTGATTTGCCAATCGGCTATGGAAAACAATATTGGTAGAAGTATCCTGAGAGAGGAGGTAACCCAAGATCAGTGGAATAAGATGGAGGCCCTAATACCAGATCTGCTGAAATTTTAGATTATCAAAGGCCCTTGGTCAAAACACCTTTGTACTAGTTTATCAGGGAGTGAGTTATTTTCACTGGACATCAGCAAAACAGAAGCTATACATAAGTCATTAGAAAGTCGATTGATGTTTGTATCAAGTATAATACTATTCTTTTTTTAAATTCGCTCATTGCTTGAGCTGTTAGAATTAGTTCAACCTATTTTATTAGCCAAAATGTGACTTTTCTACAACTTTAAGTAACACAAAAGTGCCTAAGTAAATAAGCAAACTAGTTGTTCAAAATTATGTAATGAAACATTGAAAACATTTTACAATTGAGTTTGTTAACTGTTTTTGGCAGAATATATTTATTTTGAAATACAATCTGACCATCATTTGTTAACTGAATAAAATGAGTTTCTAAGTATAGGGCCCTGCTCCCCTTACTTAAAAGCTTAACACAATGAGTTTTTTATACAAAAAATTTTTTGCTTATAAGCTTAAAAAATAGGATCTTAAAAAATCTGTAATTTATAAAACATGATTATATGCTAGGTAACTTAATTCTTAGAATTATATATGGAATTGATTTCCATTTTTTAATTTAATTTATGTGAATACTAAAGTTTTGGTAGTTTTGATATGAATTAAATTTTTGATGTTATATGATCTCTTATTGTTTCATATAGATATATTGTTCTTTTATTATAATTATATGCTAGGTTAAATAATTATGAAAATTAAGGGTGATCTAATTTCTAATAAATGTCAAAGTTGCATATTTGCTAGGATTATATTCTATGTTAATTTATTAATTGTTTCATAGTATAACAGATTTGTAATCTTTAGTAGATGAAAGTCTTAAACCTGGCTTAATCTATTCTATAGTATTTAATTTTATATTTTTAACCACTTAAATATTAGAATAATCCTACTGGGTATCAATCACACATTATATTAATTTAAACCTTAGAAATTTAATTGTCATTTATTAATACTGTTGAGCCTCTTTATTATTTATAATTTATCCCTATTTGAATATTTTTTTTTTTTTTTTTTTCTACAATATAAAGAAACGCTAATGTTAACTTATATCCAAATTTTTTTTTAATATTGAATTTTATAAATAACAATCAATTGTAGCATTTTTTGATTATTTTACCTTCTTTAGCGCTTATAATCCTGATTAATTTGCAGATTGTTGGTCTTTATAATTTATTCCCAATTCTAATTTATAATTAATTTATTTACATTTACAATAATTAAGCATGGAAATTATATCAAATTTATGTTAACCATCCAGTATTAGCTTTAAATAGTATAGCTTCTTTATTACAATTTATCGTTGTAAGAATTTTAATTATTCAAATCTTGATAAATAATTTAAAGTAGTTTGAGTACTCTTGCAATCCTATCTCACATATTTCAAAGTTAGAAGTCTATCCCCTAGACATAAGGCGTCAATACTAATATACCGAGATAGGGACTAACCCCTTCCCACGCATTTACATTATTCGCACTAATATTCCTTCTCAATGGGTGGTCCGGACTTGATATCTCTCCCTCCTCCCACTCCCTATTCTCACGCTTACTACAGGCAGAAATCCTACCCATCTTACTATGGTTGTTTATGCTTTTCCTTTTTACCCCCAACCCCCTCCCCTTCGAGAGTATTCTCTATGTGCAAGACAAGAAATAGCTACTCTATATTATACAAATTTATTATTCTCCTGCTTACGCTCCCGGAAGAAATCTGGCGTCATTACCCAAATATGAATTTAAAAATAGGTCGAGGCGCCCTCTTATTGTTAAAATATTTCCCTACAAATATGGGGTTATTACCATTAATCAACTGCCTGTACAAATACTTTCTAAAATGCTATAATATATAAAAACTTTTACCCTAATTCACCACACTTGATGATAATGTCTAACACTCTCAGTGAGTCTATTAAATTTTACTTCGGAAATAAAGATCAATTTATTAAACGGGTTTAATTCTGTCCCGGCTCTACAATGGAATTTGCTACGGGCCGAGTCGGATTTCTTTGTTTCAAATGGTCGAGCACGCAATCCCTTTATTATGCTCCGACGGAATGTTGTCCCGACATCATTTCTATAATTTCAAGAAATGTAGGCTCAAGAGTTCTAGTTACATTGGAAAGATATAGTTTTTACGGGCTTTAATAAGTTAAGGTTAGAGTAAATAGGCTATTATGGGTACGTCTAGTTATTGCCTCTCCGTTTTAATTTTTGCCTGGTGTCGTTGTTTTAAAAAAATAAGATTTTCTATTGGCGTTAAAGCTGTTGCCCCGTTCCCCTCCACGTCTATTTCTTGCGAGCAGTCATAATGTAGCTACTCTATTTTTAACAAATATATTATTCTCCTGCTTAATGCTCCTGGAAGAGATCTCCTTCAATACTAATACGCACGATAAATACCAGAGGGAAGTAGATTGGCGCCTTCTCTATAAGGATAAGTCTAAGCCCACCCCTCTTCAAAAAAGGTCTTATTTATATTCAGTAATTTAAATACATTCTCACTTCTGAATTTTTAACATTATACGAAACACAACTACGTTTGATTTCAATACCTTTCATTTCTGCCAGCTCATTAAGGATTAAAATTCATTGTTAACTCGGTTCCATTCCACCCCGACTTTCAAACTCTTATCCTCCAATTATAATGATATTAAAACTCGGATCTTTAAATACCCAAACGCTAAGGGAACCAGGTTCCTTGCAGGCCCTTACTTTATTTGCCTCCCACCACTGCATCCACATTTTCTGCGTCCAACAAACAAGATACCCACATCGAAAAGTCCTCCCCGTTAACGATTATGTTTTTTACGCCACCGAGTCTGGCCAAGAATCTGCAACAGGGGTGGGTACATTTATCAAACGCGACCTCAAGGTTATTAGCGTTGACTACGTGAACAATAGACTTTTAATCATTCACCTACAAATAAAAAATCGGTGTGTTTCAATTTTTAACGTATACGCTCCCCCCTCTTCCAAAAATTTTCAATCGATGGAATCCCTCCTGCAAAACATCACAGATAAATTGAAAGCTAAACATATTAATATCCTCGTTGGTGACTTCAATGCCTCCGTCCAACGATCACTGGGGGATAATAAATTGGTAATTGGCCCTAATTCTATAGGTCCGACTAACCGAAATGGCAAACTGCTCAAAAAATTCTGCCACAATCACAAACTAAAGATAACCTCAACTTTTTCCGACCTTCCTCTAGAAAACCTAATCACATACCAAAAAAACGAAAATCACCGAGGTACCCAAATTGATCATATAATATGCCAATTAAGAAACCACAAAATGATAAAGAACTTTCACACCATTCAGCCTATCTTAAATACAGATCATTTTGTAATCGTAGCAGATCTCTTTATTAATCCCTCCTCTCTCCACACGTCAAAAAAACTTAAAAAATACCCATCTGGAGCTAACATAATCAGAGACATCTCTCAGCTTGTGCCCTCATTACAAACAGCCTCGAAGTCACTTGGGGATCTTGCCCCTCTCTCAGTCAATGACCATAATGACTTGTTAGCGAAGTTTTTTACCCCATCCCAGAGTAACCTTCATGTCAACATCAAGTCCTGGTTCTCCATCGATACCATTAATTTACTCGAGACCCGTTATAACGTTTTTAAGGATAAGACACTTAGAAATAAAAAAGCATGGGTCCAAGAACTCACAAAAAAGATCAAAGCTGCAATAAAAAAGGACAAGGCTAACTACTTATCAAGCAAACTAAAAGAAGCAGAATCTGCGGCTCGTACTAACAATACACACACCCTTTACAAAATTCTAAGGAACATCACCGCAAAATTTGCCGATAAACATAACTACAACACAATACAAAATGAACACAGCTCCAACGATTCTTTGATCCAAACCGAGGCTTGGGAGAACCACTTTCGTTCCATTCTAGATCGCCCTTACTCAATCCCCTGTTCTGACATATTCCTTGACTTTATTAACAACTTTAAAACACCGACCACCCCTTGTATCAGATTAGAACCTCCCTCCATGAATGAAATAAAATCCGTTTTAAAATCCCTCAAACTTCATAAAGCTCCTGATGCAGACAGAATCACAGCTGAAGCCCTTAAGGCTGATTACACCCTGTCTAGCGAACTCTTGCATCAACTCTTCACAAAAATCTGGCAACAAGAGCTCATCCCTCACGCTTGGTCTACTGGTCTACTTAGTAAAATCTATAAAAAAGGAGACCCATCTCTTCCCGACAATTATAGAGGGATCACAATCATAAATAACATTTCCAAGGTTTTTATAAAAATAATATACAGGAGGATTTATCCATTCATTGATGATAATTTAAAAAGTAACCAAGCCGGCTTTCGTAAGTCTAAAACCACAATTGAACATATCCTTACCCTTAAAAATATTATTGACATCTCCTCTAAATCTAAATCACCTTTAGTGCTAACATTTGTCGACATTCAAAAAGCTTTCGACTCCCTCTCCCATCTTTACATATGGGAATCTTTATGCCTACTAGGAATTCCAAAAAAAATTATTAGACTTATTTTCTTTCTCTACAAGGATATGAAAGTGGTCATAAAACATCTACACCACCGCTCAAACCCGATCCAAGTCAATTTAGGAGTTAGACAGGGATGTCCATTATCTCCTCTACTATTCATTACGGCAATGAATCTCATAATAAAAAGATCCACCCTGCCTTTCGACGGTCTCCACATGAACGGCACCAAACTGTCTTCACTGCTTTTTGCTGACGATTTATGCATCGTATCAGATTCAATTCTTAAAACACAGAACTTTGCCGATAGGTTCGTCTTAGAATGCAAGAAAGCCGGTTTAATAATTAACCCAATCAAGTCTAACATGCTAACTATTAACTTACCCCACCAAAATACTACCTTGATTATCAACAACACATTAGTTCCCTTTTCAGATTCAATAAACTACTTAGGAGTGACCCTTTCTTCAGATACATACTCCCACCAAGATGCCTCTAATAAAATAGCTAAAGCACTAAAGAGATTTTATTCCTGCTATTCGATCTGGAAATCTCACGAACTAGCTCTACCAACCCGCCTCCGTCTATTCAAAACCACCATACTACCGGTATTCCTCTATGGATGCGAAACGTGGTCCCTAAAAGGCCCGACTCTTAAAGCTGCCCAAACCAAACTTAACAAAATGCTAAGAATAATTTGTAAAATATTCTACCCAGTTGTAATTAGCAACCCAAACCTTTGGACCCTTTGTGAAATCCCTCCCATTAAAAACATAATAATATCACGGAAGTGGAACTTCTTAGCCCACCAGACTAGACGCAATGGACTAAACATTTGCTTAAGATCAATACTATGGAGACCGCCCCAACTAAGAAATCTAAAATGTCGAGGATCCTGGATCCACAAAACTTTCTCTGAACTCCGCTCTCTCAACCACGAGTGGAATACTATAATCCCCATAATGCAAAACAGATCCGCTTGGAAAACCTTCTCTGCCTCCAATTTCCCCACAAAGTATCCCCTCCCGGATTTTTTTTTTTTTTTTTTTTTTTTTTTTTTTTTTTTTTTTTTTTTTTTTTTTTTTTTTGAGCCTGAGTTCTGGGTTTCAAACTAGTTAACCATGGAGAACCTTCTAGGCCTTACACCGAAATCTGAGTGGATAATCGGTAGCCCCTCAACCCAACTGCATCGTAAATAAGCCCCAATCCGACGCCCAAACTAGCTAACCAGGGATGGAGAGCCTCCTAGCGAGTACCACAATCTGATTGGAGAAGCGGTAGCTCCTCAAACCAACCACATCGGAAAAACACTTTCTTTCCACACCATCGATCCGTGAGCCCGAGGCCGACGCTCTAGCGAACAATGGAAAACCTTCAAGTCCTCTTATCGCAATCTCAAGGAAGTGTCGTATCCTTAATATTTAATATTTATATGCTTATATTAGTCTCATGTATGGTCCGCTTTTGCTTATACTTTAGTGCTTCTTACTAACAGTACTGACCTTCGCTTTAGTATACTAACAAATTAACCACTAACCTACTAACAACTGAACACGTAACCTTTGGTTAGCGTGGCCCGAGATGCACCAATGGTGTTAGATGGGACTCAATCTTAGCTTGCCGATTTAGCTAAGCTCTTGTTTGTCATCGGGGCTTATACATACATACATACATACCCTATATAAAAAAACTAAACGCATTTGTGCTGAATTTATATATTATAAATTTATAAATTTTTATAAAGCTAATATAAGCTAAAAATAAACCTGACAAAAAGTAATACGTATGTTAAGATAAAACTAGATTAGAACTACATTCGTAATAGTTGAAATTTTGTAGAACATTTATATATAATAGGAGATAATAAGTTATCGTCAAAAGTAATATTAGAGCCATCTATTATTTATTTTCTATCCGCTAAAAAGCTTAGTATTTGACATTATTGTTTGAGTAGATATAAAATTTGACTATATCATCATATAAAATTTAACCTGCATCTAATACAAAATAATTAATTGTCAATTAAAATAATCATAACCTAGCTTACACCATAACACTCTCCTTTCCTTGACATAGAATACACGATAGTAGTCACGTCAAATGGTGCAAATTTAAATGTAAAATATATGTGGGGATTGTTATGCTTAATATACAACTAATTGATATTAACTTTGAATTATGAAATTGTTTAAAAATTAATTGCTATTAGCATTTTTTCTAATATTTAATTTGGATAAATAAAAAGGATGTTAATTTTACATTACTAAGGAAAAAGTTAAGTCTCCTTATATAACCAATTCCTTAAAAAAATAGTTCTTAGATTATTATCAAGCATAAAATTTGATATTACCCTAAAATTTGCAAGTAACCTTTAGCCAAGTCTAGGGCTTAATTCACACCTGACTTTTTCATAATAAGCTTATGGCAACATGCTATTATTAAATAACATTTAAATATTATTAAACTATTTGCTACTTTGTAAACATTGTTGTGAACCTCAGTTTTATCAATTGACCATACCAATGATGAATAATTTATTCGACCAGACAATATGAAAAACAAAAATTGGATAAAACTTGTTTTGAAGTGATTATTAAAAGGTTAGTTATTAGTGTATACAATGCTTATTTAATATTCTGTTTAATCTATTTAAATTTTTTATAAATACTTTCACTTAGAAAATGTTATTATATTTAAAGGTAAATTAAAGTATTTATGCTATAATGGATTATACATTCACTATTATAAATAATTTTTTAACAATCCTTTTTAAATAGATTTTTCTATTTGCACTTAGCAGGTTATAGCAAACAATGAAAATTTTCTGCATAAGGTGGTCGTTATTCTCTTTATAATTCGCCAGGGCTAAACTAAAATTAACTTATATTTAAGAATCTGCACAAGTATACACATTTCAGCATACATATCAAGGTCTATGTTTGAAATGGTTGATTATAGATAATAAAAGCGTCAAGTTATACAATATGCAAATCCATGTAAAAGAGAGAATATCTTACTAATTTCCTTAAATTGATTTCATTTGAAGTATTAAACTTTAATAGTAAAAATATTTTAAAGTAATAAGTAGGGATGCGGAGAGTCCGAGAAAAATCTATTGAAAAATTGGGTCGAGGTCCAGCCGAGAATTTCGACCTCAAGACGAGACGATACGAGATCTCGGCTTTTAAATTTTAATTGTTTTTACAAGGCTGTAATATGTGCCTCTTAATACATATGTCATAAATATTAATAAAAAGTATCAATCCGAACCTTTTAGGTTACTATAACATTATACTCAACATGCAATAAATTTTTTAGACACGAAGTGATGAAGGTTATTGCAGATGGCTACAACTTTTTTTTAAAATTATTTATCTAAAAACATCACATATATTTGCCAATGCTAACTAAGGATTCCATTTCGTAAAATCTTTAATATATAAAATAATTTAAATAAATTAGGGGGAAAATGAAGATAGTTTAAATTATTTTTATAAGAGTCGGAACATGTCTAGCTTTCTCGTCTAGATGAGACCGAGATTTTTTTAGACAGAGACGAGATTCTCATATTAGCACCCGAGACGAGACTGGATTTTGCTCTTGAGACCCAGACGAAACGAGATCGAAACACTGTGTTTAAGTAATTTGGAAGGAGGTTGATAACACTAAAAAAATGATAAAGTGTGATGTAATGAAGTGCTATTAAGATCTTAAAAAGTGTAAGAAAGCCCAAAGAAAGCGTTAAACCCTAAATAAAACTGTCTAAAATTAATAACATCATTATAAGGCCTTTAATTATATTTTGATCCCTAATCAACAACATCATATATATATTGATTGCTCTGGCATATGGATTAATTCAGGATTATATAACAGGAAATTAGCCAATGGATAAGCAATCATGGTTAGATAAAATGACACTTATCAGTATCTAAACAATGAATACACCTTAAAATACCAATTTTTTAGCGCTTCCAACTAAGTGATTCTGCTCAGACACAATGAGTTTTAGAATGAATAAAAAACGTTGTTAGTTGTTATGCAATTTATTCAAGAAATCACCGATTTTGGATGACTGTAAGATATTTATATTAAATTGATAGGAATTGCTTATGGTATTATAAAAGACACCATTGGTGTAGTTTTAGATGGCTTTACCTGTTGATTTTTTTTGGTTATAAGTTTAATTGTTGAAAATCCGTTGACAATAATCTAATATAAATACATGGAATCTAAAAGTCAAAATACGTCAAATAAAATAATTACTATTCTGATTAGCATCACCTAGAGGATCATGAGCGTACGCGGAGGGGAGGCGGCTGCCCCCCCCCCCCCTAATTTAAAAAAAAAATTTCAACACAAAAACCCTTAGAACTTAAAAAAAATATATTTTGTCCGGCTGCCCCCACTGCATAATTAGGGGAGTTTTTTTTTTGGTCGCCGGAACATTTTTGAATAGTCGAGACCTTTTTTTTTTTTGCTTTCAGGAAAATTTATGGATTGTCGAAATCTTTTTTTTTTGCTCTCAGGGAAAAAATTTCTGCCCCCCCCCCCCTAATTCAAAACCTGGGGTACGCCCATGGAGAGGATCTTCCAAAATTGGCCAAGAAACCACGAACGATTTAAAATTGTATTTGTCTATAAGAATACCAAATTTTTGTTTCAGTAAAAACCGAATGTTAAGACGAGGAAAACGTCTTCCTACCTCTTTTCAAACTTTAGCATATTTAATCTTGGTAACGATTGCTATTCTTTAAGACTTAAAGAATTACACTTGATCTGCATTTTATCAGATATAGAAAATCTAGTTAATTTTTAGCATTAACAATAATTTATTTTTAGCTATAAATCACCCTAACAACCTTTGGCCCCCAGGCCTTACAAATTATTAAAAAAGTAGGGAAACAAATCTCTTTAATATCCCATGATAGTTGCGGATCATTTTTATACGACAGAAAATCGAGATAACTATCTGTAAAAATAATTCATTAGCAATGCTGAGTGTTTTCCGAATATATAAAATTCTTAACTTCCTAATTATTTTCTCACTTTCACAAAATATGTAATTTTTTATAAAAATAATAAATGATTATTGATTAAATTTTTTTTTATATATATATAAAGTGTATTAATATATGGCTAATTATAAAACGGTAATATGTAATACAAATTTAGTATATTAAAAAAATTAATAAATATATCTTCATCTTCCTCTTTTAAAGAAGGACAAGAATTCAAAAAGGATTTAAAATTAAATTTAGCGATTAAAATCGCAATTGATTGTTTTAGTAGAAATGCGGGAGAATATTTTGAAGGGGAGATCGCTTATGTTTAAATGCCTCTAAAAGTGAAATATACTCTGACTTGGATAATATTCACCCAAAGTTTTTTGACTTTGCCAAAATTAATAAAGACAATATGTATGTTTTAGGCGCACCTATCGGGGGCCCTGAGTGCCTCAAAAATTTTTTAGACAAAAACCTTTCTTCTCTAAAAACCAAATTAGACATTTTTAAATCTATGCCCTCTCATCATTCCTTTTACATTATAAAAAATTATTGCAACATTAGCAAAATTTTATTCTGCTTCCGCTCCACGCAAGCTTTTTTATTTAAAGATGTCTTACACAATTATAAACACTTTTTTAAATCCACACTTGAATTATTTTAAATATTTCTTTTAACACGAATACTTGGCTTCAAGCCACTCTTCCCACAAAATCTGGCGGTCTAGGTATTCGTTCCCCAACCGCGATTTCCTTAGCCGCCTTTATTTCCTCCTCCCTTTCTTTTAAACAATCTATTAACGACCTTGTCCCTTTCTCACTCAACCCCTCTATCAATCAAGCCTAATCTCTATGGAATGAGAATGTCAATTTAGGAGTTGACATTCCACAATCATATGCCCAAAAAGAGTTGGATGCAAGTTTGGTGTCGCGGTCCGTTGCTTACCTTCTCTCGACATGCGACGCCAAACAGCATTGCAATCTTAGGTCATTGGCTTTCGACCAATCTGGTCATGAATGGCTTGAAGCTTACCCTAGTAAGTTTTCGGGAATGTTTTTAGAGAATCCTACCCTGTCCTTCAACATAGCCCTCCGCTTGGGCTGTAAATACACGTCCCCATACCCCTGCCGGATTTGTAATTCACTTGTAGATGAGGAAGCGCGTCACCCTCTGCATTGTAAATTTAACAAAAGCCGGTATAGTAAGCACCAAAAAATAAATACACTGCTTCAAGCTGCCCTCAAACGGGCAAAAGTTCCTTCCATCCTTGAACCGTCAGATCCCTCTCTCGAAAGGCGGATGCGTCCTGACGGTTCATCACTTATCCCATGGGACAAAGGCCTTTTCTTAAAATGGGACTACACCTGTATTGACCTGTTTGCCCCCTCCAACGATACTCACGACCCCCTAGGATCGGCAGAGCATCTCAAATCCTTAAAATACTCAGCTTTATCGGAATCCTCCGTTTTTATTCCTATCGTCTCGTCGTGCTCAGGGACGTTCGGAAAGAGCGCATTAAATTTTTTTAAAGAACTCAATAAACGCTCGCCCCCTTCTAAAATATCGAATAGTTTCTTACTAAGACAATCAATTGCCATTGCGATTGCTAAATCCAATTTTTATTCTTTGATGGATTCAATGCCCATTCTTAAAGATGAAGAAACGGATAATGTGTTTTAATCATTCTTTTTATAAATATTTTCGTTCTTGTATCTTTGTATTAAATCCACTTTATATTTAATTTTTTTTAATAAAGCATGTCAATTCAAAAAAAAAATTCTTTAAAAAAGGACAATGCCATTTCCCATAAGAGCCGGAACAGGATGAAACTATGGGGATAAAAATACTTGAGTTTAAAAGGGCTTTGTATTTTGTTAATTTGCGCCCCTCGGCGAGAGCCATTGGGTCATAATTGAGATTTGAGGTACCTAGAATTAGATCTTAAAAATTGCCCAAAAAAATTAAACAGATACAACGATTTATTTTTGACACCATTATAATCTTTAGTGAACAATTTTTTTCTATTTTTAGTAATTATTTAGAATGCTAAAAACAACATTTTACGTTTAATAAGATAATGCATAATAACATAATATATAAATCATAATAGCATAAAATATATTTCAAGAATTTATGTTTTTTTAAAGCAAGGTTTGAATGTATCGAAAACATATTTTCTGTAAGCCTTGTTAAAAATAATGTTGATGTAGAAGTTAAGGGTAATATAGGCGTATTCGAGGAAATATGATATGCTCCAGGCAGCATTTAAATCATGAACACTAAGTATATCTTTTTTCACCAACGCTACAATATGATATATGGCGCTGGGAAGAATAAATAAAACAAATTGGACCATAAATATCAAACTGGTTACAAAATTGCGGCGAGCTTCCATTTTACGGCGCTCATCTATACTCAATAAGGCTTTACTCTTTGGCCCGCGTTCTTCAATGTTTGACGAAACCCTAAGCGAAACTTCACTGCGTGTTAACTTAGTATTCATCCTAATTCCACTTTCGACATCAGAAATGTTATTAAACATTGCTTTGTGCCATCTTGTCCTGCTATGAGGCTTAAAAGAGTGTTCGGCATTACACACAATTTCACTATGTACTCTTTTCAATTTAGTCATCTTAGAGTTTCCACTCTCGCTCGTCGTCGCAACTTTGGAGCGTTTCTTAATAACTATAATCTGAATCACTAGAATAACGATGAAGGGTATAATTTTGGCCATAAATTCTCGGATTATTTGATAGGCCATCCACATGCTGCGATGCGAAGGGATCTCTGGCTCATGCAGAACATGACGGTATAAAATGAGGGGCACAATTTTGAATTTAGTCAACGACTTTGTTATATTACTCCCATAAGATTCATTGGAAATTTTAAATTTTGGCATGATGTTATAACATGTCACCTGTGTTACTTGGTACCATAGAGTAAGTGGAGCGCACCATATGATGGAATAAATAAAGCATCCTGCCACTGCCCATTTAGCTGTAGTGCCATTACACAATTGCTTGTACTTGTATGGCAAAATAACTGCTGTGAATTGATCTAGCGAAAAGAGGACAGTTAGGAGAAAACTAAATACTAAAAATGTTTTAAATATCGGTAAGTGATAATGACTGATGTAAGTTTGCCAATTTTTAGTGAAGTAAAGCTTCGATTTAAAATAGTTATGGAGGGTATCTAAGAAAGGCCATATGATCATGAACAAACAGTTTATGATATTAGACACGAAGTAGCTAAAACCCAGCACATAATTTGCCCTTTTGCAAGTAACAACTTGGTTCAAAGAAGGCGAAGTAGGTCTGACTTTTGTCCCATAACCATGACTAGTGGCAATGGGCATTTGACGATTACTTTGATTTAGTCTTATATTTAGAAGTCCAATGCCATTTCCAATGATCCCCAGAAAGATTAGAATGGGTGCAATCCATAGATATATGATGATAGATGCTGGTGTTAAAATATCACGCGTATTCAAACTATCGCAATATTGAATGTAATGAGTCAGATCAAAACTTGTGTTATTACTTATTTTGGTTGAAATTTGTAAAGACTTATACATATTTATTTTTCAATGCTAATAGATCTTGTCAATAATTAAGGGTATTTAAAGATGGGATGGTTGTTATATATTGATGCTAGAATTATGTTTGGACTAGATAAAAAATTTAATTATATTGGCTCGGGGTATCGAAATTTACCGTAATGCCGAATAACACGCGAGAGCCAGCTAATGACATTATAGGAGGCATACCTTTGATTAAATTATTATATTGATTGGCGACGGTTTCAGTATCCAAAAAAAGATATTGGCACAATGTTAATCGTTTGTGATTTGATTTAAACCAAATTAGCATTGTTTTCTCCTAGCTATAGATCATTCTTAATTAAGAATTACTTAGTCTTTATGTGCAAATATGGCATCCTTTCTTTTACTAATAACGACTCAATTTTTAGATAAATTCATTTTAATTGATGGAAGACTTTATTATAATTTTGTCCGATTTAAGGACATGATTAAAATAATTATATGATTATAAAATAAACGTAAAACATTTTCTAACTCTGAACAAATTATGTAGTGATCACTCTTGAAGGCAACTGTTTTATACGAACTAGGTTTATTACTTTTGACAGAGAATGAAATTTAGAGTCTATAATTAAACTACACGAACACAATAAATTAAGTATATACATTATGACTAAACCCGAATTGCTTGAATCCAAGATGCCCCTCCCGACCCTTACTAGATATAAACCATCTGATGATGTCCATGAATTAGACAAAATATTATAAAAAACTTAATTTATCTTTATGGTCATGCTAATTCCCAAACCTCTGAAAAAAAAATAACGAGGTCCAAACTTTTATAGCTGAAAATGCAGGCGGACAAAGACAGCAAAATTTAGTGGTAGGTAATCAATCAAATTAAGTTCCAAATTTATAAATTATTATTCATGAACAGTCAATTAGACCTTTTGGTTCATTTATTAACGATTGAATTCGATTAAAGTAAATCTATTACAATTAGAAGAAAAATATAAAAATACTTATTTTAGCTTACTTACACTCACTCTGGTTAAGCCAACAAACAGCTGAAACTTTTTAAGTAAGGATCTAAGACCGCCATTTTTAATAGATTTATTAACAAGCCAAACGCTACTTTCCGCTACAATTGGTTGTTTAGAATTAGCACCGTTCTTTTAGCTCAATTATAGCCCTTGCTTATTTAAACAAAAAAATGTTTTTGAGGGAAAGGGAAACCTTTAAAAACCTATTATCACCCTATTATCACAAGTTAATTGATTAAGCAATTGCCTTTCCAGCGTGACACTATATATTTTTCTATTATTGTTATATGGTATTTTACCCTATTCCTTACACAATCACATATAAAAAAATCAATATTAAATGTTGTCATTAATAAATTATGAACAATTTTATATGACATAATAATAAGGTATAATAGAACATGGTGAAAGATAATATTTATGTATATCAACAGATCTTAATCTTTAATACCCCCTATATTGTGATCTTATAATTTGAATATTTTAATCATTATGTGTAAAATATATATTGATTTTAATATTCAAAAAAACTCACACTATAGTGCCTTTTACTTTATTTCAGACAATTTTTCTTTTAGCCGGGCCGGGTATAAAAATATGATTTTAATGCTAGCCAGGTCGACTATAGGTAGCTGAGGATAAAATTAAGACACCTTTGGGCCTGGTATGGTTGGAATTTAAGAAATCTTATAAGTGCAGATTTTTAATTCATATGTATAAAAGATGACACAGCATTATTGAATCCGATTGCTAAAATCAAAAAAATGGCTTTAGTTTAAAAATGAGATGGTATATGCTAACTTCAGTTATAAACTATTTTTTATATAAACATAATTAACATTGCATTATGGGCTTAGAATTTTTATGGGAAGCATTTTAATAGTTAAATATCTGCATGGTAGTTTTTTAAACTTTTAAACATGGATTTACATTAGTTGGTTTCTCTATAATTTTTCAGTGAGATAGTCGAAAATAGTACGTAATAGTGTTGTAAAATAGGCTGGGTTTTGTTTGGTTGACCTTGGGTATAACCAAGACTACCGAGCCACTCCGGTCCGTTTTTCAAATTTCGACTAAGCCTAGTGGTCGATTAAGAAAAACAGACCAAAAACCCAGCCTTATATACGATAAAAATTACTAATTGACAAATTAGACATCAATAATTTATAAGAGTTGCTAGGTATTTTTATCAGTTTGTAATCGATATTAATTGGGAGTAATAAAAAATTAATTATTCTTTGACCTTGAAAAAATGATTAACGAATCATATTATTAATATTTCTACCAAAGAAAAATATTATGACGATTTAAAAATACCTCAAGATAAGTAATATTTTTTATATGAATGATTAAAATAAAAAAGTTAAAAAAAGCGTTATAATTTTTTTTATATGCAGCTAAAATAATATTCTAAATAGCTTAAACAACGCATTTGTAAAGTAACTTACAATATTTAAGTTTAAATCTATTTTGTAATTTAAAACTTGTTCCTTCTATGTTATACTAGCTGACCCGGCAAACGTTGTTTTGCCATTTACCCGGGTGTATTAGCAGAATATATATCATCTGATAGATAAATTTCAATAGATTAAGAATATATCACATGTAATAATATTAAGAATTCATCGTTGAAACTACAAAATATATTAGAAATCTATTAATTGCTCTGTTATCGGGATTTAAAAAATTGGGATTTAAAAAAATTTACCTTGATTAAAGGCCTTTATACGTTATTTTCATATTTAATAATTAGAAATATTTTCAATTATATTAATTGGGTATTGTAAAACTTATTAATTTTAACGCTAATCAAATAAGTGTAGAGAATGTATTTATTCAAGAAACTTTTAAACTTGTAGCTTTTACATTCTCGAAATCCCTTGTTGGGTTTAGACGCGATAGTGTACCAGGGAAAGCTAAGATCGATGTATCATAGTATGTAACTTTAACTAAAAATTGAAAATGAAGTTTGAACATATAAAAAACTGACGTTAGAAATCTTTTTAAAAAATATATATACAATCTCATAATTACTTTTTAAGCCATGGAAAAAAGAATTAAAATTATCCAAGAATGAAAGAAATTTTATTTATTTCAGGTTTAATTGATAAACTTTATGTTGTCACCGTTAACCGTTCTCGAAAACTAATGGACCGATTTGGCTCGAACAAATCTTAAAACATGCTCCGGAGTGTCAGGAATAAACTGTGAAATTTTGAGCCAAATCGATCTGGTAGTTTTTACAAAAGTTGAGAATCAGGCACTAAATCGTTCTCGAAAACTACTGGACCGATTTGGCTCGAACAAATCTTAAAACATGCTCCGGAGTTTGGGGAATAAACTGTGAAATTTTGAGCCAAATCGGTCCGGTAGTTCTCCAAAATTGGTGGCGGCATATATATATATACATACATAGTTTCATTTTTATATATAAGATTGACCATGGTATTAAAGTTGTATCTTGCCCATATAACTAATAGTAAACATTTTTGTCTAATTTAAATAAACTAAATCTTGAGATTTTACAATCAATTTATTAAATACGGCTTTTAATGAGATTTCTCTTATTAACGATATCCCATTGTATAGCATTAAAATTATTAGATATTAATTTTTATTATTTTTTTTGTTAAAAAGTCTTGTAATTACATTTTAATTAACTCCAATGTGTAACATTTTCCGCCATTTTGAAATGTGTACAAATAAGGGAAGGACATAAAAATTATGGTAATTTTAACAAAATAAAAAATATTCAGTTAAACATTAAAAACAGCACTATGAAATATATATTATTTACAAAATTCATAAAAAAAAAGTATAAAAATACTGGGATGATGTGATATTAAAGCAACTGAGTGCCATCTGCATTTTATAAAATAATCATTGATTAATATTACTTTTAATTTAACTAATGGGGAAGGTAAATTCACTTCGTCTGTTTGAACAATGAGGTGCACTGCATAAAGAGATGGGAGATAGTTGAATTTATAATGGTGGATTTAATGGTATACATATTTTACCATACGAAACATATATGACATGAGCAGTCTATGTAGTCTATATTGTACTTTCTTATAGCGTATGAATATATCTGTCCCAAAGAAAACTCGGGCCTTCGGCCCTCGTGGGAAGGGGGAGAAGGGAAGGGAAGAGGGGAAGGGAAGGGGGGACGACTCATCTGTACTTCGTATAAATGTATCATATTTGCTATGCAATTTATGGGCGAGAAAGGTGGGAAAGGCGAGAATGCCTATAGAGGGGTATTAAATGCCTAATGAAATTAATTATTTATACAAATTGTCCATTATAGGCAAAATGTAATAAAGGCAAAATGTAATATAGGCAAGGGTTAGGGTTAGTTTTAGTGTTTGCATCTAGTTGCGTATTACATTAGTTTTTATGGCCTTTAGTGATTATGGGTCTAACAAACATTATATTATAAAACAACACAATGTTAAGAATTTGCAAATTGTTGGGAGAAATTTTTTGTTGAATTTGAACAATTTTTAATTAAAAAAATCAAAAATTTGGCCAATGGTCACTTTTTCTCTATTGGTCAGTACCAACAGATACTCTATAAGTCAATGATAGCCAAAAAAACGGAAAAAAAAATTTTGATGCTCACTTTGGCCAATGGTCATTTTTTTCCATTGGTCAGCAGCCAGCACACGGTAAAAGTGGATATAAATTCATAAGAGTAAAAAAAACGAAAAAAAAATTTTCGAATCACATTTTGGCCAATGGTCATTTTTTTCCATTGGTCAGCAGCCAGGACACGGTAAAAGTGGATATAAATTCATAATAGTCAAAAAAAAAACGAAAAAAAAGTTTTCGAATCACATTTTGGCCAATGGTCATTTTATTCCATTGGTCAGCAGCCAGCGGACGGCCAAAAAGTCATAATAGCAATGGTAGGAACAGGAACAATCATAATAGTCAAAAAAAAACGAAAAAAATAATTTCGATTCACATTTTGGCCAATGGTCATTTTTTCAATCGGTCAGGAGCCAGCGGACGGCCAAAAGTCATAATAGCAATGGTAGTAACAGGAACAATCATAATAGTCAAAAAAAAACGAAAAAATAAACTCGGATTCACATTTTGGCCAATGGTCATTTTTTCATTGGTCAGCAGCCAGCGGACAGCCAAAAAGTCTTATTATCAATGATAGTAACAAGAACAATCATAAGAGTCAAAAAAAACTCCGGGATTCTAACCCCAAAACTAGTTAAATTGCATAGCAATTAAAAGTAAACAACTTTTATTTATGTTTATTATATAACATTGGTCAGCAGCCAGCGGACGGCCAAAAAGTCATAATAGCAATGGTAGAAACAGGAACAATCATAATAGTCAAAAAAAAACGAAAAAAATAATTTCGATTCACATTTTGGCCAATGGTCATTTTTTTCATTGGTCAGCAGCCAGCGGACGGCCAAAAATTCTTATTATCAATGATAGTAACAAGAACAATCATAAGAGTCAAAAAAACTCCGGGATTCTAACCCCAAAACTAGTTAAATTGCATAGCAATTAAAAAGTAAACAACTTTTATTTATGTTTATTATATAACTAGTTAAATTGCATAGCATTAAAAGTAAACAACTATTATCTATGTTTATTATATAACAAAAACTAGTTAAATTGCATAGCAATTAAAAGTAAACAACTTTTATTTATGTTTATTATAAAACTAGTTAAATTGCATAGCATTTAAAAGTAGCAATTAAAAGTAAACAACTTTTATTTATGTTTATTATATAACTAGTTAAATTGCATAGCAATTAAAAGTAGCAATTAAAAGTAAACAACTTTTATTTATGTTTATTATATAATAGATAATTTAACAAATCTTATATATAACACACCGAGGGAGATAGAGATGAGGGGTGGGGCACCTCTTATGGATTAATTTAAAAAATAACACAGCGAGGGAGATAGAGATGAGGGGTGGGGCACCTCTTTCTCATGCATTAATTTAAAAAATCGATAACCTAATATACCCAATGCAAATAGATTGGGATGGACGGACGGACGGACAACAAAAAACGAGCCCATAAATTGCATAGCAATTAATAAAATCGCAATTCTACCTAATATTCCGTCAGTTTTTTTGCATTTTAACTAATTCGTTCAATAATGATAAATTAATTATTAATTAAAACCAAGCCAATTTTAAGAAGCCGATACAAGCAATGAACCGTAAGACTCATTGTTTTAATTGAGCTCCTTAAAACCAGCTCGAATATTAAAGAGGGGGGGGGGGAGCAAAAAATCAATAAACAATTATGGATTTTTATAAAATAAATTGAAGACAATAATTAAAATTAATTTGATTGAGTGGGCTAAAACAAAAAAACGCTTTAAAATTTGATTTATTAGTTATATTATAGGCTATAAAACTAGCTTTAGTGCCATGAGGAAATAAGGAGTGCGGTCAGAGTTATAAGGGGCAATTGTGTTACAAAATTAGAATCTTCTGTGATGAAAATTGTTTATATCTCCAATTTAGAGTGATATTTTTAAACTTTCGTAAATTATTTATTAAAAGAGTTTAAATCATTTGAAATAAATTTGGATGTTGTACATTAATTAGTTGGCTCTAATAAGCCACATCGTAAAAGATCCATTGATTGAGATTGTGTTGGATTTAACATTCCCATAATATAATTTTATGTTTAAATTAATAAAAATTCTTTAGGGTCGCCTTGGATTGCAGTGATAAAATTTACTTCTTTTTTGACAATGGCTGCGGGTTCCAGGCTAACTCTTGGGCATAGTTAGGACAAAAATAAAATTGTTAACATTTTTGTATTTTCCATTTTCCTTGTTTTATTCAAAATTTTACCCAGAATATACTATGTAAATCTATTTATAAAATGTTTGAAATAAAAATGATATTTAAAGGACTTTTCGAAAACGGAGATAGTCTGCTTTAATTCTTAATTGTTTTATTGTAAAATATTAATTGCTATGCAATTAATGTAATTTAGTCTTTTGTCTACAAAATGAAATATAAAATTAAATTATAATAAGTTACTTTATTTAATTGTATCACGTTTTCTTATAAATATACCTATCAGCTTTTATAACTAAATTCCAATAAAATATGTAATTTACTAATTATAAGGGGGAATTTTAGTTTCAAATAATTATTAGAATCTTTTTAATAATAACTATAATTAAATCCCAGCTAGAAATAAAACTTATTATTCTTTTTTAATTTTGTAATTTTACAACACTGAATTATATTTTATGGCTTTATTTTCGGGAATATGGTGGTATAAATAAATTATAATTAATAATCTTTTGAAATTTACTATTTAAGATGTATTATATAATTAGGGCTATTAAATATCTTCAATTTTGAGTTAAGCGTCGATCTCCTTGCATAGCATTAATGCTTTAAATTACTAGTATTATCTTGGACTGCTCAGACTATTTCAAAGATTTTTTATGGTTAGGATAATGCCATACTGGTAATGTGAAAATTTCTTATACATTTAATTTTATGTAAGAAACCATATAATAAGTTTCAGCATTTTTTTTTGTATATATGGAGAAAAAAGAAAATACGAGGCATAATACACATCCATTAAAAAGCGTATAAGTTTCCACAGGAATTATTAAAAAATAGCAAGTTGGACAGGACAGGACGGATGAACTAACGGATGGACAACCAAAAGTGAGCCCATAAATTGCATAACAATTAATAGTTTTTCGGAATAAATTTGACTAGCGCCATCCAATCCTTAACTAATTTATTGAAGTAGATCTGCTTAATTAATTAAGGCCTTTTGAATTTATAAAATTGCTGCAGCGGATAAAACATAGTTATTGACCAGTGCAAATCATATCAATACATAAGAAACATAGTTGTTTAGGAAGGCGGCCTTTTAGTGCAACATATTAAATGCTAGTCTATACTAGAGACCTGCGATGGCTTATGCTTTAAAATAAAACAACGGGCCGGGCCTGGACGGGCCGTAATATGAACTAACGAGCTCGGGCCGGGCCTAGTAAGGCTTAAGGCCTGCTAAAAGCCCTTTACAAAATAAATTAACTTTTTATATGTTCTTTACAAGTATATACTAAGTGTGTCTTTATGTTGTTCTAGTAATTTATGATTATTTGACTTTTATTATATTAACAAATTAAATTTTATTTTCCTCTTAATAAATTTATTTTCATTCATCAAGACATCTTCTCTCCCCCCTGGTAAGAAAGAGGGGAAAATAAGGGAGAGGGTAATTTATGATATATAATATGATCAAGATTAAAAATTATAGCAAATAGCAATTAAATCTCCTCTGCTCGATTTTGTTGCTCGAGCTATCTGCTCAATGCTTTAACAGCTAGGGTTATAAGTGTTCTGGGGGGAGGAATAAAAAGATTCGGTTCACCCGAAATGCGGGGCTGCCATACTACACGAGTGTTCGGGAGAGGGGAGGAATAATAATAAGGGCTCCCCCCAAATGCGGGGTCACCAATTTTAGTGAAAGGGGTTGGAATATAATTTATTAAGGGGAAATTATAACAGTGGTGGGGAAAATGCTGGTAACAGTAGCTGTCCCACCTGCTAGCCCTCTTATTCCACCTCTTGCCTCCATAATAGAGGATGCTCCTCATGATGCCCCTTGCACATCTAACTCAGATCCTCAATCCTTAGACAGTCCCATCACTACCACTTCTTTGGACTATTCTTGGAGTGATTCATTTTTAGCCTTAACCTTTCCCAACACTATAACAAGAATTTTTAGGGGTGCTCGCCCGGCTACTCAACAGTTTTTAATCAGTCTTATAACTTCAATAACAAACTCTCCCTCAGATCTTACTAACTGGGATAAACTTTCAGACTTACCTTTCACACCTTATATAAAAGAGGACCCAACGTTGAAAATCTGTCCAAGCATATTAGAGACTCCTTTTTAAATTTCAATTTAATAATATTTCTAAGAATAGTCCCCAGCGCAAAGAATCCCCAAACTCCTCCACTGTCAAGCAAACTGCTAAACAAATTTCTAAATAAAATTGATAACTTTAACCCCAAAAGTGCTCTAAGAGTACAATGACTCAATTCTTACTCCCTTTATTCATACCAACAACTCAAATCTAAACATCCCCATCCTCATCGGCAAATCGACTCACTACCTCAGCCTCTTCCATAAAACTAGACTCTTCCGACATTCAGGAAGCCATCAATTTCTTTCCCATCGACTCTGCAGCAGGCTTTGAAGGTTTCCGCTCCGTTTATTTACAAGACCTTATTAACCTCCAAAACGTGAGCGCTGCAATTTTAGTCAACTCTATAACGTCCTTATGCAATTTAATTGTCAACGGTAATATTCCTACCGAAATAATTCCCATATTGTTCGGCGCTAAACTCATCGCTATCAATAAACCTAAATAATTCGGTAAGACCCATTGCTAACGGCAGTGTTTTCCGACGTATTATATCAAAACTCATTTGTAAGACAATCAAATCAAGTTTAAGCGACAAATTAATTCCTCATCAATTAGGATTTGGGGTTAAAGGCGGCTGTGAGGCTGCCAGTCACGCTGCGCGGATAAGTCTTCAACAAATTCCCTCCAATCACTGGATGGTTAAATTAGACTTTGCCAACGCATTCAATAATATTCGCCGAGAATCGATAATAAATTCCTTCGTTGATGAGTTCCCAAAGTTTTCAAATTACATCAGTTTAAGTTATAGTTGCATATCAAAACTAAAGTTTGGGGACTTTTTAATCGAATCGGCAGAAAGTATTCAACAGGGTGACCCTCTAGGTCCACCTTTGTTTTGTCTAAAGATTAAAAATTTAACAGAATCTATCTCAAACCAATGCTCTTTATCAGATGCCACCTTATGCGGCCCTTCCGAAGAAATCTCCAAGATTCTTGTAATCCGAGATTATGAAGCCGTCCTAAACCTGAAATTATATCTCTAAATGCGAGATATTAGTGCCCGGATACCGACAAATTTCCCTAAGCCCTTTTAAAAAGTGGAAATGAAGAGTTTAACTCATCTAGGCTCTCCAATAGGAGGGCAAATCGCCTTAATATAGTTTTACATCAGTGGCGTACGCAAGGGGATGGTTTTGGGGTTCAAACCCCCCCCCCCCCGCGGACATAATTTTATAAAACTTATGTAATGCAATATAGAATCTAAAAGTACAACAACGGCGTAATACTCAATTTTACTTTACTACATAAATGAATTTTTAAAAAATTACTTGTGTTTATAAGTAACAGAAGATAATTCCTAAATCTGTTTATTATTGGGAATAATGTTGCGAATAAAAAGATTTTACAGAAAGTGACAGAGCGTCAGAAATATGGATATTAGTAAAATAATAAATTTGTATCAAGTCTCAACTAATTAAGAATTATAAAAAAAATAGTTTTAGATCTACTTATTTTGAGCCCCAATCGGGCTCGAGAAGATATCTGAATCTTGGATTCTACTAAATCGGGCTTGTCTATATTTTAAATAATTTTTTTAACTGCAAAGCAAAGAAATTTAATATTAAATTGAAATATACGATGATATAATCGTTGCAAAATAATTCAATCTTCAACAAATCATTTAACGAAATTTTTATGGTTTTTCTCGCTAATGGCAATTAACTATTGAATGCTGGGAGATGAATTTAGATTCGGAATTTATAATTTGTTTAATAAATAAAGGGGCTTAAAAACATTATTTTTTGGACGGGCATAACAAAAACCCCAAGCTTGGATTGAGCTCAGCCCAATGAAAACATTTTGCAGGACCTTAAATTCGCCTCCGCCTGTGTTATTAATAACAAATTAAACCCTAAATGCTAATCTACACCTATCAAAGACATTAAATGCTGTCTGTCAAGTTGAAAAGAGGAAAATACTGAAAAGAATTTTATTGAGGAATTTCATGGGAATTTCATGTTAAATTTAAAAGTGGGTATCTATAGCGAGATAATTTTTTTTTAATTATTAGAACAAATAAAGGAGAATTACAAAGTGAGACTTCACATCAACATAATGTGTTGTGTTATAATTTTTTAATACCATATTAGGTTTTTGTTCTCATTATCTTTACACCAGCCCAGCCTCAATAGATTTCGAAATCTAAATTTGGCTGGACAAATTTAAATGGATGCTACAAATCAAATGCAAAAATTGAAAAAAAAATTTGAAAGCACCTCCCGAAATAAAATCAGCGAACGCCCCTGTTTTACATAGTCACTTATCAACTCCTTCCTCCAAGATGGAAATTCTCAATACCCTCCCAAAACATCATGCATTTTATATCATCAAAAATTATTTTAATATCTCCAAAATTCAACACTCCTTCCGGTCCTCATCAGCTTTTTTATTACCCGAGATTTTAAAAGCTACGATAGCTTTATGAAAAACGCGCAAGATGCTATCTTTAATATCAAATTCAGCATTTCTTTATGGCTCCAAGCCTTATTACCTACTAAAGCTGGCGGCTTAGGCATACGCCCAGCAACCTCAATTTTATTCGCAGCCTTCATCTCTTCGTATAAATCCGCTCAAGGTTTGATCGATCGATTAATCACAACAAGTGAGGATCCATCGTTTGTACAAGCTCTAGATGTCTGGTCTGCCAACGTCAACCCAGGGACCCCCTTACTTATAACCTCAAGACAAAAGAATTCGGATGCTGGCCTCGTATTGCGCTCCGTTGATTACCTCTTATCGAGTTGTGACGCCCGCCAGCACTTCAACCTTAAATCTTTGGTTTTTGACGGATCAGGACACGATTGGCTAGAAGCTTACCCTAGCTCACTTTCTGGATTGATGTTGGAGGACCCAAAGCTATCATACTCAATCACCCTCAGACTAGGAAATTCCCTATTCAAAAGAATCCTGCCGCAACTGTTCCCAGAACATAGAAATGCCTTTACAATAAATTTAAATACATAAGGCACGAAAAGGTGAATAGCCTTATACAAGCCGCGTTTAAAAAAGCCAACATTCCCTCCGTTTTACAGCTAGACCCTTCATTGGAGGGAAGAATGCGACCAGACGGCTTTACCCTTATTCCCTGGCAAAATGGTCTACCTCTTAAATGGGATTTCACCTGCATAGACATTTTCGCCCCCTCTAACCAAAACTACAATGCTCTGTCCCTCGCCAAACACCGCAAAACCGTAAAATACCAGGCCCTCCTACCCACTAATATCTTTAACCCTATCGTTGCCTCGTGTTCTGGGACTTTTGATCCCGTCGCCATTAAGCTCTTTAAAGAAATTAGCCGTCGCTGCCCCCCCCTCTAAATATTCCATAAATTTTTTATTTAAACAAAAAATTGGTATTTTTATAGCAAAGTACAACTTTAAATCCCTGGCCGACAGCTGGCCACTTTTAATAGATGACACATGCGACACTTTTGAATTCTAATTTTTTTATTTGGTTTTAATATTTTTCGAATTTTAACACTTCGTTTTTATAATGTTCTTACGTTGAAATAAACAAAAAAAATTAAATCTCTTATCTGCTCGATTTTAATGCTCGAGCTATCTGCTCAATGCTTTAACAGATTTTGCTACTTCGACTAACCTCTCGAGCTTTTTTACATGCTACTGTTATAACTATTGCACCGAATAGCGAGCACTCATTGTGCTAAAACTAGCATATCAAATAGCTCAGTGTGCGTGCTCGAGCAAAGCACATAGTTAGCGTTGCTAACACGAGCGATTTAACAACTCTACTCACTATAAAAAATTATATTTTCCATCAGTATTATTTTATAATTTTGGCTTTCTAATTACGAGTCTCTACAAATTAACAACTCGGGTTATACTGGTTGGGCGAATATTCAGCACGTAGTAGGCTGACCCTTGGTTACGACATTGTAGCTTTCTTCCCTTGAGACATCTGCCACCAACCATAATTCATCATTCTCTTCTGACGACACAAGGGACCGCATCTTCCTACCCTATCATAATCAATAAAATTATATGGCGATATAATTATTTAATACCAATCCTTTGAATAATATAGAATTTAATTACGTAATACCAATCCTTTGAATAATATAGAATTGTTTAAATAATGGTAATGTTGGATTATCAATCCAACATTATGATTATTTAACACATCTCATTTTATCAATCCAACATTACCATTATTTAACACAATTTGTTCATTTATAATCTACCTCCTTATTTGTAATTCACCTCACTTGAAATTTACCTCCTCACCTCTCTTTTTTTTAATTATTGACAATGGTTGCTGGACGACCGAAATATCTAAACCCATTTCCACCCTCTCATTTTATAAATCCAACATTACCATTATTTAACACAAATTCTATATTATATGGCAGTAATTGAAAAAGGCAGACTTGCCTAACTTGTTGATGCTCATTGGCCTAAGCTCAAAGATATCAAAAGATTTGAGGGCGTTAAAATTATACCACTCAAAACGACTGTTGGGACTTGCTAAATCATACAACTTCCCCATCCTTATCTTTTTTATGGATAGAACAAAAGTTTAAAAATAATAAAATTTCAATGATTTCCTTTTCGTCCCATTAACAGCCACAACCCTCGGTAACCTAGGATTCGAGGGTATCCATTTTCTTAAACAAGTATTAAAATTGATTATCGGAATCACAAACGACTCTATGCCCAATCGTTCCTGCAAGGCTGCACCTTAATTATTGGGAGCCCTGCCGCCGGTGTATAATTACAAGTTTGACACCCGCTTATAACGCTCAGCATGTCTTCCTCGATGATCGGCCTCTTTAGATTGCGTCAGGATCTGCTGCATTTCTTTCAACTTTTTTTGCCATTAATCTTAGTGATTCTGCTAAGACACAATGGCCTTTTGAAAGGATAAAGTATTCAATACAAATGTTTTATATCTAAACGGGCAAAGTCGAGTTTAAATTATTGTTTGAAATCTCGTACCAATGTATTTATTAAATTACAAAATCCTTACAAAACAAACGAATTATGTTAGGCTGCCCTTGCCTTTATTAGATTTTTATATAATTTAGCATGTAAAATTTGGTTAAAGAGAACTAGTAAACTAGAAATGGAATAGAATTGATTAGCATTTTAGCAGACATAAACCGAAAACCATATGACGTAATAAAAAAAGAAATTTGATTAAGCAATGAGAACACAGGTATTAAATCTTTAAAGCAAAATGCAATGAATAGGAAATTACAGTTTAAAAAATCTTAATAAAAATTATACAATAGCAAACATTTATTTTTGACACATGTGTTCAGTTCAGGGAATATACAATACACAATCCAACTTTATTATATCCACACAAGACCAAGATCACAAAAATAATATATATGCAGTATTCACGAGACGACAACCATCATAAAAATATTCGAATGCTTCACTACATAAAAACAAATGTGTGCAGTATTCATGAGACAAAGACCATCATAAAAATATTTGAAATGCATCACTACATAAAAACAAATGTGTGTGTCTGTTGTCTCCCCTCATCTTTCCTTTAATCACTTCATACGTCTATATACTTCCGTCATATTATTTGTTTTTACTTTATTCTCCACACCCGCCTTTGTGTCGATAAACACAACAACATGTACAATTATTAAGAATATGAGGAAAGAAATATTTGTTGTGATAAACATTAAATGTGTGGCGTTGATTTTAACAAAATTACAAGTTTCACGTTATTCAGAATGCTTAAGACAACAAATAGGCACAATAAGTGAACATATTTCAAGGATTGATGTTCTTCTTAAACCATGGTTCAAATGTGTCGAAAACATATTTTCTGTAAGCCTTATTAAAGATGAGATTGATATAGTAGTTGAGGCTGATGTAAGCATATTCTAGGAAATATGATAGGCTCCATCCAGCATCTATATAGTCAACACTTAGTATATCCTTGTTGACTGACGCTATATGAAATATGGCGCTGGGTAAAATAAATATAACAAATTGGGCCATAAATATCATACTAGTTGCTAAATTGCGACGAGCTTCCATTTTACGGCGCTCATCTATACTCACCAATGCCTTACACTTCGTACTGCGTTCTTCAATGTTTGTCAAAACTTTTACTGAATCTTCTCTGCGTGTTAGCTTTTGATTCATTCTAACTTGATCGGATACACTTTTGGCACCATGTTTTGTGTTAAAGATTGTCTCACGCCGATTTGGTATGCTATGAGACGTAATAGATGGCTCGACATTACACACGATTTTGTTATATATTCTTTTTAATTTAAACATTTTACAGTTTACCCTCTGGCTCGTTGTCGCAACTTTAGAGCGTTTCTTGATAATTATGATTTGAATTACTAAAATGACGACGAAGGGTATCATTTTGGCCATAAATTCCCTAATTATTTGATAGGTCATCCACATTATACGATGCGAGGAATTACCTGGCTCATAGACAACCAGACGATATAAAATAATGGGCAAAGTTTTTGTTATATTTCCGTCATAAGATTGATTTGACAACTTATTTGGCACAATGCCATAACAATTTACCCGAGTGATTATGTACCATAATGTAAGTGGAGCGCACCATATGATGGAATAAATAAAGCATCCTGCCACTGCCCAAAGGGCTGTAGTGCCATTACACAATTGTTTGTACTTGTAGGGCAAAATGACAGCTGTGAACTGATCTAGCGAAAAGAAAACAGTTAGAAGAAAACTAAATACTAGAAAGGTTTTGAATATCGGTAAATGATAGTGACCGATGTATGTTTGCCAACTCATAGTAAAGTAAAGCTTCGATCTAAAATAGTTCTGAAGAGTATTTAAGAAAGGCCATATGATCATCAACAAACAATTTATTATATTAGACATGAAAAAGCTTATACCCAGTATGTAATTTGCCGGTTTGCAAGCAATAACTTGCTTTAACGAAGATGAGTTTGATGTAACGTTTGCCCTACGGCCATGATTAGTAATAATAGGCATTTGACGGTTGTTTTGATTCAATAAAAAATTTAACAGTCCAATGCCATTTCCAATGATCCCGAGGAATATGAGAATTGGCGCAATCCACAGGTATATAATGATAGTTACCAGCATTAAATTATTTTTAATATTTACACCATCGCAATACTGAATGTTATAGGTCCGATCAAAACGTGTGCTTTTATTTAAATTTGCTAAAATTTGAAAAGATGGATACATAATTACTTTCAAATTTTAACTGATTTTGTCATTAATCAATGTTATTTTTATATGTATGTGGACGTTATTTTTATTGGTACTATAATTATATTTAGTCATACTGAAGAATCAATTTTTACTGGCTCATGATATAGGAGGCCACCTTGATGCTTAATATTACGCGATATAAAGTAACTAAGTGAATGTAGAGAGATAATGAGACAAAAATTTAAATTAATATATTGATTTGGGACTGTTCCAATATCCACAAAAATGATGTTGGCATAGATAATGTATATCGTTTTGGATAAGTTAAACCAAATTAGCATTGTTGTCACCTATATATCATTTAATTAATTCAAAAATAATTAGTACCCTAGACATTAATTTAATGTAAATTCTGGGCTAATTTGGCAAACGTCCCTTTACTAATCACGACTCTCTTTTTTGGGAGGGGGGAGGGGTGTGCTATAATTTTCACGAATTTAGGAGTATGAAAGCAAATTATAATGATATTTTATCATTAAGGACATCATTAGAGATATTATATAATTATAAAATATGTTAAATTGAACAACAAACAAGAATTGACGCCTCATTGATTTAACTATTAGCTATAAATAAACACTCTTCAAGATCAACTCTTTTTATAAACATCAATAATTAACTTTAATATGACAATATACGATAAACTAAATAAACGGATATGATTAAAACAGATTGTCTGAATCTTCCAAGATGCTTCTCTCGGCCCTTACCGTAGTTGATTTTGTAATGATATAATCTATCTGATGATGTGCCTAAACTGGACAAAATATATTAGTGAATATTTTATTTTATCGTCTTATCAATTCCCAAATCCTCTAAAATATATAAATTAACAAGAGTCTAAATCTTTTATAAGGAAACTAAAATTTGGTAAAAAAATTTAATGTTCAGCGATAGTCCAGTTCTAAATTAATAAAATGTTAATGAGCTTTATCAGTTTCTATATTTTAACAATTGACCTAATTTTACATTTTATGTAACTACTACTATCAATATAATTATCAATCTATTTCTTTTTGGAGGAAAATGTGAAATTAATTATTTAAGCTTTAGCCTAATTTATCCTCGATCATAATATGAACTTCCATTTTAGTCAAATCATAGTCTTCCTCATCATCTTTATCAAGTATTTGGTCCTAAAATCGTGGAGTTTGTTTTGATAAGTTGCTTCCATCTTGATCGGTTAAGACCTATTTCTGGATCACTTTCCTAGTTTGCATATATTTGTTCATTTGCCTTTTCCATGTGACGAGTCGTCTTTTCCCTGTATTCCCCGGTACCCACATGTTCAATCCTTTTCGATTTACATTATTCATCTCCCTTCTAGGTACTTGACTATTCCACCTTAGCCGATTTTCGTTAATTTAGTCAGCCATAGGTTGAATACCAATTTTTGTCCTGAGTTATACCCCCAAGCTCCACCCTATCATTCTCATCGCCATGACCTGGCATAAATTTTCTTCCGTGACGTTTAGTGCCCATGTTTCACTTCCCTAGAGTAACACCGATATAACGATGGATTTGTAAGCTTTGCTCTTCAGCAGAGCTGTTAAAGTTCATCTATGTTACGAACTAGTTCAAGTTCATAGTTCAATTTGAAAAAATCATTAGTTCAAGTTCAAGTTCATTTTTTTTTCAAAAGTAACTAGTTCAAGTTCATTTAGGAAAAAATGTAACTAGTTCAAGTTAATAGTTCAATTTTACAAAAATAACTAGTTAAAGTTCAGTTCAAAGTTCAGTTCATTTTTTTAAATATGATAAAGTTTTAATTTAGGCAATGATTCCTAAATTAAAATCAGTTTTGAGAGCTATCCAAAATTTTAAATAAATTTCATAGTTTATTATATATTTGAAAATCTAATTTAAGGAAATATTCATATATAACAAAATCATCAACTATACAATGTTTAAAATCTTTATTACAAACTATATACAATTATAATTTACAATAAAAATCATGTGAAAGTAGATGTCCATTGGACTTTAATAAAATATTGTTCTCAAAATTATCGTTTAATAAACAAGTACGTTTATCTCCAAATATAAGCTTTCCCAGACTGAAAAGCCTTTCAACTGGAGCACTAGATGGGAGGCAAACATTAAATTTTATAAAAATTTGCTTTAGATTGGGAAATTCATCGAATACATCAAATGAGGTATTATTTAATTTAATATAGTCTTCAATTGTTTCTTTATTAGAATTCTCACGTATTATATCAAAAAAATCTAAACCATTCTGTGTATCATGCACCTCCATATTTTCAGTTGTTTGAGGCACTAGTAAATTTATTGCTTTTAAGATTCTGGACCTTTCCTCCACATTTTCTGGTGACCGGATCCAAGCCCAGTCTGTCTTAAAAATTGGATGCAGGACAGCTGCAATAATATTTTCCTCATCATAGAGATCAGGAAATCTTAAAACCATATGATTTATATATTAGAATCCATTTATATTTGATACCTGATGTTTATTCCTTTCAAAATAGCATCTTTTAATGGTTGAGCCCATTTTAAGTTTACCATATTCTGCAGACATAACTGAATCTGGCTTATGGTAGGTGTATAATAAGCCATATACATGTATGTTTGCCCCTGCAAAATTTCAAGGGCCTTAGCAAGTGGCTCCATTACCTTAAAAAAATTAAATAAATTTAAAATAATGACTCACTAAGTGATATTCCTGTAAAAAATTTGATTCTTCCAAAGAAAGCCTTTCAAGCCTCAATTCATCACAGAGAGTATGAAAATCACTAGGCTTATTTTGAATCATTTTTATTATAACAGAGATGGAATCAAATGTTGAATTCCATCTAGTTACTACAGGGTAGGGTATATTACACCCAAAACGGTTACGTATGGTTTGTGCCGATAATGTGGATCTGCTATTGAGGTTCCAAAGTGCCTGGCACTTACAGAATGAAGAATTATATAATTTAGTAAACGCATTATTGTTTTTCAAAAGCTTGTTAACATCACTTGTAGCAATCAGATTTAGGGTGTGACAAGCACATCTCTTATGTTTGGGTAGATAATCATAATCATTTTGATTATGTCCCTCTAAACCAGCCCGATCAAGTATATCCTTAAGAGATACTACTTCCTCCTGCATCTCATCATTTTCATTAAAAATCCTATATAAAAGTTAGGAAAGAAGAATTATATAAATAGTACCTGAATGCTTTAACGAAATTAGATCCGTTGTCAATTATTGTACAGATATTTTTGTTTTGAATATGGTACTCTTTGTAAATTTGAGTAAGGGATTTGCATATAACATCAAAAGAGTGCCTCCCCTTTAAACATTTGCAGGCTAGAACTGCATCAACTCTTTTAAGACTCTCATCGTCTATCCAATGAGCTGTTACCCCAATAAATGACCTAACAAAAAAAATAAATTGACAATTTTAGAGAAATTAATAAGTACTTATTAAATGCTGTCCAACAGTCTGCAGTTGTACATACATACTTGGGTGCCATTAACTTTGTTCTAACTGTATCTTTCATCTTTGCAGCAAATTTCATCACCTTCCCTGTGAGTGTTTGCCTACAAATTGTTTTTGCTTTTGGATTAAAAGCCCTCAACAATTCATTGAAGTGCTCATCATCACATAGCGAAAATGGTTGATTACCATTGATTATATATTTGATAATGGCCATTGGGGAATTTTGGTTTAAAGGCCTGTCAATTAAGGTCTGTGTTAACTTTTTGTTAGCTTCACAACTTTTTCCAGCCTTATTCTTGACAGCCTTCTTAATCTCATCATGTTTTTGATAGTGAGACACCTAGATTTTATATTATAATTTATAATACGTTATTCTTATTACCTTTATATGTCTCCATAAATTGGCTGTTGAGGTTCTTGAAGCCGCCACAACTTTAGTGCATAGTTTGCACTTAACTTTGAATGAATCTTTATCTGAAGATACATATTTGAAGTATTCTTCCATTGAAGGCCAAGGTAAAAAGGTAGATTGAGCTGCCTCGTTCCTATTATCTACTTCAGAAATGGTATCCATCTTTTCTAAAAAATTTTGTGTTTTTAAAATCAAAAATTTGCGGTTACTGTGTGTCTGTATGATTACCGACAAGACCATGCACGTCAAATTGTTGACGCATATACACTAGGCTTATAAATTTATTTTAAATAATATATTTGTGATGAACTAGTTGAATTACATTGTATAGTTCAAGTTCAAGTTCAGAATTAGAAAAAAAATAACTAGTTCAAGTTCAATCTTAAAAAAATGAACTAGTTCAAGTTCACAGTTCAAATTTTTGGGAAGGTAACTAATTCAGTTCTAAGTTCAGAAAAAAATGAACTTGTTCTATGAACTAGTTCAAAATGAACTAGTTCTTAACAGCTCTGCTCTTCAGCCATATGGCATTGTCGCACCTTACACGTAATATACTGCCGTTTAAGCGACCCTTTTTGAAAAAGAAAGCCTATAAAAGCTAATATCACGTATAGTTAATTTCATAAACCACTTGCCATTTCAGCGTGACACTTTAAATCTGTGTATTAACGTTATATTTTATTTACCATACTTCTTATAAAATCCCATGAAAGAATTAATATAGAGTATTGTTATTAATAAATAATGAACAATTTAATATCACATAATAATGCGTTTGAAGAACGCGTTGAATGATGTTTAGGACATCAAACGTCTTAATCGTTAATACTCCGATTATGCGTTTCTTATTGTTTGACTTTTTAAATATCAAGTCATATATTTCTCTCATAATTAAAGGAATGCCCCTTTCCAATTTGATTTAGTTTATTTCAAGCAATTTCTTTATTTTGGTATATAAAAATAGGATTTATATTCAAGCAGGGCCGAAAAAAGGTAAACAAAACGGCGGAGAAATTAAAACGACTTTGAGCCTAGCCTGGTTTGGGCTTAAGAAATTTTATAATGCAGATCTCTGATTTATATTTATATTTAAAAGATGACATATCCCAGAATCCGACTGTGTTATAACAGGTCTCCTAAAATCATGAAAATAGCTTTAGAATGTTAATATGGGCTAACTTCAAATAAAAATGACATGATTTGTACAATATATAATAAACATCACATTATGTTTTTTGGGTTGGAAGGGGGGGGGGGGCTAAGGCTAAGCTTTAACAAGGAATATTATTTAAATGCACAATGAGAAATTTTATAATTCTCATTTCTCCCCAAGTGCCTTTTATTTAAAGCTTAAAAGCACTTTGCATAAAACACCTTTACAAGTGTAACAATCCCTGAGCATCAGATAATTAAAATCCGAACATTTAATGAAACTTATAAAATTATTAATTTTATTCAAATTAATTAATAAAGTATTACATGGGTAAAATACATTGGTAAATAAAATACTACAAAAGAAAACGCGTTAAAAACTAATTGGATTGCATTGATCCGTGTATAGGTGTTGGATTTGACGATTTCCATAGTGATCTTTTGATGTAGAAGAATTCCTTAGGTTCTAAGAAAAATTCGTCATTGCTTCCCCGATTTGTTTGAGGAAAGCGAGAGCCTCTGAACCTAGATTGCCAATAGTGGTAGCCACCACGGAACAACTGTATTGGTGAGAGTGGAATATTTTTCGGCCTTTTTCCTCTCTGCCTTGATTATAAGGTCAGGGGAAGAGTTTGAGGGAGCGAAGATGTCGACCGTAGTAAAATCCCAAGTGACATTTCGCGGGACCAAGTGATGAGCGTTAGCCCGTCTGGTCTTTTCCCGTCCTGAGGCCGACAGGCTCTAGGGAAATGGGATAACCGGCTTTTCGAAGGTACTGACCTATGATTTTGTAATTCCCGCATGTCTGGGGTTGCGGCCTTTGCTGTACTTGCAGTGAAGAGGATGGTGTCCATTGGGTTGGACCGGCTGTTTGCAGAGCTCGCACATATATGGGGAAACGATGTCGCAGCCGAAGCGGAGGCCTCTGGCGATGCGTAAATCTTCACCAGACATATGAAGACCCAAATTCCTGCTCGGGATCGCTTCGAGCCATTCATAACCGCTATTGGAGGAGGCCCGATTCAAAAGGAGTTTTCCCTGACATAGTTCGTTCGAAGAGAGGAAAGCTACGGAACGTGCTATTAGTGAAAGGTCCCATTCCTTTTGAGTCACTCCAAGTGGTCGTTCGGCCGACTCGTGTTTGTCCTCATCCCACATGTAAAGAGCCTCTTGAAGGTGCGAGTCTGGGAGGGATGTGATCCCTGAGATTAGACAGTCGGTACTCGTACGAGATGAAATCCCGCTAGTGCAATCTGTCATGGGGATCTAATCCCGATTCCCCCATTTTTAGAGGGAAGGGATGCCTGAAGCCATTGTAAGGGACTAAATTTAAGGTTGAGGCAGGTTTCGAAAAGATTTTGTATGCTCCGTTTGATGAGGTTGAGACAATAAATAAAAAATTTGACATATTATATAAAAAACTTTGCACTTTATATTACTGTGCAAAATATTTTATTGCCTTTGACAACTAAATCTACGTAAGTTAGCTTTTTTACTTTCATACAAGTATTTATATTAAGTGATAAGTTTCTCAAGCATTTCTTAATGCGTTCGTCAAAAAAATAAATAAGTTGTCTTATGTTCAACAACAACAACAAAAAAATGGTGCCCTATCAACTCGCCTCAAACCATCTCGCCGAATTTAATGTCCCCCGGTTAAAAAGGTCCCCTAATTTAAAATCGTCCCCCATTCAACCAATCACAAAATGTCCCAGATGAATAGGGCGAGATGGTTTTCGGCAAGTTGACGGGCCACCCAAAAAATATTTTAAAACACTTTTTTAAAATTATCAAAGAATTTAAAATTTTAATTTAGATAACCATTAATTTCTTATATAGGGTATTTTCAAATAGATAAGATAAATAAAACGATTCTGTTTCCAAAAATATTTTTATGGGTTTATAATAAATCAATAATTTATAAGAATTTCTAGGTATTTTAATTAATTAGTAATCGATAGAAAACTACTATAAAAACTCGGGCCTTCGGCCCTCGTGGGAAAGGGAGTAGGGGAAGGGAAGGGGGGGCGACTCATCTATACTCCGTATAAACGTAGCATATTTGCTATGCAATTTATGGGCGAGAAAGGTAGGAAGGGGCGAGAATGCCTATAGGAAGGTATTAAATGCAAAATAATTAGTTATAGACCCTTGTAGGGGAGGGCATAGGGTAATTACCAATGTTAACCAATTCAAAAACGAAAAAAAATTTCGATTTATTTGGCCAATGGTCATTTTTTCCATTGGTCAGTAGCCTGCGGACGATCAAAAAGTCATATTATCAATGATATTAACAAAAACAAAATATTAATTTAATTTAAAAAAAAAATAAAAATTTTGCCCTCTCCCGAGCTTGAACCAGGGACATCCAGGTCACCCTGTTTACAAGCCGTGCACTATAACCCGTCACACCATCAGGTATTAAAATAGTAGAAGTTATTATGTTATTTATATAGATAATGAAATAATAAAGTTCTGTTTTATGTTTATAAAATCAATATATTTTATCGGTCAGTAGCCAGCGGACGGTCAAAAAGTCAAATTATCAATGGTATTAACAAGAACATAATATTAATTTAATTTTAAAGAAAAAAAAATAAAATAAAAATTTCTTTTAGTTTTAAAAAAGGGCTCAATTCTGAAACTACTCGCCCGATTCGCTCAAAACTTTACCGGTAGGCCAGGGGTAAAATTTTTCAGATTCCTAAAATACCTTTTCGTTTTAAAAATATCGGACATTTCCCGGCCACACGTGCGGTGTAATATCTATAACACGTAGAAAATTTTACTAATTATTTATATAAACTTAGGCGCGCCATCTAATAAAGTACAATTCGTGTTTTAATAGTTTAATTGTAGATTGAATTTAATTAGAAAGAACGGGCTATGATTATACCTCTGAAGGAGGTTTCGAATTTTGTGTTAGTTTCTATCAATATATTGTATAGTAAATTAGAATCTAATACCTATATTTTTTTAACTATTACTTTTTAGGTTTTCTATGAAATCACAATCTAATTAAATGAAATATATTAACCCAATAAAAAAATATATATGCATTTTTAAGGTTAAAAATATATATTACATAGTTGGCTGTCTGTTAGACCATCTATAATAAATTTTTAGGTTATATATAAAATTTGGCCAATAGGCATTTTTTTCATTGGTCAGTACCAACAGATTTTCTATAAGTCAATGATAGCCAAAAAAAACGGAAAAAAAATTTTTGATGCTCACTTTGGCCAATGGTCATTTTTTTTCATTGGTCAGCAGCCAGCGGACGGCCAAAAAGTCATATTATTAATGGTATTAACAGGAACAATCATAAGAGTCAAATAAACGGAAAAAAAAATTTCGATTCACAATTTGGCCAATGGTCATTTTTTTCAATTGGTCAGCAGCCAGGACACGGTAAAAGTGGATATAAATTCATAAGTGTCAAAAAAAACGAAAAAAAAAATCACATTTTGGCCAATGGTCATTTTTTTCCATTGGTCAGCAGCCAGGACACAGTAAAAGTGGATATAAATTCATAATAATCGAAAAAAAACGAAAAACAAATTTTCGAATCACATTTTGGCCAATGGGCATTTTTTTCCATTGGCCAGCAGCCAACGGACGGCCAAAAAGTCACAATAGCAATGGTAGTAACAGGAACAATCATAATAGTAAAAAAAACGAAAAAAATAATTTCGATACACATTTTGGCCAATGGTCATTTTTTTCCATTGGTCAGCAGCCAGCGGACGGCCAAAAAGTCTTATTATCAATGGTAGTAACAAGAACAATCATAAGAGTCAAAAAAACTCCGGGATTCGAACCCACAAACTAGTTAAATTAATTAAAATTAAAAGTAAACAGCGTGAGAAGACATTCGATGCGTGACAAGGCATTCGGTGCAAGACACCGAAGAGCGTGACAATATATAGATAATGAAACATAGACCCTTGTAGGGGAGGGCATAGGGTAATTATCAATGTTAACCAATTCAAAAACGAAAAAAAAAATTCGATTTATACTTTGGCCAATGGTCATTTTTTTCATTGGTCAGTAGCCAGCGGACGGCCAAAAGGTCACATTATCTATGGTATTAACAAGAACAATATATTAATTTATAAAAAATAAATAAAAATTTTGCCCTCTCCGGGATTCGAACCCACATTAGTAAAGGCATAGGGTTTGGTAAGGGGCACAGGGACCTATATCAGTAAATAGGGTTTGGTAAGGGGCACAGGGACCCATATCAGTAGAGGCGTAGGCCTTTGTAGGAAAGGGTATAGGGTAATTATCAATGTTAACCTATTCAAAGACGAAAAAACACCATAAATTGCATATAGCAATTAAAAATTTCGCTTTATTTGGCCAATTTTTTTTTCATTGGTCAGTAGCCAGCGGATGGTCAAAAATTCATATTATCAATGGTATTAACAAGAACAAAATATTAATTTAATTTAAAAAAATTAAAAAAAAAATTCGTCCCCTCCCTGGCTTGAACCCGGGATATTCAGGTCACAAAGCTGGCGCCAATAACTTGGTGGACGACGGACGACGGACAACCAAAAACGAGCCCATAAATTGCATAGCAATTAATATGTTATACTCCCAGCCTTAAAATATCTATAAAAATTCGGCAATGTTTCTATTAAATAGAATTACGGCTTTTTAGCAATTATTTTAATATATAAGTAACTACATAGAAAAATCTATTTAAGTTTTTATTTTTTAACCAGGGATTTAAATTTGAGCTGCTATTGTATAAAAATCAAAAGAAGATTAGGTTTGTTTAACAATTAACTTTAACATATTATATACCATCGTATAAAAAACCAGAGTTTCATTTACAGAGGGGGAGGAGAGTATTCCATCAGAGTGTCCGAGTCTCTTGATTTTGTGCTGATCCATATTATGCCGGATGATAGGAGCTGTCCATCATTGCTCAATCCTTCTAAGCTTAGATACGTTTTGACTTTCTTCCTTTATGAGATCCATTAACCAACACTAGTAGGCTTATTTTCAAACTTGTTTCAGCCAGTTTTTTCATAATAGTTGTCGTGGTTGGGTCTTCTAGTTTAAATAATTTGATTATTACGGAACTGGTATTATTCAAGTCTATATAATTTACCCCTAAAAAAGATTTTATAGGCTAACATAGGGTCTTACCTAGCCCACAGTTGCCTATCAGACTCCACCTTAATTATTAAAACCCAGACGCCTGTTTTATAAATACAAGTTCGACACTCCCTTATCACGCTCAGTGTGTCTTCCTTGCTCTTTATAGGGGTCCTTATGCAATGTACATAGAACACTGTAGTATTAATGTTCTCACAAATCTTTCGCATTGTTTTCTTTTTACCTATGATAAGTTCCTTTAGCTGTTATATACATTCGTCGTTTACCATAGGCGTAGCCAAGGGGGGCAGGGAGGGGCGGCTGCCCCCCTCTAAATCCTAAAATTTGTTGAAATTTATTAAAATTATGGCTAAAATTTCAAAAAATATTCATTTTGCCCCTCCCTAAATTATTATTGCCCCCCCTCTAATCCCAATGCTGGCTACCCCATGTCGTTTACAATATATTGTCTTCCTAAATGTAGCGAAGTTTAGATACTAAAAACATCATCCGTCACCTTCTCGGTAAGATGACATAAGCTAATTCCCTATACTCAAAGTCTGTCTTAGAATTTTACACCGTGATTGTCATTTTCCCTCTGCTATGGAATCAAATCTTGTGGTCTTTACATTTTATTCGCTTTAACCTAGAGTGTAACTTTAGGGGGGGGGCAGAGACCACGAAGGCTATTCAGTCATCTACTTTTGATTTCGTAAAGTTCTAGAAATTTAATCCCATTTTGTCCTCTCCAAGTTAACGTTGTTGTAAATGAATCGGAAATCTGAAATTATACAGGTCGGATCGAACTCGGATTTAAAATAATTTAGGGTTATGTTTAAACTTTGCAAGTCATTCGGTAAAAAAGAAGCCATCAGAATTAAAAAAGGGCACTTGCACAAACTCAAAAATTTTGTTCATATTATTCCTGTTCATCCCCTCACTAGTAAAATATCTATGCTGATAAAAGAATATAGATCTATTTAATGTTCAATGTATCGAATAATTTTTTACAGGGATTTATTTTGTAATATTTCGCCCTATTAAGAACATCATCAGGTAATTAATTAATAACACAATAAATATACGTTATGGTAGAATCCCGTTTATGAAAAAACAATAACATCCATTTAACTTTAGTAATGGTTGAGGCGACTTTGATAAGGTTGGATATGTGTATAGATATCTTAAATTGATATCAGTTCTAAGACTTATCATAGATTCGCTTTACTCTAATCTCTTTAATTCTATAAATAAATGTTGTATTTATTGAAAAATAGGTTCAATTATTAACTAAAAGGAATAATCCTTTATTATTTTTATAAAGAGAATTACATATTTTGCGAAGGCGAGATAAAAAAACTCGGGCCTTCGGCCCTCGTGGGAAGGGGGAGGGGAGAAGGGAAGGGGGGAAAGGAAGGGGGGACGACTCATCTATACTTCGTATAAATGTATCATATTTGCTATGCAATTTATGGGCGAGAAAGGTGGGAAGGGGCGAGAATGCCTATAGGGGGGTATTAAATGCCTAATGATTAATTAATTATTTATACAAATTTTCCATTTATAGGCAAAATGTAATATAGGTAAAATGTAATATAGGCAAGGGTTAGGGTTAGATTTAGTGTTTGCATCTAGTTGCGTATTACATTAGTTTTTACGGCCTTTAGTGATTATGGGTCTAACAAACATTATATTATAAAACATCACAATGTTAAGAATTTGCAGAATTGTTGGGAGAAATTTTTTGTTGAATTTGAACAATTTTTAATTAAAAAATCAAAAATTTGGCCAATGGTCATTTTTTCTCCATTGGTCAGTACCAACAGATACTCTATAAGTCAATGATAGCCAAAAAAAAATGGAAAGAAAAAATTTGATGCTCACTTTGGCCAATGGTCATTTTATTGGTCAGCAGCCAGCACACGGTAAAAGTGGATATAAATTCATAAGAGTAAAAAAAACGAAAAAAAAATTTGAATCACATTTTGGCCAATGGTCATTTTTTTCCATTGGTCAGCAGCCAGGACACGGTAAAAGTGGATATAAATTCATAATAGTCTAAAAAACGAAAAAAAAAATTTCGAATCACATTTTGGCCAATGGTCATTTTATTCCATTGGTCAGCAGCCAGCGGACGGCCAAAAAGTCATAATAGCAATGGTAGGAACAAGAAAAATCATAATAGTCAAAAAAAACGAAAAAAATAGTTTCGATTCACATTTTGGCCAATGGCCATTTTTTCCATCGGTCAGGAGCCAGCGGACGGCCAAAAAGTCATAATAGCAATGGTAGTAACAGGAACAATCATAATAGTCAAAAAAACGAAAAAATAAACTCGGATTCACATTTTGGCCAATGGTCATTTTTTTCATTGGTCAGCAGCCAGCGGACTGCCAAAAAGTCTTATTATCAATGATAGTAACAAGAACAATCATAAGAGTCAAAAAAACTCCGGGATTCTAACCCAAAAACTAGTTAAATTGCATAGCAATTAAAAGTAAACAACTTTTATTTATGTTTATTATATAATAAAGTGAAACAATAATAGAACAAGCGAACGGCCAAAAAGTCATATTATCAATGGTAGTAACAAGAAAAAAAAATTAATTTAATTTAAAAAATAAAAAAAAAATTTGCCCTCTCCGAGAATCGAACCAGCAATTCAGAACGTTCGCCGGGGTTCGAACCCACATTAATAGAGGCATAGGCTTTTGTAGGGGCACAGGGACCCATATCAGTAGAGGCATAGGCCCTTGTAGTGGAGGGCATAGGGTAATTATAGCAATTAATATCAATGTTACCCAATTCAAAAACGAATAGATATACTTATGCATTAATTTAACATAGCAATTAAAACCCGACCCCGCCCGGGGGCACCTCTTATGCATTAATTTAAAAAATAACACAGCAAGGGAGATAGAGATGAGGGGTGGGGCACCTCTTTCTCATGCATTAATTTAAAAAATCGATAACCTAATATACCCAATGCAAATAGATAGGGAGGGTAACGGACGGACAGACAACGGACAACCAAAAACGAGCCCATAAATTGCATAGCAATTAAAAATTAAGAATCGTAAATGTTGGGAAAACATTCCGCTATGGCTAATGAATTATATTTACAGATAGTTATGCTTTACTGTCGTGTAAAAAACGATTCGCGATTATCATGGGATAGTAATGAGATTTGTTTCCCTTTTTTTTAAAAAGTTGTAAGGCTTGGGGACCAAAGGTATGGGACAAAAAATTATAGTAGTATTGTTAATTTCTGAGTATTTTAAAATTTTCAGAGCCTCGGCTGAAGACAAGGGAGTTATAAAAAATATTACTAGCTGTACCCGGTCAAGCGTTGCTTTAGCTTAGTCCTCAATTAGCTAAATTAATTAGTACGAATTAGTAAAACATGAAAAATTTTGGGTCAAGGAGATTTTATGATGTAAAAAAATATAATGCTGTATTATATAAATATCATTTAATTTAATAAAGGCATATCTATCCATAATTAAATAGATTTATATCAGTTTTAAATATTTTCATGGGATTTTTTGATTTTATAGGTTAAAAAGTGCGGTCTGTGGCATTGTAAAACACAAATTGAGAATAGCTTAAGATCCTTTTGCTCTATGATTTTATTTATTTTAGCATATATAAGTCCATTAAAGATCCCTGACATTCATGACTAAAGGTGATGGATTAAATTTTATTTGCATTTTAGGTGAAACAAATCGAAAACCATATGACACAACAAGAAGTAAGTTGATTCAGCAATAAGAACGCAATAATTAATTGACCCTACAATTTTTTTGCCATTGCGATGATACATGAGACTACAGGTTTTAAAAGTCTAATAACTATTATACAACAACATTTATATTTGACAACTACGATAAAAACAATAATATGAGATAACATTGAAAAACGTATGATAATGTTAAATCCGAGCCATTTACGTGGCATATAAAATATGAATTGAATTTTTATTCGAAATAAATTTTTGAGGTCCTTAAACATGTAAAGTTAATTACGACAATATTTATACGTTTTATATTGGGTAATTATTCAAATGTTACAGACAACTAATTAAATGTTTTAACTACAATATTAAGATTTAATTAAACCAAGGCCTGAATGTATTAAAAATATAGTTTCTGTAGGCCTCATTAAAAATGAGATTGATATAGAACTTAAGGCTAATGTAAGCATACTTTAGGAAATATGATATGCTCCAGCCAGTATCTAAATTCTGAGCACTGAGTATATCCATCTTTGCTGATATTACAAGATGAAATATGGTGCTGGGTAGAATAGACAAAACAAATTGGATCGTAAATAATAAATTGATTGCAAAATTGCGACGAGCCTCCATTTTACGGCGCTCATCTATACTCACCGATGCTTAACACATTAGTCCGCGTTCTTTAATGTTTGTCGAAGACACATTCAAAACATCGCTCCGTGTTAGCTTCGTACCCATTCTAGTTTCGGTTTCGGCACCATTTTTATTGAAGATCGTCTTGTGCCATTTGTTTTTGCCATCGGGTGGCTCGATATTACATTCGATTTCGCTATGTACTCCTTGCAATATATAAATCTTAGATTTTCCGCTCTCGCTCGTCGACTTAACCTTGGAACGTTCTCTAATAATTATAACCTGAATCACAATAAAAACCATGAAAGGTATAATTTTGGACATAAATTCACGTAGTATTTGATAGGCCATACACATGCTACGATGTGAGGGATTCCCTGGCTCATAGAGAACGAGACGGTGTAGAATGCGAGGCAAAGTTTTTGTCATATTTCCATCATATGACTGATTTGATAGATTCAATTTTGGCACGAAGCTATAACATGTCATCTGAGTGACTTGGTACCAGAGAGTAAGTGGAGCGCACCATATGACGGAATAAATAAAGCATCCTGTCACTGCCCACATGGCTGTAGTGCCATTACACTATTGCTTGTACTTGTAGGGCAAAATGACAGCTGTGAATTGGTCTATCGAATAGAAGACGGTTAGGAGAAAACTAAATACTAAATAGGTTTTGAAGATCGGTAAATGATAGTGACTGATGTAAGTTTGCCAATTTTTAGTGAAGTAAAGCCTTGATCTAAAATATATTTGAAAGTTAAATAAGAAAGGCCATAAGATCATCAACAAACAATTTATGATATTGGACATTAAAAAGCTTATAGCCAGCCCATAATTTGCTCTTTTGCTAGTAATCACTTGTTTAAACGATGATGAAATTGGCCGCACCTTTACCCCATTAGTTACACTAGGCATTTTACGATTGTTTAATATGATATTCAAAAGCCCAATGCCATTTCCAATGATCCCAATAAATATAAGAATTGGAACAATCCACAAGTATATGATGCTAGTTATGGGCGTTAAACTATTTTTAATATTTATATCATTGCAATACAGTACGTAATTAGTCGGATCGAAACGTGTGCTGTTATTTAACTTGGATAAAATTTGTAAAGCCTTTTACATAATAAATTTCGAATGATAATTTATCTTGTCATTAATCAAAGTTGTTTATAATCTGCATATGGATAAGGGCCTTTAAGGAAAGTTTTATGATTAAGCGAAATAATTTAGTTTAATGGGATTCTGGTATAGAAAAGGAAGTTATAATTTATAATAACATTTGGTCCTATTAAAAATATTTCGATCTATTTAAGGACATCATCAGATACATTCGATAAATGCAAAATATACAAATCGCTCCCCAATTAAAAATATAAAATTGGAAATTACGGGGGGGGGGGGTAGTTTACCATTCATATTCCCCTAGCTACGCCCTATAAAGTTGAAACAAATTTTTATACTAAATTTATTGGATCATAATAAATTAAACAGGCTTTGTACATATTTGAAATTTCTTATTTAACATTAGAGACTCTAGCAAATGATTAGCTCCGATTAAACTAATGAAATGAGTTTAGCTAAAAAGAAGCAGGCCCCCCCCCCACCCCTAATGCCATATAAAAAAAGGATTTTAAAAAATAGAAAATTTTATTTAACCCTAGATTCTAGCCTTCAAACAATATTGCCCAAATTATGAAGCAATAGTTGAGTTTGATGTTTTCGAAATTAACAATGTTATAACAACTAATTGATTTCTATATTTTTTGTTACTAAATATCGTTTTAATTGTCAAACCGTGGAAATTAGTGCTTTATTGGCTAAGTTAGGTGATGGCTACGCAAATGAATTTAAAAATCTCCCTGGGAGTAAATTATCGGCAAAATTTCAAGGTGTCTCCATGCAAAGTATAGCGTAAATCTAATTTTTTTATTTTTTTAAATTAATATTTTACTTTTTATAATAAATTAAAAATTTAGATTTTGTTAAATTATAAAATTGAAAATAAATGAGGAATTTAAGTTATTTTTGTTTACATAATATATTGTTTGCCTCTTCAATTTTGTAGAGGCAATAGAGCTTGTTTACCTTTCCGTTTAAATATATTAACACCTGCGAATGGCCAATTCTCCTTAATTGCTCTCGATTAGTTTGATTTAATTTACAAGTAAATTTGATCTCAAATCATCGATTTCAATCAATATTATCCAATCATTTAATTATCGATTCGGAATTGTACAAAAAATGTAAGTGTTATCAATTAAATAATCATAACATTTGCATTTGAATTATTATCTGATATTTAAATTTTCAATAAATAAAATTTAATCATGTTTATTACTAAATCTAATCTAATATTACAACGACCCACGACTATAATAATTAAAACAATCTTTTTCAACATTTTAAAATTCATATATCAATTTTATTTGTTAAATATATTGAGGCACAAGCAGCATAGCCAAAGGGGGGGGGGGCAGGGGAGGGTGGCTGCCCCCTTTAAATCTAAAAATTTGTTGAATGGAAATTATGAAGTTTTAAAAATAATTATTTTGCCCCTCCCTAAATCATTATTGCCCCCCTCGAATTCCAATACTGGCTACGCTTATGGGCACAGGCTTCCCCCCCCCCCATTCTTTTTTACCCTCTTTCTCCTCTTTCTCACCAGCTTGGTCACTCAGGTTTCCTAATTGCGTCGTAGCGTTGATAATTACCCCATCTAAAAACTTGCGCTTCTAGTCAACGACTTAGGCAATTTCTAAACGTCTAGCTATTATCAATTTAATTGAATAAATGAAATTCTATGGATATTAGATTTTAAGAAAACAAATCAATTACTTATACAAGGAGACAACTTGGGAGTAAAATTTATTACGAATGGTCATGTAGAGAGTGAAATCAGGCATGGGCGTAGCCGGGGGGGGGAGAGGGGGGGGGGGGTCAGAGAGGGGCGGCCCCCCCCCCCATCCATAATTTTTTAAAAGTTTTATATAATTATGGGTTAAATCTTAAAAAATCATTTTGTCACTCCCTAAAACATTATTGCCACCCTCTAGTTCCAATTGAAATTTGCTAAGAAATATATCTTTGAGATTTATTATACGAGGAAAAATATATGATGCGATAACCATGGGCGTAGGCAGGTTTGGAATTAGAGGGACATTATGAGAGGTAAAATGATAATTATTAGTAATGTTAGCCATAATTATATTAAATTTTAAATAATTTGTTGATTTAGAGGGGGGCAGCCCTCCCTGCCTTCCTCTGGATAGGCCCATGATGACCCAAACTTATGTGTATATCATGTAATAAACATGCATGGCGTGAAATTTATAAGATAAATCATTAAATATGCTAAGAGGATAAAAATCAGTAAAAGTGACGAAAAATACAAACACTATAAATCGGAACTTAATGTTTGAAACCTTGTTTTAATGGTCAAGATCGAATTGAATGTCAGTGATAGTTTTTTTAGTTGAAATAAAAACTAATTAATTCTTGACTTTGCTCATATTGAAAATTCATAGTCTAGCCCAGAGGAGTTGCTTTCGGGTTCAACAAAAAAATTTATTTAAAAAATTAAAAATCGTAACCCTACCCCCCCCCCCCTTCCTTTAATCATATGTTTAGATTCAACTTTATATTACCTTTTAAATATTAATAACTTTGCATCAATATTGTTTTGTATATAACTTTAACATAAAATTTCATAATTTTATACTGTAGCAAGGTATTTTATTAAAACTTATTTGATTACAAGGTTTAAGTTTTTCAAATTTTTAAATAAAGTTTGTTTAATTCTCAAGATTTACACGTATAAAAAATTGATTATCAACATTTGTTATTTAAGGTAAGTGGAATAAGTATGGAGGACAATAAACGAAAGGTCGGAGTACTAGGCTCCACTAGAATAACAGGATCACAAGGTTTCGTTAATATAAATCTTCCCCAACCTAAGCCGGTTAACACTTATGGAACAATAGATAAAAATGGCGTCGATCAAAAACCTTCCGCTCAAAATGGCGGAGGAACGGGGCCTAGACGAATGTTATTGGGTACTTACACGAACGGTACCAGTCCCTACAACAATAATTCCTTCAATACAAGCCTAGCTACTAGTATGGGTTCTTCTCCTCTATTTTCCCCTTTCAGCGACGAATCTGAATATGATCACCCATCCCGTGTAAATCGATATAAGAGTGGCGAATTTAACGAAATGTACCGTCGGGAAGGCAAGGCAATAACATATGATAGTGATGACGTCAGCAGTATTCTCTGGCTTATTTGTATAGGACTATCCCTGACATTTCTGATATTTACCCTGGTAACTTGCTTCTTACTCCTCTACGAAGTCAAAAATAAAGTCCCAATCAATTGATTGACGTTGGCAAAAATTATATAGAAATCTTTATACCTTTTGCCGTCTCCATTATTTTACCTTTGATTGATACACTTACTAATAACAAGCGTCACGTTGTATAGACGTTACTTTGTTGTCAGCCTTTCATTTGAAATAAAACTTAATTTCATAATTATTGAAAAACTGTTTACACTTATTAATGAAATAAAATGTGGTTTATCATGGGCTTCGCCAAGAAGGGGCAGGTAGGGGGCTGACCCCCTCTAAATCAAATAAATTGAAAATCCTAAAGCTGGCTACACCCATGTGGTCTATCAATAAAGAGGTGTCCCGTAAAAAACTAAATAACGGCCGGACTGATTATACCATGACATTTGATTGTCCAAAAAATTATTTAGGAAGCTCTCTTAATATTTGCTTAGTTAAATTCGTAATTAGAAATAAATGCGTTGATCAGTAAATGATATCAAATACGAATTATACAATAGGAGAAGGAATTGATTATACTCAGAAATGTTCAATCCATTATGTAAGTAATGTGGTTTTAATAATGGTCGCATTGGATGGATAAGGCAAGTTGGAGAAAAGGGGCATTTAATTAACATTCATTGATCCTATTACTATTATCAACAAAAATCCTTCCTACTAGGACTAACGATGGCTTTTGGTCTTTTTTTCAAATTTCGAGCAATCCTACAGGCCGACTGAGGAAAACAGACTAAAAAATATTTGGTCTGTTTATGTTTCGATTAAAACCAAAGGTCGACCAACAAAACCCAGCCATTTTACAACACTAGTTCACCTTACTCCAACTGCTTACGCCCTTTTCTACATATCGCTATATTTTTATTGTTTACAAAAAGGTATTGCTTCATAATCAGTTTTTACCAGCTATTTCACTCGCTACTTTTTTATACTTAATATTCGCTCGATTAACACGTTTATTTCGTATTCATTTTATTAACTATTGCAATTACCACCTTTCCCTCATTATGACTTTAGTTTTAATCACCTTCTTTACTTATTTTATCGATAATGGTCACAAGTGTATCGAAATATTAATTTCTATATCAGTCCGATGAGACCATTAATATAATGTATTGAGAATTAAATTGGCTAAAATGTTATTTTTAAATTAAAAATACATTCTGTTTGTATTAAGACGAAAATGACAAATATAAATGTAATGCCAATAGAAATTATTAAAAAAGTATAAATCATTATCATCTAAAGTGGGCCAAAAGTCCATAAAAACTTTGAAATTGTATCGAGCTATGAAAATCCTTAGTGGTTGTTTGCTAAATAACCAAGCTGGACATCCTGATTTTTGAGAACTTCAATTTATAATAAGAAAATGGTGGCTTTTTTACTGAAGGTACCAGTGCACGAAGCAACCAAGGCGATAAATTGGATGCCAAAGGGCCAGAATATTTTGCAGATTTGAGGTCCCCTGCGATAGCAAGAGGTTCGAAATTAAAATGTGATGGGCAAAAAGATCGATGCATTTATTTCATGGGGGGAAAACCATTTTGCTAAAGAACTAAGGACCACAAGACACATCCTCTCTTCCCTAAGCCTAGGACTGAAGGCATTTTTGCATTTTTGACCGCAATACATCACATGTGGCTTATTTATGCCCCACATATTTTATAAATACCTAAACTAAGCTTATAAATTTTTCATAGCCAAGTTATTTTTAAATAAATAGTATTACATATATAATACCACTGCAATTAAATATATGCGAAAATTAATTCACTCCTTTTGACACTCCTATTGTAACAGACGAGAAATCGTTTTTAACCACTCAAAACTTTAATACCATCTAAAGTTCTTATATTCTCGTTAAAAACAAGGCAAGAATAGTTGTAATAAAAATTTCAAAATTAACTGAATCCTGAAATGTCAGTAAAAGTTTATTAATGGGTGCAAATTCATTAATAAAGATGGACATAAATCTACTATTGAAATCAGTGGTTCCCAATATATTCCAGCCGCCTCCCCCCACTAAAAAAATGTACTATCGTTCCCCTTCACAACTGTAATAGAATTACGATTTTAAAACAACGTGTGCATTTATTTGCATAATATTGCATAAAAAAATAGGTGAATGACGAGGCAGTTTTGGTTGCTATATTTTAAACTTAAGCTTAAGTTTCGCAATGCAATGCATAATTTATTTGATATTGGTATTAAACTTTCAACTCCAAAGAGCTCTTTTCAGGCAGCTTTAAAAAAGAAAATGCACAAACGTGGGTAAAGATAAGAAATTAGCTATCATTAATATTCCAGGTCATTTAAGTTCTATAAGTTCCTCACCTGAATATGATGAAGAAAAGAAATGAAAAGGTACACTCGATTTAAGTGTATATCGTATAAAATTCATTCTATATTTTATGGATTGTCTTAAGTTTGTTAAAAAATGATCATTAAATTACTAACGTCATAATACGTTTCACAAATTTAAGGCAGTATATTAATTGAGGCTGCAATTAGACCTATATTCTTATATAGATTTCTTGCATAGAAACAAATTAAACAATTACTAAATGAAAGTCGATTATAAATAAATAATTTTCCCAGTCAGTTAAGGAACCTAAATTTATTAAAAAAAATAATTAAAAAGTAACCTGCAAATTCTTTTTGTGAGATTTAAACTAACATCAAATTGTATATACTTAAAAATCATAATTTATTTAATTTGCAAAATGCATTGGTGATTCAACAGACAGGATGGAAACGGATAATAAATTATGTTTAATGCAACAGATATATTTTTAGTTAGGTACTGAAAATTTGTGGGATGCACCTTTGAGGTTATTCTTAATTTAAATATAGTTCAATTCGAGAAGCCTTTAGAGCTATTAAAACAGGATTAAATTTTTATGCTATATGGAAGATAATAAACTCTAGTTAATTTATTTAACTTACGATTTATTATTTGAGTAAAAACGCGCTTTAGACACTTTGTTTGAAATATGAATAGGTATTATATTTTTTCTGCAATGTATAATTTCAATAGTGGTTATACCATCTATAGATAATTGACATTCTAAGTTAAATATTATAGCGTTTTTTTTAAAATATTAAGCACCCAAACCATTGACTTTTTTTAATGTCAAAACATCCGTCAAAGAAAATGTTAGGGTACATTCATTAAAAAAAATTATTCCATTTTGCAAGGGGAGATTATTTTGTAAAGTTTGTGAAAATATCATTTTTATACATTTAAAATTTGTAGTATGTGATATTATTTAATATAAAATAAGTTACTTTTTGATTCTTAATAAGTACCAAACTTTTTTAGTCAAAATAACTTGCATCTTATATTCATATCTATGAAAGAAAGTTGTGGTGCTAAGTTATCGATATAAATATGTAGTTTTAAATTGATTAGAACAGATATAGAAATTCCCAAAAATTGTTATAATATATCAGATATTTGTATCGAACATGATAATCAATATAAATGTGTCATTATATTAAAAATATATAACTACTGACTTTCTCACTTAAAAATTTTGTGAGCAATTTTTGGTTGTTTTTATATAACTTTGTAAGTTTAGACAATAACATTTTAAAAACTAATTTTGAAAGGTCTTAACCCTTTATATATTGTGCAAAATAGTTTAAAACTTCCTCAACTTTTTACACAAATATGCATGTCTTTATTAGTATTATTTACTTTCAGAAACTTAATTAGTCATATTGAAACCAAGTTTTGTTAAAATTACTAAACTGTTAGCTATTTTTAAAAGAAAAATAATTTATGGAACACAAGGTCATCCACTTTGCCTTGTATAAGTGTAAAAATCTATTTTTATTAAGCTTACTACTAAAGGTGTCATTATTTCAGATTAATTTATTATGGAAAAAGTGATGGCTTACTATTATTAAGGCATTATAAATTAAAATTCCTAACTTAAATGTTTTTTATATAAGTTTTTTTAACATTGAGGTTATAAATTCTATTTTAAGCATTAAAATTCCTTATACTAAACGATTCTATTATTTATTACAAATTTTCAGATGGAAATCATCACTTTGTAAAGCATTACTCTTACCTCACATCCCACACGCACGCTCTTTAGTATTAATTATCGTCTCCGTTTCGCCATCCATCCATTCATGATGCGGTTACGCCTTACCCTCAACACTTTATTAAAATGCAACCCTCAAACCTTTCTCCTACTTCGTGCCGCACCCCTCACGACCTCCCCGCCCAAAGGTGGCGTTACCTCATCCTCACCCCCCGATAACGCATACGACGTCGTAGTTGTGGGTGCGGGAATCGTAGGCTTAGCCACCGCCCGCGAGCTTAGCCTCCGGTACCCAAAGCTAAAGCTCGCGGTAGTCGAAAAGGAGCTCGAAGTAGCCGCTCATCAAAGCGGGCACAACAGCGGCGTTATTCACGCGGGCGTTTATTACACGCCCGGCAGCCTAAAAGCGCGCTTGTGCGTGGAGGGCGCCGCGCTGGCTTACGATTATTGCGACGCTCATGCCATACCCTACCACAAGTGTGGGAAGCTAATAGTAGCGGTGGAGCAGCGCGAATTACCGCTCCTGGATAACCTTTACGCTCGCGGGCTGCAAAATGCCGTCCCTGGCCTAACTATGATCGAGGGCAAGGATATCTCCGGCATCGAACCTCATTGTCGCGGACTGAAAGCCATCCATTCCCCCAACACTGGGATCGTGGATTGGAAGCGCGTTACGCAGGAGTACGCTCGAGATTTTACGCTCGCGGGCGGTACCCTACTCTTAAATTACCCCGTGGATTCGTTCGAGCTTTGTGGCTCGGAGAGTGACAGTCCGAGTACGTACCCGGTGCGGATTGGTGCTGCCAAGGCGTCGAGCGTTAAGGAAGTGCGCGCGCGTTACGTAATAACGTGCGCCGGTCTGTATTCGGATAAAGTGGCCGAGCTTTCCGGTTGCCCACCCATCCCTAAAATAGTTCCCTTTCGGGGTGAATACTTGCTACTAGCGCCCGAGAAGAGATATCTGGTCCGGGGTAATATATATCCGGTCCCGAATCCTAAGTTGCCTTTCCTCGGGGTACATTTTACCCCGCGTATGGATGGCAGCGTATGGCTAGGACCTAACGCCGTTCTCGCTTTTCGTCGAGAAGGCTACACCTTCGGCCAATTTAACCTAAGCGAAATGTGGGATTACATCAAGTTTCCAGGTGCGTCTGCCTTGTAGTGTCGTGAAAACGGGTGGGTTTTGTTTGGTCGACCTTTGATTTTAGTCGACTAAACATAGACAGACCAAAGGTTTTTTGGTCTATTTTTCTTCGTTTCATATTACAGGCTAAAGAATTTTTGGTCAAACCTTTGGTCTGCTTATGTTTAGTCGACTAAAACCAAAGGTCGATCAAACAAAACCCGGGCTGTTTTACGACACTAATGCCTTGCACGATTCTTATGAAAAAAGGCTTTTTGTATAAAATCTATGACTTTAAACACCTATTAGAATTAACGGTCTTTGCTTTTTAGGTGTCAGTCTTGACTTTGCCGGAAAGAATAATATGGAGTTTTCAAATTGACCTTGATGTTTTGTGTAAGATTTTTTAATTTCGAAACGCACATCATAATTCAAATCTTCATACTAATCTTCTATCAGACGTTGTGTTCTTTTTATAACTAGATATATCCATGTTCTTCATAGATTTATTATCATTCCCATAATAAATCTATGAAGAACATTGATTATGAGGGTAAAAATCTTCCAGAATAGATATATCCAATAAAAATAAATATTTTACGCTAAATATTACATGAGAAACTAGGTAATGACCAAAACTTTTTATGTAAAACACGTCTGCTTTTACCGCTTTAACTCGATTACTATAATAGGTTTTCGCAAGCTAGGCTTTAAATACCTTAAACCGGGCCTGCAAGAGATGTACGAATCCTTTTCCCTTGGCGCTAAAATAGCCGCCCTTCAGCGTTACGTTCCCGAACTGAGCGTCGCGGACGTGCGTCCAGGACCGGCGGGCGTTAGAGCTCAAGCGTTAGACGCTGAAGGTAGCCTAGTAGATGATTTCGTATTTGATAGCGGGGTTGGAGCGCTAGCGCAGCGAACGCTACACGTTAGAAACGCTCCGTCCCCTGCCGCCACGTCATCCTTGGCTATAAGCAAAATGGTTGCCGATAAAGCAAACGAAAAATTCGCACTCGGCCCACCTAAAATGATATAATTTGCTATAATTTTTTCGTTATGATATTTGTTGAGAAATAACGATGCAACCTCGTGTAATAATGCAAAAATATTTTGATCTTTAACATACTAAATTCTCACGCTTATATAACCTCTGGTCAAACAAAATTATAACGCACGCAATCCTATGAATGATGTAATTAATGTAAACGCCTTTTCCCGGTGGCATTATTAACTAAATTTTTACAATTATATTATACTCTAACATTAACATTATACACCAAACACAATTTCTATTTATTATTTGCGGGTTTATCAAAATCTAATAGTTTGTACTTGTTATTCGCATTTTTATAATGTTATTTGTGCAGTTTGAAAACTAAATTTTGGTGAAAGCGTTTTAAAGCATATATGTGTTGCCTTTTTAAATTATAAAAAAGTTTGTATTTTACGAAAATGCTTCCCCTTAAAATTCCGAAATTTGTGAATGTTTTTTGAATATGTTATTTAAAATTGTCGAATTATTAAAAAAATTGTTATTGTCGTCTGCGTTTTTTATTTGAAATTATTTATAAAATAAAATGATTACATTTAATAAATTTGAAAATGAAGTTTTTTGCTTCTTCTAAACATTAATTGTAATAAATCTTTTACTTGCGCTTTCTTAAACTTCTTAACATTTTTGCTCCACTAAATTATATTCCAAATGATTTGCTCAATTTTTAAGTTAGGTTTTTTCCTACAATTTTAAATCTTTAATGTATAGTTAAATATTATTTTTTTTAAATTGTTTCATAACTTTAAGTAAAACTTTACTCGTGACCTTTGGTTTCTGATATTTTTTAACGTTTTAGACATATAACAGAATAGTTTTATATTATACTATCTTAATTATTTTTTACAATTTCCACTCTATTTATTCATTTCTAACATTTTATGATTTTTTATGCCTTGATTAGGAATGACTTATGGAAACATTAATTCAAAACTTTTTAATTGAGATTTTTGCTGATTTTTTTTAAAAAAGTTATCCAATTATTTACTAAATTAATTTAAAATTATTCAAAAATACAAGCATTTTTTATCGAATTTATTATAAATTTACGAAACAAGGAATTTGGTATGAACTTTGTCTAGCATGAAACCAAGCAATACTGTTTCTAAAACCTTCTGTCAAATTTTATTACACAGCCCAATTAACTTTTAATTATAGGTAGATAACATAAAATTGTAATATTCGAAAATAAAGTTATGCTTATTAAAAAATATTTAAACCAATATTTTTCTTCTTGGCATGGGCGTAGGCAGTGGGGGGGGGGGGGCGGCTGCCCCCCCCCCTAATTAAAAAAAAAAATGTTAATACAAAAACCCTTAGAAATTAAAAAAAAATGTGTTTTGCCCCCCCCCCCCCCCCCAATTAGCCAGAAAGGGGCAGCCGGTGCCCCCACTGCCTAATTAGGGGAGTTGCTTTTTTTTGGTCGCCGGAAAATTTATGGATGTCGAGACTTTTTTTTTACTCTCAGGAAAATTTTTGGATGTCGAGACCTTTTTTTAATTTGCCCCCCCCCCCTAATTCAAAACCTGGCTCCGCCCATGCTTCTTGGCCGTGACAAAATACAAAATCACATGGAAGTCTTGGAGTAGTTTATATTGTTATTTTTCAAATTATAAATTATTTAATTTTCAGACATATGAAATGAACCATTTAACAGAAATGTTTTTTGACATTGTGTTTTTACAAAACGGTAACTAGTTTTTCCTGGGCCACCAATAAATTATTTTAAGTTCAAAACTAGCAAAAGTTATAGGCGTAGTTGGCAGCCTCTAAATCCAATCCTGGCTACGCCAATGGCATAAATAGTAGAAGAATCAATTACACATTATAATAACTATGTATTTTTTATGAAATATTTCACATTTAAATACATTATAACACGTGCATCTAATCGTATTCAATCAATTTTAGGTCTACTGTAACAATCCTTTAAAAAGGTGGAAAGTTCTTTTTCATTGCGATAAATAACACAAAGCGATAGAAGTCCCATAATCAACCCAATGCTCAAATGAAGGAAATATTGATAAATGGTAGGAGAAACAAAAATTAAATTATTGGAAAGATGGGTTACAACAGTTGTTACTATGAGCCAGACACAAGTTGCCCAGCTCGGGACAATATGGCGTCCGAACGCGATCGCACCGGAAGCGAGGGGGGCGCGTTGCCCATAGCAACGGCTTAGAATGTAGCCAATGGCGTACGAGATCCTGAGGATCACGTTAAAACAATTAGCCAATAGCAAACCGACCGGACCCCACATCGATGCGAGGGGCGTGGCCAGGGCGAGAAAGGCGAGGGAAAAGCAGACGAGAATTCGGTTGTAACGGTCAATTTGAATTTTGGTAAACGTGGCAAAAGCAAAAGCTTCGGATATACCATTTACACCCAGGAGGAAAAGGTAAAAACAATATATTTGCAGAAGACTCGTTGCCTCACTTAAGATTTTGATATTAGATGCTGTAAAATTAGACGCCGAGTCGCCCATGTACAAACGAAGTGCGGTCTGAGCATAAGGTGGACCAAAGGTTATAGCTAAGGTTCCTATAATAATCACCAAGGAAAGCAAATTTAAAAGCATTTTCGGTGGTGATCCCTTTTTATCAGCTTCTTTATCAGCAGTTGTACTCTTTGTATCTTCAGGTTTTCTTTCAAAAATGATAGATAAATAAAATTTAAATAAATTCTAACAAATTATTTTATTATGATTTAAAATCAATAAATGTAAATAATTGGAATAATTAAATTTTATTACTCATGCCTTGTCATAGTTTGTGTAAAATAAAAGTAGGCACTATCTTCTAAAGGCAGATAAACCACGCGCGCAATGAGAGAAGCCAAATTATTGACTAGGTCATACACACCCTGTTGGGCAAAGTTCAACACGTTGAAAAAGGTCATAATATACCTTTCACCCTCAGTCAAAAATTGCTTCATGAAGGACTGATATGTAAAACTCCAAACCAAAGGTAATGGGCTCTATAATGTTTATAAAACATAGCAATATAACACAATAGGTTTTATAATTTTTGAATAAAATTAATAAAAAGCAAATATACTGCATCATTTGCTTCTTTTGTGTATCTAAAACTATAATTTTTGGGTAAAAGTTCTCTTGTATCTTTAAAAAATCCGTTTAGTTTTGGTATACTTTTAATTTTCCATACAAAGTAAATAACATACATTAATGTCAATAAAGATGAGTATAGAATCTAAAAGATATCATTTATAACTATGTATGTTCAAAATTACTAAATTAATGGACAAATATTTTTATCAATATAACCTGGCATGATGCAAAATTCAGCAATCCAAAGTGTGGAACATTTTTAAGCAACACTAATAGGCTTAAGTTTTTGACTATTAATGCTATTGATTCAATGTATGTCTATTTAATGATAATTTTAGATAAATTTAAAATACCTTAAGCTTAACAAAATGGTATATTTGTGATAGTATGTAAAATAATTGTGAAACAGATTCTAATATTGTAGAAATTGCATATAATATAACAGCTTTATCATAATAAAGAATTGATGGATCTGGCTTTGTCAAAAATACTATCCATATAAATGATAAAATTCCTGATATAATAAAAGTTAAAGGCACACTTGTTTGAAGTGCAAAAATTATCTATACCAATTACCATAACCACAAGGTATTTATTATGGACTGCTGCTCAAAAGTCTTATCTTGTGTCAAACATGCACGCCTAAAACCTTCAGTTCCCAAAAATATACTGGTTGAATATAGAAGCATCAACCTTTAATAAAATTTAGCAATATTGCAAAATAGTTATACCTAACGTTAACGATACCCAACACCTCTTTCGAAACGGATCTCACAATAATTACATTTAAAAGAAAAGAGATTATCCTAAATAAAATCTAACAAAATGTATCCGCGCTTATAAAATAAACTTGTCCTAAAAAATTGTATTTAGCTGATACAATAGCGGTAGAAAATATATTTTGATCCGACATGTGGTGGTTTATTTATTGTACAATTAGTTACATTTGCACTAAAGCCATCTCTTCATTTTTAACTCCTGCTAATAATCCTTGTTCCCCAAACATCGTCATGAGAATGTTTGAAGGACAAAAAAACAGCAACATGGACCTGGACACAGAAAAAGAATTTCAAGAAACTCTAAAGGTTTGTTTACAACCGTGGAAGAAAGGTGAATTGCATATTTTTTGAAACTAAATTTGTTTAATTTATACATTATTATTACAACAATATCTCCAATTATATCTGATATTTTAAAATTGAAATATTTTTTCATTATTTTACTAATTTTTCTACATCCTTTTGATAACTAATGACTAATCTCTTTTGGCATGCATATATTTTGATCAATGGAAATGAGAGATGATATTTAAGTCCTTATATAATTTTTTTTTTTATTATTTTTATTTCAGAAGTTTAACTTATATTAACTGTAAACAATGATGCCATTTGTAACTTGCCTTTGCAATGATATAATTCATTATAGCCAAATATCTTATTAAGTTTTAATCCTTCGTAGGTTTTAAGCATCAATAAGGCTCTAGATTCATTTCATAGTATTTTAAAATAAACCATATGTGGAGATGTGAAATTAATAACTTAAATTTACTTAAATTTTATAGACATTTCAGGGATCTGGGTCGTATGAACCTAGTAAAACCAGCAAAGAATTTTTATATTATGTTTTATTATTAGATATTAATTATTTCTGGGAAAATTAATTTTTAATTTATTATTTTAAAATCATAACAGTTTAAACATCAAATTTTATCATCTTTGTTATTAAAATATGGGCTTTTTTGTAACCTTTCCTCCTTGTTTTTTGCCTCGTATACAAATTGTCATGATTCATGCATGGGGTTAAATTATAAGATGTTTTTTGCATAATATTATACATAATTTATGAGTAAGTTTATAACCATTTCAAAATCTATTTTCTACAAAAAAATACTTCATTAAAAATTTATTATTTTTGCGGTTTCAAACCATTTTTGCCTTATAACTATTAATAATATTTTTTTAATAAATAGTCCCTACCTTATATTATCAGGAAATATTTTAATATTAATTTCTTCTCATAAATTTTTAGTAGATTAAAATCTAAATGGCACGCAAGGGGAAAAAAGGCTATAATTTGACTATTATCCTATAAATGACTAAAAAATTTAAGATAGACTTTGTGTGGGCTCAAATCATAAGCGATTGCGTGTAAAAATTTCGTGTAAATCTCAGATGCTTTTATAAAATAAAACATCGTCAAAATTGATGAATTTTGCAGCCTCGGTTTTTTTTTTTTTTTTTTTTTTTTTAAATATCTTTTTTCATAAATACTGCTAACCTTATATTGGAAATTAATTTAAAATTATTGCCACTTGCAATTTTGCTTGTCAACCGGTAAATGACTTAACTTAGATTCATGGAAGATAGACTTTTTGAGCTAGAATTAAGCGCAAAGGTTCGTTTAGTATAAGTTTAAAATGTATTTTCGCTTTTGGGTCATATTAAACCCCCAAAACCAACTGATGTTATATGAAATTGCTTCCAATTAATGGTAACTTTCATAAGAGTAGCTAAGAGTCTGAAATAGAGGGGGGGGGGCAATAATGATTTAGGGAGGAATTTTTCGAAATTTTGGTTAAATTAAAAAAAAAAAAAAAAATCTCCCTACTTCTCCCTGGCTACCCATGGTAATTTTCTTTAAAAGACATTTTTGGTGTAGTAGTATTGTTGAAATAGCATCTATACTCAAAAGTTAAACAGATATTAACTCTGATAAATAGTATGCATACATGTTTTACTTATTTTTCTAGGCTCCTTTAAAATTGATTACTTACCTTTAGCATATTTGTGAAATCATTTTGCTAAAAAAAAACTGACATTTTTAGCTCGCATTTATTTAAACGTTTGTTACTACTAGCATAAACGAAAAATTTCATTTGTAACTTTCCCGCTTATAATTAACTCCAGGGGGGGGGGGGGGATGGAGATAGCAAATCGCTTTGATATAATTTTGCTGGCGCCTCTTACTTTCAACTTAATTTTTTATAGCATTTTTACGACCCCTTCTGACACACGTGCGTGCACCCCCTCTAAATGTTAATTTTTTTGTTATCTTTCCTTCCCACTCTTCTTTTGAAATTGTCAACTTTCGTGAAAAATAAGTCATAAACAACTTGCAAGTGTAAGTTTCTGTTTATACTCTTTGAAAAAAAAGCCCACATGTGCTCACTTAAGTTACCATATAGTCCTGTCCATCTCGCCTTTTTATTAATAACGCATGTGTTGTTGCCATGTTTCAGTTTTACAACCGACAAAGAAAACACCACGGAAATTGTAATATCCAGCACAATTTGATCCACGTCTCAAGAGCCTGTTCATTAATTTAATTTATTTGTGCATTTATTCATAGGGGGGGGGGGGTGGCGAAAGCTGATCGACTTCATTTAGGGGGGGGGGCAAAACATAAATTTTTTATATTTTAAGGGTTTTATATTGAAAAAAGAAAATTTATTGGAATATTGCTAATAAAGAACAAGAACTCTCAGGTTCTTAATAAAATAGATTTTGAGATAAGGATATAATATTAAATCGGCCACACCCTTATGAATATTAGATATTCTTTATCAATTACTTTCTACCAGCTTATTAATAAAATCAGAATAAACCACATAATAAAGAAATTTAAATATAGTTTTACTATTTTTGCCCTCAAACCTTTAGACCACTGATATAGCTCATTAAAGTCTGATATACCTGGGTTCCATGACCAAATTTAAAGATGGCTTTGCCATGAATTAAGCATTAAGATTTATTTATACTCTAATTAATAACTTTCCAAATATAAACATTTGCATTGGTAAACTTTGATAGTGAAAATGATATAAATTAAATCATATTAAATTTCAAGATTCATTTTTTTATTTTGACTATAAAGTTAATCCCCCAAAAATAATTATATAAAATAAATAATAAGCAAATGCTGGCATCACTAATTTAATTCTCCTTTTATTTATCAAAATGCAACCAATGTTTATTTGTTATATCTTGGAAATAAGATTTTATATTCGAACTATTGATTTAATATATAGGTACAAAATTAGATCTTACAGTTTTTATTTCTGCCCCACTATACTTTCAATTATTTATTTTAGTAGTTAGAATTAAACAATCTTGGAAAGTTTATTTATCAACATGCCCCCGATCCTCTCCCTCCACGTTATGGTTGTGAGACCTTCCATCCAGCCTCGATCCCTCGTAACACATAAACTCTTGATATCCAGTATCTAAAAATAGTGCAACTTGATATTCCTAATCTTCTCCGGAAGCAGACTCCTACTACCATGAATGGCCGGTGCCTTTCTTGACAAGGGCCCGCAAAAACACAAAATAAACTTTTTTAGCACAAGCTAAATTTAACCTTGAGACTAGTTAAGTGTATCCACCTTCTATTTCTCTCCCCCCCTCCCCCACATTTATTATTTATTTTTTGAACCATAATATGGTTTTTTACTTTTATGAATAATGTAGCTATATAACTCTATCTTCCCCTCGCCCTGCCCCTCCCTTCTAAAGAGTGTAGTTAATGCGAACTGTTTTATAGAACTTAAAAGCTTGCGTCTAGGTTATGGCTTTTAATATATATAATATTTTTCTCTCCCCCCTTTCCCCCCTCCCCACCTCATACTCCCTTTTAGACATCTCGAATAAAATAGTAAAAGCCCTGAAAAAATCTACTCGTGCTACTTTATATGGAAGTCGCATGAACTGGCCCTACCAACCCGCCTCCGCATGTTCAAAACCACGATCTTACCCATTCTACTCTATGGTTGTGAAACATGGTCTCTCAAAGGCCCGACTCTTAGAACGGCTTAAACAAAACTCAACAAAATGGTAAAGATAGTATGTAATATTTTCTACCCGGAAGTAATCAGCAACGTCAACCTCTGGACCCTTTGTAAAATCCCCCATTAAAAACGTAATAATTTCTCGGAAATGGAACTTCCTGGCACATCAGTGGTATTAACATATGTCTAAGTTCTATTTTTTGGAGACCCACCCCCGCAATTACCAAACCTCAAATGCAGAGGAAGCTGGATATACCAAACCTTTCAGCAACTCCGGTCCCTCTACCACGATTGGAATTCAATACTCCCTATAATGCAAGACAGGACGGAGTGGAAAACCTTCTCTTTGTCCCACTTCCCAAGTCGTACCCTCCCGTGACGAGATAAATACTACTTCCTTCGTACCTAGCGCCACAGCCCGATCACTCTGTCAAATGGAATATCGTATTCATTATATATTTATTTATTTATTTTTTTTTTTTTTTTTGAAATTTCCTTTGTTTACTAATAACATACTAATCCTTTTTATATATACATATACTAACACACTAACCACTAACCTACTAACAAATGAACACGTAACCTCTGGTTATCGTGGCCCGAGATGCACCGCATAGGTGTCAGATGGGACTCAATCTTAGCTTGCCGATTTAGCTAAGCTCTTGAATGTCATCGGGGCAAATACATACATACATACATACCTTGATATATAAGGTATCCGTATTGTAGTGTAGGAATAAGTATCGTGTGTCGTATATTTTATATATGTTAGAGACTAAAAATCCTTATTTATATCTGTCCTCCCTTATTTTGGGTTTATATAATATTTCCTCGATAAGAATTGAAGGTGGATGAACGTCGCGTTTCGGGGAAGACGTTGGACATATGTTAAATTGACTTTCCTTCAGGCGTAACTGACGGTTGTACACTTGCACCAACTCTAGTGTATCTAAGAATCTATACTTTAGTTGGTCGACATGCTTCCACAATAGCCCTCCATCCGCTTCCACTGAGTAGGACAACGGTTCCGTTCTTGTTGCAATAAGGCCCTCATGCCAACCTTGACTCGATTTATTTCTCACCTATGGTTGCTCAGAGAATGCTCCTGCCTTTAATTCCTTGTCATGCCCCAAGCTATCGACATTGGCTGCAGATTTAAGCCAAACCCCGTTCTCGAACCCAGAAACGGCAGTATCAGAAGGGCCATCACCACCCTTGCAATTTTTTTGCCACTCTTTGACCACTTTCCATATCGGCCTGGCTTCTTCGTTGGTCGTTCATGCTCTTTGTCGTGGGCCCTTGTTATTATTGGCTTGTGCAATGTCTCGGCTTTTTTGCACTTTCCTTGATTTTGACACAAGAGGGCGAAGGTGTTAAGTTGCTCAGCAATACCTGGGTAATTGAAACCCATTAAATTTTCCCTAATTTCCAGGCCCCGCTTGCAAAGTAGCTCGGCGTCCTTGTACTTGCCCCGTTTCTCCTACAAAACAGCTAGATTGTTGAGCGTAGGAAATATTTCGTAACCAGAGTTCAATGGAACCCGGCCCGTTGCTGCTTCCCGATTGGCCGTATATAATAATTCCGTTATTAGCACCGCCTGGGTCTGCCCGGTTATCTTCGAACCCGAGATCTATGAGCGTTATATTTGATGCCCTATGGTCATCCCCGCCACTTATGGTAGAAATGTCTTCATCGTATTTCTTAATGTTCGCCATGTATTCCGAGTGTTTGCCCTTTTCCTCCAACGTAGCCACGTTCTGTTCGCTAGCAATCAGCTTTTGCTGGGTCTTAGCCAACTCGTCTCGTAGCCAAGAATTTTCTTGACACAACCTAGATATAGAAGTTGCATCTGGTTTTATATGAATAACTATTGGTTGTCAAGAATTCATTAATTCCAATTTGCCGTCAAATATCGTGCTAGATACCTTATCAAAGTTTTTAATAATCGAGGTATAATTGTTTAAACTACATAAATTATGCACTTAACCATTGGGGGAAGTGATAAGTTAAAAGCTAAGCTCCACGGTAAGCCAAAAAGTGGTACATCTTTACCTTTGCTCACCAGAACCGTTAAAACTTTCGTTCTCTTGCCAACTTGAACCATCACAGTTGATTTCCCCAATATATCTAAAAAGGTACGACCGTATACTAATGGTGGTAAGACCTCTCTAAGTAATGGCCGACCGATTTTTTTCCATAACGATGCATTAATTACCGGAGCCCCAGTATCAAAATCCATTAATGTCCAGAAATCGTTAATTTTTACCTTGATACGACACCCTCGACGATTAATTTGACATATTGAATCCATAGAAACGGAATCATTATCCTCCCTAAATATATACACTTGCTGAACTTTGGAATCGTCCTTACAGCATCGGGCTTAATGTCCTTAATAGACCGCTCAGGAGTTTTCTTGAGCTCCCTCACCACCCTCATTAACATCATAACGAAAGGCCAAACCCCCTAAATTGTAGCCTCACATTTCTTCGGCGCTACTCTAGTATCATTTTCAAAATCGGATGGCGGAATTCGACCTATAGCAATGGGATCTGTTTTACGCAGACTCTGTTCCAAACTAATCATAGAACGCATCAAAAGTAAAGCTGTGGAAATCCTTGCTCCTAAACAACTAGGATTTTGTGTAAAAGGAGGATGCGAAATTGCTTCACAATCGGTAAGAATTTCTCTTACCACCCCAACCCCCTCAGTGATCGCTAAAATTGATTTCAAGAATGCTTTCAGCTCCATTTATCGTTCCCACTTCCTTAATAAAACATACAAACTGGGTTTCTTTCAGAGAAATGTTCGGGGGAGGGGTTAAAATGTTTTTAATTGCTAAACCATTTTGTATAATATTTACTGATTTTTATTGGTGATATAAGTGATATATATATAGATATATACACGCATAATCATTAAATAATTTATGACTTTATGATGGAACTTGAGTTCATGCTTCCTTCAATCAAAACTCTCCGGGGGGGGGGGGTATTTGAAATTGCCCCGGGCTCCCCCCTGAAAGAAACCCTGACAAACATTTCCCTGAATACTCCGCATTTCTTGATGCATGCTTTTCACCAGTTTCAATATTACAATTTCACAATCATATCATCAAGTGACGGTATTCAACAAGGCGACCCCTTAGGGCCGCTTTTGTTAGGCATCAAAACTTTAGTTGACAGCCTTGCAAAGTTCAATTTGACTTTAAACATTAGGGACCTTGACGATGGTACCTTCTAAGGCGCCTCTGAAGATGTTTTTGCCGCTTTAAGATACCTGGAAAAAGAATCAACAAAAATCGGATTAACGCTAAATTAAGCTAAAACCGAAATTTGTCCCCTTAAACCTCTTATTAGCAATCAAGACCAATTATCTTACAAATTAAAAGATCGTTCCTTTTCTTCTCGGATCCCCAATTGGAGGCTCTATTCCCACATTAAAATTGTTGAAGAAACCAGTCGCAGTCTAGCAGACATGAAAAGTCTATTCAAACACCTTCTTGCCCACCAAGCATTTTTCTAGTAAAAACTGCTACTCAATCCTTAAACTAATGCACAGCTTCCGGTCCACTGCAGTGTTCTTACATCACGAGGCCTTGTCCAAATGCAAAATCTTTAACCGAAGAAATAACCAATTCTACCCTAGGCTCCACACACTAGCAACAAGCTTGCCTTCCAACAAAACTGGGGGGGGGGGAGGGCTAGGCTTAGACTCAATAGCCTCCATATCTCTTTACGCATTTATATCAAGCCGCCTGTCCAATGAAAGCATCATTTCAACATTAACTCCACAACCTGACAACTTACTTGCGTCGCCTTCCAACAATGGAAGGAATTTTTTAACGTCCCTACTCAATTTCCTAAAGTAAAGTCTCAAAAGTGTTGGATTGGCCCCCTGTCTGAGTGCCTCTTAAAATCTCTCATTAATGGCGCTTCGGCAGAGGAACTTCCAGCGCCTTAGCTTCACGCTCAGATCACGAATGGCTCGAAGCTTTCCCAAGCCGTAACCTCGGTCTATTCTTATCAACGATTTCCGCTTGGCAGTAGGCCTAAGATTAGGATGCAATATAGTTGCTGAACACACTTGTTCACTTTGCAATAATTCCGTAAAATCGTATGGCCATCATGGCCTTCACTGTAATCGCAACAAAGCCCGGTATTTTCGACATACCGCGGTTAACAAACTTATAACTATTTCACCAAAGCTGGTTTCCCCTCTATTCTCGAACCCACAGGCCTCTGTGAAGACAACAAACTACCCGATGGCCAAACTTTAGGCGCTTGGAAAAAAGGGCTCAGTTTAGCATGGGACTATACATGTACTGACGTATTTGCCCCATCTAATCACAACATAGATCCCTTGTCTTCAGCCGAGGCTCTGAAAATTTCAAAATACTCAGAAATTAACAATACTATTATAATTTTTTGTCCCATTGCGACAACCACCCTAACAACCTTTGGCCCCCAAGCCTTACAACTTTTTAAAAAAATAGGGAAACAAGTCTCATTACTATCCCATGATAATCACGAATCATTTTTTATACGACAGAAAATCGGCATTAGCGGAATGTTTTCTCAATATTTACGATTCTTATTTTTTTTTATTTATATCGCCTTCACAAAATATGTAATTCTCTTTATAAAAATAATAAATGATTAGTTATGTAACTATATAAAGTTTAAAAGATTACCATTTTAAAAGTTTTTTTAGTTTATGTACATAAACTATCACAAAATTTTTTGCAAAAGCACTTTGCTATCTATGGTACAAATTACACGGGACAATTTGCGACAGGTGGAATTTCTAAATGGACAAAAAGTAACTGAACGTCCTCTTGTGTAGTATGCCAGCTTTTAAAACATAAAGGTTTTAGATTATTGATTGGTATTTAAAGGGTAAAGAAAGATAATGTTGACGCTAGGTAATTAATTCTTAAATTATCACGTATTTATTTCTTTGAAAACATGTTTTATAAATGCATATCCGACGGAATCGTCTCCTTACCCTAGAGGCTAAAACGTTTTTTAAGAGCGCAGAACCTCCAGGGAATATAAATAAAAAATATTGTTCCCTTTATTAATATTTTCGCTTTTAAAAACATTGTCCAATTTTAATTTATTTTATATAATATCCTCCCATACTGTGGAATCGTTAATAAAATCTAGTCTATACGGTTAAATACGTCTAATAAGGCCACATATTTCGTAAACTAGAAAACACAGATATTTAATTTATCAAAGGTTTATTTAGATGTCTATAATTTTTTAAAAGAGACTTTGGAAGAAACTGGAACTCATTCATGGTGCTTTGAACTGGACAACGTCCTTTTTAAGAACCTATAAAAACAGCAGTAATTAGTTCTCATCCTTCCTGAATCAAGGACACGACTGGGCTAATTAAAGAACAGAAATTCTCATATGTCACCCACCTGTCATCTCTTGAGGGGCTTATTAAGTAGTGCTGTAAAACGACTGGGTTTCGTTTGGTCGACCTGGGGTTTTAGTCGACTTAACATATGCAGACCTAAGTTTGACCATAAAGCTTTTGGTCTTGCGATAGAAAAACAGACCGAAAACCCTTTGGTCTGTATATGTTCAGTCGATTAAACAAAACCCAGCCACAAGATTACTATGAAGCATCCCATATAAAAATTAAGTTTAAACCAACATAAACGTTATGTTTGCAAAATAAATAGGCAAAATTAGAAATATAATATGAATTAACTCTATATGAACTTTTTTTATATGCGCAAAAACTTAATATATTAAGCCCTTATTAAAATAGATTTAGATTAATTTTTGAAATACATAGATTCTATTGATACAAAACATTAATCGTTAAATTCGCGTCCTATAAATTCCAAATCGTTATCTGACACATGGCCCTTGATGAATATTTTTTTTATTTATAATTTAATGCTCGTTTATTGTATATTCTATGGATCACTGCTATCAAATAAAAGCATTAATTAAGAAAAAATTATAACCCATATAAATAACGTAATACATAAACTACATGCGCGTCTAACGTCTTACTTCATTAAGTGATGTTGTAAAAACGGCTGGGTTTTGTTAAATCTTTGGTTTGTTTATGTTCAGTCGACTAAAACCGAACCCAGCCGTTTTTCTGCACTACATTCAAGCAAAATTAAAGATGGTGACATCCCAGTAACGAGAGTTGTCGTAAGTTTTCACCCTTTTCCTTGGTTTAGCCAAACCCATGTATCTCAAATCCAAAAGGGCTTGTTTAAAGATTTCCACCAAATCGGTACACGGCGTTGCGTCTTCGAGGTAATTACAACGAATACTTTCTTGAAAAGCTTCAAACCAGTCCAACAACTTAATTTTTCGCGTGTAAAACGCGGTACTTTTTTCCGTTATCGCGATTTGGTAGGCCGTAGCGACGGAAACGAGGTTTATATTCGTTTCCTTTCGGTCACCAAGATCTTCCCGCTAACGTTGTAAGTTATCATTTAGTTTGATGTTTCAGATAAAATGATATATATATAGGGTTTGATTTGGGATTAGCAAATATTTAACAGCCCGTTACAACAGTTTTAAAATAATCTACGAAATCTCACGCGAGGCCTTTTGAAGCGTAGGACGAAATTAAGGATTGGTAGTTAGTAAGATTGTTATAAACCACGATTATAATATATATTTGTGCTTCTTATAAACAAAATTATAAATTAATAATTTCTTTTAATTGTGGAATTGTAAAACGGCTGGGCTTTGTTTGGTACCAAGTCAAACGTTCTCAAGTCAAACGTTATAAAACAACTAAAAACAACTAAAAATAACTAAAAACAACTAAAAATTTCTTTAAAAATTATGATATAAGCTTTTAATTTAGGTAGATCTGAAGGTTTTATACATAATTAGGGTTCTCTATATAGGGGTAGGGTTAGGGTTAAGGTTAGGGTAAGGTTTTAATTATTTTAGTTATTTTTAGTTGTTTTTATAACGTTTGACCCTGAAAACGTTTGACCCGGATTCGGGCTTTGTTTGGTCGACTATTGGTTCAACTAAGACTAACGGCCGACTCTGGTCTGTTTGTTAAATTTCGACTAAGCCTAGAAGAGTCGACTATAACTAAAGGTCGACCAAACAAAACCAAGCCGTTTTTACAACACTGTTCGATTGGATTGTTTTTGTAACTGTTTGTGGTGGTAAGGTAAATGTCGTGAAAACGTTTGATAAAAATCAATATTATGCCTACTATTAATTTTTCGTTTTAGCTATAATTTTCCTAAGTCACTTGAAGTTTCCACCGCCAAAAAAACTTAAAATTAGTTAAAACTCACCTGGAAATGCATAAGCAAATTGTCGAAACTACGAGTCATATCTATGGGTGGGGATGGATAAAGTTCCCGATAAACAAAATCTTCTTCCTTGCTTTCGTTTTCTAGGTAATACAATTCGTGGCATATCAGAGAATTTGGGGGACATAGATAGTCCGAAAGAAGTGTATTTATTAGTTTTGCAATCGCGTCAACAGTTTCCTGTCCCTATGGAATATATTTAAAAATATTTTCAAAACATGGATTTAAGTTATTTTTCAAAATTAAATTTTAAAATTCTAGTCCAAAAATCGGGTACAGTGATTTTAATCGCAATAACATGTAAAGTTACAAGACACAATCTTAAGCCATATTTTAAAAATGACAAAATAAGTCTTTATAACTACCTCAAAAAAGTTTTAACAAAAACAATCATAAAATTACCTTATTGGCGTTTTGATCTTTTGAAGTTTTAGCAGTAAGTGGACTGTAAATTATAAACATAATACATATAATAATAATTAGTAATTGCTTTTCATAACAAATAACAGAAAATTTTCAAATTAAAATATATTTTGAGTTACTTAATAATTTGGTGTAATTTGGATAAAGGTCCAGACATGTCATTCAAAATGCTACTCAAGGAACCAGAGGTGTTGCTTAAAATATTACAGGATTCTTCAATAAATTGTGTAAGGTTTGAGGGAGTAGGGTGAGGGGATATATGCAAATTTGCCAAGCTTTTACATACGATTGCACATTTTTTGATTTTGCCTTGGAGCACTTCATAGTATAAATTTGCCTGTTCCATTTCTAAAAACATTTTTAAATAAGTTTTATAAGAAATGAAAATTCACATGAAATGCTTGAAAGATATACATGTTTTTAAAAGGGAAAAGTTTATTATTGACCCTTTTAAATGGAACGTTTTATATTATAAGAACTTGCAAATATATTATTTAAAACTATCAATATCTTAAATATGTGGAATAGAAGTTACATCTTCGATATACAACAAAATATCAGATGTTACAATACAAATTGATATTTTATAATATAAATATTTGATCGCCATAAAAAGGTGTTCAGAAGCTAGTGCTTAAAAAAATATTATTTGACCATTCACATCCCTCTAATTCAAATGGATGGCAATTTCTAAAACTAAATGATCACAGCTTATTGGGATAAAAAATAAAACCATTTGCATAGAATATCTAAAAATGTTTTCAAATTTTAAGTTTGGCATGTGAAAATAAAGTTAGAGATAAAACTAGAAAAATTTCTTTAAACACATTACCTTCTTGGCAAGAATCATGTGAAAATGTTTGGCAAAACAAATGTAAAACATTTAAGGACGGTCGCAAACAAGCTCGATAACTCATAATTTTTGCGCTGCATTCCACCAAAAATTCTGTAAATGCCACATCGTCAGTCACTAATTTTTTCTTGGTGGATGATTCTTCTAATTGATTTACATAGGCTTTAAAAGATGGAGTAAAAGCTCTAATAGTATCCAAAGGAAATTTCTTTAAAATTTGGTTCATTTGATCTTGCTTATCAGATTTTGATCTTATCCTTAATTTCTTCTTAAGAGCGCTTTTCGTTTCAAATCTGTCCTTTTGATCCTCTGTAGGGTGTGCATATTTTTGAACCAAAAGATTTTTGGCTTGTTCATTAACTTTTTGGAGGAAAAGATGTAAATGAAAGGAAAAATCGTTTGGTTCTTTTTGGACATCCTGGAAAAAAATGAAATAGCGCAGCTTTTGTTTTAAATTGGCATACTTAAACAGTCTCCATAAAACATCAACTCCTTGAACATGGGTGAAGAAACATTGTTTTAAACTTTTGATTAAACTAGGTCCTGGTTGGACGAGGCAATTATCATAATCAATACATGAGACAGTAATGAATGAATCAATACATTTGGTTTTGGTTGGAAAACTGAAAAGTTTACAAACAAAACGTGGAGACTCTTCATCAAAATTATTTGGTTCCAAAATTTCCAAAAGGGCTGATGAAATTTGAACATTTGGCTGTGTTTCTGTGTCTAAAACGTTGTGATTATGACTAGTAGTTCTAAAATCAAAGATATCACAACTCAAAAGTATGCAAATGGATAAATTTTTCTCAGGGGGAATGTTTTGTGATTTGAATAGACAATGGAAAAAATCTTTGAGAAGGGTTTTATGGTATTCATTTGTAATTATATTACATTGTACACTTAAATGAATTAAAAATGTGTCTTCAGATTCAGATAATGCTTTACTTGATAGCCTAGTTTATTTAAACATAAAATCGTAATTTGTATGGAAAAAATTAATGAAACAAAGATGTGAAACATTATAAAATTAGTGGCAAAAGTTTACAAGTCTTTGCTATAAGTGCTAACAATTATATTATATTAAATATATTATTTAACCACTTTAATTAAGTGATCTAAAGGTTGTGATTAAAATGCTCAGGTTTGCACTGGATATAAATATCAAATTGAGATAAAAACTTATTGCATAACAACAAAGGTGACAACTTTAAATAAAGAGTTTCATTAACTTTTATAACAACTTAAAAAAATGGAAAGTTACCAATTATAAAGGTTTTCAAAAGATAAAAGGATTTGATTATCATCTTTTGCTTTTATTTTCTTCACAGACAAATAATGCCACCTATCATTTAATTGACTGTAAAAGCTATCAATAATTTCTTTGATATTTCTTTGCACATTAAAGTCGATTGAAATTAGATATTTCTGAGGTGACTTTAATAAAATACAATATAAATAATTACTTCTTCACCCGAAAAATAATTAAATCTATCCTTTTTTACAGAAATGGTATTGATATTTGAAATAATAGCAATGGGTGAGTTACCATCTATTGAGGGAAAAAAACTTAATAAACTTTAAATATACCTTTACAATCTTTAGTAAAAATTTTTGATATCTTTAAATTAACTGGATGTTGAAGCAAACTTTTTTGTTTTCTTATAACAAAGTCATGAATCATGTTAAGTATTTGTAATTCAATTTAATTTAAAAAAATTAATTTCGCGGTGTTATAAATTAAGTACCAAAAAGGTACAATTAAATTTAAATAACAGTAAGTAAACTTATCAAATTTTCAGAAATTGCATACAAATCCTCAACTACTAGTTTGCGCTAGAGTTACTTTAAAGTATAAACTGGATAGTTTCGAGTTTGTATAAAGGCTTTAATGTGAAATATTTTTGAGGTATATGTAGGACCGGAAATTTTTGAGTATTACATTTTAGAGCGCTATTGTTGGCACATATTTGCTACGAAATTATAAATGCAATTTTATAGCCTCGTATGCTCGCCTGATTTAACCTAAACATGCAGCAATCCTAGATTGAGTCTTATAAATTCCACGAATTGGAGAATGGCTTGGTGTACACAGCAGAGTTTTGTAACAATCTGCAAATAAGTCTAAAATTAATTCTTATAAGATTAGTAGTGAATTAAGGTAACTTGTAAAATAAACTTTTTTAACATAATGGATAAGCGGGAACATGTCAGCCAATTCTCGAAAAGAACTAGATCTTTTAAAAAGATGCAGACTATAGTCGACGTTTCATTTCATGGCTGAGAATTCTATATTGCAATAGGTGCTACGATTTTATCATTAATGTTTATAGCTGAAAAAATTAATGTTTTCTTCCGTTAGGATTGGCTCTCAGTCTTTTGTGGCCGAGTTATGTGCTAGGTCCTTAAATTTTTAAGCCTAGACTCTAAAGTCCGTTAATTATAAACAAGATTAATAATAAAAATAGTGTACAAGTAAGTGCATTAAACCATAGACATGCAAAAACTTCATTTAGTCTATAGCATAAACTAATAAACCATAGATGCCGAACAGCTAATTTTTACTATAGAAATCATTCATACACCAAAATAACTGCCATTCAACTGGTTTATTTATACTTCTCCACGATAAAATATTGAAGAAAATAAATAAGACTTATAGCTTAATTTATAAATTTAAAAAATAAATAAGTAAATTAGAACAATAAATTTTGCTGAATTCTATTGTTTGGTTACAATTTTCCACAAAATGGCGCTTGCTATATTTTCTGAAAAATTTTCAGCTGTTCGACAGTCTATGGTTTTATTAGTCTATGTTCTATAGCTATTAGACCTCACTTGGGGCGGACATAAGGGCCCTGGTGGGTCTATGTTAGTAATCTGAAACAATTCCACTTAAAATCAGACTTTTTGTATCGACCTAATTGTCTTATTTAACAGCATGTTCTCCATTTACTGCCAAGGGAAGAAAAGTCGACAAATACAAAGACATATTCAACTCTAGCGTTTTTATTTCTTTGTGCTTATTTAAACACCAATGCTATAGAGACATTTTAGGAGTTAGGAAAATTTTCTCCTTTATCAAAACATTCCATATCTTTTTTTTTATTAACAATAAAATTATTACTCTTATTGCTAAATACGATTTCAAATAGTTTGCGGATCATGGCCATTTAAATTTAATGATATTGTACAAATGAGTCTGTTTTTTTCTAATTGAGGCATTAAGTTTTATATTTATTTTATATTAATGTTTTTAATCTTCAAGATTTTTTACAATAGAAATTTAAATTAAAAAAAAACAAAAAATTCAGTTTATATCCATAATTTTAATGAATAATTTTATTTTTCACATATGTGGTGATTATTTAAAATTCATCTTTAAACGAAAGGCGCCAAAACATAAAGTATATAATTAATTATTGTTAAAGTTCTAACTCAAAAAATAATTAAAAGGATTTATTGAGTCTGATTTATTGAGTTTAAAAGGAAATTCTGTTGTCAGGGTGGCGAAGAATTTATTTGCTAATAATAAATTTAACATACCGAAAAATCATTACCAACTCCGAAAATTTTTATTTATTTATTTATTTATTTAAGCGCCTGCGAGTAATATTTATTTTATTTAATTCTAAAACTACCGCGACAAAAAGATCCGCGAAATAATGTTAATTATTATTTTGTTTTACATCTTTTCCGAATCATAACTACTCAAAAAAATATATCTGAATAAGCGATGTAATAATAATCGCTAAAAAAGGGTAATTAAAATCGTTTCTATTTATATCATAGAGATACTAACAAACATGACTCATCATAAACAGAATTAAAATACGCATATAAGTGTATGTGTGGGGGGGACGTATATCTAAATTATAATATATCACACACGTAAGGGGGTGAGGCGTAAGGGGGTGGAGGACACCACATCTCCCCCTTTATCGAGATGACCACGGCTTGATAATCATTTTATTTAGAGGTCGAGGCGGCAATTTACCATATCTATTTTAATCAAAGTCAGAACAATCCATAGGTACAATTTACAATTTGATCCTTTGTTTTAGTGATGGGAAGAAGTTAGGTGGGGTTCACGCCCAGGTCAACCTTAGGCTAGGTTAGAGGTTCCTTGAAAACCTCTAACTTTTAGAAACGCTAACCTCTGCCTCGAGGTTAGAGGTCAAAATTAACCTAAAAACCTCGAGGTCAATTAGAAGCTTAGAGCTTAGGTCAGAGCGCTTTATTAACCTAAACGCTTAGGTTAATAATATTGACCTAGCCTAAAGAATTAGGTTAATTTAAAAAACCTAAGGAAACCTAAGGTCAATATTGTTTTATATACTGTAAAATTTCAACTCAACTACGGTCTTTTAGAACTTTGTCTGCTTAATTTTGATTATATATAATATATAATCGAAATTTTAATATTTATTCCAATTAAAAGTAAGGCAAATTAAAATAAAAATATAATATAATTTTAATTTATTTTAATTCTTTAATTTTTAAGATAAAAATTGCCATTTAGGTTTTTAATACACACCTACCTCTATCGTGTGTTTTATTTTTAATTGCCACCATTTTGTAACATATTCTTGGCAATTAAAAATAAAACACTCGATAGAGGTAGGTATGTATTAAAAACCCCAGTCGCAATTTTTATCTTAAAAATTAAAGAATTAAAATAAATTAAAATTATATTATATTTTTAGTTTAATTTGCCTTACTTTTAATTGGAATAAATATTAAAATTTCGATTATATATTATATATAATCAAAATTAAGCAGCCAAAGTGCTAAAAGACCGTAGTTAGTTGAAATTTTACAGTATATCAAAAAAGAAATATTGACCTTAGGTGACCTTGGGTTAACCTAGAGGTTTAGCTTAGGCTAGGTCAATATTATTAACCTAAGCGTTTAGGTTAATAAAGCGCTCTGACCTAAGCTCTAAGCTTCTAATTGACCTCGAGGTCAATTAGGTTAATTTTGACCTCTAACCTCGAGGTAAAGGTTAGCGTTTCTAAAAGACCTTAGAGGTTTTTTGAAAAGCCTAACCTAAACCTCGAGGTTACCTCGACAAAACCTGAGGTTTTCCCATCACTACTTTGTTTAGCCTACATAATTTTCAAACATTTTCTAAAATTTCCTGAAATTTAGCCCAAAAATTAATATAATTTTTTGTCTGACATCTAGTGCCAGCTTCTGGCCTTTGCCCGCGGATCTACTGATTATGTGTAAGTCAGCGATAAAAAGGGGACGTCATGGCTAGCGGACTTTTTGTCCCAGCACTATGACTCTTGTCACACTGGCTTTTATTTTATACCTATATTGTAAATTGCCCTTTTATAAATTATCATTTCTCGCGCCGCACCTTCCTTATTTTATAAAAACACTAATTAATTATGAGCATACCGCCAAATAGTAGTAAAAAAACGCGATGGGGGGGGGGGGTTGAATATAGGTTAACAACATCATTTTCGTAAACATCTATATTTGATTTATAGTATTCGAATAGTTCTAGTGTTTGTTCGCTAAATTTTATCTTACCAGACATGAAGAATCTAGGTCTTCAGAACTTCTAAGGGTTGCTTTTGAATAATTGGTATATCTATTTGAATCATCTGTTTTAGGGTGGGTTTCGGAATTTTTCTTTCCTTTGTTGAGTATTGCCATTTGTTTTCGGATAACTCTGTTGTTAGGTTGTCGCGGTTTGGTTGGTTGCCAATTGTTCGGAATATTGAGAAATTGTTTTCTTTCTTCGTCTCCTTATGAATTAAAGAACGGATCAGTTTTTCGAATAATCGGCTTAATAGTGGATAGGTATTTCCTTTTTGAGGGCGTGATTTAAGATCCACGATTCTGACATTAATTGTCAAATTCTAAATTATTGAATTCGACGTTGTGATATTGCAAATTGTACCCATTAATTTATTTATTTAAGCGTCTGCGGATAATATTTATTCTATTTAATTCCAAAACTACCGCGACAAAAAGATCTGCGCAATAATATTAATTATTATTTTGTTTTTCATCTTTTTCAGAATCATAATTACTAAAAAAAAATATATCTGAGTAAGCGATGCAATAATAATCGCTAAAGAAGGGTAATTGAAATCGTATCTATTTATATCATAGAGATACTAACAAACATGACTCATCATATCAGGAGTGAAATTTACGCGTATAAGTGTATGTGTGGGGGGGGGAACGTATATCTAAATTATCATATATCACACACGTAAGGGGGTGAGGCGTAAGGGGGTGGAGGACACCACAAGTTCTTTGTTTTATTAGCAAAGGCAAAAGCCAAATGTGTGATTATTATTCAATATAATCTTGGTTACATAAACAAAATCGGTTGCGTTTATTGGAAGTGTTAACATTCATCCTGTTGCCCTTTTATACTTATTAATAAGGAAGTTATTTGTTTTAAATCGGATTCCTCGCAACCCATCAAAAATAATAGAGAAAAATATGATTTTTTATTTATATGATATAAATGTTTGAATTGAAGAAGAGCTGTCGCTCATAAAATGCCCTAACGTCCTATCATCTTGTTCTATGAGAGCCGTTCCAAATATAGCAACACAATAGGTATTCGCCTGTGCCGATATTCACATAAACGAATAAGCTAGGTGTTCGAACGCTCCTTAAATTAAAAAATAGTTATTAGTAATTAGATTAGAATTATTGACACAATGGTTTGGAATTTATCATAGTTAAAATTATAGATATTTTATAAACAATAGCAAATTGATATTGTTTTAAGATATGACGTTATTCAATATAGGATTGTCCTATTTTTAAAGAAAAAGATTTGAATTCTATGATAAAAAGTGTGAAATTATTTTTTGCAATATCCTCTATCTTCTCCTTAAGAAAAGAAGGCTCCATAGGTAGCTCAAGTCATAATTATAAATAAATACACCTTTTTAATAAAATACTCTATGATTTTTAAAATTACATTAATAAGACTTTAAAGATTTCACATGTGACAAATATTTTAATTGGTTATGAAGTTATATTCGAAATCGGAAAGTGAGAAGAATATTATAAGGTTTTACAATCCTCTGTAAAATCATTAGGGCCTATATTCAAAATAATAAGGCAAAGAGGTCACTGCACGCAAATTCCAACTAGAGGGATAAACTATTTTGCCATGGCCCTAAATATGTGTCGTCTGGGCGCAGCGTTATTCTTAAAAAAGAGTTCACTCTATTCAAGCTTGAATTTTGAAAGGTGCCATATTCGTTTTGACCCATAAATTATAATGTCTAAATTATTTTTACCTTACACCGATAATGACCTTTTTCGGCAATCAATAAGTGATATTCTGATGATTGAGCGCAATACCATACAAGCAATACATGTGTTTCCAATGCTTTGAATTTGAAATTTAAGGGATGGAAATTTTGAAAAGCGTTAGGTAAGTGATTGCTCTGAATTATGTGCAAAAAACCATAAAAGTGATTTATGTTAATTCTAATTATTTTTTAATTAGTAAATTTAATTGAACAACATTATATAATATCATATAAAAACTAAAGATACTACTCAAGCCAATGGTGTTGCTAGCTTTTCACCAATCGGGGAAAGGGGCATCATAATGTTCATCAAAAAAGGAGCGGGTAGACGGCCACCCATTTTTTTTACTAAACTGTGTATCAAGTTAAATGGACTATTGCTCTCTATAATTACTTAAACTTTGTGCCTCCCAGCGACTCTAGCCAAACGATTGCCTTTAATTTAATTGAATTCAAGCCCTAGATCACACTATGCGTTTGTTTGCCATTTATTTTAACTTTCACATTATAAAGGTAGGGTTAGTACGTGAACTCCAACCATCTGTTTTTTTGTGCGATCCTGCATTAAAATATATGAAGCCTCATTAATAGGAAACTATAGTGGATCAGGTAAAATTTTGGGAAATAAAATTGTTTATTTTTCAAATGCAAAAGTATTACTAATTATAAAATTATTAATGAGCAGTTTATTGAAAACCTCGAAACTCTTAGGATATTATTCCACTAAAAATGCTACTTTTGTTGTAGATTTAAAGAGTTTAAACTAATTACTTATGTTAGCAATGACAAAAAGTACCACCCGCACATTTCAGACTTACATAACAATATACAAAACATGCAATTAATTTTATAAATATGGACCGATGATTGTATAACAGAGGGCTCAAATCTTGTTTTAAATTATTTATTTAAAGACTTTACTTATTTTTATAATGCCAACTAAGCAGGGTTTCTTTCAGGGGGAGGAGCCCGGGGAAGGGGGGGGGTATTACCCCCCCCCCCCCCCGGGCAATTTCAAATACCCCTTCCCCCCCCGGAGAGATTTAATTGAAGGAAGCATGAACTCAAGTTCCATCATGAAGTCATAAATTACCTAAAATTAAATTCAATAAATTATTTTAATTTGTCAATAAAATAAATATAAAATTGGCGAAATTAAATTTTTTTTTACAAATCAGGTGGAAATCATTCATAGACATCATTTTTTAACATCTGTGAACCATAATTTACAATCTTGAAAATTACAAATTATCTTAAAAAATATCAATAGGTAAATAAACATCAATAAATGCTTTTAGAATTATTAAATCACTATCTTACTTATAAACTTAAAAAGAATTATTATTGATAATAAATTCTATTGTTGTTTATTGATATAATATGCTTATTTTGAATTGCAGATGTCTGGTAAATATAAAAGTACTCTTTTACACTACTTTGGTAAAAAGGAAAAGCCTAATAAAAAAGATGGTAAATATGATTTAAATTGGTATAATTTTAATTATGTATGGGTATTTGTGTTTATATAAAATAAGACATGAATATGTTTGTTTGTAATAGGTAAAGATGGGACTGAATTAAAAAAAACTCTTGTTTTATCCCTTACTATGGGAAATTAAGGTAATTATTTTTAAGCATTAGATATTTTAATTATATATAAGTTAAAGGCAGATATTATTCTGCTTCCAGCAGTGAAATTCACGTGAACTCTGAAAGTGGCAAGAAAGATTTTGGTTTTAATATAGAAGTATTATATATATTTTCATGTTTTAGGTCAAGATGAAAATTGCAATTCTGCTGGAGTGGGGAAAACTATCTCTTCTTTTTCTTATGATAAAAATGCTGGTAATTAAAATTATGCAAGTTGTTTTTATTTTATTAATATATATTGAAAAAGATGAGTGTATTGGCAGCTCTACTAATTGCTCAGTCTCTGAAAGTGAAACACATGGGCAAAATTTAAAACTTAAACCATCATATAAATTTATGATTTCATAGACATCTAAATACAAATGGCTAATTTTTGATGAAGCCTTAGGTGGGGCTTTATGCTCTGTCTGTTCTCTTTACAACATACTTTCTTAAAAGAACACTTGCCCGTTAAAATTTTACATGTATTTATCTAATGATTACGCGTGTATGTATCTATTTATATATCACTTATATCACCAATAAAAATTAGTAAATATTATACAAAATGGTTTAGCAATTAAAAATTTTTTTACCCCCGGAAGTTGAAAATACCCCCCCCCCCCCGGAGCATTTTTCTGGAAGAAACCCTGCAAAGGATCCCATGCAAAGTGGTTATAAAACTTATTGAATAAAAAATGGTTTGCCATATTTTTATATATATCTTTTTCTTCTTTATCAGTTATTTGATCCCACAATCGTGGGGTTTGTTTTGATTAGTTTCTTCCATCTTGACCGGGTGAGTGCTATATCTTGACTAATCTCTTTTGTTTTCATTACTTTATCGACTTGCCCTTTCCACGTGACACGGGGTCGTCCTCTTCCTCTCTTGCCCGGTACCTCCATGTCCAGTACTTTTCGATTTACATCATTCGTGTCCCTTCTTAGTATATGCCAATACCACCTCAGCCGATTTACGTTAATCATGTCCGCCATAGGTTGAATACCCATTTTTGTCATGAGAAAGTCATTCGTCATATGGTCGAGCTTAGTATACCCCAAGCTCCACCGTATCATTCTCATCTCTGTGGCTTGTAACAGCTTTCCTTCCGTGGTGTTGCCCATGTTTCACTTCCATAGATAACACCGGTCTTACGATGGCTTTGTAAGCTTTTCTCTTCAGCCATATTGGCATTTTCTTGTCGCACATTACACCAGATATACTTCGCCATTTAAGCCATCTTTGGATCCGGAATTGACTTCCGTTGCGCAACCTCCCTCTTAATGTAGCATCGAGCCGAGGTATGTAAACCTGTCTACTTTTGGGTACTTTAGATGGTGATCCAGCGATGGGGTGCTTGTACCGTTCTTATTCATGTATACCGTTTTTCGATCGTTGACCTTTAAACCATATCCAGCTACGCTTTGACCACTTTTCGGCTTCTTCGAATACTTTCTCCCTTGTTTCCTCGCATAGTACTATATCATCGGCATATAGCATACACCATGGCGATGGCTTTTGAATGTCCCTCGTTGTCGTGTCTATAATTATATTAAATAAAAAGGGACTTAAAGCAGATCCTTGATGTAAGCCAATTTTAACTCAAAAAGATTTAGAGTCTCCAACTGTCGTCCTAACGCAAGAGTTTGAGGCTTCATAGATATTTTTCATAAGCCGTATATATGCGTCAGGGATATTTTGTTTTCTCAGGCACCACCATATTAAATCGCGGGGGACCGTGTCATAAGCTTTATCCAAGTCGATAAAGACCATATGTAGGTCCTTCCTCTTTTCGCCATACTTATCCATCATTTGTCTTAGTGCGAAGATAGGGTCGATTGTGGAACTGCCGGCCACAAATCCGAATTGATTAGACGATATTTCCGCCTCGTTTTTCAGCCTTGTTACTAAGATCCTTTCCATAAGCTTCAAGGAGTGGCAAGTTAGCTTGATACCTCTGTAATTTCCACAGTCTTGAGGGTCTCCTTTGCCTTTAAATAAGGGTATAATCGTGCTTGCTCTCCATTGATTAGGAATTCTCTCTTCTACCAATATCTTGTTAAGAAGGTTAGTCATGGTGGTGACTCCTTCTTCACGACATCCGAGCAATGCTTCCATAGGTACTCCATCTAGGCCATTTGCTTTTCCTTTTTTCATCTTGCTCATCTGTGTCCTACCTTCATCCTCCTGAAAGAGTTTGACCATACTTATATTTGGCCCATTTTGGGAAGGCAATCCTTGTCATTTGCAATATTCATAAGGTTCTTAAAATATCCTTTCCACCTTTCCATCACTTCCTTCGGCATGAATAAGGTTTGACCCTTCTCGTTTTTGACTATTTTAAGAACTCCGACATCGCGACTTTTCTTCTCCCTTATCTTGGCCAATTTGTACATAAGCCTATCGCCCCCTTTATGATCCAGTTTGTTTGCCATCTCGGTTTAGGCAGCATTCTTCGCTATTGCAACGGGCTTTTTTGCGGCCCTCTTTGCGTCCCTATACTCTTGATAATCCTCCGACTTTTTGATTTATGTCACCGTCTATATAGATTTTTTTTTCTTTTGATGAAATCCCTAACCGATTGATCCCACCATAGTTACCTATTCATAGCATTGCCTCCTTTGGTTTGTCCTAGAGCACGAATCACTGTTCCCTTATGTCCTTAGATAGCGTCTCCCAATCGTCGTCTACGTCCCTTTGCAACTTCCTTGCACCCAAGCTTGATGGTATTTTTTGTTTGTCGACGTATCCTTTAGCCTTTCATATCGAATTTGAGGTTTATAGACCTTTCTTCTTTCGGGAAATACTCTTCTGCTAATAACCATAACAAAGGGACGATGTTGCCTGGCGATTTCTTCTCCCGGTATTACTTTGCAATCCTTGATACTTCATAAGTCCTATCTCGCCGTATAAGCAAATAGTCAATTTAACTAAAATGCTTCCCACTTCTATAGGTCATAATATAATCTTCGCGTTTTTGAAAATAGTTGTTAACGATCGCCATGTGATATGCTTGGGATACTTGGAGAAGTTTTTCCCCTTTGTTCTTCAGACCATGCCCATAGTCACCGTGATTGCGTTCATACCAGAGACTTTTCCTACGTGAGCGTTGAAATCGGCCCCAATAATTAGCCTTTCTTCCTGTCGGATTTCTTGCATTTCCTTTTCCAATAAATCGAAGAACATGTCTTTTTTTGATTCCATACACCCAATTAGGGTCGCATGCGACCAGACGGATCCTCTTTGGTTCCCTGGAGCAATGGCCTGCCAATTAAGTGGGATTTTACCTGGGTAGACCTCTTCGCCCCCTCAAACCTTACCATTGATTCCCTTTTGGCCGCTGAGGGGCGAAAATTTAATAAATACAAAGCCCTTTTGGACTCTAACATTTTTATCCCTTTGGTTGCCTCATGTTCAGGCACCTTTGGTAAACAAGCTTTAGGTTTTTTTAAGGAGCTAGGAAGACGTTCACCTCCCTCCAAACATTCTATACCCTTCTCCTTAAACAAAGACTCGGTATCCTTATAGCGAGATACAACTTTAAATCGCTGGCCGACTAGTGGCCTCTTTTAGCTGATGATTTCGATATAGACTGATTTTTATTTTTTTTTATATATTTATTTCATATCCTGTATTGTCAATATCTACGTATTTGGTTCAATAAACTTTTAATAAAAAAAAAAAAATTGGGGAGCATATGCGCACATAACGGTTAGGAGGCCCCCTTGATCTGCAATCTTCACCCACATTAGCCTGTCGGAACAACGCTTGACTTCCACCACCTTGTCCTTGAACGATTTGCTTAGAACGATACCGACCCCGTTTCTACGATTTGGTGACCCACTGTATAAAAGCTTGTATTCTTCTCCTAACTCCCGAGCTTTCGTTCCGTTCCACCTCGTCTCTTGTAGGCAGGCGATGTGTACCTTTTTTTAGCATTTGTGCAACCTCGATGCTTTCCCGTCAACGTTCCCACATTCCAGCACGTTATTCGCATTCTTTCCACAACTAATTTCTTTAACCGCCTTTGTTGTGGGTTGGACAACAACCCTAGTGTATTTTCACATTGCACGGGCGGGGTATGCAGTGCGCGTCGTTTGTGAAGGACGCCCTAGCTTTCTCTTGTAAAATCTTGTTTAAAACTATCATGATTTTGAGTTGGTTTTTATAGCCGCTTTCCGACCTGACGTTAACCTTCCACTTTTTGCACACGGACTTGGGACCGTCGTATATATTATTTAAATAATTTAGTAAAAATTAAGGTAGTATAAAATTTTTCTTAAAGTCGAGACAAGTCGATTGAAACTTGACGAGATAGAGATTTTACTTGGCGGAGATGAGACGATCGAGACTCTCATAACGGCACCCTTGCAACAGCAAGACGAGATTGTAGAGATGTATGTTCTCTACTTTAGCTTTTATTATACCCAAAACAAGAATGATTCAAAATGAATAATATTTAGTTAAAACATCTTGTTTATATAGTATCGAGGTGGGTGAAATAATAAGGTTAAGATATATGAATAGTGAGGGTTGTGAATGCTCGAATAATAAAGGTTAAGTTGTATGAATAAGTAACCAGATCGAGTTTATATATTCAAATAATAAAGGTTAAGTTTTTGCCTAGGTAACCGATGAGCGAGTTGCTTTATTCAAATTACCTAGAAGGTTAAATTCTTTCCTATGTAAAGATATAATTCCAAGTAAATATATTCAAATAAGAAAGGTTAGTCTAACCATATGATTCCCCCACCAGTTTCACGGAGTGAAGTATTCTGCCAATTTAACAATATGTTGTTTAATGTTTGCACTAGTGTTTGCTGGTATGGTGACCGAGGTGCGAGTGATTATTGGAAGTTGATGTGCTGTCCTTTATATTAGTAGATTTGTCGGGGAAGACATATCTATTTTGGAATCGCATTCTTCCCTCAGTTTAATCGGTCAGTATTGGTTAGATGTTTGGTAGGGGTAGTAGTAAGTGTTGTTACTTTGTCGAACGTTGTCCTTGCTAGTTGTAATAGCCATCTGATGTTGTTTATTATGGGATGTGTTTTGCAGTTGGGCCTTGGTAGGGCAGTGGACAATTGTACGTTCGTTAGACGATGTTGTTGCTTGCGTAGAGTTGTAGTAGGGTAACATGGTTTTCTTCGTATTAACAATCAGATAAGTAGGTAGATTGTATCCTTCACAGCAGTAGGACCATATGGAGGCCGGATTGAGAAGATAAAGCCCTATATCTGAATTGTTTTATTTTTAACTAAGAAAACCAAACACCATTACTAAAGGGACTGTTATGGGGAGAAAAATATGTCTCCCCGAAAGTCGGAATCAATGTGGACCTGGGTTATAAATTTTTAAGGAGGAGGGAAAAAAAATCGGCTCCCCCGAAAATACGGGGTCACCATTTGTAGAGAAATATGTTCTCTACTTTAGCTTTTATTATATCCCAAAACATAAATGATTCAAATTGAATAATATTTAGTTAAAACATCTTGTTTATATAGTATCGAGGTAAGTGGTGAAATAATAAGGTTAAGATATATGAATAGTGAGGGTTGTGAATGCTCGAATAATAAAGGTTAAGTTGTATGAATAAGTAACCAATGATCGAGTTTATATATTCAAATAATAAAGGTTAAGTTTTTGCCTAGGTAACCGATGAGCGAGTTGCTTTATTCAAATTACCTAGAAGGTTAAATTCTTTCCTATGTAAAGATATAATTCCAAGTAAGTATATTCAAACAAGAATGGTTAGTGTAACCATAAGATTGAAAGCTTAAACTAGTCAACCCCTGCTAGCTGCGTCACTTATTTAAACATTGCCAGCTTAAGATTTTATTTATATTTTTTGTTTATTGTAATTATCATACCTACATGCTTTTAAATCTTTACCATACCATTTAAAACTAACAAATAAATGTAATCCAATCGCTTTCGTTTTTCGCTCGATTGACTATGTGTCAACATGTTTTGATTCCATTTAATTAGTGGCAAATATATGAAACTGATATACATATGAATCATATATGGAGCTTATAGAGAATTAATTCCAATTTAGGTAATATGTAATCCTCTTAAAAAAACTTTGTACATTGGTATGCAATTTATAGTTCTAATATTAAATATGTTTTGGCATTAAAGGGATATTATTCATTATTATGTGCTTATATAATTCATTTATATTAAATATTCCAACAATGTTTTTCTAAAGGTGTTTTAATTTGTTTAGGTTGCTTGTTTGTTGAATGTTATATCACTTTACTTATAGATGTTCTTCATCAGATTTTATGTTCTCTTTATATTTAAGCATTCAGCCATTTAATAACATATAATGTTTCATATGATTTGTTTTCCATTATAAAAAATAACCAATTTCAATTATTAAAAAATTCAAGAATGATACAATAAGAACATGCTAATTTAATTTATTTTGATTAATGTTTTCCTACATTTTAAATATGCCAAACTTCTAATTTTTTATTATACTTCATAACCTTTTTTTACAAATCTGCTTATTAGATAAAAGTCAGACAAAATGAATGGTGACAGAACTGCTGATCAATCTATCATTGCTGATTATTTGCAAGATTTAAGTGGGAGGATTGAGTCGAGAAAGCTAATACAAGGCAACAATATAGCCGCTTGCTCCCGGGATTCTTATGCTGACGAAGCTGCGAGCGTCGCGCGCTTGGACACGAGCGTCAAGCGTAACACTGCTTTTGTGAAGCGCCTTCGCAATTTAACGGAAACTCAGCGTGACGCTCTACTCAAGGACGCGGCAGCGCTAAATTTAACTAAGTACGTGGAAGAAGCGGCAGCCGCCTTATTTGAAGCGCGTCTAAAGATGGCGGACGTAGGCGCAGCCGTAGCACTAGCTTGTTTCTTTCACCGACGATACCCAACTTTTTCTGCCGCGCTCTACACGCATTTGCGTAAAGCTTTGAGCGTCAAAGATGATGATTTAAGCAAGCTTAGAGTAGATCTTAGGCTCGGGGCTGAGCTAGTGGCCAGCCATATTTTTAGTCGAGAAGATCGGCAGAGTAAAGGATTCGAGTGCATTTACGCCGCGCTAAAGCGTATGGTTGACTCCGATGCTAGGGCAGAAGTCGGGAGCGGAGGGACGAGCGTTAAACCCTTCCTACACTTGGCCATATTAACCAGTTTCACCAAATACTTTGCCGAAGAATACATGGATATCTACGCTTACGTTCAGCCTACGCCCGCGTTCACAACTTTTACCCCCGCCGAGAGAATGTCTATGAAAGCGCTTATCCTCGAAACTTATTACAGAGGCGCGCTCCTACCCTACTTCAAAGAGCGTTTTAAGGAGTTAGCCGCTCTGGATCGCGCAAATCGCGCCACTTTTAGAGCCAAGGGCGAATTGCACCCCGAGCGCAAAGAGAAATTTCAGAGCGCCAACGCCGCGTTTCAAAAACTTTCGAGCGTCGTCAAAAATTTGGCTGCGGCGTTGCGCGAACCCGTCCCCGACTACGCTCTACCACCCCCCGACTCGAGTATTGAGGATGACGCCGCGTTTTTTCAAAACTTTCCCGAGCTTGGAGACCCTAAAAGCTTTGATGCTAACGCCCAAGGCGCTGCTAACGCGCTTGAAGAAAGCGACGCTAGCGGCGCCGGGCGCGACAAATACATTTGGTGGGACGACGAAGATACGGCTAATTTTTACCGCAACCTCCCAGACCTTAGGACTTTTGTGCCCGGGATTCTGTTTAAGGAAAGCGCTAGTGCTGCCTTAGCTCCTACTACATCAGGGCCCGAACGCTGTGATAACGTCAACGAAGGAGCGTCAGTTACGGCATCTGGCGATGCAAAGACTAGCGTAGGCCTCGTTACGCGCTCGGTCGAAGGCGCGGAGCTTAACCTCTCGACCACCACCGTAATACCAGAGGGCGAAAAAACGCTCGAAGATTTTTTAGCGATTTCGGGTGGAGCTCCTCCCCCAGCGTCAGACGCTTCAAAAATCCTAAACGTCGCTCCAACCGCAGCTGATACCGCTAGCACCGTCTCATCGTCGGACGATTTGCCGCTCTCCCTCAAAGACATCGACGACGACACTTTATCATCCATCTCCAATTTTGGCTTGGACTCCGACATGGAAACGCTCGAACTCGAAGTTGACGCTACTGCCACGACGCTTAACGCTCACGGCCTAGGCCAAAGTGGTAAACGGCCCGCGAAATCCGATTCGAAGAGCGTCAAGAGCGGCAAAAAAAGAGGAGTCAAAAACGGAGCAGCCGCAACCCCTTCGAACAACACCATTACCCTTTCCTCCACCACCGGCAATAATTTGATGAAAATCAAGATGGACGCATTCCTGACCGCCCTTCCCACCAAAATTAATCGCGATCTCATCGACGAAAGCGCCACCACCTTCGTCATGGACCTCAATACCAAAATTAATCGTAAACGCTTGGTACTAGCGCTCCTCTCGGTTCCGCGCTCCCGAACCGACCTACTCCCATTTTACGCTCGTCTCGTGGCCGCCCTCAACCCTTGCATGCCCGAAGTGGGTCGAGAGTTGGGTCGACGCCTCTACTCCAGCTTCCGTTACCAGCTCCGCAAGAAGGATCAAGTCAACTTGGAGTCCAAGCTTAAAATTGTGCGCTTCATAGCGGAACTCGTAAAATTCGGTTTATTCGCGCCGCTCGACGCTTGTTACGCCGCCTACCTCCTCATCTCCGATCTCAAGCATCACAACGTGGAAATGGTAGCGGCGCTGTTGGAGGGCTGCGGCCGCTACCTCGTCAATCGGGCCGAGACCAGGCAGCGGGCCAAGTTTTTGCTGGAATCTTTGCAGCGTAAAAAAGCCGCTCTGGCGCTCGACCCGCGATACGTGACGCTCATCGAAAACGCTTACTACTACTGCCTCCCCGACATTTCCACCTCAGCCGGCTCGAGCGGTGCCGACGCTCCCCTCTCGGACGCAGCTCTCGAAGCTACGCTCACGCCCGAGCGTCGTTACGCGCGTCACTTATTGTACCACGAACTTAACGCTGCGACTTCAGCGTCAGCGACGCTTGTTGATCGGCTGGTCAAAACGGCCCGACGTTTCCCGTGGGATGACACGAACTCCGAACAAGAGCTGCCGTTCGACGAGTTTTTCGTGGACACCGCGCTAGCACTCTCACGCTTTAGGTAGCTGTGACGACGCTCGTACTTTTTTGCGCTTACTTTTACCTTTAAATTATATTTTATAATTGATTGGCTAGTCAAGAGTTTAACAAAGTAATGTTAAAGCAAGTTTGCGCATTGGATTGAACACGGTTTCGTGCGGTCTATGTGAAATTTTTGTTTTTCCATGAAAGTCAAAATTGTCATAATTGATATATCTTGAATGATGCTGAAGCTCTTAGCCGTGAATAGCTTTAATAAAAGCTTTGGGGCACTTTTTAGAAAAAACCAAATCCATATATTTCTCTGTGTTTTGATAAGGATTTTTGCATTGACACCCCGTCCCCCTTCCCCTACGTGCTTGTTATGCCTTAACATATTTATACTTAAGATTTAAAGCAGATTTGCATCTTAATGCTTATAATGATCGTACCACTTTAGGATAAAACTCAATATATATATAAGCTTCAGATTTAGTTTAAGTTCATCTATAAGCTGAAAACTCTTTTGTATATTTCTTAACACAATAAACGGGATTGTAGTTAAAAAGCAATAAAGCCGATTTTATTATAAATTAAATCCATTTTACAAATGCCAGATACGACGCTCTGCCTGCGCTAGCGCGCCTCCTTTCGACACTCGACGTATATCACGGGAGCGTGGGCGTTTTAGTAGTGGATACCTTGCTTGAGCGTTTGCGCTTAGGCGTCGAAACGGCTCACGAACCGAGTCAAGCGTCAGTGGCGGCGGCTAAATTGCTTGGCGAAGCCTATAATTACAGACTCGTCGATTCGAGCGTCATTTTTAGAGCGCTCTACTCAATTTTAGGAGCGTCAACGCTGACTTCCAACCACCTCGATGGGGTCTGGAATGACCCCACGGACCCGGCCCACAACACTTTTCGACTGACGCTCGCGCTCACGCTACTCGAATCCTGTGGCGTTTACTTCGATCGAGGCACTTCGAAAAAACGCTTGGATTGTTTCATCCTCTTTTTGCAGGTACGCCTAAAACTTTTTTTGGCCTCGGCTTTTTTTATAACTTCGACCAAATTTTTAGGGTCGTTTTTTAATGTTGAGACCGCAAAAGTAATGAATTTAGCTCTAAACGACTGTGAGGATTGTGAAAAGTTCGGTTTTTAAAACTAAACAACGCATTTGAAAACAATCTTTTTTTTAAGAGATAATTATTATATTATTGTGTAAGTATTTTTTATCAATGTATATTTTGTGTTTTAGAATTATTACCTTACCAAAAAGGGGTGGGAAGGCTGGGATGAAAGTAATATTCCCTTCCCTGTCGATGTCACAAATCATTTTCGCGACGTTATGGATCTTCTCAAGCCCAAAATGAAGTTATTTGAAAGGTTTACCAAAAATTTCAAATATATTTTGTCGATTATTATGAAAACTTTTAGTGGTTTATTTTGTAATTAAGGCTTAATTTTAAGAACTTTGATTACTTTAAAGATATTATTCGCGATGAAATCTAATTTTTTCTGTGAACTTAATTTTTTTAGTAAGATTAGGCTATTAATTTAAAATAATTATGTTTTTGGAATTTCCAAAGCAGTAGATATTTTGTTTGCAATTACATTACATAAACAATGAAATCACCCCTCCCTCTTTCTAAAAACGATATCTTTTTATATGAAAAAATATAGAGAAAGAAACTTAATGTTAAATAGTACCAATTAATGATATGTATATTTATAAATATTAATTAACGAAAAACCTTATTTCTATTAGGAGTAATATCATTCATCAAGAATCTTAGTATCATAGTTAGTGTAAGGGCAAAACAATTTACCTAATTTAGTTTAAAATTATTCAAGCCCAAGTTAATATTCACTTTCAACATAAATTCGTAGATGAAGTATCATTTATATTTAAGTCATGAAGAACTTGTAGAACTGCTAATTCTCTGCTATTTTGACGTGGTTCAGAATGATTAAAAACCATTGCCCTAGCTATTTATATATAGTTTACTTTAGTTTTGAATGTATTAATCATAGTTTGGAAGAATCGCGGGCTGCCATTAAGAGCTTACAGGAGGAATATATGGAACAGGTCAATGCCCAAATCAAGGAATTATTATCCAATGTCGATGAATTCTCTACCAACAACCATGTAATTAATATTTAATTTAATATGTTTTTCATGTATTTTTACTTGAAGATTTGTATATAAACTTTTTCAAATGAAAATATGAAATTTAACTAGGTGGGACAAGAAAATAACGGAGCAGACGATTTTTGTCAACGTTTTTCTAGCCTCCATCCCATAGATGAAGAAACTACGAGTGGCGAAGAAAATTTGACCCAAGATGGTTTTTATTTAGATTTGATCTTGATATTTGGCGTTTTTCATTTCTATTTTGTACGAATAAGTCAATTTTATTGTAATTTTTATATTTTATGAAATAGGAAACAAAGATCTGAGAAACAACTATGACAAGCAAGATTCTATGGTTATCAATAATGAAGTAAATCTTCTAACTATTATAACGTGTAATTTGCTGTATTAATTTTTAATTGCTATGCAATTTATGGTTATATATACTTTTGATTTATTCTTTTTTTTAAGTTTGTTAATCAACACTTGCGTTAGGCAGTCGATAAAATTACGATTTTAATCGATAAGAGTTATAAATGTATATGGATTTTGAATAGACTTACATTAATGCGACAAAAACTTTAAATGAAAAACATAAACTTGCCCAAAATTCATCGTGTAAAATAACTTGCCTACTTATTTTTTAAAGTTGAACATACGTTCATCATTTATTTGGACGATTGCATGATAATTTCACCATTAAGTAAACGCAACTATAAACATAAAATTAAACTCGTAGGCTGTTTTACAAATATTTTTTTTCTCTGCTCTACAGCTACGAGAACTCGAGGAATTTAATGCAGAGACATTAAATGAAAGCAATGAAAATTCTTGTTCTGGCCTCGCGTCAAGGAGTAAAGCAACACCCTGCCTCGAAGATGACGAGTTTTTGGCCTCCTTCGATAATATTGTCACCGAGTCGCTCCTGGTAAAACATTGCATTGTTTTTTTTTTCAAAAAAAAATAAACATAAAAATGGAGAGGTTTTTCAATTGAATTTGCCTATATCTCTTTCGTATCACGTTGAAAAAACGTGCGATTAATTGACACTGTTTTTAGTTTGAGTCGTATAGTACTTTTTAAACTTTTGCTCGATCAAATCGTAGCTAGTAACTGAAAAATATGACGCGACCTTTCTAAGGGCTTGTCTCAATATCGCATTCAGATTCAAATCGCGCAAATTTATCTTTGTCTGAATATCCGATTCAATTTAATGGGTCAAACTCCGTTGTAATTATTAATATTTTGTTTTTTGATAATTAAAACGTTTTTTTAGATAAAATCCAAATTTTGCTGATACCTAAAAATTTAAAAACATGCAACGTTTAAGCCTACGAAAAATTTTGCATCTTTCAAAATCGATGTTATGTTATGCGTAAAATGTAAATCTGATTCAAAGTTAAGACGCGGCTACGTTATAACGCGTACGACGATGTTTGCTACGCAGCAAAATCCGATAAGACAAGCCCTAAGGTCGACTAATAAAAACGAACCCCATAACTTTAGTCCGTTTACGTTTATTACGCCTCAGCCCTTTTGGCTCAAAGAACACACATTACTTTTTGAAACAATTTCGCCATCTTTATCAGCAAAGGGCCCAAGAAAATGTGAAGGTCCAAAATTTGGACATAACCCTGCCGGCCATAGTTAAAGACAAGACGGAAAAATTGGCCGCATCTAGCGCCGCCGAGGCCTATCCCAGCCTTAGTCACGTGCCAAACTCTGTAACCGGCGATGGGGCACGACCTAGCAGCACTATGGATTTCGTTTTGGTCTGCAAGAAGGGAAACAGACCCCAGTACAAAGACGTTCAAATTCCTTACGACTCCAAACTCGCTCTCAGGATTATGCATATGGAAGAAGTGACCTTTTTTTCTCATTTCTTGTTTTCATAAATTTTAAATCGTGGGCGTAGCCAGGTGGTGGCAGGGAAGGGCGGCTGCTCCCCCCCCCCCCCTAAACCAAAATATCTTAGAAGTTTTATTAAATTATGGTCTAAAATTTGAAGATTTCTATTTTGCCCCCCCCCCCTCTAATTCCAGCCCTGACTACGCCCATGATAATTTGTGTTATTAATCTCGATTTTTGTTAGGCGGAAAAGAAGGAGAAGGAGCAAATGAAAAAGTTGACGTTAAAAATAACGAAAATCCAGGAGGAAGAGGATTATAAAGGTTTGTGTCGATAGCTTCTTTGGTTCAACTAAGACATTTGGTTAGAGGTCTGCACGGGTGACCCAAAACCCGACCGTGGGGTTCGGGTTGTAAAAAATGACTTTGAAGACTTCTACATTTTCCTAAAGTTTGGAAAGGATTTGCCGAGGGGCTTAATGATGAATTTGGAAATATATTCCTATTTCGATTAGCTTTACTCTCTTTGCTTCTCTCTGGTTATGGCCACGTTTTGTAATGTTTAATTAGAAATTCATCAAATACATAAATTGTTCGTTTCTTCGTATACTTTAGCCTCAAGGATGTTGTATAAGACGTCTTAAAAAATGGTTAATTTCGAAATTAGGAAAAAATAAACTTAGTTTCACGATTGTGTTATTCAAACTGGAACCATTAAAACCCACCAATAGTCAATTTTTCGGTCGTACTTTACTATTAATAATAGTTGTTTAGAAACGGGTGGGTTTTGTTTGGTCGACCTTTGGGTTTTAGTCGACTAAACTTAACAGACCAAAGCTCAGTACAGATTCGAAAAGGACCAAATCTGAAGGTGTAAACACTTTTTTGGTTTGTTTATGTTTATTCAATTGAAGCCACAGGTCGACCAAACAAAACCCAGCCGTTTTTACAGCACTCCGCCACTTCAACAACTTCAAGTCGCTGTTCGAGGGTTAATACATTGTTGTTGTTATTTATTTTATAGCGGAATTGATTGCTTTGCAACAAAAACAGCTTAAATTGCAGGACGAGATGAGGCAAAATTTATACAGAGCAAACGTGGCCCCGACGGGCATCGTGGAAACGCATTACCACAATCAACACCACCATCATCACCATGGCTCCAAATATTGAACTGGTCCAAACGCTTTGTGAAGCCATTAATGGGTAATTGGTAATTAAAAGTTTTTTGAAATGATAAATATTCATTAAACCATTGATATTTAAGAAGTTTTATAACATTAGGTTAATCTTTGTAATCATATAAATTGTTAAGCAAGTGAAATACGTCCTGATGCGTCTTCTCTAGTGTTGTTATATATAGCGCGTTATTTAAGAATTGCGCTGTTAAAAGGAGTAAATAGACCTAGTACCATCACCATTATAAGAGTCTATCGTGAGATGCGCTTCCCTAGTGTAAGGCCGTTTTTTACTCATCCTCTCCCCTAAGGTCCATAATCTTGGATAAAATTACTATGCCTTATTTTCTAGCCTTGTGAAGCTATGGTTATTTATACATGATTGCAGAGCACAGCACACAGCGTGTTGTTGGCAATAATAATTAGCTAACAGCCCCTAAGCATATATCTAATGGCACATCCGAGTCTCTATGACAAATGTATATACAAGTAGTAGGTTTGCAACACACCCATTGAAGGTCTTTAAAAGAAGAGGAGACTTTCAATGTGGGTGTGGCTATTTTATGCACACCTTAATATAACTCTAACAGACCCCTCGGCGCGCCCAATACATCACTCGTCTTGTCCTGTATTTCATAATATTTTATGTTTGATTGCATTAGGGTATAGAGAGATTATCTTTAAGCTTTCTAAATGGGTTGTTGTTGTTGGAAGAATGGGGTGGCACCACTAGGAGTAGCCAGCCAGAACACAATGGCCATCTTTTGATTACCAATATTCAATGATTTCCTCATAATTTATTTTTTTGGCTATTGTAATTAATTTTCATTATACGTGGCTTAGTAAATGTAATTTTTGTTTTTACAATGTAAATTTTGTCTCATCAATTAAATATATTAGATATATACACATACAAATATATGAAATAAATAAAATTGAAAGATTGATTAGTGATTCTTTGATTAAAAGTTAGTAGAGGCCCGTTTTTTTCATTATTTTAACAAACTCTTCTTCATCAACTTTGCCATCATTGTTTTTATCAGCTTCAGCTATCATTTCCTAAAATAAAATGTCTGATTAAATTCCTTATATTTAAATGTTTTAATTAACACTTTGAATCAAAAGATTATTTAAATGAATGTTTGATTATTTTATTATGTAAAAAACTTAAAATATAAAAATGTATGGCATCATGTAAATAATATTTGTACATATAAGAGCAGAAAAAATTAGTCATAAATCCAATAAATTGAAGAAAACTTTACTTGTAAATAATGTTCTTCAATATCTTCCCCCAATTCTTTAGCAACCCTTCGGAGATCTATTATTGTTATGCTTCCTTTGTTATCCATGTCAAATAATTTAAAGGCATTGGCTATTTCTGTTTGGGAATCTTTCTCTCCATATTTTGTCGCAATTAATTTCATAAATGCATCATATTTTATTACACCTTGAAAATTATATTAGAACAACATTTGAATTTCCTGCATAAGTGATGTATTATTATTAATCCTTAATTTTAATCAACATAAATTTTGTTAAAATAGTTATACATGTAGTAGTTTACTTATATAAAAAGTAAATATAAGTTGTTTTAATTTGTTTAAATTAAAAATTACGACTTATGTTATTACCAGACTTAGATTTATCATATTTTGCTATGAGGCTTTTTATTTCTTCAGCTTTTGGCTCAAACCCTAATGTTCTTAATATAAACTTAATTAATTTAATATCATTTGAAATCAAATTACTTTCAAATCTTTCGCTTTTATTTCCTTGGATTTATCTAGATCAAATGAATCAAATGCTGCTTTTATTTCTTTTAAATCATCCTCTGAAAAATTATAAGCAGATTTATTTGTTTTCATTGTGAATGCTGTGAAGCGATCATCTGTTCTATATGCTTGTATTACGGTATCGTTTCAAAATGTCACAGTCCAAAATGTAACAAAGCCACATCGTGAGATTCGCGAATCTCACGATCGTGAGATTCGCAATTACTCATTGCGCAAGCGCATAATTTCCATTGGGTAGTGTTTTAGGTCAGCGTTTTAGGTTAGGGGTTGGGTTAGGATTAGATGTACATCAAATTCCCTCCCCATTTGAGATTTAATTTTTCGTGATATTCGTGTGACATTTTGGACTGTGACATTTTGAACCCAAGACCTTGTATTAAACGCAATACCTGCTAAATCGGAGTCAAAGTGGCAGAATGGTGAAAAAGTAGCAGAAAAATATTTTTTTAGATTATCAATATATTAGAATTAAATCTCAAGTGGGGAGAGAATTTGATGTGCCCCTAACTCTAACCTAAAACCCTAACCCTCCTGACCAATCTTGATCGATCAATTTGGCTGCTTTTTTTCTGCTACTTTGACCGTGCCATTAATATAACGTCTTACGAAACTTGATAAAAAGATTTTAAAAAAGACATCCTTTAAGCGACACAATAAAATTATGGGGAGTTGATCACATTGCTACACATTTGTGATATAATCCATATAATATATTTTACAGATATTATGAGTCTGTGGAATTTAAATCTATGTGATGAAATTAAACGTCAAATATGTCTAATAATTTAATTTAAATTATACTAACTCGTTTAATTTTGATCTGTGACCATTTAACCTTACCTCTTATAATTTTACAACGTCTCGAGAATCACATGTAAATCTTTTAGGTTTATTCAATTAGCTAGTATTCTATTATGTACATAAACTAAATAATCATGTATTAGTTACTACGTTTAATTTATGTTATAAGCCTGGTGTTAAAATTTTATTAAACTTAAGAGAAATGATAAAATTACAAAATTTTAAAGCACAATTGGGTCCAAATAAAGTTAAATCCTGCGTCCAATTAAACATTTCCTTAAGATGATAAATTATAGTTAAACTATTGAAATTTTGTTTATGTACTAGTGTTGCTAATCATCAACAAACCCAAAGGTTTTTTGGTATGTTTTTCTTAAGCAGGCGACTAAAACCAAAGGTCGACCAAACAAAACCCAGCCATTATTACACTATTATGTACTAAAATGCTTTTTACATGATTCACAAAAATCGTCTCCAAATATTTAACGCTTTTTATAGAAATATCACTTATAAACAAAAACCAAGAGAAAATTTTCACAACTTAGATGAGGTATTAAAGGAGCAAGAAGATGAAGAAAAGTAATAACCTACAAAATTTCACTTTTTATTTATTTAAGAAACTTGGTAATACAGAATAAATTAAAGAAACTATGGGATAAAAAGAAATTGTTTGGCGAACCAAAAGATCTTCCAGATTTTATATCTTATTTAGCTAAACATCAGATAAAATTTTTATACCAAATTGATCCACAAAGTTATACATTTGAATATCTGGTTAAAAACTTTCCATTATTTGGAGGTTATAATCAACTTAAAAAGCTTATAGTGTCAAAGTATCAACTAAGGTATGTATTTAAAATATTTTAATAAATATCATTGAAGGTCTTTGAGTGAAATTAAATCTCATGATAAAAATGTAGTTGAAAATTGGAAAAAGTTAATAGATGGAGAATTTGATATGTGGCCAACCTTTACTCTAAGTTCAAATCTAACTAATCCTTTACTCAAAATTCAAGCACTTAATGGGCTTAATACTTTACCATGCCCACCCTTGAGAAATATCATTAACCCACAAAAAAATTATATAGAACACTTAAGTAATCCAATAAAGTCAAATACAAGAAAGGAGCTCAAATCAACTTTGAAATTGCATAGTGATACATCCTTCTTAGCTTTGATACCCTCAGCTGAAGTACAAAGATATGTAGAAGATAAAAAACAAAAGGAATTTAGTTTTGAAATTTTTGAATTAGCTATGCAAAAGCACATAACCACTTTAACAAATCAAATTGAGAAATTATGGATAAATGCTGCTAATAATCACTTAGAGAGTAATATAAAACTTTATAATTGTTACTTAACAACCTTGTTTTAATTTAGAGTGTATTGATTATTTGTTGTCCTAAATAGTATTATATAGGATGTTATAATATGATCCATTTTTTCTAAGAAAATTTCATTTGCATAGTTTGTGCTATCTTCTATTGAATAGTTATATTTTTTATGACATAGATATGGGACATTCCATGTCAAATCGCCACGTTTTCGGCCGACCCCCTCAGAATTTTATAAAATTTGGTGGAAATGTTAAAACTAGTAAAATTATTAATTTCCCAAAATTTTAGCTCATTTGGGCCACTACTTTTTGAGTTATGGGCGCTCAAATGTCGAAAATCGGCCATTCAAAAAATCGGGCTGTGACGCTATATTCAATAAAATTTATAAGTTATTGGCCCCCAAATCATAGAATCTTGTTGTAGTAATAGGTAAGACCTATCTCCATAGAAAAAAAATCAAAAAAATTTTTTTTGTCGATTGGTCATCATCATATAAGAATCGGGGTCAAAATAGCAGAAAAAAACAGCAGAATTGGTCAGAACAAGATTTTAGATAATCAATATATTAGAATTAAATCTCAAATGGGAGGGAATTTGATGTGCATCTAACCCTGACCCTAACCTAAAACGCTGGCCTAAAACACTAACCCGAACCTTAACCCTCCTGACCAATCTTGATCTGACCAATTCTGCTGTTTTTTTTCTGCTAATTTGACCCGGTCCCTCATATAATGCCCGAAATGGCATAACTACTGTTGAACCCTCTCAAACCGTTTCAAATTTGGGACAAATGTTTTATACTACCTATTAATCAAATTAAATAAAAGAGAAAGTTGGGCGGCCATCTTGAAGTGGTCATAAATTGCTAGAAACGGTATTTTATTTATTTGGCGCCAAAATGACCCTCTAAAATTGGTTTTATTACTCATTTAGCCATCTTATAATTTTATTATATCTATTATACAAATATTTTTGCTAAAAATTAACACCCCAACCCCCCCCCCCCCCCCATATTCCCTATAAATTACAATCAAAATAGGGAGTGATTTTTCTCCGAATAGGCTACATATTTAATTCCCTTTTGAAATAGAAACAGCTTTGAAAAATCACCTTAAATAATAATTTATTTCAAAGTATATATTCATTATTTGTTATTCGATATGTAATAAGTATTAAAAAAAGTATGACGGAGGGCATGTCTTCAAGCGCATATAAAACCATAAATTGCATAGCAATTAAAATTAATTTAACATATCTGAAGTATATTTTAGGTAAGGCAATATGTTTTAGTGTTGCATCAAGCATTTCGTTTTTAAATAAGGTATAAGTTCTCCGGTTGAGGTTAAAGGTGATACAATTTTTAATATATCCCATTTCTTTAGAGACATTTTGTGAAATTTATTCAAGAAAGCGAAAGAGTTGACGGGGTTCGCATGGGTTAAGCAAACTAACTATTATTTTTTCATCGTCATAATTTTTATTATAAATTATATTCAAAATTTCGAACGTGGAGGGGATAATTAGTTGATAGTAAAATTAAACGATAAAATATTTTTATTAAAAGAATTCGACATCATTTAAAATTCGGGCTAGAGGTCATACAAATTAATTCATACGCGCCCACAAAGAAATCAATTTGTGTTGATACGGCAATTTTAAAGCCTATATTCAATAATCCTGACGATTTTATTATCTATTTTACGAGCCTGTTTCCAAATTACAATAAAATAATTTGTGGGGAAAAATTACTCGCTATTTTATTTAAAATTAAAGGGGGGGGGGGGGGGTTGGGGTGTTAATTTATAGCAAAAATATTTGTATAATAGATATAATAATATTATAAGATGGCTAAATGAGTAATAAAACCAATTTTAGAGGGTCATTTTGGCGCCAAATAAATAAAATATCGTTTCTAACAATTTATGACCACTTCAAGATGGCCGCCCAACTTTCTCTTTTATTTAATTTGATTAATAGGTAGTATAAAACATTTGTCTTAAATTTGAAACGGTTTGAGACGGTTCAACTGTAGTTAGCCATTTCGGCCATTATGAGATGAACAATCGACAAAAAAAAATTTTTGATTTTTTTTCTATGGAGATAGGTCTTACCTATTACTACAACAAGATTCTATGATTTGGGGGCCAATAACTTATGAATTTTATTGAATATAGCGTCACAACTCGATTTTTTAAATTGCCGATTTTCGACATTTGAGCGCCCATAACTTGAAAAATAGTAACCCAAATGAGCTAAAATTTTCGGAAATTAATAATTTTATTAGTTTTAACATTTCCACCAAATATTATAAAATTCTGAGGGGGTCGGCCGAAAAACGCCTTTTTATGATCGATTTGACATGGAATGTCCCATATATAATTGAATCTTAATTATTTATAACACTCTTAAAATTTCTAAAATCATAATTAATTCAGTTTTATTAAATGATAATGTATAATATAGCAATGAATGTTAAAAATAATGTTAATCAATCATTTCACATAATATAGATCATATTAATCCATGATTGGTATGGCATTATCATCATCATGCCAATTCACTAACTTGGGTAAACTTAGCAAAATGCCAACCAAAATAATTGCTATCACAAGGTAGTATAAATATTTTTTCCCTGATGAATCCCTACTTTCCCTCTTGGAATCTTTGTTCCAATATCTACCTCTAGCATCAATCATACTTCTTCCTTGGTTGTTTGCAGATAGGGGTTTAGTCCTGTTGTTTGAGCATTAATATTATTGCTATGTTATTTGTCATTACATTTTTTGTAATTTATACTTGCAATTCAATAAATACTTATATATCATATCTATTGACTATCATTTTTAACAAAACAAAGAGTTAAATTAAAATATTGACCAAATTGTTATAGATAAAAACTTGATTTATTCTTAAGTTCATATTACCTTTAAATAGGTTTATTATTTAAAAAGATGGCAATAAAAAGCATTATATTACTTTATTTCATAATTTTGGTATCTTGATGCAGAATATGTTTCTTCTGTTTGTGGTTTGACTTCAAATCGTTTGTTTAGGTGTGGGGATTCATATTCAAAATTTTCAAAGTCTCTAATAGGCCTACGTCTCATGTCAACAGGGCTTCAAGTAATAACAACATTTTTAAATTATATATCATGGCCTATAGTGTTTTTTATAAAGCACATTTTTTTAAATTAGATAAACATGTATAACATTGGTGCTCTTACGATTGTATGTCATTCAAAAATTAAAAGAATTACCTCCATTTGTTAAGTCTAAAAGAGTTTTCTTTTGTTGTTGAAATTTGGTCATTTTCAGGTAAATTTGGGTATAATTTGCTAGAATCATTAATAGTGGGATTTTCTTTGAAAATGTTCTGGTCGTTTTTAACAATAGGTTCTGAGCTCTCTTCTGTATCATCGAGATCTTCCTCAACTTCATAGATTTGTTCTTTTTCTTCCGTATGATTTCCTAATATCTTCTTTAACTTATTCTCATAAAACTTTCTTGTAGATGCTATTGAATATTTATAATTCAACAAGGTTTACAATTACCTACAATTGGACCAGCTTGTATCCCACTTTCTATTAATCGTTCACGTAATTCATCATCAGTTAACATCTCAATCGTCGACAAATTTTGATTTATAGTAATGTCCATTGCTTTAAATTAGTGAATGCGTGAAATTTATACATATGGTAAATTTAGAATAAGTTCAAATTGGGGATCATATAGTCTAATGGATTTAAAAAAATTTAGTAAAATTTAAACCATCAGTATGCATATATCGAATTATATATAATTCAATAAAAAAATTTATAATCAACAACATATAAATAATAGTATAAATTCTACGATAAGAACAAATGATCTTGAGATGATCTTTCAAAACTAGTCTTAGCAAAGCTTCTCGTCAAACTTAGAATTTTTGATGAAGATATAAAAATAATACGAAAATTTTTAAAATTCTAGCAAATCATTTCAGATATTGAATTCAAATATTTAATAAATAAAATTTCTATTTGAAATATAGAAACTTTTGTTTAATAACCTAGACTTTTGTATTGCTAAAGCCTATTAGTCATTTGTTTACCGTTGATTCACAGAAAATTGTAGCCACATATAATTTGACTAAATATTTGTTTTTATAATATCAAAATGAAAAAATAAATTTTTACTTTGATTTTTCCTTTTAAAAAATTAGAAACCTGGAACTTAACTAACTCCTTTCTTATCGAAGGAACGATGAACCGGAGAGGGATCAATACTAGTGATGATGCGAAACATTCGGGAAATTTTCGAATATTTGGAAAAATTTGCCCGAGATTGAGACGAGATTTTATCAGTGAGATTTTGGTTTCAAAATTTCTTTATTGACTATTATTACAGTAATTTTGTTGTTTACATTTATTTAATGATTCATATTTTAGATGATAAAAGAAAATTAATAGAACTGGATTACCTTTGGTATTTGGTCTTGTAACATCCAAGTAGCCACCTAAAATTCAACGTTAATAAACTATGAGCTCCCCTTAAGGCATGACGATAATTCTCTAATTTATTTATAGTATCCTTATCATTAAGATGCATTATGAACTTACTGACTTTAACTAGGTTCTGATGAGGTATTAAATATTATTAAAGCACTTTCAAATTTTGTAAGAATTACTTGATCCCGATGTTATGATATTTTGAATTGTTGGTTAATTAATCAAAAATTTCATATAAACTTGGTTACAATTTAGGCACCTTAACTCTGCCTATCGAACAATTGCCTTCAAAAGCATGTATATTATGCTTGAACTTATGGTAAACTCTATAATTATTCATATTATGCACTAGTTGTTCCCTTATTACCTTATAAAGGTTTGGTTGGCATTCGAATACACTTAAATTTTTCTGCGATTTTGCACTTGTAGTAACCACTATTATTTAATTGATTGCTCGCGGCATACTACATTAAATTCACTTCGCGACGTTAATTGACTTAATTGTATTGTCACATATAGCTCGCGGTATCCTACATTAAATTAACCATTAAACGTTAATTGACTTAATGTATTACTTCGATTAGCTCGCGATTATAAGGAAGTGTTTTACACTTCCTTATTACTCGCTTTCTCGCTAACGTTTCTATTTTGATTGATGCTAAATAAAGTATTTATTCCTTAATAATTGGTTACCCCGCCTTTCGGGGGAGCCGTTTTTTTACCTCCCCCAGAACACTCCCTTAAGTAACGGCGTCTTGGTTTTCTTTGTTAAAATGATGCAACCCAGATATTGTGCACTACTTTGTCAATCCAGCATCCAATACAAATATTGAAGACACGATCGAGCTGCAACAACCACCTTCAACCTCAACTAACCTCGAGCAATACGTGTACGACTGCTGTGAGGGAAACAAGCTGCCTACCTACCTGATTGTTTCTACGACGAAAACCATGATGCCCTATTACACCTCTACATAATCAACAACAACGTCTGCCGAACGCTTAAATTGTCCACTGTTTTGCGCATGGCCCTTCACAAAACATATCACAACATAACCAACACCACATGGCCTCTTGCAACGAGCAAAGACTACGTTGGGCAAAACAATAACACCTACTACCAGCTTTTTCACCACCGCTGACCCGGCATATATCGCAAAGACTGCAATGACCACACCTTAAGATCTTTATAAATTTTTGCGCATGCCTTTTGGGCTACGTAATGCTGCTTAAACATTCCAACGCTTCATTGATCAGGCTTTCCATGGTCTCAATTTCACCTTCGCTTTGGACGAGATTTTAATCGCAAGTACAACATCTAGACCACTTACGTCAAGTATTTAAACGATTAAGAGTTTAATATAAAAATTAATTTAAACAAATGCTAATGGGGATGTCCTTCTATAGTTTCCTAGGACATCACGTTTCCCCACAAGGTTTAACGCCAATACCAGAGAAGATCTCGGCAATCAAGAATTATGCCACCCCGACCACTATGACACACCTACGTCGTTTCGTAGGAATGATAAATTTTTACAGACGTTTTATACCTAACTGTGCGCTCCTTCTACAACCACTGACTGATCTCCTCAATGACGCAAAAGGACCCTTGGGCATGACGCAGAGCGCACACGGCGCATTCCACAAGATTAAGATAAGGCTCGATGAAATCTCGACCCTTAATCATTTAGTGGATGGTGCCAACATCTCTATTGCAACCGACGCGTCAAACTCTGCCATCTGAGGTGTTTTACACCAAATCGTAAAACGGGAAATCATTCCTTTATCCTTTTTCTACCTCAAATTGAGCAAAACACAAACTCGATACAGCACATTCGGGATAGAACTGCTAGCAATTTATCTTTTAATTAAAAATTACCGAAACATTTTAGAAGGTCGCGACTTTACAATTTTACTGATCAAAAACCATTTACCCTCTCATTTCTAAATCCGATAAATACTCGCCGCGTGAAATACGACAATTAGACTATATCTCACAATTTACTTCAGATATACAGTTTATTAAAGGTAAGGCGAATATAGTAACAGACACTTTGTCTCGAATCGATATCGATTCCACACAACAACCAAACTCCATTTAACACAAACACATCAGAAGGAATTTCTATGACACAAAAACAAGAACAATCAATTTAATAGTAGTGGTTACTACACACTTTACTACAATATAGAAGCATTAGCCTTATAAAAAACTTATGGTAATTCTTTTAGATGTTTGTGTACACAATATGCGGTCCTACACTATAATAGAATCGTTTACTTCTTATGAAAATGTATTTGTTGTAAAATTATATTTGTGCATTTTATTAAAAATCTCAAAACTTTTATGTTCCTATTCCAAACACAACGCTACTTTAATTCGTGCTTTTACAGCATTGTGATGGTGCAACTAACTATTTGTGCTATGAAATGATAAAATGTTTTTAATCGTACATTCAGGGTTTTTATAACAAACATGTGACAAAATCTTTAAGAACGAACTGATGACCATTATATCAGAAAGCTGAAATTCATATCTTAAATTATTTATCTAAAAACACTACTTATTTTTGCCAATAACTATTCTCGGCTATTGAAATATTTAAATAGCGTGTTAAGGTTTTTGAGTTAAAATGGTTCGCATTTTTGAGTTTTATCTGTTTATATAATAGTTTTTTAAAAAATCTTGAAGAAAAATTGAGAGAATATAAAATAAAATAAAAATCGAGATATGTAGAGATTTCGCGTCGAGACGAGGCCAAGATTTTCTAGACCGAGACGAGATCGATATTCTCATGGCTCCCGAGACAAGACAAGATCTTGCTTTAGAAACTGAGATGAGATCAAAACCAGAGAGCAGAAAAGCCCGGCCCGCTGCCCGCCTGGCCCACGGGCTGGGCTCGGCAGCTGTCGTAAATTTAGATTTTCGGACGGGCCAAGGTGGGCATCGTAACAAGATGGGGAAATCAGGCGAAATTATTTTAAATTAATGCATTAATTTGTTTCGTGTAATATTTTGCCCATTTTAATTTGATTGTATATAATCCTTTTCTTATCCAAAATATCGAAAATGAGTACGAAAATTTTTTACAATATATAACGATATTACCAAAATTATAAAAATTTCATTTCGATGCGGGCAGGCAGCTCTGATAATTCGGGTATGGCCAAGCAGACACTTTGAAGGGAGTTGGCGGTTCCATGCAGGCAGCTTAGTTATAAACAAATCTGACCTCGATTTGAAACACTAATGATTACATATTTAACCAGTTGTTTGGATTAAATATAGAGGGAAGCAATAACTTGGTTCACAAAAAATAACTAAGAAATTTATTTAATTTTTTTTTCTCTTAAATAAAATTAGTCTGATTAGCTTTTTGAAAATTATTATAGTTATTTTTTTTAATTGGCGATTAATTATCTTAGGTCGGTTAAGTAGGTAAAACAGTATTTAAGTGTATTTTTATTGCATCACAAACTTTTTAATATCATAATAAAAAAAATGTCAAAAAAGCCCTTTGTGATATTTGCTTATGGTATGAACATAAGGCTAAGGTTTTTTTTTTATTTTTTTATCCAAAGTCATATAAAAGCAGATTAAACTAATTTGTAAATTTGAAGGGATACATTAAAAATCATTTGTTGCATTTAAAGTTAGAATTAAAAGAAGAGAAAAATCTCTTGAACAAACTTAACTACTTAGTTTGATCCTTAACATATTCTATTTAATCATTTATGCATATGTATAAAACGCGTTCAAGGCAGAGATATTTAATGCGTGTCAGTATGCGTTTAAGATTTATCGTTATTTGGTCGTCGAAATAATTCGCACAATGAATCGAGATCATTACGTATTTTATTGACCATCGTCATGGTGGTGGGTATAGTTGATGAAGCAGCGACGCTGTATATACCATGTTTGGTAGAGTTCTCTGATACATTTGGAGATTCTTTAGACAGTGCGACCCAACTGCTCCCACCATCTTGTTCATCAGGCCAAATTCCGGAACCAAAGCGATATAATACCCTCAATCCTTCGGGTCCTGCATTATCCAAAATGGCAAGTAACTTAATCGTTAGTTCTTTGCAGTTGTCTATCGTAGAGGTTATTTGAGAGAATGGCAGGGCTTTTAACCTGTCACGTATACCTAACAGCTCCGTATCTTCTATGATACTAGCCTCCAATTGGTAAACTCTGTACAATGAGCGGATTTCCAAGTTAATCATGGTAGCGTAAAGATTCTGTAGACTCAGTATTTGTCGCTTAAGTAAGGTTGGAATATGACTGGCCATCGATTTCAATCTTTCAGTCGCCATACCTTCCAACTCTGATATCTTAGTAACACTAGAAAAGGGATCCTCGGGAACGAAACTTTCCAAATTTCTTGTGACACTCATGGCTTTCGCAGCAAATAGAATGGCCGTAGTCTCGTAAATGAATATGTACTGATCAAGCGTTTGAACCATGAAGGCTCTCTGGGCCCGTAGCCGTTTAACTAGATCAAAAACGGTAAAGTCAAGTGATAATCTATCATGAGCTAAGTAATTCATTATGGAGTGAATGGCTATGAACGCGCCGGTTCTACCTACCCCAGCTGAGCAATGAACCAATAGGTGTGGTTTGCGATCAGTTATTTTAGGGATCACCTCAATTATGTCTTTTTCATCGTAGGGTACGGTTTGATTCATGCAGCTTAGTAACTTAACGAGAGATAACCCATGATCACTTGGCTTTCCGTGGTCCGGCCAATTAAGGTATTGAAAATGCTGAACCTCCCTATTATCAGGCCCATGAAAAAGACGCAGGACACGGTTAACAATGCCGTGTTCTTCGTCGCTAGTGTAAGAAATTAATTTGATAGTAAATACCTCTTCGGGAGCGTGTGAGGGTGCGTTAAAAACAAGCCTTTCACCCTCGGGTGGCCAATACCTGTTTTAAATTTTAAGCAAAAACAGTTCTGAAATGTAAAGTAGATATATCATAAGACTAATTTGGAAAAGTACATTAGTTTTAAGACTTGGTAGACAATGTACCTTGCATGTCTTAAGGGTATCATTAGGTGAAATATTAAATAACATACCTTTCACATTTGTTATGACCACCTTCGACCAAATTGCAAAGCATGAGAATCAATTTAATCTCCTCTTGCCAAATCATGTGCCAAAAATCTGGGATAGTCAATAGCAAAGGACCCTGACTAGCTACATATTCATTTTCAAACATGGCACCGTTGATGTAACTCGCGTTGATGTAACAAATTTCAATGGGATGTACTTGTTCTTTCGCCACCAAGTTTTCAGTTAAAACATCTCCAAGCAGTGGCTTTAAAATAACACGATTATAATCATAAGGTATTACATCGGAGTAACGATTTTTTTTAACGTTACATTCTAGACATGCTACAAGTGACGAGGTTTTGTCCAGTGTTTCGACATTTTGATCTTTAGACCTAGATGGCTTAACCACATTTTCCGACAATTTTAACTTGACAAATTCATTTCTCAAGGATTCATAATTATTTTTCTCGCTCTCGTTATACTGATTTAAAAAATTTTTCAAAATATTTATCATGTCAAACGCGTTCTCGAACTCAAAACCGTTAAGTAAATGGTTTGATAGCGACAGCTTAAATCTGCTAAGATCAATTACAGACCCTTTAATAGATTAGCAAGTTTACTATGCATGGGCGTAGCAGGGAGGGGCGGCTGCCCGATATAATTATGGCGTAAATTACAAAAATTACTATTTTGCCCCTAAGCATTATTGCCCCTTATACTTCCAATCCTGCCTACGCCCATGTTACAATGCGTATATAATTAAACAAATTACAACTTTATCAATTATCCATATAAAAACTATATATTTTCTTGATATGAGAGCATCGACAAAGGTCAAACTAATTTGGACAAATCAATTTATTTTTAGTTAAGTGAAGATTTTCATATTATATACAAAATAAATAATAAAAACATTCCACACATGGGCGTAGCCAGCATTGGAATTAGTGGGGGCAGTAATGAATTAGGAAGGGCAAATTGATAATTTTTTGAAATTAGCTATAATTTTAATAAAAACAAAATTTTGGATTTAGAGCGGGGGCAGCTACCCCTCCTTGCCCCACCCCCTTGGCGACTCATAATTCCACACATATTAACTGAGCGCCAATTATTTCATTAGAAACCTATTCTTATCAGACCATGGATTTTTAAAAAAAAATAACTAAACGTTCTCGAAAATATAAATTTTTCACTTCTTTTTTACTCAGGCAACTGTACGATACAACTTTAAATCTTTTGCGACTCTGAGCCTATTTTAGTCGACAATGATATAGATTTTTGTTTTAACCAATATTTGCCTTTTTTTGTATTAAGCTTATATATGTGACTTTGTTATCATACCAATAAACTTGTTATTAAAAAATATAAAAACATAATTTCTATACAAAACTAGGTCCGGAGGGAGAAAAATATTAAAGTTTTTTCTTAACTTTGCCATCAGAAATTTTTTTTTGTTAAATATACACTTTAAATAAAATATTGTTTAATGAAGAATTCTATGTCACATTATTTTCAAATAAAAAGTAATTTTGGTCGCTTAGTTTAGAGTAAACATTTGAAGCCAAAAAACAGTAAAGAGTATTTTGAGAAATATTTTCAACAGTTTTTATTGTTAAGATAATTTATGATAATAGACTTTTAAATAGTTTTAGGTGACACTCTTTTATATCGCCATATATATATCAACGTGAAAACAAGAATGGGAAGGGTCGTAAACCAGCTTAAGTTATTATAGTTAAAAAATAGAGCTGCTAAAGTTACTTTTCAACGGTAACTATTTAAGCTACAATTACTTTAAAAAAATGAAAACCCGCACCTCCAGGAGGCTCTCCACGAATGTATAGGCGGACAAGCTCGAGTCAGCCGAACGACCACTCGGTGTGACCCAAAAGGAATGGGATCTTCCCCTAATAGCACGTTCAACTCCTTTTCAATTGGGCCTTTTCCAAGAGCGGTTACGAATGGCTCGAAGCTATCTCGAGCAGAAATTTGGGACTACATATGTCTGAGGAGGAGTTACGCATAGCAATAAGCCTCCGTCTCGGATGTGACATAGTATCCCATTTCGTAAGCGATCTCTGCTAACAACCGGTCCATCCCAATGGTCATCATCTCCTCCATTGCAAATACAGCAAAGGCCGCAAACCCAGGCACACGGCGATCAACAAAATTATCGGTCAGTACCTTAGGAAGGCTGGCTACCCAAACACCTTGGAGCCCGTCGGCCTTAGCACCACCGATGGGAAAAAACCAGACGGGGTCACACTCATCCCATGGTCCCGTGGACTGAATCTCACTTGGGACTTCACCACGGTCGACATATTTGCCCCATCCAACTCCTCTCCCGACCTTATAGTCAGTGCAGAGAATGGGAAGACAGCCAAATATTTTTCCCTCGCGAACACAATATTCATTCCCGTAGTGGCAACCACAATTGGAAATTTAGGCGCCGAAACTCTCGCACTTCTGAAACAAATTGGAAAAGCGATCTCCAGCGTCTCTTTAAATTTGAAAGAGTACTTTTTTATCAGGCAAAAGATCACAATGGGAATCGTTAAATCCAGCCCGATTTCCATACACGGATCAATACCATCCATTTAGTTATAGCGCGCTTTTATATATTTTTAATCGTGAATGTAATTTTTTGTTTACCATCTAATAAAGACTCATTAAAAAAAATTAATTACAGTTAAATTTTTTCAAAAGTAGCTGAATACAGTTATTTACCTGATGGAACTAGTTACATTAAAAGTTACTCGGGTAAATGAAAAAAAACTATGTTCACTGATATAATTTATTCATATATTAGAATAAAAATCGCAGGGTAACATATGGTGATTCGATTAATAAAACGTTATATTCTATATTGTCATCTAACGTGTCCGCTTTTCACTAGATATTAGTTTACCAAGGATAAGCGCTCGACGGGGGCGCTGGATTTGGGGTAATAAAATGTTTTTTAAATTTATGAAAAGTAGTATACCTTTTTAAAGGCCCATCATTATTATTAAAATTAAAAAAGGTGTAAATACACTCTTGGATCCTTTCCGACTTTGAGAGCTACAAAAATCTAGCCTAGAAGTTCAACTACGTCCTTTTGATCCTTCTGGTGAGGGATCAATAAATTAATATATTTCAACGGTCTATTTCAGTCATTTTTGGGTTGCATAATGTGCATACAAATATCATTTTCTTGGTTTCTTTTTTGTTAGAAAAAAGTAGTTATCAAAGAATGGCCAAGGTGTTTTGTTTTAAATTTCCATTTCAAATAAAAATAATACAAGCTATATGGTACTAAAATATAAATAATTCAACCTTCATCAATATTATATTATAAGTAACTAGCTGACCCGGCAAATGTTGTTTTGCTAAAAATACAATTTTCTTTAATTTAATGAAATTTGAGAAAACTTCAGCCTTGTACGTATGACGTCATTATTGTATATGATGCTATAAATAAAACTGGCCGGGAAATGTCCGATGTTTTTAAAACTAAAAGGAATTTTAGGATTCTGAAAAAGCTATTTTACCCCTGGCCGCCCTGGGCATCTATGGCTAAATTTTCGCGCGAATCGGGCTGGTAATTTCAGAGTTTAGCCCTTTTTTAAAACGTAATGTCCGATATTTTTAAAACCAAGAGGAATTTTAGGATTCTGAAAAAGCTATTTTACCCCTGGCCGCCCTGGGCATCTATGGCTAAATTTTCGCGCGAATCGGGCTGGTAGTTTCAGAGTTTAGCCCTTTTTTAAAACGTAATGTCCGTTATTTTTAAAACTAAAAGGAATTTTAGGATTCTGAAAAAGCTATTTTACCCCTGGCCGCCCTGGGCATCTATGGCTAAATTTTCGCGCGAAGCGGGCCGTTAGTTTCAGAATTTATCCCTTATCCACATACATACATACACACATACATAGACTTTACTTTATATATATAGATATCAAATCGCTTAATGGATCTTAGATGCAAATTAAGCAAGAATTAAAAGATTAATTCTTTATGGCATATATTCAGTAAAAAAAATAATAAAAGTACTTGTAATTTTCTAATAAGATGGATTATCTATTCGAAATACTATTCAAATGTTTAAATTCAAACCGCGAAATAAATTTAAATTTAAAGCGATGAACACAAACTAAAGGTGTAACTATATTATTTAATTTAATTAAAAAATTTTAAAATACATAAAAAGTAACTGTAATTTTATTTGAATAATTAATAAATTAATGTGGTTAGTTTTATTTACAAGTAAATGTAACTGATTACAGTTACTTTCCTGAAGAAAAGGAACTAGTTACATGTTACATTTACTTAACAACTCTATTAAAAAAACATACAAAAATATCTATGTAGTATATTTTCATTTATAATAATTTTCGTATTAAAAACAAAGATATACAAATCTCATATAAATTCTTATGGCCGATATAGTTTTAATAGAGACTGATAATAAATCGACGGCATGCCACAGCATACAAAAACTAATTCCAAACATTGCATAATAAAAATAGTATTAAAACGGCCTAATTTGTTAAAAAATTTCAGTTCCACAATAACGACAAAACAAACACGACAATAATCTTTAACAAATCATAATAGCTAGCTAGAGTAGTCTCGAGCAGAATATATGTAAAAAATAAAATAAAAATATAGTTTAATTCTTTATAAATATCATAAGACGTTATTCAAATAAGTCAGCTATGGTTTCGTTCGTTTTCCCGTATAACATCAAGTGCTTCTGCAATATCCTTAACAATAAAATCCGGTTTTTTCATCGTTGGAGCAATGCTAAAATTGCGATGATTATAATTCAAACTAGGTAGCGCCTCCTTCTCCGTATCTAGCGCTGAATGATAGACTCCCGTTTCAACTAGTATTGAATGACATCGGGCCACTGAACTTAGCTGTAAAACCTGCGTTAGGATAACGCTATATTTAGCTTAGAGATTTCTATCGAAGACCACATAGTAGTAGTGTTGTAAAAACGGCTGGGGGTTTTGTTTGGTCGAACTTTGGTGTTTAATTAAGACTAACGATCAACCCTGGTCTGTTTTTCAAATTAAGACCAAGCCTAGGGGTCGACTAAGAAAAAAAGACCAAAAAATCTTTCGTCTGTTTATGTTTAGTCGACTAAAACCAAAGATCGACCAAACAAAACCCCCAGCGGTTTTTTCAACACTACTACATAGAGTGCTCATACCATATGTTTCATATAAGGTAAAATGTGTGTACTATTAAATCCACCATTTTGAATTTAACTATCCTTCCGTCTCTTTTTCCAATGGACATTCCCCCCCCCCCCCTTTTTTGAAACAAAAAGGGTGAATTTACCTTCATCATAATTAATAAATAAAAAAGGAATGCTAATAAATGATTATTTGATAAAATGCGGATGGCACTAAATTGCTTTAACATCACATCATCACAGTTTTACTTTTATTTATAAAATTTGCAAATGATATATATTTTGAAATGATGTTTTTAAGTTTAATTATTTCATAATTTTTCAATTACGTTCTAAAAACACTTTAATAAACCAAAATTACTATGTTCTATATATCTTTCTTTTAGTGATGCACATTTCAAAATGGCAGAAAAGTAGATGAGCAGTCTATCTAGTCTTTGATTTCTCTATCTATATATATTAAATTTATTTTAAAAATTACTTCTATTTCGGCCCAATCTATAAGGGAAGCATAATTTTGATTATCCAACCTCGCTTGATAATTGTAAGGAAGGCCTTGCCTTTTGGTGGCCATCTTTTGTGCCAAAAACATTTGATATAGATTTGCTCCACTTACATCCGCGTCCGGGTTATCACTTTAAAAAAACAAATTAATTCCCAAATTTTATTTATATATTAATCTATATTTTATAAAAAAAATTAATTTTATTTTTATTTTTTTAGGGGGGATGTTTTTAATTCTATGCAGCAATGATCTTTTAAAAAAAGGGATGGTGGGACCCATTGGGATAACGCATTTATAAAAGTAACAATTTTGCCCCTATTTATACAATTGAATTAAAATTTGTTTTTTTTTCATTCTATGATGGCTATAAATTGTTATAAAAATAAAATTCACCTAAATTTACAAATTTTAATATATAATTGTTCATTTTTATTTACGGGGTAGATTTGTTAGGTCAATATTAGTTAATTACGATAATTAAAAAACCGTCTAAAAGCTGCTTTGCATTTCATGAAATAATAAAAATAGGAATTTTAAGAAATATTTGTTGAATATTAAATATAATATATTATAAATAAACCCGATGGCATAGATAGTTTGGGGAGCTCGATGTTTGGGCGCCATTTTTTGCATAGTCTTTTCGGCATACAAATAATTCAGTATGTTTGGTTTCCCTAAAACGGCCGAATAAGTTAACTCCCGTCCAGTTAGTTTCTGGAAAAATACAAAGACAACACAAAATTAAATCTCAAAATATAATATTAATTTATCAAATTTAGTATACATACTAGGTATAGAGATTCGAGGCATAATAGAAAGGATCCGTGCCCAAACCTATATCATATGTTCAGTAATTTTATTTTTATATAACTTAATAATATGATTTTTTAGAAATATGAATTCCAAAAAATTATTTATTTTAACTTAGTTTTATAAATATATTCAAAATTAACTATGTGAAAAATGAAACTTTTTATATTTATATATGGCAAAAAGGTAATCCAACCTATAATCATTTTTTGGTTTTTTAATTAATTAATTATTTAATAAGCTAGAAATTGCTAAAAACTGGGCAATTTCATGAATTTCCAAACGTTTATTTTTATAGATGCAAACCTAAGTTTTTCTTTTGGCTTCGGGAATATAATTAGACCCCACAGACTCAAAAAGTAGTTTAAATTAAAGATGTGATTTTTATGGTATAACCATAGACTAGATAGACTGCTCATCAACTTTAAATAAGTGTACCCTTTTCTGCCATTTTGAAATGTGCACAAATAAGGGAAGGACTAGATTATGGTGATTGTTAATTAAAGTGTTTTACAACCTAATAAAAATATATTCATTTACCTAGTTAAGCATTAAAAACAGCACATATCATTTACAATTCATAAAAAAATAGTGTGATAATATGCTGAAGCAATTCAGTGCCATCCGCATTTTAATAAATAATCCTTTGTTAACATTCTTTTTTATTTATTAACTAGTGAGGAAGGTAAATTCACTTTTTCTATTTTAATGATGGGGGCGGGGGCACACTGCAGAAAGACTTGGGAGATAGTTAAATTCAAAATGGTGGATTTAATGGTCACATTTACCATATGAAACATATGACAGGGCAGTGTATGTAGTCTATGTCTATAACCCACTTAAATATAGCTATAATTTGGTTATTATTTTAAGAGATTAAATAATTAAACGTTTAGCGCATATAATATATAAGATTTAATACACAAATTGGTGATTAAATTTCACTTAATTCGATTTAATTTTATAAAAATATCATAAAACAACTTCCAAAATTTGCTTGGGCTCTCACCGGACCCCATGTTTGGAGTCTCAGGAGACCCCATTTGATGGATGGATTTTTAAGTAACCTAGGGTATTTCCATTGGGCCATCCATAGGAAATCAGCATTACAAGCAATGATTGGTATGTGAGGAAAGGGAAAATGATCAAATTTTCTTTTTATATAACCGTCTGTTATCAAAACGTCAGTAATTAATTGAAAAGCAGTTTCCCAATTGACCGGTTCCCCAAATAAGAGTATACCTAATTTTAATTTTAAAACTCAATATATTAATTTTTAATAATTTTTACCTTTATTATTTGGATTTTTAAATTTAATGGTTTTTAAACAAAATGTTTATTGTCAAGATAGATGGGCATCGTTATTATTTTAAAATTAAAATCATTTAAACCAACTTCATAATTGATAAAAATTTATAATTTTTTGATTTCTACCCAATCCTCAAATTTTATATACAAATAGGGGGAGCAGATTGTTTAAATTAAAAAAAACAAATCTTAATTTCTTGTGACAATAAAATCATATTACAACATCTAAAATTTGATATGTTATGTTATCAAAAATGGTATGTATTTCCATGTTATGTCTTGTTATAACTAAACTATGCATTTTTACCTTCTATCCTTGGAATATCTATTCTGTCATCCTTCACCTAACAAAATATTTTTGTTTAAAAACGTATTTTATTACATTGAAAATATAAATTTTAAAATATACAATAAGTTGAATATTTTATAAATTGTGAGCGAATAATATAAGTGCAAAAGTTAAAGTTCACTAAGTATAATTGTTTAAAAAACTCATAGGTACATAAAATGGTTGTAAAGTTTAGCATATTTAGTTGTATGACTATCAAAATATAAAGTTATGAGAGTGTATTATGACCCCCATATTAAATAGCTATAATAACATATATATTTAGCACAAATCCTACGATACATATATACAAAATACAGCATTTAGAAAAGTAATAATAAAATCATAGCTTAATTATATAGATAAATAACTTTTTTAAGTTAATCAAATTTATATTACTATAATCTCTCTTCTCGAATTGGCGACCATATCCAATAATGGATAAGCATTAGAGAGATCTTCAATAGTGACTATCTTATTAAAACCAAGACTAAAACATATAATTGTATAAAATATCCATACTATTTGGCTATTTGCTTAATTGGGCCTTGTCCACATATTAGCACATTTTTGTCAAAAAGCTTTTTGAAAAACTTTAATGGTTTATAACTCATTATAACTTGTTCAGGCTTAATCTAAGAAGATTTGTAAAACATCACAACAAATATTATACATGCTGACCAATAAGATTGGATAAATATTCAGCTTTGTGAATGCTAGAAGTAGTCCCAGAATTTGTAAGAAATACATAGGGAATAGTAGACATTTCTTTAAGTCTATCAAATGCGCGTTTCGCATTAGGCAATACATCCTTTCCTCTAGAAACAACACCATCTATATCAATATACAACCCAAAACATCTTGCTTCATGTTTGTTTTTCTAATTAGCATTATGTCAAATTATCTATAAATTTGAAATTTACCAAATAAAGGGTGTGTCTCAACAGATTTTTTGAAAACATCTGGCGCTCATCTGTTGTGGGTTTTTGGTATTGTTGAGTGGCCTTGGGCGAGTCATTGTTCATTGATAATTATAAATATTAACTAAAAGATATGCTAATTTTTATATTCCTGAATTTCAGTGTCTATTTGCCTCACATTCGCTCTATTATTATTTTAATTCAAATTTGTTGATGCAACTCAATTTGATTAGAGAATAAGCAAAAATTTAACTTGTAATTTAGGATATCTTATTTTTCCATTTTAAAATTACAGGTCCATATTTTCAAACATACGTACCAAACAATAATATTTGATGTAATAATATCAGATAAAACAATAGGATATTGAAAAAACCAAGCAAAAGCAGGAAGTCGAATATAGCCAAATGTTATTATCGGTACGGTGTCAGGCCCAAATGGCACGAAATTCATTGCAAGTCACCGGTCTATGAAGAAGAGTCGGAAAAATTATTTGACCAAGTGAAAAGATTTGCCCGGCGATCAAGCTGTTTGGGAAATGGAAGATTCCGACATATTATATTTCCAATCACATATTAAGGCTTACAAAAAGTTACGCGCTAGCCTAGACGCGAAGACTGGAAGTGGGTACAGTAAGAAAAATCAAATGTCTGGATTCGGGAATGGGAAGATGGAGTCAAGGTAATAAGGGGGATTGGCGTAAAGTTCTAAAAAGGTTGGAAGAGCAGCTGGATTACATTTTGCGACGGATGGAACTTTGGACAAATACCAGTTAGAAGTTGAATGGCTGCGTTTCTCCTATACCCACAACGTAGACACCATGTTGGCCGACGAGATGAGACTGGGTAAAACAGTGCAAACTATAGCCTTCCTCTATTCCCTGTTTAAGAAGGAGTTACCCGAGGCCCCTTCCTCATCAGCGTCTCCTATCCACCATTATTATTTGGGAACGTGACTTGTAATTTTGGGCTTCAGAATTCAGGGTCACGTACATTGGTGATAAAGATGTCGGCCGTCATTCGTCAGCATGAATTTCTCTCTTACAAACAGGCCAAGCTTATAAAGGATCACCCAATCAAGCTCATCGCTGTTCTCACCTCTCGAGATTTTATAGCCAAAACAAATTATTGCCAAATGAACAAGGTAAGAGTTAATAATATATAGGTCATATGGTCATAAGTATAACGCTAAATATGGTTCACAATCCTTTTTTATTTGGGGTTAGTCTATTATTATTGCAATATTTTATTAGATGCTGCTTGCACCCATGAGTTGCAAAATTAAGCGACTCCATCACTAAATAAAAAGAACCTGTTGTATTGATTTTTTTTTCTTTCCAACTTTTGGTTTTAAAAATTTAATTTTTAGATCTTTTAATCTCCATATAAATGGATTACAACCTGGGTAAATAATTTTCGATATATGACGCTCTATTACTCTAAAAGTGTTAATTACTTTTGTAGTATTTTTATTTCCACACTTTATACATATAATGGTTTACAATTTTGTCTCATATCTATAATAGACTTGAGTGATTTATTCAATCTTGTTATTTATGATGTGTTAATTATATACTAAGAATTTCCATCATCCTATTAAAAAATCAGCAAATATTTAGAGTATAATAATTATTTGTAAGATTTTAATTAAGAAATAATATAAAAAGTTTATCTCCTAATAAATTAATTTAACAATATTTAATTAGTTTATTAGCAAATTTTGAATAATATGAATAAGAAAGTTTAATGTTCACAATATTGGATACGATATCCTATAAAATCTTCCCAACTTAGCAACATCTGCTATTTATCGCGCAGCCCTGTCTAAAGATTTCCAGTACAATGGTCGTTCAATCAAGCCCACCACCCAGGGGAGATTCAACACCTTTAAATACGAAATCTCACATATCATTGTAAATTTTCCACTATCTTTGTTCTTCTCCTACAACCATTTGTAATTGTCCCCAATCCCTACGTTTTCCCCAATTGTAATTTTCCCGAATATTATAATTTTTTTCTTCGCAAATAAAATTGTAAAACCCCCTTATTATTCTAAATATTTATTCGTATTCGCATAAATAAAGTAGATCCTATTTTTTTAAAAGCTTTTTACTTACATCGCTACCCCCCTTTCGCCGATCATATCACTCCTAATAAATTAATTTAACAATATTTAATTAGCTTAATTTGAATGAATTACACGTTCACAATATTGGATACGATATCCTATAAAGTCTTCTCGAATGAATCCAATATCTTTGGAATGCATTTGAAAAATCACATATTATAATAAACATATTTTATTTAATATATTGCGCTCATTATGTAACGATTTGTAACCAAAGTGTTAGTTGGACGGAGATGTGGTGTGTGTTTGAGGAGCAATAGGAGCGGTGTGCTTTGTTTTCAAATTTGATACGAAAAGTAATAGACATTCACAACTGACGAATATTATGCATATCAAATAGAATATCGTTTTAGGGGTGCCGAACACACCGACTAAATAGGAGGAAAGGGGAACGCAAAATAATGAACCCCAACCGGCGAACATAACGTAGCTTCCATAAACGGTGGTAAATTTGTTAGGGCCAAAGACGTGGGAAATGAAGGTCGTTAAGAGGGACAATCTGATGCCGTACGACATTCCGAACAAAAAATTTAGGGTAGATAGGTAGCCAAACAGCTTATCAAGACCGGTGATAGGTATCAAATATGCTAGGCTAAAGGAGATGTGACATATCATGGTGGCGTGGAAAAGGTAGCAATTAGATCGAACGTTCCCTCGTCTAATGTTTTCCACCACCTCCAGCGATTTTGTAGCGTCAGTCTTTCGATTGGATTTATTAATGGCGGCAATTATAAATCCAATCGAAACGACCACAATGCTACCGATGAAGTCGCCCATGCCCAAAAAGGAAACCATACTAGAACTCTTGAAAGAGGATATACCTCTCGTTTCGGAGTAGTAAGGAATTAGGACAGTTAATATAATGGTTCCGGCTTGTTCTAAGCCAGCGTACACCATAAATAGCGACATCTTGATCCTGGTAGTATTAAAAAACTTTTCACTGTCTTTCGGTTGGTCTACGTCCATTTTGTTAGCACTCGGAGACACATGGTTTATGTCATCGCTTGTGGGTGTTAAATCAAGTACTACCACACTGGATATCGTACTTAGTGCGATTTCACCAGATGTTTCAGGTATGCCATGTGGAGTTATGAGCCTCATAGAAGGGAGTGGTTTCAGTAGAGCTGCGGCGATGAGGGTGTTTAAGAAAATGGCCGCGTTTATGAGCAAAGAGTGCGAGAGACCGTAAGTGTCTATGAGATAGCGAAATATAAAAGGGAAGAGTAAGTAACCGAACGCTATCCCGCTAACAGCACCAGAATGGGCTATGAGATATAAACGATCGAATGAAAGTCGAAGGGCACATACTGCAGGAGTTAATACCATCCCACTCCCTAAACCCAACATGACACCCAAAGTGAAGCATAGAATCCCTAAATTGGTGGCGTAGGCTGATAATACAAACCCGGAAAATCCACCTATTCCCCCAATCGCTAAAGCCTAGAAGTGTAAATATAAGTGAACTATAAATCTGATATATGTAAAACAAAGATAATACCCAAAAATATCCATATTTTTCGGATATGAATATCCCAAAAGGGCCGATCAATAGTATGAGGGAGCCGGGGAGTCCAGTTAAAAGTCCGACTATAACCGCTTTTGAAGGATAGACTTTGATCAATTCGGTGTAATATATTCCGAGTGAATATGAAATCCCTAAAATAGCAGAAACAAAATAAGCAATATATATTTGGGCTTACAAAAAAGCCGTTAAATTAATAAAATTAGTTTGAATTTAATAATTAACTTTATTTCAAAAATGATATTTATGTATCTAATTATCAGAAACCTTTAATATTAAAAATATATTATCCGAGTCATGGGCCTGGCCTGAATTTAAATTGGCACAGGGCGTCAGGAAGTGATTGAAGAGGGGGCAAAATGATTTCGATTTATAATTTTTTTAAATTTCTAAGGATATCTAATCAAGGTAGGAGGGGGGCAGTGGTCCCCCCCCATCGTGGCCTCTAGAATCACATAGTTATTTTTAAAATATTGTTGAATATTAAACCCAAAATATACAGATAAATTTAAATAAATTTGACTTTTAATATTATAAAAACACGAACATTCACCTCCCGATAGAAAGCATCCGATAAATGTGGATATCATAACGCACCATGCCCAACCATGGTCGACGTCTAATTTTAAAACAGATGATTTGGGATCAGCTGAGTTTTGGTTAACATCCTTTACATCGTAATGTTGATTCGTAGACGAATTTTTACTCAGCCAAATACGCCTTAACAATGCCTTGAGGTAATTCTTCATTTAACATAAACAACCGTTATGTATGGAGTATAATGAAGTAGGGCGAACTTGTCATAATTTGTTTCCTTCTCCCACCTATATTATTTTTTAAAGAAGTTTTATAATGTTTTTGAAACCTTGACTTTAGGAATTTTTAGAAAGTAATAAATCTAAAATAAAATCATTAGTTATATATGATAAAATTATTCTAAAAATATATTGCCTAAGGGGTTAACGAGTAATAGTAGATGGGGTAAAAGGGGGAAATTATTTGTTCAAGGAAGACACGTGATTAAATAGTGCTTAGCTAAAAATAGACAATGCATAACATTTTTCCAAAATTATATTTAATTTAAAAATTAATTTATAAAAGTCAAGAATTTATACGTTACCAAGAGAATGTATTTTTAGTTAAAGGGAAATAAATGGCACGAATGTAAATTAGAAAAAGAATGGTAAATTTTTTGAATACCTATCCACGATTTATCCTTCCTTAATTTCTTGTCCCTGCAAAATATTGAGGAAGTAAAGTTAGAATGTCGCATTTTAACATTTAATTGCATAAAATACAAATTGGTTGCGATTTCGTATCTAAAATCAGCAAAGTAAACAAAAATATCAGCAAATAACATCTCTTGTATTTTTCTGGATAACATATACGTTGTAAAACTATATTTTTTTAATTTGATAATGCAATGAAAAGCAAAAATTAATAATAATTTTAACCTTATAAAGTTGAAAAGGGGGAATTCTTGAATGTCTTTAACTCAAGGTTTTACAAAGTGCTGATATTATGAAAGTTTGTTACTTTTATAGGATAATTTGAATGTTATCTGAGACAAATTGTATTTTTTATGATTATAGTAAATAATCTTTGAAGAACGTTATTTGTGTAAGGTGTAATTACCTTTTTTTGTAATTATATCTATGATTACTTTTAGTTGTTACTAAAAACCATGAGTTTCAACTAATGCATTCGGTGTTTAATGTCATAATCTTTTCCCTAAAGAATAAAACAATTTTGTTACTAAAAGTTTAGTGGGGAAAAAGGTAATATAATACATTGCATTTATGTAATTATTTAAATTAATTTTCAACAAATTTGACTATAAAATCGTTTGGTTTTAAATCAACCAAAACTTTATTACACTAACTGGAGTTTTAATTGCACATTTCAAATATATTGAACCCAAAAGTTTACTATATGTGAGTTGTTCGTTAAAGCTATTTGTCTCGATGTTTTAAAGATGTGATGTGTGATTCATTTAATTTTATATAAATGCCCTAACCAAGATTTAAGCGCTGGATCTCGTTTTAAATATATAACGCCTTTAGGCCCCAAAAAACGTGAGTTAAATACTTTACATTTGACCAAAATATAATCATTATACTACTTTAATGTCATTATGAGTTTTATTTTTCTTGACCAATAGTGTGATACTATTTCCGGAAGTAGAGCGGTATTTTTTTAAAATATAATATAAATTAACCTAAAATTAAATATACTAATTATTTTTTAATGAAACAAAAGAGTTTATTTCCAAATGATTGTGTATGATACATTAGTAATTTAATTAAACGATTCTTGACTGCATCCGAATCCTCAAAACACTTTATTTATTTCAAATGGTGACAAAAATAAGAACAGCGAATAAAACTAAACATATGCACTAAGCAAAAGGTATTAACAGGGAGTGACTTAGAAAATTAGAAAGACTAGACTTTGTGAAAATAACAACTAATATCACTTACTATAAACATTCTCTATTAATTAGAACATGTTTACATTATAAAATAAGCACTTTAAAAATTATTTTAAATCAATAGTAGCCCTTTACTTTTTCCTCCTATTTTTATTTGTTTAAAATCCACAACAATAATATTAGACAAATACATATAAACCTACAAAACTAATAGAAAAAAGAGAAACTGCCTATTTCTCAACCTAAAAAAATAAAGTTTTATAGTATAGAGACCTTAAATATCAATTCACGTGTGTAGTCCGGATTAATATAATAATTATTTGATTTAAAACTAGGGGTCAGGCCAGGCTTAAGTTTAACTATTTTTATTATATATATAATTTATATTAATTTACCAATAGCTAGTTACGTGGAGCTCAAAATGCATGAAAATTAAATAAATTTTTAGTTTCCTATAACTTTTAAATATTGAAAATCCTTTTGTGGGTAAAGTTTTCAGTTTGGCGATAAAGTTATTAGATTTAATACACTTTTGACTTCACTAATTTACTATTGTGTGAAATATAATTACTTTGAAATCTTTATACAACGCCATTAACCTATCATTATCCTTGCAAATTGTGGAAATATTATGAATTAACAAATCATTTTTGCAAGTATGGTGAACTTTTTATAATAGCCTTGACCAATAACGTTATCATCTTCTTGCGACCATAAGTATTGAAATGACCACTAAAGCAATTAAGTAAATTGCTTATAACATTATACACACATATATATAGATAGGCGTAGCCAGGGGAGGCATGAAGGAGCCGCTGCCCCCCCCCCCCTCTTAAAAGAAAAACTTTTAGTATTTATAATGATTATGACTGAAATGTTAGAAAATTCTATTAAGCGTAGAGCCCTGCACTCCAACCCGAGATAGTTTCGCGTTGGGCCTGGGGCCAAATTCATAGGGTATAAGCTTCACATGTAACTTGTTTTAGTCCCAGGGCCCTCCCCCCCCCCCCTTTAATTCTCGTCTTGATATAATTACATTAGCAATGGAGTCTAGATTAATAAAAGGTTATAAGAAATAGTGTTGGATAAATCCTCTCAAAAAATGTGACTAAAATCGTTTGAATTACAAAAGAATTCAACCAAGAAAAGTTATAATCGAATACAAATTAAATGAATCTTGTTATTTTAATACTGGACATGAATGGCTTGAGGTTTTTCCTAGCAAGTTCTCCAATAGCTATATAATATCCAACCATACTTGAATCTTCAGATCCTTCCCTTGAAAGTCGAATGCGTCCTGACCGTTCCTCACTTGTTCCATGAGAAAACGGTCTCTTTTAAAAATGGGATTCTACATGCATTGACTTATTTGCTCCCTCTAATCTTAATTATGACCCCATGGCCCTCGCTAAAGAACGCAAGCTCCAAAAATACAAGGCCCTCTTGGACTCTAGTATTTTTATCTAGTTTCCTCCTATTCAAGATTCTATAGAAAAATGGCGTTGGCTTTTTTCAAAGAAATAGGATGGCGATTCCCTCCCTCTAAATATCCTCCCGCATTTTTATTGAAACAATCAAAAGCAATTTTAATAGTAAAATTTAATTTCAAATTTTTTTTACATTCTTGGTCTCTACTAAAAGAGATAGATGAAAACATATTAATTTAATGTTTTTAATATTATTATTATTATATAATTTTAGTATTTAATATTATGTTGAGATATATATCCATAAACTAGCTTTAGATTTAAAAAAATTTTAATACTGAAACGAAACATATTTCAATTTATAATTTGAAACCTTTATATATACACATGGGCGTACCCCCCCCCCCCCCCCCCAACAAAATTATGCCAATTTAAAAACTTTGGAAATTTAAAAATTTTATGTTTTGCCCCCCTCTTATTGAACTTTTAAACGTTTTGCCCCCCCCCCCCCCCTAATCCAAAACCTATATCATGATTTTTTTACTTTCCCAATAGTTTTAATAAGGATGTGTATTAGGAGGGGCTTAAACACATTCTTGTTGTGGCTCAAATTTTAATTGCACAGACTCATGTTTTCTAATTGATGAAGAATAATGGATAGAAACATAAGTGATACTCATTCTTAACACAAATTTTTATTGGTATTACCAAGTTTATTAATTAGCAAAGACATTTGTTATTATAACATTGACACAAACAAAAATGTCTCATTATGGGTTGTAAAGTTTATTTTCTACAATTTTTGCAACGTAAGTAAAATTTGTGAGACACAATTTTAATTTTTTAGGACTAAAAAATGATTTTATTATGCGACTCTAAAACAATGAAATCAACATGTATCCCAAACATAAACTTTAGTATTAGTTTTGAGAAATTTCCAAGGAGCTGAACTTCTAATATTTGACCGCTTGTTCTTTACTTACTTCTTCTTCTTTATTGTGTATTTGATCCATAGTGGTCCTATTGATCAATTTTTTCCATTTGATCAAGTAAAGGCATGTCCGAATCTTTGTTCTTATTCAACATAACTTATTCCATTTACCCCTTTTACGTTATACTGTCATATTCCCCAGCTCTTTCGGATCCAATATATCTCGATCTACATCGACCGCATCCTTTCTTAGAATAGGTACGTTCATTATGTCCGACATAGTTGAAAACTCATTATTGCCCTGAGGTAGGGTGTACCCGAAGCTACAACGTATCAATCTCATTACCGTGGCTTGAATGAAGATTTATAGAATTAAACACCTATGTTTCGCTTCTATATAGTAAAACCGGTCTAATGCTGAATTTGTAAGCTTTGCTTTTAAGCCATAATGGCATCTTCTTGCCGCACCTTACAAAATGTAATTCGCCATTTACGTCATATTTTTTAATTCCATCCTTTGTTTTACATCGCACAACCTCCCTCTTGATGTAGGACCGAGGTTTGTAGGCCTGTATATTTCTTTGGGTACTTTAATAGGTCATCGGGTGCCTGTGACGTTCATCTCAATTATACTGTTTGCCGATTATTGACTTTGGGACCATATCCAGCAGATAACACTTTCGACTTTGTCTCCTCACATAGTAATCATAGGCATATGACAACCACAAGGAGATGGTTTCACAGATAGACAAATTGCTTCTGTTTTATATAAGTTATATACGAGAACAAATTTTTGAATGACAATGCTTATTATACTCCAAAAGTATTTTAAGGGAAAGTATGGGAAATTGTAAGAAATATATAAATGAAATGCCTCTTCTTCCTCTTTCCATTTAAGCTAAGCGTTAGAATGGCTGTCATCTATTTGCGCAGATAACTATTAAAATTGAGCATGATTAAACCTGAGAGACAAATTATAAAAGTATCATAATATTTCACTAATCAATTAAATAAAGAACTTTGTATCAATTCAAAAAAATGCGTGTCTTAAATCTGAACGGCCTTTTATAAATTGGTGTTTATTTGTCATTATGTGTGATTTCCATTTATTAGTACGTTATTCAATTTTAAATTATCGGATATCAAAGATACGACTTTCTCTTCTATGACTGTTTAGTACCTAGGCTGGTGGTCAGTCTTTTCTACATTAATTTCCAATTATCTCTATGTTTAAATAAATCTTTATTTATCTTGTGGATTTTCATATCGTGCTTTATTTTTGGATTCAAAGTAAGCTCAGGTTTTTCTCTTTTTAGTTTTCCTGTGGGTTATCTTATCATTTTCCTTCTGACATAGCTATCATCCTTTCTCTCTACATGTTCATATTAGAAACCTGCAAGGATCCATTTTAAAGACGTCTCCCCTCCCGTACACGTTTTAAAAACTTTTAGGTTCGCCGAGCCCGCCCGTAACATTTTCTATGTACTTCAGACCCGTCCGTACCCGTTTAGAACAGGGTCCGTTCGCCCCTTAGCAAGTTAGGCCCCGCTCATTAAGAACTTCAAAAAATATGCAACATTCTATGCGATTTGACAGATATTATTAATCGAATATCCCGAGGAAATATATGGGTGGGTTTTTAAGGGTTTCACTATAATACACACCTTGATCCGTGAAAATATTAGAAAAACTTATGATTTATTAATGATTCGAACGTTGTGAATGGTCCAGCATCACATTTTTAATTTTAGACCAAAATTTTTCATACAAAAATGGTGTTGTAAAAATATAATTAGAAGGTTATGATTTATAAATTCGAATGAATGCATAACATTAAAGATCTTTGTGTAATTAGATATGCAGCAGATGTCCAAAATTGCGCACACAGTCATTTCTAAGTGTAATCTAAATCTCTGGAAATTGGCAAAAGTCAATATAACCCCTAAAATACTAAATTTAATTAATTAACCTTTTACACATTATGTTTAAATTGCATTTTAAAATATATTACAATTTGTTTAATTAATTTAATAAAGAACCTACTTTAATAAGTTATGTAAAAATGTGGTCATTTAATATAAAATAAAATATTTTAAATTTATTAATATAGCATGAAATGCAAAATGAATGAACGACGTAAGAATATTTCAATCGTGTCATGATTAAATAAATATAAACACCATTTCTATTTTTATTAAAGGTTTAAGGTCATCTCATGATAAATTTTGTTTTAAATATTGAAAATTAATTTAAAAAGATTAAAAAGGTTTTAATAGCCCCTTTGCCGTGGGTTTTTTAATCTAAATACCTGAACTGTTTACAGAATTTTAGACCCCTTAGCCCTTATGAAACTTTCTTGGCAGCCCCCACCCGAGCCGGTTGATGACATTTTGGCCTGCCCGAGCCCGGCCAGTTAAAATTTTTATTTTCAAAGCCCGTCCGTATTCGCCCGCGAGCTGAGCCTGTCATGCATATTTCTAGGCCATACCATCTTAGTATGTTTAATACCAGCTTTATCATCATAAATTATGTACCCATATTTCTTCATTGCGTTCATGTTCTTTTTCGCTTATTCTAAACATCCATTAATCTCATCTCCATGGATGGCAGGTGTTACTCTTCCCTCTTACGCAGAGCTCCTAATTCCCAACTATACAGCGCTGTTGGCAGTATGATAGACCTATACAGTAAATTTTAAAACCTGTTGATATTATCAGACAAAACGCCTGTCTAATTTCTCCATTTAAGCTATCCAACATTTATCCTTACTTAAATTTCTTTATCCACGATCCGCTTGAAGTGTGATTCCAGATGTTTAAAGGACTACACACTTTTAGTTCCCATTCTAATAATGCACATTGCGGATTTTTTATGATTTAAACTTTGTCTTCATGTATTCTGTTTTGATCTGCTCTAAAAACATTTTCTGCCCATCGATTTAATAATTGCCAATTCATGTTCACTCTTGGCACAGAGGACTAATTGTCGGCAAAGATTTTATTGCCAAGGTACATGGGCGTAGCCAGGGGGGGGGGAGGCAGGGGGGGGGGGAAGCGACCGTCTCTATGACAAAAAAAGAATTTTCAATGCAAAAACCCTTTAAAATTAAAGAAATTTCTGTTTTGCCCCCCCCCCCACCTTAATTAAACTTTTAAACGTTTCGCCCCCCCCCCTCCTCCCTCTTATCCAAAACCTGGCTACGCCCATGCCAATGGAGCTTCTTAATCAAAACCTTTGTAATACCATGGGCGTAGCCAGGTTTTGGATTAGGGGGGGGGCAAAACTCTTAAAAATTAGGGTAGAGGGGGCAAAACATAAAATTTTTGGATTTTTTCAAGTTTATGGATTGATATTTTTCTCGTAATTTAGGAGAGGGGGGCAGCCCCCCCCCCCTGCCCCTCTTCCCTGGCTACGCCCACATATGTAATACTATTCATTATCATTATGAAAAAAGGCCTATGAGTTGAATCTTGATCAATTCCATCCTTTCAATTCCTGACCGTATTTCTAATGAAAGTTATATATTTCTTGTACATATCTCTTATGGTTCTGACATTCGACTATAAAACTGAAAATGAAAAGCGCTCTTCCCATTAATTAAACACTGTATTTACTTTAATGTCGCCTTTTAACTTAATACAAAATAGAGTGTTCATTCAATGTTATTTTATTATAAATTGTAAGTTAGAGTCTTGTAATATTTATTTTATTTTTGATACTTTATTATAATATTTGCTATATTTGTATGTATTTATGTTTTTAGAGGAGTTAAAATTTAGAACGACGTGCTTTTTAAGAATAGGTTCACTTCGCTGTATATAAACTTTTCTATTTGAACTCTCACATTGTTGTTAAATCAAATAAAAATGCTGAAATTGGTGTTGTGCTTCATCATTTTCATTGCTTTTCAAGGTAAAAAATAATTATACGCTTTGTAATATCTGTACTTAAAATATATATTTAAATTGGTTAATAGGTTGTGTTAAATGTGAAAGCGAAATTCATGAATCCCCCACGATTGTTGAAGATTTGGGAAAGAGTAGGGAAGCATCTAGAACTGACGAAGAACTTGTTAAAAGGTAAAATTTAATTCATTTTTCTCAATAAAGTTTTAAAGGGAAGAAGAAAGAATTAAGTTAGATGGCTTAAGTGTCGATGAGATTAAAGCACTCAAAGATAAAGCTGAAAAACATCATTACCAAGCTGATGTTAATCGACTAATGAAATTAATCATCAATTCACTATATCAAAACAAAGAAGTACTCATTTTTAATAATATGTTAAATTAACTTTTTAGATATTTTTGCGAGAATTGATATCCAATGCCTCTGATGCACTTGACAAAATTAGATTGCTTAGTTTAACTGATACAGCAGCTTTGGGAGATTTCAATGTCATGGATATCAAAATTAAGGTTTGCATTATGCCTTTGTTACTTATTTTAATGTTAATAGGCAGACAAGGAAAATAATATTCTTCAAATTACTGATACTGGTATAGGAATGACAAGAAAAGATCTTCTAGAAAATTTAGGTAATATCATATATTAAGTTTTGGATTATTGATAAATTGATATATGTATGTATTCTTTGAAATTAATTGTTTTGTAAATTTTTTTAATGCCAATTTGTAGGCTGTGTTGTGTGAGTTAATACAATTATATATTATGTTATATAAAGACCACAGCCAGTTTAAAATAATTTTTACCTACCATTTGTCTAATTAACCCATAATTTTTAGTAATGGTTAGGACATTTTGATGACCTACTTGAACTCACACTATAAAGATCAATAAACATTAATTAGTTTAATGTATTTATGTTTTGGATTTTGATGTTATTATTGCAAATACAATTTGCTATTAATTCCTTCAAATTTAATTTAGCTATGTTAATTTTCTTTAAATAAGTGTAAAATTAGAATTATTTTTATTTATGGATTGTAATTATTATGCAATGTTAAAACATAATATTATATGATTATTTTAGGTGAATCCTTATTATACTTTGCACTCAGTTGTCCTCTATTTTTTAATTAATATTAGTAACATGTGAAAGGGGTTTAAGAATTTTTATTGGTTATTACTAATTTGATCATTTTTATGAGATAAACTATCATTACTCTGAGTACATAAATCCATAATCAATCTTAAAAAATTACTTTTTTTTGTCAATTCTGTAAAAATACTGTTTATAGGAATAATATTACATGAACAACTTTTATATTTATTATCATAATTATTTCTAATTTTTACTAACTTTTCAATTACCTTTTGGGCAAATTTAATTTTATATCTTTGCTAATAAATAATAATTTTTATTGAATTTTATATCTTGTTGTTTAACTTTTTTAACACTTTTTGTCGCTGCAAATGCCTTAAGCCGTTTTCACCAGGGAAGAATTTGGGGGTTGTTCTAATAATTTATAAAGCCACAATATGTCTATTAAAATCTAAATATTACGCATACAATTTTCAACTTTTTTAACTTACATTAAATTTAACCTAATTAATAAAGAGCAAAATTTCGAATAAATTGCCAAATATAATTTTGGTCATTTTCCACTTTACTCCTCGCAGGAACGTTGGCCAAATCTGGCACGAGCGAATTCATGAAGGAGATGGCCAAGGGCGAACGACAGGCCAGCGACTTGATTGGTCAATTCGGGGTCGGTTTCTATTCCACTTTCCTCGTGGCAGACCGGGTCGTGGTGGTTTCCAAACACAATGACGACGCCCAATACATTTGGGAATCTGATGCCGAGAATTTCAGCATCGTGAAAGATCCCAGGGGCAATACCCTCACCCGTGGAACTCAAATTAGGTGATTTGCATTGATGTGCATGGGCGTAGGCAGGGGGTCCCTCCCCCTAAATGCCGAAAAAAATGTTTTTTCAATGCAAAAACTCTTAAAAATTAAAAAGGATGTTTTGCCCCTCCCTTTTAAACTTTTGCCGCTCCCCCGCCCCTAATCCAAAACCTGGCTACTCCCGTGGATGTGCACAAAGTAGTATATATAGCCGTAGACTAAATTTTCCACCATTTTAATGATAACATGGTAAAGTAGTAGTGATTATATAGATATTAGTGATTATCGTAAGCTAAATAATCTTAAAAAGGTAATAATAATATTGAATTTGGTAGATGTCCGAAATAGCATTTTAAAATAAATAATATTTACACGGTAAATAAGCATTAAAAATGTAAAAGCTGTGTTGAAAGTTTGTTTTATAATATAGCGCCATCTATATTTTGAATAATATTCATTTATTGAGTGCGTTCAAATTTATAAACTAGTGAGGAAGGTAAATTGACTGTTATAGGGCAAAATGACATGATTGAAATACACCAGTTGTAGTTTTCAAAATGGAAGAAAATTTGATACATAACACATATTTATATGGCATGAGCAGTCTATCTAGTCAATGTATATATATTGTTAGTTTTTATATTCAATATAAATCTTTAAAAAGATTGAAAATAGACACTTAACAGTTATGTTTTGTTTTTATTTTGAATTTAGTACTCCTTTGAATTGATGATAATTTGCCTTTTTTGGTTTTCTGTGTGAAATTAGCTTGCACCTAAAAGAAGAAGCTTTGGACTTTTTGGAAGAGAATACGCTGAAGGCTTTGATCAAGAAGTACAGCCAATTCATCAACTTCAACATTTACTTGTGGGAAAAGTCGGTGAGTTTACACTACTTATCATTTATACTCTTTGTCCTTACTCCCAATTTTGCTCCCCCGTGCAATGAATAATTTTAATTGGCAACCTTTATGAAATATGCGATTCTAATTTCTAATTGTGGCTTTATGGCCAAATTTGTATCTTTTGAACCTTCCTTTCCTGGTTGTTAGTATGACCTACAATTATGGGAAACTCAATGCACACTTTTATCATGATGATCAATCATACCAAAGATGTCGCTCCCTTGCCTGCAACATTATAACTATATTAACACCAAATCTACTACAACTTTTTAGGATTAGATCACGAATGCACTCGAAGTTATGCTATCTATTTCCCCCCAACATTTTAACGTTTGTATGAAAATTTTAGAAATTCTCTTTATTTCCTCACCCCTAAGCTACAATTTCAGTAGGAAAAAGTTTTATAACTTCCCCCCTTTTAGGTGCAAAAAGTTGAAGAACCCATAGAGGATAATATGACGGAGAAGAAAAAGAGCGAGGATCAAGACGACGACGAAGCCAAGGTATGCTTGAACATTTAACATAGACTAGTGTTGTAAAAATGGGCCGGTTTTGGGTGGTCGACCTTTGGTTTTAGTCGACTAAACATAAGCGGGTTTTTGCAACACTACAAGGTAATCGCACAAAAGAACCTTGTATAAAAAGGGTGTCTATATAAAGTAGGTATATTTATTATGAGAACAATTATTGTGCTCAGTATTAAATTCAATTTTTGCTCAGTAGAATAATTAAATGCTCCTCAGTAAAATATTCAAATGCTCACTAAATAATTTAATGTTCAGTAATTAATTGTTTGCTCAGTTATTTATTCAGTTATTCAGTTATTATTTCTATGGTTGCTCAGTAAATTTTTGCTCATTAACTGAAATTTAATTTTAAAATAAAATTAATATTTAAGCGAGATTTGAACCAGCAATGTCAATTCATAAATGTCCTATGTGTTATCTATGTGGTAAAAAGACATGGGTTTTGTTTAGTCGACCTTAAAAGTTCGACTAAGAAAAAGGACAGAATTCATTTTTGTGTTTTGGTGACAGTTCTCAAAATTATCGTTTGTAGAGCTAAATAAATTTTTTAGATGAAAATTGATGAGCTAGATGTATCGATATAAATTATTTCCCCCTCCCCCCCCCCTTATTTTTTGACCCTCTCTCTCAGGGGAGGGGGGGGGGAGTGATTTGCTCCCCCCCCCCTGTTTTTTGATCTTCTTTCTCACCCGGGGGGAGGGGGTTATATGCCTCCCCCCCCTTTTTTCACCCCTCCCCTTATTTTTTACCCTCTTTCTCATCCGGGGGGGGGGGGTTATAAAATATAAGTGCAAAATAAATTAATATCACAAATTATGAATTTATATTACTGAGCATTTTAGCAAAATAACTGAGTATTATTAATTTAAAGCTGAGCATTTTAAAGTTAATTTACTGAGCATATTTGAATTTTTAAAATACTGAGCACATTTTACTTAGCATTTTTTAATTTATTACTGTGCATTTAAATAACATCCATTTATTATCACTACATGTAGGCTAGTTGTTCGCATTTCAAAGTTTCTTCTCGTGTACAAGACTTTTTATAACCATCACGTATTATCGTGCATTATTACTCCTACTTGGTTAAATTGAATGAATAAAATCAAAGCGGGCGTAACGGGGTCTTAAAAGACCCCAGAAACTAACGCGTCTACGGCAGATTGATAAAATAGTAATTTACGAATTTTTAGGTGGAAGAAGAGAAGGACATCAAAACGAACACCGTAGAAAAGACTGTCTGGGACTGGAAATTAATGAACGGCGCCAAGCCTATATGGACCAGAAAGTAAGTTTTTAAAGGCACCCAGCGCGTTCCTCTCGCCAGGGAGTTTTTTTTATCGCAAATGTGCCACTATAATAGTCGGGTGGTTTTTAACGAATTTCTATCGGGAATGGTGGAGAATAAATTGTTAAATAATGGAATCAAAAAAATAGTGCAAAAATGATAAACTCTTCTTAAGCAGATCGATATGGATATATATAAAAATGGGAATGGGCGTAGCCAGGGGAAGGCAAGGAAGTTTGGCTGCCCCTCTCTAAATCTAAAAATTTGTTGAAATTTATTAAAATTATCGCTATATTGCTAAAATTTCAAAAAATGATTATTTTGCCCCCCCCCCTCTAATTCATATCCTGGCTACGCCCTTGAAAATGGGTAAAATATTACTTCCCCAGTCTCGAGGCGTCTTTTAAATTGGGGATTAGTTGGTCGTATTCGATTCAATCATATCACCCTTTTGTTTTAGACCTAGCGAGGTGGACGAAGAAGAGTACAAAGAATTTTACAAGACGATCAGCAAAGAGAGCGACGACCCACTGGGTCACATCCATTTCACGGCCGAGGGCGAAGTCACTTTCAAATCCATCCTCTACATACCCAAGAGCCCCAACGTCAACATGTTTTCGGAATATGGCAAAAAGGTAACGCGTTTAATTTTCTTATACACATGTACATTTAATTTCTTTTGTTCCTCCTTTACGTGTGCTGGGTTTCTTCAATTTAGCTAGGCGCTTAAGTGTATATATTAGTGTCGTAAAATGGCTGGGGTTTGCTTGATCGACCTTTGGGTTTAGCCGACAGTACACAAACAGATCGACGGTTTTTTGATTTATAATTTTTAGTCGCAGCATGAACACAAATGTAATTTGGCCCAACATTTGGTCTGTTTACGTTTATTCCACCAAAGAAAATCAAGCAGTTCTTACAAAATAAGTATATACTGAGTGATCCACCCCTCTGGTCTAATTAGGCTATTCTATGGTAAAACGCAACTTGCACATTTATACGCCTAGAAAAATACAATAGGTGCACATCTAGAATGGAGTTATACTTATTAAAGGCAGTCAGCGACATTTTAAATTCCAAGCACTTTTGCGCGTTAAATGCCCTAAATTGAGGGTTAATTTTTTATATTGCAACCATTAATTAAAGTTGAAAACGTTAAAAGAATGAAAGGGAAGAGGTAAAATTCAAAAGATACAAAATGCCCAAACCGATAATAATCAGGTCTGGCATTTAAAATTTTGCGATTAGGACCCCCCGAATTTTTTGTTTATAGCAAAAAGTGAATTTTAATGTTGTAGGTGAATCAATTTGTTACTTAATTCTATTTTTAAAGGCCTATTTCTTTTTTTCCGTCATACGCCGCAGGTTGACCACATCAAACTGTACGTGCGCCGAGTTTTCATAACTAGCGATTTCGAGGATATGATGCCCAAGTATTTAGCCTTCGTTTTTGGCATAGTGGATTCCGACGACCTGCCCCTCAACGTATCTCGCGAGACGCTGCAGCAGAACAAGTTGTTGAAAGTCATCAAGAAAAAGCTGATCCGCAAGGTGCTAGACATGATTAAGAAATTTTCCGAAGCCGACTTCAAGGTGTTTTGGAAGGAATACAGCACAAAGTAAGTTTTGCGCGCCCTCCCCCCTCTCATTAGAAAACTATCTTTGATTTATGATGGAATTTATAGGCTTTTGCTCGGGTTTTTCCGCGAAGTAACATTTAAGGTGCCAGCCTTGATCTACACGAGGAAAGTTGGCTGGGTTTAGAACACGTTCTCTAGCCTTACTTCTAGATTTGTCTATGCACAACTCTTCTATCCCATAATGTTTTTTAAGCATGATTTTTTGGTTTTCCAATCGCGGGTAGCTTCACCTTTTATCGTGCTAACCAAAATATATGAAATTTGGCAGATGCTTAATATAGTAATTGTAATAAATTGTCGTAAATCCACTTTGTACGGTTACTGAATAAGGCTCATAATAGTTGCAGAAATTATTATAGCTCTTTCCCTTCAATTTTTTGCGATTTACCCTCTAAATGGTTTATGGAGCAGCGCCAGCTATACTCTAAGTCTTTCCCCACTCGCCACATTTATCGAAATTTTGACAGGTATGTATGGTGAAACAAGTAAAAGTGCCTAATTTTGCGCACATTGCATCGTTGTAGTAGGCTACATTTATCGCACCTCTGATATCAATTGATTTCCGATTTATAGGGACCCTACATATCGTGTCTCAAATTTTTAGCAAGTGCAGATCATACTCATTTTATTTTGACTTTAACAACTTTTAACCTTAATGGTGATACAAGGGCTTAAGCTATGTGTTGTATGATATTTAGCATGAAGTTAAGCTTAAGAGTGGTCGAAGACGTGGCCAACCGTAATATACAGGAATAAATTTTTTTTGGTATAAATCAAAAATTCCGTGGCGGCATCCTAGCCTCAAAATGCAAAAATGGGCTACATGGTTCATCTAAAAAACACAAAGTTTTGGGTGAAAAAACTAGAAACAGATTATTGTTCAGCGCAAAATTCTCTATCAGAATTATTAGTCTGATTGCTGGATGGAATCACGAAGTCAATATTTGTAGGCCTGCCTAATTATTTTAAAAAGAAACTTATTTTGGAATAAGTTGTATTGTACTGTGTGTGTATTTTTGTATGTATGTATGTTATTTAGCATGAAGTTGGGAGTGGTTGAAGACGCGGCCAACCGTAATCGCCTAGCCAAAATCGTGCATTTCTATTCTTCGTTCAACGAAACGGAACCGGTTAGCTTGTCATCCTACGTTGCCCGCATGAAGGAAAAGCAAGATGCCATCTACTTTGTAGCCGGACAGTCCATCAACGAGGTTTGTTGAAATAAATAAGGGGGGTCATAAAAATTTGTTGAAGCTCATAGACTTAGCTTCTAGCTTAAATATTGAAAAAATGGGAATAACGTGCGTTTTCTCTTAAAAATAAGCGATGAGGCTTTCATAATGATGCCTTTTTTGCTCCTACGTTCATTGTTTATCGTAATTTGTCGAGCGACTTTTGGTTGCTAGTTTTTTTTGGCCTTGAAAAGGTTTTTTATACTGCTGTGCTAGTGGCGATCTCTCATCTACCAAAAACAATCATCATCACTTCTTTCACTCAAGGGGTACGAGGCGCGAAATGTTCTTATATAACACTTTAGGTTTGGTTTGTTGTTTTAGGTCAAGAATTCGCCTTTCGTTGAAAAATTACTGAAAAAGGGCTACGAAGTCTTATATTTGACTGAACCCATCGACGAATATTGCATACAAGCCCTACCCGAGTTTGAAGGCAAAAAATTCCAGGTAAATAGCTATTAGTTTTTAGCAGCATGTAATAAATAATGTTATTGATAGCTATTATTGTATTGTAGGTAAGAATTTTAGCTTTTGTAACGCAAATTAAGAACAGGCTATTCCGTCTTCGGGTTTAATATACTACTAATCAACCAAGAAATACCATTGAATATCGTTTTGTTTATTACGTATAAATAATGAATTACTAAAAAGTAAAAGCTCCTCATTTAATAAAAACTATGCTAGAACGTAGCTAAAGAGGGTCTCAAACTGGACGAAGGCAAGAAGGCCAAAGCTAGGCAAGAGCAACTCGAGAAGAAATTCCAACCTCTTTTGACTTGGTTCAAAGATGTAGCCCTACCCAATTCGGTAACGCCCCCATATCATTTGTTTTTTTCAAAATTATTACTCCCTCTCCCACCCCCTTAACCCGAATAACGTCATGAATTTGCGATACTAACACACCATAGTTAAGCAATTTATTTATTTATAATAATTGTTGATTGACTCTCGGGCCATCTGAAGATCGAAAAAGCCACCATCTCCCAACGTCTAGCTAAATCGCCTTGCGCCATGGTTGCCAGTTCTTACGGCTGGTCCGGCAACATGGAGAGACTCATGACTTCTTCGGCCTACGCCAAATCCGGAGACCCCATGCATCAGTAAACTAGACGACACCCAGCTGAGCTTGATATTCATCGACCATTTTTAGACTCGACTCACGCGCGCGCATTGACTTTCTACATGCTCGCTTGCTTGCTTCAAAAATCTCTGCCTGCTAGTGTCGTAAAAACGGCTGGTGGTTTAGTTGGGGCGGCCCTTGGTCTTTGTCGACCTCTAGGCTTAGTCGAAATTTGAGAAACGGACCAGAGTTGACCGTTAGACTTGGTTAAACCAAAGGTCGACTAAGCAAAACCCAGCCGTTTTACGACGCTAATACCTGCTTCCCCATTTGCTCGCATTTCACTCGCTTTTCTAGGTGATGTTTGTCATCTTTCTTTTTAATGATTCCAAACGTGACGAACGTTACCGAGAAAGCCTCGTAAATATTACCTTTTTTCTATTGCACTTTGCTTCCGCCCCCTGCTGTGCTTGATAAAGGTGGAAAAAGTGCTCATCTCCAAACGCCTCCTCAAATCTCCCGCCGTTTTGGTGGCTCAATTGTACGGCTGGGACGCGAACATGGAGCGGCTCATGAAATCCTCGGCCTACGCCAAAGCGAACGACCCGAACAATCAGTAGATTCACTTTTCTCTCGCACTTACGAGGAGCTGTAACGTCTTTACCGCCATCCCCTCCACCTTTAATAATCTCATTTCGCACGAAAGGCTCTGTAATGACCGTCCTATTCCCCAATGCTTAATCACTAAGTCCCCCTTGGCCTTTTTTGAACTTTACCTTAAGTGTACATAGAGCCTGGCCGTGTGATTAGACATAGCTCTTGGGCGTCAATTGCTTTTTAACTTGCGCTTTCGCCTTTAACGAGACCGACTCGACCACAATCTTTGACTTTGCGTGTATTAGTGTCGTAAAAACGGCTGGGTTTGTTTAGTCAACCTTTGGTTTTAGTCGACTAAACGTAAATATACCAAAGATTTTTTGGTCTATTTTTCTTACTCGACCACTAGGCTTAGTCGAAATTTGAAAAATAGACCAGTATCGACCGTTTGTCTTAGTTAAACCAAAGGTCGACCAGACAAAACCCAGTCGTTTTTACAACACTAGCGTGTATGCATATGCAACTTGATATTCTTGATGAAACAAACCCATGTTTAAATATTATTTTTGTTTAATTCGCACATCCTAACCTCGCAAGGCATTACGCTAACATGAAAAAAACGATGGAAATCAATCCGACTCATCCCATCATCAAAGCCCTTTACAGCAGGGTTGAAGTACGTGTTTTTAAATTACCCATCTATCCTAAATGTTAGAATGTCTTTATTTACTCTCTCGGCTTTAAACATAAAATTACTCTACAGGATGTTCGATATGAGCTTTGTGAATGCCTTTTTTGCACATTTATATCGAAATGGTTCAAATCTCATGCTATTTGACTGATCCTCGAGGCGTTATAACTTTATAATTAAGAAAAACGCCTTTAATCGACATTCTATGTTCAGTTTCCTTATTAATTACGGAATCAAAAAATTAAACTAAAATCATAAATTTGCAAGTGAAATATCCCATTTTTTGTGCCTAGGCGAGCCCCGACGACGAGACTGCCAAGGATATGGGAGTACTGCTATTCGGAGTAGCTACTATGAGGTCAGGTTTCGCCCTGACCGACACCAAAGATTTCGCCGAACGCGTGGAAAAATTGATGAGAAAGGGTTACGACATTTCCGACTTTGCTGAGGTAAACGCGCAGAAAATTAATACATCCTTAACCTTTATCATCTTCTTGCTATTTAAATGATTCTAATCCCTATTATTTATAACGAACTTTACGTGTTGTGCTTACCCGACCACCTAATGCTTGAAATGTTTTGAATAGTTTGCTGTATTAGGTGTTTAGGCTAAAGTGCGACATATTTTGTGTCTACAACAAAAATTTTTATCGCGCCGAGTTGTTTAAAGCTTCTTTTGAGGTTATACCATAAAAGAAAGGATGTCGCGAAGGATGCGAAAAATAAAGTGTGTAAGATATACAGTGCATGTATTTGGATTTTTTTATAATGGCCTTAATCGGTCGGACAAACATTTCCTTATTATCTCCTCGAAACATTTGCAATTGATGCTGGAATCCTTCGCATCGCCTTTAAATCACGATCGCATAGAGCTTGTTTCACAAAATTACACACACGCCTAAAAAGTGGTATCGAAACAAACTACGAATATTTCATTTTCTCTCATCTTAAAACTTCCCCCCGTTTAAAAATTTCCATAAAAATTGCAAGTTAAAGGTGTCCGTTTTGGTGGTCATAAATTTTGTGCTACCCTTTTTTGTGCTTTGCATCAAGGTTGAAGAGGAATTGGAAGAATTTGAGGACGAGGAGGAACAGGGTGGAGAGGGCGAAGAAGAAGGCGAGGAAGTAGAAGATGAAGAAGATTCAACTACGACAGCACCTCCCCTCTCCCAAACTGAAACACCATCTGCTGCTGCGGACGACGAAAGTTCCAAGGTAAAAACAACGATAATCTTATGAATATTGTTGTATAAAATCGATGGGTTTGGATTGATAACGTAGGTAGCTATGGTCCATCGTCAGGGGGAAAAAAATAAAAAAGGAGAAGATGAAGTCTCAAAAAATAATTGCCCGAAATATCGCGCATTTTTCTCTATCTACGATCAATCCAAACCCACTGATTTTATACAAACGGATTGCCAATTCTACATTATATAAACGATAATTTTGTACAGTGAATGCACACTAAAACCTGCACGGGTTTGAAAAATTCAATATGCTTTTGGGTTTAAAAAGGGTGGACTTTGCAGTCTCTAGTGCACACTAGCTATAAAAATGTTAAATGGGTGCCATAGAAATATTTATAGCTCTAGACTTAGAAATGCACGGTTCCCCCCCCCCACCATTAAGAGAGCACTAGTTTTTAAAAGTACCCTTTATTTACTGGTTCATCACATCTTAAACTTTTATCAAAACTATCTTGGATTAAAAGGTCCTAAAGTGAACAAATTTTTAAATTGAAATTGTTTATTTGCCTAGCTTAATTGGTAATCGTCGATAATTATTTCACATTTTTTTTCTCGGCACCAGTTTAAAAGCCCTAGGCTTGCTAATAGCATACCTTTATAGGCATGGGTTAGATGTTTAGTAAATAAACGATCGCTAACAGGCGCCTGTAAATATCTTAAACTCAATAAGGTATTCAATTTTTCTATTATTTTGCCTATCATCATACTTGAAGCATACAAATATTTAACGAGAAAACTTTAACATTAAAATTTTGCTCTGCCTAATTTACTTTTTGCCATTGTTTAAAGGATTTCAAGGATGAACTTTGAGGTGCCTGTTTGTTACAAAGGAAATGCAGGTACCAGCCTTAAGTCTCTGACCAAACATTCTTTTGATATTGTTATACCCTTTTTTATCCAACGCGAACGACACATGTTATCTCTTTCCCCATTCGCACATTCTCAACATTTCCACACTTACTTTAGAACGATTTCTTGCGTTGTTGTTTGTTTGTGCTAAATATTCTCTCATACATTCGGCACCCTTTTTTTGTATAAAGGATGATAATTATTCCTTTTTTACTCTTTACTTGTCTTTTTTGCTACGTATCTCTTTGTTTCTATTACTACTACCCACAACACTCACTCTCGGTATTACCATTATTATCATTACTTTGTGTAGTAAAGAAAATGTACGATTGATATGCGTGTACGTTTTTAAATGTGTTACCGAATATCCTCTTTTTCTTGATGCCGTGTATAACAATATTTGTTGGTGGGAAGCCCCTAAAGTTTGATTGTTTCAATGATTATAAATATTTATTATTATGATGGTAAAATGCGTGTTTGTACAATAGATGATTAAAAAATGTGTGTGCCAACGGAGATGAAAAGTCAGGTATTTCTTCGTTTGGGAACGAACACCGGTCTTAGTTTTTCGCCCTGAATATTTTTAAAAATCGCCATAGCATAATAAAAAATGTAAAATTATATGGGTCAGATCCATGGGCGTAGCTAAGGGGCGGCTCATTCATTAAAATATGGATAAAATTTTAAAAAGTGTTCATTTTGCAACTCCCTAAATCATCATTACCCCCCTCTAATTCCAATGATGGCTACGCCCATGGTCACATCATTATTTATGGCTAATCGATAGTGGCATTAAATAGAATTATTAAGATTTCTAAAACTTTAAAAAAGGTAACAACAAAGTGTTAAACTAAGATTCTCTCGGCGAATCTTATGTAGTTTTTTATGTACATTATTTTATACTACTTTATTGCATATTTTATGGATCATTTTTCGAATAAAAGCATTTCAATAAAAAAAACTGGAAAATTTCTAATTGGTTTTCCTCAAGGTTCTTAATAATTTTCAAAGAAAAAAATTTTAAAATTGTCAAAAATACCCTAATAATGATGAACGCGTCATTGTGTCTGCGGAATCGCTACTTTCCCACTGAAAAAATCCGCATTGCAAATCCATCTTCTTTTTGCACGTGTAAAATGCACGACCTCGATTGGGACCTTCTTTCTGCACCGTTTTACGGACAGAGGCCTGATTACACTTGCATTGGGGGAGCGAGTCTGATTCTATGTCCACTACCGCACGAGTCAACACATCAAATGATAAGTTTAAGGTGGGATTTTGATTTAAACGCGAATTATGTTACAACCTAGACTGCTTATCAGCTCAAAAATGGGTGCGCGGATTTCCGCCATTTTTAAATGTGTACAAATAAGACAATTTCATATAGATTATAGTTATTTTGGTTAATTAGTGTTTTTAAAACGTAATGAAAAAAATAGTGAACTAGATGAACATTAAAGTAGCATTTTAAAATATATATTATTTACAAAATTCGATGTGATATTAATGCAATTCAGTACCATCTGCATTTTATTAAATGATCCTTATTAATATTCCTTTAACTTATGAGGAAGGTAAATTCGATTGTTCTATTTTAACAATGGGGTAATACACTGCAGAAAAACACGGGATTGGGAGATAGTTAAATTTAAAATAGTGTATTTATTTGAGCACTCTATGATCACAAAAGATTTAATGCGAAGCTTTCGTCAAGTCATTTGTTAAAGGGATGTCTAATGAGATTGGTGAAGTGAAAAGAGAAAATATTGCTTTTAATTCAAGGACAACTTTATTAATGGGGAAGATCAATACTAAATAAATTTAGACACTTGCGACACTCTAAAATCAATTCTATTATCCAGTCAGCCCTTTGAAAAACCCATATTTCCTCCATACTTGAACCTTCAGATCCTGCCCTTGAAGGTCGAATGCGTCCTGACGGTTCGTTAGTCCCATGGGAAAATGGTCTCTTTTTAAAGTGGGATTTTACTTGCATAGACCTATTTGCCCCCTCTAATCTTAATTATGACCCCATGGCCCTCGCTGAAGAACGCAAGCTCCAAAAATACAAGGCCCTTTTGGATTCTAGTATTTTTATCCCAAGAGTTTCCCCCTTTTCAGGATCCTATGGAAAAATGGCGTTGGCTTTATTCAGAGAAATAGGCAGGCGATCCCCTCCCTCCAAACATTCCCCCGCATTTTTATTGAAACAATCAATAGCTATCTTAATTGCAAAATTTAATTTCATATCTTTTTTGGATTCCTGTCCTCTTCTAAAAGAGGAAGATGAAGACATATTACTCATAAGATGTTTTTTTAAATATAATTATTATATAATTGTATCATCTAATATTATGTTTAGATATATATCAATAAACTAACTTCATCTTTAAAAAAAATAATTAAAATGTGTAAATAGTCGAGATGGTAGAGAGATGAAGTCTAACATTGTTTAAGCAGTAGTGGATCGACAATAGAGGTACCATACTAATGACTAGTGTTGTAAAAACGGGTGGGTTTTGTTTGGTCGACCTTTGGTTTTAGTCGATTAAACATAAACAAACCAAAGGTTGGACCAAAAAATCTTTGTTTGTTTATGCGACTTCTTTGGTCTGTTTATGTTTAGTCGACTAAAACCAGAGGCCGACCAAACAAAACTCAGCCGTTTTTACAACACTACTAATGGACACAATAAAATGGTTTAATAAATCTAATTTTAAATTTACGGAATTGTCTATTACTAAAGCTGAGATATAATTAAACATTATTAATTGCTATGCAATTTATGGGCTCACTTTCCAATTTGTTTTGTCACGCTATTCGGCGTGCGCACCGAACGTGGATGTCACGCTGTTCGTGTCACGCACCGAACGTGGATGTCACGCACCGTTTTGTTTACTTTTAATTTTTGTTAATTTAACCAGTTTTTGGGTTCGAATCCCGGGTTTTTTTTGACTATTATGATTGTTCCTGTTACTACCATTGATAATAAGACTTATTGGCCGTCCGCTGGCTGCTGACCACTGGAAAAAAATGACCATTTGGCTAAAATGTGAATCCAAGTTTATTTTTCCGTTTTTTTTGCCTCTTATGATTGTTCCTGTTACTACCATTGATAATATTCCTTTTTGGCCGTCCGTTGGCTGCTGACCAATGAAAAAAACGTGGATGTCTTGCACCGAATGTCTTTTTTGTTTACTTTTAATTTTTGTTAATTTAACCAGTTTTTGGGTTCGAATCCCGGGGTTTTTTTTGACTATTATGTTTGTTCCTGTTACTACCATTGATAATAAGACTTTTTGGCCGTCCGCTGGCTGCTGACCACTGGAAAAAAATGACCATTTGGCCAAAATGTGAATCCAAGTTTATTTTTTCGCTTTTTTCCGCCTATTATGATTGTTCATGTTACTACGATTGATAATCTGACTTTTTGGCCGTCCTCTGGCTACTGACCACTGGAAAAAATGGTCAGTGTCCGAAAGTGTGAAGCGAAATTTTTTTTCCCGTTTTTTTGACTCTTATGATTGTTCCTGTTACTACCATTGATAATATGACTTTTTGGCCGTCCGCTGGCTACTGACCATTGGAAAAAAATGACCAGTGTCCGAAAGTGTGAAGCGAAATTTTTTTCCCGTTTTTTTTGACTCTTATGATTGTTCCTGTTACTACCATTGATAATATGACTTTTTGGCCGTCCGCTGGCTACTGACCATTGGAAAAAAATGACCATTGGCCAAAGTATGAAGTAAAATTTTTTTCCTCGTTTTTTTGGCTAACATTGACTTATAGAGTATCTGTTGGTAGTGACCAATGAAAAAAATGACCATTTGGCCAAAATGTGAATCGAAAATTTTTTTTCGTTTTTTTTGACTTTTATGATTGTTTCTGTTAATACCATTAATAATATGACTTTTTGGCCGTCCGCTGGCTACTAACCATTGGAAAAAAATGACCATTGGCCAAAGTATGAAGTGAAATTTTTTTCCTCGTTTTTTTGGCTAACATTGACTTATAGAGTATCTGTTGGTAGTGACCAATGAAAAAAATGACCATTTGGCCAAAATGTGAATCGAAATTTTTTTTAGTTTTTTTTGACTCTTATGTATTAATAGATTGTCTTTTGGTATATTACTATTTTTGGATTTTGTAAGGTTAACTAAATGCATAGTGCTAGTTTACGACCTACACGTCAACAACCCGTTTTTAATTGCTATGCAATTTATGGGCTCGTTTTTTTGTGTCCGTCCGTCCGTCCGTTGTCCGTTACCTCCCTATCTATTTGCATTGGGTATATTAGGTTATCGCTTTTTTAAATTAATGCATGAGAAAGAGGTGCCCCACCCCTCATCTCTATCAAGAGGTGCCCCACCCCTCATCTCTATCTCCCTCGCTTTCGGGCGGGGTCGGGTTTTAATTGCTACGTTAAATTAATGCATAAGTATATCTATATTTAAATTTTGGTAATTGCTATGCAATTTAACTAGTTTTGGGGTTAGAATCCCGGAGTTTTTTTTGACTCTTATGATTGTTCTTGTTACTATCATTGATAATAAGACTTTTTGGCCGTCCGCTGGCTGCTGACCAATGAAAAAATGACCATTGGCCAAAATGTGAATCCGAGTTTATTTTTTCGTTTTTTTTTGACTATTATGATTGTTCCTGTTACTACCATTGCTATTATGACTTTTTGGCCGTCCGTTGGCTGCTGACAAATGGAAAAAAATTACCATTGGCCAAAATGTAATTCGAAATTTTTTTTGACTATTATGAATTTATATCCACTTTTACCGTGTCCTGGCTGCTGACCAATGGAAAAAAATGACCATTGGCCAAAATGTGATTCGAAAATTTTTTTTAGTTTTTTTTTGACTATTATAAGTTTATATCCACTTTTACCGTGTCCTGGCTGCTGACCAATGGAAAAAATGACCATTGGCCAAAATGTGATTCGAAAATTTTTTTTTTCGTTTTTTTTGACTTATGAATTTATATCCACTTTTACCGTGTCCTGGCTGCTTACCAATGAAAAAAAATGACCATTGGCCAAATTTTATATATAAACTAAAAATTTATTATAGATGGTCTAACAGACAGCCAACTATGTAATATATATTTTTAACCTTATAAATGCTTATAAATTTTTTTATTGGGTTAATATATTTCATTTAATTAGATTGTGATTTCATAGAAAACCTAAAAAGTAATATTTAAAAAAATAATATAGGTATTAGATTCTAATTTACGATAAAATATATCGATAGAAACTAACACAAAATTCGAAACCTCCTTCAAAGGTATAATCATAGCCCGTTATTTCTAATTAAATTGAATCTACTATTAAACTCAAACACGAATTGTACTTTATTAGATGGCGCGCGTAAGTTTATATAATTAGTAAAATTTTTCTACGTGTCATAGATATTACACCGCACGTGTGGCAGGGAAATGTCCGATATTTTTAAAATATTTTAGGAATCTGAAAAGGTTATTTTACCCCCGACCGCCCTGGGCACCTACGGGTAAAGTTTCGAGCGAATCGGGCTGGTAGTTTAAGAATTTAGCCCTTTTTTAAAACTAAAAAAAAACTTTTTTTTAAATTTTTTTTTACATTAAATTAATATTTTGTTTTTGTTAATACCATTGATAATAGGACTTTTTGACCGTCCGCTGGCTACTGACCGACGAAATATATTGATTTTCTAAACATAAAACACAACTTTATTATTTCATTATCTATATAAATAACATAATAACTTCTACTATTTTAAAGCCACCATGGTATAGTGGTTATAGCGCCGGCTTGTGAACTGATGGTGTGGGGTTCAAGTCAGGGAGGGGACAAATTTTTTTTTTAAATTTTTTTAAATTAAATTAATATTTGTTCATGTTAATACCAATGATAATATGAATTTTTGACCGTCCGCTGGCTACTGACCAATAAAAAAATGACCATTGGCCAAATAAATCGAAATTTCTTTTCGTTTTTGAATTGGTTAACATTGATAATTACCCTATGTCCTCCCCTACAAGGGCCTATAACTAATTAACTAATTATTTTGCATCTAATACCCCCTATAGGCATTCTCGCCCCTTCCCATCTTTCTCGCCCATAAATTGCATAGCAAATATGCTACGTTTATACGGAGTATAGAAGAGTTCCCCCTTCCCCTCTTCCCTTCCCCTACTCCCCTTCCCTTCTCCCCCTTCCCACGAGGGCCGAAGGCCCGAGTTTTATTTTTTAAGGTTAAGTTTGTCAAAAGCAACAAAATTAAGAGCTAAATAAAGTTATAAGAGCTCAATTAAAGGGTTATTTATCAAGGATTATGGAAATGATTATGTCTACGATGTAAAATTCCTTAAGTATATGTGTCAAAATTAATATTTTAAAAATTTATTTATCCTTATACATATATGTATATAGAGCTTTCTATAAGAGGTCTACACCAGAGACCCGACCCCACATCGGTTGGGTTCAAAAATTTGAAAGAACTTCGGGTTTGGGGTTAAAACTTTGAACCAGAGATCAAAAAAGCCCGCCCGGTTTACGGGCGGGCAACTTTCTTAAAATTAGACTTTCCGGCGGGCACTATAAAAAGTTTAGGGGAAAAAGACATTATTAAAGTAGTGTATTCTTTTTTTCTTTCCCCCAAAAAATGAAGAATGAAATTACAAATTTTATCAAATACATACGATATTAATTCAAAAAAAAATTAAAAGGGTACCTTCAAATTATGTAATCGTCAAAAAATAAACAATACAAAAAATCCGACGGACAATCATTGGCGTAGCCAGCATTGGAATTAGAGGGAGGGGGCAATAATGATTTAGGGAGGGGCAAAATAATCATTTTTTTAATTTTAGCCATAATTTTATGAAATTTCAACGAAATTTTAAATTTAGAGGCCCCCCCCTTGGCTAAGCCCATGCGGACAGTATAAAAACAGTAAGTTTAAAATAAGAATTCATACCCGAACCCATTCGTTCGCTCAGGTGGTTGGTCTTCCTACTACTACTACTACTACCCCCATTAAAAGATGCTTTTTTCCTTCTCCCTTTTCCTTTAATATTTCCCATCCCAAAACCACCATTCTCGATAGTGTCTCCTCCTTGCATTGGGTAATCCAACTCGTCTTGCCACTGAAAAAAGGTGCATTGTCCATCCTGCTCTGGGCATTTGTAAAATTTCCGACCCGCGTTCGTGCCCTGCTTAGTGGTCAGGATTTGAGCCGATTTTCCGCACAAACAATAAATAACCGGTTCCCCCAACTCGTTGTAAACGCGTGGGGTCTGGTATGCGGTAGATAACTGCACGGGTGAAGTCACACTACCACTACCAAGTTTTGCTCCAGTCTAAAGAGACAAAATGAATAGTAAATAGTTACTCTAAATTTTAATGGACGTAGCCTCTAAATCCAAAAATTCTTTAAAATTTATTGAAATTATGGCTAAAATTTTAAGAAAAATTACAATTTTGCCCCTCTTTAAATCATTATTGCCACCCCCCCCCCCCCCCTCTAATTACAATCCTGGTTAAGCCCATAAATATTTTTATGATATAATCAAGGACATTCTTTACTTTCGTAAGAACATGTTTATCAACTTCATATTTACAGATTTCATCTCCACGTTTAAATTTGTTACATAGTGGAACCCTCCCCCCCCTTCCCCTACTAATTTTATCAATCTAACCTTAACACTTGGTAACAAATATAGTCAATTAAGCCCTATAACTCCTCAAATAGAATATCACAGGACATTTTCGCCCCGTCCACCTAAAATTACAATGCTCTGACCCTTTTAACTTTAAATTTTTTACCCCTATTGTTGTTGCCTCAAGCTCTGAGACTTTTGGACTAGCCGCCATTAAACTTTTTAAAGAAATCAGCCGGCGCTGCCCTGTCTCTAAATATTCCACCAACTTTTTACTTACACAAAAAATAGCTGTATTTTAATCGCAAAGTCTAATTTTAAATCCCTGACCGACAGCTGGCAGCTTCTAACGAATGATACATGCGACGCTCTCGATTTATGATTAAATTTATTTATTTTTTCTTACCCCGGCTTTTATATTTCATATATTTCCCATTTTTTTACTTCGCCTTTATAAAGTTTTTAAATCGAATAAACAAAATTTGAATCAAACAAAATATTAAGCCCTATATAACTTCACCATCATTACCAGCAAATAAGAACGATCCTTTTAGTCTCGCAATATTAAGCAACTCCGGCGTTGATAAAAGAGATAAGTGAAAACACATCACAAAAGTAAGAATTATTTTACGTGTGCTGATTGTGGTCTACTGCTAAGGGTCGAGACCCCAACAGCGGGTTGTGCTGGGGCATCTATAGTTGATGACCGATTTTGAGGGGGTATTCTAATGTGGAGTGCATCAAACAAAATGGCGTCACACCCACCCAAACAAGTGGTATACTCCGAAGGAAAGGTGGGCGGTACTTTGTTTGTGTCGAATGTTAGAGTTACCAAGTTGTAACGATTTACTGTATAACATTAATAATTATATTATGATAATGAGAAATCTATTTTAAATTAAAATAATAATAACAAAATTATATTAAAGACTAAGATTCTAGAAAAATCGTGATGGTCATTAAGTTGTGAAGAAAATATTAGGGCAAAAAAATAAACAGACGTAACTGCAATGAGCTCGGCTCTAATTTTAATGTATTAATTAGTGTTATCAAAACGGTGTGGTTTTGTTTGGTCGATCTTTGGTTTTGGACAAATAAACCTAAACAGACCAAAGCAATTTACAAAATTCCAAAAACCACGCCCTTTTTACAACACTAGTAATGGTCTAACCGCGGTGTCAAAAAAATATACTGTTTTTCTCCATTTTTATCAATGCCTCATCGTTAATAAGGTATCAAATGTACCAACGACACTCTAACAAGGCTTTGTTACAGAGCCGACATTATATTCTACCTACTAACCACAGGCCAAAGGCCTCAAGACCAATCACTATCATCATTGAGCCCAAATCAACCCGTCCGAAAGTCAAAGGTTCGGGCAAAGGACCGGGCTTTTCTAGTCTCGGCTAAGGATTTCAAATTACGCTTTCTACAATCTTTAGGCAATGTCTAAACTCTCATCCCCATTTTACACCATTCTCTTCCTTCACGGACCTCTACATGGCAAACTTCGAGCCCAAAACAAGCTACTTGGGTGCTTAGCCTTGCTTAAGAAAACTGTCTCGCCCAACAGTCACATGGGGCTAACATGGGGAGCTAAGCAGCCAGATCTATTGGATTAGCCTAACCACAACACGCTCATATCTAGAGTTGTTAAATTGCTAACTTGCTTCAACTCCAGACGCAAGCACGCACACTGGGTTGCTTAATATGCGCGTTAGCACAATATGTGCTCGCTGTTCGGTGCACTAGGCAGAACAGTAGCGTATAAAAATGCTCGAGGGCCGAGCATAAACTAGAGCATATGGTAGCTGGAGTTGAAGCAAGTGAATAATTTAAAACTCTACTCATATCACAGTAGCAGAAAACCAACATGATATCCACAACAACTTCAACTTTTCACGGGTGATTACAGATTCCACTAGGAAAGGGGGGTGGGTGGTCACTTTAACATAAAAGGATGCCCCCGAGCGCAACCCAGCTGATTGGCCCTCTCGCATTTGGCTCCCACCTGACCGATACTCGTACCTTGTTCAGATACGAACGTAACACCCAATGGGTTTACTTTTCCAGAATAGACTGAAGAGGCAGACATCGACCAGGGTTTTTGGGAAAAAACGAATTCTCAGAGGTAGCAGACGGGAAAGAACGGAACTAAATCCCGAGGTGATCACGTGACTCTACACTATTCAATCACGATCACAGCTTCGGAAAATTATTCGTCCGACTTATTAACCCTTACCCCTTTCGCAAAATTTATCACATTTATACCGGCTAACTCAATTTTTCGCATTTTAGGCGTTAATAAAAGCACCTGGTGAAATTGATTGCGAGGCGGATTTTATTAAAAATATATAACTAATAATTAAAAATCCGTTAAAAAACGAGATACCTTGAATGCAAAATGGCTATTGGCGTATATTGTTATTAAATATATGTACTAGGTTGACAGGTATCACAATGGTCGGCCTCAACTTTAGCCGCTAGAATTGCCCCTTTAGGGAACCAGATGGCCCATTTACATTCGGGGTAGGATGTGCAGGATAGAAATATTTCTGTACCATCTTTATTGCGTTTGAACCTCATGTCACTACCACAGGCACCGCAAGGACGAACTGGCGAGTTATCGAGCTATATTTATAAATATTATTATAATTTTGATATAAAAAAACTATTTTAAATGATATAAAATAGATTCTAAAAGAAATCTTTTATCCATTTTAAAACGTTCTTCCTCCTTTTGATTTTGGCGCAACACTTTATAAAGTCCTAAACTATGTTTGAAATGACAGTCTAGGTAAAAACAACCCTTTCTTTATTAATTATAAAATACGAATTTGGTAAAAGTTCATGGAATATTGAAAATAAAAAACTAAGTTTTACAATTTAATGGCTTAAATACAAAACTATTTCAAGAACTTCCATTTAAATTAGATGATTTCCACGCCTGGCTTAATCATTATACATCCCCCCCCCAAAAAAAACCTCTTGTTCAGGTATAATTTGGAGTTAATCAGAAAGTTGATAATCATCACTTTTCTTCTTAGTTTATTGATATTTGTTAGTATTGCGTCAACGTGCAATAGCGGTTTTTATAAAAGCTAACAAATTAATTTTTTACAAATATAGCTTGAAGAATAAAACTAAAATCTTTAAAATTAGATACAAAGTGAATTTACTAAACTAACCCCCACGGGCGGTCGGGCATTGTTTTGAACGCTTTCGGAGGGGGTCGTGGTCGGAGCAAAATATTTTGCCAAACATTGGTCTATCAAATGAGCTTTTACTTGAACTTCCAAAAATGCCTAATAACAAACTAATCAATTGAATACTTTTCGCAAAAAAAGCAAATCAATTTATGTACTTAACTAACTCGTATAAAATCAGCTGAAAAATAAAATAAACATTTATAAAATTTTACAAAAACTTTAATTATTCTATTAATTGATTTATTAACGTGTACAAGGAAAAACAGTCATAGGAACATCAATAATTAGATTGGAATTTCGTATATCAATTCGAAACTTACTATTTTATCTTTACTTTTATAAATAGGAAAAACGATTACCAAACGTATTAACTGATTTATTATTTATATTAGGTCGACCACTAGACTTAGTCGAAATCTGAAAAACAGACCAGCGACGACCGTTAGTCGTAGTTGAATTGGTTTTAGTCGACTAAAAATAAACAAGATTTTTTGGTCTATTTTTCTTGGTCGACCATTAGGCTTGGTCGAAATTTGAAAAACAAACCAGTCTTAGTTGAACCAAAGGTCGACCAAACAAAACCGAGCCCTTTTGCAACACTAGCTAGATATAAGATGAATGTAAAACGGCAATCACCTGTTTATACTTGGTTAAGTGATGTTGTAGAACGGAATTTTTATCTTTTGCCCCTTGACAAATGGCTTCTAAATCAGTTTCTAGCTCTGATCTCAGTTTGGGTTTAGCCAAAGCGTGTCCCGTAGCGTTATAACCCTCTACCAAAGCCATACCTAATAATTCAATATATGATAACTAATTTTAAAATTAACAGATCAACAATTGAAATTAGAGATAGGGGGGAGGGGGGGGGCTATAATGATTTAGGGAGGGGGGGCGAAATGAATTTTTTTAAAGTTTAGCCATAATTTTATGGAATTTTTGGGTTAAGAGGAGGGCAGCCGTCCCTTTCTGCCCTACCTTAGCTACGCCCATGATTTTAGCACAGCTTAGCAGTTGAAATAAAAAATGCCCGGCACGAAAGCACAAGGTGTGAAATTCTCACCTAATTGACCGGGTAGAAATCCTAAAACAGATCCTAAAGAACTTTTAGGACCTAATTTTTTGTTTTTGTTCCTATTATCGGAACGAGTCTGCTCGACTTCACTTTCACTATCGCCTTCTTGTTCTTCGCCCTCTTCAGCATCAATTTGGTACTTTGCTTTACCTAATAAAATATATAACATTGTCATATTTGTGAATACATTAAAAAACTTATAATTTAATTTATTATATTTATAGTTGCTATAATTATATGTTTTAATATTGTGAGCAAAAGCCGAGTTGGTAAAATCGTATGTTTTTATATTTGTCTATTTGTTTTGTTTTGTTCGCATTTCGCGTCCCATCCCCTGGCCTTAATAGAGAACTTATAATTATCATATTCCTTTCCTAATTCAATATTCCGTACATTACTAATGGATATATTCCTTTCATATTCAATTTATCAGCCTTCTTTAAATATATTTTGTAAGTCATCTGGCGTTATATTTATCAAATGCATTCAGCAGAAGTCAATTCCCGGATCTAAAAAGGATGGCTAAAATGACGAAGTATATCCGGTGTAATGTGCGACAAGAAAATGCCAATATGGTTGAAGAGCAAAGCTTACAAATCCATCGTAAGACCGGTGTTACTATATGGAAGTGAAACATGGGCATTAAACACCACGGAAGGAAAGCTATTACACACAGAGATGAGAATGTACGGTGGAGCTTGGGGTATACTAAGCTCGACCATATGACGAATGACTTTCTCATGACAAAAATGGGTATCCAACCTATGGCGGACATGATTAACGAAAATCGGCTAAGGTGGTATGGGCATAAACTAAGAAGGGACACGGATGACTTAAATCGAAAAGTAAAGAGAGGAAGAGGACGACCCCGTGTCACGTGGAAAGGGCAAGTCGATAAAGCTATGAAAACTAAAGAAATTAGTCAAGACATGGCAATTTACCGGTCAAGATGCAAGAAATTCATCAAAACAAGCCCCACGACTGTGGGACCAAATACTTGATTCATAAGAAGATTAGTTACTTACTGTGAATCCTTTGATTCGTTTTATAAAAGGGGTGGGGTTGGATTGATAAAACGAGTAGAAGGAAATGCATAGACTACATAGACTGCTTATGACATATGTTTCATATGGTAAAATGTTTAACAAAATCCACCATACTGAATTTAACTATCTTCCATGTCCTTCTGTAGTGTACTCCCCATTGTTAAAACAGAAAAAGTGAATTTACCTTCCTCATTAGCTATTAAATAAAAAAGAATGTTAACAAATGATTATTCAATAAAATGCAGATGACACTAAATTGCTTTAACATCACATCATCGCAGTAATTTTATTTTTGTGAATTTTATAAATGATATATAAATTTAAAGATGCTCGTTTTAATGTTTAATTAACTCAATATTTTTTAATGCTTTTTAAAAACACTTTAACTAACCAACATTACAAAAATATCCATGTCCTTGCCTTATTTGTGCACATTTCAAAATGGCGGAAAAAGGGTACATTTATTTAAAATTGATGAGCAGTCTATCTAGTCTATGATCCTATTATTATGAATACACATTTTTTTGTTGATTGGCAACAAAATACCAAATGAATACACGCACTTAAAGATACACAACCGACGTAATTTCGACTTTTAATAGTTTCAATGTGATCCGCATGAGTTGCATCAGTGCCAATTCCATTCTTTTCCATCAAAGTTATTAGTTCGGGTTCTGTGAGGAGAGGGGGTGGTTTAGTTGTGCCTTCCTTCATCTCCAACCTGCTAGGGGTAAAGGTTTGACCCACACGAAATACTGGAATGTTCTGGAAATATCGCACACACAAACACAAATAAACACTATTATAAAGTTGGACAAGCTGGAAAAATAAGCGGTTCAAATTTACGAATAAAAAGGTGAAATAAAAATCGTATCGTTTTTATTCGTAGACAACAAAAATTAATGAAACAAAAAAAATAATCTTCATAGATTTATTATCGGGAATGTTAGAGGGTGTTAAAAATAAATTCTAATTATTATAATATAAAGGAAATCCATCATCAGAAAAAATAAAAAAAATAAATGTTAATGTAAATAAAAAATCTATGAAGAACATAGATTATGAGGTTAAAAATCTTCTAAAAAAATATTGACAATTTCTAATATCGGAGTTTTCCAGTATAGCAAATATAGCAAGTTGGACACTTCGGGACACTACCTTTTTCTTCGACAGTGAGTCCATTGCTTAGTAATTTGGAGAGTACAAAAATGTTCAGCTAAGCGTTACATTGTTACATACACACAAAACATCAAGTATAATATATAAAAACGAGCATAAAATAGCGTATAAAAACTCAAAGGGCTGGATTTTGCTAGGTCGTCCTTGGGTTTTAGTCGACTAAACATTAAATGAAAAAAAGCTTTGGTGTGATTTTCTTAGTCGACCTCTAGGCTTAGTCAAAATTTGAAAAACAGACCAGAGCCGACCGTTAGTCTTAGTAAAACCAAAAGTCGATCAAACAAAACCCATCCGTTACAACACTACGACACACTAACATCAGTAGCAGTACCGCGGGCGCGAGCTAGATTTAATTATACCCAGCCAAACGTCAGTCAAAGCCACCCCTAAAGTTTTACACAATATGTTTATCTTTTAAATACATACATACATACATACATACATACATACATACATACATACATACATACATACATACATACATACATACATACAAATCAAGGGAGGGGGGGGGGCAAAAATACTCTAAAAAGAAAACTTTTTAAAGATACACATACACATATTGAATATGTTCAACAACAATAAAAATTCACTTTATTGTTCCAAGTTTCGTACGGCCAGTAAACTTCTAAATAATTTTTTTCCAAAATCATGAGCCCTCGGGCACTGAACGACTCGATCCCTATCATAATTTCAACAGTAGTTTCGTGAGCTTTTGCATCTGTGGAGCAACAAGCCAAAAAATGGCGAGTAACCAATTCGTATATCCTTTTCTCTTTATCTATCATTACAAACGTTAAAATTGCAATTTAAAAAAAAATTTAATATACTAATTATTTATTATTAAAAAAAAATACAAATTTTGTGAAGATGAAATAAATAAATAAAAGTTAAGAAACATAGTGGGAAAACTTTCCAATATTGCAATTGAATTTAGTTACAGAAAGTAATGCCGATTTTCTGTCTTATAAAAAACGATTCGCGATTATCATGGGATAGTGAAGAAATTTTTTCCCCCATAATAAGTTGTAAGGCTTGAAATTATTTAATTTTTCAAATATTACAACAATACCTAATAGAATGTCTATTTTAGATAGTAAATGTTGGTGTGAAAAATAATTAAAATATTGGTATGGAGGCATAATACTAAGAAGGGAGACTAATGGTGTAAGTCTCGAAAAGTTAACTGGACATGGAGGTACCGGGGAAGAGAGGAAGAGGACGACCTCGTGTCACGTGGAAAGAGCACGTGGACAACGTTATGAAAACTAAAAAGAGATTATTCAAGACATGGCACTTACCCGGTCAAGATGGAAGTAGTATTGTAAAAAGGGCTGGGTTTTGTTTGGGAAAACATAAACAGGCCAAAGGCTTTTCTTCTATTTATCTTGACATCTAGGCTTAATCGACATTTGAAAAACAAACCAGAGTCGACCGTTTTAGTCGACTAGAACCAAAGGTCGACCCAACAAAACCCAGCCCCTTTTACAACACTGCATGGAAGACACCCATCGAAACAAATCCCACATAGCCTGCAAAATAATTAAATTTTGCTGGAACGACACGCTATTAATTACCAACTAATTCCGTTTCAGCTTTAATTGGATGTATAGGGGGATGAGCTTTGTCACTTTTATGACCGTTCCTGGGGCAAGGTCCCCCCTCCGATAATATCGTGGTGGCAAAATCACCCCATCTCGGGTCTCCACTCTGTTTTTCCACCTTAATTAACGGGTTAAAGGAGACTTGAGAAATCGCCGATAAATTTATATGCTTAATATCTCATTATTTTTTTTTGTAATTTTGGAATCATTTTGCCAGTAAGTATAATAATCACCCTTAATTGCTTACCTATGTGTAAATCATGTGCGTAGCCAGGGCGGGGGGGGGGGGGGGAGCATGGAAGGGCGGCTGCCCCCTCTAAATCCAAAAATTCTTCAAAATAAATATAATTATGGTTTTAATTTCTAAAATTTATCATTTTGCCCCCCCCCCTCTAGTTCTAATCCTGGCTACGCCTATGTATTTAGTTTTGTTTGGTATTGAAACATAAGATTTGATTTTCTTTTTTCCCTCTAATAAATCCCCACCTAAAAAAGGTCGTATAGATGGAAATTTATTAAACGGGGATTTATTAATCATTTCGGTCCTCCCCCAAAAAGGGAGGACGAATTTTTGTTCCCTTTTTATTTCTACCGACTAATCTTTATTTAATATCACACCAGAAATAAAATAATATTTATAATATCGTAACAATTTCGCTTTTTGACTACGCGAAAAATAATGATAATATGACTGCGCTTTTTAAAAGATAAAAATAAAATAATAACAAGCGATTGCGAACTCATGTTAATAAAATACGATTTTAATTCTATACTAATATAACGCGATGCACATAAAAAGCGCTTGATCGCGATGGGTAATAAAATCTATTTTTATCCTGTGGTAAAAGCCAATCGAAAAGATAATTAAAACAAGTAAGCGGGGGGGGACAAATAACGAAAAACAAATCAGCTAATAAAACCAACGTGGAACACCACACCTCCCCCTTTATCGAGAAGTCAAAGACTTAAAGTCCTGCCGTTCCGATAAAGGTATAAGGGTTTCAGTGTTGTTAAAAACCATTTAAAGACTGAGGCGGAATAAGGCGATTTACCTTATTCTTTTAAACAAAGTTCAAACAAACTATAGGTATAAGTATAACCAACATAATCTCCAAACATTTTCTGAAATCTAGCCCATTAATATAATTTATCGTCTGACATCTACTGCCAGTTTATGACCTTTGCCCTCGGATAGACTCAGCGATAAAAAGGGTACGTCATGGCTAGCGGACTTTCTGTCCCAGCTCTGTAACGCACCGAGCAACAGTCGCAACCAAAATTATAATTAATCAATACTAAATTATCCCAAAGGCTGTACCGTTTTACTTTTATTTTATACCTATATAACTTGCCATCTTTAAATAATCAAAATAATCATCTCTCTCCGGTTTTTACCACTAGGATAAAAATAGATTTTATTACCCATCGCGATCGAGCGCTTTTTATGTCCATCGCGTTATATTAGTATAGAATTAAATCGTATTTTATTAACATGAGATCGCAATCGCTTGTTATTATTTTATTTTTAACTTTTTAAAAGCGCAGTCATATTATCATTATTTTTCGCGTAGTTAAAAAGCGAAATTGTTACGATATTATAATTATTATTTTATTTCTGGTGTGATATTAAATAAAGATTAGTCGGTAGAAAAAAAAGGGAACAAAAATTCGTCCTCCCTTTTTGGGGGAGGACCAAAATGATTAATAAATCCCCGTTTAATAAATTTCCATCTATCCGACCTTTTTTAGGTGGGGATTTATTACCCTCGAAAACTTTATTCTGATCTTAACAACCTACCTATCAGAGGTTAGATTTGTATAAATTTTTCTGCCCAAACCCGGCCCGGTTCATCTTTTTAAACTAAATTGCCGGCCCAAACTCTTTAAAAATCAATCGAACAGCGGGCCGGACTGGGTTTTTCTCGTCTCTGATACATATATTCACAAGCACTTAAAAATTTATGCATTCAAACATCGGTTGATTTGAAACCCTTTCTTGTTATCCTAACTATTTTTTTTACCAAACCACATTTTTAAAAATTTTGGACGTACTTTGACCATTAAAAACACCCTGCCCATCATTCAAACCCAAATTTAATGATTTAAATTCTATAACTTAATAAAAGTAACTAGTCCTAATAGTGGATAAATTTAAATTTTTCCGCTTGTTAACAAAAATATATAAAAATCATATTGCTTTTTAACCAAGGCACGTAGATTTAATTCTTTGGGGAATATGTTTGTTTCGGTTCTGGGATAACTAATATATCCTTTCTGATACAATTTTTCCGCTATGTTCATCGTTTCTTTCGCATTTATACGAAGTTTACGGGAAGCCAATTTCTCTACAAATCAAACCATAAAACTATCGTTTCAAAAATATTTTGATTTTAAAAATTGTAAAATATGCAAAAACGAAGGCTCAATTCGCTATTATTGAATGAGCAAAATGCAAGCTTTCGGAATAATAACATCACTACACATTTTGCCTTAATCCAACTAATTAACCCCCTGAATTGTATTTTAATTTACAAATTCCTTAATTACAAAATTAAAATCAAAAATAATTTAAATTGGTTTTTACGTTGTGTATGGTTTGCAAAAAAATATGATATAAAAAGGTTGAGGGGCTAAAGCATACAAGAAACATAGAATTTCAATGAAAACCTAATGCAATTGTGTCCATAGGTTGAGGTCTCCACCTCGATTTAGGCTTACTTTTGATATCAACAACCCTCGCTAGTGGATTTTCCATGCACATGGCATACAATGCCTATATGTGTAATCAATAATATTTAAAAAACATGTTTTTAAGAATAATTTTTTAATTATTATAAACATTTGTATTAATAATAACAAAAAATTTCCTCTGTCCTTTAACATAATTTATGAGATTTAGAATAAACAATATTGCCAAATCCCATTCAACACAGATTTGAAAGAAATTTAATTGAATCCAAAATAACTTAAAGATTTTAATTATAAACTGGTATAATAAGTTAAATAAAATTTTGTAGCTGCGAAGATCTATTTACTAATATAATTGGTTTAAAATACATGTCAGGATAAATAAAAGTATATTTTAAGTTTTAACCCCTCTTTTAATTTTTCATCCCTAGTTGAAAAATGATAATGTAAACTTGTCCAATCATGAAAAGAATTTTAAAACATACGATTATTACCAGACATGCATCCCGATCAAAAAGTCGAACCCTTTTCCAATTAAATTCTGTGCTAGGTGGTAAATCTTTTGTTTGTTCTGAAAGATCTTGATAAGATGCACATATTTTCCAAAATGGTTCTTGAATAAAATTTTGTACTTCTTTATACCTCTCGACTACTAAGCCAAGAGTTGGAAATTGGCAACTTCCGTAACTCATCAGGTTTTCCTTGAGAGAGGGAAACATGTTTTGGTATCGCATAGTTTGAAATCTTGTAAAAGCTGCTCCTTAAAATAATGATAAAATAAAATTTTAGTTTTTACAAACAATAATTTGGCAGTCCTAAATCAAAAAAGGGTTCTGTACCAAATAATTAAGCTGTAGTATATACATTAAATTGTGAATATATTCACTTTATCATAAATAATAGTTATCTTTTATCAATTATATTTAAATATATAATATTGACAAGATTAGTAAAAACTACCAATTCTTAAATCAAACTCTTGCCTGGCATCAACAGCTTCAGTTATTTTTTGATCCAATACACCAAGATTTGAGCATGCCCTTGAAATAGATTGATAAGTAATTTCTGAAAATTTTGCTCTATAAATTTTAAGATGTTGCCCATTATAGGTACGACATAAATCACCAATTTCAAATCCAATATTTTCACCTTCCCTGTCACAATCTGTCCATATTATTAGAGTCTAAAAAATATAAATAATCAGCTAAGAATTAAACCCAATTTGACATATAAATAAAAAAAATATATATATTTAATTCTTGCCTTGCATTTTTTTATCTCCCTTTGAATTGTATTTTGTATATCAATGCAATTTTGTAAAACGGATTTTGTTAATGGAGCATTAAATAATTCCAATGGAGAACAAGAATGCCATTTTTTATACTCCCCTAAAAATGTAAAACAAATAAAATTATAGGAAACCTGAAAATTCATAATTCATCATATGGCCAGATACCGAAGTCATAATCATTCTACAATTTTGGTCAAACATATGAAAATCAAACTCATAAATTTTATTAAATTTAGACAGCCCTTCCCGTTTTGTGCAGCTAATTACCAATTTAATGCCTTGTAAAGCGATTTATACCTGCCCTTAGACATTATGTTGGCAATGGATTTTGCAGCGTCGTTCTTTTCAGCTACATTTAATATATACATAGTAGTATTTGAGGCAAATTTCCTAGAAAAGAAATATTTCATAAAATTTGAAATTTAAATTTTTGAACATACGGCATAAAAGTACGATCTAAGGTTAATAGAAAGTGCAACTCGTCATAAATATGAACTTTTTGGCTGCAGGATCTTAGGTCTAGGATCATAGATTCTTATAAAAGGGTCTACCTTAATTCGCTCTATCCAAACAAATAAAAGTATACATCTATGGCACCGTTAAAACTAAAATATTACCCGCATTTTTAATCACACGCTTAGCTATAAAATATAAATACAAAACAACTATTTACGTATGTAATGATAAGCATTTGTACGTTTTTTTATTATATATTTTAGTTTTTTTATACCTCATGCATATATATATATACATGTGATTCATATGAGTAGATCTAAATTTGTACAATAAATTTATACATCTCTCTATTATAACGCGTAGCTTTATTCACACCCCTTGGTATACAATTTCAATGCAACCTAGACATTTGAATATGGAAATTTAAATATTTAAAAACATATGGAAATCATTCATATTGCTATTCATTCTCTTATAATAGAATATACATAAGCTATATAGTATATTTCGCTATTATCATACCTTCCATCCCTGCTATAAAACGAGACGAGAGCATCAACACTGGTGACGCCGCATTTTGGGGGAGCCTCATTTTTTTATTCCTCTCTCATAACACTCCCTTTACCATCGGCGTCATGAGATTATTTTTTGGGCATGACTTTTTCAAGCCATCATCAAATAAGACATTGGCAAAGAATCAACTGTGATGCAACAATCAACCACTTCAACCTCTCAAATAATCTCGATCTATTGTGTCCCAATGCAATGAGCTAATGAAGCTGCCTTATGGCTGCTAATACGATGGCAACCTAGACACCTTACTACACTCTTACCATCAACCTTTGCAACGTCTGCCGGCGACTAAAATTATCCACTGCTTTTCATGGCTATATTCACATCAACAATTCAACCCATCATCAACGCCTACACGGCCTCTTGTTATGAGCAAGGATTTGAAATTGGGCAAGACAATGCATGACACAAATCAAACGACATTTGATGGGACGGCTGCCAAAAAAGAGCTTTTACCAGAATTCTCACCACCGTTGACCGGTTTAACTGAGGGCCGATGACGATTACAATAGATGCGTCTGCTCGTGGCATGCATATTACTAAATATTGGATAGCACAACAAAGACACAAACAATCACTCTGATCTTGGCCACCACACTCGCAGTATATGAACATCAAGATCAGTTATTCAAAGAAGCTCTCTACATCCAACTAATCAAACACTAACTCAAGCCATACAACCACGAAATCTGGTCGCAAAATTCATTGGCCGACTAAACTAGCTGAGTATTTTACATCTTGCAAATAGCGATGGAATTTATATGGCACCGTTAAACTTAATTATTACGCGCATTTTTATTCACACCCTTGGTTACCTAATTGGAATATAAAATAACTTATTACGAGCAGCTTTATTCACATCCCTCATTATACAATTTTAATGCACCATAGACATGCTACTTTTTTATTTTATTTTTTCCCTGAAGATAGGCGTAAGTGCCCGAAATATCGCGTTCCATTTCCCTCTACTCACATTATCAATCCAAACCCACCGTTTTTATTCAACAATATTCATATAAACGGATTGACATTTTTAGATTATATAGAGGAAACTATGTTTTGTCTTTCAAACTTTGTTAGGAATTAAAAACCCTATATTGTAAAAGTATAAAAATCAATAATTTTTAACTATTTGGCTGATGCCCAATCTTTAATTTTTTTTATTAATTCACACACCAAAGCACATGGGCGTAGCCAGGGGGTGGCAGGGGCGGCTGCTCCCTCTAAATCCAATTTTTTTTGAAAATTTAAAAAAAATATGCCTAAAGTTTATAACAATTATGAAATGCCCCCTCCCTAAATCATTAGTGTTCCCCTCTAATTCTAATGCTGGCTACGTCATGCCAAAGCATATATCATTATCAGCTTGTTAATTAGGTTGAAGTCCACGTAGCTATGATAGGACATTACTATCCTAATAATTTTAATACTCTCATCTCAAAAGTCACCCTTTGAAATCTTTATTATAAAATTAAAACTAAAATATTTTGCCAGACGTATAGAGTTAAAGTCATTTTTTTGTTTAAAACTTATTTTACTTTTGAATGTAATTATCTTGCCTTGAAAACCCTTGTGTCAACCAGGTAAATAATGCTTTAATACTCTTAGCTTATATTTAGTGTTTCGATCTCGTCCTGGTCTCGATTGCAAAATCTCGTCTCGTTTCGGTCTAGAGAAATCTCGGTCTCGTCTCGACGAGAATTCTCGACTGGTTTAGACTTTAAAAAATTTATACCAGATAAAAATTTCTCCTGTTTTATTAAAAAAGTGTTAAACACCTTTATATTTCACACAAACTTTTTAAAGATATAGTGCTATATGGAAAGTGCAAATTAAAAAAACTTTAAATAAATTTGAAGTGTAGAAAATTAACTTTTATAGTTCTAGCGAATTTAACATTTCATGTGTATCAAATTCCCTGTGTCTGTCAGATATAAATAGACTTAGAAATTTATAAGTCCGCCTATATTTGACTTAGTTACATAATCGCGCAGATTGAGACTCTTTATTAACATTGGCTAATGCCTCAAAGTAGACCTTAACATATTTAAGGCAAGGTTTTAGTGTATTGATATTACCATCATGAATTGCAACCCCTATAGCCTTATAAACCACAAAGTGCTAGACTTTAAATAATAATATTATTAATTATAGAACTAATAACTAGTTACACATATTAGGACGTTGTAAAAACAACAGTAAAAGAAGCATTATTATAGGAATAAGAACATAAGGTTTTAAATTTTAATTATAGTGTGTGTATTTTAATTTATGACAAAAATCATTATAATTAAATTTGTATTTCAAATAATTACCTTCTAATTCTAACAGATTTTGCCATTTAATAGTTATTTATCTAATACAGTATAAGTTAGAATATTTATTTTAATTGTTAAATTTCCGCATTTATAGAAATTATAGTAAATATGCACTTGCCAACCCTAGTGCATAATGTGAAAAGTGATGCATATGACAATCCAATGTATTAACATAATGTCTTAATAAGGTTCAAAAATAAGGAGCTATTCTCTTAGTTGAGGCATAAAAGCTTCTAGAAACCTCATGATTTTATCTATTACCGTGTCATTGAATACTCACTTGTACTTTTGAAATCGTTAGGCAAGCAAAAATGACGCTAGGGTGCTCAAAAAATATCGAGCCACCCTAGCTTGTCCTGTACAACTATTCAAACTAATTCACCACAAATTTGATATTCCGATGCAGGTGACAAACTGCGAAATTTAAATATGCTTTAGTAATATTAACTACTCCATCAGAACTTCTAAGCTTAGATATTTGTAAAATTTAATAATGCTATGGATACAAATATGTTAAAATATATTGTTAAAGTATTCACATACCCAACAAAATTATATAATATTTGCTACACTTAGGTGTTTTTTTTATATCAAATATATCCCATCATATTGATTCCCATTTAATATTTCTAAGGTAAATTATGCAATCAAAACACACAAATGATCCATAAAAAGCCGCCTGGCAGAAAAAAACTCGTATCGTCTGGTCTCCACATCAAAATTCTCGTCTCGATCTCGAGTCTTTTTTAAAGAGACGAGACGAGACCTATCACTACTAATATTAGAAGTAATAATATTTTGTAATTAAATATAAATTTTTGCAGAGTTTAGACCCTTATCAAATATTTAAATATTTGATTTAAAAGGCACAATTTTGTTGATAATATTGAATAATCAAAAAAGAAACTAGGTTTGGAACGAGTTGGCGCAAGTTGTACAATATGTATAATACAATTTTAAAATACAATTCTGACCAAATGTCCTAATTATATTTCAGCGCAAATTTCCCTTACAAAAATTAGTTTAAGTCAACTTGATATTTACTACTTTTCATAATGATCAAATTTAATCATGAAACTTGATGGTTTAAAAAAATTAAAATTAGAACCGATAGCGCTTGTAGTTTAATTGACCGTTCTGTCAATAATTTGCTTCTGATTAGTGGTTGTAAAAGAACCAAAGGGTTTTCGACTAAGTTATGGCTAAGGTTTGGTCTTGGTTCTGTTTTCTTAGTCGACCTTTAGATTTAGCCGATTTCCAGGCGCGTAGCCAGGATTTTCTCTGGGGGGGGGGAAAATTATAAATTTTTTTTGTAACATTATTTAAAAAACAAAATAAACATTTGATATTTTTTTTCGGGGGGGGGGATTTCCCGTTTCCCCCCCCGTCTGGCTACGCCACTGCCGATTTCTGAAAAACGGACCAAAAGGTTGTAGGTGTATTTTGTTTAGTCAACCTTTAGGCTTAGTCATAGTCGACCTTTGATTTGGTTTAGGTGTTTTGTGGTGGGGGGAAAGTAATATATAATTTAATGAGTGACTTTAAAATTAAGCAATATAGTTACAGGTGCATTTTAATTGTACTGGTTTGATTATATTTGATGGTGATTTTTAATATTGATATCTAGCTATAATAAAATATAATTTTAGAAATAAATCATTTGTCAACCTAATTTGGTGACTTGTCATAATTGTCGTTTATGAAGCAATATAAAATGTTTCAACAAATATTGGTGGGTTAGGGTGTCTTAATGTTATAACAAAGTATTTTTTTAAATAAGTTGTCAAATTATTTTAGTGACCTTTGCTAAATAGTATAATTGCGCCATAATAACTGTTTATTTAATTTCATATTTTTTATCTTCGTTATTTAAACTAATAACTTATTTAGAATTATTTAAAACAATAATATGCGTTTCCCACACCTAGTAATCAATTGACATTTTATTAGTCATAGTGGTTAGATGATTTCTCAAAATTAAAAGTGTTGCCAAAGGAAAAAGATAGAAAATTAAGTTTTTCGACGCTAAAAGGTCTTTTTTTAATTATCTATTTCGTTAAAACCTTTTCAACTATTGTTGTGAACTCCAACAAGTTTTATGATTAAATTTTAATATAATAAATTGCATGGAATAAACAGATTTATTGAAGATAACTCTGTCATAACAACTCCTAAAAAAATATTCTAACCTTGGAGCTATTGAGACCGGGGTTATACATTTATTCATACAGACATTCTAAGCCTAACCCTTTAATTGATAAGAAGTCATTTAATTACCAGAGTTGGGAAACTAGCTTTAAAAATGGCAATTATGACAATCGCCACCAAGATAGGGTGACAAATTTAAATTTTAAGATTGCAACAATTTTATGACACCTTAACCCACCAATCTTTGTTAAAAGAATTTATTTTGCTTCATAAACAACAATTATGACAAATGTCACCAATAGGTTGACAAATAACTCATTTCCAAAATTATATTTTACAACTACGTATCAATATTAAAAATCACCCTCAACCATTATTATAATCAAATCAGTATAATTTATTAGCTACCTGTAACTATTGCTTATTTTAAAGTCAGTTATTAAATTATATATTATTCCCCCCCCCCCCGAAACACCTAAACCAAATGTCGACCAATAATAACAATTAAAAACTTTTGGTGTATTAACAAAATTATGACCAAGCCTTGAGGTTGGCTAAACAAAATACACTAACAACCTTTTGGTCTGATTTTCGAATATCGGCTAAACTTATGGGTCGACTAAAAAAACCCAGGTCTTTTTACAACACTCCATCTGATGGCTTAAAACTCTTAAAGCTCCAAGCATGCTTGGGTTTTCATGTTCAAAAATGTTGACGACTTTAAAGTAACTAAGCGGGCTTGGGCTGAGCCTCGATGAAAGTAAGGCCCTGATAGGGCCCACAAAAATCATTTAAATTATATTTTTAATAGCCGTATTTATGATATTTTTAAAATTCTGTTAAAATCAATTTTCTTTAACATTATTCATTAAATTTGCAATTTTTAAATTACCGAATCCCAAATTTTGTTGTTTTTTAATATGGTTAAAAATCAAAAAAAGGAATGGAATTTTTGTTGAAATAAATTTAACCTTGCATAGAGTTTTGTTTCTAAAATTTTATTAAAAAAAATTGTTTTATTACGGACTACAAGTGTCACTAGCCAAAGATTTTTAAACAACGGATCGCTTGTTGGAAGCATTAAAAACCCATTTGAAACCAAGTTATTAGTGATCATTGAAAAATGTTTTAATTAAAAAGAAGCAAATATAAAGTAATTTTAAGGGTCGGCTTAGGGCCGGGCCTGGACTTGGTAAAAAATTTGCAGGCCAGGCCCGATTCCTTAGCTTATAATTTTAGCGGGGCCGGATTAGTAATTATACGTATAAATATTAAAAGGCCCGTTATAGTTAAAATTTTCAAAAATGTTTTAATTTTAAAATATATTTGTTGATTTTATGGCAAAATATTTTTTAAACCAAATTCACCATAGGCGTAGGCAGGATTGAATTAGAGGGGGCAATAATAATTTAGGAAGGGGCAAAATGATAATTTTTGGTAATTTTAGCCATATTTATATATGATTTTAAAAACTTTCAGATTAAGAGGGGGACAGGCGTCCCTCCCTACATCCCCCTGGCTACCCCTTCCACTACGGTATATTACCCAATTTAACTAGCCACAGCCACATGTCTGACTTCGCCCCCCGTAAAAATATAATTAATTTAATGAAAATTTACAATTTAGATATTAAAACAATTTAAATATATTAAAAATCCAAAATATTATAGTTAAAAAACAGGGATAATTAAAAATGGTCATATTGAAATGAGTATCCTTGACAACGGATGATTAATAAAAATATAAATATATTGATGTTTTTCCAGCCCGCGTATTATGATATTATGGTACAAAAACCTTTAGATTGGTTGTGGGAACTCGCCAAAATGTAGATATTTAGTTTCGGAGTAAAATTTGTTTTAAAAGGGTCCCTGCCAATTGCAACTAGCGTAATAATAACTTTTTACACGCACCATTTTCGATGTTTTCGCAAATTAAAATGAAATTTTGATTAATAGCTTAAAGGATGACACCCATTTTCGTAACTTTTCTGTTATGTTAAAATAGTCAAAATTGGCATATGCAGGTGATTTCAACGATTTCATTGCTCCAAAATGTTTCTCTGCCAATTTTTCAAACATTATATAAAGCTGTGGTGTGCGTGCTGCTTAATCATAATATTTATCACAAATTCGAAGTTCTCTCAAAATAACTACGATGAATTGGGAAGGTATTCATAAAGGAACTTACAATTTTTACACCGTGTTGCAGTATTGGGCCAGGCGACACCCCGAGGTAAGCAATTTGATGTAAAAGGACCGAGGGAGAAAAATTTACTGCAAAAAAACTTTATTTAACACGTGGTATTATAGAGATTATGGTCTTTAAAAAAAGGATATAAAATTGAAAAAATTAGGGGGAGGTGAAGGGAAAAAGTATGGTGTACATATAATAGTTTTAAGAGATTTATTCACAGGACTATTAGAGGGCGTTAAAAATTAATTAAAATATTATAATAAATTTCGTCCTATTCAAAGTCTTCATCAGATTTAAAACAAAATGAATTGATAAATAAATATCAAATAATACAATTAAATAAAACGTTCTAAGGGAGGGGAATATTATAATGTAAAAAGAAGTCCTTGAATAAGACGAAATATTATTATAATAATTATAATTATTTTTTAACACCCTCTAATGCTCCTGTGAATAAATCTCTTAAAAATATTCTTTACGCTATGGTGTATGTTAATAATAGAAAGTCACATAAATTATGTTATATTCAGTTTTCTAACGGTTAGAGGGGGGGGGTAAATATCCCTATTTGCCCCCTCCGGTCGAATAATATTTTTGGCACATTACATCAATTTTTATCCAGTAAATTGCCATATTCTATTGATCTTTTCAATACTAAAACGTTTAAATGAAAGTAAAGTTATAAAACTTTGTGGTACTCCTTAATAAAAATATACATTTGGCTGTCTTGGTAAATTTGCCATTTTTGTGAAATAAAAGTTTAATTTTATACAAATATTTCTTCGCAAATATAGGGCAAGGCAATTTGGTTTGTTAATGAAGACGAAAGTGAAATGTGCTGGACATACAGTCAACTATTAATCGACGTACAAAGGTCAATACCAGTTTATTTATAGGCGTTTTAATTGCAAAATTTGTAACAAATTTTATTTTTATATCATTTTTGGATTTTATAGGGCGTCTTGGATTTTAAAACATGAATATGGCATTAATAAAGGTGATAGAGTCATGGTTATCTTACCTAGAACACCATATTGGCACATCATTATTCTATCTTTATTCAAAATCGGTAATTATTTTAAATTTTAAAAAAATTTCAAAAACAAAGATTTTTTAATTATTTTTTAAATAAAACATAAATTAAGGTGCCCAAATAGTGCCTGGTTTAATAGATTATTCCAAAGCGGATTTACAGTATTTCATAAAACAAGCATCGCCAAAATATTTAATAACTCATTTACCCCTGGCTAATACCATAATAAAAGTAAATATATAAATTAATAAAATTTTATCTTTTAGAAATTATTTGTTTTTAAACTGTTGTCGTAATATATATTTTTATTGTTATAGCATAGGGCTAATGATATTATTTTTCAAAGAACTATTCAATTAAATCAACTTATTTGTTTGGAATGCCTAGAAAAGTTACATTATAAAAATACATAGTAGCGTTGTAAAAAGGGCAGGGTTTTGTTTGGTCGCCCTTTATTTTAGTCAACTAAACACAAACATTTTGGTCTGTTTTTCTTGGTCGACCACTAGGCTTAGTCGAAATTTAAAAAACAGAGTCTTAGTAAAACCAAAGGTCGATCAAAAAAAACCAGCCGTTTATACAAAACTAATACATATACTAATCAAATATATTAAATTTATAATTCTTATATTTTAAATTTTAGCTATAACATTTTAAAAAACAATTAAAAAAATTAAAATATTATTTTCAAATAACTAAATCAACATTTCTCGATTAAATTATTAAATATTTCAATTTTATTTTAGAAAGTTAAATGAGAGTGGCGATGAGGACGCCATGTTTAATCTGGATTACGAGGTATAGTTTGTAGAAATTAATTTTGCAAAATAATATTAATTTACAAAATAATATAATAAAATATTTCTAGTTCGCGCATATGGACCCTAGCGATATTTCGGTTGGCTTTTTTACTAGTGGAACAACGGGGCGTCAAAAATTGACTTTACATACCATTAAAAGTGTTCCTTGGGCTTGGGGATTTGACATAAAGTAAATTAATAAATAAATAAATAAATAAATAAATAAATAAATAAATAAATAAATAAATAAATAAATAAATAAATAAATAAATAAATAAATAAATAAATAAATAAATAAATAAATAAATAAATAAATAAATAAATAAATAAATAAATAAATAAATAAATAAATAAATAAATAAATAAATAAATAAATAAATAAATAAATAAAAGCCATTGGTGCAAGCTAAAGTCAACGGATTTAATGTGGCAATTGACGACCCTAGGTTGGCCTAAATCCTTTGCTTCTAATTTACTATGGCCAATATCCCAGGGTGCTTGTGTTATGGGACACGAAATGAAAAATTTCTACGATTTCGAAAAAATTATAAAAGTAATTTTTATAAAATATTGATTATAAAAGTAAAATTTGTAATATTTTTTTAAATTTTTCAATGTAATTTAATGATAAAAAATAATTTTGATAATTTAAATGAGATATATAGAGTATTTATTCTAAAAACTATATTTCCAAATAAGATTTACTATCAATAATAGGTTTTTTAAAACTCATACAATTAAAATTTATTGCTTATTTTAACGGTATTTTCCAAATTTTGTAATACTATTAGCATGGGCTTAGCCAGCATTGGAATTAGAGGGGGGGGGCAATAGTGACTTAGGGGGGCATAATGATCATTTTCTAATATTTTAGCCATAATTTTATGAAATTTCAACAATTTATTGGATTTAAAGGGGGCAACCGCCCCCTGCCCCCCCCCTGGCTACGCCCATGACTATTATTCATAAAAATAATTAAATCAATAATTATACTTTACATTTATAAAAAGAACTTAAATATATATAAAATTAAATTATTTTTATTTTTTGAATGGACAAGATATTGATCAAGTATCCAATAACAGTGTGTTGTTTCGTGCCAGCCATTTGGGGTGGAATGCTTAAATGTCATAATTTAGTGAGACAAGTCAGCAAATCTCAACTTAGAGCTTGCTTGTGTGCCGGCGAATATTTGGTATGTGAACTAGTCTTGTAAAAACGGCTATGTTTTGGTCGACCTTTGGTTTGACTAACGGTCGGTCTGTTTTTTCAAGTTCGACTAAGCCTAGTGGTCGACCAAGAAAAATAGACCAAAAATCTTTGGTCTGTTCTTAATATTTAGTCGACTAAAACCAAAGGCCGACCATAGTAAAACCCAGCCGTTTTTATAAAACTAGCATCAACAAACTAAACGCGCTTAGTTGAATAATTTAATGTCATATTTACGTATAGAATGATAATCATGTGTATCATTCTTTTTCTCCCATAACTTTTGCAAGTTGTTGACTGGCAAATTTAAAAAAACTCACCCAATGGTCTAGTTGCCTAATAAATTTAATTCAAAAATCAGTAGGTTGCTTGTCTATCTATTGTATTATTAAAATCTATAATACAAAATTAAGAAATAAATATTAAAATTGTTATTATCAAATAGCACGTTGATTTATTTGATGCTTGGAAGCAAATGACTGGAATCGGTATTAAAGTTGGATACGGACAAACGGAAATGGTAAAACTTTTAAAAAATATACAAATAAAAAATGGTGCCCTATCAACTCGCCGAAACAGGGGACATTTTCTGATTGGTGCGAAAAATGTCCCCCAGCTTATTAACCCTAACCCATCAACTAATCACATATTTGGGGACCTTTTTTAGCTGGGGGACATTTATTTCGGCGAGATTGTTTTCGGCGAGTTGACGGGTCACCATAAAAAATATGAAAAGGATTCAAAGCATAGATTCCATAGACTGCTCATATCATATGTGCTTCATATGGTAAAATGTGTGTCTTGGGTTCAAAATGTCACAGTCCAAAATGTCACACGAATATCACGAAAAATTAAATCTCAAATGGGGAGGGAATTTGATGTGCATCTAAACCTAACCCAAACCCTAACCTAAAACGCTGACCTAAAACACTACCCAATGGAAATTATGCGCTTGCGCAATGAGTAATTGCGAACTCACGATCGTGAGATTCGCGAATCTCACGATGTGGCTTAGTTGCATTTTGGACTGTGACATTTTGAAATGATACCCTTCGTTAGCATTAATCGACCATTATGAATTTAACTAGCTCCCATGTCTTTCTGCAGTGTACCCCCCATTGTTAAAACAGTAAAAGTGAATTTACTTTGCTCATTAGTTAGTAAATGCTTATTTAATACAATGCAGATGGCACTAAATTGCTTTAACATCACATAGTCACAATATTTTTTTCTTTATGAATTTTACGAATATGCTGTTTTTAATGTTCAACTAGTTCAATATTTCTTTATTACGCTTTAAAAACACTTTAATTAACCAAAATTATAACTATCTATAATGTCCTTTCCTTGTTTGTGCACATTTCAAAATGGCGGAAAAACGGTACATTTATTTAAAGTTGATGAGCAGTCTTTCTACTCTGTGTATAAAGCATCTGTATAAAGTTTTTAACCTAGTTCTTTCTTTCCTTCAGAAAGCAATTATTTATTTCCTATACCATTCCTGGACACGCCAGGACAAGACAGGACACAATTAATATTAAATATACATCAATTATTGTAAAGAAATAAAGGGTAATGTGTGTTGCCTAAAATTTTGCTGTTTTAGGATCTAAAATCGATTAAAATAAAACTAATATAAATCATTTTGACATAACAAAATTTTAAATAAATAAGGGTTTGGTCATCGCCCAACAAAATATGGAGGTTGATAGGCCAGGAGCACTTGGGAGACCATTACCAAATTACGTATTCGAGGTGATATTATATTAATTTATTTCATAAAAAATAATAAATATGTTTAAAAAATTTATCTTTTTATAATTTTTTTCATCTAGAGTATAAAATTATATAAATTTGAAATTTAAACAGATTCTAGATGGCAATAACAATCCAATGGATATCAATTCGATCGGATCGCTTGCCTTATCAACCAAAGATGGTAGCGGTTCTCAACTATTTAAAGAATACGCCGTAATTTAGACAATTGTCCCGATAATAGTTTTTTTTATTTGTCACCATTTGATTAATGTATAAAAATGTAAGGGTCAAAAAATTTGCAAAAACTTTTGATTTGGTTTAGAATGATAGAGACAGAACGGCTCAGGCATTTCACGGTGATTACTATTTAACAGGAGATATGGCGAGGATAGATGAAAAGGGGTATATATGGTTTGAAGGTAGAACTGATGACATGATTAATAGGGGGTATGTTATTATTATGAACATATTAAAAATAATAAATAAATAATTAATTTTGAATTAGATTTGTATCCATAATTCATAAACTAATAATAAAATAGAATAGCGAACAGCTGATTTATGCTTTAAAATTTACTAAGTAACCTAAGGGGCCATTTTAATCGAGGAGTTTTTTCATACTTTATGCTTTAATAAAATATATTATAGATGGCACGAATGTCTTTTTAGTGATAGCATATTATCTCCTGAAATATATGGCGTTGTACACAATTTCAACCATTAAAATATAGTTTCAAAATTAAAAATGTTGGAAATTGCACATTTTATGAGTTTCTTCTACTTGTTAAGAGTGGGATAAAATGATTAAGTAGTAAAATATGGGGATTGCAGTTTATGAAGTTTATGTGTAATAAAATTTCTGACAACTTCATGTAGTCAAGCTTTTAGGAGCACTTTTTCTTTAAGAGGAAATCTAATTTTTGTTTCAAGCAAGAATTAAATACCACAAAGTATGATTAAAATGTACGAATAGGAAAATATATATAAAAAATATAGAAAGCATAATTAGCTAATTTGGATGATATAAATATAGGTTAATTATCTATTTTTACTCTTTTATTGGATGGCATTCCCTTTTTTTATTTATTTCCCTCTTAGTACTAACAGCTTTAAATAAAATTCAAACCACCTAATTTACGGATAGATGAATTATTGATTATGTTAATTAAGGTTACGAATAGCCCCGACCGATATAGAATGCAATATATTGAAGCATCCAGACATAATGGAATGCGTTGTTATTGGTAAATACTCGCCGGAACTCAATCAAGAAGTTAGTTTGGACTAAGTATTGAAAACCAGATTTTCAAATTAAATTATAAAAATTAAGTAGTATCAATAAGAAAACAAATTTCTTTGCTAACCAACGAATAAGACAGAAAATCGATTGCTATTTGTAAATACGATACACTCCCAATATCAGGATGTTTTCCAAATATTTAAAATACTTAACTTTTTTTTATCTATTTATTTCATCTTCACATTACCGAATTAAACATTTACGTTAAACACTGAAAGGCAAAACCGGGGTCAGAAAAATTAAACGTGGGACAAGCTTCAACGATTAAGATTAACGAAAATAAGCAGCAAAAATAAATAGCAATTAACGACGATTTAGCCTTGAGGCGGGGTCAAACAAATATGATGTAGGCAGCGGTCATATTAATTTGCAGGAAGTTATTTGAGCCAGTTTCGCAAGTATCCGTTAACAAGCAAAAACCTAGATAAGTAAAAAAAAAATTAATATATATAAAGGTAATCAATAGAGCATAAAAAATTTGGGCCCGGGCGAAGTCCAAAATTTTTTAAAGCCAACCAGGGGTCATTAGCTAGTCTATATGTGAATGCAAAATAAAAGTCTTTTGCAGAAGCATAAGTGCACAGTACAGAACGGGTTGAAAATTTGAAAAATCTTGGAGTGAGTGGGGTCGAATTCAAATTGAAAATTATGACATGCTTTAGGATCGGGTCAGGTTCGAGTTGAGAATTTTAATAACCTTTCGGGTAGGGTTGGATTTTAAGTATCGGGTCAAATGTTACAATGCAAAAAACACGGGACATACCTTTTAAATTAATGCTATTATGTATAATATTAAATTTATTGCTCTCGAAATATTTATTTGAAGATCATTAAATTCCTTACGTTTTTTTAAATCTGACTTGTGAAAGGTAAAATATATCAATAAAATTATATTTTTAAATGTATGTAATAGTGTGAAGTGGTAATTTATTTTAATTTAAACTACATAAAATATATTCAAAAAACAAATAAAGTTAAGTTTAAATTTATTAAATGTGTCATTTGCAAATCTATATATTTCAAATTAAATGTAACCGTAACCGGAAATTGTAGATGCTATCATGTATATATCTATAATAAATCATTCAAAAATTTAGTAATCCAAATCTGTGGTATCAATTTGTTTCATACATCGCACTTTAATTAGTCGATTAAAATTTAGCCAGGATTAAAATTAGAGGCGGGCAATAGTGATTGAGTGAGGGGCAATATAACCCATATGTTTAAATTTTCGCCATAATTTCGTAAAATATTTAAGATTTATTGGATTTAGAGAGACTAAGCCCATGCACACCCTAATTTTTCTTACTCTAGCGTTAACGTTATATACCAAAATTTGAAACGCGTTCGGCAGGGATTCGGTTAAAAAAATTAAACGATTTAGGGTCGGGTTGAAAATAAGTTACTTTGTAGTTCTCTCGTCTACAGCCATTTAGAACTGGCACAGTTATTAAAAAATTGCAATTTAAACATTTTCTTTACTTAACGCATGGACAAATAAACTATTAAAAATGCATTTAAATATATATTAAAATTTAAAATATAGAGAAATTAAAACTTTTTATTTTTTTACTTCAAATAATTGGCTGGGTAATTATGTTTACATTAAAAATTCTTACTTTATAATAAATTATTTTTTTTTAATTATTTGATATTATTTAAAGCTTCACCCTGTTTCTTTATTAGTTATAAATCACATATTTTGTGAAGATGAATAAAAAATTTAATTGGAAAACATTCAGATAATTGCTAAATTTCCAATAGCTATTGTAGTAAAGATGGCCCATGTAGTTTATGTTAATAATTAAAAACAACGTATAGTTAAGATAAATTAGTTATCTAGTCAAAAAAATATTGATGAGTAATTAAAATACATAAAGCATTAAAACTTTAAATGATTTTAATATTAGATTGTTAAGGCATTCGTAACAATGCAAAATAGCTGTCCAGAAAATTTAGGTGAAATTTATGCTGACGTTATGGACTTTGTCCAAAAGTCTACATCACAAATCTTTTGGCCACAAGAAGTAATTTTATTCATATACAAATCTTATAAATACAAAAGTGATGCAAATTTATATATGCACATTTGGAATATAATTATACGTAAATAATAGATGGAGTTAATAACTGAAATACCACGTAGTGCTTCTGGAAAAATACAAAGACATAAGCTGAAAGAAATTGAAAGACGAAAAACAATTGCTTTGTAAATAATATTTTACTATAAACTTGCATTATGATTTAGTAATGACCAATAAATTGAAACAATTGTGTGTAAAAATAATATTTAAATGCAAAGATATTCAGTCAAATCTGCATGCACAAGTTGTGTTATCAGCACAGCAAGTCGTCAATGGTGGGTATATGTTTGCTAGTAAAATTATCATCAAAGCCAAAACCTTGATGCCCTTAGAACAATGAATTAAAAATTTTAAATTAAATTACATTTTGAGGATCTTGACATAGATGACCTACAGGAATTTAGTGTGGGTATAAATATTGGATTTAAAATTTTGTCCGGAACCTAGAAAGCAATAAGACATTAACATGAAGTAGTTATACATCTAGGTTTGTTAAAGATTGCATTCTTTCAAAACAAGGTAACGGATTATGAGCTAAATGGCTAAAACCCTTCTTAGATGTTTCCTCATTTTGTTTGTTTTCTAACAAATGAGTATGCTTTTTTTCTGCAACACTACCCCTCTTGGCTTCGTATAATTCATTAGCTAAATTAAATGAATGCACAACTGATCTCGTTAATGCCAAAGCCTATATCTGATAAAGATAGTGATACTTTCATAATTTTACTATTTTTTTCTTGTCACATTGAAAACCATGACATTCTAATATTTCATTAATGGAATTTCTAAATATAAAGGCAAATATTTTCCCATACATACTAATTGAAACACATGATGCAATTCTGCTTAAAATTATTGTCACACTAATGTTAAATATACCTAAAAATTGAGAATTCTTGAAATAAGTCTTTATTCTCTAAATTTGTTGATTTTATTCCTTTTGGAGTTATAAAAAGATTAACTCTAATTTTCTTTCCACTAAGTTTTGACTACAAATATTCAATGTTGGTATACTTTATATATTACCATTTTAATAATGCTTTTTACAGCCTTGATTGAATAATTCTCCGTTTTGTAAGATTCAATAATAGTATTGCCAAGATATGTTGCACTAAAAACGACTCCTTCTTTTACGAGTTCGGTACTTAGGCCCAAATCATCAGGCAACTCTGTGCACAAGATTAAAAAACAATTCCATAATTACTTTTATGCCGATTTTCTTTAATAAACGCAAATGGTTTAAAAAAAGATTCCATGCGACTTTATTCAAATTTTATGTTACAGACCAACCATATGGTAAATGCAAATGAATAAATTTTCCATATAAATTTCTAAGGTTCAACAAAATGAATAAATACAAATACATGCTAAATAGTAGAAAAATTTTGTCTGCAAAATTTTTTATTTTTTTGTACTTTATAGAGTTTCGGGTGGCTAAAATGATAGAAAAAATCTAGAGAGAAATTTGTCATACGTATTTATAAAAATATATGACAGCTATTTTATTGCGCTATTTATATAATTTATAGATTAAGAATCACTGAGATTGACAACCTCCACATGTTGTTTAGTAAAATATTTTTTTACTAGATTTTTTAGAAGTTATTACGTGACTAGTCAGGACATTAAAGAGCAGTGTGATCTTAAATCGTTTATTTTTTTTGTGCCCCAGAAAAGTTTATATAGTGTTTAAAGGAATCGGGAGTATAGAATATGGCCACAAGTTTTGGTAATCTCACAATCTATTTATTCCAATAAAATGCAATTTTTAAATGATATATTGTAAGTGTAGCTATAAATAACTTTAAATTCTAATAATTACCTGATTCAACACTCAAATGTTTTAAGCTCAATTAGTGGGGGGGGGACAACATATTTTTTTTTTATTTTAAGGGTTTTTGTATTTAATTTTTTATTTGTCATTTAGGGAATATTATAACGGAAATCAGTGATTTAAGGTGTCAAAAAATTTCAACCTGTCTTTGTGGCAATTGTAATAATTGTCATTTAAAGAATTAAATGTAATGGGTGTCAAGAAGTATTTACAATTATAAATTTAAAATTTGTCAACAGCCCCACATTTCTTCGGCGCTACTCTAGTATCACTTTCAAAATCTGATGGCGGAATCCGACTTATAGCAATGGGGTCTGTTCTACGCAGACTTTGTTCCAAACTGATCATAAAACGCATCAAAAGTAAAGCTGTGGAAATCCTGGCACCTACTCAACTCGGTTTTGGCGCAAAAGGAGGATGTGAAATTGCTTCACACGCGGTAAGAATTTCTCTTACCACCCCAACCCCCTCGGTGATCGCTAAAATTGATTTCAAGAATGCTTTCAACTCCATTTATCGTTCCCACTTCCTTAATAAAACATACAAACATTTCCCTGAATACTCCGCATTTCTTAATCCATGCTATTCACCAGTTTCAATATTACAATTTCACAAACATACCATCGATTCTAGTGACGGTATTCAACAAGGCGACTCTTTAGGGCCGCTTCTGTTTTCCCTTGGCATCAAAACTTTAGTTGATAGCCTTGCAACAAAGTTTAATTTGACTTTAAACAATTGGTACTTTGACGATGGTACCATCAAAGGCGCCCCGATGATGTTTTTGCCGCTTTGAGATACCTGGAAATCGAATCAACAAACATCGGACTAACTCTAAATCAATCTAAAACCGAAATTTGTCCCCTTAATGCACCTCTTATTGGCAATCAAGATTAATTATCTTACACATTAATAGATCCTTCCTCTTTGACCCTACTCGGATCCCCAATTAGAGGCTTTATCCCCATTTTAAAATTGTTACAAGAAACCAGTCGCAAACTAGCAGACATGAAAAGCCTATTTAAACACCTACCTGCCCACCAAGCATTTTTTCTAGTAAAAAACTGCTACTCAATCCCTACATTAATGCACAGCTTCCGGTCCTCTGCAGTGTTCTTACATCACGAGGCCTTGTCCAAGTTTGATACAGAACTTAAGTCTTTAACCGAAGAAATAACCAATCTAACCCTAGGTTCTACACACTGGCAACAAGCTTGCCTTCCAACAAAACGGGGGGGGGCTAGGCTTAGGCTCAATAGCCTCCGTATCTCTTTTCGCATTTAAATCAAGCCGCATGTCAAATGAAAGCTTAATATCTTAACCCCACAACATGACAACTTACTCGACGTCGCCTTCCAACAGTGGAAGGAATTTAACGTCCCTACTAAATTCCCTGAAGTAAACTCCCAAAAGTGTTGGATTGGCCCCCTGTCCGAGTGCCTCTTAAAGTCTCTTATTAATGGCGCTTCGGCAGAGGAGCTTCCAGCGCTTAGGAGCTTGGCTTCACGCTCAGGTCACGAATGGCTCGAAGCTTTCCCAAGCCGTAACCTTAGTCTTCTCTTATCCAACACCGAATTCCGCTTCGCAGTAGGCCTAAGATTAGGATGCAATATAGTCTAAACACACTTGATCACTTTGCAATAATTCCGTAAAATCGAATGGCCATCATGGCCATCACTGTAATCGCAACATAGCCCGGTACTTTCGACATACCGCGGTTAACAAACTTGTACATATCTATTTCACCAAAGCTGGTTTCCCCTCAATTCTCGAACCCACAGGCCTCTGTGATGACAACAAACGACCCGATGGCCAAACTTTAGGTGCTTGGGAAAAAGGACTTAGTTTAGTATGGGACTATACATGTACTGACTTATTTGCCCCATCTAATCATAACAAAGATCCCTTGTCCTCAGCCAAGGCTCTAAAAATTTCAAAATACTCGGATATTAACAATACTACTATAATATTTTGTCCCATTGCGACAACTACCCTAACAACCTTTGGCCCCCTAGCCTTAGAACTTTTTAAAAAAATAGGGAAACAAATTTCATTGCTATCCCATGATAATCGCGAATCGTTTTTCATTCGACAGAAAATCGGCATAACCATCTGTAGATATAATTCATTAGCCATAACCGAATGTTTTCCTAATATTTACGATTCTTAGCTTTTTAATTTATTTATCTCACCTTTACAAAATATGTAATTTTCTTTACCAATAAATTAAAAAAAAATTTATCTTGGTGACAATTGTCGTTTAGAGAGCTAGTTGTTTTAATAAATATTGTTGAGTTCAGGTGTAATAAAATTGTTACAACTATGAAGACTAAATTTGTCAATCTAACTTGGGGAGAATTGTCATAATTGTCGTTTATAGATAAAAATTCTTTAAACGAAAAATGGTGGGTTAGGTTGTCATAGTTACAATATGAAATTTAAATTGTCAACCAATTTTGGTGATAATCAATTCATTTTATTGGGGGGGGGGGGGGGAGGGGGGGGTGAGGGGTTGTTTCCCAAATTGTAGAGCAGTCTTTAAAAAATGATTCTAGTATTAAAATTGTTAAAATAAGTTTGAAACTGAAATTTTTTGTTTAAATCTAGATGTGTTAAACGAAATCCCTTCACAATTACCTAGATCACATATTTATAAGTTTTTGAAACTTGTCATTATCTTGTAATTTTAATTTATTAATGCACACAACCTAAAGGTTATAAGTTTGTAAAAATATTAGTTAAAATAAATATATGAATGGTGCGTTTTAATCTATTCAGCTTTATAAACGATATAACAATCGTCACTAAGATAAAATAAAAATTTATTTGGCTCTATAGGTGAGAATTATGACAATTGTCACTAAAATAGGTTGACAAATCTAATTTTTATGTTTAAATTAATCATATGACACCTTGACATATCAATTTTTTTTGAAAGAAATTATTTAACTCTATGAACGACAATTTTGACAATTGTCCCCAAATTAGGTTGACAAATTTAAATATTATATTTGTAACAACTTTGAGACGCCCTAGCCCACCAATTTTCGTTTAAAGAATTTATTTAGCTCTGCAAACGACAATTATGACAATTGTCACCAAACAGACAAAAATAACTACGGTCTTTTTTCTTAATCAAACACTTAAGGTCAACTTAATAAAACCCTTGTCTTTCTACCACTCAGGTAACACTTATCTATTATTTACATTGCTGGTTCAAATCTCGCTTGAATACTTATTTTATTTTGAAATTAAATTTCAGATACTGTGCAAAATTTACTGAGCATAATTGAAATAAAAACTAAACAAATGAATTAATTACTGAGCAAATAATTAAAGTGCTGGTTATTGAATTATTTACTGAGCATTTATTTAGTCTACTGAGCACTTCAATATTCTAAGCAATTTGTCTCCCCTTCCCCCACCTTCAATCTAAATCGTGGCTAGCCCATGTCCTGCCCTTATTAATTAATTTAGAGTTAAGGCTTGAGGGCAAATTTCTGTAAAAATAAGAAAAGAAATACCGTAAAATTTTTACCTTAAATCTTTGTTTAACGTTTGCTATATGAAATTTAGCCCCCCCCCCTAATCCAAAACCTGGCTACGCTAATTAATCAGTATGAATATAATTTAAATAAGTTTTTTTAAATCGTATTCAGGGTCTAAAGAATATAAATTGAATAAATGTTATTACAAATTGTTTATTTATTATATAAATACATTTTTCAATAATTATGGCGTAAATTAAAGTCATATGCGAGATTTATGATGAAATAATCAAGATTTTCTTGATTATTCTTGCTTTCTTTAATTTAACATAGATTCCATTTTTATTTAAATCCTCTCTGTTGGCAAAAATGACTTTAAAGTACCCTATAGCAAAATGTTATTAAAAACCCTTTAAATAGCTTTTAATTTTTTCGTGCTGAAATTTTCTTGGATATAGTCATAAGCGTTGAATAAAATTACACGGGGTCTCAATTAATTAGAGGGACGGGGTTAGATATAAAATTTTAAAATTGAACTTTTTGGCTAAACCCGTGGGTGAAGTTATTTAGCTATTAAAATATAATAAACCAACGCTATATTTGTTACATATTCTCAAATTATAAACGGCTTCTTTAAGCATAACACTTTGATCTATCCAGATTTGGTGTAATAAATTTGTATGAAATATAAATATTCAATATTTTACCCACATCGAGCATCAATCGGAAAGATTTCCCTATTAAAATTGAAATTGCACAAAAGCAGCGGCGTACGCAAGGGAAAGGTTTTGGGGTTGAAACCCCCCCCCCCCCCCGAAATTTTTTTTAAATCATGTAATGCAATACAAAATTTAATAAGTACGATAGCGGCGTAATACGCAATTTTACCTTAATGAATCATGGGCGTAGCCAAGGGAGGGGGCTGCCCCCTTCAAAATCCAAAAATTTGCTGAAATACATTAAAATTATGGCTAAAATTTCCAAAAAAGTTCATTTCCTATATCATTATTGCTCCCCTTTAATTCTAATGCTGGCTACGCCCATGAAACATATGAATTTCGTATTAAAAATTTTTGACAAGTAACAGAAGATTCAATTCCTATTATATTTTGGGGAATAGTGTTGTGAATAAAGAGATTTTACATAAGGTAACAGAACGTCAAAAATAACGCTATTAATAAATTAATAATTAACTAAGAATTAAAAAAAAAATCAATTTTGTATCTATTTTGAGCCTCAATCGGGCTTCAGAAGATTCTTGCTTCCTGCATCTTGGATTCTAATTTTAAATAATTTTTTTTAACTGCAAAGCCCAGAATTTTGATATTTAATTGAAAAATATGATGATTCCATCTTTGCCAAATAATTTAATTTTTAAAAATCATTTATCGAAATTTGATAGGTTTTTCTCACTTATTAGCAATTAAATTGATGTATGCTAGTTGTATTACAATCTTTTAATACAAAATTAGCTTTATATGTTCTCATAAAATCTAAATTTGGCTGGACTAACTCACATGGATATGGATGCTACATTATGTATATAGATCTTTAATCAAATTGCAAAAAAAATTCCTCTTAATTTTTTCGATATTTGAAGAAAAACTTTGAAAACCCTCCCCAAAATAAAATCCTGCATACGCTCCTGCAAAAAAAAGAAAGTTAAGTTTTATTAATATAATGGCAAAATATATACCTCCTTTAAATAAGTGGGGCCTGCCTGTCTCATCGTTATATCGTCGTGGAAGACTTAAATCACAAAAATATATCTTGTTATGAACAAAATGTATGATGGCCAGGGGTGGTGTTATTTACTTTATATCATTTAGTCTTACTATCTCTTATAGCAGGAGGCTGCTTTAATTCACTGAAAAGGTGTTTTCCTCGAAATTGTTTGGGTAGTAAAGAGCAAAGTTTGTCAAAGCGGGTGTTAAACCATGTTTACCTTTGATCAAATACCTAATAGCTTTTCCTATCTAAAGCAATTTAACCCTACAGGGACCAATGTAACTTTTAAGTTACACCCATTTGATTGATGATTACTCAAAAAGTATTTATTGAAAATTAATTTTTTAAATTGAATTTAACAAAAGAGATGTCAACGTCTTTCCTTTCCGAATCCATTGTTTAAAAGTTATACCATTCCAAAGTTCGCAATTTTTTTTTGAACTCCAAATTATTCAAATTAATGGAAAATCTAACGTGAGTGCAAAATATATTTTTGCATGTTCCTGAATAATGATTCTTGCTTAATATTTTGATATAAATATATTTTATTAATTATAAATATATCATAGTTATTTTTAAGTTTTAAATATAACGTCACCTAAAAGTGACATTTGGAAGGGCATTTTTGAACAATAAGATATTTAAGTAGTTTTTGGCGTTTTTAACGTTGTTTGTTAGCACCTAAGCTATATTTTACTCAATTAAACTTTTTAAGCCTTTTTTTATTAAGTCTTGGTCCTCATTCCTTAATTTTATTAAGAGCAAAAACAAAACAAAAAAGTCAAAAAAGACGTTTGATTTTGTGTCTGTAATATAATTAAATTTTTTTATAAATTTTTAAAAATATTTGATTTAGAACATAGAATGACCTTTAAGAAAAAGTAGAATATTCTAATTTAAATGTGGAACAAGTTATCATATTTCCTCCAACCAACGATGGTGACACTGACCAAGAAAGTGGCGATGAAATTGAGGCTGATTTGGATCATCTACCAAGATCAATGCTCACGTCTTCTATTGAGGTCATCCTTCCTCAGACCTAGAGGGTACATCCATTAAAGGTAATTTAAATCAAGATGATGAAAAGGTTTTTTCCCCGTGTGGTCGCAAAGAAGATGATAGGACTGACGTCGATGTCATGAATTTACCAACCACAGAAGATTATTTCGAACAAATTTTTACCGATGATTGTAGAAATGACAAATTTATACGCTAAACAGCACAATATAAATTTTAACTTTACAAAGGAGAAGCTTAAAATTTATTTTACCATCTTACTTCTTACTGGATATTTGACTCCGAAAAATATTAAAATGTTTTGGGAATTAAAATCCGATTCTTATAATCAAATGGTTTCATATGGAATGCGCCGCAACAGATTCAAAGAAATAACAAGTATTTACATCTATGCGACAATTCAAATTTAGACTCGGTCTACAAATTCGCCAAAGTTCGACAGTTCTTTGATCTTTTAGATAAACGATTTAGGAATAATTTTAAATATGTAAAAACTTCAAATATTTTAATGGATGAAACCATCGTTCCCTACTATGGGCGCCACAATTTATAAAAGGAAAGCCAATGCGCTTTGGGATAAACTCTGGACGGCCGCAACAAGGTCGGTATACATTATTAGTTTTGACCTTTATCAGGGTTCATCATGTGTTTTACCACAGCAAAAAACTTTCGGCTTAGGGGGAGCTGTCATATGAATCATCTGGATAAATTACCAAATGAATATTTTAATATTTATTTCGATAATTACATCACAAGCACAAAATTATTAAATGTTCTTTCAACAAAAAAACATCGGCGCTACGGGAACCATCAGGGTCAATCGAATTAAATGTCCTTCGGCAGATCCGAAAGTGCTTAAAAAAAGGCCGAGGCTATTTCGTTAAAAAAGTACCTTTAAATATAGTTGCGATACAATGGAATGACAATTGTATTCTCAACATGCCATCAAATTGTCATGGTAGCAATCCAATAAGTAAAGTATCCAGAATAGGTTCAATAAATAAGGTAAAATCAAAAATTTAAGTCGATTGCCCATTTATGGTACAAATGTACAATAAATATATGGGTGGGGTTGATCGATTTGATCAGAACGTACAATCTACAAAAATTTCTTACAGAGGTAAAAAGTGGTATTTTCCTTTGTTAGCATTTATAATAGATGCGGCCTGCCAAAATGCATGGCAAATTTACAACTCAAACAATGATTATCAGTCATTATGCAACTTCCGAAGATCGATTGTGATGTCATATTTCAGGAAATATGGTATTCAACCCAAAAGAAACGTGTATTCGAGTTTAACAAAATACAAATCTAACATAACAAAGCATCAAAAAGAACCCTGTTCTCAGAGGCGTTGTAAAGTTTGTAAAAAGGCCACTCGCCTAAAATGTTCATATTGTAACGCCGGATTGCATTTAAAATTTTGGGCGACCTATCATGAATTATAATTAATTATATTGTAGCTGATTTTAATAAAAAATTTAATGTTGCATTTTTGACCTTCCCAATGTCACTTTTAGGTGACACCCCTCTATCTACCCGGGGTAATTATTTTTCAAAAAATTTCAGTTGATTTGTTGTTACTATACCCTAGTGACCCTAGAAACTTTTTTTTTTATAAAATTTAACCGTGCAAAAATTAGTGGCCCCTGTCGGGTTAATTAATTTGGAAGGCGCGCTTATATAAACATCATAAGCTATATTGTAGGTATAGGTAGGACACATTTGTGTATTAAAATTCATGGACGTAGCCCCTCTATATCGGAAAATTTGTTGAAATTTATTAAAATTATGGCCAATAATATTAAAAAGTGATTATTTTGCCCCTCACTAAATCATTATTGCCCCCTCTAATCCCAATGCTGGTTACGCCCATGTCAATATTTCAAATCTTAATGTAGCATACATGCATTTACTCCTGGAAACTCATTATCTGTGAAATCTTAAAATTATTGGCGCAAAAGGGTTAAACGGATATGCTTTGAAAATTTAAACCTAGTCGTTTCACATATATCTAGCTAGCGTCCTGTAGGAAATTTGCAGCTAAATACATAGTGCGCAGAATGTTGAAATTAAAGTTTATTATTAGCCCTAGGGGATAGAAATTGTGTCATAACATTTTTCCCAAACCAAGAAAAAGGCCTCTCCATATGTATAAAATACTGGAATTAATATGAAATTTATAAATATTCTATTAATCGGCTGAAACACGAAAACATTTTAAGACGTTAAATTTACAACATTGTAATGTGGATAGTAGTTGTTCTTAAGCTTCCTAAGCATGTTAAAATAGTGCATTATATTTTGCCAGAATCAGTGGTGTTGCTAGGGTGAGACCGAGGTCCCCCCAGAGATGTCCCCTAACTAAAATTTCACCCTGATTTTAAATTATTTAAATATAAAATAATATTAATAAATTAGTATATTTATTATTTTTTAATATAAACTCAGCAGCCCAGGTTCATTTAATTAATTGATTTTTACATTTCCACTTCGTTTTGCAATAGCACGCCTTACGATCACTTAGCTGCTTCGAATAATTATTTATTGTTATCACATAGTTAAGGTTTAAATATACTGATTTAATGATTTATTATTTTATAATTAAGATGAGTATTGAAAGGCGCTGAAAATGGATGGCACTTTATGCTTTTATTCTTTTTTAAATTATTTGCAGCAAGAAAACAGAAAGAGGCAATGAATGCTTTCCCATATATTTTTGTCTAATGGTATAGCGGTCCGGACACGACCCGAGCCTGAAGTGTCTCTTAAATTGCCCCAGAATTTGCTTAGAGAGTATTCCTAAAAATCCCGAACGCGAGAGTATTCTTGAGGTATAACTCTACCCCACTTTTTAACTTCTTATAAATTTTAAAGTATTCCTTTAAGACCTTTGAAATTTTAAACATATGTTTATAACGGTCTTAAGATTAATGCTATAAATTTTGATATAAATCTAATCAACATTACAAAACTTATTAACAATTTTCTGGACCCCCATTTTTATTTTGGTTATTTTAGAGCTTCCCCTCATTTTACCTCTTGACATCATATACCTTAAAATAAATCAAAATAAACGTGATTTTTTATTAAAAGAATGTTCAAAATGTATTAAAAACACAAATTTTAAAAGATATCTTCATATTAAAAAAACATACATTTTTTCATATAGAAAAAAACTTACGTGAGAGTATTCGTGGGGTATAACAGAACCCCACGAGCCAACAAAGCTTTTATATTTTAAAAAGTATTAAGCCAAAACCTATGAATTTTTCACCTAACCTATGATAAAATATTGAGCTACTGAAAAGGCCAGATTCATTAGACTAAAATTGCGTTTTATATTTAAATTTATCATTTGCGTGGGGTACCAAAATACCCCACGAATACTCTCGAGGGTCAAACCTTAATTTTTACGCAAATTTATTTACCGAATTATTTAATTTAATTGCTATTTGTAGATGATAATTTTGATCAAGGGTTAACAAACTTATACATAACTATTTCACCAAAGCTGGTTTCCCCTCTATTCTCGAACCCACAGGCCTGTGTGAAGACAACAAACGACCCGATGGCCAAACTTTAGGCGCTTGGGAAAAAGGATTCAGTTTAGCATGGGACTATACATGTATTGACGTATTTGCCCCATCTAATCACAACAAAGATCCCTTGAGTGGGGGTCAAAGGAGCTCATCAGAGCTCATCAGGAAAGGAGCACACTTTGTTATTATAACCCAAACCCTTACCTTAGCCCTAACACTTACCCTAACCCATATATTTACTTGTTATGATTTCACTAGGACATGTTAATATAAAATATTTTGTGCTAAGACAATTTGTTAAATTCATCCTGAGCAATCATGACGAGTTTCGCTCCTATTTCTGTGCTCCTTTGACCGATTCCCGATCCCTTGTCTTCAGCCGCGGCTCTGAAATTTTTAAAATACTCAGAAATTAACGATACTAGGGGAGACCGGGGCTATCTCGGCCATAAAATTTCAAAGAGGACTGGACAAAAATTGTCAACCAATTTTCATAAACTTTTTTCAGAAAAATGTTCTTGTCCATAGTGTTTATCAAAGGGAAAAAAAATTATAGCAACACAGTTGATAGATTTTTCGTAATAAGGGTTCAAAAAAAAGACAACTCGTAAAAATTTTAAAAATGACCGGGGTTAAGGCGTCCTTCAAAAGGGGCTATCGCGTCCTCTCTTATATTAAGTCCTAAAACTATAAAATATTTATTTGCATGTGCTTAAATTGCCAAAATATTAGATGTATATAGTCTTTTGCAACTTATGAAATTTAATATTATTATCTAAATGTGTTTTATCTATGATTTATATGTTTAAATTATGATATAGACTAAGTGCATGGCATAAATTGCAAAAACATAAGTTTCTTTATAAAGTTTCAATTGATAATTTTATTATTGGATATCTGTGTTTTTATGTTAAGATTAATGACTTAAGTGAATTTGTTTAAATTGTAAAGATACTAAAAAGTTTATAGCCTATTAATATAAAGCTTTATAAAATTTAAGAAAAGTGCCTTTCCTAAGATTTTTGTTTTAGAATCAATGATTTAAATGCTTTATTGATACCAAAATGTCATATAAAGTTGATAATTATCAAAAATGGAATTAAGATATACAATTATTGCATACAAAGAAAATATCATGATTGCAACATGAGCCATGAATTTTCTAGTATTCTTTTCTTGGCATTTGGCCACCTTTTCTTTGCCATTTTTTATTTGGCTATTATGTGAGTATTCTTGATATTTGCTGTCTAATGGAAGTCTTTCTAGCCAAAAGAGGATGGGATAAAGTAATTCTCTTGATTATTGGAAGTTTGATTAGAGATCTGCACGGGCCGGCCCGGCCCGCGGACGGGTATGGACGGGCTTTGTATCATAAAAAATTTAACGGGCCGGGCCCGGACGGGCCTAAAAATTAATGGAACGGGCTCGGGCGGGCCTGAGATTTTTTTAACGGGCTTGAACGGGCCTGAAGTTTTATAAACGGGCTTAAACGAACCAGAGATTATATAAAAGGTCTTGGAGTTACAAAGGTACTTAAACATCAAACAATTAGAAAAAACAAAAAGCGAGCCAATAAATTGCATAACAATTAATATATTATTTTTATTAAATATTTAGGATTAATTTTTTAACTTCTAAATTTTGTATATCCTGTAGCATTCATTCATTTTTCAAGCGCTAAATTTGACCTTTTTTTAATTTGCTATTGATTTTTAAGACTATAACTTCATTCTTTTATAAGTAAGTTTAATTACACTTTTGTGATTAATTTTATCACAAATTACTATTATTATTAGTGCCATATAAATTCATAAATATTTTTGCTCTAATCTTTGAAATTAACTTTAATTACAAACTTAAATGTAACTTTTTGTTAGCTTTGTATTTTTTTGTTATTGATTAAGTTTAATTCCTTTGCCTTAAAATTCTAGTGCTTAAATATTTGACAAATTATTCTTGTTATATTATTTTAAATTTTTCTACATTAATTTTACAATATTAACTAGATTTAGCTTGGTTGAAAAAGGTATTTTTTCTGGATATTTTTATTAAATATTTGGCTTTATATCGCTTTGCTTTACTAATCCCTTTAATAATTGTATTTTTTGTTTTGAAACTAACAGTTTAATATTAAAAGGCTTAATCTATAATTAATATATGCAACATAATAAAAGTTATTGATTTGATACATCCTTACTTTTTTATTAAATTTTATTATAGTGTCAAATAATTTGTCCACAATCATATCTAATTATGAAAAAGGTGTATATAAAATAAATTTAAATCACAAGCTTAAAAGTAAAGTTTGGGAACAATTTGATCCTTTAATGGATGTTAATTGAATCATTAATTTTACAATATTAACTAGATTTAGCTTGGTTGAAAAAGGTATTTTTTCTGGATATTTTTATTAAATATTTGGCTTTATATCGCTTTGCTTTACTAATCCCTTTAATAATTGTATTTTTTGTTTTGAAACTAACAGTTTAATATTAAAAGGCTTAATCTATAATTAATATATGCAACATAATAAAAGTTATTGATTTGATACATCCTTACTTTTTTATTAAATTTTATTATAGTGTCAAATAATTTGTCCACAATCATATCTAATTATGAAAAAGGTGTATATAAAATAAATTTAAATCACAAGCTTAAAAGTAAAGTTTGGGAACAATTTGATCCTTTAATGGATGTTAATTGAATCATTAATTTTACAATATTAACTAGATTTAGCTTGGTTGAAAAAGGTATTTTTTCTGGATATTTTTATTAAATATTTGGCTTTATATTGCTTTGCTTTACTAATCCCTTTAATAATTGTATTTTTTGTTTTGAAACTAACAGTTTAATATTAAAAGGCTTAATCTATAATTAATATATGCAACATAATAAAAGTTATTGATTTGATACATCCTTACTTTTTTATTAAATTTTATTATAGTGTCAAATAATTTGTCCACAATCATATCTAATTATGAAAAAGGTGTATATAAAATAAATTTAAATCACAAGCTTAAAAGTAAAGTTTGGGAACAATTTGATCCTTTAATGGATGTTAATGGTGAATCAGTTAGTGCCTGCATATGCAAAAAAATACTTTCATATAAATCAGCAGATGGTACATCACATTTAAAACGCCACAAATGTACAACCCAAAGACAAAATAGCCTAACACTAGATCATTATATGAATAAAATAAACCCCTTAAAAGAAGAAAAAATTAAAAAATCAATCATAAATCAGGCTATAAAATTTTGCTCAAAAGATTTACGGCCATTCGAAACTTTAGCAGGAGAAGGTTTTCTTGGGTTTTGCCAGTTTTTGGTAGATAGTTTGTCAACTAAGGGGTTAATAAATGTGCGACAAATTATGCCTCATCCATCAACTATAAGCCGCCATGTGAAAGATGAGGCTGAAAGACTTCGACTTTCTATAATTCCAGATATAAAACATTACATTCAGAAAGGGCTTTGCGCGGCCACAACAGACATGTGGACATGTGATTATACAAAAATCAGTTTTCTCACATTAAGTATTCATTATATAAATGTTAGCCTGAGAAAAAAATATTATTTACAACTGCTTTTAAGCATGAAAAAAAATCAGGGGAGAATATTAGAAATGAATTATTAAACAAATTAATGACTTTTGGCATTACCAATGAAGAAGCCCATAAATTAATATTTGTCACTGATCAGGGTGCTAACATTGTCAATGCATTAGCAAATTATAGTAGATTAAATTGCGCAGCCCACCTTATAAATAATATGATAAAAATGGCCTTTAATGATTCTTTCTTAAATCAAGAAGCCACGGTTATTTATAAACTCATGAATGCCTCTAAAGAATTAGTCAGGCATTTCAAACAAAGTGGACTCAATAGCAAGCTGTCCCATACCTTGCATCAAGATGTAATTGTAAGATGGAACTCAAAATTGACCCTTTTGAATTCTATTTATAAGGTCTATGACGAAGTTGAAGCTATCTTGGAACAACGAAATGAACTTTCATATCTGGAATATATAGATAAAATGTTGTTGAAATCTTTAATAGACGTCTTGCAGCCGTTTAAAGAGGCTTCTCTTCAGTTGGAGGCTGATCTAGAACCAACCCTACCATATGTCTTCTTATGGAAAATTAAATTAATTAATGCGATGTCGGATTATGATTTATACGGCGGACAAGTCAACATAATAAAGAACCGTTTAAAAGAAGCTATTAAAGAAAAAATGGTAGTTCATCGGTATCACAAAATAGCTTCGGTCTTGCATAAAAGCAAGGATAGTAATGATAAGCAAGCTTACCAAGTAGCTAAAAGATCGGCTAAAAAATTCGTAGCGAAAGCTAAAAACAAGGTGTACAACGATATAAATGTAAAACTAAACTCAAAGGAAGGAGAAAGATTGATCTACAAAATCGCAAAGTCAAAGGCCCGAAGTTCTAAAGATTACCTAGAATGCCGGCTAATTAAGGGTCAAAAGAGAGAAATACTAACACACGACAGCCATATACTACAAAGATGGTACGACTATTAAAGCGATTTATCAATTGAAAAGGGGCCTGTAGTCGAATACACTAACCAGGAAAATACAATAGGAGAAATAAACACAGCGGACTGGATCACGGAAACGGATGTGAAAGTTGCTATGGGTAAACTAAAGTCAGGAAAAGCTCTTGGACCAGACAATATACCGATGAGGGCTTCAAAGCGTTAGGCAATACTGGTGCACAATTCCTCGCCAACCTTTTCAACAATATCTTGAAAACGGGGATAATGCCTAACGAGTGGAGGGATAGCTACATGATCCCGATATACAAGATGAAAGGGGACATTCAAGATTGCAACAATTACAGAGGGATAAAGCTTATGAGTCACACTTTCAAGGTGTGGGAAAAAGTGATCGAAAAACGACTTCGGTGGTTCAAATTTGAGATAATCAATTCGGATTTATGCCGGAGAGGTCTACGCAGACGCCCTAAACAGTGTTAGAAGATTAATGGAGCGGTTTAAAGAAAGGGAAGAGGATTTGCACATGTGTTTCATCGATCTAGAAAAAGCGTTCGACAAAGTTCCTTGTAATTTAGTTTGGAAATGTCTTGAAGAAAACAATGTGCCAGAAGTATACGTCAGAGCAATAAAAGATATGTACAATGGAAATAGAACGTACGTTAGAACAACGGTAGGGACTACAAAGGGCTTTGCCATTAACACCGGAGTCCATCAAGGTTTAGCTCTTAGTCCCTTCCTATTCATAATATAATGGATAATATTACCAAGGATTTGGGCGAGGAAGCTCCCTGGGCAATGATCTTTGCAGACGATATAATCCTCTGTGCCAAGAGTGAACAAGAATTGGCTAATACTGTAAATAGATGGGTAAATGCAATAGAAGAAAGTGGTCTCAGGGTAAATCGAAAGAAAACAGAATACATGAAGACAAAGTTCAAAGAAAAGTGCATCCCTTACTTTAGGCGATTGGCAACTTACAAGCGTGGATTCCTTCATATATTTAGGATCAACACTTCAGTCGGATGGTGGAATGGATAAAGAAATCCAAGCAAGGATAAATTCCGGATGGCTCAAGTGGAGGGACTTGACAGGTGTTCTGTGTGAAAAAAACATCCCGAGAAGACTAAAAGGCGCGCTGTATAAATCCATCATACAGCCACAGTCCTGTATAGCTCGGAATCATGGGCTATATGTAAAAGAGAAGAGCAACGTCTTGCGGCCATGGAGATGAGAATGCTAAGATGGGTGCTAGGAGTAAGCAAAAAGGACCATAGGCGAAATGAAGAAATAAGAAGAATTTTGGGTACTACATCAATTGCGACAAAGCTCCTAACAAATAGACTACGATGGTATGGCCATGTCGAAAGAAGGGACGATAGCTACGTAGGAAAGAAATTAGAGATGATAAATTTCGCAGGAAAACGACGGAGAGGAAGACCCAAGCTTACCTAGATTCATAAAATACAGCATGATATGAAAGTCCACAAGATAAGGAAAGATCTATGTAAACATAGGAACAAATGGAAACGAATGCTGAAAGGACTGACCACCAGCCTAGGCGACAAGCAGTCATAGAAAGAAGAAGACTCAAAATACAATGGTAAAATACTTAAATAAATCATATTAATATTTTATAATTAATAACAATATTGTGCAGATATTTATGCACCAAGTGTCGATGCAAGTAATTACATTGTAAAATTTAATAAAACGACTTATTCATAATATACATATTTGCTTAATTTAATTTTTTGATTTTAATGAAATTGGTTAATGATATTTAACTACAGCATACGTTTATTTCAATTTTTTTGAATTTGCCGGAGGTTCTGGAAACGAAATGATAATATGTAAGCAATTATGTGTTTAAGTTCTATCAAATATCTTTAATATAGGTAACATACAGTGCCATCACAATTTAAGTGAATTAGAGTGTACTTTTACCGAACCATATACTAATGACCAAATAGATGGCTATGAAATGACGTTATACAGTGCGAAATTAAACTTTCTAAAAAAATTAAAACAGGTTAGACTTATAGTTCTTATCTGATTTAAATAGAATAAAACTAAAAATTAGTTTTTTATTGTGTCGATTATGCTAAGATGGTTTCGAACTTAACACTGTCAAACATATTTCACATGACGACTTTTTAATTTGCTAGTTTGAGCATATAATAGATACAACAATTTATTAAAATTATTAATTTTTAAAATTTTCCCCTACCTTTGCGTAAATTCAAATTGTAACAAACTAACCCCAAAATTAAAGCAAGTTTTAAAATCAAAAGTGTGCATAAATGCCTGACCCTTTATGTAGCATGTGTAAAATCTCTAATAATAACTCTCTAATTTGTTTTTAAATTAGCATGCGAAATACTATTAAGTCTTTCATTTGTCTGGTAGTTCAAGGGGTCGCCAATCAAATGCAATATAACAAATCTGTCAAGCCAAATTTCTGAGATTGAAATAGTTCCTTTCATAAATGGTGTTAAAATATATCAAATGGCAGGATACGTGAAATATGAGAATTAATGTATATATATGATCCTAATTATTTTCTTATTTATAAAATACGCTCTAAACAAAAGTTAAAATTTAATAGATGCCACTTCATATTAGCGCTCTGCTTTAAACTATAAGTTTTTCATCATTTTAATATGGCTTTAGCCACAATTATTAAGTTGCATATTGATTTAGCTTTCTCAGAGATAACATTTCTGCTGAATTTAATAACTAGAATCTTAAAAGATGTTACTGTTTTACCAATGTATTAACTCATGACTTAAATGTGGCTTAACGTTTTGGTAATTATATAGTATATATACGAAAACGAAGTTATTTAATTGCAAGTTCTACAAAGGTGTATATATTTAATAAATAAAATTTAAAGCTTTATGATCTATATAAATACATTACTTTATTTCGATATATCCAGAGATTGTGACGAACCCAGAAAACCAAATGCGATTTATTATGTTTGTTTTATTTTTCAATGTATTAGTTATGTTTACTTCATTTAATCATTATTATGTAATTTTCATCACTATTGATAACTTAAATAAATATATTACCCTAAAAATTGATGTCTGTTCTGTCATATATCAAATTCACAATTATAATACTTTCATTTTATTCTGTTGAATGAGCTTAATTTAAATAGCTAAATTATTTTCTATTTACACGGATAAATATATCCATAGTATATCATAGCAATTCAATATATGTTAACGACCAAAAGTAATTGTGTATATAATTGCGAGGTATTAAGGGAGATTATTAAAATTGTAGATTATTATTAGTGTGAGCGATGGGTAATAGTGGTGTTGAACGTGGAATCCCCATCTCAGTTCGTTGTACAATACACCATAATATAAATGTGAAAATATAAATGTTTTTTTGTTAGATAGGCCATATAAGAAATAAAATTTATGTTTAAAATATATATATATAAGTTTGACTATTTGCATATTAAAGTTTAAATTACAATTTTTTGTGTTTATATAATCAACAGTTCATATATCTAAATTAAAATATGTTTGCTCATTAAGATTCTTTGGAATAAAAAAAAACTAAAAAACCCCAAGCTTTTTCAGCCTTCACTATCCTTAAAACAAAAATATGTCAATGGAGTCAAAAATGTTCGCATTCTAAAGCAAAAAAAATTCGTGCACGGGTGGCACCATTCTGAAGTTATAACCAAAAGCAATAAATTCTTAGATTATAACAAAAACTAGTTATTATAAATCTTTTTTATAGGGTTATAAGCCAAAAAAATCTTCCAAAATTTTTGTGTTCAATGTTAGAAGGGACGCATTGAACATTTGCAAATTGGGCTAAAGGTTATATTAGTACAAATATTTCCGAGTTGTTGATTTTTTGTCACCCATATCAAGATAAATCATTCGTATTTAAATATAAATATATTATCCCGCATTAATATAGTAATAAAGTTTTTGGTAGAGCTTATCTAAATCCGCCTCCGTCACAGGTAATTGAAACCATAATTTAAAATTATTTTCGCCATATTGGTATAAATATTGTTTGAGAAGATGAACAATATCGTATAAATCCTTAACTTCCGGATTAGTTAGTTGAGGCATGTATGCTTCATTGTAAGGTACTCCACACAAGGTACAACACATTACAGAGTTGTTTGCAATTAAAATTTCTTTTCTATTTTTGATCCTTTCATCATTTTCCCTTTTCTCCATTAAATTTAGCCTATTTTGCAATGTCTCAATCTCTTTTTTGTATTGCTCCATTATGTGCTGATGCTCATACTTCATAGCCTCTAACTCTTTGCTTAATTTGATATTTTCCACCGTCTGTTCTTGATATTTCATTTCGGATTCTTTGTTTTTCCTTTCTGAGCGCGCCTTAAGATCTGCTAACGAAGAGCGACCTTTTTCAATCTCCCAATTAGCTTTGTCCAATGCTAGCTCCAATCTTTATGTAAAAACAAATTGCAATCGTTATAACCAGATTACATGATTTTTTAGGCCTAATAACTATTATGTTCTCAGCCAAAATTGTTAACTTTCCAGAGTTGCATTTTTATGGTCAATGAAAAATAATGAACTAAATATATTGAACCTATTTTAATGTGTAATGCTTAATGTTACTTATCAAGATTAAACATAGAAAAATATGCCTTACTTAAGAGGTCTATGTTGTTAATGTATACTGAATAAATTCTAAATTAATTTACTCTTTAATCTTATCTTCTGCGTTATGTAATTTTCTTTCCAAATTTAGAATCACTTCATCTCTTTGCTTAATGGTAAATTCAAGTTCTTTTTCATTCTCCTCCAATCCAATCATTTTAGCAATAAGTTGTGATTCTCTCTGTGGCGTCAGTTGATCACGATTATAAGCGAGATGTGATTTGTTATTATCCCAAGCAGAATTTCTCGTATCATCGTCATCTTTAGCTATGAGGCCTCCCATCCAACTATACCTCGAGGATGGTGTTTGGCCTTTAGACTTGGAAACTTTTTTTTTACCCAAACCACTTAGCTCTCCTTGAATTGTAGGATCATCAAATTCTGCCACGTCTCCATGTGACGTCACATAACTAATTACAATGTTGGGTGTCCTAGATCTACGATCTAATTGGTCTCTCGATACAAAATCACGTGACGATGTTGGTCTGTATATAGAACCAGATGTGGAGGAAGCTTTCTTAGTCTTTACACCACCATGAGAATTGCTATCACGCTCTTTCTCTAACGCTTCCTTGTATTGAGCTTTTGTAAGTACTTCAATCTGGAATGTGCATGTTAGAGGAGAAATTAAAATGTTTTCAAATTATTGTTTAATTTACTAGATTTTTATGTGTATTATAGGGACACTTCTAACTCTTAAATATTATAGGATATATCATAAATTTAAAATATTGTTAAGACAAAAATTCACTTTATCTTTGGTAAGTTTTCTCATAACATTGGATTGGGTACTAAAAGACATTTCGTCTTCAGGTGAGTCATCCTCTGTAACACCAGAGTCATCATCTTTATTCTTGTGAATAATGGGGATGTTGTTTTTAGATGGGTCATCTTGATCCAACCCATTAACAATTCCTGTCCGAGACCTAAATGTATGCTTGTGATAAATATTGTCTTCGCTTTGATCCTCCTTGTGAAAGAAAGTGTCATGTTCCCTTTCTAACGTGTCTCTTATCCTTTCATTTTCAAGTGTCAAAATAGCTTTCTCCGCTTCCTCTATGATGCGTTTAAAGCATGATCCGCATGCGGGTTCTATTACATTTGATCCCAAAGATCTAGCACCCGCCACATCGTCTAAAGCTTGTTTAAAAGGCGATTTAGGATCGAACGTTGACATTGTCCTTTTTATTTTAATTATCTGTTAGGACAAATCATTAAACAACAGATCAATATCAATAATCATTATTAACTTTACGCAAATTTACGTCAAAAATACGATTAAATGACGTTCTCATTTTGTAAAAATTGACTATTTAATGATGTATTATTTATCAAATATAGGACCAAATAGTAGGATATGACTTAAAGGAGCTGGCTAAAATTGATCACCTAAAAAATTTACGTGCATGGGCGTACCCTTAATTTAAGAAGAAGAAAAAAATTCAATGCAAAAACATTGAAAAATTAAAAAAATTTATGTTTTGCCCCCCTCTGAACTTTTAAACGTTTTGCCCCCCCCCCTAATTCAAAACCTGGGTACGCCCATGTTTACGTGTATATATTATATAGGTTCATTCTTGCACCATCAAGTTTAATTTATCATAGATGAACCACTATTTGTTTTTTGTCACAGTATTATAGAATTTAGAAACCAATTTTTATTTAGAACTAAAAGCAATACAACGTTGTTTGTCAAAATATTAACTGTCATTCCCTACTAAAATATTAAGTGAAAGTGACAATTAGTTTTTATGTCAAGAGAAGTTGGAAGAGAATGGGGAATTAAGATTGTGTGTGATTGAATGGAATTTTTTAGACTTTGCATTGTTTTGATCTCCCTAAGTGGTTCAAAAAAGAATACAATTTATAGAGTTCTGAATCTAAAAAAGGACATTTCAATAATTAAAGGATTGAGAGTAACCAAAAAAAATAATTTTAACCAGGTTATCACATCCATTGAGATATTTTAAACATAAGGCTATAAACTAAGACGTCTAAAATAGGCCTAAATGGGAAAGAACGGTAGACTTCTAGTCTAAACTCAATTTCAAAGTTGTTTTATAAAACTTAAAAAAAGTTGTTTAAGGTGGGTGGTGAAGTAGTGAGCATAGGCTTTGTCTTTGAAAATGTAGCTCGTGGGTTCAAAACCTGCTATGACTCTTTTTGAAAAGATTTAAATATTATCTCACGTCACCACGGCTGTCAGGCCCGGATAGCCGAGAGTCACCTCTCATCTAAATCCTTTTTAAAAGAGCAATCAAAGTGGTAGGATGTCCTCCGCAAACGACGCGTATGATAGGCACCCATGGGAGAAGTCAACGAGAGTCACTACATCTTCCGCAAAAGGATGTAGCTAAAGAAACCAGTTTGCAAAGACAAAAAGAGGGCTTGCTAAAAACGATGAGTTCAAAATACCAATAAGTTGCTAAACCCCTCAGCAAATGATGGGTTAATATAGCGTGTAGACATTTGATGGAAAAGAGCAAAAACAGGGATGATATTTTCAGTTTACAAATTATACTTCAATGGCGACGTGACAATCATATTAGCTTCGCATTTGCAAGATAAAGTCATTGAGGCACAAGGAAAAAGTGATTTTGCATAGAAGGTCTTATGTTTAATGTAGTGTCCGGGTATGCTGCGCAAACAAAATGCACAGAAGAATAAAAGGATGATTTTCGGGATTAATTAGTCGAAACGCTTAGTATAATACCTAGAGCCGAGATTATTATAATTCGACCGGATAAAACATTCGCATTTGGTAAACAAGGGATGGATTCCAATCACCTTGAAAATGAATAAGGGTCAAAAAACGATGGAGGCGAAGAATAATAATTCTGGCATTTGATTTGGCCATCACAAATACTTACTTCAAATCACCTATTAACATACAAAAGTGGGGATAGATCTTTTCACATTGACTTCTTCTTAATATTAAGAAAGGAATCAAAATCTGCCCGCGATTATAAGGTTATACAAAATGAGGCTATTGCAACCCAACACAGACTTGTTGTGATGAACTGTGTCATCTCCAAGGCGAAAACACAAAAGCCGAAAAGACTAAATGGGGAAATCAAATGGTTCCGGCTACCACACTTGAAAGATGTTTGCAACGATTACATAATTAAACGGCTGCGGATAGACGATCTCATAATGCTTATGATATTTGAAATAATATAAATAGGTACGATCACTAGCGAGATGTGTTATAGGAGAAGGCAAACCAGGTATACTAATATAAAAAGACGTGGTGGTAGAACGAAGACGTGCAATGTCTAGTCAGGTTGAAGAAAGGGTTACAAATCAAGTCAGGCAACAGAAATGAAGAAACAAGATTGGCATGTGTGAAAGTTAAAGATGGAGCAAAACATTGTGTGGCCAAGGCTAAAATTGATGTCTACAAAAATTTGAACGCCAAGTTAAAAAAGAAAGAAAAGAATGATCCAATTGCAGACCAGGGCAACTCAAACTTGTTTTAAACGTAAAAACCATAATGAACAAGGAATGCGACACTCTTAACACTGGACCATTAAATCTTATATAGTTAGGAAGAATTTATTAAACATTAAAAATGGGTTTTATTGCAAAAGCAAGAACTATGAATATGACCCAGAGTTAAAAGTCACAGAAGAAAATGTTGACAAGGTGCTAAAAAATATGGTAGAGTAGTGGGACCTGATTTTAAACCAATGGAAGATTTCAGTAGCTAGAGCCCTGTGTAGATCTGTAAAATTGTTTGACAAAATACTTGCAAGTGGTGTGATACCTGATGAGTGGAGGAAAAGCTATGAACCAATCTCAAATGAAGTGAGATGTACAATGGGCGTAGCCAGGATTGGATTAAGAGGGGGGCAACAATGATTTGAGGAGGGCAAAATGATAACTAGTAATTCTAGGCATAATTATATTAAATTTTGCGGGAATTTTAGATTTAGAGGGGGCGCTTCCCTTGGATACCCTATGTGTACAGGAGTGCAATAACTATCTAAAGATAGAGTTAACGAGTCGCGCAATAATGGTGTGGGATCTATTCATAGAAGCTAGACTTCGAAAGATAATCTCAATAGATAAACGATTGTGTTTATCAATGGAAAGTAAATTTCGAATGCAATACATGATCTCAGGCAACTTATGAAGTTATATAAGATGTGTTTCGTTGATCTTGAAAGAGCTTTCGGTAAAGTACCAAGGCAGTTGCTATGGGAAAGCCTGATATGGCTTACCCGACGCTTATTTTTTATTCTTAATCAGTCGCGGGGTTACGCCTATATAATTATATCATACATATAGTAACGCAAAAACCAATGTACGGATATTTGGTACATCAAATGGATTCGGCATACATTCGGTAATCGAGGATCGGCAGTTAGTCCATTGCTATTCATAACAATGATAGATTGGATAACTAAGGACTGAATTGCGAATCACCTTGGGCAGTGCTCTTTGCGGATGATATATTGCTGTGCGCAGGTTTTAATGTGGAATTGGCAACGCAGATGAATCGGAACAAATCTAAATACACATGCTTGGAGCTGCAGATTGATGGCTGGTGTTTAAGCAGTAAGAAGGGATTCAAATATCTTGGTTTAAGGTACAATGTAATGGAGGTGCGGAAAATGAAAGTAAGGCAAAACGTAGGCTGCTAAAACTCAGGGAGTTAAGTGGTGAACTATGTAACAAACACATACCACTAAAATAGAAAGAACAATTTTATAGTATTGTGCCCACAGTAATGTATGGAGCGGAGTCATGGGCAATTAAGCCGAAGGAGTAAAGCTTAGCTACAATTAGAGACCTGCACGGGCGGCCCGAGGCCCGCAAAAGCCCGGGCGTAGTTTTTTGTTTTGTTTAAAACAATAATGACAAAAAATTAATTAATTACAAATTATTGATTCATTTATTTTACGCTTTTTTTAATATACAAACAATTCAGTATGGAACAAAAAAATCTACTCCTAATAGCTGAAAATATTCAGACATAATTTTATAAAGTAAAGGAAATTGACACCTACATAAAGTTAATCAACGAGAAAAAATAGAAATATTAGAAAGAAAGTACATCTCTGGGAAATATTCGATTCGAGATTAGATTCGGATTCGATTCAAAATTTCGAATCCGAATCCTTATGTCTGAATTTCGACTCGAATATTTACCTGGTGAGATTCGAAAATCCGAATTGAATATTTAAAAAGGGATTAAATACTTGATAGTTATTTTAAATATACAAGACGAAAATAATTAAGCTGTTTTCATCTTTCCGCAAATTAGTTATTTTCTCCCATCACAAAATTTAAATTTTATAAACATACACAAAATATAAAAATATCACTGTACATAGAATATGGGGTTCAACTTCAAAAAAAATTTCCAATGATTTTCTAACATTTTAGGTCAACTATTATTTAATGTTTATTATTATTTTTTGTACTTATCTAATATATTCTTCAGAATTTTTATTGAACGTCCTAAGAATACGATTAATATTTTTGAAGATTGTAAGAACTGATGCCCTCCCCAAAAGGGGAGACTAGATTTACTCCTATACGCTACAACTTTATTGTACCAAAAACTATGAAGAATTATATAATGATCAATTCTCGATAAATTACAATTCATGATGATATAAGCTTTCATATACAGATATTCATTAATGTTGCGTGTGTGTAACGTATAGTGGTTTTCTTTAAATATCTTTCTGGATCTTGTATATCGCATATACCAGGAGATTGATCAAGGGTGCGTATCTCGCATATACCAGAAGATTGTTAAAGGGTGCGTGTGTTATAAATGTCAGTAGGAGATGTACAGCATTATATTTTTACGTTATTCGAACAGTTTGCCAAAAATCAAAGCGCGGGTATGTCAGTAGGAATAAATAGAATTTGATTAAGAGTGATTTAGTATTCATTAAAGATAGTTTAAATTCAGCAAGATGCCACACCTTTCCCTTTATCGAAATGACCACGGCTTAATAATTTTTTTTTTAATTAGACGTCGAGGATTTAGCTAGGGGTTGAGACGACAATTGAAAATTCCGTATTAATTTTATCAAATAAAGCTAACAATGACTTATGATCGGTATACAATGTAAACGATTTACCTTATCAATTTTAATATGCCATAATTTAAATTTATGCCTATCGACATCGATACCACTTACCAAAACCAAGATACGGGTTTTTTTTAGCAAAAATCCCGTTCCTCATAAACCCGAGGTTGACTCATTAACTGAGTTCAGTGCCCCAAAAACCAAGGTTTTAGGCTCTTCTAGAAACCATTACCTTATTAGCCGGTTTGGTAGCGTATATTTTCAAAAAATTTCTGGCTTAAAATATTAATACAACCTTTAGAATATGCGTCATTGTTTAACTTTTTTTAACTTCTTTCAAAGGCCCGATCGTATTATTGATTAAGTGATTCAAAACTTCTTCTTACGCATAACACACTTACATCGCGCAGATTTATAACTTCATTGGGACTATACATATAAATATGATATCGAACAGTTTATATAATTCGGATTAAATAAATATCCTTAATGGAAATTAAGGTAAGATCAAATGAGTATTCTTAAATAAATAAATAACATCACAGTATCTAACCTACCTACACATATTGATATATCTTTTATCACTATTTGTTTAACATCCAAAAGTTTTCTTTTCAACACATTAGCATAAACTAATGTACACAACAATAAGGTATAAATATTTTATATATATATATTTTTTCAAGTATCTTTGAAACCTAACCAAAATTGGCACTCATTTCCATAAAAAACCAGATACACTTTTAATTTTTAATAAGATATGTGCAATCTGAATTCCTTACTTTTAAATTTTAAATGTCAATCTCCAACCTTAAAATATCCAGAAACCTTCTTGAGATTATGGCAAGGAAAAAATTATTTAAATACAAAAGAAGCTAGAGTTTAATAGATACCATCTTTTTATTTTACTTTGTTCTTTTAAACATGACAACCTCATCATGTCCAGTATGCTATAAGATAATTGTAATAACTAAACTTGGAAAGTATGTTGTCCATGGCCCCCGCAACAACCGTTGCCCAAACAAAGAACTTTTATTTACCTAACCCCACAACACGCCTAACAATACCTCCTAACAGTTATTTCCATGACAATCCAACTGTTGAATACCAACCATGTGTAGACACCAACAATCATCCAAGCAGTACTTGGGCAAAATATCTCACATCCCTTCCAAAATCTAACACACTTAATAGGATCCCTAGGGGAGCAAGGGAAGCATTCAGCGGCCTTCTGAACAGAATCCTCTTAGCTATGATCAAAACCCAGATAATGTAGGAGAGTGGAGAAATCTTTTCACTATTTGTTATCATACCCTATCAATTCCACAACCTAAGGTCGCCCAATTATCCAAGGTTATTAAAGGATCTATTCAAAGTTTTGACCCAAATAAGCCCTTTCTGCTCTCAAAGGAGCCGCATATGTCTAAGCCTTCATTAGATTTAAGAGCTAAGGCAATAGCAAACAAAATCAATGCTTTGGAAATTAACTTCGCTCTCCGTTTTCTGGGTTCTTCCGATTTGATCGCACCCCTCACTAATGCTATATACGATCTCCTTCTCGCCAAACACCCTGAGGGTGAAGCTTTAACCCCCTCACTGAAGGAAACCCCACCAACCCCAATCATCGACTTCACTATTTTAGAAGTTACAAATGCAATAAATTCTTTTAAAAAAGATTCAGCAGCAGGTCTAGATGGAATCCGCCCCATTTTCTGCAGGACCTAATTAAGCCCTACATAAGCGGCTCACAAAGCTTACTCACGAATCTAACACACCTCAGCAACATTTTAATAAGGGGCCAATTCAGTTTTACGGAGAGTTGCTTCCAAATTAGTCACAATAAAAATTCGCGCTTCTTTGGCGTGTTTCCTTCTCCCCAACCAATTAGGCTTCGGAATAAAGGGAGGATGCGAAGCAGCCGCCCATACAGGCCCGAATTCTTTTCGAAGCATCACCCCAGACAGATCTGTTAGTAAAACTTGACTTTAAAAACGCCTTTATCAGCGTCAATAGGCCGGCGTTTCTCGCATCCTTTCAAAAAGCTTACCTCCAATTTTACTCATACGCCTTCAATAGCTATAAAGCCATCCTTTCTACCGTTTGGGGACAAGATAATACACTCTTCTAGTGGGATACAGCAAGGCGATCCCCTAGGCCCAGCGCTATTTTGCCTAGCTATACAGGGGATCATCCAGAAATGCCTACCACAGGAAGCTTTTCTTGCAACCTATGGTACATGGACGACGGATTTTTGGTGGGCCCCGCGAGTGAAATACGTAAAATGCCGCCGATTATTAAATCCTTTTCAGATTCAATTGGCCTCGAACTCAACCACTTAAAATGTGAAGTATAAAACAGGATCTTTCAATAGATCCCTCAACACTCCCCTTTCCCGTCCTTACTCTCGATCAGTTCAGCCACCTAGGCGCACCGCTGGGTGGGCCCATATCTTCCCAATGCTTTCTGGGCAAATTTTTAACTTTCATAGAGGCTGTCAAACCCGCCCTGTAGAAACTAACCCCACACCATGCATTTTTTTTGGCTAAAAATTTTCTGCTAATCCCGAAAATAAATCACGCCTTACGTGCTTCACCTATCATTGGCTGCCCAGAGCCATTAAATTTAATTGAACGAAACATTCAGACTCTTTTTGAAACCTGTCTAAATATAAAGTTTACTCCATTCCAATGGCTCCAAGCATCCCTCCCTCTAAGAGTGGGGGAATTGGTATTCAATCTCCGCAACAGATAGCTTTAACGGGTATATCTTCGCGCATGAGTACCGACCCCCTTATCTCTGCCATGACATCCCTCCCAGATCCGCACCACCAGGAGGCTCTCCACAGGTGGAACGCGGACAAGCTCAAGTTAGCCGAACGACCACTTGGTTGACCCAAAAGGAATGGCATCTTCCCCTAATAGCACGTTCCGTAGCTTTTCTCTCTTCGAACAAACTTTCTCAGAGAAAACTCCTTTTCGATTGGGCCTCTTCCAAGAGCGGTTACGAATGGCTCGAAGCTATCCCGAGCAGGAATTTGGGACTCCATATGTCTGGGGAAGAGTTAGGCATAGCCATAGGCCTCCGTCTCGGATGCGACATATAATCCCCTTTCGTATGCGTCTGCAAACAGCCGGTCCAACCCAATGGTCATCATCCCCTCCATTGCAAATACAGCAAAGGCCGCAACCCCAGGCACACGGCCATCAACAAAATCAGCGGCCAGTACCTTAGGAAGGCTGGCTACCCAAACACCTTGGAGCCCGTCGGCCTTAGCACTACCGATGGGAAAAGACCTGACGGGGTCACACTCATCCCATGGTCCCGTGGACTGAATTTCACCTGGCACTTTATCACGGTCAACATATTTGCCCATTCAACTCCTCTCCCAACTTTATAGTCAGTGCAGAGAGTAGGAAAACAGCCAAATATTCTTCCCTCGCGGACACAATATTCATTCCCGTAGTGGCAACCACAATTGGAAATTTAGGCGTTGAATCTCTCCTCTCCTGAAACAAATTGGAAAAGCGATCTCCAGCGTCTCTTTAGATTTGAAAGAGTACTTTTTTATCAGGAAAAAGATCACAATGGAAATCGTTAAATCCAACACCATTTCTATACACGGATCAATGCCATCCGTTTAGTTATAGCGCGCTTTTATATTTTTTTTAGTTGTGTATGTAATTTTTTTTGTATACCATTTAATAAAGTTATTTAGTCATCCAATTTACAATTATCACCTTTATTTTGATACATATACTGTAACTCGCCATTTTACATTTTATCATTACTCTCGCCGTCCAAGTTCTTATTATATTCAATTTAATCCCCATACTTTTTATGTGTCTATTTTAATTTATTTCTTTACTATAATCCAAAAAGCGATCTTGATCACGACAAATTTCTTAATGATAATTTTCTTCGATAATACAATAATATATAATCTTTTATTAACAGAAACGAATAATAATCTTTTCCATCTCTTCCAAAAATAATAGTCATCATGATTTACATATAATTGACATTCATTTAAATACGGATATTGATTAATGTTGCGTGTGTGTAACGTAAAGTGGTTTTTTTAAATATCTTTCTGGATCTTGTATATCGCATATACCAGAAGATTGATAAAGGGTGCGTATCTCGCATATACCAGAAGATTGATAAAGGGTGCGTGTGTTATAAATGTCAGTAGGAGATGTACAGCATTATAATTTTACGTTATTAGAACAGTTTGCCAAAAATCAAAGCGCGGGTATGTCAGTAGGAATAAATAGAATTTGATTAAGAGTGATTTAGTATTTATTAAAGATAGTTTAAATTCGGCAAGATGCCACATTATCCATTAAACTTTAACATAAATAATTAAACTATAAATAATATTTTTTGATCTGCATTAACCTTATATATATGCAGAGATTTTATTTATATCGTAATCATTCTAGATTTATAATAAAACAAGATAATAACCCGTTGTACGGGTACCGAAACTAAATAAGAGATAAACTCCAATTTATGCCATCTAGGCGAACTTTTAATTAGACTATATTAATTAAGTTAATGGTTTGGGACAATAAATCATCGAATTTGCAACCTGCAATCATCGTCTAAGTTTGCCTTATATAACAAACAAAGACTTACTAAAATATCAATATTTTATCATTTTCGCCTTTAATATTTTTATATTCAATCTTTGCATTTTTATGAATAAATTTATTTATAGCGATATTTATAAATTAAGAAACTTTAAAAATAATCGAACAAATCTTAAAATTACTTTCGAATCGAATTCGAATCATTATTTTATTATTCGACAACTCTCGAATCGAATATTTTTTCAAATAAAAATATCAAATCCGAATGGAATACTAAGATATTCGATTTGATTCGTACTCCAAAGTCGTTGTGGAAAGATCACAGTGGTCAATTTCTAGCGCTTAGCTCCTTTGTTTTAAGATTTTTCCGACACCTGCTTCATCTGCCTCGAGTGAGAGGCGTTTTTAGTCAGCGGGCCGGATTTATGAAGACTGGAGAACATATTTAAACGCGGAAATTTTTGATGCCTGTGTTTTTTTGCATCAAAATAGTTCAATTATCGATTTAAATTATATAATGTGCGTTTTATTTTTTAATTAAAAATTTTACCAAAATTGAGATTAAATTCCTGCAATCATAAAAATTCCGGGCCGGGTCTTGTTTTTAAAGATGCTAAAATTCAGGCCCGGTTTTAAATTCCGGGCTCGGGCCGGGCCTTAAAAAAACGATTTTGCAGGTCTGTAGCTACAATGGAGATGCGAATGTTGAATCTTGGGAAATCAAATATATTTCCTACTCAGAAAAATTGATTGTAAACAGATTGAGATGGTATAGTCATTTGGAGAGACGGGAGGAAAGTCACCTGGAAAATCGTATCAAGAAGGTCCAAGTCGAAGGTAAGCGAAAGAGAGGGAGACATAAGCTAACATGGAAACATAAAATAGATATGGGCTTAAAAATGAGGTAAAAAGAAAATGCTTTAAGTGCAGGTCTATGTGGAAAACCTACTTGAAGGAGCTGACGACCACGTGAGACAAACTGTCATACAAAAAATAATATTTTATCGTATAATTTCAAGTGTTCTCCATTCACACTCAGCGTGCTATTAAAGATCTAACATTATTTAAATAATTTCGATTTTTTTAAAAGACCACATTTCATGTAAATAATTTAATAACAAGGTAAATTTGATTCAAAATAGGCCACAAGGGACCATCTTAATCTAAAAAAAATTGGAGGTTAAAGTGGATTACAATAAAGAAAACTCATGGATAACTCAAAAAAGAAAACGACGGACCAAGTTAGTCAACTACGAAACTAAAGGGCACCCATCCAATATACCTGCGTATTAAATTCCAAATTAACTTTATCTACTTATTTTGTAATATAAAATAGTCAAATCGTTGTGTTCCTTTGTTCATCTTCTTTTTTTCGTATATTTAAATATATAATTTTGGTGTTTTCCATATCCACACAATCCCTATTGCTTCTCCACTCCTGCTTTATCTAATTTCTCGGAACCTGCCTATTATCAAAACTCATACTCCCGTTTTACTTAATTTCTATTGTAAATAAACCTCTACTTTCTGAATATGAGCCGCTCTTGCCCTGAGGACAAAGTTCGGTAGGGTGCAACACATGTTGCATTATTTATCGATTTTTTGCTTCTGATGAATTATATAATATTCATTAAGTAGAACTCTTTCCCCTCTACAAAACTGTGCCAATCGTGATTTTAAGAAATTTAGTTTTTTATAACTTTCGCGACGTCAAAATGGAGTATCCAAACGGTAAAAATCAACATTTTCGACACCTGCTATTCTTCGCTTTTCATCGTGGTCAAAACGCTGCTAAAACAGCCCGAGACATTTGTAAAGTAAACGGAGAAGGTGTCATAGTTGAGTCTACAGCACAAAAATGGTTCGCAAAGTTCAAAAATGGCGATTTTGACATCGCTCACAAGCTCCGTAGCGGAAGACCCTCGGAATTCGACGAAGAGTGTCTCATAGCACTTTTGAAGGAGGACGGTCGCCAAACAAGTCGTGAATTGGCGGAAATAATGAAGTTCGATCAGAAAACTATCCTAAATCATCTTCATTCGATGGGATTTGCCGAAAAATTGGGATCTTGGATCCCTCACGAGCTTAACGAAAGCCACAAAGAAAATCGCCTTCAAATTGCTTCTCAACATCTCGCCCGTCATCGAGCGACCCGCGGTCATAAACAGCGCTTTTTGTACCGAATCGTCACGGGAGATGAGAAATGGTGTTTGTACGTAAATTTGAAGCAAAGAAAGGAGTGGGTGGCTCTTGGATCGACTCCAAAGCCGAGGGTCAAGCCTGACCTCCATCCAAAGAAGACCATGATCTGCGTTTGGTGGGACTGGGAGGGCATTCTGCATTGGGTTCTGGAAAGGAATGCCACGGTCAACAAGCTCTATATATCCCAGCTACACCGCGTAAATGAGGCTATTCGACTCAAAAGACCCCATCGACAAAACCAGACCATACTCCTTCACGACAACGCAAGGCCCCATATTGCTCAAGTCGTAAAAGCCGCACTCCAGGAGCACGAATGGGAGGTCCTTCAGCATCCACCATATTCTCCGGACCTTGCACCGACGGATTACCATCTTTTCCGCTCTCTCTCAAACCATATGAGGGGCATTACCTTGGACAATGTAGAGGGCCTTAAAAACTGGCTCAACAACTTCTTCGATACCAGACCGGTCGATTTTTGGCGTAATTGCATCGAAAATTGGTCAAAAGGTGGGAGGAGGTCGTAAACAGCAACGGCGAATATATTATTGAATATGTTATTGTTATAACAATAAATAATCGTTAAATAAAAGACTTTGATAAAAACTCTATGAACTTTTTCCTCAACCTTACATAATTCCCTTCCCTATTCCCCCACCCATAATCGATCTAACCTTACCATTTGTTTACAAAAGATTCACATACAAAGAAGTGAATATAATCATTTTAAATATGAAACAATGAGATCTCAAACAAAACAAGTTTGTATTATTATAGTATAATCTATTTATCAAAAACAAGCGTTAACAATTCGTGATTTTAACAACGGCGCACATTAAAATTTGACTGCCCATAGCTATAGAATATACATGACAAGCTTCAAACTGATTAGTACACGATTGAGCAAACAAATCTAATTTATCATGACGAGATAAAAATAACAAAATATCCGTAATATTTTCATGTCCATTGATTGAAGGCTTGAATAGATAGGTCTAGGAGTCGCCAAGATGCTTTAGGATTCAATTCGGAAGTATCTTTACACAGTATCCATATGTATTGTAGTCGCATTATTTTTTCCTAATTACACATAGCAATTATTTCCATATAGGCGTTAACATATCATCCATCTAATGTTGCAAAAAGACCTGGGTTTTGATTGGTCGACCTATGGTTCAACTAAGACTGACGATCGACTCTGGTCTGTTTTCAAATTTCGACCAAGCCTGGAGGTCGATTAAGAAAAACAGGCCAAAAAAACCTTTTATCTGTTTGTGTTTAGTCGACTAAACAAAACCCAGCTGTTTTTTTACAACACTTATACTTCTAAAAAAATACCTAAAAGATCCTTAGCTTGTGTTTAATTACTTTATGCAAGGTACCTATATAATACACATATATCATAGACCAAAAAAGACGGCCCGGCCCTAAACTAAAATTTTTAGGCGGGCCCGGGGGGGGGGGAGAGCCCAACAAGGTTCGAGCAATTGAGACTTATGGGCCATTCCAGGACAAATCAAAACGGTTTCGACCGACCATTTCAGATCAGGATAATTTTTGGTGAGGGTGTAGGTCTCATTTATTAGATTAATTTCTGAAAGTTTTTGCCATTTTGGGCCAATACTTTTTAAGTTATGGACGTTTAAAGGGCCAAAATCACGTTCGCGAGCGTTTTATGAATTTTACTATTTTTGTCATATTTTTGAAAGTAATTGCGTTATTCACTCAGATTTTGGTGCATTTTGTTCCTAAAAAAATTCTCTATCGAAATAATTTAACCAAAAACCTCAAACTTTTGCGGTTAATTTTTTGTGGTACAATTAGTGAAAAATTATAAAAACATATTTCTCCGGTATAAATTTCACAATGTGAACTCCTTTATGACCCATTATCATATTTCAATCATAAAAAATTTAGGCGCGGCTACGAGATGGTCAAAAATTCAAAAAATTGCATTTTCAACAAAAATATTTATAGATGGCGGTATAATCAATTATCACAAGAACATATTATGGTGTTTATTTTTTTATCAAATTGCAAATTTATAAAGAATATATGGTAAATAAATAATATTGGAATAAAAATAAACTTAAATTTGATTTTTTTTCTGCGCAATTGGCAATTATCCGAGTTTGAAAATTAGATCTTGAATTTTAACTTAAATGATATAGGGGTATGCTAAAATTAATATGAGGTTGAAAAAATAAATAAGTACTAATATGATGGCAAAATTGCTCATATATTTTTATTTTTATACTGATAATCCATGCTAAAAATAAAAAATTTATGCAGGATGAAAGGTATTTTAAAAAAAATTTCTTGCTAGTTGTGACCATTTTTTATCTTAATTAAACCTAAAGTTATTTTCAAACTAGGTTACTAGCCCGCCGCGTAGATAAAAGTTCAAATTTTAAGTTGATTTTTAATCCAATATTATTTATTTACCATATATTTTTTAAAAATTTGGAATTTGATAAAAAGCAAACACCATAATATGTTCTTGTGATAATTGATTATACCGCCATCTATAAATATTTTTGTTGAAAATGCAATTTTTTGAATTTTTGACCATCTCGTAGCCGCGCCCAAATTTTTTGTGATTGAAATATGATAATGGGTCATAAAGGAGTTCACATTGTGAAATTGGTGATTTCATATACCGGAGAAATATGTTTTTATGATTTTTCACTAATTTTACCACAAAAAATTAACCGCAAAAGTTTGAGGTTTTTGGTTAAAATATTTCGATAGACAATTTTTTTAGGAACAAAATGCACCAAAATCTGAGTGAATAACGCAATTACTTTCAAAAATATGACAAAAATAGTAAAATTCATAAAACGCTCGCGAACGTGATTTTGGCCCTTTAAACGTCCATAACTTAAAAAGTATTGGCCCAAAATGGCTAAAACTTTCAGAAATTAATCTAATAAATGAGGCCTACACCCTCACCAAAAATTATCCTGATCTGAAATGGTCGGTCGAAAATCGTCTTTTTTTTGACGAATCGACATGGAATGGGCCCTTATGGGATTTTATTAATTGCTATTTTTATTTGTTTTCGTGTCTTATAGTGTAACCTTTCAATTTGACTGTAAAATAATTCGTAATTCTTATCAAAAAACGAAGATAATTTAAAATTATACGAAAAAAACGAAATTAATGCCGAAACCAGGCCTGACGGTTATAAAGATTCCGGCAAGGTCGGGCGGACATTTAGATGGGTTTAGGCGGGCCTGGACATGCAATTTAGTTATAAAAGTGGACCGAGTTTAAACATATTTCAATTTCTAAAATAAACCACACATTCCAAAACTGTACATTAAAACCAGAAGGGGTAAAACTCTACAGTGGCTTAACTCCTTACTGGGCTGCCTTCAACGACGATGCCTTTACCATCTCGCACGCACATAATTTGTTGCGTGGTAAAATTAATGACAAGCACCGGGCCTTGTTCCAACATTTTGCCCGACGTTAGGTCGACGGGTGATATGTCGATGAGACGAGAATCAAATTTGTAACCCAAAGTTTTGGCTTGTTTCAACGGCTGACTCAATACGTTAAACGGCTGTAGCAGCAAATTAGGCGATTAAATTTTCATACGTAATATGTGTGATAAAAAATTATGAAATGGTGTGCAAATCCTAATGTCGCAAAAATGTCTTTTGGTCTACCTTTGCCTGTTTAGTCGACTAAGAAAACAGACCAAAGTTTACCAAAAACATTTGGTCTGTTTATGTTTAGCCGACTAAAATCAAAGGTTGACCAAACAAAACACAGCCGTTCTCACACTAGCAAATCCATTTGAAAATTGTTAGAATAAATTAATATGATGCAAAAGACAAAATACACTTAACTCATTAAAAATGTGTTGAACCTCATCCGAGCTCATAAGTTTTATAGTTTTAATCTAAACTGAATCAAAACAATTGTGGCCTTTTGCTTTATGTAACAAATAATTTAATATGATTTATCATAAATAAAATCTGAGCAATATTATAAAATTGCAACAATCTCAAATTTGTATACACAAAGTTTCTTCAAATTGAAAAACAATGCAAAAAACTTAAATATAAAGTTATCAGATTGAATTGTCATAAAAGATTATTACTAAAACAATATTCAATAATTACAAATACTAAAATTAGGTGTTGTCAATATTAGTTGAAATTTATAAAATTAATAAAAATTAAACAAAACAATAAAATATTAGCATAAAATGCCTCAAATAAATTCAGTTTTTAAAACAAAGTAATCATAAAAACTTAGTTTACCGCTTCATGGCACCAATCCTTCAAAATTTCCAAATCTCCTCTCAACATAGCCTATGTATAAAAAAATATAACTATGACGCTAATAATCACGTGGAAATTAAGCATTTTTAATTTAATTTCATAAATGTTTGTTAAAATTAGTTCACAATAACAAATCATAATTATTATTATTTCATAAATGCTTTTTTTATCAATTTACATTATATAATCCTATTCTAATCTACTAGGAAAATCTAATAATCTTGAAAGTAGCTAAATGAAATATTACTTCTATGATGTTTGGTATAATGTCACGCTGGCATTGTAATAAGAAAGCATTTTTGTCAAAGGATGGATCTAACTTAGTTATTTCAGTGAGGACTTCAGAAAGTTCAGTTTTGCTAAAAATGCCTCCTAAAATATTTTTTAATATTAATTTTATAAAATTTGTTAGTTAAAAATAACCAAATGAACTAACCAAACATGTCGCTAATTTTGTCTGTGACAAATCGAGATGCCCTTATGGCTAAGCTGTCACTTTCTTCATATTTTGCCTTCAAATCAAATAGTTCTGTAATATATCATATTAATATAAAGGCAATGTAATATGGATATAGAAGAACTTAATAAATTTTTAAACAGATATATTAAAAAATTTAAATTTTGTCAAATGTTCATTTTTTAATAGGTTAGATTCAAGTTTAAATTAACATTCGAGTACTTGAGAAAATCTCAATCCTGGGCAGATTTGTGAGGTATAAAAAACCCCATTCTTAAAATGATCATAACTTCAACACAAATAAGGGAAAGCTTCCCAATTTTTAATTTTAAGTTTATTAAAGCCTCTTTAAGTTTGAGTAAAAAATCATTTATTATGTAGTTTAAAAATTATATGCAATTTACTAAACCCAAATAATATTTATAAAAATCAAGATGCTGTTTTATTTTTTTATCAAGGACACCAAAGCTAATAAAAATCATAAAAAGCAAATAATTTTTATTAGCCATCGAGAATATTCCGAACGCGAGAGTATTCGTGGGGTATAACTCTACCCCACTTTTTAACTTCCTATAACTAAAACATTCCTTTAAAACCTTTCAAATTTTAAACATATGTTTATAAAGGTCTTAAGATTGATGGTATAAATTTTGATATAAATCTAATCAACATTACAAAACTTATTAACAATTTTCTGGACCCACATTTTTATTTTGGTTATTTTAGAGCTTCCCCTCATTTTACCTCTTGACATCATATACCTTAAAATAAATCAAAATAAACGTGATTTCTTATTAAAAGAATGTTCAAAATGTATTAAAAACACAATTGTAAAAGATATCTTTATACAAAAAAAAAATACATACATTTTTTCATATAGAAAAAAACTTACGTGAGAGTATTCGTGGGGTATAACAGAACCCCACGAGCCAACAAAGCTTCTATGTTTTAAAAAGTATTAAGCCAAAACCTATGAAATTTACACCTAACCCAGTTCTTGATAAAATATTAAGCTACTGAAAAGGCCAGATTCATTAGACATAAATTGCTTTTTTTATTTAAATTTATAATTTGCGTGGGGTACCAAAATACCCCACGAATACTCTCGAGGGTTAAAAGAAAGTTCAAAAAATATATATAAAACATGCATTCACAATATAATGATTATGCAGAAAAAAGAGAAAATTTAAAATAGACTTGGTAATAATTTTAAAGGGAACCTCTGACTGAGAGCATGCATATAATTCAAAGTTATATATGGGCTTCCATGACAAAAAACGTTTTCGACCAACCATTTCAGATCAGGATAATTTTTGGTGAGGGTGTAGGCCTCATTTATTAGAGTAATTTTTGAAAATTTAAGCCATTTTGGACCAATACTTTTTAAATTATGGAAGTTTTAAGGGCCAAATGTTCGAGAGCGTTTTATGGATTTTACTATTTTTGTCAAATTTTTAAAAGTAATTGCGTTTTTCATTCAAATTTTGGTGCATTTTGTTCCTAAAAAAATTCTCTATCGAAATAATTTAACCAAAAACCTCAAACTTTTGCGGTTAATTTTTTGTGGTTAAATAGTGAAAAATCAAAACATATTTACCCTGTATATGAAATCATCAATTTCACAATGTTCACTCCTTTATGATCCATTATTATATTTCAATCGTAAAAAGTTTGGAATCGGCTAAGAGATGACCAAAAATTCGAAAAATTACGTTTCCACCAAAAATATTTATAGATGGCGGTATAATCAAATATCACAAGAACATATTATGATGTTTGCTTTTTATCAAATTGCAAATTAATAAAGAATATATGGTAAATAAAGAATATTGGAATTAAAATTTTGATTTTTTTTCTGTGCAATGGGCAATTTTCCGAGCCTTATCTAAAACGCTTCCATTGCCACTCTCGAATAAATTATTCTCTTCACTTGGTGATACACAAAGCCATAGTTAACTAATTATAATATTTTTACCATCAAAGCTTAAACTGAGTTTTAAGCAATCATAAATTGAGGCAATCATTATAGCATAATTATAAAATATACTAAAAATAGCCCCACAAGACTATCAATAATTATAAAAGTATAAATAGCAATATTGTTTCAAATGTTATATACATGCATAAATTACTATTTTTTATGTAAAAGGTAAAACCTTCTTAAGTGACCTTCTGGGGTGACCTTGTGGGTATATGGTACCCCAAAACCTTATATCTTTAAAATATTGGTGCAATGAAATTTGCAGGTATTATAGCTTTTGCTAAATTATTATAATACTGAAAAACCAAAGTTACAGATCTAAAACTGTTTAAGCTAAATTAAACTAACACTTTTGTGGAAACTCTTAAACCCCACAAGTATTCTGAAGTGTTAATATAAATTGTGAAAAGTTCTACAATTGAAAAACAAATAAATCCTGATTAAACTTACTATTTACATATGGATTGTTATCTTTCCAGCTTTGCCAACTTTGATACCATTTAGACTCTTTATGCATAACTATACCAGTGGCATCCCTTAAATAAGATATTCATGAAGAAAATTAATAAAAAATCTTTTTAATAGTCAAATTAAAACAACATTTTGTGAAATTAGTACGTATTAGGATCAAATATTTTGTCCTGGGAAGAAAAATGATTTAATGAAGATGCATATTCAATCCTTTTCCGTAATTTAGGTAAGGTTTTATATGCCAGCATATGTGGTGAATTTTGGTTGTCAATTTCATCCTTCAGCATCTTAACACTCTATACATATTAAAAATTTTAATAATTTAAATATTATATATAAAAAGAAAAAATACTTTAATCTAATTTTTATTATAAAATTTATACAGCTTTGTTAAACAAGGAATTAATTGAAAATGAATTTATACTTCTGTCAAAGCTTTATAGGCTTCCATATTACTAAGGGATTGCCCAGCTTTTGAAGCTGTTTCGGCAGCCCCTTTAGCCTGTTTGGCAATTTCTTCTGAAAATTCAATAGCCTTTTTGGCAAATTCTGATTTTTGAGCATCATCTAAACTCTTTTGAAAAACAAATAGTTTAATTTTAAAATAAGTTACTCCTTGAATTTTATCCCTCAACCCTTCTAAATTTGATTTAAGTTGAATTGAACTTTTAAATGTTTCTTCCTCTAACTTTTGATATTTCTTTCTCACTTGCTGTAGAGCATCAGAATTTTCCAACTTCATAGCTTCTTCCCTAAATTTTTTGAGATTTTCCTGCAAAAATAAGTATAAAAATATGGACACCTTAAGTTAATATAAAACCGTAAAATACAGGTCATATTTTTATATAATAGAAGTATAATAACCTTCATTTCTTTGTTTTTGGTCAATTCATCCTTAATTGAATCTAATAGATCATTTACGAAGCCTTTTTTTGGTTGAGGAATTTGCGATAAGGCGCATCTCTATAACAATTTTTAACAAGATATATTATTTGTACCTGAAGGCGAATTTGCAGAGATTTCGTAAAAATGGGACGCAGGTTCATTGCGAATGAATGATTATAAATGGCATGAATCGTAATTTGACGACCTCGCGAATTGTGTAAAATGCTATCAAATGGTAAATCTGGCAACAAGAGATCATCCCCCACGCGTGGTCTACTGGTCTACTTAGTAAAATTTATAAAAAAGGAGACCCATCCCTTCCCGATAATTATAGAGGGATTACAATTATAAATAACATCTCAAAGGTTTTTATAAAAATAATTTATAGGAGAATATATCCATTCATTTACGATAATTAAAAAAAGTAATCAAGCAGGCTTTCGTAAGTCAAAAACTACAATTGAACATATCCTTACTCTCAAAAATATTATTGATATATCCTCTAAATCTAAATCACCTTTAGTCCTAACGTTTGTTGACATTCAGAAAGCTTTCGATTCCCTATCCCACTTTTACATATGGGAATCTTTGTGTCTACTAGGAATTCCCAAAGAAATTATTAGACTGATTTTCTCTCTTTACAAGGACTTGAGAGTGATTATAAAACATCTACATCACCGCTCTAACCCAATTCGAGTCAATTTAGGAGTTGGACAGGGATGTCCATTATCTCCTTTACTATTCATCACGGCAATGGATCTTATAATTAAAAGATCTACCCTTTCTTATGACGGTAGTATCAAAGTTTCTTCACTGCTATTTGCGGATGATTTATGCATCATATCGGATTCAATTCTCAAAACACAGAATTTTGTCGATAGATTCGTCATAGAATCCAAAAGCGGGTTTAATAATTAACCCAAAAAAGTCTAACATACTGGCTATTAACTTATCCCATCTTACTAATACTTTGATTATTGACAACACTTTGATCCCCTTTTCAGATTCAATAAACTACTTAGGTGCGACTCTATCTTCAGATACATATTCCCAACAAGACTAATAAAATATCTAAAGCATTAAAGAGATTTTATTCCTGCTATTCGATATGGAAATCCAATGAATTGGCTCGACCGACCCGCCTTCGTCTTTACAAAACCACCATATTGCCTATATTCCTCTATGGATGTGAAACATGGTCCCTAAAAGGCTCGACCCTTAAACTGCCCAGGCCAAACTAAATAAAATGTTAAGAATAGTTTGTAAAATATTCTACCCGGAGGTAATCAGCAATTCAAACCTTTGGTCCCTTTGCGAAATCCCTCCTATAAAAAATATACTTATAGCACGTAAGTGGAACTTCGTAGCCCACCAAACTAGACGTAATGGACTTAACATATGCTTAAGATCGATTCTATGGAGACCCTCCCAACTTAAAAATTTAAAATGTCAAGGATCCTGGATCCACAAAACTTTCTCTGAACTTCGTTCTCTTAATCATGAGTGGGATACTATATTCCCTATAATGCAAAACAGATCCGCTTGGAAAACCTTTTCTGCCTCCAATTTCCCTTCAAAGTATTCCTCCCCAACCGCTTCAATCTCGAAATGATCTTATCTATTCCTGAGACTGAGTGTAATGCCCAAACCAGCTAACTAAGAAGAGTATAAAGATATTAAGAAAAAGAGAGAAAAGTTTGATAAGTTATCTCAAAAATTCATTTCGCTTTTTTTCGCTTCGCGCGTCATTACGAACGCCCCCTAACTGCCAATTTTAAAATAAAAAACTTCCCGTCAACAAATCTTATCGCGTGTATCTTTTTAATTGCTATGCAATTTATGGGCTCGTTTTTGGTTGTCCGTTGTCCGTCCGTTGTCCGTTACCCTCCCTATCTATTTGCATTGGGTATATTAGGTTACCGATTTCTTAAATTAATGCATGAGAAAGAGGTGCCCCACCCCTCATCTCTATCTCCCTGGCTGTGTTATTTTTTAAATTATTGCATAAGAGGTGCCCCACCCCTCATCTCTATCTCCCTCGCTTTCGGGCGGGGTCGGGTTTTAATTGCTACGTTAAATTAATGCATATCTATTCGTTTTTGAATTGGGTAACATTGATGTTAATTGCTATAATTACCCTATGCCCTCCACTACAAGGGCCTATGCCTAGTGTTGTGACGGGCGCGCTAGATAGCGCGCCCTAGGGTGTGCTGAGGGGGTATTGTAGTCTTATGAAAAAGACCCACACCCACACTGTTAGTCTCCTTTTCTGGTGAAGACATTGAGTGTGGGTGTGTTGAATACCGACCATTAGTTAGTCAATTATTATTTCATAGAGACCCGATAGACCCTTAGATATATGCTAAGGGGGTGTTATTAGCTAGTTGTTATTGTCATCATCATCAACACGATGTGTGCTGTCGTTGTGCGTGCAGTGCAGTCAAATTTGTTAATCTAAGCTATCCTATCTATAAGTGTAAGTAAACTAATATTAAATTAGAATTTTCTAAGTACCGGACAGGACACTCAACTTACTTTTATTATAACAATTTAGTCAGGGGCGTACGCAGGATTGTTTAATTTTTTTTTTGGGGGGGGGGGGGGGGGTGGGTGTAACCGGAAGGGAGGGTTACAATATCAAATAAATTGTATCTAAACTTGGTGTTTTTGTTATGCCCCTCCAAAAATATAATGTTCGTAAGCCCTTGTAAATTTTACACACTGTAACAAGTAAAAGCACAACATACATTTTATTTCAAAAAAAATCATTTTCTTCCAAAAAAATAGTTACAAAAAAATTTAACCATGAAAATTTTATAACCCCCTCCTTCAAAAAATCCTTCTTATGTTTCTAGGTTTTTATGTCTTAAAGTCTTTGATGTAACTAAACCATAATATTTTAACCCATTTAATTTTGTTATTAATCAAAAAACTTTTCATTCCTACCCCCCCCCCTCATTTACGCCACTGATTTATCCACAGTGTTGCTATTTTATGTTAAAAAAAGTAAATAGTACAACCCTCATGCCTTATTTGTTTCATCAATGCAATGTGATGGTTAATGTGACTAATGAAATGGCACATGTGGCGGTTCTATTTTCTACAATTTAGGACCATGGGGGAGGGGATTAGTAAAAAAAAGGGACCTTACACTAGGCAAGCGCGCCTTACGAGGGACCTTTATAAGGGTGTGGCTTCTTAGTCTCTTTCTTTCTATTAAGGCGTGGGTGTAAAATGGCGCGCCGCATAACAACACTACCTATGCCTCTACTGATATAGGTCCCTGTACCCCTACAAAAACCTATGCCTCTATTAATGTGGGTTCGAACCCCGGCAAACGTTCTGAATTGCTGGTTCGATTCCCGGAGAGGGCAAAATTTTTTTTTTTTCTAAATTAAATTAATATATTTTTTCTGTTACTACCATTGATAATATGACTTTTGGGCCGTCCGCTTGTTCTATTATTGTTTCATTTTATTATATAATAAACATAAATAAAAGTTAATTACTTTTAATTGCTATGCAATTTAACTAGTTTTTGGGTTAGAATCCCGGAGTTTTTTTGACTCTTATGATTGTTCTTGTTACTATCATTGATAATAAACTTTTTGGCCGTCCGCTGGCTGCTGACCAATGAAAAAAATAACCATCGGCCAAAATGTGAATCCCTCCTGACCGATGGAAAAAATGACCATTGGCCAAAATGTGAATCGAAATTATTTTTTTCGTTTTTTTTGACTATTATGATTGTTCCTGTTCCCACCATTGCTAAAATGACTTTTTGGCCGTCCGCTGGCTGCTGACCAATGGAATAAAATGACCATTGGCCAAAATGTGATTCGAAAACTTTTTTTTCGTTTTTTTTGACTATTATGAATTTATATCCACTTTTACCGTGTCCTGGCTGCTGACCAATGGAAAAAAATGACCATTGGCCAAAATGTGATTCGAAATTTTTTTTTTCGTTTTTTTTTACTCTTATGAATTTATATCCACTTTTATCGTGTGCTGGCTGCTGACCAATGGAAAAAAATGATCATTGGCCAAAGTGAGCATCAAAATTTTTTTTTCCGTTTTTTTGGCTATCATTGACAATAGAGTATCTGTTGGTACTGACCAATAGAGAAAAAATGACCATTGGCCAAATTTTTAATTTTTTTAATTAAAAATTGTTCAAATTCAACAAAAAATTTCTCCCAACAATTCTGCAAATTCTTAACATTGTGACGTTTTATAATATAATGTTTGTTAGAATCTGGTACATTAGGCGATTTTTCAGTTCGCGATTCTTGAACACGTGACTGCAACATATAAGACTCTAAATCACTATGAAAATTAAATTTAAATAATATAGTATAAATAAATATGATATAATACAATGAATATAATAAATATAATACAAAAAATAAATACAATATAATATATATTACATTATACAATAAATATAATATAATATATTTAATATAATAATATAAGTTATATAATAAATATAATACAATAAATATAATATAATACAGTAAAGTAAACACAAGAAATGTTATATAATACAATCAACAAATGTATACAATAAATATAATATAATTTATATAATATAATGCAATGCAATGCAATACAGTAAATATAATGCAATATAATACAATATAATAAATATTATATAGTACAATACAATAATAATCATACAATGCATTAAATATAATATAATAAATATAATACCATATATTGTATTATATAGTACTAAAAAACATAGAAGGTCACACCTTATACCAGCCCAAGGAGGTGTTGGAAGCATGGGCGTAGCCAGGTTTTAAAATAAGGGGGGGGGGCGAAAGTATTTAAGTTCATTTAGGGAAGGGCAAACACAAATTTTTTTATTTTAAGGGTATTTGTAATGAAGAAAAGGATTATTGTCGTTTAAATTTAAAATTAAGTTGAAAACTATAAAAAAAATGGATTTAAAACAATAGAAACTTTTATGTCTCAAAAAAGGGTCAAGACTTTCTTAAGTTTGGACAACTCTACTATTTTATGATGTTTTTTATGCCAAATCTAAAACATCATGAACTTATACCAATATATATTTATAAACTGATTATTTTAAACTTTACCCTTTCAACCTAAAATTATTTTACAAACTAGGAGAAAATCTCATTTTTTACACAAAATTTATTATTAAGTCTCATGAAATGTTTGTTTTAAGAATTTACATTTAGATTTTTTCATATTCTAAATTCTAACCTTCTATGATGTATGATGTATTTATATTCAATAAAATTAAATTGTCCAAAAATAGAAAATAATGGTTAAGAACAATATTCACTTTTAACTATAAAAATATAGGGCCAAAATTCCATAGCAAACATTTTTTTAAAGGTTTTTTATACCAAGTTCTATATTTATAGTTCTAACCTGATTTTATATAATATTATTAATAAAATTATGAAATTAAAATAGCTAAAATTTGTATGAGCTAAATTAATCACATAGGGGAAAATTTTAAAAAATTGTACTAATTTAGGATATAAAATAAAATTACTTGATTGAATACCCAAAGTAATATATTAATTTACTGATAAGAGTTAAAATACTATGCCTTAATACAACCAAGTTATAGCTATTTAAAGTTTGGGGTCATCTTGACCCCCTTTACCATCCGTATTAGGATTTTCACCTGACCAACACAGGAATATGGCTGTGCAAGTGCTTAGGCGTGCTTGACTTGACATCCTATAATGTTCAATATGATGCCTTAAAAATTATTATCTATGGTTGCAATACATATGATTGTCTTAGTTTAATTTTGAGAAAAGCAAAAAAAATTTCCTTATTTAATAATTAGTAATAATTTTGACACTTAATAAATAGTTAGTAAATAAGCCATTACTAAGCAGTATTTAATGTAGTTTTTATATTTTTCTTAAAAAATTATTTGATTGTAAGTCCATAATTGTGTAATTGATATATGTTAAAAAATTTTAAATTTAAATATTATATATTGAACATTTTATGTACATTTGTAGATAATTTGTTTAGTTCAGTAAAAGCAGGGATAAGTTTATAATATGCAAAATATAAATTAAGTTAAAATTTATATTAAGCAAATGTATTAGCTAATCCTCTATCTATAGAAAAGGATGATAATAAGCCACTACTATGAAATTTATTATATAATAAATGAAAGATAATTTATTTAGTCTTTGATATAATGTTAAAAGATGGTACATATTTAATACAATGAATAGGTAATAATTTGTGGTGAGCTTTAACGGTTCTTCTTAAATTCATTGTTTTAACATTGACTAATCTAAAGATTTAAAAAATATGCACATAAATACTTTGATAGCTCATAGATTTACTCGATGAAGACAAGTTGTGTTAAACTAGCTAAAATTCATATAACTAATCTAAAGATTTTAAAAATATGCATAAAGTACTTTGAACATTGGATAGCTTGAGTTGGAAAATTAATCTTGAGATAACAACAGTTACTATGATAAAAATTAGAAAATAGCACATGTATTTACTTGATGAAGACAAGTTGTGTTAAACTAGCTAAAATACATATAACTGATCTAAAGATTTAAAAAATATGCACATAAAGTACTTTGAACATTGGACAGCTTGAGTTGGAAGATTAATCTTGAGATAACAACAATTACTATGATAATTAGAAAATAGCACATAAATTTACTTGATGAAGACAAGTTGTGTTAAACTAGCTAAAACTAAAGAAAAAATATGCACATAAAGTACTTTGAACATTGGGCAGATTGAGTTGGAAGAAAAATGAATTGATACAACCATTACTAATATAAAGATTAGAAAATAACACATATATTTAATTGATGAAGACAAGATTGAACTTGTTACAACTAATATAAACATATGTGCAAATCTATCAAATAATTGGTTTTCATCACTTGGTTATCACGTGTTTTTTTTCTCCAGTCGCGCTCATTCGAAGCGCACATAAATCTGTAACCTAATTGGTTGTGGGCCTAACAGGTCAATCGTCTAATGTACAGAAGCGGTTTGTTAGACCCATAATCACTAAAGGCTATAAAAACTAATGTAATACGCAACTAGATGCAAACACTAAATCTAACCCTAACCCTTGCCTATATTACATTTTGCCTATATTACATTTTGCCTATATTACATTTTGCCTATAAATGGAAAATTTGTATAAATAATTAATTAATCATTTGGCATTTAATACCCCCCTATAGGCATTCTCGCCCCTTCCCACCTTTCTCGCCCATAAATTGCATAGCAAATATGATACATTTATACGAAGTACAGATGAGTCGTCCCCCCTTCCCTTCCCCTCTTCCCTTCCCTTCTCCCCCTTCCCACGAGGCCGAAGGCCCGAGTTTTAATTAATACCAATATTTCTTTAAGTTCTATACTTTTCAAACGCTTGATCACTTTAAATTTAGTTTCAATTGTGTTATTTGAAGCTCGTTTGTTGTCTACATTCCACATCAGTATATTTTATTCATTAAAATCTAGTTTTTATATATCTCTATGCAGCCTTGTTTAAATATTTTTATTTCGTTCGAGTGGTTAAATATCATTGGAGGCAATTTAACGTTAAAAAATTTATAATTTTTATTAGTGAGCCGCTGTGAGCAAAAATTATTTAAGCATGTAGTAATAGATAAAACTTTAAGACACAATAGTTGATATTTTCTACTAGGTTATTCAATATAAATAGGTAAATCTTGTTTTAATAAATGTATTAGTAGGCTTAGGAATCAAAAGTAACTTAAGGCATACCCTGATTTATCAAGTACCTTGATACCTGCGGTATACAGGCCATGTATTTTTTTAAATAAATCCGAAAAGGTTCCCGTAAATTTAAAGATTCCATGTCCTTTAATCAGACAACAATTTGGGATCCTTATAAGGTGTCAGATTTGTTTGCATTTTTCTGCCCGAACCGGCCCGGTCTGATTTTATAAATTGCCCACCCGGGCCCGTCTGAACCTTATTACGTGTCTGCCGGTCATGCGTCCGAATCTTTACAGCTGCCCGGCCCAAAAAAATGTTTTTTTTTAAATTTTAGTAAACATTTTGTCATCTTTTTCTATAAAATTTATATTTAATTTTTGTTTTTTTGGAAGTAACTACGATTATGTCATATTATGCATTCGAATATAAACGTGACAAAATAATACACGAAGACAACTTACACTTTATAAAACAATCTCACCAAGCCCGAATTGCCCGAAGTTGTATTCCCCACCAGGAGTCGCCCGAAAATCTAAATTTATGAGAGTAGCCTGACCTGACCCGTGGGCCGGGCTGGCAAGGTCGGGCCGGGCAGGGCTATTTTTGATCGCTGATTTTTATAGTGCGATAAGACTTCAAAGCAATTGCAGGCTCTTGGGCCATTTTAGACGATAGTGATTAAAATTTTTGTATTTAATAAGCTTTTCGATTATTAAAAAATTAATATACGGGATACCCTAACCATATGACAAGTATGATTTTTTGGTTAAAATTTGTGAATTTAAAAACAAGACATCAATCTAATATTATTTTTTTTACTTACGAAGTATAATATTTATTGATTTAATCTGACCAAATTAACTATTATACAACACTATTACAAGCTTCTATTTGTTTCCTGTCTATTTATTTTGCAGCTTATAATTTTAACTATTTTATATTATTTGAAAATACGGTGAATCTTTTATCTTAGCTTTCCTTCTTCGTACAAATAAAAAAGGTTACGAAAAATATGTAAGAAAAGGCAATGTTTTTATCCAATATTTGAATGAAATCATGAAAATTTCTCAATAATTTTCACATGATTAGCGAAGCAAACATCTAATATTCAAGTAACGATAAGTTTGCGAATATAATACAACTATTATGGGCATGGAGTAGCTCGGTTGAGACAAAAATTTATAAAATAATTCGATAATGGTCAATAAAATTACTTTTTCAGATTTTTGACCATACTCATTTTACACTAAATTAAATTTTTCGGTTAAAACAGCGCCCTATAGGCTTTGAAAAGTTGATAATAAACTCGGGCCTTCGGCCCTCGTGGGAAAGGGAGTAGGGGAAGGGGAGGGGGTGACTCATCTATACTCCGTATAAACGTAGCATATTTGCTATGCAATTTATGGGCGAGAAAGGTAGGGAAAGACGAGAATGCCTATAGGGGGGGGGGGTATTAAATGCAAAATAATTAGTTATAGACCCTTGTAGGGGAGGGCATAGGGTAATTATCAATGTTAACCAAATCAAAAACGAAAAAAAATTTCGATTTATTTGGCCAATGGTCATTTTTTCCATTGGTCAGTAGCCTGCGGACGATCAAAAATCATATTATCAATGATATTAAGAACAAAATATTAATTTAATTTAAAAAAAAATAAAAATTTCGCCCTCTCCCGAGCTTGAACCAGGGACATCCAGGTGACCCTGTTTACAAGCCGTGCGCTATAACACGTCACACCACCCGGTATTAAAATAGTAGAAGTTATTATGTTATTTATATAGATAACTAGCTGTGCCCGGCCAAGCGTTGCTTTGGCTCAGTCCTTAAGTGGTTAATTAAGTATAAGCTATTAATAAGACTTATCTAAAATGGGGTCATATATGAAATAATTTATAATGTGAAAGGTCCGAATGATTTTATGAACCCACTATTTTTAGTATATATTTATATAATGAGACAAACCAAATGCAAATTCTGTTTTAGTCATCAAATCCGACTAAAATTAAATGTTTTTGAAAAAATTGCTTATTAATGCTGTTACTTATTATACAATAATACCATTATTTTATTTTTCTAGTTAGTTGATTTATTTGAAATACAATTTTCTTTAATATAATAAAATAATTAATTGAAGGATGGATAATTATTAAAATATGCTTCTATGATCGACCACGTGATAATAATGACAAAAACTGCATAATTTAAATTTTATTTATTTAATTTAAATAGTCTGTTAAACCCCAATAATTTTGACCGTTTACTGTAACATTTTTATTATACTTTTAAATATCTAATTCGAGAAAACTTCAGCTTACAAATGTATGACGTCATTATTGTATATGCTGCTATAAATGAAACTGGACGGGAAATGTCAGATATTTTTAAAACAAAAAGTATTTTAGGAATCTGAAAAAGCTATTTTACCCCTGGCCTATCTGGGCATCTACGGCTAAATTTTCGCTAGAATCGGATCTGAAGTTTCAGAATTTAGCCCTTTTTTAAAACCAAAAGGCCGAGAAATGTCCGATATTAACTAAAAGGAATTTTAGCAATCTGAAAAAGCTATTTTACACCTGGCCGCCCTGAGAACCTAAGGGTAAAGTTTCGCGCGAATCGGGCCGGTACTTTCAGAATTTATTCTTATTTAAATATCTTATTTAATAAAAATTAATGATAGATAAATAATGTAATTTATATATAAATAGCATTTACTCAGAATAATCAACGTTGGACTATTTTATATTTCATTTAAATTATATATACTTTCATCTTTCTCATTTAAAATATCTCATTTAATGATAATGAGAAAAATTCATCTTCTTCACATATATATTTTCTCAAATAATCTATAATTTTATTTATTTCAGGTTAATTCATAAATTTTATGTTGTCACCGTTAAGAACAGATGACGTTTAAGAAATTTAATTCATAAATTTTATGTTGTCTTGTCACCGTTAAGAAAAGATGACGTTTAAGAAATTTAATTCATAAATTTTATATTGTCACCGTTAAGAAAAGATGACGTTTAAGAAATTTAATTCATAAATTTTATGTTGTCAAGAAAAGATTACGTTTTACTACAAACTACTATAAGTGATACACTTTTACTACAGAACTGTCTGTATATTCAAATTTTCGACGAACGCGAGGATGTGCGTTTGATTGACATTTTATTGAACGTCAAAACGCATAAAACCCAATATCTCGAAAATTAAAAGGAATTTTAGGATTCGGAAAAAGCTATTTTACCCCTGGCCGCCCTGGGAACCTAGGGGTAAATTTTCGCGCGAATCGGGCCGGTAGTTTCAGAATTTAGCTCTTACATACATATATACATACACTTTACTTTATATATATAGATGAAATAATAAAGTTCTGTTTTATGTTTAGAAAATCAATATATTTTATCGGTCAGTAGCCAGCGGACGGTCAAAAAGTCAAATTATCAATGGTAATAACAAGAACATAATATTAATTTAATTTTAAAGAAAAAAACTAAAATAAAAATTCCTTTTACTTTTAAAAAAGGGCTAAATTCTGAAACTACCCGCCCGATTTGCTCGAAGCTTTACCGGTAGGTGCCCAGGGCGGCCAGGGGTAAAATAGCCTTTTCAGATTCCTAAAATACCTTTTCGTTTTAAAAATATCGGACATTTCCCGGCCACACGTGCGGTGTAATATCTATAACACGTAGAAAATTTTACTAATTATATAAACTTACGCGCGCCATCTAATAAAGTACAATTCGTGTTTTAATAGTTTAATTGTAGATTGAATTTAATTAGAAAGAACGGGCTATGATTATACCTTTGAAGGAGGTTTCGAATTTTGTGTTAGTTTCTATCAATAAATTGTATCGTAAATTAGAATCTAATACCTATATTTTTTTAACTATTACTTTTTAGGTTTTCTATGAAATCACAATCTAATTAAATGAATTATATTAACCCAATAAAAAAATATATATGCATTTATAAGGTTAAAAATATATATTACATAGTTGGCTGTCTGTTAGACCATCTATAATAAATTTTTAGGTTATATATAAAATTTGGCCAATGATTTTTTTTCATTGGTCAGTACCAACAGATACTCTATAAGTCAATGATAGCCAAAAAAAACGGAATAAAAATTTTTGATGCTCACTTTGGCCAATGGTCATTTTTTTCTATTGGTCAGCAGCCAGCGGAAGGCCAAAAAGTCATATTATCAATGGTATTAATAGGAACAATCATAAGAGTCAAAAAAACGGAAAAAAAATTTCGATTCACAATTTGGCCAATGGTCATTTTTTTCCATTGGTCAGCAGCCAGGACACGGTAAAAGTGGATATAAATTCATAAGAGTCAAAAAAAACGAAAAAAAAATTTTCGAATCACATTTTGGCCAATGGTCATTTTTTTTCATTGGTCAGCAGCCAGGACACAGTAAAAGTGGATATAAATTCATAATAATCGGAAAAAAACGAAAAAAAATTTTCGAATCACATTTTGGCCAATGGTCATTTTTTCCATTGGTCAGCAGCCAACGGACGGCCAAAAAGTCACAATAGCAATGGTAGTAACAGGAACAATCATAATAGTCAAAAAAAAGAAAAAAATAATTTAGATACACATTTTCGCCAATGGTCATTTTTTTCCATTGGTCAGCAGCCAGCGGACGGCCAAAAAGTCTTATTATCAATGGTAGTAACAAGAACAATCATAAGAGTCAAAAAAACTCCGGGATTCGAACCCACAAACTAGTTAAATTAATTAAAATTAAAAGTAAACAGCGTGAGAAGACATTCGAAGCGTGACAAGACATTCGGTGCAAGAGACCGAAGAGCGTGACAATATATAGATAATGAAACATAGACCCTTGTAGGGGAGGGCATAGGGTAATTATCAATGTTAACCAATTCAAAAACGAAGAAAAAATTACGATTTATACTTTGGCCAATGGTCATTTTTTTTATTGGTCAGTAGCCAGCGGACGGCCAAAAGGTCACATTATCAATGGTATTAACAAGAACAATATATTAATTTAATTTAAAAAATAAATAAAAATTTTGCCCTCTCCGGGATTCGAACCCACATTAGTAAAGGCATAGAGTTTGGTAAGGGGCACAGGGACCCATATCAGTAAAAGCATAGGCTTTGGTAAGGGGCACAGGGACCCATATCAGTAGAGGCGTAGGCCCTTGTAGGAAAGGGCATAGGGTAATTATCAATGTTAACCTATTCAAAGACGAAAAATTACCATAAATTGCATATAGCAATTAAAAATTTCGCTTTATTTGGCCAATGGTCTCAGTAGCCAGCGGATGGTCAAAAATTCATATTTCAATGGTATTAACAAAAACAAAATATTAATTTAATTTAAAAAAATTCAAAAAAAAATTCGTCCTCTCCCTGGCTTGAACCCGGGATATCCAGGTCACAAAGCTGGCGCCAATAACTTGGTGGACGACGGACGACGGACAACCAAAAACGAGCCCATAAATTGCATAGCAATTAATACTCATTGCTTAATGATAAAAAAATTTAATAAGTTGTTGTTTCCTTTAAAACATATTTGTATTTCATAAAAAAATGAATTTTTAAACATTCTTTGTCGAATTTTATTTCTTTGAACTTTGTAAGTAGCTAAGGTCATGCGCTTATTTTAATTTTTTTTGCCAAATTGTCATTTAACTGACACATACAATGTATAAAAAATCGCTATTTTGGTCATATGTTTTTTGGCGTAGAGCCAAACTGTTACATTGTCTCCTCCAATGACATGTCCCTCATTGCTAAAGCTACAAATAGGGAAATTTTGACACTTACAAAAGCGGAGTAAAAAAGTTTACAAAACTGCAAAAAAAATATTTGCATTTAGTTTCACTTTTTTTGTCCTAAAAAATAAAGAAAATGAGCAATCGAAAAATCAATATTAAAATCAGCTCATCTTCCTATTTTATCGCGAAGAGGAACGAGTCATTTATCGAAAAGTCAATTGTCGAAATTTTGCTGGAGTTCGACAAAAAATACCTGCCCCCTCTAAATCCAAAAATTTGTTGAATGGCTTTAAAAAATTATCATTGTGCCCCTCCCTTAATCATTTTTGCCCCCCCCTCTAATTCCAAAGCTGGCTACACCCATGATCATTTGCGTTTGTGTCATTTTATATCTCTTTATTTTACTTTAGAAATGTAATAAAGGATTTTTAAAAAGATAATAATTAAAAAAATAGTTAATTTATAATTTTAAAGTTATAATATTGGATATAGAAACTTAGTTGTTTATATTATAGAGCGATAAATTAGGTATTTATTTCACTCATCGTGCTTATATTGTAAATTACATATTAAGAGCACACTGTTTCATTATATATTTATATGGTATAATATATCGCAAATGTGATATATTCTGCTTAAAAAATATGGCTAGATCCGGGCTCTGGTGAAGCCAAAAAAGATTTCTACGGACAAATTTAAAAATACAGATTTGAATTTTGCTTATATTAATTCAGCTCAGAATCAAATCAAGAAGTCAAAGCAAAAATAATTATATTTTATAAATCGTGTTTATTTTTATTTTATTGTACACTTTTATGGTAACTTTTGAATACAAGAAGATAAATTTTTTTATACAATAAACGAGCATAAAACAATCATATTAATAAAAACCATAGGATTCGTCATGAGCCAACAAGGGCCATGAGTTAGAGTTAAGATTTGAAATTATATTTTGCTATTAAAACGTCGATTATTTGACGTAAAATAAATGTGGGGGAGTATTTGGCGTAAGGAGATCTCTTTCCTATCTATTTAAAAAACGCGGTGGCCCGTCAACTCGCCGAAAACAATCTCGCCGAAAATAATGTCCCCCAGCTAAAAAATGTCCCCAAAATGTCCCCAAATTTATGATTGGTTGATGGGTTAGGGTTAATAAGCTTGGGGGCCTTTTTTTGCTGGGGGACATTATTTTTCGGCGAGATTGTTTTCGGCGAGTTGATAGGGCACCAAAAAACGCCAATGCATTCTTGTCAATAGTGGCGGATCAGGAAGCTACTATTGGAATTAAAATTTTGGATTGATCAATACCTAGGTATTTAAGTGTTTTACGATCTTCCGCATAAAGTAGTGGGTTTAAATTGTTATTAGATGGCGCGAAGTAATGTTGTAAAAATGGATGGGTTTCGTTTGGTCGTCCTTTGGTTTTAGTAGACTAAACATAAACAGACCAAGGCTTTTTTGGTCCATTTTTTTTAGTCGACCTCTAAGCTTAGCCGAATTTAAAAAACATACCAGAGTCGACCGTTAGTCTTAGTTGAACCAAAGGTCGACCAAACAAAACCCAACCGTTTTTACAACACATGCACGAAAGTATCGACGCGGGTAGAGTCCCAAACTAGAAACTTCCCTTGACGCATCCTACCTTTTAGAGAAGGATCGGATCGTTCGAGGATGGACGAAATGACGGCTTCTAGAAATGCGGATTGAATTAAAAGATTAACCTTTTGATAGGGATACAGAGATATTTATTTCATAAACATGGAAATTGCTAATTCAATACACTAGCTATTATATTAGAAAATTTACTTCAACGCCAGCAAATTTTATCGCGCGTATCTTTCAATTAATACCGATAGTTTTTAAGTTCCATACTTTTCAAGCAAAGCTCCGTGTTCACTTAAAATATTAGTTTACATTGTGTTATTTAAAGCTCATTCATTGTCAACATTCTCCACCTCATTATATTTTATTCACGAAAATCTAGTTTTTATATAAATCTATATAGCCTTGATTTAAATGTTATTATTTCGTTAGAGTGGTAGATATATAGGTTTTCAACATTAAACCATGTATATTTTTCATTAGTAAGCCGCTGTGGGCAAAAATTACGTAAGCATTTTGACATAATTTTATATTTTATTTCTTGAATTAGTTAAAATTTTCAAAATTCTACTATATTATTTCATAAAAATAGAAATATTCATTATTTCTCTTAATTTAATAAATGTATTATTATTTTGAATCAAAATAAACATACGAGATACCCTACTATAACAAGTACTTTGATACCTTCGGTAGACAGGCCATGGATTTTTTGTTAAAAATTGGAAAAGGCTTTTTGAAATTTAGATATTGTATGTCCTATTTAATCAGTCAACAACTTAGTTTTTCTGCCCAAATCCGGCCCCGTCCAATTCTATAACTAAATGCCCGCCCGGGCCCGTCCACAACTTATATAGTGTCCGCCCGGCCATGCTCAAATCATTAGAGCTGCCCGGCCCGAATTTATAATTTTTATGATAGTAAAAGTTTTGCCATGTTTTTGCAAAAAATTGAAATTTAATTCTCGATTTTTAGAATAATACATCATATGCAATCGAATGCAAAGTGACAAAATAATACACGAAAACAAGTACACTACATAAAAGAATCTCATCATGTTCGAATCGCCCGAATCAAAATCTATTTATGACAGTTGCCCGGCCTGGCCCGTGGGCTGGGCGGGCAAGGTCGGGTAGCGGGCCGGGCCGGACTTTTTTGGTTTCTAATTTTTATAGTGCGATACAACTTTATAGCAATTGTCGGTTATTGACCCACTTGGACGATAATGATTTAAATTTCTATATTTAATAAAATTAATATACGAGATACCCTAATAAGGCAAGTACGATTGTTTGGTTAAAATTGTACATTAACAGGACATCATTTTCATATTATTTTTTTACCTATACGTTAAACATAAAGCGGGCTAATGGAGCATTCAAGTTTAGTCGAAGTTTAATATTTAATGAGCCAATCTGACCAAATTAACTATTATACAACACTATTACATGCTTTCATTTGAATCCTATAGATTTTTTTGCATCTTTTGATAGAATTTATATTTTTGAAAATATATCTTTATTTTTAATCAATACGTCCTTAAGCTCGACCATATGACGAATGACTTTTTCATGACAAAAATGGGTATTCAACCTATGGCGGACATGTTAACGAAAATGGGCTAAGGTGGTATGGGCATATAGTAAGAAGGGACACGGATGACGTAAATCGAAAAGTACTGGACATGGAAGTACCGGGGAAGAGAGGAAGAAAACGACCCCGTTTCACGTGGAAACGGCAAGTCGATAAAGTTATGAAAACTAAAGAGATTACTCAAGACATGGCACTCACGGTCAAGGTGGAAGAAACTTATCAAAACAAACTTCACGAATGTTGGACCAAATATCTGATAAAGAAGAAGAAGAAGACGTCCTTTTATTTTCGATTTTCCTTATTGTATATAAAAAAGTTTCAAAAAAATATGAAAGAAAAGGCAATCTTTTTATCGAATATTCAGTTTTAATTTTCACATGATTCGCCAAACAAACATTGATAGAATTAATTTTTCGAATGTAATAGAACTAATTTAAAAAAATTAATAAACGGTCATACTTAGATTTTTGACCTTACTCATATTACACTAAGCGAAATTTTATAATTAAAACCACGCCCTTTAGGTTTGGAAAAAGTTGATAATTTACTCATTGCCTTATGAATAAAAGATCCAATACGCTGTTATTTTAGACAAGTTTGTAACTCGTAAAAATTTAAATTTTTTAGGAAAATATGAAATAATAAATCTTTCTATCATTTTTTTATCAAAATTTTTATCCTCGAACTTTGAAAGTAGCTAAGGTCATGCGCATTTTAAATTTGTTGCCAAATTGTCATTCTAACTGACACACACAATGTATAAAAAATCGTTATTTTGGTCATGTGTTATTTGGCGTAGAGCCAAATTGTTACATTGTCTCCTCCAATGACATGTCCCTCATTGCTAAAGCTATAAATAGAGGGGAAATTTTGACACTTACAAAAGCGGAGTAAAAAAGTTTACGAAATTGCAAAAAATAAATTTGCATTTAGTTTCACTTTTTTTGTCCTAAAAAATAAAGAAAATGAGTGAAATGAAATATGAAACAATCGAATCAAAAATCCGCTCATCTTCCTATTTTATCGCGAAGGGGAACGCGTCATTTATCGAAAAGCCAATTGTCGGAATTTTAGTTGATTTGGACAAAAAATAATTTTGGAAATATAGAGAGGGGAATTCCAGCACTTGATAAATGCTTTAATGACAGACGATCATTTTAACAACAATTGCTGCTATTTCGACACTATTTATCTATTTCCACAGCTAAGCACTTCATAACAAAGTAATCCCCCTTTTTAAGTTTGTACCAACTTTTTTATTATATTATTTAATCAATTTTAGTAAACTTCAAAGTAAATTTGTATTATTTTAATCGAAAAAAAGGTATTATAATTTGGTAAATAAATGTTAACACCTACTATAGATAGCTATAAAAAGCCAAATGTCAACTAATTTTGACACAATGTATGCCCACTATGACATAGACGGCGGTTGGGCATGGATGGTTATGTTTGCTTCTTTCATTGGATGTTTCATCACCTCAGGTTGTTCATAAGCCCAATTTAATCATTAAAATTATTTTTAAAAAATTAATTTTTTTAGTTTTATTTTTAACTTTAGTAAACCAATTTATTAATTGGTTGACTTTTAATTAAATTCGACAATTTTAAAATTAATTTTTCTTTGTAAATTGCAAAAAGATAATCTTTTAATTACTTAATATTTATCATATGCAAAAATAATTAACTAAAAACATTTAATAATTATAATGCTGTTTACAGTTATTTTTTTTCCAAAGTCTAATATCTTTTCAAATCATTTACTTAGATACATAACATTATAATATAAAAATAAACTTAATTTTTAAAATTATTAGCATTAGTTGTATTAATATAAATGCATAAATACAAGCCTATTTATAAATCATATGATATGGCGCGTTTAACCATACTATAAAAATATTAGGATGATTTATAGCTGTTTCCTAGTTGTGTCCTAAGCTTAGTTAAAGTTTCTCTCATTTTGATGACCTTTACTTTATCACCGTCAATGAGAATGATTTTAGAAAAGTATACATTTTTTGTCACCAAATTTTGGACACTTTAAGGTCATTTATAAATATTTATAAAAAATATTTTATTGCATTTGTATCTATATGATTATCAAAATAGTTTTTGAAATATGCAAAGTCCCTGGTGTTGTCAATATCCAATCTCGTTTTTAGTATCGAAGGTATCGAACTTATGTAGTATATTCAAATACTATTGAGGATCTGCTTACAAAATTTTACCTAATTTGAGGGTGTCCTATAAAAAACAGGGAAAATGGGAATTTTTAATCATTTTAAGATCTTTAATTAACAAAAACATTGACAGCTAAGTAATTATATGAGATGATATCTTATATTCACAGTCACTATTCCCAAGGTAAATTTTACTTTTCCATAGAAGATAGTATTTTCACGGTCAAATGTCCATCGATTTTTCAAATTTGGTCATTTATTGAATAAATTAGGAATACTTTCACCCTCTTTACCTTGAAAAGTGTCTTAGATATCCTGTCTCATCTTGACTCTTGAGACATTGATTGATTTTTAGGTTAGAGAAAATGCAGACCACCGGACTGTGGAATTTAGGGCGAGCACCATATCAATATTAGGGAATTCGGAATTAATGAGATTATTTTTTATCCTGTAATTTTGTCAGTCCCTGAATCGATTGTATATCAATTACTAAACGTAGCTCTTCGCCAAAAAAATCAGAAAATAGATTAAAGTTTTTCTAAAAAATGACGAAATTATCAATAAAAACTCGTAAATTATCATTGAGCGGGCAGTTCAGGTAATTCTATGGGTATCGCCGAGCAGATTAAAATGATTATGACGGTCGAGAGGGCAATTTGGTTATAAACACGGGCAAGGTTCGGGCAGAAAAATTCGAAAAAATTTGATAATTCCGATAGAAAATAAGTTATTTTATGCGATATAATTATTGTTCTCCTTATATTAACTAAGCCCTTAATTATTATAATTGTTAAAGCGAATGGGGAAAATATAAATCTAAATTAGTGATGCGGAAAAAAATCTCGGTCTCGACGAGAATTTGAAAAATTGAGTCGAGATCGAGACGAGATATTATCAGCGAGATCTCATCTTTGAAATTTTATTTTTAACAATTGAGACTAAATTTAGCTAATAAGAATTTTTATTTTATGAGATTTACATTTATTAAATGCAAATTAATATGATTTTGAAACTTTTGATATTAATTATTTAGGCACCTATAATCCGCTTCGCGCAAATTTCAGATTTGTAATATTATCTTATTCAATAGACAACATAGTATTAGTGGCCCTTAGGGTATATGAACAATTAATTATGTATTTATTACTTATTTTTATAGCATTATTATATAGTATAAAAATTTTAGACCTATAATGAGTTGCGCAACAAGTTAATCATCCAACACAAAAAAGAGCAAGATGCTCATTCACAGTTTCCAAGGATGAATCAAATAAAATGGGAAAGTGTATATTGTGCTTTAATGCATTAAAAATGACTGATAGCTACACTTCAGGTCTTCAACGACATCTTAAACGTTCAAAGAATTGCTATAACTTTTACCCTATTCAAGTTAATAAGGAATTAAACTGTCCAAAAACTTTTTTCCCAGGCAGCCTAGATGCTTCAGAAAGCCTAAGCATTTAACAGTTATTATATATCAAACGTATTCTTTAAAAATGACGAAATAATTGTTTACATTAGATAATTAGTTGAATAACAAAAATAATTATTTCAATCTAGCAGGTATGGCTAGAGATTTTCTCAGCACCCCGGCGACCTTGGTGCTTGCCGAAAGATTGTTTTCGAAGGCGTATCTGATTATTTGAAAACATCGTCATCGATTTACTCATGAATCTGTCAGGAGCATGCTATGCCTAAATTCATTGCACACCTCAACAATTTTCAACCCATCACATTCATAACATTTTACGCCAAAATGTAGGCTTGCTAGATGCATTCAAATTCACTGAATTCTTTGCAAAATGCTGCAATTTATCAATGAATTAAAACATATCAACATAAGCTTTATTAATATGTAATTAATAAAAAATCTATTAAGTAAATATTTTGTAATATGTAATGATGTCACACTTAAATAGAATTGGTTAAATTTTATATTTAACAACTTTAATTAAATTATATATCTGCAATTAACGTCCTTTTATTGAGCCTAGGCCAGGAAATAAAAGTTATTAATTAGCATACCTTCGAGTCAAGTAGTATATAACACCTATATTAATCCTTCCTACCTTAAGTTACTAATCTAGCTTGTGTTTTGGGGTTTAAAAAATGGTTTCATTATGACCTTTATATCTTATATAATAATTTATAAGTGTCAGAAAAAAATATATATGGTATCATTATTTTTAGAAGTCGAGACGAGAATTCTCGCCGAGACGAGATCGAGATTTTTCTAAGCCGAGACGAGATTTTAATAATCGCACCCGAGACGAGATTTTTATTTTGAGACCGAGACGAGATCGAAACACTAATCTAAATTACCTACGACGGTCCCGTGTCGGTGCGCGAAGAGTGGAGGGTTGGCGTCAAGTCTGTAACCGGTTGTAAGAAACCTCTCCATCATGATAGTTTTAAACAAATATACAACAGAAAGCTAGGAAGTCCTCCACAACTCATTATCAAGGCCGTACAATGTGAAAAATACATAAGGGTTACCGCCTGACTCTCAGCAAAAGTAGCCAAAGAATATTTTTGTTGTTTAAATGCGAATAACATCATGGAATGTGGACACGTTGATTGGAAAGAGCATCAAAGTCGCACAGATGCTAGAGAGAAGAAAGGTACACATTTACCCACAAAAGACCAGGTCGAATGAAACCAAAGCTCAAATCATGAGAATGATATTGTTTTTACAATAGGTCACCAAATCGTAAAAACGGGGTCGGTATCATTCCAAGCGAATCGTTCCGCCCACATAGGGAAACGGCCTCGGATATGAGCGCAATCTTGGAGGCTGGGCATGGCCATACGATTAAAGGATGAAATACTTCTCCAAGTATCCCAAGTACAACATGACGATAGTTAACACCTATTTTCAAAAACGCGAATCATATTGTGACTTAGGGGACGTTCGTGATGACGCGCGAAGCGAAAAAAGGCGGTGAATTTTTGGGCTAATTTATTAAACTCTTTACTATTTTCTTAATATCTTTATATTCATCGTGAAATTTATCATATATCAATGATATTCATTGATAAGATCGTAATTATTCTATAAACATATGAAACTATATAAAAAATACATACATACCAAATTCAATTTTTTAACCATCGCGCGAAAAGTACAAAATGATTTGTATCTTATTTTAGTTCGCTTTTTGCCGAGGGCAAAAATAATCATCTGCGGTTTCACTATAAACGCCTCCTATTTACAATTGTTATTTTCGTGATATATGATAAATTTCACGTAATGAAGAGTTTGATAAATTAGCCCAAAAAATTCACTTCGCTTTTTTTCGCTTCGCGCGTCATTAGAAGCATTTTATAGACTATCTGCTCATACAACAAAAAAAATTTGAAAGGATCAAGCATTGCAAAGTAATGCCAGAGGACAAAATTGCCAGGCAACATCGTCAACTTTTTCAAAATGTTGAAAAAATGTGTTTCTGGAAAAGGTTTATGAACCTCGAATTTGATACAAAATTAGAAAGCATACGTCAATGAACGAATAGCATCAAAAAGCCTCCACGCTTTTGGGTGACAGGATGTTAAAAATAGGATGTAGACGACCATAGGAAGACGCTAACTGCGGACCTAAAGAAAACGGCGAGTCGGGGTCCAGTCAGAAAAAAGGAGGCAAAGTTATAAATAGGGAACAATGGTAATGGTGGGATCATAGACTAGATAGACTGCTCATGCCATATGTTGCATATGTTTAATTGTGTGTCAAATTTTCCTCCATTTTAAAGAGAGCAACTGGTGTATTTTAACCATGTAATTTTGCCCTATAACAGTCAATTTACCTTCCTCACTAGTTTATAAGTTAAAGCGAATTCAATAAATTAATATTATAAAAAATATTGATGGCGCTATTTTATTAAACAAGCTTTAATCGCAGTTTTTACATTTTTAATTTTTATGTATTGTGTAAATGATACTTATTATAATATGCTGTTTTGATAGCTACCCATTTTATTATTTTTTTATTTACCTTTAAGAATATTTAATTAGCAAAAATTACTAATTTTTATATGGTCACCACTTTATTATGTTTACATCAAAATGGTGGAAAAAAGGGTACACAATTTGTACGTTGGTGAGAAGTCTATCTAGTCTATGGATGGGATCAATAAATAGTTATTTTATTGTAAGAGGAAAATTTTATATAGACGGTGGCAAAAATAAAAAAAAGTCGGGGATCAAGAGTATAAGGCAAAAAGAGCGGCGAACAAAGCGGTTGCAATAGCGAAGAATGCAGCATGCATCGCGATGCCAGACAAACTGGATTATAGAGTGGGCGACAGTCTTTTGTACAAATTCACCAAGATAATTGAGAAGAAAATTCATGATGGTGGGGTCCTTAAACAGTCAAAAACGAAGGGTAAACTTTATTCAAGCCTATGGTAGTGATGGAAGTTAAGGTGATATTTTAATGAACTTATTAATATTGCAATTGACAAGATTTCTTTTTCGATATTGATCCAAACATAAATATGGTCAAACTCTTTCAAAAAGATAATATTTGGAAACAATTAAACAAGATGCAAATAGAAAAAGCGAATGGCCTAGATGAAATTCCCTAAGAAGCGTATGTCGGATGCAGATAAGAAGGCATCACGTTCATGACAAACCTCTTTGAAAATATATTGGTAGTAGAAATTACTATTCGAAAGAGAGCAAGCACGATTATATTCTGATTTAAAGGCAAGGAAGACCCGTATGAGTGTGACAATTACAACGGTATCAAGCTAACTCCTTATTCCCTGCAACCTATGGAAAGGATCTTAGTAACAAGGTTTAAAAACGAGCTGAAATTATCTGGCAACGAATTCGGATTTGTGGCCGGTAAACCACAATCGACTCGATAACTAAGATAAATGATGGGAAATTCAGGAAAAGAGAAGAGACTTACATATGGTCTTTATCTACGTAGAGAAAGTTTATGAGATTTAATATGGTAGTGCCCAAAGAAGCAAAATACTCCTCACCCATATGTACAGCTTATGAAAAATATATATGATTTGAATTTGTGCGTTATAACGGCACTGGAGACTTTAAACCTTTCCGGGTTGAAATTGAATTGCATCAAGGATTTGCTCTAAATCCCATTTTATTCATAATTATGGATTTTAGAATGAGAGAGATTTAAAATGGTATGCTATATGCCGATGATAGAGGATATAAAAGAATAAACTGAAAAGTGATCAAAATTCTTAGCTTTATAGGTTAAAAATCGTAAAACGGTATACATGGAGATGAACATTACAGACACTTCATCCCTAGATGACAATAATACCCAAAAGTAGACAAATGTCCATACTTCAACTCAATGCTATATTATAATGTTGTAAAAACGGCTGGGTTTTGTTTGGTCGACCTTTCGTTTTAGTGGACCAAACATTAACAGATCAAAGGTTTCACCAAAACACCTTTGATCTGTTTAAGCAAAACAGACCAAAAAACTATGGTCTGTTTATGTTTAGTCACTAAAACAGGTCGACCATACAAAACCCAGCCGTTTTTACAACATTACTATATTAAAAGGAGGTTGTGCAAAAGAAATCAATGCACTGATATAAAAGGGATGGCTTAAATGGCAAAGTATATTTAATGTTATGTGCGACAAGAAAATACCAATATGGTTGATGAGCAAAGCTTATCTAAGGCCGATGTTACTCTATAGAAGTGAAACATGGGCATTTAACTCCATGAAAGAAGAGTTATTACAAGCCACGGAGGTGAGAGGGAGAGGGAGAGCTTATGGTGGACCAAGCTCACCATTAGGACAAATGATGTCTTAGGGCAAAAATTGGCAACCCATGGCCTCCTATATTAACGAAGTATTGGACATGAAGATGCCTGGGAAGAAAGGAACTGGTCGAACTCGTGTTACGTGGATGCCGCGAGCAGGCAAAGTCATAAAAACTAAGAAGATAAACAAGTACATGGCGCTTACTCGATCAAGATGGAAAAACTTTTACCCCAGAACTGTGGGACCTAATACATAATAATGAACAAATTAAGTGAGGGGTTGACAAAAGTTTTAAAGACTTATTAAATTATAAAAATCCCTAGTTGTTATAATCTTTCTTTAGATTTACATTAGTTTTGTAATAAACTAGCATGAATTATCTTGCCTAATAATTAAGCATCATATATAAATTATAATATCAACAATGGGAGTTAATAAAAGTTTTACAACCTTATTTTTAAATAAAGCCTAGTGGTGGGGAAAACCTTAGGTCGGGTGAACCTCAGGTAGAGGCCTACAAAGTCACTTTTTTTCAACCCAAACCCGACTCGACCCGAAAGCGTTTTTAAATTTTTAACCCGGACCCGACGAAGTAGAAAAATTTGAGGATGAAAAATTTATTCGACAGAATGATTATAGGAAGCTCTAAAATAACCAAAATAAAAATTGGGGTCCAGAAAATCGTTAATAAGTTATGTAATGTTGATTAGATTCATATCAAAATTTATACCATCAATTTTAAGGCCTTTATAAACACATGTTTAAAATTTGAAAGGTTTAAAAACAATATTCTAAAAGTTATAAGAAGTTAAAAAATGGGGTCAAATATACCCCACGAATTCTCTCGCGTTCGGGATTTTCAGGAATGCTCTCGAGGGTTAATAAATTTATTAAATTGATTTACTATAATTATGTATAAATATTGTGGCGTCTACAATTTCGGGGCGTAAATTTGCCTCCAAATTAAACGAATCAAAAAAATATTAGAAAAGGAAATTGATTATATGAATGAATGATTATAATTACTTATATAATTCGATATTGTTTCACAAAAATTATTGATAATAGCATTAATTTAACAAATACTTTTAGTTCATTTTGTAATTTAGTATTCATATCCTTTGACCCGACCCGAAAGCATTCTAAAATTTTCAACCCGAACCCGACCCGAAAGCGTTTTTAAATTTTTAGCCCGAACCCGACTCGGGCTTCGGGTGACCCGTGCAGGCCTCTAACCTCAGGTCAGGTTTAGATTAGGTTTTTGATAAACCTGGAGGTTATCAAACAGCCTAAACCTAACCTTGAGGTCAGATTTGAGGTTTATAACGACCTTAAGGTTTTTTAAAAAAAAACGTTAAAACTCAGGTCCGAGGTTAGGTCACCTCGAGGTTTCAACTCGTATGCTTCATTTTTCATATCTTCATTTTACGACTAAATTATAGTCTCTAATATAAAAAATTTATTAAGTATATATATATATATATTAAAAATAGTTCAAATAAATTTATTTTAATAGCAAATTATATATAATCTATAAATTTTTAGTCTCTAATAAATTATCATTTTATTTGATAGAATTAATGCATGTGTATTTAAAAATATGTGCCATCTACATTGTGTTTTATTTTTATAACACATTTTTCAAATTCCCCGCGTATCTATGGTATTCTGTGATATACACACCTTTTATTTTTTTAATAGTTTTTTTATGGACAAAGAGCGATAATTGTACAAATTTTATGTATTTTAGATTGTATAAATAGTAAGACGGCCTGGCGGCACCAAAAATAAATTTACTATTTTTATATCTTAATTAAGAATTCCTCATTTAAGCAGTATAAACTTCATATTTAAGTCAAATAAAAATTTTAAGCAATTTTATTTTATTTACTTAATCTATATAACGTGACGTGACCAAATCTAGAAAAACATCATAATTAAAAAGATTTTTAGTTTTAAATCTAAAATACGTATATAATTACAATATTAAAATTAATTCGTGTAAAATATCCATTCATTAATTACCAATATTATTGCAATTCTAAATTTGACCCCCCCCCCTCATCCAAATCCTGGCTACGCCCATGCATCCCCTTCTTTCTTTTTTTCAACGGGTAACATTGGCCTGGTGGTGCTCGAATGAGAGTATTTATAGAGATTTAAGCAAAATGGCAGGGGACAGCCAAGATCTGTATAAAAAGCAGAAAATTAATGTTTTACATTAATCTTATATATAAAAATAAAACTATGTATGTATATATATATATATATATGCCGCCACCAATTTTGGAGAACTACCGGACCGATTTGGCTCAAAATTTCACAGTTTATTCCTGACACTCCGGAGCATGTTTTAAGATTTGTTCGAGCCAAATGGTCCAGTAGTTTTCGAGTTTGTTTTATACGTTTTGACGTTTAATAAAATGTCAATCAAACTCAACCTCATGACGTACTGCGTATATCTATCGTTTGTAGTGTGATAAATGTAGGCATGTGCTGCGGAAAATGGAAACTTTTTACGATTTGAAACATTAAATCAAAGTCAATTTTTTGCTTATTTTCACGTCAATTATTATTATTATAAGACTGTCGTGTCCCCTCCTGCGTGGCTAAATAAATTAAAAAATCTAATTTTGTCCTTTTTTTGCGCGTTAAATAAGGAGAAAAATGAAAATATTTTTAACAAAGTGCCAATAAATGTTGATATATCTCAGTTCTTCGGACATTATTAAGTTCAGAATTGAATTCAGAAACAAATTTTATAATTATGATATTGTTTCTTAATTAGAAAAAATTAAAAATATATCTCAGTTCTTCGGACATTATTAAGTTCAGAATTAAAAGTTTATTCAGAAACAAATAATTATAATTATGATATTGTTTCTTAATTACAAACAATTAAAAAAAATTGCTAGAAGGGCCAGGGGCCAAAGATTTTTCTCTTGGGGGGGCCATGGGGCCAGGTTTTCTCTCTTGGGTGAGCCTGGGCCTTGGACCCTCTTTAACTATTTGTTTAAAATTTTTTGTATAATAAACACTTAGCAATTATATTTTATATATTCTTAATCTTATGAAATTTATCCAAGAAGATAGATATTCTGCTAATACACCCGGGTAAATGGCAAAACAACGTTTGCCGGGTTCATCTAGTATATTATGTTATTAGAAATAAGTAAATGAATTGCGGGTTTTTTGATAATAATTAGAAGATAATAATAACCCCTTTCAGGAGTGCCGCAATTAACTTAAAAGTTTACCCTAATTAGCACCATCTAAAAACCCGCAATTCATTTACTTATTTCTAATATAATAAAACAAAATAATTATTACTACCATAATTATGAGGGTTATTTCATAGCCACCATAAGAATGGGTTTAAATCTAATTTGAGCATTATATATACCTATCTCGCTTAGTGTGTGACTAGAAAATTAACTATGGCATACTGATGAGCTCTAATAAGAGCGAAAACGTTATATGTCTGTTATCATTTTCGAAGTCACATGCTAAAAAAGATAGGGATATACCTAGTTCAAATTAGTCTCTAATTAAAATCGCCGATAGATGGCGCTAATTAGGGTTAACTTTTAAGTTAATTGCGGCACACCTGAAAGGGGTTATTATTATCTTCTGAATACATAATGTTATTTAACTTAATATTTAATACAGCACAATTAGCATCTACCTTACAAAATGTTATTAAGATGAATGTATTAATTATATCAATTTAAAAGACAGCCAAGATCTCTATAAAAAGCAGAAAATTGAAATTCTTATTTTATGTATTATCTTTATCTCTAATTCAAATATGGGATAATTGACGTTCAAATTTAAAAACGCTATGGTATAACTGTAGTCTATGGGTATAACCATAGACTGGTATAACTATGGGATCGTCAAAATTAACAATGCTTTTTCCGAATCCCCACCCAATCCCCTGCTAGCGAAAAACACCTGATATGACGAAAAAACTCATTATTTTATATAACGTTGGTCATTTTTGTACGCTACACCGGGTTATGCTCCCCCGCTAAATGACGAAAAAAAAATTTCAATGCAAAAACAATTAAAAAATTTTGGTCTGCCCCCCCTAACTTTTAAACGTTTCGCCTCCCCTTCCCCCCTAATCCGAAACCTGGCTACGTCCATGATTATGACTACTATTAGGGTAGACTAACTGCAAGCGCAACTGTATTGAACGTTTTTAATTTAAACGTTAAAAATGAGTGGCAGAGCAACATTTTTTTAAGTGAGGTCGGGTGTCGGCCATGAAGGACTCTGATTCCACGGCTATTCTTTTAATTCATTAAAGTGATAACGAAATCACAATTGAAATTTTTATAACGTCTAGACGTATACTAAAGAGTTAAGATAATAATAATAATTTATAATGACATATTTTTGCTAATTTTAGGAGTCTGTTTTTCAAATGGCGTATATTACAACGAATATATAACCATGTATCCAGACCAAAAATTACTCATCGCTATTTTAACCGGTCTTCCACCAGCATTATTTCTTCTCATGGGTCCAGTATCAATCTTCACTTCTCGCAAATTTGGCTATCATTTGGTATGTAACTAATCTACACTTCGAAACATTTTAAAATAAAACCATATAATGTCACTCGTTTTAAAATAAAACATTTGAATATTATAAAAGATGTAATTTACTTTTTCATATGTATAGACGATTGCCGTGGGTGCATTTTTAGGGAGTGCCGGTTTTGGTCTGTCCTATTTAACAAGCCAAATACCTATACTATGTATCACGCATGGATTTTTAGTTGGAACTGGTTGTGGACTTATATATTCTCCGGTCGTATGCGTACTTAAGCTTTGCTTTGTTCAGAGATACGTGTTGGCTAATGCCTTTGGACTCAGTGGTGTAGCTTTTGGTAGCTTAATCTTTCCCTTTCTATACCATTCGTTCATTCAAAATTTTGGGTTGCGCGGGAGTCTCCTCTTAAACGCCGGAGTGTTTTTGCACACATTTTTGTTAGCCGCTACACTGGGAAATCATTCAGGAAGCGTAAGGTCGAAGGAGAGAAAAGAAGACAAAATGAAAGATAAAACGACGGTCGATTTGGATCATTTGACGAATGGGGATATAGGGGTCGGACAGTGTGATGGAACTGCTCATAAAATTTCAGAAGGTTCTTCAAATTCTTCAACCAATACAGATGAAAGCCTATTTGAAACGACGGGCGTGGAATATGTAGCATTTCCCCCATCCATCGCGGTCTCTGATTTAAAGATTGCCTACTGCAGTCCCCAAACTATCTTATTCATGGCTTACGCCTTCTTTGAACAATGCAGTTGCCTGATCATAACACTCATGATTCCAAAATTTGCTCAATCCTGGGGCACTTCCATTAACTCTTTCAAAGCGGGCACGCTCGTTTCCTGGATAGGCATTGGGGAATTGGGAGGTTCTTTAGCAGTAGTAGTATGGGGCTATCATCACGCTCGTCGATCCAAAAGTCATTCTTCTCCTTATACCGGCTGTATATTTTTATGGGCACTCTTAGTTCAGGGTTGGATCAGTGCTGCATTCCTCATAGGCTTTTCCAAACTTTATATTTATTTTTGTGTCATGGTCTTCCTTTTCGGGTTCTTTTACGCCCTCCGCATTTCTCTCCTCAATTGCCTAATGATAGACTTGTACGGTGGTGAACGCTTTGCCACAATCTATAGTTGGTATTTCCTATTTTCGGGCTCAGGTGCTATAATAAGCATACCTTCGGCTACTTGGCTAGCCGTAGCTGTTAAAACGCCATTCGCCATGTTTTACATAACTACGACCACATTTGCAATATGTGCAGTGATTCTTTCTCTCGTCATGTACCGCGTTTACTACGCCAAACTAACGAATCATTGGGAAAATAAGAAAAAAGAACGTAACTTAAAAATACTCGCCGTGGAATTCATAGAAAGGCGATGCGTGTAATAACACATGAATATCAACCATCTATCTTGTCCTGCCCTATCATCATGTTAATAATTATAATTGATTACGCCCATAGACTACTCATCCCCTTATATATTCACGCATAAAAGGTGTTGCCAAAAAAGGCCGCATTTTGATAAGTGAAGTAGAGTTAGTATAGCGATGCATTGTATTGGACAATAATCATTGATCTTACAACATGAACAACCCATTATAATCATTATAGAGATTTTAAAAATTCATCAAACCATATAAATTGACCAAATTTCATGTTTCACTTTTCAAAATGGATGCCAAAATGCGGAACACTTTTTAAATGGGAATGAGCAGTCTATTAGTCTATGATTACGCCAATTAAATATCGTAATTTGGTATGACAAATGATCATGGGCGTAGCCAGGTTTTGGATTAGGGGGGGGGGGCAAAATGTAGTTTTTTTTTAATTTTTAAGGGTTTTGAAAAAATTTCGCCATCTCGCTACGCCCATGCAAATGATTGCCACGCGAGCGTCAATATGTTTGTGCTGATTGCTTTTTTTGTTATACAGTAAACTCTTTTTCGTACACATGTTTTTAATTAAGTGTAACAACGAGTAAATAATTTATATTTATATAAATACTAGCTGACCCGGCAAACGTTGTTTTGCTATATATATTATTTTTAGAAAATATTATAAGTTTATCGGTATTAAAATAAGAATGGAGCGTTGACAATGTTGGCCTAAAAATGACAATACACTAATCATTTATTAATCTCATTCTTTATACTTTATTAAATCATTTTTGATACCTAGTTTATACATCAAATTATGATGATTAAAAAATAATTCATCATCAACCTCTAAGTGCAATGGACTATACAATATTTTTGTTAGTCTATCTTTAGCCAACACAAACAAACGGGATGGTTTACCCACGCGAGAACATGCCACGTATAGCTGTCCGTGGGAAAAGCATGATGTGCCCAAATCTAAGCCACAAATAGACATCGTTTAACCTTGAGCCTTATTGATTGTCATTGCGAATGCCAATTCAATTAAAAATTGAATGCGTTTAAATTCAATCGGCACATCTGTGGAGATCATAGGGATTCGTGGCAGCAATACATTTTTACCTCTGAACTTGCCGTGACTTCGATAACATTTTTCTTAAATTTTTTTATGACTAATCGTGTGCCATTGCACAGCCGTGTTAGTTAAATTAGGAAGCAAAATTACAGATCCAACCTTCAATTGTAAAAGGTGCGGTGGCATTCCTGACAAATCCAATGAATTCAAAAACTCAATTGGATTATTTACAGCTTCGTTAGCATCGCAAACTGTATCGAGAGATTTGTATGACACCAAGTCATTGGCAACAACTGTTATATCTTGGAATTTAAACCATTAACGTCCATTTTTTGCTGTCAATATTGCCCTTTCGGACATTCAGGCAAGATTTTTGTATCTGGAAATATGTGGTCGATAAGAGTATTTGGCGAGTCGACGATTGTGCAAAAATCTGACGGTAATTTTATGCATCTAGTTTTCATACATAGCATCACCAATATCTAACAGTTGTTTTGAGAATGTTTCAGCGGATGGATCTTTAAGCATATGAACGCGCATGTTTAATTTCAGTTCTAATTTTTCAACATTACGCCATAGTGACGATGATTTTAAGCAAGCGTTGATCTCATCAGCGTACGTTAAACGTGGAATGACGGGAAGTGTTTGTCTGAAATCACCTGAAAGAAATAACAGAGTGCCGCCAAATAGTTTGTCGTTGTTTTTTATATCCTTCAATGTCTGTCTAATGCCTCAAGGGAATGTTTGAGTGTCATAGCACATTCATCCCAGATGATAATTTTACACCGTTTGAGTACTGTGGCCATGGACTCTTATGTTGAACACTGCCTCTGGGTTACTTTGGATATTCAGTGGCAGCTTAAATGCAGAAAGAACTGTTCTGCCTGCATCTAATAAAGTTGCTGCAATGCCAGATGATGCAACGGCCAATGCGATGCCATTTTTTGATTGTATTCCAGCAAGAATTATCGAAATGAGAAATGTTTTGCCAGTTCCACCTGGAGCATCCAAAAAAACCACCTTGTCCTGCCGAAACTGCCAGCATAATGCGGTCGTAAATGGTTTTTTGTTCATCAGTTAGTAGCGGGACATTGCGAGTAACAATTGCTGCCATTTCTACAGTATTGTACTGCAGTTCAAGACTCATATCAGTGTGAGTAAATCAGATGCACTTCGATTTGAAGAACTCACACCGAAATGACTTATTTTTAAAGTGGCAATGACGATGCAAAGATCCTCAAAAGCTATCAATGATTCATTGTACAATGCGTCGCTGATTAATATCGATAGATCGTTGCACCTTGAACGATATCGATATAATATATCGTCAGCCATTGAATCTTTGTGCTGATCCCACAATGTTTGTGCTCGGGCCAGGAAACATTTAGTCAACACTATAGCAAATAGTAGACGAATTTGTGTTGCTGTACAGTTTTAATGCCGCTTCAATAAGAATACTGTCCCAATGGTTGTCATATTCTAGCAAGCCTAGTGCAAGGCAAGCATCTTTATAGGTTGGATACCGATGTCCATTAATTTTACGTATATCGTGAAATGACAATGGGCCGGTGACAAAAGTCGCAGATAAAAGCACTCAGTCTGTCTAGGATTCACTGTATATACACGACCCAAAATGTTTGATTTGAATAAACCGAGGCATGCACTAACTGGTGTGCTTTGCTTGTCGGGCACCCAGTTTTTCGATTGAGTCCACGTAAAATAGCGGAGTACTTCTGAATAGTGTTCGCACGATGTCACCAAAAGCATCGGCACGATTACACATTCAAAAAAAATAGGTGAGTGTAGTTTTTGGTGTATTTACAGCGCGATCAAGCGCGGTCTCGTTCGTGAAAAATACACGCTGGCCGTTTTCAAGATGGACAGCAAATGGATAACTGCTGGATCCTGTTCATGAATTGGGAAACCAAAGATCCACCAAACAGCTTCATTGGAGCTGATGTACCGGCCAATTTGGTAGTTCGTTATTCATTGTTATTCAATGGAGGAGCATTCACATTGGTATTATTAATTCTAAATATAGCCATATCACCTCCTTTATTCAAATACTGCATATATATTTGATGCTCTTCACCAAACTGCAGAACTCAACATTAATATGAGCATGTTTTGCACAACAGAGGTGAATATGGTACAACTAGAGAACTGCAAAGTCACTTTTTTTCAACCCGAACCCGACCCGACCCGAAAAATTATTAAAACAAATTACTTTCGAGCGCGAAAATTGCGGTGTGTAAAATTAAATCGATAAATAAAAGTGCTATTATAATTCTTTCCTCCTCCAGATCCTCTGCTATAACACAATGTAAAATTATATACGACCCGACCCGAAAAATTATTAAAACAAATTACTTTCGAGCGCGAAAATGGCGGTGTGGAAAATTAAATCGACAAATAAAAGTGCTATTTTAATTCTTACCTCCTCCAGATCCTTTGCTATAACACAATGTAAACTTATATACAATGCTCTCCATGATGATGTATTCTTTAAGGATGGTGAAAAAAACTCATATTTGTTTATCTATATTTAATTTCCTAATATTAAGTAAACTGCTCATGAGACATATGAAACCATTATTAATATTATATAACTGATTATAATCAATATAGTAAATATGATGAAATTTATAGTGACTGTTCAAATATTTTAAGTTTGAAGTGCAATTTAATATAAATTCATTTGATATGAAACTTAAAAATAAATATTATAAGTTATTATAAAAAAAATATTTTCTAATACATAAAATTCTCGTGAAACGGTGTTTGTTATTAAACTCCTCCGAGACGGCTTGACCGATTTTTATGAAAATTTCTGCGAATATTTTTAAACTATATTCCAAATCTCTAAGTAAAAAGACGGTCAAGTTATTTTGTTTTATACGTTTTGACGCCTACTAAAACGTCAATCAAACGCAAACTCATGACGTACTGCGTATCTTCTTTGAAAATTTGAATACACAGTTCTTTAATATATAGTATTTTCTAGAACGTCATGCGTGTAGGTAGTGTAGTGTGATAAAGGCATGTGCTGCGGAAAATGGAAACTTTTTACGATTTTAAACATTAAATCAAAGTCATTTTTTTGCTTATTTTTCACATCAATTATTATTATAGGACGATCGTGTCCCCTCCTGCGCGTCTAAATAAATTAAAAAATCTAATTTTGTCCTTTTATTGCGCGTTATATAAGGAGAAAAACGAAAAGTGCTAATAAATATTGATATATCTCAATTATTCGGACCTCTAAGAAGGGCTCCGCCCCTAACTCCTAACAAGGTTATTGTCCTCGGTTTTTTGGTGTTGGGTAGCGCCCTCGGGCCCCGTGCTGTTTTTTGTTAAGCCTTCAACCTAAGCTCTTCTACACTTCGTTGAAAAACATTTCATTTGCTGTGAAATTTAAGCAGGGGAGGAAAACGGACCTTAATGTTTGAGGGCTTGGCTACGTCCATGCTTATACCGGTTGCTTTAAGTTTTTATGAATTATCTGAGTACACTGATAGCTTATTGACCAAAGTAAGGTTTGTGGGCAATGCTTTTTTACGACCCCTCATAATATCTCAGTTTTTAATGCTGTATATCTAGGCATATCTTAAACAAAAAGGATTAGGAAGTTAGGGGATATTCGCATATTTCGGAAATAACCGAGATTAATGATGTTGCTCCGGGCTCGATTCGGGCGCAAAAATAAAAATAGCTTTTCGCATAGGGCCGGACTACTTATACAAATTAACGTAAGACAGTGGTCATTTTATGAGCATTTTAAACCTGAACTGTGGATTATTAAAATAATTAAGTAAAGATAGAATACATGTAAACAACAAAGATGTTTAAAAACACCTTATTTTTTGTCGAACTTGACATTACGATAATAAATTAATTATGGAATTTAAAATTGATTGATAAGCATCGACATTAAACACCAGGGAAGGAAAGCTTATAAAAGCAAGTGGAGCTTGGGGTAAACTAAGTCCTGGGTTATGACGAATGACTTTCTCCTGACAAAAATGAATATTCAACCTATGGCGGACATGATTAACGAAAATCGGTTAAGGTGGTATGAACATAAGGGGGACTCGAATGACCTAAATCGAAAAGTACTGGACATGGAGGGAGAAGAGAGGAAGAGGACGACCCCGTGTCACGTGGAACGGGCAAGGCGATAAAGTTATGAAAACTAAAGAGTAGTCAAGACATGGCACTCACCCGGTCAAGATGCAAGAAACTTATCAAAACAAACCCCACGACCGTGGGACCAAATAACTGATAAAGAAGAAGAAGATTCAAACAAAGGGCTTCACCCCTGTACCCCGGCTGGGGCTGCCCCTTTAAACCTTACTTAAGGGGCTCCGCTCTATCTTTGTGTGGCCTTATTAGGCTCTTCTAAATTCGTATGGGAGCATTCATTTGCTATGTAATTTAAGCAATAGTAAAAATTAACGGAGGGCAAATTGAGGGTAGAGGGTCGGGCTACGTCTATAATGGTACCTGTTGGCTTAAACTACACAATATATCAGCGAAACATGATAACAATGAGACCCTATTGCAATAAAGCTCGGTTGGCGGCCAATGATATACCTAAAGTTTCTAAGCTGATGTAAGCAGAATTGTAGTTTGCCTAAATATGTGAAAAGCTGGACGCGCTAAAATATGTTCAGGCGCAAAAATAAAGCGGATTTCCAGGGCCGGTTGGGGTTTTGATTAAAGTCCGAAAACGGCCATTTGCCAGAATCGTGATTTTGCGGTAGGACCAAAAAAAGTTTTAGCACCTTTAATAAAAAAAAACCTGTGGCAAATTACAAATTAAATAATTCTTTAGGCATGTATTAATTTATTTGACAGTATATTTATATAGGCAAAATGTGTAAAGCAAAGCAATAAAAAATTTAATGTTAAGTACTTTGCTTTATGTGTTTATATTTTGTATTTAGCGTGTTAATTCTTCCTACATTAAGTTCGTGAATTATTTCCCATAGGACAATATATTTTAATCGCTCATTATATGTTCGAGGCATAACAGTGAGCATGCACATTACTTATATTATTTTCTAGAAATAATGTATATAGCAAAACAACGTTTGCCGGGTCAGCTAGTATAATAATAAATTTGCAAATGAAACATTTATTATATTATAACTTACTTTTAAGTTGGCTTTTGAATATGTATTAAATGTAATTTAAATTAACGATAAGGATTAGCTAAAACTTCACGGTTAACACTAAAAAATTTTAAAATATAACTTTATCAAAATAATTTACCTTTTAATAGTCAAATTAAAAACAGGAGTAATTTATGTAGTTTGAATTAGTGATGAGAATTAGCTAGCACTTCAGAGTTCGGAGTTTTAAAAATTAAAAAAGAGGAAGAATTAAATGAATGATCCAAGTTGTACATTTCGATATTTAAAAACACTCTTTGCTTAGCAATTAACATTAATTACAAAAATAGTTCTCGCGTGCTTTTTACAATGTATAAATATAAACCTTGGACCCGACTCTATAAATTTGGCCCGACCCGAGAGCATTTTCAAATTTTCTAGGGTCTCGGGTCACCCGTGCAGTTTCTAGGTACAACCCATCGATTGTAAATGTCAATGGCTGCGTTACTGATAGTTTTAGTTAATATTTGTCCGCCATTATCGGTACTACTTCGACGATATATGGATATCCGTCGACATGTGTGACCGTATCATTGATGAAATCTTTAGAAAAACACTTTGTACATTTTCCATCTAACATGCAAGGCGATGAACGATTCAAATATCCACATGGGCCATGAATCATGTTTGTAGTAACAATATCAAACAATAATTGATATGTAGACGGATTTGAAATTTCGGCAGATATGAAACTATCGATGTCTTCAGGACGTATTTTGTCGACGAACCAAATCAAAATGTGAGCAAGAGGTAATCCTCGCTTTTGCCACTCAGTCGAATATCCACCAACGTACAGGGCCAAATATATGTAATTTTGTGATAAAATTAGACTTTAAATTTTGTTTAAACACCCGTGTCATAATGTCATGACGATGTATTGCATTTTGTCCTGGTAATAGCAACGATGTAATCTTCTGCCATTTTTGATTACATGTAAACGTGATAAAAAAATACAGACGTCCATATTCGCGTACGAAAGACATAGCATCCTGTATGTATTATTGCATGTGACGTGGACTACCTACATACGATGATGATAGAATAATAGTTACCATTTCGGCAGTGTCGGCGTTGTTCGCAATAGCGTCTCTTAATTGAATGTATTCTTCCGCACGCAGTTTCTGTTGGTTATATATTAAGTATTGTAGACGTTCGCTCTCTATCTTCACATACATGTCGACCATGAATTGTTGGCAAAGCTCACGACATCGTAGCATGACGTTGTCTTGACCGCGTCTAATTATCCAACGATATGCATAATAATCCTTCGCTAACCTTCTTGTTTGTTTCGGCTCCAGTAAGGTGTATTCTCCGATTAATTAAAAATGAGTAATTATGTTTTTAATAATAAATAAAGTGCCTGTTAGGGGATCTCGTTGTTTGATGTTTATGAATAATCTTGTCCTTTCCAAAAAATTATCGGATATTGGATAGCGTCATATGAACGGTTGGTATCAGCAATGAACTGAAGATTGTTATCCTTCTTCGAATCACGATTTGGCGCAAAGCCGTACGGTCCCCAACCATGATGGTGGCAACGTCACCAATACAGGTGCATTGAATCTACGAATGTGCTCTCCAACTGGTGTTTTATCAGAATTGAAGACAATAGCGTAATTGTCACTTAATAATTTGGGCATGTGTGATTTAAATAATTCATTGTGCTTATTCAACAGAGCGTCCAGCTCGCTGACGATGCGCCTGGCAAAAGGCGAATCGAGATTGTTGTAGCCGCAACGTGCATCCACGCGATTAGCGAGTGTGCGTTCGGAGTCGTCGCCACCTATAAAGTAAATTTGTAAAAATTTGTAAGATTCGTTTGGCATCGGCAGCAATGAACCCACTTTGTGAAAAACCTGGCCTTTTATTTTAAACGTTGAATTAAATTGTTGACCGATTGCAGCATTATTTTGAATTAAACTGTTTCTGTTGCTCCGAACGATGTCATTTGGAAGCATGAATTTAATGTCCAAATTGACTTGAGAAACAGGCTAATCAGGATCCATACCGATAAGTAAAGCGTGCAATGGTTCAAGTGGTGTTTCAATCTCCGTTAGTCGAACTTTTCCTGGTGTGCCACACATTCCGGCTGACTCATAATTATATTTAAGTGCAAGATAATGAGGACATACCTTGTTCATAGTACTAATATATCAAATTGAATTACTAAAAGGTGAAAAACATTAAACTATCGAATTCTTATGCAGGATACGCCCATTGAGACCGATCGCTATCGGCGGAGTTTTTAGAAGAATCATCTCTAGAATAATATGCAAAGCAATTAAACCAAATTTAACCCTATCCTTAATGCCTCACCAGCTAGGCTTCGGGGTCAAAGGAGGGTGTGAAATAGCAACACACGCCGCAAGATCGACCCTCAAAAATCTGTTACCCAATGAGTTTTTTTTAAAATTAGATTTTTTAAACGCTTTTAATAACTTAAACAGAGATTCCCCTATTAAAACTTTTATTGAGACATATCCTAAATATACCAATTATATCCTTTTAAGTTGTGAGACACCCTCTATCCTAAAATTCGGGCATTATTTAATTGATTCAGCGGAGGGCATTCAACAGGGGGACCCCCTTGGCCCCCCCCCCCTTGTTTTGTATGGCCATCAAACCATTAATAGATGAAATCAACGAAAAATGCAATTTAAAATTAAACGTATGGTATCTCGACAATGCCACTCTATCAGGCACCACGGAAGAGCTAATCAAAGCTCTTAGCATCATTAATGAGTACTACATAAAACTTAACCTATCTTTAAGCGCGACAAAATGCGAAATTTATTCTGAGAGCACAACTGACATCCACCCGTCCTTTGCATCTTTTCTACGCCTTCAGAAAGACGAGGTATTTTAACTAGGTTCTCCAATAGGCGGTCATGAATGCTTAAGAAAGTTATCTCGACGATAACCTTAAAAATTTAAAATGTAAAAATGAAATTTTTAAGCTTATGCCCGCCCATCACGCATTTTACATATTGAAAAACTACTTTAATATAGCCAAAATATTATTTTGCTTCGGATCCACAAGCGCATTTTTGCATACACATATTTTACATAATTTCGAAACCCACATAAAATCTGTAATCGAATCCACCCTGAACTTATCATTCGATACTAACACCTGGCTACAAGCCACATTACCAACAAAATCTGGGGGTCTGGGAATTCGTTCACCAAGGCCGCATTTATATCCTCCCACTTATCCTCAAAATCCATCGTCGCCAAATTAATCTCATACTCCCTCGATGAAACATTTATACAGGCCCTATCCCTTTGATTTAAATGTTCTACCAGAAAGCTCACCACCACAAACACCAAATCCAAAGGATTGGGATGCATGTTTGGTTTCGCGCTCCGTTGCTTATCTCCTTTCGAGCTGCGATACCAAACAACATTAAAACCTTAGATCTTTGGTGTTTGATTAAACTGGACATGAATGGCTAGAGGCGTATCCTAGCAAGTTCTCAAATATGATGTTAGAAGATTGCGAGCTATCCTACAATATAGCACTACGCTTGGAATCTGTAAAAATTGCAACCTGCCAGTGGATGAAGAAGCACGCCACCCGTTACACTGCAGACTAAATAAATTTAGACACTTGCGGCACTCTAAAATCAATTCTATTATCCAGTCAGCCCTTAGAAAGGCCCATATTCCTTCCATACTTGAACCTTCAGATCCTGCCCTTGAAGGTCGAATGCGTCCTGACGGTTCCTCGTTAGTCCCATTGGAAAATGGTCTCTTTTTAAAGTGGGATTTTATATGCATAGACCTATTTGCCCCTCTAATCTTGATTATGACCCCGTGGCCCTCGCTGAAGAATGCAAGCTCCAAAAACACAAGGCCCTTTTGGACTCTAGTATTTTTATCCCAATAGTTTCCTCCTGTTCAGGACACTATGGAAAAATGGCGTTGGCTTTATTCAGAGAAATAGGCAGGCGATCCCCTGCCTCCAAACATTTCCCCGCATTTTTATTGAAACAATCAATAGCTATCTTAATTGCAAAATTTAATTTCATATCTTTTTTGGATTCCTGGCCTCTTCTAAAAGAGGAAGATGAAGACATATTACTCATAAGTTGTTTTTTTTAAATATAATTATTATATAATTGTATCATTTAATATTAAGTTTAGATATATATCAATAAACTAACTTTATCTTTAAAATGTTTTTATAAGTAGAATACTTCAGCCTTTTTATATATTAGATTATTTACATTGTCGCATTTTACAGTATACATCTATGACGTCAATTGTTGCATTTTACAGTATCCCTGTATGACGTCATGAGGTTGCTTTTGATTGAGGTTTTAGTAAACGTCAAAACGTATAAAACAAAATAACTTTACTGTCTTATCACTTAGAGATTTGGAATAAAGTTTAAAACCTATTCTCAGACCTACCAAATATTCGCAGAAATTTCCATAAAAATCGGTCCAGCCGTTTCGGAGGAGTTTAACTACCCACAGCGTGGCAAGAGAATTTTATATATTAGATATCCATACACGTACAAACAATGGTTGGAATAAATGTTGTTAATAAAAAATAAGTACATTCTCGATAAAATAAAATGAGGGCGAAAATATCAAATTTTTCATCTCTTTTTTCGTTTCTTCTTTTTCGAGGAGGTTAACCGCTTGGCCAAACACCGAGAGCAATACCAATTTTCATTTTCGTCAGGAGGTTCAGTTATATTAACACAAACCCTATATAAAAATTATTATAAATATCAAGGTAAAGCAATTAAAAAATTTAAGCTAAATTTAAAGATTTTCATTGAGAAAGTTTGGATGAAATATATTTCTCTACCAATGGTACCAGTCGTCGCAATTATCACACCCAATCATAGGACTTCCGTCATCGGGGTGCGTACAAGCCGGACATATCCATATCTTCTCCCCATTATCACTCTAAACGTTAAGATAGAGGGCCATAAGTAGTTTAAAAAGTATATTTTTAAACAAGATTTATTCATAAGCTTTCAACGATATTAACTAGTGTTGCAAAAACGGTTGTGTTTTGTTTGGCCGGCCTTTGGTTTTAGTCGACTAAACAGTAAACATAAACAGACCAAATGTTTTTTGGCTATTTTTCTTAGTCGTATAAACTGACCAAAGATTTTTGATTAAACCATTGGTGTGTTATGTTTAGTCGGCTAAAACCAAAGCAAATGTTTTTGGTTTTAGTCGTGTAAACCGACCTTTTGGTTAAACCATTGGTCCGTTTATGTTTAGTCGACTAAAACCAAAGGCCGACCAAACCAAACCCAACCAACCGTATTGACAACACTAATATTAACTTACGACGACGGCAGAACCTAGCGTTTCTGTGAAGACAGTTCTCTGTACACCTACCCCTCCAGGGGTGTTCGCACTTACAGGACTCACGGAAGGTAAAGTAAGTTCCAATGGGGATGGGAGAAGTTGGAGGGGGGAGGGGGAGAATGGGCGGTTTTGAGCCGGGTGTTTCTTACCCTTTTTGCCTCCGCTTTTACCACCCACAACCATCGCGGCAGGCAGCATCTGGTCGGAATGGATGGGGGCCAAAACGGTGACCTCTTTTGTAGACGATGGGGGCAGAGAAGATGGGCGAGACGATCCTGAAATAATAAAGGAACAAATAGACGGTAGACTGGGGAACAGCTGATGATAATTATAGAGAGAAAGAGTTATATATTCAAAGATATTAATCTCTTTATTGTGTTTGTTAAGTTAAATGCCAAACTTAGGTATGGATAGATAATCCTTTAATGTTCACTATAATGAAAGTAGCCTCTTATAATAACAGGCTTAATCAAGCGTGGCGTCAAAATAGGTTTATTCAAATTATATCAAATGAGTAATTAATGCAATATATGTACATCAGGTTTATAAAACTTACATATATTACCAAATAGCACATTCTCATTGTTTTTAATTAACTTCTGAGGGAAAAAACCTCACAAATAGGGCGTTTACTTAATAACATATAATGCAAAAGTCAGATTGTCAGGGGATCGCAAAATATAGCTACCGAAAAATGTGTCCGATTCGTCTACGGCGTCTATGGATCTCCTCCTTTTTTTGGCGGGAATGTATTCCACGCTCTCTTCCTCTAGACCCGGTCCCGAAATGCGACATGACGAGTCGCGGTGGTGATAAGGCGGATGTTTTTTTCGCTTTTTGGCAACGGAACCGTGCTTGGATTTGGCGCGAAGCAAGGCGAATGGTTGTTTTGGAGCCAATGAAAAGTTAGGGTGAAGAGGTGATGTTTGAAAACTTTGAGGCGTCCCTAAGCCGATACAACCCATAATGGTTAGAAAACGCACTTAAGTAAAAAATCTGGAAACAATTGAATTTTAAGAAAGGATGCCAAAAGCAAATAATAGCTTGCAACTTACTTTAAACGGATAAAGATTAATGGAAACGTTTTAGCATAGGAAGTTACTATACGAGGCTAAAAAATCTTAATAAACCCTTAGAACCGTTATCTCACGCTCTTAGAAATTCAAGCCTTTTTAGGTTGATATATATCATTTGCAAAGCGACTTTAGTGAACGAACCATAAGAAAGGTAATTTCTCGAACAAATATCAAAGTCCATAACCACTTTCACTCACGATCCCAAAGACTTTATTTATCTTTAGCAGAAAATCATTATTAAAATTGTTAAATCCATCACAATTTTGATCCATGGATCTAAATCAGCTCATTACTTTAATTAATTTTAGCATAAACATTTACTAAAATACTTTTATGTATTACCGCTTGATTATTTTCTCTAAACAATCCTTTATAAAAAAACCACTATATCACTTTAAACTGTAATCGGGTGTGAAAGCACACTCCAGCATTAAACCGACATTATTTCCAAGTTAATATAGAGATTTACAAACAAAAACTATTTAAAAAGTTGCGCTCACCATCATCGTATTTAGAATTAGGAGAGGGAAAGGTGGTTTTGCTCTTTTTCGTCATCTTACGTCGACGTAACAAATTGACTTCGTCCAATCGTCCGGCATTCCTCGAGGAAGAAGCGGGAGAAGTTGAGGAGGGCGAAACGGATGATGATGACGTCATAACAGCTGATGCCGCAGCCGAACGACGAAATAGCTCCGCATCCGTCACGTGATCAATAAAATTGCTCAGGCCATACCCCACAACGACGGGCGGCGGGGCTTCGATGTCACGTGATGGCAGGGTTGGGATGGGAAGGTCGTCCCCACCTCCCTCCTCTTCCGACGAGCCCGAGGGCGTATAAATGGGCGGAGGGCGAGGCTGGGGTGTGACCGGAGGGTGTGGGGGTGCGGCCGAGAGCTGTGGGGGTGCAGTGCGTTTAAAAATCTTAATTTTGATTGGGCCCCCGGCGGCAGGTATAACATGATGAGGGTGGTGCGCTTCGAATATGGGCGTGGCGGAATAAGATGGCGTGGGGGTCGTAATTTCGTACCTGGTGAGGATTGAGGCAAGAAAGTGGTTACATTTATAGTAGAGTGTTAATTATTATTAGGAGGTGTACAAAGTTTAAAAGGTAAAGATTTAACAGAGTGTTCTTAAAAGTCTCTATTTCCTATAAAGATGGGTTGACCCTTAATTTCGTCGAATGTAAACGAATTTTCAAATCTTTTTTTGGGGGGGATACTTCGCTTTTTAAGAATGATGGAAAGAAATAGTGCTGTGAAAACGGCTGGGTTTTTGCAACACGAGAAAGAAATGTCATGGACTTATTCGTTAAATTAGCCTCCAAAAAGTACAAATAATAATATAAATGACTACTGTTAACAGCTGATTCTAAAAAGGTTTCTCCCCCCCCCCTTCCTCTCTCCATATTATGATCTGGTCTTATGGCTTGTTCTAGGGTCGTAGACAGGGGGTGGCAGGAAGGGGCGGCGCCCCTCTCTTAATCCAACCATGACTAAGCTCAACGAGCACACTTAAATGCTAACGCACTTACCCAACCAACACCCCATCATTTTAATAACTGTACATCAAAAACATATTATTTGTACTTACTCTAACCTGATCCTATACTCTTCCGGTATAACTAGAATTCTTCTCTTTTAATATATACATAACTCGTATGGAGAAATATTGGAGTCGGGGCCAAAATGTAAAAATTTTGCATTCTTCATAAAACTGAGGGAGGCGAATGATATAAGTCTGGAACATGGAAGGAAGTACCGGGGGGAAGAGAAGAAGAGAGGATGAGGACGACTTAGTGTCACGTGGTAAAGGCAAGTGGACAAAGTTATGAAATCTAAGAAGAGATTAATCAAGACATGGCACTTACCCGATCGAGATAGAAGAAACTTATTAAAACAAACCACACGAGCCTGGCTATGGAACCAAATACTTGATAAAGAAGTAAAAACAAGTATATATAACCATCATTACTTTATAGCTTGACCACCATTGTCGCTTTGACCATCACTGATTGACGTAGAAGGTGCCTATTAGATAAATATTCAAATTGTTGTATCATGAATCAATCATAAAAACGTTTGGAATTACAAAACCTTTCGGATTGATATTCAATTTTCAGAGAAAGCTTAAATCAACTCGCCCGATCCTTGTAAAATTTTCAACTTTTACATAGTATTTAAATATTCGTGTTTAATTTGGGGGAAAAAAGAAGCAATTTTATTTAGTGTTGTAAAAACTGCTGGGTTGTGTTTGGTCCACCTTTAGTTTAACTAAGTCAAACAGTCGACTATGGTCTGTTTTTCACCTTTCGACCAAGCCTAGTGGGCGACTAAAAAAAGAGACCAAAAACTCTTTGGTCTCTTCACGTTTAGTCGACTAAAACCAAAGGCCGACCAAACAAACCCCAGCCATTTTTACAACATTTACTTAATTCAATACCTTATCCGATTCATCACTTGGTAGTAACTCATCAAAAGGAGTCTCTTTGCCAAGCGGAGATGATATTACAACCTGCTCTTCCACCACATGTTCGTCTTTATATTCGACGCTTCAAAAAAAATTAGAACCAATTATATTTATGCCCTAAAATACGGAAGAACGAAGCTTTATAACATATTTTATTTATATAAATAAAATAAATTATAGTTATCTTCGGGGAGGCATAAATTTTTTGGAACAGAAAACACTAAATTTAAAACGGAAATATTAGAAATTCCAATTTAGTTCTAGAAAAAAGCGACTCGTAATTATGATACAGAAAAAAAACTAACTGGTGTTAATTCGAATTTTGTATAGAAATTAGTTTTACACAATAATATATGGTATTTAGTGGACTATCAATTCTACACCCATTATTAAAAGTATATAATTCACGGTACCTAAGTCGAATAAACTATAAGTTAAACAATTAAAATTAGCAGTAGTAATATTAGGATGATACTTTTGAGTCGGACTACCCAACACTCCTTTAAAATCGGTAGGATATGAAGTTGTGGGACATTGGATGGATGATTCTTCCTCAGCTGTTTCAATCTTGATTTCTTTTCGATACGATGACTCTTCGATACTAACAGCTGGTTTCTCGACTTCCCAATCCAAAGATTTTCGCGGGTTTACAAATGTTTTCTTTACTTTACGAGAGCTTAGAGCGATTTTTTTCCTCTTTTTACCCTTTGACATAGTAGTTGAAAATCCTATTTTGCCAAAGTAGTAAATAAAATAAAATTCCAAGTAACATTGATTGCTTAATACCAAACTAATCGAAAATTGTTTGCGATGCTTAAAAGAATTTTGAAAAGTAGTACTATAAAAGCTTTGAACATTTAATTGATCAGGTTGTACCGCAAACGTTTTAAAATAAGGAAGAATTGTGTGGATTTTGCTATATCTGCAACAAGTTACGTATTAAAGTTAAAATATCAAAAATATATCTCATCTTTATAAATATAATGGTTATAGACACAATAGCTTGACCAAAATGAGTATTAATTAACTTTATCATTTTAATGAATTTCACAAAATTTAGTTAAAAATATCTAAATACCTTCGACCTTTCTTTTATCTTTATCCAAACTATCCCTTCTATTAGGAGTAGGTCGGGGTTGAGACTTCAAAAAGCTTTCTGGCAAGTCCGTCCTTATCTACAATATGGATGATAAATCAACGTTAGAAAGTGAAGAGTCTCAAACCAGACGTGCTAATTTAATAATAAGATGGCGAACCGGCAAAAGTTCATACAAAAGGCGACAGACTACTTTTGTAAAAACGGCTGGGTTTTGTTTGGTCGACCTTTGGTTCAACTAAAACTAACGGTCGCTTTTGGTTTGTTTTTCAATTTTTGACCAAGCCTTGAGGTCGACTTAGAAAAACTGACCAAAAAAATCGTTGGTCTGTTAATGTTTAGTCGACTAAAACTAAACGTCGACTAAACAAAATCCAGGTCTCTTTAAGACATTAGCCGATAGACATAGAGAATTCACTTAATTATAGTTTTATCGAGAATTAGTATTGTAAAAACGGTTGGGTTTTGTTTGGTCGACGTTTGGTTCAACTAAGATCAACTGTCGCTTTTGGTTTGTTTTTCCATTTTTAACCAAGCCTTGAGATTGACTTAGGAAAATAGACCAAAAAAATCGTTGAGGTCGACTTAACAAAATCCAAGCCTCTTTACAACACTAGCCTATATACAAATGGAACTGAAGGAATGATGGTTTTATCGGGATCTAGCTTGTAAAACGGCTGGGTTTTGATTGGTCGGTCTTTGGTTTTAGCCGACTAAACATTAACAGACCAACTATTTTTTGGTCTATATTTTAGTCGACCACTATGCTTAGTCTTAGTTAAACCAAGAGTCGACCCAACAAAATCCAGCCGTAAAACACTATAGAGAACGTATGGATTATTGCATAAGCCACTGTATTAACGATTATTATGAGTTTTATAGAAAATATGAATAAATTGGACTTATTCGGACATAAAATCCGCGTTATAATATTAGAACCTAACAAACATTTTACAGAAAATGCAACCCTTAATGCGCATCGCATTATAATATACATGATAAAGCAGCCTTTTAAATGGGCGTAGCCAGCATGGGAATCAGAGGAGGGGGGGGGGGGGAAATGATTTAGGGGCATGGGCGTAGCCAGGTTTTGAATTAGGGAGGGGGGCAGATTAAAAAAAAAAGGTCTTGACTATCCAAAAATTTCCCTGCGACCATAATTTAAATTTCATTTTACCAAAATAATTAATATTTTTTTGTAAATTCGCTAATACGCATCTGTATTAATTTGAGTTAAATTCAAATAGGGGGGGGGGGCAGCCGTGCCCCCTGCCCCCGCCTGGCTAATTAAAGGGGGGGGGGCAAAACATGATTTTTTTTAATTTTTAAGGGTTTTTGTATTGAAATCCTTCTTTTTTTTAAATTAGGGGGGGGGCACTGCCCCCCCTGGCTACGCCCATGTTTAGGGGGGACATGATGATATTTTAAAAATTTTAGCCATTATTTTAATAAGTTTTAACAATTTTGTGGATTCAGAGGGGGGGGTCCGCTCTGACCCCGACCCCCCCGGCTACGCCCATGGCCTTTTATCTTATAAGATATTTTCGGGGATATTATTAATTAATAGAAGTGAGAAAACTAAACGGCTTTGCTGAACTAAAATCAACAATATCATCAAAATGTACTGGTAACAATTCAATTCAATCTCGACCCTTTTTAAATTGGCTAATGCTAATAAAGCCTTAAATATAAACTCGGGCCTTCGGCCCTCGTGGGAAGGGGGAGAAGGGAAGGGGAGTAGGGGAAGGGAAGAGGGGAAGGGGGAACTCTTCTATACTCCGTATAAACGTAGCATATTTGCTATGCAATTTATGGGCGAGAAAGGTGGGAAGGGGCGAGAATGCCTATAGGGGGTATTAGATGCAAAATAATTAGTTAATTAGTTATAGGCCCTTGTAGGGGAGGACATAGGGTAATTATCAATGTTAACCAATTCAAAAACGAAAAAAAATTTCGATTTATTTGGCCAATGGTCATTTTTTTATTGGTCAGTAGCCAGCGGACGGTCAAAAATTCATATTATCATTGGTATTAACATGAACAAATATTAATTTAATTTAAAAAAATTAAAAAAAAAAATTTGTCCCCTCCCTGACTTGAACCCCACACCTCCAGTTCACAAGCCTGCGCTATAACCACTATACTATGCTGGCTTTAAAATAGTAGAAGTTATTATGTTATTTATATAGATGATGAAATTAATATGACTTTTTGACCGTCCGCTGGCTACTGACCGACGAAATATATTGATTTTCTAAACATAAAACACAACTATTAACAAAAACAAAATATTAATTTAATGTAAAAAAAAAATTAAAAAAAAAGTTTTTTTTAGTTTTAAAAAAGGGCTAAATTCTTAAACTACCAGCCCGATTCGCTCGAAACTTTACCCATAGGTGCCCAGGGCGGCCGGGGGTAAAATAACCTTTTCAGATTCCTAAAATACCTTTTCATTTTAAAAATATCGGACATTTCCCTGCCACACGCGGTGTAATATCTATGACACGTAGAAAAATTTTACTAATTATATAAACTTACGCGCGCCATCTAATAAAGTACAATTCGTGTTTGAGTTTAATAGTAGATTCAATTTAATTAGAAATAACGGGCTATGCTTATACCTTTGAAGGAGGTTTCGAATTTTGTGTTAGTTTCTATCGATATATTTTATCGTAAATTAGAATCTAATACCTATATTATTTTTTTAAATATTACTTTTTAGGTTTTCTATGAAATCACAATCTAATTAAATGAAATATATTAACCCAATAAAAAAATATATATGCATTTATAAGGTTAAAAATATATATTACATAGTTGGCTGTCTGTTAGACCATCTATAATAAATTTTTAGGTTATATATAAAATTTGGCCAATGGTCATTTTTTTTCATTGGTAAGCAGCCAGGACACGGTAAAAGTGGTTATAAATTCATAAGTCAAAAAAAAACGAAAAAAAAAATTTTCGAATCACATTTTGGCCAATGGTCATTTTTTCCATCGGTCAGGAGCCAGCGTCATAATAGTCAAAAAAAACGAAAAAATAAACTCGGATTCACATTTTGGCCAATGGTCATTTTTTTCCATTGGTCAGCAGCCAGCACACGGTAAAAGTGGATATAAATTCACAAGAGTAAAAAAAACGAAAAAAAAATTTTCGAATCACATTTTGGCCAATGGTCATTTTTTTCCATTGGTCAGCAGCCAGCGGACGGCCAAAAAGTCATAATAGCAATGGTAGGAACAGGAACAATCATAATAGTCAAAAAAAACGAAAAAAATAATTTCGATTCACATTTTGGCCAATGGTCATTTTTTTCCATCGGTCAGGAGCCAGCGGACGGCCAAAAAGTCATAATAGCAATGGTAGTAACAGGAACAATCATAATAGTCAAAAAAAAACGAAAAAATAAACTCGGATTCACATTTTAGCCAATGGTCATTTTTTTCATTGGTCAGCAGCCAACGGACGGCCAAAAAGTCTTATTATCAATGATAGTAACAAGAACAATCATAAAAGTCAAAAAAAACTCCGGGATTCTAACCCAAAAACTAGTTAAATTGCATAGCAATTAAAAGTAAACAACTTTTATTTATGTTTATTATATAACATTGGTCAGCAGCCAGCGGACGGCCAAAAAGTCATAATAGCAATGGTAGAAACAGGAACAATCATAATAGTCAAAAAAAACGAAAAAAATCATTTCGATTCACATTTTGGCCAATGGTCATTTTTTTCATTGGTCAGCAGCCAGCGGACGGCCAAAAATTCTTATTATCAATGATAGTAACAAGAACAATCATAAGAGTCAAAAAAAACTCCGGGATTCCAACCCCAAAACTAGTTAAATTGCATAGCAATTAAAAAGTAAACAACTTTTATTTATGTTTATTTATAACTAGTTAAATTGCATAGCATTAAAAGTAAACAACTTTTATCTATATTTATTATATAACCAAAACTAGTTAAATTGCATAGCAATTAAAAGTAAACAACTTTTATTTATGTTTATTATATAACTAGTTAAATTGCATAGCAATTAAAAGTAAACAACTTTTATTTATGTTTATTATATAATAGATAATTTAACAAATCTTATATATAACACACCGAGAGAGATAGAGATGAGGGGTGGGGCACCTCTTATGCATTAATTCAAAAAATAACACAGCGAGGGAGATAGAGATGAGGGGTGGGGCACCTCTTTCTCATCCATTAAGTTAAAAAAAGCGATAACCTAATATACCCAATGCAAATAGATAGGGAGGGTAACGGACGACGGACGACGGACGGACACCAAAAAACGATCCCATAAATTGCATAGCAATTAAAATGGAATAAAATCCTAATACCATATAGGGGAGACCGGGGCCTAAATGGCCATAAAAAATTAAACCACTTTTTAAATAAAACTAATGATTATTTTTTCAATTTTTTTGTTGGAACGTAATTTTAAGGTCTATTTTTACTATAGGAAATAAATTCGGATTGAAAAAATTAATTCACATATTAAATTTAAAAAAACAAAAATCCTAAAAATTTAAAAAATGCCCGGGGCAAGTTATAGCCCCTTACGTGGGATAAATTATCCCTTACGATTTCACTTTCTATTGGTGTATGCTAACTCAAATCAATAAAAGGATTGTTTTATTACAAAAAAAACATAGAGAATGCAAATGAATATGGTTATATTTTATATAATACAAATAAAAAAGGGTCATGTAGACAATCTGATTTAGATACCCATAAAAGGCAAATTCTGCAATGGAAAAATCTTTAAATAATCTATTAATATTCCAAATTACACTAATTATTATTAAACAAAACTATTGTTTTTTAAATCTTGACGTTTGTCTACGCAATGAAAAATGGCTACTACTAGCCCCTCACCGACTAGCCCCGCCCCTTAATTTTTTATACAAATAATAATTTATCATATTATATTGCTAATAAAAAATTTAAAATTAGACAATATTTATAGAGTAAATATCCCTTTATAAGATAAAACTTAAATAAAATATGCAGGCTAAAAAATTTTATGCGACGAATACAAAATTTTGTCAAGGCTAATAACAGCCCCGAAAAATCGTTTTTCCTCTATAAAAATTTTAAATTTTATTTTTTCTAAACAAAAATTTTTTTACTTATACCTTATGGAAAAATACACATATGGTTTAAATTTCAATTGTATATCATTATTATTTTAAAAAATCATTACAAAGATATAGTAGCCCAGGGCTACGACTAGCCCCGCTCTCCCCTACTCTAAATAGTCAAGGTAATGCCAAAATGCTGGCTCAGTTCGATTAGAGGTCTGCAAGGGCCGGACCAACCCGCGGGCAGGGTCGGACCTAAAATAGAGCAACAAAAAAAGTGCGGGCCGGGTTTGGGCTTTGAAACTACAAATTTACATCTTAACTAGAGATGCACCGATACCAAGTATCGGCATGGTATCGGCGCCTTGCCAAAAGAATCGGCCCGATACTTTGCTAGTATCGGCAATTACCAAGCCGATACCTTTTTTAATATGAAACTCAAAAAATAATACTTATAGTATCTCCTACGATTAAAAAATAGAGGACTTTTCAAATTTTTTGAAAATTGTTTCATTTGATTGGCTATATATATTTCTATGTGGAGTATAATAAACTCATTGACCATCTGTTCCGACTGCGCTTTTAAGTAAATATTATTTTATTTTAAAAATTATTATATATTAAGCCTTAGATGGATTCTTTAGATACACTATGGAGTTATTTTGTTGTGTCAGCAGATGAAAAAATTGTAATCTGTGAATTATGCAAAGCTAAAATAAGTCGTGGGGGCAAAGACAAACATTCCTTTAACACTTCAAATTTAAGGAAACATTTAAAAACTAGACATTTAGTATAAAATTTTTTTTATTATAAGTATCGGCATGGTATCGGTATCGGCAAAAAAATCTTAAGTATCGGCTGGTATCGGTATCGGCACAAAATAGTGGTATCGGTGCATCTCTAATTTTAACTTTATCCTGTAATTATAAAATAGAAACAAAAAAATTCCCTTGTAATGAAAAAATTATTTTTCCAATGGTGGAACTCAAAAATCATTATGTTAAAACATTTGCATGAGATGTATGATAAAATAGTCATTTTTTATCAGGCAAAAATTAAATGGAAAAAGAAGGCATTTTTATAAAATGTATCATGCTATCATGGGCGTAGCCAGGTTTTAAATTAGGAGGGGGCAAAAGTTGTTTAAGTTGAATTAGGGGGAGGGAGCAAAACATAAATTTTTAAGGGTCTTTATATTAATTTTTTGTCATTTAGGGGGGGGGGGGGGGGGGGGGGTGGGTGGGCGCCGGCTACGCTGCGCCCATGCATGTTATTAATTAATATGCTTTCATTATGAAAAGGCAAGCATCCAGTTAGAAGTGGATAAGACACCAACACTCTATAAAATATTACCCTTTTATACATCCTAAAAAAGCATCCCAAATTTGTTTTCATCTCCTACGTGTAATGATGATCCTGTTAAATTAAAGATCTTCAAATTGAAGTCAAGAGACCAAACTATGCTAGCAAAGTTTATTATCGATATCTATCATAAAAAAATATCAACCTTTCTTGTTTCTTGTTTGGCACGTTAAAAATTCCTTTCTTGTTTCGCACGTTAAAAATTCTACCCGAATATGAGAATAGCTAACAGAATTTTTAAAGAAATTTATGCAAGAAGATTCTGGCTTTTCTTGTATAGATCTTCTTGCATAAGTCGTCCAACTATGAGTAATCCAGCTCAAGTGTACAACACTATGGGCTTGTCTTAATGTCGGATTGTGCTGCGCAGCAAAAATCGCCGTACGGGTTATAACTAGAGCTGTTAAGAACTTTCATAGAACTAGTTCACTTTTTTCTGAACTTAAAACTGAACTAGTTACCTTCCAAAAAATTTTAACTGTGAACTTGAGTTCGTTTTTTTAAGATTAAACTTGAACTAGTTATTTTTCAAATTCTGAACTTGAACTATACAATATAATTGAACTAGTTCATCACAAATGTATTATTTAAAATAAATTTATAAGCCGAGTTTATTGCTTGTATATGCATCAACAATTTGGCGCGCATTGTCTTCGCGGTAATAATACAGACATACAGTAACCACGCATTTTTGATTTTAAAACCACAAAAAAATTCTTGCTTGTTCTATTATCAGCACTTAGTAAGATTTAGCTAATTAATGTGATTTATAAAAGCCTGTAATTAGAAAAGATGGATATCAATAGTGATTTGGGTATTTGCTCTGAAGTAGATAATAGGAACGATTATAGAGGTGCATACACACAATGGTTTAGATTTCTTAGATATAAGACGTGATAATTCTAATAAAGAAATAATTGAAGACTATATTAAACTCAATCCTCATTTGATGTATTTGATGAATTTCCAAATCTAAAACAAATTTTTATCAAATATAACGTCTGCCTCCCATCTCGTGCTCCAGTTGAAAGGCTTTTCAGTTTGAGAAAACTTATATTTATGGATAAACGTTCTTGTTTATTAAATGATAATTTTGAAAACAATATTTTATTAAAGTCCGATTCACATGTACTTTCACATGATTTTTATTATATATTATAATTGTGTATCGTTTTTAATAATGATTTTAAACATTGTATAGTTGATGCTTTTGTTATATATGAATATTTCCTTAAATTAGATTTTCAAATATATAATAATAAACTATAAAATTTATTTAAAATTTTGGATAGGATACAAAAAAACTGATTTTAATTTAGGAATCATTTCCTAAAAGCTCTTGGATTATATTTAAATTTTATCATATTTAAAAAAATGAAATGAACTTTGAACTGAACTAGTTATTTGTGTAAAATTGAACTATTAACTTGAACTAGTTACATTTTTTCCTACATGAACATGAACTAGTTACTTTTTAAAAAAATATGAACTTGAACTAATGATTTTTTCAAATTGAACTATGAACTTGAACTAGTTCGTATCATAGATGAGCTTTAACAGCTCTAGTTATTACATAGCCGTGTCGTAACTTCGAATTCATAGCAGATTTACATTTCAGACGCATAACATAAGAGCGATTTTGTGAGATGCAAAATTTTTCCTAAACTTAAATCTTGTATGTTTTTAAATTTCTAGGTATCAGCCAAGTTTGGATTTAATCTCAAGAGTTGAAATAAACGAAAAAACGTTTTTAACTATCAAAAAACAAAATATTAATAATTAAAAATTAGTTTGACCCATGAAATTGAATCGGATATTTAGACAAAGATAATTTCGCGCGATTTGATTCTGAATCCGATACAAGCCCTAAGCAATTCTTTTTTTTCTATTTGGTACGATGATGAAACGGAAAAGATTGAAGATTTTAACGAAGTTGATACATTTTAAATTAAATCTAAACCTGAAGATGCTCAGCTAGATATAATTTTATGGTAGAAAGAACACCAACTTATGCGACCAAACCTAACAAAATTAGCTATTCAGTTTTTGTCAATTCCAGCCAACAGTGCTACGAGTGAACCGACATTCAATAAGGCAAGTCGCCTTATAAAAAAGAGAAGAATGAAATTATTGCCTGATAGAATAGATAGTCTTTTGGTTTAAAATGACAATCTGAAATTTAATTTTTAATTAAAACCAATTTTATATGCTACAGCTAAATTATTTCATGAACAATACAAAATAGTTTTAATATAAATAAATAATTTTCAAACAACGTAGAATTGTTTTTACTCGTGCAGGCCTGATGCGGCGCATTTTTTGTGGGGGCCGGGTGCGGGCCAAAAAATAATAATTGTGCTTATGGGCCGGGCCTGAACCTAAAATTTAGGCCCATGCAGACCTCTAAGTTCAATTGCCACTTAAGGGCAACTATGTGGACAAAATAGTTTTGCAAACGTCTTCGATTACAATATTAATGATCTAATTTACACACAATTATAATGAATGTGTAGGGTTAAAAGTAGGCAATAAAATCTGTTTTTGATATATTTCACCCATGACCAGATAGACTGCTCATCAACGTTAAATAAGTGTACCATTTTTCCGCCATTGTAAAATGTGGACAAATTAGGGAAGGACATATAGATTATGGTAATTTTGGTTATTTAAAGTGTTTTTAGAAACATAATAAAAAAGAGCTAGTTGAACTAAAAACAGCATTTAAAAATATATATCATTTACAAAATTTATAAAAATAACAAATAAAAATGTAGTAATGATGCGATGTTAAAGCAATTTAGGGCCACCTGCATTTTATTAAAGAGTCATTTATTAACATTCTTTTTTATTTATTAACTAATGAGAAGGTTCAATTCTTTCTGTCTTAACAATAGGGGGTACACTGCAGAGAGGTATGGGATATAGTTAAATTCAAAATGGTGAATTTAATGGTACACATTTTACAATATGAAACTTATGACACGAGCAGTCTATGTAATATATAATTTAACCTTAAATAAATGAGTAAAATAATTCTTAAAATTTCTATGGAGCAAAAAACAGACACATATATTCCTAAAAATTTAAAGCTTTGCAAAAAAAATTAAGAAATTGCAATGTATTACCAATTCATCTGTTGCAGGCTGTTGATATTCAGATTTAACCAGACCTGAAATCTTGGGTGGGGAAGTAGAAAATAATTTTTTTTCTTTGGTAATATTATCATTAACAAATTTATCTTTTCTAGAAGTCGTTTGGATATCTTTTTTATTTAATTGTGAATTAGGTGCAACTTTTGTCAATGCTTTTTTGCTAAAAATAAATAAATTCTATAAATTAAATAAATAGGGGTTACTTTGACTTAAGTGTATTTAAATGTGTTGTTTGAGGAGGCATTTCCTGGATTACAGCTGTTTTTACAACTGGTTCTTTAAATTTGGGTAAAATTAATGGTGAAGAAAACAACTCATTTTCCAGTGTATTGTATTGGCTGCTTTGAATAATGGTTTTACTACTTGTTAAAGTTGTAGTGGCAGAGTGAATTAATTCCTTGCTAGTTTTTTTCTTACCCTAATTTATATATTTATGAGTCAAGTTTTATAATGTCACTTCATTCTTTTTAGACTCAACAATAGAACTTTTTGTTTTGACAATTAAATCCTCAGGAATACCTTAAGTAATAAATATTGGATTAATAATAAAAAATAAGAAACTTTTTTCAAGCTTGATATCCAATATTTCTTCATCTAAAACATAATAATTATGTTAGATATTATCATACTAAAAGAACTTATACCTCCTGTGGTTATATTCAAATTCTTTGTGGGTGATTCCTCAAGCTTTTTAGGCCTTCCAACTTTCTTTTTAGATGGAGTGATTTGATTTTTTAAAGAATTTTTTATTGGACTTTGAAATTTATTTGGCAAATCAACATTTATTGGAATTTCTGGAACAATTAGTTTTGTATCGAACACTTCATCTTCAGAATCAGCTGAAGAACTTATCAGATGCTTTAGCAAATTGACAGGTAGTTTTTTTATAGCCTTTATTTCCTTGACTTGCTCAATCATACCCATAGCTGGGATATAATTTTTAAGTAAGTTTTTGTGCAACAATTTGCCACTATTTTTAATTGGTTCTCCACTAATAAAATCACCTGAGAAACCAAATTTATTTTCTTCCACAATGCTTTCTTTAGAATCACTGATATAGAAACAAGCAATATTTTATACAAATCTGAATTAAGCTAAAGAATGGAAACTTACACTTGTGTTTCTGTTTTAGCTGAGTAATCTAAAAAACATTGGATTATATACAAAATAAATATACTACTTTGCTTAGAAATTAATAAGGGATAAAAGTCAGGAATATAATCTGGCCTGTGCTCCTGTTTAAGATCATTTATATCCGGTACTTGTAAATTATTTAATTTATGTAATGGAAAAGTTGGCACATTTTTTGCAAAGGGGAAAGAGGGTACATCTGTAGTGTATTCATCTAAATCTTCAACAGAAACCCCTAATGCTTTAAGAGTTAAGACTATATCTTCTTGTAAAGGATACGTTCGATTACCTTATAAACAAAATCATGGAAAGGGTAATATAGAATACCTAATTCAGTATAAGCCTTGATCGTCTTGCCGAAATTTCCCACATATCTTTCAAACACATCACTAAATATGTCTAAAGAAGACTTCGTTGCCGCTGTCCAGCCAACATACTGGCAAGTTTGTGCTATCAAACTTAAGACAACTCGATGTGCATAATCCTCACTCATGAAAAAATTCACAAGTGAATGCAACACACATATGATTTTAGTATTCAGACTTTTAGTATCACAGGTGTTCCTTACAAAACGGGGTGAAAATGTAATTATTTGATTGTATTCCTTTCTCCTCTTCTCAACAGATGACTACCATTGTTAAATGGAGATTTATATATTTATCAAAATAGAATCATTTTACTTGTGGGAATGCTATAGTCTTAAAAGTCACTACCTGAGAATTGGAGTACTCTATCTGCAATTTTGAGGCAAAATTGTCATTCGGTAGCTTTTTATATGTTCGATAAACTTTTGAAAATGAGAACAAAATTTTGGGCTGCGCTATTAAAATTCTTAGTTTGCTAAATCTGCAGATTCAATTCTTTTCAGAATTGTTTGCTCTATTTTTTTTCAATTATGACAATTGTCACCAAGGTAAAACCACAAAACAACTTTTTTTAATTTGTACTAATTTTATGACACCCTAACCCACCAATTTTCGTTTATAGCTTTTGAAATTATAATTATGAAAACTGCCACCAAGTTAAAACCGCAAAACAATTTTTTTAATTTTGATTTATTTTATGACACCCTCGCCCAACAATTTTTGTTTAAATTTTTTATTTTGCTCTAAAAATGGCAATTATAACAAATGTCATTAAGGTAAAACCGCAAAATGAATATTTCATTTTATTTTATATAATATCATAACACCTCAATCCATTGATATTCAAAATTCAAATAATATTGATAAACAATTATGTATAAATATTAAAATTGTGTTTACATTAGCATTATATGCCAATTGCCTGCTCTGCTAGCTATAATGAAATCTGCTGAAAACCATGTTTAGTTCTTGTCTCGATGCTCAGTTAGTTTAGATCTTACTCACCCAGCAGCTTTAATCTGCTAATGGTGCTCGTTATGCTAGATGGGAATGGTAGGAGCTAAGTGCCTATTACCAGGGTTGGGCAGTATACAAGCACAACCATTTCGAGCATTTTAACATCTCTAGCGCCTTACCCATATCTAGGCCGTTAAGTTATATTATTCTAACAGAAGCCCGTCCAAGCCTTGCCCAGGCTTTTAGGCCCGGCCACGGACCGAGCAGGTCTATTGTAGAAGTAGATAAACAACACGAACTTAATTCTTAGTGTTAAAGGCAAAAAAGGGTAGTCTTAAATCTTGGGAAATTTTCAATGTAAACAAAAATTAATAGTGCTAGTATAAATAAATTTTTTAATGGATCTCTCCCCTTTACTTATAAATCAGATTTATTAAACTAAAATTTTACCGATTAATTTGCAATTTATTAGCTTAGTAACCCTGTCTGCTTATATTTCAAAAACTCGACTTATAGAAAAAACTATTAATATATATGTGTTCACCGTAAAAAACTCTACAAGTATTTGCAAACAGTTTGCCGGTTGAATTTAAATCCATTATTTGTGGACCAGTCTAATTTATGTTAAAGTATAATGGATAAGTACAAAAATTTATTCGAAATTTTTTGGAAGCTGAAGTCCGTAAACAATTTTTAATACATGTGTATGCTTAGAAAGTTTAAATTCAATGATTAATGAAAAATCCTGGTTTGCGGAAAGATAAAATCGGTCTAATTATATTCGTCTCGTCTAAAATATATTCAAAGGTAAATGGAATCCTTTTTGAAGATTCGATTTGGATTTACGAATCTCACCAAGTAAATATTCAATTCGGAATTTCGAAACAAATCTCGAATATTTTCCAGAGGCGTAGTAGTCAGTCTATAATGAGTCATTAATTCGAATTGCAAGATACCACCTAAAGGTGTCTAATTTGTCAAGAAATTATAATAATAAGATCTCTTTATTATTGTGGCTAATCTAAACGAAATTTTTAAATAGTAATTTGGCCTTGGATCCATAAACTTGTTAATCGCGGAATACTATTAAGAGCTTAGTTGACCCAAATTTTTTTATTGAGCTAACAATTGTTAAAGCCTGCAATTCAACTATTTTGTGGTATATGACGTTCCAAATACTAGATTAATGCCTAATCGTTTCCTTAGAACGCCATACGCAAAAATTGAATATTGAACTCGACCCGACCATTTAACAACTTCCAATTTTGTAAGTAGAATTTTCACTTAAAAACAAATAATTTTCTATTAGCACTCTTAGCAAATTACTTTATATTTCCTTTTTTTATAAGAAAATTAAGATAAAAATGATGACCTTTATGTGATAATTTTAGGGTCCTCTATAAAATATATTAAAAACTAAATAAACATGATTGTCTAAAAAGACAGCAATTACTATTAAATAATTTGAAAAACGTTGACCTAAGTTATAATATTTCACTTACATTCCACTGAGACTCTAATAGTTCGATGCAACTTTAGTGCTTTTGCTTACTATTGGCACACACAAAATTTTTAATATAACAAATGTAGAGTCTATCCGTTTAATACGTTTACCACATTATGTACACAAGCATGATAAAAAGGGGGGAGGGGCGTGAAATACAAATTACGAATAATAATTACATAATGAAATCTATAAGTTTTGCTATAAGTATCCAAATTTATGTACACAAAGCAATTGATAATCTTTAATACGGGCGACCTCCTCTTCTACCACCTCCTCTGTCGCTTCTAATAATATTCAGCAGCAGAGAGAAATTAAGTATGTAAATAAAACAAAAACACATCAGGGTATGGTAAGAACGCTGTGCACATAGTGTTGACGGCTGGGTTTTTTGGTCGACTTTTTTAGTCGAATAAACATAAGCTGACCAAAAAGTAGACCTCTAGGCTTAGTCTAAATTTGAAAAACAAACCAAAGTCGACCGTTAGTCTTAGTTAAACCAAAAGTCGACCAATGACCCAGCCCTTTTTACAACACTGCCATCACGCAAGTATAAAAACTTAAGTTACAAAAATTAGTAATAAGAAGAGGTAAAGCAATGATAGGGCAATCGTAGATATTTGAAGCTAACCTTCCACCTCCATACACTCCCCTGTTGCCTTTATCGCCTCCGCCTCCGCCACCACCAAAGCTATTTCTGCCCCCACGATCTGAACCCCCTTCGCTGTTATAACCTATCAAAAAATAAATATCGCATACATACATCCATACATGCATAAAAGTACGCGTGTGCAAAACTTTCTAAAGTAAAATAATATATATAGATTTGCTAGTTTTGGTGAAAAAATTACTTGGAAATGATGATCCCTCATCACCTCCCCCTCTACTACTGCCCCCCGAGGATGGCCCATTAACTGCATCTCCCTTCGGCTTTTTGCATCTGTTACATTCGGTTCTCCACGAAAAATTCTTGTTTTTGCAACTCCTTCAGTGGGAAAAATTTGAATTAACACAATTAAACAGGCTTAACAACTATAAAAATAATTACTTAAATCCGTATAATTTCACATCTAGCGAGACTATTCTTAATCATAAAAGCATAATTTAGGTCTTCAGATTCACCATGCATTGAACACTCATTTAAAAGCCAACTATACCATTATTAAAAATACGTATGCAAACCTAAACTTTATAAAATTGCTTATATAAAAACATCATAGGTGCATTCCGTAAAACCACAAAATTTTGGTGTTATTGTTATTTTTTAAATTCTCTTCCGACTATCCTCAATCATAAAACAAGTTTCCAGATTAGATTTCTTAAGACAGCAAAAGTTTTTGTTTTAGATTTCTGCTAATACTATTATCAAATCTTCACAGAAAATCAAGATTTTTAAAAATAAAATATATTTACGAGTCAGTGCATTCCCAATCGCCTTCTCTTCCACGGTCACCACCGCCCCCTCCTCCTCCACCCCCACCACCGCTTCTAAATCTATCGCTTGCTCCACCCCTGGCGCCACCCCCGAAAGAGGAACCACCCCCTCGGGGTCCACCTCCACCCCCGCGTCTTCCGCCACCCCCAAAATCACCTCCCCTAAAACTACCACCGCCTCCGCCTCGACCTCCACCCCCTCCGCCGCCTCGCCCTCCGTACCAGCCACCATCACCGGAGGGCGGGCCTCCGCCTCGGGGTGGACCGGCGGGCGGTTGGAAATTGGAGGGAAAGTTACCACCACCACCTCCTCCACGAGGTCCGCCCCCTCCCCCTCCTCCACCGTAAAAGTTTCTGGGGGGTGGGGGTCCACCTTGGGAATTGTAATTGCCTAACCCTCCTCCTCCTCCCCCACGGCCACCGCCCATGTTGTTGTTGGAGTAAAAATCGTTTGGGTTGTTGCCCCTTTCTTCTTTCGACGTGGCCGCTTCCACGCCAATAACTTGACCCATGAAATGCTTTCCTAATAATTCAAATACACAAATTATTCCTTATCAAACAAATGTTCCTTCATCTAAAAAAAATTTGGTAAGCTTTTTATGTAATTAAGTTTCTTTATATTAGGTTTAGAGAGTGAGAAAAGATACGTGTATAAATAGTATAAAATAAACATGGAAAAATGAAAGGTAAAAAGGTGAAGAGATGATCCACATACCATTAAACCAGGAGATGGCAGCTTGAACGGTGTATGGATCATCAAAGCTAACCGTAGCTTCCCCCTTGCAACGACCAGTATTTTTATCAGTGTATATGTAAACTTTGGGTTTTCTCAACTTCTTGTCCGTCTAAAAATTAAACAAAAACAAAATATATACAGGCGATTTTTAATAATCCAAATCTTAATCAAATCATGTCATTGTATTTATATAACACATACCTTAATAATTCCAATGGCTCCAAAATGATCTATGAGTTGTTGTTCTGTAATGTTATCCGGCAGATTACTCACAAAAATTGTATCTTGATTCAATCCTAAACCAGAAAGTTGTAAAAAAATATTTGATGTATCTGTGAGTAAATTTACTTTGTCCCATATTTCCCCCTTGCGATGAATTGTCTATATAAAAAGAGGCAGAAAATTAGATTGCTGTCAATGAATTATATTGAAACATGGAAATGTGCATAAAAAAGGTAATGATATTATATGCCTGACACATACAAATTTAACCATCTCAACGCAACATTTTCCCTAACATTGAAGTCTAAAGCACCTAAAAGTTTGACACCAACAGACGAGACCAGGGCTATAAAACAATAAATTGTTTGGTAGAAGGCAACTGAACTTCTTGTCATAACTTTAGCTTGTTCTAACGCCTTGCTCACCATCCCACTCAAATTTTACTATCATGTAGGCAAGATAGAGCACCCAAGTTTCAACACTTAAGCATACATGTGATAGCATTGAAATTGTAGATGTTTTATAAAAATGAGACAACAGCTAGGCTAATCTCATATGCAATTTAATAAATTAGAGCACTTTATACACATCAACCATTATTTTGGAATTTATGCAACAATTAAACATAGTCTTTTTAATGGCATTTATGTAGGCTAACTTTTTTCATCCATCTTTACTTTAATATCAAATATAAAGATAATCATTACATTAGTTATTTTTTCTATTTAAAATTGGTCAAATAATGAAATACATGTTCATATTATGATAGTGTTTGCAAATAAACAAACTAAAAATTTTATTTGGTACTAATTTGCTGATTAGGAGCAATACTGTAGGGAAGTCTACAATTACCATAAATCATAACCTAGTTCTACTTACAACACATTCTTATAGTTATTTATATATATTAACCCCAATGATACATAACTTGTCAAAATAAATGTTGGCATAGCACACAAGCCCTGGTCTCAAATCTGATTAGCTAGGCAGTTTGCTGCTACTTGGTTAGATAAAAACCTTGATTTTTGACATTTTTATTCTTGTTTAGTTACCATGGTAGCTATACAATAACTTAAGTAAACAGTTGCAGCCAAATTTGGCAAATATATTTGCGCAGCTACACAGTAATGTTGTGAAAACAGCTGGATTTTTGGTCGACCTTTGGTCTATTTATGCGACGTAGAAAAACAGATAAAAAAATATTTTTGTTGATGTTTAATCGACTAAAAGCAAAGGTTGACCAAACAAAATCCAGCCATTTTTACAACGCTACCACCATTAAGATATTATTTAAACTAACAATGGCTTCACTATTCAAAACTACTTTTTAAAATATAATCTAGGATAAATACTTAGACATAAATATATAGACATTATACAATTAATATATGAGGGTCGACTCATTACACAACCTTATGAATAATACCTTGACTAAATCTTGATCTGTTATTCCCTTGTTGATTACCTCTGAGCACCGTAATATAAAATCACATTTTTTAACATGTATCACAATTTTATTGGAAGAACCCACTAATCAAATGAGTTCTACTAACGCATATAGTAGTTATTGAGCTTTGACCTAGACATTTTCTAAACACCTTGATAAATAACAAGTGTACAACACATATTTTTAGTAACAATGTGTTGAATAGGACCCACGTAGTATTTTTACACTAAAATACCATTCTGCATATAAAATAGAGGTCTGCAGATATACGCCAGCAAACTATGCTAGGTTAACTGGAAAATAAGGGCTAAGCCAAGCAAAGTGACCTATAATCTGCTAATACCGTTAACTGTTTAAAGATGTGCCCAATGATATACAGTTTGTATTTTAAGTTGGATTACACAATTAAAGTAATAAGTTTATAAATCTAGTCTAGTCCAATCTAAATTACTTTAAATCTTGACAGGTTGTACCTTATATTTGCAGACCTCTCTAGCATTTATGACCTTTAGGGACTAAAGGAATTTAGAGCTATACATGACATTTTAGTGTTTAAAAAGCACTTTAGCACAAATTAAACCTATATCTAAAAGAACATTGCCCAGAGATTTTAAAAATAGGAAAATGTTTGATAATCTAATTGATGTGAATTTCATTAGAACATTAATAGAGCTTATTCATGATGGTATTTACTGTATATAATATATTACCCAAATCCTTGGTTTCCCATGAAATTGCCCTGGGGATTCATAAAACCTATTTACATATATATAATCATAAGTTTAAAGTTTACCTGAAGGATCTGAAAAATTTGGGTTAGGAAAATTTCCACCTTGGTTAGGAAATTGGTTTGGAAAAGAACCAGTAAAATTGTTAGGATTTATATTTGGAGGCATATTACCGCCTATGTTACCTTGTCCATCATTAAATTGACCACCTTAACAAAAATAAATAAAATGCAATCATATTTTACCAAAGGATTTAGGCTGAAAATTATTTGGCCCTCCTGGCATATTTTGTCCTGGAAATGAATTTTGATTATTCATTCCAGAATTATCGTCAAACGAAGGATAATCAGAGCTACAAATGATGTTTATTATAAATTATATTAACTTGTATTACTTAGGAAATTGTTGATTTTGATACATAGAGAAAAATATAATTGACGCAGTCACGTGATAAAAGTGATCTTCAAATCAACTACCATAACTCTGAAAGTTTTAGTGAATTTTTTTATTTTATTAGAGATTTATTAATTGCTATGCAATTTATGGGCTCGTTTTTGGTTGTCCGTCGTCCGTCGTCCGTCGTCCACCAAGTTATTGGCGCCAGCTTTGTGACCTGGATATCCCGGGTTCAAGCCAGGGAGAGGACGAATTTTTATTTAATTTTCTTAAATTAAATTAATATTTTGTTTTGTTAATACCATTTGAATTTTTGACCATCCGCTGGCTACTGACCAATGAAAAAAATGACCATTGGCCAAATAAAGCGAAATTTTTAATTGCTATATGCAATTTATGGTCTTTTTTCGTCTTTGAATAGGTTAACATTGATAATTACCCTATGCCCTTTCCTACAAGGGCCTACGCCTCTACTGATATGGGTCCCTGTGCCCCTTACCAAAGCCTATGCCTTTACTGATATGGGTCCCTGTGCCCCTTACCAAACCCTATGCCTTTACTAAGGTGGGTTCGAATCCCGGACAAAATTTTTATTTATTTTTTAAATTAAATTAATATATTGTTCTTGTTAATACCATTGATAATGTGACCTTTTGGCCGTCCGCTGGCTACTGACCAATGAAAAAAATGACCATTGGCCAAAGTATAAATCGAAATTTTTTTTCCGTTTTTGAGTTGGTTAACATTGATAATTACCCTATGCCCTCCCCTACAAGGGTCTATGTTTCATTTTCTATATATTGTGACGCTCTTCGGTGTCTTGCACCGAATGTATTGTCACGCATCGAATGTCTTCTCACGCTGTTTACTTTTAATTTTAATTGATTTAACTAGTTTGTGGGTTCGAATCCCGGAGTTTTTTTGACTCTTATGATTGTTCTTGTTACTACCATTGATAATAAGACTTTTTGGCCGTCCGCTGGCTGCTGACCAATGGAAAAAATGACCATTGGCCAAAATGTGTATCGAAATTATTTTTTTCGTTTTTTTTGACTATTATGATTGTTCCTGTTACTACCATTGCTATTGTGACTTTTTGGCCGTCCGTTGGCTGCTGCCCAATGGAAAAAAATGACCATTGGCCAAAATGTGATTCGAAAATTTTTTTTTCGTTTTTTTCGACTATTATGAATTTATATCCACTTTTACTGTGACCTGGCTGCTGACCAATGGAAAAAAATGACCATTGGCAAAAATGTGATTCGAAATTTTTTTTTCTCGTTTTTTTTGACTCTTATGAATTTATATCCACTTTTACCGTGTCCTGGCTGCTGACCAATGGAAAAAAATGACCATTGGCCAAATTGTGAATCGAAATTTTTTTTCCGTTTTTTTGACTCTTATGATTGTTCCTGTTAATACCATTGATAATATGACTTTTTGGCTGTCCGCTGGCTGCTGACCAATGGAAAAAAATGACCATTGGCCAAAGTGAGCATCAAAAATTTTTTTTCCGTTTTTTTTGGCTATCATTGACTTATAGAGTATCTGTTGGTACTGACCAATGAATAAAAATGACCATTGGCCAAATTTTATATACAACCTAAAAATTTATTATAGATGGTCTAACAGACAGCCAACTATGTGATATATATTTTTAACCTTATAAATGCATACATATTTTTTTATTGGGTTAAAATATTTCATTTAATTAAATTGTGATTTCATAGAAAACCTAAAAAGTAATAGTTAAAAAAATATAGGTATTAGATTCTAATTTACGATACAATATATTGATAGAAACTAACACAAAATTCGAAACCTCCTTCAAAGGTATAATCATAGCCCGTTCTTTCTAATTAAATTCAATCTACAATTAAACTATTAAAACACGAATTGTACTTTATTAGATGGCGCGCGTAAGTTTATATAATTAGTAAAATTTTCTACGTGTTATAGATATTACACCGCACGTGTGGCCGGGAAATGTCCGATATTTTTAAAACGAAAAGGTATTTTAAGAATCTGAAAAGGCTATTTTACCCTTGGCCGCCCTGGGCACCTACCGGTAAAATTTCGAGCGAATCGGGCGGGTAGTTTCAGAATTTGGCCCTTTTTTAAAACTAAAAGGAATTTTTATTTTAGTTTTTTTTCTTTAATAAAATTAATATTATGTTCTTGTTAATACCATTGATAATTTGAATTTTTAACCGTCCGCTGGCTACTGACCGATGAAATATATTGATTTTCTAAACATAAAACAGAACTTTATTATTTCATTATCTATATAAATAACATAATAACTTCTACTATTTTAATACCGGATGGTGTGACGGGTTATAGCGCACGGCTTGTAAACAGGGTGACCTGGATGTCCCTGGTTCAAGCTCGGGAGAGGGCCAATTTTTATTTTTTTTTTAATTAAATTTATATTTTGTTCTTGTTAATATCATTGATAATATGACTTTTTGATCGTCCGCAGGCTACTGACCAATGGAAAAAATGACCATTGGCCAAATAAATCGAAATTTTTTTTCGTTTTTGAATTGGTTAACATTGATAATTACCCTATGCCCTCCCCTACAAGGGTCTATAACTAATTATTTTGCATTTAATACCCCCCTATAGGCATTCTCGTCCCTTCCTACCTTTCTCGCCCATAAATTGCATAGCAAATATGCTACGTTTATACGGAGTATAGATGAGTCGCCCCCCCCCTTCCCCTTCCCCTACTCCCCTTCCCCTTCCCCTACTCCCCTTCCCCTACCTTCCCACGAGGGCCGAAGGCACGAGTTTTTTTAAGTTAGACTGTAAATTAAAACAATGGAATTAAAAATATGTGAAGCATAAAAGAGCATTTATAGTTTAAACTAGTATAATCCATAAAAAGCGCTTGAAACTGGACCAACAATTAAGATAGACCAGTATCATTCCTCGTCATTTACAGTTAGCTATCAGTAACTATTAGGAGTAGAATAAATTACTCTCGGGCGTTATCATCGCTCATTGTGGCGCTTTACCCAATAATCAAATTTTTTTTCTGTCAATGAAATCCGAGACTAAAGCTTGATATCTTACTGTCCAACAACAACCAACCTCTAATTTATACACTTCTACCCATTTTAAACAAATGTCCGCCATAACTTACCACTAGTCTCCACTTCTTCCCTGACGCACGTTACTGTAAGATAGCCCGTACCCTGTACCGAGGCATCTAAGCAGGCCTGTCTCAAATTTCCATTAAAGTATGCTAGCACGGGGGCCTTCGTAAGTGCGGACTTGATAGCGTTAAATGCAGCTTGGTGTTGTCCACCCCAGTGGTACGTCACGTTTTTTTTCATGTGCTTTTAAATAAGTTATGCGATTTTAGCGTAGTTTTTAATCAACTTTGAAATGTTCCTAGGCTTAATCCCGAAAGCACTTAATTCCGAATTTTAATGCTAAACTGGCGCCATTTAACCAATTTTAAAAAATATACAATCATATGATCAAGCTTTAACCAAATTTTTGGTTGAGAGATCAAAACAAGATAATAATGAAAATATAAGTAAGCTTATTTATTTAAATAGATAAAAATTATTTTTGGAAAGTTGTTTGAAATGGCATCCATTAAAGCCCTAAAAGCAATATTCCCTGACATTATAATTCAAGGTAAAATCTATACGTTCTATAGTAAAATAGATCCTTACTAGGTTGCTATTTCCATTTCTCCCAAGCAATAATTGAAGCTAAGAAAAAGGGCCTTGCTAAAGAATACATTAACGACAAAAATATCCTAACAGTTATTAAAAAAATATGCAATACACCATATCTCAGGAAAAAAGATGTGGATGTAGCTTATAACAAATATAAGACTCCCTCAGAACATCTCAATAATGCCGAAAAAAATTTTCAGATATATTAAAAATGTTTGTATAATTTATGGCAAAAATATGAAGCTCCTGGTATGACTATTAATAACCATTTGGAAGAATTCTATAATGCCATTAATGAGTAAAGCAGCCACATCCAAATATATATAGTTTTTCCAAACTTTAAAAGAACACCAGAGAAATGTGGAAACAAAAATTATACAAATTAACAATGGCAATATTTTATATCAAGTTCAAAGAAAGCTGGAAGCTAGAGCCCAAAGAATTAGGTGTTTAAAATTACTTTATAGAACAAATTATATAGATTGTGTGAATTTAGTCCAATTGTAAATTAATAAACTTAATTAAGACTGTATTAATATGTTTGTAGATATTAAAAAATTTAGAAGATATATTTATATTTACTAGTAATAATTTTAACATTAGTGCTCATTAATTAACAGCCCTCTTAAAAAATTTGAGATAGATACTACCTAAAATATATTATTGAATAAAATGTCTTATAAAATATTAAGATAAATTAACATAGAGCAATATAATTAAGACTGCATTAATATGTTTGTAAATATTGAATAATTTAATATTTGCAATAAGACTTGTAGCGACATGAACATTGAGAATGTAGCAAGTCAACGAAACACATATGTTTTTATCTTCCTCCAATTTCATCGGTTCATTTTATTAACGTTCGCTCGCGTTTCGCTTATAAGTTTGTTTGATTCCCTGTTGTTATAATAAATTCATTTCGAATCATTTTTATTTTGGGTTATAAATAAAGCTAAAGTAGAGAACATATTTCTCTACAAATGGTGACCCCGTGTTTTCGGGGGAGCTGATTTTTTTCTCTCCCTCCCCCTTAAAAATTCATATTCTCCTAAATTAAAAATTCATATTCTCCCAAATAATAAATTCATATTCTCCTAAATAATAAATTCATATTCTCCTAAATAAAATACCACATGGATACACAATCGTCTGACAATTCAACTCTCTACAATGAGACAGCATCCAACACTCCCACCACGGCAAACACATCACCAGTATACATCAAGCTACCTACATTTTACCTCAGAAACATCCAAATCTGGATAGCTCAGGTCGACGCAATATTTTCCACTAGGAAAATCATATCACAAAGAGTCAAGTATGCTTACCTTTTAGAATCTTTCCCGGTTGAGATAGCCGAAGAAGTGGCCGACCTTATACTTAACATTCCAGATGAAAACCCTTATGAGGTGTTAAAGCAAGCCTTAATCAAAAGAATGGGTGAGAGTGAAGCAAAAAGAATAGACAAGCTGTTCAAGGACATATATTTGGGAGACAAAACACCGTCCCAATTGCTTAGGCATTTGAAGAGCCTTGTCGGGGAACATCAAATGAGTGATAAAATTCTAAAAACCCTTTGGACACAAAAACTTCCAAGGGAGGTAACAGGTATCTTAACATGCGTAGGAGAAGAAAAGTCTCTGGCACATTTGGCTGAGGTGGCAGACAAAATCTACGAGACATATACGGCCAACAGCGTAGCTTCCATAGCAAGCCCTCAAATGAGCCAAACAAACGAAGTCCGAACTGGTAAAAATGGTCGCACAGTTGGAATTGAAATTAAACCAGCTGGTCAATCAGCCACCACAAATTAGAAAGGTTTGGAGATCCTCAAGCAGATCACGGTCAACATCAAGACACCGTCGGGAAGAAATTTGTTGGTATCACCACAAGTTCAAGGGTAACGCTCAAAAATGCACACAACCATGTGCATTCACCTCAAACTCCCAGTCAAAAAAACTAACTGACCTTTCCATTCAGGCGACTTCCGGAAACGGTCATAAACCAAATCGCCTATTCTACATCATTGATCGTACGTCAGGACATAAGTTTTTGATTGACACAGGAGCTGACGTGTCCATCATTCCAAGACCCGTCAATTCACCTAAGGTACCAAATGGTCCAGTATTGCAGGCGGCCAATAATAGCAATATCTCTACCTATGGACAAAAGATTTTGTCCATCAATCTAGGTCTGAGACGCCCAATACAGTGGTTATTTCTGATCGCCGAGGTACACACCCCTATCATTGGAGCCGACCTCTTGCACCAATACAACATCATCGTAGATGTCAAAAACCAGCGATTAATTGATGGTCTGACTCACGTAACTTCAAAAGGAATTTCCACCCATCATCAAACGTTAGGAATCCGCATAGCTCTCTCGAGTCAGGACTCTAAGTTGGAATCTGTGATCAACAACTTTCCATCACTCCTAACTCCTTTAAATTTCACCCAACAATCAACCAACGACATCTTTCACCACATAGCAACAAAAGGGCCGGCACAATACGCACGTCCAAGGCGACTTACTGCTGAAAAACTTAATGTTGCTAAGAAAGAATTTGAATATATGTTGGAACTGGGAATCATAAGGAAATCTAAAAGCAACTGGGCGGCACCAATACATTTGGCTGCTAAAAAATCAGGTGACTGGCGTCCGTGTGGAGATTATAGAGCCTTGAACAAAGTCACCGTACCAGACAGGTACCCAGTTCCACATTCAGGACTTCACAGCTAACCTTCACGCAAAAGCAATTTTTTCCAAGCTGGATTTAGTTAGAGCCTACCATCACATTCCGGTAGCGCCGGACGACATCTGTAAAACAGCTGTGACGACACCATTCGGTCTTTACGAATTCACGAGGATGCCGTTTGGTCTAAAGAATGCAGCCCAAACGTTCCAAAGATTCATAGACGAAGTTTTGCGAGGACTGAATTACGCCTACGCGTACATAGACGATGTACTTATAGCAAGCGGCTCAGAAGAGGAACACGAGGTACATCTAAAGACCGTCTTGCAACGACTCCAAAAGTACGACCTCAGGATCAACCCTGCAAAATGTCAATTTGGAGTGCGAGAATTAGAGTTCCTGGGTCACAAAGTTTCGGCCGCAGGTATTATTCCGTTACCAGAGAAGATTGAGGCTATTAAAAACTTTGCAACGCCAGTTTCATGTAAACAACTCCGAAGATCTTAGGCATGATCAACTTCTATCGAAGATTTCTGCCCAATATTGCTAAAACCCTAAATCCGTTGACAGACATACTAAAGAATGCGCAAAAATCTATAGCGTTCAACAAACTGCAGGAAGAAGCCTTCGACACAGCAAAATCCGCTCTAATCAATTTTACCAAGCTAAATTTTTTGAATACCAGTCCAGAAACCCAAATTACACTAACAACAGACGCCTCTAATTCAGCAGTCGGTGCGGTATTACAACAAACAATGGCCGGAGAGACTACACCAATAGCGTTTTTCTCTACTAAACTTCAGCCAACACAATAACGATACAGTACATTTGGTCGTGAGCTTCTCGCCATTTACCTAGCAATCAAGCATTTTCGACACATCCTGGAAGGCCGAATATTTACCGTGTACACCGACCACAAACCACTCACATACGCCTTTGACGCTAAGCCTGATAAGTACTCTCCGAGAGAAATACGACAGCTCGACCTAATCTCATAATATACCACTGACATTCGCTTCATTAAAGGCGAAGGAAACACAGTAGCAGATGCTCTATCTCGGATAGGAGTAGACGCGGTAAATCTTCCAAAAATGCCAGAATTAGACGACATTAGCAAGCACCAAAAAAACGACAAGTCTTTGGAAGGTTTAGAAGATACTACTTCACTAAAACTACAAGTATTACCCATCCCAGGGTCAGATAACAAAATCCTTTGCGATTTGTCGACTACTAAACCTCGACCGGTCATACCTGACGCACGGAGGAGAACAGTTTTTGACCATTTTCACTCGTTATCACACCCAGGAGTTCGATCCACCCTAAAGCTCATCACTAGTCGCGTAGTCTGGCCATCTATCAACAAGGACGTCACTAACTGGGCAAGAACATGCATAAGATGTCAACGTTGTAAAGTACACCGACACACAATTACGAAACCAGGTACTTTTAAACAACCCGATGCCAGATTCGCTCATGTCACTTGGATGTAGTAGGACCACTACAACCCTCCAACGGGTTCACTCACATGCTAACGGCAGTTGCCGTTTTTCGAGATGGCCCATGGCCATACCACTTAAAGAAACATCCGCCGAAGTTATCGCGGACAAATTTATCAAGAACTGGGTGGCAAATTATGGGGTTCCGAGTACAGTTACCACAGATAGGGGATCCCAGTTTCAGTCACAGCTTTTTAGAGAGTTCGCAAATATTTTAGGATGCGAACACATTAAAACTACAGCTTACCACCCGTCCGCGAACGGGGTAGTCGAACGTTTCCACCGGCAGTTAAAGGCTTCGTTAAAAGCCTCAGGAAACACAAAATGGAGTGAAGTTCTGCCCTTTGTCCTATTAGGTATCCGCACAACCATCAAGGAAGACATTGGTCGCACACCGGCGGAAGTGCTATACGGTACTAACTTAAGTCTCCCAGGAGATTATTTCTCACAAGAAACAACGCAACAATCAGCAGAACAAGTACATGAATTCGTCGAGAAGTTGAGAGAAGCGATGATGGCGTCGCCGGACCCCGTGCCACACCACCATGGAGAAACAAAAGAACAGGTAAATCGGTACCTGTGGGAAACACCGCAAGTGTTTGTCAGAAATGATACAGTTCGCAAACCACTCACCCCACCCTACGATGGGCCCTTCAAAGTCTTACTTCGTAGATCAAAGTACTTTATAATCGAGAAAAATGGAAAAAAGGACTCCATATCAATCGACCGATTGAAGCCCGCTTATGTAGAAAGCAAGAAACCGGTACATAATCAAGAAACCTCCCTCAAGAAACCTATTTTACAAGAACCAGAGCAGGAACAACAACCAGTCAAAACCACTCGCAGTGGCAGACATGTCCATTGGCCCAAAAGACTTTGCCAATACAAGTGATACACAGGCGAGATGGTGTCCACCTAATCGATCGTTTAGTGTTTCTACAAACAATCTAGGGGGAGAATATCTGTAGCGACATGAACATTGAGAATGTAGCAAGTCGACGAAACACATATGTTTTTATCTTCCTCCAATTTCATCGGTTCATATTATTAACGTTCGCTCGCGTTTCGCTTATATGTTTGTTTAATTCCCTGTTGTTATAATAAATTCATTCCGAATCATTTTTATTTTGGGTTATAAATAAAGCTAAAGTAGAGAACATATTTCTCTACAGACTATATTTATATATGCTTGTAATTAAACATTATTGTTTATTAATTGCAGCCCTCTTAAAAATTTGAGATAACTACTACCTAAAATATATTGTTGAATAAAATGTCTTATAAAGTATTAAGATAAATTAACATTGATCAATAATTTAACTGTAAATGTTTGTAGATATTGAAAAATTTAATATCTGCAATAAGACTGGATTTATATTTGCTTGTAATTAAACATTATTGTTTTTTAATTGCAGCCCTCTTAAAAATTTGAGATAGATACATTATTGTATATATAAAATATAATCCTTATTTAATAAAAAATGTCAAATACTTAAAGGTTAATTGTATAAATTTTAACAAAATAAATATGATTCACACATAAGTAAATTTTGAAGATTGCACATAAATCTAGCTCTTGAAACAATGCAGAAAATACATAATATTATTGAGGATGTGATAAAACTTTAAAACTTTAAATCATATAGAAATTTGAAAATCGTAGCAATAGCATTATCGTAGCTTCGGGATTCTGCGTTTTTGGGATTTAGCCTATATCCCCTTGAAAAATTTAATGTTAACCCTAGAAACGATTTTATTTCATCTTTATTGTTAAATTTTTCCATTGCGTTACTAGCTCGACTTTATTATTGTTGATTTGAATCCCTTTGTTACTAATTAAATATCCCAAAAATGTTTCTCCCTTAGCCCACAAGATGCTCTTAGTTATGTTTGGCACGAAACCCACTTTTGTAACGTTTCTAGTACCTTGAGTAGCCGCTCGTTGTGGACTTCCTCAGTTTACCCTGCAATTAGTATTCGTCGATGTAGACAGCTACTCCTTCCATGCCTCCTATTATTTCAACCATTCTTTTTTAAAAAATAGCCGTGGCTCAATTTAAGCCAAAACGCACCCTTGACTTTAAATAAGCTTTTGTGCGTGGAGATCGTTAATCGTTGGCTTGTCTCTGCACCTAACTCTAGCTGTAAATACGCTTTAGTTAGGTCCAGCTTAGAAAAACAACACTCGTTTTCCAGTTTAATTAACAAATCATCGATTTTGGGTAAAGGATACATAAATCCTTGTGCCTATTTATTTATGATAAACCGAAAATCAATGCATAACACCACCGGGCTGGCCCATATTGAAAAAGATATTGGTTATAACACACCGGGTCCTACCCATTTATAAAGTTTTTTTTTCATTTCTTTCTCCCGAGCCATCTGCACCCTTCTTGTGGGAATAAATACGGGTTTATGTCATTTAATGGTACTTTCATCCTTATTACCTTAGCTGCTTTGAGAATTCGTTCTTTGACTCTCCCATTGCTTCATAACGTGATGAATTACGGTCAACTTTCGGTCTTTCCACTTCGTAATTAACTGCGAATCGTTCAGCCGCTGCTCTCGTGTTCCAACGTATTATACACCAAATATTGGGCAAGAATTGTATCCAACGATCCCGCACAATCGCGGTCCAGCTAAGTCTGCTAACAATAATGGCAGATGTTTCCTCGTGTTACCCATTCGAACTTGGGCTTAAATCCTGGCTGTGTTCTTTATCTCTCAATTACCCTATACGTACACCGTTGGGACGGGCTCTTTGTAACGTAGGATCTCATTCTTCCACCCTCGCGTCGTTATTCTCGATACCGTAGCGCCGGTATCGAAGATAAATTAAAACAACTTATCATTTATATATACATCTACGGTTAACGCATCTAAAGCATGGTTGAACCTAGGAATGCGGACCGGTCCAGGCCACGCTTCTCGTCTTGCCTCTAGCCTCCACGTTTATTCAGACACGTCCCGCAAGGCGCTTAGCTCGTAATTTATAGTCTCGGTTGCTATCGCTACCTCTCGTAAGCGGTCCCATTGATATAGACTTCTGATAACAGTCTTGTCTGAAAGCCTCTCCTATTACCCATAATCTTTTATTGCTAGTAAAATTCCTAACTCACATATTTCTCAAATTGTAAATTTACTCTTGATGTGCCAACTCATCCCCTTTTAACACTTTTATTATCATGAATCACAGCCAGCAGTTTCAAGACCAGAAACTTGTGGTTTAAGAGAACTTAACAAAACAATGTGTTTAATTTTATTTAAAAGGTCGGCGCTTCTTAAACCGGTTGTTGGGTGAATAATAGTCTAATAAGTATTCTATTTTCGAATAAGATGATGATGAAATTTATATATTTGTTCATTCCAATTCTTAATTTCCAATTCTAAAACAAGATTATGAACTCTATGTATTTGTTCAGGATGGGATTTAAGATATGAAGAATAGGAATAAATATTTGGGCGAATTGAAAGGAAAGATAGAGAGATATATCGGGCCGTAAAAGGATAAACTATATTGGGCCGTAAAGGGATAATCCTTGTCCCCCCCCCCTCAAAGGGGGGACTCACATTTAATTCTTTCTTTAGGTCCTTTATATATTTTATTTATCTCCAAGAATAAATTTATGATATCAATATTATAAATGCGGCGTTTATTAAAATTACTGATGCGTGTTCATGTTATAAACAATCAAATATGGGGAGAAATAAATAAGTATAAGCGCGTCGGGGGGAGGGGGGTAAAGTAACACACGTATTGAAATTAAATAGAAAGTAAAAGTATTACTATGAACTTAAGGTTACAGGAAAAGGGGTTACTCAGTCGTATAAAATATAAGATCAAAAGATCCGACAATGTTAAGAAATCTAACAATAAATGTTGTAATTAAACGAATGAAATACACTGTTTTACGAGGAGTTGGGGGAAATGGGGAATCCACGTATCAAGGGATACGATACCTTCCCTTTTTTTAAAAATTAGGGCCAGGGTTAGGGATATTTATAGACAAAAACCTATCTGCTAAATTCGACAGACTTACAATATTAAACCATATTATCATCGCCATAATATAATATATCAACAATATTATACTTATTATAAAAATTAACCTCGCGTAATATTATATACGAATAATCCTTTAATCGGTGCGTCTTGCCATTTGTTATCGGATACTCTTGTCCTACGATCCATCTTAAATGATGAATTCTCAGCATTTGTATATGCCTTTACCTCCATACATGAGGAACTCTTGCCCTCATCTGAAAATTAAGGAGACACCCGCTTCCTTAACAATTATGGTCATAGGCACAGATCCGACCTTATCTATAGCTTTATTAGCACTAACATGGCTGACGCTTGAGTACGATTTAGTTTTCCCTTAGTTTTGACGCCATCAGGTGATAATTTGTTTGTTGTTCTTCTCCAGTTATAAGAATTTAATCTCTAGAATATGATTTATTTCATTCAGTAGAAGGGGGGATTTGTTGCCAACTATTATTAAATGATTGTCCCGAGGGTAGGAGTGGGAGAATTTGTCTTCTGACACCATTATTCTATTTTCGAATAAGTTCCAATTCTTAAATAACATGATGGATTTTATATATTTGTTCATTCCAATTCTTAATTTCCAATTCTAAAACAAGATTATAAACTCTATGTATTTGTTCAGGATGGGATTTAAGATATGAAGAATAGGAATAAATATTTGGGCGAATTGAAAGGAAAGATAGAGAGATATATCGGGCCGTAAAAGGATAAACTATATTGGGCCGTAAAGGGATAATCCTTGTCCCCCCCCCCTCAAAGGGGGGACTCACATTTAATTCTTTCTTTAGGTCCTTTATATATTTTATTTATCTCCAAGAATAAATTTATGATATCAATATTATCAATGCGGCGTTTATTAAAATTACTGATGCGTGTTCATGTTATAAACAATCAAATATGGGGAGAAATAAATAAGTATAAGCGCGTCGGGGGGAGGGGGGTAAAGTAACACACGTATTGAAATTAAATAGAAAGTAAAAGTATTACTATGAACTTAAGGTTACAGGAAAAGGGGTTACTCAGTCGTATATAATATAAGATCAAAAGATCCGACAATGTTAAAAAATCTAACAATAAATGTTGTAATTAATCGAATGAAATACACTGTTTTACGAGGGGTTGGGGGAAATGGGGAATCCACGTATCAAGGGATACGATAATAAGAAAATAAAAATTATTTAATTTATCATTTTCATTTTTCAAAAATCTGGTTTTTTAAAAATCCTTTAACGTCCGAACGAAACGTTCAGCTACCCCATTGAACCGTGGTTAAGAACTGAAAACGCTGGACCAAAGTGTTAGGCAATTCAAAGCGTAAAAATATAGCGTCAAGGGCCTTTATTGTGTTCACGGTTGTTTTATTGTCATAGGAATTACTTCGGACCAGTTGCCTTGATAGTAATAACCTTTAATTGGTACACAAAAACCCATATGTAATTTGGATCTTGGTTTTCCAGGATTGGCCAATTCAATTCAGTTGTACCGGTAAACCATTGCTGCAATTCGTACAATTGTAAACATAATTTTCTATGTCTCTATCGATACCCGGATACCAAAGGTGTTGACGTGCCAGAATCCTTGACCGACTCATCCTAGGATGTCCTAGGTGGATTAGATCAAATTATTTTATTTCTTAAATTTTCTGAAATTATTCAGTATCGCAAAGATATGCAGCCTTTAGTATCGTGAGTTCCTTTTGACGTTACTGGTAAATTACTAGTTCTTAACTTTCTTTGGCCAGCCGTGAAAGATGTAATTATAAACTTGTCCCAAGATAGAGTCCTGGCGATTATACCTTGCCATTTTGGCCAAGGTGATAGGTAAATATGTAAATAGTTTTTCGTATATGTTGCATATTACTTCCCCATTTTCTTCGGATCGGATTGAAAATCTAAATAACATGTCAGACCGCACATTTTTTAACCGTTTTTATATTTTATGATATACTTCTATGGTGGTGTATTTAAGGCTCATCTCTGGAGTCTCGCCGATACGACCTGTACGTTTTTGTTTAGAATAAATAATGATATTAGAGAGGCTTATGATCTGTCACTAACTCTTTACAGTTAGGCAATTTACTTATCACCCGAAGCACTACGCGTTACTATTACCTCTCTACACTAGGCTAAACTACATTTCTTTGTGCTTAGTTGACTTAGGGTCAGGCTGGCCCATTCGAACGGATCTCGAGGCCCAACAGTTCAAATAATTTTTGAGAGCTCTGTTTGGACTTTGCACTATTGTGCAGGATATTAATTGCAGGTATTAATTAACATAATAGTGGTTGTGACTCATCTATAGATTAGTGTGATAGCCATAGACTTGATAGCATGAGCTATCAGAAAGTGTTACAGTTTGCTTCAACGCATGAATAACAGCTGATAAAATTATTTTAAATGGGAATTGATTTTGAAATATATGGAAAAGCTCTAAAAAATGTGAATATATATGCGTTATAATGATAAATTATTTTATATTTTTGAAAAAAAATTGTTATAGATTGATACATTGTTTTGCTTATTTTGAATAGAAATTGACACAATGCGATCATATAATGAAAGATCTTGAAAAACAAATAGATGATTATAAAAGTCTTATTACCTTATTAAACAATTGGAAACCATCAACTCAGCAAGTTATTGTGCCTTTAAGTAGATTAATATATGTGCCTGGACAAATCTCAAATACCCATGAATTTATTTTATTTATTGGAAATGGATATTATGCAAAAATCTCAAAGTCTCAAGCAAGTGAAATTATAAAATTACGAATAACAAGTACAAATATTATATAATTAATAACACTGATTTATATTATTAATATAGGGATTGAATCACAAATTCAAGAAATTAATAAAAGCAAAGAGGAATTATATAAAAAGCTGTTTATGAAAGATCAAATATTAAGTATGCTAGAATTTGATAAAAATATTGTGGAAATAAAAGAAGATTTTGATATGGAAACTGAAAAAACATGGAGAGGTATTACCTAAAAATCTGAATATTATTTTATTTAGAAAAGCATAAAGCCAATCTCTCAAAATATTATAAAAATCAGGCCACAAGAAACAAATATAAGGCAATTTCAAATAATTTTGAAGAACTAGATTCCATGGAAATTGAGGACAAAATTGATACCTTAATCAATTTCTCATTACCAAATTTTAGCTTAAATGAAAATATTTCAATAAAACAAACTCTTAAACCTCCGGAGAAAAATATCAATGGTAAAAGAATTAAGTGGGATAGCTACTTGGAGCAGAGTCAGATTGATTCAAAAACAACTAAGGTTATTAATCCTATGATTTCTAATGAGACCACAGCACATTCCAGCAAATTAAACATTAATAAACCACTTAATGAGATTCACCAAGTATAGAAACAAATAATTTTGATGATTCTAAAAAAAATTTTAATATGTAAATAGAAAAATGAATCCACAGCTACTGAAATACAAAATAATGTTCAGTCAATGCCCAAATCAATACTCAAAGTCAATATAAATTCTGTAAATAAATTTAGTTTTTTATTTTAAATTTATTGAAGAATTATGTGATTTAATTAAGAATGCATTAAGATTAAAATGTATTAAATGGACCTCTTCCATTTAACTCATAATGTTTAATGAAATTTGGGAATAATATTATTCATAACTTTTTTAATAAATTTTAATTAAAGTATCTTTCACTAATATTTTAATTTAAACTCATACTGTTTTTTATGGGTATTTTTATTATCTAAATTGGATTATAAAAATGTTTCTTACCCTGGCCAAAGGTCTGCTGAATGTACTCAGAAATGTTGAATCTTTTTTATCTGTGTATATTCATGCATTTGTTTGTAACCTTGTTATTATAAAAAGTTTCAACAAAATTGCAGACCTCAACTGGGGCAATCATGTTAGTATTTATATGTTTAAAAACATAATTATTTTATCACTATATTTAATTTCAGAAATCTAATATTGCTGAAGCTGCAGGCCACCCAAATATGTCAATTAATGACATTTTACAACCAGATGAATTGATGATAGTATACAAATCCTTATAACATATTTTAACAATTGTATGAAAATTTAGTTTTAAATTAAAAAATTCATATATTTTTCTTCATCTTTATTGAGTTTGATGAGTTTCTTCCATCTTGATCGGGTAAGTGCCATGTCTTGATTAATCTTGATTTCACTACTTTGTCCACTTGCACTTTCCACCTGACACGAGATCGTTTTCTTCCTCTTTTCCCCAGTACCTCCGTGTCCAGTACTTTTTGATTTACATCATTCATGCCCCTTCTTAGTATATGTTCATACCACCTTACCCAATTTTTGTTAATCATATCAGTCATAGGTTGAATATTCATTTTTGTCATGAGATTTGTCAAAATATATTTATCCTTTTTTAAATATTTTTATCTTTTAGGGATTATAAAAATTTGTTTTTTGAGATTTTTTAACAGTTAATTAATGTATAATTATATTACAGAGTGAAACTTGTCGCCAAATTCAAAATATTAATATTGTTGGAGACATTAAAGAGAATTTATTGACTGAAAATCATAGTCAACCCAAAACGTCCAAGTTTGAAAAAATTTCCCAATTCAAAAAAGACAAATTAGCACAAAGGAAGAAAAAATAAATAAATTTTGAAAAACTGCGATTATTATTACATTTACATTGACCGCGTGGAAAAATAAAAAAGAATATAAAAATTATTTTTTTGTTTGTTATATTTATGTCTGTTTTTTATCGATTCAAATACAAAGCTATAAAATTAATAAAATAATTTTATTTAAATTTATTAGGTGCATTTATTTGTTAATTACCGCCTTAAATTCCTTTAGATTTATGTTGTTTTTTGGAACTTTTAAAATTTTTTTTTTTAATAAACCATCTTAGACTGATCTACCTTTAAATCCACCATTTTGAATTTAACCATCTCCCATGTCTTTCTAAAGTGTACCCATTGTTAAAACATTAGTTAATTTACTTTCCTCATTAGTTAACAAATAAAAAAGAATGTTAATTGATATTCAATAGAATGCAGATGGCACTAAATGGCTTAAACATATGAGTTTTATAAATGATATATATTTAAAAATGTGATTTTTAATATTTAACTAGTTTAATATTTTTTATTACGTTTTAAAAACACTTTAATTAACCAAAATTACTATAATGTATATGTCCTTTCCCTATTTGTGCACATTTCAAAATGGCGGAAAATGATACACTTAAAGTTGATGAGCAGTCTATCTAGTCTATGATTGTGTGTGACGTGTATTTGATGTCATTGCATTTTGTAAACTCACTAAAAAACAGAGAACGTGATTGATATCAAACTACAAAGTAATTTAAATGATTTCTTTTTTCCTTTCTTTCCATTATAAATAAAAAAAATAAATTATAATGGCAATTCCATCCTCAATCCAATTCGAACCGTTTAAAATAAAATGCGTCGAACATTTAAATATCACGTCGCGAGAATATAGGGCTGAAGCATTAAAGAAAGCTTACTATAACCCATTACTGCTAAAATCTAAAGATGTTTTGATTGATCTCTTAACTGATTCTGGCATATCGGCCATGAGTGATCAACAATGGTCTGCCATGTTTAAAGGTTAAATTTTTTACGTTTATAAACATAAAATTTAAATTAAATTAATTGATATTTAATAAAGATTTGTTATTAAATATTTTACTTTTAAGTAAGTAAATAATTTAAACTTTCAAATACCAAATGAAATATTGTCATGTTTATATTTTTAAGTAGCGTCTTAACTTAGTTTAGAGTTTTTATATAGTGGTTAAAAAGTTGTATATATTTCGAGTGATGAAAAGGTAAAATAAAATAGTAAGTAAACGCGTAAATAATTTTAAAATTAAATATAAATCTATCTTAAATAAAGGTAATTTCTTTTAGGGGGGGGGGGGGGGGGGGGTAAATATTAAAATTAAATTTATGAAATTAGGTGAAGAAGTCTACATAGGATCTTCGAGTTTCGATAAATTTCAAAGTGCAGTAACAGAATTTACAGGATATCCAGAAGTAATTCCAGCACATCAAGGCAGAGCTGCTGAGCGTTGTTTATTTCAGGCTTTGGAATTGAAAAAATTTAACGTTGTAATAGCCAATGGTTTTTTCGATACTACAAAATGCAATTTAGGTTACATCAATATAAATTTCAAACGTTATATTTTTCAACTTTTTTATGGAGAGCCTTCGACGGCGATTAAAGGATAAGCTGACTCAGCTAAGATTTGAAATTTTATATTAAAAAATCTTGGCAATCATTTTAAACAATGTCAAATGCTTATTCCCCTTTAAATTCCAAGTTTTCTACACAAAGTTTAATATAGAAAAGGCGCCTGAAAATCGTTTAATTTATCTTAAATAGGTCTTAATTGTGGTTTATCCCTATATGTTTGGCTACTAACTTATAATATTAAACTGATCTAAGCAAATTGGCGAGAACAATTTAAATTTTAATTTTTTATCCATATTTACATCTTTTTCTCGAATGTAAAATATGGTAATAATGCATATAATTTTTTATGAACATCGAGTGTATATGCATTTAAATTTGCAAAATTAATATAAATAAATGCTTCTTTTTATGATATAGAGGCATTGGGAGTTAATACGGTGGAATATCCAGAATCTAAGAGCGAAACACCTAATAAGTTTAAGGGAAATATAGATCTAGAAAAACTCAAAGCTCATATTCAAGGTAATATTACAAATCCAATATATGGAAACAGATAATTTTTGGAGTGAGGTTTTCTCAATAAACGCACTTGTGCAAGAATATTAGATTTTTTGTTTATTTATTGGTTATTTATATTTGGAATGATATTTATTTGTTTTTTTTTGATATAAGGTCCTGAAGTATACAAAATTGGGATGGTTTTGATGTGCGTAACGAATAGCCATTTAGCCGGCCAACCTGTTTCTATGAAAAATTTAATTAAAGTATCTCAGCTGTGTAAGAATCATACGATTCCATTTTATCTGGATGCTTGCCGATACGCCGAAAATTTATTTTACATCAAAAGATACGAGGAAGGTTATCAAACTAAATCATTGTCCGGTAAGTATTTATTTATTTTTGCTATTATACTTAATGAAATAGAATTTTTACACAAGTTTGGATTAATTTAAGTTTATATTTCAATATTTTAGCAATCGTCTTACTTGCTATTGACATCTGATAAATTTTATATGTAATCTTGATGATAGGTCTAGATTTATAATATATCCCTGATAATTATCATGATTACCAAACTAATTGCTTGACATTTTGTTGACTTTATTTATACTTATTAGAAAAATTTATTTTTAGTATTGATTGGTAATCAATATATAGCGTCGCAAGTAGTGTCTAGATTATTATACGGATTCGCTCTTTTATCACGCTCTCATATTTATAACGCTTTCGTAACTATATCGCTCTTAATAAATATTACATAACAAAGATCTAGCAAAGATCAAAACTCAAGTGAAGAATACTTGAAACTACACTGTAATTTGTTAAATTTTTGTAGAACAATCACATAATTGAAGAGATAATATGTTATTGATAAAAGTAATATAAGCGCCATCTATAATATTTGTTAAAGCTTTAAATGGCGTCTTATGTTAAATTTTAGTGTAAATATAAGCCGCTAATCAGTCTATTGAACTATTAGTCTTATAAGGCTTTAAAGAGGGCAAAAAAGGAAAGGGGTTAAGGGAGTAAGGGGGGCAGCTGCCCTTAGAGTTGTTAAATTGCTTACTTGCTTCAACTCCAGCTTTCATCTGCTCGAATTTCTGCTTGGCCCTCGAGCATTTTTATATGCTACTCTGCCCCTACGAACAGCGAGCACATATTGTGCTAACGCGCATATTAAGCAACTCAGTGTGCGTGCTCGCGTCTGGAGTTTGAAGCAATTTAGCAATTTAACAACTCTAGCTACCCCTACTTGCCTCTCCCTGGCTAAGCCCATGACGATATTTTAAATCTATATTTTTGATCTATGATAAAATTATAGAAATTGCAAAGGAAATGTTTGCCCTATCTGATGGCTGTTACGTTTCGATGAAAAAAGATGGGCTCTGTAACACAGGTGGTTTTGTGGCATTAAAAGATTGCAAAGTTGCTAGTAAATGCAGGGAAAATGTGGTTTTGAATGAAGGATTCCCAAATTACGGTGGATTAACGGGTATGTCTGGGGTCTATCTGACCCCAATCGTCCACCAGGCATCTTATTTTTTAAGTTATGTACTCTTACTGATCCTTTAACATTAATAATAATATAGCCCTAGAAAGTTCTTAATTTTTTAATATCTAAATATTACCCGTATCTTCCTTCTTTATAAAGTAGTTGGTCCCACAGTAGTGAGGTCTGTTTTGATGAGTTTCTTCCATCTTGATCGGGTAAGTGCCAGGTCTTGATTAATCTTCTTAGATTTCATAATTTTGCCCACTTGCCCTTTCCAAGTGACACGAGAAAGTCCTCTTCCTCTCTTCCCGACTACCTCCATGTCAACTACTTTTCCAGTCTTACATCATTCGTCTCCCTTCTATGTATTATTATTACAACATTTTTATAACTTTTTTTAGGTCGTGATTTGGAATGTATGAGTTATGGGTTGTCTGAATCTATCAATGAACATTTTATAAATTATCACATTAGTATGGTGGAATCATTTGGGACATTATTGTACAAGATGGCAGTACCCGTTATATTACCAACAGCTGGTTATGCCCTATACATAAATGCTGGGGATATTTTCCCGGGAATCAAAAGAGACCAACATCCAGCTTGGGCCCTTATATGTGCCCTTTATATCGAGGGTGGTATCAGAGCTTGTGAAATTGGTGATTTTTATTTTATTTTAAAAAATAAAATTAAAAGTAAATTTTCGCTTTTTAGAGCAGATAAAATAACTCAAACAAATTAGTATAATTATTATAAGAATTCGTTACAAAATAGCCTATGTTATTATTCTTTTAAGTGGAATAAATTATGCTTAATCTTATTTTGACTTTTAGTAATAATTATCCTAAGATGTTTAAGGTTTTGATTTATAATTAATAAGCAAAAATTGCCAGACTACATCAACTGAATAATCATTTATTTTATAAATAGGTAGTATTATGAGAGTTCCGGATGACAACGAAATTCATCCTGAATTAATTCGGTAATAAAATTGCTAATCGTTTCATACAATTTACTCGTATAAAAAATACCAATTTTTTCGAATTTATTTGCTTAAAGTTTTAAATTTCAAAGAGAGATAATAGGTTCAAATTGATTTTTGATATTTATGAGCAATAATATAGAGTTGTTTGATTTAAGCTATATTATTTTTATAAAACTTTTGGTTGGGCCAAATTGAATAAAAGTATTATGTTGTAGTCAAAGACTAGATAGACTGCTCATCAAATTTAAATAAGTCTGCTTTTGCGCCATTTTTAAATGTGGACAAATAAGAGAAGGACATGAACATTAAAGTAATTTTAGTTACCTAAAGTGTTTTTACACCCTAATAAAAAAAATATTGGACTAGATAAACATTAAAACTGCATTTTAAAATAAGTATTATTCATAAAGTTCAAAAAAATTAAAGAATAAAATAACTGTGATGATGTGATGCTAAAGCAATTTACTGCCATCTGCATTTAATTAAATAATTATTTATTACACAATGAGGATAGTAAATTTACTTTTTTTCTGTTTTAACAATGGGATCTGCGAAAAGACATGGGAGAGAGTTAAATACAAAATGATTTAATGGTACACATATGAACAGTCTATGTAGTCTATGGATATATTGCAGTAAATTAATTAGAAACTATATTATTAAAATAAGCATTTTAAACCTAATCCAATTTTTTAATTGAAAAAATGTTTTTGTAAGTATTATTTTTCAGCTAATTACCAAATCTAACCCAGTAAGTTAGGATAATCAAACATGATCAGTTTGAAAAAAATTTAATTAGATTTTTAAGTTTAATTATTTTTTTTTAAGTATGGGAAAAAATGGTTAGCTTTAATTTGTACTGAATCGCATTGTTTCGTAGTTTAGCGATACCCAGACGTTTGTACACGTACGCCCACCTGCAATTCGTAGCGGACACTTTAAAATACATCATGGATAACAGGGATCGTTACGCCGGGTACGAAATTGTTGAGCAAAACGAAATTCTTCGTCATTTTTCGATCAAATTGAAACCGATATCGACCGTTCGTCCTAAATCCACCATATCACCTGTTTCTAGCGCAGCTGATGGAGTTAGTTTAAAATCTGGAAAATCGGAAGATATTGATAAATATTTTGCAGGACCCAAATCAACTACGATGCATGAAAGCACAATTAGAATTTAATTGTTTGAATTATTTTATTTTTTTAATCATACATAATGTTTTGACTGTAGCAAAATCAATGATAATAAACTACTCTTCTCTATATGAGTTTCATCAATGTAAACATAATTATAAATATGTTTAATGTTTTAAACATTATTTATTTCAATTTGCCTAAGAAATAAATTAGAATATTATTATTTAAATATAATCAATAAATAAACAGACACAACGCTATATAGGTCATGACGGCATCAATTGATGTATAAGATAGTTCTGATAAATGTGACCACACAAACATGGAACAATAACGCTTTGTATAATCTAGGTTATCTAACCAGTTACATCTATTAATTATTATCACCATAAAATGGTTATTTGATAATTTAATATAAAATGTTTAAAAAATTGTTAGTTTACATCACACTATATTCCATTTCACTATGTAAGTTATCTATTAAATGCAATCATTTTATATTTTAATCAATTTTAAACACTATAAAGGTTCATATATAAAGGATATTTCTGTGGATAAACTTATTTCAATGATTATGGTTATTTAAGATTAGAGATTAAATTTCAAATATTATGTTGGTTTAGTATACTAAAAAAATAAGTTTTTGGCGTACATTAAATTTAAATAGCTTTAGCTCTCTAATGTAACTCTTATCGTTTTTTCCTTGTCTAGGTTGGGTATATGCTACCGTGCCCAATCAAACTGAAATTGATATTATACTTAAACTTCATAACGATTACCGTTCTTCAGTTGAACCACCTTCCAATGCAATGTTCAAATTGGTATTTATTTATTGCATTTATTTATTTTTTTGTTGCATTTATTTATTTATTTATTGCATTTATTTATCTCTAGATTTGGAATGAAGAGGGGGCTTTGAAGGCTGATATAACTTCTGCGAAGTGTGTACTTAAACATGATGAACCAATGGACAGAGCCATATCAAGTTTCTTAAATTTTATTCAGTTTTGACCATTATTTTATCTATTAAATGCATTTTATTTTGAAAATAATGATAAATTTTATTATTTATTGTCAGATTATAGCAAAGCGGGTCAAAGTCTTTTTGCCACAACGGGGCAACCATCTTGGATAGAAGCTATACGAGAATGGTATGAAGAGGTGTCTTCTTTTCAATATGGCGTCGATCGTGACAATTTTGCTCTGGTTGGACACTATACCCAGGTCATACAAATTGGAAAAATAAATAAAAAAAATAATTTTCTTAAATAATTTTGAAAAAAAATCATTATAGATGGTTTGGGGAACGAGTAAAGAAATTGGTTGCGCCATGCAAGAATGTGTCAGCAAACGAATATTTGTATGCAATTATTATCCGCCGTAATATGATCTATTAACTTAAATATCTTTATTTTTCTTATAACAAACTAGTATTGATTGATATTTGATATAATTCGAAATTTGTATCTTTTCCTATAAAACGTTTTAAAATTTAGTTAAAAACAAATAAAATAACTTGTGAGAAGAATCTACTCGTCAATTTTTAATTAAATAATTTACTCATATTAAAAAAACACATAATATATTAACTTATTAATGTTTATATTGCATTTTAGGGGCAATTTTGGGGACTACTTTAAACCTTATCAAAATGCCACGACCCAATCTTGCGACGGCTGTTTGGCAGGAGGTATGTGCACCACTATAAGCCCTTATTCTGGAAAATTGTTAGAGAAATGTGGTTAGTGCTAGCATTTTTATAATTTTATCCCATTGAAAATTAAGTTTTTGTTAATATACTCCATTTAATTACGATTTCATATTAATGATTTTATTTAATATGTATTAAATTTTGTAGAACAATTTTGTGACAACAAATACACAAATTGTGACGAGTTAGCGAAATCCGGATATTGCGATTTGTATGATAAAGACTGTGCGAAATCTTGTAACTCGGCCTGTAAAATATATTAATTTATTTTAAACATTTTAAAATAAAATAATTGTTTACCATGTCTGTGTAAATGAATGGTACATGATTGAATGACATATAATGTTTAATGCTCATTAACAATTGTTTCCCTTATCTTATTGTGTAAATATCAAATTAAATGCCTGATACAATCTATTATAATATTTATTACTGTCTGTAATATGCATCGCACTTGTATCGCATTTTTCGCCCATCGTCTTCGTTATCAAGTATTTGGTCCCACAGTCGTGGGGTAATGAGTTTCTTTCATTTTGACCTGGTAAGTGTCATGTCTTGATTAAGCTTCTTAGCATTAATAACTTTGTTCACTTGCCCCCTTTCCACGTGACACGAGGTCGTCCTCTTCCTCTCTTCCCCGGTACCTCCTGTTCAGTACTTTTCGAGGCTTACATCATTCATCCCCCTTCTTAGTACAACATTTATTAAATATTTATAATAGCTATTATGTTTATAGCAGCTAATTAATATAAAACTACGCGTTTTTTACAAAAATTCTCTTCGTTGATTTAAAACGATGTAGCTCGTTGTTAAATAATTTAAAGGTGTGCACTTTAGCACTTGTTACTAAATTGAATATTGTACGGATGGATGGGTGCAATTGGCTTTTCTATAATATCGACCACCATCATCATTCCCCTTTTCATTATTCTCTAAAATTATAGCTTATTAAAAAAGGAGTTGGACAAAAAAGGAATACAACGTTTGGGGATTCATCTTCTTGGAACAAAATAAGAAGGGAGATGAAATTATAAAACATTAAGGATTTCCACGTTATATTTTATTCTTTTAAGATAAAATCCTTTGACGCTATGTAGTGAGTTCCCTCCCTCCCTCCTACTCTCATCATAACCTACAGACCTGCCCGGGTGACCCTAAACCCAACATCGGTTAGGGTTCAAATTTTTGTAATGTCTTTGGGTCGGGTTGAAAATTTTAAAATGCTTTAAGGTTCGTTTTAAAGTGTCGGGTAAAAGGTATGAATCTTACATTGCACATTACACGGGCATATCTTTTTAAATGAATGCTATTATCTATCATAGTTTGAATTAATATCGAAATGTATAATTGAAGATCATCCATTTATTTAATTAATTTCCTTTTGTTTATTAATCTGATTGTTTTAATTTCAAAGCAAATTAAAAGTTGACTCTTGAAAGGTAAAATATGTCAATTGAAGGATATTTTTAAGTTAGATTTAAATAGTGGAAGTTCATTATTAATTCAAACTACATAAATATATTTTCATAGACCAACATAAAAGTAAGTTTAAATTTATTAAATAGCTAATTTGCAAAACTATATATTTTAAAACAATTGCTACCTAACATTGTATGCTATCATATTCATGCATCACTCTAATAAATCATTCTAATAAATTTAGTAATAAAAATCTGTGGTATCCATTAGTTTCATTTTAAACACCATAATTTTTCTTACTCTAGTGTCGGATACCAAATTTGAAAGGCGTCTGGGAAGAATTAGGTGAACGCTTTCGGGTCCGGGTTCGGCTTAAAATTTTTTGTCGGGTTCGTGTTATTTAAAAAAGTTTAGTCTGGTTGTGTTGAAAAAAAGTGACTGCATTTTTTATTAACCGCCTTCTTTGTCAGTGGGGAATAACCCTAGTGTATTTTTCATATTGCATGGGCCGAGTGTGCGTCGTTTGTGAAGGACGCCCTGGCTTTCTCTTGCGAAATTTTGGTTTTTAACCCATTCGATTCCTATAATTTGCGTTGTTAGTTAAATAACAATTTATTAAACCTCAAAAATAGATTTTGGCCGGGGTTAGATAAAGTAGAAGTAAGCAACGGGTATGCTTAATTTGTAGTGAATTATTTAGCCAGTTTCGCATTTATCCGTTATAAAGCAACAACCTAGACAAAATGGCAAAAAACTCACAAAGCAGCAAATATAAATAGCCATTAAACATAATTTTGGCCTCTGGTCGGGTCAGACAAATTAGTTGTAAGCAACTTCCATCATCAATATACAGGGAATTATTTAACAAGTTTCGCAATAATCCGTTATATAGCAACAACCTAGACACGTTGCCAAAAGAAATCTAGGTATGCCTAATTAATTAATAAAGGTAAGCAGTCGAGCCCCAAACAATTATGAATTTGAGTTGAGGTAAAAATTAAAGCCAACCAGCGGTAGAGCCCTGCAAAATGAAATTTTTTCTGCCCAGCCCGAGCCCGACGTCTTAGTTTTTATTTTGCCCAAGCCCGGCCCGAGCCCGAACGACTTTTTATTTTTGGCCCGACCCGAGCCCGACCCGATTTTTAAAATATAAAATTTTCATAAATTTATTTTAAAATTTTTGAAAATTATTTTACCATCCATATAAATACATAATCCATTAAATTGTTATTACTCTTAATTTGCAACCAGGATGAGTTTGAAATAAAGGTTTAATTTCACTCGCTACAATTTATTCAGCTAATAATTTAAAACTATAAATCTAACTTTATAAAATATATTTTATCTAACAGGTAGAAATAAAATTTTTTAAAATTTTTCCTTTATTTCTAAAGTTAAATTTAAATACGATTTACAGTTTGGGTCAACATAATATTATAATAGATGGGGGAAAAAGGCTTAAGCTTGGAACCTATATTAGGTATGGTGTCCGAAGATAATTATTTAATATCAAGTTGAGTTTGTTTAAATCATATTTTAAAAAAGATTACTTTGCTCTAGTCAATTCGGGCCGGGCTCGGGCATCGGGTCGGTCCGCCTCATCAGGCCCAACCCGAGCCCCGACCCGAGGCACGATTGTTTTAATAAATTCTGCCCCGAACGGACTGGCTTCGGGCGGCCCGTGCAGGGCTCTAACCAGCGGTCATTAGCTAATCTATTTGCGATAGCAAAATGCATAAGCCACAGCCATTAAATACCTGTATAAGTTTCCACGGCAATTATTAAAAAATTACAAGTTGGACAGGACGGACAACGGACAACCAAAAGCGAGCACATAAATTGCATAATCTTCACACGCGTTAATATGTGTAATAGTCTTTTATGCTTTTATTTAAAGGGGATACTTGAATTACTGACTAAGTTTACTGACTTGCTCTCAACCGGCATAAAAATACTTAATTAATAAACTTTAAAAAATCTGAAATGATTAAAATTTGAATTGCAACCGGTTTAATTATATTACATATGATAGGTATATCCTTAATTTAATTAATAATTCCATAGACCAATCAACAACTGATTTAGAGCACCCATTTTAAATGGAAAATTTTATTAATGACCTGGCATCGAGCCATAGATAAAATCGTATTGGATTTCAACATTTCCATGGTGATTTTCTGCTTTATTATAATTTTTGAAGATTGTGCACATGGGCCTGGGCGTAGCCAGGTTCTGGATTGGGGGGGGGGCAAAATGCTTAAAAGTTCAATCAGGGGGGGGGGGCAAAACGTAAATTTAAGGGTTTTTGCATTGAAATTTTTTTTCTCGCCATTTAGGGGGGGGGCAGCCGGCTCCCCCTGCCCCCCCCCTGGCTACGCCCATGATTGTGCATAATTTAATCGAAGACAAAGTCACATAAAATAAGCAAAGATTTAAATCATTATAGTCTAAAATGAGCCAAGAGTGGGCAAATGCTACAATGTTGTATCGCACTATAAAGATACCTAATTGATGTTTGAGTGTAAAGGAGTGGAGTATCCAGATTTCAGCGAACGTTTCCCTCAAGATGGTGGCTTACGTGCTTACTTTCTATTATCGGCTATCCAACAGTCTATAATAATATTATCAAATATGAGTACAACTTACATGGGCGTAGGCAGGATTGGAATTAGAGGGGGGCAAAATGATAATTTTTAGTATTTTTAGCCATATATACATTAGAGATTCAAAGAATTAATTAATTTAGAGCAGGCAGCCGCCCCTCCCTGCCTCCCGACTACCTACGCCCATGACATTTTATCTTTAATGCCAGAATAGACCAGCTAAAAAGAAATTTATAAATAAAAATGGCAATTTTTAGGTTAAAATTGCTATCAGAAATACATGGAACGAAAAGCAACGTTTTATACTTTCGCCAATATTTTAATAAGCTTCAGTGAGTTTTAGGATTTAAGGGGGCAGCCGCCCCTCCTTGCTCTACACACTTAATAAAATATCAGGCGTCCCCAACTTCATGACGTCATACATGCAAATACGACAATGTGATTAATCTTTCATATATAGAAGACTGAAGTATTCTATTTATAAAAACTATTCTATTAATTTATTAACATATCAGCAATATGTCTATTTAGGCTTAGATTTAGGCACATCATGCTTTTCCCACGGACAGCTATAAGTGGCAGTGGGAATTGCCTTTAGGAACAGGCTAGAAATAGGATTTATTGGCGGTTAATTTAATATTTTAATCTCCGTGCTCTTTAGATAATGCAAGCTGCCAATTACCTTAAAGCGCAATCAATAGATTATTATGTGTATACTGGGTCTTTCCCCCTAAACCCCCCTAAAATCCTTTAAAAATATGGCTAAATTATTATCAAAATATTATTTTGCCCCTTCCTTAAACATTTTTGCCCCCCTGTAAGGATATTGACGACAGGGTCCGGGTCGGGTTTAAGGTTATAAATCGTACATTGCATAATCATATCTTTTAAATTAATACCATTATATATAATAATATTTTAAAATTAATTTCAAAATGTAGGATTCATTTATCCCATTCCGTCATTTATATATTATTTTTTTAATTGCCATAATTTGATGTATGTATAGATATCAAAAATGTAATTTAAAATGTGTTTGTTAATTTAATAAAGTATAAAGGATGAGATAAATAAATAATTAGTGTACATATTGTCATTTTGTCACAACCCTCCATTCCTAATTCAATCACATCCCCATCCCCACACACTTATATTATTTTTTAGCAATATATTATATATAGCAAAACAGCGTTTGCCGGGTTAGTACCTATATAATAACAACCTGACTAAAAAGATTCGGGGTTTTCTTGGGGTATAATATATCTATGACTCACAAAAACCTAAATTATTTATCTGTCATCTTTTAGTCTTTTGTAAAGGATTGTCCAAAATATCAAGTTACAAATCTTTACACAATATCATATAACCCTATAAATCTTATAGCTCAATTTTAAAATGTAGAGCATTCAATATATTAAATATTGGCTTTACGTTAAATACCCTATTTCGCTCACGTAATTAAACGATTAAATATTATTATATATTAGTGTTGTAAAAACGCTGGGTTTTGTTTCGTCCAAAGGTCGACCAAACAAAACCCACCCGTTTTTACAACACTAACATATATTGTTTTGTTTAGAAAAAGTGTTATTTATGATACCAAATTTAAGGTAGGCATTTGTTATTTGGATATTAATGCGCCTTTTTATTTTCTCTGTTTTTTAACAGAAAATACCTTTTTACAAACATAACACAGCATTTAAACTGAAAACACATTTTTCTAAGTTTTATATGATTTGTATGTTATAATAAAATTATAAAACATATAAAAGGGAAAAGATTTTAAATAATATTGCTCAGTCATATATTGTTATGTTCGATATTGGTGACTTTGCTTCGTAATTGCTTTAATGTAAGAAATGTAATTAATATGGTTCTGATTAACGTTTAAGCCAATTTTATAACAAAGTAGTCTAGAGTTTATGAGAGTATATTTACATTTATGTAAATATTTGATATGGATTGTCTTTAATTTAATTAATGAATTAGTTGATACACGAATAGTTTAGCGGGAGTTGTTTTCAACTGAAATACAAAAGACATCTCCTAGATTGGAATCATTTGGTATTAATGCAAGTTCTATATTTGTTAATTCAAATCCAAGGTGTCAACAAGCACAATTTTAGAAGGGAAATTATAATTAGTATCGAACTTAATTGCAGCTTCTACTAATTGAGATTAAACAGGGTATCCTTCCAATTGTTTTTTAGGGGTAAGGGGGGGGAGGTGTTAAATTAGTTTGTATATATTGGCAATAAGTATGTCAATTATTCGAATTCGTCCTGTCAGGTTAAAGTCTCCCCTCGTAAAATAATTTTTGAAATTTTTTCAAGGAATATAATTGACAAATATTGAAAAATTTTAATTGATATACACATCGATTGATAATAGTAACTCGGGCCTTCGGCCCTCGTGGGAAGGGGGAGAAGGGAAGGAGAGGGGAAGGGGAGGGGAAGGGGAGGAGGGGAAGGGAAGGGGGGACGACTCATCTATACTCCGTATAAACGTAGCATATTTGCTATGCAATTTATGGGCGAGGAAGTTGGGAAGGGGCGAGAATGCCCATAGGGGGGTATTAAATGCAAAATTATTAGTTAATTATTAATTTATACAAATATTTAAAAAGTTAAATGGTCTTAACAAGAACAATATATTAATTTACAAAATAAAAAAATTTGCCCTTGCCGGGATTCGAACCCACATGAGTAGAAGGCTTTTGTAGGGGCACAGGGACCCATATCAGTAGAGGCGTAGGCCCTTGTAGGAAAGGGCAAAGGGTAATTATCAATGTTAACAAAATATACCCAATTCAAAAACGAAAAAATAAAATTTCGATTTATTTGGCCAATGGTCATTTTTTCATTGGTCAGTAGCCAGCGGACGGTCAAAAATTTATATTATCAATGTTATTAACAAGAACAATATACAAATTAAATTTAAAAAAAATTAAAAAAAATTCGTCCTCTCCTGGGATTGAACTCTAGACCTCCAGGTCACAAACTGGCGCCATAACTTGGTGGACAGACAACGGACGGACAACAAAAAACGAGCCCATAAATTGCATAGCAATTAAAACTCGGGCCTTCGGCCCTCGTGGAAAGGGGGGGGGGGGGAAGGGGAGGAGGGGAAAGGAAGGGGGAACGAAACTCATCTATACTCAGTATAAAGTAGCATATTTGCTAAGCAATTTATGGGCGAGAAAGGTGGGAAGGGGCGAGAATGCCTATAGGGGGGGGGGTATTAAATGCAAAGTAATTAGTTAATTACTTATAGGCCCTTGTAGGGGAGGGCATAGGGTAATTATCAATGTTAACCAATTCAAAAACGAAAAAAAAACATAGGCCTTCTACGGAATGGCATAGGGTAATTATCAATGTTAACCAATTCATAAAAGAAAAAAAAATTTGATTTATTTGGCCAATGGTCATTTTTTTCATTGGTCAGTAGCCAGCGGACGTCCAAAAAGTCATATTATTAATGGTATTAACAAGAACAAAATAATAATTTAATTTTAAAAAAAATTTGTCCTCTCCGGGGATTGAACTCGAACCTGCTAGTCAGAAAGTTGAAAGCCGGTGTAAGAACGTTGGAGAATCATCAGTGTTAACCTATTAACCAATTCAAAAGCAAAAAAAAAAATTTCGAATCACAATTTGGCCAATGGTGATTTTTTTCATTGGTCAGTAGCCAGGACACGGTTAAAATGTCATATTATAAAGGGTATTAACAAGAACAATATATTAATTTAATTTAAAAAAAATCTTAAATAATTTGGATTTTAGGGCCCTCTAGAGTATTTAAGTGAATTTGGAAAATTTTAAATCACGAAAGAAATGAGTTTAGGTAATTTTAACTATCCTTGATAATGTGTAGAGAAACTGAAAAAAAATATTTTCTTCTTCCTTGAATTAATAATTTTTTACCAAAAATATCAAAATGGTTATCATGCCATTTATAAAAAACCATTGAATAAAATCTAAAGATTTTCTATTATTGTTTCATTTTATTATATAATAAACGTAAAACACAATTTTATTATTTCATTATTTATTTAAATAACATAAAAACTTCATAATTAAACATAATAAGCATTCATTTATAATAAAAAAAACATTTTCAAATTTATCAAATAATTTTAAAATATGACATTTAATTTAGTAATTTATATTTTCTTTCTCGAATTGAAATTTTGAATCAGAAATTTGTTGTGAATAGAATGGAAATGGCGGCCCCCGGCAAACTTCTCACGGCCCCCCGGTTAAGAATCACTGACCTACATTATCAATCAATGTTTCACACACTATTATGGTGCTCAACCTGGAAACGCTAGTAGGAAAGATCAAAATGAATAAATTTTTCATTCAGATTCAGGAAAATATTACCTTAAATAAGTAGCAATTAAGCGTGAGAGAGAGATAATTTTGAAGTTTAAGGTTTAGTGATATTGACTCTAAACAGTGATTGGAGGAGCAGAATTTTGTCAAACTAGGAACCCCTAAACCCTTGCCAAGCTGGCAGTTGTCTTTTTAAGAATTGACTTTTCCCATAGATTTCCCTCTTTGCTAGAATTATTATATTAGAAAATGAGGAGGAAAAAATCAATAAATACTGTGCTTGCTTGTGTTGTGGTGGCACTGACTTATTTTTATTATTAAACTAGCTGACCCGGCAAACGTTGTTTTGCCCTATTAAAAATATTAAAAAAATAAAAAATTTAAATAAGAAAAAAACTACCAATTAATATTTATATGTTCTACTTTTTACATTGTTTCAAACTTACATAAACGATGAAAATAAATCCTTTATGCGCCCGCCATCCCTCCTCTCCACCCCAAATCGGTCCAGTAGTTTTCGAGGGGTCACGTTTTTTTGTTTTATACGTTGGTTTATACGTTTTGACACTTAATAAAGACGTCCCTCAAAAACTACTGGACCGATTTGGCTTATGGCGGGCGCATAAAGGATTTATTTTCATCGTTTATGTAAGTTTCATAAAATGTAAAAATAGACAAAATTTCTCCTACTTACACTTTATGAATAATTGACTAAAAACAAAATATTCATAACGCAGTATAGATATAACCCAAATAAGTTGATCCAATAATATAATTTACACGGAAAAGCATCTTTTATCATATGGAATAAAAAGCATATATGTAATTAATTGGTAAAGAGCATATTAAAACTTATTAACCCCTCAAAAACTACTGGACCGATTTGGCTGGAACAAATTTTAAAACATACTCCGGAGTATAGGGAATAAAGTATGAAATTTTAAGCGAAATCGGTCCAGTAGTTTTTGAGGGACGTCTTTATTAAGTGTCAAAACGTATAAACCAACGTATAAAACAAAAAAACGTGACCCCTCGAAAACTACTGGACCGATTTGGCTCAAACAAATCTTAAAACATGCTCCGAAGTATGGGAAATAAACTGTCAAATTTTGAGCCAAATCGGTCCAGTAGTTTTCGAGGGTAACCCAAATAAGTTTATCCAATAATATAATTTACACGGAAAAATTATTTGGTAAAGAGTATATTAAAATTTATTAACCCCTCAAAAACTACTGGACCGATTTGGCTTGAACAAATTTTAAAACATGCTCCGGAGTATAGGGAATAAAGTATGCAATTTTGAGCCAAATCGGACCAGTAGTTTTTGAGGGACGTCTTTATTAAGTGTCAAAACGTATAAACCAACGTATAAAACAAAAAATCGTGACCCCTCAAAAACTACTGAACCGATTTGGCTCAAACAAATCTTAAAACATGCTCCGAAGTATGGGGAATAAAGTATGAAATTTTGAGCCAAATCGGTCGAGTAGTTTTTGAGGGACGTCTTTATTAAGTGTCAAAACGTATAAACCAACGTATAAAACAAAAAAACGTAACCCCTCAAAAACTACTGGACCGATTTGGCTCAAACAAATTTTAAAACATGCTCCGTAGTATAGGGAATAAACTGTGAAATTTTGAGCCAAATCGGTCTAGTAGTTTTTGAGGGACGTCTTTATTAAGTGCCAAAATGTATAAAACAAAAGAACGTGACCCCTCAAAAACTACTGGACCGATTTGGCTCAAACAAATTTTAAAACATGCTCCAGAGTATGGGGAATAAACTGTGAAATTTTGAGCCAAATCGGTCTGTTAGTTTTCCAAATTTGGTGGTGGCATAGATACAAACAAACACAATCAAACAAACACACAAACATACATACATAGTTTCATTTTTATATATAAGATTGTTGATGTTTAGATCACAATACAAGATAGTGGGGGGAAGGAATATCAATAATGCCAAGTCAGCGGTGGGCTGATAAGAGGGTAAGATAGAGGTAGGGTAATAAAATGAAGTTTAACCTTGGCATATAAATAGCGCACTATAAACACCGTATCCTATCGAAATCTATTACAATTGGATATTTGATTGGGGAATGAAACCGTTTTTATGGACCGTGTAAAAGCATTAAGGCGGGTAAGATTTCCCCCCTCCAAGAAACACGACACATGCCCCCTTCCCTTATAATTTAGTTAATTTATTTTATGTCTATTAATTGCTATAATTTATTGTTATTAAATTGAGGTGGTGTTAAGCGACACCCTTACAGCTGCATAATTTTCTGCAATTTTATGATTTTTTTTATGTTTATTATATAATAAAATGAAACAATAATAGAAAATCAATATATTATAGATAATTTAACAAATATAAATTATTATGAAAAAAATGGGAGGACGCAAAAAAATTATAAAACATTTAGGTGGCCGCGTATATAAAAAGGTTAAGATAAGAACCACTGATTTAAAATACTTTAGCAATAGGCGTTTTTTGATCATCAAATATTCAAGAATTTGTTTCAGTATTTTATAATGATTTTGGGTAGAGCATTTTGAAATTTTAGCCTTTACTTAAAAACAATTTGGCTAATGGTCATTTTTTTTATTGGTCAGTACCAAGAGACGGTCTTTAAATACATACGAGCCGAAAAAACTAAAAAAAAATTTCGAATCACAATTCAATTTGGCCAATGGTGATTTTTTTCCATTGGTCAGCAGCCAGCGAACGGCCAAAAAGCCATATTATCAATGGTATTAACAAAAACAATATATTAATTTGAAAAAAAAGAAAAAAAAATTCGAATCACATTTGGCCAATGGTGATTTTTTTTATTGGTCAGTAGCCAGGACACGGTTAAAAAGTCATATTATCAAGGGTATTAACAAGAACAATATATTAATTTAATTTAATAATAAATAAAAATTTTGCCCTCTCCGGGATTCGAACCCACATTAGTAGAGGCATGGGCTTTTGTAGGGGCACAGGGACCCATATCAGTAGAGGCATAGGCTTCTGTAGGGGAGGGCACAGGGTAATTATCGATGTTAACCAATTCAAAAAACGAAAAAAAAAATTCAATTTATACTTTGGCCAATGATCATTTTTTCATTGGTCAGTAGCCAGCGGACGGTCAAAAAGTCACATTATCAATGGTATTAACAAGAACAATATATAACTTTAATTTAAAAAAAAAATAAAAATTTTGCCCTCTCCGGGATTCGAACCAGCAATTAAGAATTTGCCCTCGCCGGGATTCGAACCCACATCAGTAGAGGCACATGCTTTTGCAGGGGCAGAGGGACCCATATCAGTAGAGGCATAGGCCCTTGTAGGGGAGGGCATAGGGTAATTATCAATGTTAACCAATTCAAAAACGAAAAAAAACATAGGCCCTTCTACGGAATGGCATAGGGTAATTATCAATGTTAACCAATTCATAAAAGAAAAAAAAATCGATTTATTTGGCCAATGGAGATTTTTTTCATTGGTCAGTAGCCAGCGGATGGTCAAAAAGTCATTTTATCAATGGTATTAACAAGAACAAAATATTTGTCCTCTCCTAGGATTGAACTCGAACCTCCAGGTCAGAGAGCTGGGGCAAATAACTTGGTGGACGGATGGACAACGGACACCAAAAAAAGAGCCCATAAATTGCATAGCAATTAATAAATGTCTTTTTAAAATGTAATCACTTGATAAACTACCTCACTTCTTGGTACTTTACAGAGGTCTACAAAAAAAAACATCCCGCAATCCGACCAATAATTCTAACAGTGAATATTGCGCTGAAAATAGTTTTTTCTACGATTACCAGTTTTTTAGATATACGAGGTTGAAAGTGCCAAGAATGCCCTTTTTAAGTCTTTTTGAGGCTATATTGCCACGGCATTTTTAATATTTAGTGAAAAATAGTAATATATTCATGAAGATTAAGGTTTTATCTATAGGTCCATTATTTTATTTTTTATATCACCCTTATATTAAAATTTATATGCGTTTGCGTAAACCCCCTTTCCTTATAAAAATTCATCCCACGATGTCTGGTAAACGGAGTACATTAGAGTTCATACTGCGTACGCGATGTTTACTAACATATATCTCTCTCCCTTCACCTACTCTCCTCTCTTTCTCCTCCACTCCCGCCCTCTTCATGTGTGCTTGGATAGATATGGGAGCGGGAGTGGAAGAGATGGATAAAGGGAGAGAGAGATGTGTTAGTAAACAGCGCGTGTGTAGGATGTACTCTAATCTAATGTACTCCTTTTTCCAGACATAGTGGGATGAATTTTGATAAGGGAAGAGGTTCACAAAAACGCGAATAAATCTTATATATAAAAATGAAACTATGTGTGTATGTGTGTATGCCGCCACCAATTTTGTAAAACTACCAGACCGATTTGGCTCAAAATTTCACAGTTTATTTCCCAAACTCCGGAGCATGTTCTAAGGTTTGTTCCAGCCTAATCAGTCCAGTAGTTTTCGAGAGGTCAAATTTTTTTTGCTTTATAAGTTTTGGCACTTAATAAAGACGTCATATGACGTCATTTTGTGACAACAATCAAATTTAATAATGATAAGACGTTTATTTTTATTCAGAAACAATACAAATAATCAGAATTGTTTTAAAAGTAAATTTTTTTCCATCCCGATAATCTACAAATAATCGGAGCCTTTTTTCCATCCCGACAATCTACGAATAATCGGAGCCGCTAACAATTTTGGAAATCTACCAGACCGATTTGGTTCAAAATTTCACACTTCATTCCTGACACTCCGGAATGCAAAAAAAAAATTGTCCATCCCGATAATCTACAAATAATCGGAGCCTTTTTTTCCATCCCGACAATCTACAAATAATCAGAGCCGCTAACAATTTTAGAAATCTACCAGACCGATTCGGTTCAAAATTTCACACTTCATTCCTGACACTCTGGAATGCGATAAAAACATGCACAATCATCATTTGGGATTAATGTACGATGGCACATAAAAAAGCACTCGAGGCGCTGGATTGTAAACTCCGAGATTTGAGACAGATATCACGTCCTATGGGAGGAGCTCTCTTGCTGCTAGCCGGTGACTTCCGTCAAACCTTGCCAGTCATCCCAAAGTCAACACCCTCAGATGAGCTTAATGCTTGCCTGAAAGCGTCATATCTTTGGAGAAGTGTGAAGATAATCAACCACCAACATGCGTGTTCATTTACTTCAAGATGATTCGGCGCAACCATTTGCTAACCAACTGTTGGACTTGGGAGACGCTAAATTTCCAATTGAACCTATAACGCACAAAATATCATTTCAATCGCACTCTTACAAAATACAGTCATCAATTGAAGATGTCGTAAATATGGTGTTCCCGGAAATTCTTATTAACTTCACAAATGACGACTGGCTTTATGAACGGGCTATCTTGGCTCCGAAGAATGACGACGTGAACAAAATAAATAATCGCATTCTATTGAACATTCCCGGTGAACCATTTACTTACACATCTGTTGACACAGTTATCGATGCAGATCAGGCGGTGAATTATCCAACTGAATTTCTAAATTCATTGGAACCATCGGGAATGCCACCTCACAAATTGATTCTGAAAATTGGTTCACCTATAATGATCCTTCGCAATTTAAATCTACCTAAGTTGTGTAACGGAACCAGCATCGGGAACGCGGGTAAATGGCAAAACAACGTTTGCCGGTGTAGGGTTGTCAGATTCAAGTATTGTCAGATTCAAGTGCGTAATAGAACGCACTAATTGGCTACAAGCGTAAATGTAAACAAGATCACGTGATTTTCGCCACATCGCCATTGGTTATGAACTTTATACAGAACAATTGAACGCGTAGAAAACACTCGTTAGGAGAATAATAAACAAGTGTTGCCAGATTCAAATTTAAGTAAGAAATTTATTGATACATGCAATATAATTTATTGTTGTTACATTTCTTCTATAAAAGATTCAAAAATTCAGATTATTATATTTGATTGGAACATACAGAATTTATTACTTTTTACAAATAAAATAATATCACTTAAGAAAGTAATAAAAAGTTATTGTTAATTACAATTTCTTTTATAATATTCTTATTCAGTTATGCCTAGTCTTTTTGCAGATGACATTTATCAATACCCTGCACCTAATATCATATCTGATAAATTTGATATCCAGCAAAAATTTTATTTAAAAAGAAAGGCCAAACAAAAAATGGGCATTGTTGTAAATTAGTCATGATGGACTATTTTTTTAAATTAGTTCATGCTGTTCCAATGTGGTCACATATTGCTGTATATGACTCCCAAACTTAATATGACCTGCTGTTTATTTGGCTTTCCAAAAGTAAAAAATTAATTATAAGTTAATTGTTTTTATAGGGACTAATTAGGGTGAACTGGTACAAAGCATTGCTTCACCTCTGCCTATCACTTTCAATCTAATGGTTTAGTCAAGCAACCAATATTAATCATACCTGGGCTGTCAATTCACCCTCTTATCCAAAATTATCATTATTTGAGATATATGTTTTAGCATTATTTTATAAACAATTGTTTTTAAATATTGTATTGTTTTCTTTGTTCCAGATTGTTAATAAAGCTACTTTGCAATTCATAAACATTTGTTTGAATTGTATAAACTTTTTGTAATAATATAACATATAAAAAATAAAGCAACAATACCCTTTAATATAATAAAACATAATTCCTAACCTAAAGAATGATCATATCATAAAAATAAATTGGTTGAGCAATTTAATTATAAAATACACATTTTAAGAAATAGGGGTCAAAATTTGTTAATTTTTTCTATTCCATAAAAAAGGTTTTATCATAAATAAGTAGCTATATATATTAAATTGATATATTTAATTTAATTCAATTTTGAATTTGTTTACAAAATTAAAAATGGCTGTATAACATATAAAAAATAGGGTCAAAAAATAAATTTTTAAACAAATTAATAAAAATTAAGATTCATTATAATTATGCAATTTAAACTATTGTCTTAGTACCCTTTAATATAATAAAACATAAATATTAAACCTAAAGAATGATCATATAAAAATAAATTGGTTGAGCAATTTAATTATAAAATACACATTTTAAGAAATAGGGGTTAAAATTTGTTAATTTTTTCTAATCCATAAAAAAGGATTCATTATAAATAAGTAGCTTTATATGTTTAATTGATATATTTCTTTTAATTCAATTTTGAATTTGTTTACAAAATCAAAAATGGCTGTCAATTATGACATATGTCAATCAAAGTCAGATTGACAATTGAATCTGACAATACGTGAATATGATAACCTGACACCGGGTTCATCTAGTTTAAATATAGAGGTGTGACAAAAAAAAATTAATGGATCTATAGATGAAACTTTAATCTATACATGAATATATTACTATTTTTCACTAAAAATTTAAAAAACCGTGACAATATAGCCTCAAAAAGGCTTAAAAAGGGCATTTTTGGCATCTTAAACCTCGTATATCTAAAAAACTAGTTATTGTAGAAAAAAACTAAAAAGTTTTCAGCGCAAAATTCTCTATCAGAATTATTGGTCGGATTGTGGGATGTGATTACCAAGTCATTATTTGTAGGGCTGTGTTATTTATACCTAGACCTAAAAAATGTTATTATTATATATGCATAAAAAATTTGTGTTATATAAACAATACATTTTACTACTTTATAAATGATACATTATATAGAGCATATTAATACTTGCTAAAATGCATTATGATTTGCAAAATGCTCAAAAGACTAAAGGCTAATGTTTTTATCCGCGCTATTTATAATACCTTCATTAAACGGCCTATAAATTATTAAAGATTGGTACACAATTAGACGCATTATAACAATAAGATAAAAACACCCTTTTATTTAAAATTATTTTACCACATTTATGTGATAACTAGCTGACCCGGCAAACGTTTTTTTGCCATTTACCCGGGTGTATTAGCAGAATATATATCAACTTATAGATAAATTTCAATAGATTAAGAATATATCAAATATAATTGGTAAGTGTTTATTATGCAAAGATTTTTAAACAAATAGTTAAAGAGTGTCCAAGGCCCAGGCCCACCCAAGAGAGAAAACCTGGCCCCATGCCCCCCCCAAGGGAAAAATCTTTGGCCCCCTGGCCCTTCAAGCAATTTTTTTTAATTTTTTGTAATTAAGAAACAATATCATAATTAAATTATTTGTTTCTGAATAAAACTTTTAATTCTTAACTTAATAATGTCCGAAGAACTGAGATATATCAACATTTATTGGCACTTTGTTAATAGTATTTTCATTTTTCTCCTTATTTAACGCGCAAAAAATGATAAAATGAGATTTTTTAATTTATTTAGCCACACAGGAGGGGACACGACCGTTCTATAATAATAATAATTGACGTGAAAAATAAACCTTAATTTTAAATATTTTTTAAAGGGCATGGGCAAAAGGGGCCTCAATTTATAAAAAGATTTTAAAAGAGTGTTGCAAAATAGTGGATCAGTTATAAATTTTCATGCTCGTTAATCAAATAAAAATATAGCGCCTGCCTTTATGATAAAATATAAACAAAAGGCGGATACGGTTACGCATATAGTTTTTAACAAAAAATAACAAATAATTGATATTTTTAAGATAAGGTGTGGCGTTGTGCGAAATTCTGCACCTTTGCCCCCTCCCCAAGCAAATTTAAGCAAATTTTTTAAGTCAAAATTACCTAAAAATTAATCATTAAATTTTGGATACATTTTTTTAAAGCTAACGCTAGAGACCTACAAAATGGTATTTTTTGAAATCATAGTCTGGCCCAAGCGCCCCCCCCCCCAAGGGGAAAATCTTTAACCCCCTGGCCCTTCAATCAATTTTTTTTTAATTTTTTGTAATTAAGAAACAATAACATAATAATAATTATTTGTTTTTGAATAAAACTTTTAATTTTGAACTTAATAATGTCCGAGAACTGAGATACATCAACATTTATTGGCACTTTGTTAAAAGTATTTTATTTTTCTCCTTATTTAACGCGCAAAAAATAACAAAATTAGATTTTTGAATTTATTTAGCCACGCAGGAGGGGACACGACCGTCCTATAATAATAATAATTGACGTGAAAAATAAGCAAAAAAATGACTTTGATACTCAATGTTTCAAATCGTAAAAACAGCACATGCCTACATTTATCACACTACAAACGATAGATATGCAGGGTTCGTTTGATTAACATTCAATTAAACGTCAAAACGTATAAAACTTGACCCCTCGAAAGCTACTGGACCGATTTGGCTGGAACAAATCTTAAAACACGCTCCGGAGTGTCAGGAATAAACTGTAAAATTTTGAGCCAAATCGGTCTGGTAGTTTTTTAAAATTGGTGGCGGCATACACACATACACACATACATAGTTTCATTTTTATATATAAGATTTTTAGAATGTTTGAATACGGCATTTTAAGTATTAGTATTATTGTTTAAATATTCGAGCTAAAATAATAATGATGCATCAAAAGCGCTTATCTCTCATAATTAATAAAAGTCCATTATGCCACCAATTTATCGATTTGCGCCGTATTAAGTGCGTTTATTTTGTACCCATACGACCTTAATATTTATTATCAAAGATAAAGTAATTAAACACATCGGAGATATTTCTTGAAAATCGACACGCCTCATATTTAAAATATCCCCAAGTTAGTGTTAAATTTTAGGAATGAACGCAACAAGTTATAATTGCATCTATGTCGCAGATTTTTTGAGTCAACATGTCAAGAATTCTTTCAACCGATTTAATAGAGTAGCGTCATTCATCATTCTAATCCTAAGTCTATTTGGAAACAGTATCGCCATTTTTGTCATCACTCAAAGCTTGGTAGGAAAAATTGGGAATAGGTCAGGGGCTAGATTCAATCAATCGGGTTATAATGTGAATCAATACATTCTAAAATGGTTTCACGCCTGCAGTTTAATGGCATCGTCGACACTTTTAATGGTACCAATTTTGAATAGTTATGCTTCTGTTAACATAAATAATTTCCGGTATAGAAAGCCTTGGGTCACTTATTTATCCGATTTTCATTTTCCCATCGCAAAAACGCTTAATTCCTACACTTTTATGGTTTACGTCATCTATTTTTCTAACCAAACAATAGCCGTCATTTACCCCCACAAGTAATTTAACCCCCACATTGAATATTATAGATATTAGAATTGACCGGTTGCTTAAGCTCAATTTAAAGGAAATCTATCTTTTTAGATTAATCTTTAAAACGTCTTTAATGTCTATTTTAACGGTCCCAACCTTTTTAATATAATTACAAGCCAGCTTTTTTCAAAAGGCACTTAGTTCAAAAAGTTATAAAACATATTAAATTATCTGTTATTTAACTATCTCTATTTCTAATTGAATTGATCAACTTTCACAGATATAAAACTATGGTCACTTTGAAAAACGTTAGAATATGTTTAACAACGGCTTTCGCCTATTGTCTGATATGGTTTATACCAACAACTAAATGGTGGTTTATCACCAAAGTGTCCCTGTGCCACTCAAATAATGTAGCGTACGAAGCCCAAATCTGGATTCCATCAACTGAGACTGGTTGGAGATCATGGACAGCTTACGAAATTACGCGAGAGATTGTGGTTAACATCTTACCTTTTATCATTGTCGCCGTCACCAAAATTATCAGGATAAAATTAAGAAAGAGTAAAGTAGGAACAGAAACATCAAGCTCTAAAGTGAAATCGACTTTGTCACAGATAGCAGAAGGAAGCAACACAAATAAAATTTGCAATAAAGAGGTTGTTAGATCAAGCAAGGCCGTAGGTCCAATCAGAAAATTTAAGGATGCTCGAACATAAACCGCACAAAAATACTTTGGTCATTTTGACATTGGAATTTTTATTCTTGATGCTACCCGTTTGCGTGTTCGAAATTGCTTTAAACTTTTAGTATGCAAAGTTTGACAACAACGCACTCAATAGCATCTACTCTGCTACGAATTTATTGCAATATGTGTACGTCTCTCTTCCCTTCTATTTCAACATCACCTTCAACTCCTACTATCGCGCCTATGTTATTAAAATGTTTGCCGATTTCTTTAAACTATAAATGTCTAAAAATTTTATAATATACCTAGGAATAATAGCTATATAATTGGCTTATGTCTAATAAGTTAATTAAGAAATAAGCTAATTAGATAGCCTATTATAAATAATAAAATGTGTCGTAAAAACTGATTCTTTATAGTGAAGATGTATTTATTATTTAGAGTTTGAAAGCTTTAATAACTTAATTGATCATTCGTTTTTATTAATTCTTTTTTACATTTTTGTTAAACCTAGTTTAAAACTCGGCCTCTCTCGATATAAAAAAAAACGATATTAAGCAGGATAGAATTATGGGAAATTGTTATTTAATTTAGAAAGTAAAAGGTATTTTAGCTGTTTCTGTCAAATAGGGATAAATTAAAAAAAGACAAGAAAAAGGTATAATATTGTTACTATAACCATACATTTATTTAATGAGCAATATTGGGTACTCATAGCAAATTCCAAACAAAACCGCTTTGAGTGCTTCTTCCTGGAAGGATGTGGCTTTTATTTGCTTTTAAACGCTAGACGGTTTTAACACTCCGTTGGCTAGGTGGGGTCAATGAGGACCCCAAGCGATTTTTAAAGGTTGTACAAATTAAGTTAGTGATTGTTATAATTTCATTCTTACAGTAGCTTAATAGAATTTATCCTAGAATATCTCTGCAAAATTTGGCTTGCTTTTATCAAATAGTTTTAAAGATACAGCGTGTTTTAGATGCCCGGGGTCTTCCAGGACCCCACCTTCCACAATATGAAACAACAAAGAAATCTTCAATATTTTTTTTGAAATTTTTATCATAAACCATTGTTTTTAACCTATTTGTAAAGAAATTTTTTCTAAACATTTTCTTTTATTTGAGATATTTAACTTTTAAACTCAGATTTTCACATGTTTATATTTCCTCGTTACAAAGTGCTCATTTGCGTGAATTTTCCTATGCATTTTGATATCTTAACATGTCTAAAATTAATAAGTTCTATATATTGATATTTTTGTCTGAAGATGGTAAATATAAAAAGATAAAATTTTATCAAGTGGTCCCAAATAAATTAACATTAAATATTAGTTTGAGGAATTTATACTTTATAGTTGATATTATAGTAGCTTAGGATTTAATAGACTAAAAAATCATATTAATAAACTTAAATAATGTCTGTTCTAAATTAAAACTTTCTTGATAACTTAAAACAAATTAAATTTTATATTAAATATGTGTAAAAGTCTCATTTATTATAAAATTAACTGTTTTTATAGCCTTATATAATGTATGTTGATAAATATTACATGAAGATTATTTTCATATTTTTAAATTCAACCTTATATGATGTATTTCTATGTAAAAATCTTAAACTAAAATGAACAATAAGAATAGAAACTTTTCTGTCTCAAAAAATAAAAAGTCAAAACTTCCTTAAGTTTAGACAATTTTTGTGTTTTGTTGTTTTTTATGCCAAATTTACAAAAATCATGAACTTATATTACCATAGTTTAATTATAAACTGATTATTTTAAACTTTACCTTTTCAATCTAAAATTATTTAAATTTTAAACTAAGAAAACTTGTAGGAAATCTCATTTTTTACACAAAATTCACTATTTTTAGAGCCTCATAAAATTTTTTTTAAGATTTTACAGTTAGATTTTTTTCCTATTTTTAATTCTAACCTTCTATAATGTATTTCTATTAAAAAAATTTAATTGAAGTCCAAAAATTAGAAAAATAATGGCTAAGAAACTTTTTTACTTTAAAAAACATAGGGCCAAAAATTCCCTAAGTTTGGACATCACTATTTTTTTGTTTTTAGGCTTTTTTATGCCAAATTTTCTATAATTATAGTTCCAACCTTATTTTATATGATATTATAATTAAATTATGAAATTGGGGGAAAAAATTGTTATGAATAAATATAGTCACATAGGGGGAAATTTTGGGGGTTGCACTAATTGTAATTTTAAAATTATAACCACTTGTTCAAATACCCAAAGTAATATATCAATTTACAGATAAGAGTTGTAGTATTAAGCTTTTAAAATTTCAAAAGTTTAAATCATAATACAACAAAGTTATTATTAAAAGTTTGGGGTCATCATGACCCCCTTTACCATCCGTGTTAGGATTTTGACCTGACCAACGGAGGGTTAAGGCATTTAAACAGATAGTATGGTTAAATGATGTGTTGCTTAATAACTTTTAACTTTCTATCATCACCAATTAAATAATAAGCTGTAGTAGTCTGCTTTAAGTAACTTTAATTCGTTGATAGTAAAACAAATATTATTTTGCCCTCACATTCAATTTATTGTGGTGGTAAAAATATGAAAATATTGACGAAACGCGATTTTTGTAGTTTTACACGAATCATTTTGTATATTTTAGATGTGGCATATTTATGCTACAAATAAAATGCTAAATACTTTCATAAGATCTTTTATGCAACGCATTTTATGCTTATTCCGCTAATTTCCTCCTTTTTTATTGCTGTATGTTGAGCAATGTTAATGCTTATAAACGTATTAGTAGCTAAAATTTCAAAAGAACTCTTCGATTGACTAAATTGCTGAGGCCTCTCTAACAATCATTTATTTTGAATTAAATAAGCTTTCTCTGGAATACTTCCTCCGAATAATTCATATGCAATCATGCATTTGAGATTTTAAATCCCGATAATTATTATCAACCTATAACAAAGCTTAGATTTTATCCTAGCCAAATGATTTGGCTAGAGACCTATCCCGTTCACAATTATGTTTGCCCCATTCTTGATATTCCATGATACATAGGAATTGTTGTCAAAGTTATAAGTAACAAATGATTTCTTTTTAAGTACCTAAAAGTGACCTTATTGTTCAAAAAGTATCTAGGTTATTTAGTAATATTCCTTTGTTTTGTTCTAGATTTTTATAAAAATGTCGTTAATTGCATGGGTATAGAAACTATTTGACATTTAACCTATTTTAAATAAATTTGGGAATAAATTATTAACGAGCTGTGCCCAACAAAGCGTTGCTTTGGCTTAGTTCTTTCTTGGCATAATAATAATTGGTACCTATCAATAGGAAATATATGAAAGAATTTATAAGCTGAAAGAGAGTTGATGATGTAATAAAAATATGAACTTCATAGGAAAAGGCATATTTATTATTAATTAAATAGATTTATCACAGTTTTAAATACTTATTAGGTAGCAATGTTTAGCGATAATATGCATAATTGGGTGACAGAAGCGTTTATAAACCACAAAAGAAGTCAATGATAAGAGAAAAATTCTAGTACAGCGGGTTTTAGTATATTGTCAAAGCCTAAAATCTACAGTAATAAAACGAAGAGATAGTAGAAAAGCTCCTTAAAATTTGGTTTAATGAATTCTTTTACAATCTACTCAAACCCCTGAAGTAAACAATCAAAAGTGTTTGGCCCCCTGTTCGAGTGCCTCTTATTAATGGCGCTTCGGTAGAGGAACTTCCAGCGCTTAGAGCTTAGCTCCACGCTCAGGTCACGAATGACCCGAAGCTTTCCCAAGTCGTAAGCTCGGTCTATTTTTATCAAACAACAATATTCGCATCGCAGTAGGCCTAAGATAGGACAAGGGCATAGCCAGGATTGCCTCAAGGGGGGGGGGGGTTTCAAAAAAACTTATTTCATAATACTATTAAAAAAATTTAACGGGGCCCCCGAGGAGATGGGGGTCTGGGGAGTTATGATTGGTTTTTGGCAAAAAATGCATTAATAATATCTTAAGCGACGCAAATTGCAAATAGCTCCTTCCAATTTTTCTGTTTGCGCTAATTAGGGTCATTGTTTAAACTAAACACTTGCATTAGCCTTTTGGGCTTAAAACACCAAAACTAAAAAGTATATATTGAATAGTTATATTATCGAACCATGCGAGGATCTAAAATACGTAGTTATAATGTTTAGCCTGTTCAATAATTCATTGGCGGCTAACTAGACGAACGATAATTTATTGGTGAATTTGGTATATAAATGAGGAAACCAAACAACTTGGTCTGAAAGCTATTTTTTGCCTCATTAAAGCATACATCATTTAAGCTTTGTTATGTTTATCTTGCATAAAGAATAAAGGTATAGAAAATATGGCGGAGCTTAGCTTATAAATTTAGGTCTTTGTGATTAGTGTCTATCTCGTCTCAGGTGCCATTATGAGAATCTCGATCTCGTCTTGGCATAGAAAAATCTTGATCTCTTCTAATCTAGACAATAGATCTCGACATGGCCTTTTAAAAATGTTGTAACTATTTAACTTTTCCCTCTAATTTATTTATATATTATATCTTCTTTGTTTATCAGTCGTCGGGTTTGTTTTAAAAAGTTTCTTTCATCTTGATCGGGTAAGGGCCATATAATTTATCTTCTTAAATATTTAACTTTGTCCACTACCCCGTTTCACATGGAGACGTTACACAAGGTCCTTCAATTCCTCTCCTCTCCGGTACGTTTTTGTCCAGTATTTTACGATTTACATTCGTCCTTCTTAGTATATGCTCTTCCACTTTACCCGCTTTCCGTTAATCATTTCCACCATAGGTTGAATACCCATTTTTTGTCCTGAGAAATTGATTCGTCATATGTTCCAGGGTTGTATATTTTTTGTGACGTTTGGTGGTCATGTTTCACCTCCTTAAAGTAGCACCGGTGTAATGATCTGAAACGTCGACATTTAAAAAACGACGACGCTTAATTGAGCATTCCTATTGGTCAATATGGCATAATAACCAGTTATATGCCATATCACATGATCTTCCTAGAAGCACAATTGGTAAGTTTTGGAACAAAAACATCTATTTTTTTGAAGACACTAAAATGACGACACAAGACTTTCAAAATAATACAAGTAGTTACTTAGCATTGTTATCTTAGTTATAAATTAGATTTAGAAAATGACCAACTGAGTCAGATTACAAATCATCAAAGTTGATAATTGTACATAATCAAATCTTTTTTTCATACCGTATGTATTTGGCATATTAATTCATATAATAATTTATATTAGATCAAGATAATCCAGACTTTGAATTTGAAAATAGCCATTTGAGTCAGTTTTTCAAACTTGATTTTTGAGTATTAATGAAATCATTTTTTAAACCATATGTATTTGTAAATTACAAATTAATTTATATAATAATTTATATTAGATCATAATAATTCAGAGTTTAAAATATCCAGTTGAGTCAAATATAATCAAATTATCAATCTTGATATTTGAGTATAGAATCAAATCTTTTTTCATGCCAGATGCATTCAAAAAACTTTATTAAAATTTGTTGTAATTATTGTTAAATTATGAAGATCAGCTTAAAGTCAAGTACATGTATTTAATACATGTACTTAAATATCCCTAAGGTTATTATAAATGTAATAAATGAAATATTGATTTTATCAATTAAATTACCTTAGGTTATAAGCTTTACCAAAATTACATTTAAAAGGATAGACTTATAAACATAGATATAATGATCATATCAAAAGATAAGTAAATGCATAGTGTGAAAATATTATGAATTTTAATTATGCTTGTAAACCATGGTTGAATTATAATCAATATAATTTGTGAATATCTTAAATCATTAACTGAAAACATCTGTTGATTGATGTTTGTGTTAGCCTATAGAAATTTAATTTCAAATTTCAAGAAATATTTTTGATTGGCATGTCGATTTTTTTGAGCGTCGTGGAAAGGTTATTCACCGGTCTTACAATGGATATGTAGGCTCTTTAAATGGAATTTTCTTGTTGCACATTACTCCGGATATACTTCACCATTTAAGCCATCCTTTTTAGGTCTGGGCATTGACAATGTAGCATCCAGCCAGGTATATAAACCTGTATTTATTGGGTAGTTTGGAAGGTTATTTAACAATAAGGTGATTGTAACGTTCGTCTCATGTACACCATTTTTTGATCGTTGACCCTTGAACCATATCTAGTTAAGCGCTTTGACTATCCACTTCTTCAAATACTTTCTCCTTTGTCTCTTCGCATAGTACTATATCTATAGCATAAATGACAATGGCTTTTGAATGTCTTGAATAATTTAATAGATTATAAAAAAATTTATTATGTTTTAAAGTAATAAAATTTTAAGGGGCAAAATTGATGATGAAAAATCAAGAAGAATATTTGTTAAGCAGCGAGATGCCAAATATTTAATGTGCCAAATTGCAGGACCAGGCTATGTATTCTCGATTTTGAGTGATAAATAACAAAACGTAAAACTCATTTCTTAAACGTTCCATTCCCGAGCGCAATCATCGCGTTCAAATTTGTATGTTATTGTTTAAAAATAATCCTTTCAAGTCAAATTATCTTTAAGGGACTAAGTTAAGGTTTGGGGTTAGGGTTTTAGGTCAGCGTTTTAGGTTAGGGTTAGGATTAGATGCAATGGAACGTTTAAGAAATGCGTTTTACGTTTTGTTATTTATCACTCAAAATCGAGAATACATAGCCTAGGCCCAAATTGCACGCGAGATAAATTTTTAAGGGCTAGGCTATGTATTCTCGATTCAGAGTGATAAATAACAAAACGTAAAATGCATTTCTTAAACGTTCCATTCCCGAGCGTAATCATCGCGTTCGTTAATTTGTGTGTTATTGTTTACAAATTTTTTTAAATTCGCCATTTTTGCTTGTTCTAATCCATATGGTAAGACAACATTTTGTGGCAATATAAAGGTATGATAAATAGATATATTAACTAATTTCCTAGATAAATAATTTGAAATTTTTTTCTTAGATAAGTTGCAAAAGAGGTGGGAAAAATACATCAACCATTCAAAGGTTCAACATATTTGTCTCATTTACTAAAACATCAATCAATAGTTGATTTAAATACATCAACCATTTAAATGTTCAGCATATTTGTCTCATTTACTAAAATACCAATAAATAGTTGATTAACCATTGTATTTAAGAATTTACAACATACATCTAATAGGTTTTTTTAATGAGGTTGAAAACCTTATTTGTTATCCGTGTAATACAATAAACCTTGTGTTGTTGCTCATATTATTGTTGTTAGCAGTGTTATATTCAACATATTAATACTATTTGTGATTCAGGGAGAGTTACAATTATTAATTGCTATGCAATTTATATTAATAAGAATGACTATTTCAGTATTTTATCAAATTTATAATATGATTTTCATTAGAAATCATTAGTATAACAATTAAATTTGCAATTTTGCATACATATTCTGACAAATCCTTAAATATTAGTTTGTAAAAATCTGAATACATTTATACATAGATCATTAAGAGTCACATAATAATATAAGTGCTGTTTTCTTATTTTAAGAGTTAATTGGTAGTATCAGAATCCTGTATGTTCTAAAAGTGAAAAGCTTTGTGCATATAGTTACCAACAATTTATTAATTCTATTTTCAAAACTTATTTTTTAAATGATGTTATAATCTAAAAGTTACTCAAGATAGTTACCAACAATCTTCTATTTCATTTTTTATAAAAGGCACATTAAAATGTCAAAAGCATTTTCAATATTTTTACCTAATGTTATAATCAAAAAGTTACTCAAGATAGTTACCAACAATCTTCTATTTCATTTTTTATAAAATGCACGTATAAAAATGTCAAAAGCATTTTCAAATCTATTTTTTATAACATGCTATCTTAAAAAATACAGTTTATTTAAATTGAGCCAAATTCAGCAAACCTTTTAGGAAATTTATTGAATCTCTAAAAAAATAACACTCAAATATGTCAGCTGCAGTTTATTATTTTTAAGCAATAAGAAACAATGGTGAATCAACTATTGATTGATGTTTTAGTAAATGAGAAAAATATGTTGAACATTTGACTGGTTGATGTATTATCCCACCTCTTTTGCAACTGATCTAAGAACATAATTCAGAAAATAATTCAATTATTTATCTAGGAAAATAGCTAATATATCAATTTATCATACCTTTTTATTGCCACAAAATGTTGAATAAATGAACAAATCTTGTTTGAAGAGATTAAAAATTCAAAATTATTTATCTAGGAAAATAGTTAATACATCAATTTATCATACCTTTTTATTGCCACAAAATGTTGAATAAATGAACAAATCTTGTTTGAAGAGATTAAAGATTCAAAATTATTTATCTAGGAAAATAGTTAATATATCTATTTATCCTACCTTTATATTGCCACAAAATGTTGTTGTTTCCATATGGATTAGAACAAGCAAAAATGGCGAATTAAAAAAAAATTTGTAAACAATAACACACAAATTAACGAACGCGATGATTGCGCTAGGGAATGGAACGTTTAAGAAATGCGTTTTACGTTTTGTTATTTAGCACTCTGAATCGAGAATACATAGCCTAGGCCAATTTTTAAATGTTTTTGATTGAATATGAGGAGTGGTATGAATATGGATTGGATCTGGCAAAACAAGGAGGAAAGGTAATCTATTAAAGTAAGTTATATATCTTTAGATGATGCTTGATGCATTTCATAAAGAAAAAAAGATAGATACGAAATTAACATTCGCTGATATGGTAACTGAAACGGATAAGGCTATTGAGAAATTTATTTTTGACAACATTCGAAAAAAATACAAAGGCCATATGTAACTTGATATTTGGAAAAATATTTGAAGTAACTATAGTTGCTTAGGGGAAGAAAGCGAGAATAAACCTCAATGGTCAGATGATCCAACTTGGATTTTAGATCCTATTGATGGAACAACCAATTTTATACACCAATTCCCCTATAGTGCAGTCAGTTTAGCAGTTTCAATTAATAAAAAGGTAAGCCTAATAATTTTATTTATGGTTAACAATGTTGGCAAAAAAATCTAATTTATATGACATTATTAACATGCTTTGATTTTGATGAATAATTTGTGCATTATATATTCAAGAAAATAATGATAATACCTTAGTTTATGTAGGATTATTTTTTATATATAGATTATAATTGGAATAGTGTATAATCCTATGTTAGATCTTATGTACACAGCTAAATGTGGTCAAGGTGCATTTTGCAATGGCAAAAGATTGCATGCTTCTAAAGCAAAAGGTATCTATTACTAAATATATTTTTTTAAAGTTAGATATAGATTATTATAATATATAAGTAACTTTACAAATCAACTTATTTATGTTAAAATGCTTTATTAGCAATGAAGGAATCATTGATTTTCACTGAGGTTGGGTCGTTACGTGAGCCTAATATATTTGTTAAAAAGATAGAGAATTACAAAAAAATTGGAGCTGCCTCTCATGGGTATTTGTTAATTGCATATAATCATGACACATTCAATTTTATGTAAACTAAGGTATATTTGAATAAGTTGTATGTGTAAGTCATGTAATTTTGGATGTCCAACATTCAGTGAGAGTTTGAAATTTTATTTTTTGTTTTTTTAAGAAACCAATTTTTTTTAGAATTTATAGTGAAAGACTTCTTGTCCTATCCAATTTGTAATTTTTGCATAGCGTGGAAACTTATAAGGGTTTTTAATTGATGAGGATTTATGCATTTTGCTTTTGCAAATAGACTAGATTATGACCACTGGTTTGCTTTAATTATTAGACCTACACTCGAGCCCAAATTCCCTTAATGTTTGTGGGCCCACTGATTAGCTGTATACATATTGTCTAGGTTGTTGCTATATATCAAATACTTGCTAAATTGGCTAAATAATTCTTGGCATATTAAATAATGACCGTTGCTTACTTCTACTTTATTTGCCCCCTGCCAAAGGCCAAAATTATCAATTTCTTTTATTGCTATTTTAATTAGCTACTTTGTACATTTATTCCCTTTTGTTATTAACCTAAATTTTGCATTGATAATATATTGTTCTTGTTAATAAGATTAAGCATATAGACTTTGTGGCTGTCTGCTGGCCACTGACCAATTGGAAAATATGACCACTGGCTTAAGTGTGATCTGGAATTTTTTAAAATATTTGCCCCTTATGTAGACCCTGAAGTAGAAAAATGACCACTGGCCAAACTGTATGTCGAATTTTTCTCTATATTGTAATTATAGGCTATTTGGCCGTCTGCTGACTACTGATAAATGTAAAAAATGACCACTGGCCAAAGTGGTATCTTTTAATTAGGTTAGAATTTGATATAAGGCAATGATAAAGGAGGTTATAATGAAGAACGAATGAAAGAAAACCTATGCCTCAAAATGAATTATAAAATGCTAACTAGCTTTTTGCATAAAAATACTTAAAAAGCTAAATTTTTGGAATAATAAACTGCTATAAAACATTTATGAATATTTATTTATTGAGGTAAGTTATTAATGAAAATAATATATGTAAAAAAACAATTATAACGTTGTACGAGTATTATCTGACTCCCTGCTTGACCATTGCCCCCACCCAGAGGCATTCTCGCCCCTTCTCACCTATCTCGCCCATAAATTGCATAGCAAATGTGCTACGTTTATACGAAGTACAGATGAGTTTTGTAAAAACAATACCCCAAAATAGGCGAATGTACCAAAACGAACTCCAGGTCGGACCCTCGGCGGGGTGTTAGGGTCACAGTCCTTAACGCCTCTCCCCCCCCCCCCTTCCCCTGTTGTAATTCATTTAAATCTTTTTAAATAATAATCCGTCAACTAACGTGTTAAGTTTTTATATAAAGGATACGATCTATGGGTTCTGCTGCACTCAATTTGTGCTTTGTAGCTTGTGGCCAAGGTGATGCAGGTTATGAATATGGTATTCATATTTGGGACATGGCTGCTGGAGTACTTATTGTCACTGAAGCTGGGGGTCTAGCTATGGACCCTTCAGGTATATTAAAGATTTGAATAATTTAGACACTAATTTTTTTATGTTATAGCTAAATATACATAATAAGTATTATAAATATTTGGAAACATTACAGTATTGCTATTGATCTATATTATATAAATAAAAATATAAAAAATAGGAGAAGGGGAGACCGGGGCTAGTCGTAGCCCGGGGTTAATTATCTTTGTAATTATTTTTTAAAACGATAATGATATATAATTAAAATTTAAACCTTAAGTGTATTTTTTGATAAGGTATAAGTAAAAATTTTTTTCTTTATAAAAAATAAAATATAAAATTTTTCTAGAGGAAAAGATTTTTTGGGGCTATTAGTAGCCTTGACAAAATTTTTTATTTTCGACATAAAATTTTTTTGGCTGTATATTTTGGACTCTATCTTGTAAAGGGATATTTTTTATATAAAACCCGTCTAATGATTAAATTCTTATTTGCAATATAACATGTTTAATTATTAATTGTTTATAAAAATAGGGGTTGGGGCTAGTCGGAGAGAAGCTTGTACTAGCCATTTTTCATTGCGTAGACAAATGTCAAGATTTAAAAAACAATAGCTTTGTTTAATAATAATTTATCTTAAAGTAATATGGAATTATAATAGACTATTTAAAGGTTTTCCATTGCAGAATTTGTCTTTTATGGGTACTAAATCAGATTGCCATCATGACCCTTTTTTATTTGTATTATGTAAAATCTAACCATATTCATTTGCATTCTCTATGTTTTTTTTAATAATAAAACAATCCTTTTATTGATTTGAGTTAGCATACACAATAGAAAGTGAAAACGTAAGGGTATCTATCCCACAAAAGGGGCTATAACTTGCCCCGGGCATTTTTTAAATTTTTAGGATTTTTGTTTTTTTTTAAATTTAATATGTGAGAAAAATATTAATTTTTCAATCCGAATTTTTTTCCTATAGTAAAAATAGACCTTAAAATTACGTTCCAACAAAAAAATTGAAAAAATAGTTTCTAGTTTTTTTAAAACGCGATTTAATTTTTTTTGGCTATTTAGCCCAGTCTCCCCTAATTATAATCCTCTGTTAACCCTAAAATTACCAATGTAACCTTTAAGTTAGAACTATTAAAATGATGTTTATTTAAAAAGTATCTATCGAAATTAAATTTTAATTTTTTTTAATTCATTTCAATACACAGCTGTTGCCCAATAACCTCGCATAACGGTTATCTCCTTCGGATCTCTCGTTATTTTATTTCAAAGTTCACAATTTTTTCATTTTTCACCCCTCTTTAACAATTCAATTATATGGGAAAACAAACTTGAGTTATAAAATCATTTTTGCATGCTCTGAAAGAGTAATTTCTGCCTATTCTTTTGATATAAATTTATTTTTATAATTATATTTTCATCCTACCTTTTTTAACTTTGGGAAGGCATTTTTGGCAACAAGTTATTTAGGTATTTTTAAACCTTGTAAACGATGCCCGTTAACAACTACACTACAAAAAACAGATTTAAAATTTTAGAAGCCATCTTATAATAAGTCTTGTTCATCTACCTTTGATTTAAAGCCACAGACACAACAACGTTTTAAGAAAAGTTTTAGATTTGTTCTTAAAATATGAGGGTTTTAATAAACTTTGCATAAATTTTTAAACAGTTTGATTATACCGCTTTTAGGACATTGAATGATCTGTTAAAAGAATTGGAATGCCCTAATTTTGATATAAAAGAAGTTATTTTTTTCCTCCACTCCAAGCGAGGAAGGTGACAGAAAGTTGAGATAAAATAAAAGCCGATTTGGAGCATCTACTTAGTCAATGATTACGTCTTGTGTAGAGATTCTTTTTCGGTCTATCCTTCCAAGATAATTTAAATTAGCGGGATGATGAAAAATATTTTTTCCATTTGGTCGCAAGGAAGGTGATAGTACAGACGTCCCATAATAGGTTTCAGGAGATAACAAAATATTTACATTTATGCGACAGTTTAAAGTTCACCCTGACTTACAAATTTGCCAGAGTGCGAGAGTTATTAAATCTTTTAAATAGACATTTTAAGAAAAATTTCAAATATGTAAAAGCATCAAATATTTCATTTGCCGAAACCATGTCCCCTATTATGGACACCATACCACCAAACAATTTATAAAATTAAAGCCAATCGCTTTCGATATAACTATGTTCAGCGGAAACAAGGCCTGATGACTTTCAATTTATCAGGGTGCTTAGTGTATTCTACCACATCCAAAAAATATTTAGGTGAGTCATAATGTACCTTTTTATGAATTACTGGAAAAAAATTATGTATGTAATATATGTTTTGGTAATTATTTTACTAGCACAAAATTAGTAAATGCACTCTCAAAAATTAATCTTGGCGCGACAGGAACAGTCTGAACGAATCGAATAAATTTCCTCTAATTGATCCTAAAGTTTTGTAAAAAAACGAGGTTATTTAGAGAAAAAAAGTTACTTCAAATTTATTAGCAATACAATATAATGACACCTGTATAGTCAGCATGTTATCGAAATGTCATGCCAGATATAAGGAAATCGGCGGAATGGGTTCAAGCAACAAGTTGAAGTCAAGAATACAAGTTGATTGCCCGTTTTTGGTTTAAATGATAGATTTGACCTAAATATTCATTCTACAAAGATTTCTTATGGGGAAAAAATGCTATTTGCTTTTGAATGCACTAGCATAGACGCGGCGTGTCAAAATGTATGGCAAATATACAATTCAAACAATGAGTTTATTTCATTATGCAACTTTATAAGATCTAAGTATTGTTTTATTTCAAAAAATGATTTTCAACCAAAAAGAAGTGGTTGCTTTGTTTTAAAAGGATATAAACCTAATATTTTAAAATATCAAAAAGAAGCCTGTTTACAGAGACGCTGTAAAGTTTGTAAGAAAGTCAAAGGCCTTAAATGTTCTTATTGTAATGCCGGATTGCATTTAAAATGCTTGGCTCATTATCATGATTTATAATTAATTTTTATGTAATTGATTTAAATAAAAAATTAAATGTTACATAGGTGACACCCCCTATCTACTTAAGTGCATTGTTTACCAAAAAAATTTCAACTGACTGTTCTTAACTAGACCCTAGGGATGCGAAATAATTATTTTTTACAATAATTTGACCTGCTAAAAATTAGTGGTACCTGGCAGGTTAATTACATTCGTTATATTTATCATAAAAAACTATTATTTTCTAATGTTTAATTAGATCTAATAATGAAATCTCATGAATTTATTCTTATGTTATAGGTGGAGAATTAGACCTTCTCTCTAGGAAATTTTTGGTTGCCGGTACACCGGAATTGGGGCGAGAAGTGTGCTCATTGTTGACACCCATCAAATTTGAACGGGATTGATGACTATGGCTTAACTCTTACTTGTCACTCTAGACATTTTTGCATTAATCTCTTTAAACAATTATTTAAAACAAAAGATTTACACCTGATTAAGGTGCTCGGAAATTTGTAAAGTGATAAAGCTTTATATAATCTTCTCCTTAGATTATATATCATTAGATTACAAGTAAATACAAAGGCGTTTTAAATGAAATGAATAATTATTAAAATTGATTTTAAATAAGCTGAATATTGTTATGCTTAAATGATCAGTAAAGTTTTTTGTAGTTAAATATAATTTAGACTTGTCAATCCGTTTATATGAATATTGTTGTATAAAAACGGCGGGTTTGGATTGATAACGTAAGTAGAGGGAAATGGAACGCAATATTTCGAGCACTTGCCCATCTTCAGGAAAAAATAAAATAAAAGAAGATGAAGCTCAAAAGATATAAATGAAGTAAAGATTCTTTTACTTTTTCGCTTACTATTATTTAGCTATTTCTTTTCGCACCTTTTTTTCTTAGTGTCCACGTGTACTTATTCTATTCTTATAGAAACATCCATCCCTACAATCGCTGTTGTTAATTTCTCGCTACAACCAGTTTTTGTAATTTTTTATTGTTTTCATTTCTATATAATCGTGTTTCACTTTACTTAATTTTTATTTTTTGAGACTTCATCTTTTTTTCCTGAAGATGGGCAAGTGCCCGAAATATTGCGTTCCGTTTCCCTCTACTCACGTTATCAATCTAAACCCACCGTTTTTATACAACAATATTTGTGTAGTTAATTTATCATTCAAACAAGCGTGATATCATTACGTAGGTTTTTTAATTAAATTTTTCATAATAAAATTGATATGGAAATCAATATCACCAGCTATTAAAATTAAGTGTCATATTTGCTTTTTTGTTAATGCCCATCGTTCTAGCGGCAAATTAAATCCTTAACATTTATTAGCTCTGTTTTTTATGGCTATGATGTGTAACTTAGGTCTAAATGTGAATAATAAAGTGTTATCCCAAAAATATGCTGAGCATGTAGTTAAGGTCTTGTAAACTAGAGAATAAGAAAGGTATTTTGCTAGTATTTTAAAAAATCACATGTTAATGACGAACAAAAAAATAAACTAATTTATATAGGTCATACATATTTAAAGATGCTATAACGTTTGAATTATATATCATACTATAGCCATGAGATCACAATTTTGATATATATAATGAAAGACACACCTAGGTTCTAGTATACAAATGCATATTAATAAGATTTATAAACCGCTAAAAGTTAAATAAAAAGAAGTGATTATGTAGATTATTTATGTCAAATAATAAAGATTAAATAAAAAATACAACAAAAGTAATTTAACTTTATAGCCATCAAGAATGCCTATTATAGGTAAAATTAAATTAGCGCGTAGCCTTTGAATAGTATAAAAACAATCTAGATTTAAACGAACTATAAGTTTATATACACATTTTGGTTAAAACACAGAGCAAATCAATTGCAATCTCGTTTTTATATTTCAAACCTTAAACAATTTAAATTAATTGTTAATAAAAGATGAGTAAGTTATAGGCTAATTTATTAACTGCCCAAAGTTTTTATATTTTTTAAACGACTTCCTTTATAAATCATTGATAAATTTTAAGAATAAACATGACAAAGATCGATATTTAAGATTTTTTCTGGGGATATAGGCTAAATCCCGAAAAGGCACAATCCCGAAGCTACAATAATGCTACTGCTACGATTTTCAAATTTCCATATGTTTTTTAATTTTAAAGTTTTATCCATAATCAAGAGCAAGATTTGGGTGCCCCTTTACAATTTACTTATGTAAGAATCACATTTAATTAACCTCTGCACCAAGTAACATAATATAGCTTTATTTACAGATCACTGATGAGTATTAATATTTAGTGACAAGGTATAAATTAAAGGATGCCATTAATAATAATCGTTTGGAATCAATATCTAAGGTAATTTTAACGTATTTAAAATCAGGGAATCATTAATCCTATTAGGTATACAATAATGTTTGGGTATTATGTACTCAAGAGCTATATTTGGGTGGAACCTTTACAATTTACTAATTATATAATTAACTGATATACGTTTGTTTGGTATAAGGTGGTGTATAAATAAGCAATATATAATAAATTTAAGTATTATATAAAGGATATCATCCCAGTGCTATCCCATGCCTCTAGATTCTTTTATAAAAGTTGATTAATGGAATATTTAGAACGTTAAGTGATATAGTTACAGAGTATAATCTCAGCAAGTAAACATATAAGAAATTTGTTAAAGTTTTTTTGTACTTTAATAGAAAAAATATTAAATTTTAAAAGGGCAATCTCTTTAGCCATTAGATTAAATAGAAATTATTCATACAATTTATGATGCTATATAACTTAATTTAGATCCTATAAGATTGTAAAGGGATCATTGTTAAATATGATTAGTATCAATGTGCATGTGATTAGATAAGCTTTTGTATTAAGTTTTTGCTATTATTATAAGGCAAATTTATTTATAACTAAATCACTAACTATTTCTATTTTATTTTTATCTACCTCAACTAATGTTTACTTATTGATGTGCTGTTATATTGATATATAAGATGATTGATGGATGAAACTCTTACCCCAATTTTTACATTTAATGCTTACCAAAGAGCCTAGCAAAAAAATGCCTTAAAATCTTGTTCTTGTTTTAAAAAGTCTAATTAGAAAATGTTATAGCAGGTTATGAAAATCTGGTACCTATCAATAACTTTTTTAGGAATGTGAAAAATTTTATATTTTACCAAACTTAATTTCAAGAAATATCAATAATATACTTATTGTCATATAGAAATTTAAGTTAGACCCACATTATAAAAATTTTGTTTTGGAAAATATTACATGTATATTTCTGATACCATTTTATGGAATTTGTTGAATTTATGGTTATAAAATTGTAAATAATGAGTAATCTATCAATGAGTAAAAGATTGGTTATACTTTCATTCATTTAATCTATATATATCTAGCATAGGCTTTTATTTGATAAAATTAAGCTCTAACAATCAACAAATAACAATATTTTAGCTTTGTTTTATAATCTAATTTTATAGTTTTAAGAGTTTATACATTATAGTAAATATTATTAAAGCTTAGCAACTTAATACACAAAAATTCTAAATTAATGAACTCATTATACTATGTTTATTAAGTTACTTAATTATAATTTTCATTTTAATCTACAATAAATTAAATTTGATACTCATTTTTACACAAAAATTATCATTTTTATAGTTGTATATGTTTATAGACATTACATTTAGATTTTTTCATATTATTAAATATAACCTTATATGATGTATTTTTATTTAAAGTGTCAACACTTCCTTAAGTTTGGACGATTCTATTAATTTTTGTTTTTAAGTTTTTTTTAGCCAAATTTTCTAAATTTATAGTTTGTACCTTATTTAATATGTTCATCATAAAATTAAAAAAGCTATTTTTGTTATGAGCAAAATTAGTCATATTCAAAGAAACTTTACCTAAGAGTTATCTAAATATCTCCTGCACTTTTAAGAATCTCAGTATTAATTTAAGGAATCATTGATTTAACCTATTTATATCTAGAATAGACTTTTATTTGATGTAATTAAGCTTTAACAATTAACAAATGATAATACTCTAGCTCTGTTGTATAATCTAAAGATTTGTAGGAAGAACTGATACACCCTCTCCTTAAAAATCATAGAATGTTATAAATAAACTTACAAATAATTTGAATAAGCTATATAATATATAAGTGCTAAGAATTATAAGTTACCTTCATGTGAGATGTCAAGAGTTATCTAAATATCTCCTGCACTTTTAAGAATCTCAGTATTAATTTAAGGAATTATGATAACCTATTTATATCTAGAATAGACTTTTATTTGATGAAATTAAGCTTTAACAATTAACAAATGATAAAGTTTTCCATCTTTAATTTTGGTATAATCCAAGTCTTTATGGGTCAGAATCAAATTTTTTCTACTCGACTTTTTAAATTCTAAAGATAATTTATAAATATTTAGATATTAAGCTTACTTATACTTTCTGTATTATCTTGATTTGTTCTCTCAACCAAATATTCATTAAAAGCTTGATTATATGATTGCATATTTTTTACCATATGTTAATTGCCGTAAAAGTGTAGCATTAAAATTCGGGATTGTGCGCTTTCGGGATTTAGCCTAGGAACCTTTTTTCTGTATAGTACCCTTTTCCAAGTAGCTATAATTTTTCGACACTTTATGTCCATTTTAAAACAGCTGAGGAGTCATTTACATGAAAGTGCAAGAAGGTTTAATAAGTATAAAGAAAAACATCCAAAGTTATTGGTTAGTTTCTATAAGTCAAAAGAATAAGGAATTGGAACAAATAAACATTAAATCTTTGGAGTCAATAACAAATATCAAGGTTAGCTTTTATCAATTTATTGTAAATTATTGTTAGAATATAAATATGAATTGTCGATTACTGGTCAATTTTTACACTAAAAATTGAAGACCGTTTAAATAGTATAATAACCCTATCAATTCCAACTACCTCATTACCAAATTAGCAATAATTATTACAGTGCTTCATATTTAACTTGGTAATAAAATAATAACAATTCTCCATAATTTGCTAGACCCAAGGTTGACTTTGTATCAATTAAGGTGAGGATCATCTCTTCAGAGAAATATTGAGAATACCATTTGATAACATAATGTATCTTTGAAAATAAAACAATATAGTTTTGATGTTAAATAATATAATTTATGTTCAAATTTATATAACTATTATAAGTCTAATAACAATTTATTATATTTAGGTTATTTCATTTCAGTAATTTATATTCAAAAACTATATGTTACCAAATTTTTAGGAAGAATCGTTATAAAAGTTTTCTTTATTTTGTCAGGTAATTCTTGAATTTTGATCAAAAATTTTAGCACCATTTGACTTGAAGCTTCAATTGAGTCTTTAGCCATTATATTGGTAAATGTTTCATATATGTTTCCTGTGTTAATATTTAATTTATTTAAACCTTTTTTAGAGACAATGAAACCTAGTATGTGAAGCAAGAATTTTGTTAAAATTTTTGAAGAAACATTGTTTTGTGCATCAACTATAAAATTGATATAATTTTCATTGTGCTTTATTTCGTTTGGTAGATCCTATATCAATAAAAAATAGAATTATGTAAAATTTCTTTTTTTAATATTATTTACACCTTTAATAAAATTATCAACCAGGGTTTGAGACACAAAAGCAATAACTAATGCAAAAAGGAAAAAGCAGGTTATTAAGTAAAATAAGATATTCTAATTATGACTAAAATACAATTAAAAGATGCTTTTTAATTTCTATTTAACTCAACTTAACTTTTTTTGTTAAACATCTCAAATTTTTTTATGTAAATTATACATTATTATTAAGTGGCCCATAAAAATAATGCATTGTAAGCAGGTTGATATAGAATTTTGAGTGAGCTATAGAATTTTGAGTGAGCTATAGAGTTTTTAAATGCTGGGTAATTAACGTCACCTTTATGTCCTAATTTTAGATCCCCAAGACTGAAAAATAGTGTCACCCATAATAACAAAACACTTTTTATATGTTGCTTTCCTATATTTGATCTATCCAAATAAAATAGGTCTTAAATTTCTTATTAATAAACAGAACACACCCTTCTAAATGTTAGTAGAGTTAAGTTAGTGAATTTGGTTTTTCATTTCAGATATCAAAGGTTAAGACTTGTTCAGCTATTAGAAAAAACATTATACCTAATAAATAATCTTAAATAACAATATCAATGCAATTTATGTGGCTCATCCGTTGGTACAAAAGGTCACCATGGCATGCATTGCAAATTTAATAAGGCCAGATTTCTACGGCACACATCTGTTAATGCTCTTCTACAGAAGACATTCAAAAAGGCGGGCTTTCCCTCCCAATTGGAGCCTAATGGTCTTTGCCTTAGCGACAAGAAGAGACCTGATGGACAGACCCTCATCCCATGGGCCAAAAAGCTATGCTTAGCTTGGGACTACACGTGTCCGGATGCTTTTGCTCCCTCAAACCAAAACAAAGACCCCCTTGTTGATTCTGAAAGATTAAAGTCCGCTAAATACGCAAAACTTAATTCCACACTGCTTTTCTCCCCTATAGTGACCACTACCCTTACAACAATAGGTCCTAAAACCCAAGCCCTTCTGAAAGAATTGGGACGCCGTATAGCTCCAATACCCTTGACAATAGGGAAACTTTTTTCATTAAACAGAAAATCGGAATCATTATTTGTCATTTCAATGCTATCGCAATTTTCGAATGTTTACCTTGCATATGATTTTTATAGTTTCATTTAATAAAAAATGCTCTTATTAAAAAAAAAATTATTAAAAAGTAATCATGCATAGTGATGCGGAAAAACCGAGAAAAATCTCGGTCTCGTCTCGTCTCGTCTCGAAAAACCGAGACGAGACGAGACGAGAATTTGAAAAATGGAGTCGAGATCGAGACGAGAATTTTGATGTCGAGACGAGACGATACGAGATTTTCTCGGCGAGATCTCGACTTTTTATTGATCGTTAGATTTTAGTAAATTATTGTGTATTTTAATTTACATTTAAGGTATTAAGTGTAAATCAATATGTATGGAATATATTTAATATTAAAAAAATTCACAAGTGTAGTAAATATTATATATTTTTGCAAAAAAAATAAAATTTGGCAATCATTTACCTAAGTATGGTTGATTTTTGTCATACATTTAAATACGTACTCTTTAATTTAAAGTTTAAAACCTTATGTTCTTAATTCTATAATAATGCTGCTTTTATTGTTGTTTTACAACGTTTTAATTTCTGCAACTAGTTATCAATTCTGTAAATAATAATAACATCATTAAATGTCACTCGCATAAACATGCAATAAACACTATGGGCTATAACTGATGATGGTTATATTAATGGACTTAAACGTTTGCCTTAAATATGTTAAGGTCTACTTTGAATCATTAGCAAAGGTTAATAAAGGGTCTCATTTTGCTCACTTATGCAACTATATCAACTATAAGCGAACTTATAATTTTCGAAGTCCATTTATAGTTGACAGACACAGTGAATTTGATGCAAATATTATAATTTGCTAGAACAATAAAATTTAATCTTATTTCAAATTTATTTATAGTTTTTTTAGTCTGCACTTTTTATAGAAAATGTTATCTTTATGAGTTAATTCATATCTTTATATTGTCAATGAGATGTCGTGTCCCGCTAAATCTTTAAAAAGTTTGCGTATTAAAGTTTTTCCAAAAATATAAAATTTGCCATTTGGATTTTTGAACACTTATTTATATTTTTAATAAAATAGGAGAAATTTTTATTCCGTATATATTTTTTTTTAAAAGTCGAGACGAGACGAGAATTCTCGTCGAGACGAGACGAGACCGAGATTTTTCTAGACCGAGACGAGACGAGATCGAGATTTTCCTAATCGCTCCCGAGACGAGACGAGATTTTGTATTCGAGACCGAGACGAGACGAGATCGAAACACTAATCATGCAAATATATATACGTAATCTATTTATTTTGGCTACACCTATATTCTAGTTGAAATACACAAAGTCATCTTGCATTTACAAAATTTTGATATTAGTATACCTCAATAATGGCTGATGCATTGACGTGATGACATTCTTCGTAGAGCCAACCTGAACAGACACATTCAATGATGAGACAAACTATTTTGTCAGACAATGGCTCGGTCAAAAATATTTTTATCCCATCACTCTTTAGCACCCCTGTAGTTGTTTTAACATATACAACAACAATTTCAAAAAATAACAATTATCAATTAATTTTAAATTTTAAAGAGTGTAAAAAAATAGAAATTGCGATGATATCTTTAGATTTTGGATGATCAGTTTTTTTTCAATTTTGCAAAGTTGTGTTTTAAATTACTCAGCTCTACAAATATTGACTTTGTGAACGCAATCCGACCAATAATTCTGATAGAGAATTTTGCACTGAAAAATAATATGTTTTTAGTTTTTTCTATGATTACCAGTTTTTTAGATAAACGAGGTTGAAGGTGCCAAAAATGCCCTTTTTGAGGCTATATTGCCACGGCATTTTTAATATTTAGTTAAAAATAGTAATATATTCATGTATATTAATGTTTCATCTATATATCCATTTATTCATTTTTTTGTTACACCTCTATATTTAAATTTATTCGCGTCTTTGTGAACCCCTTCCCCTTATCAAAATTCGTCCCAAGGAGTACATACTAAACACGGGCTGTTTACTAACACATCTCTCTCTCCCATTCTCCATCTCTTACACTCCCATATCTATCCAAGCCAAGCACACATGAAGGGGGCGGGAGTTGAGGAGAAAGAGAGGAGAGTAGGTGAAGGGAGAGAGATATGTGCTAGTAAACATCGCTTACGCAGTATGAACCAGAGATCAGATTGCCCGGCCCGCTGCCCGAACAGGCCCGGCCCATGGGCCGGGCCGGGCAACGGGTCGGGCCGGGCAACGGGTCGGGCCGGGCAACTGTCCTAAATTTTTATTTTCGGGCGGGCACGAAGAAGATAGGATTCGGGCTTAATGAGATTTTTTAGATAGTGTATTTTTTTATTACTTTTCATTAAATTGCATAAGAAAATGCTAAAAAATCGCCATCCGTCCCCAAGTTATTTTTACAATTTTTGCCAGAACCCCTTTATTTCCATCAAGTCCCTAGCTAGGTTATGGAAAGGATTAAAATATTTATATTTATGCAGCCCTTTCATTGTTCGTAATTCACATGTGCCGTCTATACATAGTACAAAATCGTCACGCCCAAATTGATACAACGCCTAAAAGTGTTAAATTTCATTCTAATATCATTTAATTTTTTAACAAATAATTTAACAAGGCTTCTCCAATTCGCCTTTATTATTCTCTTATCACTCATCGCTATCGCTAAGCTCAAATATTTTAGAAAGACCAAATACTACGTTTTTTGACCAATTAGGATTAAAATTAAAGTACAAAAGTTTCATTTGAAAAATTCATTCGACTTTTAAATATTGAAAGAATTTTAGGTCGCAAAATTTCGGGCCTAACAGGCAAATTTAATATTTCGGGCTGGGCATTTCGGGCAGCATTAATGATTCGGGCGGGCTCGGGCGGACACCAGAAGGGTTCGGGCGGGCAATGAGGTTAGAGAATTGAACCGGGCCGGGTTCGGGCAGAAAATTCCTAACAAATCTGACCTCTGGTATGAACTCTAATGTACTCCGTTTACCCGACATCGTGGGACGAATTTTAATAAGGAGAAGGGGTTTAGACAAACGCGTATAAATTTGAGTATAAGGGAGGCCCTCGTGGGGAGGGGGGAAGGGAGGAGCAGGAGGGAAGGGGGAACGAAACACATTTATACTCCGTATAAACGTAGCATATTTGCTATGCAATTTATGGACGAGAAAGGTGGGAAGGGGCGAGAAAGAGGGAAGGGGCGAGAATGCCTATAGGGGGTATTAAATGCAAAATGATTAGTTAATTATTTATACAAATTTCCCATTTAATAATTAAAAAAAAGTTGTCCTTTTCGAACCAGCAATTAAGATAGATGTTAGACGGACGGACGGACGGACAACAAAAAGCGAGCCCATAAATTGCATTTTTAATTTTTAGTGATTTAGATCAATTCTTAAAGACCTCGAATTGCCAAGAGGCAAAATTTTCGTCGTAATATTTTAACTGAATCCATTGATGTTTAATAAATTAACAATATTTATCCACTCATGATTCCTTCGTTAATAAATAAATAAATCAACGGTTTTTCATAAAAAACGAATTATAAAACTTTTAAATCTTGTTCCTGCAAAATCCAAAGCTAACCTTATTTGTTTAGAGAAATTATAAGCTATTCGAAATTGAACATGCATGATTCTTTCATATAAATGAACGTGTAAAAATTAAATTACACAATGTTAATAAATTCCAGTTCCCCCCTGCGTAGCCAGGGCATAGGGGGAGGCATAAAGTGGCGGCTGCCGCCCCCCTTAAATTTAAAAACATTAATATTTAAAAAAAGTATGACTAAAATTTCAAAACATCAATTCGCCCCTCCCTAAATCATTACTGCCCCCCCCCCTAAATTTAAATCTTGACTACACCCATGATTAAAACTATCGAAGTTAAATTGATTTGCTTTACAACGAATGAGATGGCCAAAAACAAAAATCAATATAGAATTAAAACGATCTCGCACCAACTAAGGGGCAATTATAGCATCAGGGAAAGTTGTGTGTTAATAAATGGTGATGAAAAGTTTGTGGGATTTGAAAATAAGCTTATTTCTAAAAAAAATTAATAAGCACACATTTAATTTAAAAATGTCAGATAATATTATAATAAGGCAGCTGGGTATGTGTATGGGACAAAAATGATTTCTAAAAACAACATCGCAATTTATCTTAAAATGTCACCCAAAACATATTTTAAAGTAGGTTCAAACAATAACTTCCGGTGAACGTGTGGCTTAGGATAAGGCTTCGGGCCACCAGTCTACGACAAACTAATTTTTCCATATGAATTTTAAAATTGGATTTCAAAAGTTGAGTATTGACCTAACAGAGGCTAGTTACCTAGAATGGAGATTAACAAAAGGGTTTTTCAAGGTGGCTTTATTTTTTCAATCTCATTCCCCGCATGGATGACGGTAAGATCTCACTATTGGAACAGTAATTCAACTAGGGGGGGGGGGTTGAAATTTAGTAATCAAGGGAGCTGGGTAGAGAGTAGTAAAAAGAGTGTGATTTTTACGGTAGCTAACTGCTTCCCTTCCCTCCCTCAATATATGCACAGTTACAAGGAATTTTAAGAGCGCGGTAATTAATTTTAAATGCTGATTTGATGTCAATACTTTAATTTCAACTAAAAAAGGAGATATAACACATCTAAATAAAACGTATGTAAATAAAATAAAAAATATTCTTGCCATGATTTAAACATTTAATAGGCATGTGGGGTAGTAAGTTTACAATAATAACAAAGGCAGTTGATATAGATAAAATAGTGACATTAAATATAACAAATTATTCTTCAATCAAACCCTACCCCCCACCCCTCTTAAAAAACCAAATGTTAGTGCGAAGGTTTATTTAAATTAATAGGTGTTTAAAAAATACGGATTATCCTAGTTAGCATGGGCGTAGCCAGCTTTGGAATTACAGGGGGGCATTAATGATTTAGGGAGGGGCAAAATGAAAATTTTTGAGAAATTTACAATTTTTTAGATTGAGGGGAGCAGCCGCCCCTCCCTGCCTTCCCCTTGGCTATGGCCATCCTAGTTAAACTTAAGGAATCCAAAAAATATATTCAACTCTTGAGAAAGTACGGTAAAAATTATGAAAGACTTTAGCAGTAATTTAAAAAATTAGATTAAATAGAATTAAACCAATCTAAAAATTTCAATGAATCCCTTTTTTATTGGTCAGTAGCCAGCAAACGGCCAAATGGCCTATATTTAAAATATAGAAAAAAAAATTTGCTACACTTTGGCCAATGGTCATTTTTTTCATTGGTCAGTGGCCAGAAAGATATAAATACACAAAAAACGAGAGAAAAAAAATTCGAATCACATTTTGGCCAATGGTCATTTTTTTTATTGGTCAGTAGCCAGGACACGGTCAAAAAGGATATAAATACATAAGAGACGAAAAAAAATTTCGATTCACATTTTGGCCAATGGTCACTTTTTTCATTGGTCAGTAGCCAGGACACGGTCAAAAAGGATCTAAATACATAAGAGACGAAAAAAAAAGAAAACAAAGATTATGAATCACAATTTGGCCAATGGTCATTTTTTTCATTGGTCAGCAGCCAAGACACGGTCAAAAAGTATATTATCAATGGTATTAACAAGAACAATATATTAATTTAATTAAAAAATTTTTTTGTCCTCTCCGGGTATCGAGCCAGCAATTAAGAATTTGCCATCGCCGGGATTCGAACCCACATCAGTAGAGGCATAGGCTTTTGTAGGGGGGGGGGCACAGGGACCCATATCAGTAGAGGCATAGGTCCCGGGAGGGCATAGGGTAATTATCAATGTTAACCTAATATAGCAAAAAACCGAAAAAAAAATTTCGATTTATACTTTGGCCAATGGTCATTTTTTTCATTGGTCAGTAGCTAGGACACGGTCAAAAAGGATATAAATATAAAAGAGACGAAAAAAACGAGAGAGAAAAAATTCGATTTATACTTTGGCCAATAGTCATTTTTTTCACTGGTCAGTAGCCAGGACACGGTCAAAAAAAATATAAATACATAAGAGACAAAAAAAAACGAAAAAAAAATTTTGATTTATTATTTGGCCAATGGTCATTTTTCCATTGGTCAGTAGCCAGGACACGGTCAAAAAGTCATATCATCAATGGTATTAACAAGAACAATATATTAATTTAATTTGAAAAACAAATTTTTGCCGTCTCCGGGTAACGAACCAGCAATTAAGAATTTGCGCTCGCCGGGATCCGAACCCATATCAGTAGAGGCATAGACTTTTGTAGGGAAGGGGGCACAGGGACCCATATCAGTAGAGACATAGGCCCTTCTACGGGAGGGCATAGAGTAATAGTCAATGTTAGCCTAATATACCAATTCAAAACGAGAAAAAAAAATTCGAATCACAATGTGGCCAATGGTCATTTTTTTCATTGGTCAGTAGCCAGGACACGGTCAAAAAGTCATATTATTAATGGTATTAACAGGAACAATATATTAATTAAATTTAAAAAAAAAAATTTGCCCTCTCCGGGTATCGAACCAGCAATTAAAAATTTGCCCTCGCCGGGATTCGAACCCACATCAGTAGAGGCATAGGCTTTTGTAGGGGGGCACAGGGACCCATATCAGTAGAGGCATAGGCCCTTCTAGGGGAGGGCATAGGGTAATTATCAATGTTAACCTAATATACCAATTCAAAACCGAAAAAAAAATTTCGAATCACAATTTGGCCAATGGTCAGTTTTTTGATTGGTCAGTAGCCAGGACACGGTTAAAAAGTCATATTATCAATGGTATTAACAAGAACAATATATTAATTAAATTTTAAAAAAAACAGCCAATAAAAAAAAAATTTTTGCCCTCTCCGGGTATCGAACCAGCAATTCAGAACGTTGTCCGGACTACGGACGGACGGACAACGGACGGACTGACAACAAAAAGCGAGCCCATAAATTGCATAGCATTAAAAAAATAAAAGAATGGACCTATAGATGAAACTTAAATCTACATGAATATGTTACTATTTTTCGTTAAATATTAAAAATGCCGTAGCAATATAGCCTCAAAAGGCTTAAAAAGGGCATTTTTGGCACTTTCAACCTCGTATATCTAAAAAACTGGTAATCGTAGAAAAAACTCGGGCCTTCGGCCCTTGTGGGAAGGGGGAGGGGAGGGTAGAAGGGAAGGGGGGAAGGGAAGGGGGGACGACTCATCTTTACTTCGTATAAATGTATCATATTTGTATGCAATTTATGGGCGAGAAAGGTGGGAAGGGGCGAGAATGCCTATAGGGGGGTATTAAATGCCTAATGATTAATTAATTTTTTATACAAATTTTCCATTTATAGGCAAAATGTAATATAGGCAAGGGTTAGGGTTAGATTTAGTGTTTGCATCTAGTTGCGTATTACATTAGTTTTTACGGCTTTTAGTGATTATGGGTCTAACAAACATTATATTATAAAACATCACAATGTTAAGAATTTGCAGAATTGTTGGGAGAAATTTTTGTTGAATTTGAACAATTTTTAATTAAAAAAATCAAAAATTTGGCGAATGGTCATTTTTTCTCCATTGGTCAGTACTCAGTACCAAACCAACAGATACTCTATAAGTCAATGATAGCCAAAACAACGGAAAAAAAAATTTGATGCTAACTTTGGCCAATGGTCATTTTTTTCCATTGATCAGCTGCCAGCACACGGTAAAAATGGATATAAATTCATAAGAGTAAAAAAAACGGAAAAAAAATTTTCGAATCACATTTTGGCCAATGGTCATTTTTTTCCATTGGTCAGCAGCCAGGACACGGTAAAAGTGGATATAAATTCATAATAGTCAAAAAAAAACGAAAAAAAAATTTTCGAATCACATTTTGGCCAATGGTCATTTTATTCCATTGGTCAGCAGCCAGCGGACGGCCAAAAAGTCATAACAGCAATGGTAGGAACAGGAACAATCATAATAGAAAAAATAATTTCGATTCACATTTTAGCCAATGGTCATTTTTTCCACCGGTCAGGAGCCAGCGGACGGCCAAAAAGTCATAATAGCAATGGTAGTAACAGGAACAATCATAATAGTCAAAAAAAAACGAAAAAATATACTCGGATTCACATTTTGGCCAATGGTCATTTTTTTCATTGGTCAGCAGCCAGCGGACGGCCAAAAAATCTTATTATCAATGATAGTAACAAGAACAATCATAAGAGTCAAAAAAACTCCGGGATTCTAACCCAAAAACTAGTTAAATTGCATAGCAATTAAAAGTAAACAACTTTTATTTATGTTTATTATATAAAACTCGGGCCTTCGGCCCTCGTGCCTAGGGGGAGAAGGGAAGGGAATAGGGGAAGGGAAGGGGGGAAGACTCATCTGTACTTCGTATAAATGTATCATATTTGCTATGCAATTTATGGGCGAAAAAGGTGGGAAGGGGCGAGAATGCCTATAGGGGGGTATTAAATGCCTAATGATTAATTAATTATTTATACAAATTTTCCATTATAGGCAAAATTATATAGGCAAAATGTAATATAGGCAAGGGTTAGGGTTAGATTTAGTGTTTGCATCTAGTTGCGTATTACATTAGTTTTTATTGATTATGGGTCTAACAAACATTATATTATAAAAAAACACAATGTTAAGAATTTGCAGAATTGTTGGGAGAAATGTTTTGTTGAATTTGAACAATTTTTAATTAAAAAAATCAAAAATTTGGCCAATGGTCACTTTTTCTCTATTGGTCAGTACCAACAGATACTTTATAAGTCAATGATAGCCAAAAAAATGGAAAAAAAAATTTTGATGCTCACTTTGGCCAATGGTCATTTTTTTCCATTGGTCAGCAGCCAGGACACGGTAAAAGTGGATAAAAATTCATAAGAGTAAAAAAAAACGAAAAAAAAATTTTCAAATCACATTTTGGCCAATGGTCATTTTTTTCCATTGGTCAGCAGCCAGGACACGGTAAAAGTGGATATAAATTCATAATAGTCAAAAAAACGAAAAAAAAGTTTTCGAATCACATTTTGGCCAATGGTCATTTTATTCCATTGGTCAGCAGCTAGCGGACGGCCAAAAAGTGATAATAGCAATGGTAGGAACAGGAACAATCATAATAGTCAAAAAAAACGAAAAAAATATTTTCGATTCACATTTTGGCCAATGGTCATTTTTTCCATCGGTCAGGAGCCAGCGGACGGCCAAAAAGTCATAATAGCAATGGTAGTAACAGGAACAATCATAATAGTCAAAAAAACGAAAAAATAAACTCGGATTCACATTTTGGCCAATGGTCATTTTTTTCAGTGGTCAGCAGCCAACGGACGGCCAAAAAGTCTTATTATCAATGATAGTAACAAGAACAATCATAAGAGTCAAAAAAACCCGGGATTCTAACCCAAAAACTAGTTAAATTGCATAGCATTTAAAAGTAAACAACTTTTATTTATGTTTATTATATAACATTGGTCAGCAGCCAGCGGACGGCCAAAAAGTCATAATAGCAATGGTAGAAACAGGAACAATCATAATAGTCAAAAAAAAACGAAAAAAATAATTTCGATTCACATTTTGGCCAATGGTCATTTTTTCATTGGTCAGCAGCCAGCGGACGGCCAAAAATTCTTATTATCAATGATAGTAACAAGAACAATCATAAGAGTCAAAAAAACTCCGGGATTCTAACCCCAAAACTAGTTAAATTGCATAGCAATTAAAAAGTAAACAACTTTTATTTATGTTTATTATATAACTAGTAAAATTGCATAGCATTAAAAGTAAACAACTTTTATCTATGTTTATTATATAACAAAAACTAGTTAAATTGCATAGCAATTAAAAGTAAACAACTTTTATTTATGTTTATTATATAACTAGTTAAATTGCATATCAATTAAAAGTAAACAACTTTTATTTATGTTTATTATATAATAGATAATTTAACAAATCTTATATATAACACACCGAGGGAGATAGAGATGAGGGGTGGGGCACCTCTTTCTCATGCATTAATTTAAAAAATCGATAACCTAATATACCCAATGCAAATAGATAGGGAGGGTAACGGACAACGGACGGACAACCAAAAAACGAGCCCATAAATTGCATAGCAATTAATAAAAACTCGGGCCTTCGGCCCTCGTGGGAAGGGGGAGAAGGGAAGGGGAGTAGGGGAAGGGAAGAGGGGAAGGGGGAACTCTTCTATACTCCGTATAAACGTAGCATATTTGCTATGCAATTTATGGGCGAGAAAGGTGGGAAGGGGCGAGAATGCCTATAGGGGGTATTAGATGCAAAATAATTAGTTAATTAGTTATAGGCCCTTGTAGGGGAGGACATAGGGTAATTATCAATGTTAACCAATTCAAAAACGGAAAAAAATTTCGATTTATTTGGCCAATGGTCATTTTTTTATTGGTCAGTAGCCAGCGGACGGTCAAAAATTCATATTATCATTTTAACATGAACAAATATTAATTTAATTTAAAAAAATTAAAAAAAAAAATTTGTCCCCTCCCTGACTTGAACCCCACACCTCCAGTTCACAAGCCGGCGCTATAATCACTATACCATGCTGGCTTTAAAATAGTAGAAGTTATTATGTTATTTATATAGATAATGAAATAATAAAGTTGTGATTTATGTTTAGAAAATCAATATATTTCGTCGGTCAGTAGCCAGCGGACGGTCAAAAAGTCATATTATCAATGGTATTAACAAAAACAAAATATTAATTTAATGTAAAAAAAAAATTAAAAAAAAAAGTTTTTTTTAGTTTTAAAAAAGGGCTAAATTCTTAAACTACCAGCCCGATTCGCTCGAAACTTTACCCGTAGGTGCCCAGGGCGGCCGGGGGTAAAATAACCTTTTCAAATTCCTAAAATACCTTTTCATTTTAAAAATATCGGACATTTCCCTGCCACACGTGCGGTGTAATATCTATGACACGTAGAAAAACTTTACTAATTATATAAACTTACGCGCGCCATCTAATAAAGTACAATTCGTGTTTGAGTTTAATAGTAGATTCAATTTAATTAGAAATAACGGGCTATGGTTATACCTTTGAAGGAGGTTTCGAATTTTGTGTTAGTTTCTACCGATATATTTTATCGTAAATTAGAATCTAATACCTATATTATTATTTTAAATATTACTTTTTAGGTTTTCTATGAAATCACAATCTAATTAAATGAAATATATTAACCCAATAAAAAAATATATATGCATTTATAAGGTTAAAAATATATATTACATAGTTGGCTGTCTGTTAGACCATCTATAATAAATTTTTAGGTTATATATAAAATTTGGCCAATGGTCATTTTTTTTCATTGGTAAGCAGCCAGGACACGGTAAAAGTGGATATAAATTCATAAGTCAAAAAAAACGAAAAAAAAATTTTCGAATCACATTTTGGCCAATGGTCATTTTTTTCCATTGGTCAGCAGCCAGGACACGGTAAAAGTGGATATAAACTTATAATAGTCAAAAAAAAGCTAAAAAAAATTTTCGAATCACATTTTGGCCAATGGTCATTTTTTTCCATTGGTCAGCAGCCAGGACACGGTAAAAGTGGATATAAATTCATAATAGTCAAAAAAAACTAAAAAAAAATTTTCGAATTACATTTTGGCCAATGGTGATTTTTTTCCATTGGTCAGCAGCCAACGGACGGCCAAAAAGTCATAATAGCAATGGTAGTAACAGGAACAATCATAATAGTCAAAAAAAAAACGAAAAAAAAAAACGAAAAAATAAACTCGGATTCACATTTTGGCCAATGGTCATTTTTTTCATTGGTCAGCAGCCAGCGGACGGCCAAAAAGTCTTATTATCAATGATAGTAACAAGAACAATCATAAGAGTCAAAAAAATTCCGGGATTCTAACCCCAAAACTAGTTAAATTGCATAGCAATTACCAAAATTTAAATATAGATATACTTATGCATTAATTTAACGTAGCAATTAAAACCCGACCCCGCCGGGAGATAGAGATGAGGGGTGGGGCACCTCTTATGCATTAATTTAAAAAACTCTTTCTCATGCATTAATTTAAAAAATCGATAACCTAATATACCCAATGCAAATAGATAGGGTAACGGACGGACAACGGACATCAACGGACAACCAAAAACGAGCCCATAAATTGCATAGCAATTAAAATGAAACAATAATAGAACAAGCGGACGGCCAAAAAGTCATATTATCAATGGTAGTAACAGGAAAAATATATTAATTTAATTTACAAACTAATAAAAAATTTGCCCTCTCCAGGAATCGAACCAGCAATTCAGAACGTTCGCCGGGGTTCGAACCCACATTAATAGAGGCATAGGCTTTTGTAGGGGCACAGGGACCCATATCAGTAGAGGCATAGGCCCTTGTAGTGGAGGGCATAGGGTAATTATAGCAATTAATATCAATGTTACCCAATTCAAAAACGAATAGAAATAGTTATGCATCAATTTAACATAGCAATTAAAACCCGACCCCGCCCGAAAGCGAGGGAGATAGAGATGAGGGGTGGGGCACCTCTTTCTCATGCATTAATTTAAAAAATCGATAACCTAATATACCCAATGCAAATAGATAGGGACGGACGGACAACGGACGGACAACAAAAAACGAGCCCATAAATTGCATAGCAATTAAAAACTAAAAACATATTATTTTAAACGCAAAATTCTCTATCAGAATTATTAGTCGAATTGTGGGATGTTTTTTTGTAGACCTGTGTTATTTGAAAAATAAAGTGTGAGCAGCCTCATAGAAACAAAGCATCAAAACCAAATATAGTTGGGAAATGGATTTAAAAAAATCATTAGATCAAATAGAGGGAATAAAGTATATCAATTATTTAATTAAAACATTTATAAAATTAGCGCTAAAATAAATTGATACCATACATTTTTAATATTATACTGAGCACATCACTGAAAAACAATATTTTTTGAAAAATGTACACTAGGAATTTTAAAAACATTATAAATCTAGCTAAATTATAGAAATCAATAAGTTTATAAAAGTTATTTTTCCAATTGACTCTCTATAAATAATAAACTCTAGGTCACAAAAAAAATTAAAATTTTATAAAATGATCATAGAATTGCCTAGAAGTCAAGCTGATGGAATTTTATTGTCTCTATACTTTCACTAAAGTTATCAATTCATATGACTAGATTTGATGTTTTCTCTCCCTGAATAAATATGGTCCCACTTAGTGTTGTAGAAACGGCTGGGTTTGGTTTGGTCGAACTTTGGTTTTAGTCGACTAAACATAAACAGACCACAGGTTATTTGGTATGTAATTCTTGGTCGCATAAACAGACCAAATTTTTTGTCAAACCTTGGTCCGTTTAAGTTTGGTCGACTAAAACCGAAGGTGGACCAAACAAAACACCAGCCGTTTTTACAACACTAACCCCACGACCCTCACCGAACAGGGCAAGGTCAAAAATATGTGGCCCTCTTGAAGTCAATATTTTGACCTACATAGTTTCTTGCCATTCTTCATATGCAAAAATGGGTTTGGTGCTCAAAAAGATAGGCACCTTTTGTAAATAATCTGCATTTTTCGAAAACAAAATCAATCGCAATTCTAATTGCCAATTTTCCATTCAAACTAGATCAGTCAAATTTGTTTACGTTTTTATCGTATTCGTGGAAGGAACACGATTTAAATAAAAAGGTTCAGAAGGAAAGAATTCTTAGGAATTAATTGGGGGAATTTAAAGGACGTAAAAAATAAACTATTTGGGGATGGCCGGGGCTTAAAGCCACTAAATAAAGATAACTTTACCGCTTTACATTGTCCTCCCCACCGGGAGTAATTATTAGTAGGAATTTTCACTACATTTTTATTTCATTAACACTACGTAGCAAAATTATATTAATGTATCAATCTCCTTACTACAAATCACTCATCCGTATTCATGTTGATAAACAATCATATATGGGGATAAAATAAATAATATCAGCGCGTCGGGGGGGGGGATTTAATATGCGTACTAAACTTAATTAGAAAAGGAGAGACGTGTGGCGGCGGCGTCTATACCTTTTACAAACAAAGTAAACATCTGGCTTAGTCTTTGTATACTTGTATCTCCGGATACGCTAATTTCATATCTTCGTGTATGGGTACACGATATCTTTTCCTTTTAAAAGTCGAAGACTTAATGTATTTTCGATAGAGTTCTAAGAGCTCAGTGCAACTATCAAGGCGGCGTTATTAACATTATAAGTTTCAAACATCTGGCATCGAATACCGACTCTGGCCTTTGCTCAAACGACGACTGATATATGTAAAAATCAGTGATAAAAAGGCAACGTCATGACTAACGGATTTTTCTTCCAGCTCTGTGACTCACCTAGCAACAGCCTTGACAAAACTTATAATTAATATAGAGTGTAAACTGCCATCTTGAAAATTATCCTTTCTTGCCCACGAGCAGACTGTCAAATACTAGTCAAAGAAACTGCGGGGGGGAGGGATTTTAATATTGGTTAACAATATAATTTTCATATAATAAATATATGTAAATAAATCAAGTGTATAATTCTGTCTTACAATAATATTTTAGCGGCACATTAAGAATATAGGCCTTGAGAATTAGTTAGGGATGATTCTGCATAATTGATATTTTGATTTAAATCAGTTTCGGGATTTTCATTCTTTCGAAGAATTCTGCCATCTGTTCTCAGAAATATTGGAATTACCACTGAATTATGTTTGCGGTTTATTAAATTTGGTAGCCAATTGTTCGAATATTTCCGAATCATGGATTGGTTCGATTGTTTTACTAGAATAATTTTATCCGATATCCCTGCGCTGTGAAGGTTGTTCATGGCAAACGGGAAGTTCCTGGAATAATTTTATCCGAATAATTTTATCCATTCCATTCAGAAGAAGGGGGGGGGGCGGCAATTTGAATTCCAAATTAATTTTTCTGTATAAATTATTTCCTTTTTCGTTTTGTAGAATAATTCCTGGTTTCCTCCATCGGGCGTGAGTAGAATATCTGACACCAAATATCGTATTCGTGGAAGGAACACGATTTAAATAAAAAGGTTCAGAAGGAAAGAATTCTTAGGAATTAATTGGGGGAATTTAAAGGACGTAAAAAATAAACTATTTGGGGATGGCCGGGGCTTAAAGCCACTAAATAAAGATAACTTTACCGCTTTACATTGTCCTCCCCACCGGGAGTAATTATTAGTAGGAATTTTCACTACATTTTTATTTCATTAACACTACGTAGCAAAATTATATTAATGTATCAATCTCCTTACTACAAATCACTCATCCGTATTCATGTTGATAAACAATCATATATGGGGATAAAATAAATAATATCAGCGCGTCGGGGGGGGATTTAATATGCGTACTAAACTTAATTAGAAAAGGAGAGACGTGTGGCGGCGGCGTCTATACCTTTTACAAACAAAGTAAACATCTGGCTTAGTCTTTGTATACTTGTATCTCCGAATACGCTAATTTCATATCTTCGTGTATGGGTACACGATAGTTTTACATCCAAACTACCCACCCTGGCCCGCCCGAACCCTTCTAAGTGTCCGCCCGACCATACCCAAATCATTGAAGCAACCCGAACTGCTTGGCCCAAAATGATTTGTAAGATTTTCAGCAATAGTTTTGTCATATCTTTTAAAAAATTTTCAATTAAATTCTTGATTTTTCAGATAAGAACTAACATTAATAAATATACACCAAAACAAAATAATACGCTTTATAAAAGATCTCATTAAGCCCGAATTCCCTTGTTCTTGTTGTGATTATTGCCTGGGTCCGCCCGATAATCATATTTGCCATAGTTGCCCCGTCCGCGGGCAAGGTCGGGCGGCGGGCCGGGCCTTTCTGTTATTTTAACAATTTTTTTGGATCTAGACTCTCATGAAAGAGGAAGATTAGTGCATATTCTTAATCTTATTACTCTCTCATATTAATACGCGATAAATGTAGTATTAAAAACTAATCACATACATGGGCGTGCCAGGGGGTAAAAAAAAATCTTTAAAATTTCATAAAATTATGGCTAAAATTTCAAAAAATGCTCATTTTGCTCCTATATGTTTTTTGTAATAAAAGCTAATAAAAAAGATTGAAAACCCACATTGTGATATGGCATGGAGTAAGTATATGGTCAAGGGTGGGACGTCCATTTGTATGAGACAGGTTAGGGCATCCATTGTGGGAAATAGATTGTCAGCCAAATCGTAGGCTAACATCGGAGGCTCAGCAAAAAAGGTGGTGGGTATTAAAGAACCTATAAAATAATAATATAATGTTTAGTAATGTCAGCCATTCAATGTTATTGAGTCTTCAATATTAGCAAAAGCGATTTTAAATTAACTCAGCGCATGTTTATTAGAGTTGCTCATTGCTTCAACTCCAGACGCGAGGATGCACACTGAGTTGTTGGGGGGGGGGGGGGGGGGGTTAATTTATTTGTGATATATGATATGAGCAGATTTTTAAAGTTACTAACTCGTAACAATTGCTTCTAATAAAGCTATCTGCTCAATGCTTGAAGATTCTTCTGCTTCGACTCGATGCTCGAGCATTTTTAAATGCTTCTGTTCTGCCTAGTGCACCGAATAGCAATCACAGATTGTACTAACGCGCTTATTAAACAACTCTTTGTGCGTGCTCGAGCAAAGCACATAGTGAGGCTATAACTATTCTAATGTTTACAAACTAAAGTGGAATGCATTAAGGCGGTCAAAAATAAAACCCATAAATTGCATAGCAATTAATATTTTAACTCACATTCAAATAAAAAATGGCAAACTTTTAGATTTTGAAAGAGTGGTAATGCATTTGGTATTGGTAATTATCCTAGCCTACCTTAGGATTATAATCTTCTTTCATTTATAAAATAAATTTTTTAAAATTTTTGAGGCAATGAATCATTAAATTCGATACAATTTCCTATCAAAAACATTTACACCTTTGATGTACTAACAAATATGTAGACCCTTAATTTCCACCACCCTCCCACCTAAATATACAAATTAAGTTTTTTTAAATGAATTATATAGTAAATTATTGTCATACTACCTTTACTTATTTTTTGCCCCTTCTAATCGTAAAACAAGATAGCTACCTATATTCAACAATAAAAATTTCACATACATACATCGAGGGGACGTCAATTTACTAACTGACTTGGTAAACGCTTTAAAATTAAAAATACTGGAATTGGTTGCGTTGGTTAGATTGTAATGGATTTGTTTACACATCCCCTTTTCCATCCCGCTTATGAAGTCCGTTATGGCGGCCATTATTAATGAAGTCGAAGGACGGGGCTGCTCGGTTGTCATGGCAACGATTCTTTCGATCGGACCAATCAAATCCCGCGACCCATTGTCATCTTGCCACGTGACAACGTCTCCGCAGTCGATATCTCGAGCTGGAATTTGAATATTTTGACCTTTGACCGAATTAACAGTTGTGTCACACCCGAGAATTCCCATGATAATATCGTGGGTAAGAATTGATCTAAAGAATATCAAAATGTGTGATACCAATAACTTAATAAATAAATTATTTTAGGCTTAGAAAAAATTATAATTTTATGTAACATTTTTATTTATTTAATTTAGCACGAAATGCAAGAGAGTTTCAACCTATTATGAATAGAGGCCTGCACGGGCGGCCCGAGGCCCGGCCCGGAAAAGCCCGGGCCCGGGCCGGGCTCGGGCCTTAAAATTTTAGGCTTTAAAATTCCGGGCCGGGCCGGGCCTAATTTATAAATTATAGGCCCGGCCCTGAATAATTTAGAAGAGTCTAAGTAGTCTTTTATTCTGTTTAAAACAATCTATAATATTTCAAAAAATTAATTACAAGTTATTGAATCTGTTAAACACTCATTTATTCATTTCGCGCTAATTCTTATATACAAACAATTAAGTATGGAACAAAAAAAATCTACTGCTAATAGCTTAAAATATTCAGAAAGAATTTTATAAAGTAAAAGAAAATCGTAGAGCAAAGAGTGAAGTATGGAAAAGATAAGAAAATAAATTTTGTCTTTTGTAAGATTTGCAGGAATGTGTTATCCTATAATTCCTGCTCATCAGGCAATATTTATGTTAGTTTTGATAATGCTTAATATGGAACACCTATCTCCAAAAACATAACTGCTGTAAAGAAGTCCAGGAAAATAAAAATTGGACAATAACCTATGCAAGCCACTTTTAACAAAACTTACAAATCCTGCAAAAATCAAAAAAGGTCTCATATCCTCAATAGCCCAATTTTGTTGAATGGATATGGCATGAAACATCTTCTATGAAGAAAGAGGTAGAGGAAAATGAAGTTGACACCAACATAAAGTTAAAGATCAATGAGAAAAAAATAAAATTATCGGATTGGTCGAAAGACCACAGTGGTCATTTCCAGCGCTTAGCCCTCTTGTTTGTAAGATTTTTTCGACACCTGATTTGGCCTCGAGTGAGAGGTGTTTTTCGTCAGCTGACCGCATTTATGAAGAGCGGAGAACAAATCTAAAACACGGAAATTTTTGATGCCTGTATTTTTTGCATCAAAATAATTTTTTATCCATTTAAAAATTTTTTATGTGCGTTTTATTATTTAATAAAAAATTTTACCAAAATTAAATTTGATTAAGTTTCTGCAATTACCAAAATTCCGGGCCGGGCCCGGGCCGGGCTCGGGCCTTGTTTTTATAGATGCTAAAATACGGGCCCGGGCCGGGCCTATTTCCCCATTTTAATTTTGGGCCCGGCCCGGGCCGGGCCTTAAAAAAATCGATTTGTCACTAATTATGAATGACACCTCTGAGCGAAGGCAAGATTGTGGGGGGGGCAATTATGATTTGGGGAGGGGCAAAATGATAATTTTTAGTATTTTAGCAATAAATATATATTAAATTTTAGAGGATTTTTTTTTATTTTGAGGGGGGGGGGCAGCCGCTCCCTGGCTACGCCCATTATGGCCCTCATAACTTTTTTAAAGAAGATTACTAAAATATAAATCAACCTAATGAATTGTTGATTCCCTAAAGGTCTACTTATTTAATTAATGGTGCTGGCATTTGATCTATTTTATTATACATCGACAAAAATCGCAACTTTTCAAACTGCCTTCATTTTTAACTAATCAGTGGCATCAATTCACCTTTCTGTCGCGGATGAAGCTAAAACGGAAGTGTGAAAAACGGTGGCGGAGGAAGTAGTATCAGCAGATGATACCCCTCCGCCGCCATTGCCATAAACAATATGGCCGCCGGGGGAGGGTGTTGGGGGTGAATCGTTCCCCCCTTTATCATTTGCGGTCGTTTGTTGCAAGTGAGCGATTAGATCATCCTTCACACAAGCGTACAGCTCGTTATCCAAGACGGGTAGGTAGGTGGAAGTCCAAGTGAAAACGCATACAGCGGATGCAAACACTTTCCTCTTCATAATATCCAATATTTTCTACCAAATTTATAACATACATTTAAAGTTAATTTTTCAATTAAAGTAATTACAAAACGAAATACAGAACGAGTTATTAACTTGCAATATTAATTTAAACAATTACAGAGTGTTCTTACTGCTAATAAAATATCATCGATGCTATAGTTTATAGTAGTGTTGAAAAACGGCTGGGTTTTGTTTGGCCGATCTTCTGTTCTAGTCGACTAAACAAAAACAGACCAAATATTTTTGATCTATTTTCTCAGTTGACCTCTAGGCTTAGTCGAAATTTAAAAAATAGACCAGAAGCGAACGTTAATCTTAGTAAAACTAAAGGTCGACCAAACAAAACTCGGTTGTTTTTACAACACTAATAGCATATTTATTCTAAACCTATCTTTCCTTGCGTGGATTTAAAGGTTACCCTGAATCTAAATGGTAGTGGCCTTAATTAATTTTTCGCAAACTCGAGCAAATTTCAGATGCTAAATCTATCATTAGACCCAGCGTATTGCTCGGGTTTTTACGGATCATTGTGATATATTTCATATAAATTAGAGAGTGGATGAATGCAATGAAACTTATTTTTACGCAAATGTACGTATTTTTATATGAATGATAATAAGAGTTTTCCGATGATTCACTAAATTAAATGATATGACAAGGTGTTAATAATTTTAAACTCGGCTGGGTTTTGTTTGGACAACCTTTTGTTCTAGCGACTAAACATAGACAGACCAAAAATTAGGTCTGTCGACCACTAGGTTTATTCGAATTTAAAAAAAACAGACCAGATCCCGACCGTTAGTCACTAGTCATTACCAAAATAGCTTCTTTGCTCAAGGCTTCGTGCTGCTGTGCCAAAAAGAGTTCGTAAAAGACGTAAGGGATCTGCCTACAAAAATCGTGCCACTTGACCAACCTTAATATAAAAACAAATTATATCATGGCCGTACCCAAGATTAAAACTAATGAGGTGGGGGGGGGGGGGCAATAATGCTCTAGGGAGGGGCAAAATAGTCCTTTTTAAGCCATAAGAATATTAAGTTTTTTAAAAATTTTTGATTTAAAAGGGGGGGGGGGGGCATGACACCCCCTGGCTCATGATATGAACAAAAATCAATAATTTAATCTGTTTAAACTATAGATTCAAGCTTGGGAACAACAGAGTAAAAATGCAAATGCCTTTTAAAAACGATATCAAATTCGTGACATTAAACAATATATCAAAAATGTGAAAAGCCATTTCAAGTTAGCTTTTTAGGACATTTGTATAGCTTTAGGCATATACTTGATAAACTGCTCATCAACTTTTAATAAGTGTAACGTTTTTCCGCCATTTTTAAATGTGCACAAATAAGGGAAGGGCATATAGATCATAGTAATTTTGGCTAATTAAAGTGTTTTAAAAACGTATTAAATAAAACGGTTGAACTAGTTGAACATTAAAAACAGCATTTTAAAATATACATCATTTACTAAATTCATATTAAAAAATAAAAATATTGTGATGATGTGATGTTAAAGTAATTTAGTGCCATCTACATTTTATTATTAACATCTCTTTTATGTATAATCTAATGAGGAAGGTAAATTCACTTTTTCTGTCCTAACAATGGGTGGTACACTGCAGAAAGTCATGGGAGATAGTTAATTTAAAAATGGCGGATTTAATGGTACACATTTTACCATGTAGTCTATGCTTTTAGAAACAACATACGTAGTTTTCATGTCAAAATTGGGGGCCAGTAACATGGAGAGATAGGCTTCCACCTTATTGTTATCGCGATATTTAAAAGGGTCATAACAACTACCACTACCACACCCCCCGAAAATAGCATTTTCTGCAATCCAATGAAGGAAAAATGAATTTTTCAACAAGCTTTCTATTTCTTCTGAGTTCGTCGCTTGATTGTAAACTTTGTGAAATTCCAACTCCAACACCTATGTAAGGGAAAGGAAATAAATGTAGGTCTAATTAGTAACTCGGCTTCGTAAAATAAAATTTTCATAAATACTTGTGTTCCGTATCGTTGGGCGGTGTACGTAAGAATGAGGAAAGAGACGTCGTATAATAAGGCGCGAGAATTGGAAGATTTGCTCCCTTCGGCTAATCCCTCTTTACTAAATTCCACGAATCTATAAAACATGTATACCTTAAAATTTTATACAAACTTCTGGTGATAAAGTTAGCTTGGTTGGTCGACATCAGTCGACTAAACATTAACAGACCAAAGCTTTGACCAAACAATCTTTGGTCTGTTTATGCGACTAAGAAAAACAGAGCAAAAATCTTTGGCCTATATATTTAATCAACTAAAACCAAAGATTGACCCAACAAAACCCAGCCATTAAAACACTACACATTTATTTAATGATGTATATAGATTCTTTTTTGCGCATTTTTAATAATTTTTTTAACGACTTGTAAATTTTTAAATATATTTATTTAAAAAAAAAACTTTATGTATATCGTATCCCTTGATACGTGGATTCACCATTTCCCCCAACCCCTCGTAAAACAGTGTATCTCATTCGATTAATTACAACATTTATTGTTAGATTTCTTAACATTGTCGGATCTTTTGATCTTATATCTTATACGAGAAGTACATCTGCCTATCAGAGGCATATTCACTGAGTAACCCCTTTTCCTGTAACTTAAAGTACATAGTGATATTTACGTGTGTGACTTTACCCCCCTCCCCCCGACGCGCTTATACTTATTTATTTATTTCTCCCCATATTTGATTGTTTATCAACATGAACACGCATCAGTGATTTTGATATACGCGTTTCGATTAATAATTTAATTCTTGTGTGATTTTAATTATTATTTAATTCTAGGATACAAAATAAATTAGGTAAAATTCTATGTAGTAAAAAGGAGTTTACTAATTCTACCCCTCTTCCTAAATGGGAAGAGGGTGTCCCTTTATTATGCAGCTCGTTCAATATCTCCCCTTATTCCTATTCCTCATATCTTAAATCCCATCCTGAACAAATACAAAGAGTTCATCATCTTGTTTTAGAATTGAAAATTAAGAATTGGAATGAACAAAATATAAAGATTGCATCATCATCTTATTTTAAAATACAATAATGTAGATACTTGATTAATTTGAAAACGAGTTCGGCCAATTGTCCCGTTGCCGTGGCAACCGTCAATATCAGGTCCAGGCTTTTCTTACTGATCACGTGACAAAGGACGCTCAACAAAGACTCCATATTTTTGTTACAATCCAAATCGAGCGTCTAGTTCGAGAGGCAGACGATATTTTAATTAAATAAAAATAAATTATATCATTTTGTCGAAAATACTAAGTGAGTAAAACTGAAATATAGAGATGTATGTTAAACCTTTAAAATACTCGTGACCGTTGGTTCACCCCTAATAATGAGGTAAGGTTTAGATTGCATGTTCACCTCAACTTTACATTCTGGCCTTAAATATATTAAAAGTTTTTACAATTTTAAATGTTTAGGTATTTGTATTTCTATTTTATGAATAAAAAAGAATCATTTATTATAATTATTTACCTCATGTCAAGTAACATATGGCCTTCACTCTCGGTTAGTAATTGATATTTGGTTAGTTGGTTGATAAAAAGTTGTGTAACATCAATCCTGTCAAAAATACATATTATTATTATCTATGTAAAAAATAATACTGATATTTGAAATTCAGAGATTCAATTTGTTGATTGCCTTGTATGATTGACTTTAATGATGAGTTTAAATATTCTTTTCTGCTTTCATTATGAGATTTACAATCAAAATAAATATTAGTCCTTAAGGTATGTGCAAAAATTTGAGGCAGCTATATATATATATAATAAATATATATTGCTAAAGATTTACTTTTAAAAAAGTAAAAGTTGCCCATTTTAATTCCAACTCTGATTGTCCAAAAACTTCAATCATATTTTCAAAGCATTGCTTTATTACATGGCTAAAGGTTTGAACCATATCAACATTCTATTTATAATTAATTATTAATATTTAGGTTTATACATAAAAGTGCTGATAAAAAAGAATTTGATTGGCTATAAAATTTATAGGTTGCAATGGAAATTGTATGGCTTGTATTGATATAAATTTTTCCAAGATCATAAAATTGTTTGGAGTTATAAAAACATTACCAAAGTTCTTATTTGCATTGCTAATGATGTTATCTATTTTCAATCTATAACGTAATATATTATTTATTAAAATAAACCAATATTGCCTTTTGATGTTTAATAATGATGATAAAACATTCCTATCAGCAATATCTATATAGTTGTTAGCTGTTATAAGTTGATTTATGGCTGTAAAAGTTGTTTTGAATCTAAATAGAGCTATTTGACCATAAATCATAAATAAGGTTTTATTACCACTACTCATATTTGCACTAATAATTAAAATTGTATATAATTCTTTTGTATAAAATATCTTCTCTAATATTTCCATAAATTTTTGATATACATTAATTTCTATTTTTTGATTCAATTGATTTGCAAACTGTTCCAACATCCATAATATGCTCTCAGAATATAATGTATAATGTTCCACAACATTTACATTTTTCTTTATACTAAAGAGATTAATATAGATATAAAAATACCTAGGTAAAAGGTATATTTTCTCATAGAATAAAAAATATATTTAGATTCACTAAATATTGCTTGAGGGTGTCATTTAAAAAAGGTTGAGGGGTTAATATTGGTCAAAATTTAGGTAAACTAGAAGCTCTCTCTAATCCATTTTAATATTTGGTTTAATTAAATAAATCTAATTTTTTATTCACAAATATGTCAAAAAATGTTTTTATAAATTTTTGTAGAACAATTTATATAAAAAAAGCCTGTTTTTTAAGTCCGCTACATTAAAAATATTTTTTAATGAGTTTTTTTTAAATATTTGATATAAATAATATTATATTACCACACAAATGAATCCAGATATTGGCTAAAAAGGCTCAAGAAGTTTTTCAATGCATTTGAGTGCAATTTAGATTTATCAAGAGATAGTATAGCTTGATAGAAAGATTGTTTTAAAAGCAACTAAAATATAAAATTTAGCTTATAATTAATAGCATTACGTTGTGTGCCAACCCATATTTTAATAAGGAATAGATTTGTGGGTGAGTTGAATTCCCAATAAAGATAAATTTAAATAATGTTTCTAAAATAATTAAATATAAGCAATAATGTCTCTTAAAAACTTATAAAATCTGTTTGGTCTTGACGAGTTAGTAATAAATTATCGATTGATTTAGAAAATTTGAGCACAGACCAACGTTCAAGGTATGCTCTATTTATAATTTCAAAATAACACATTTGTTGTAATCATATGAGGCAAAAGGTAGAAGCGTCAAGGTACGAATGGCGAAACTTTTTCCAAATCACTGCTTTTTAGGTCGCAAATAAATGCTTAAATGTTAGCACAAAATCATTGAACTAGAATATAAACAACATCAAAAAATTTTGCCCATCCTGTTATTTACAGATTACTTAAAAAATTACACTTTCACCTTCAAATATATTAATATTTCCTTGCTGTACTAAACTAAATTATAAACAACAAATTAGAAATTTACAGGCAGCATATAAGCCAAATGTAAATACAATTCTGTGTTTTAGGTTATTAGTTAAAATTACGGCTCTGATAATGAAGAAAAATGCATAAGCTAGTTTCTCTAACAAAACGCATTGCAAAAATATTAATTTGCTTCCATTCCACCAGTGCATTTTTGCATATACAAATCTTACATAATTTTTAAGCCCACGCTAAATCTTTCATCAAATGCATCCTCAACTTATCATTCGATACTAACACCTGGCCCAAGCCACATTACCAACAAAATCTGGAGGATTGGGGTTCGCCCCGCTCCTAATTAGTGGGTTATTTACCCTTCTCTCACTTATCCTCATAATCTATAGTTGCTAGACTAATCCCATATTCACTTAATGAAACATTCTTACAAACCCTATCTCTTTGGAATTTGAATGCTATCACAGAAACCTCGCCTAAATACCAGATTAAAAGGATTGGGATGCTTGTTTAATTTCGCGCTCCGTTTCTTAACACCTTTTGAGCTGAGGTATTAAACAACATTACAACCTTAGTTCTCTGGTGTTTGATAAATCTGTACGGCTTTTCCTAGCAAGTTCTCCAATATTATGTTAGAGGATTGCTTGGAATAAAATTCAAGCATATGCTTGTAAAAATTGCAACCTGCCAGCTGATAAAGAAGCACGCCACCCATTACACTGCGGGCTAAATAAATTTAGACACGTGCGACACTCTGAGATTAATTCCATTATTTAGTCAGCCCATAAAAAAGCCAAATTCCCTTCATGCAACCTTCAGATTCTTCTCTTGAAGGTCAGTCCGGCTCCTCACTAGTCCCATGTGACAGTCTTTTTTTTAATGAGATTTTACAGCATTGACTTATGGGTATAGCCAGGGGGGACAAAAGAAATTTTTAATACAAAACCCTTAATCATTTTAAAAAATTATGTTTTGTCCCCCACCCTAGTTGAACTTAAAAAGAAAAATGAATAAAATATTTATAACAAATTTCGTAACATATTAAGGATATTTTCTCTGATATAAACGCATTGAGGTGGTCTTCAAGAAGTGGCCACAAAATTGCGAATAAATTGAAATTGGTGACAAGAATACCAAGTATATGTTTTGATAAAAATTATAGAGTGCTTTGACCGTCTGAGAGCGTTTCATAAGATTAAAGCCTGTTTTTATCAGTCTAGCACTAAGCGAACAAATGAATAAAAATGTTAACAATAAAGTAGAAGACAGGCTTACCAAGGAGGGGGGGGGGGTGAAATTTTTATGAACAAATATTTAATAAACAGTAAGGAAACTTTTATTATAAAATAATGTTATTAACTGAAATGGTTTATTAATTAGGGTTTAAGTTCAACATATAAAATATGAAACTAAAACATGAAACGTTTCGTGTTAATTTGGTACCAAAACATATCAATAAGAATATAGATAATTATGAATGTATTTAATACAAACAATTGTCATCGAAACATAAAATATGATTGTAACATTTCCTTGCGCCTTCTCTAAGCCTAAATTTCTTCTATTAACCGACTCGGGGGTTTTCTATTTCTTGTAGATTTTCTTTGTGGTCTGGCTTTCTAAATCTTCCGCATTTGATGTCGGAGTAGGTGCGTGTCGTCAGAGCTATAGTCTTCAGTTTCTTTAGACCTGTAGGTATTAATGGCACTTGTACGATCTCTCAACTGATCACTATGTTTTCGCATGTTTTTACTTAGTGTTTCCACTAAGTACGACCATGAACCGTTGCGTTTTATTATTTTCCCTGTTCTCCAACCTTTAATCACTTCGTTTTTTACCCACACTAATTGGCCAGGAATGAATTCTCTATTATCCGCCTGCGCATCGTCTCTTTTTCTGTTCATCAATTTTTTGTTCCATAAATTTATTTTGAGTTGGACGTACCAAGTCCAAAGAAGTTTTATTATTTCTTCCAATTAACGCCTTTGATGGTGACCTTCCGGTAGACGAATGTTCGCTGATGCGGTAACTGGTGAGAACATCAATTATACATTCATCCGGATCTGTGTTGTATTCGCGTGCGGCAGCATAGCGTGATTTCAAAGTCCTAATGGCTCTTTCGACAAGGCCATTGGTTGTGGGGTGATATAGAGTTGCTTTAATATGCTTGATATTGTATTTATCGCAAAAGAATTCTATTTCCTGGCTTCGAAAATGCGGCCCGTTGCCTGTCACTATTTGCTTGGGAACTCCCCACCTAGCAAACCCGTCTCGCAGTTTCTTTAACGTAACTTGAATCGTCGAACTTCGCAATAACGCAGATTCGATCCATTTGGAATACGAATCTACAGCAACCAGCCAATAATATCCGTCCACTGGCTCCGCATAATCTACGTGTATCCTTTCCCATGGATTTTCTGTTACGTTCCAAGAACATAGGGGAACTTCAGGTCGATTACTTCTATTCTTCTGACACCCAACACATGTATTTCGATATCTTTATCCAAGTGTGGCCAATAAACGTATGGCGATGGGTTTCATTGAGTTACTCCATGGATGACCCCTATAGTCAAAACTTGTTGCTTAAGCCGCGATGGGACAAATATCAATCCGTTAATGTAAATGACTCCCTTGTCATGTTCCATTTCATCCTTTCTATCGAAAAATACCTGCAGTTCCTTGCTAACACCATTTTTGGCCGTTGACCAACCTTTGTCTATAAATCTTTTTAATATTCTTAGATTCATATCATTATGTGATTCCCTTCTTTTTCTGTGAGGTGCAAATCTTGCAAATTAAGGAGACGGACATGATAAGTTGAATTACTCTTATAAATATTGACTTCATCCGCATAAGACGCCTGCACTGGTAAGCGTGATAAAGCGTCAGCACATACATTCTCCTTGCCAGGAATGTATTCGATAGTATAGTCATAAGCGGACATCTTCCATGCCCACCTAACTAACCGATAATTGCTTATCTTAGGTAAATCTCATGTGGCTCCAAATATTCTTTCTAGAGGTTTATGGTCGGTCCTTAGGACAAACCTACGGCCTAGTAGGTATGTATGAAATTTTTCCTTACCAAAAACCAAGGCCTATGCTTCTCTGTCAATTGGTGCATATTGTTTCACTCCATCAATTAGCGTTCTTGACGCATATGCGATAGGTCTTTTATTATTTTTTATTAAATGAAAGAGTACAGCTCCAAACCCATTTTCTGAAGCATCGCATTCAAGAATTAATGGAAGTTCATTTGAGTAAGGTACTAAAATCGACTGTTCTGATAACAAAGCTTTGACCATCTGAAAAACTGATTCCTCCGTTTGAGACCAAACCCATTTGGCTTTGACGCTCGTCAATTTGTGTAAGGGTGCCATTATACCATGTAAATGTGGAATAAATTTCTCGTGGTAGTTAATTAAGCCTAAAAAAGCTCGCAATTCTTTAACATTCTTTGGAGATGGGCTATTTTTAATAGCTCGTACTTTATCAGTAGAAGGATGCATACCATTACAATCAAAGGTATGCTCAAGAAAGGTGATAGATTCTTTTAAAAATTCGACCTTAGATACCCACCGATTGCAATTTATTTAGCACCTTTCTTACATTGTATACGTGATCCTGGTAGATTTTGCCCGTAATAATTATATCATCTATAAATTCCCGTTTGATTGCACTCACTCAATATACTTTCCATGTATCTCTGAAAAATCAAAGGCGCACAAGATAACCCATATGGCATCCATTCGTACCTAAAAACCATGTGGAAATAGATCGTAATTTCTGACATTCTTCAGCTATTGGTAGCTGCAAATATGCATATCTCATGTCGATTTTGGTATATAAGTATCCATCCCGAATTTTAGCTGCGATATCGTCAAAAGTTGCAATGATATGATGATCATTATGAATGAAAGGAATCAATGTTACCTCGAAATCCGCGCATATTCTTATTTCACCATTTTTCTTCCTTACATTTACTATAGGAGTGCTCCATGTAATTTTGCTAACACAAGGATCTACCTTTTCCATAATACCTGCATGAATTAACCTGCTAAGTTCAAGCTCGACAGGTTTGCGTAAAGGAAATCCTTCTTGCCGGAATCGCGATTGGTTTTGCATCATCTAGTAATATGCTTTTTACGGAAAATCCTTTTACTTGAGCAGGAGTATCATTAAACACGAATAAAAATTCTTTATCAAGGTTAATTGAGGATCCGTTTTGTGGGGTTTTTTCGCCGATTTTATGTATTTTGACCCTCCTCGGTATTTGGAATCCGAATTTTATTATCCACGGCAACCCAAACAATGATACATCTTCCGATTTTGTAACAACAGCCGAGAGATCGTGATGCGGAAAAACCGAGAAATATCTCGGTCTCGTCTCGTCTCGTCTCGAAAAACCGAGACGAGACGAGAATTCGAAAAATGAAGTCAAGATGGAGACGAGATATTTGATGTCGAGACGAAACGATACGAGATTTTTTCGGCGAGATCTCGACTTTTTATTGATCGTTAGATTTTAGTAAATTATTGTGAATTTTATTAAGTGTAAATCAATATGTAGGAAATATATTTGATATTAAAAAAATTCCTAAATGTTGTAAATATTATATTTTGCAAAAATTTAAAATTTGGCAATCATTTACCAAAATGTGAAGAATTTTATAATATATTTATCACATATTTGTATCCATAGCATCATTATATATCACAAAATTGTAGGCTTAGAATGAGTTCTGATGGAATAATAAATATTGCTAAAGTATATTTGAATTTTGCAGTTGCTCATCCTGCATAATGCGTTTATAAATTGATTGTCAATCAGTTTAAATAATTTTTTTAATAGCTCGAGATTTTTGAGCACCCGCCTAATGATTTCAAAAATACATTAGAATATTTGAGGACACCGTAATAGATTAAATATTAAATCATAAGTTTTCTAGAAGTTTTTATGCTTCAACCAATAGTATACCTCCCAAATTTTTGAACCTTAATGAGACATTACGTTAATACATAGTTTTGTCATATGCATTACTTCTCACATTATAAGCTGGGTTGGCAGGTGCATTCAAATTAACTATAATTTTTATAATTGTGCAATTTGAAATAAATACATGAACCTATACTGCACTAGATAAATTACTATTTAATGGCAAAGTTAGTTAGATTGGAAGGTAATTAAATAGAATACAAATTTGATTATAATGATTTTAATCATAAAATCGGAACTCGCACTTTGTGATTTATAACGTTATAGTAAAAATGCAAAACTCCAAAGGGCTATAATTGATGATGTTAATATCAATGGACTTGAACGTTTGCCTTAAATATGTTAAGGTCTACTTTGAAGCTTTAGCCAGGGTTAATAAAGGGTCTCAACTTGCTTAATATGCAACTAAGTCAACTATAAGCGAACTTCTAATTTTATAAGTGTATTTATAATTGACAAACACAGTGATTTTGTTGATACAAATGTTATAATTTGCTAGAACAATAAAATTAATTTTCTATATTTAAAATTTATTTATAGTTTTTTTCGTCTGGATTTTCCATAGAAAAGTTATCTTCATGAATTAATTCATATCTTTATATTGTCAATGAGATGTCGTGTCCCGCTAAATCTTTAAAAAGTTTGTGTATTAAAGTTTTTCAAGAAATATAAAAGTTTGCCATTTGGATTTTTAAACACTTATTTAATATTTTTGATAAAACAAGAGAAATTTTTATTCCGTATTTAATTTTATTTCAAGTCGAGACGAGACGAGAATTCTCGTCGAGACGAGACGAGACCGAGATTTTTATAGGCCGAGACGAGACGAAATCGAGATTTTCATAATTGCTCCCGAGACGAGACGAGATTTTGTTTTCGAGACCGAGACGAGACGAGATCGAAACACTACCGAGAGATAATATGAGATGTTTCCCATTTCGACTACCTTATATGTTTTTCCCAACAATTTTTTGGTCTGATCGTGTTGTTGAGTATAAGAGGATGTTTAATCTTAAAACTCGCCTAATTTATATAGTGTATTATTTTGTTACTTTTTTATGTGATTGTATATGGAAAATGCTAAATAAGTTAAGAAATTTGATTTCGCCACCCGTCCCCAGGTTATTTTTATAATCTTTGCTTGAACCCCTTTATTTCCATCAAGTCCCTAGCTACGTTCATAGGAAGGATTGAAATATTTTTATCTATGTAGCCCTTTCAATTCTAATATTATTTAATTTTGTTTAACAAATCAAATTTTGTTTAACAAAGCTTCCCCAATTCGCAATTCGCCTTTTTTATTACCACTTACTCGTCGCTATGGTTAAGCTATAACTAATTTTATAATAAAATATTTCACACTTTTTTTTTTAAATTAAAAATTATCTTCATAAATGCATTTTAATTCTATTAAAAAATTATTGTTTTTTTTATCAAAAAAGTAAATATCAAGAGAGCACAGATTGACTAATTGAACTAATATTCATTAATAAGTTTATTCATAGGATAGGGGCATGTACTGGTTTGCCCAAAAGGGGAGTCTAATTTTGTTTATTGTAAGATTATTTATAAAAGATGTATACTTTAAACTTAATAAAAAAATTGCTACCTGCATCCAATTAATTTTTTGCTGTTATTGATTTGTAAACGTTTTAGGTTTGTTTAAAATTTTGTGAGCAAGCGGTTTTGTCAGTGATACATAATATTTTAAAGACTCTTGCCAAATTCCTTAGAAAGACCAATTACTACCATTTTTTGACATATAAGGATTAAAATTCAAGAATAAAAGTTTTATTTAAAAAAATTGTTTCTCTTTCGACTTTTAAAAAATATAGGAAAGGATTTTGTTCGTAATAATAAACCATTGCTGTAATTGTTTTAATCGATATGCCATTAATTTAATGCCTATTTTTTAATAGTGGTTCAAAGAATTTTGGATCACATAGTTTCGGACTTAACGGGCAAATTTAATATTTCGGGCAGGGCAGTTCGGGCAGCTTTAATGATTCGGGCGGGCCCGGGCAGACACTTAGAGGGGTTCGGGCGGGCCGGGCGGGCAATGAAGTCTAAAAATTGAACATGGCCGGGTTTGGGCAGAAAATTCCAAACAAATCTGACCTCTGATATCAAGTAACGACTCGTTAAAATATACCGAAAAGCACCTCCGCAAGTTTTATAGCAATTTGAAAAATTTTAAATAAATATTACATTTATGTCAATATTATTTTTAGATAATGTGTCCATAATTTCATTTATCCTATTATTTCAATTTAAATTTATGTTGTTTTATAGAATGATGGGCAAAAATAATCCAATTGTAGAAAGTTCATCATATTCACTGACCTATATTATATTTATGATGGAACATTTTGCATAAAAACTTTTCAAAAAATTCGATGAATCTTGACCTAGAATCGATGTTAAATTTAGAAATTGATATGCACTTATATTATAAATGATTTGTAATTCATAAACTGAAATAATTTTAGTTTGTTTATTAGATATTATGGACACATGTATAGTAGTTAAGTTGCTCTAAAGCTCCGACTTGGACGTAAACACATGCTAGCATATGTTCTCGGACGCATAAGCTTTGTCATCAAGAGGGGTAAAATGCTTGAGGAGTTAAGTTGTAATAGCAAATACAAGCTCAAGCAGTAAAAATGTTAGCTTGTTAACAACTTTAAATAGAAGTAGTTTTGTACGAGCAATTGCTGATAGCAAGTTGCTCATCCATTTTGCTCAACGAATGTGTTAATTAATTATGTGACATTCGCAATTAATCCGCTCAGCAAATGTGTTAATTACTTATGTCTTTTGTGACATATCGCCTACCTCTTTCCTATCCCTCATACCATGAAACGTTGTATTTTATTTTAAAAAGTCCTCTCTCCCCGTTTTATTATTCGCTTAACCTATTTAATAAAATAATGCCGATTTGGTGTCAATACTTTAATTTGAACTAAAAAAGATATAAGACATCTAAATAAAATATATGTTAATAAAAATATTTTTGCCATGTTCTAAACAATAAATTTTAAAATCTTTTGCCAAAATAAATAAATTCACACCTTTAATAAAACTATCACATTGTAACCTCAAGATCCATAACAAGGGGACGATGTTGCCTGGCGATTTCTTCTCCCGGTATTACTTTGCAATCCTTGATACACCATAAGTCCTGCCATATAAGCAAACAGTCATTTTGACTTAAATGCTTCCCACTTCTATAGGTCACAATATGATTTTCGCGTTTTTAAAAATAGGTGTTAACGATCGCCATGTCATATGCTTGGGATATTTGGAGAATTTTTCCCCTTCTTTGTTCTTCAGACCATGCCCATAGCCTCCATGATCGCGTTCATACACGAGACGATCTTTCCCTACGTGAGCGTTGAAATCGGCTCCAATAATAATTAGCCTTTCTTCCTGTCGGATTCCTTGAATTTCTTTTTCCAATGAATCGAAGTATATGCTTTTCTGATTCCCTACACCCAATTTGGGGAGTATACGCGCACATAACGGTTAGAAGGCCCCCTTACTCTGCAATCTTCACCCACATTAGCCTGTCGGAACAACGCTTGATTTCCACAACCTTGTCCTTGAACGATTCGCTTAGAACGATACCGACCCCGTTTCTACGATTTGGTCCCACTGTAGAAAAGCTTGTACCCTTCTCCTAATTCCCTAGCTTTTGTTCCGTTCCACCTCGTCTCTTGAAGGCATGCGATGTGTACCTTTCTTCTTTTTAGGATTTGTGCCACCTCGATGCTCTTCCCCGTCAACGTTCCCACATTCCAGCACGTTATTCGCATTCTTTCCACAACTTATTTCCTTAACCGCCTTCGTTGTGACCTGGGCAGTAACCCTAGTGTATTTTTAACATTGCACGTGCGGGGTATACCGGGCGCGTCGTTTGTGGACGACGCCCAAACTTTCCGTTGTAAAATCTTGTTTGAAACTATCATGATTTTGGAGTTGGTTTTTATAGCCGGTTTCCGACCTGACGCCAACCCTCCACTTTTTGCACACGGACTTGGGACCGTCGTAGGTAGTGTTAAGAAATTAATTACTATATTAAACATAATCGCCTAGTTAGCCACTTCCTGGGGTGGTCTAGTATTTTCACAGGAAATAAATGTTCAACCGATAGCAATTTTCACAATCATATTTGGAAATTTTACAATGCATTTTGTCAAAAATTAATTAATGACACTAAACTATTATAATTTAACCCATCTAATTGTTATTAATTAAAAAAAATTTAAATTTTAGTCAAGAGGGAGGAAACTCGCTTCCCTCTCCTTGGCTATGCGCCTGAGCTGTGGTCTAAGCATTAATTGGAGTTGCACTCAATTTATTTGCTCCCCCCCCCCTAATCCAAATTCTGCCTACGCATGCCCCTTCCTAACGCGATTATAATATTATATCGCGCTTAACAGGTTTTGTATAATATATGAAGAAATTAAACTTGAATTATTTATTTGAACCATGATAGAATTTATGTCTCTGATCCTGTACTTAAATTTATGTTTTAAAAACGTGGCGAATACAAGGCGAATGTAATAATTTGAGGAAGTACCTGATTTTATTTTTTTCCAGATTTACAATGATCAACACCCCAAATTTTAATGCGGGACTATTTAATCTAACTTTAAATGAACCAAAGAACCAGATGAACAATATGGCAAATGATGTTTCAATGCCCAAATCTCATAGCTACTTTAATGATGAGATATCTATGGGAACTACCTTGATTGCCTTAAGATTTAAGGATGGTGTTGTAATAGGAGCTGATTCAAGAACCTCCTCTGGTCCTTATGTTGTCAATAGAGTATCAGATAAACTCACCCACTTAATAGATAGTATATATTGTTGCAGGTTATATCTTTTAAAGAAAACATGTTTTATGCATTTTCTTAAATTTGTGTTAGTAATTTTCATAAATATAAATCAAATAAATAAGCTCTTGATCACTTTATAAATCTTTTGAGCATTTTATTACACAATGAATTACAAATTATCAAACATGTTTAACACTTTAATAAATATGAAGCTCTTTAATTTTTTTTTAATTTTGCAACATTTAAGTAATAAAATATTGATTAATACAGTCTGTTTCAGTAAATTTTAGTATATCTAAAATGGATGAATTAGAATTTAATCAAATTTGTTTTTTATCATTTAGATCTGGAAGTGCAGCTGATACCCAAGCTTTGGCAGATGCAGCAGCTCATGAATTAAACTTTCTCAAATATAATCTTGGTTCAGCTGGCCCAGTTACTGTGAGTATGGCAGCACATGTCCTTCAGTCCTATGCCTATAACTATCGTGATCAACTCCTTGCAGGCTTAATAGTAGCTGGTTGGGACTCTGTGTCTGGTGGACAAATATATTCTATTCCAGTTGGGGGTATGTTGACCCAACAAGAATTTGCTGTGGGTGGGTCTGGAAGTATTTTTGTACAAGGTCTTTTGGATAGAACTTATCGATCAGAAGAGTTAATTGATGGGCCAACAGCTCTAAATTATATGCGCAAAATAATATTTTCTGCTATAGCCAGAGATGCATCATCCGGTGGAGTAGTTAGGATTGCCACCATAGATAGTCAAGGTGTACAGAGATCAATTTTTATGTCAGACGATCATGAGCCATTAGCTTTGAAAAAAGACAAGATACAAGGAGAAACTATGTGAAAATCACTTCAATTTATACTTTCCATATGTTTTCAGTCAATAAATTAAAGTTTTATTTAGATTTTATATTGAGAAGCCTCATTTTAATAAGTTTTGAGTGAATTAGAATTATCATAAAATGCTTGTCTTGGTTTTGGCAATGGATTCAATCTGCAATTGCACATTTTATTGTATGTAAATGTGTAATTTACGGTACATTTAGTTAAGTGTGAGTTTAGCTAATTTTTTATAATTATATGGCATTAAAGCTACCTTTTTGAATAAATATTTTAACCTTGCTAATAGTATTTTATGGTTTATATAATAACATGAAAATTCTAAACTTAAGTAATACAATAAAAAAATTTTCTCTTATTTTTATAATAATACTAATTAAATCAATCTTCAAAACCTATTCATTCAGTGAAAAGAGTTTGTTAATTAAAAGCTATCTTGCAATTAAAGCTGAAAATGCTTTGAAGTTGCTTTAACATTAGTTGCCAAAACTAGATAATACAATGTTTATGATAAAGTTTTTAAAACTTAATTTATATTATCAGGATGTTTTTTATTGTGGTAGGATATCAGACGTCAATGGACGTGTGTGAATCAAGAAAAGGTTGTTAAATAAGATTACATTTTTTAAATTTCTCTCCTCCTCAATCTACCGACGGAATATTTTGAAATCCTGATTAGTGTTTCAATCTCGTCTCGGTCTCGAAAACAATATCTCGTTTGGTCACAGACTAGAAAAGACTCAGCTCGACGATAAATCTCGACATGTCTAGACTTTAATATTTTTTTATATTATCTTAATTTTTCCTCTAATTTAATTAAATTAATATATAAATAAATTTCTGTTTTCGAAATTGCAAACCATTTTTACTCAAATACTTTTAGAAACACATTCACATATTTGTACATGGGACGTTTTGTTAGCGTTGGCAAAAATAAGTAATGTTTATAGGTTAATAATCTAAAACATGATTTTAGCCCCTTTAAATAGCTGCAATTCAAGTTCAAATTGAAAATTTTGAAATGGTTTCGGGTCCTGTAGAAATTAAAATGCTTTTGGATAGGGTCGGGTTCGGGTCAAGGTTTACAAATACTGGTCGAAGATTATCGTAAAGCAAATTTTACAGAAAACGCTGGACAAATATTTTTTTAACCAAATACCTACTACTCTTAAAAGGGTGTTATTTAATTGCTAAGTAAATAATTTTTTTTGATTGTATATATTGTTTATTTGAACGTAAGAACATTATAAAAACGAAGTGTTAAAATTTGAAAAATATAAGAGCGGGTATAAATAAAAAATATAATTAAAAAGCGTCGCATGTGTCATCTAATAAAAGAGGCCAGCTGTCGGCCAGGGATTTAAAATTGTACTTGGCGATAAAGATACCAATTTTTTGTTTAAGTAAAAAATTTGTGGAATATTTAGAGAGCAGGCAGCGACGGCTGATATCTTTAAAAAGCTTGATAACGGCACGACCAAAAGTCCCAGAACACGAGGCAACGATAGGGGTAAAGATATTAGAGGGTAGGAGGGCCTGGTATTTTACCGTTTTGCGGTGTTCGGCGAGGGTCAGAGCATTGTAGTTCTGGTTAGAGGGGGCGAAAATGTCTATGCTGGTGAAATCCCATTTAAGGGGTAGACCATTTTTCCAAGGGATGAGGGTAGAGCCGTCTGGTCGCATCCTTCCCTCCAACGAAGGGTCTGACGGCTCTAAGACGGACGGGATATTGGCTTTTTTAAAAGCGGCTTGGATAAGGCAATTGACCTTTTCGTGCCTTATGTATTTAAATTTATTGTAAAGGCAGTGTAGGGGGTGCCTTGCATAAATGTCTATGTTCTGGGAGCAGTTGCGTCAGGAATATTCCTTTGAATAGGGAATTCCTAGTCTGAGGGCGATGGAGTATGCTAGCTCTGGGTCCTCCAACATCAATCCAGAAAGTGAGCTAGGATAAGTTTCTAGCCACTCGTGACCCGATCCATCAGAAACCAATGATTTAAGGTTGAAGTGCTGGCGGGCGTCGCAACCGATAAGAGGTAATCAACGGAGCACGATACGAGGCCAGCATTTCATTCCTTTTGTCTTGAATGAGGAAGGGGGTCCCTGGATTGACGTTGGCGGACCAGACATCTAGAGCTTGCACAAACGATGGATCCTCACTTGTGATTAATCGGTCGATCAAACCTTGGGCGGATTTATACGAAGAGATAAAAGCTGCTAAAGAAATTGAGGTAGCTGGGCGTTTGCCTAAGCCGCCAGTTTTGGTAGGAAATGAGGCTTGGAGCCACGAAGAAGTTCTGAATTTGATATTAAGGATGGCTTCTAGCGTGTTTTTCATGAAGCAATCGTAGCTTTTTAAAATCTAGGGTAATAAAAAAGCAGTGTTGAATTTTTGAGATATTAAAATAATCTTTGATTATAAAAAACGCATGATGTTTTGGGCGGGTATTCAGTCCGTCTTCGAGGAAAGAGTTGATAAGTGCCTATATAAAAACTCTATTAAGGCGATTTGCCCACCTAGTGGTGAGCCTAGAGGAGTTAAACTCTTCATTTCAACTTTTGAAAATGGGAAATATGTCTGTATCCGGGCACTGATATATCTCGCATTTAGAGATATTCAGGTTTAGTATACCTTCATAATCTCGGATTAAAAGAATGGCCTTGGAGATTTCTTCCGGAGGACCGCATAGGGTGGCATCGTCTAGGTACCAGACGTTTAATGATAAAGAGCATTGGTTTGAAAGAGATTCGGTTAAATTTTTGACCCCTAGACAAAACAAAGGTGGACCTAGAGGGTCACCCTGTTGAATATCTTCTGCCGATTCAATTAAAAAGTCCCCAAACTTTAGTTTTGATATGCAACCGTAACTTAAACTGATGTAATTTGCAAACTTTGGGAACTCATCAATGAAGGAATTAATTATCGTTTCTCGGCGAATATTAATGAATGCATTGGCAAAGTCTAATTTAACCATGCAGTGATTGGAAAAGGGTGTTATTTAACTGCTAAGTAAATAATTACAAATTGCTAAGTATTTTAATTAAAGTGCTAAGTTTTTATTAAAAAACGCTATGTATTTTGTGCTAAATATTTTAATCTAAATGCTAAGTATTTTAAAGGAAATGCTAATTTTATTTTTAATTGCTAAGTTTTTTATTTTTAAATGCTAAGTTTTTTATTTTTATGCTAAGTTTTTTTTATTAAATTGCTTAGTTTTTATTTAAGAAAAATTTAAGCTATGAATTTTAATCAAAATGCTAAGTATTAAAAAAAATATAAGATAATTATGTTTTAAAGCTAAAAAGGGCAAAATTTTAATGGTAATAATTTTAAAAAAATGTTTAATTTTTAAAGTTGCTAGGTTCTCAATTTTAAAATGCTAGGTTTTCTATTTTGAAGTGCTAAGTTATTACTTTAAAAGATTAAGTTTATTAACTCAAAGTTTTATTTATAACACAAAAAAGTGTTGAAAATTTGAAGTTAAGTTTTAATGGAAATTATTTTAATGAATTCCCAAAATTTATAGTTGAAAAATATAATATTTCAATTTTATATTGTTATAGTATAGAAAATAATTTTAGATTTTTATAAAAAATTATGATTATTTATTTGTAGGTGATAAATCCTTCATGGTCTATAATGGCTTCACATATAAAATAATCTAAATAGCTAATAGGATTATTGATAGGGATTTAATGCAACTACAAAATATGATTATAATAATGGGGGCTTTATATGTATTTATTAGACTATCAAAGCTTTTTCAGCTTTGGAAGGTCTTCCTCATCTTCTTTTTTATCCTATGTAACATTTTTAGCTTCCATAGGGGGTTTGCATAATTTTAATGTTGAGGCTCCTATTATATGCTTGCAGATGTAATTATTGTGAAATGATTTGCCACATATGGCTTTCTTCAAAGAAGATGGACCAGGCCTTAACATTTTGCTTTTTTAAATCCTCATAGGAGGCCCAGTCATCTATTCTGATTGTTGTATCTTGATTTACTGATTGACTTATTTTGGCAGGTACAACATAAACTTTTATTTATTGTTGTACATTATAACATTTTTGTTGAGCTTTCCCCATTGGTAATGTTTTCAATTAATTCATCTTGATCGTGCTTATCAACTAACATCACTTATTTCAGAATAATATAATTATAAATTATGAGTTAAGTACTTTTTTGCTATGTTTCTTCTGACATAAGCCCAGCATGCCACAACCATTTTATCCCCAAAAACAGCTTTAAATGCATTATGAATTGCACTGGCTGCATCAATGACAAGAACTTAAAAAACTAGATTTTTATTACTTAATTTCATGACCTCATTAGTCAAACTTTGAAACATGAATTTAAAATCAACAGAAAGCTTAATTTGTTTTAAAATTTATTAAATCTTTTAAATACTTAGCATAACTTATTTATAAACCTAAATAATTTAATATTTAGCACAATTTATTTAAATACTTAGCAAATAATTTAAATACTTAGCACAATTTATAAAAATACTTAGCAATAATATAAATACTTAGCATAATATATTTAAATACTTAGCATATAATTTAAATACTTAGCAAAAAATTAAAATACTTGGCAAATAAATAAAATATTTAGCAAAACAAAAAAATACTTAGCAAAAATTATTTAAATACTTAGCAAATGAATAAAATACTTATCAATAGAATTTAAACTTAGAATTAATTTAAAAACTTAGCAAACGATTTAAATACTTAGCAAATGAATAAAATAATTAGCAATTACGCTAAAAATGCTTAGCAATTTGAATAAAATACTTAGCAAACAATTTGTTGTGCTCTTAAAATAATGCTACCATATATAGTATTTTGCAATTAATTTTTTATCAAATGCATGCTTACAGTATTTATTAAATTAATTATTATCTCTTAGGTTTGACGTCAATTTAATTTTGAATTTAGCTAGAAAGGTCAAATATATCAACTATAATTGTTTTAGTGTATTGACATGAAACGTGTTACCTAATAAGACATGCATATTTGAATGTAATTTATTATAAAAAAATGACAAGTTATATGTTCAAAATTAGCAGTTGAAATAGAATGGCCAAACACCTTTAATATTTACGCGAAATTGCGACTTTAAATTGTTGATGCTATCAATTCAATTTATATATAACTATAATGAATCTTTAAAGGTAATTTTATTCACAATCTGTGGCAACAGGTTATTTTTATAAATATGACACTTTAATGTTTCCATCAAATTATCCATACCACATTTTTTTCCTTAGGTTCGGTTTCGGTAGGGTAAAATGATTTTTGCAGTTCGGGTCGGGTTTGGGCTGAAAATTTAAAAACGCTTTCAGATCGGGTAAAAAATTTACATCGCTTTCTCAGGTTGTTAGAAGTGTGACTGCAGGCCTCTAGTGCAAGACCCGCTATTATATCCCAAATATTTACTTTCAATTATTTAATTAATTTGGTCAAAATATAAGTTATTAGCTAAGCTTACGGTGATATATTATAGTATAGTGCAAAGTCGCACAGAAGCTTAATATTAAAATTCACTTAGGGCAAAACAGATGCATAATGTGTTTTAGAATTTCAGAGGTGTGCCATGAGTTCAAGCAAGCCTAACAATCTCTAGTAGAGTGATGTTATATTCTAATGCAAGGCAAGTTTTTGGGCAAGCACAGAAGACATATGCCCGCTCAAGAATCATTAGCCATTGTAACCAAATTTATATAATTTTATTTAAAATTAGTAATCACCTATTTAAAATATCATCGCATCAGAGAAGATGATGATGCATTTGTTGCAAAATTTGAGATGCCTTAGGAAAATTTATTACTGTAACAACACTCATTTTAAGTGCATATGTTTTATATATTGATGCTTATAAATCGGCAATAATATTAAAAAATTATTGCCCTAAGGACCACTCATATTGTATTCAATAAGCTAAAATTAATAAAATGTAAATTTTACGCGGCTATCAATTATTAAAATTTACATTTAGCATCCTAAATGTGTACCACAAATTAAAGAACACAACTAAACTTAATATATTATGTCAAAGATGTACAATAAAGAAATTCAAAACCAAAATCTCGCTGATAAAATCTCATATCGCCTCAAGATCGAAATTCTCGATATCGGCTTGATTTGATTTTTCTCTGATATTTCGCATCACTAAGCCTGATTCTCATTTCCTTATATGTTTGGTCAAAGCCTCATTTTTCAAATATTTCTTGCCACAATCAAAATAGTTCAGTAAAGGTCTTACTTACTATATGTGGTGTTTGTGGTGTTCCACGTTGGTTTTATTAGCTGATTTGTTTTTCGTTATTTGTCCCCCCCGCTTACTTGTTTTGATTATCTTTTCGATTGGCTTTTACCACTAGGATAAAAATAGATTTTATTACCCATCGCGATCGAGCGCTTTTTATGGCCATCATATTAGTATTAAAATCGTATTTTATTAACATGGGTTCGCAATCGCTTGTTTTTATTTTATTTTTATCTTTTAAAAAGCGCAGTCATATTATCATTATTTTTCGCGTAGTTAAAAAGCGAAATTGTTACGATATTAGGATTATTATATTTTTGGTGTGTCGATAATAAAAGAAGGAAAAATGTAGAAAACTAAAATATGTCTCTATACTTATTTTCGTGTATCTTTTTTCTTCGCGTCTTTAGATTAGAATTAATAAATAAGACGATAGATCGTTAATAATCCCTTCGTATTCATGGGATCACAAACTATATTTTATGATTTTATCAAACATTTAATCTTGATTTCAAGCAGCAATTTTTTTACAACAATTCACCTTACTTTTGAAAGCAAATTAATTACTTAGTTGCATAGACTAATAGTCTGCTCATCTCTTATATATTCACGCATCAAAAGTGTTGCAAAAAACAAACGCCATTTTGAAAAGTGACGTAGAGTTTGTATAGCGATGTATTGGTCAATAATCTTTGATCTTATAACATGAAACAATCCATTTTAATCATTAGAGCGATTTAAAAAAAATTCAATATGAACTGGCGAAATTCTGGTTAGAAAATAAGTTCAAGTGTAGATGGCGCTAGAAAAGTTATTTTTTAATTATTAATTTTTATACCAATATTTTAATTTTCATAAGCTCATGTTGATAAAACTCAAATGGATTTACATTTTTATATCAAAATAAATATATAGGGCATAGCCGAAACCATTATAAGCATAAACCTAACCATTCAATTCACTTTTCAAAATGGAAGCCAAAATTTGGAACACTTTTTAAAAGGGATTAAGTAGTCTATTAGTCTATGCTTAATTGATATTTGATATTCATTCAGTTTGGCTAATATTGCTACTATTTTATTTATTTATTCATTCATTTGCATATCTAGCTAAATCACTGTGTCTTCTCTTAGAAAGAATATCTCCCAAACAAGGTTTATTACCCTAAATAATATATTACACAAATAAATTAAATATGTAAAATACAAATAGAGGATATAAGCTCGTTGACTAGAACCCTATGTGCAGCCCACGCTATAATCACATACTAAACCTTAACCATCACTATCATAATTTTTTTTTATTTTAAAATTAATTTGTATGAAGGCAAAGTCACATATACTGTCGTAAATAAATCACCCCTTCCCCTTTTCCCGGTTTCTCAATTAATGCCACTTGCTAGGTGTCGTATATGTCGTCTGTCATATACGTTTTAAATATCTGTGGTGTGGGAGAGAGGGGTGGGATAGCGGTCAGGTACAAGGGGAATTTACCAGATGCTAGACGATAGTAGGCTGGAGACAAAGAGGGTCTAAGAAGAATAACGTAAGGGACGCAAGGGAGAGTACCAACTGGCGCAGAGAATAACAACTGGCGCAAGGGCTCAGTGAAGAGGGGAATTATTATCAGAAAAAAAGAACACACATCATCGAACATCATTCAATTATTAATTAATTCCCCTCGTAAAAACATGTTGTAAATCGAGAGGCATATTATTTTTGGTATTATCCTGATTACGAACATCGTCTATATAAGAATTTGAGTTGATTTATAATAAAGATCGTATTCGAAAGTTAATAATCAGCGTGTAGTAAATTGGATACTTAATATTGGCGCCCAACGTTAATTGAACCCCCCCAGCCCCCGTTAAAATTTGAAAGGCGAGATTTATTCTACGATAGGAAGGGGATTATTCTGGGACTAATAAACCGGGACAAGGTGAATTATTCGGAGATTACTAAACCGGGACAAAATTAGGACGGAATTTGTAACTTATTCTAGGATACAAGTTACAACTAAGTAAGTTGATGCTAAAGATTTATGTTTATGTTCTCATAGTTGTACTTATTTTATTAAATTGGGCGATAATTAAGAAGAAGTTGTGTCGATTGGTATTAAAGGTTGTAATTAAGTTTCTCTTGTACAATGTATATTAAGCATGGGTATGTAGCGGAGTACTATGTATATATTAGTTGTTTTTGTATAGGGTTTACTGTTAACGTAATTTTGAATTGCATAATTGCATGTTGTAAACGATGTGAGGCATGCCGTGGAGATAAGAGGAATAGGAATTGGGTAGCTAAATGCTACAAATGTGGAGAGATGGGGCATGAAACACGATCATGTCCGGGAAATAATCAAGAGTGGGTATGTTTCTTATGTCGAGGGGAGGGGCATAGGGCGAGGGAATGCCCTAGGCGTGCACAAGCGTGACTTTTAAGGAGCCAGGGTGTACTCCGTTATGGGGTTAGACGGAGCACCGTATATTGTAAAGATATTTTTCGCTCGTTTATTCGATATATTAAATTTTTTTTGCATGCGATATTCTTAATTATATTTAAAGTGTTTAAATTTGTCATAGATGTACTCCGATATGGGGTAAGACGGGTCATAGGATTTTGTAAACTTATTACTCGTTGTCTCTTTTGGTATAGTAAAATTTTATTGCATGTGATATTCGTAGTTATATTTAAAGTGTTTAAATTTGTCATAGATGCATATATATATTGTATGCAGCAGGAGTTACGTTTATATGGTAGGATTGGGAGAAGTTCATATAAATTAGGGGCGTATCTACTTAGTTCCCTTAAAATTTTGAGTCTTAACGTGTTGTGGTTAAGTGTTTATTTAATTGGTGTTCTGTATAATGCGGTGGTTTTAGTCATATATTGGACTATTAATAGCAGGGCCAGGTGCTGTTGCATATGTTTTTCTTATTTTGTGAAATACATAAGTGCAGTAGGGAGGGCAGTTAGCAAATATAGGAAAAAGAATTGTTTTATGCTTAATAAGCGACAGGGGTGGGAAATGGTCGCTAGAGTGTTAACACTTAGGAGGAGAGGGATGTCTATATGTGGCTTGTCACTGGGCAATAAAAGGGGAAAAAGTAAGGGAAACAACAATCCAGTCAATATTAGGGAAGGTCAGGGTCCCGGAGTAACTGTAGTATGGCGTGTACCCTGTAAATGGGAAAAGGGGGTCGGCAGAAAGACAGTTGTGGGATCAATAAAAGTTATTGCAAACAAAACATTAGCGGTATATGGTAGGATAGCGGGATGGAAAGGGGCGAGTAAGAAGAAGGGTGACTGTCCGGAAGATGGCAGGCATTGTGTTACTTATGATAAGGGTTACATATTTTTTCACTTTCATAAAAAGAAAGTGTTGGGGGGAAATTATTTATGTTTCATACTATATGATCTCCTATCTATCTATCATTTTTAATTTTACTCTACCGCTAGCTTACTCTATTCTACCTAACTGTTTCCTATTTGTCTCTCATTCATTTATCTAAATCTTTCCTACGTATCTCTCATTCATTATATTATAAAAAAAAAGAAAAAAAAAAAAAATAATAAAAAAAAAAAAAAAAAAATAATAAAAAAAATATACAAAGAAAAAAAAAAAGAAAAAAGGTAATGTATATTTCTCATTTTAGCGATGTCGCAAGATATTATGTACAGAATTATAACATAAGAATTGTTTTGTTAACTTCGGATATAACATTTTAAATATGATCGCAGAATGGAAGAACTAATATTGTTGTATTGATATATATATTGGTGTTCTATGTATACTCATTCCCTAAAAAAAAAAAAAAAATAATAATAAAAAAAATATAATATAGAAGGGGAAGTGAAGTATTGTTGAGTTATTATATGTTTACTCTAGTAGTATTTCGATGTATATGTGTACGCTCGGGGACGAAAAATTAATAGTTCTGTTGTCTGTAAATCCCCTGTTGTATGGATGTGTGGGGGTACTACTTCGATGTTGTATTGATATTCTCGTAATTAGTTACTTATATGTGGATGGAGTATAATATTTTCGTTTTATATTAATTTTAACATATTTTTATTATATATTTTATTTACATAATTTTTATTGTATCTTTATATTATTATATGTTTGAGTTTATAGTGTTCTCCTTCTGTGTATGTTTATATCACACCGTTCGTGAGGATGTAGTGGTTGTCGATGTAAAACCGTAAGATGTATAACGATGTATGTGAAATAGTGTGTTACGTCGTGATGTATATCAGAGCATGTATGTTAATATTGTAATATTGTTTATTGTATATTTATAGTCTTATATGTTTTATGGTGTATGTAAACTCTCATTCGGGTTATGTATGGGTATCACATTGATCGGGTATCGTTAGTGAATATTGAGGGAAGTTGTCTAAGGATGTGTAGTGTTGAATGTAAAATAGCGCAGTTGTGTCGCTGTTTGTATAACGGAAAGTGTTAGTATCGAGATAAAATTATGTGATAATAGTGTAGCTGTGCATATCGCGCGCTATAACGGTACGGAAGAGGTCAACAAACGAAAGGGTGTGAAAAAGGTCAGCAAGAGAAAAAGAAAAGGAAGTAAAAAGAGGAGATGTCGTATATGTCGTCTGTCATATACGTTTTAAATATCTGTGGTGTGGGATAGCGGTCAGATGCAAGGGGAATTTACCAGATGCTAGACGATAGTAGGCTGGAGACAAAGAGGGTCTAAGAAGAATAACGTAAGGGACGCAAGGGAGAGTAACAACTGGCGCAGAGAATAACAACTGGCGCAAGGGCTCAGTGAAGAGGGGAATTATTATCAGAGACAAAGAACACACATCATGAAACATCCTTGAATGATTAATTAATTCCCCTCGTAAAAACATTGTTAAGTATCCAATTTACTACACGCTGATTATTAACTTTCGAATACGATCTTTATTATAAATCAACTCAAATTCTTATATAGACGATGTTCGTAATCAGGATAATAACAAAAATAATATATCTCTCGATTTACAACATGTTTTTACGAGGGGAATTAATTAATTAATAATATGATGTTTGATGATGTGTGTTCTTTGTCTCTGATAATAATTCCCCTCTTCACTGAGCCCTTGCGCCAGTTGTTATTCTCTGCGCCAGTTGTTACTCTCCCTTGCGTCCCTTATGTTATTCTTCTTAGACCCTCTTTGTCTCCAGCCTACTATCGTCTAGCATCTGGTAAATTCCCCTTGCATCTGACCGCTATCCCACCCCTCTCTCCCACACCACAGATATTTAAAACGTATATGACAGACGACATATACGACATCTCCTCTTTTTACTTCCTTTTCTTTTTCTCTTGCTGACCTTTTTCACACCCTTTCGTTTGTTGACCTCTTCCGTACCGTTATAGCGCGCGATATGCAATGTTAAGTATCCAATTTACTACACGCTGATTATTAACTTTCGAATACGATCTTTATTATAAATCAACTCAAATTCTTATATAGACGATGTTCGTAATCAGGATAATAACAAAAATAATATATCTCTCGATTTACAACATGTTTTTACGAGGGGAATTAATTAATAATTACATTCGATGATATTAACTCCTTTGTCTCTGATACGAATCTCTTCCTTTCTATGTCTTGCGCCAGTTGTTATTATCCCTCGTGTCTTTTACGTTACTGCGCCAGTTGTTATATTTCCTTTGTTCCCCGCTACTTATCGTCTAGCATCTGGTAAACACCCCTTGTATCTATGACTGCTATTCTTGACATATACGTGTTAGGCTCCACGCCAGTTGCTCTTCTCCCTTGCGTCCCTTACGTTGCTCTTCTTCGATTTCCTTTGTCTATCTCCTACTATCGTTGTCGTATATGTCGTCTGTCATATACGTTTTAAATATCTGTGGTGTGGGAGAGAGGGGTGGGATAGCGGTCAGATGCAAGGGGAATTTACCAGATGCTAGACGATAGTAGGCTGGAGACAAAGAGGGTCTAAGAAGAATAACGTAAGGGACGCAAGGGAGAGTAACAACTGGCGCAGAGAATAACAACTGGCGCAAGGGCTCAGTGAAGAGGGGAATTATTATCAGAGACAAAGAACACACATCATGAAACATCCTTGAATGATTAATTAATTCCCCTCGTAAAAACATGTTGTAAATCGGTAGGCATATTATTTTTGTTATTATCCTGATTACGAACATCGTCTGTATAAGAATTTGAGTTGATTTATAATAAAGATCGTATCCGAAAGTGAATAATCAACGTGTAGTAATTTGGATACTTAACATTGGCGCCCAACGTTAATTGAACCCCCCCAGCCCCCGTTAAAATTTGAAAGGCGAGATTTATTCTACGATAGGAAGTGGATTATTCTGGGACTAATAAACCGGGACAAGGTGAATTATCCGGAGATTACTAAACCGGGACAAAATTAGGACGGAATTTGTAACTTATTCTAGGATACAAGTTACAACTAAGTAAGTGGATGCTAAAGATTTATGTTTATGTTCTCATAGTTGTACTTATTTTATTAAATTGGGCGATAATTAAGAAGAAGTTGTGTCGATTGGTATTAAAAGTTGTAATTAAGTTTCTCTTGTACAATGTACATTAAGCATGGGTATGTAGCGGAGTACTATGTATATATTAGTTGTTTTTGTATAGGGTTTACTGTTAACGTAATTTTGAATTGCATAATTGCATGTTGTAAACGGTGTGAGGCATGCCGTGGAGATAAGAGGAATAGGAATTGGGTAGCTAAATGCTACAAATGTGGAGAGATGGGGCATGAAACACGATCATGTCCGGGAAATAATCAAGAGTTGGTATGTTTCTTATGTCGAGGGGAGGGGCATAGGGCGAGGGAATGCCCTAGGCGTGCACAAGCGTGACTTTTAAGGAGCCAGGGTGTACTCCGTTATGGGGTTAGACGGAGCACCGTATATTGTAAAGATATTTTTCGCTCGTTTATTCGATATATTAAATTTTTTTTGCATGCGATATTCTTAATTATATTTAAAGTGTTTAAATTTGTCATAGATGTACTCCGATATGGGGTAAGACGGGTCATAGGATTTTGTAAACTTATTACTCGTTGTCTCTTTTGGTATAGTAAAATTTTATTGCATGTGATATTCGTAATTATATTTAAAGTGTTTAAATTTGTCATAGATACATATATATATTGTATGCAGCAGGAGTTACGTTTATATGGTAGGATTGGGAGAAGTTCATATAAATTAGGGGCGTATCTACTTAGTTCCTTTAAAATTTTGAGTCTTAACGTGTTGTGGTTAAGTGTTTATTTAATTGGTGTTCTGTATAATGCGGTGATTTTAGTCATATATTGGACTATTAATAGCATAGGCAGGTGCTGTTGCATATGTTTTTCTTATTTTGTGAAATACATAAGTGCAGTAGGGAGGGCAGTTAGGAAATATAGGAAAAAGAATTGTTTTATGCTTAATAAGCGACAGGGGTGGGAAATGGTCGCTAGAGTGTTAACCCTTGGGAGGAGAGGGATGTCTATATGTTGCTTGCCACTGAGCAATAAAAGGGGAAAAAGTAAGGGAAACAACAATCCAGTCAATATTAGGGAAGGTCAGGGTCCCGGAGTAACTGTAGTATGGCGTGTACCCTGTAAATGGGAAAAGGGGGTCGGCAGAAAGACAGTTGTGGGATCAATAAAAGTTATTGCAAACAAAACATTAGCGGTATATGGTAGGATAGCGGGATGGAAAGGGGCGAGTAAGAAGAAGGGTGACTGTCCGGAAGATGGCAGGCATTGTGTTACTTATGATAAGGGTTACATATTTTTTCACTTTCATAAAAAAAAAAGTGTTGGGGGGAAATTATTTATGTTTCATACTATATGATCTCCTATCTATCTATCATTTTTAATTTTACTCTACCGCTAGCTTACTCTATTCTACCTAACTGTTTCCTATTTGTCTCTCATTCATTTATCTAAATCTTTCCTACGTATCTCTCATTCATTATATTATAAAAAAAAAAAAAAAAAAAATATATACAAATAAAAAATATATACAAAAAAAAAAAAAAAAAAAAATAAAAAATAAATAAAATAAAAAAATAATAAATAATAAAAAAAAAAAAGGGTAATGTATATTTCTCATTTTAGCGATGTCGCAAGATATTATGTACAGAATTATAACATAAGAATTGTATTGTTAACTTCGGATATAACATTTTATATATGATCGCAGAATGGAAGAACTAATATTGTTGTATTGATATATATTGGTGTTCTATGTATACACATTCCCTAAAAAAAAAAAAAAAAAAAAAAATAATAAAAAAAAAAAAAAAAATAATAAATATAAAAAAAAAAAAAAATATAATATAATATAGAAGGGGAAGTGAAGTATAGTTGAGTTATTATATGTGTACTCTAGTAGTATTTCGATGTATATGTGTACGCTCGGGGATGAAAAATTAATAGTTCTGTTGTCTGTAAATCCCCTGTTGTATGGATGTGTGGGGGTACTACTTCGATGTTGTATTGATATTCTCGTAATTAGTTACTTATATGTGGATGGAGTATAATATTTTCGTTTTATATTAATTTTAACATATTTTTATTATATATTGTATTTACATAATTTTTATTGTGTATTTATATTATTATATGTTTGAGTTTATAATGTTCTCCTTCTGTGTATGTTTATATCACACCGTTCGTGAGGATGTAGTGGTTTATCGATGTAAAACCGCAAGATGTATAACGATGTATGTGAAATAGTGTGTTACGTCGTGATGTATATCAGAGCATGTATGTTAATATTGTAATATTGTTTATTGTATATTTATAGTCTTATATGTTGTATGGTGTATGTAAACTCTCATTCGGGTTATGTATGTGTATCACATTGATCGGGTATCGTTAGTGAATATTGAGGAAAGTTGTCTAAGGATGTGCAACGTTTGTCGCTGTTTGTATAACGGAAAGTGTTAGTATCGAATTATGATTATGTGATAATAGTGTAGCTTTACATATCGCGCGCTATAACGGTACGGAAGAGGTCAACAAACGAAAGGGTGTGAAAAAGGTCAGCAAGAGAAAAAAAAAGGAAGTAAAAAGAGGAGATGTCGTATATGTCGTCTGTCATATACGTTTTAAATATCTGTGGTGTGGGAGAGAGGGGTGGGATAGCGGTCAGGTACAAGGGGAATTTACCAGATGCTAGACGATAGTAGGCTTGAGACAAAGAGGGTCTAAGAAGAATAACGTAAGGGACGCAAGGGAGAGTAACAACTGGCGCAGAGAATAACAAATGGCGCAAGGGGCTCAGTGAAGAGGGGAATTATTATCAGAGACAAAGAACACACATCATCGAACATCATTCAATTATTAATTAATTCCCCTCGTAAAAACATGTTGTAAATCGAGAGGCATATTATTTTTGGTATTATCCTGATTACGAACATCGTCTATATAAGAATTTGAGTTGATTTATAATAAAGATCGTATTCGAAAGTTAATAATCAGCGTGTAGTAAATTGGATACTTAATACTAGGGTAGATGGTTATTGATTATTTAAATTACTTTTATTATTTCGATTACCAATAGATTACGTGTATAAATGTATTTTTGTTAAATATATTCAAATAACGGCGAGTAAGGTAAGGATACATATAATTTAGTTTTATCATGAATATAGAACAAAAACGGACATATACTTTGAATAAAATTTGTAAAAAAAGTGATCATCATACAAATGTATACTGTTTAATAAGAATAGCTGCCCCCTGAAATAAATTAATAATTAGTTTAGGTACTGACAATTATGATTATAAATATATAATAAATAGTGGTGATAGATTAAGCTAGAAAAATGACCTCACATTTATAAAAACCTAGATAATTTAGAGTATAATACTTAAGCATCAACGTAATTTTGGTACAAAGGATTTTAATATTTGCGATTTCAGGCCATGATGTCACGTGTATACAGAAGTAATAAATGATCAAAGGTAGTTAAATTGTATTATTTCTGACATGTAATCAATCAACCTGTGATAATATGATCCCATTGCGAGCTTTTAAATTAAAGTTTATATGCCACAACTTCTTACGCCCCTACAATTCTGAAGTGTTCATAAATTCGGGAAGTTGTACAATTTATTACAATAAATTATATTGGTAATTGCTTTTTATTATGAATTTATTAGATTAGATATTTTCGTTATTAATAAATTTAGTTAAAGTAATTTTCTTAATTTTTGTTTTCATAGGGGCTTGATTCCTCTCCAAATACTAGCAACAATTGGCATCCCAATTTCTTGCTTATTTATTTTAACGCCTGATGCTAAAGCGTTCTTAGAAAAATATAATATTGAAATTCCTAAACCATTTGACACATTTGTGGCATCAAATCCAGTTAAACAAAGAGAGTTTATATCATCTGCATGGGCAATACTTTTAACCTTATCAACAATTTCTTTTATAACTTCACGAATGCCCCTTAAAATAATTAAACTCACAAAGTATACACCTTGTTACAGAATTCTGCTTGTTAAAAAATTTGGAATTATAAAAAATATTTATGTAAACTCCAAGAATGCTCAATTATTGTCTCGTGATGAGCATTTTATACTAACACTCAAGGATATGCTTCAGATAGTAAACTTATCATTATTCGGAAATACTAAAGTATCATTGGTCAAACATAATAGAAATCTCCATGCGTTTCAAAATTCTCAAAAACTTATATTATATCAAGATTTTTTTCTTTCCCCTGTGCATTATAATGAATTTTATGATAATAAAACAAGTTAATGAATTTAATCTATTCCAAATATGATTATAAAGACAAAAAATAGCATCGGTTATATTTATATATATCACATTTGCCTTCAATGGCATTTACAAGAGGAGGGTGTAATTTACCTAATTCTTTAGATGCCAAGACAAAACTATCTTTTTTGCATCAATTTTCCTTTGCTTGCTTAATATTATAAATAATCATCAGTTGATTAAACCACTTGATATGTTTATAGGTCTAGCCAACATTGGAATGAGGAGGGGGCAATAATAATTTAGGGAGGGACAAAATGATCATTTTTTAAAATTTTAGCCATAATTTTACTAAATTTCAACAAATTTTTGGATTTAGAGAGGGTAGGCCCCCCTTCCTGTCCCCTTCCCCTTTGCCCATACCAATATCATGACAACCCAATATTTTTTTAGATAATGTTAATTTATTGAGTTAACCTTGGTGATTACATATTTGGCAACAGCCTTGATGGTTTTATGACAACCAAATATAAAAGTTTAATGAACACATATATATGTGAATGTGATTCAATAAGTTATTTGTAAATCGCACTCAAAACCTTAAAAATTGCTGTTAGAATGGTTATTTAATAAAAAAAATTAAAGCTTTTTTATAAGAACATGTTAAAAAGCTAAAAATAGTGTATTTTGTACTAGAGGTCAGATTTGTTAGAATTTTTATGCCCAAACCTGGCCTGGTCCGATTTTATAATTGAGCTGCCTGCCCAAACCCTTCTATGTGTCCATCCGGCCATGCCTGAATTATTGAAGTTGCCCGGCCCGAAATGGTGTGTTTTAAAATTTTTAGCACTAATATTGTTATATTTTGTTTGAAAATCAATAATTTTGAACCCACTCTAAATCTTAAATTAAACACGAAAAAATGTGAAATCTATCAGGCCCCTAACACTATTGACTTTCCCTTTTTTAAAACTTTTTTAGTTTTAGATAGAGAAAACATATCCCTTTTGGGATCACCTATTGGCGGTGAAAAATCTCTTTTAAATTTTCTTCATAAAAACCTCGAAATTTTAAAATCTAAAATGGAACTTTTAAAATGCTTGCCTACACATCATTCTTTTTACATAATCAAATATTATTTTAACATTTCAAAGATTAATCATTGTTTTCGCTCATCTGGTGCATTTTTACACCCAGAAGTTTTAAAGTCGTACGAAGGCTTTTTAAAAACTTTATTAGAAAAAATTTAAAATTTAACACTAATAATTGGGTTCAGGCATCCCTTCCAACCAAATCTGGAGGATTGGGAATTCGTCCTCCCGGCAGCATATCGCTAGTTGCTTTTATTTCCTCTTTTAAGTCGGTCCAAAACTTAATTTTTAATCTCACAAAACATGATTCCGACCCTCTGCTAACTCAAGCCTGAGAGCTTTGGAATTTGAATGTCACACCCGAGACCGTTCAACCTCAAAGTACGAGACAAAAGGATTGGGATTCTGGACTCGTATCGCGCTCCGTTGATTACCTTTTATCGAGCAGCGACGATAGCCAGCATTACAACCTTAGGTCCCTCGCTTTTGATGGTTCCGGTCACGAGTGGCTTGAAGCCTATCCCAGCAAACTTTTGGGAATGCTGCTTGAAGACTTTGAGCTATCATATTCCATAGCTTTAAGGTTGGGGATCAGCTACAGCAGAGAATTCATTGTCGAAACTGTCTTTCCACTGTAGACGAATATGCTAGGCACCCTCTACACTGCCTAGCAAACAAATATAAATATGTTAGGCACACTAAAGCGAATTTATTAATTCAAGCTGCCCTCAAAAAGGCAAAAATCCCCTCAATTCTTGAGCCGTCAGATCCCTCTCTCGAGGGTAGGATGCGCCCTGACGGCTCTTCTCTAGTCCCCTGGCAAAATGGCCTATCCCTCAAATGGGATTTTACTTGTATTGACCTATTTGCCCCTTCCCATTTTAATTACGACCCTATCGCTACAGCAGAAGGGCGTAAAACTACCAAGTACTCTGCCCTTTTGGCATCCAATATTTTTATCCCTGTCGTTGCCTCGTGCTCCGGTTCCTTCGGTAAACAGGCAATGGGGTTTTTTAAAGAAGTCGGAAAACGCTCACCGAAATCTAAAATTTCTGCATCCTTTTTACTCAGGCAACAACTAGGGATTCTTGTTGTACGATACAACTTTAAATCCTTCGCCGACTCATGGCCCGTTTTAGAAGATAATGATATAGATCTTTGTATTTAACCAATATGTCTTTCTTTATTTATATACTTCGCTTATTTATGTAACCTTGTTTCGTGAAAATAAACTTTTTAACCAAAAAAAAAAAAAATAACAAACGAATCAAAAAGTTACAAATTATACACAAAAAAATATAATACTTTATTTTATAACAATGAGCCTGAATTGCCAGAATCTTGTTATATTGCTTGCCCGGGCCTGCCCGAAAGTCAAAATTTACGATAGTTACCCGGCCCGTGGACCTGGCGGGCAGGTTCGGGCATTTCTAGTCTCTGTTTTGTACGTCATCTCGTTTGATAATCTTATACAGATGTTATATAATGGATATATCATCTAAACTCAATTATAGTGCAAAGAGGTATAGCAATTAAAGCCATAAATCGGTACAATTTAGGGGAACTTTTTGTGATGACTGGACTATACAATAGGTCGAGCTTTGGTTTTAGTGAAGAAAACATAGGCAAACCACAGTGGTCTGTAATTCTTAATCGACCTCTAGGCTTAGTCAAAATTTGGAAATAGCCCAGAGTCGACCGTTAGTGTAAAACCAATGGTCGACCAAACAAAACCCAACTGTTTTTACTACACTACTTTGCAGTCTATGCTAGTGGCACATCAAATAAGTTAGCTTTAATGTCGGTTAGTACTTGGGGGCTGTGCTTGTAATTTTGACAAACGGCAACTCTGTTTGTTTTGTTATACTTTTATTGATGTATTTACAAGTAGATACATTAAAATGCTTACACGTTCTCGGACAATATTAATATTTCGTGGGGTATTTTTTAAGCGGGAAAGGTTGGGTGTTGTCAGGAAAGGGTAGGGTTAGGGGTATCTTCATTGTTTTTGACATAGAGGTTCTTCCTAAAGGTTGTAACTTAGGAGTGAAGAGAAACTAAACAGTAGACGTAGAATGGGTACAGGAGATTAGTTTTGGGAAGGAGCAAGTAAGTAAAACGAGTTAATTGTAAATTTATATGATCAAATATCACTGTAATTTCTAGTATTAATAATACCCTTACAAATTTTCTGTGCGGAGATTATATATAGAAAACGAATCGTCTTATCTACAATCATCTTCGCTTACTAGTAACTAGTCATGTTAATCAACGCGCCATTTAAGACCAACGCTGTTGAAAGGAGTAAACCGACTTAGTCCTATTTCCATTATAAGAGTCTAGCGTGAGATGCGCATCCCTGGTGTAAGGTTCCTTTTTTACTGTTTCCTTCCTCTATTGCCCTTAATCTTAGATTAAATCACAATGGGGCGAGCGATGAGCACCGTCACTGTGCCATATTTTCTAGCTACATTTGCGAAGCTTATATGATTTATACATGACTGCAAAGCACAGCACACAGCGTGGTGTAGACAGCTTACACCCCCATAGCATATATCTAATGGCACATCCGAGTCTATGACAAAAGAATATACTAGAGATCTGTGTGCGCAACAGCCACATTGAATGTCTTTAAAAGAAAAGGGCACTATCAATGAGGGTGCGGCTATTTGATGCAAACCTTAATTTCACTCAAGCAGACCCCTCGGTACGCCCCCCCCCCCCCGGCATGCTTATTACATTATTACTTGTAACTAGAACAAACCCTATAATTGTAATTATTCCCGCTCATCAACGAGTGACTTCTTAACGGTACTCCTTTGCCGTTTTATTTTACCTTCTGTGGCCTCATCATCATAGTCCTAGAACTCATTTAAAACCTATATAATCCTGAAACCGTTCTAATACCCATGAACTACTGATGGTAAAAAATCTTTATAGTTTTAGACCTCAGATGCAACTAGAACACACACTCAAAGGGACTATCGGGGGCGGGGATAGCAGAAGGTGGGGTAGTGCGAACATGTTTTGTCTATATGGATACGATACGACAGTTAGCATCAAAGTTGTTGAGTTAATTGCTCGACAACACTGAAGCAAAGATTTGATAAGCCAATCACAATGGACAATGTTCTTTGGCTATAATATAGTATTGTACTAAGTTCAAGAATTAAAATTGTGGCACAAGTAAGAACTAAAATATTAGATTCAAAAATTTACTAAAAGTTAACCGGGATGAAATTAAGTTGATACATGTAGTTAATAGTTATATACTATTACAGCCACCCACCTATACCCATTTTGTGGGGCAAGCTTTTTTTAACAGTTTTATTGTCACAAAGTTATTTAAAGCCACCAATATAGAAAATGAAGGCAAAACATTTAAATTAAAATCTATTATGCAACTTAAACGTTTATAGCTTAAAGAAAATTTATTATAGGTGGCGCTAATGTTAAATTTAGCGATAAGGCATTATAATCTTAAATATATGAATATACTACATAATTTTAACCGTTTACAATTTAGTTTCATATTTTCTTCGCCTAAAGTTAGCTTTTTTCTTAGGAGCTTAAGTAATGCGAATAATCCGAGAAAAATCTCAGTCCGAGCTGATACTAGATAGACGAGAAATTAATAATGGAACCGAGATCAAAAATTGAATTTCAACCTCGAGACGAGACGATATGAGATTTTAGCAGCGAGATCTCTGTTTTAATTTTTTTATTTACCACATAATCTTATACAATAATTTACTTTCTAATTTGTATAATTCACATTTAGAATCTAGAATGTTGATAATATAATTGAGATATATTTAATAATTTCAAACTCTCAATTATAATAAATATTAAATCTATATCCGCTTTAATTTTTATGATTTTAGCTTGTTTAATAAAGGTCGCCCTTAGAGGAATTTTTACAACATTTAATCTATTTATACTTAACATTAATATATAATAATACAAGTTGGACAGGACGGACGAACAATCAAAAGCGAGTGCATAAATTGCATAGCAATTGATATGCATATAGTGACTTATAAGTTATTGTTTCTGACAAAATAGTATATATTAAATCAATTTCGCATCAATTACATAATCCTGTCTGATGTGATACTTTATTAAATGGGTGGCTAATTAAACAAATTACTTAAATAAATTTGGCTATAATGGCTATAGATTTTTTAAGCAGCCCAGCGATCTCTGTTCCTGCCAAACTATTGCTTTCCATAGCTTCTTTCACGAAATAAAAGATTGTAATAGATTCAATCATGAGTTTGCCAAGATTTATGCTTAAAATCATGAAATTCTCAAGCTATAAATTACATTAAGCATTTGGCCATTAACATTACTTTACCTTTCACAATAAAGTAGGGTTAGCAAGTGCCTTATAATTTATTAAATTCTCTGTAATTGTTACGATTTTGCAAAACAATTAACTGTATGTGCAAACGCGTTATTAAGAAAATAACTCCCGGTGTAATGATCTGAAACGTCGACATTTAAAAAACGACGACGCTCAGTTGAACATTCCTATTGGTTAATATGGCATAATAACGAGTTATATGCTATATCACGTGATCTTCCTAAAAGCTCAATAGGTTAGTTTTGGCACAAAAACATGTATTTTTTTGAAGACACTAAAATGACGACACAAGACTTTCAAAATATTTCAAATAATTACTATGCATAATTATCTAAATTATAAATTAAATTTAGAGAATCACTAACAAACTATTGTGGCGTTTTAGACATTGGCGAGATAAAGTAGCGAACGGACATTCACTTTACTTTTACTTGTCGATTAAAAATCATCCATCCATAAAAAATTCCTTCCGTCATCATAAATATCATCTTATCGCTCAAATAACACACATCACTTAAGGACCGTTTTACAACGACTACAGGACTTTGACCTCCGAATAAGTCCTTTAAAATGCAAGTTTGGAACTCACGAACTCGAGTTTCTGGGACATCATATATCAAAAACTGACATCACTCCACTAATGGATAAGGTCGACGCTATCCGCGAATTTCCACTACCGGACTCCACAAAGAAGCTTCGCAGATTCTTGGGGATGATAAATTTTTATCGTAGATTCCTACCCGGAATTTCCCGTATCCTTCAACCTTTAACGGACGTGTTAAAGAAACCAAAAAAATCTCTAACTTTCAACGACGACCAGATAAAAGCGTTCGAAAAAGCAAAATCAGCTTTAGCAGATTTTACCGCACTTAGTTTCTTAGATACAGATCCACGAACAGAAATAAGGTTGACTACAGACGCATCGGACACAGCAGTCGGAGCAGTATTGGAGCAGGTAATTTCGGACCAGGTAAAACCAATATCATTTTATTCGGTCAAGCTGCAACCAACGCAAACGCGATATAGCACTTTCGGCCGGGAGCTTCTTGCAATTTATTTAGCTATTAAGCACTTTCGCCACTTTTTAGAAGGTCGAAGTTTCTCCGTGTATACGGACCACAAACCACTAATTTACGCCTTTAACGCTAAACCTGACCAGTATTCACCTAGAGAAACGAGACAATTGGACCTAATATCGCAATTTACAACTGATATTCGGTACAGTAAAGGTGAAAGTAATACAGTTGCAGACGCGCTCTCTCGGACGGAGGTAGATTCTATCAGGTTACCAGAAATGCCCGATCTAGAAGAGATTAGTAGACAACAAATAAATGACGAAACCCTGAGAAACTTAAAGGATTCATCATCTTTGAAATTGCAGTTAGTACCAATTCCAGGATCAGAGCGAAAAATCCTTTGCGATCTCTCAACCGCCAAACCACGACCGGTAATTCCAGAAACACTCAGAAAAATAGTTTTCGACCATTTCCACACTATATCACACCCAGGTATACGCGCCACTGTGAAACTAATTACAAATCGGGTAGTCTGGCCGTCAATAAACAAAGACGTTGTGAGATGGGCAAGAACTTGTGAAAGGTGCCAACGATGCAAGGTATTTCGACACACCGTTACAGTACCCGGAACATTCGCTAAACCCGACGCCCGTTTTGCCCACATCCACATAGACTTGGTAGGGCCACTACCACCATCAAACGGATATACGCATATGTTAACAGCAGTGGACCGATTCACCAGATGGCCCATGGCTATTCCTTTGAATGATACATCCACGGAGATTATCGCAAAAAAGCTGATAGAACACTGGATTGCGAACTTCGGTGTGCCATATACCATTACCACCGATAGAGGATCACAGTTCCAATCATCTCTCTTCCGAGAACTCTCCAATCTCTTAGGTTGCACACATATTAAAACAACCGCCTACCATCCCGCCGCAAACGGACTCGTCGAACGATTCCATAGACAACTTAAAGAGTCGTTAAAAGCCGCCGGGGAGACTAAGTGGAACGAAATTTTACCATTGATGTTATTAGGATTACGTTCAACTATCAAAGAAGACATAGGAGCAACAACAGCAGAATTGGTGTACGGTACGACCTTACGACTACCAGGAGACTACGTCCTAAAAACCGAACCTAACCCATTACAACATCATTTCGTTGACAAGCTCAGGAGGACCATGGCAAAAATTCCTTACCCCATACCAAAACACCATGCTACAACAAAAGAACAAGTTAGCAGCTACCTGTTCGAAGCAACCCACGTGTTCGTCAGACACGACGCCGTCAGTAAGCCACTCTCTCCAACGTATGACGGTCCTTACAAAGTATTGAAACGTGAACCAAAATACTTCGTCATTGAAAAAAATGGTAAAAGAGATTCTGTCTCGATAGACAGATTAAAACCCTGCCATCGAAGCAGAGAGGAACCACCCTTTCAGACCGCCGACGAAACGCAAGCTGAGGCACCGACACAAGAAGCAGAAGAACCAACCAAAATAACTAGAAAAGGCAGAAAGGTCCATTGGCCGAAAAACCTTCGGGAATACATCACATAGTTTTTAGCCAACTCTTATCGACATATTTAAAACTTTAAATATATCTGGAAGGGGAGTATTGTGGCGTTTTAGACATTGGCGAGATAAAGTAGCGAACGGACATTCACTTTACTTTTACTTGTCGATTAAAAATCATCCATCCATAAAACAATTCCTTCCGTCATCATAAATATCATCTTATCGCTCAAATAACATTCATCGCTAATATCTCAAATAACATTCATCGCTAATATCTCAAATAACATTCATCGCTAATATCAATATTTGTTTATTAATATTTCATTTGCATTATTATCGCGCGTGTGAAAACACAAAAAAATAAACAACTACCTAACAATCATTACACTATCAATTTAGCCATTTAAGTATATTATCAAATCTTTTTTTTCACATGTATTTTATAAATTTAGTTAAATCAAGAAAATTATGAATATCAGTTTAGTCAAGCTCAAGCATTTGTATTTTCATCTCTAGTTTTGTATAAAAATGCACATAATCATTTGAAGCTTATTAAAAAATCTTTTACTTTATTAGTCTAAGTTATAAACTTTACCTTAGTTTTAAGCTTATAGACAATAAAAATAATTAATAAGATAGGCTTATAAACATAGATTAGATATAATGATCATTAGCTCAAGCTCAATGTATTCAAGTACTAACTCAGCTATTCCTTAGGTTATTATAAATGTACCAAATACAAAATTGAGTTCATCAATTAGCCCTACCAAAATTACAATTAAAAGGATAGGCTTATAAACATAGATCAGATATAATGATCATTAGCTCAAGCTCAACAGATATCCCTTAGGTTATTATAAATATACCAAATACAAAATTGAGTTCATCAATTAGCCCTACCAAAATTACAATTAAAAGGATAGGCTTATAAACATAGATCAGATATAATGATCATTAGCTCAAGCTCAACAGATATCCCTTAGGTTATTATAAATGTACCAAATACAATATTGAGTTCATCAATTAGCTTTACAATTAAAAGGATAGGCTTATAAACATAGATCAGATATAATGATCATTAGCTAATGTATTTAAATATTCACTCAAATATCCCTTAGGTTATTAAATGTACCAAATACAATAATGACTTTATAAATTATATCAGCCATTTCAAAGGAATTATAAACATAGATTAATGATCATCAGCTCAAGCTCAAAAATACATATCAAAAGAAGTAAATGCAGAATGCTAAATATGAAAAATTTTAATTACAAATATGATAAATTTTAATTAATCTTGTAAACCATGGTTGAATTATAATCAATATTTTTTGTGAATTTTATAGGTTAGTAACTAAAAACATCTGTTGATTGACGTTTGTCTTAGCCCATAGAAATTTAATTTCAAATTTTAAGAAAAATTTTTGATTGGCATGTCGATTTTTTTGAGCGTCGTGGAAATGGATATTACACCGGCAAAATAATTTTAAAGAAGGTGCATGTAATAATAGGACACAATATTGGGTCTTACATTATATCCTTATTTTTTGAATGCAAAAGTATTTGCTTTCAAATTTTATACGCAAAATTTATTAACAATCTCATAACTCTTATGTTCCTAATTTAGGAACAAGCCACTTTTATGGTTTTTTCAACTTTATAATGTGTAAAACTGATGATTTAATTTATAAATAGATAGGAACTCACCCTCTGTGATTTCCATGACAATCTAATATACAATTCCTTCAAGGGGCTGAAACAGTCTAAGGGTGTTACTTATTTTTGCCAGTTAAGGTCCCAGCGAGTTCAAATAGGTAAATAAGTTGCCCAATTAAGTGTATCAATCTATGTCTGGCAGACACAATGGATTTTCAAATATAATGTTTTTTTTTAATTTGTCCATATTATTGAAACTGTTGTATTAATTAATTATATCTTCATAACTTTAATTTAGTAGTGTATAGGCGACATTAATAACACGTTATAAATTTAATTTTATTTGGAGTTACAAACTTTATAAAAAACAGATACCAACTTTAAAATCGGATAAAATAGAGTATAGTGTATGAGCGATATTAATAACATGTCTATTATGATGGTTTTTGAAAAATGGTTTATAATTAAAATTAATTATGATTCTAAAAAATGAGGGGAAGCTCTATATGGTATAAAAAAATCTTTATATCGAGCCATGGTGAGATTTCTCACCGAGAGGTGACAATTTTTCTAAGCCGAAACAAGATGAGATCGCTATTTATATAATCGATCCAGAGACGAGATTCTTCCTTTTGAGACAGAGACGAGACTAGATCAAGACACAAACTATGCTACATTAGTCTAATATTATCCTTTGAAAACATAGACTAAGAATAACATAGACCGCCGAACAGCTGATAATTTGCGAGCAACTTTAGAAGCCGCCATAATTAGTACCTTAACATTTATGTTTATGAACTCAACGTGTTCTATTGCGTTATATTTTATCGCGTTTTTTAAAATTTAAAAATTAACTGAATACTTCATAACAAAAACTTTTAGTAAATAAAAAAATATATGTTAGGCAAAGAAAAAATACTCCTATAATAAAATTTCAAAAAAAAGTTCAAAGAAATAATTAATAAGTAACACTTTAGAATGATAAAGAGAAATAACATAATAGCGCCATCTATAATATATTTTATTTATTATATTAAGTTACAATTTTACGATACCGGGCATCATCAAAGTTTCGCATGTGAGACTATATTAATAAATTAATTAGTTGTCAACAAAAAAAATTATTGCCCTTTAAAAATAATAGTTTTATTAAATTTCTGCCTAATATTAGTTTTAAATTCTTGGTTTGAAATATTGCAAAAATTATGAAGTAAAATTTTGCTATACATATTAATTATTAATTTAACCAATAATTGTAAATGATTTAAGGATCCTAACTCTTGGTCAACAATATGATTAATTAAAGATGCAAAAATATTAGACCCAATCAATGAATGAAAAACCTTAATTTCAATTATAAATAAAATGTTTTTAGAAAAAAGTTTATTTTTATGTTTTAAAATTCTAAAAACTGTCTCAGTTTTTTTGCAGATATTTACAACATCAGTAGACGGGACAACTAATCCACCTTTGTTTTTTAAATTAATCAATAAATAGTTTGAAGATGAAAATGGTTGACAACTAATTAAAGAATTTATACAAATCTTACATGTTACTTTTTTGCGCAAAATCATTTGCCTCACAATGTATCCGCCAATGTATGAAGAAATACATGAAATATAGGGAGAAATTAAATTAATATTTATATTGGCCTCGTCTTCTGTTTCAGTAAACTCTTCATTAATGTCTATGAAATTTTCATCTGCAATACAAGTAGAATCTTGTGGCGAGCAGTTTCCAGAAAATGGATAATAGATTTTTGATAAAAAAATTTTATTCAAAGAGTGACGCAATTGCATTGCCGAAGGATTGTTGTTGTGGCAACCTCGGGCCCTGAGTAACCCAAAAAAACTTTCCAGGTGATCCTGGGAAAGTTTATAGGTTAATAAAAATCTAGATATTATATAAATAATAAATATTTATAATATATTTACTTTAAAGGAGGTTTGGTCTCGATCAAGAGATCATGTGCAAGCATTTGAATTGCTTGCATATCTATTAACATTCCTAATATACCTATTTTTTTATTTGATTGAATAACTGGCATTCCATCTGGAAGGCACAAAGTTCGAAAATATTTTGCACAATTATCATAGAATTCATTAAGGTTAGCTATAGAATCCTTGTATATAGGTTTTTTATTCCCTTTATGTAGAGCATTCCGTGAATTTAGTGTATCAAACAATCTTAAAGATAACTTAGTAACAAACTAGTAAACATACTGATTCATTATATGAATAAACTCGATAGTCGCCTGGCAATCCTTAAACTAGAGAGGATCTATATGCCTCGCAAAATCCATAGCATTTGCGACAGATTCCGAAAACAGCTGAGCCGCTAATTTCACCTTTAATAATTGCATATAAATGATATAATAATAAACCTTCATTCTTTGATTATGAAAATAGACGTGTTCTTTGGTAAGCTTGTTTGCTGCCCTCAGACCTTCATGTTGTTGCAAATCATACAACCTAACAATGTATTTCCATTCGATTCTCTATCAAACATACATTATAATATTAAAAATATTAATCAACCTTTCCCTCATAATTCACAAGATAATCTACCCTTTCAAATATATTTCTGACAAGTTTGAGCATATGACATGCATCAAACATAAAATATATTTTTTCCGTGACGCATGTGGGGTTTGTAAAATATGGGCGAAGGGATTCAACCTCAAAAGATACCTATTTATGTATTTTAGTTTTACAAAAAAATCAGATAATGTATCTTAAAAATTGACATGTTAAGGATTGAGATGTAATGGTAAAATTTATTATAATTGACATTTCCATCTATTTAAATATAAACAATAAATATAAATCAAGTTACATTTAAGGCTTAGTTTTATTTTATAATACTAATAGATTGTTTAAATAAATTGCATACCCCCAGATTTTCTGCCATTCTCTTGTTGGCTGCTAGACCATCGCAAGTTAAATTTTTGCAAATGACTCCACATTCTTTAAGTAGCTGAAGTGCATCTAACACAAGGGTTGCTTGTAGGTCAGCAGTGACACTACCCACAAGAAAATATCCAAGGGGTATCTTCCAGTGACTATTAATGGCAACTGCCATAATAAATAGTGCACTTTTGGCCTCTGGCAATAAATTTGATTGAATACCTTGCCCCACATCTACACACCTATAAATTAATTTAAAAAAAAGTAAGTCACTAATACCCTTCAAAGCCTTTTTTGTAATCGAGATGACGTCTGATGGCCATCTCATCTAATGTAATTGATATATATATCTGCCCTGTTTGCTTTCTTTGTAATTGTTTAATTGTGAAAAAAGCTTGTTTTAAAAATCCTAAAATAAATAATATAGATTATAAAATTTTTTTTTATATATTATACACATAAAGGATATATAAATTGTTAGTGTACCTGGTTTTATGTTTTCATTGACACACCATTTCCTAATCGTACTCTCTGTTGGCATACATATTACACTCCGAATAAAGTTGTAGGCTTGGGGTGAGTAATAATGAAGGGTTATTGCAAATCTTTTCATTTCATCAGAATAAGCCTTGTTGAAGGGATTATTAACACCTCCAGAGCTTAAGTGTGTATTTAGTATAGAAGTGAGAGGAGTATCACCAAAATAGTTTGTAATAATATCACCCCCCTCTCCTGGAATTAAGGATTTTTTATCAAGATGAGCAGCCAGGTCTTTTAGGGTCTTGAGTTTCTGAATTTGGCGATAATTTTTACTTCTTAAATTTTTGACAGTTTTTTTTAAATGCTTTATGAGATTTTCTTTCTTTTTTTCTTTTAGAGTATTAATAGCATATGAATGATCCTTTTTTACTAAATTAAATATTAAAATTTATAAATTATATTTACTTGTATTCAAAGTTTTGCATAATGTTGTTATATCAATTAATGCTGAATTCTGGGATGGCTCAATATTTCCTTGATGAATGTCTAAACTAGAAGCTGATGACTGATTTAGGTAATTCATATTGAAATATAAAAATTACAGTCAATGAAATCTCAGATGGCTCTGCATTTTTTTGATGAATGTGTGATGGCTCGTTGTTTTCTTGATAAATGTTTTTAGGAGTTGATGACTGTTTGAGTTATATAACAATGTTACTAAAGTATATTTTCAAAATTAAATATGGATATAAACGAGGCTTGAACCTACTAACTATGTTTTCTATTAATATTAAAAAGTTTATTGTAATTAGGCATTAAGAAATGTTAATAATTTAATAACATTGAAAAAAATGCATAAAGGCAAAAAAAATTTAACCAATATCTAGATTATCATCTTATTTGAGGATGGGCACTAAGTCCATCGCAAAAAAATAATTTGATTTGGCAATTGCAATTGATTGACTGAGTAAAAAGCTATTGGAAATTTTGCTTGGAGGAGACCTTGTGTTAATTTTAAAAAAAAAACCATAAAAAACTTAAAAGATTCTTCCCAAATGTCCCTAAGCATTAAGAGACAATGGGAATAAAACAAGAAGTTTCTAAAATGATGTCAATTAATATTAAGGTAGTGGAGGACAGTGCTATTAGTGGGAACATCTTCCCTAAAGAAGGACGTTTATTCATATTATAGCCATGTTGTAATCAACAATTCTTTTTGTGACACATAAAGGAATAAGGCTAGGACAATATATAAATGATATAATATTCCAATGTTATTCAAATATAATTGTAAAAAGCCAAGCTTCTTCTATATTCAGTGATTAGTTGCATATTCATAACATTAAGGAATATAAATTATTCCAGCATTTAGTAAAGATAAATTTGAAATACAAATTTGGAGCATTTGAAAACCTTAAAGTCTAACCAAAGAGATGACTCAAGATTATTATGACACGACCCCATATATAGAGAATATCAAAATTAGTTTTAAGTTCATCTTAAAATTTGTTTTACTTATACTAAAGGAAAATGTTTGATTAATAATTGAAGGAGTATAAACAAATATTATTTACCTTTGTAGATGGATAATTTGATTCTTTGTCTATGTTTGTGATATTATGTAATGGCGATTGAATATTTTCTTGATGAATGTTCATAGGGGTTAAAAATAGAGATGGTACTATATTTTCTTTTAATCTTTTTTTGTTGAAATCTTGTGGTTGAAAGTGTTTGCTGCAAATTCTTGAATGCTTTTTTAGACGAAATTCAGGCTTCATTAATTTTAGCCATTTCACTAAAATATTTTCATTTTTGGGGTTCCTAAAAATAAATATAAAAAAACAATTTATTTACCTGTGTAAAGACACTCCTTTGCCTTTAGACTTACATATTGCACAATACCGCATTATTTAAATAGGTACCTTATGTTGGCAACATGTCGGCAATGACATGTGCACGCGTATATATACGCATAATATATTGCTAGAAACAGCTGATCAGCGGTCTATGTTATTCTTAGTCTATGTTTGAAAATAAATATTAAAAGTTAACTGATAAATAGTGATTAGTTGTTAATATATTCCTCAAACTTGGAGGTGGCCCGTCAACTTGCTGAAAATTATCTCGCCGACTTTAATGTCCCCCGGTTAAAAAAGGTCCCCGGGGGCATTAAATTCGGCGAGATGGTTTACAGCGAGTTGATCGGGCACAAACGTGGACAGCTGCTCTCACTATATTGTCGGGACCGGGTCAAATTCGCAGAAAAGAAACAGCCAAATTGGTCAGATCTGATCAAGATTGGTCATTTGTTTATTGATATGATGAATTAGAATATAAGTTTCAACCTATAATTATGCAGTACTTTACTTTTATTCATAATTTATATTATAATGAATTTATTAAGAGAAATACTTTACATGACTAGATTGATGTTGAATACTAATACTTCCATGGATATGATATTATATTTACAATTTTGGAAATAAATTTGAGCTGTGGCCTGATCATTTGATATTAAGTTTATTAAAATGTTTTACCTTTCAACTCTACTCATTTAAGTTTTTTATTAATATTTACTAAATTATAACATACAAATAATCAAGTGGTATTATTTAACATTGCATTAGAATTTAAGTTTCTACATATAATTATGCAGTACTTTACTTTTATTCATAATTTATATTATAATGAATTTATTAAGATAAATATTTTACAGGTGTGACTAGATTGATGTTGAATACTAATACTTCCATTCCATGGATATGATATTATATTTACAAATTTGGAAATAACTTTGAGCTTTGACCTGATAATTTGATATTAAATTTATTAAAATGTTTTGCCTTTACACTCTACTCATTTAAGTTTTTTAATAATATTTACTAAATTATAAAATACAAATAATCAAGTGGTAATTTTTAACGTATTTGCTCAACGGGTCTAACTTTCCTTTCATAGTTTAGATTAAATGCTTTAAAATATGTTAATATGCATTTAAAATATTTTATATTATTATATATAATATATAAAATTATATAATTTTATAGCATTAGTGACTAAGGTGCCCTGAGGCATATTGCAAAGTGGAATCTGGTTAGAAATCCTCAAACTCCCATTATCTAAAGATAAAATATATCAAAATTATAAAATTTTACTGGATAGATTAGCATGAGTGACTAAAGTGCCCTGAGGCATATTGCAAAGTGGAATCTGGTTAGAGGTCCTTAACTAACTCCCATTATCTAAATATAAAATATATCAAAATTCTAAAATTTTACTGGATGGATTGGCATTAGTGGTTTGTGGAATAAGAAATATGTTATTTCCATCAAAAAATAATCTATTTTGCATAGCAATCAAAATTTCAATTTGAGGTGGGAAAAAAATTAGGAGGAAATATGTTTATTGGTATTAAATGTGCAACTATATTAAAAATTAAAATTCGTGCAATAATATGATTGACATTCGAGATTTAGATGTCAAGACGCATGCTTTGCAAATTTGAACTTCATTTTGATTGGTTCTAGATTCCTTGAGCGTTAGACCGCTTGAGTAAAAATCATTTTTAACATTGCATCTCTTTCTCTATATTTTATCAAGATTTGTCAGGAGGTTTAGGGTTAGTGTTTTAGGTCGGGGTTTAGGTTAGGGTTAGAATTAGTGTTTTAGGTCGGGATTTTAGGTTAGGGTTAGGAGCACATCAAATTCCCTCCCCATTTGAGATTTAATTCTAATATATTGATTATGTAAAAGTCATATTTTTCTGCTACTTTTTCATCATTCTGCTACTTTGACTTGTTTGTAGAAATTGAGATGGGTCTATTTCACTGTTAGTATAATGTTCTTTTAAATTATTGTTACAAGATTCTTTATAGATTTCTTTCTTAGATTTTGGGTTTATTGTATTTCCTTTATTTTATTTGAGTTAGTTTCTTTCTGTGTCTTTTTGAGATAATCAATATATTGATAAATATTGGGATGGGAAGCCTTTACAAGTTTCTTATTGTGGAATCCTTCTATGCAATTATTGGTTCTTGGGAGATTTGTCTCTTCATATTTTCCCCATAAAATATTTGTAAAAAATATTGAGTTGCATGTCAATATTTGGTAGGTCATGATTTATAGGAGGTTCCAAGAATTCATTTGTAATGTTTGAACTACCTGTAGGATGTATATAATAACAACTAACTTGCAAGCTTACTTGTGGATGGCATTGTTGTACTACATGTATGATCCTTAGTTATTGCAAAATTTTAATGCTTAAAGATTCCTTTCCCGCCACATTTAGTTTTTCTATATCTTTATTGATGATTTTTACCCATATTAGCTTTGATGTAAGAATATTGACCAAGTGTCAGTACCTGCCCACTTTTTGAAGATTTTTTAAATTCTAATCAAATATGCATTAAAATCTTTATTTTGTATACTTATTCTCTTCTTGCTCAAAAATGAGATAAATTATTCGAAATAAGACATGAAAATAACAATTAAATATATGCTGTTTTGTCGTATAATTCTAAAATGTCTACGCGCTTCTTATTTTCCCTCCTCCCGACATTTTCTGCACTTTTTCATCATTCTGCTAATTTGACCCCGATTCATATGAATCCGGGTCAAACGTTATAAAGTCAAACGTTTCATAGTACCGCATTTAGGTACATATTTAAAATATAAAAATAAAGATAAAATAATAGACAATATTTTAGTATAAAAGGTATTATATAAAAAAAGGGTGCAAGGATATTATAATATAAATCTTTAGCATAAAAAATTAATTTAATTATAATTGCCTAACTCTAATTGTATTAGTTTATTTAAATTAGTAAAGTTTATTATATAATAAAAAATTTATTGGCTTAGATATAATTTTTGATTGAATTGGAAATGTAGTTAAGGTTAAGAATTGTAAATATTTAGTCTGTTAAAGTTTTATTAAAAATATAGAGAGATCTTTTCTTATTACTGGGCATATAAATTTTATTTTGAGATTTTGTTTTTTATGTTTGTAAATAAACATTATCAAATGATCTTTTAGTTTTATTTCAAGGACTAATCATAATAAGCAAGCGACATTTATTTTACAGAAAATTATTTTATTAATTTCTTTTTACAAATAGATCCTTGAAGATAGTGATATTTGATTTCCTTAAACCTAAACTAGAATTGGCAATATTTATTAATAAGTTTGTGATTAATAATTAAGATGAAAAACACACCTTACTATAAAAATTTATAAAAAACTAGAAATAAATTTTATTTATATGGTTGTAATTGATTCATGAGAATGTAAATACATATAAACGGATACACTGTCAATAGAAATTATGATATAAGTTTTTAAATTAAATAACTCAAATGGGATATAGGTAGATTTGTTGCATCATAAGATGATTGTATAGATCCACTGTCTATAGAAATTTTGATATAAGTTTTTAAATTAAATAACTCAAATGGGATATACGTAGATTTGTTGCATCATTTAAGTAAGATGATTGTATAGATCCACTGTCTATAGAAATTATGATATAAGTTTTTAAATTAAATAAGTCAAATGGGATATAGGTAGATTTGTTGCATCATTTAAGTAAGATGATTGTATAGATCCACTGTCTATAGAAATGATGATATAAGTTTTTAAATTTAATTACTCAAATGGGATATAGGTAGATTTGTTGCATCATTTAAGTAAGATGATTGTATGGATCCACTGTCTATTGAAATGATGATATAAGTTTTTAAATTAAATTACTCAAATGGGATATAGGTAGATTTGTTGCATCATTTAAGTAAGATGATTGTATAGATTTACTGTCTATAGAAATGATGATATAAGTTTTTAAATTTAATTACTCAAATGGGATATAGGTAGATTTGTTGCATCATTTAAGTAAGATGATTGTATGGATACACTGTCTATAGAAATGATGATATAAGTTTTTAAATTAAATTACTCAAATGGGATATAGGTAGATTTGTTGCATCATTTAAGTAAGATGATTATATAGATCCACTGTCTATAGAAATTTTGATATAAGTTTTTAAATTAAATAAGTCAAATGGGATATAGGTAGATTTGTTGCATCATTTAAGTAAGATGATTGTATGGATCCACTGTCTATAGAAATGATGATATAAGTTTTTAAATTAAATTACTCAAATGGGATATAGGTAGATTTGTTGCATCATTTAAGTAAGATGATTGTATAGATCCACTGTCTATAGAAATTTTGATATAAGTTTTTAAATTAAATAAGTCAAATAGGATATAGGTAGATTTGTTGCATCATTTAAGTAAGATGATTGTATAGATCCACTGTCTATAGAAATGATGATATAAATTTTTAAATTAAATTACTCAAATGGGATATAGGTAGATCTGAAGGTATCAATCCATAATTAGGGTACTCTATAATATAATAAGTAAATTAATATTAAAATACTTTTATGTGGGAGATTGTCATGTGCACGTGTCATTGTAAACCTTGCATCTGAATAGAAACCTCTGCCACCACAATCATTTACTCTACATCTGTAGTAAGATTTTGTATCTGTGCCATTATTGACGTTTATATAATGATAATTTTGATAAACTAAAATTGGTTTTCTTTTTTGATAGAGTAAAATGAACGTGATTCATATTACAATAGGTGTTTTTAGGGTTTTTAGTTATTATTAGTTATTTTTAGTTATTATTAGTTATTTTTAGTTATTTTTAGTTATTATTAGTTATTTTTAGTTATTTTTAGTTATTATTAGTTATTTTTAGTTATTTTTAGTTATTTTTAGTTATTATTAGTTATTTTTAGTTATTTTTATATTTAGTGTCTTTATAACGTTTGACTTGGTACGGATTCATATTGTCTGGAAAATCGAATCCGGGTCAAACGTTTTCAGGGTCAAACGTTATAAAAACAACTAAAAATAACTAAAATAAATAAACCTTACCCTAACCTTAACCCTAACCCTACCCCTATATAGAGAACCCTAATTATGTATAAAACCTTCAGATCTACCTAAATTAAAAGCTTATATCATAATTTTTAAAGAAATTTTTAGTTGTTTTTAGTTATTTTTAGTTGTTTTATAACGTTTGACTTGAGAACGTTTGACTTGGTACCGGAAAATCAGCCAAATGTTGCTATGCAGAACTTTAAACTTTGGGAATTATTGAGCAAGCTTTATAATGGCAAATATTTGCAAGATCATTTGCACAGCTTGAATAAAAATTCTTACATACTTTTGAAAAAATTTCCGCGTCATATGAATTTCGGTCTCGATTCAGAACAATTGACAAAATATATATACACATTAGGTAGCAAAGATGAATTGTATAGTTATTTGGGATTAAATAGTCAAAATATTATTAAAGTAAAAGATAAGCTTCAAATACCATCATTTGCCGGAAGCAATCCAAAAGTTGATTTGCGCTATATCCCTCAAAACCCTATTCCCAAAGACTATTTAATTACACGTCTATTAGCAATCATCAAGTCAATTAAACAAGCAGTTTCGACTGAATCAAAGAACCTGAGAATTGAAGAATTGTGCAATTTAATCATCAAATATCCATTTCTAAAATATCATGCTCTAAAAGTAACTTGCATTTGATTCTTTAATTTTCTCAGAATGGTGTCTTGCCAATTATACTATTAATAAAAAATAAAGAAACACATCTAGATGCTTCGATAAACCAACTTTTAGCTGTTTTGGGATTTAGTAAATTTTTAAATACAGAAGGAATTAGAATTTTGAGTATAGATGGTGGTGGTTCAAGGTAATTATAACATTTATAAATCTATGCTTATAAATTATGCAAAATATTAAAGCATGGGTCTTCATTTTAATTAATAATTTAATCATTACAACTGTTAATATTCAATCTTAGGCTTATTTATTTTACAGGTTATAAATAATTTTGATAATTGAAATATTGATTACACAAATTACCATATATTGATATAATGTAATTTATTAGGGGATTACTATCATTAGAAATTATGAAAGAAATTGAAAGAGTTTGCAAGAAGCCAATATATGAACTGTTTGATGTTATATGTGGTACAAGCACTGGGGCCTTCCTTGCTTGTCTCATTGGCTTAAATAAAAACACTTTAGAGCAATGCACAAAATTATATATTAAACTTAGCAAAGATCTTTTTGAAAGAAATAGGTATATTTGAAATATTTTATATATGTGTTTAAATTTACATCGCAGTCTTTTAAAATTTTATTATATAACTTAAAAACTGAAAAATATGAATTAAGAATTAATATATTAAAAATTTTATATAAACAGATTTATAGGTGCGGGGAAGTTAGTTTGGAGTCACGCTTATTACGATAGTGATATACTTGCTAAAGCGCTCAAAGAACAATTTGGGGAAAAAACTTTGATTCAAACTGCCCAAAATTCGTCAACACCTAAGGTATTTATTGTGTAATCTATATCTGGGCCATTCCATGTCGATTTGTTTAAAAAAAAGACGATTTTCGACCAACCATCTCAGATCAGGATAATTTTTGGTGAGGGTGTAGGCCGGCCTTATTTATTAGATTTCTGAAAATTTTGGGCCAATGCTTTTTAAGTTATGGACGTTTAAAGGGCCAAAATCACGTTCGGGAGCGTTTTATGGATTTTACTATTTTTGTCATATTTTTAAAAGTAATTGCGCTTTTCACTCAAATTTAATGTTTTTTGTTCCTAAAAAAATTCTCTATCAAAATAATTTAACCAAAACCTCAAACTTTTGCGGTTAATTTTTGTGGTCAAATTAGTAAAAAACCTTAAAAACATATTTACCTTTTCTATGAAATCACCAATTTCACAATGTGCACTCCTTTATGACCCATTATCATATTTCAATCATAAAAAGTTTGGGAGCGGCTACTAGATGGTCAAAAATTCGAAAAATTACATTTCCACAAAAAAATATTTTTAAATGGCGGGATAATCAATTCACAAGAACATATTATGATGTTTGTTTTTTTATCAAATTGCAAATTTACAAAGAATATATGGTAAATAATATTGGATTAAAAATCAACTTAAATTTAATTAGTATTTGGGTTCGAATCCCGGGTTTTTTTTACTCTTATCATTGTTCTTGTTACTACCATTGATAATAAGACTTTATGGCCGTCCGTTCGGTGCTGACCAATGAAAAAAATGACCATGGGCCAAAATGTAAATCCAAGTTTTTTTTCTCGTATTTGACTATTATGATTGCTCCTGTTACTGCCATTGCTATTATGACTTTTTGGCCGCCCGCTGGCTGCTGACCGAACCGATGGAAAAAACTGACCATTGGCCAAAATGTGAATAGAAATTATTTTTTTCGTTTTTTTGGCTAACATTGATAATTACCCTATGCCCTCCCCTAGCAGAGCCTATGCCTCTACTGATATGGGTCCCTGTGCCCCCCCCCCATACAAAAGCCTATGCCTCTCCTGATGTGGGTTCGAATCCCGGAGAGGCCAAATTTTTTTTGTTTAAATTAATATATTGTTCTTGTTAGTACCATTGATAATAAGACTTTTTGGCCGTCCGTTGGCTACTGACCAATGGAATGAAATGACCATTGGCCAAAATGTGAATCGAAATTTTTTTTTTTCGTTTTTTGACTATTATGATTGTTCTTGTTAATACTATTGATAATATGGCTTTTTGGCCGTCCGTTGGCTGCTGACCAATGGAAAAAAATGACCATTAGCCAAAATGTGAATCGAAATTGTTTTTTCGTTTTTTTTACTCTTATGAATTTATATCCACTTTTACCGTATCCTGGCTGCTGACCAATGAAAAAATGACCATTGGCTAAACTGTGAAACGAAGTTTTTTTTTCGTTTTTTTTGACTCTTTTATAAATAATTAACTAATCATTTTGCATTTAATACCCCCCTATAAGCATTCTCGCCCCTTCCCACCTTTCTCGCCCATAAATTGCATAGCAAATATGCTACTTTTATACAGAGTATAGAAGAGTTCGCCCTTCCCTTCCCCTCTTCCCTTCCCCCCTCCCTCTTCCCTTCCCCCTCCCCCTTCCCACGAAGGCCGAAGGCCCGAGTTTTTTCATTAGCCATTGGTAGCTGCTGGTCCATAAATTAAGTTGTATAGTTGGGCTAGTTATAAATTTGTTATCATTTTTATATGAAGAGGATTATTCAATCATATCCATGGCCATATATTTAAATCGTGACAAAGGTACTCGCTCCCTGAGATTATACTCATCTTTAATTACCCTGTTTGTTGATTCTAGGGCATTATTGGTAGAAGGTGTATAATGTCGGTCCCCTTCATACCATGTGTTGTTATTTATCAACCATTCCTTTTTAAAATATTTAGTAAACTGTGATGCGCGATTGTTCCATTTTGCCAAAAATAGTTTTGAAGCCTTTTTAAAATACTGCAGCTTTGACACAACTGCAACTTGTCTATATCAGCAATAATTTCATTTGATCCTTTTTATCTGCTTCACCTGTATTTAAAATGCGATATGTGCATACATAAACTAAACAAATTACACAGACAAATTCCTAGAAGGTAAAAGTGCCTGTCTAAATCTGTTGTTCCAATAATTAAAAGTGGAAAGCCTTGCAAGGTGAACTTGTATGTTGCATCAGCATGCAACAATTTTGATAATTGTGAATTTAAGAGCAGCCTACATTCATTTTATTTAATATGACACAATATTTATTACCTTTTTGCTGATAACTTAAATCTACTGTTCTCATAGGATATTCTGTAAGAAACAATATAAGGTATATCATCATGGGCGTACGCAGAGGGGGGGGGCATGATTTAAAAAAAAAATTCAATACAAAAACCCTAACAAATTAAAAAAATTATGCTTTGCCCTCCCCCTATTTAGCCGGGGGGGGGGGGGTAGGGGGTTTGGCTGCCCACACTACCTAATTTAGGGCAGTTGCTTTTTTTTGCTCTCAGGAAAATTTTTGGATGTCGAGACCTTTTTTTTTTTTTTGCTCTTAGGAAAATTTATGGATGTCGAGACCTTTTTTTGCTCTCAGGAAAATTTTTAGATAGTAAATTTTTTTTAATCTGCCCTCCCCCTAATTTAAAACCTGCGTACTGTATATCATTGTCATCAGGTAATGGGGATTTCGAAATGAGCCAATGCTTTAATTCTCCCAAGCTTATAGAAGTTGAGCCATATTTTTCTTTTTTTAAACCACTTAGGTAATTCCTTAACTGATTCATAGATGGCACTTGCTCTGATTTTTGAAGATTCTTGAATATATATTTTGGTTTAAGGCTCATTGAAACTTTTTAATTTCGCTTCTGAGTAATAGATATTATTCTCAAAAAATGAATTGTGGGCGGGAGTAAAATAATAGATAGATAATATTTGCTGTGTAGCTTATAAATTTTAACAAGTGCAGCTATATATAAGTGATATAATCCTAGAAATATTTTGAGGTCTGGCGTGGTGGATTGAATTTATGACCTGCGTCAATACATCTCAATACCTCGTAGGTTCGAATCAGAGGTCAGATTTGTTAGGAATTTTCTGCCCGAACCCGGCTCGGTTCAATTCTCTTACCTCATTGCCCGCCCGAACCCTTCTGGTGTCCGCCCGAGCCCGCCCGAAACATTATGGCTGCCCGAAATGCCCGGCCCGAAATATTAAATTTGCCTGTTAGGCTCGAAATTTTCCGACCTCAAATTCTTTCAATATTTAAAAGTCGAATGATTTTTTCAAATGAAACTTTTGTACTTTAATTTTAATCCTAATTGGTCAAAAAACTAAGTATTTGGTCTTTCTAAAATATTTGAGCTTAGCGATAGCGATGAGTGATAAGGGAATAATAATGGCGAATTGGAGAAGCCTTGTTAAATCATTTATTAAAAAATTAAATGATATTAGAATGAAATCTAACACTTTCAGGCGTTGTATCAATTTGGGCGTGACGATTTTGTACTATGTATAGAGCAATGAAAGCTGATAAATATAAATATTTTAATCCTTTACATAACCTAGCTAGGACTTTATGGAAATAAAGGGGTTCTGGCAAAAATTGTATAAATAAGTTGGGGACGGGTGGCAATTTTTTAGCATTTTCATATGCAATTTAACGAAAAGTAACAAAAAAATACACTATCTAAAAAATCTCATTAAGCCCGGATTGCCCGAATCCTATCTTCTTCGTGCCCGCCCGAGCCCGCCCGAAAATAAAAATTTAGGACAGTTGCCCGGCCCGACCCGGCCAACGGGCCGGGCCGGGCAATCTGATCTCTGGTTCGAATCCCTCACCTATCTGTTTTATTTAAAAATTAAAACCACTTTGCATAAAAAAATGGCAAGTGTAATTAATCTCTGAGCAAATAAATAAAAATCTGAACATTTAATAAAAAACTTAACATTTTATTCGAAACTTGGCAAATTGAATAAAAAACTTAGAAAATGGCAAAAAAAAACTTTGCACTTTGAATAAAAAACTATACAAAATAATTTGTTGCCTATACTAATTGGAAAGTAATGTTATAACGGCGCCCCTAAGCGTCTGATAGAGTGGTATTATAGTGTTAAATTTTTACATTCATAGTTTCCTTTCTTTAACATACTTTCAACTGCACTAGTACATTTGTTTATCTTAGGGCTTGTCTTGATATCGGATTTTGCTGCGCTGCAAAAATCGTCGTACGGTGTTATAACATAGCCGTGTCTTAACTTCGAATTTACAGCAGATTGACATTTCAGACGCTTAATATAACAGCGATTTTGAAAGATGAAAATTTTTTCTAAGCTTAAATGTTGTATTTTAGAATATTTTTACCCTCATATTCAATGTTCTTCATGGATAAATTATTATCGGGAATTGTCGAGGGTGTTAAAAAATTATAATGATATTTCGTCCTATTCAAGGACATCTTCGGATTAAAATAAAATTGAATTGATAAATAAAATAAAATAATACAATTAAATGGAACGTTCTAAAGATAGGTTAATATTATAATGTAAGAAAGGATACAGGTTCTCTTTACCCATATCTTCATTGAGTGTTGGGTGTAATCTTCGAATGAAAAAGGACTCTAGGATTTTTCTTTCATAATAACAATCGGACCGATAAAGTTTAGATTGCATCTCAAGAACAAAAAAAACGATTTTAACTATCAAAAAACAAAATATTAATAATTACAACCGAGTTTGAGCCATGCTGGGAAATATTCGAATCCGAATTCGAATCCTGATGTCTAAATTTAGAATCGAATATTTACTTTTTGAGATTCGAAAATCCGAATCAAATCTTTTAAAAGGATTTAAGAAATTAGTTACCTTAAATTTATTTTAAATAAACGAGACGAATATGATTAAGGTGTTTTTATCTTTCCGCAAATTATTTATTTTTCCTGATCATTCCATTTAAATTTTATAAGCATACACAAAATATAATAAAAATTGTTTTTTACATATAATATGGGCTTCAAATATTTTCAATATTTTAGCTAACATTTTAGGTCAATCGTTATTTAATGTTTAATATTATTTTTGATTAATCCATTAGACCGTACCATGAATTTCATTAAACTATAAATGCTATATATTGATATGCATTAACCTTATATGCCGAGATCTTATTTAAATACATAACATTATGAATTATAATTAAACAAGGTAACAACTCTAATTTATGCCATCTAGACGAAATTCTTAATTTGAGAATATGTTAAATTTAGATAATTTTGATACTGAAGAATAACTCGGGCCTTCGGCCCTCGTGGGAAGGGGGAGAAGGGAAGGGAAGAGGGGAAGGGAAGGGGGGACGACTCATCTGTACTTCGTATAAATGTATCATATTTGCTATGCAATTTATGGGCGAGAAAGGTGGGAAGGGGCGAGTTAAATGCCTAATGATTAATTAATTATTTATACAAATTTTCCATTATAGGCAAAATGTAATAAAGGCAAAATGTAATATAGGCAAGGGTTAGGGTTAGATTTAGTGTTTGCATCTAGTTGCGTATTACATTAGTTTTTATGGCCTTTAGTGATTATGGGTCTAACAAACATTATATTATAAAACAACACAATGTTAAGAATTTGCAGAATTGTTGGGAGAAATTTTTTGTAGAATTTGAACAATTTTTAATTAAAAAAATCAAAAATTTGGCTAATGGTCACTTTTTCTCTATTGGTCAGTACCAACAGATACTCTATAAGTCAATGATAGCCAAAAAAACGGGAAAAAAAAATTTTGATGCTCACTTTGGCCAATGGTCATTTTTTTCCATTGGTCAGCAGCCAGGACACGGTAAAAGTGGATATAAATTCATAAGAGTAAAAAAAACGAAAAAAAAATTTTCGAATCACATTTTGGCCATTGGTCATTTTTTTCCATTGGTCAGCAGCCAGGACACGGTAAAAGTGGATATAAATTCATAATAGTCAAAAAAAAACGAAAAAAAAGTTTTCGAATCACATTTTGGCCAATGGTCATTTTATTCCATTGGTCAGCAGCCAGCGGACGGCCAAAAAGTCATAATAGCAATGGTAGGAACAGGAACAATCATAATAGTCAAAAAAAAACGAAAAAAATAATTTCGATTCACATTTTGGCCAATGGTCATTTTTTCCATCGGTCAGGAGCCAGCGGACGGCCAAAAAGTCATAATAGCAATGGTAGTAACAGGAACAATCATAATAGTCAAAAAAAAACGAAAAAAAAACTCGGATTCACATTTTGGCCAATGGTCATTTTTTTCATTGGTCAGCAGCCAACGGACGGCCAAAAAGTCTTATTATCAATGATAGTAACAAGATCAATCATAAGAGTCAAAAAAACTCCGGGATTCTAACCCAAAAACTAGTTAAATTGCATAGCAATTAAAAGTAAACAACTTTTATTTATGTTTAATATATAACATTGGTCAGCAGCCAGCGGACGGCCAAAAAGTCATAATAGCAATGGTAGAAACAGGAACAATCATAATAGTCAAAAAAAAACGAAAAAAATAATTTCGATTCACATTTTGGCCAATGGTCATTTTTTTCATTGGTCAGCAGCCAGCGGACGGCCAAAAATTCTTATTATCAATGATAGTAACAAGAACAATCATAAGAGTCAAAAAAACATTCTAACCCAAAAACTAGTTAAATTGCATAGCAACTAAAAAGTAAACAACTTTTATTTATGTTTATTATATAACTAGTTAAATTGCATAGCATTAAAAGTAAACAACTTTTATCTGTTTATTATATAACTAGTTAAATTGCATAGCAATTAAAAGTAAACAACTTTTATTTATGTTTATGATATAACTAGTTAAATTGCATAGCAATTAAAAGTAAACAACTTTTATTTATGTTTATTATATAATAGATAATTTAACAAATCTTATATATATAACACACCGAGAGAGATAGAGATGAGGGGTGGGGCACCTATTATGCATTAATTCTAAAAATAACACAGCGAGGGAGATAGAGATGAGGGGTGGGGCACCTCTTTCTCATGCATAGCAATTAAAAATCGATAACCTAATATACCCAATGCAAATAGATAGGGTAACGGACAGACAACGGACGACGGACATCAACGGACAACCAAAAACGAGCCCATAAATTGCATAGCAATTAAAAATAAGTTAATGGTTTGGAACCATTTCACATATGATAAATCATCGAATTATGCTACCTGCAATCATTGTAAAGTTGGATTATATAACAAACAAAAACGGACTAAAAACAATTCTTTATTTTTATTGTTTCAGAGATAACGATATTTTATCCTTATCGCCTTTAATATTTTTATAATCAATCTTTGTATTTTTATGGATAAACATCTTAAAATGTATTAATAAATTAAGGTGATGTTTAGTAATTAAAAAAACATGAAAAATATTCGAATCGAATTTAACTCCCAAGAGTTTTTTCGAATCGAATTCAAATCCTTATTTTAATATTCGACGAATCTCGAATCTAATGTTTTTTTAAATGAAATATTCGAATCGAGTACCCATAATATTTGATTTGAAATCCAGAGGCGCAATTAGGAGGTGTTAGCTAGTTGTTATTGCCAAACAGCACGCTGTGTGCTGTGCTGCAGTCATAGCTTCACAAGTGTAGCTAGAAAATAAGGTACAGGTGGCGGTGCTAGAAAATTAACAAGGCTCGTCCCACGATATAAGGGACCTCACTTAGGGAAGCGCTCGCGCTAGACTCTTATGATGGTGATGGTATCAACCCTGTTTACTAGTGTAAATACGGTTGGGTTTTGTTTGGTCGAACTTTGGTTTTAGTCGATTAATAAACAAACCAAAGATTTTTGGTCTGTTTTTTTTAGTCTTAGTAAAACCAAAGGTTGACCTAGGTATTAAATGACGTGCTGAATAACAACACTAGGAAAAACTAGAAATTTATCCTTCACATTCACGTTTTATCATCCAGAGAAAATCTCCTCGAAATCACTTTCACTTATTTTTTTGTGATAATCGCGGTTCCCACATAGATGCACGATATTTTCTGGGATGATAGTGCGATTATGGCATAAGTAAAATATACTTAGATCAATTGAACGTATAAAATAATCATTCCCCTGACTTAATTCTTTTTAACTTTTCGTAAAGCTTTTAACACTTTTTGTAATGACGGTAATACGGGTATAATTTTGTGCGTTTTTGCCATCTCGCATGTTTCTTAAGTCATCTTTTATTATTCTCAAGGTAGCTCTTATATCGACGGTAGTTAATACGGCAATGCCGAAAGCCTTCGTTTTACGAAATTACGATCACGCTCTAGATCGAGAAAGCCTGTATCCGGGTACGTATAATACCACTATATGGCAAGCTTGTTTGGCCTCAGCCTCGGCTCCCGGCTATTTCGAGGCTTGTCAGTTTGGCCCTTACATACTACAAGTAGTCTAGCACTTACTTTAATTCTAGGCTGTAATTTATGAGTTTTGAAATCGTATGAAGTCCTTCTTACATTCCTATGTAATGGAAACACTTTTAGACTAATAATGCAATTGACTGGCGAACAGCTGACGATTTTCCAGTAAGGGAATAGGTCGCCATGTTCCAGCCATATTTGAACAAACTAAACGTTAAAAATTTTTTTTGATTAATTAAATGTTAAATTTTTTAACGTTTACTTATTTTTTATTCCATAACTTTTGCAAATTTTACCGCGCAAGTGCTCATATGGAGCATTCCATGTCAATTATAGTATTTGCTTATATAGCAACGATAGACTTTTGTGTGGTCATTTTGGTGTTAAAAGTGGTAAAAAAGTACATATTTTTCCTATATTGACCATTTTCGGTTGGTCGCCCAACTCCCATTTTCATTTAAATTGTTATATAGGTGGTATAAAACATTAGTTGCAAATTTTAAAAGATTTGCCACAAGTCAACGGTAGAAATGACATTTCAGTTATTCTAGCTGACCATTCGACCGAAAAAACAATTTTTTACTGAGACAGCTCTTACCTGTCACTACAACTAGATTTTATGATTAGGGGATGCATAATTAAAAAAAAATTATTTAATTTAGCGTCATGACCCGATGTCGTAAAAGATCGATTCTCTACTATTGAGCCCCCCACAGCGCGAAAATTGGTGGTCCAAATGAGCCAAATCTTTCAAAATTTTATCATATCTATAGTTTCTCCATTTTCACCAAATTTCATATAAATCTGAGGGGGTCGACCGAAAAGCGCGTTTTTATGATCGATTTGACATGGAATGCCCCCCCCCCCCCCAAATATCCTAACCTAAAATCTCGGTTCTAAGTTTGATAAATTTGACTCAAAAATCAACTATGTGCCTGCCAGCCTATTGTGATATTAATTTATGAATATTACCTAAGCAGAGGCTTATTTTTCAAATAGTTTATTGTTTAGCACAAAATTCTCTATCAGAATCATAGGTCCGATTATAGAATGGTTTTCTGTAGACTGTGCAATTAAAACACAATTCTGATGCTTAATATTTTCTGAATAGATTTTTAAAAAGGCTCTTTGTAGAGACCTGCACGATCGGGTCGGCTTTGAGTTGAAACTTTAAAATGCTTTCGGGTCGGGTTCGGGTTGCAATTTTTAATATGCTTTGGGGTCGTGTTCGGGTTAAAAAATAGTGACTTTGCAGTTCTCTAGCTCTTTGTTATTTAGGATGGAGGCGTATTGATGAATAACCCAGCCGCCATTGCCGTTCACGAAAGCAAATTGCTGTGGCCGAACGAGAGGATACAATGCATAGTGTCCCTGGGTAATGGTCGTTTTAATCCATTCGACAAAGTGCTACCCTCTCATCGTTACTCTAGTCTCAAAGCTAAGCTCAGTAAAATGGCTCAATTCATCACGGACACAGAAGGTCTTTCTTAACTAATAATTCTTCATTTCATTTAATTTTTAAAAATATTTGCTTATATGTAATTATTATTACGCACAGGTACGCATTCTGTTCTTGCGGATTTGCTTCCTTCCAATTGTTATTATCGATTTAATCCGAGGATAAGTAAGGAATTTCATTTAGACGAAAAAGATGCACAAAATCTGGAAACTATTAGAGAAGATGCGCGGGTATACGTTGCGAGAAATGGGGTTTTGATGGAAATGTTGACGAGACGACTTAACGCGCGTCGAACATTTGTATCTAAAATAAAGGATGCCTGTCGCAATTTCAAAACAACCGTCACAAATAATATAGCATAATATGTTAAATAGTAGAATTTATCGTGATGTATTTAATTATAGAAATTGGACTGAAATTAGAATTGTGGAGTTTATTTATTTGATTATTTATAAATAAATAATATATATATAGTCACTAATTTTTTATATATTTTTGGGGGAATAGTTGAGGTTGTTCAGATGTTTCCTTCTTTTTAAAAAACATAGACAGATATAATAAATAGTCTGAATGTAGGGTTAGTACTTAAAAACTTGTAAATAGATTTTTCAAGTATAAATAGCCGTAGTGTTGGCCGTGCGTTTTTTGTTTGAAACTAATTTAATATTGGAGATCTCTGGATTAGATAAGCTATAAGAAAGAAAGCTGAAGGCGTTGCACTTTGTTGTAACTCACTGTGCTTATGATGTTTTTTATGTTTGTACAAATCGAGACAACATTTTATGATATTCCAGTTTTCTATGCCATGCGTTATGGTAGAAAGTGGAAACATGGATTAGCATGCATTGGAGAAATCGGGATTCACCAGTCAACATTATCAGCCTTATTGTGTATCTGGTCCGACCTGATGATTTAGAAAAATTAACCGGAGAACGCCTAGCAAATTTTAATATAGATTTGTGTTATGATGCGGAAAATCCGTGAAGATACTTTGAAAAATTGAACAGAGATCGAAACATCCTGCCTGTGATGATTTTTGAAGTCGGTGGTTAATGATCAAATTAATTATATTAACTCGACTATAATGGCTACAAATTTTAAGAGCATTTTAGCGATTTTTGTGCCTGACGAATGTTTGTCTTTAAAAGAATAAACCATGAGCTTACCAAGATGTTAAGCTTGATCTCATGGTACACCTCTAAAATTGTCAAGCCTTAGATCATATGCATTTTTTGTCATTTACATTACGTTTCACAATATAAAGGTAGGTGTCAGGTAAACTCTAATCCATTGAGGTTTAAAAAATAATTTATAACTTAATTATTTATAAATAAATCTAGTAAATGTTTTATGACAATATGGGGTCTTATTGAAAAAATATTTGTTCTAAAATTATATATGGGCGACTTACTGAAGACTTCAAATCCCATATGTTCCTATACTAGTAACAATGCTACTTTTATTGGTGTTAATGCTTTGCAACTAATTACTTATGTTATTAAAAAGGATACATCCACCCGTACCTTTTAGGTTTCTATATCAATATAACAATATGCGATACATTCTTTAAAAACGAACTTATGAGGGTTATTTCATAATGCTAAACTCTTGTCTAAATTATTGATCTAAAGGCATTACTTCATTTTGGCCGAGTGGTTAAGGCTTTTGATTCGAAATCAAATGGGATATTCCCGCGTAGGTTCAGATCCTACTCACGACGCCAACTGTTGAGATTGGGAATCTTTATTTACTAGAGAGAGGTTTTCGAAGTGATACAAAAATAGAAAAGTGAGTAAAAACGTGTATATCCAAACTATAATACATACCAATTAACGATAATTAGATTGACAACACAACGGTAAACAACATATCCCCTGAGGCACTTCGCGCTCCAATTACCTCTCTACAGTGTAGCTAATTTAAATAAGTGAATGAATGTTTATGATCGTTTTTGATTAAAAAATAGTTCCTTATTTTAATTTTTTAATATATATAAATGATATATTAGGGGATCAAATAGTACATTTTTTTAAATATTTGAGTTTTGTCGAGATTTCTTGTTTTGACGAAATGAGACCGTGATCTTTATAGACCGGAACGACATCGAGATTTTCATATTGGCACCCGAGATGATACGAAATCGAAACATTCTTTTTTTGATAAGTCTTAGTAATTGGATTCAAAGTTGAAACAATAAGGATATTAACCTCCTCAAAGTTGTGTACCGCTAAAACAGATAATTCAAATAAAAATTAAAAGCATATAAGGAAAACCTTTGGGTTAAATCTGTTTAGTTTGCACTGTCTTAATCTATTTTAAAATTAACTTGATCCTTATATTTTATATTTCAAAATCCCATTTGACATTAACTGTCCCTTTTTTCCCAATCTATCACTAATATGCCTATAGTTTAGAGTATTTATGAAGGGGGGGGGGGGGGGTTGAACAACAAATTTACTTATTTTAAAATGCTCTCTGTTCTATATACTAATACATTAAGTTTGTGGCGTCAAAAGATCTTTGTCAATTAAAACATGAGGGAGAGAAGGGAAGCGTGTTATCAATATGCATAAAAAAGTGGGTGAGTAGTGTAGTTGCAATTGTCGTAGCCACATTGAACAACACACACAGCCTACAGTATTTACCATAATGGGATATGGAAGGGGGTAGGGAGACCAAATTGGTGGTTTTATTTTACAATATAAAATATAGTGAGTACCAATTAAAAATCAATTAGGGTGTCCCAAAAAACTTAGGGAGGGCTCAAATTTATTTTACAACTTACATGTTTATTATCCATTTTTATAAAAATGTTTCCGCAGTATACACCTCTAAATAGGGCAAGCTTATTATTGCATTTAACTCAATTATTTCAAAAATGACATAGAGGAAAAAATTACATATTTAAAATATATTCGTGTGCAGAAAGAGAACTTTATGAAAATATCTTAGGCGTTTCGAGTTTGATTTTTTATACAATAATGTTATTATAACGAAGATCCCAATCACGACTCGTCAATTATATAAAGGACTAGGTTTGTTTTGTATTTTATTTGTTAGTTGGGTCTAGTTAAAAGCCTTTATTAAAACACTTACAATTGAAAATTTGCTTAGGATTCACAATTAAAGTTTTTCTAAGTAGCTGTATTAAACTGGGGTTACCTACGATGTATTAAGTGCAAAATGATATATAAATACTTTAATCTTACAAGAATTATTGAAATATAATTTAACACTCAAAAAAAAAACTTGCCATTATATAATAAATATTGCCTGCTCTCATGGCAAAATTGATTTAGAATTATATTGATAACTAAAAATTAAGGGCTCCATAATTCCTCCGTAAGCTTTTTGCTTTCAAATTGAATCCCGCAAAACATATGTATTTAAATATTATAATTTTTTAGCTGCATAGTTCATGCCTTTAGCTCAACTTAAGCACTTATGGCAGAGTGTACAATGCACTCCTGAGATTGAACAAGTAGTATATACCATCGTTATTTTTATATGCCATTCTATAGATGCATGTAGAAGAAGCTAATTCAGAAAAAGACATTCAAGTAAATCACATTTATTTTTATTTGTTATATTTTCTGTTTTAATAACTCAAATAAGAAAATTTCATTGATTTTTATAATAAAATAATATGATATTAATAATAAATTATATTATTCAAATGTTTATTTAATTATATTTTTTTTTATAAAACAAATAAGTGTTTTATGTAAATATACATATTTTATATTAATAATAAAATATTCTTTAAATGTATGTTTAATCATAATTATTTTTTTATAAAATAAATAAGTTTATTTGGTAAAAATACATATTTTATGAAGATGAATAAAATTAATAAAGAAATTAGTTGAAGCTTTTTTGTTTTATACAACTTAGCTGAAATTATTGTACCTTAAGCATTTAATTTTGTATATTTACAATTATTTACCTAATAAACTTTCAATATTAAATGTTTATAATTATATTTTGACATTAAAATAGGCCATCTGTTTCTATTTTTAATATATGCACATACGAGTAATTTATCAATTATAAATCATCTGGTTAAATACATGCCGATTATTGTGCAGTCACTAATTACTTAGAATTTGGCAATGTAAATATTATATACTAATAGATTGCAATTAATACTTTAATTATAACTTTATATATATTTAATATACATTATCAACCTTAAAATTTATTATAGACATCACATTTCTATCAGTTGTATTTGATAAATAATTAATACATTTTTTATGAAATACTTTTTTTTGTTAAACTAGTTATTTTTGTGTATATGGATATATGCTTAATTGATATAATTACTTTAGCTCTCTTTCCCTTTGCACACTATGACTCATGCCGTCATATTGTATCCTACAAGATAGCAAAGCAAATGCATAAATTGCATAATGTTATCTTTAAATAAATCTTAATATATCCTCAAAAATATTTTCCTTTCATATAATTTAGTTAATATATGTTTTTAAGAATTGCTAAAATTTTATTAATTATTCGAAAAAAATTACCTTGCATTAAATCTATAGTTATTACATATATCTCCTTGATGTTTTTGTTATTTTTCGATATTATTTTTATACATTTTGAACTAAAATTTTATACCTCGATTTTATTTAAAGCCCATTTAAAACTAAAATTGTAGCAAGATAGCAAAGTAAAGAAAATGCTAATCGGGATATTATGGAGTCTCTAAAGAGCAACTCACAATTTTAAACACCAGAATACATAAAAACTAGCTGCTATAAAAGCAATTTACTCCAAACTTTTATCAAGATTTCCACAACTCGACATCCCCCCCCCCCCCCAATTAAATATCAAAAATCGTTTTTAATCCAATTTTTGCAAGCTCTGCCCATATATATATATAACTAGTGTTTTTTACAACACTAGTGCATATTATTAATTGCTATGCAATTAATGGGCTTGCTCGTTATATACACAGTTAAAAACTCCAAGTCTATCCAAAAATAAACAACTTTGGCTATGAAATTTATGATATTTTACAAAAATTCGTAGCGGATCCTGCATTTTGACCATTATTAAGGAGATCACTGGTAAAAAAAGAGAGAGAAATCTCTTCTAACTAATTTCTGAGTTTAATAATAGCCTAGCGCGATGTCTCGGTATAAAATATTCATGTAACAACGCGTGTTACTACAGCAGACAAATATATTTACATATAAACACAATTTAGGGTCGATCTGGGTTTTGTTTGGTCAACTTTACGTAAACAGACCAAACGGTTTTGGTCAGTTTTTCTCAGTCGATCTCTAGGCTTAGTCGAAATTTGAAAAATAGAGCAGATGCTATTCTTAGTTGACCAAACAAAACCCAGCCGTTTTTATATCACTAAATGCACTAAGACTAAGTTGCTGGATACTAAAAGTAACTCATTGCGCGTGGTAAAATTTGGTGTTTTATCGTGTTTATTTTAAGCGTAACATTGCAAAACATGTTCTGGTCCCGTTCGTTGCATCAATAAAATTTTAAGCTCTATACTAACACCCCCCCCCCCCCCCCTTAAAGAATGGAGTCAACTTTTGATATTGATCGTTTTTAGTTATATAGCTATAAAGGTGTAGGTAGTATAAATCTTTTTTTCTAGAGATAAATTTAGTTTATTGATATATATATATATATATATATATATATATAAATCTGAACATAATATTAAATACTACAATTATAAAATAATAATTATAATATTAAAAAATTATATGAGTAATATGTTTTCATCTTCCTCTTTTAAAAGAGTCCATGAATCCATAAATTTGAGATTAAATTTTGCGATTAAAATTGTGGTATTGATTGTTTCAATAAAAATATGGGGGAATATTTAAAGAGACAGTGTCAATTATGGAATTTGAAATCGGGAATTTAGACCCTGAAACCAGAGGTGAGATTTCTTTAACCCGACCGGGTCCGATTTTTTTACTATGCTCGCCCGCCCGGGTCTGCTGGAATGAGAGCTGCTCGGCTTGCCCGGCCCAAATTATGATTTTGTTATAAACTCTTAAAATCTTTAAATTTATTTTTCGAATTTTTAATTTTGTATAATAACTACGATTAATAAATATTATACAGTCAAAAAAGGGACAAAAGTATAAGACACCAAAACAAAAACACACTATATAAATAAATAAAAAGGTCTTAAACTATTTTTTAAGACGACATTAACTAAATCCTAATCTTTAAATCTTAGTTATCCCACATTAAAACTTTACGTTTTTATAATTATGCCTAAATTTTATTTTACCAAATGTATTGCCCTAATCTTGTTATAGAGCCCTGTCCGGCCCGCCCGAAAGTTAAATTTTTCCGGGCTCGGCCGGATTTTTTTGGTCTTTGTCTGCAACGATAAGTTTTTCAAATTGCGCATTATAACATAAATTTTCATAGATTTGACTAATTTAGCCTCAAAAAATGTTTACATATTTAATTTGCTTTAGGTAGAAGAAGGTCCAGAAGCCGTTATCGAATTGAACAATTTAACGCAGCCCGGTTACGAAAAAGCCGACCCCTCACAGTTTGAATTGCTGAAAGTTTTGGGACAGGGTTCCTTTGGCAAGGTTATTTCTTTCCATTTTTATGCAATGTGTCATGTTATGTTGCTGTGAATTTACCATAGACTAGATATAGACTGCCTGCTCATCAACGTTGAATAAGGGTAATAAGCGTACCCTTTATCCGCCATTTTGAAATGTGCACGAATAAGTGGGAGGGGAGGGGCATATAGATTATTGTGATTTCGGTTGATTAAAGTGTTTTTAAAACGTAATGAAAATATTGAACTGGTTAAACATGAAAATTAGCATTTTTAAGATATATATCATTTACACAATTCATAAATAAAAACAATAATTTAGTGATGTGATGTTATGTTAAGCAAAGTAGTGCCATCCAGTTTATTTAATATTTGTTTATTTATTTATTAACTATCGAGGAAGGTGAATTCACTTTTTCCGTTTAAATAATGTGGGGGGGGGGGATACTGCAGAAGGACATGGGAGATTGTTAAATTCAAAATGGTGGATTGAATGGTACACATTTTACCATATATGAAACATATGAGTATGACATGAGCAGTCTATGTAGTAGTCTATGAGATTTACACTCATGTCACTAATCGAAGTCGAGGTAAATCATCCTATGTATATAATAATTTCAAATTTTAATTTAGTAATTATGTCGTCTAGACCCTTTCAAAAATCACCTATGATGAGAACGATTGTGATTTACCCTTAGATGGCGTGCTATAAAAGTATAATATAATCTATAAATTCGTCGGTTTTCAACTTGTAAACAGAGCATTTAGTTCAAAATGAAAATTAATCAATAATATCAAGCAGCCTAAATAATTTTTGGTGTCAACTAACAGCGAAACTAATCTTCGAGAGATCGTTATCGAAACTGAGGAGTGAAATGACAAAGTTCAAATTTTCAAAAAAAATTTCAACACCGAATATATTTTTGCCTTCCCATCCCCTTGTCTCGCACGTCAATATATGCAGGAGAGAACGGGGCTAGTCGTAGCCCGGGGTTACTTTTATCTTTCTAATTATTTTTTAAAATAATAATGATATTAAATCAAAATTTAAACCATATATGTATTTTTCCATAAGGTATAAGTAGAAAGTTTTCTGTTCTAAAAAGATAAAATTTGTATGAGAAAAAACGATTTTTCGAGGCTATTAGTAGCCTTGACAAAAATTTTTATTTTGCACATAAAATTATTTTGCCTGTATATTTTGGATTAATTTACCTTTTATCTTATAAAGGGAGATTTTTTATATAAAAACCATGTAATGATTAAATTTTTATATGCAATATAACATCTTAAATAATTGTTTATGAAAATAGGAGTCGGGGCTAGTCTGAGAGGGGCTATTGCTAGCCATTTTTCATTATGTCTTACAAATAAATGGCAAGATTTAAAATAATGTAACTTAGTGTTGTTTGGAATAGAAATAGACTATGATTATACATTATAAAACGACTAAAAGTTTTTTTCCGTTGCTAAATCCATCTTTTAAGTGTATTTAAGTCCGATTGTCATATTGACCCTTTTTTATTAGTATCATAAAACACATTCATATTAAATTGCATTTTCTACATTTTTTATAATGAAACAATCTTTTATTGATTTGAGATAGCATACACTAATAAGAAGTGAAATGCCAGAGTTAATCTATCGGCTATAACTAGCCCCGGGCATTTTTGATATTTTTTGGATTTTTGTTTTTTAAACTTAATTTGGGAGAAAAATATTACTATCCCTCCAAATATCGTTCTTATAGTAAAAATAGACCCTAAAAATATATTTAAACAAAAAATTTGGAAAAATGATTTTTAGTTTTTTTTAAAAGGCGATTTAATTTTTTATGCCAAAGTAGCCCCGGTCTCCCCTATCCTGTAAAACGGTGTTGACCTAATGCTAAAAAATTGAAAATTTCTGATCAAAGATGCCTATGGTCAAATGCTTAAAATTTGAATTTAACTGATCTCCGAACTATAAAATAGAATATCTTTAGCTTTTGTCAATCCCCCCAGTTCTCTGTCTTTCAGTCTCTCTCTCTCTCTCTGTATGTGTTGTGTTGTTTGTGTGCGCGCGTGTTCCACAATGTCTTGGCCACTTGGCAGTGCAGCCAAAAAACTGAATAACGACCTCAAGACATTCTTGCCTTCGGTTGTGTCGTGTGTTTGCCTTCGGTAATAATAACGATAAAATGGTTCTTGTATTGCCAATGACTGTACACAGGGATTGTATGAGCTCAGGTCTTTACAAAGGTGGATTATAAATATCGCATATCGCCTTTTGAACACCTCCAAAATGGGCCTTTTTCTAAAAACAGTGATTTTTAGTGGTAGGACAAGGGTTGGAGGCTTTTAAAAATATTTAGTATCCACTTGAGAGGCTTGATCACATAGCAAATTAAAGGAATTTTCATTAAATCCATTATGGGCTGTTGTAGTGTTGTAAAAACGGCCGGGTTCTGTTCTTCGCTTAATCGACCTCTAGGCTTGGTCGAAATTTGAAATACAGACCAGAGTCGGCCATTAGTCTAGTTGAACCAAAGATCGACCAAATAAAACCCAGCTCTTTTTACAACACTAGGCTGGTTTTAAGTAGGAAAAAACTTTAAAATTTCCCCCAATAAAATTAATCTTTTATTATGATTTAACTGCATAACAGGTTTTTTTGGTGCGGAAACTGACGGGGCCCGATGCCAAAACCTTGTACGCCATGAAAGTGCTGAGAAAAGCTACGCTCAAAAGTAATTTCACGCTCACTCTGATAAATAAAATGGCATCACGTAAATTAGGCACTACTAAATAGTAATGTTTAAAATGGGTTTTGTTCTGGTCTGTTTTTCAAATTTAGACCAAACCTAGAGGTCGATTAAGAAAAACAAACCTTTGGTTAGTCGACTAAAATCAAAGGTGGACCAAACAAAACCTTAGACTAATAGACTGCTCATCCACTTTTAAAAAGTGTTCCAAATTTTGGCATCCATTTTGAAAAGTGAATTGCATGGTTAGGTTTATGTTTATAATGGTTTCGGTTATGCCTTATATATTTTTTTGATGTAAAAATGTAAATCATTTTGAGTTTTATCAACATGAGCTTTAAAAATTAAAATATTGGTATAAATATTAATAATTATTTATAAATAATATTAACTTTTATAGCGCCATCTACACTTAAACTTATTTTCTAACATGAATTTTGGCCAATTTATATGGTTTGATGAATTTTTAAAATCTCTATAATGATTAAAATGGGTTGTTTTATATTATAAAATCACTGATTATTGACCAATACTATCCATCGCTATACAAATTCTACGTCACTTTTCAAAATGGCGGTCGTTTTTGCAACACTTTTGATGCGTTAATATATAAGAGATGAGCAGTCTATTTAGTCTATGAACAAAACCCAGCCGTTTTTACAACACTACTAAACAGTAGAGTAAGTTTGAATTTGTAAGCATAATGCTTAGCCGATTTTATTTTTATCACCAAATTTTGACGAAAAATGTCTGTCTTGTCCTGCCCAACTCCTTGATTCTTATCTATCTACATGTGCATAGACCACATAGACTGCTCATGTCATCTGTTTCATGCATGAGATGGTAAAATGTGTACCATTAGATCCCCGCCATTTTCAATTTAACCTTCTCATTAGTTAATAAATAAAAAAGAATGTAAATGCAAATGGCACTAAATTGCTTTAACGTCACACCTTCACTCTATTTTTATTTGTTATTTTTATAAATTTTGTAATTATGATTTATATTTTTGAATGCTTTTTTTAATTTTTTTGTTATTGCTTTTTTAAAAACACTTTAATTAACCAAAATTACAAAAATCTATATGTCTTTCTATTATTCGAGCACTTTTCAAAATGGCGGAAAAATGGTACACCTATTTAAAGTTGATGTGCAGTTCTATGCCATATATGAATATGCTTGTATGAAATATATGTATAATGTTGTTTTTTGTCGTAGTGAGAGACAGGATTCGAACCAAAATGGAGAGAGATATATTGGCCGAAGTGCAGCATCCCTTCATAGTACGACTGCGATACGGTACCACTACTCTTAAAACTTATACGATAACTTTGTTAATCAAATTGATTGTTTTGAGGTAAAAATAAACAAGCCTTTATCTTAATTATTTATATAAAGGGGTTTGCATTCTTTTAAATTGTTTTTTTATTCGATTACCAATATTATTTCGTCGAAATCACTAAAATTTATGTATTTAGCGTTTCAAACTCAAGGGAAACTGTACCTGATATTGGACTTTTTGCGAGGCGGAGACTTATTCACTCGCCTTTCCAAAGAAGTAAGATCATTTTACGAGGGTCTTCATGGGCCTAGCCAGGTTTAAATTTAAATGGGGGGGGGGGGCAAAATAATAAATTATAAAATTTTAGCCCTATTTAAATTAAGTTTTAAAGGATTTTTGGATTTAGAGGCTGCCACCCCTGGCTATGCTCTTTATAATAAATTGTCCTAAATTTCATTTTATTGGTCTGGGCAGCCGATTGAAATTTATTATAAAATGGCTACTAAGGCGTCTTTGCTTTAAGATAGATTTATACATAATCTCACGATATGGTCACGAAGCTCATTTAGACAATTCTCTATTTGCCTTCCACCAGGCTGTCAAGAAATTCTCCAATTTTTGGCTTTAGCTCCCCTAGCTTTGCGAATATTTAATAAATTCATTGCTTATTTTTTACTAAAAGTTTGGGCGATATTTATATTATAGTGTTGTAAAATCGGCTGGATTTTGTTTGGTCGACTTTTGGTTACCATAAACCTTTTATCTGTTAATGCAGCTAATAAATATTGAGCAAAATATCCTTGGTCTTTTTATGTCTAGTCGACTAAAGCCAGAGGTGGACGACCAAACAAAACCCAGCCGTTTTTACAGCCTAATATATATGTGTGTGCATAAAAAATATATGTGTTTTTGTTCGACTTTAAGGTTATGTTTACGGAAGACGACGTCAAATTTTACTTGGCAGAACTGGCATTAGCCCTTGGACATCTTCACAATTTGGGCATCATATACAGGGATTTGAAACCCGAGAAGTGAGGCTCGAGCTGTTTTTATATTATGAATTTTATAAATTCTTTTAACCTCATTACACCTAGTGGCCTATAAATTTGATTTGTTTCGGAAAAATATGTTATTTAATCGAAGTTCGCTTTTTTTGTCTACGTGGAAGCCTATAAATTTGATTTGTTTCGGAAAAATAAGTTATTTAATCGAAGTTCGCTTTTTTTGTCTACGTGGAAATAGTGTCAAATCTATTTAATATGTTATAAATTATAAACTCGGTCGTTCCCATTGTGGAAGCAAAATCTTGGATATTACAGGTTTAAAATTACATGGCAATTTATATATAAATGTGTATGCGCCTTTGAATTTGTTTTTTTTTCCAAATTTACTGCTACCTGTTTCGAAACGAAGGTAGGACAAGCTTTCATAGCTTAACTCCTACTAATTGTATGTTAAAAACCTATGCTAGACAGGAAAAGTTAAAGATAACAAAATTATAGTTTTCCTATCTAAATTGCTAATTTTACACCTTTCTTACCCCCCTCCCTTTAAAATATACCTTTGCTTTTTAATTGACTACCAACGGTACAAGTGAAATGTTTGTAATTTTTGAAATTGCTCTGCGGCAAGTGAAACATCTCAATTATCAACTTTATTTTATGGAAGGCGTTTCGAGTTTCTTTTGTAAAATTGGATTGAGAATACTCTTTTTACTTCCCCTAACTACTTCTAAAAATTGTCCCTAAATAACCATACAAAATGCAGTTTATACCTAAACAAATTGAAATGATTTGAGATTATCCCCCTTTTCACTTTCTTAAAAGAAAAAGAATTTTTAATATATAATAACATCTATAATAAAATATTATATTTTAAAATCGATTTTGTTTTAACTCTTTAAATTATTCAAACCTTTAATAAAAATTTTTATTTAATATACAATATAGCATTCTACTGGACACGGACGGTCATATTAAATTGACGGATTTCGGACTAAGTAAAGAAGCTCTCACTACTACCACTAACAACAGCGACGCTTTGAATAACAAGCAGCCCGACGAAATCAGCTGTGCCTCATCGGGGGGTGTACCTCAGGGACGAGTTGGCGGGGAGGGTAGAGAAAATGGCGGAGGTGGTGGCAGTGGGGGGAAAACGTACTCCTTTTGTGGTACCGTTGAATACATGGCACCAGAAGTTGTTAATCGCCGAGGTCATTCCATGGCTGCCGATTGGTGGTCTTACGGCGTCTTGATGGTAAATCAGCTGTGATCTCATAATCGACGACAAAATGATTTAATTTCCAAAAATAAGAGTTAACTATTGTTTATGGTTTAGTTTGAGCCTTTCAATTGTCGATTGGGAATCTCTTATAGCAATAATTTTAATGTTTCACTTTGTAGAATAACACATTGCAATAAGTTTTATCATAAATAGCGAGATTTATAAATAGAATTGATTATTAAAAGGCAATAATTTTATTTCCCACATTAATATTATTATTACTCATAGTACGAAATGTTGACTGGTTCCCTTCCTTTCCAAGGAGCAGATCGAAACGAGACCATGTTACAAATACTGAAGTATACCACAACAACCCATCCATATTTTCCTTCCTTTTAAGCTTTATTTATTAACGAAAGAAATGCTCGGTTTAAAAGTGATACTAGTGAAGGGAAAACCTCAGTTTTTCTCGACCTAACCTAATAGGTTAGGTTAGGCTTTTCAAAAAACCTTGAGGTCTTTTAGAAACGCTAACTTTAACCTCGAGGTTAGAGGTCATTAGACCTCGAGGTTAATTTGAAGCTTATAGATTGGGTTAGAGCGCAAAATTAACCTAAACGCTTAGGTTAATAAATGTAGAGCTAGCCTAAAGCGTTGGGTTAATTTAATTCACCTAAGGTCAATATTGTTTTATATACTGTAAAATTTCAACTTAACTCCGGTCTTTTAGCACTTTGTCTGTTAATTTTGATCATATATAATATTTAATCGAAATTTTAATATTTATTCCAATTAAAATTAAGGCAAATTTAAATATAATTTTAATTTATTTTAATTCTTTCATTTTTAATACAAAAATCGCGATTTGGGTTTTTAATACATACCTACCTCTATCGATTTATTAACCTAAGCGTTTAGGTTAATTGTGCGCTCTAACCTAATCTAGAAGCTTCAAATGAACCTCGAGGTTTAAGGTTAATTTTGACCTCTAACCTCGAGGTTAAAATTAGCGTTTCTAAAAGACCATAGAGGTTTCAAGGAACCTCTAACCTAGCCTAAGGTTGACCTGGGCGTGACTTACACCTCACTTTTTCCCACCACTATTACTAATAGAAACATAACTTCCGAACAGCGGATAATTTTTCACCAAGTATAGAAAGCGCCGTTTTGAGGGAAAGTGTATACGAACAATAGAACTCAACATAATTTATTGTGTTATTTTACTTTTCTTTTAATTTATAAATTAAGCTAATGTCTTATTCATTTTCTTAAATATTATATGGTGGAGAAGTATAAATATACCTGTTGTTAAGTTTTTTCTTCAAGATGGCAGCTAATATGGTGTCTGAATGATTTTAATGGTAAAAATCAGCTGTTCGGCAGTCTATGGTTTTATTAGTCTATGATCTGCCTTGCTCACACCTTTGCTCATTTATTGTAATTCGACACACAAATAACAGTTAGAGTTTGGGTGTTATTGCAACGTTAATTTAACGAGTTTGTTGAACAATTTTGGTATAATATCTCCAGTCTCTTTTTTTGCTCGCAGAGCCAAACTTGGAATGCCTCAGTTTCTAAGTCCAAACGCGCAAAGCCTGCTACGCGCCCTGCTCAAACGAAATCCCGTCAATAGATTAGGTAATAATATCGAGATGGCCCCCATCTATTTATCGTCGCCTACTTTGCCTTGAAAACCTCTATATATATTTAGTTTTAAAAAATTTGCTTTTTAAAGCTTTATGATTATGTATCATGTACGATTATATAAGGAGAAAGTTTGTGTTTTTGAATACGATATATGACAATCTTGTGGTGCAGAAAGCCTAAAATTTTAACACCGTGAGTGAAACCTTTTACTTAAACTAATTTATGTTTCGTGTTTACAAATTCATTTCTCAAAATTTATCCGCGATTTAATTCATAGGTTACGGTCTGAACGGGACGGAAAATATAAAGGGGCATCCATTCTTCCACGACATAAATTGGCTCAAATTATATCAATACCAAATAGATCCCCCCTTCAAACCTGCCGTAACGAAGGCCGATGATGCCTACTACTTCGATACCGAATTCACCGACAAAACACCCCGAGGTATTACACTTTTTAACAACCTTTTTACCCTTGTTTGTTGTTGTATTAAAGTCCTTTTATTGCGTAAATATACAATAAACAAGGGTTAGGAAATATAAATGAAAAATTGTTCATCCCGTCATGAGCCAACGAAGGCCGTGAGACAGAGGAGTTATGATTTATAGTAATTATAGTTCGCTATTAAAACGCCATTTTTTGACGTAAAATAAGGCTGGGTGAGTATTTGGCTTTAGGGGCCTGTCTATTTAAAAAACGCCTATATAAGGTGCTATTGGAAAACTGTAATTTTATATTGAGTGCTATTTTCATTAGTTTTAATCATATTTGGCCATTTCGCAATCATTCGTTATAAAGCAACATCTTAGACGAGTTGCCAAAATACATTTATATACAAAGGTAATAATTAGTCGGGCACAAAAGGCACTGATGGAATTTAGGCTCGGAACGTGGACGAAAAAATTAAAGTCGATCAGCGGTCATTAGATAGTCTATATGCGAAAGCAAAATAAAAGTCCTTTACCTTAGCATAAGTCCACAGCCACGGCCATTGAAAACCCGTATAAGGGTGCGTCTTAATACGCGATTCAACTTCAACCCCGCCATTTTTTTCTGTCTAAATACGCGATTCACGTTTCATGGATACAATTTCTTTATTAATCCTTTTACTCTGTGAGTATGCTTTAAAAAAATCGATTAGTAGGGGAAAAAATGTATTATATGAACAAAGACATGAATCTGGCGAGTTTAATAATATAATGAAAAACTAGTATAAAGAACGATGAGCTATTTTTTGAATATACTAGGACAATATTGAGGATATAAATCATTCAAATGATAAAAGTTTTATGTATATGTCCAGCAAAGGCTGATGGTAACTTTAAGATATATATATTAATAAATTAACATTAATTTGCATTAGGGTTCAAGTTTAGTAATATCTATAAATTTTATTGTGTACAATATCATCTTAATAAATTGTTATTAATGTTTAGGGTTGTCAAGTTTAGTAAATAACTATAACTTTGCTTATACGTCTAAATAATGCACATATAATTTTATTGGTATATAATATAAAATAACAGATAAACATCAATCAATTTTTAAATTATTCAAATGAACATTATTTTTAAACAAAAAATCATTTCTCTGAATTGTTACCTTGAATTTTTCTTCCTCTAAAGTAATTAGCCTAATACATAAATAAAGCACACTGTAATTTGGTCTGTCAGAATAGAACTCTTTCTTTTATGAGTGTTTTCTTTATTACTGGTACCTTCCATTGACATAGATACATTATCTAGGAAATTTGAAGTTGGTGTTTGCTCAAACACCTTTTCTAAAAATAGCAAATCTTTAAAGTACATTTTGGTGGTAAGGCCCCAGACCCTGACTTGGCATGTTTGATTTTATTTTTCTCTCTTCTAAAACTATCCCTTAGTGTTTTCCATTTCGATTTACATTGATCCACTACTAAAAATAATTGTTATTAATTACCTGGTAAGTTGCAATCTTTGGCCACTACTTGCCAGGCTTTTGCAACTTCTATTTTATTCATATGTAGTTGCTCAGCATCATTTAAAATAATTATTTGGGCTTCTACGCTTCTAATAAGACCTTTTGTTTGTTCTTGTCTGAGTAAATCATTTTAGTATTACATAATACAACTTACTCAACATTTTGCATGTGGTGTTGTATCGCAATTGAAATGAAGCAGCAAAGATAAAAATTGCAGTGAAGCGCGTATTAGGACAGAACTATATTTAAACGTGTATTCGTTTTTTTGCATCTATGCAAAATCGTATTTTAAGACGCACCCTAAGTTTCCACCACAATTATTAAGAAATTACAAGTTGGACAGGACAGGATCGACGGACAACCAATAAATTGCATTTTAGCATGTTTGTGACTTGGTTACCACCTCACGCTATTACATGAAAACTTTTCTTTTCTTCTTTAACCAAATGGGATTGCTGAATATTTTTTTTGTAAAGCTGCCAAGATACTGAGGGACTCTTTCTAACTTAACTTACGAAACTTTTAATGAATTTTATTGTACCCAAATAGGAAACAAATCTCTTTACTATCCCATGAAAATTGCGAATCGTTTTTTATAATTGACACAAAATCGGCATTATTATATCATTGCGGAAAGTTTTCCAAATATTTACAATTCTTAACTTTTTTACTTATTTATCTCATCTTCACAAAATATGTTGTTTTTTTTAAATATTAATTATATCAAACAATAAAGAATTGCTATGGCTATATATAATTTTGGGATTCTAATGCACACAGATTCTCCAGGCGTTCCTGCCAGCGCAAAAGCACAAGATTTATTTCGAGGTTTTAGTTACGTGGCCCCTCAAATAATGCTAGACCAAGTTGGCCAAGTCGCTTCAGACCTCCTACCTTCATCTAACAGCGTAGTACACGGGGCAGTGGCTGGAAATTACTATAGGAATGGCAAACAGCACGGAGGAGAACACCAATCTTCTAATCCATGGGATTGTTTCCCCGTATACTACTTATACTTATATTCTCTTTTTTACAGCTTTATCCATACTTTCAGGATTGATTTTGTAGCTTTCAAAATTGATTTTAGGTATAGAATGGATTAAATATGGTTTTGAAGTGGGATACTTTAATCGTTATCAATAAGTTTTTACTAGTTTCGTCTTTTGAGCAGTTCTAGTATCCTATTTTTTACATTATATCATGGAACAAATCAAATGATGATTGTTTTTCTTTACAGATGTATGGTATAAAGCCGACATCGATACACGACGAATACGCCTTCAAGGAGGTTAATTTTTATTTATACTCGAATTTTGATAGGAGTATGTTCATGAGCTTAGCTAGAGCCTCTAAATCCAAAAATTCTTTAAATTTAATATAAATATGGCTAAAAATTGAAAAAATAACATTTTGCTCGTCCCTTAATCATTATTGCCCCCCTCTAATTTCAATCATGGCTACGCCCAGATTATGTTGTTATATTTTTATGTGGGATTTTAAATTTAATTCAAAATGCTATCCGTTTAGTTATAGCGCGTTTTTTTAGTCGTGAATGTAAACTTTTATTTTTTTATACCAAGGTAAATTGACTTTCACTTTTTTTATATTTGTGATAGATAATTGGAACGGGAGCATATTCGGTTTGTAAGAGATGCGTTCAAAAGGCTCTGAAAAAGGAATACGCTGTCAAAGTATCTTATATATACACGCATTTTGTTGTGGCCTTAGAATACATGGACTGTGTACCATTAAATCCACCATTTTGAATATAACTATCTCTCATCTCTTTATGCAGTCTACCCACCATTGTTAAAACAAAAATAGTGAATTTACCTTCCTCATTTGTTAATGAATGAAAACCAATGTTAATAAATAAAACTCGGGCCTTCGCCCTCGTGGGAAGGGGGAGGAGGGGAAGGGAAGGGGGGACGACTCATCTATACTCCGTATAAACGTATCATATTTGCTATGCAATTTATGGGCGAGAAAGGTGGGAAGGGGCGATAATGCCTATAGGGGGGTATTAAATGCCTAATGATTAATTAATTATTTATACAAATTTTCCATTTATAGTCAAAATTTAATATAGGCAAAATGTAATATAGGCAAGGGTTATGGTTAGATTTAGTGTTTGCATCTAGTTGCGTATTACATTCGTTTTTATGGCCTTTAGTGATTATGGGTCTAACAAACATTATATTATAAAACATCACAATGTTAAGAATTTGCAGAATTGTTGGGAGAAATTTTTTGTTGAATTTGAACAATTTTTAATTAAAAAAATAAAAAATTTGGCGAATGGTCATTTTTTCTCCATTGGTCAGTACCAACAGATACTCTATAAGTTAATGATAGCCAAAAAACGGAAAAAAAATTTTGATGCTCACTTTGGCCAATGGTCATTTTTTTCCATTGGTCAGCAGCCAGCACACGGTAAAAATGGATATAAATTCATAAGAGTAAAAAAACGAAAAAAAAAATTTCGAATCACATTTTGGCCAATGGTCATTTTTTTCCATTGGTCAGCAGCCAGGACACGGTAAAAGTGGATATAAATTCATAATAGTCAAAAAAAACGAAAAAAAAATTTCGAATTACATTTTGGCCAATGGTCATTTTATTCCATTGGTTAGCAGCCAGCGGAGGGCCAAAAAGTCATAATTGCAATGGTAGGAACAGGAACAATCATAATAGTCAAAAAAAACGAAAAAAATCATTTTGATTCACATTTTGGCCAATGGTCATTTTTTCCATCGGTCAGGAGCCAGCGGACGGCCAAAAAGTCATAATAGCAATGGTAGTAACAAGAACAATCACAAGAGTCAAAAAAAACTCCGGGATTCTAACCCAAAAATTAGTTAAATTGCATAGCAATTAAAAGTAAACAACTTTTATTTATGTTTATTATATAACATTGGTCAGCAGCCAGCGGACGGCCAAAAAGTCATAATAGCAATGGTAGGAACAGGAGCAATCATAATAGTCAAAAAAAACGAAAAAAATAATTTCGATTCACATTTTGGCCAATGGTCATTTTTTCCATCGGTCAGGAGCCAGCGGACGGCCAAAAATTCTTATTATCAATGATAGTAACAAGAACAATCATAAGAGTCAAAAAAAACTCCGGGATTCTAACTAAAAAACTAGTTAAATTGCATAGCAATTAAAAGTAAACAACTTTTATTTATGTTTATTATATAATAGCTAATTTAACAAATCTTATATATAACACACCGAGGGAGATAGAGATGAGGGGTGGGGCACTTTCTTATGCTTTAATTTAAAAAATCGATAAACCAATATACCCAATGCAAATAGATAGGGAGGATACAACGGACGGACGGACGGACACCAAAAAACGAGCCCATAAATTGCATAGCAATTAAATATGTAATAAAATGCAGGTGCCACTAAACAGCTTTAACATCACCTTCACATATTATGTTATTTTTTGAGTTTTGTAAATGACATCGATTTTAAGATGCTGTTTTTAATGTTTGTCTAGTAGTTCAATATTTTTTTCATTACGTTAAAACACTTCTACCCCTTCCTTATTTGTGCACAATTCAAAATGGCGGTAAACGGGACACTTACTTGGAGGTGATGAGCAGTCTATCTAGTCTATTATTGTAACTTAAAGGAAAATAAATCATTTATATATTTTAACGTCTATTTTTTCACGAATTAATTATGTTAGATCATCGATAGAACCAAGAGAGATCCAAAAGAAGAAATAGAAATACTTTTGAGATACGGAAATCATCCCAACATCATTACTTTGCGAGATGTAGGTATTTTCCTATTTATCATATTAATCGATTGGTAAATTGTTCCCGCAACTTATTCCCACCTAATGTATATTTATTGAAAGGTGTATGCGTCGGATAAAGAAATGTTTTTGGTGCTCGAACTGATGAAAGGTGGAGAGCTGTTTGACAAGATTATATCGCAAAAATATTTTTCGGAACTAGAGGCTAGCACGATTATGTATCACCTCATATCCGCCGTCGAATATCTACACTTGAACGGCGTAAGAATTTTTAAACCTTGTGACTTAAAAGGGCTCTCAAAGACCAAAATTTGTAGAAATCTCTGGTTTTTCTTGGGTACCCGACCCAATTTACTTGGTCTTAACTTCGTCCGTCTAGCGTTTTATCGTTTATATTGGTTATGGTTAAACTGTGAAAGTTGCGTAAACTAGGTGGAGTATTAATTGCTATTTTTTGTTATGGACCGATTCGCCATTTCGTTTTATTTACCCGACAATTGTGGTGTCTTTCGAAGTATTAAGATAGTTAATAAATTTTGGATATTTTGCACGTTTGTTGTATTTGCTGTTCAAGTAAAATTTTGGGATAAAGGTAACTTTACTTTAAGCCTCGATTTGTTCATCTAAATGTCATAAAGGTTAGCGAACCGTCTACACTATACCGCGTTTTTTGTGATTGTTGTGGACTTTTCACTAAATTGACCTGGGCGGGCATTCCATGTCAGATCGCCACGTTTTCGGGCCATTGATACTATAAATTCTGAAGTTTTTAGCTCATTTGGGCGACCACTTTTTGAGTTGTGGGCGTTTAAAAGTCTAAAATCGTTCTTTTACACGGTTGTCAAATTGGTTATACAGGTGGTAAAAAACAGTTGTTATAAATTGGAAGGGATTTGCGGCAATTCAAGGGTAGAAATGACATTTTGACCATTATCAGATGACCAATTGACCAAAAAACTTTCATTTTTTTCTATTGAGACAGACCTTACCTGTCACTACAACAAGATTTTATGAGTAGGGGCTGAATATTTTAGAAAAACTATCGAATTTAACGTCATGACCCAATGTCGTAATAACCCCGATTATTGACCTTTGAACCCCCCACAACTCGAGTAGTGGCCCAACTGAGCTAAAACTTTGAAATTTTATGAATTGTAATATCAATAGTTTTCACATTTTTACCAAATTTCATAAAAATCATAAAAATGTTTTTATTACATATCGTTTTATGCTTTAATCAGGTGGTGCACAGAGATCTCAAACCTTCCAACATATTATATTCCGATGCCTCCCGATTACCGGAAAAACTTAAAATATGTGATTTTGGATTTGCCAAGCAGTTGCGTGCCCCCAACGGTCTTCTCATGACGCCCTGCTATACTGCTAATTTCGTAGCCCCAGAGGTGTTTTGTTTGAATTAATATTCTTCCTACATTTTACATTTAGTCATCCCCAGATTTTTATTTGCATTAATTAATAAATTTCTTTACAAAAAAAACAATTTTGATTATGGTTTCATGATATAAATTAGGGTTTGTTGGTCTTTTTTTAACGTTGCAGAATGTTTTAAATGAAACTTGTGTAAGATATCCAAATGATTCACGCAAAATGCACGGTAAATTCTGGTAATATCCCAATTTTGCTTTCCTCTTTTATTGTCCGTGTCTAACATAAATTATGGGTATCTAAATAAACTTTGCTAATAATTGTCCAACACAATTTTGCCTAATAAATCAGTGTATTCATTTTGGTGTGCATATTAATTTTGTCAAATTTAGATTTACTGTATTGTATAGGTTCTGAAAAGGCAGGGCTACGACGTTAGTTGTGACATCTGGAGCCTAGGCATTCTACTATACACCATATTAGCTGGGTATTACGATTATATCATTACCAATTTGTATCTTCTTCTTCGTCGTTTTAAGGCCGTTTTCCAGGATCTCCTGGGTTGGCCTGTTTGTTTCATAATATTTGAATTTATTGAGGGCCAGAGGGAAAGATAGTTTTATTAAAAGCCTAGCAGAAAATTAGAAAGTAAAAATAGTTTTAGAGGGGTTAAAGGGAAATATATTTGAAAAAGTTAAACTTGATTGGGTTATAGTTAAATATTAGAACTTAAATAGCGTAAAAATTATTTAATAAAATCATGAAAGAAGAAAGAATGATTGTATGCAAAATATTGGTAAAAGTTAAAAAATGATAGATATGGAAGTTGGTTTATTTTCAATTGCAAGAGTCAAAAGAAATAATTGCCTAAAAATGTCAAAAAAGTGGCTCAAAAACAGTAGGCTCAAATTAGATATTAAGACACTGAAAATGTGATAAAAACTATTATGACTTGAGGTGAGAGACCATATTTTTGCAAGCATTAGTCTTAAAATTTATAATGAAATCCTTGAGCTTTATCCACTTTCCCTTGGTGTAACCGTAGATTACATAGACTACTCATGTCATATGTGCTTCATATGGTAAAATGTGTACCATCAAATCCACCATTTTTAATTTAACTATCTCCCACGTCTTTCTGCTGTGTACCACCCATTGTTAGGACAGAAAAAGAGAATTCACCTTTTCCATTAGTTAATAAATAAAAAATAATGTTAATGAAATATTATTTTATAAAATGCAGATGGCACTAAATGGTTTTAACATCACATCATCACAATATTAATTGCTATGCAATTTTTTTTTATTGATTTTTATGAAAATTGTTAATGACCCATATATTTAAAAATGCTGTTTTTAATGTTTAACAAGTTCAATTTTTTTGTTATTACCTTTTGAAAACACTTTAATAAAGCAATATCACTATATAATCTATGTCCTTCCCTTATTTGTGCACATTTCAAAATGGCGGAAAATGGTGCACTCATATGAAGTTTATGAGAAGTCTACAAGTCGATGGGTCTAACTGACAAATAAGCTTTTTATTTCATGAGAAATTAACACGATTTACGATTTTTTGCAGCTATACGCCATTCATGAATGGGAAAGAAGATACTCCGTCACAAATACTTGAAAGGATAGGCGATGGCACCATAAATATAAAAGGGGGAAATTGGGAACACGTTTCTGCCTATGCTAAAGTGAGAACTTCTCTTCTCCGTATAAACACAACTCCTGTTTTTTTGCTTGAAAGATGTAAAATATATTAATAATAATATTTTTAAAAGCTTATAAAAACGCCATAAAACACAACGGATGGCATTGATCCGTTTGTGGAAATCGTGTTGGATTTAACGATTTTCAATGTGATCTTTTGCCTGAAAAAAGTAGGCTTCAAAATCGAATGAGACGTTAGAGGTCTATTTTTCATTTTGTTTCAAGAAAGCGAGAGCTTCAATGCCTAAGTTTCCGATTGTGGTTGCCATTAGAGTTTTAAAAACGGCTGGGTTTTTGTAAGTCGACCTTTCGGTTCAGTGGATTAAACACAAACAGACCACTGGTTCACCGTTAGTCTTAGTTGAGCCTAAGGTCGGCCAAACAGAACGCAGCCATTTTAACAACACTAGATGTGTCTTTCTTTTCTCTGCATTGACTACAAGGTCAGGTGGGTCGGGTTTGCGCGTTTTTATAGGAGTTTTTCCTTATAAGCCACCAAATCATTAATCATTTTTTGAAAATTTTACCTTGGCTAAAAATATCATTTGTTAATATTTTGTTTGATGCTTATTTACGATGACAGGATTTAATATTGGGTATGCTTCACATAAATCCAAGCCAAAGATATCACGCCTCTAAAATCCTTAAACATCCTTGGATTACGTATCGTAATACATTGCCCCCCATACGGCTAGCCGTCCAGGATCCTATAAACTTAAAGGTATGCCCATTAGGGTTGTAAAAATGGGTGGGTTTTGTTTGGCCGACCCCACCGAAATTACAACACTAATATCCATCGCAAATTTAATACAATTTTTCTTATTTTTATTTAGAAAAACTTGAACGCGACCTATGAAGCCCTTAATTCGAAAATTAAAAACGTGTGCGTTGGACCGATCGAAAATTCGGAATTGGCTCAAAGGAGGCGTATGCGAAATCCTGTTATCAAAATTTGAACATTGTTTCCTTTTGCACACACCCCATGCTCAATATACTTCTAAATTTATAGCGACGTTTAATATATATATATATGTGTTATAAATATATGTTGCTTATGATGTTTAAGATTTCTCACATTCGAATCGACTTTAATTGTTATAATTCTAAGTTACGCGAAATTTCCGACTGTTTAACATTTACATGTAAGCGAACCCGGTTATATGTTACCAGGTGTCTTTGCTAATTAAATATTATATTCTCTTTGAATATTCCAAAAATATATTATTCATTTTTTTTGTAAATTAGCTTTCAGCTATCTACCGACTAATCAGATGTTTGTGCATTAATAAAATACCTCTCTTTCTATCGCAGTTTATTATTATTATTAGTCAATATCTCTAACTTGAAGGATACTAATGAGCAAAACACAAAGGTGCTAGTTATCCATGACTTTTGCGAATAAGCTATAACATGGGCGTAGCCAGAATTGAAACTAGAGGAGGATAATAATTATTTAGGAAGGGGCAAAATGACAATTTTTTTGAAATTTTAGCTATGATTACGTAAAATTTAAAAATGGGTTGCAGCCGTCCCTTCCAGCATCCCCTCGGCTACGCCCATGAGCTATAAAATAGCGTGGTCTATCTACTAAAGAGTTATTAAGTGTATACTATTCTTCGCCTTTGAGAATCCTTCAATAAATTAATAATTTTTGTGATATGGATATATTAAATTACAGGATAATTAAAAAATTTCAAGTTCACAGATAACTATTTTTAAGTGAAATTATTAAACGCGAGATATATATGACGTTAAGTTCGAAAGATAGTCTGGCCTATATGTTTTGAAATATTAAATATTTCACTTTAACCTGCTTGCAAAATGTATTGAAAATAACTGACTCTTGAACTAAACATGAAATACATCTTTTAATAAATTATATCGCAACATTTTAAAGTTAGAGAAATATTGTTCACCAATGGAACTTTATTGAACTGATTCTTTCTAGAACACCTATTAAAGTGTGTAGAGTTTAGATGTTTAAACAATTTATTATGTGATAAATATGCAATTTTTTAAACTGCGACATTCCCATTATCTATGTATCGGTGCTTTTGGAATTTTATTCATCCTAATCGGCTTATGCATGGGTTTATCTATCGTTATCGCTAATCAAAATTCTTTAACTCCCGACTCTACAGTAAAACGAAAAATGTTAGAAATGTCTAAAGAGAATGTTGTTAAACCGGAAGCTGGCGGTTTAAGCATGAGTCCTCAAATCAGTTCGAAAGATTACTTATACGCAATGATTGCAATTTGCACGCTCGGCACCATTTTGTCACTCCTCGCATTGATAGGTTATCTCTTTTACAAGCAAAGACGATCCTTAACAACCCCCGTGGTAATTAAGTTTAATTTTATTTGCTTCGAAACTTTACACTTTGTATGTATTTTAATTGTTGCTGAAATTTATGTTATTCACGGTGATAACGTCTCTTTTAAATAGTTTAGGCAATGAGATATAAATTTATGATTTATTCTTATTTTTGATTTAGGATGCGGAACATGTTTTAGCCCCAAATCATCAAACAAAGTAAATGGCATATGTTAATAAATATATAATAAAAAAGGATGATGAATATAATAAGAATGTATTCATTAATAATTTAAGAAAAAATTAAAGCTAATGATTAGGATAAGATTATATATGATAATTATAAATTTTTTATTAAGGCCAGGGGATGGGACGCGAATTTGAATAAAAACTATACACAAGAAAAAAAAGGTTGCGTGTATTCAAACATATGATTTTAACAACTCGGCTTTGGCTTACAATATTTTAAAACTTATAATTATAATAATAATATAATCTGTAGGTAATGAGACACAAAGAAAGGTTATTCATTTTTCATGTATTCACATATATGACAGCTCAAGTGCAACCCAAATAAAAAACAGGACTAATGTAAAAAGTGTCTCCACAACAACTTCGACCTCCACGACGTTTGAATCGAGTTCTTTTTCGGATGAATCACCCGTTAGCAACACGGATACAAGCAGCGATATTAGTAGCACGCAATCATCCGACTTACTTGAATCTGATAGCAAAACGTGTGATAGTGGAATTTGCTCTTTATCTCCTTTGCCCAAATCTAAAATATCTAAGCCAGAAATGTACTATAAATGCTCCGTTTTTTTACCACGGTTAAACCAAAACAAACAGTTTTTCAATATAGATACATTATGAAAGATACTAACGTTGTACTACGTTAAATATAACACCTTACAAAACAAATGTTTAGATTACAATGTAGCACTACAGAAATTTAAAAGGTATAACTCTAATTTGCTATTGTAAAAACGGCTGGGTTGTATTTGGTTGACCTTCAAATCAAAGATTTTTTGGTCTGTTAATGTTTAGTCGATCTCCAGTTGGTCCAAATTTGAATAACAGTTGACCGTCAGTCTTAATTAAAACAAAAGTCGACCAAACAAAACCCAGTCGTTCTTACAACACTAAATATAGTTGCAACATTGATTGTTTAAATTCATCGAATAGCCCCGATTAATTTTGGGCGCCATATATTATGGGTAACATTATTTATTTAAAACACTGAGTAAGCTAAAAATCTAAATCTTATAATTGATAAAATAAAACATATATCAGGCTATTGATTGGAATATATAATCAAGGCAGCGGCTTCAATAAAATTTGCTAAATGACATTGTTTAACGATTTCGCCATGTTATGAGGCACACAAAGGGAGGGATATGTTTAGATGAATGATTATAGCTAATCAAGTCGCGTTTTCTTTCAGAGATGTGATATGGGCCTAATATTCAGCCCCCCCCCCTCACGCATTGTTAAAATATATAAAACGAATCATAGAAATCTATGTGTCTAATTTAGATTTAATGACACTATTTAAAATACCACCGCCCCCCCCCGCCTACCTACATTTGAAAATACCTCTGTACTAAATGAAAGAAATTGTGAGCAAGGCTATAAAAATCTTTGAATCGTGGAGATAAGAAAAGAATTACGGAATATGACTAAATGAAGTTAAGCAATTAAAGGCAAAATACGGCATGCATAACAAGAGGTTACATTTATTTTTTAACTAAGCTGCCCTCCAGGCCGTGCCCAATTTACTAAAGCTGCCCGAACTTCCCTGCCTTTAATGATGTTTTTAGAAAATAATTACAAATGATATTTTATCTTTTGTAAAATTATTATTTTTTTCTGGTTTTTTTTGGTGGGCATTTTTTTAACGGAGGCATTTATTATTTTTTTACAAGAATTACATATTTTTACAAAGTGACAAAACACAAAACAAAATAATTCACTAATGGGTCGGCCAGGGAGGTTCGGGGACCTGGTGGGACCAGGCTTTTCTAGAATCTGATGTATCAGACATTAAAAGTATCGCCCCCCACCCTATTAACACAAAATTAAAAAAAAAATTCTATTATATGGCAAAAACTCAATGACAGGAAGCTAGTTAGTGTTGCGCTAATACAAATTACCAAATACCTTTATCAATTTAAGACTTTATTTTAAATGTAAATCTAATAATTCTAAGACACAAAAAATTTCGTCCCAAATGCCTGTTTTGAAATAAAAAATTGAATGCTCAATTAATTTTTTAAAAACTATCTCGGCTTAAAATATTAGAAGAGGAATATGCTAATACAAGCCTAATTTTAATAATATTTTATTTTTCTAAGCGTTTAACATGCTTATTTAACGGGGCGTTCTTGATGACGCGCGAAGCGAAAAAAAGCGAAGTGAATTTTTGGGCTAATTTATCAAACTCTTCATTCTTTTTCTTCACCAACTTTAGATTCCCTGTTTTTATAAATTGCGAGTGTTATTACTACTAAAGAATAGCATTCTAATAAAATACATATAACTTTCAAAGCAAACCATAATTTTACAACCGTAACTTACTTTACATTCTATTTTCTTTAAAAACCGAATGTGCTATTCTACAGTAGAGATCGATGATCAAATTCTAAGAATTAATAATCCTCATGGTTTAGTAATTGATTTTTAAAGTCTACTTTTATATGATGATGAAATGTCCACACATGTAATAAATAAAAATTTTGCACTTTAATTACAACACAGCATGTAGATTGGCGAAAACTTGGGAAAAGCAATTCTTTGGATTTATGCTTGAAAGACCAGACGACAAAAAGTTCTAGAATAAAGAAAAAATTTCGAAGACATAAGAAAACATACCTATATGCTTTGTAGATTTAAAAAATGTTATAAAGTTCTCAATATTGACAGTGCCATAGAGAAAACAAGGTGACAAAATTATATACGAGAGACATAGAAATTTTTGATAAAAACAAAACAAGATTTTTACCCTCATAATCAATGTTCTTCATAGATTAAAAAACAAAATCACGTTGGAATTAAGGTGAGATATTGTTTTTTATCATTAACAACGAAAATTATTTAATTGAGTTAGCCATTTCCGTCAAGAAAATTAATTAGTATACCTAGTTCTCAAACTTAAGGCAATGAAATATGAAAGGTCAAAGTCGTCAAACACAATTTTGGAAGTTTGGTGAAACGCTTACTATCCATGTTTCAGTTTATAATGGATATTGGTTGAATAGATATAATCTTCACTCCTTATGTGTAGTAGGAAGCCTTACATTTTTATTTTCAATTATAGAAGTTAATTTGTGCGTCGCCAATTATTAAGGCTTTTGCCATCCGTTTTTATGTAATTTAGCAACCCCTGATTAGCTAAGTTTTATGACTGTCATAGAACGGTTTCTGTAACTCCCTTGTCAAAGGTTCAACGACTAAATAATTTATTTCTTTAAGTTCCGCGATAATATATTTCGAAATAAGTATTTTGATAGGATTTACTTAATGCGGCGCAATAAAAATGAAAAAAAGTGATTCGATATAATAATAAAACGATAATTATATGTGTTGGTAATTAAACTTTCGATCAAAAATGGTAGATTAACAGTCTATATTTAGCGTAGTGGTATTAACAAATCTTCATGACTCATCAGTCATTCTAACTACGCGTAAAGTAAATTGACACGATTTAAAACGAAAGATAAGTAATAATAATCGTAGTGTGAACACAATAAAGATGCATATAATAAAAATCGGTGCCCTATCAACCCGCCGAAAACAATCTCGCCAAATTTAATGTGCCCCAGCTTAAAATCGTCCCCCATTCAACCAATCACAAAATGGGGGGCCTTTTTTTAGCTGGGGGACATTAAATTCGGCGAGATTGTTTTCGAAAAGTTGACGGGCCACCATAAAAATCGTAGCATGTGTGGGAGGGGGGAATCAGAATATGGGTGAACACCACACTAAGTTCTGAAGTAATATGCCTAAATCTATTACTCTGTTAGTATGAACAATCGCTATAATAATATCTCCTATAGTTCATTCATTAGTTAAGTGCTTTATATAATTTGACTTAATATAAAACGCTAAAAAACAGATTTCCACAAAAGTGGGATATGGGGAGTGGGAGGCGTTATGATAAATGAGGTAGCTAATCACATAAAATTGTGGTGTAGCTAACAAAGATAAATTATATAAAAAAAGATGCCCTCACCCATGCAGATATTAGCAAACATTTTATTCTTATAAAATCTCAAATTATAGTATAAATTTATATAGGATTGACTTAGTAATTTGATACGCCTTTGTAACATTAACATATAATTTATTTAGTAACAAATAAATTTACCTAAGCTAACTATGTTTATAATTATAATATATATATATGGCTAAAGGTATTTTTGTTTCCAATTTTTTAGATCATCTTTTCTTTTTGTATATATATATGAATATATAATTAAGCTTAAGAAAATCTTACTATTTATAAAATACGTCCATAAATTATTTACTAATTATTAGTTATGTGCAAATATTAGAAGTTTATAATTTGAACTTTTCACTCATATTATTACATTTATTTGATTTTTCAAAAAGGATTTGGTAGTTGATTTGTGTACTTGTAATTAACTCATTTTGTTTCCATTTCTTTCGTCCATATTGTATTTTGCAAAATTTTTGCAGCATTATGCCTGTTGATATATCGCGTATGGTATCCCTTAAGATAGGGAGTTTATCATTTAGAACTACCCATGATGATTTGTGGAAAGCTTTTTCAAAATATGGAGATGTTGGAGACGTCTATATTCCGCGAGAACATAATTCAAGTCGAAGTAGAGGATTCGCTTTTGTACGGTTTTATTGCCAAAAGGATGCTGATCGTGCAATGGAAAAGATGGACAATCGAATGATGGATGGAAGACCTATTCGAGTTTCAATGGCAAGATATGGCCCTCCAGCTTCTTTAGTAACTTCTCTGGCATCTCGTAGGGGCGAACGAAGATCTTTAAGTCGTAGCCGAAGCAAGAGTAGGAGGAGAAGGAGACGTAGTAGCTCCAGAAGTTCTAGCAGAAAATCTTCACGAAGGAATTCATCTAGATCACGTTCAGTCTCTAAAACGCGAGCTAAAAGTCGGTTAGTACTAAGCTTATATAAAATCTAACATTTATTTGTACATGCTTTTTGCTAAAAACTTTTTAAATGAGGCAAGATATTTGGTAATGCTTAAATGAGAAGGTATTTTTAAAATATTAATTATGAACTATAATAAATTTAAAGAAGCCTGTAAATATTTAATCATTGCATATAACTTAATATTAATAGTATTTATAAATATATAATATTACTTTATAAGATGTTTTTATAAGGATAATGTCTATTTAGTATAGCTGTTGGTTTATCATAATCTATATTAAGGCTTATTTATATTTTATGATTATACAACGTTTAATTCAGGTAATGTATAAAAGATTTTTGACTAAATGTTTTATTATATTTTTTCTTGTCGGTTATGTGTACCATTATAATAAATAATCCTTAGTAGTTTAGATTGATTTTTATTTTTTATCTGCATGTGGTAAAAATTATCATTTGCTTTATTGTATATAAAGAATTTGGTTTTATATAATATAATACTAAGATATTTGAAACTTCATTGTTCATTTACATCTCAATCTTACACATATGCAAGGTTATACTTAACATAGATGTATTTTGTTGTCAGATCAACTACCAGCTCCACCAAGGATCCCTTCCCCAAATACAAGCCGAGAGAGAAGTCTGCATCCGATCGAAGCCGAGACCGAGATGTAAAACGGCGCTCTTCCACTCCTCCCTCTAAAGCGCGCGCCAAATCTGCCACGAGCCACGAACGCTCAAGATCTAAATCACCGCGCGCGCGTCGACGCGCTTCCAGGAGCGCTTCTTCTCCACGTCGCCGACGTCGTTCCAGCTCAGGCCCAAAACGTCGAGACGTGAGAGAACGCTCTCATGACAAACGACGACGCTCATCCAGGTCGCCCTCGGATAGTCGGGGGGACAGGAGGAGAGGAAGGGGGAGACAAGCTCGTTCCTCCACCTCAATTTCATCTACGCGTGGACGTCGCAGTCGAAGCTCTAGGCGAAGAAGAGGGGCTGGGGATAGGAGGAGGAGGGATAGCACTTCGAGGTCCGTGGTAGCAGCGACGGGGGGAAGATCTCGATCGAGGAGTGGTGGAAGGCGACGCCGGCGATCTTCTAACGCGTCGGAGGACGGTGGAGCGGGGAAGAAATCTAGACGCAGGAGCGATGCTTCGTCCGCGAGCTCGCGACGCGATGGGAGGAGCGAGGCACGTAGCGATAGCGCCTTGAGCCAAGACCATTTTAAGAAGGACAGCAAAAAGATGATTAACGGTCATTTGGGATCCGAAGCACCCCTATCACCTCGTGCTGGTTCCCGTTCTCGCTCGCCAGTTGAGAATGGTGGTGGTGGTGGAGATACTTCTGAACAAGACGAAACGAAGGAAGTGGGTAAGGCAAGTGACGACGAAGAAGTGCAAAGGAGCGATCGAGAGATGGAGGAGGAGAAAGGTTTTGAAGATCTGAACGAAAACGTTGGTACTACCACGTCAACCAAGCCCACTAGGAAAAGAAGTCGTTCGGGTTCGAAAGAAAGCATTGCTCGTGAGAAGGCGAGTAGGTCTAGATCTCGCGATTACGACAGCGAAGACAAAGGCGATGCGCGTAGTCGAACCTCTATGAGTCCCGTCGTTCCTAATAGCGCGGGTAGCAGTCCACATTACGAGCCAGATGGGAGTGACGCGGGTCTCATTAAAAATAAAGCTGCTTCTAGGTTGTATTCGCCGAACGAAGAAGACTCGGACCATGGTACTGGCGATGACGGGGTCCAGTCTCTTCATAGCATTCACGAAACGTCCCAACTCGTATCATCGACCCGCGTTCCCAACCACAGTGATAAAGATCTTTCCAACGAAGACGAAATTGTGGAGGACCAAGAAATATTGAATGCCGTTGAAAAGAGTAAGAAAAAAGAGAAGAAAAGATTGAAGAAGGAGGCGAAGAAGAAGAAAAAGAAGGAGAAGAAAGAGAAATCTTTGAAGAAAGGCACGAAAGTAGGCAAGGATAAAAAAGGCAAAAAGGAGTCATCCAAGAAGAAGAAGCACAAAGACGATGACGAAGTTGATAGCGACAAAGAGATACTGCCCTCCACCACTGCGAACGAAGCGTCCAACGATAAATCTAAATCGAAGGCTAAAACCCTTTCTTCTTCTACCGTTGAACACAGCGACGATGCAATTGCAGGCGCAAAAGGGGACGAAGAGGGGCTCGAGCTCAAGAAGAAATCTAAAAAGGGGAGTAGTAAGGCCGTCGCTAAGAAAAAGTCGAAGGAGACGGGGAAGAAAAGAAAGAAGTTAAGCGGAAAGGGTAAAAAGAAGGTAACGTCCAAGAAGAAACGTCGACGCTCCACATCGACGTCCGGTGGTGGCTCTAGCTCCCGAGACAGTTCGGACTCAGTCTCTGGTGGCACTTCATCATCCTCAAATGACTCTTCTTCATCTCAACAATCCAGCGATTCAGACTCTGACGCCGAGTCATCCGCCGACTCTTCTGACACCACATCCACCACTTCATCCTCTACCAGCGTCCTTAAGTCGGGGAAGAAGTCCAAGGTCGCGTCGAAAAAACGTCGCCACCCCAAAGCTTCTTCCTCCTCTGCCAAAGCGGCAAAAGATGTTAAAACGTCCAACGGTGATGTCGACCATAGCGTTGACGATATAGATCTGCCCCCTCCGACCTCAAACAAAAAGGCGATCTCGGTTATTGGTAAAGGATCGTCTAGCAACGATAAATCTCGTTCCAAGAGACGCGATAAATCCCTTTCTTCTTCTTTGGAGCGCGAAGCTAAAAGACGTCAGCGCTCGAGCCACAAGGCTCGGGTCAGTGGATCTCGGGATCGGCGCTAAAGTTGGGCTTTCCCGTATTGAGAGTAAGTTGATTAATTATTTTTATCTAAGCATTTGTTATCTCGATAAACTCTATCATATTAATATGTATCGTACTTTTTATAGCCCATGACATTGTGGATAATGTGGTCTTATGAAAATTTCCCAGGATTTTAATGGCCATTTTACCATGTTTCTACTTCATGTTTATATTACACTATACACTTGTACATTTTGTTAGTCGTAAAATTTTAGACAATTATATCTTTCGTCCATGCAACATTATTTGTAAATAAATTAGTCATCATTTTATTTGTATGCTCGCATATATACGTATATAAAATGATTATCACACTCAACGTAATGCATCTATCTCTCATGTACACACTACTAGGCTCGGTCCGAGCGGAAGTTTAAAAACGTTACGTTTTCGTTCGTAGTATGGTCATGGGGTCTTTCTGTAACGAAGGCAGGCGACGATATACACGTACCTAACGCGAAAACGCGAACGTTCTCTCGAAGCGATTCGCGCGGTGCGTACTGCCCCCGGCTCCATCGTCTGTTTGCTTTTTCTTCCTTGAGCTTTTTTTTTGCTGTTTTTGCAGAATTTAAACTCTTTTTACCAGGGCTCCTCTAGGTATAGGTTTTGCTAAATAGATTTAATGGAGATAGGATATGTGTGTGGATTTTATTAATTTTTTGATTCGGTTGCATTACGTATAATCGTAACACGGGTGATAACAAGCGGACTGCCATGCGGTTAGCATCGTACAAAGGATTGGATTGCACGTTTCAGGGAATCGGTATTCGCTCCCCCATCGTGTATACGAATGATCGACCAATTTGGATTATCGGAAATTACGTTGATAAAGCGATTTCATACGCGTCTTATCTATGTTTTATTATTTAGGATATAGGTGCGATTAATAAAATGAGTCATTTCATTTAGTCGACTACAATTATTTGTATTCTTACAAACTTTTAAATCGTATCTTCTAGTCATTTAAAAGCCTGTACATAGTATCAATTGTAAGCACGTTTGTATGCATCATATAAAAACATTTTAAAAGTATCCCACTAGTTCTATATATGTTTGACTTTAATTATTTTGCAACTCAAACTTATGCATCAAAATACATTTAAAACGTTTAAGATTCGGCATGAAACAAAAGCTTAATAAACACATAAGGCCACGATTTGTTTTTGTAATTAACTGCGGTGACAAGGCAACGCTCAACAAACACTCACACTTCTTGAATTATTTTTGCTCTTATCTAAGATGACATTGCTCTACAAATTAATAAAATGGTATGGCTTTAATATTGGATATTTTAAAACACGTTTAATTAATATTAAATCTGCGTTAGATTTGAATTTTAATTTGTTCAATTACTCTAATGTACTCCGTTTCTCAGACGTAGTAGGACGATTTTAATAAAAGAAAGGAGTCTACGTAAACGCGAATTAATTTAATAGTGGAGATTATACAAAAAATGAAGATAATGCTATAGATGAAACTTTAATCTACAAGAATAATTTAATATTTTTAAGTATAATTAAAAAATGGGCAATATAGCCTCAAAAAGGTTTGGCCATTTTTTCCATCTTGAACCTCCTTTATCTAAAAAAACTGGAGGTTTGGGAAAAACTATCAAAAATGGTCTGATTGTGGGATGGAATCATAAAGCCAAATAAACTTGTGTAATCATCACCCCTTATATATGAAATATTGATCTGTTTAAGTTTAGTTGACTAAAACCAAAGGTCAACTAAACAAAACCCAGTCGTTTTTACAGGGCTAGAAATAACTTATAAAATAGGTATTATGAATCAATTACTTTTAAACTTATATTGGCGTTTTCGGATAATTACTAGCTTTAAATAATATTAATTTGCGAAGGGCTCAGAAATTTTGTACCTTTTAAATCTTGAATTTCGAACTGCTTTAAGCAGTAAAACTTGCATGGGGTGATAAAAAATTTTCTGTACCATTTATTAGGGGTTTATTAAAATGATTAACAATAATGAAGTGTGATGTTATATTCATTTTGTTAAAAAAATTCAATTGTAATCTATATAAAGTAAAGTCTATGTATGTATGTGGATGAGGGCTAAATTCTGAAACTACCTGCCCGATTCGCGCGGAAATTTAGCCATAGATGGCCAGGGCGGCCAGGGGTAAAATAGCTTTTAATCCTAAAATTCCTTTTAGTTTTAAAAATATCGGACATTTCCCGGTCAGTTTCATTTATAATATCATATACAATAATGACGTCTTACATACAAAGCTGAAGTTTTCTCGAATTTTATTATATTAAAGAAAATTGTATTTTTAGCAAAACAACGTTTGCCGGGTCAGTTAGTTCTTTATAAAGTTTAAAACTTACCTTTAACTTATTAAATTTATTTTACTTATCTGATAATTTATAATAATTATAATTTGTTTTTAACACCTTCAACAATTCCCGATAATATATCTATGAAGAATATACTTAAGCTCTTTAAAAATTTACTGAATATTAATAAAATAACAAAAATACTTCACTAATAAAAATTAATTTGCTTATGCATGGTATCTATGATGAAGTCCTCTTTAAGCCTCGAGAGTATTCCTAAAAATCCCGAACGCGAGAGTATTCGTGGGGTATAACTACCCCACTTTTTAACTTCTTATAACTTAAAGTATTCCTTTGAAATCTTAAACATATGTTTATAAAGGTCTTAAGATTGATGGTATAATTTTTGATATAAATCTAAGCAACATTACAAAACTTATTAACAATTTTCTGGATCCCCATTTTTATTTTGGTTATTTTAGAGCTTCCCGTCATTTTACCTCTTGTCATCATATACTTAAAATAAATCAAAATAAACGTGATTTTTTATTAAGAGAATGTTCAAAATATTTTAAAAACACAAATTGTAAAATATATCTTTATATTAAAAAAATACATACATTTTTTCATATAGAAAAAAACTTACGTGAGAGTATTCGTGGGGTATAACAGAACCCCACGAGCCAAAAAGCTTCTATATTTTAAAAAGTATTAAGCCAAAACCTATGAAATTTTCACCTAATTTAGTTCTTGATAAAATATTAAGCTACTGAAAAGGCCAGATTCATTAGACTTAACTAGTTCATGATAAAAATTATTTCGAGCGTTAATATTATAAACCTATTTTGAGATTCACTACTAAAATATAATTAATAAATATGATTCGGATATTTTCATTTCAATTATTGCAGTAAATTTAACAATCTTCAGAGTGATTCCTTAATAGCATTGATATGTGTTTATAATTAATCATTATGTTTACGAGTTTGAACATCAGTATAAATTTAACTTTAACTAGATGTAAGACATTTAGTTTTTCGCGCAAAGATCTAAGGGAGTTGAAACGAGATACATTACAAAGTATACTAAAATCAAATTAATGGCAACCGTGAATACCGAAGTTGTGTTTGGATATGTTATTTCACTTGTATTTAATATCGTATTGACTTTATTAATAAAATCGTATTGTCTAACAACTGGTTAAAACAGAACGCGTCAAAAAATCTATTAAGCGCTAAATTTTCAACCAGCGTGTTCGTTTAAATGCAAACAACATCCGTCATAAGAGCCACCAAGAAGAAACTTTCCAAAGCCTAAAGACGGATCTCCTGGCATGATTATGTATGGCATTAAGCATGAATACTAGTCTAGTCGTCATGGTACTAAAGAATACAATGGGGGTAAGGTGTAATATGATGATAACAATGATGTTCAAAACACTAATGTGCACGCAATTAAACGACAATTATTATATAATGTAGGGCGCAATTTGTGACAATGTTAAATAACTGGGCGTGTTTAATAACAAAAGCCGTGCTATAAAGAATCTCTAAAATTTTTGTATATTTATCAAGTGGAAAAAATGTAAATACTACATAAACTTGCTATGAATGTAAAACCTAATGTTTGTTGTGTGGAAGAACTGCGCGAATGAACGGTAGAGACCATAAAGTGGTCTCAATTTAAATATTATAACAAAAGCTGTTTTAAAAAGAATTCAAAATTTGATTTGATGCAATGTGAATAAAACATGCTTAGACAATTAATCAACAAGATGTTGTAAATATAAGTTTCATTAAATGGATAATTCAACGTATATGTTATAGATGATGAGGAGGTATCATGCTAGTTCTATAAAAGGTATAAATGTGTCTCAAATGAAATAGGGGCTATTTCCACCACCCTGACTCCCCACCCCACTCGAACTTCTCATATAAGGAGGAGCAGGACCTACGGAGCCCAATTGAGGGGGCGGTGGCGGAGGGTAAGGAGCAACACCCAGCAATGAAGGCGATGCTCGTGGCGCGTTCCCATTGGGTATGATGTTTAGTGGGAAAGGCGGCCCATTAAAATGCGGTTCTAATTGCTATAAACGGTAGTAAAATTTCAATTTGTGAGTGCAGTATATTGAAACATCAACTTACGTAAACTATTCCGGAATTAACTAGGGGATTGTTAGAGTTGGGAGATCTAACTAGTGTGGGTGGAGTTATGGGTATCATGCCGTGTACGCCTGTGGGACTCAATTTACTAGGAGCATTTGCTGAGAACATCGCCTTAGGCCTCAGATAAAATGTTGGATCCTTTTATATTAAAATAACCATTGGAATGAAAAGTATTAAAGGAAATTGAGGGCATATAAATCATAATATTTAGCAGACTATTAACAGAGAATAATTACAGATTGATGAGCTCTCATTAGGTTTATAGACAATTATATAACAGGTAAAAATTGATTATAACAGTTTCAACTCCTAAGTACATCCAAATAAATAAAATCCACATAAACAACCCACCCATGAGGGGGGAAAGGATCATTTTTTGAAACTTTAGTCATAATTTTAATAAATTTAAACACATTTTTGGATTTAGAGGGAAGCAGCCGCTCCTCCCTGCCCCCCCCCCCTTAGCTACGCTCATAAACCCACCTTTAATTTTTATGGAATGAATCGTTTTAGCATATGACAGTATGTCACCTGGGGTGTATGACGGATGAGGAATGGCGCCAAACGTGATATTCGCGGCAAATCTTTTGGCGTAACGCGGGAAAAGGGTGAAAATGCGCATTTGATCATAAAGTCGCGTGTGTAAGCTACGCGCGTCACATCCTTCGGTATCGGTTTAACGTGCGGATCTAAAACCAATTTTTGTGATAAAGTTAGCTAAATATAATATTTTCCTAGCAGGCCTTGTGTTAAAAGTACTTTATTAAGTTAAGCTAATTTTTTGTACTTCGAGATCAAGTGGGAGATATGTATAGGATGTCATTCAAAATTTGTATCAATTAGGCACTTTAATAATAATCCTATATAAATATCACTTCTTCTTCCTAAAAAATAAGACTATATATTCAGAATTGCACATCCAATCAAATCAGGCTTTTACACAGAGTAATTGTTTCTCCGTCTTAAAACAACTTAATTGTAAATAGTATCTTTTCCCTCAAACAACCACTTTCTTGAATCTTTGAATTATACCAGAAACGCATTGGTATATACATTGTTTTTAAAGGTCTTAAAGAACCTTGTTAAATCTTGCTAAGGAATTAATTAAGTAGTGTTTATATAGTACACAAACTATATTATTTACATACATTAGATGTTAGGTAAGGGACGCAGACAAGAAATATTAAAGTAAAGGTAGGAAAACAGAAACAAAAATGTAGTATACCTTTAGAAATGCCAACTTGGTATTTCTTAATGGGGGGTATAAACTCGGTCGGTGATTTTTGACCCGTTTCTCGTGCACCACCCGATAGCTGGTGTTGGAGGAAGAGGGTCGTCGTGTGTTGTTGCCTTTGTTGTCTCGTTCCCCCAATCACCATGGTGGCCGGGTATTCAGTTTCGTTACAAAGTCGACGTCCAAGTGTTGTCGCGCTTTTCGCGTCGCGCGAATGGGCGTGGTGAAATGAATAGGATCTCTGAGCGATCAATATTAAATTTGACGGCAATTATGATCAAGATATGATAGGTCACGAAAGCATGGGGCCAAGGGGTAATTTAAAAATTTGTCAAAATTATGGCTAAAATTTCAAATAATGTTTCTTTTGCCCCCCCCCCTAAATCATTATTCCTCCCCTATAATTCCAATGCTGGCTATGACCATGCTTGAAAGTGATCAAATTTTATTTATCAGGCGCCACCCGGGTACTCATAGTTCCCCTTTTATATACATATTATATATTAGGTCTTTACATTTCTTTCTTAAGCTATTTAAGCAACATGTTTTACAAGTAAATTTATGGCTATATACTATCTGCAAAGAGACGCATTAAACCCTATCTCGCGATTTTACCACATAAATAACATTATAGCAACAACAATTAATAGCTATTTATTTCACGAACAAAAAACACATTCTCATCCCTTTTCTTTCACTTTGACATTACTCAAACATATTTAATAAACCAAATCTAGATTAAAAATGCAGACAGGACAACTTCGAACTCAATTTATATTCAATTAAATATAAGAAAAACCTTATAATTTATAATATACGAAATAGAAATGTAATATGTATGGAAAATTGAATTACTTTGAGGAGCGGTTTGAAACGATGTTCATTATAACCCTCGTGCATAATATCGTTCTCGTCGAAAACATTTTTGCTGTCGCGTGCGTAAGTAATTGTCCTAAAAGATTTCGACAGATGTTCGTCACCGGCACAGGCTGTTGTAACTGCGTCTACCTTCCACTACGTGTAACAAATAAAGCTCTTCCATAAATTTACATTAGCAAACATTTTGTTTTAAACAAGAATCATTAAAAGTTAAACTAATATTAGGGCTATCGGATGATACGCGGCCGTCTGTTTTTATGTTACAAATAAGTGTTTTATTTGATTCTCACGAAAAATCCAAGGACAAATTGAAGCCTATGAGCCGTTAACTTGCTTAAATGACTTGCAAGTTAACTATTAAATAAAAACCATTTCTTATAATTTCACTGGTCCAAACGGTAACTTTTTAAATACCTTTTCGGGGTTTGGCAATACGTCGCCAGCCTCCTTTCCATCCTTCCCAACTTCAAAATAACGTTCCAGCACATTTTTCGCCACCTAAATTTGAGTTGAAATTTTAATTATGAGTTAGGGAAGTTGAGTATAAGCTTAAGGTCATCTACAAGTACTACAACTCACACATTCCATATCATAATATTTATTCGCCTTATTTCTTTTAAGATAACGTTAGTTCATTGTTACATATCTGAACATAATATTAAATACCACAATTATATAATAATAATATTAAAAAACATTATATGAGTAGTATGGTTTCATCTTCCTCTTTTAGAATAGGCCAGGAATCCACAAATGAAATTAAATTTTGCGATTAAAATTCCTAATGATTTTTCAATAAAAATTCGGGGGGGGGGGGGGGGGGGTTTTAGAAAGAGGGGATCGCCTTCCTATTTCTTTGAATAGAGTCAACGCCATTTTTTTATTCGAATCTGAATATGAGGATTGATTAGACGACTATAAAATAAACTGGAGAACAGCTGATTAGTGCATTATATCTTATCAAGACCTTTGGTCCCGCCCTTTGTACGCAAGGTTTTTTCAATATGCACACTTGCGCAGCAAAAAATTGCAAATGTTATGGAATAAAATAATAATGAAAACATTAAAGGATTACCTGTTCATGCGTTGATTTAACATTTAATAATTCGTCAAATGAATATCGTTTAGTTTGCTAACATATGTCTCAAACATGGCTGCCTACACTCTTACTTACTTGATATAATCAGCTGTTCGCTGGTCTATGATTAATTTACCTCCAATATTTCCGACTGTTTGCCCTGCAAAGTAAGCGTAGTTTCCCCGATTTGCAAGGAACATTTCGGTGTCGTATTAACTCCCCCTCCCTTCGTAGTTGAGGAGACTAGCAACTCGTCAGTCGTCGTCTAAAACATAAATTATGTCCGATGTAAAGCAGTGACATAGAGCTATCGATATATTGTCACAATTTGTAGCTGTAATAAAGCGCATCTTCTTACGTCAGATGCGATGTGACAAATGGGAGCCGTAAATGATTTAGTTCGTTGCAACCGTGGCATACTTTTCCCCTCAACATTATTGCCCAAAGCTTTGAAGTTGTTCGGTATATGCATAAGATGGCTATTTATGGGACCGAAGGAATTTCTCTTACCTCCACCGTAATTTCTCTTAGCGTTCCCATCTAATGTTAGTCAAGAAAGTTTATTAACACATTCATTTCTTCTGCTAGCGAATAAAGAGCCCTTAGATCAAGTGTATTAATAATTCAAAATATAGATGATCAAAGTTTGCTTGCCTTAAGCTTTTAGCTAATATGCAATGAAAAGGGTAAACATCGACAGAGTACTTAAAGAAAAACGCACTAATTCATTTCTAATAGTGATATGATATAAGGTTTTGTCTTGCATTTGAAAAAATATCGCGAGCTAGGTTAGGACCTAATACTTTGCATTTGTTATGATTTTTGAGATAGCAATGCATGCACTTACGCAAATCGTGTTCATCTTCCACTGCTGTCGGACTTTGGTAATAAAAGTAATGACCACTACGTACTGCAGAATGATTATCACCCCCAGTCGAGTGATCCATTTGATTAGGTCTGCACTGCAAACATTTAGTTATAGGACCCACTGATCCTTGAGCGCTTGAATCGGAACCGAAACGGTTCCTATAAAGCGGTGGATTAGTGCTACCATGATAATGATGATGATGTTGGTGGTGATTGTGAGAACCTTGAGTTATGAATTACTCAAGTTAAAGTTATTAAAGTCATTAAAAAACCCGTTATTTTATTTTAGAGATTAAACCCTGATCATCGTATATTTAATGATCTTTATTAAAAACTTTTTTGAGTATGTTGCCTGGGTGACGATATCTGTTTGGAATTAACTTGTACTAAATGTATGTCTCTGCTTATAATCCCGACTTTATCACTACAATGCGTTAAATAACTTGAACGCAAAGATCAATTATTAGCTTTTATTAATATAGTTTCAAGCAAAAATATACCTGGTTCATAGTTTATTAGGTGATAAGTTACATAATGATAAAATAGTTTTTAACCCCGACGGACCAATAGTTAGATGCGACATTACCGTGATATCTCTCATTGCCTTGGGCATGGTTGCCATGATAATAGTTGGCGTGGTGATGATGGTGAAAATGACGACCATGGTAATGGGGATTAGGATGCTCTTCTCCCGATTTCTCAATCGATCTCAAATCCAACAAACTATCGTCCAGCGCGTATTTCTTGGAACTGTATAATACGGCGGCCATCTTGTTGGTAGGATTAGCGTAAGCTGGAGGATCCAATAAAGGACCCACGCCCTCTTTTTTATAATATTGAACCACGTTGTAGTATTGAGAAGGAAGATATCGACCGCCAGAAGTGCTGCTCGTTTGCCTACCCCCAAAAATGTTGTTATGATATTGCTGTTGTCCGACTCCAGCCGACTTGCGTCTCTGAAGCCCATTTTGGTGTCCGGAACATTCCACGCACCTATAATCATTTGTAACAGTTTAAATTTTACGAGAAAAGAAATTTTTTACAACTAATCTCTTAAAATTAGAGATAACCCTTGGGAGATGACACAAACATGGGCGTACGCAGGGGGGGGCAGAGGGGGGCGGCTGCCCCCCCCTAATTTATGAAAAAAAAAATTTTTCAATGCAAAAACATTGAAAAATTAAAAAAAATTATGTTTTGCCCCCCTCTAAATGAACTTTTGAACGTTTTGCCCCCCCCTAATTCAAAACCTGCGTACGCCCATGGACACAAAGCCTCTCGTTTAAGAACGTAGACTCTATAGATTTATCATCAACGAAGTGTCCCCTTTTCCGCCATTTTGAAATGTGCACAAATAAGGGAAGGACGTATAGTAGTAACTTTTGTCATTTAAAGTATTTTTGATGCGTAATAAAAAAATATTGGACTAGTTCAACATCAACATTCAAGCATTTTAAAATATATATTATCTACAAAATTCATAAAAATATTGTGATGATGTGATGTTAAAGTAATTTAGTGTCATCTGCATTTTATTAATAATCATTTTTAGCATTCTTTTTTAGTTATTAACAAATAAGGAAGGTAAATTCACTTTTATGTTTAACAATGGAGTACACTGAAGGGAGACATGAGAGATAGTTAAATTCAAAATGGTGAATTTAATGGTAAACATTTGACCTTATGAAACACAAGGCATGGGCAGTCTATGTAGTTTATGTTTAAGATACGTCTTCATTTTAAAATATTATATGAGTAACGGATTTAGAGTATGGTACCTGTTAGCATTTAAGCTGTTGTTGCGATAAAAATCGTTGTTCAAATCTTGTTCTTCGCAACAACTGCTCCCGCAAGAGGAACATCTGTCGTATCGGCAACAGCAATCTCTCCTACTGCCGGCCCGATTACTGCTCACGTGACCGTTGGTAAAGGGTGTCCCCTTTTCGCTTAAAATACCCAGACTCGTTTCGGTTGAGTCGGAAGAACAATTTAAGAATTCCTAAAAAGAGTAGTCATTTCATATAATTATAACAAATTAAAGACTTGATAAAAGCTGAAATTTTAACATTTAGGAGTTATAATTAAATATACATTAAAAAACATTTCAATGTCAAATTTTACAAACCTACATGCTTAAGTATTGAAAATCATTTTGGTCTCACGCATGGGCGTTGACAGAATTGGATTTAGAGCAATAATGGAGGGATGCGCAAAATGATAATTTATGGTAATTTTTGTCATAATTATATTAAATTTTGATTTGAATTTACAGGGGGACTGCCGCTCCTTTTTGCCACCCCCTGGCTACGCCAATGGTATCACATATTTAGCGCCAATGTCTTTTATTACAAGTAGATATATCTTGTGTAATGTCTTATAAATTCTTTTGATTTTTGATAATATATCCTAGAGTCTCGTAATTATATTGTTAAACAAAATCAAAGTGAAGAATACATTTATTTTTAACTTGATGATTGAAATAAAGACTAATAGTGATGTTAACTTAGACTTTATTTACTTCTTAATGATCTCATTAAGTTACCTTATTAACAGTTGAGCGTTCTTTTTGAATTCCGTTTAAATCTTTGAATCCAATTTTTGAATTATTAAAATCTTCGATTATGTTAGGAATGGAAATGAAACTATCCCCTTTTACGACCATTACTCCTTAATTTAAATGTTTGGGATAATATTTGCAATAATTTCAAAATATTGTTAAAGCCAAATTATGGAAAAAGTTATCATTCACAAAAAAAGCATAAGAGAACGAAGTTTTTTATGGGAATATTGAATAATAAGCTTTATTTTATTCACTAGACGAAAGCATAAAGGGAAAATATTAATCGAAAAAACATGGAGGGTTCTAATATATCCCCCTTTATTAGAGTCGTTCTAGAATATAGCGTCTACTTTAAGGTTTTATTTTCCACACATCTTTCACTAAAAGTGCAAGGTAATTTTTTATCTTAGCAAAGGCCCCTTACGTTTAATTTATAAAACTCGCGACATGAAAATAATTAATATTTACCCTAGTTGGAGAGCAGTTTCTTCTGATCGTTTCTCTGATTAGTAACTTTGCATTCCTATTAAAGGATTTAGTATATTTAGTTAAAAAATAAAACTTTATAATTTACGTAAAGTTAAAATACTTGATTGCATCCTCCTCAGGTCCGCATATAGTAACTTCCCTTTCGTTATTTTGAAAATCTGAAAATTGGCGGAAAAGGAATGTAAAACAAATTTTAATTGCCCTTATATAAATGGATAATAACACTAAATACTATTATGCATACGGCTTTCTCTTGACAACGACTTTCTCATGACAAAAATGGGTATTGAGCCTATGGCGGACATGATTAACGAAAATGGGCTTAGTGGTATGGGGGCATATAGTAAGAAGGGAGAAGAATGATGTAAGTGTCGAAAAGCAGTGAGGTGTCGGGGAAGAGAAGAAGAGGACGACCTCGTGTCACGTGAAAAGGGCAAGTGGACAAAGTTATGAACTCTAAGAAGATTGAGCATGACACTTACCCGATTAAGATGGAAGAAACTCATTAAAACAACAAACCCCAGCACGGCTGTGAGACCAAACACTTGATGAAGGAGAAGAAGAAATGGTATAATGAAAAAAGGATGTTTACATCCCTACTCATACCCTATTGAAACCGTTCTACAAAATTAAGGAAGATTAAATCTTAAGCGTAAACCCTGAGACAAATTAAATAAGTGCAACCCGCATTTATTCTCATCCAAAAGACCTTGTTTATTTTTATGATAAACTTTTTAACATTATAGTTCACCTATTAATTCATAAGAAAAGCAAGTATCAAAATAAATCAATGGCAAATAAAGTTTGATCACAAGGAAAAATTTACCTTTTTGGAAAGATATAATGGTATTGCTAATTTCTTCTATTTGATGTATTCGTTTTCCTTTAACACCCATCACTAATCTCATTTCATAATTAAATAAACTAAATAAAGTCATTATAACTATAAGATAAATAATGGCACAATTCTTGAGATTAAGGATGTTCCAACTCATTTAAAGCATTTTAATAAAAAATATAAATGAAGTCAAGTAGTATTTTTATTCCATCTTATATAATAAGTTGGAAAATTAGTCATTGGCCAACTGAAAAATATTTTTTTAATTTATGAATAGCTTATTTATAAAAGAGAACAAGATCAAAACAAAACTAATTTGCTTATCATTCGCCACAGCTAGACCAGCTATAACTGTTATATGCTCGTCCAACCAGAATGGAATGCCTCCCCCTAGATTAAATGTATTTATTGTCAGGTCTTAATTTTAATAAATTTTCTATTTATTCAAGATTTAAAATAATTTTTGTGAGTAAAGCTATTATATACCTCTACCAGCGTCTGATGCCTTAATAAATATTTGATCTTTCATGGCATATTTATTGACCGTAGGCAGAGAAGCGGTAGAATCTGGGTTATTCATTTGATCCCTATGACATTAAAATAAATAAATGTTAAAACTATTATTGTAACAGTATAAAAAAACTTACAAAACCTTTTTTTTGATTTGACAAAACATAATTATAGGAAAATTATGATAGTGTTTGTTTGTAAATATCCTTAAGTTTCCAAAATCTCTAATTTTAGATATTAAAAATAGAATTTACACCAATTAGATCTGAACAGTGGCGTAGCCAAGAAGGGGGTGGGTAGGGGGGAAAATATCCCTACCATTTATAAATAAATTTTACTAGATGAATTAGAGGTATTTATAGTTGCATATAGGACTAAGATACTTATAAATACCTTAAAAGTTCATATACACTCTTTTTTTAAATTTTATTTACGAAAAAGGCTTTTGTTCCATTATTTTTCTTTTCCGAATTTTTATTGTCCAGCCGTGAACAAAAAAGTTAATAGAGCATTTTTCCCGCCGTCTGACCCTTCCACATTTAAAAAGTAGCATTTTTATAAATTATAGGGGTAATTCATATGAATAACAGATTTAATTTTCTTATATTGATAAATTTTCACCTAAAATTCTTAATAAGCATACAATTGCAAAAAAAAATTTTGACATTCAACAAGTTATTCAACTCGCAGATAAAATTGAAGAGTGTTGGCAAAAGTTTCATCAAAATTTTTATAGGCTAATGTTAGGCTTATTAATTTAAATTTAGATTTAAAAAAAATCGATTTGACAATAGGCAAATTTGGTAGTAATATTTAAACGGAATCCATGAATATTATAAATTAACAATATTTATCACCTGCTTGATTCCTTCATTGATAATCAAATAAACTTTTTGATAAAAAACAAGTGCAAACTAAATTGTAAATCTCGTTTCTAGAAATTCAGAAATTTTTGGTACAAATTTGGAGTTCAAACGGCATAAAGATCAACCTAAAATTAAGAAATCATTTATGGTGTATGGCTTTGCTTAAAACCCGTCCCAAGAATGATCTCGACACCATAAGCTTCTAAAATTGTATCAAAACCATGCCTAATATCATGGGCGTAGCCAGGTAGGGGCCGCTGCCCCCCTCTAAATCCAAAGAAAAGCTTTAAAATTTAATATAATGATGGCTAATTTTCAGAAAATGATCTTTTTGCCCCTACCTCTACTTCAAATCCTAACTACGCCCATGCATGAAATAACGACACCTATTTGTCTCCCCATAAACCCAGCACCAATGAGCGAAGTTTCATTCTCAGTTTAAAAAAGAATGTGTCTAATCATCGATTGAAATGCTCATATCTCATGTGAAATTCTATATAGACGATTGCTGAGCAAAAGAGACATCAACATTGTTTAAAGACTATTTTTAATTGTTTTATAACGCTTTATTTCTTTACATGGAATTTATATCTTTATCAGAGGTCAGATGTGTTAAAATTTTTCTGCCCGATCCTGGTTCGATCCCATAACTATATTTCCCCGTGAGGTCTGAACCCTTCTAGGTGTCCGCCCGGCCATCCCCGAATTATCCAGGCTGCCCGAACTTACAATAGAAATTTTTTTATTTTAAGCAATGATTTTATTATATTTTAGAAAATGTTTGAATTTAATTCCCAATTTTTCTCCCCATAAGAACGAAAATTAAAAACTATTAATATACAAAACAAGTGACAAAATAACTCAGGAAAACATAATAATACATTAAGATATCAAAATGAGCCCAAATTGTTTAAATTTTGTTATTGTGCCCCCCGAGCCTACCCGAAAATCTAATTTACGACAGTTGCCTGGGCCGGGCTTCTCTAGTCTTTGACTTTATTATAGCATAAATAGAGCCCTGCAAAATGAAATTTTTTATGCCCGAGCCCGACGTCTCAGTTTTTATTTTGCCCGAGCCCGGCCCGAGCCCGAACGACTTTTTTATTTTTGGCCCGACCCGAGCCCGACCCGATTTTTCAAATAGAAAATTTTCATAAATTTATTTTAAAATTTTTGAAAATTATTTCACCATAGAATACATAATGCATTAAATTGTTATTACTCGTAATTTACAACTAGGATAAATAATAAAATTTTCATTTTCACTAGCTACATATTCAGTTATTATTTTAAAACAAGAAATCTAACTTTATAAATTATATTTTATTTAACAATTCCAAATAAAAACTTTTTAAAATATTTTCTTATTTTATTTCTTAACATATTTAGATACGAGAGATTTACAATTTAGGTCAAAATATTATAAACAGGGGAAAAAAGCTGAAGCTTGGAAGATATATTATGTATGGTGTAAGATAGTTATTTAAATATCGAGTTGAGTTTGTTTAAATCATATTTTATAAAAGATTGTTTGCTTTAGTGAATTCGGGCCTCAGGTCGGGCCGCCTCATCAGGCCCGACCCGAGCCCGAGACCCAATTATTTTATTAAGTTTTGCCCGAACCCGACCTAAAGCCCGATTGGGTCTGGCCGGGCTTGGGCCGGGTTTCGGGCGGCCCGTGCAGGGCTTTAAGCATGAATGATGAAAAAATTGGCGATTTCCACCACCCCATATTGATAAAAACTCAGCCACACTCATGGATTTAAAAAAGAATGTTTAAAGAGTTAGTGATTGTGTCTAGCTTTTAGGTAATTTTATTTTAATGGGCAAAGAAAGAAAAACTAAGAGAAACGGCTCTCTAAAAAAGAATTATTGTAAAAGAAGTCGCTCTTTCGCCCCATCCTAATACATTTTTCTCCTAATCTTATTCAAATCATGGCTACGTCCATCCATATATTGTGGTGTTGTTGTTTAAACGGTTAGGTTTTGTTTGGTCGATCTTTGTTTTAACTAAGCCTAGTGTTCGACCAAGAAAAATAGACCAAAAAATTTACTAAAACCAAAGACCAACCAATCAAAACCAAGCCGTTTTTACAACACTACCATGTATCTCATGAAATGGGGGATGAGGGCAATAATGATTTAGGGAGGGGCAATATCATAATTTTTTGAAATTTTAGGCAAGACTATAATAAATTTAAAAGAATTTTTGGATTTAGAGGGGGACAGCCCTCCCCCCATGCTACGCCCATGTCTCATGATATAAATGGCAAAAACGTAAACGATTGATACTTGTTTTGGGCATCGTCGGCATTGATTAATAAATCAACTTTAAAAGCATCTTGGTGTGTGTTGTTAGTCGTCGTAGGAGGAGATTGAGGAGTTGCATTAAGAGGAGCGAAAGTTACTGAACGTGGGGTCCGGGGATTGGTTGGATTTCGATAATTTTTTTCGTTTTCGTTGTCGTTTGAAGAGGACCTGTCAGATAATTGGTCCGTCGCGGGATCGTTATTCTTGCGTACAAATTCAAATTTAAACATTGACTGGAAAATGTGAATAAAGTATATGGGCGTAGCCAAAGGGGATGGGGGCAGGGAGGAGCGGTTGCCCCCCTCAAAATCCAAACATTCTTCAAAATTTAATATAATTATGGCTAAAATTTCAAAGAAATGTTTATTTTGCCTTTCCCCCCTCTAATTTCAATGCTGGCTAGGCCCATGGCAATTTTAATTCATTTCAAGAGCTAGATTATAACTCCCTCTAAAAATTTATACAATTAACCCTGACTATATGGAATTAAAATAGCAAATGATGAAGGATATTTATAACTTAGAAATAAATTTATTCCAGATTAAATGATATGTAGTATAAGTCAGATTTGTTAGAATTTTTCTGCCCGAACCCGGCCCGGTCCAATACAATAATTTATCTGCCCACCCAAGACCCCCCGAACCTTTTTATGTGTCCGTCCGGCAAAGTCCGATTCATTAAAGCTGCCCGGCCCGAGATGAAATGATAAAACTTGTCGGCTCTAATATCATTATATTTTTTAACAATTTATTTAAATTTCTGATTTTTTTTGGATGAGAACTAGGATTAACAAACAATATAAAATCAAATGAAAAGTGAAAAATTATACACAAAATATAATACATTCATCATTGAGCCCCTATTGCCCGAATCTTGTTATGATATCGGTCCGGATCTGCCCAAAAGTCGAAATATGTTTCCCCGGCCAATTTAAAATTTATTAATTTTGATGGGTTTATAGGTAAAAATAAGTTATTTAACAAATTTACATGCGATTCGAATTTTTTGTTTCCTTGAAAACTTTCTCGTTTAGCCGGTCTCCAATTGGATGCCCTGAGTTCAATTAGTTCCAAAAACTTATACCTTATATGAGGATCGATCGTGTCTTGTTTAACTATATTTCGCATCTTGCAAAACAAACCATCCACCTTTTCTGTATAAATTAAAATTTTTATTTAAATGAAAAATTAGAATCTAGTGTATGAATATTTAAGAAAAACCGTTATATTTTTCTTCTAATCCTTTCCCAATCCTTTTAAAACTTGCGCATAATTTGTTGATAACATCTTTGGGATCATCCATTTCTTCCTTGCCATTTTTGTCATGGCTGTCGCACCTAGGCGCAGTATGCTGACCTTGCATTTTTGCTGGGGAATTCTTGACAAAGTCGCACAATTCCAACAAAATCCTGTAATGGCTATCCATTCCTGAAAATACATACGTCATGGATATAATAGAAATTTTGCCTTTTTAAACAATGTTATTACTATTGGTAAAACAGTTTTTATTGTTACTTTTTTCCTATTCTATCAAATATTACCTTAAGATCGCCTTAAGGTTTAAAATTTCCTTATATCATCCTAAAACAAATTTTTAATACATCATTAACACTTAAGGAAGGCATAACTAACTTCCAATATATAAAGCACCCTACCCCCTTTAAAATCCTGACTACATGGGCGTAGCCAGCTTTAGATTAGAGGGGGGAAATATTTAGGGAGAGGCAAAATGATCATAGATTTTGGCCATATTTTTGGAATTACCTGGCCCCCCCCTGGCTACGCCCATGCCTGACTATTTGAAAGGGCATAGTTCACCCCATCTAGTCGAATAAAAAAGAGGTAGATGAAAAAAATATGCAACACATTTTTGTGATGAGGTGTGGCTTAGTACACTGCTATAATAAAAGTGCAAATGTAGAGTGGGTGAATAATATTGTGAAGGTAAATCCATCATTTCGCCTATCGTAAATCAGCTAGACAAGCTCTTCATTTTCAACTAAATTTAGTCATTTTTTGTGAAAGAGGATCACACATCACCGAACAATTTGGAAGTATTTAAGCTCAAAGAAATGAGGGAAAGTTTAAAAAGAGCGAGTAAGTTTCAACAGCTAGGCATTAATAAAAATTATGACAAAAAATAAAAATTAGAGTAAAAGGGGGCCAAGGGAATGCCAAAAGTATGGTTGCACTTTCTCGCATTTCTTAACTTTATATGTGTCCTTGTTGCAATTTACTAATTAAATTTTTTGCAATTTCTACATCAACTTTAAATAAGTATACCGTTTTCCGCCATTTTGAAATGTGCACAAATAAGGGAAGGACGCATATAGCTTATAGTAATTTCGGTTAATCAAGGTGTTTTTAAAATGTATTTGAATTGTTTTTTGAAATAATTAAACATTAAAAACAGCTCTTCGTGGATAAATACAATTCCCGATAATTTATCCATGAAGAACATTGAATATGAGGGTAAAAATCTTCTAAAATATTAAAACACAGCATTTCAAAATCTATATTATTTTCAAAATTTATAAAAATAAAAAATGAAAAACTGTGATGATGTGATGTTAACGCAATTTAGTGCCATCTGCATTTTAATAAATAATCATTTATTAATATTTTTTTATTTATTAACTAAAGATAAGGTTAAATTCACTTTTCTTGTTTTAACAATGGGATACACTGCAGAAAGAAAAAGGAGATAGTTTAATTCAAAATGGCGGATTTAATGGTACACATTTTACCATATGAAACATATGACATGAGCGGTCTATGTATTCAATATCTATAACAGAAAAAGGTTATATGATGACTCATACCATCGGTTTGGTCTTTAGCTAAGTGACGAGCTATAATGGCCGACGTGTCGCCAAATAACTTTTTCCGTCTCGTTTCGTTGCCATTACATAGTTGGGGTGTGGTACCGTTGTGACTTTGTATTGGAATAGATGAAGTCCTTCTGTGTGAATATCCGTTACTATCTTTACTATTACCCTTCCTAATATATTAACACACATCACAAAGATAATGAACATCCCTTTAATTAACCTTTATAAACTCAAAATTAAAAGAACTGAAAAATCGGACAAGTTCCATGAAATATGTTTTTTAAGTCGGAAGAGATTCAAAAAATTTTCGGGTCTCAAAAAGTCTTAAATACTTACGATAATCGAGAAAGGTGATTGTCACTTCTACCTTAACCCTGGTGGTGTTGTAAAAACGACTGAGTATAATTTGGTCGATATTAGGTTCAACTAAGAGTAAATGTCGACGCGGGAATGTTTTTCACATTTCGACTAAGCCTAATGGTCGACTAAAAAAACAGACCAAAAACTTTTGGTTCAAGTTTAGTCCACTAAAACCAAAGGTTACCAAACAAAATCCAGGCGTTTTTACAACAAACTAATATTAAAATAATATAGTCCAAACTAAAGCAGTATAATAATGTATCACAGTCCGCTACCATTTATTACTTTTAATTTTTTAAGATTCTACAAATTTGAATTTTACCCGTTGTGTGCCCCGATTTTTTTGGTGGAGACATTAGGTGTGTCCCTCTCAAAGTTTGTATGCTCTCTCCTTCGCAAAAATAAACGATCGTCCATCGGTTGAGTTCGGGTGAGAACAGATTCACAACCTGACCCGTTCGAACCTTCACGAGTTTGGGAGGTCCGATTTGAATTAAAAGCTCCTAAAGTTGCATCGGATACGCTGGGGTACATAGGAAGCAGCTAATAAAATTTTCATTTTATTCTAGTAAATTCCAGTTTGTCTCTCTAGTGATTAAACTTCTATGTGTAATACAAGTGTATTCTCGTCGAATAATAATTATTATTGTTATAATATGCTAATCATTCTAATACCAGACAGAGCCAAGGTAAGTAATAATTAAATTATCAGTTTGGGTGGGGCCTGAGGGTGTAGACTGACCTGAGGCCAGAGCTCGGCTTAAAGCGTGTTCGTACAAATTGGCATACAGCTACTCTATAATATTTTGAAAAACCACAATTAACGTTATCAATGTTGGGATGGATTACCTAAGGGTGACCATATATGATTCGGAGCCCCCAATTTAAAGATCCATGCATTTTTTTAAAAATTTAGGTTAAGATGTCAAAAAAACATTTTCATGCCCCCTTCCTATTCATTATTGATTCCCTGTTCTAGTTCTCGGCTGCCCCGCCTATGACTACAAATAAATGTTATAATTATGTTATATTTCATTTTGACCGAGGTAAACTAAAAATAATCGTACCGTTCATACTAAGTTAAACTTTCTTATATGATTTCCTACAAACTAGTTTAATCTCAAACAATTTTTAATTTAATATCTTACGATACCAAAATGATAATATACCCTAATATTTCTTAGCACAAGAAGTTTAGCGTTCTTACAATTTAATATACAACCTACTAAAGATGTAAGTCATTGTAATACCCCCATCTAACTCATAAGGTAAGGAGAGGGGTTAAGTTAACAAAAAAATCAATTTTTCTGGAGAATAGCAAAGGAGACTATATAAATCATCGGCAAACTCATATAAAAATTCTTTCACCTCCACCGAGTATTCTCTTCTTTTCTCTTAAATATCTTATTATTATCTCTCTATTAGTACTACATACTACCTTTGATTACGACGACACCCGAGGCAAAGCAAAGTTGCACACTTATTCTCAAGTGTGTCAACGACGGCTTATGAAAGCGCCGCCCTCATTTTTATAAAGAATAAATGAAATTATCAATTATTAGTTGGTAGGTAGTAATAATTTTTTTGCCCCCAGCTGAACAACTTGACTCATAGAGTGTTGTCGCGAGTTAGACTTATAAATCATTAATTGATTGGGTAATAAGACTAGTGTACTATGTTTAGGTAATTGAACGAAAAACTCTTTAAATTAATATGAAATTTTAATTAAAAAAGCTGATACAGTTTTTGATTTCCATATTTACACGACGTAATTTTTCTTAAATATCTATCAAATACCTTATAATATTGCAAAAATATGTTTCGATTAGCCTATTTATTATATAGTTTTTGACAACTTATTACGTATTTAGTTATATAAAGGGGAACGGTTTAATTGCGCTATAAGTTTTTTTTAAAGTTTTATTCCCAAACCTTGTTTTAATTTCTAAAAACGCCTAGCTAGCTCGATAAATTTTCACAAAAATACCACCAAGCACTTGATTGGCCTTACCAAAATGACCTTCACAAAGGTATTTAACTTAGCGCCAGTGATTAAAAATCATTTACTAATTTAGTGTAAATCTTATAACAAAATTATCACATGTTAAAATTAGGCAAAATTTATTTTAAAATCGACATAAAGCAGAGATATTTAAATTCACAGTTTTTAATTTATAGACAAAAATAATTTAGATCGTTTAAATAAATTACATTAAATGGCATAAATTTTTTTAAATCAATTAAAAAGAGGTCAAACACACATTTTGGCAACAAAATTAGATAATAATTCACGTTATTTATATCTAAAATTAAACAAACCTTAAAACTATTCAAGCATCTTTTAACAAAAAGAAAACCTTGATGTTATGTAATAAAATATTAAAACTTAAGTATACCTTTCAAAAAATAGTGATGAAGAACTGATAAAACCCAAATTATTATATTAGGTAAACAAGATTAAAGTTCGTTTCGAATCTATTCGTGATAGGAATAAGGTGAAAATTCCTTTGCAAAATAAATATTAATAATATTTTGGGCTATAAATGGTCATGTCTTTTTCAGGGATTGTAAATTCGTATTTTGTGACATTAAAATTTGTCTCTGTCCACTAGATTAAAATTAAGAATTTCAATTAATTGCAACAGAAACCAACTGGATTTTTTTAAAATTGCGAACTTCTCAAATGTACCCGATAAATTTAAGTGTATAATCCCCGCGTGTTGTTTGCTTATTTCTTCAAACTTTTGTTATTTCGATCGAACTTTGTAAAATTGATGATGATATTTGTATTATGTTGGGAAAGAGGGAATAAAGGAATGGCAGTTTTTTCCCTAAGCTGCGCATCTCAATTTTCATAGCATAGACAACAGCGGTGTTTTGCCTTTAGTTAGCGCAAATAAAAACCACATACACCGAAGCGAGGAGAGCTAGCTGATATCGAAATCCGCTTTTCCCCTCCTCGGTCTTGTTCCCTCCAGTTTTAAACAAATTTAACGCATATTAGCTTGTAAGGCTACTGACCAAAGTTACCAAAAGCAAACAGCCTAAGTTGAAAACCATTTTTGCTACATTTACTAAATCATATTTTATAATATAATACTTATTAAGTGTGTTATTATTATTGTATTTTATGAGTCTAAATTATGATAAAACCGAAATGAGTACGAATTGTTTATTATTGATTTTAAGTCCAAGATAGGGGGTGAAGCTAAAGCTTAGTTTAATTAAGTCTATTCGCCGCCCCCTTAAATTTCCAATATTATACCCTTTCATGCTTTTAACTTAAATCCCTTGCCTTTCTCTCCGGTACCAAGTTTCATAATACATAAGAACTCTCTTCGCCTCGGTACTACTATTCCCAATCCAATCATGATCATCCTAAATGCTAACAGTTTCCAAGGCAAAAAAACACGTGCGGAGTTTAGCTGTTAAACAAAGCAAAAACATATACTCGCTTTTTTAGTACAGGAAACTCGAGTTCAGGAGGTTGTAGCCTAATAACAGCGAATTTTAATGACCTTACTTACTCAATTAATTACATATTTAATTTAGATGATAAAATATTGGCTAATCTTAAAAGTATACTTATTATGAACTAAACCATTGGTTGATGCAAATGTATTTGAAATCAAATCTTAGTTGTATATATTGCTATATAACTTGTTTTTGCTATTACTTCTTTAAAAGATTTTGTTTAAAATGTTTGAAAGCAATAAGTTCCATTAATTTTTTTTTAAATATATTATATAAAAATCTACGCAAATTACCGTCCATTGGCAGATTTAATAAGATAAGTACCAGGTGTTTATTTATTACCTGTAATTAACAGCTGTTAAAGATTCTTCCACAGGGAATGTTCATGAAAACTTATATCATAATCGCTGGCACATAATATATTTTAATGTAGTTTAAGAAGATCTATATGTAGCAATCTCATAATAGATTAATAAAGTAAATATTATAGCATTATTTAATAATATGATTATTTACCAAATAGTTGTATCTTATTTGTAAATTTGATTTTATAGACATATTAAAATTTCATTTAGCATATCTCTAAAAATTATAGTTTAAGAACTGTAAACTAAGTTCATTAAATAAGTATCATTGATATAAAAATGTTATTCTACTTTATGTTTCGCATTAAATATAGTTAAGGCTTAACTAAGCTATCTTATTATATGTAGTAAATAAAAAGTAAAATAAAGAACATGTGATACATCTGATTAGTGATTATACATTAAGACTTGCATTTAATATAGAAAAGTTTAATCGCTGGATCAATTCAATCAATTTTTTTGTAATTGACATACTAAAATACACCATTCGTAAACAATGACTAATATTTTTCTATTAAGGGCATACGAATGCAATAAATATTTTGAAGACAGCCAACTCGTAAATTCATCATATGAATCTCATATATACATATATAGTGTTAAGGAACTAAGTGGAAGATTTGTATGGTTGTATATTTAAGTTTTTTTAGAGTGACACGAGTCATAATCATAACTATACCTTTTAGGATTTTATGCAAAAGTCTGCTACCAAATCAACATTATGCATTTTCTATAGCGAATAGAGTAACAAAATATAAACGGTCAGTCATGAGACCCATCAATGAGTTTTAGGCACAAATATTCATTTCAAATAGAATGTAACATTAGATTTTGCAATGGCGTAGGCAGGATTGACTTAAGGGGGGGGGGGGGGGGGGTTCAAAATCTTTGACAAATACTACTATACAAAAATTTATTAATATTATATACATGAGTGGCGTATGCAGAATTGCACAAGGGGCGGGGGTTAATTTTGTGTCAACAATTTTAGATTAAACCTATATTGATTAAAATTATTTACAAATATCTACATCGAGATTTTGATAATAAATGCCTTAAAGTATTATGTTTGTGCTAAGAAAAATCATTTCTTAATATTTAATTTTTGTAGCCCAATTCCGCCTGTGGTCTAACTTCGAAGGACACAATTTTGTAAATGCTTCTTCTAATTTTTCTAATTGTGCCAGCCATAATTATTGTTTAAACTTGAGATATGCACGTCCTTTTAGGTTTAACTAGAGGCTGGGCCCTTCTTGAATCTCAAATTAATTTAGGTAATTAATTATTTTCATCAACTGAAAACCAACAAGTCCTAATAGTACCATTGATTTCTTCCATGTAAATAGAAAAAGTTTTAATATTTGTTATAGATTTTTGAATATCCCTAGCCCTACCGATAAGCTTGATTTTTCGTATTTGGTTTACGTCTTTATTTCAGTGGCGTAGGCAAGGGGGGCGGTCTTTCGGCTGAACCCTCCCCCACTCACTGACAAAAAATTAAATTTTCCCAAATTAATTAAAAAACTAGATATTAATAAGTCTATTTCTAGTGTTGCGCAGATAAATTTTTGCCCTATAACTGTTGGCTTATTTGGTGATCAGCTCCTTCAAACACATTTTCAGGTATACCTGCAATTACACCAGCAGCGCTTATGCAACCTATTAAAGTCCCTATCTATTTTAGGTTTCAACAGCTTAGATCTCACTGTATTTCGATTCCCTTTGGCTCTTTCTTAATGTGCCAGGTGACTTTCCTCTCGTCTCTCCAAACGACCATACCATCTCAATCTCCTTACAGCCAACTTTCTCTGAATCGGACCTACATTTAATTTCTCCCTTATCTCTTAATTCCTTATATGGTCCTTCTTGTCCCAAGAAGGAAACTTTTTGATAAGGATAAGAATGAGAGTGGACTCGGTAAATGTTTAAACAATGGCTGCGACATGATGAGAAGTTGCTACCCTCAGCAAGCGACGGGTGGATATAGCATGTATACAAGAAACAATTAAAAGGCATAAGAGCAAGGATGATAGATGAAGGCTATAAACTTCACTTTAATAACTAAGAACGAATAAAAATGGCGTAGCAATCGTATTAGCCTCACATCTGCAAGATAAAGTCATTGAAGTACGAAGAAAAAGTGGCCGGCTCATGATGTTGAAACTTTGCAAAGGTCAAATGATTAAGGTAGTGTCCGGTTTTGTTCCGCAAACAGGACGCACAGAGGAAGAAAAGGATGACTTTTGGGCAGAATTAGACGAAACGCTGCGCATAATGCTCAGAGCCTAATAGTTATAATTGGAGCTGATATGAACGGTCACGTAGGCAAAACTAGAGAAGGATTTAAACGGCTCCGATGGAAATGGATACGGATCGAGAAACAATGAAGGCGGCAAAATATTGAGCTGTGACACTTGATTTGGCCATCACGAATACCTTTAAAAAATATAAATCACCTATTAACGTACAAAAGTGGGAATCGGTCTTCGCAGACTTCCTTAATATCAAGAAAAAAATATTGAAAAATTGTACGCTATTGGTTATACCAGGTGAGGCTATTGCAGCCCAGCATAAACTTATGAGGAATTATGTCATCTCCAAGGCGAAAACACAGAAGCCGAAGAGATTAAATGAGAAAATCAAATGGTTCCGTCTACCAGATTTGAAAGATGTTTACAATGATCAAATAAATGAACGGCTGCAGATAGTTGATCAGCAGAATGTTAACGATATGTGGAAGAAAATATCTAACACAATACGATCAGTAGCGAGATGTGTTGAAGAAGGCAAACCAGGTATAGAAAAATATGAAGACATGACGGTAAAACGAACGTGCAACGCCTAATCAAGTGGAAAAGAAAGTTTTACAAACTATGGTCAGGAAACAGAAATGAAGCAACAAGATTAGCATAAGTAAAAGCTAAAAAGGAGGCAAAACAATTAGTAGTCAAGGTTAAAACAAATGTCTACGTGAATTTGAACGTTAAGTTAACAAGTAAAGAAGGGGAAAGAATGATCTACAAAATAGCAAAGAGGACAAGGAACTCAAAGGATGTAGTAAAAGTAAAAATCATGAAGAGCAAGGCAGGTATCACTCTAACTCTGAACCATCAAATCATAGATCGTTGGGAGAATAACAGTGAAAATGGATTTTCGGACCAGTGCGAAAGCAAGAACTATGAATGCCCTGGAGTTAGAAGTGACAGAAGTTTACCAGGTGCTTAAAAAGATGACCATGGGTAGAGCGGTTGGACCTGACAATATACCTGTGGAAGGTTTCAAAATGCTAAGGCCCTTAGGTGTAAATTTACTTGCAAAGTTGTTTAATAAAATACTTATAAATGGTATGATGCCTGATAAGTGGGAAAGCTATATTATACCAATCTTAAGGGAGATGTACAAGAATGCAATATTGAGGTATAAAAACGAGCTAAGCTGACATGGGAACAAAAAACAGATATGAACTTGAGAAGGTATGAGCTAAAACGACTAAATGCAATAATACGTGGAATAACTACTTGAAGGAGCTGGTGTGACAAACAGCTATAGGAAAAAAATAATAATAAACCTTTAAATTTGAATGGTATGTGTTTGCTACATAGTGCGTGCACGACTCAACTCCTTGAGTATTAGACAGTCTGCGTTTATTTTTGTCTTAATTTCACTTTCCACTCCCCCATCACATTGTACCTTAGAATATTTTAATTCTCACGACTCAAAAATCAGTTATCGTTTCGCGAATATGTTTTTTTGTATTCACTTCCCGACCCTAAGCATATATATTCCGTTTTATCCCGGTTGACTACTGCTTTAAATTCGTTTCATCCACACTTTTCCCTGCCTAGCTAATTTCACATTTGAACTTGGGCATAGCACTATATCATCCGCAAAGAGCGTTGTCCAAGGTGATCTGCGTTTCAGGTCCTTAGTTATCTAATCCTTTAATGCTATGAAGAGCAATGGACTTAGTGCCGATCCTTGATGCACACCGACATTTAGATTGGGTTCCTTTGATGTACCACTGAATGTCCGTACTTTGTTATTTGAGTTACTATACAAATCCTTTATCAAATTTATATAAGCGTCGTGTACACCATTGGTACTTAGGATATCCCGTAGCAATTGCTTTGGATCTTTATCGAAAACTTTCTCAAGATCAATGAAACACATATGAAAATCCTCTTGCTTTTCCTTAAACAACTCCATAAGTCGTCTGCCATGTATTGCCTTGGAAGTTGACTTTATAGGCCTAAACCCATATGGTCGTTCATCAATTGAGATTATTTTTTGTAGTTTAGCTTCTTTTCAACACCTTCATTGCGTGACTCGTTAACTTAACCCCTATATAATTATTGCACTGTTGAATATCTCCGTTCATTTTATAGATTGGTATAACATAATTAGTATAACATAGCTTTCCGTCTACTGATCAGGCATCATACCACTTGCAAGTATTTTGTTAAATATAGCATTTTGAAACCTTGCATAGGCATATTAACAGGTCCCACCGCCCGACCCATGGTTATAAACACCTGGTTAACCTCCTCTACTGTTCTAACTCTGGGTCATATTTATAGTTTTTGCTTTAGCACTGTTCCGACACTGTTTAATAATTCAAAATAGTATTCTTCCCAACGGTCTATGATTATATGGTCCAGAGTTAGTGTTGCCTTCCTTGCTCTTTACGGTTATTACGTTTATCACATCTTTCTTGCCCTGTCCTTGCAGTTTTGTAGATCATTCATTCGACTTCTTTACTAGTTAACCCAGCTTTCAAATTTTTGTAGATAAACGTTTTGCTCCATTTTTGCCATTCACTCACATATGCCAATCTTGTTTCTACATTTCTGTTACCAAACCATAATTTGTAAAGCTTTCTTTTAACTTGACTAGGCATTGCACATCTTAGTTCCAGCACCACATCTCTTTATCTTTTTGTATACCTAATTTGCCTTTCCCTAGAACACATTTCGCTACTGATCGTACCATGTTAGCCATGTATACCACATATCTTGGTATTCTGATGATTATATATCTGCAACCGTTAAATTATTTGATCGCTGTAAAGAACCTTCAAGTTTGTCAGCCAGAACCATTTGATTTTCCCATTTTTTCTCTCTTGGAGATGACATAGTTCATCACTAGTCTGGGGGGCTACAATAGCCTTCCTGGTATAACCTTACAATCGCGTACATTTTTTAATTCCTCTTTTTAATATAAAGAGGAAGTCAATGTGCGAGTACCAATCTTTTGTAGGTTAATTGGTGATTTACATACTTTTCGAAGAAAGTATTTGTGCTGACCAAATCAAATGCCAAAGCTATGTTTAGAATTTGTTCTCCTCCATAGTTTCTCGACCCATATCCATCATAATTCCGTACGAATATCAGCTTTGACTATAATTATATCGGCTCTTTGTATCATGCGAAGCGGTTTGTCTAATTCTTGTTGCAAATCATCTTTTCTTCATCGATGCATCCTGTTTGAGGAGCATAACCGGACTACATTAATCATAAAACCTAAGCAAAGTTTCAACATCATAAGTCGCCCATTTTTTCTTTGTACATAAATGACTTTATCTTGCAGATGCGAAGCTAATAATTGCCACGCCATTTTTGTGCTTTTCTAAGCCTTTGAAGTAATATGTGTAGCCTTGACCAATCATTCTTGCTTTTACGCCTTTCCATCTTGTTTCTTGTATACACGTGATATCAGCCCATCGCTCTGAGGATGTCAGCAACTTCTCGCCGTTTGCAGTCATCGTTCTCCAACATTAAGCGAGCCCACCATTAATTTTGTCTCTAGCAAAGTAGTTTGTTTTAACTAAATCCGTTTGCCGGTGATGTGGTGACGACACTCGTTAACTTTTCACATGATAGGGGCGGCGCCTACCATGCGCGTTGTTTACGGAGGACACCCTACCCTAGGCTTTAATTGCTTTTTTTATTGTGAACTTTCATGTAGAGCAGGGGTAGGCAACGCGGCGCGTGCGGGCGCCATGGCGCCCCCGATTGATTTTTAATGCGCCCTCGCTGGACTAATGTAAATGTATGATATGAGCGTATCTAATAACACGCACGTATTTTTTGTTAGTGTGTGATCGTGTTACGGTTAGACCACGCGTAGACCGTGCATTTAAAACTACCAAGTAATCCGAAATTTTCTTTCAAAACCCTTCATGGATAAATGTAAAAGAAAAAAAACATATTATTCTAACGATGAATGGGCACATCTATATTGTTTCGTTGATTACAAAGGGAAGTGTATTTGTTTGTTGTGTAATAATAGTGTTGCGATTCCCAAGAAAAGTAATATTGAACGACATTTTAAGACCGTTCAAACAAATTTTGATAGTGACTATCCAATGAACTCTGAAATTAGAAGACAAAAATTTATTTCTTTAAAATCTTCAAGAACTATCCAGCAAAGCTTTTTTACTAAACCACTGTAACAACATAAAGCAGCAACGATCGCGTCATATAAAATATCGCATTTGCTAGCTAAGAATAAAAAACCATTTACAGATAGAATATAAGAAATTAGAATATGGACACCCAAGTTTCACACTGAATTATATGTATCATTATGTATGACACCAACAAAATAAAGTTATAAAAAATCTGTTTTTTTTATGCCTATTTATAAGTGTTGATTATCTGTAAAATATGCGCCCTCGGTGATTTTCAAATTTAGTATTGCGCCCTTAAGGACAAACAGGTTGCCGACCCCTGATGTAGAGGATTGTACGAGGGGTGACGCTCGACTATTTAGGCCTGACAGCAGAGTTGATAATGTGAGATATCTTTTAGGTTTTCACCTCAAGGATAAAGCCTATACCACTACGCCCCTAATGTTACGATTTTATATAAGATGAAATAGAATATATTCACATATTTTGACTTAGAGTAAATCAATATAACTATAGCGAAATTTATAAGAAAATGTATATTATAAACAAAATCCTAATTCATACAATTAAGCCACAATGGTAAAAATAACAAAACATTATAAATAAGCACAAATTTTAACGACGAGGAGAAAAAATTCGCTGCTTAAATTGTTATAATTTTTAAAAAGAATTAATTAGAAACAAATAACAATCACTACTTTTTAAGAAATGCCTTATTTCTCCTAAACTAGATGTTCGGATAAGTATAGACTAGTTTTATATTACTTGGAACTAAGTCTCGGCAAACGGTAAAACCGTTAGGTTAAGGTAATAAATAAATTAATATAAAAAACAAAAAGTGATTATAACTTCTAACGGCAAAATGTGTGTTATAGACTTAAATTTGTGAGAAATTTATTAAACTTGGTATAAGTAAGTCTTAAATCCAAACAATTTGGCCCACTCGACAATCTATTGAAAAGAAAAATTTATCATAATTTTTTTGTTTTTTTAGTGTGCAAATTAGTTTTTAATGCTAAATAACTTGTTTTTCCGACTTGCTTTCTAAAAATGCATATAACTTTCAACCTTTACAAACTATTACTCAAAGTCCTACACCAAATTGTTATTTTTCAGCCCAAAAATATATCTGATAAAAATAAATAGACACCACAAATAACTATTGAGGCAATATTTAAATTCTAGTTTTAAGGGAAGACCCTCGTGTCCTCAAAGTAGCTGCAGGGGCCGCCTGAGGCCCGACCCGCCGGGAGATTTTCGAGCCAGGCTCGGGCAAAAGTTTATAAAAAAATCGGGCCTCGGACTCGAGTCTGATAGGGCAGCCCGACTCGAGGCCCAAGCCTGGCCCGAATAACCAGAGCCAAATAACTTTATGAAATATGATTTAAATAAGCCAAACTCGATAATAAAATAGTGATGAAACAGTGTATATAATATAGCTTTAAAACTCCAGCCTTTACCCCTATTTATATATTTTTATAACAAAATTGCAAATTTTTTCCTAGTGTTTATTTATATCCAGTGTGCCTATTAGAACTCTATATAATAAATAAAAATTAATTTTATAAAATTAGATTTTTACGTTATAATAATATGTTAAATCAATTTTATAAAGAGAAATTGGATTAATTATTTGTATCCTTGTGTTAAATTACAAAAGAACCATCAAATTCATTTTAATTTATAGGGTAAAATAATTTTCAAATATATTTACCTAAAGTTTTTTATCAAAAAGTTGGGCCAGCTTGGGATCGGGCCTAAAATAAAAAAAGCATTTTGGGTCAGGTAATTAGCAGTGCTCTACCCCAAGATATAATTAATAATGTTTAGTTAGAATAAAACTTAAATAAAAAAAAATAAATTTTAATTACTTCAATGCTCTATAAATTATTCATAGTTTAACTATTTTTATTGGGTATAAACCATATTAACGAGCCTTAGAGAATTTTGTTTAATTAAAAAAACAACTAATTTGAAGAATCATTTTTCTAAAACTGAGAAGTATCAATGCTAGATATATTATCATTCCACACAATAAGTGTTCACCCTTTTATCAAGAGGAAGCAAAGAAACTGAGATAAAATACACATCTACACCTAAAACGTATAGAAAAATTTATTCTTTTTGCTTTCAGAGAATATAAAACTATTGTAGTTAAAACTATAAACTATACCTTAAAAAAACTATATTTATAAAACCAATAAATTGTAACTACAAGTTAAACAAACACAGTTTCTTAAAAAACTGATTTTCATCAAACTTTTAGTTCAATACGAAGTGAAAAGTTCTATTAATGAAAATACCTTTGTCAACTTAGTATAAAAATTTTAGTTAATTTATTTTTAAGGTAATGATATATAGATTACTAATTATTCTCATAACTTTTTAAAGATCCCATATTAAATCTCACAATAAATTTTATTATAACAATATATCAAATTTTCACATATTATCTTAAAAAAGGTTTAAAAAACAATTTGTATGTCATCTATTTTAAATAAATAAACTGTACAATTATATAAATATAATTATTTGTTATACAGGCTTTAATAAATATTTCTATCTGTTTATGGACTTTATTGCAAAAATATTTTGTTGATTGCAATTACTTACCTTCTTTTACATCTGAGTTAATACTAGGTGGAATTAAAGTTTACCAAATAAAAATGTTACCTGGGAGATTCATTTAAGCATTTTTGTAATATTACAGCTTTCTTTGTGTCTGAGGCAATTAATTTTCGTTCACTTTGATTGCGAACAAAATGTTGATTAACTTCAAAAATGGTCAATTTATAAGATAATTATCTTACATTCAACATCTTGTAACTTCTTTGCTACTGACTCATTTTCCAAAACAACCCATTTTTTAAATACTACTAAATAATAGAAACAAAACATTTATTTACCCTCTTTATAATTTACACGGTTATCCTCATTATCATAGCAGCTCATGCAAAGGAGAGGTTATGCTTAAACTAAGACGAGGACAAAATAACAAAAAACATATGAGACGAAATGAATCTGGTTCAATTGACAAAAGTTCATTTGTAAAAATCTCTAAATATCTAAATCTAACCCTAACCCTATATCTAAATCTAACCCTAACCCTTGCCTATATTACATTTTGCCTATATACATTTTGCACAGAAGTGAAATTTACAAAATAAATGATACTAATATTGGAAAACTTACCAAACGCAGAGGGTTTTAAGTCACACTTATAACTGCGCATGCGCATAAGCAATTATTGCCTGTATTAGATTTTGTGGAGTTAAAAACATAAAAAAGTTATTAAACTAGCATGCGCATAAGCAATTATTGTCTATATTAGATTTTGACTATGTTAGATTTTGCACAGAAGCGATTTTTTTAAAGAACGGGAGTTTAGAGATTTAGAGATTTAGAGATTTTTACAAATGAACTTTTGTCAATTGAAACGATACCGACGAAATAAGGGCATTATAGAAATAGGCTACTTAGTGATAAATGAGTAATTCCCGCTTCCCTAAAACTTACTCTCTAATGACGATCTAATCACAACTAAAATCCAATCTAGGTTCACTTATCGTCTTATCGTTATGTTAAAAGAATAGTATTTTTGTTGTCTACAATATTATGATTGTTTTTTTCTTACCTTAATAAATATTTACATCCATGTTTTTTTCACCTGCTGCAATAGAAGATTTCTTGCTATTAACATAAATAATAATATTTTAAAGAACTAACGTACTAACAAAAGAAAACGTGACCTTTGTTAACGTGGACCGTGATGCAACTAGTGGTAGCTGGGGAGGGCCAAAGGGGGCACAATTTTCCCTTAGGGGGAGGGGCAAGGGGCTAGAATTTTCACCTTAAGGCCACCTCAGGAGCAAAATTCTGTCCCCTTTGGCTCCGCCTCCAAGGAAAAAATCCTGGGCTCTTTGCCCCCATGAGCAATTAATTATTTGTCCTAACCTAACTTAATGAAAAATGGAAACCGTTTTCAAGTATAATTAAAAACTAATATAAAATTATATAAAAAATGTATCACATATCGGCAAATAATTTAATTTTCAGCAATATTAACATTAGGCCTTTGTTTTATTTTAAAAAGGTATGAGATGTTTCAACGGCTGGCAAGAGTAGTTTACCAAAAGTGTTTAAATACGAAGTAACTAAAAGGATAAAAATATCAGAGCCTGACAAATATGTTGGGTTTTTCCGCCTCCAACAAACGGAGAATTATTGTTGTTGTTAAAGAGAGCTTATAGGTTACTAAAAATAATGTCTTGTTGAGGGTGTCGGCTATTGTTTTAGTGAACTTAGGAAAACACATCAGGCAGGGTACATACATCCCTCGAAAGGCGTCTGATGGCTGTAAGATAGATGTTTTAATCATTAAAGAGCGTTTTAAATTAAAAGTTGGTGTTGTTGCATATGTGACTTGTAAGGGATACTGGTATTTACATCGAAATGTGAATCGCAGTTGCAAAACAATCCTTCCCAGATAAACATCTAAGCTAAGTTTTTAAACATAAGTGACCTGGGCCATTTAAGAAACGAACATAGGTTAAAACACTCGGTGGCATCGCTGCTTGAAAGAAGATAATCAATAAAGTGCTGCACCAACCTAACATCCCAAACCGGTATTTGTGTCAAAAAAATGGAACTAAAATTGGATTTTTAAAATATCCAAAGCTATGGATAAAACCAGCTTTTCCCTAGCCATTAAAGATTTATAGCATAGATTCAGCGCTATTTTCGCTCTTAGAGTCTTATCTTAACCAATAATATATAAAGCTGAGTTTATTATAACTTTAAAATGTGATACTTATACCTGCAGGCTACAAGCTTCTCCGCCAACCAAATCGGGTTGTTATCGGACTCGCTTGCCTTACGCAATATCTCTATCCTCTTATTTTTTATTAATAATGCGCATGGACAAAGCCAAGGGGGGGGGGTGGGCAAGGAGGGGCGCCTGCCCCCTTCTAAATCCAAAAATTTGCTGTATTAAAATTATTGCTAAAATTTCAAAAAATGATCACGTTGCCCCTCCCTAAATCATTATTGCCCTACTCTAACCCCAATGCTGGCTAAGCCCATGACCATGAGAATGCGTAAGATGGTGAACAATTAAACAAATATATATCAATCAAAATTTTTGTCCGATTAATGTGCAAATCGAGACATAAAGTCTTTTTTGATAGTTAAAATAAGGTAGGAAATTAAGAGTTTGCTTTTGTGTTGGAATTTTTTTGTCTTAACAACCCGCTCTGAAATCTCATCTTAAAGCCACCTGGCCTGGCATTTATCCTTTCTTGGATGACTAAATATAAACCCATTTATCAATGTCTAAATGTTATTTATAATTTATTGAGTAAAAATTAGAAAATTCCAATAAAGATTGATAAAAAAGATTTTTAAAATTTTGCATTATATGTCCTTTATAAAGTAGTCTATAAATGTTTAGACAATAAAAAAATAAAACAATTGTGTTGTCCTCTAGACTGCATGCACGTTTTTAGAAGAAGCCAGATAACGATATTCCAATCCTAGTTATTGTAGTGACAGTTATTAGTTATTTAGTTATTTGAATATATGCTTCGTCATTACCTATTTTAAAAATATATGACTTTATCGTCTGCGTATGATTTTATCGTCTGCTTATAATTCCTCGCGGTTATTGAAATGAAAATTTGTTTGTTTGGTTTGCCACTTCACTACAGTTATATCTGATGGACTTATGAATTTATTAAATTTTAGGATAAATCATAAATGATAAGTTATTAAAAGTTAAACAAATAAGGTCAAATATGTTTAATGCTCCATAATATCTTATTTTCTCCCTTAAAATTATACAGGATAAGGTAAGGCAAACCTATTTTTTATTTAGGTGAGCGGCGAAGTTTTTGTGAGACTTTGAGCACATAGTTATAAAAACATATCCATAATCTTCAACTTAACTGGGTGGTTGGATTGGATGTCACCTCAATATTGTATTTTTAACCAGAAAGGAACCTTGAATATTTAATAACTTAAGTCGTCACGGCTGCCACATAGTATATAGCTCCTCATGGGCGTAGCCAGAATTGGATTCAGAGGGGGGGGGGAATAAAAATTTAGGGAGAGGCAAAATGATAATTTTTTGAAATTTTAGTCATAATTATATAAAATCTTGAAGAATTTCTAGATTTCGAGAGGAGCAGCCGCCCATTTCTGCCATCCAGGGGTTTGTCCCGAACCCGAACCCCTGAACCCGAACCGGGTAAAACCCGATGTTTTACAGAACCCGAACCCAAACCCGAACCCATTTTTAAAAATACCCTTAAAACCCGACCCGAACCCGATAAATACAAAAAGGGGTCGGGTTCGGGTTTTTAATTCAAAAATATATTGTGAATGGAATTGAATATCTCAGTTTTCTCTATCATGAGAATGTAACGAAACTAAGAAAACCATATGATTTTAATTTCAATATTTTTATGTTTTCGGCATTTTTCATATTAATCAATACAAATCTCAAGAATTTTTTGTTAATATTATATATATAATTGATATATATTAGACTATAATTTATATAATAACTGTAAAACACTTTAAATATATGTACTTTAACATTTAATATAAAGAAATATCAGATGTTTTATTATAATTTTAAATTTGTTTCTCACTTGTTTGTAAAATTTACTGAGGTCTAATTATTATACAATGTTTAAATAAGAATAGGACATATATTTTATTATTCTCTTTTAGAGTCTAAAAATGGTGAAGGTAAATAACCCCATTAAACAATTGACATGTGAATTTAATTAGGTGCTATTTAAAAATTAAGTTAACTATTCAATAATTTTTTGAAGGTAAAAATGTATTATCAGTATAATAAAATTTCTTGAACCCGAACCTGTACCCGAACCGGGTTTCAAAATTTATACAAACCCGAACACGAACCCGAACCCGATTTCAAAATTTATGCCAAACCCGAACACGAACCCGATTTTATTTTGGGCGGGTTCAAACCCCTGCTGCCATCCCCTGACCACGCCTATGCAGCTCCTTCTGCACATAAGCTCCAAACCACATTATTTAATTCACGACCCCATATACATAAGAAGTCACTCCTCCATCACTATTATTTTATGTCGAGCTTTATGTTGGCCGGTAGATAAACTCCTAGGATTTCCAATAACATCACATATAGGTATTAATCATTTAGTCTTTCTAAGCTCACAACGCATTTCAGAGAACACAATGCAAAAATTTTTTATTAATTCTCAGCGCGATTTTTCAGATTTATCATACACACAGGTATTTCAAGATTAATCCTTAACAAAAATTTTGGCGACAGAAATAACATTCATTTCCCAGAACTAATATCAAGAGTTATGTTGTTTCCTCAAAAAATATCAAAGTTGTCATAATAAATTTGAATCATTATCCTTATCATCAGAGATCAGAATATCTAGGCTCGGTTCGATTTTAGAACTATGCCCGTCCGGGCCTGCTTAACCCTTCGAAATTTTCACCCCGCAATGCCCGATCATTCGAGCTGCTCGAACTGGATGCCTGAAATAAGGATATTTTAAATTTTTAGAAGTAATTTTGTCAAATTTTCCATGGCATATGTTAGGATCATAACATTAACGTAGATAAACCTAAAGTTTCAATTTGTGTTTAAAGATCGGTCGAAAAGCAATGTCGGTATGAAAGTAAAAAAAGGATAAAAAAGCCCTTTCTCGTGTCTTCGCGCTTAATAAGTTGCAAAAAAAAAAATTAGTTTGGAGAATGGTAAATATTGATGCGATATATGCATAGACTGAGAAATAACATGAATATTTTTTAATATAATTACGGCCTTTTTAGCTTGATTTCTAGCCAAAATTCTGTCCAAGTTTTAATTTAATTGCTATCCTTAGATATGTCTTTTAAAAACATATAGACGACCAAAATAACTTTAATATTGGTCAAATTGGTGAAAGATTGAAAATTTGTATTTTATCTCATTTAGTTATAACGCCACAATTTGAAAATTAAATGTTTAGCTATTCTATTTCTTTTCTATTATTTATTTAATGAAAGTTGGCCAAATTAATTTTGAATAAAAAGTAAATTTGAAACAACTTATACAGTGATTCCACGCCAATCAGCTAAAATGTCACAATCAATCAATTCGGCTGACATGGTTATAAATCAGGCATCCATCTAACAAATACAATTGTGAAATTGCGATAAACGATCAATAACTCAAATCAATTTATTCTTAATTTATCATTATAAATATTTTTATTGTTACTAAGTCAAAAATAAGAGTCTATGATGACTATGACTGTTAAAAATCATTTGCCAGTTAAAAAAAGTTTTAAATTTATAATTAAATGTCATGGGCGTAAGCAGGTTTTGAATTAGGGGGGGGGGGGCAGATTAAAAAAAAATTTTCCTCAGAGCAAAAAAAAAAGGTCTCGACATCCAAAAATTTCTCTCAAAATTTTCCTGAGAGCAAAAAAAAAGCAAGTTAGGGTTTTTGTATTGAAATTTTTTTTTTAATTAGGGGGGGGGGAGCAGCCGCCCCCCTGCGTTCGCCCATGTTAAAAGTCGATTTAAAAATTTAATAAATATACGCTTATAGGTATATGATGATTACGAATACATTGTGTAATATGATCTCGATTAAAATAACCCAATCTCTAAAATTTAATAATAAATCCGTACATTTTAATAAATTAATAAATATAATGTATATTTAAGAGTTCACTCAGTTTTAGAATATGTAAATAGAGTGTTGAAATTTATTTACATCATGTTTGATCGAAATAAGCGAGAGTATCAAGCAAAATTTTGATGTATTTGATGGCTCTTTTAAGAATTTCACTTTTGCTCAATTTCTTTTCAGCCGGATAAACGGGAATTCTATTCCTAAGCTCGGAAAATGCGTTGTTAACGTGTCTTTGTCTCCATCTTTCTCTGGAATCGGGCAAATATTTCCATTTTTTACTATATTTTTTGCTATCTTCTCTTCCACTCCTCGATCTCGATCCAATTTTGCTGTTATAAGCATGTCCCTTAAGTTCCGAATGGTTATTTTTCTTCCTTTTGCACCTTATAAAAGGCATGGATTGTTTTTTCGATTTTTGCATGGATTTATATGATTATGTTATAGTTAAGAGGTTAAGGATATGCTGTTACGAAAAGCATTTTTGAAGAGTGAGGATATTTATCGGATATCGGATTTATTAATTAATATCGGTAAAAGTATCATCTATAGTTAAATAGGTTCCTAATATATGCAACGATAATAATTTATGTTAATCGGTTCATTGTCAAATAGTCACCCGTATGCATAAGAGATTATAATGTTAGATTAGATACGTTGTTATAGCCAATTGATTTAAAACGATATCAAGAGTGTTCATCAAATCATATTTTAAAGTTTTTTTCTGGATCAGAGGACAGATTAGTTTAAATTTTTATTCCCGAACCCGGTCCGGTCCGATTTTATAACTAAATTGCCCGCCCGGACTCGCCCGAACCCTTCTAAGTGTCTGCCCGATCCTATCCGAATCATAGAGCTGCTCAGCCCGAAATCATAATTTTTTAAATTTTTAATAGTATCTAATTTTATCATATTTTCCATAAATTTCTAATTTAATTCTCGATTTTTTTGATAAGAATTAGGATATGTAAATATTAAACAATTAGTTAAAAGGTGACAAAATTATAGACGAAGAAAAATTAATATACATTATAAATAAAAATCTCATTAAGCCCGAATCTTGTTAAGGTGCCCGCCCGGGCCCGCCCAAAAACCTAAATTTGCGACAGTTGCCCTGCCCGGGCCGTGGCCCGGGCGTCCAAGGTCGGATAGCGGGCCGGGCCGGGCCTGCCTAGTCCACAAATTGCTAGTTATTAAGCACATGTTGTGTCATATGCATTTAACTCATAAAAAAGTAGACAAATAAATATGTATGTATATATTAATAATAAAATAATTATTTTCACTTTCCTTTTATAAGACATTAAATCCGTCGATTGATCTTAAATATTTCAGCCTTTTAGAAATATGTTTTGTAAATTCTATACTTCTAGAATCTTTTACCAATACAAAAAATTAAAATGTTAATTTCTTAAGTGTTTATCAAAAGAAAGCTGATTTCTGAATGCAAATATTTTCCAGTTAAAAAAGACATTCTAATAATTAATTTAAATTGTAGCAGTTATTTTTTGCAATCTTGTAAGAAGTCTGCGCTTTTCCAGCCACTTAACTTGACAAAATTTCTTAATTAATTAACTATGTTATGATGATTTTAATAATGGTAATAAGAATAGTTTAGGAAAATTTCTCAAATCTGATAAGGAATATCATGCAATGTTTCTTAGGTGATAACGGGACGAATAGGCAAAGCCAGCGTTTAATTTCTAATTGGAATGACTTGGGTGTGTAAGCGCGTCATTTTAAGATTAATTAATGATAAGAAAATGTATTTTTAATTAAAAAAAACATTATTAATTATAATTTTAGTGAAATATACCACCAAAGTTATAAATAATTTTCCAAGACTTGGTAGTAATCACAAAGCTCAAGTGTCTAATTTCAAAATGCGGTGAATTAAGAATGTTCTTAATTTAATAGTAGAAAAATTTAAACTTAGATAAAGTTTCTCAGGTCAACAAACCGAAAAATATTTTGGGATTTGGGTCATAAATCACGGATATTTATATGATAAAATTAATAAAGTAATCCGATTTGCATAAATTATGCCTCAAAATTTACCATTATTGTAAATCGAGGCTTTAGCATATAGAACCTTTAAGATAAGTGTGAAACTAAGTATACGCCTCTGGCTGCATTTTGAATCGAATCAAATATTTCTCGCATTCAATTTGAGATTCGTCGGATATTAACATTGGGACAAGATTTGAAGCCGAGTCAAATATTTTTTAAATTTCTATAATTACTAAAGATTGCATCTTGGTCCCAAACTATTGAATTTGTTCTTTTTACTTCTTCAGCATTAATATTGTCGAAATTTAACAATTGGTCGCTAATTAGAAGATTCCCTAGATGGTAGTAATTAGAAGAACTTACTTAATATTTAGTTTGCAGTAATTTATTATCTTGTTTAAATATTTTAAATTTATAATAGCATTTAAGGCTAATGCATATCAATTTATATTTTTTAGAATTTAGGTAAATCATATATGTTTAAGTATAATAAACAAGCACAACAAATTAAATACGATTTATCTAAGGTGTTACCTAAAAAATTAAAAATTTTGGAATTTAAAACCATTAATAGATGTAAACAATTTCGTATGTTAATAAAATTTAAAATTAATGATAGCGGGAAAAATAACAAATAAGCGGAGAGATAAAACAGCTATAAATATGCGTCCGTCTATAAAAAATTTAAAGTAAATAATTTTTTTAATTCAAGATTCGATTTTGATTTTTGAATCTCAGCAAATGAAGTTTCGAAACAAACTTTACAAAAAAAGATTTGGATTCGATTCAAAATTTCCACTCGAATCTGAAACGCGAATCGAATATTTTCCAAAAGCGTACTAACTATACGTCATTTGCAAAGGTCAGAATTAATTAAATTCGAGATTATACTTTGAGGAGATAGTATAGAAGTGCAAAATCACTTTTTTTCAACCCGAAATCGACCCGAATTTTTTATAATTTTCAACCCCAACCCGACCCGAATGCATTTAAAAATTTTCATCCCAAACCCGACCCGGCCTGAATACGTTAAACAAAGTGAGCTTTAATTTGTCAATTAAATTTTACATACCGCATTTTTTCTTAGTAAACACAATTTACCTTTTCAACCTTCTAAACCTCTTTGGCTAAATTTAAGTACAAAGGATCAGGTGTTTAAATTCAAGTTGTTAAATTCTTAATAACTAGGCTCCACATATGGACAATAAGTCATTTTTGCATGGGCGTAGCCAGGGGGTGGCAGGGAGGTGCGGCTGCCCCCCTTTAAAGCCAAAAATTTTAAAAAATAAACATACTATTTTGCCCCTCCCTAGAGCATTATTGCCCCTCTCTAGTTCTAATCCTGGCTAAGCCCATGCAATTTTCTATCAAAAATATCTAAATTTTGCCTTTAGAAGATACTTTCTTAACTAGATATTGTTAATTTTTTTGTCCTGAAACAATTGTTTTTATTGTATTTTAGAAACGCAACGGTAGAGTCTTTCCGCTATACATGGGCGTAGCCAGGTTTTGAGTTAGGGGGGCGGGGGGGGGCAGATTAAAAAAAAAAATTTCTAAAATTTTCCTGAGAGCAAAAAAAAAACAGTTCTCGGCCATCCGGAGGGGGGGGGGGGGCAGAGCCTAATTATGGTGGGGCAGAGCCTAATGAGGGTGGGGCAGAGCAAAATTAGGGGGGGGGGGGCAAAACAGAATTTTTTTTAATTCTTTAGGCTTTTTGTATTGAAAATATTTTTTTTATAAAATTGGGGGGGGGGGGGCAGCCGCCCCCCCCCCTGGCTCCCATGCCAATATATATTTGAATTAGTAAGGTTAGGTCGAAACAATTAAAGAAAAATTATTTCAAAAATAAAAATTAAAGAATTAGCATGTCAAGTTTATAAAATATTACATTTGGTCTTAAAATATTTAATTATTAATAAATCGTTGCCTTTGATTTGACTATTTATTTATTTATTTTCCTAACACACTATGTATACAATCTGTAATTAAAAACAGGTTTAAAATTGCAATTTTATTTAGTATAAAACTTTTTACAGAAATGATATTCTAAAAAGTATCATACAAATCTAATTTATCACTGACATTATTTACACGTGGCATTTATGAGGTACAAATTGTATAAGACACAAAGGAATAGACATGAGTAGTGCATCGCCATTATAATGAGCATTGTATTCCATCATGAAGCGAATGAAATGTTGAAAGAACTGAGTTTGTTGTGCAGGTGTAAAATGAGATAGGACGTCGGGGAAACAGCTTGAAACGAATGTGGATAAATCCTGTTCCGATCTTTGATTTATCATTTCTAATTGATCCAAATCTTCGATGTTCAATTCTTCAGAGCTTTTCCAACCCGCATTAACCATGATTTCTTTAAGATTGCTTATTCCAAACTCGGAATCCTTCTCTTTGTCAGTCTGAAGACGAGTGTCGAGTTCTTCATTGGACGCGATTTTCATCCAATACCTCCTCCAAGGCAAAATTTTAGTATCATGCCAATCCCTTAATTTATCTAATTTGTCAGCAAACGATAGGTCTTTGAGAATTTGTCCGGCTCCGTAATCTAATGCACCTACCGTCCTGTGTCCTAAAATGACGTGTAAACTTCCACTTGGTTTTAAGAGTGCTCTCATATTGGCGAAAGCTCTAGGCAGATTACTAACCCAATGCAAGCAACATGAAGATACGATTGCATCAAAACCAAAATCACTCTCATTATGACCATTGGATTTCGCAAGTTGTCCAGAAAAGATAGCATTCAACTTTTTTCGGATTTCTTCGAGGGGAGCCGAAATACTGATTGTACCGAATCGGAGGGCTGGAACGGGGTTTGAATGAGCTGATGGAATACATTCATATCCGTAATGCGATAACGCGTGTTCCACCATAGAAGGCAAAATGTCAATACCTAAAATGCCTCCGCCCGATCCTATAATAGGTCCTGCCATGGATCTCAAAATTGCTGTGGATTTCCCATCCCCACATCCTATATCTAAAATCCAATCACCTCGTTTTAATTGTGGAACGACTCTCTGTATGAGGTGCAGATAAATGCCTGATTGATAGGAATTACCCTGAGCATAAGCTTTGGAGTTTGGGTTCATCTTCATTCTTAGCTAAAATATACGCTTGCGATGCAATGATAAGCAAATTTATATTTAGGCGAAGATATATAAATAATAATGAAATTATCTGTGCTAGTTAATTGTAGTTTAGATTCTTTAAAGAATATAAAAGGTTAGAAGAAGGGGGGGGGGCACAAATGTCTTGCTCGATTATACATTTGTGACGACCCTATGTGGCAGGCAGGCACATGACATATGCTTTAATTAAAAAGGCAGTGTAGAGTAGTGGGAAATAAATGTGCGTCACTTATTTCATTCCGTGTCTTGTTGTTCATTGCAAAAACGCATATGAGCTTGATATCTGCCAAAGGCTTTAGAAGAACTTCTTTGTAACTCATAATTAAATATCTCTCATAAAATTATAATTTGATAAATATTTTTAAGATATGATGAAATTTAAAATAAATGAACTTTTAGGTCGCAATTCCTACTTGCGTCTCGTGTTTTATTATTCACACATAACGTCAATACAATGCAATTAAATTGATATCTATGCACAAACTAATATTTAATATCATTGGCATACCTAGCTTTTAACCTTGGGGGCAGGGGGGCGACTTTTTCTCACTTAAGTGCGATTTCAGAGCCTGGCATGGGCGTAGCCAGAATTGGAATTAGAGGGGGGGGCAAAATGATAATTTTTTGAATTTTTAGCCACAATTTTAAATATTTTCGCATTTGGGCGGGGGGGCAGCCGCCCCTCCCTGGCTACCCCCATGGAGCCAGGACAATTTTCTTTAAGATACCCTGAACTCATATAAGCTATTCCTTATCCTCAGCAAAATAATTTATATTTCCATTTAATAATTTGTCATCTTCCTTTCACCTTATCAATAAAAATTTAATTGAAATGTTGTAAACAAGTGTTCAAATGCTTTATAAAATGTGTTAATTATTGCTTGGTAAAGTGAGATATTTAGGGAATTTAATAAAAGTAAACTACATCGAGTATAATTTTTATAATTTATTATTATTTGCCAAAACGTATTTATATTAAAATAAATTCTAGCTATGATTTTGACGTTGGGGGGAGGGGGGGGGGGTGCCCCTAGCTAGGCCACTGATTAATATTGATTTTATAATAAATATTCAATAAATTTTAGGTTTTTTGGCTAAAAAACATTATTTTGAATGTATACCTTTGTTTTGTAAAGGAATAATGCTAATATTCAAATAATGATGAATGTTGTGCCATTTACCAAGCTGTTCTAACTTGACTTGATAAGCTTTATAGTTAATGTTAAATATTTCTGAATAAGAACTTTCGTCTTTATGTTAAAGATGTAGCGGTAGTGTTGTAAAAACGGCTGGGTTTTGTTTGGTCGACCAGATCAACTAAGATTCACGGACCTATAACAGACTGCATATGTTTACTTTTTTATTGGATAAAAGAATATAATTTGATACTTTTGTGGAAAGATTTCTATTTGGCTTAAAGAGCTGTTCTTCTCGTGCCTCTTAGATTTATGAGTCATTTAATTAAATTCTAATCAAATTCCTTTGATATAATTTGTAGCGTGCCATGGCCTTAGCTAGCTAAGGTATGGCTAACGTGTAAAAACGGCTGGCTTTTGTGGTCGCCCTTTGGTTTTAGTCGACTAAGCATAAACACACCAAACAATTTTTGCTCCATTTTTCTTAGTCGACCGCAGGCTTAGTCGAAATTTGAAAAACAGACCAGAGTCGACCGTTAATCTTAGTTAAACCAAAGGTCGGCCAACCACACCCAGCCGTTTTGACAACACTAGGGATGGCAAAGACCAGTAGCTAACCCCCCCCCCCCTCTCCCTCCCCCTCCCCCTCCCTTCATCCCCCTGAATGCAATATGATGATAATAAAGTAAGACAATGATATAATATAATAAACAAAAGGATAGAATATTACTACCTTTCCCAAAGCTGGTTTTCCTTCCATCCTCGAACACACAGGTCTCTGTGAAGATTGTAAGAAACCCGATGGGCAAACCCTAGCTGCTCGAAAAAATAAAGTCTGTTTAGCTTGGGACCATACATATACCGACGTATTTGCCTCATCTAATCAAAACAAAGATCCTCTCTCTTCAGCCGAGGCACTAAAAATTTAAAAATACTCGGAACTTAACAATACTAGAAAGTTTTCCCTCATTGCGACAACAACTTTCACAACCTTTGACCCTAAAGCCTTAAAATTATTTCAAAAGGGAAATAAATTTCTTTGCTATCCCATGATAATCGCGACTGTTTTATAAGACAGAAAATTGGCGTTACTTATTGTAAATACAATCCAATAGCACTATCGGAATGTTTTCCAAATCCTAACAATACTTAGCTTTTATTTATTTAATTCGTCTTCACAAAATAAGTATTTTTACCTTACTAAATTAAATTTAAAGAAAAATTACTGTTTTTAAATCTTTGAAAAGCCATATAATTTAAGAATTTTATTGTATATATGAGAGGTTCGTGACTTAAACTATGCGCATACTTTACTCCCTTCCCGCAGAAATTATTAAATTAATGCCGAAAATGTTTATTATTATCAACATTTATCATCGAAATTCAACTTAAATTATAAATTAATTAAAAAGAGTATTAATTTTACTATTAGCATACATTTTTCAGGAGTTAGAATTCAGCTCATTTAAATGCCTCATAATAAATTGGTAAAGAAAAGTTGATGAAATTATTTGCTTATTTATTTTAACAAATTATTGTTAATAGCACAATTACTACTATAAGTAAAAAATCAAAAATAAGCTCAGCTCGTAAGTAAAGGTTGAACATTAAATAAATTTTTGTTAGGTCCTGGATAGAGCCCTGCAAAGTCACTTTTTTTCAACCCGAACCCGACCCGACCCGAAAGCATTTTAAAATTTTCAACCCGACCTCGAATCGGGTTCGGGTCGGGTTTTGGGTCACCCGTGCAGGGCTCTAGTCCTGGGTAACTTGAATAGCTTGAATAACAATCTACGGCGAAAAAGGTGACTCTGAATATAGTTCCAATTTTAATATATAAAATAGTTAATACTGATTTATAATATATTTTAAGCCGTAACGTCAAATAAATTAATAACACAAATTTATTCCTATACAAAATATAACCAAAACCCAAATACTCCAAAGGCAAAAAATGTATTTATCCCCTCAACATAAGTGCGTTCGTTCACTAACCGAAATGGTGATAAAAATGCATTCTGCATATGAATCCACTTAATATTACATCTAATAGGGATGTTATGAAGAGCAAACCTTAAACTATCCACCATATGAAAATAAATATGAGTACATTAATATTTGCAATCAAATATGATTATTGTTTAGAATAAGTTTATAATTATAATCATGATGCATAATGAAGAAAGAAGATAAAAATTTAAACTTATAAAAGATACTTATATTACCTAGAGGTCTACATAGAGACCTGCAGGGCCCGGCCCGCGGACGGGCCTAAAAGCCCAACTCGCGCCGGGCTTGGACGGGCTTCTGCTTAAATATATAACCCGACCCTGGACGGGCCGTAATATAACTTAACGTGCTCGGGCCGGGCCTAGATATTCTTAAGGCCCGTTAAAAGCCCGTTACTTAATTAGATTTAGTATAAAAGAAGGTATTTTTATGATGTTCTAATTATATTTATTTCATGTATATAATTTAACAAGGAAAGTTAAATTTTACTTTTACCTTAGTTCATTTTCATCAACATCTCAACGCCCATTATTAAAGATATTCATACCAATGCAATGATCCCATGGGCCTAGCCAATTTAAACTACGGGGGGGGGCAGTTTATGTAGGGCAAAAAATGTTTTTTAGATTCAGAATTTTTGGATTTGGAGGGGGGGGGGGCAGCGGCTCATCCTTGTCTCCCCATTTACACCCTCTAGCAATATTGAGCGAATTAATTTAAAAATCTATTTGGCTTACATAGTTATATGTATCCCGAAAGGCTACTTGTAAAATAAATTTTTTCCCTGTAGGTCGCCTCTAAAGATAGAAGATCTTGTCTGATCGGGAATTCCTAATTTGTTACTTTTACAATATTTTTATTAGCATTTTTAACACATACATGTTGTTTACCATATGGGTATAAAAAATTAAACAAAAAAAATATAAATAAAAAAAACGGGCCCGGGCCGGGCTTTTAAATTTTTATTACGGGTGGGCCGACTCACATAAACATGCCCGTTGCAGGTCTCCTCTATGTCTACAAATATTGACTTTGTGCTTCCATCCCGCAATCAAACCAATAATTCTGATAGTTCGCGTTGAACAATAATATGTTTTTACTTTTTTCCAAAAGTTACAGTTTTTTAGATAAAGGAGGTTGAATAAACCTATATTCCTACGGCATTTTTAATACTGAAAAATATCAATTTAATCCTGTAGATTAAAATTCCATCTAGAGGTCCATTATTTTATTTTTTTACTTCCCCTCTATATTTAAATTTATTCGCATTTAAGTGAACCCTTTCCCCATATCAAAATTCGTCCCATTATGTCTGGAAAAGGCGCTTCTGGTCAAAAACAGAGAGTAGTTCAAGGTAACTCTTGGGATCTAGATAAAAAAAAAATTAGGTTCACGATTTGAAAGAAAAATATAATTAATAGTGATTTAATAATAATCATTAAAACCTTATACATGGATTAAAAAGTTGTACCTATGAATGACTATATTAAAATAAAAGATGTGAATTAATATGGGACAAAATAAAGATTCTTTATAAATTTAACCTCTTTTAATTGCTATGCAATTTATGGGCTCGTTTTTTGGTTGTCCGTTGTCCGTTGTCTACCCTCCCTATCTATTTGCATTGGGTATATTAGGTTATCGATTTTTTAAATTAATGCATAAGAAAGAGGTGCCCCACCCCTCATTTCTATATCCCTCGCTGTGTTATTTTTTAAATTAAGGCATAAGAGGTGCCCCACTCCTCATCTCTATCTCCCTCGCTTTCGGGCGGGGTCGGGTTTTAATTGCTACGTTAAATTAATGCATAAGTATATCTATTCGTTTTTGAATTGGGTAACATTGATATTAATTGCTATAATTACCCTATGCCCTCCACTACAAGGGTTTGGGTTAGAATCTCGGAGTTTTTTTAGACTCTTATGATTGTTCCTCTTACTACCATTGATAATAAGACTTTTTAGCCGTCTGCTGGCTGCTGACCAATGAAAAAAATGACCATTGGCCAAAATGTGAATCCAAGTTTCTTTTTTCTTTTTTTTGACTATTATGATTGTTCCTGTTACTACCATTGCTAATACGACTTTTCGGCCGTCCACTGGCTGCTGACTAAAGAAAAAATGACCATTGGCCAAAATGTGAATCCAAGTTTATTTTTTCGTTTTTTTTTGACTATTATGATTGTTCCTGTTACTACCATTGCTATTATGACTTTTTGGCCGTCCGCTGGCTGCTGACCAATGGAATAAAATGACCATTGGCCAAAATGTGATTCGAAAATTTTTTTTTCGTTTTTTTTTGACTATTATGAATTTATATCCACTTTTACCGTGTCCTGGCTGCTGACCAATGGAAAAAAATGACCATTGGCCAAAATGTGATTCGAAAATTTTTTTTTCGTTTTTTTTACTCTTATGAATTTATATCCATTTTTACCGTGTGCTGGCTGCTGACCAATGGAAAAAAATGACCATTGGCCAAAGTGAGCATCAAATTTTTTTTTCCGTTTTTTTGGCTATCATTGACTTATAGAGTATCTGTTGGTACTGACCAATAGAGAAAAAATGACCATTCGCCAAATTTTTGATTTTTTTAATTAAAAATTGTTCAAATTCAACAAAAATTTCTCCCAACAATTCTGCAAATTTTAACATTGTGATGTTTTATAATATAATGTTTGTTAGACCCATAATCACTAAAGGCCTTAAAAACTAATGTAATACGCAACTAGATGCAAACACTAAATCTAACCCTAACCCTTGCCTATATTACATTTTGCCTATAAATGGAAAATTTGTATAAATAATTAATTAATCATTAGGCATTTAATACCCCCCTATAGGCATTCTCGCCCCTTCCCACCTTTCTCGCCCATAAATTGCATAGCAAATATGATACATTTATACGAAATAAAGATGAGTCGTCCCCCCTTCCCTTCCCCCCTCCCCTTCTCCCCTCCCCTTCTCCCTCCCCCTTCCCACGAGGGCCGAAGGCCCGAGTTTTTAGTATTTACGAATTTCAAACAAAGGGAAGAGGAGCAGGTGCACCTTTCAGTTTCCCCTGGCTATCCCCTGACTTTAACTTGACATAAACTAAGATTTTTTTGCCTACTACATGAATCGATGGGATCGCTGTGACCCCAACAGAGCGTTATAATCATTGCCATAGCTTTTATATTTTCTTACATATATGCTATGGCTTCCTAACCTGATTAGTGGCGTAGCTAGGGGGGTGCCAAAGGGACCAAAGCCGCTCTCTAGAGCAAAATTTTGACCCCTGCGGACCCCTTCCCAAGGGAAAAATCTTGCCCCCCCCCTAAGCAATTAATATATGGTAATTTTATTAGTTAAATATGTAAATCTTTTAATTGGTTTAAGTAAAATTTATAATAAATTTCCGCTGTGTTACTTAGTAAGGAGCAAAGAAAAAAGGCGGGTAATTAAAATTTGACTTATTTTTAATAGCATTAAAGAGCAGGTTAAACTAAATATGTATAGTACATTATTTGAAATAGGGGTAATACCAAATAGTTATAAAGACAATCGTTATATAGTTTTACCAATGATATCATTTTACAAAAAAATAACATTTTTGTTGTCAATATACCAGTTTTATTTTGGGTTTTAATTAATTTGTACAAACTCACAGTACACCATGTAAATGTACCCTTAACATTATCTTTTTAATTACATAGTTTTGTTGTTATATATGCATTTTTAATAAATAGATTAAATATATTTTATTGTGGGTATTTTCGCTTAGAGAAATAACCCGTAAGTTTTTGCTTTAGCAACCGACCGGGGACGAGCCGTAATATAACCTAGCGGGTTCGGGCAGTGCAAGGAACAAGAAAGACCCTCATAGCCCATAAAGCTTCTAGATTCTATTGTATATTATAAAGTTTAAACAAAGTATTTTTTATGGTGTTTTATATTAAATTATAATTATGAAATGTTTATTTAATTAACAATAAAAATAAAATTATATTATTCTCGTTACTCATTCATTCATTTATCAATATCTCAACGAGCACTTTTAATTGATAAGTGTTATTTAAAAACTATATAGACCTGGTCCACTCCAATCATACCCTTTTAAACTTTATAAATTTTAGAGTACGCTAGGTTAATATTTAGATAAGGTTAATTTTTTAAAAGATTACTATTAACATCTGTTTCCGTAAAATATATATATTGTTTATTCAATAATAAAACTAAATCGAATATTAAAAGATGCAAAATATTAGATATATACGATCCCGGGATCGGGGTTAAAAAATTTAGCGGGCGGGTCTATCATTTATTATTTTGATGGGCCTGGACCCGGCCCAGGGTTTATATATTCAAATAGGGGCGTGAGGCTCGTTGCAGGTCTTTAATTTTGCATGTTCATGTGTAAGTCGAAGGCAAACGAAAGAGGGAACATCTAAGATATGAGAACATGATAGTAATATGAACTTAAAAAGGTACGTTCTAGTGAATTTTAAAAAAGAAATTATACATAGGAATAGCTGATTATTAAGTTTAACAAATGGCCATGGAAAATATTTATTAATCGCCGACCCCTCTCCACTGGATAAAAATAAAGCTTAGCTACCCCAAGGGAAAAATGCTATACGCCTTCGTATTTGATGCTTGCACACATTGGTTATACAAAATCTTCTAGTTTTTGATCTTGTTTAGAGTATAGTATTATTATTATGTATTTTAACTTTTAAAGATGTCAATTTCAAGCATATTTGTAAACAGCTGTCAGATATATTTGATTAAAGATTGCTCACCAAGGTAATCACAAAAAAATGTTTTGCTATAATTTTTTTCACCAGATTATTTTTAATTAGAATGTCTGTGTTGATACCGCTTAATTAATTAAAAATGAAACGACCTCTATTTGTTATACAAAGTAAATGTCAAGTAAGAGATTGAACTATATGCTTATACAAGTTTAACGATTGTGGACCAATTAAAGAAAAACTTATATGTCTATCTTCTGTCATAAAAACTATCGTAGCTCGTTCGTAGTGTTATAAAGGGCGCGTTGGGGGCCGCCTCGAGGGGTCTTCTAGACTGAAGTGTTAATTCACTTTTTATGGATTTTTAATTTGGGTGTGATGTACACCAACCACTAGTATATTATTCTGTCATAGAGACTCGGATGTGCTATTGAATTTATATATGCTTATGGGGTGTTGGCTTGTTATTATTCAACCCACTGTGTGCTGTTATGTGCAGTCATGTATATATAATCTAAGATCCAAATTTGTAGCCACAAGACACAATGGAGGTGCTATAAAAATAACAAAGTTCGCTCTAGTAATTTTATGTAAGATTAGAACCATAGAGGAATTAAATAAAGGCTTTTAACACGATGCAAGCACTTCTCACGATAAACTTTTATTATGGTAATAGTATAAGTCTGTTTTTTCGTTTCATAAGTTTAAGTGTAATAAGAGGCGCTAATAAACATCCTTAATTTTTCGCATTTGCTTAGCTTTGTGGCTTTAAAAATTTATTTTATATCTATGGAAGGTCAAAAGTAGGAGTGACAATCAGAATCAGAGTAATCAAGGGTCGGGTTTAAAAAGCTGTACTTAATAATTCTGCATATGGTGTCATAAAAAGCGATTGTCTAATAATTTGAATAATTTACTTACTCTCGGGTTTGGTACCATTTAGGAGACCTTTAAATTAAGTCATATGCTTAAAAACGCTTCTTATAAAACTTTTTACAAAAATTACTCTTCCCTAACTTTCTTAAATGAGCTCACTGCTAGAACTGAACAAAATAAATATGAAACAGATTTGCTTATCACTGAATTACCTGGAACAGGCAAAAGGATAAAAATGCGTGGCTATATATGGGGTGGTGGGCAGTATGGGGCATTAGGTAGTGAGAAACTCTTACGTCCTCCTAATGAAGGGAAAGCAAAATTGTATATTAAAGCACCTATGCAAATGCATTTCACTCAAAAATTTGAGGTAATTCTTAACCCTATATTTTACCATTTGAAAGATTAATAAAGTTTCTTGTGGTTATGGTTTTACAATATTTGCCTCAAATAGCCTGTTATATGGATGTGGCTTAAATAATTATTCTCAAATTGGCTATCATGAAGCTAGAAAAAATTCAGGTGAACATTTGTTAAATTCAATTATACATTTTTAAGAGGTTTAATTAAAGAAATTTTTTCTCTTAATTGTAGTTTAAACAGAGTAAGAGTGGGGCAGATACCCCCTCCAAAGAATATTATGTATAAACTTTGACAAAGAATCATTTACGCATAATTGAAACAAATATTTGCACCCCTCCCCCCCCCCCCCCCCCCCCCTATATAGGCCCAATAGTTGTGATATTGCAATCAATTGGACAAAAAACCTAATTTTCAAACATTTTTTGAAAACCTCCATTATTAAAATGTTTAGGTAATAAATGTTAATGATTTAACATAGTAAATTGTATTTAACTCCTGTAATGTCCCAAAATAAAAAATAAATAGTATTCCTTATTAATGTTATATTTTAAAATACATCAAATTACCTTATCATACTTATAGGAAATAGTTTAGAGTTTGTCCTAGAACCTGTTCCTATCAGAATTCCATTTAAAACAAAAAGCCATCAAATTCTAAAAATTTCAGCCGGCCAAAATCATTGTGCAATTTTAACATCAGAAGGTATATACACATTTGGCAAAAATGAGTTTGGCCAATGTGGAAGGAAAGTTTTACCAGATGAGAATTATAAGTAGAATATAATTTGATATTTATCATATTTAATGTATTAGAGATAATCCTATAATTCACTTTATTAATCAATCTGACCTTCCCCCAATAAATGATGTAGTTTGCAGTGATAATACTACTTATCTTATAACTAAGTCTGGTGTATATGCATTTGGACAAGGTACTTATGGACAAATTGGTAATAATTTATGTTATACCTTATGTATGATATTTTAGTTAATAAGCTTTTTAAAATTAAATTACAATCAATTTTTGTATTTAAGGTAATGGTACATTTAATAGTATCAATTCTGAGCCTAGTTTGGTTGATACACACACCAATTGTGGAATGGGACTTGATTCTGATGATCACGTTGTAAAACTAAGTTCTAGATCTACAACAATATTAGCACTTACGAAGAAAGGCAAAGTTATTGGTTGGGGTTCGGGGGAACATGGGCAATTCAGTGGATTAAATATTTTTAAAGACACAACAAAATTATCTAATCCTGACAATATCTCTACCCCTGTCCCCAATATCTCTACCCCTGTCCCATTAGATGATTTGTTATCAACAGCTCTCAGGTTAAAAAATGCAAAGGAAAACATGGATAAATCCAAAGATCGTATAATCCCAATTGATGTAGCCTGTACCCATACGGCATGTGCATTAGTTGACAAACATTCTGGCTCTGTATACGTCTGGGGCATGGGTATTCTTGGAAAAGGGCCATCTTTAAGGTTTTAAATCTTATTTTTACAACCAAACATTATTTAGTTTTATCAAAATTTATACTTCTACAAATCATTCATTTTATAGCCATTCCAGCTATCCCTCTTTAATACCAAAAACAATATTCTTCCCCAACGTCACATCACAAAATGTTTTGGAGAAAAACGAGGATAGGGTAACTAAAGTATATGGTGGATATTCCCATTTTGCAGCCCTTACGTCAAATGGGGGATTGTATACTTGGGGTCAAAACAGAGTTGGAACATTAGGACTTGGTCATACAAACCCTCAATATTTTCCCTTTAGAGTTGTGTTAATGTGTAGTGAAATATCTCAAGTTTCTTTGGGATATGATCACACTGCCATTATAAGTAAAACTTTAGTCTAATATATGTAAAAAATGTGAAAAATAAAAGAGTAAATTTCTTTTAATATTGTTCACCCAAATAAGAGTGCAGATATTATTTTATTTAAATGAAAAAAGTAGATAAGGGTGCATTAAATACTTTGAATTAATGTTAAAAATCAAGTAATAATGTATTAATCAACCATCCATACAAATAATAAAAAGTTGACACATCCTTTTAAATTTCAACATTGTAACTTACAAAAAGGACAAAAGGCATAAACAATTTATTTAGAGCATAATTTTTTAATTAATAAGTGGTAATTATTTTCTAAATTTTAATTGGTTCATAAAATTTCTTCATTTTCTCAAGATTTTAAGGGCAAAATAAAAAATGATCATTAAAATTTATTTAATCATTATTATTTATACTAGATGTACCATATTTTATATACAAAAAAATTTCAACAATCATATTTTAATATTTTGCAATATAAATTTATTTGGACAAATTCATATCCTTTAAATTGTATCCCTTGAATTCAAATTCTGGTGTTTGCATATTTCTAATAATTTCGTGTATTTTCTCATCACCTCGTTTATTGTCAGCATAATTTATCCCTTCTACTTTTCTCTTACTTATAGGATCTGTAACATTACCAAACTAATATACGTATTTAATGCAATTGTAAGCATTACTTGATAGAGAATTTCTTTGAGTTTAAAATGAATATCTTTTGCATAAGGTATTTCCATTTTTTTAATTAACACTATATCTCCTTCTTTGGCCTTAAACTCAGGATCATAGGCTAATATGTTTTCCTTCTCATCAAAATACTTACGGATAATAGCGTTCATATTTATATATTTATACCATGGTTAAAAAATCATCCATAATCATCTTAGTACATTCAACGCTATTTACTTCTGGCGTTTTAGTGTTCTTTGGACCAACAACACCAACGGCTACCCCTAAATTACTTAGAGATTCGATAACTTTTCCTTTCCATGGTTCCCATATTAACTTTCTCCTAATCCATTTCAAATTTTTATATGATTTGTAGATCGGTGTGCGCATATTGAAATATGCGGCGTTTTATTACAAGGTATAAACACACAAAGTCTCACAAAACATAAATTATATAATGACCCTAATTTTGAGTCTTACCTTAAAATTAATACCTAATTCTTCTAATGTCTAATGACTTTTTCTCTTCTTTTTTATCAGTTATTTGCTCCCACATTCTTGTGGTTTGTTTTGATAAGTTTTTTCCATCTTGACCGGGTGAGTGCCATGTCTTGACTAATCTCTTTAGTTTCCATAACTTTATTGACTTGCCCTTTCCACGTGGCATGGGGTCGTCCTCTTCCTCTCTTCCCCGGTATCTCCATGTCCAGTACTTTTCTATACTTCATCCGTGCCCCTTCTTAATATATGCCCATACCACCTTAGCCGATTTTCGTTAATCATGTCCGCCATAGGTTAAATACCCATTTTTGTCATGAGAAAGTCATAGTCATATGGTCTAGCTTAGTATACCCCAAGCTCTACCATATCATTCTCATCTCTGTGGCTTGTAATAGCTTTCCTTCCGTGGTGTTTAATGCCCATGTTTCACTTCCATAGAGTAACACCGGTCTTACGTTGGATTTGTAAGCTTTGCTCTTCAACCATATTGTCATTTTCTCGTCGCACATTACACCGGATATACTTCGCCATTTAAGCCATCCTTTTTGGATCCGGGAATTGACTTCTGTTGCGCAACCTCCCTCTTGATGTAGCATCGAACCGAGGTATGTAAACCTGTCTACTTTTGGGTACTTTAGATGGTCATCCAGCGATGGGGTGCTTGTACCGTGCATTTCCATGTATACCGTTTTTCGATCGTTGACCTTTAAACCATATCCAGCTAAGCGCTTTGACCACTTTTCGGCTTCTTCAAATACTTTCTCCCTTGTTTCCTCGCATAGTATTATATTATCGGCATATAGCATACACCATGGCGACGGCTTTTGAATGTTTCTCGTTATCGTGTCTATAATTATATAAAATAAAAAGGGACTTAAAGCAAAGCCTTGATGTAATCCAATATTAACCCGAAAAGGTTTAGAGTCTGCAACTGTCATCCTAACGCAAGAGTTTGAGTAGTGTTTCGATCGCGTCTCGGTCTCGAAAGCAAAATCTCGTCTCGTCTCGGGAGCGATTATAAAAATCTAGATCTCGTCTCGGTCTAGAAAAATCTCGGTCTCGTCTCGGCGAGAATTCTCGTCTCGTCTCGACATTTAAGAAAAATTTATACAAAATAAAAATTTCTCCTGGTTTATTAAAATTTTTAATTAGGTGTTACAAAAATCCAAGTCGTATACCTTTAGATTTAAAAAAAAACTTAATACACAAAATGATATAGCGCGAAATGACATCTCATTGACAATAGATAACATTTTCTATGGAGTGCAAATTAAAAAATTATAAATAAATTTGAAGTATAGTACGAAAGGATTGCTGTTTGTTTAATATATAAAATAGCATAACTGTGCATTAAATTTAGAATTGAATTGGTGTTTATTGACACTTTTTAAATTTGAGTTTAGACCAGTACTCTTGTGAGTGTTTTGGAGCTTAAACTTTTATATAATAAATATACTAACTGACAAGACCTTATTAAATTTTATACAAATTATAACATTTGTATCAAATTCACTGTGTCTGTTAAATTTCAACAGACGAAATTTATAAGTTTACCTATATTTGACTTAGTTACATATTTAGGCAAATTGAGACCCAACATTAACTCTGGCTAAAACCTCAAAGTTGCTTAACATATTTAAGGCAAATGTTTTAGGACATTGATATTGCCATCATAAATTATAACCCATAAATATTATTACAGGTTTACTATCGCGTTTTATAAGCCACAAAAAGTGCGAGTGACTTTTATGGTAATATTATTATTACAAAATTGATAACTTGTTGCACAAATTAAAACGTTGTAAAAACAACAATAAAAGCAGCATTACTATAGGATCAAGAACATAAGGTTTCAAACTGTAAATTAAAGTGCGCGTATTTTATTTTAGGACAAAAATCATTATAATCAAATTAGTATTTTATCTTCCAATTTGAACTAACTTTGCCATTAGAAAGTTATTTATCTAGTACACTATAAGTTGTGTATTTATTTTATATTGCAAAATTACCACAACTATAGAAATTATAGTATCAAATGCATCTGCCAACTCCAGTTTATGAGGTGAAAAGTAATGCATATGAAAAAACAATGTATTCACATAATGTCTTATTAAGGTTTAAAAACTCGGGAGGTATGTTATTAGTTGAAGCTTAAAACTTCTAGAAAACTCATGATTTAATGTATTACGGTATCATTGAATACTCAGTTGAACTTTTAAAATCGTTAGGCAGGCACAAATGACATTAGGATACCCAAAAAAGCTCGTGCTACCATAGCTTAACTTGTATGATTATTCGAACTAATTGACCACCACCAATTTATAATTACTGCATCAAGTCGGATAGGAAACTAAGTTCAAATATGCTTTAGTAATATTTACTACTCCATCAGAATCATTCTAAGTCTAAAATTTAGTAACATTTAATAATTCTAAGGATTCATATATGTGAGAAATATATTATTAAATTATTTACATACCCTAAGTGCCATCCATACTTAGGTAAATGAACTGAAATTGCCAAATTTTAAAATTTTTGGGAAAATATATCATAATTACTACACTTAGGTGTTATTTTAATATAAAATATATTCATATCGTATTGATTTATATTTAATACCTTAAATGTAAATCAGGCATATTAAAATACACAATAATTTACTAAAATCTAATGATCAATAAAAACCCGAGATCTCGCCGAAAAAATCTCGTCTCGATCTCGGGTCAGTTTTTCAAATTCTCGTCGAGACCGAGAATTTTCTCGGTTTTCCCGCATCACTAAACTAAACTATAATATTTTAACCCATTTAATTTAGTTATTAATTAAAAAACACCCCCTCATTTACGCCATTGATCAGAACTCTTTCTAAGTCCAAAATCGTGTACAAATATGTGATAAATATATTATTAAATTATTCACATACCCTAAGGGCCATCTATACTTAGGTAAATGAACTAAAATTGCTAAATTTTAAAATTTTTGCAAAAATGTATAATATTTACTACATTTAGGTGCTTTTTAATATCAAATATATTCCAATTATATTGATTTATAGGTGTAGAGAAATATATTCTCTACTTTAGCTTTATTATAACCCAAAACAAAAATGATTCAAAATGAATAAAATTTAGTTAAAACATCTTGTTTATATAGTAGCGAGGTGAGTGGTGAAATAATAAGGTTAAGATATATGAATAGTGATGGGTGTGAATGGTTAAGTTCTTCGGACGAGCAAGTTGCTTTATTCTAATTACCTAGAAGGTTAAATTCTTTCCTATGTAAAGATAGAATTCCAAGTAAGTATATTCAAAAAGAAAGGTTAGTGTAACCATATAGGCAATAATTTACCAAAATCGAATGATCAATAAAAAGCCGACTCGTCCCGTCTCGACATCAAAATTCTCGTCTCGAACTAGTGTCAATTTTTTTACTTCTCGTCTCGAGACCGTGATTATCTCGATTTTTCCGCATCACTAGCAAGACATAATCCCAAAACATTGCTAAAATTAACATGAGTATTTAATTGCTTACCTTTGATTATAGAACTGTAACACGATCAAAGCTCTTCAAATTTAATAAAATTTACCTAATATTCCATGAGGGTTTTTCCTCTAATATAATTCATAGTTTGTGACAAAATTTTTACTAGCTATTATAAGCTGTTCAAAGTGCTAAATATATTCAACATTTTAATTAGGTGATTTTAAAATTTAAATGAAAAAACAAAAGGCAAATTGAAATTTTGTGTTTGTTATTATTACTTATTAATTTCAATTACAAATATCTTAAGAACTATTATTATAGTAGAAATTATAGGACATATTGTAAACATTAAATATTTACAAATTGATACATGTTCCATAATTAATATTTAACTTTTTGAGGCCAAATGTTAATGATAAATAATAATAAACTAATAATTTACAAGATGTTTTTTAAACATTCTTATAATGTTCAGTTGTTCGTATAGTTAGTAAGAACTACTGATCATTTACATATATTGCAATGCCTGCAATCATGGGGGTAGCCATAATTGGAATAAGAGGGGGGGGGGCTTAAATGATTTAGGGAGGGTCAAAATAACAATTTTTTTAAAATATTAGCCCTAATTTAATAAAATTTCAAAGATTTTTTGGATTTAGAGGGTGGCAGCCGCCCCTCCCTGCCACCCTCTGGCTAAGCCCATGTCTGTACTTACAATACACCTGTCCAAGTTATCAATAATCTCGATATAATAAAAATTTTTGTCGGTGGCGTTATGGATTTTATAAATTCTGTAACTAATATGTCTATATTTGCATAACACAGCCTGTTAAATTTTTTTATAATCTTATTCTGCCTTTCAAATTTTCTTAAGATAAAACAATCATATTTAGTTTTTCGAGGCAAAATGTTATTAAAATGATTTAAAAATTGGGATTCTGCGTTATCGGGTTGTGCACTTTAAGAAATATTTTTACTTATTAATCAAAATCATATATTTGAGATATATAAAAATATTAAATCGTTATTTAAAAACCTTGATGTTTTAAGTAGATTTGGCAAAGGCCATATTACTTTATTATGTTAAATAGTTATATTAATTTGAATTTCGAAAAGGCATAATAAATCAAGTTCTTTAAATTTTTTATGGAAGACTGTTTAGAACAAAACTAGATTTGTAAAATTAAGTCTTGTGTGGTTTTAATTACACTATTAAAGTCATTAACGGCTTAAGCAAGCGTCGTTGCAACGATCTTTGTAACTTAAGGCATAATAATGACGATTAATTTTAGAAACATATTAAATTAATATGTCCATCCTTTCAAAGTTTCGGAAACATGTATATTCGGACAAATCTCGGTCCTCACTATGTGACTTTACCCATTATGGTTTTGTATCAATAGTAAAATGGGACGAAAATTTAATCAGAAACAGATTTCTACATAGCATAATCTGAGTTGGGTTTTAATCTTGATAGGTTGATCGGGCTGTTGCCAGCTGAGTAGAATGATGTCGGGATGAATTTAGTTTATTGATATTAGAAGCCTTGCAAATAAAGAAATCAAAAAATGTGCTTAACGGTAGATATGTCTAAAATAATGTATGAGCCTTTGTACGTATATCAGCCAGTATAAATCCAATCAATACAGATTTTATACTTTGCTCAAGACTCAAAAATACCAATTAATAAAATTAAAAATAGTGTATGGGAAAAGAATATTTAAATTTTATCATTCCTCAAACCCCAACATCGTTCCTATAGCGTTTGAATTGGTACTTGTGTAGAAGATTAGGTTTCTACTTTATTATAACCCAAAAGGAAAGCGATTAAAAAAAATAAAATTTAGTTAAAACATCGTGTTTATATACACATCTAGCGAGGTTATTGGTGTGAATAATAATGGTGAATTACGAGACATTCAAATACTTGAATGTATTCACTTTTATGAATAGGGTGCGTGAATACTTGAATAATAAAGGTTAAGTTTTTGCCTAGGTGAGTTGATATATTCAAATTAAGTTTTTGCCTAGGTAACCATATACTTAACCATATATTTTTTTCAAAGTGGCATTCACCCTTTAAATGAGAATTTCAGGCAATTAAAAGAAATAATCATTTAGAGGAAAACTTCTTCTATATAAGAAGAGATTTTGTCAGAAATAAAGGCATAAAAATATGCAAATTCAATTAACTAGCTGTTTTAAAAAGCCTGACGCCAATAGATTTGATTGTGTGAGCATTTTGGTTAACATCAAACCTTTTAAGATTAACTTTTTAAATAAGGCTGATTGCTTCCTAATTTTTTTTTCATTAATTGATTCTATACAAATACTAAATCAGCTTTAAATATTATAAGCCTTGTTTGGTTTTCTGTGCTTGTAATGCCTCCTATGAACGTGATTTTGATAATATTATGTTATTAATGTTATAATTGCACCATAAAATATACCAACATGTGATTGCAGCCATCCATAATTTTGTGATTGAATCTCATATGTTATTTTAAATTTTCGTGTTTATAATTTATTTTTCATCCATAATAATGGAAAATAAGAGTGAACAAAATAGCCGGTTTTTAGCTCTCACATTTCAACATATTATTGATGAAATGAAGGTTTTAATAAAATAAATTTTTTTTATATTACATTTAATTTTGCATAATTATTTAATAAGTTTTTAGTTTTTAAATATAGTTAAAATACCAATATTTTTATTTGTAGGGTGGACCAGCCTTATGGGAAGATTTCTTTTCCAAGGCATCAAAATTCAATTCTAGCCTAAAGTATTAACTTTGCCTCATTTCATATTAAATTTATTCATTAGCTTTTTATAATTTATGAGCCATTAAATTTTTTTTTATATATTTATGTACTTTTAATATAATTCTCAGATAAATAAATATTTTTTTGTTTAACATATCCTGTTCATATATAATTAGTAATTTAATATTAACCAATTCTGTGTTGACAATAGAATTTTTATTTTTTATAATCAAAACCATACTCTTTCCATTAAATCATTAATAATAATATTATTTATTCAATATATCTCTTATTACAATTAATAATATATTAAACTTAATTGATTACTAATATGTTTTTACAAACTTTATATTTAATTGTTAGATTAAATTGTTCTTTGACCTTGTTGCTGCAGTAACTTAAACTTTAATAATGGTATTTGATCTATTTTTCTAGAACTTTCTATCTAACTTACGCTTGAGCAATCAGCTATCATAACACAGTTTGTATTACCATAAATGTTATATATATGCCTTAAAGTACCTTTTGCCACTTTTTATATAAAAGGATATATAAGTTATTTTTATTTATAGTGTATAAAGGTAACCAAAAATTTATTGCACCCTAAAAGCATACTTTATTTTTATAAATTACATTTAAAATGTGAGGTAGTGTTGTAAAAAACGGCTGGGTTTCGTTTAGTCGACCTTTAGTTTAACTAAGACGAACAGTCCACTCTGGTCTGTTTTTTAAAATTTTGACTAAGCTTAGAAGTCGACTAAAAAACGCCGATCAAAAAAACGTTTGATTTGTTTATGTATACATACTGTATAGTCGACTAAATCAAAGGTCGCCCAAACAAAACCCAAAAAACACAAGTGTGTCATTTTAATGATATAAATAACCCTATTTAAATCATGGTATTTATCCTTTGCTGGTCAAAGTAGAAAATAGCAAATAACATTTTTGAAATACAAGAATTTTTGGTTAAAATAACTTAGCTTAGAGCACTGGATGTTTTATCAAAGTGTTATGTTATGCATGTGTGTTTGAGGGTGTTTTTTAAATTGCCTCCACATGAGAGGTATTTTGTGTTGGGAAAAATAAAATATAATTGGGAAGCAACTACTACATACTACAACTAAAATAGAGAGTAGATCAAAGAAGGCAAAAAACACCGCTCATTCCATAGCTCACCTAAAAGAATGTAGGCGGCACCATACACCCCTTTTAAACTGTGTGAGATACCCCCTGCGTTTGTTTGTATATCCCAATAATTTATGGCTAAAAAAACTATTAAAAGCATGTGTATAGAAATATTAGATAGAGTCATCAAGTCACGGGAAATAAATAAAGATGGCTTTTAGCTTTTATTGAGGAAGACCGAATCCGTACGTTTGAAATATTTTATGTGCCCTAGTGTCGTAAAACCGGCTTGGTTTTGTTTGGTCGACCTTTGATTCAACTAAGACTAAGGGTCCACACTTTGGTCTGTTTAACAAATTTCGACTAAGCCTAGTGGTCGGCTAAGAAAAACAGACCAAACCGGTTTTACAACACTACTGTGCCCTAATTAAGGATCTAGATCCCGATAGATGTGTATAAAACTCGATACAAATGAAAATAACTGGGCTAAGGGGGAGGGGGAACTATATGGGTCAGGCTCCAAAATTGGGTTAATTGAATTAACGCGTGCCATCTAGCTCCCAAATATTGTTATTATACGTGCACATGGGCTAGAGTTATGTGGATCTAAAAAAAATGTAATCTATAATTTGGAGAATAAATATTAAAAAATTGACTGCCACCCCTCCCCTGCCTAACGCCTGGGTTTTATTTGGTCGACCTTTTGTTTTAAGCAGACCCCTGCTGGTGGTGGGTGTGCTCTTAGTTTGCTAATGCTTGCCTACTAAACATTAACAGACCCAAAACTCTGGGTTTGTTTTTTAATTTAGTCGGCTACCACCAAAGTTCGACCAAACAAAATCATCGAGCCCTTTTTACAATACTATTTCCCCGACAACGCCCATGTATGTGCAGGTGCGCCCCTCTCGTCACATTTTTATGACTTAGGGCAGAACCTAAGATTGTGAAAAAGTGTATTCATCGCATTTTTAATTTTGTTGTTAATTTGACCCCTGACAGAGGTGAAGGGTGTGGTGAGGTTAAAAGTGTCCTGCCGGAGTTTATGCGATATTACCCCCTGGGCATGGCAGTGTTGTAAACGGTTGGATTTTGTTTGGTCGACCATTGGTTCAATTAGGACTGACTGCCCACTCTGGTCTCTTTTTCAAATTTGGACTAAGCCCAGAGGTGGACTAAGAAAAAGTGACCAAAAACCTGTGGTCGGTCCAACCCTAGGGCATGGGCACATTAAAAAATACGAGAAGCCATCGCCCGCCTATTACCGCCACGCAACTAGAAACGACAACTTTCATGCTTGCTGTAAGATGGCACACTCGGCGGGAGTCCAAATTATAAATATGTAAAATGACGAAAAAAAATTGTTTTTGAATCGATTCTTTGAAGAGAGATACTTTTAGGGAAGGTTTTTAGATGGAAAATATAGCCCGCACTCTCCGATAACCTGTGAGTTGATCGATTTTTTTTGAATTTCAGTGATTTAGATTTTGCACCTATCTCCTTCCCGTCTATCCTAAACATAGACTACATAGTCTGCTCATGTCATATATGTACCATAAAATCCACCATTTTGAATTTAACTATCTCCCATCTCTTTATGCAGTACAGAAAAAGTGTTTTCTCTTTGTCATTAGTTGATAAGTAAAAAAGAATGTTAATAAATGATTATTTAATAAAATGCAGATGGCACTAAATTGCTTTAACATCAAACTTTCACTGTATTTTTATTTTTAAGAATTTCGTATATGATATATATATTTTACGATGTTGTTTTTAATGTTTAACATGTTCAAATTTTCGTTCTAAAAACGCTTTTATTAACCTGAATTACTATAATCTATACGTACTTCCCTTATTTGTGCACATTTTAAAATGGCGGAAAAATGGTACTCATTCAAAATTGATGAGCAGTCTATTTAGTTTATAATCGTTGCATAGAGGAAAAGCGCGCGAGGACAAATAACAATAACTATTTAACTCTAGCAAGTGCTAATTATATATATCTGCTCTGGCTAAATAATAGTGAAATAAGAAGTTAAGAGAGGATTATTTTTTAGCTTGTAATATTTACTATGAATGATGTATCTCCTCCCTTTTATTAAGCCGTACTTTTATGTTCATTCCCCCGCCCCCCCTGCCCCTCTTCCCATTCAATGTTGCATATTTATTATCATCTAATACGTTCAAGTCCAAGGTCTGTCGTCTACCCTAAGTCTTATTAAGTATGGTATGAACAAGTGTTTTAAACTCCCTAGGTATTATATAAGCTTTCAAATATTAACGTAACCTTGTTCAGATTGAATTACATCATATTTAGGATTAGTGGTAAGTACTTTTTTATATATAATTTCATCCGCATAACTTCTCCATTATGTATCACCTTTTTTTAAATCTGCAAAAAAATTTGCTGTTTCGCTAACACCTTGAAGGCCAAAATTTTTAATTAGAGTTTGAAAACAAATTACCGCTTTTTCCAACCTTTGAGCAAGCACGATCAAAAAGTAAAGCTAATGAATGCACTTTTGAAATAGTGAGTGAATGCACTTCCTTATTCAAACTTAATTTGCCTCCGTGTGCTAAATGTTCATTCGCCACGTAGAAAAACTTTTGAGTTTGTTGGGAATTTTAGATGAGAAAATCTTAGATAAATTTTAGTTTATTTAAGTAATTCATATGCGCTAGAGGCATTTCACGATATTTGTATCAGTAGGAAGATCGATAATGTAATATAGGTGCAAAAGTCATAAGCTAAGATTTGCCCTTTTTTCACCTAAGTTTTCGTTATATTCACAAAACCTATATTTAAGAAAGTTTGATTATTAAGTATTATACCCGAAATACAAGATTAAAAGGTCTTTCTAATATTTTAGTAATATAATACCCTGTTTGGTCATAAGACTAACTCAGTGTTGACAATTTCAAATTGTTCCCTACCATATATAATTAAAGCAACGGTCATCGTTAATTTGCCGGGAATTATTTACCCAATTCCGCAAACGTTCGATATATAGCAACATCCTAGACAAGTTGCAAAAATAAATATTGTATAAAGCTAATGAGTCGGGCACAACAACAATAATGGATATTGGGCTCGGGCGAGGTCTAAAAAATTAAAGCCAACTAGCGGTCATAAGCTAGTGTATTTGCAAAAGCGAAATAAAAGTCTTTTACAGAAGCATAAGTCCACAGCCATATTAACCAGTTGGACAACGGACGGACAACGAAAAGCGAGCCCATAAATTGCATATCAATTAAAAAAAATTATTGTGACAATAAGGTTTTTGGGTCTTTGCTACTGCTGGTGCTTCTCATTGAGAGGCTTCATTAAATCCACATAATCCCCCCCCAGCCCCTTCCGTCTTCTATGTCTTCGTAATTAATTAAATATGTCATTAAGTGGTTTCACATCGTTTTAGTCTCTCCATCCATCCCATCTCTCTTTCCCTCTTTCAGCTCGACAAAATGGGAAGGGAGGAACTGGCCAGGCTAATAACCTGCCTGACAAACGCACACTCTGCCCGTCTCCTTCCCTTTCGTCAGCTTAGTCGTCGCAGCCTAGATTTTGCAAAGGGCTCCTCTACCTACTAGTGTCGCAAAAAGGGGTAGGACTAACTTTTCCTTAGTCGACATTTGAAAACAGACCGGAGTCGGCCGTAGTCTTAGTGGATGAACCATAGGTCGACCAAACAAGACCGAGCCGTTTTTACAACATTCTACCTACCTTAAGCAAAAGCGTCGAATAATGAATAATAATTTTGTTTGCAATCTTCCGTGCCAATATCTATGGGTGTTAGTCTCACATGTTTTAACGAGATAAATCGAGTGATGATGAAATTTCATCCGTACTAAATAAAAGCTAGGGTTTATTTAAATCTATATTGCATAAATAAAGATTTAATTTGCTTATGGATCAAGGCATTCCCATGGAAGAACGTAGCCAGGATTATAACTAGAGGGGGGGGGGAATTATGGTTTATGGAGGAGCAAAATGTCTATATTTTTGCCATAATTATCTGAAATTTTAAAGAATTTATGGATTTAGAGGGGGGCAGCCGCCCCTCCCTACCTCCCCCTGGCTAAGCCAATGGACCCAATTACCAGCTTAAGGATTTTTAACAATTTTACCATAAGCCATATCCTTAAAGTACTCGTTATTATTGGATTTGTCTGAGGTGATAATGACATATGGTGTGGTATGTTCATTAAAATACAATATTTATGAATAAATATTGTAGTCCGAAGCTCTTTCGCGTCGCGTGTTGCCCACCCCTGACTGATGCTGACGATATCTACATTCTACAGATTACCGCCTTTTAATCTGTTTTAGTCTAGCTGCTGTGGCCAGTATAAAAGCTGAGCAGAACGGGCTAGTCTACACTCTACACACACTCCTCCTTCGTTGCTCAATATTTTAATTTATTCCACCACTATTAGCAGCAGCAGCACTGACCACACCGCTATCATTTTGTCCACACATTTAAGCGACAGTCAGTCCCCCCCCTTGCTTTAATTTAAATAGACGCTCGCTCTATTAGCCATCATATTATATTATACTAGCACAGCTAAGCATATGTTTGTTTGTAGATAATTATTTTAAATTACGTACGTGTGCCCCCCCCCCCCCTCTTAGTACTTCCTTAAGGTCAACCATTAACATCACATCACCTACTTTGTCATTTTTAATTATAATTTAATTTACGGTAAATGTATTTGCCGAATCTAATAGCTCCTCCGACCTCATCTCTTATACTACGGAGAGAAGGAAAGTGGAAAAATAGAGCAATAGTGGCCACGACCCTCGGTAATTTAGGCCCCGAGGGTAGCCAATTCCTTAAAGAAATATTAAACACATGAGATCCCAAAAATTTTTTTATATTAAGCAGAAAATCGCCGTAGAAATTGTAAAATCCAATACAATTTCGAATCCATGGCTCTATGCCTGCTCATTAATCTAATTTGTTATAGCATGTATCTTACATAATCATTTGGAGATAACCCTCTATAAGCTAACAAAAGAGGACTATTTCGTATTGATTTACTAGAAGATCTATTGTGTCGCGCGTTAAAATGAAATTAAGGTCTTTTTCGGTCGGTACTCCTAGCAGCTCTAATGAGCAGTCAGCCATGTTTTGATTCGATCTCGTTTTGTCACGAATTTGTTCGGTGTCGCGTGCCTTGAAAGTTGACACTTTGGTGACAAAGAAGATGTCGTCTTTATGGGTGTGTGCGCGTTGTGCTGTAAAAACAAACAATGGCGCGCGTGTCGTAAACGGGGGATAGACAAAATTTAACAAGGAGCTACTATGTTTTGCAGTGAATTTATGAAGGAAAATCCCATCTTTCAATAATCAAACTCGTACGCCTTCTAAGGCAATCTTTAAATTAGAGAGAGACTAATAAATTTTTCACCACACTTTTTAGAGTTTATCATGGCTTAGCCAGGATTGGATTTAGAGGGGGGCAATAATGATTTAGGGAGGGGCAAAATGATCATTTCATAAAACTTTAGCCATAATTTTAATAAATTTCAGGGTTTAGAGGGGGGTAGCCACCCTTCCCTACCCCCCCCCCCCCGGCTACACCCATGCCTATATCTTTTTGGAGTTGGTATTATTCGATTCGCGGTTACCACCGGTCGTAAATCGGATCCTTTCTTTATAATACCTAAACAAACAGGAGTCGATCGTTTTGAAACCTTATTTTAATATTACATTATATCCCATTGAAACAAAAGGGGTTTGGGGACTTTAGGGTCAAGGAAAAGTCAAATGTGTTAGCTTTTAATTTCTCCTATGGCTTAGTTTACTAAGCCATCCACGTGGTTTTCATCTAATCCATAATGAAAGGCACGTGTCCTTCCTTGCTCTTGCTCTCGATTAATTAAAGAAAACAATTTGATAGATTCTCCAATCATAGCCCACATAGACTCCTCATGTCATAAATCCACCATTTTGAATTTAACTATCTCCCATGAATTTCTGCAGTGTACCTATCCCATTGGTATAAGCGAATTTACCTTCCTCATTAGTGTATAAATACAAAAGAATGTTAATATATAATATTATTTAATAAAATGCAGATGGCACTAAGATGCTTTAACATCACAGTATTTTAATTTTTTATAATTATGAATTTTGTTTATGATTTATATCTTGAAATGGTGCTTTTAATGTTTAACTAGTTTAATATTTTGTCATTACGGTTCAAAATACATAAACTAAAAATACTATAAACTATATGTCCTTCCCTTTTTGTGCACATTTCAAAATGGCGGAAAATGGTGCACTTTTTGAAAGTTGAGCAGTCTAAGATGAAAACCCTTGATTTTATAACATATTTATTTATCAAATTGTTTCACTTAACTAACATAAATGTATCGTAATAAGAAATCAGATTAAAGGTCCTATTCCCATTGGGCTCATCTTGTTTTTCCTCAACTTCCCACATTTCCTCTTACTTGTTAAAGAATACAAGGTGAGATACATATTTTATATGTGTTCGTTGTTGTTTGACTCCTTGTAAATGTATTATAGTAATATCCTTCTCCCAAATTGTCAGCGCGAGGCATTTTAAAAGTGTACACATAAATTATAATAGCCATCATAGCTCACATAAATTATACTCTTTCTCTCTATCGAGGTCGTTTATCTTGTTTGTCCTCCCTCCCCCCCTCCATTACAATTTCAAAATTGTTTAAATTTGAAATGTTCATACTATATCTTCGCTCCTATCCAAATCCTGACCACCATTTCTTATTTTAGAAGCCTGAGGAAAGTTAAATTAATATATATCTTCATTCATGGGCGTACCCAGGTTTTGAATTAGGGGGGGGGGGGGCATTATTTTTAACAAAATTTTTTTGTTTGACTATTCAAAAATTTTCCTGAGAGCAAAAAAAAAAGGTCTCGACTCGACTATCCAAAAATTTTCCGGCGACCAAAAAAAAGCAACTCCCCTAATTAGGGTGTGGGGGCAGCCGGACCTCCTGCCCCCCCCCCCCGGCTATTTAGGGGGGGGGGGCAGGGGGTTCGGCTGCCCCCCTCTGGCTATTTAGGGGGGGGGGGCAAACATATTTTTTTAATTTCTAAGGGTTTTTGTATTGAATTTTTTTTTCCCCCCCCCCCCCCTGGGTACGCCCATATCTTCATTGTTCCATCGCTAATCCATTTAATTTATAATTTAAGGTTGGTGCTGGAAGTTCCCCTCTTTAAATCCATTTTTTTCATTTTTAACAAATATAGGGTCAATTTTGCCCCCCCCCCCATAACTTATATCCTGTCCTGGCTACCTCATGAATAGTTATAAGTTTAAATATAAAAACTCAGTCACATTGATAAGATTATTACTGAAATATGTAGAACGTGTTTTTAGGTAATAAAATACTCTGCACTAGTGTTGTAAAAACGGCTTAATAATGTTTGGCCGATTTTTGGTTTAAAGACTTACGGTCTCTTCTCCTCCGTTTTCACATTTCGACTCTGCCTAGAGGTCGATTAACCCTCGAGAGTATTCGTGGGCTATTTTGGTACCCCACGCAAATTATAAATTTAAATATAAAACGCAATTTAAGTCCAATGAATCTGGCCTTTTCAGTAGCTTAATATTTTATCATAGGTTTTGACATTTTTAAAATATAGAAGCTTTTTTGGCTCGTGGGCTTCTGTTATACCCCACGAATCTCTCACGTAAGTTTTTTTCTATATGAAAAAAAATGTATGTATTTTTTTATATGAAGATATCTTTTACAATTTGTGTTTTTAATACATTTCGAACATTCTTTCAATAAAAATCACGTTTATTTTGATTTATTTTAAGGTGTATGATGTCAAGAGGTAAAATGAGGGGAAGCTCTAAAATAACCAAAATAAAAATGGGGGTCCAGAAAATTGTTAATAAGTTTTGTAATGTGGATTAGATTTATATCAAAATTTATACCATCAGCCTTGAGACCTTTATAAACATATGTTTAAAATTTCAAAGGTTTATAAGAAGTTAAAAAGTGGAGTGGGGTAGAGGTATACCTCACGAATACTCTCGAGGGTTAGGAAAAAAAGGACCAAAAACCCTTTGGCCTGTTTATGTTTAGTCGACTAAAAACGAAGGTCGACCAAACAAAACCCAGCCGTTTCTACAACCCTAGCCCTCTCTACTAGCCTCTTCTTACGAATTAAATTTAAATGCTCTTAGTTACCATCATCGTACCCATTCGATCCTACTAGTTCAACAGTTGCTTGATCATGGAAAATGAGAAAAGAGCAGCCTTTACTCTCCTCTCATTCTTAACCTTCAGGTGTTGTTTGCATTTGCATGCATATATCATTATTAATAACTCTCAACCGATTGATAACCACTGTTTTACCCCCACAACTCACTCTCTGACTGACTCGCCGCAACAGATACAGCAACCATCACCAAAACGCTTGGACTATTAAGAGAAATGTAATCGTGATTGACTAGCACACATAATTACTAATTTAATTTTCCTCTTTTGCACAAAGTTCTAGACTAGACGAGACTCTATAAAGATTTGTGCGTGTGAAAAATGGAAATAATAGAGAGGGAGGAGGATTAAAATAGTTAGTCTACGTCCGTTGAATTTTAACTTGGCATCGGGCGGCATAATCCCTCCGCGCACTAATCGATTAAATCTATCGGAGGGAGATCAAAGGGGGGATAAGCTGGGCTTGATCGATTTGAATTAGTTAGCTAGCTATCTCCCCTCTAAGTAAATAAAGTTTAAAGGTTTCATTTTATATCATTATTATAAATAGTGGTGGTGGAATTGAATTGTAAAGCGAGAGATTTGTGCCCTGGATTCCCTTAGTATAATCATTCTTTTATTATTAAGATTTTTGTTTGTAATTTAAACCCCACTATCTCTATCTCAGCTTATCTTTCTCTGCATGTGCTGGTACTGCAATCATACCTATCATGAGCGTAGCCAGGGGGTGGCAGAGAGGGGCGGCTACCCCCCCCCCTCTTAATCCAAAAATTCTTCAAAATATGATATATTTTTGACTAGATTATTATTTTGCCCCCCCCCTCCACTTCTCTAAATCCAATCCTGACTACGCCCATGATACCTATAATAACCCTAACCAAAATGATTCCTCTAACTCTAACATATATGGAGAGTTACTGGTGGGAACGTATATGTATATAATAAAATAGTTTAGTGTCTGTAAAGTGGCACACACACACACACACACAACACAGGGAACAAGAGCGGGGAAAAGGTTGTGTAGTAACCAAGTTATTGTCGTGCCTGCTGTGGTGGCAATTGTCGCAAATTCTACTTTTCCTTCCTTGCCTTTTGCTTGTGGCACGATGAATGAAACAACATCCTTTTGTTGTTCGTGACTATAAATAACAAATTATATATCACTGAGCATAGGCGTAGCCAGGGGGTGGTGGCAGGGCAGGTAGGGCTTCTAAATCCAGAAATTCCCAAAGTTAATATGATTATTAAATTTCGAAAAATCATCATTTTACCCCTCCCTAGAGCATTAATTCCCCCCCCCCTTAGTTCCAAAATTGGCTACGCCCATGTCACTTAGGGAATATTTAGAAATATTTGACATAGGGGAGTCGCATTAACCTATTTAGGTGTTTAGTTGGAGGCAATTTTGTAATTTGTGAAAAATAACTATATACGCCATACCATCCCGATTTACCACTACTGCTTTTAAGGTACTGGTACTTGGTAGGTAGGTAGAGATAAAAAGGTTATTAGCTTTTATTTTTACCCCCCCCCCTCCCCCTTCCTGATGAAAACAAAGTTGCGGTCGTTAAATTTCATACGATACTTTGTTTCTCGTTCACGTTATACTTAACGGGGAATTAGCACTTTTTAGCGACCCTCTTATTAAACTTTAGCTTCTTTTTTAATACGTCCGTCCGGAGCTTGATTCCATAATGACTTTCGCTATTAAACTTAAATTTTACATTACCTATATAATTTGAATGGGATATTAAATTACTATATGGACAAGGTGGTGAGATAATTGTTTAAACGCTTACTACTGATAAGCCAGTATTTCGTATAGCTTTACAAAGTCAATATTTAAACGCCCATGGGCGTAGCCAAGGAGGAGGGCGTGCAGGGAGGGGCGGCTGCCCTCCATGTAAATCAAAAAATTTGTTGAAATTTAATAAAATTATACCTCAAATTTTGAAAAATAAGTATTTTGCCCCCCCCCCTCTAATTCTAGATACCCTTAATTGCATTGAAGAAGGGATTTGTTAAGTTGTGGCTTGATTTGCCCTATTGACACGTTAATTTTTATTGATTCCACCATGATCTTTGCCTCATTCCCCACATCTATTTGACACGCGAAATATCTATTAATTGTGTTTTATTATTATTATCGACTTTTTCAACGAAGGGAAAGACCGAATAACCCCTAATGTGTTGTAGTAATAAGAGCAGTAATAAAAATAGGAACCACGTTTGTGGCCTGATTATGTACGACTTTTTGCTCAAAAATAATGAGCATCTTCATATGTGTTTTGTGTTTGGCCTAACAAAAAATGTGTTTATTGCCTCGCGTTTTTTATTTTTTTTATTTACTTTGCATCCTGTCGTTCTTAGTTTGACCTCCTTCGCGCGTCAGTTAGCTATTTGATATTTAATAACCCTCCGTTGCTCTAGTTTATCGCATTGGTTAGTGGGGGGGGGGGGGGGTCATAGGTGACCCCAACATTTGTATAAAATAATACATTAATGTTAGTTAATCTATTTCCAATTGCAAATTTTTAAGCTCTATAAATATTGGTATTTTGATAAAACTCCTAAATGTCGATTGTTCAACGAGCCAGAATTGGGATTAGGGAGGGGCAAAATAATAATTTTTTTGAATTTTTAGCCATAATTATATTAAATTTTAAAGGATTTTTGGATTAAGAGGGGGGCAGCCGCTCCTCCCTGCCCCCCCCCCTGGCTACGCCCATTTCAATTGTCAAAATACCTGATTTTGTAATTAGCAGACGTTTGTGTGTAATGATTAAAATAGCTTTAATGGAAGAAGCTAGGTTGGGGATAGTGTTATTAAAATTTTACATTGGAAAGAAGCAAAAGATGGGTGTACTTTATCAATCTATTAACTTCTGACCACTTAACTTTGATAAAATTTAAACAAAATATCTCTTCCCTTTTCATGATAAATTCCTTAGCACTACTAAGTAACACCTTCACGAATTCTTTTACGATCCCATAGCTGCCCATCTGGCTCGATCTTATTCCTATCATGTGTTCTAACATGATATTTTACATTCCTCACAAATTGCTACAGTTTTGCCCCTTAAATTAAACTTTTTTCTTTCATTTTTGCAAAAGAAATACCGTGAGCTCCTCATCGGCAATGTGGGATGCCTTCCAATCCATAGCTGACTCCGCTACAAATACCAGAGGTTTTAACGCATCCCCATTCCCATTATTTATAATTACCAAAACATACATTGTTACTACAAGAATATAATAATTATTTGCCCGCGAGCTGTGTTTTCATTGAAAAATTAAAAATATCCAAAATTATAATACGTATTTGGGAAATAATATTTCTAGGATCGACTAAGGAGATTGGTGCAGCCCTGACCCGACTCTGTCTCAGGCAAAAGAGTGTAGAAGCCAAAATGAAACAACTGAACGAGTAAATGAATAAGTGATCGAATCAGTTTAATTTTATCCATTAAAAATTAGGATTTTGGGAGATAGGCTAATAGACGGGCATCAGGAACGGTTAGAAGAATGGAAAAAGAGAACTTCCATATTAGACAAGGAGCATACTAAAGGCAAGCTAAAATGAATTATAATTGTTTTGGTCCGAGCTGATTTCAAAAAAAACTCATTTTGCATGAAATAAGTTTTTTGCATATTTAAAGTCGTCTTAATTGGATATACACCTAATTCTGATCTTGAACCATTTAGATTATAAAAAAGTTCGATCGGAGATCAAAAAACTCAAGTTGGAGGCGTTAAAATTGACGAGAAAGATTAAGAAAGGTAACATTTTTAATACCTATATATATGCGCTTTATTAAGTGATTTAATTAATTAATTCTAGTCAGATTCTCATTGAGCGTATCGCGTTTTAAAAGGTGTATTTTATAAATGTAATGATAGATTTTGATCCCGGTTCCAATGATTCGCAAAGCTATTTGGAATGTCGTAAAAGGTTGGAAATCGTGAATTCTAAGTTGACGGAGAAATTAAGATTTTTGGAAGAATCAGAGACTCGTTCCTTGAGGAACGTCCTGGCCGAGGAACACAACCGCCTGTGTACCTTCGTGTCGAGTTCCCTCAAACCCGTCATGGTATTTCATTCATTTATTCATTCATTGAATTTTGTGAAAGTGCGTTCGCAAGGCGAAATTATTATTATTAAGCGAATTGAAGGGAGTGGTTAGGGTCGGTCTCTGGGGAGTTGAGGCAGAAGCAGCAACAAATCATCTAGATAAAATTATTCTTATCTCGCCTCCGTTTTTTGTCCCCCTTTTTTGGCTAAATTTGACATTTTCCCATTTAATAAAAGCGTACATACATCTCACGTTCATGCTCATGCGACCATTATAGATAAAACCGCATAAATCAATAGTAGATGTAGTAGTGTAGTGTTGTAAAAACGGCTATGTTTTGTTTGGTCGAACGGTCGAATTAGGTCTGTTTTTCAAATTTCGACCAAGCCTATGGGTCGACTAAGAGAAGCAGACCAAACAAAACCCAGCAGGAGATGATAAATTTTGAATGCATTTATTTTTAGCATTTACCTTCTTTTTAGTGGCTTTCGATTCGAATATATTTAATAAAGTGACAAGGTGTCCGTAATTATAGTAGAGGACTTGCCCAACGTTGGATTAGCAGAAAAAATTATGTTTTTTTAGCTATACGTTAGTTTATGATAATCTGATCGTATTATTAAATACTACAATTATATTATAATAATATAAAAAAACGTTATATGAGTTATAAGTCTGCATCTTCCTCTTAGAGAAGAGGCCAGAAATCCAAAAAAGATTTGAAATTAAAATTGCTATAGATTGTTTCACTAAAAGTGCGGGGCAATATTTAGAGGTAGGGCATCGCCTGCCTATTCCTTTGAAAAAAGCCAACGCCATTTTTTCATAAGATCTAGAACAGGAGGAAATTATTGGGATAAAAATACTAACTCCGAGAGGGCCCATATTTTTGAGCTTGGGTTCTTCAGCGAGGGCCATTGGGTCATAATTAAGGTTGGAAGGGGCGAATAAGTCGATGCATTTAAAACCCCAATTTTAAAGGAGACCATTTGCGATATGGATTTGCATGAGCGTAGCCAGGATTGGATGATTTAGGGGGAAGGGGCAATAATGACAATTTTGTGAAATTTAGCCATAATCATAAGAAATTTTAAAGAATTTATGAATTTAAAGGGGGGCAGCTACCCCTCCCTGCCTCCCCCTGGCTACGCCCATGTCGATTTGTATTGTTAAATTTGCATGGGCAACAACTCTACTGTTTATTAGGAAGCACAAATAGAATTGATGTCCGAAATGACGCACGTGCAAGAGATAACGGATAGCTTGGGTATGAAAACGGCGACCGAACCCGAACTAGCTTTCGGAGCTCAATGGGAATGGATCGAAGATTTGAAGGCAAAAGTTTCACAAAATCTCAATGGGGCCCCCCTTGGTACTGCCACTTTTGCGCCTAACGATTTCGATGATCACATCTTGAATATACACGTAGATTATGTGCTTTACGATAATAATATTTATATGTCCCTATATTTTTAGTTGTGTTGATTTGAGATGCGATTTGAGTGTAACAAATATAACTGAAATATTTTTATCTGCTATTTTAGGTGAAGGAGCTTGTAAAAATATCCAAAAGTCAGTAAATTTGAGAATCATGTTATCCTCGATTGAGCTCGATATGATTTTTTAAGCAGTGAGAACTCTTAATTTGAGAAAAGGGCTGCATATGTATTCAGAGGTTTATAAATTTGTTCAAGGTTTTACAAAGCTATTCAGCAAACTCATTACGTTGATTAACATGATTAAAATAGCAAACGTGTTCATATGGGCGTAGCCTGGAATTAGAGGGGGGGGGCAAAAATGATTAAGGCCAAATGAACATTTTTTTAAATTTTAGCCATAATTTCAATAAATTTCAAAAAAAAATGGATTTAGGGGGGCCTGCCCCCCCCCCCCCTCCGGCTACGCCCATGTATAAAATTTGTTTTGCCACGTGATCTTAGAGTCCACGTGGTTCCCATTCAACAGCAGATAGATCATCTTCACCTTGTCTATCGTCTCCCTTCTCAACTTTCTCTACTCGATCGGGGTCGACTCGGTACACATTCTCTAAATCATCCCCACACTCGGTGCCAATTCAAAATGGAGGCGCGCAGCTCTCGTCAACTCCCACCAAATGGCGCGCACCTTTGGTCGATCTGCTAAATCATGGGGTGTCGGAAGACCCTACGAACTCGGGCTTCGCACTCCTCGATAGTAGTCATAATTTAGACGAAACTTACGTTGCGATCGGGGATATAGCTGCACCCGTTAACGCGCAATATTCCGACGTAAAGATATAACCAAATACTTGTTAAAACACACATGAGCGTAGTCAGGATTTGATTTAGAGAAGATTAGTAATAATTTTATCAAGTTTTAACAATAAGTTTTGATAAATAATATAAAAAGGACTTTTATTGAAGAAGGGGAGGGGGGTTGTCGTCCCCCCTTGCCCTGGCTAGGCCCATATACACACTACGCGTTTTAAATTTAGCATTAGTTCGGTATTATTTTTATCCTTTATGATGATATCTTTAATAACAGCCCCTTATGCTTTTTATTTAGGCCAAAGAAATTTTGGAACTTTCTGGATGTTTCCTAATTAAATTAAATGTAACTCTCGTAGGTTCCGGAAAATTCGTTGATTACGGTGGATAGTCGCCTAAGCAGTATTTCATCGCGTGATTCGGGATTTAATTCTCAAGAAACACCCGCTGCTACAAATCCATCTCCTCAATCCCTAATCTCTCTTCCCCAACCCAATATAGCCTCTACCCATGGTCCCACACTCGAGACCGGACCATGCTCACCCAAAAAGTTTTGGTCTCTCTCTCACGCAACCAACCCGGGAACTCAATTTTTCAACGGGACTTCCTCTAAGGTATATATATAATAGTGATGTAAAAACGGACTGGTTTTGTTGGGTCGACCTTGCTTTAACTAAAACTAACGGTCGACTCTGGTCCGTATCTGGAGCCCTGCACGGGCCGCCCGAAGCCCGGCCCGATCGGGCTTCGGGTCGAACTCGGGCAGAATTTAATAAAACAATCGGGCCTCGGGCTCGGGTCGGGCCTGATGAGGCGTCCCCATATAGAATTTGTATATTCGTTATATTTGTCTATAGTTAAAACCACCCAAAAGACTGCCAATATGTAAGGTCGGAGACAAATGTCATAATACCACTTCAGAAGGATGCCAACGTAGTGATTTAAAATCACCACCCCAATCCGATTATGCCAGTCATAATAATGCTTGTCCTGTCGACGAAGAGACTACACCAATTGCAAACGTAATGGGGGTGGCCGATGACGGGGAACGGGTTGTTAAAGCTATGCTATCTCAATTGGCTAGATCATTCAACGACGATCCCACGCCCGTTTTTGACCAAACGCCAGCCCCTTCGTTAGCTAATGTTTTGAGCGACTTATCTTTCGATCAAAAGCCACCCACCGGTATTTTACCCAACATTTTGGTGCATGGTTTGGGATATATAATTCACAAGGGTAACCAAGGCCTGCCCCCTTCTAAATTCAGAAATTTGTTGAAATTTATTAAAATTATGGATAAAATTTCGAAAAAAGATCATTTTGCCCCTGTCAGGTTATGTTGCTGATTCGTAAAAAAGTTAAACATATCAATCAGAATTTGATTAACATATGTCTAAATTGACTGGTATTTTGATTTGTAAACAAACTTTAAATTGACTGTTATTCATATATAGTTATATTTAAACCTTTTGACATTTATATATAATAAGCTATTTTGCAAACAATTTCTATGATTACTCCAAAATTTTATTATTAATATATATATAACAAATATAATGTAAATAAAAACAAACATAGTAAACACATATCTGAAAAATTTGTTTGCATGTACTTATACTTTGTAATATATTTTTTTGTTAGTTTTTTGACTTTCATATTAATTTTGAGTGACAATTTAAGAGTAACATTTGATTATAAGCTATTCTGCAAACCATTTCTCTAATTACTCCAAAATTTTATAAACAAACTTTAAATGGATAATCTTGTGATTGACAGTTATTCTTATGTAGTTATATTTAAAACTTTTGACATTTATATATAAGCTATTTTGTAAACCATTTCTATGATTACTCCAAAATTTTATTATTAATATATATATAACAAATATAATGTATATAAAAACAAACATAGAAAACACATATCTGAAAAATTTGTTTGCATGACTTATACTTTGTAATATATTTTTTTGTTAGTTTTTGACTTCCATATTAATGTTGAGTGACAATTTAAGAATATCTGATTATAAGCTTTTTTGCAAACCATTTCTATAATTACTCCTAAATTTTATTATAAAAATATATATATATAACAAATATAATGTAAATAAAAACAAACATAGAAAACACATATCTGACATGGTGTAATATAAATTCTGTATATATTCTGATATTAATACAAATATTTACCTATGTAAAGATTTAGATAATTTATATATATTACGTATGGAGAATGGAATAATATCCAAATCCTATGTTGAGAATTATTATGGCCTTATTTACACACAAATATCACGCGTTTTTTTACGCTTTAGATTTGGCGTTAAAACACTTTTAACCAATGGCTATCTGGCGAAAATCACGTGATCTTGTTTACTTTTACATTTGTAGCCAATTCATGCGCTTTATCGCTATGTTGAATTTTATTATTGTTGAATTATATAACCTTACACCCCCCTCTAATCCCAATGCTGGCTACGCCCGTGATATAATTTATGTTATTTATGTGATATTTGAAGAGCCTAACAAATGTCAATTATCGATGTCCGGTTATAATTTAAAATCTTGGAGTGGCAGTCAACAGATGACTCGTCAATATAACGATGCCAGTTCGGGGATTCTTGCACCCCAAGCTTCTGGACAACAGCCCCCACCCAATCAACAACGCTTCACCACTTGCAACGGGGTGTGGCCTCTTAACTACGATAAGTTAGTTAAACTTTTTATAAAATTTACATTATTATTAAATTTAAAATTAATCGCTTGAAATTTGGTTTTGTTAGGTGATTCAATCTGTGTGGATTTCACTTGGAGGTTTTTATTCGAATTATACGATTATGCTTTGTATATGATTTGATCCCAGTCTCTGGTGTCGTGTCAGGATTAATAAAAATTTGGCGAGAATCTAATGCACCTGGAGCATTTTGATGTATAGTATAAAATCTATGAGGCCCAAATTTTAAATAAACAAATTCTTATTATTAAGATATTGACAAATTTAATATATCATTAAATCCTAAATCGACATTTTTTATTTGTGGTATAGGAATAAACTTAGCTTTTTAAGAAATTTCAAGGGTAAATGCTATACGATTGCAATTGCTATCTTATTAGTAAAAAGATGAATCGGAATAGTTGGTGCAACGCGGGTGTGGGTGGAGAGAAGTGTTTACCATACAATCCGTTCGTGCTTCGTTCTTCGAACTCTTTTAGACGCGGGGGCTCTCACCTTGGTCAAGAGAGGGGTTCTAATAGCCAGTCCGGAGGGATTACGATTAAAAGTCGCTTGACATCGTCTCACATCACGACGCAACCGGAGGAGCATAGCAAAAACGAAGATCAGAGTGGGAGGGATCATGGCTACAGCAACAGTTCTCGCGGCTCTGATAAAACGCAAAAGACCGGCCTTTCAAATAGACTGAAAAATATCTTATCCAACGATAATACCCGTTTCCCCACTCCTCCCTGGTTTAAAGAATCCACTCAAAAGGGACATCCTTCTGCTATGCCGCCTACCAAACAACAAATATCATCCCCCCGCGAAGATGTGTATGGTAGTGGCAGGCAAAGCAACCTCTCGCAACCCATACTCATACCTAACTTTAACCAAGCTCCACCCCATCAGGGTATATAACTCACTTTTTTATTCTATTAATTTAGTATAACTTTTATTTGTATAACATTTTCTACATCCTGATTTATTATATGATTGCTATAATTATATGTTTTATTATGGTGAGCCAAAGCCGAGTCGGTAAAAACCATATGATTATATAGATACATATGTAATGGCTGTATCTTTTGTCTGAATATCTCCCTACCCCTGCCCCTATTATTTAATAAAGAGTTAAAAATACTATATGATAAACCTTATCCTAATCTATCATTACTTCTTATGGATAAATTCCTTAGTTCATATATATTATTCGTGGTCATATTATTTTCCTTTATCCTATTTCTTATCAATATAAACTATGAAAATTATTATTATTATTATTAGTTTTAGTTATGGTGACGTCAGCCCATGATTCGTCTCAGCCTCAACACCTCCCGCATTACGGTCAAGACGGGAATATCCTGGCTCAGCCATGGCCTCACCACTGTGGTCAGACCTCCAAACAAATTTATGGCACGGTCAGTGGCCATCACCCCCACAATAATAATGGGGTGGGGGGTGGTGGAATTCAAGATATGCCCTCTCCCTCCTCCCTCTTATACCACCAAACTAACGGGGGCAGTCTTAGAGTGTACCCGGGCAAAAAACAAGCTTGGCCTGCCTCGACATACTACGGATCACCTATGAGGCAGAACACCGGTTACTACACTCAAAAAGGTTAAATATTAATATATATATATTTTGGTATTGCTTTAATCAACAAAGTTGACTTCATTAAATTATGTTATATTTTAGGTAGTTTAAGTTGCCATAACTCACCCACAAAATTATTTATTCCTTCCAATTCCATCAATAACGGGCAAATGTATTGTCCGATCAGCCGTAACCCATACGAAGTTCTTCAAGCTTCTTCCCAAACCCTTAATAATCGTTTTTAAAGAATTGTGTGCAATTGAAAATAAACCCTAAGCGCTCGAAGTTGCACAAAACTTGGAATGATGTGATGTCCAGCAACTTCATTGAGGATTTGTTTAAATTTTTTATAGTTCATATTTATCAGTAACCTTATTTTGTAAATACACAAAACGCATTTTAATTCCCGGCTATGCATTTTTTAAATTTTTTGAACACGTATTTTAAAACAGTTCTGACATTTACGTGATGAGTTTCTCGTTTGACAGCATATTTGTCATTTCGTTTTGTTTTATATCAAATTTTGTAATATTTGCACGTTCTGTTAACCCATTTAGACATACACACACACTATATTTATGCGAATAAAGGGACCTTTTTTCTATTTTGTCGCCTCGATGTTACAATTTTTATTTTTATCAACCTCATTCTTTACCCTTTTTTAACATGATTTGTATATCGAAATGCTGTAACAACATTTATAAATAAAGGAATTACAATTATAATTAATTACCGTCAATAGTTTAATTGATTTGCCGTGTTAAATTTTTATAGGTTGTCGAGAAATTAGTAATTTATAATTTTTATATTTTATTGTGTGTATATGCGTCAGTAAGTTAGTCTCAATATATACATTAAAACGTTGATAAAAATAAAAAAGCATTTTACAGAATCATAAGTTTCCATCAAAACCCTAGTAAGACAGGACAGAAGTAATCCCATAAATTGCATAGCAATTATAACGCCTCTTTGGCCCGAATACACCAATTTAATCAGTTAGATTTTTTCTTATTCATCAACTCTATTATTAATAATTTTTTTTATTATAGTAAATATTTTGTAATAATTGCTTGTGTTGCCAGGTTTGTTTAAATAAATTACATAGGAATGAGAAATAAAGCAAACCTTATTTAAATTTAATTTTTGTCCCTCGTAAAGACGAAATATTTTTATAATGATTATAATTTTTTTAACCCCCTTTAATGCTCCTGTTAATAATCTCTTAAAAGTTTTATTTAAATTTAGTACATTTGGAATGAGCACGATAAAATATATAATATCTGGTAATCCAATTAATTTTAATAATACAAGTTAAATAAGGATAAGTCCTTTATTTCTCATTTAAAAATCACAAGTTCAATGAAGTAATAACAAACAAAAATTAATATGGATTTAATTATATTGTAAAGTTAAAAACTCGGGCCTTCGGCCCTCGTGGGAAGGGGGAGAAGGGAAGGGAAGAGGGGAAGGGAAGGGGGGACGACTCATCTGTACTTCGTATAAATGTATCATATTTGCTATGCAATTTATGGGCGAGAAAGGTGGGAAGGGGCGAGAACGCCTATAGGGGGGTATTAAATGCCTAATGATTAATTAATTATTTATACAAATTTTCCATTATAGGCAAAATGTAATATAGGCAAAATGTAATATAGGCAAGGGTTAGGGTTAGATTTAGTGTTTGCTTCTAGTTGCGTATTACATTAGTTTTTATGGCCTTTAGTGATTATGGGTCTAACAAACTTTATATTATAAAACAACACAATGTTAATTTGCAGAATTGTTGGGAGAAATTTTTTGTTGAATTTGAACAATTTTTAATTAAAAAAATCAAAAATTTGGCCAATGGTCACTTTTTCTCTATTGGTCAGTACCAACAGATACTCTATAAGTCAATGATAGCCAAAAAAACGGAAAAAAAAATTTTGATGCTCACTTTGGCCAATGGTCATTTTTTTCCATTGGTCAGCAGCCAGCACACGGTAAAAGTGGATATAAATTCATAAGAGTAAAAAAAACGAAACAAAATTTTCGAATCACATTTTGGCCAATGGTCATTTTTTTCCATTGGTCAGCAGCCAGGACACGGTAAAAGTGGATATAAATTCATAATAGTCAAAAAAAAAACGAAAAAAAAGTTTTCGAATCACATTTTGGCCAATGGTCATTGGTCAGCAGCCAGCGGACGGCCAAAAAGTCATAATAGCAATGGTAGTAACAGGAACAATCATAATAGTCAAAAAAAAACGAAAAAAATAATTTCGATTCACATTTTGGCCAATGGTCATTTTTTCCATCGGTCAGGAGCCAGCGGACGGCCAAAAAGTCATAATAGCAATGGTAGTAACAAGAACAATCATAATAGTCAAAAAAAACGAAAAAAATAATTTCGATTCACATTTTGGCCAATGGTCATTTTTTTCATTGGTCAGCAGCCAACGGACGGCCAAAAAGTCTTATTATCAATGATAGTAACAAGAACAATCAGAAGAGTCAAAAAAACTCCGGGATTCTAACCCAAAAACTAGTTAAATTGCATAGCAATTAGAAGTAAACAACTTTTATTTATGTTTATTATATAACATTGGTCAGCAGCCAGCGGACGGCCAAAAAGTCATAATAGCAATGGTAGAAACAGGAACAATCATAATAATCAAAAAAAACGAAAAAAATAATTTCGATTCACATTTTGGCCAATGGTCATTTTTTTCATTGGTCAGCAGCCAGCGGACGGCCAAAAATTCTTATTATCAATGATAGTAACAAGAACAATCATAAGAGTCAAAAAAAACTCCGGGATTCTAACCCCAAAACTAGTTAAATTGCATAGCAATTAAAAGTAAACAACTTTTATTTATGTTTATTATATAACTAGTTAAATTGCATAGCATTAAAAGTAAACAACTTTTATCTATGTTTATTATATAACAAAAACTAGTTAAATTGCATAGCAATTAAAAGTAAACAACTTTTATTTATGTTTATTATATAACTAGTTAAATTGCATAGCAATTAATAGTAAACAACTTTTATTTATGTTTATTATATAATAGATAATTTAACAAATCTTATATATAACACACCGAGGGAGAGAGAGATGAGGGGTGGGGCACCTCTTATGCATGAGATAGAGATGAGGGGTGGGGCACCTCTTTCTCATGCATAGCAATTAAAAAGCGATAACCTAATATACCCAATGCAAATAGATAGGGAGGACAACGGACAACGGACGGACAACCAAAAACGAGCCCATAAATTGCATAGCAATTAAAAATAAAAAAATTTGATAAACAACATAGAAAAACACCATTTTTATATATTAAGATAAAAAGGCTTTGCCCTTACTAATAGCTAGGTCCCTCCCGAGCCCGTTTTATTACCATAACGCTCGTCCAAGTCCGACTCGAATTTTAAACAAAAAGCCCATCTATGCCCGGCTTTGGTGGTGTTAGCTGTATTTGCTTTAATAAAGTTAGCTATATCAAGATCAATAAAAAGTAAACTTTATAAAATGAATTTACTAAACAATAAATATTATTTTTAGTTGAAATTTCACATCAATTTCTACTGTAGAATTAAAACGCACAATTTCTAAAGAAATTAGATTTTCAAGTATGGTTAAAAATGAAGCATGCAATGAAATGTGTAAAACGCTTTGTAAAATTATCATTTATATTGAGTTTTAATTATTTCTATCTTCTTATTATACTCTTCTCTAAATACTCGCAATTTCTATAAACAAGAAACTAATGTAAATTCCATGTAAATACTTGGGAAAATAAATTAATTAATTAATTACCTTTATCACTAAAATTTGGCTTGTAGTAGAATCTTCCTCGTTTATTTTAGAGGTTGAGATAGTTTTAGAGAAATAATTAAGAATTAAATTTCCTCTGATTAGCAAACACGTTCTCGGGACAGAAAATTTTTGTAAAAATAGTACTACATTAAATATGAATTAATTAAGATAATTTATTATTTCTATATGCGCAACACGAACAAGACTCCTATTGTTATCATTAAATTTTTCTGGATAATTTGAAAAAAATTAATTTTTTTTGTAAATGGAAGGGGGGGGGGAGTTCTAATTCAACCCCCCTTCCCTATGTTACTGTATTTTATAGATATTCATCGATGTACGATGGGCTCACTTCAGTGAAAAAGTCCTATCCGTCCTCTGTCTCGACCTGCCCTATCCAATCTAACTTAAACTCATGGAAACTTATGCTTCTGTAAAAGGCGTTTTAGCTTCCGCATAAAGACTAGTTAATGATCGCTGGTTAGCCTTAGCTTTTTCAACCTCGCTGGAGCCTATTTTTTAGTTCGTGCTCCAACTGATTGCCATACATTTTTGTTTGCAACTTATCTAGCTTGTTACTTTAAAATCCGTGAATACATCTAATTTGTCTGACTCCGACCGAGGCTTTTATTTTATTTTTTTACAAAAATTTGTAGCTATATGCAGTATAATAGCATCAAGATGTCGTCTGTAAATTTTAAGTTTACTAAAACAATTGAGAAAAAAGTCAAATCTGTTTTACCATCAGTTAAGGATAATGAAGATAATCTGGATAAGGATTATGTATTATCGTTGGAAAATAAAAGGATAAAAAGGTAATATATGGCACGTTGTCTTATAATGTTTTAATTTAGTACACACATAAATGAAAAAAGGGAATATATCATACCTTTGATCAAAGCAAGAGACTCACACCTTGATTCATTAGAAGTTAGAGCAATTAATGAGATATTACAAGGTAAATTTTATACTAAATCACAGCTATTATAGAATAGAAACACAGGTTCAGTTACAAGGTGTTAAGACACAGTCAAATTTGACAATACTGATGGAGAAAAGAGAACAAATGGTATTATTTTTATTATCATTGTTTGAAATATATATTTGTAGGAAACTAATGATACTAAATTTAATTCATCAATTGCAAGTAATATTGACCCTAATTACGACACTGTGCCTATTGAAGAGTATGGCAAAGCACTCTTAAGAGGGATGGGATGGAAAAAAGATCAGCCTATTGGATTAAGGAATAAAGAGTACATTATATAATATTGTCTAAATATAATAGGTTAATCTTGCAAACTTAACTAAAATTTTGTAATATATAAACCATATTGATATAATTTCTGATTTATACATTATCCAGAATTGTAAAATCTATGGAGCCTGTATTAAGGCCCAAAGGAATGGGCTTAGGAGCTGAAAAATTAATACAAATAAATCCAGATTTTGAGAGTGTTAAGAGCAATGGGGAAGATGGAAAAAAACTGAGTGAAGATCAAAAAATCAAAGGCTATGTTGTTGGGAGCCCTGTATTTATTCTGAAAGGAAGTCCTTATAATGACATGTATGGATTGGTAAGCAAATATAACATTTGATATTTAATTGGTAAATTTTTATTTTTAATTATTTACTATAAAATCTTTTAGATTGAGGGATTAGATGAAGACAATGGTCGAGTTATTGTTAAACTTTCTATGAAAAATGTGACAGTAACTGTACCAAAATATTTAGCTAAACCTGTCTCCTTACAAGAATATGAAAAATGTCATCGATATCTAAGTAGATCAATATAATTGATATCAACTAAAGAAATTTACAACTTTGATTAAAAATAATTATGTTTAAAAATATGTAATGCTCTTATTTAATGTTGATAGATAAGGGTAAAGCAGATGAAATGGACCATAAATCTAAAAGAAAACTTGAACAGAGATCAGAATATGGACTTATCAAATTGAATAAAGTGAAAGAGGAAATCAAGGTTGAAACTATAAGCGAAAAGTATATTTATATTACATAAATCCTTTACCATTGTAAAACTTCAGTTTATAAAACTAGTTCATTTTATGAACACAAACATAGTCACTTTTAAACTTACATTTTATAAAAGGTGGCACTGAAATTAGTATGGCTTAAGGTTAAATTTTATGATAGTTCATCATCATTTATTCAGATGATCAATCTTTTTAACATTGATTTCTATCAATTTCTATATTCATACGTTATTATTTATATTATATCAATTTTAATCTTCCTCACTTTCATTTTCTCACTTGTCTTAACCTCTCAATTTCCTTTTCCCCATAAGCAGATTCATGTGACCATACCAACTTAAACTATTGATCTCATTCTCATCTACATTGATGCTAAGTTATGAGTTGGAGTCATACAGTATTGTTGCTGATTAATTGACTTATAGCATGTGTACCCTTCAGTGTTTTTTGAAATTTTTGTCATTCAAGATCTTATTCATGGGCGTAGTCAGGGGGAGGCAGGGAGGGACAGTTGCTCCTTTCTAAATCCAAAGATTTGTTTAAATATTTATGGCTTAATTGTAAAAAATTATCATTTTGCCCCTTTTTAATTCATTTTTGCCTCACTCTTTTAAAATCATGGGTACATCCATGTGCTTATTGATCCCTTGTTTTGAGATTCCCAGCACTGAATCTTACTATAAAAGTTATTAATTTAAATTAACCAACTTTAAATTGTTGAAACATCCTTAATAAGCAATGCGATATCTAGTATTAGAGTGTTTTAACCTGACCCGACCTGAAAATTAATTCAAATTCTAACCCTGTCCTGAAATATTTGAATTTTTAAATCGAGAACTATGATCAGCGCATAGCATCACAAGGAATTAGTTAGGATTTTTATTTATAAATGGCATAGTTCTGCAAAGTTAATTTCTAACTCCACATAGTTTTTTTGAAACAGAGTCTGGTTTTGGGTGCCTGAGCCCAACTCTGCCTGGACTATTTTCTTTTGTGTTTGTTTATCCTCTTGCCAAAATTAGTTAATAGCATTTTTAGTTCATCTTAATTAAAATATTTACGCCACGTGGTGGTTTAGATATTTTTCAAGCTGTGATAGGCTAACTAAAGTGACAATTATTGATTTATACTTTAGTGTAAAGAACATTATCATCTGCACTATCATGTTTCAATTTAGTCTTAAATATAAAGTATACATGTCATGTTATGAATATAGCGGGGAAGAAGAATCACGGACTGCCACTACCTGGGTCAAGCCATGTCTCGTTGTTAGAATCATTGATCCCAAATACCAACTTGGGCTATGGTATGAGAAAAAGGTGAGACCTTCTACTTACACAAATTTGGGAATATTTTACATAGCTATAAAATATTTTTGTATCATATATCGTGGGTTATACTTTAAGGTATACGTTCTTAGAGTGAGTCTGGACAAGAAGGATCCTCAAAGATTTAGTTTAAAGATAAAACCTCTCTCCGACCAAAACACCTTACAAGAGGGTAAAAGTGTGAAACTCAGATTCATGACTAATTCCATGCTCGAGACCGTTCTTCCCAAAAATCAGTCAAACAGTGATGAAGTTATGCTCGTTATGGTTGTAAAGGGTGAACATACGGGTCGGGTAAGGGTTTTGTTTATAATTTATTATTTAAAATTAATGTTCAATTTATTTGTTAGATTGGTGAGTTGGTGCGTAAGGATAAAAGGACCCTTAATGCTAGCGTTAAATTCAGAGATGAAAATGGGAAAAGACAAAAAATTGAGCTACCTTTCGAGTTTGTGTGTGAATATAGAAAACCGACCTCCTCAGAATGAATGTTCATCATTTATATACGCGTTATTTCACATGTGTGTTTATATACAATTATTTGGGGCATATTATAATAATTATACGAATAATTTTGTTATACCCGCATTAAAATACAAATTATTAAATGTCTATTTCTAATGAAATAAAACATCGCGGGAGGAGTTAGGCCAGTGTTGTAAAAAGGGGTGGGTCTTGCCCGGTCGACCTTAATCGACTAAACAAGCAGCAGAGACACCAAAGGTTTTTTGGTCTCTGCTTTTCATAGTTGACCACTAGGCTTGGTCGAGATATGAAAAAAAGACCCGAGTTAACAAGGTCGACCAAACAAAACACAGCCCTTTTTACAACACTAGTTTGGGTTAGAAGTTTGCGAGTAAGTTTTCCCCATCATCCCCACAATCCAGTGTCGGTTTACAATTTTGATATAGATAGTATGCTAAGAAGAGGAATGTCTGAGAAAGATATTTATAAAACTCAAATGAGGACTAATAATTCTAAAGGCTCTATATTATAAAGACCAAAATGGTTTAAATTAGAGATCTGTTCGGATAGGCCCGCGGGCGGGTACGGCCAGGCTTTTAAGAGAAATAAATTTTAGCGGGCTCGGGTGGTTCAACCAAGTTTAATAACACGCTTGGGCCGGCCAAATAAATAACATAATGGACTCGGGCGGGTCTATAATTCTAAAAACGTTCCTGGAATTTTTATTAAATTTGAACCGATCATAAACGGGCTTTTAGTTTTCTTATAGCAAAAAAATTATGACAAATATAATAATATATTTGTATATTAAAATGGTTTTGAATTTATTTAGGAACATTCATACCTGTCACGTTCATTCAATTCATTTTATATTTCGCGCCTTATTAATTCTAGACAATTATCATTTTATTTCCTCGTATATGCTTACGTTTTTACATAGATTTTATTAAAGTAGCTTCTCTATTAAAAACTAACTACTAACAAACAGTGTAAGATATTTTATAATGCAATTAAAATTGATGTAAAATTTGTAACTAATTAAATTCACTATTTTAGTATTGGATCTGAAATTAACTTTTTCCAGTCATAATTAAAAGTTACACTTAGAAGGTACTCTCTGCTCAACTTTGCACATTAGATCGTTAATCCTTAACATTCATTTGATTTAAAATTTGAAAACCTCTGAAAACTTTTTACAGCCCCATTTTTGTACAAAAAATAAGGGTTTAAAATAGTCAAAGCCTCAATAAGATAGTCAATCAAAACACCTTATTAATAATATTAGTAAATTAGCAGCAATAATTGTTTTGCATACATTTTCAATTGATTGGTAGATTGGAAAAAATTGAAGGTTTTCCAAACGGATACGGGCGAACCTGAAGTGCGCAAAAAAATATGGACGTGCTCGGGCGGGCCTCATGGTTTTTAACATGGGTACGGGCTGGCCAAGCTCATAAAAATGGGCCGTTGCAGATCCCTAGTTTAGATTCTAAATGATTAAATAATTTTTTGTTATAAATTTTATAAATATCTATTCAGAACGTCAGGCAATGCTTTGTTATTGTTAAATAAACATTAGACATTTTTGCCATAGATATAAAAAAATAGAAGACAAAAAACTAACCACGATGACATTGATTCCCGCAACCACTAAAGCTGAATCACCTAATCCTATGGATTGGATCATGGTTCCACCTAGGATTGGACCGATTAAAGATCTAACCATAGAAAAAGGATTTGGAAAATATGAAATGAAAATTTGTTAACATTTTTAAAAATATTTACCCAAGAGAAAGAACCGAGTTGTATAGCCCAGAAGCAACACTTTTGTATTTCGTATCTTCGTCACTTATCCCATAAATTCTATATATAAAATCCAAATATTTTACCAAATGTAAACATATAATAAAGATGACCTTAGTATCATAATTATGTATAAATAATGTACATAATTTGTTTTTGTTTTTTTTTAGTTTTTTAACTTTGTTGTGAGTGAGAAAAATTCGGCTATAGCTGGAATGAGTTGAGACGCGTACGCAAATCCCATGAAACCAAATAATATGGCCCATCTGATTTGCGATCTTTATTTGAAGACGACAATAAAATTATGTGTGTTTAACTTATGTGTTACTTATCAAAATGGTTAAACCAAAAAGGTCCCGTTAAAAAATAGATGGAACTCATGAGGAGCGTCGCAACCAGCATTATGGCCATTCGGGAATATTGATCCTATAATAATTTTATCAATCAGTTTTTATAGATTCAATAAGAAAGTAAAAGATGAAATAGTTTACCAATCTATTGGTTAAAGCTCCGATGCAAAGTGAAAAAAATGTATAGCTTGATGACAGAGCCATGACAATGAGGCCAATCCTCGAAGGTGTCAACGATAACTAAATATAATAAAATCCTTATAAGAATTTTATTGAGTGACGTGCTTTTAAAATGAACAAGAATTAGTTTACTATCATGCCCTATAAATATTTCAAATTTCCTAATTTTAGCATTTGAATAGCTACATTTTTGAAATTAATATTATTAGACATAATTTTAAATTAGCATGTTTTATTTTTTGTGAAGAAAGCAGCTTCACTAACAATAATAATAATCATAGCCTAAAATGCAATTAATTGGTAATCTCTCTTCAATTTTTCAACATTTTCTTATTAATGTATAAAATCGGTGGGTTTGGATTGATAAAGTAGTGAAGCCCAAGTTCACCGATTTTATACAATGACATTCGCAATAGTGGATTGAATATACGTTATATCATCATTTTGTTATTAGTATTTGATGTTTTAGTATTCACGAATTTGAAAGATAAGATGTACAAGAAGTTATAGGCCACACAGACTACTCATGTCATATGTCTCGTATGGTAAAATGTGTACCATTAAATCCACCATTTTGAATTTAACTATGTCCCATGTACCCCATTGTTAAACAGAAAAAGTAAATTTACCTTCCTTATTAGTTAATAGATAAAAAAGAATGTTAATAATTGATTATATAATAAAATGCAGATGGCACTAAATTGCTTTAACATCACATCATCACTACATTTTTATGAATTTTTTTAAATGATAAAAATACTGATTTTATCTTTAACTAGTTCAATATTTTTTATATTAACTTCTAAAAGCACTTTAAATAACCAATATTACTAAAATCTATATGTCGTTTCCTTATTTGTGCACATTTCAAAATGGCGAAAAAATGGTGCACTTATTTAAAGTTGATGAGCAGTCTATCTCGTCTATGATATATACCTGATCTAGGTATAATGACACAAAAGCCACCATATAGGAAACGCTAAGTGACCCCGAAAATACTATGATGCTCGTGAATATAATCCCTGAATTTTTCAACAATTGAACACCCAGCCCACCACCATTTGTTGCTTCGTTCTGTGATTCTATTGTCTGCACAGGATTTTCCCTTCCAACTATTCATAGGTTAAAAAATATGGGAAACCAAATTATTATTAATAACTCATACCTGGAATAGTTTTCAAGAAAGGTCCGGCGACAGCTAACGTGCTTGTAATAACGAGTGTCAGCGTGAGAAAAGGTAATTTAAACCCGCCTTTCTGCAAATTCAAAGTTAATAAATAGTTAGTTGTATTGTTAATAGTGCTGTAAAAACGGCTAGGTTCTGCTTAAGCGGCCTTTGCTTTTAGTCGGCCAAACAAACCAAAGATTTTTTGGTCAGTTTTTCCTAGTCGACCACTTGAATTAGTCGAGAGTCGACCATTAGTATTAGTCTAAAGTCGACCAAACAGAACCTAGCCGTTTTTACAATTATAGAATTTAACGGGTCATGTAAAAAAGTTTGGATTACCATATAAAGCCAACCACCGAGAGCGTGCCCTCCCAAAGCTCCTAAGCCTTCGCAAGTTTCTATGAAACCCTATTTCATTAAATTCGATTGGAGTAAATATAAAACATAAATTTTGCCCTAAGGAGACTGCCCTCTGAAAATATTCTATATTTTGGATTTAGATTATTAGACAACTTATCGTAATTATCACATGTAATTTAAAAAATACATTTAATTGAGCAAAAAGTCTTTAAACCTAACTAGTGACATTAAAATAAAAATTTATCCAGGGTTGAAAGAATGTATGATGGATATATTATACAAAAGCTATTCCAATGTCATTTTTGAAGGTTTTTGAGGTTATGACGAAGGCTGACAATAGGTAAAGGCAACAGCCCAATCCTTGTAGAGCTCGGACTAGGAGACATGATGCAATGAAAAGTCTAGTATGTTGATGCGGTATCAGATGGACAAAACTGAAAGCACACGTTGAGATAGCCACTAGAATAATTCCACTCAAAAATGATTTCTTTAAACCAATCCTTTGGATCTGGATTTTAATTTGCCTTAAGTAAAATAAAATAAATACCGATGATCCTAGGGCGAGGAATAAGATAAATCGAGCTAGTTGAAAGGTGGAAAATATGAATCCTACCCAAAACTCATTGACTCCTTTTCCAAATGCCTATAAAATAACAAAGTGAGCTTAAAGCGGTTTACAAATTTGTTCAATAGCATAACAAATATAAATACCTTTAAAAGTAAGCAATATGTGAAAAATATTTCAAAAAATTTATGATTCAACAGCGTTATATGACTTTTGAGGAATCCAAGTGTTTAGTTTAATTATTTTTGACTCTAAATAAGAGACCTGCTAAGTCACTTTTTTTCAACCCGAACCCAAAATAGTTTAAAATTTTCACTCCAATCCGACCGACTCGAAATCATTTTAAAATTTATATTGGGTCCGAGTCGAGTTTCGGCCATGCCGGTCTCTACTCTTTGTTTTACCTTAAGCATAAATTAATTAAAAACTCTGCTTATGTTTAGCCAACCAAAACCAAAACTCGACCAAACAAAACCCACCCGTTTTTATAACATGCTTAGGCTAGTATGGTGTGACTAAAGTCAACCTAAAAAATTTGTCATCCATGAAAATTAGGACATATAATGAGCGCATTAAATATAATTGATCAAATACCACTTTGGGGAAGAAGGAGGACAATAGAGAAAATGATGCGTTTGATTCCATATCCAAGATCCCGATAAGGACTAATAAAATCCATCTGTTTAATTCCATTCCTAGATTTCGCAATGTGGTGGAGAAATGAGCATTTGAATAAATTATATTGGTATTCAACGAAAAAAGATGGGCAAAAATGAATGGGATAAATTAACTACCGATTGCTGTCATAAGTTTTGAGGCAAATTACGTTTAAAAACTCGATAAGAAAGTTAACATACTTGCAAGGATGTATAGTGTTAATTTGTTTATACAATATCAATTTAATAATGACAAACAACAAATGTTAAATATACCACAGGCCAAGAAAAGTTACAATTTTTATCTGTTCTTCTTCATCATGTCTATCTACCAACGTTTTAGATAAGAAAGACATCATGTTTCACTTTAATTATTTACCATAATGTTTATTTTAAAATTAAGTAGATTTCTAATTTGGAAATATAGCGCGTGAATATTTATTGTCGCGTATGGAAAGGAATAAAAAATTTATAAACTTGGAATCTAAATAAATGTTTAAATGATATTTTCAGCCGATGGTAAGCGTAGGAAGATGTTGATACCTTTTTGCCTATTTATCCTTAAATCTACGCATCATTTTTTCCCAATCCCTTTGATTCTTGCCCATAAATTAAGTCAAAATTATTTTTTAATTATTATTAATTTGGTTTTCTAACATTTGACTTTAAATACAGCTCACCTCTGAATGAATTATGATAGTGAAAAATTTCTTCTTTGACAATTTATAAGCCTAAGCTCTTTGAAATTAGTTTCTCGGGCAATCATAATGAAGTTTACTCAGCGGGACGAAAAATATGAAAAACGATTTTGAGGGAGAGAGTGGATCTAGCCTGACGGGATAATTATATAAATATTGAGAGTAAAAAAATGAAGGGGGTGTTTTCAAGCTAAAGACGGAACTTATAATTGTGTAGCATTCATCAATAGAAAAATATTCACATTTTTAGAATGAATAAATATTGAAGTGTTATAGCATTAAACTAATATTTTTAAAAAGGGTACTGGTCAGACCAATACGATTTGTTTCCAACCACGGGACCAATATTAAACATTTTTAAAATTTGTTATATAAAGAGGTAAAGATAAGTATTAAAAGTAAGATTGCTAACAATTTTCTGCCTGAACCCTGCCCGGTTCGATTTTGAAACTAAACCGCCAGCTCGAGCCCTCTCGAACCTTTTAAATGCCCTCCCAGCCATACCCCGAAATAATATTTCTTAAAATTTTTGGCAGTATTGCTATATTCTCTAACAAACTATTTTAATTGGATAAATTCTAGGATTAACAAATTTTATACAATCAAATAGAAAAGTGACAAAATAATACACGAAAACAAAATAATACATTATTTTAAAATATCATTGAGCCCGAATAGCCAAATCTTGTTATAATGACCGCCCGAACCTGCGCGAAAATTTAAATTTACCACAATTTACTACCCGGCTAGACCCGTGGGCCGGGCGGGCAGGTTCGGGCAGATTTCTGGTCTATGATAAATATGCATTTAGAAATTTCAAAGTATAGTTTTTAATAATTATTATAGAACCAATCGATTAGGGACATAGAAATTTTTATAATCTTTGTTTAGAGAAGAGCTTGCCTTAACTCGCGGCTGTTTTTGGGTATTTGGGATAATTAGCCAAGGCAAATTTAAACCCTGTGTACAGATTTAAAAGACGTAAATTATTTACCCAGGATTGGCAATTAAGTATCTTCCGCTTAATGTTATCCAAAGCACATACCATCAAATTTAATTTAAAAGATTCATTTCCTATTATGCACTTTTTAAGGCGTACTAATAAATAAAACTTTATTTAGTTTTTCATTGAAACATGGAATCAATATGTATGATTGAAAAGAATGTAACTAATAACATCCAGAAAAATTAAATGTTTCATCAGCAGCATTACTTTTTATTTCAACAATTCGTATATATTTTTGTAGGATTTGTTATAGGAATCTCCAATTAATTCAAAATATTGAAATTTTGCTAGTGGGTTATTGAAAAAATGTATTGTGGACAAAGTTTGGTCTGAATATTCCCAACATTCTATTATTCCATTTCCTTGTTTAAGAGATCAGAATAAAAGATTAGTAGGTTCAACAAGCATTTAAACTAATTTGTATCGCGCCTTCTACTAAAACCAATTTACAAATAAAATAGTATTTATAGTGTTCGACGGCAAAATGGGGGAATGTATTTTGGTAGGGAGTGGCAAAACTCTGAAATTAGACGTGATGGCTTTAAAATAATATTGGCTTAAAAACTAAAAAAACAATATAATGTAATAAAATGAATAAAATTGTAACAAACATTAAACCATAACGAACAAGTGATATTTATTGACGTTGATGTGACTTTTCATAAAGCTAATGTATTGAATTCACATTTTTCAATGCCTATTCGCCGACTAATAAAAAAACCTTCTCTTTATAATGGAATTTTTGTTCCAAACACTTTTAAATTCTTCTAGGGTGTTATTTAACTGCTAAGTAAAAAGTTACGAATTGCTAAGTAATTTATGCTAAGTATTTTAATTAAAGTGCTAAGTATTTTATTAGAAAATGCTAATTATTTTATGCTGAGTATTTTAATTTAAATGCTAATTATTTTAAAGTAACTAAGTTTTTTTTTATTAAAATGCTAAGTATTTTATTAAAAAAATTTAAGCCATGAATTTTAATTAAAATGCTGTGTATTAAAAAATATAAGATAATAAGGTTTTAAAGCTAAAAAGGGCAAAGTTTTTATGGTAAATTTCAAAGAAAATGTTTATTAATTGCTATGCAATTTATGGGCTCGTTTTTGGTTGTCCGTTCCGTTGTTGTCCTCCCTATCTATTTGCATTGGGTATATTAGGTTATCGATTTTTTAAATTAATGCATGAGAAAGAGGTGCCCCACCCCTCATCTCTATCTCCCTCGCTGTGTTAATTTTTAAATTAATGCATAAGAGGTGCCCCACCCCTCATCTCTATCTCCCTCGCTTTCGGGCGGGGTCGGGTTTTAATTGCTACGTTAAATTAATGCATAAGTATATCTATTCGTTTTTGAATTGGGTAACATTGATATTAATTGCTATAATTACCCCACTACAAGGGTTTGGGTTAGAATCTCGGAGTTTTTTTAGACTCTTATGATTGTTCCTGTTACTACCATTGATAATAAGACTTTTTGGCCGTCCACTGGCTGCTGACCAATGAAAAAAATGACCATTGGCCAAAATGTGAATCCAAGTTTATTTTGTCTTTTTTTTTTGACTATTATGATTGTTCCTGTTACTACCATTGCTATTATGACTTTTTAGCCGTCTGCTGGCTGCTGACCAATGAAAAAAATGACCATTGGCCAAAATGTGAATCCAAGTTTATTTTTTCGTTTTTTTTTGCTTATTATGATTGTTCCTGTTACTACCATTGCTATTATGACTTTTTGGCCGTCCGCTGGCTGCTGACCGATGGAAAAAATGACCATTGGCCAAAATGTGATTCCAAGTTTTTTTTTCGTTTTAGTTTTGACTATTACGATTGTTCTTGTTACTATCATTGATAATAAGACTTTTTGGCCGTCCGCTGGCTGCTGACCAATGAAAAAAATAACTATTGACCAAAATGTGAATCCGAGTTTATTTTTTCGTTTTTTTTGACTATTATGATTATTCCTGTTACTACCATTGCTATTATGACTTTTTGGCCGTCCGCTGGCTCCTGACCGATGGAAAAAATGACCATTGGCCAAAATGTGAATCGAAATTATTTTTTTCGTTTTTTTTTGACTATTATGATTGTTCCTGTTCCTACCATTGCTATTATAACTTTTTGGCCGTCCGCTGGCTGCTGACCAATGGAATAAAATGACCATTGGCCAAAATGTGATTCGAAAATTTTATTTTCGTTTTTTTTTGACTATTATGAATTTATATCTACTTTTACCGTGTCCTGGCTGCTGACCAATGGAATAAAATGACCATTGGCCAAAATGTGATTCGAAAATTTTTTTTTCGTTTTTTTTTACACTGAATTTGTATCCATTTTTACCGTGTGCTGGCTGCTGACCGATGGAAAAAAATGACCATTGGCCAAAGTGAGCATCAAATTTTTTTTCCGTTTTTTTGGCTATCATTGACTTATAGAGTATCTGTTGGTACTGACCAATGGAGAAAAAATGACCATTCGCCAAATTTTTGATTTTTTTAATTAAAAATTGTTCAAATTCAACAAAAATTTCTCCCAACAATTCTGCAAATTCTTAACATTGTGATGTTTTATAATATAATGTTTGTTAGACCCATAATCACTAAAGGCCGTAAAAACTAATGTAATACGCAACTAGATGCAAACACTAAATCTAACCCTAACCCTTGCCTCTATTACATTTTGCCTATAAATGGAAAATTTGTATAAATAATTAATTAATCATTAGGCATTTAATACCCCCCTATAGGCATTCTCGCCCCTTCCTACCTTTCTCGCCCATAAATTGCATAGCAAATATGATACATTTATACGAAGTAAAGATGAGTCGTCCTCCCTTCCCTTCCCCCTTCCCTTCTCCCCTCCCCTTCTCCCCTCCCCCTTCCCACGAGGGCCGAAGGCCCGAGTTTTTTAAAATGCTAGGTTTTTAATTTAAAAATGCTAGGTTTTCTATTTTGAAATGCTAAGTAATTACTTTAAAATACTAAGTTTTTTTAATTCAAAGTTTAAATTATGACAATAAAAAGTGTTGAAAATTTGAAGGTAAGTTTTAATGGTAATTATTTTAATGAGCTACCAAACTATATAGTTGAAAATTTTAATATTTCAATTTTATATTGTTATAATAGAAAAAAAAATTATTTTAGATTTGAATAAAAAAATTATGATTATTTATTTGTAGGTGAAGAAATACCCTTCATGTTCTATAATGGCTTCACATATAAAATAATCTAAATAGCTATAGGATAATTGATAGATATTTTATTAAACTACAAAATATAATTAAAATAACGAGGGCTTTATATATATCTTTATTGGACTATCAAAGCTTTTTTTAGTTTTGGAAGGTCTTCTGTTTTCTCCTATTGTCACATTTTTAGCTTCCATAGGGGGTTTGCATAATTTGAGTGTTAAGACTAATTCTATTATATGCTTGCTGATGTAATTATTGTGAAATGAGGGGCAACTGCATTGACCCTTTTGCCACATATAGCTTTCCTCAAGGAAGGTTATGGGACAGGCCTTAAAATTTTGCTTTTTGAAATCCTCATAGGAGGCCCAGTCATTGATCGCAGATTCATCTTATTGATGTTGATTTCATAGACCCAATTCAAACATACGACGGACTTCAGTTTTAACAGAATCGTCAATTTTAGTCAAATGTGAGTGAGTAGCTTATTGGGTGTGCAAGGAATTAGCATCATACACAATAAATCTATCTGATATTGATTCATAGAGCAGAAAACATCGTGCTTCGCATTGCACTCCACGAAACTTACTTGATTACATCTAAGTCTATTTAAATACCATTACACCTAAATGCCTTCCTCAGTTTCATTTTGGTACCAAATGCTCCATATGTTTTCAGTTTTAAGAGCCCTTTTTGCCTCACACTCATTATCATAAGTGGCTTTCTTACCCATTCAATCGATCTGTACAACCGCCTGCGATAAATTTTAATTCCTGCTTCTTCCTTTGTCTGATAAATAAGGCGAGACTTGTTGGACTTCCATAATTAAGGAATTAATAAATATATGTATGTCAAATTGGTGTGTGATCTTGGCGCCAAAGAACGCCAGTTATTGTCCGGTTACGATGTCATATTAAATGTTATATAAAAAACAGACAGCTAAATTTGTTTTAAAATTTATAAATCTTTTGAATACTTTGTTGTATACTGGAGTATACACGTCTTTTCATACACGTCTTTTCCTTTATTTATTGTTCCTTACTTGTGTGATACTTTCCCCCCCCCACACGCGCTTATACGTATTTGTTATTTCTTCCCCATTGATCAACATGAACACGCATCAGAGATTTTTGATATACGCGTGTGATCGTATTGATAATTTTGATATCGTACATTATTATAATTATTATAGTTTTTCCGTCTTAGTTTGAATAAAATATGTAGTAAAGTCGATAAAAGTACTTTATATTGAGGCGGTGGAGACGTGTAATCTTGTTGTCCACCGCCGGGGCATCACCCAATTTATTCTTTAGATTCATTTTAATTGCCTTATGATCGCCCTAATAATATTCCCCTATCCTTCCTTTCCCCTTCATTCAATCCTCTTTTTTTGGTATTTAAATCGTATTCTCCAGGAACACGATATTGGACTATCTTATATATAAAAATGAAACTATGTATGTATGCCGCAACCAATTTTGAAAACTACCGGACCGATTTGGCTCAAAATTTCACAGTTTATTCCTGCCACTCCGGAGCGTGTTTTAAGATATGTTCCAGCCAAATCGGTCAAGTAGTTTTCGAGATATTTTGTTTTATGCGTTTTGATGTTGTATCGAACGTCAATCAAACGCCCTCATCACGTACTGCCTATCTAATATCTATCGTGTAGTGTAGGTAGTGTGATAAATGCAGTAGGCATGTGTTGCGGAAAATGAAAACTTTCTACGCACTTTGAAACATATCAAAGCCATTTTTATCTTATTTTTCACGTCAATTATTATTAATTTTATTATTATAGGACAGTCGTGTCCCCCCCCTCCTGCGTGGCTAAATAAATTAAAAAATCTAATTTTGTAATTTTTTGCACGTATAAGAAGAAAAATGAAAATACTTTTAACAAAGTGCCAATAAATGTTGATATATCCATGGGCGTACCCAGGTTTTGAATTAGGGGAGGGGGGCAGATTAAAAAAAAAGGTCTTGACTACCCAAAAATTTTCCTGAGAGCAAAAAAAAATAAAAAAAGGTCTCGACTATCCAAAAATTTTCCTGCGACCGTAATTTAAATTTCATTTTACCAAAATAATTTATATTTATGTGTAAATTCGCTAATACGCATCTGTATTATTTTGAGTTAAGTTCAAATAGGGGGGGGGGGGGGGGAGGTAGCCGCGACCCCTGCCCCCGCCTGGCTAATTAAGGGGGGGTAAAACATAATTTTTTTTATTTTTAAGGGTTTTTGTATTGAAATCCTTCTTTTTTTAAATTAGGAAGGGGGCAGCCGCGCCCCTTGCTTCCCCCTGGCTAATTAGAGGGGGGGGGGCAGCCTCCCCCCTGGCTACGCCCATGATTATGATATTGTTTTTTAATTACATAAAAATAAAAAAAATTGCTTGAAGGGCCAGGGGGCCAAAGATTTTTTCCTTGGGGGGGCCATGGAGCCAGGTTTGCCTGGGCCTTGGACCCTCTTTAACTATTTGTTTTTTTTTGCATAATAAACACTTACCAATTATATTTGATATATTCCTAATCTATTGAAATTTATCTATATGCTCCCCCCTAATTAGCCAGGGGGCAGACGGCGCGGCTGCCCCCCTCCCTAATTAAAAAAGGATCAAATTTCAATACAAATACCCTTAAAAATTAAAAAAAAATTATATTTTGCCCCCCCCCTAATTTAAATTACGGTCGCAGGAAAATTTTTGGATAGTCAAGCAAAATTTTTTAATAATCTGTTCCCCCTCCCCCCTAATTCAAACCTGGGTACGCCCATGATATATATTCTGCTAATACATCCGGGTAAATGGCAAAACAACGTTTGATTTTTCGTTAAGTAAACTATATGCGTATCCGTATCCGCCTTTTGTTTATATTTTATCATAAAGACCAAGCGCAATATTTTTTTTTTGATTATAGGTAAATTTGACTTAAAAAAATTTGCTTCGTGAAAATTTAAATTCGAACATTATTGAGGTAAAATTTTGTGTTTTTAACCACCTTTAAAAATATCAATTATTGTTATTTTTCGTATAGTTGAGTTTTTAAAAAAAAAATTTGGTAGTTTTAAATTTTCTTATTTAAATTTTTTAATTTTTTTTAAATTTTTTTTAATATGGCAAAACAACGTTTGCCGGGTCAGCTAGTAATAATTATAATAATGAATCGAAACGCGTTATCAAGTTCAATGATGCGTATTCATGTTGATAAACAATCATATATGGGGAGAAATAAATAAATAAGTATAAGCGCGTCGGGGGGGGGGGAGAAATAACATACGCGTACTAGGAATTTAATGTAAAGGAATAAAGTTCTATGTAGTATGTACTACAACTACACATTAAATAGCATGGCCAGGAAAGGCAGATGGTGTCGTAGACTACATTCTCGCGTATTATCATATACGTGTCGTATATGCGCGTTGGGGGGGGGGAATTAACACTCGTACTGAAATTAATTAGAAAGGGAGATACGTGTAACGTCGGCGTCCCTTTGTATAAATGAACATGGGGGGGGGATATATTATCCTCGTATCGTACTCGTAACTCCGGATACGATACCTTCCCTTTTTCCAAAAAAATTAGGACCAGGGGTAGATAAAAGAATAATTGATATAATGCAATCGGATGGTTTTATCAACAACGTTCTGATTATGGATTTACAATACTAATAGTAAAAATATATTATATCAAAAACATTATACCAACTATTCAAAAATTATTATATATGACATGTGTAACCTTCAATGCAATCACATGGTCTTTTCTTTTAAAGAATTAGGTATTCATGGATAACGGGATGTTCCTGGAACAATTTTATCCAATATCCCTGCGCTGTGACGGTTGTTCATGGCAAACGGGATGTTCCTGGAATAATTTTATCCAATATCCCTGCGCTGTGACGGTTGTTCATGGCAAACGGGATGTTCCTGGAATAATTTTATCCAATATCCCTGCGCTGTGACGGTTGCATGGCAAACGGGATGTTCCTAAAATAATTTTATCCTATCCCTGCGCTGTGACGATTGTTCATGGCAAACGGGATGTTCCTGGAATAATTTTATCCGAATAATTTTATCCATTCTATTCAGAAGAAGGGGGGGGGGGCAATTTGAATTCCAAATTAATTTTTCTGTATAAATTATTTCCTTTTTCGTTTTGTAGAATAATTCATGGTTTCCTCCTTCGGGCGTGAGTATCTGACACCATTTTTGTGTTCCAGCGGCGCGGGAAAAATAAATAAAGGAAAAGACGTGTATGAAAAGACGTGTATACTCCAGTATACAACATACTTAGCAAAATTTATTTATAAACTTAGCATATAATTTAAATACTTAGCATAATTAATTTAAAAACTTAGCAAATAATTTAAATACTTAGCAGTAATTTAAATACTTAGCATAATATAAATAAATATTTAACATATAATTTAAATGCTTATCAAAACATTAAAATACTTAGCAAATAAATAAAATACTTAGCAAAACAATAAAATACTTAGCAAAATTTATTTAAATAATTAGATGAATAAAATACTTAGCATTTGAATTTAAAACTTAGAATTAATTAAACGAATAAAATACTTAGCAAATAAATAAAATACTTAGCAATGACGCTAAAAATACTTAGCAATTTGAAAAAATAGTTAGCAAATAATTTGTTGTGATTCTTTTAATAGCTCTCAAAGTTTCCTTTCTAAAAGTCAAAAGGGTAAAGATGGCTAGAGGTAGTGTCGTTATCTACACTTAATGCCATCATAATCAAAAATCTATTGTGAGAAGCGCTTCCCTAGTTTAAGTTCCATTTTTTAATGATCCCCTCCCCTATGATTTAACATCTCAGATAAAATTACTATAGAGCGAGTGTTGTTAATTTTATAGCACCGCCACATGTAACTTATTTTCAAGCTACATTTGTAAAGCTTTGCAGAAATTTAATCCTACTCAATTTTCGTAAAAATTTATTAAAAATAAAATGAACATAAAAAAGTTATAAATCGACATTGGAACTATTTTGATACAAAAAAACACAGGCATGAAATTTTCCTCTTTTAAATTTGTTCTCCGCTCTTCATAAATGCCCGCTGACGAAAAACACCTCTCACTCGATGCAGATGAAGCAGGTGTCAAAAAATCTTAAAAACAAAGGAGCCAAGCGCTGGAATTTTTTTTTGAGAGATAAAGCTAGTTTATTAATATATATCTAGACATAATTTTTATAATAATATTAAAGAAAGCATTATATGAGCAATATGTCTTCATCTTCCTCTTTTAGAGGCCAGGAATCCAAAAAAAGATTTGAAATTAAATTTTGCAATTAAGATTGCTATTGATTGTTTCAGTAAAAATGCGGGGGAATATTTAAAGGGAGGGCATCGCCTGCCTATTTCTTTGAACGCCATTTTTTCATAGGATCCTGAATAGGAGGAAACCATATGTAGTATTTCCATCATTCCAAAAATTCTATTTTTTTCCTGTTATTCTTAAACTTAGAAACAATTTCTTTAACTTTATAAAATTCTTTTTAAATATTGAGCTATTAGCAGTAGATTTTTTCTGTTCCATACTCAATTATTTGTTATTAGAAAATCGCGAAATGAATGAATGAATGTTTAACAAATTCCTAACTTGCAATTGATTAAATTTTGAAATTTTATAGATTGTTTTAAACATAATAAAGGACTACTTAGGCTATTACTTCTAAATTAATCCGAACCTGGCCTATAGTTTATGAATTAGGCCCGGCCGGGCCCGGAATTTTAAAGCCTCATAATTTCGGGCCCGGGCCACATAAGTAAAATAGAACAATAAATTATGTTGAGTTCTATTGTTTGGTTACAATTTCCCTCAAAATGGCGCTTTCTATACTTGCTACAAAATTATGAGCTGTTCGGCAGTCTATTGTTTTATTAGGTGGCCCGTCAAATTGCCGAAAACCATCTTGCCGAATTAAGTCCCAATATTAAAAAATTTCCCCCACTTAAAAAATGTCCCTCAACAATTAAGCATATTAGCCATTCAATTTCGGATTAAAGTTAATATTTAGGTATTTTTTTATAATAAAATTGATAATTATTATAAAAGGTACTCAATTTAGGGCCTTCTTTATAATAATAGAGAAATGTTCGGTAATGTCCCAGGATAAATTCGGCAATATGGTTTTCGGCGAGTTGATAGGGCACAGTTTTATTAGTCTATGATATCTGTCGTTACTAGCGCAAGATGTAGCAAATTGCACCATATTATCAAATCAGCATGGCTTTTTAATTTTTTTTTTTTAAAGTTTATTGAATCAAATACGTAGATATTGACAATACAGGATATGAAATAAATATATATAAAAAAAATTAAAAAATCAGTCTACATCGAAATCATCAGCTAAAAGAGGCCACGAGTCGGCCAGAGATTTAAAGTTGTATCTCGCTATAAGGATACCGAGTCTTTGTTTAAGAAGAAAGGGTATAGAATGTTTGGAGGGAGGTGAGCGTCTTCCTAGCTCCTTAAAAAAACCTAAAGCTTATTTACCAAAGGTGCCCGAACATGAGGCAACCAAAGGGATAAAAATGTTAGAGTCCAAAAGGGCTTTGTATTTATTAAATTTTCGCCCCTCAGCGGCCAAAAGAGAATCAATGGTAAGGTTTGAGGGGGCGAAGAGGTCTACGCAGGTAAAATCCCACTTAATTGGCAGGCCATTGCTCCAGGGAACCAAATAGGATCCGTCTGGTCGCATGCGACCCTCCAAAGAGGGGTCTGATAGTTATAAAATAGACGGGATGTTGGCTTTTTTAGGGAAGTTTGAATTAAAATATTGGCTTTTTGATGTCTAACATATTTATATTTATTGGCTAGGCAATGTAGGGGATGCCTGGCTTGTTCATCCACCCCTACATTACAGTTACGACACGTAAAAGGTTTTGAAAATTTTATTCCAAGCCGTAGAGCTATGGAATAGGAAATTTCTTAATCTTCTAGCATCGTCCCTAAGAATATGGTGGGATAGGCCTCTAGCCATTCGTGGCCAGAGCCATCTAGCAGGAATGACCTTAGATTGGCACACTGGGCGGCATCGCAGCTCGAAATTAGGTAATCGACGGAGCGCGACACCAGCCCAGCATCCCAATCCTTTTGTCGTGAGGTGATTGGTTGGGGTGAATCAGGGTTGACAAATTCCTAACTTGCAATTGATTAAATTTTTGAAATTTTATATATTGTTTTAAACATAATAAAGGACTACTTAGGCTATTACTTCTAAATTAATCCGAACCTGGCCTATAATTTATGAATTAGGCCCGGCCGGGCCCGGAATTTTAAAGCCTCAAAATTTCGGGCCCGGGCCACATAAGTAAAATAGAACACTAAATTATGTTGAGTTCTATTGTTTGGTTACAATTTCCCTCAAAATGGCGCTTTCTATACTTGCTACAAAATTATGAGCTGTTCGGCAGTCTATTGTTTTATTAGGTGGCCCGTCAAATTGCCGAAAACCATCTTGCCGAATTAAGCCCCAATATTAAAAAATTTCCCCCACTTAAAAAATGTCCTTCAACAATTAAACATATTAGCCATTCATTCTCGATTTAAAGTTAATATTTAGGTATTTTTTATAATAAAATTGATAATTATTATAAAAGGTACTCAATTTAGGGCCTTCTTTATAATAATAGAGAAATGTTCGGTAATGTCCCAGGATAAATTCGGCAATATGGTTTTCGGCGTGTTGATAGGGCACAGATATCTATCGTTACTAGCGCAAGATGTAGCAAATTGCACCATATTATCAAATCAGCATGGCTTTTTAATTTTGTATGGCGAAGCTTGGTCTTTTTTGGCATAATAGCACAAGATCGCTGAGGATTTTTTCAAATCAATGCCAGCTGCCTAAACTTAAAATCGATATTTTAGAAGAACCCTTGCAACATTTAAAAACAGATCTTAAGCCTAGGGCGATTACAAAAACAATTAAAAAACCAATAAAAGACTCTTTTTTGAAAAATTTATTTTTAGGACATTTTGAAACAGTAAATAAATTGATTATTAATAATTCATGATGATCTTAGAATTTGCTCTTATATCCACAAATTAACAATAAAGACACCAAAAGACTACATGAATATCTAAAAAATATTCAGGATAGTTTCAGAAAAAGTAATAATATTTATCAATGTTTTTATTATTAAAGAAATTTCCATCGTAAATGAGTTGAATAACACAAATGGTGATTTATCAGACATAAAGAAGTTCAAGCTATTAGGACTTATTGTTCCCCATGAGTATTGTAAGATTAGAAATATACTTATAAACATATTTTAGATGGGAATGAGGTGTCTGCAATGGCCATTGCTTACTTGGCAGAAATGTTCTCATTCAATACATCCCTAGGATTGACAATATTAGCCCATAATTATTTTGGAGTTTCAGTAAAATTATATTCTATTAGGTTTTTATTTAAAAATAGGGAATACTTTTGTCAGAAAATGAAAATTTAAAAAGGGAATATTTGACTAAAATAACTAAAGGAGATTTGTTTGCCACTTTGGCATTAAATGAGAGATTGATGTAATTTAAAATAAACATTCCTATTTTAATTTATTAGGGGTTATGATATTAATAATATTGATACCCAAGCCACTGTCTATCAAGATAATTTAGGCAATAAACGTTATATCCTTAACGGTCATAAAACATGGATTACAAATGCAAAAAAAGCAGATATATTTATAACATTTGCAAAAATTCATGACCCATCAACACCAAAGGTTTACCTATAATATTGAATTATGATCCAAATTATTAGTTTATATATTAATAATTTTTTAATGCCAAATTTCAATACAATTCAAGAGTATTAAAAAAAAATTGCTACATGTTTTAAAATAAAAAATAATATTATTATATGGATTAAATTTTTTTGCCTTTATAGCAACATAACAACTCAGAAACACCCAACAAAATCATGTGCTTTTTAATTGACAAAAGAAAAGGTTGTGGTAACATAATTGTAGGTGATAACTATGAAATGGTTGGACTTAGAGGATTAGATAGTAAAAAACATTTTTATACGACTTGCATTTCTTTAAATAAATATGTATCTTACTAAATATTAGCCATTTAGAATATTAGTTTGAGAATATTTGAACTACACTAAATTTTAATAGCTTGTTAATAGTTAGTATTTGAATACTTTTTTATGATAAAGTTAATTTGCATTGGCTATGTATAAGATTGACCAAATTTATATTATTGATTAAATTTGACCAATATAATTTAACATATAATATATACTTTCAAGTTGCTGATGTTAAGTTTGAAAACGTTGATTTGGGGGAATCAGATGTTATTGCACATCCTGGACATGGTTTTAAGGTAATAACAATCCTTTTTCAATCTAATTCTATTAAATATTTAAAGTATTTAATTTTAAATTTTTTTTTGCATATCAGCTTGCATATGATATCATAGGTCAAACTAGATTTGCAAGTGCTCTCCTTTACAATGGTCTCATTAAATCATTGATAGGTATAATTTCCTGTAAATAAAAACAAAATCATTTTATAAATGTTACAGATGATTTATTGGACAAGTTGAATCATAAAGAATCATTTGATCGTACTTTGGGAGAATATCCATTGATACAAGAAAGGGTTGGACGTCTTTCAACCAAATTATATGCCATGCAAAGTCTTACTTACCTAGTAGCTAGTAAATCCACCTCCTTCCTACCCAAATAATAACATATTTTTACTACGCTTGAACCTTAACCCGTAGACTAAGCTTATACTTGCCAAATTTGCTTTTTGATTCAGGTTTAAAAGATGATTATCATGAATACGATTCCGAACTGGAAGATGGATTACTTCGAATTTATAATGCATCTACAGCTAATGAATGTCTTGAAGAGTTATCGGATTTGAGCGGGAGGGAGGCTTATTTAACATCATCAAACATTCAACGGGCTTGGACCGACTTCAAAGTTTTAACTGCTTTTGAAGTAAACATTCTTTTCCTCTCTAACCTTGTGTTTTTCACAAGTTTGTCTAGCAATTATTGTTGTGCAAAAATAGAGTCTTAGTCAACTTTTAGTTTTCACTATGTAAAATATGCTAACGTTTCCACTTAAATTAAATCTATATATATATGATATTCCAACAAATCTTTTTTTAGCGAATGTGCCATGTTATTTTGGTGATTTTTAAAAATTATTTTAAGGTTTTACCTCGATTTTATAATGCCGATCAAGCGAAACAAACACTTTGGGACTAGCTTATAACGAGCGCATTGATTTTATATTAGTCCCTCATAAATTATATATATTTAATTAAGTGCATGTAATTTTTAATTTTTTTATTTTTTTTTGAACTCGGTTTTTATAAAAAGAATTACATATTTTGTGAAGGTGAGATAAATAAATTAAAAAATTAAGTAGAAAATAATCTATATATATATTCATTTGCGTCATTACGCCCCTTCAGGCTTTTATTGTATCAAATTTATCCCTGTGTTGCTTATTGTTACTTATTAGGGCAGCAGAGATACGGCCAGAATCCACGTATCCCTTACAGCTTTGAAAAGCGTAGGATCCTATTATGGAATTGAGATTGGAAAGATGAGACAACCGCATGCCTATCCCGAATTCCAGCTCAAGTACGCTTTGTTCGGACTCAGTAGCGTAGGTAATATGAGTACCGATCCCGATTCTACAGTTGGACGCCTGCTAAATACCTTGTCTAGGCGAAATTTGCGTTTAGGCGACCATTTGCACCCCAACCATAGGATTATGGCTAAGAATTTGGAGAAGAGAATCAACGACTTCAACAATTTAACACGTCGCATTCTACACGTATACGCTAAAGTAACCGACCTTTTTCCTTATTAAAATTTAATTTTTGAGAAGTTCCAAACGTTTTGCGTCCAATCAAACACGTGTGATAGACTACATAGACAGCTCATGCCATATTATGTTTCATATGGTAAAAGCTGTGCCATTTAATCCACCATTTTGAATTTAAATATCTCCCACGTCTTTATGCAGTGATCCCCCTCGTTCAAATAGAATAAGTGAATTTACCTAACTCGTTAGTTAATAAATAAAAACGAACGTTAATAAATGATTATCTAATTAAATGCAGATGACACTGAATAGCTCTAACACCACATCATCACTGTATTTTTATGAATTGTGTAAATTATATATATATTTTTAAATGCTATTTTTATTGATTGCTATACAATTTTGCTTAATAGTTCACTACTTTAATTAACCAAAATCACTAAAACTTTCCTTATGTGTGCACACAAACCCTCCGTTGGTCAGGTCAAAATCCTAACACCGATGGTAAAGGGGGTCATGATGACCCCAAACTTTAAATATCTATAACTTGTATTAAGATATAAGCTTTTAAAACTTTATAAGCATAATACTTTAACTCTTATCTGTAAATTGATATATTACTTTGGGTATTTTAACAAGTGGTTATAATTGCAATTAGTGCAACCCCCAAAATTTCCCCCTATGTGACTGTATTTATTTATAACAATTTTTCCCCCCAATATCATAATTTAATTTATAAGATCGTATAAAATAAGGTTGGAACTATAAATATAGAAAATTTTGCATTAAAAAACCTTAAAACAAAAAAAAATAGAGATGTCCAAACTTAGGGAATTTTTGGCCCTTTTAAAGTAAAAAAGTTACTACTGATTAGCCATTATTTTTCTAATTTTTAGACTTCAATTAAATTTTTTTATAGAAATACATTATAGAGGGTTAGAATTAAAAATAGGAAAAAAATCTAAATGTAAAATCTTAAAACAAAAATTTTATAAGACTCTAAAAATATTTTGTGTAAATGAGATACATTTCATAGTTTAAAATTTAAATTATTTTAGATTGAAAAGAAAAAATTTAGAATAGTTAGTTTTTAAATAGACAATGGTAATATAAGTTCATGGTTTTTGTAAATTTGGCATGAAAAAGCACTAAAACAAAAAAAAATAGAGTTGTCTAAACTTAAGGAAGTTTCGACTTTTTATTTTTTGAGACAAAGGTTCTATTGTAATTGCTCAAATTAGTTTTAAATTTTTAGAATAGAAATACATCATATAAGGTTGAATTTGAGAATATTAAAATAATCTTCCTATAATATCTTAAAACAAACATCATATAAGGCTATAAAAACAGTCAATATTGCAAAAAAACCTACACATATTTAATATCAGATTTGATTTGTTTTAAATTAACAAGAAAGTTTTAATTCAGTTTTACTTTATAAACACTTTATATACAGATATTAGTAATTAGTCTATCCTAGCTACTATAATATTAACTATAAAGTAAAACTCTTCAAACTAATATTTAATGTTTATTTATTTGGGACCACTTGATAAAATTTTATCTTTTTATATTTATATACCATCTTCAGACAAAAAACATCAAATATAGCACTTTTAAATGTTAAATATGTTTAAATATCAAAGTGCACAGTAAAATCAAGCAATTTGAAATATTATGAGGAAAAATAAACATGTTAAAACTTGAGTTTAATTTAAATATCTCAAATAAAAGGAAATGTTTAGAAAAAATTTCTTTACAAATAGGTTGAGAACAATGGTTTATGATTAAAATTTCAAATGAAATTTTTTTTGTTTCATATTGTGTAAGGTGGGGTCCTGGAAGACCCCGGGCATCTAAAACACGCTGTATCTTAAAAACTATTTGAGAAAAACAAGCCAAATTTTGCAGATATATTCTAGGATAAATTTTATTAAGCTACTGAAAAAATGATATTATAACAATCACTAACTTAATTTGTACAACATTTATAAACCGCTTGGGGTCCTCATTGACCCCACCTAGCCAACGGAGTGTTAAAAATGGCGGAAAAACGGTACACTTATTTAACGTTGATGAGCAGTCTATGCGTGTGGCTTGTATCATCATTAAACATTTATTTTAGTATAGTATTTCGACAAATTTATTATTAGTGGTGTTACATGAATATAAAACCAGATATTTAAAGGTTAACTATTGCTGGTAAATGTAATTTATTTTAAATCCTTATTGTGTCATCGTTTTTAGGAGATAACTCACCATCAAAACGTGTTAATAATGTTGGCCGATTACGCGGCCGAACTATTGGCTGTTATAGCCGTCATGGGTCGATCCTCACGTTCCTTTTGCATAGGATTGCGGAATTGTGATACCGAGGTTCAAAACTTTTACAGCCCATTTTTATGGGCGTAGATCCCAAATAAAGGTGAGGGGGGGGGCAAAATAATAATTTTTTGAAATTTTAGCCATAATTTAAATAAAACTTAAAGATTTTTTGGATTTAGAGGGGGGAAGCCGCCCCTCCTGCCTCCCCCTGGCTACGCCCATGCCATTTATGTATGCTAGGAGTAAATTGATGATTCCATTTTTATAAAATTCTCTCTATACCCTTTATACACGATAGCTTCTCATGGCTAACGCCTTTTGCCGTGACGCGTGGAAGAAGATGGACGCGTTCAAGGATAAGATCGGGGAAAGTAAGAATAAAATTTTTCTTCTTATATTTTAAATGTGCTCATTTGATCGATAGTTGTACGTCTCGGAGACGAAAACGAAATACATAGAAGGATTGGGAAGACTTTACTCCAAGGCAACGAATATAACATAGCGCATCCTCTGCAAAAAAACTGGTAGCTCCACTCTCTACCCCCACTATCACATGCTTTTTGTCATTATTATGATTTGTAAATCACACGCAATAAAGATTTATGCTAGTTTTGGGACAATAACATTTTTTAACCTTAAACCTGACTTTTACAGTTCGGCCTTGCAAAAATATTAGTTCTTGTCAACTGTAAATTTTTAAGTGTCTCTGGGTAGGTTTACATCATCAACATTATTAAGCCAGTTACATTTATAATGACTTAAACAAACTTATCATAAATCAAATGTTTTAATTTTATTGGATTACATTTTGCTCCGTTAGTCTATGTTTTAATGCCGGGACTGTGTCTTCACTGAATTTAAATTAAATTCATAAAATCTTCAAATCTATTTTTGGAATTCATAAATTGTTGAATTAATTTAGCGCTCATGGTTTATTTTAGATAATTGAACAAAATTCTATGTCAACGACTCTAGTCTTCCGTCAAATTAACGAATATTCAAGGGCGTTTAAAAATACTACTTTCCAAAAAATAATATATTATCTCTATCTAAATAAAAATCAATATTAATCATGAATACGATATTTTTTTAACATAGCTAGTTATAAAAGCACATAATATATATCATAAAATATCGTATGATGCAAAAGAGGTGGGAATCTTGTAACAGGCGCGCGTAAATCACAAAGTATCGTGCGACGCAAAGGGGTAGGGGGAATCTTTCGACAAGCTCATTCATGACATCTTTCCTTTTTATAAAGTGCAGTCCGCCTCTTCATCAGCACCAACCGAAAGCACATCTTCCTCCATTAATATGTGTTGATCCGAAGCTGTTATACAATTAGGCGTCGTATAGTTGGGAGCTATACCTATAGCAGGGGTTAGGCCGTCAGGAGTGGATACCACTGTGCCCAAGCTGATGCACGCAATAGTAGCTACACCGCGTGTTGCGTAAGATAACACGTTTGCCTCTTGCGGGACCACGTTCAACGCTTCCGTTGTAACTCTAACTCGCTCAAACTCAACCAGCGGCACTCCCGCATTGTTAAATGGCGCCCTCCCTACCGTACCCTGATGTGCGACCGCGCCTCGCCCAGTTTCGCATATCGGGGGCAGGTGCCATCTCCCACAACCTCTGCACTTTCGTCTTAGCGCTCTTCGAGCCCGCCGTCCTCCCCTCATATTAGCATGTTTTATAGTTTTCTCCCTTCTTCCCTAGCCACAGGCCTCACAGTGCCTAAATTTGGTTCATATAAGGATAGCAGGGGTAGCTAATCGGCTCCGATGAGAATACTAATGACGGTGTCACCAACTCAGCTATCCGCTCCACTGATATTCTAATTCGACATCAGGAGGAAATAATGTCCATTCCTGTATAAATAATTGAGTATAATTAAGAATATAACATTAGCTGCTCACAATGTCGTGTTTCAACTTTATTAGTAGGCAGCACGCGCACTCTATTAATTTTGGAAGTAATCACTTCCACTACGCGCGATATCAACCATTTAGGCGCACCTGTGTAATTTCTACACCACACCAGTTGATCTACATTATATTTTGGAATAACATTATTGCTAACTACAGGGCTCCGCTCGTAAATCAAATAAACGGGACACCTTAGTTTTTGAACTAAAAATTCCATTCCTACTTGAGGCCGTTCCAAACCACGGTTCTGCATTAAAATATAATTTAGTTAACCAAACACCATCATTTTCTGATTTGGCAAGTCTTAACCACTTCTATACTATTCCCACACACCGTTCCACCTGATTGGAACTCGGATGATATGGCGGTGTTAACACATGCTTTAATTTCCACGTCTGACAAAAAGTCTTAAATTCAACGCTCACAAACGCTTTGCCGTTGTCCGTGACAGGCACACTAGGAAAACCATAAGAACCTATCAGGCTCTTTAAAAAACTTATGGTCGTTCTAGCAGTCGTGTTAGTAATTTTCTGAAATTCCGCCCAACCGGAATATGCATCGACTACGATTATATAGTTTTTCTTTTCCCATTCAAAAAAATCGACGTGTACTCTTTCCCAATGTCATCTAGGTCGAGGCCATCTAGCAGCTTTATTTCTACGAGGCATTGGAGCATTAGACTTGCATAAATCACATCGTATCCGCTCTTCAATTTTTTTCGATATTCCAGGCCACCAAACATACTGCCTGGCAAAAGCCTTCATTTTAACGTACCAAAATGTCCCTTAGGTAAAATTTCTATTACCGGTCTAAATACATCGGGTATGACTAACTTATCGGCTCTTTTTAAGCAACCGTCTTCGATATACAGCTCACACAGCGCATTTTTATATTGCTGTGGCACCTCTTCTTGCGTTTCCTCTCCAATTAATATTTTCGTGACCACACTAATATCCCTATCATTGTTGCAAGCAGCAGAGATGTCCTCCATATCTACGATATTTAAGGCATTATTACGTGACCGCTAACTATTTCGCATGCCAATGGAGACTCTTCCGAGCTAATATTTTCACGTAACCTAGACAGAACATCGGCCAATCCGTTATCCTCTCCCTTGCGATAAATCAACGTTAGTGTAAAATTACCTAACACTAATAACCAACGCTGCAACCTGGGGTACATTAACATTTCGTTGTTATCTTTCCGAAACAAGCCTATCAATGGTTCATGGTCTGTATAGACGATGAATCTTTTACCTATCAAAAATTCCCTACACCGTTTCAGTCCATACACCATATCCAAAGCTTCTTTCTCTATAACAGAGTAGTTAAGCTCGGATTTATTTAATTTCTTGGCGAAATACATTACCGGATGCTCAACTTTATCCTCAAGCTGACATAATGCACCTCCCACACCATTATTTGATGCATCGACTACCAAAACATGCTCTTTTGAAGCGTCAAAGCAAACTAATACAAGTTTCTTTAATAAAGTTTGGCGTAACTTGTCAAAACAGTCATTCCTAAATTGCGTCCATTTAAACTTTGATTAATTCGTTTAAAGGACCTGACCACCGAGTAAAATCAGGAATGAACTGATTATAAAAAGTTATCATTTTCAAAAACGACTTCAATTTCATTTTATTACTCGGCGCTTTCAACTGCTGTAAATCTTTAATTTTGCTTAATATCGGACGAATCGTACCTTTACCTTATACGTGTCCCAAATACAATCTCCTGCACACAAATAAACATTTTTTAGCTGATAACCGTATTTTTTATTAAGTTTAAAACCATGTCAAGACGTTGGTCATGCTCGTTTTTTTAGTTCCAGTAACCAAGATATCGTCTAAATAATATATTTTACCCTCTATGCTAGCAAACAAAGAAGCCATGGTTCTTTGAAAAATCGGCGTTGACACACTAAGACCGAAAGGTAATCTTTTAAAAGCTAACAACCCTGGATTAGTGTTAATAGTTAGAACTAACGCCGCCTTGCAATCAACCTTTAATTGTAAATAGGCGTTTGCAAGGTCTATCTTAGAAAAATAATTTGCACCATGCAAATTAGATAAAATACATTCTAATCTGGGTAGACCATATTTATTGACCGTTATTCTATAATCCGCGCATACCCTAATTGACCCATCCGTTTTCTTAACTGGAACCAGTGGGGTAGCCCATTCGGAAAATTCAACGGGTTCTACTACGCCGTTGGCTAGCCATTTATCCAAAACCTGTTGTACCAGTTCACGCCACAAAAATGGAACACGCCTCGCTGGGCAAAACCTAGGTTGAGCATTCTCTTTAAGTCTAATGGAAAAAATACCTTCCTTTAAGCAACCTAGCTTATCTTCAAATATTGCCGCATATTTCTCCTGAATTAAATCTCTTGAACCCGGATGTATACTAAGAACATTAAATTTAGCACCCCAAACCTTACCATGATTTACAGAGGGACTTTTATACCTAGCGTCAACAACAACAAACTCTCTCCTTAATATTTCTTTACCTGCGCGAACCCAGACCCAGGTACAACTAGTTAATTGGATACAATCGCCATTAACTTGTTTTGCTAAACGTGACTTTTTTAATGAAATCCATCTTCACATTTTGTAGTTAATATTTATAAATTGAAACAAAAGACAAACTATGCGACGGCCATACTTTTTAAATTCTGACTCAGCCATCAAAGTAATGGACGAACCGATTTTATATCAATACCATTAATTCCAAAGTTACACGCGGCGTAATAGGCGAATAAAAAAAATGATAAAGTGCGAACGCGCGTTAAAAATTTTAAAATTTTACAAAATTTGGTAAAAGAATAGAAGAACAATTTTTTACATCTTTAAGCTATTTATTACAATTACAATTTTCTAGGCAATCGCTGACATTTCTCTGATCCAATCTACCCTTTTTATTACAATGCACACCCGCAACAACATTATATGACGGACCTACCTCGGGTTCATACTCTCGCCTTTCGCTCACGTAATTATCACCTCTAGTTCTCTTACTATCATTTAACGAAGTCCCATTAATTATTGCCATAATTTAAATTTCTATTAAAACTATTAATCCGATTCATCCTATTCCTCCTACAATTTTTCATTAAATGTCCCGGTTTTTTACAGACAAAACAACTTTTTGTTGACAGTCTATATAATCTCTCAACTTTTTTAACTTTATAGTAAATTATAATACATAATAAAACTAAAATAAATATTAAAATCACATATTTATCAAATAATAAATTATTATAAAGATTAACAAATATTGATATTTTAGTTGTAAACATAATGGTTTTTTTTAAATATAATTTTAAGTATTAATATCGCCTCCTCAATATAATTTATTAAAAAATATTAAATATATAAATTAATTATTTTAATTAAAAATATTTTTACTTCTCTAAATTTAAAAATAATATTAAGATTAAGATTAATATCAATAATAAGAAATACATTCTTACTTTTAAAATATAAATATTCTTGAAATTTCTTTATTATTTTTATTTTCTGACATTTCTCAATTTTATTTTCCAAAAAATAATATATTATCTATCTATATAAAAATCAATATTAATCATGAATACGATATTTTTTTAACATAGCTAGTTATTAAAGCACATTATATAAATCATAAAATATTGTATGATGCAAAGGTGGGGGGAATCTTGCAACAGGCGCACGTAAATCATAAAGTATCGTGCGACGCAAAGGGGTGGGGGGAATCTTTCGACAAGCTCATTCATGACATAAATGTATACAGGGGTCAAATTTGTTAAAATTTTTCTGTCTGAACCCGGCCTGGTTCAATATTTTAACAAAATTGCCCGCCCGAACCCTTACGTGTCTGCCCATCAATGCCCGAATTATTAGAGCTAACCGAAATGCCCAGCCTATAATAATAATTTTTACCATAATTTTGTTATATACTTGTAAAATATTTCTCCGTTTTTTTGGATAAGAAACACGATTAATAAATATTATACAATTAAAAAGTTACAAAATAATACACCAAAACAAAATAACACACTACATAAAATCTCTTTATGCCGAATTGCCCGAATCTTTATATATTGCTTGCCTGTAAATAGCATTGTTCAAATCATAGTAAAATGTAAGACTATATTCTTAATAATTGCTAAATTTTGCTGGCGATGTTACAAACTAGATCGAGCTGGAAAATAATATTTGTATATAATTAAATCGCTACTATTTGAAACATTTATGTTTATCAGCTGAGGCAATACGACGTGCGAACAAAATATGCTTGAGCAAAACATACCGATTGATATACATATTAATAAATTATTGGGTATGTTTTATGCATAGTTATCTAAAACAAATGTAAGATTGGCTTGTGACACGTAAAATTTGCAAACAAGATGTTGAAAAGCTAAATAAATTGCAAATAAAGTTTGAGGGTGTTAAGAAGCAGAATAATAAATTAATTGCATCCTATAACATAAAGACTTCAGGTTTAATATAATTAATTTATTTGAAAGTTAAATAGCCTCTAAATATCTTGAATTGAAAAGCCTTTATGATTTGGGGCAGAAAGGGGATTCAAAAAACATATTTGGGAAATTTACTAGTGATTTTATGAATGTGAGATAATATTAATAAATATAATATATGGACTTTGTAGGACATAGCAACTTTGATCAATCAATATGAAACTGATGGCCTCTTTTTTTGTAAGGTAGTTTGGTAAAATTTTTCAGTAATCATAGATGAAATGGGTAGAATAATGTCTCAAAATATTTTATATGAATTACCTTTTGTTAAAAAGGAAATATCAAAAACACACGAGATTATACAGGTAATATTGTAATAAAAACTCTTTAAATACAGATTATAGCAATGTATAAACAAGGAAAATGAGTTTAATCAAAAAATTGTGCTTTATGAATTAGAATTTAAGAATAAGTGCAAAGATATGAATATCCAAGTATTGAATTTTTTGATTTATAATGTTTTATGAAGGGCTTAAATATTATGAAAGAACTAAATGAAGCACTAGATCGTGTTCCTGCTTTATTAAAAAAATTATATAATATAACTCTAAATTTAAAAGATAGTAGTGATTACTATGAAAAATTTATAACTATCATTGCATCTTGTGACCAATCAAAAAAATGGTAAATTTAATTTTATAAACATATATAATATTTAGTCTAGGGGAAAGATTATCCAAATTGAAATTTCTATACAAGACCTCAGACAAAAAATATCCTGATCAAGTAGAAACTTTGTATTAATCCAATCTTTTAAGTTTGTAGGAGCAGATGTCCAAAATAAGTTCAGATGTGACAAGTCACATAGATGATGATACATCAGGGATTGAAATAGTTGAAGAAGGAAACATGAAAGATATGCTTGCTGAGGCTGATAATGGTATTCTATATAAAACTTTTATTACTATAAGTTAATATTAAATATTTATTATAAAGTGAGATTTTTAATTTTTACAAATTAGCAGTAGGTAGTTTTTATTATAGTTTATATAATTTTAAATGCCTAACAATTAAAGTTGCACTTAAAGGCTTTAGCACATTGTCTATGGAGTTTTTTTTACTTAATGCTTTTAAAAGTTAACAAATTAAAGCCTTTTAAATTCTTAATAAATTCAACGCTTAAAAATCATTATTTTTAGGTACACAAAAAGATGAAAAATTTGATTTTTTTGCAGCCAAACGTCAACAATTTGAATCGTACCCATTGGGAAATCAAGAATATCGTGCCAGCCTCAAAAATGAAGTTGAAGAAGTAAACCATTACATTTTCGAATTATGTTGCAAATTAAAACTATATATGCAAAAAATTTAAAATTGCCTAAAAATTTAGTTGAAGCATAGGAAAATTACGGAGGCAAGGGAATATTGCCTTATTTACCCAGAATTATTATTTTTTCATAAACCTGATATGCAAAAATATATTTGAAATTGCCTAAATTTTTAGCTGAAGTTTAGAAAAATTATGGAGTTAAGGGAATATTTCCTTATTTACCCAGAATTATTATTTTTTTTATAAATCTGATCTAATAATAATAAATTTTTTTTTAATTTAAGTTCTGATTTCGTAATTTAGTTGGAAGCATTTTTGAGAGAAAGAATGATCCAAATCTTGACTCAAGATCAATCAGGGAGCAATATGTTATTTCAGCAAATAGCATCGACCCACCCTAATTTTGCTCATCTAATTGAGGGAGAATGTGAAGATCGCCTCAATCAGCTGTTAAAACCGGTGTTGGAATGGCTGCAATTCCTAGAATTGCCCGAAGAAAAAAATCTTTTCATGATACTGAATCAAAGAGAGTAACTTTTCTGTCGCCGTGCATAGTTTTACTGAGATATATTTAGCTCTTGTGGGCTACTACAAGTTTTATATAATGCTTAATTTAAGAGCTACACTTAATTTTTGCTTATAGAGTATACATTGGCATAGCCATGGGGGGCAGGGAGAAGTGGCTGCCCCCCCCCCTTTCTAAATCTAATAATTTGTTAAAATTTATTGAAAATATGGCTAAAATTTAAAAAAATAGATCATTTTGCCCTTCCCTAATTCATTATTGCCTTCCTCTAATTATAATGCTGGCTACGCTCTTGAGAGTATATGTTATTTAGAGACCAGATTATTGTTTTGCCAATTCAATCATTGTGTTTCATTACAAACATACATTGGACGCATTTAAATATTTTTCAATGGCACGTTTGATTTTGTAGAAGGTTAGCATTTTTCTTAAGCATTAGTAACCTTTTTCCATAATAATCTTATTTCTCCCTCCCCCATTTCGTAATTTATAACTTGAGTCCTTTGTAACTTGAATCATTAAGTCCAGAAGGGAATGCAAAAATGAAGGAGAGAATACATTGATTTAAAAACTTTGTTTAAATGTACATAGCTTCGTACAAAAGCAATGCCAACTGCTGGACCATAAACTGTCTATGTGCGGAAAAATGGAAGAAGCTCAAAGCATGACAGCTTTAAAGCGGAAAGAATGCGAAGAAATGCTAGAAAATTTGGGGAAGCAGTACGACCTATTGATGAAGCATAATAAGGAGATTAAGCAAAAGGTAAAGCAATTATTGTTAAAACACATTGAAAGTTTTTCAGATGGAAAAAGAAATTTCGACTCGATACCAAAATCGCCCGGTTAATATCATTGGTATGTAGTCGAGGAAAAGAATCACAGCTGTTCACACTTTTAAAAATATTTGGAAGACTTTTATAATATCGTATTTATAAACAGTTATGATTTTTTGAATAAATATTTCAAGCAAATTTATTTAATATCACTCCAATAGCGGTCAAAATGCAGATGGCAAAACACCATAGCCCCTTAGGATATAAGCAAAACACAATTTTTTATTTTTTGGATCGTTCAAATCTTTATTAAAAAAAGATGAAAAAATAAAATGGCAAAAATATCAAAGATCTGTGTTTAATACTAAACTGTAACAATTGATTCGTGTATTTGTATGGTAATCTTTTGCTTGAGGAAAAAGGATTTTTAGGTTACATGCGTCTGCGATAAAAAAACAAATTGTGCCAGTAATTTTCATTATTCTATTATTATGATTTCACTACGGAAAAATTATGATGTAATTAGAACATTTTAGAAGTTAAGCGTTTAAAATAGTAGAGTGAATTTATCAACGTGTTAAAGAACCTATATTATATCTTATAATTAACAATATTGCACATAAATAATTTAAAATCAATAAAATAATAGATAATATTTTAAGCTGTAATTTTAAAAGTTATTCTATTTATCATATATTAAGTCTTGAGACCTGCACGGGTGGCCCGAGGCCCGGCCCGGAGCCTAATTCTTAAATTATAGACCCGACCCGGAATAATTTAGAAGTAGTAAAGTAGTAGCCTAAATGGTCTTTTATTCTATTTAAAACATTCTATAAATCTTCAAAAAATAATGTTAATCAATCTGTTTAACATTCATTCATTTCGCCCTTTTTCTTATATAAAACAATTGAGTATGGAAAAAATAAATCTGCTGTTATTAGCTAAAATATTCAGAAAATTTTTTATAAAGTAAAAGAAAATCTTAGAGGAAAGAGTGAAGTATGGAAAGATTATATATGTAGGGATAAGAAAATAGATTTTGTTTTTTTTGTAAGTTTTGCAAGAATGTGTTACTCTATAATTCTTGCTCATCGGGTAATTTTTATGAAGAGCGGAAAATAAATTTAAACGCGAAAATTTTTGATGTTTGTTTTTTGCATCAAAATAGTTCCATTATCATTTTATAATTTTTCTATGTCATTTGATTTTTTAATAAAATTTTTTACCAAAATTGAGTTTGATTAAATTTCTGCAACTATTAAATTTCCGGGCCGGGCCGGAGTTTTTTTTTATTTTAAACTCCGGGCTCGGGCCTAGGCTTTAAAAAATCGACCGAAAGCAAATGCTTTAAAGTTTATTGAATTATCCAATTAAATGCTCCCGGCACCTCCATGTGCAATAATTTTTAATTTATATCATCATCTTCCTTCTTAATATCTATCAACATACCACCTTAGCCGATTTTCGTAATCTATTCAGCCATCAATTATATACTCATATTTGCCCTAATGCAGTCATTCGTAGAGACCTGCACAGAGTTACAGATCAACGAGAAAAAAATTTACTGGAATGGTGGAAAGACCACAGTAGTTATTTTCTAGCGCATAGCTCCCTAGTTTGTAAGATTGATTCGACACCTGTTTCATCTGCTTCGAGTGAAAGGTATGATTTTTTCCATTTTAAATTTCGGGCTTGGGCCGGGCCTCAAAAAAATCGATTTTGCAGGTCTCTAGTCATTCGTCATATGATCGAGCTTAAATCCGAAGCTCCACTGTATCATTCTCATCTCCGTGGCTTGTAATAGAGACCTGCACGGGTGACCCGACCGTGTCGTGGCGGAAAATTTTAAAATGCTTTCGGGTCGGGTTGGATTTAAAGAATCGGGTCAAAGATTATAAATCTTACATTGCAAAATAGATGGGACATATCTTTTAAATGAATGCTATTATGTATAATATTTCTAATTGATATCGAAATGTATATTCGAAAATCATTCATTCAGTAATTAAATTCCTTTTGTTTATTTAAATCTGATGGTTTTAATTTGAACGCAAATTTGAATTTGATCCGTGAAAGGTAAAATATATCAACATTTTTTAAATGTATTTAAATAGTGTGAAGTGGTAGTTCATTATAATTTAAGCTACATAAATATGTATATACAACCAAAGTAATAGTATGTTTAAATTTATTGAATGGTATTTGCAAAACTATATATTTCAAATTAATTGCGACCCGATATTGTAGATCAGTGGTTCTTAACCTTTTTATACACGCGGCCCCCCAAATATTTTATATTTGTTTGCGGCCCCCCATTTTTTCATAATAATGTATATTTGTTATATTATCTATAATATATTGATTTTCTATTATTTTTTCATTTTATTATATAATAAACATAAAACACAACTTTATTATTTCATTATCTATTTAAAATTTAAATAGATAATGAAATAATAATAACATAAAAACAATGTTTAAAATAAAAAATATATGCATTCGAAAATATATTTAATGAGATTTCTGCTGCTGAACATCTTCAGCCAATTTGTTAATTCTTGGTTCAATTGATTGTAATGCTATCCTCATGCAGGAATTTAGTCGCAATCGATTGCGTTTTTTAGTTTTTATATCCACCATAGTTGAGAAGCCTTTTTCACACAAATATGCACTAGCGAAAGGCAGCAAATTTTGAATTGCTGCTGAAAATAATGGAGGATATTCTGCACGAATTTGTATCCAAAATTGCGGCAAACTTTTAGTTTTAAACAAAGATTTTAAATTACAATCATTTATTAATTCTAATAATGAATCTTAAGGCAACGAGTTCGAATCCCCTGGTGAGTATTTTTTCTAAAGCTTTTCTGAATACTTTTATTTTATTCTAAAAAATTTGGCGGCCCCCCGGCAAACTTCTCGCGACCCCCTAGGGGGTCGCGACCCCCAGGTTAAGAATCACTATAATAAATCATTCAAATAAATTTGATAATCAAAATTTGTGGTTCTTAAATCCCACTTTAATTTGTCGATCAAATTTTACAAACTACAATTTTTCTTACTAAGGATATCAAAATTTAAAACGCGTCGGGAGGGATTCAGTTAACTGAAAATTTTAGACGCTTTCGGGTTGGGTTCAGGTTAAAAATTTTAAAATGTTTTTGTGTCTAGTTCGGGTTGAAAAAATGATCATGCAGTTCTCTAGCTTGTAATAACTTTTCTACTGTGTCGTTTATTGCTAATATTTCACTCCCATTAGAGGTGTGCACGGATCAATCCTATCCGATCCGTCCGACTCGGATCGGATCGGATTAACATTTTAACTTTGGAAGTCGGATCGGATCAACATTTTATTTTAATAATAAGTTATAATTAATTAAATTAATAATTTTTAGTATACCTTTTCATAATTGAAATGAAGATTGCAAATATGATACAAAAAAAGATTTGCTGAAATGGTGGGTTTCATATCAAACAGTCTTGCCAAGGCTTAAGCTGGCAAATAAAGTTTTAGCTATACCTGCTACCTCTACCACTTCGGAAAGAAATTTCTCGGTGGCTGGAAGAAAATTAGAAGAAAGAAGAATGCGAATTAAACCTGAAAATTTAGATTCTATATTATTTTTATATGATAATATGGAATTAGTCAAATATAATTTTATATTTATTTCGGGTCTATTAAAACTGCTATACCTTAAATTTTAATTAAAAAATTTAGGATCGGATCGGATTTAGATTTTAAAAAATTCGGATCGGATAGGATTAGATTTTAAAAAACTCAGATCGGATCGGATGGATATCAAATTTTTAAAATACCCTTCGGATCGGATCAAAAAAATTTGATCCGCGCACACCTCTAACTCCCATACAGTTATATCGGTATTACGATGATTTTTTAACTCTGCTCTTCAACCATATTGGAAGTCGTACATTACATCGGATATACTTCGCTATTTAGGCCATTCTTTTTAGATCTGCGCCTTGATTTCTTTTGCGCAACTCCCTCTTCATGTAGCATCGAGCCGAGGTGTGTAAACCTGTCTACCTTTTGAAACTTTAGGCGGCTATCTAGCGGTAACGTTCATCTTCATGTATACCGTTTTTGATCTTGACCTATAAGCCAGATCCAGATCAGCATATCTATTTTTCAGCCTCTTCGAATACTTTCTACTTTGTCTCTTCACTTAGTATTTCATCGGCTAATAGCATACACCAACGAGATGACTTTTGAACGTCACGCGTAATCGTGTCTATAATTATGTTGAATAAAAAGGTACTTAGAGCAAATCTTTGATTAATATTTTTAGCTCAATAAAGGTTTAGAGTTCCCAAATTTCGTTCTAACCCAAGATCTGAAGTTTTATAAATATTTTGTAAGCTGTACATATGCGTCATTGATATTTGTTTTCTCAAACACCGCCATAATAATCAGGGACTTTATAATAAGCTTTTTCCAAGTCGATAAATACCATATGTAGGATTCTTCTTTTTTTCCCATATGTATCTATCATGTGTCTGTGTGCGAAGATGGGCTCTGTGGAGTTTCCGGCCATATATCCGAATTGGTTAACGGATATTTCTACCCCGTTTATCAGCCTTGTTACGATTCTTTTTCAAAGAGTGGCAATTTAGCTTGAAACTTCTCACTCGTGCGGGTCTCCTTTGCCTTTGAATAAATATAAATCGTGCTTTCTCTCCATTGATAAGGAATTCGTTCTTCTATAAATATTTAATTCAAGAGGTTTGTCTGGTCGAGACACTTTCTTCACTACGTATGTGAAATCCTTTCATAGGTAAAACAACTGGATCATTAGCTTTTTCTTTTTAAAACTTGTTTATTTGCGTTGTACCACATCTCCTGAAAGAGTTCCACTATACTTATGTTTATCTGAATTTGGGAAAAGGATTATTACGCATTTGCGATATTTATAAGTTTCTTAAAATACACCTACCACCATTTAATCACCTCCTTCGGCTTGAGTTAGATTGACGCTTCTTGTTTTCGACTATATTAAAAACCCCGACATCGCGATTCTGCTCCATTATCTTGGCTAATTTGTAAAGTGGACCCCTTTATGATCCAGTTTATTTGCCATCTTAGTATATACAGCATTGTAGATGAGAGCTTAGACTAGATTTTCGCCGAAATTTCAATTTAGATGGCAAAACGATTTAGAAATTTTATTATTGTTATTTATAGCTCTAAGCATAAAGACTAATGTTCACAATGTGATTGAAAAAAGATATTAAGAATTTCAACCAATAAGGGTTCAAACCAAAATTCTCCCCTCCTCTCCCCCTCTTTGTTTATGCCACCTAGGCCATATAAGATAGAAATTCCGTTAAGAAGAAACAAAAAGTTTCATTTTAACATGATTAGTACTCTTCTATTAAGGTACAAATATTTTGTAGGCATCCATCCATCCATAATCCAGCATTATTCTCCAGCATTATTCGTTTTTCAGAAAGCATGTAAGTTTTAAACCGTAAAATTGCTTATTAACTATTTAACATATATTTATGCATTAATATTAGATGGTATGCATCTTTACAATTTGACTTTACAAAAAGGGGCAGGTATTGTTGTTGCAACACATGGCAATTTCTCGGGATCAAAACAACAAGAGATTATAATCGGAAAAGGCAAAATCTTGGAGATTCTTAAGCCTGATCTTAACACTGGCAAATTGCATATACTCTTGAGTGTGGAGATATTTGGAGTCATCAGGACTCTTATTTCATTTAGGCTCACAGGTGGCAACAAAGGTATAGTTTTATTATGTAGTCATGTAATATTTATTGGTCCATTAAATGCCTCTCATAAATCAACTTTTTATACCAAACTTAACCAACCTGAATTATGCATATATAATTTCATTGTTAATATTTTAATTAATAAACAACAATTTTAAAAGATTACCTTGTTGTTGGCTCTGACTCAGGAAGAATAGTTATTTTAGAGTATAATTCTACTAAAAATGTGTTAGAAAAAGTGCATCAAGAGTGTTTTGGGAAAACAGGTTGTAGAAGAATAGTTCCTGGGCAATATTTAGCTGTTGATCCTAAAGGAAGGTCACTTATGATAGGTAAAAATTATACATCAAATGCTTTCATGAATCATCATTTTTGTATAAATTTATTTAAAAGTCAGTATCTTAACAGATAAAGTTTGCAAATATTTACTGATAATATTTTATGATCACCATTTATATAAACACACAAATTTGCTTAATTATAGGGGCTGTGGAGAAGCAAAAGTTTGTGTATATTCTTAATCGTGATGCTCAGGCTAATTTAACTATTTCTTCACCTTTGGAAGCTCATAAATCATACACCCTCACATATCATATGGTTGGTATTGATGTTGGCTTTGAAAATCCTATGTTTGCTTGTTTGGAAGTTGATTACGAAGTAATTAATGAATGTCAAAATATTTTGTACTTATCACTTTTTGTATACTTTATAAATGTAACATTGATTTTCTTTGTGTTTATTTTATATGTTTTACATTTTTTTGTTATTTAAATTAGAATTCATATTATTCTTTAAAATGTCTGTATGTTTTATATTTGTGTTTAAGGAAGCAGACAATGATACAAGTGGTAAAGCAGCAAAAGCAACACAACAGCATTTGACATATTATGAGTTGGATCTGGGGTTGAATCATGTAGTTAGAAAGTATTCAGAGCCTTTGGAAGAACATGGAAATTTCTTGATTGCTGGTAGCCTTATTTGTATATTTTTTGATAATTTTGTAAGCATTGGGGTTTGTTTAAATATATTAAAAGACATTCATTATATGTATTTATGTACTATCAATCCATTATAATTTATAAAGTTAGTTTCCAATAATGGTAGTTTAGGATTGATAAAATGTGAGGGTGAAAATGGGTTTAGATATTTCGGTCGTCCAGCGACCATTATCAATAAAAAAAAAAAAGGTAACTTACAAGTGATGTGACTTACCAATGAACGAGAAGGTGTCGACAAGTTTTAATTTATAAACAAAAATAATGAAAACTAGTTGAAATAGGAGGGTGAATAATAGCGAACACCGGTTGGAACAAGAGAGTTAACACTTATTGAAATAGTGGGATAAACAAATTTAAGATAAAGATTTAAAACTTGTCGACACCTTCTCGTTCATTGGTAATTCACATCACTTGTAAGTTACCTTTTTTTTTTCTTTTTTTTTATTGATAATGGTCGCTGGACGACCGAAATATCTAAACTTATTTCCATTCTCATTTTATCAATCCTAAACTACCATTATTGGAAACTAACTTTATAAACATTCATTATATATACACTTTTAGATTGTTAAAAATTATAATTAAATTTAATAATTCATTATAAAACTAAAAATTTAAGATTTTTTAAAGGTTTGTTGTTGTATAATCTTTAAAAGTTTATATTTTCTTGCTTATTTAAATGAAATGCATATTAAAATTTTTATCGTGGTATGTCAGTCATTTACTTCTAATATGTATGCCCTTTGTTTTATTAATACTAAGAGGAGCTCAGCTTTCCTTTATAATATCCTGTGTGTGATATCCAATTATGTTTGGCTTGTGCTACCTCACTTTTGCAATCTGATTTAATTTTATTAATTAAAGACCACTTTTAGGGTATATCAATAAAAGTTCTTGCAACGCGGTCAATAATATAAAACATTAACCAGCTGGCCTAAAATGCCCTATTTTATTACACTATGCAACTAATCTACTTGATAATATTGATATAGTACCTGGTGGCAACGAAGGTCCGGGTGGAGTATTGATATGTAGCGAAAATTACATGACCTACAAGAATTTGGGTGACCAACCAGACATAAGATTTCCCATTCCACGTCGTAGAAATGATTTGGATGATCCCGATAGAGGCATGCTATTTGTGTGTAGTGCCACTCACAAAACAAAGGTTAACATACGATACAATTATACATATATTGATTTTATGATATATATTTGGTGTCTGTATGTACACGTTACATTAGTGAATTTTAAGCAGCATGACACAAATATGGGGGAGTAATTTTTTTAAGGTTTTAAAATCACAATGAATAAATTGTTAAATTTTTATCGACGGTTTTTTATGGAAGTTTGTATATTATGATGGGTAATGTTGTAAAAAGGGCTGGGGGGTTTTGTTTGGTCGACCTTTGATTTAACCAAGACTAACTAACGGTCCACTCTCGTCTGTCATTCAAATTTCGCCTAAGCCTGGAGGTCGACTTAGAAATTAGGTCTTTTTCCCCAACCGTTTTTATAACACTAATCGGTATTAAATCAATTTCTCAAAATAAACTATTTTAAGCTATTTTAAATTGTGATTTATTTTTGGTTTACCATTCAAGTGGATAATTTTAACTTGATCAACCTCTATATTGCAACAGCAACGATGGCTTGCTTAGTTTAATTAGGTAGATTGATTGTTTTATAAAGTTGAGATTTTATAATTTGTTTCCTTCCAAGCAAACAAACTATTACTAACACCGCACTTGTGTGTAGTGTTTTAAAAACCCCAGGTTGGTCAATCTCTGGTTTTATTAAGAACGGTCGCTTCTGGTCTGTTTTTCAAAAGCCTAGAGATAGACTAAGAAAATCAGGCCCAAAAATTTTATTGGTCTGGTTATGTTTAGCCGACTAAAAGCAATGGTCGACCAAGCCGTTTTTACAACACTACTAGTATGTACTTAAAATGATTGTAATCTTATTCTTTGCCTATACTATGTTATTGTTAACGTGGGTGCGCAGTCCATATTTTTCATCCTGGCGCAAACGGAGCAAGGTGACATCTTCAAGATAACGATGGAAACGAGCGAAGAAACGGTGACGGAAGTGAAGATGAAATATTTCGACACCGTGCCCATCGCTTGTAGCATGTGCGTCCTCAAAACCGGATTTCTATTCGTGGCATCCGAGTTTGGGAATCAGTGAGTTTTGAAGTTCATGATGACTCTCGCAGCCCTCCACTAATTTACTTGAAGTTTTAACATGTTTGAAGTTTTATTAACAAACTAGGCCCTTTTTGATTTCGTTGAATAGTAATCAAATCCTAATATAACCGTATTTTGAAAGAAAAGTTTAGCGATTTTGTTTTGTTCTGGGTGTAGCCACTTGTACCAAATAGCTCATTTGGGAGACGACGACGACGAGCCGGAGTTCAGTAGCGCGATGCCTTTGGAAGAGGGAGACACTTTCTTCTTCGCCCCGAGATCTTTGAAAAATTTAATATTAGTCGACGAAGTGGATAGTCTCAGTCCCATTCTCCATTGTCAAGTTTGCTTATATTTCATACTCTTTATTCATATATATTAATTGATATGCAATTTATGGGCTCGTTTTTGTCCGTCCTGTCCAACTCTTAATTTTTCATTAATTGCTGAGGATACTTATTAGGGTTTTTATAGGTAAAACACCTTTGTTTTGCTTTCGCAAATAGACTAGCTAATAACCGCTGGTTGGCTTTTATTTTTTGACCTCGCCCGAGCCCAATTCAATTATTGTATTTGTATTAGACGGATTACCGTAATATATAAATTTACCTAATAAAAGTATTTTAATTAACATGAGCCTACATATCTCTATTTGCTCGTGTTTTTAGATTGCCGATTTGACGAACGAAGATAGCCCCCAACTCTACACAGCATGTGGTCGAGGCCCCAAATCGAGTTTGAAAGTTTTGCGACACGGATTAGAGGTTAATAATCTCTTCCCTTCCATTGCTCGCTACGTCTTTGTGTTTGGAATTCTTAATTTTCATTAATTTTATATCCTATCATGATATTGATTTGACAGGTGTCCGAGATGGCAGTGTCCGAATTGCCGGGAAATCCTACCGCCGTCTGGACGGTAAAGAAAAAAACTGACGGTAATTGACAATAAAAACAAAGATTTTCTATAAATTGAGTTTCGTTTCGACTCGGGCCTTGTACTATTATCCTTGTTTAATAGCTAAGTGGGTCCATTAGCTCTTCCTAGTAGTGTTGTCAAAACGGCTGGGTCTTGTTTTGGCGACTAAACATAAACAGACAGACCAATTTCTTTCCTATTTTTCTTGGTCGCATAAACAGACCGAAGGCTTTTTGGTTAAACTTTTGGTTTGTTTATGTTTAGTCGACTAAAACACAAGGTGGACCAAACAAGACCCAGCCGTTTTGACAACACCACTTTCTAGGTTGTTTAGCTCAAAAAATTGAAACTTCTTCTTTATTTTCGTGTGGTGTGAACAGATGAATTTGACGCATACATCGTGGTATCATTCGTGAACGCGACTCTCGTCCTTTCCATCGGTGAAACGGTGGAGGAAGTAACTGATTCCGGCTTCCTAGGCACCACCATGACCCTCGCCTGTTCTCAATTGGGTGGCGAAGCTCTCATTCAAGTCAGTCTTCTTTCCTTCACATCACTAACCCCAAAAAATGTTAATTGCTTTATCTCCGCACCGTATGCATTAGCGTTAATTGACCTAACACTGGTTTGGTTAAAACAATTTATCGTAATACTAATACCTTACCTTTTTTTTCAAAGCAAAGGCAGTTATGTGTTAGGAAACATGAGCATTATTGTCAATACCTTATTTAATTTGGGTGGAAGGTAGCTAGGCACTTTTATCCTAAATACGTTTATTGCTGTGATAGGTGTACCCCGAAGGCATCAGACACATCAGGTCCGACAAACGCGTCAACGAATGGAAAGCCCCGGCCAAAAAATTAATTCAAAGATGCGCGGTCAACCATCGGCAAGTCGTTATTGCCCTGAGTGGTGGGGAAATCGTCTATTTCGAAATGGATCCGGTACATTTTTGATCACGAATTTCAATGCATTTTGTGATATTGATGCCCAGTGCTGATAAAACGACTAGGTTTTGTTTGGTCGACTTTTGCTTTAACTAAGACTAACCCTCGGCTTTGGTCTGTTTTTCAAATTTTGACTAAGCCTAGAGGTCGACTAAGAAAGCCAGACCAAAAAACGTTTGGTTTGTTTGTGTTTAGTCGACTAAAACCAAAGGCCGACCTAATAGAACCCAGTCGTTTTTGTGACACTATTGATGCCTATATGCCTAACGTGTTGTGCTTGCCTAGTCGGGTCAATTGAACGAATACACGGAGAGGAAAGAGATGCCTAGCAATATAATATGCATGGCCCTGGGCAACGTCCCCGTCGGGGAGCAGAGATCAAAATTCTTGGCCGTCGGGTTGGCCGATAACACAGTCCGCATCATATCACTCGACCCTATGGTATTATCTCCTCTTTCATCCAAACTTCATTTTTTTAGCAGCTTCATATAAAACCATAAGGATTTAAATTTGTTTAACTTTGAATAAATATTAACTTTTTCTTAGTAGGTATCAGGTCAATCGTAATGCTTCGTTTTACCAATAATTGTGTTCGATAAATGATAAATACGTATATTTGAAATAAAATTGTAGCATTGCCTGTCGCCGTTGAGCATGCAAGCACTCCCGGCCACCCCCGAGTCCCTGTGTATCATGGAAACGCGATTGAGCAGCCTGACCACGAATAACAAAGGGGCGGAAGTGGTGCTGGGTGATACTACAACAAGCTCCTCCGCTACGAGCACCAATCAATCGGCCGGCGTTTCCAGCTACTTTTTGAACATCGGCCTACAGGTCTTTACTTACCTACTCAGTTATTCTTATTGAGACTTTTATGAGCTTTAGTTTACAGAGATTTGAAATGTTTTTTTATTTTCGTTTTTCGCACATTTAGAACGGTGTGCTACTTAGAACGTCCTTGGATACGGTTACGGGGGATTTATCTGACACCCGGACTCGTTACTTGGGAGCTAAACCGGTCAAATTGTTTAGGATCAAGATACAAAAAGCCGAAGCCGTAAAGCAGACTCATACATACATACATTTTATGGCGTGAAATAATGACTTGTTTCAGAGTTAAATGTAATTTGAGTTGGTATTCTTGCTCTAAAATTTCCAGGCTGCCTTGTATCCTTTAACTATATATCTCTTTATGTCATGTGTTTCATATATGATAACATTTGTACCATGAAATCCACCATTTTGAATTTAACTATTTCCCATCTCTTTCTACCTCCCATTGTTGAAACAGAAAAAGTGAATTTACTTCCTCATGAGTTAATAAACATAAAAGGATGTTAATAAATGATTATTTAATATAATGCAGATGGCCCTATATCACAAAAAAATTTTTATGAATCTTGTAATTGATATATTTTTAAAATGCTGTTTTTAATAATTAGTTCAATCTTTTTTATTAGTGTTTAAAAACACTTTAATTAAACAAAATTACTATGTAATCTATATAGGTCATTCCTATATTCATGCACATTTCAAAATGGCGGAAAAATGGCAGGCTACTTATTTAAAGCTGATAAGCAGTCTATCGACTACGATTATATCTTGATGCGTTTTACAAGAAAAATCCCACTATACTATAAAGTTTGGCTTGTGTGTGCATGTAGGTGTTGGCCATATCGACGCGATCTTGGCTGAGTTACGCTTATCAATCACGATTCCACTTAACGCCCCTCTCGTACGAACCTTTGGAATATGCCTCCGGATTCGCATCCGAACAATGCCCCGAAGGCGTCGTCGCCATCTCATCTAACACCTTAAGGTACTTCACTTTGGATTAGAGGGGGGCAGCCGCCCCTCCCTGCCCCCCCCCTTGGCTACGCCCATTACTTTTTGTGTTAGTCTCATAAATATTGAGTCATGAATGGCCTAATGGGATTGTCTAAATAAGAAGGAGAGAACGGGTTTAGCTATATTTTAGACTACAAGAGCCCGCTATCCAGGGGTTTGAACCCGCCCAAAATAAAATCGGGTTCGTGTTTGGGTTTGGCATAAATTTTGAAATCGGGTACAGGTTCGGGTTCAAGAAATTATATTATACTAATAATGCATTTTTACCCAAAAAATTATTGAATAGTTAGCTTAATTTTTAAATAGCACCTAATTAAGTTCACATGCCAATTATTTCATCTCATTGTGCATATGGTTCATATATTTAAAGTATTTTACAATTATTATATAAATTATAGTTTAAATATAATATATGGAAACAAATTTTTATGGAGTTATTATTAACTTTTTAAAAACTGTTATAATAATTAAAAACCATACTATAACTAATATATATCAATTATATATATAATACTTACAAATAATTCTTGAGATAATTAGTATCGATTAATGAATGAAAAATGCCGGAAACATAAAAATACTGAAATTACAATCGTATGGTTTTCGTTACAATGTCATGTTAGAGAAAACTGAGATATTCAATTCACAGTATTTTTTTGAATTAAAAACCCGAACCCGAACCCTTTTTTGTATTCATCGGGTTTGGGTTTTAAGGGTATTTTTAAAAATGGGTTCGGGTTCTGTAAAACATCGGGTTTTACCCAGTTCGGGTTCGGGACTAACCCCTGCCGCTATCCGACAAGTAGTAATACTTAGGTGGTCTAACTTAAGCTGAGCGCTTCGATAATTTTAGGCTATTATCAATATGGTGGAATTGAAGTTAAAAGAATAGGATTTCAACGACGCTAATCAAGTTGAAATTCTTATAAGTGAATAAAAATATTGGTATTGTCGAACATATTATATGTGGTTTATATGCATCGAAATTAAAAGGATTTTGGCTTTGGAGAAATTGGGTGCCATTTTTAATCAGATTCCCATTCCGCTCAAGTATACACCTCGCAAGTTCGTCATCCAACCCGATACGGGTATCCTAATAATTCCTTTATGCCACATGATTCATAATAATTTTTAATGTTATATTAATTTTATGGTTTCAATATAAATGTTGTTGCAGGTAATTTAATCATTATCGAGACGGATCATAACACGTACACGGATGAGTCTCAACAAATGCGCAAGCAACAGATGGCCGAGGTATAGTTGTTTTGTTATCACGATTCCTCCATAATCTTGTAATATCCATCCAGGGTTTTGTATTTAAGTGGAATGAAAGTTAAATTGTTTTTTTATATATTGCTTAGCTCTATTTTTTAACGAAGTTATCATTTTAATCAAGAAGGCCAATTGCCAAATTTTTGAACACATCACATGACTCCTTAAGCATTTATTTTTATCTAAGATGTGACCCATATGAGTTTATTATAGGGGTCATTCCATGACAAATTAAATCGTTTTCGACCGACCATCTCGGATTTGGATAATTTTTGGTGAGGGTGTAGGCCTCATATACTCATATATTATAATAATTTTTAAAATTTTAATTTTAGGTCAATGCTTTTTGACTTAGGTCATTCAAAGGGCCAAAATCACATTCGGGCACGTTTTATTGATTTTATCATTTTGTCATATTTTTAAAAGTAATGGCGCTATCCTCTTGAATTTTATGTGCAATTTGTTGGTAGAAAAATTATTTTGATTTGAGATGTGACGAATGTGAGTTTGATTTATTTCGTTGATCATAGGAAATGGTGAAATCTGCTGGGGAAGATGAGAGAGAACTGGCTGCAGAAATGGCTGCTGCCTTTCTCAACGAAGAACTTCCCGAACAAACGTTTGGGGCGGCGAAAGCGGGTAATGCCATGTGGGCGTCCCTCATTCGCGTCTTGAACCCCACCACCAAGGAAACCCTGTTCAGTGTGCCGCTAGAACAAAACGAAGCCGCCTTCAGGTACCCACACTTATATTCTCTAGCTCCTATCTTTACAACTATCATAGTTACTACATTACATCGTGTTGGCGTTTTTGTTTGTTTCGTGTATTCTTGGTGTCTGCTTAAAGTCAAACCACCTGCCCTGGTCTTTCTTGTTCCAATAGACTCACGCCCATATGCTAGTGTTGTAAAAAGGGCTGGTTTTGTTTGGTTGGCCTACTCGACTAAACATATACAAAGAAACCAAAGATTTTTTGGTCTATTTGTCTTAGTCGACCACTAGGCTTAGTCGAGCTTTGAAAAACAGGCCAGAGTCGACCGAATCTTAGTTAAACTAAAGGTCGGTTAAACAAAATCCAGCCGTATTATACAACGCTAGCATATGCGTTTATTGCCTAATGCAATTTTTGCCCAATTTCGTCTTTGATCCTCACGTTATCCTTGGGGTCTATTTATAAATTTGCAAAGTGCTACTAAAGTGAAGAATATTATACACACGCTTTTTTATACAGCATAGCTCTGTGCACGTTCGCGAATCGTTCTATCTACGAACAATACGTGGTGGTGGGTGCCGTGAGAGATCTGAATTTGGATACCAAACAAAATAACGGGGGAGTCCTGTACACCTATTTGTGGAGAAAAGGTGAGTAAGATGATAACATTTTACACATCTTCCCCCCCCCCCTTTTTGTTTTTCACATGCAATTAATGTGATATCCATGCTTTTTATGGTTAGATTGTAAATTGGAATTTGTGCATAAAACGTTCGTGGACGATATACCCGCAGCCATCACTCCATTCCTGGGACGCCTCTTGATCGGGGTAGGGCGATTTTTGCGAATTTACGATATGGGCAAGAAAAAGCTGTTGCGAAAATGCGAAAATAAAGTAACCATCACTTCCTCCTTGAATACCTTTTTTAACAATGAACGATACAAGAAGCATAATATCGATTGATTTGTCACCGTTGGAGTCTTTATTTTTTTATACCTTTATCCATGGAATTTATTAAACTTACGGTTGTTTGTAAACGCGACAGAGTATCCCTCATTGCGTGGTCAAAATTGAAACGATGGGCTCTCGAATATTTGTGAGTGATATACAAGAAGCCATCCACTTTTTGCGTTACAAACAACGGGAAAATCATTTGCTCATTTTCGCCGACACTTCCTTTCCCTACTGGGTCACCGTTTCACTCGTGCTGGATTACAACACCGTAGCCATGGCCGATAAATTTGGAAACATTTGCGTGGTAAGAAATCCGCTCCATCATTACTCACACTAAATAACATACATCTAGTGTTGTAAAAAGGGCTGGGTTTTGTTTGGTCAACCATTGGTATTAGTCGACTAAGCGTGAACCGACCAAAGGGTTGACCAAAAAACTGTTGCTCTATGTATGTTTAGTCGACTAAAACCAACGATTGACCGAACAAAACCCGGCCGTTATTTTTTTTTTAATGTTAAAATGCTTTTATTAGGTAAAAATGATACATGAAATATACAATAAACGAGCATAAAATAATGTTATAAATAAAAAAAAAATTATTCATCACATTCGTCAATAGCTAACGCAGGCCATGTGTCAGATAAAGATTTGTAGTTATATTTAGCTATCAAAATGCCGATTTTTTGGCGTAAAATAAAGCTGGGTGAGTATTTAGTTTTGGGGGATCTGTTTCCTATCGATTTAAAAAAAAATAAGGTTTTTTTGCCAAAAGTAGCCGAACAGGAAGCTACTATTGGAATAAAAATCTTAGAATGAGCAATGGCTCGGTATTTGAATGTTTTACGATCTTCGGCGCAAGAAAGTGGGTTATAATTATTATTAGTTGGCGCAAAGATATCTATGCAGGTAAAGTCCCAAGCTAGGAACTTACCATCCTCCCAGGGGATCATAGAAGCTCCGTCGGGCCGCATTCTACCTTCTAAAGAAGGATCTGATGGTTCAAGGATGGAAGGAGTGCCGGCCTTTTTTAAAGCCGATTGTATTAAAAGGTTTATCTTTTGATGTCGGATAAAGCGGTATTTGTTTAACTTGCAATGGAGTGGGTGATGAGCCCAGATATCTATTTCCTTATTGCAATTTTTGCAGGGATATCCTGTGGTAACTTTAATACCTAGGCGAAGAGCTATTGCATACGAAACTTCTGGGTTTGAAAGCAAAAGTCCTGAGTGTTTACTTGGGATACATTCAAGCCATTCGTGACCAGAGTCGGCCGTAAGTGAGTGACCTGAGATTAAAATGCTGCACAGTATCACAACTCGAAAGTAGGTAAGCGACGGAGCGCGATACTATACTGGCATCCCAATCTCGTTGTTTGGCCGACTCTGGAAGGCAGGTTCCTGGTATGACGTTCTCATGCCAAGACGATATGGCCAATTCCGTTAAAAAATCATTTGATTGAGAGGTTAATTCAAAAACAAGATCCTTCACAGATTTAAAGGACGAGAGAAAAGCTACAAGGGAAATAGTGAGTGGAGACCTAATTCCTAAGCCCCCAAATTTGGTTGGACTGGTATTATCAAAAGGTAGATTCAAATTTTTTTCAAGGAGATCTTTAATTGTAGATTCATACACTGTTAAAATATCTGTATGTAAAATATCAGCAGCTGATCTAAAACAATGCTGAATTTTGGAGATGTTTAAAAAGTTTTTTATCATAAAAAAGGCTTGATGTATTGGTAATAGTTTTAAAAGATTAAATTTTGAGGCCAAAAGGGTTAAATTCTTGTTTAAAAAGCCTTGTAAACAGGGAGATCCACCTATAGGCGATCCGAGCATTGATAAATTTTCTTTATTCACAACAGAATATGTTTTAAAAATGGAATTTTGATCAAAGTTAGGGGGTTGTAAAACTTCGCATTTAGCATAATTAAGTGTTAGATTTAGGGACGTACAAAAGTCTTTAATTATATTAATTGCTTTGGTTACTTCTGCATGGCTGCCTGCCAAAGTTGCATCATCGAGATACCATACGTGTAATGAAAGGTTACACTGGTTATTGATTTGATTTATTCGTTTTTGTATGCCACAACAAAATAATGGGGGTCCTAATGGGTCACCTTGCTGAAGGCCTTCTGCGAATTTTATTACAAAGGAGCCATATTTCAAAAGGGATGGGCATCCATAACTTAACAGAATATAGTTGGAGTATTGTGGAAAGTCTTCTATAAAATTCTCCATAAAAACATTTCTATTAAGTTGGTTAAAAGCATTAGTAAAGTCTAGTTTGACTAGACAGTGGTCGGGGGGTAAATTTTGTAGGGTGATCCGGCCTGCATGGCAAGCAGCCTCACATCCTCCCTTAACACCAAAGCCTAATTGATGAGGTGTTAGGGTATTGGACGATGCAGGTTTTATGCGTTTACAAATTATTTTAGATATTATCCTGCGGAATACATTCCCAATGGCTATTGGCCTTAGGGAGTTATTGGGTTTTTTTAAAGCTAAGTGTCGAGCTCCAAAAAGAACTGGCCTAATTTCTTGGGGGATATTTGCATTGATAATTAAGTTGCAAAGGAGGGTTAAAGAATTAAGTAGGGAACTTGAATTATTATTCTATAAATTTATTGGATCTTGCAGGAAGTTAGGTTTTATGCCATCTAATCCTGCTGCACAATCAAGGGGAAATGAATTAATAACTTCACTGATTTTTTGGGAAGATAAAATCAATGAAGAAGTACTGTTTGGGTATTTAAATGCATGTTGAGATATGGGATGTAATATATTAATCTGGTTGAATGAGTCTTGGTTGGCTAAAACCATGGTGTGATTATTATAGAACTCATTTAAAGCTCCTCTCAAGTTGTAAGAATTAAGTTTTTTTGAGATTCAATTTGCTTTCTGTTGTAAGGATGTGTCTATAATTGATGTTTGTTTAGTTGGTGTGGGATGGCATATACCATTATTGAGATTTAAAATTGCATCTTTGATATGCTTAGATAGGTTAAATTCTTTATTGGAAGGAACAAATAAAATTTTGAATGCTAAATTGAATAACTTGTCCCAACCCATAGGATTTTCAGGATGATTTGCAATTGATTGGATGGTGTTTATCAATTGTTGCTGTAAGGCTGGGCGAGCTCCTCGTGGAATCCTATTTATAGTGTTGGGGAAGGATTGAGCAAGGAATGCATTGCTCCATGTGAAATTAGGCTCTTGATCACTGATTTGATAATTGAAAGGTTGAGTTTTAACAGGTGATTCTATGGGATTAGAGGGCTCACTTGTTTGTTCAATATTAAGGGTTAGGGGAGGTTTAAGAATGTCTGGTGGGGCCTTTTGTCCAGAGAAAGGGCAACGAAGGGTTATAGGGCCATGTAATAAGAAACAATTTTTTTTGCTCAAAGATAGTTTCCTATTACAGGATGGGCATAGAGCTTTCTTTAAAACCATTGTGGTTATTTATATATGAATGTGTTCCAAAGGAATAAGAATAATAACATTATTGCATACTTCCTTTGCTTTCTTTACCCATTTATCTCAACGTTTACAAGTAGTATGATTTCGATTAGGACATCAATTCATCAACTATTTTAGCTATAATAGTTTTTATGTTAGGTATTTCTCGCATGCACTGCTTTTTCTTTGGAATTAAAGGGATTTTCGTAATTTTGACATTCTCGCTATTGAAATTTATTTGAACATTTATATCGCGAATGCATGGCTTAAAACGTTGATGTTATATCTATTAAGTATCATGTTTCGTGACAAAACTCTAATATGGGCTCGACCAGGATAGCAATAATATTTTTCGCGTTTATGCATCACAAAAATGAAGTAGTTTTCATTTTTTATCTTTTACAAATGCTTTACATCATCTCTTCGCTCTAGATTCGGTTACCGGCCAACGTCAATGATAACGTAGACGAAGATCCAACCGGAACTCGTTCTCTTTGGGACCGAGGCATGCTGAACGGCGCTTCCCAGAAGGTCAGTCAGTCAGTCTCAGTACCGTCCACTACTGTTTTAAAAACGGCTGGGTTTTGTGTGGTCGACCTTTTGTTTGCTTAACATAAACAGACCAAAGGTGTTATGCTCTGTTTTTCTTGGGCGACGTAAAGAAAGCGAAAAATCTTTGGTTTGCTTCGGTTTAGTCGACTAAAACCAAAGGTGGACCAAACAAAGCCCAGCGCTAATGTCAGTCATTCATGCACTAGTGTTGTAAAAACGGCTGGGTTTTGTTTTGTCGACATTTGGTTTTAGTAAACATAAATAGACTAGGTTTTATGCTCTGTTTTTCTTAGTCGACGTCGACTAACCATAAAGAACCCGAAAAATATTTGGTTTGCCTATGTTTAGTCGACCCCCAGCCGTTTTTGCAACACTATCATCCACCTTTATATACGCTTACTTTGCAATCAATTCTATTTTGCTTGCTTCCTTACATCTAGGCTGAAGAGTTGTGCTACTTTTACTTGGGTGAAACTATAACTTCCCTGCAAAAGGCTACCCTCATTCCCGGCGGATTCGAATCCCTGGTTTACACCACGCTATCCGGTAGTATAGGGATGCTGTCACCTTTCACCTCTCACGACGTATGTGCTATCATAACAACTATTCTGTCGTCTCGTTTATTATATAATTCTTCTCTTTTTTTTGTCTCCCCCGTTTAGGATTACGATTTTTTCCAGCACCTCGAAATGCACATGAGAGCGGAAAATGTTAGTTTAGTGGGTCGAGATCATCTTTCATTCCGTTCGAGCTACTTTCCCGTCAAAGTAACCCTAAATTATTGCCTTTCTATATTGCTTATTCAACTCATAGAGCGTGATAGATGGAGACCTGTGTGAACAATACAATTCGTTGGAGTATACGAAACAAAAAAGTATAGCTGACGAATTGGACCGAACCACTAACGAGGTGGGCACAATTCAAATTTTTTGGATAAATTATTTGCAAAAGATCTATATTTATCAAAAGCTAATCACTGAATTTTATTTTGTTGTATTAGGTGTCGAAAAAATTAGAAGATATACGAACGAGATACGCTTTTTGAGAGGGAAGAAGATTTCCTTCGATTTTGTATAAACATATGAAAAATATTGTAAAATTTTGGCGGAAACCATCTTTGTCATATAGTAAAAAATTATTGTAGTTTGTGAATAAATTTATCGATGGTTCAACTTGTTTTGTGCGCATGTTCAAGCACGGCTACAAATTAGCAAGTTTTAAAAAAACTTATATGAAAACTTTCCATATATATTTTGGTGAAGGCTTTTTCTTTTTAATATTTTAATTAATAACTAGATGAACGTGTAAAAGGATAAGGTAGAATTTTAGTTACTTAAACGCTAAACTTAATTTGTTAACAAAATCCTTGTGGGCCAGGCTGAGCTCTATTGAACAGGATCGTGTAAAATTCCCCTAGATATCGTAGATTTATTTATTTGCATAATTAGATAAAAGACGTAACTGATGAGTTTGAGAAGAAAAAGGCCATGGACAACTGTTACGTTTGTGGTTTGGTTTGTACTGTTATGTTCCGGGGGGTTTGAGTTGTTATATCAGAGCTGACAAGTCACAGTCAAGAATTTTATTCGCTTTATTGATGTAAAAGGATATGAATATATGTCACGAAATATGTTGGCGGGGGACAGTGTTTCTGGCGTTTTATTGTCGGTCGGTACATAGGGTTTGAGGGGTATAATCTGGGTGTTGGGATGGCGGTTCTTAAGGCTATAGGGGATAAGCAGGTACAACTTAACGGGAAAGGGATTACGGGGTTTATCTGATAAATATGGCCAAGTGGGGAAACTAACGTGGAAAAAATATAATGAATGTCGTGGGGGTTTTCGAAGGGAAGAGAGTTTCGTAGGGGTTCATAAGACCACAGAATAAGAGTAATAAAAAATTAAACAGTCGAGAAAATGGAAGAAGTAGGATTGGTTCGGAAAGAGTAAGGGCAACTTAAGCATAAATCGGGGGAGGTAGCTTTTGGGGAGAATAAAAGTAAAAAGTATAATAATTTTAAAAGGATTTTTATCTTTATATAACCCCATGGTTCCTTAACCCCATGAGGTTATTGCCCTACTTTCTATTATCCTTACCTATCCTAAAAAGGAATAGCTTTTGAACCAACCCCGGCCTCATCTTAAACTTTCCAAACTTAATTTCTAACCCTTTAACGCCCAAAAGAAAACTACATGTGAAAATTATTTTTTAATGGTATTTATTGTGAGATATTGAGCACAAAAAAATATTAGGAAAAAAAAATTAAATAAAAACATGAAACAATGAAAATAAGGGGTGTACACGGCTGTGGACAATGGGCGGATTAAAAATGATATTATCCAAAGCAAGTTCGCTCTACACACAGTTTTCTCGCAACGCCAGCGACCTCGATTGTTGCAAATGACGCAACGCAATGGTTTTTCGATGCGCTCGGGGTTGTGACCGTTCTTTTTCCGCTCCAGTCCAAGTATTGTTGATGACGGTGGACGACTTTTAGTTTTTTTCGTTGTATGTATCCTCGAGCAATAGTCCGTCTGAATAATTGATCCATGTATGTCACCTGTCCAGTCTTGCTGAGTAAAACAGGCAGTCTCCAAGCGTTCGATATGGCCATATCTAGGATGTAGGTAAATATTACCCACCACCATTTTTTCCTTTTATAGGCACTCTGTAAATACTAATAGACTGGTCCATTTGATCGACGCCACCCATGGCCGGGTGACTGTCTTAATTTTCAAATTTCGGACGGGCACGCTGATAAGATTTGGGCAATTCGGGCATAATTAAATTAAAAACATAGTATATTATTTTGTTACTTTTTTATTAGAATATATTTCGAGAATGCTTAAATTACTAAAATAGCATAATTTTGCCACCCTTCCCAAGTTATTTTTTTAATCTTTGCCCGACTCCATTTCTTTCAGATCCCTAGCTAAGCTTATGGAAAGAATTGAAATATTTATGTAGCCCTTGTTCGCCTGTGCCGTCTAGACTTAAAACAAATAAGTGCTAAATTTAATTATTCTTCATTTAATTCTTTTAACAAATAAAATTTGATTTAACAAAGTTTCCCCACTTTTTATTCCCTAATCTACGCTAAATATCATTTAAAGGTATAAAAATGTCATGGCACATACTTTCTGGATGTTCTACAGCTATAGAAATTTAGAATAATTATTTAATTATACATTCAAAAATTACAAAAAATCGTTAATATGGATATTCAACAGCTATAGAAATTCAGAATAATTATATAATTATGCATTCACAAATTACAAAAAATTGTTAATATTACCATACTGGGCTAAATATAAAGAATATAATTGACATAGCCTTACAAAGAAGCAAACATCTACTGTGTTTTGGCTGACCATCCGTCTGTCCGTCCTGTCCAATTTGTTATTTTTTAATTTTTGTGGAAACTTATGCGAGTTTTTAAGCTTTTATAAGAGACTTTAATTTTGCTTTCGCATAAAGATAGCTAATGACAGCTTGTTGGCTTAAATTTCGCCCTCGCTCTGGCCCAAATTTTATTTTTGGGCCCTGATTCATGCCTTTTGGCAACTTGTTTAAGTTGCGACTATATAAAGGGTAATTGCGATTATGGCGAAATAATTCCCAACAAATTAAAATGAACGTCGCTTACTTCTAACTTGTCTGACCCCGGTCAGCGGCCAAATTTTTTGTTAATTGCTATTTTTATTATCTATTAAAATTAAAATCAGTTCTAACTTAATGGACTGTTTTATTGTTTAATCCCATTTTTTTGATATTTATTCATTTCTTTATATGTTATATAAGTGTAAATAAGGCTTGTTAACGCTGCATAAAGTATAGGGGCTTGATTAACATTGTTATGGTCGCAAGTATATATATTCTAAAGAAGAAATACCCATTTATAGATTGCGTAGGCAAGATTGCATTACACTAGCGTGTCAGATCCCAAACCACTATGGTGTTAGGACATATTAGGTGAAGGATGGAGTAATAGAGCTATATATTTTCAGCATTCATATTTCTTAACCATCGCATTTTTGATCCGAAATAATTCTTAAAACGTCTATCAGAATTTAAATGGGACAAATTATACCGCGGCATATTATTGCTAGTTTGAAAAAATAGCACGCCGTAGCCCCAAACATTGCTATATATACAATTAAAAGCTTGGTCCTCTTGAAGTATTCTTAGACTACGCACAAAATTTGTACCCTTTTACAACCATTTTGATATGAACATGGTAAAGTGGTGATCAGATAGAAATTAGTAATTTCTGCAAATTAAATAATCTTAAAAAGTTAAATAAAAAAAATTGAATTGGGTAGATATCCAAAACAGCATTTTAAAATAAATATCATTTAAACAATACATAAAAATTAAAAAAATGCGATTTAAGTTTGTTCAATAATATAGCGCCATCAATATTTTGTATAATATTAATTTATTGACGTTCGTTTTAATTTATAAACTAGTGAGGAAGGTAAATTAACTATTATAGGGCAAAATTACATGGTTAAAACACAGGAGTTGCACTCCTCAAAATGGAGGAAAATTTGACACACAATTAACCATATGCAACATTGGGCATGGGCAGTCTATCAAGTCTATGGTAGTATTATTAAAATAACCTTTACGTTACAGACTTAAAGAGCGCTTAGTGGTGGGCATTGCTATATTTAGCGGTGAAGGAGAATAGATAATCTGCTTTTATGACTGATGATTCATTATGAAAGGTATGCGGAAGTTGATTGAGACAAGAATCATATGGGGATGGCTTTAATTTAGTGATTCAAGTTGTCTACTGTAGGACAAACGGCAATCCCTAAAAACGTTGTTAAGCCAATATTGCTATATGGAACGGAGACATAGGCTGTATATAGCCATCCATCATTTTTGGCAAATGTTTATCAAAAATGTAAGATATGGGTTCAGTAGAGTAGGGAACCAGCTGTTCTAATTTTTTTGGACATAAACAAAGAAAAATTAATATTTGTTTCATTTCAATGTCGCTTTAAATTATCGTGAAAGTTCTCACACTCATTTTTTTGGTAACACTAAAAAAACTAAGTGGGAAGGATTGAATAAACATATTAACATTTTGTTTTAATATATAACTGTTTAAATTTTCTAAACTTTGAACTAGAGTTCCCTCAAATATCTTTAATAAAATGTGGGGAGTAGTATTATTAGTATTTTTTAACTCTCAATTAAATAAAGTAAAATTTGATTATGAATCATTAAGCAAAGGTTGTTTATGAGGTTAATAACTTTTTATATAATTAAATGATAAGGCATTACCTAGCACATCTATGGTATACCAGAAAGAGTTTTGAAAACATATGAGATAATCATAATCAAAGGCAGATACAGACGAGCTTCCCTGACGCACTTTTACTAGTTGGTTCCTTGATAAAAGCGATATTATATTTTGCATCCGTGCTACAAATTTATTACCATTTCGTTGCAAACAATGGCAACGTCACAACTTAACCAGACCTAACAAAATCACTTTTATTAGCGCAACTGAAAGCAGCGCACGTGGACCTTTTTACTCGATGGCTCTTTGCTGTCCTACTAAAGAAAAAACGTCCACATTCTAACCAACTTACAATTTTATCTCACCTGGTTGGCGAACATATTAACACTCCATTATCACAAATCGTGAACTTTCTAGCCAATTCAGGAGCTAAGAAGCTCCAAATAAAAAAAATTTCACGAGTAATGACACCGGCTGATTTCATTTGCCAATTACGCAACACGACATACGCCATCATATTTTAACGGAGTCACTAATCTACAAATACTAGGTGAATATTTTCACAACGATCGGAGTTACTGCAACGATCAAAAATGCAAATATTACATCATTTTATGCAAACTAAGACAAAACATGACCACAAAAAGTCCAAACTCTATACTGAAATTAACACAACAAACTAACAATTTAGACACGCCCTATCGGAAACACTCCTCCTCAAATAAAATGACCCTACACGAAAACCACTTTCTTCCCCTTCCGACGGCGCAAAAAATTTTTCTTGCCGACAAAACACAGAATCAATCGGCAAAAACAACTATGGAGGTTAAAAATGTACAGAAAGTGACACGTAAGGGCAGACATGCTCATTGGCCGCAAAAAACCTTCTCGATTATTTTGCATGATTTACAATTATTTTTTTTAAACGATGACATTATCAATGTATCTGGAAGGAGAATATCTGTAGGTAGTGGATGTCAATTTCCGAGAAGTAAGTTAATCACTGTAGTGACGTCAACCCAATCAAGTTCCGGCGAAGTGACGTCAATCAATCACACGTCATGACTTTATTCGATTCCTTTTCCTAGAAGATCGCGCTCTACGACGTCAATCGATATTCCTTCCTAGAAACTTATCTCTCTCTATTATTAGATTTCTTAAATCATAAGGTAAGCATAATGTGCAGACACAAAGTGAGAAAGTAAACGGTTAGAGCGGTAAAACTTAATTAGTTGATTAAGTTGTGTACCAATATTAGGCGCCTAACGCATGGAAGGTTAAATATGAATTAAAGTGATACACAACGAATAGACATCAATACTTCAACACATCGGCATCTTTATTGCGATAACAATTTTACCAAACATTATATTTTAAAAACGTGTAATACAAAATGGTTGTAAAAAAACAACAAATGATAGTGGGCTCCTTTGATTGGATGAGGAAAAGAATACACAGATACCTCACCTCAAGCTATAGCTGTCATTTAAAAAGTCTGGCAAAATCACGGAAAGCACGGGTAATCTGTTTTTCATGCGTCGCGCTGTAAAAGTAAATAAAAACAACATGGAAAAACATGGCGATGTATATCACTTGAGTATAGCTTGGTGGAATTGGTGCAGGTTTTCGTTGGAGAGGGCTTCGGGGGACGCGGTTAGTAGTTGCGTTACCGCTTGTTGTTGAATCGATCTCAAGCTAACTTCCATCCACACCGTGGCGAGCTGTATAAAAAAGCAAACAACAATTTGTAGAGGGAGAAAGGAATGTGTTGCATACCTGTTTGTCACAGGTCATAATTTCGTAGAGGACATCCGCCACTTCGGGATATAACTGCGCCGAGAGGTGAAAGATGGAAGATTCGACGAGAGAATTAACCATGATCTGTCCTCGCTCGATGAGTAAGTTATTTAACAAGGAACGACGCTTTAGGGCTTCTCCTTCCACCTGCACTCATATTATATTCGTTCAAAATAAAATGTGAGAGATTAATTACCTCGTTCCCGGTGGCAGCAGAACACACGCTAATCAGGTCGCACATAAAAGACATGGCTGCGGAATGGGCTTCCCTATGGTCGAGGTAACAGGCTAGTAGGAAGAGGCGAAACACGGTGCCGAAACGTGGGTTTTGTAAGAATATCACCGGGCTACTTTTCACGAACCTAGAGAAGATGGTCAATATGATGAACAACTATACCATAATGTTATGTGCATAGACTAAAGCCCTGCACGGGCCGACCGAAGCCCGACCCGGCCCGATCGAGCTCGGGCAGAATTTCATAAAACAATCGGGCCTCGGGAGCCCGAATTGACTAAAGACTACTCTTTTATAAAATATGATTTAAACAAACTCAACTCCATATTATTATCTTCGTACAACATACATAAAATAGTTTCTAAGCTTCAGCTTTATACCCCTATCTATTATAATACTTTGACCTAAATTGCTAATTTTATTCTAGTATTTAATTATTTTCATATAGCTGTTACTTTACAAAATAAAGAAATAAAAAAAATTTATTTGGAACTGTTAAATAAAATATATTTTATAAAGTTAGATTGCCAGTTTTAAATTATTAGCTGAATAGATTGTAGCGAGTAAAAATGAAATTTTATTTCAAACTTATCCTGATTGTAAATTACGAGTAATAACAATCTAATGCATTATTTAATATGTATTTATAAGGTGCAATAATTATCAAAGATTTTATAAAATTTAAAAAAATTTCAATTTGAAAAATCGCGTCGGGCTCGGGAAAAAAAAACTGAGACGTCGGGCTCGGGCAGAAAAAATTTCATTTTGCAGGGCTCTAGCATAGACTAGATAAAATGCTCCTGCCATATGGTAAATTGTGTGTCAGATTTTCCTCCATTTTGAAGACAACAACTGGTGTATTTTAACAATGTCATATTGCGCTATAAGTCAATTTACCTTACTCACTAGTTTTTAAATTTGAACGAACGTCAATAAATTAATATTTTACAAAATGAGATGGCGAATATTTTAAACAAACTTTCATCACAGTTTTAACATTTTCAATTTTTATGTATATATTTATTTTGGAATGCTGTTTTTGACATCTACCCAGTTCAATATTTTTTATTTATTCTTTTAAGATTATTTTTTACAAAAATTACTACTAATATCTTTATAATCACCACTTTACCCTGTTATCATTTAAATGGTGGAAAAAAGAGTACACATTTTGTGCGTTCTCTAGTCTATGGTTATGTGTTACTAGAGCCCTGCACGGGCCGCCCGAAGCCCGACCCGGCCCGAAGGCCTGATGAGGCGGCCCGAGCCAGGCCCGATATGACTAAAGCAAACTAATCTTTTATAAAATATGATTTAAACAAACTCAACTCTAATTATCTTCGTACACCATGCACAATATAGCTTCCAAGCTTCAGCTTTTTCTCCCTGTCTATAATATTTTGACCTAAATTGCAAATCTTATTCTAGTATTTACATAAATTCATAGTAGCTATTACTTTAAAAATTAAATAAGGAAATTTTTTTAAAAGGTTTTTATTTGGAACTGTTAGTATTTTTTTTATAAAGTTAGATTTCCAGTTTTAAATTATTGGCTGAATAAACTGTAGCGAGTGAAATGAAAATTTTATTTCAAACTTATCCTAGTTGTAAATTACGATTAATAACAATTAAATGCATTATGAATTTATATGGTAAAACAATTTTAAAAAATTTTCTATTTGAAAAATCGGGTAGGGCCACGAATAAAAAAGTCGTTCGGAATCGGGCCGGGCTCGTGCAAAATAAAAACTGAGACGGCGGGCTCGGGCCGGGCACGGGCAGAAAAGGGCTCTATGTGCTACTGACTTGCGACACAGCCTAAAGTAATCTTCCACGTTGTCGGGCGTTTGCTTCATTCCAGCTAACGCCTGCCCGCGTTCCATGCCATTCCAAGCGCGCACCTTAGAATCGATGAGTTGTGGGGGATCCTGGTCAGCCGACTGAGGCGAGGGCATAGTTGGCGAGGGCGCAGCACCGGATTTATCGCATAGCAGGCAAATGAATTGCAAGCTAAAACTCTGGACGAGTTATAAGCAATTATAAATTCAGTATTATATGATATATAGATCAAAGCGGTAGAATAGAGAGATTTAGAGTAGATGATGTACTTCGAACATGTCCAATAGACCCGGTATGTAAGAAGCCTCGCCCCCAAATTCTTCCACAACCACGCCCCCGAGGTAGAGGTAGGATGAATGTCTTTGTCTTTGATACAAACTCACTATCTGTACACACCGCCCACACCCACATACACATATATTTACATATTGATCAAAATATCAAGCATATCTACAGTGATGACAAATATAACGAATTAATATAATTGAGGAGAAAGTTTCCATGTATCTTAATGTAATCCGGTCCAATTCAGCTACACTAGTCATCAGGTAGACACGATAAAGTATATTTGTCATCAACACACAAACAAGCATCATTGCAAACCTAGATTGGTTGTAATTTTTTGTTATATGTTTGTATAAAAGACGAAGTCATGCCCCCAATTTACCAGTGAGCAAGTTTATTAATCTGAAGTCTAACATTTAATTTTGTAAACTAAATCTCCATAAAACTTTTGGCAGTAATGTATGTAAAACTGAACCCCAAAAATTATAATGCAACGTAGGCATAATTGCGTCAGTTGGAAATTCCTCTTACCAAGCCATAACCGATAATCTCTTTCTCCCAATAAAATTAAACGGGAAACATTAGATAGATAGAGCAAAAGGGGAAGAAGTATACCGTATTAACTAGGGGTGATAGGAGTAGAGTCGGTCCACTTTCCTTCCCAACCGCCCTGAGCATGTGCTTCACGGTACGACAAACCTTCTCCGTTTGATCTTCGTTCCCTTGAAATGCGAGGAAAAGTTGATTCAACACGGGCCATATCTAAAGCAAGACAACACTATCTCTCACAAATGAGGGAAAATATGGGCATACCTTTTGGATGAGTGGCACCAATATCGCGGGTACCGTCGATGCCTTGTACACCGTAAAAGGTCTGTCAATTTCAACAAATCAAAAGTTTGAGGTGTCCTTCATTTCAACAAATAAATCTAACCCTATCGACATGTAAAAATGTAGATTTACTTGAAAAGCGCCGATATCTGATCAAGCCACGGTGAGGGGTCGCATTCACTGTCTGAACTATTGGCACTAAGCTCCTATAACAACACAATTAAGATGAATGGTAAGCATATACATAGCTGGGTATGAAAAAAGATCCAAATAAGAGGCTGGTCAAATAATAATTAGCTGCTCAAAGCAATAGCAAATTGATTACGCTGAGCAATCCTTGAATCAGCTTTTCACAAGTGACGGTGAGGCATTGGGTAACGGCTGTTTGGTCTTTCAGGTATGGCAAGATTATGCATATGGCTATAAAGGAATAAACAGTCCGAGAGTCAAAATGTCACAAAAGTCAAAAAAATGTAATGTAGAGTTAAAGATAAATTCTTCATTGTTTCTCCTGCAATAGGGCAAGAATGAGGTGAAAATAAAACAGTAGCATGCATACCTTTGATAAGTTCCTGCCGACATGGATGATCCAAGGTAATTTTGTGGAGAGGGGAAGCAGCCACCCCGTCGTGTCCGGCCAAAGACAATAATTGCGGCAGTAGCAGGGACACGATTTGTGGTCCTTTGCAGGAAGTGCAGATGGAATTGATCGCACGCAGGGCACACAATTTGAGGGCGTCGTCCTCACTCGACTCCAAAATGCCCAACACGAAAGTGAGGCAAGGCTCTGTATCATATAGCGCAATCATGATATGATATCCAATATGTAGTAGTCATTTCAAAGGCTCATCTCAGTCAAAAATATCGAGTTTACCAAAAATTTGGTTAGTAATTTAGTTATATGGTGCCAACAAGTCTCAAACACGAGGATAAAAAGTAGGGTCCGGTTGCACAAATATTAAACTATTTTTACATAATATTTAATAAACTTGTCTCGGAACGTATATATGTATTTATTCTTTTAACGATATAATATGTACTTCATATTATAGATAAATCTAGTTATAACATCAGCAAATCCTCATTAACATTCATGTCATAGGTAGCGGGTGAACTTACCCAAATAGTTGGTAGGATGGCATTTTAGCCATTCAGCCATTTCAGACACCACTTCCACACACGTATTTTTAACAGCTAGCGGAGTGCTTGAATTCATGAATGCGCCTGCCTGGTTCGCTCCCAGCAGCGTGTTCAAAATGAGTGCGATTAATTGTGAAGACGAATTGCCCACCTCATTGCTGCTACCGTACCCATATGGAAAACACATAATTTATATCAAATGGAATCCGCTCGTAAAATATATAATAGCAATTAAAAGTTCAAAATGTCTCCGATACAAATTCCGCGTGTTTGATAAATAGATTCCTTCAAATTTTATAACCTCCCACACCCTACATTGGTGTAAACTCTATGACTAGTATCAACAACAAAAAAAGATGTGCGCTGGCCTACTCTTCTTTGGTGATCTCCTTGATCAGGGCTGAGATTAAAAAGAGAGCCGCTTCCATACATACCCACGCTTCGTCCACAGCTTCTACGGTGCTGCCGCCTGCGCAGATCACACCCATTTGACTTTCCACGTATTTGAGCATCTGAAAAGGGGCACGAATTACATTATTGCTTACTACATACTGTAAAATTAAAAATGGGAATTCAAAAATCATCATTTGCCTCCCTAACCCCCACTTAGGCCAAGGGATGAGGGAAGAAGGGACGGGGAGAGCTATTACCTCAGTGACTATGGTGGAAGGTTGAGAAGCGAAAGCCAGGTCTTGTATCAATTCGTACACCCTAATCCTGTATTCGCCCAAGTCGTCTTTGTGATTCGGAATACCTTCCTGCAATATCCATGAATAAATTCATTAGAACCTCGAGTCTGATAGGGTCAGTCTAGTGAATACTTACGTAGCCGGGTTCAAGCTTGAGGCGGTAGAAGAGTTCCTGCAGCAAGCGATTGACGTAGGGTGCGAAAGTGTCCAACTTACGGGCCTCGTCACCCGTCACTTTGGTGTTGTTGTAGAGGCATTCCGCGAAGTTGTACCAAAAGTTGAAGCTCACCTCCGATACCTAACCCCCAAATTTGGGACAGGCATTCACGGTTTAAAAATAAATTATTATTTATGCATCTATTTAACATAGCTAGATGGAATACGAATAATGTGGATAAATAACTAGACGTTAATGTTGTAAAAAGGGCTGCGTTTTATTTGGTCAAACTTTGGTTTAACGAAGACTAATGGCCAACTCTGCTCTAAGCCTAGAGACCGCCTAAGAAAAAGGCAACACTATACCCCTTTGGTCTGTTCATGTTTAGTCCACTAAAACCAAGGGGTGGGTACTCAACAAAACCCAGCCCTTTCTGCAACACTACTACATGTAAAACATTTTAAATACCTCACAGTGTGGGTGCCGTACGCAAGATAACAAAAGTTCCAAAATATCCAAAATACCAAAACCCTGTGGAAATAAATATTAAATAAAAAATGGAAATTGTAGGTAATAATTTAGAATAGATGGATAATAAAAATAAGATGAATGTTAAATCACCTGGGCCGGGGTATTGAAAATAGAAGTTAGGCAGAGATTACCCAATTCAGTGAATACTGCACAATAACTCAGAGCCCTACAATATAGTGGTGATTGGCATGAAAAACAAGTTATAGACAAATAAATAGTTGAAAAATGCAGTACATTTAATGATAACTCAACACAAAATTACTTCTCGACGTTTTCATTGGATTCAATACATTGCAAGTAAGGTAAGGTCATGGATAAAATGCGCGTTAACAAAAATTGACTTATTTCAGGGTTCGTGGAAGGATCCTTGCAAAATGAAATATTTATGGATAAATTGTATTAATAAAAGTTTAAAATTTTTTGTTAGGGTTTAATTATGATATTAATGAAGACCTACTTCTATACATATCATGAGTGCAGTCAAAACATCACTAGCCTTTTCATATATTCCAGCCTCTATAACATCTGTTGGCAATTGCTAATATAATTTTGCAATTATAAATAGAAAACCAAAATATTTTAACTCACAAATGTAAGATTTTTACTTTTAAAAAATTAATGATATACATACCAAAAGGTCTAATGTAGACAAAAAAGATGCAGAATTTGTCAGGTCTTCTGGCTCAATCAGCCTTTGTTCAATCCAATGTGCCAAACATTTATACACTTTTTTTAAGCGTGAATCTTTAATTTTAAGTATTGAATTGATAGCAGGTGATAGAACTTTAAGACATATACTATCCTAAACAAAAATGTTTAATTTAGAACAAATTCATAAATTGTTTACCAATCTAGCCAAAACAATTTTTGAATGGTGAGCAAGTTTTTGTGATATTTCATTCCTTTTATTGTAGCCAAGTTTCAACTTATGGCTATTTAACTAAAAGACTATGTTATACACTGTTTTTATATACTTCTTCTACTAAATCAATCAAGACTTCAAGTAATACATTATCCCATTTCTCATCATTAAATCTAATTACAGATGTTAATACTAAAATTTTGTACATATTAAAATAATATAACCCCTTTAAAATACATAAAGTCAGCAATAATTAAAATTAAGTAAAGGCCCTAATAATACCTTAAAGTTGTTCTTTAATTAGCCAAAAAACATCTATATACATTAAGTATTGAATTTTTATTTACATTTTCAGATATTAAATATTAATAAAATATTCAAGATTAATGTATTGATAAAACAAATTGTACACCTTTTAAACCTCGTCTGATATAGTGAAAAGATTTTAATAAATTTATACAAAAATAGGAAGTGGAGGGATATAGAAAGCATTATAAACAATACCTTATCTAGATATATATATAAGTATAATTCATTACTTGCTGAATAGGGTTATTATTGATTGGTCTATATTTGGTAGTCTTAAAATTAAATCAGCTAGAGCAAGACAAAGCTTTAAAACAATATTTGTAACAAAATAATCATCTACTTGATTAATAATGGTTATATTTTGGCAGGCATATTGCATGATATATACATACAAAGAATCCTCCAAAGCCTAATGATTGTAAGGACAAAATTCAATAAAATTATTTAACTTGGTATAAATTTTGAGGTAGTTCATTAAATGAAAATTGAATTTTTTGTTTGATAGTTTGGGCAGCAAAATAATTAGCTTCAACAGAATGATTAAGATGTAAAAGTTTATTGGCAAAATCCCATGCAGAAGGCTATTATAATAATATGAAATAAAAAGATTTTTGAAATTTACAGAGTCTTGCAGAGAACTTAAATATCTAGACGCCTGTTCTTTATCAAGACCGCTATTATATAGCTTGTGTATAGCATCCAATATGTTTGAAACTTCCCCATCCATTTATACAAAAAATGACGAATGAATGTATCTTCACGATGGCGTGAACTTGAATCATATGGATGCTGTGTAAATCGAATCCAGTCGAAAAGACAAAGCTGTAAAAGGCAAAGTAAATGTACGTATCACACTATATATTAAAAATATCATATGATTTTATTAAGTATGAACAATAAAACTATTAGAAAGGTATACATTTATATTTTATTGTTATATTAGTTAAAAAAAAAAATAATAAATTTGCTATGTATACTATTGTATAAAATTATTTAAGTTAACATTATAGATTATTGTTGAAATCGCAAAAACACGTTCATAATATTACGATATTCTGTCATGCTATAGTTTATGAAGTAATAGTAGGTTATCTTGTTCCATTCCTTAGTTAAAAAAGGTAAGAGGAGCCTTTTAATGTAAAGCACAATGCCATGGAAAAAAGTGGTGGAAGCTAGTGTTGTAAAAAACCAAGGGTTTCTATTGGTTGCCTGCAAGCGTTGGCGTTTATTTTCACCCAACCTTTTCAGTGTTAGGTGAATTTTCTTGGGAGGGCTTTGGCGTTTGGCGTTTTCGTCAAAAACACCCAAAGCGTTTTGGGTGTTTTTTTTGGGGGCACCTTTGGCGTTTAGGTTTGGGTGTATTAAACAGCTAAAGGGTTTGGGTGGATAATATTATTATCCCTTTTGGTTTGGTTTTGGTCGTTTTGGGTTGGGCATGCAAATATATCAATTTGTTTATATTATTCATTATATTTGTGTATTTAGATTTAGGTAATGAACTTTTAATTTAAGAAAATAAAAATAAATCTATCATGACGTCACAATCTAGTAAATTATAGTTAATTATTATGCATTATAGAAGTAGGTAGTGAATCAATATGTTTTAATTATGAAAAAAAATTTGGTGAAGATTTGCCCCCCCCCCCCTTTATTTTTTACCCTCTTTCTCACCTGGGGAAGAACGGCGGGCAGGTGGGGTGTTTGCCCCCCCCCTTATTTTTTACCCTCTTTCTCACCCGGGGGGGGGGGCGGCAGGGGGGTGTTTTGCCCCCCCCCCCCTAATTTTTTACTCTCTTTCTGATGGGGGGGGGGGGGGGGGGGGCAGGGGGGTGTTTTGCCTCCCTCCCTAATTTTTTACCCTCTTTCTCACCCGGGGAGGGGGGGGGGGGGGTGTTTGCCCCCCCCCCTAATTTTTTACTCTCTTTCTGATGGGGAAGGGGGGGGGCAGGGGGGTGTTTCGCCCCCCCCCCCTAATTTTTTACCCTCTTTTTCACCCGGGGAGGGGGGGGGGGTGTTTTGCCCCCCCCCCCTTATTTTTTACTCTCTTTCTGATGGGGGGGGGACAGGGGAGTGTTTTTTTACCCTCTTTCTCACCCGGGGGGGGGGGGGCAGGGGGGTGTTTTGCCCCCCCCCCCTTATTTTTTACTCTCTTTCTCACCCGGGGAGGGGGGGGGGGGGGGTGTTTTGCCTCCCCCCTTTTTTACTCTCTTTCTGACGGGGGGGGGGCAGGGGGGGTGTTTTGCCCCCCCCCTCCTTTTACTCTCTTTCTGATGGGGGAAGGAAGGGGGGGTGTTTTGCCCCTTCCCCCCCCCCCCCCCCCCCCAATTTTTTACCCTTTTTCTGATGCGGGGGAGAGAGGGGGCAGGGGGGTGTTATGCCCCCCCCCTAATTTTTTACCCTCTTTTTCACCCGGGGAGGGGGGGGGCTGTTTTGCCCCCCCCCCCTTATTTTTTACTCTCTTTCTGATGGGGGGGGCAGGGGGGTGTTTGCCCCCCTCTTATTTTTTACCCTCTTTCTCACCCGGGGGGGGGGGCAGGGGGGTGTTTTGCCCCCCCCCCTTATTTTTTACCTTCTTTCTCACCCGGGGAGGAGGGGGGGGGGGTGTTTTGCCCACCCCCCTTTTATTTTTTACCCTCTTTCTCACCGGAGGGGGGGGGGGGGTAGGTAATTTGACCCCGCCCCCTTTTTTATCATTTTAAATGACAATAAATAGAAAACGATTATAAAGTGAGATTTATCTGGCCATTCAAGAGCAAATTTTGAATTCTATCCTTCAATTAAAAATTAATATTTTAAAATTCTTTATTCTAAATTAATGACAGCTAACAGATCCCCCTCTAAATATTCCCGGCATTTTTATTAAAATAATCAATAGCAATTTTAATCACAAAATTTAATTTCAAAAATATATTTTGAATTCCTCGCCTCTTGTAAAAGATAAAGACTTATTAATTTTATATAATGTCCCTTTTATTTTATATACTATATTTTCAATATCAGAGAACAACATCTCGCGCGACTCAGACATATCACCACCCCCATGTAGCATGTACATGTACTAATCCACCCTCTCTCTCTCGTTGCAATGCATGCGCAATACCAGATTTAAACCTATCAGATTTAACTTAAGTACTATATAAATATATAAAAGGAATCATGGCACACCAAGGCATCGTGGGGCGTGGGCTGGCTAGGCTCTTTATTATATCATTTTACATTCATTTCTTTTTTAACGTATAACATGTCTAATTGTTACGATTTCGACTCTAACTCTAACTGTAGCTCTACTATGGATATGGATGAAAATGAAAGCGATGCTTTTTCTTATGACCAAAATTATGAGGTATACAATTTTTCACGAAATTTATAATTTATTTATAAAGAGGATAATAGATGAACCTAGAAATTCAACTCCCATACCCACAATCAATAATTCACCTTCAATTATTTTAACTCCATCTGAATCTTCTTCGAAATTTTTGTGGACCCCAACCAAGAGTCGCCGTAGATGTAATATATGTGATAAGTTTTATAGCGGAAAAACATCAACAAGTATATTTTTAATTTTGAATAATTTGATCTCACTTAGGGATGGATATTTTCCCGGGAAATTTGCTTAAAGGAAAATTCCCGGGAAAATACGGGAAATAAAGGGGGAAAACGGGAATTAACGGGAAAAATGGGAAAAGCAAGAAATTAAAGAGAAAAAACGAGCTATATAGATAAATTAGTATAAAAATATGTTAAGGAGTATGATAGACTAATTAAATTTATTTGTCGAACAATATAAAGAAGCAAATACAAGCATTTTATAATTAAATATAAATCAAAGTCATAAATTTTCAATATCAGAATCTTCGTTGAGTGAAAGACATTGACTCATCAGAAGATGATACCAAATCATTGTAATCTTGTCAAATAGTTTATTCAACAAAGGACCTCCTATTGCTTTTCTGGAAGGGGGTTTGTAAGAAGGTTTTATAAATTTGAAAACATATATTTAACATTACTTGATTTGAAGTTAGTGAAAAATGTTTCACAGTTAAATGGCAATATAAAATATAATAAATTTTGCTAAAAATTTAATTAAATATACAGCATATGTTAATTTAATTTATATGGAAAGAATTTCAGATTCAGAGTAAGGCAATATAAAATTTAATAGATTTTGCTAAAAATTTAATTAAATATACATCATATGTTAATTTATTTATATGGAAAGAATTTTAGATTCAGAATATAATGGCAACATAATATTTAATAGATTTTGCTAAATATGTAATAAAATCTACAAGATTTGTACATTTAAATTATATGGAAAGAATTTGATATCAAATAACTAAATATTAATGTAACTTGAAGACTAATATAATTTTCACAAGTGAAAAATGAGAAAATATTTTAAAATATTAGATAACACGATGTAAATATAAAATTGAACTAAATCAAAATAAGATATGAATCATAATTGATCATAGTATTTAACGAAAAAAAATATTTTTTAGGGGATTTTTTCCCGGGAAAAAACGGGAATTTTCCCGGGCAAAATTCCCATTGTGCCATCCCTAATTCTCACTATAATTTTTTGAATTAGGTAATCTAAAATATCATTATTCAACATGCCATCCAAATGTGAATGACACATCAAAAAAGCAAATGTTGAAAGGAAATATGTCAGCGGATGACAATAAAGAAATAAATAAGTTGATTACAGACTTGATTATAGAAGAAGGCATATCATTTCGCCTTATAGAAAATAAAAAGTTCAAAGCTCTTTTTAAGCGAATTAACAATTCCATCCAAATAATTTCTAGACCCTCATTAATGAAGCATATCAAAAATTTGTATGACATAAAACTCCCTATGATACAAAATATTTTAAATGAAAATTACCATATTGCTTTAACGCTGGACTTATGGTCAAGCGTTCAATCTATACCATATATTGGCATAACTGCCCATGTTATAAATGAAGAATTTGAACTGAAAAGTTATACCCTAGAGATTTCAAATATCCCCTACCCACATACGGGGAATAATATAGGGAAAAAAATATTAAGTATACTAAACAAATTTAATATATCCACTAAAGTAGTGGCTATTACTACTGATAATGCCACCAATATGATATCATCAATGAACATTATTAATAAAACCAAAATCGAAGAAATATATCATATTCGATGTTTCGGGCATCTAATAAATTTATTCGTAAAATCCGGAGTTAAGGAATTTGAGGAGGATATTAATAAGGTTTCCAAATGGGTGAGGAAACTGCATACTTCCCCAAAATTAATGCAAAAGTTTACAGATTTGGCAGATGTTAAAATTCCGTTGGATATTGTCACTAGATGGAATAGCACATTTAAGATGCTAAGTGTGTTTAACAAGGTAAATTAATAATTAATTTTATCTAAATTTTTAGAATATTAATATAATTAATTCACTTGGAATTAAAGATGGGGGTATATCGGATAGCCCATTATGTACAGAGGAGGATATCAAATTTCTAAAAGAAGTTGAGTCCTTTCTTTCCATATTCGACGTCATGACAAATTCTATTTCAACACAAACACATCCTTCAATAGGATTGTGCGTATTTTACCTAAACAAAATACGCAAATATCTAAATGGTTTGACCCAGACAAACCCTAAAATTCAAAGAGCAGCCGAGTCCATGCTTGAAAAACTTGGGCAATATGAAATTTTATTTGGATCTTTTAATTTTTACGTTGGGGTTCTACTTGACCCGCGACTAAAAAAGGAGAAGATGCCAAGGGATTGTCTAACCGAGTCCAATGATAGGGAACTTGATTTGTTGTTAGCTGTAACAACTCCAGATATTGAGATCTCACAAGAACTCTTATCTTCAACAGCAATCGCCTTCCAATTACTTGAAGAGTAAATTATTTTGATTCTAATTTTATTTTGAAAAGGGATTGCCAAACTAGAGACGAAGAGTTGAAAAGATATTTGGATCAACCTCTATTGGATGGTAAATTTATATTGTAAAATTATAATATTTTTTAGCGGAGAATGACATCCTACAGTGGTGGGCAATTAACAAAAGAAGATACCCTAGATTATCTAAAATTGCAAGAAAATATCTAGTCCAGCAGGGGACATCGGTACCGGCGGAAAGACTCTTTTCTGCTGCATCCAATTTAGTAACAAAAAAAAGAAATCAGATATCGTCTTCTTGTGTAAATTACATTTTATGTTTAAGAAATTGGGCTAATATGTGATCGTTTACATTATTATTAAATAAATTATTAATTGAATCCATTTGTATTATCAAGGTATGTAGAAGTTGCGAATCTAATTATTATAAATAAAATCAATGAAAATTAAACTTTTTTTTATTATGTAAACTACTAATTAAGTCAAAAGCAATTAAAAAATTAGGTTTCTTATTAAATAATAAGTAATAATTTAAATTAAGATGCTTAACTCATTTTTGTTACTCAGAAAAGTCCTATATTTTTTATGATCCTTATCAGCATTGTAAACGCGAGATCTAAGTCAACAGGACGTAGAGTGTGGGTGTCTTGTGAAAGCTTAGTAATTAATAGCATGATAGGCTTTTTGGAAATACCTGAAGTTTTTCCATTAAATGCCAAGATAACTTAAATAGTAAAACTTGCTTACCCATGATGGCAAATTTTTTTAAATTGGTAAAACTTCATATAAATATTATATTTAAAAATACAATTTTCTATAAAGGTAACTAATTTTGTTAGGCATATCAATCAACTCTTCTCATCTTAATCTCCTGTTAACTCACTCACAGGTTTATGACTACTCTAGTATACGTAATCATAGAATCATCAAGGACTTGATAAAATGTTATAACTGTTATGTTCATATACCATCTTCAGACGAAGAACTATAAAAACTGCACTTTTTAATATTAGACTTATTAAAAAATCAAAAAATGCAGGAAAAATCACAGAAATAAGCACTTTGAAATACCACGAGGAAAATTAATTATGTTAAAATCAGAGTTTAAAATTTGAATATTTTAATAAAAAGATATGTATACAAAAAATTGATTTACAAATGGGTTTACAATAATGGGTTTTAATAATATATTTAAAAAAAATGTTGAAAATGTTTTTTATTTTATTTTATGGAAGGTGGGGTCGTGGAAGACCCTGGGCATCTAAAACACTCTCTATCTTAAAAACTAATGGATAAAAACTAGCCAAATTTTGCAGAGATATTCTAGGGTAAATTTTGTTAAGCTACTGAAAAAATGAAATTGCAATATTTACTAATTTATTTTGTACAGCATTTTTAAACGGCTTGGAGTTTTATAACCCCACCCGACCTATGAAGTGTTAAATGAAGTTAAATTAAAAAAATTTATTTTAATTGATATGGTATATCTATATTAAGACAATTTTTGACCACAAATCTTCAAAAATATGTTTTCGAATATTAGAAAATCTTTGTCATATAATAAGTCAATTTTAAAAAATATTAAACAGAAAATGTTGATAATGACATTTGTCACCACTGTGACCGCAAATCTTCCCAAAAATATTTTTTCTCATAGTAGAACATCTTTTAGTCATATAATAAGTCTATTTTCAAAAAAAATATTAATTTCAATAGAAAATGTTGATTATGACATTTGTCACCACATTGACCGCAGAAATTCACAAAAATATTTTGAAGGGTTAAAAAAGGCTTTCCGCCCACCCCCCCCCCCCCCGGGAGAGAAAGAGGGTAAAAAATAAGAAGAGGGGCGAATCACCCCCCCCCCCCCCAAAGAGGGTAAAAAAATAAGGGGGGGGGGGTGGCAAACAACCCCCCTGCCGACCCTCTCCCCCGCATCAGAAAGAGGGTAAAAAAATAAGGGGGAGGGGCAAAAAACCCCCTCCCCCTCTCCCCCGCATCAGAAAGAGGGTATGAAATTAGGGGGGAAAAAACACCCCACCCCCCCCCCCCCGGGTGAGAAAGAGGGTAAAAAAAGGGGAGGGGGCAAAACACCCCCCCCCTCTCCCCCGCATCAAAAACAGGGTAAAAAATTAAGGGGCGGGGCAAAACACCCCCCCCCCCCCCTCCCCGGGTGAGAAAGAGGGTAAAAAAGGGGGGGGGGGGCAAAACACCCCCTCTCCCCCGCATCAGAAAGAGGGTAAAAAATTAAGGGGGGGGGGGGCACCCGGGTGAGAAAAAGGATAAAAAAAATGGGGGGGGGGGCAAAATACCCCCTGCCCCCCCATCAGAAAGAGAGTAAAAAATTAGGGGGGGGGCAAAACACCCCCCTCTCCCCCGCATCAGAAAGAGGGTAAAAAAAAAGGGGGGAGGGCAAGGGGGGGGGGCAAAACACCCCCCTGCCCCCCCCCATCAGAAAGAGAGTAAAAAATTAGGGGGGGGGGGCAAAACACCCCCCCCCTCCCCGGGTGAGAAAGAAGGTAAACCATTAAGGGGGGGGGGGCAAAACACCCCCCTGCTTCTCCCCTCTCCCCCGCATCCGAAAGAGGGTAAAAAATTAGGGGGGGGGGCAAAACACCCCCCCCCCCCATCAGAAAGAGTGTAAAAAATTAGGGGGGGGGGCAAAACACCCCCCCTCCCCCCCCCCCCCCTTGGGTGTGAAAGAGGGTAAAAAATAGGGGGGGGGGGGCAAAACACCCCCCTGCCCCCCCCCCCCCCCCATTAGAAAGAGAGTTAAAAATTAGGGGGGGGCAAAACACCCCCCTCTCCCCCGCATCAGAAAGAGGGTAAAAAATAAGGGGGGGCAAAACATCCCCCTGCCCCCCCCCCATCAGAAAGAGAGTAAAAAATTAGGGGGGGGGGGGCAAAACACACCTGCCCCCCTCCCCCCCCCCCCCCCCCCCCGGGTGAGAAAGAGGGTAAAAAATAAGGAGGGGGCGGCAAAACACCCCCCTGCCCCCCCCCCCCCCCCCGGGTGAGAAAGAGGGTAAAAAATAGGGGGGGGGGGCAAAACACCCCCTGCCTCCCCCCCCCATCAGAAAGAGAGTAAATGCCCCCCCCTCCCCGGGTGAGAAAGAGGGTAAAAAATTAGGGGGGGGGGGGCAAAACACCCCCCTGCCCCCCCCCCCCCCCTCTCCCCCGCATCAGAAAGAGGGTAAAAAATTAAGGGGGGGGGCAAAACACCCCCCCCCCCATCAGAAAGAGAGTAAAAAATTAGGGGGGGGCAAAACACCCCCCTGCCCCCCTCCTTCCCGGGTGAGAAAGAGGGTAAAAAATAAGGGGGGGGGGGGGCAAACACCCCACCTACCCGCCGTTCTTCCCTAGGTGAGAAAGAGGGTAAAAAATAAAGGGGGGGGGGGGCAAATCTTCACAAAATTTTTTTTATAAATAAAACATATTGATTCACTAACTACTTCTATAATGCATAATAATTAACTATAATTTACTGAATTTACTAGATTGTGACGTCATGATACATTTATTTTTATTTTCTTAAATTAAAAGTTCATTACCTAAACCTAAATACACAAATATGATGAATAATATAAACAAATTGATATATTTGCATGCCCAACCCAAAACGACCAAAACCAAACCAAAAGGTAAATAATATTATCCACCCAAACCCTTTAGCTGTTTAATACAGCCAAACCTAAACGCCAAAGGTGCCCCAAAAAAAAACACCCAAAACGCTTTGGGTGTTTTTTACGAAAACGCCAAACGCCAAAGCCCTCCCAAGAAAATTCACCTAACACTGAAAAGGTTGGGTGAAAATATACGCCAACAACTAAGCCTAGCGATACGCTGGGAAAAACCAGCCAGCCGTTTTTACAACACTAGTGGAAGCCAACGTTTTTCACTAAGCATTGATTAATAGATTGCTAACTAGACTACTCTGCCTTATAAAAGCACGTCTGCTATTTATAAAACAAATAAATTTTAACATTTTTATTATTTTAAGACTAAATATACATAATATAATTTAAAAGCATTATTTAATTAGAAATTGTTAGAAGCTTATCGCACAATCTTAGGAAATAGTTTTAAAAAAACATTACTTGAATAAAACAATTGATAAACCTTCACTAGCAAATCTTTTTTTTACATTCATAATTTTTTTTATTGTGAAATAGAGGTTTATTTCCTAATAATATATAAATTTAGAAAAAAAATTTGAATGAATAATATTGTTAATTGAAACTACAAATTAGCATAAATAAAATGTTATTGATTTAAAATAAGATATCTTTAGTTAATTTATGCAAACACATTTTAAAGTTTGATATGAAACATTAAAATTCAAGGTATTTGACTATAACATTGGATTTATAAACAAGAATTATACCTGTTTAACATATCTAATGGTCAATTGTCCACCCCTACCTTCTATATTAACTCATTCCAATCAGCTAAACTTAGATCTTCCCTCTTTTTCACTTACTCTTTAAGTTAGCTAATATACTCCTTTAAATGAATATTATAAAATAACAATGACATTATGTTTAAAACAACTACCTTAAGGCTATAAAATTATTAATGGCACATTAAATTTATACATGGTTTTTAACAGTATTAAATAGAAAAGGTTAATTAACAATAAAATATAAAAAATGGGCAAAATCATTATTCATGTTAATTTGCCATCTTTTTTTTCTGACTTAAGAGCCAAGTATAGGTTTAAACGACAATACTGATTTTGATTAAAAACAATAAACATTTGGTCAAAAATTTATTATATTAATTTTCACAAGGCTCTTTATTAATGAATCAAATAAGTTATGTTAAAATTAATCATTTCATTTCTGTTCCTGTAACAGACTTATTTTCCTTGATTAATATGTACCATATTAATATTCATCATTTTTTGTAGGGCTCATAGTTGCTAATAAAACAATGAGTATTTACAAAATATAAAATAAGTTACAATGGTCTGTTCCTTGTACGCTGTGGCAAGCATCTAACATAAGTTGTGCATCATTTAGAGAACTTTAAAGATGTTTTTAAACATTTAAAAAAATAACTTTGGGGCATATGCATACTGGCTGGCACAGATATATTAGAGGCACAAACATCGCCTAATACAATCAATATAAATCTAATATAAAGTTACATAAGGGAGTATATATCTGGGATTGCACAGGTATATTAGAGGTAAAAACATCACCTAGCATAGCAATCAATATAATTATGACATAAAGTTACTTGACAACATTCTACTATTTTTGAGCATTGATCTAAAATTATCAATCGGACTACAAAGATTTATAATGTGATTAAATTGACAAAAAATTACTTTGAATATTTGTGGTTGAAGATGAAGCTAAGATTGAACTTGTTGTACTTACAACTATAAAATTTTAACCAATTTGCATAATATTTACTTGGAATGGATGAGATATATGAGGTGAAATGGGGTGCCAAGATTGAACTATTAGCATATTCACTTGTTTGATGTGGTATTTGTATTTACAACTATAAAATTTAAACCAATGTGCATAATATTTACTTGAAATGGATGAGATATATGAGGTGGAATGGAATGCCAAGATTGAACTATTAGCATATTAACGAATATTAGAGATGTCATTCAATATACTTTGTTGTGGTATATTGAGATGCTCTTTGGTCACCAAAAATGAATTTGCATATTTTATAGCCCTCCCAGGACATTTTTTATTTCTACAACGCAGGTAGATTTGAGAATTTTTTCCTGTTTTATATTTGGTATAATGATAATTATTAAAACTATAAATAGGTTGATTTTTTTGAGTTAACATGTTATTCGGAAATTAAAAATTTGAAGTTGGCGCTAAATATCGACAAATTTGGTGATCTTCTTGGTGATCTTAAGATCACCATTTGCCTTTAAAAACTTTGCCTTTACAAACGAAACGGTGTAAATCAAGCAAGTTATATAACTGTGATTCAAAATATTTTATTTAGCGAGAACGTGGTAAATCTTATAAAACCCCTGAGTTTGTTAATGCAGCTTTTACGATTTTTAATATTTAGAGACAAAAGCTTCTAAACAAATTATTTTAAAGTTTAATTACATAATTTAAAAAAAGTCAATTGAAAATACACAGTCCTAAAGATGTTTATCTACTTGGTCCTATCATAAAAATATAGTTTTCATAGTCTATCCGACGATTTATTACTTCTCCAATCATTTATTTACAAGTATACACTAGGGTTAAGTTTTTTATACAACAAGTTTTGCTACACATTAAATTTTTATTGATATAAGACAAAGATCATACTATTATTAATTGAGACATTTTTATAGAAATGCCAACGTCACCATGTATTATATAATTATGGTATACCTCCTTTCCTCCCCATTTTTTCCCTTACGTGTGTGTTACTTTTCTTCCCCCCCCCACGCGCTTGTACGTGTGTTATTCCTTCCCCCATATATTATTATTTATCATCACGCATCATTGAATTTTGTATACGCGTACACAACGCGTACTTTATCGATAATTTATATATATTCAATTATAAATTGTTTTCCTCTTTGAAATAGCCTGAATAAATAAACGAACGATGTAAGGTGAAAAGATTTAATAAAACAAGTATTCCGCCTTCGGAAGACTTATAAATGGTGACCATCCTGAATGTAAAATTTTTTCGCTGCCGGCACAATAAATCCCACACTCCCTATATTTGTAAATCGTTTCCCCAGGATACGAAAATAATAAAAAGGGCTTCACCCTATGATCTTACATTTTCCACCTCGCATTACTCGATGTTCATTTTTAAACTAATAAATTGTTGAAATTTGAAATTTTGCATTTCTGCTCAGAACTCTAATGTTTAACTTGAGCTCTTAAAATCTATATTTTGTACATAGTTACTAATGTAACTTAAACCATCTGGTTAACAACGTAGATTTATTTCGATACTCCCATTTTAGAATATTATTTATTAAGAACTATTGCTGTTAAGTCCTCCCCAAAAAGGGGAGGCCTATATTGGATAAGTAATAGATTATTTGACTTCCAGTATCAACTTTATTTCGACTTTAAAATTTATTTCAACTTTTTCAACTTTTTTTAACTAAATTACAACATCTCGTATTCAAAGTAGTAACAATAATGATCAGGGATGAGGTAATCAGATTAGGCGTAAATAACGATAAAGCACAAATAATAATGATAAGCGCATCAATAATGATAAACGACGAAAGTAACAAACAAAATCATCGTGATTCTAAAATCTATTAATAAACGCGTGGAGGATAATTTTATGGGTAAGGTAATAAAACTACTAACATGACATTTAAATTTGGCTAAACGCGTTGAGGATAATTTCATGCTAACATATCTGGCCTTATGCCACAGTTGCATTTTATACAGATCTCTACACTTTGTGACATTGTATTTTACAAAAATTTCAAGTTGTCTAAATCAAATAAAAATTGTTATTAATACTCATTATGCCTTAAATGCCTTATCACCAATAACGAAAATGCTGGTATTTAAAATAGAAAATCAATTCAATTTAAAGATTGGCAATAAGTAAATTGAGATTAGGTAAAATTCCCTAGACAGTTTATATCTTTAAAGTAGGATATATTCAAACAAATTTGATAAAGGTTTAGTGATTTGCATGGACGTAGCCAATGGAGGGCAGGGAGAGACAGCTTGCTTACCCCCTTTAAATCCGAAAATTTGTTGAAATTTCTAAAATTTATGGCTGAAATCAAAAATGAGCATTTAGCCCCTATCTATATTATTTTGCCCCCCTCTAATCCCAATGCTGGCTACGCCCATGGTGATTTGTAGTGATGCGAAAAAACGGAGAAATTTCTCGGTCTCGAAAAACCGAGACGAGAATGTGAAAACTGACCCGAGACCAAGACGAGATTTTTTCGGTGAGATCTCGACTTTTTGCTGATCATTAAATTTTAGTAAATCATTGTGTATTTTAATTTGCATGATTTATTTTTAAGATATTAAATGTAAATTAATATGATTAGAATATATTTAATACTAGCTGACCCGGCAAACGTTGTTTTGCCCTATTAAAAATATTAAAAAAATAAAAAATTTAAATAAGAAAAAAACTACCAATTAATATCTATATGTTCTACTTTTTACATTTTTTAAAACTTACATAAACGATGAGAATAAATCCTTTATGCGCCCGCCATCCCTTCTCTCCACCCCACCGTCCTTCGATTAGAAGATCTAGAAAAACATAATTTAGAGGATTTAGATTATCATAGTTTATAAACAGGAGAACATTTTTTAAAACTTACATAAACATTGAAAATAAATCCTTTATGCGCCCGCCATCCCTCCTCTCCACCCCACCGTCCTTCGATTGGAAGATCTGGAAAAACATAATTTAGAGGATTTAGATTATCATAGTTTATAAACAGGAGAAATTTTGTCTATTTTTACATTTTTTGAAATTTACATAAACGATGAAAATAAATCCTTTATGCGCCCGCCATCTCTCCTCTCCACCCCACCGTCCTACGATTGGAAGATCTGGAAAAACATAATTTTGACAATTAAGATTATCATAGTTTATAAACAGGAGAAATTTTGTCTATTTTTACATTTTATGAAACTTACATAAACGATGAAAATAAATCCTTTATGCGCCCGCCATCCCTCCTCTCCACCCCACCGTCCTTCGATTGGAAGATCTGGAAAAACATAGAGGATTTAGATTATCATAGTTTATAAACAGGAGAAATTTTGTCTATTTTTATTTGGTAAAGAGTATATTAAAATTTATTAACCCCTCAAAAACTACTGGACCGATTTGGCTTGAACAAATTTTAAAACATGCTCCGGAGTATAGGGAATAAAGTATGCAATTTTGAGCCAAATCGGTCCAGTAGTTTTTGAGGGACGTCTTTATTAAGTGTCAAAACGTATAAACCAACGTATAAAACAAAAAATCGTGACCCCTCGAAAACTACTGGACCGATTTGGCTCGAACAAATCTAAAACATGCTCCGAATTATGGGGAATAAAGTATGAAATTTTGAGCCAAATCGGTCGAGTAGTTTTTGAGGGACGTCTTTATTAAGTGTCAAAACGTATAAACCAACGTATAAAACAAAAAAAACGTAGCCCCTCGAAAACTACTGGACCGATTTGGCTCGAACAAATCTTAAAACATGCTCCGAAGTATAGGGAATAAACTGTGAAATTTTGAGCCAAATCGGTCTAGTAGTTTTTGAGGGACGTCTTTATTAAGTGCCAAAATGTATAAAACAAAAGAACGTGACCCCTCAAAAACTACTGGACCGATTTGGCTCAAACAAATCTTAAAACATGCTCCAGAGTATGGGGAATAAACTGTGAAATTTTGAGCCAAATCGGTCTGTTAGTTTTCCAAATTTGGTGGTGGCATAGATACAAACAAACACAATCAAACAAACACACAAACATACATACATAGTTTCATTTTTATATATAAGATTAAAAAAACAACTAATTGTAGTAAATATTTAAAACTTGGCGAATTTAGAGGGGGGCAGCTACCCCTCCCTGCCTACGCCTATGCAACGTTTGATAAAAATTTGAAATCATGATTTGATAGGGTACCATGCAACATCATCTCGCGTGCGCTAAAACCAATAACTAAACACCTTTGTTTCACTAGATAAGACCAATTTAAGATTGTAACTGGGGTTCATTTCGCTAAAAGTAGGAACAACTAACGACTTTAACTCTACCCCAACTTCTTTAAAATATCTAATCAAATTCATTAATATTATGAATATTTCTTAAATACCACTCGTACATTTTATATCAATTTGTTAAAAAATTCGTCAATCCTCAAATTGAAACAAAAAAATAAAGTGATTACTATTTTATATCTCCCGTATGCGAAGTAGAAAGGTAAAAAGGATGATGATCGACTGACTCTGCTCTCTTTTTCGAATTTCGACAAAGCCTACAGGTCTACTAAAACCTCAGCTCAGGTCAACCAAACAAACCCAGCCCTTTTTACAGCACTAATGCGAAGAGTATGGCAATAAACGCAAATTAAAAAAAATAAATATTGCTTTATTAGTATACAAAAAATGAGGAGATAAAGAAGATGGCCGAAATACAAAACAGCGTGGTCGTTCATTGTGTGATGAAGGTGACTCGAACAACAACGAAAAATGAGAATATGAATAATATTATCATTATATATATACATCATTAGGTGGAGGAGTGACTGTAATTTGAGGCTACGATTAGAAATGCACAATTCGTTGTATTAGTAGTAGATTGGGGCGGGGGGGGGGGTATCACAAATGGAGAATCATTACTGATATAAAAATGCCAACGAGATGAGACGATTCAAATGTATTGGGGGAGGGGGGGGGGGCGGGGAGGTGTGTGTATTTGTGTGCATTGTGATTTTATTTGAATCCGACAGAGTGCAAGGGCAAAAGGTGGGGGGCCTAACTCTTTGGTTTTATGCGGGTCTCTTCATTTACACATACTGCCTGCCATGCAACACTTGTAGGATCAGGGTTGAGCAGATACCGTTATTTCTTGAGGTTCCAACAATTTTCTCAAATCCAAGCGAGCCATGTCGTTGGTCTTGTTATCATCGGGCCGCTGAGTAGCCAGGTCCAAAGCCATTCCCACACCCTGGCAATCCTGGTCAATGGGCTCAATCTGGCCAAAATTTGGAGAAGTATCACTAGTAGCGATATTCGTGTTGGTGGTCATCATCATCATCATAATACTGTGGTCGTCAGGTGAGGCAGTTTTGGGAACGACGTGTATATCGCGTTGTCCTACAACAACCACATCTCGTTGCTTTCGTCGTATTTCATCGCGGCGTTTGGATGAGGGGGCAGCAGTGGCAGTTGAGGGAACTCGGAGGAGGGGGAAAGTGGATGGAGTGGTGGACATTGAAGAATTAGCAAGTGGCCTCCTGGATGAAGAGGGGGGCACCGTTCTATTGGGTACGGGTACGATGTAAGTTCTTCGCACTTCGTCTTCCTCCTCCCCCTCTATTCGCTCCCCAACATTTAGGCGGGGATGGTTGTTGTTATGGGGGGTGGAGCGAGATAGCAGGTATAATTCTTCGCCGTCCGGTCGGGCTACGCTGACGGGCCATTGGCGATGTTGCATTGAGACGTGTGACACTACAGCCTTCTTAGCTTTGTGTACGGGCCAGGGCCTTGATAGAGGAGAGTGTTGGTGTTGGTGAGGAGCAGTACCGACGATGTTGATTAGCTTGTCCTCCTCTCTAAGGCACCTCCTCGTCGTCGTGGTATGTGTTTGGTGTGGGTGAAGAAGGTAGGAGCAACCGACAACTATATCGTAATTGTCGTCATAGGTCAATGATTCTTCGGATGACGATGAAGAAGAGGAGCAACTCCCTAAGCTGATCTGAGGGTATCCCGACTAAATGACACAAATCACATGGAATTAGAAATGACGTTGATCAATTGACAAGAGATTGCAAAGAATAAGGAGCATACAAACCGCGAGGTGCAATTAAACGCATCTAAATATATTTATAACTATCCCTATTGATTTAAATTTTTGATGAGCCACGTTCATGTGCGTAACCAGGTTTGGAATTAGAGGGGGGAAGCAATATTCATGGGCAGTTAAAATAATTATAAAATTTGAAAGGATTTCTGGATTAAAAGAGGGGCAACCGCCCCTCGTTGCCACTCCTTGGCTACGCCATGGCCACCTTTTTTATCATCTCTAAATTGTGATACATGCAAGCACAAGGTGTATTACGAGGGCATTCAGAAACCTTATATGGCTGTAATTTAATCAATATATTAACGAAATATTCCATTACTTCATATTCATTCAAAACATAAGGGGGGATTTTGATGACAAGAGACAGAATTGAATCAAGACAGGGAGCCAGGCAGACAGTCGAGACACGTGTGTATCTAACTTGATATCTAGATGACGACGACGATAAACGTCGCCTCACAATTAGCACAACAATTCGAGGAAATGTTATATTGGGTGTGATGAGTGCGTGACGCGTGAATTAATCAATATTTTGATTTCATTAATAATAGTTAAAAGAGAGTGAGGAATGTCCTCCTCCTCTTAAAATATCTCTACTATGTATGATGAAATGTAATGAATTATATACCATCCCCACTGTCTAAAAAAAATAAAGGTCGGGATGGAGTTTGAAGGGGGGGGGGGGGCAAATGATGAATCTGGAAGAAAAAATGGCAACCAATAATACATCCATTATAATTTGAGTCCAATTTTGGGGTAAGGTTGAAATTAAAAATAAATGACTTTTAGTAGTCTGCCCATGGTGCATTTGCTAGAGATATCAACATGGGTGTAGCCAGAGGGTGATTGCCCCCCTAATCCTTATCCATGGGCGTAGCCAGCATTGGAATTAGAGGTGGGCAATAATGATTTAAGGAGGGGCAAAATGATGATTTTTTTTGAAATTTTAGCCTTAATTTTAATAAATTTCAACAATTTTTTGAATTTAGGGGGAAGCATTCGCCCCTCCCTGCTCCCTCTTGGATAAGCCCATGTCAGGATCTGTGTTTCCTATAAGTAATCCAGATATTTTTTGATATGCACATGATATAATACATTAAAAATAACTAAGGCATAAGTATTAGAGCTTGGGAAAATAATTTTCACCTATAAATTAGTAACATGAAATCCTCTATTTTAAGTTTAACTATATCTCCCATCTCTTTCTGCAGTCTACCTCATTGCTAAAACAGAAAAGTGAATTTACCTTCCTCACTAGTTAATAAAAATGAAAATTAATAAATGATTATTTAATAAAATGCAGATGGCAATAAATTGCTTTAACATTACATCATCATTGTATTTTATATCGATGATTTTTGTAAATGATTAATGCTGAATATTTTATTTCGTTTTAAAAACACTTTAATTAAGCAAAACTATTAAAATCTATGTATCCTTCCATTATTGGTGCAGATTTCAAAATGGCGAAAAAACGGTTAAGTTATTTAATGTTGATGGCAGTCTATCTAGCCTTTGATCATAATATAAGGTACACAAAATTAGCGAAAAATAAATAAAATTGAAAACTCTTATAGGTCAATTTTTCTTTATTTCCTTTAAATTGTCTTAACTGTTATTATTTGATAATGATCAAAAAGGCAATAAATTTAATTTAAAATATGCAGCTAGCGGCATGTCACTTATCGGCCAAGGTGCACCTTAAATTAATTAGAAATAAATTTTAAATGCCGACTTGGGTTCACAAATTATATCAAAAATAAAGTAAAACAAATTAAAAGACAAAGTCGGAATATATACATTACTCGAATCATACTTATGGCTAGTGTGTTCGTGATACTATATTAGAAGCCATTAAGTTTGGGGCATAATATCAAAAAACATTGAGATTATTAAGTCAAACGAAGCTTAATTAATTACATTAGTAAAAATATTAATATTGAGGTGTATCAAAATATGAATCAAAAAAGGGGGTATGTCTCTTAATTGATATCAAAGGTAACTAAAGTTTTGCGCTTAGTGTAAAGAAAGTGATAAAAATGATGAAATAAGGAAGGATAAGGTAGTACCCCTAAATCCTTGACGTAAGCCACAAATTTGGAGATGAATTCCGTCATCAGCGATAGAATGGGATGGAGAATGTCTATAAAATTCCTTCTGATATTTTTGAAGATTCAATCAATAAATGGGAGGGGGGAGGATAGGTAGTTCGAAGATGTGAAATGGAGGAGACCAAAACATAAAGAATATTGGAATAATTTAGAGTGCTGCGTCCGTCTCGTATTTATATGCAAGCCTGCCTGCCTGCCTGCGCAGAGAGACTAGACAAATTTCTGTGTATTACATATATTATATCATGTATTTATTGGAGAGGGTAGGTAGGGTAGGGATGTTGTTGTTATGTTATTATGTGAAACAAATGAAATGAATGTTCTTGACGCACGCACGGCTGGCTGGCGATGAGCGAGCGAGTGAGATGAAATGCAAAACGAACAACCCTACCTGCCTACCATGGGCGTAGCCAAAGGGGGGGGGGCAAAAAACCATTGCAAAAACCCTTAAAAATTAAAATAATTTATGTTTTGCCCCTCCCTAATTGAACTTTTAAACGTTTAGCCCCCCCCCCCCTAATCCAAAACGTGGCTCCGCCCGTGTTATCTACCACCGCCCCATTCATCTAGACAGACAGACGGAGAGGCAAGGAGGTGGGGGGGGGGAAGGGTATAGGTCTTTAATTATGTAAATGATGAGGTTGAGGAGGTACCAAGCCTAGCGGTCAGCCAGTAGAGCAATGCAGACAGACACTCTTCTCTCCGCCATTCATTTATGGCTGGGTGATTGCTCCCCCCTTCCCATGTACGCCCCCAACCTCGCTTTCAATTGCGTTGTAATTTGCAATTTATGGATTGGCAAACAAAAGGAGGTTGTAAGTATTAGTAGAGGGAAGGAGGGATAACAGGCAAAACAAGATGATTGTAATTAATAAAAGTTTGGCTCCCTCCCTCACCACACTTATACGCACCCACAAGTACCACCAACCACATAGGCGTAGCCAGGGGGAGACAGGATGGAGTAAAAAATACTTTTAAATTATTTTTTTGCCCCTCCATAAATCATTATTGCCCCCCCCCAATTCAAATACTTGTTATATCTCTACATCTTAATGTCTGGTCTCAAACTCCCTCCTCCCAAAGGCTAACGACTCTAGTCCACACACAACAATTCCAAACAGTCTTGGACATAAAATAAGTTGTGCCAATTTTTCATGTTATTATTAATTGTATTGTATATGAATGCAACACCCTCACCATCCTTTTGAAACCTCACCATGTGGAGCGGGAGAGTTTACTTTGTTGACCCTTCTTTAACCTTTCGTTAGCTTCTCCTCCTAACTATGATTTCGTAAGCGTAGTCAGGGGGAGGCAGGGAGAAGCGGCTGCCCCCTCTAAATCCCCCCCCCCAAAATTAAAATACTTTTACATTAACTGTAATTACGGCTATAGTTTCAAAAAAATTTCATTTTGCCCCTCCCTATATCATTATTGCCACCCCCCCCCCCTCTAATTTAAATCCTGGTTACGCCCATGTCTAATTGGTTGCGGGTGGGATATAAAAATACATATATAGGTTATGAAATTATCTTTTTAATTAGCATGAAACTTACTTTTGTGCACTGTGAAGAATAAGTGTTACACCAAAATACGACAAAGTTTGTGGCTAATTTTCACGAATCAAAAGTAACATACCCTTAATTTGCTTGGAAAGATTCAAATTAATTTTCTTCAGTTACTAATAATAATAATTCTACATAATTTTTATATGAGGCTCAATTGCAAGCAGGGGGGCGGGGGGGGGGAGGGGCAGAGATAAAAATGAATTAATGACCTTGGCGCGTGTTTGTCTACTCTACCTCACTCCCCGTCTAGCCAGCCACTAAAAGCATAAAGAAACCACAAAAATCGATGGAGTGTTGTTAAATGGCCCCAATAGATATATACATTATCCTGTCTACCAACCTGTACCATGTAATTATCTATTAAAGATAATAAGCACATTTATTTATTATTGCTATAGATCGATTTTGAAGTTATGATAAATAAATACATGATTTATAGCCTAGTAGACACCATAATTTAAGTTTAAGCAATTAAAATTGTCCCTAATTTCAAATAAAAACTTACTGCAAAAGATTATATCGAATTAAATTAGTTATACATTTACGGTATTTGCATCCTTAGAAATTTTAAAATTAATAACATGACTTTTATAGTTAGCCTAAGTAAAATCCAGGAGTTTGAAGAGTGTAAGCGTTTTATTGCTGTAAAGTAGTGTTGTACTGGGTTTTGTTTGGTTTTACTAAGACTACGATTATGGTCTGTTTTTTCAAATTTCGACTTAGTTTAGAGGTCGACTCAGTAAAACAGACCAATGAACCGCCTAAAAGTTTTTTAGTTAGATACGAAAAGAACAAAATTTGGCGTAAACGGTTAATTAACGATATCAATTAGAGGTAACGTTAAGTCTAGGCAAGTATGGGTTTGTTAATCTATAAAGCAACGGACAAGCAGGATGTGATGATTATGCACATATCTCAGACAAAATTCACTACCTCGAATGTTTTGGAGAAATTAAGGTGGCCCTAAATTAATTTTTTACATTATTTAAAAAACTTAGCTCCCCTTTCTGCCCTAAAATAAAAATTTACTTATTTGTATAAACAATATGGCACTTTATTGACATTTTCTAAGTTATTCAAAAAAATTGAAAGGGCAATGATTCCTTATGAATTCATACACTTTAAAAAGGGAATTTCATTTTTTTGTTATGCTTATAAAATAAATTTATTATGGAAAAAAAGTTTAAAATTTTCTTACTATCGGTCCTTGGAATAGGATTAAAGTAAGATTAGAGGAGTGATATTATGTAAATGATGATATAAGTGGAGAATTACAAGAAATATACTACATAAATTTAGCGTAGATATATCATCTTTCTATCGAGGGTATAAAAATGGTGCTTATTTTAATTGAAAATGTGGAGGCTAACAAACACAAAAGAGCAACCAAGGGGGAGGCAACGTTGCGAGAATAAAATTGTGTATGTAGTTGCGTAGTGGTGTTGGTGGTAGTCGGGTTTGAACGCCGCGTGTATCCTCCCTCCTAGCCTAGCCAAGTCAGTCAGCCAGCCAGCCAGCCAGCCGAATTATTATTAATAATATTATTGAAATGAAGTAAGGGAGATGATGATGGTGGCTTAGCTTACACGCTCTTTCACACAAAATTATTTTTTAGGTGGCTGGCTGCTTGCTTGCTACATCATACGTAATTAATATATTTGTTTGTATTGTATGCAAGTTTAGAGGGGGCGATCTCCCTCACCCACTCACTCTATGTGTCTGTCCACGATTTATAAAACAATGGGCTAAAAACAAATTAGGCATTAATAGCCTTCCCCCCCCCCCCCACTTTAAAATTAAGGCATGGGGAAGATCGGAAAAATGAGGTATAATAATAATATCCCTACTCCATAAATGTATTAGGGGGCGTCTTAATACGCGATTGTGAATCTAGATTAAAAAAGCGAATGCATGTACAGCCGCCTCTTAGTACCAGCGTCACCTCATTTTTGTTCTGTTTTTGCTCATAAAACAAATATTTATCCTTTAATTACGCTGCTTATTAATGCATATTCATATGGACTAAACTAAAATTGTTCATTCCACGACATGTATATCGCTGCATATTTAGACAAACAAAAATATGGCGCTTTGAAGTTTAATCGTATATTAAGACGGGCCCTTATATGTATATAGGAGTTAGGAGCGCGCGCAGAGTAATCAACCCCCGCCCCCTTCGCATTTTGCTTCACACTCAAACTCACTCCATTTGACCGCAATCTCGATCTCCCTCCGTCCGTCTTGCATGATGATATGAAGGAGCCTGCCTACCGCGATAGAGGGGGGGGGGCATGTCTCGCCTGACCCATCGAGGTGGCAAAATTGGCTAGACAGGGCTACAACAGCCCCTCCCCACTACACCAGCACTGCAGTAGCAGCCAGCCATTCTTTCGTGGTATTGGCGTTGCGTTGCATCATCGTCATTACGCCTCTGGGAAATATTCGAGATTCGATTCGAATCCATATGTCTAAGTTTCGAATCGAATATTCGCGCTAAGATTCGAAAATCAGAATCGAATCCTTTAAAAATCGAATCTTATTTTTTGTAAGTTTAATTTAAATGGACGAGACTCAAATATTTAGCTATTTTTATCTTACCGCATTTTAGTTATTTTTCCTGCTCCAGTTTAAAAAAGTTTAATTTAAAAATTTTCAGACTTATATGAGTTATGGAGAACGAGGATCACAACTTAATTAAATTATGGACTTTGATAAAAACTGCAAAAGAGCCCAAAAATATTTCACGACTACAGGCTATATGACCCACCAATTAATTACATAAAGGCAAAGCTTGACATGGAACTGGAAGTCAGATGGAACAGTAGATCATGCTAACAAAATGGCCAAACAGAAAAGTGAAGATATATAGGATTTAATAAGAAGACAGTCTTATAAGCCAGTGTGGTCGATTTAAGGTTCAATATTTGAGTGCTTATCACTAATACATGACATATCGTAGAGAAAAATTAAAGATGAACTGGAAACTGCTATTGGAAGTCAGCCCGATTTTGTTTTAACTAGCGAGGTATCAACACTGGATCGTCTATTAAGAGCGACATGATTTTTGCACATTGAATGTTGAGCCCTTACAATGGTGGAAATCGAATCAACGTCGTTTTCCAACCATACCAAAATTGGCATAAAATCTTTTCTCTATACCTGGATCATTTACCCCGTGCGAAATAATATTTTCAACCGGAACCAATTTATTAATCAAACACAAGCAATCGTTTAATGATGAGTGTTAAGAAGATAATTTGCCTTAAAAGTTGGCTAAAAACGGTTCTTGATTGTCCTACACATATCGCCATAGATTTTTGTTCGCTTTTTAATTGCTATACAATTTATGGGCTCGTTTTTGGTTGTCCGTCCGTCGTCCGTCCACCAAGTTATTGGCGCCAGCCTTTTTTAAATTAAATTAATATATTGTTCTTGTTAATACCATTGATAATATGACTTTTTGACCGTCCGCAGGCTACTGACCATTGAAAAAAATTACCATTGGCCAAATAAATCGAAATTTTTTGTTCGTTTTTGAATAGGTTAACATTGATAATTACCCTATGCCCTCCACTACAAGGGCCTATGCCTCTACTGATATGGGTCCCTGTTAATTAAATTAATATTTTGTTCTTGTTAATACCATTGATAATATGACTTTTTGACCGTCCGCAGGCTGACCATTGAAAAAAATTACCATAGGCCAAATAAATCGAAATTTTTTGTTCGTTTTCGAATAGGTTAACATTGATAATTACCCTGGACCCTATGCCCTCCACTACAAGGGCCTAGCCTCTACTGATGTGGGTCCCTGTGCTCCTACAAAAGTTTTAATTGCTATGCGATTTATGGGCTCACTTTCCATTTTCCGAATGTCTTGTCACGCGCCGAATGTCTTGCACCGAATGTCTTGTCACGCTTTTTTTAACAGTATAGATATTGCTATTATTAATTTAACTAGTTTTTAGGTTCAAATCCCGGTTAATTTAACCAGTTTTTTAAGTTCGAAACCCGGGTTTTTTTTACTATTATGATTGTTCCTGTTACTACCATTGCTATTATGACTTTTTGGCCGTCCGCTGGCTCCTGACCGATGGAAAAAATGACCATTGGCCAAAATGTGAAATGAAATTATTTTTTTCGTTTTTTTTTTGACTATTATGATTGTTCCTGTTCCTACCATTGCTATTATGACTTTTTGGCCGTCCGCTGGCTGCTGACCAATGGAATAAAATGACCATTGGCCAAAATGTGATTCGAAAATTTTTTTTTCGTTTTTTTGACTATTATGAATTTATATTTACTTTTACCGTGTCCGCTGCAGACCAATGGAAAAAAATGACCATTGGCCAAGTGATTCGAAAATTTTTTTTTCGTTTTTTTTACTCTTATGAATTTATATCCATTTTTACCGTGTGCTGGCTGCTGACCAATGGAAAAAAATGACCATTGGCCAAAGTGAGCATCAAATTTTTTTTTCCGTTTTTTTGGCTATCATTGACTTATAGAGTATCTGTTGGTACTGACCAATGGAGAAAAAATGACCATTCGCCAAATTTTTGATTTTTTTAATTAAAAATTGTTCAAATTCAACAAAAATTTCTCCCAACAATTCTGCAAATTCTTAACATTGTGATGTTTTATAATATAATGTTTGTTAGACCCATAATCACTAAAGGCCGTAAAAACTAATGTAATACGCACTAGATGCAAACACTAAATCTAACCCTTGCCTATATTACATTTTGCCTATAAATGGAAAATTTGTATAAATAATTAATTAAGCATTAGGCATTTAATACCCCCCTATAGGCATTCTCGCCCCTTCCCACCTTTCTCGCCCATAAATTGCATAGCAAATATGATACATTTATACGAAGTAAAGATGAGTCGTCCCCCCTTCCCTTCTCCCCTCCCCCTTCCCACGAGGGCCGAAGGCCCGAGTATTTAATATTTTTATTTTCGATGTGTGTATTTTTTAAAAAAAATGTAATTAAATTTTTAAAAGTGTATATGCAAATTAAAAATTATAGTAGCCTTTTTGTGTTTTATAATAATAATAAAAACGTAATATATATTCGAATCGATTACGAATCCTTAAATTTTTTTCGAATCGAATTCGTATCTTCATTTTAATATTCGACGAATCGAATATTTTTTTTGAAAAAAAAATGTGAATTTGAATCGAATACCAGAAATATTCGATTCGAAATCCAGAGGCGTAATCGTCATCATCCTATGTTTGATATATCGCGGTCCGTAACAAGGGAGGGAGGGATGAAATAAGTCATACTATTACTCGTCCCTCCCTCCCTACCAGCTATGTAGTCATCAAAACTTTGTATATTAGATAAATTAAAATTAAGTGGCTAAAGGAGAAAGGTGCATCATCACCCTTTTACAATTTAGGATGAATAAGAGTCGTCGTCTCCTCCTTTCATCTCTTTCACCGTGTCACTTTAATTATAATTCATCCAAAGATGATATATATTTTTGACACGATGTGGGGATGTGACAAGCAACGACATTAATTTAATTAAAGTTTAAAGGGTAAAAAATAGGAATTGCATTTGTGTGTTTAGAGTCAGACGAAGGAAGAGACCTTTATTTGTTTTTAAAAGGCGTCTCCCTTTTCTCTTCATTCTTTCCATTTTTTGATGTCATCAAAAGGAGAGAATAGGAAAAGGAACGAGATAAAAAAGGGGAAATTAGTTGTAAAGAGAGAGGGAGATATCGACGTTGTAGCATCGAATCATAAATGGAAAGGGGATGATGTTGTGATTTGTCTGCTCTCGCTGCTACCTAACCCTAACCCATGCTTCACACACTCCTTGTCAAAAGTCGTTCGTTACTATGTAAATGAATTTATCACTAGTAGCGAGCGACTGCCTCTTTTGATCCTTCTTTGAAGTTGGTGGGGGGGGGGGAAGGGTGATGTGACACATTCCAAGCCAATTTAACCCCAACCAAATGAAAGATGAAGAATTAATGTGTTTTGGGACAGACTACTACATCCTTGCCCTTATCTATATATCCCTCCCTGTGTTTGTTGCATGTGTATTGTGTAGTAAACTTGGCTGCCTTCTCGCTACTTCTCAGTTCTTATATATTAGATTAATTAATGCGAATAAACTAAGAGATTAATGTTTTAGGGCAAAAAAGTTATAAATAAATGACTTACTTTTTTAAAGCAAATACCAATTGATAAAGTTTAATGAATTAAAATCTATTTAATAAAGTAATTTAATTAAGGCAACGGTTTCTTCTTATGGAATTTGCTGTGATCGTGTGAATTAAATTTAATACACCTTGCTAAATCTTTCTACCATAAATTTATATTACTTTTAAAAATATTTTATCAGATTCCGGACTACTGAATTAAATCCCAAGCCCAAATGATACTATTTCTTTTATGAACCTCTGCCTCCTACTAATTGCAGACATAGCCTGCACTTGTTTCACCATAAATCCTCCCCCCCCCCCCCCCAAAACGATCGTTTTATGTTGTTGTTAGTCTAGACATCATGATACTTCCTCCGCCTACGGAAAAGCCGCGACGTCAGCTTCCCCCTTTTCTTAGCCCATACAGAATTGGGATAAAATTGTGTAATATCAACCAACAACACAATCAATGTTTAGGTAGAGGTGATGGAGGGAGGGAGGGGAGGGATGATAACAACAGTCAAACAGTTAAGCCGCTTGATAAATAAAAAGAGCACCCTCCCGCCCCCCCCCCTCTCTTTCCAAAATAGCGGGCAAAATAATAGGTTCTGTTAAAATAGCTTTTAATGATACATCGGCTAGACGTTTTCCACTCCCAAATATATTATAAATGCTAAACAGCGTCACTCCACAGACTTTCATTTTATGGCGTACGATTAGCAAAGATGGTAACAAAACTTGAACAGGAATGAAAGGTGACCTTTTTATGCAATTGAAATAATGAAAATAGGAACTTGTTACAGAGTAATCATGTCATAAAAATCCCTAACCGAACCCCTCCCGGTCCGATTTTAGAACTAAATTGCTCGCTCGTTTTAATGTTATCCTGCCCCTCCCTATCTCTCCTGTATACTCACTAGAGGTGTGCACGGATCAATCCGATCCGTCCGAACTCGGATCAACATTTTAATTTTGGAAGTCGGATCGGATCAACATTTTATTTGAGTCGGATCGGATTTTCAAATTTAAAATAAACAATAATAAGTTATAATTAACTAAATTAATAATTTTTAGTATACCTTTTCATAATTATCTTTGAAATGAAGATTGCAAATATGATTCAAAAAAAGATTTGCTGAAATGGTGGGTTTCATATCAAACAGTCCTGCCAAGCTGGCAAATAAAGTTTTAGCTATACCTGCTACCTCTACCACTTCTAAAAGAAATTTTTCGGTGGCTGGAAGAACATTAGAAGAAAGAAGTACGCGAATTAAACCAGAAAATTTAGATTTTTTATTATTTTTATATGATAATTTAGTCAAATAAAATGTTATATTTATTTCGGGTCTATTAAAATTGCTATACCTTCTTTTTATGTATTTTGTATTTAATCATCAATAAAAAGTTCTGTTCGTAAAATTTTTGTTTTAAAATTTCGGATCGGATCGGATTTAGATTTTAAAAAACTCGGATCGGATGGATATAAAATTTTTCGAAAACCCGTCGGATCGGATTAAAAAAACTTGATCCGTGCACACCTCTAACTCACAGGCAAGGTAATAAAATAACCGAAACTATTTCTTGAATATTTTGCTAAATAGTTATTTGATTCTCAAAAAACGCCTATTTATGCAGTGTTTGAAAATACCATCTGTAATTTATAGAAGACGGAATTACAAGATTGGCTTATAGTTTTTGCCATGGGTAGCCAGGTTTTGAATTAAAGGGGGGGGGGACAAAACATAGTTTTTAATTGTTAAGGGTTTTTGCATTAATTTTTTTTTGTCATTTAGGGAGGCGGCCTCCCCCGGCTACGCCCATGTTTTTTGCATACATTTAACTTCTGGTTCAATAATTATATTTATAGGCATTAGGGCGAGGAATATTGTTTCAATGAGTTCCCTCACCTCGATTTATTATCACCTTAGCAATCAGACACCTTACCCCCCCCCCCCCCCCCCCCCCTTACCATCACCCCATACTGTCTAGTACATCACAACCAACAAATGGACCTCTTTCACACATTTATATATAGAGATAGCCCACCCTTTGTGCCTATCAATAACAAATATTATCACCGCTGTGAGTTTAAGGCTCTGCTGTGTATTATGACCCCACTGCCAAGCCAATTCCACAAAAAGCAATCATCTCCCGCCCGTCTACCATTTGTTTTTATGGCATGGTCAAGCGGGGGGGGGCTGTTGAAATAAGAGGAGGGAGGACTCACATCACAGGTCAAACCGAAATGAATAGAAGAGCGCAGAGCAGAGAAGGTAAATAGAGAAAGGATAGTAGTAGTGTAGTTAGTAATAAAAGGAGCGTCACCCCCCCCCCCCCCCCCTTTCACTCACACACACACACACACATCGTCTAGACTAAAATAATGGCGTGTCTCTTTCTTCTCTCACCCTCCCTCATATACTAATAAAGACGATCGGTGGTGTGGTGTTGTACCCAGCCAGAGAGAGAAAAGTAACAAGCTTGCATGCCCCATGCCATACGAAAGAACGACGGAGAGAGAGAGTTCATGTTGCGGTTTTATTATCCTTGCTTGGCTTACTCATTATTAAGTATAGGATAGTGGGAGGGAGGGAGGGAACGATGCCTTTGGTCGAGCGAGTGGGGCCAATGTACATTATGTTTTGTTTTATGCCATAGGATAGGATGGGAAGGAGAGAGGTACCCGTCTGGCCCCCCCCCCCACCCGTTCTATGATTGTAGCGGTTAGGATGGCTATTTTTGGCTTGAATGATGCGGTTTTAATTTTATTTACTTATTACACCGCAATAGAGATTCTGAGAGGGTTCAATATTGAACGAACACAGGGGGCAGCAAATGATGCGCCGCTGCATTACTTTGCTTCTGTCTGATAGATACAATGAAAGAGGGAGGGAGGGGTTAAGAACGATGGAGAAGATAGATAGCCTGTTATTAATTACAACAACCACCCAGCCACACACTATCGGTCTGGGCATGCATATAATTACTCAAGACTTGCGGGCCCTTCTTGATTAATGATGATTCAGTATCTACGTCTCTCAAGTTTTTAACCCTACACCCTTTGTTTCCAGTACATAGCGTGCAGGTCTCTCACTTTTTATCACCGGAAGCGTTTTAAATTTCTCTACCCTAACCAAAAGCATTAAATAAATTCCCGGCCCGAAAGTTAAAAAGTTTTAATGTGCAAATTTTTGGTGATAAGCCCAAGTTTTAGCTTTAAGACACTAGATGCCAAAGATGTTGAGTAATAAAATTTAAACGATTTATTATAGTCAGGAAATTTTGTAGCATCCACAATTTCGGGTGGCAAATTCTGCATTCTCTCTCGGCCATTCCAGGACAAATCAAAACGGTTTCGACAGACCATTTCAGATCAGGATAATTTTTTGTGAGGGTGTAGGTCTCATTGATTAATTTCTGAAAGTTTTAGCCATTTTGGGCCAATACTTTTTAAGTTATGGACGTTTAAAGGGCCAAAATCACGTTCGGGAGCGTTTTATGGATTTTACTATTTTTGTCATATTTTTAAAAGTAATTGCGTTATTCACTCAGATTTTGGTGCATTTTGTTTTTAAAAAAATTCTCTATCGAAATAATTTAACCAAAAACCTCAAACTTTTGCGGTTAATTTTTTGTGGTAAAATTAGTGAAAATCATAAAAACATATTTCTCCGGTATATAAAATCACCAATTTCACAATGTGAACTCCTTTATGACCCATTATCATATTTCAATCATAAAAAGTTTGAGCGCGGCTACGAGATGGTCAAAAATTCGAAAAATTGCGTTTTCAACAAAAATATTTATAGATGGCGGTATAATCAATTATCACAAGAACATATTATGGTGTTTATTTTTTATCAAATTGCAAATTTATAAAGAATATATGATAAATAAATAATATTGAAATAAAAATAAACTTAAATTTGATTTTTTTTTCTGCGCAATTGGCAATTATCCGAGTTTGAAAATTAGATCTTGAATTTTAACTTAAATGATATAGGGGTATGCTAAAATTAATATGAGGTTGAAAAAATGAATAAATACTAATATGATGGCAAAATTGCTCATATATTTTTATACTGATAATCCATGTTAAAAATAAAAAATTTATGCAGGATGAAAGGTATTTTAAAAAAAATTTCTTGCTAGTTGTGACCATTTTTTATCTTAATTAAACCTAAAGTTATTTTCAAACTCGGTTACTTGCCCACCGCGTAGATAAAAGTTCAAAATTTAAGTTGATTTTTAATCCAATATTATTTATTTACCATATATTTTTTATAAATTTGCAATTTGATAAAAAACAAACACCATAATATGTTCTTGTGATAATTGATTATACCGCCATCTATAAATATTTTTGTTGAAAATGCAATTTTTCGAATTTTTCACCCTCGTAGCCGCGCCCAAACTTCTTATGATTGAAATATGATAATGGGTCATAAAGGAGTTCTTCTTCTTCTTCGTCGTTTTAAGGCCGTTTTCCAGGATCTCCTGGGTTGGCCTTTTAATAAATTGGTGATTTCATATACCGGAGAAATATGTTTATGATTTTTCACTAATTTTACTATAAAAAATTAACCGCGAAAGTTTGAGGTTTTTGGTTAAATTATTTTGATAGAGAATTTTTTTAAAAACAAAATGCACATCTGAGTGAATAACGCAATTACTTTCAAAAATATGACAAAAATAGTAAAATCCATAAAACGCTCCCGAACGTGATTTTGGCCCTTTAAACGTTTATAACTTAAAAAGTATTGGCCCAAATGGCTAAAACTTTCAGAAATTAATCCAACAATCGAGGCCTACACCCTGACCAAAAATTATCCTGATCTGAAATGGTCGGTCGAAAATCGTCTTTTTTTTGACGAATCGGCATCCAGTAGTCGAATACGACCTCTCGATACTCGACGAGCAAGGATGGTTAAAATTATGGGCTGAGCGATAAAGTGGGATATTTATAAGAATACACTCTCCACCATTCTGAAATGTCATAAAATCTAAAATTTTTGATCAAATCAAAACTATAATAACCACATCGCACACTCTTCATTTGACAAACCTATTCAAAGTAAAGTGAATTTTGTAGGCCTAAAGTTTTATGCCAAAACATTATTATTATCTTGTTGATGTATTTTACCTTTTCCACGCCACTTAAGCGAAATGTGAAAATGGCGTTGAAACAATCAAAAGAAAATTAATAATTATAAATCCTTGTATATAAGAGCGTTATGCAGGTATTTTGCAAAAGTTGCTTTGAAATTTCAACCCGACCCTAATGCATTTTCAACCCAAATTCGACCCGATTGTTGGGTTTAGAGGGTAATCCGTGCAGGCCCCTAACATAGCGTTATTAAATAAGAACTGAGCAATTTTAAAATAAGTATTATTGCATAATATGTGGTGTAGAATTAATAAATCATATATTTCAATAACCCATCCAAATCTATGATTTTATTTATTTTTAAGACATTTGAATTATAGCTAATTTCTATTTAAACTTACAAAAATTAATAAATTTAATTCTTTTTAGTTGTAAATAAAATGCATTTTACATAGCCCGCTTTTGGGTAGCAGCATAATTGATTTATAAAGAAGAGCATAAATCAATTTGTGCTTCATCAATTCGAATTAGATGAAGTAAAAGGTTGCATATTGACGGGAAAACACTTCACAGCTTGTGTATTTTGTAAACAAATTAAATCAACTTAAATAGTACTTTTTTAAAAGTAAGCCTCGGTAGATAATAAATAGTGAAAGCGTTATAAAAGCTTTAAAAATGCATAAAATAAGGATTGATATCAATATTCTCAATATTTTATTACACAGACTGCGTCGCGCATAAAAGTTCTCAGGGTATAATAATAATCCATGACTTCGAAAGAAGTAGGAGACGTAGCATTAAAATGAAAAATGACTATAATGCATATATGTATATCTATCTATAGATACAAAAAAAGAAGTCGAGAATAGGTGGCAAAACATTTTTCTTAATTGATCAAAATAAAATCTGTGAGATAAGTAGGGGTATAATAACGTCATTCAATGTTGAAGATAGGAGATCATAACGGGAGAAAAGAATAGGAGAGTAAGGGGGTGGGGAGGGGAAGGGGGTGTAGCATTAGACTCTCCTGGCTATTTTAGCTCTGGGCAGAGGTAGGGTTGTATCTTGGTCTTCAGTGATATCGATGAGAGGATAAGATTCGCTCTCGTCACCTGATCCCATCATATCATGGTAATAGTTGTTGTTCTTATTCCACCACAATCAAAATATAAGCACAAATTAGTGTACATAATATATATACACTTTTCATTGTCACGTTAGATTGATTACATATCAAAATGGTAAGAATCGTGAGTTTTATAGTTAAGTGAAAGTAGTAGCACACAATTACTTCATATATCCTTTTTTCCGTTTTGACAATGACCCCCCCGTTGGGGATAACGTGTTGTTGCTCAACGGGAACCGAAAAGTATTGAGTCGGCGGAGCGCCTCCAAAACTGGCATTGCGTCCAAGACCTGCTGCCCTGATAGAGATCACACCATCCTCGGGCGTCCCGTTAGTCGCGTTCTCCCCAGTGTCTTCGTTTAGAACTTTAGTCCTTATCAGGACCAAGAATTTGGTGTATGAACCAAACTTCGTGTTTTGCAATAGCTACCGAAAAAACAGATATGCCCTTACCTTATAAACGAGCAATGTCACGAATTTGAATAATTAGGCTTCCTAAATCAATGAGTAGTACAACCGTTTTGACTTAGCTTTACTACAGATATGAATTGTAATAAAAGGCAAAAAATTAGATCGAAATATGGAATGGCAACGAGAGAACATTCACGGCTTAAGGTGAGAGAGCGCTGCCTAATAACCTTGGGAGTTAGTAGAAAGTATTGAGGGACATGAGGTTTGGATGACAGTTCAACGATTAATTCCAACACTTTAGCCTCGTTCAGATGATCCATGCCTTGATTGATTTCATCAACCATGCGGAAGGGGCAGAACGTGAGCTCCTAAAGTACGTAGATCATCAGTAATTAACAAAACAGCACGTCGTTAGTAAATAAACATCATTATTATTACATTACTCTGAAACATGTTAAGTTCTCTAGTTATGCAAAGTTTCGAAAAATGAACCTGGAGAGCTAGGAGAAAAAATATGGTGGAAACACTCCTCTCCCCCCCAGATTGATGCTTATGATTCAGGGACTGCATTTTGTCGTCCTGGCGAAATTTAACGTCGATCGAAAGACCGTAGCCTTGAAAGTTTTCGGTGAGGCAAGGTTGTTGCTGCTTCATACTACAATCACGCTTACTATCTGCTGCTTCACCATTTTGCTTTTTAGCGTGATAACCGTTGTGAGGAGTTTCCTTGTCCCTTTTACTGGTGACAGGAGGAGTGGTGTCAGCAGGTTCTAGGAGAACGATTTGCCCAACACAATCGATACGGGCGAAGTAATGAACGAAACGGGAATTGATTTTGTGTACCAACTCTTTCAACGCTCCCAACCACGTTTCTCTCAGGGGCACGATAGCCTTACTTATTTTATCCACTTCAGCGGCTTTGTGTCTCGCCTCCGCACCCATAGCCTCTATCTCTTCCTTCCGCTTGTAATATTCCTCAACGACCTGGTGTGTTAATAAAACAACGATGCCCGTGTACAATTATTATGATTGATGCAAGAAGAGGGGAGAAGAGGTGTAGGGTAACTTACGCTTTCACCAACAACCAGCAGATCGGCACGTGCTTTCATATCCAAGATTTGGTCCTCGATCGAGCTTATTTGATCGGGAAATTCTTTGAATTCCTAAAATATACACTCTTTAAGGTAATGACATTGCATCAGCACTATATTGGTGAAAATGAACCTAAACATTTCAATAAAAGAAAAATATTGAGTCTATTGCAGATAGATGTAAAGTTTAAGGTAAAATCAAAGTATTGACAAGCCTCAAACTGACCTGTTCGATTTGGGGCAACAGTTTGAGAATGTCCGCCTTTTGAACCATCACGCAAATACTTTTAACGACGTCCAAGCATTTTTTGTAGCGTTGGAGAGATAATTGAAACACGCTGTCAGCTTCATCCTTCTCTTCCTACCATACCCGAATAAAAGAAAGGCATGTAAACAACGAAACTATTGTGTATCCTATATTTAAGAATATTATGGCTTATTTAGTCACCTTTAGTTGTTGGTACTGCAACTTCAAAACATCGACTTCGTTACTTATCTCGGCTAGACGCGACTCTTCTTTTACACTTTTAAGGCACACCCGCACTAATTTATCTTGAAGGGCTTCCCGTTCCTATTAATAAAAACACGCGGTAATCATCTATCTAAGCATCAGAGGTAAAATCTTTCTGCCCGAACCCGTCCAAATTTTTAGCTAAATCGCTAGCCCGACCAAGCCCAAATTAGAGTTGCCCGAACTGCTTGACCGGAAATGATGAGTTTTTATATTTTGGTAATAATTTTGTTATATACTTCTAAAAATGTAAATCTCGATTTTTTGGATAAAAATTATGATTAATAAATATTATACAATATTTTAAGAGACAGAATAATATACTATATTAAAAAATGTCACTGAGCCCTAATCTTGTTATGGGGCGGTTTTGCATGCATGCATGTAGGGAGGGGATTGCTTACCAAGTGTAAAGTCCAAATCGTATCCACGATATTCATTTTATCCATCAACGCCCTAATCTTTTTATCCATGCCAATCTTCAATTCATCCAAACTCTTTAAATTGCATTCTTCCTTCTCTAACCTAAGAGGGAGGGGTATAAAGTTTAGAAACAACGCGCACACGATATAAATAGGTGTGATAGTTGTTTACCTTAGCCGGGTCGACTTCAACTTGTTGCCGATGATGTTTTGCGTATTTTTGTGCCGACTCAAATCTTGCATTTCTTTATTCACTTCTTTAACCCTCTCTTCCAATTCCCCTTCCCGCCCTTTCAAAATCTCAACTTCTTTCACGATAACCTTCATCTCATCTTCCATCGCCTATAAATGCATACGAGGCAAACAAAAAAGGGAAGGATACATTACGTATTGTACTATACGTAGGCAAAAGTGCGAGGGGTTACTTGAAGGGATTCCTCGAGCCTAGCCAAAACATCTTCGCTATCGGATAGGTGCTGGGTGCTGGGAGCGGCGCAGAGGCGGAGAAGGTTAGGACTATCCCTTATTTTTTGCTGGTTAAAACACGGTTCATCCGGTCTGTACCTGGACTTGATCACGGTTACCCTCAATTCACGGGCGTAGTAGGTGGAAAGGCTTAACTGCTTCCCAACTTCCACCAAATTTTGCCTCACTTTGGCCCCACCCACTGGAACGTCGTGGATGCGATATTTGCGACACAGGAAAGACATTACTTCCAGGGGCGCCGACACCACGTAATCTTTCAGGTAGCATATAAACCCGTATCCCGCGTACTTTTCCATCTTAACGCTAACGTGTATGCAAATTCAGAGGTAATATACAACCATAGATTAAATAGACTGCTCATCCCCTTTGTAAAAGTGTTGCCTTTTTTTACCGCCATTTTAAAAAGTGTTAACGACGAGGCTGTTATACCGTTAGAGACTGGTAATCAATATATACGTTCTATTAACATATGAATTTTATAATATATTTTTATGATTCTACGACTGAAATAGTAATTATGCAATAAAACTTACGTTGACTTTTTGAAATGGCGGAAAATTGGTTACACACTTTTTTAATGAATGCCACTTCGATGAGCAGTCTATTAGTCTATGTGTATACAACACACGCATTTATTAAAAGAGACAAATGTACCTGGGGGCGTAAGTGGAATTAATGTAGGCAGTGGGAGGGTGAGATAGTTGATTAGCCAAATACATGGTGCTCGTTTGATCGTTTTCGCTGGAGGCCGAATGCGGGTGGAGGTGAGGGGGTAAAGATCTTTCCATGAAAATGGCGATCTTCAAATTCATCCTTTTCCTTATCTTCGTAAATTGCACGAAATCGTGTTGGTTGTAAGTGATGAAACCTAGCCAATCCTGGGCGCTCACTTGCGTTTCCAAGTAATTCAAGCCCTCTTGCTTGATATCAATCTAACATGAGAACATTGAAGTGATAAAAAAGTTGGAGCATTATATAATGGATTCAATCTAACATATGCACAATAAGTAGGCAAGGCAAACACATGGTAGACCACTAACATAGAGAGTGAGGGGCCCGATGACTTTGTCTTTGAAGGTATGTCGATTAGATTGTAACCAATTGTAGGCGGCAAAGGCGTCGGGATTTTGTCGTTTGAGGAGCGCCAACTTCTCATTAAACTTGCTTTGGTGCGATTCAATTTCTTTCACAGTCCCTGTATAACATTTTATTTTATTATTATTAGTATGGGTTTGTTAAAAAAGCCAAAATTGTCAAGTACTAGAATAAAATATGTTTAAAAAGAATACTATTTTTTTTGCCGGCCATGTCTTCCAATACTCTTTTAGCCTTTTCCACTTGATCCCTGTTTGAAGATATTTGGCCAGCCAACCTTTTCCTTTGCTCAGACAGTTTAATCAATTCATCCTGCGCAACCCAACAAATTATACATTATCAAATTTCATTACAAGCAGTTAAAGAACATAAATATTAGATATAATTATAGACTACATAGAATGCTCATGTCTTATGTTTCATATGGTAAAATGTTCCATTAACCCGACAGGTACCAGACCCAATTCGGCCGTAAAAATTTTTATGCAATTTTTTTCTAGGCTTTCTTACATGCTAAATAAAGCTAAACAATTGTAAAAATTTGAAAAAATTATTTACTTTGAGAAAAAAAGGAGTGTCACTACAGGTTACACTGGGGAGCAAATATACTCACGTATAAAGAAAATTTATTAAATTTTACAATTATGTATACAATAATGATAATTTTTTTTATAAAATACATAAAAATGTATTAACTAACATCAATGAGTATAAAATATGTTAATTATTATGAAATATTGACCAAAAATGAGAATGAGAAGACTTACTTTATAATATGCACAAAAAAGTCTACTAGCTTTATGACAGACGACATAACGCCTCTGAGTACACGATACCTTTTGTTGTATGTTCTATTATTCTTAAAATGAGTTAATTTAGGGTTTAAAGTTATCTCTCTTTTGAAATTACATAATGTAATTTTCCCCTATTGAAGCAATATAGATGCCATGCATTTTGGCATGCAGCATCCAGCCCAAATGCAAATATAGGAAAATACCACTTTTCTGTAGCGAAATGATAATCTAGTTGCATCCATATTTTGCTCAAAGCGGTCGACACCGCCCAGAAAACAATTAGACATTTTGATCATATGAGAATATTGAATTACAATTTTTTTCTATTTTTTCGCTTTAATGATTCTTCCAATAGAGTGATAGGCTTGACCCTATGACAATTTGACAACATTGTGCCAATATTATTATCATTTCATCGGACAGCCATCAAATAAGTGTTTTTTGATAGAAACCCTCGTTCTTTTACATCGATGATCAGGCATTTTAAACAATCGACCCGCACCGTTCCTGTGCCCCCAATATTCATCTTTGAAAGACATATCATTAAATTGTGGCTCGTAAAAAAATTATGGAAATAAATATTGTTTGGACCAAATTCTGGTGCTAGTTGATTTACTAAGTCTAATATGACCGCTCCTCCTAAACTTATTTCGTTTTGTCAATCTAAGGAAAATTTGGCCACCTGGTAAGGTTGAAATGTGACAAAGTAGCCATTTTTTGTTGCAGCACTCCACATATTATAGCCGAAACGAAAAGGCTTGCCTTTTATAAATTGTTTTGCATGTGGTCCCGAAATAAGGAACCATACACTCATCCATGGATATGTGAGAAGTGCTACGATGTTTAAAGTTGCTTTTGAACTTTTAATTTAAAAGATCCAGATAATCTCGAACTTTGAAAAAAGTGTCAACCCTTACCAATTTGCTGTTGTCGGCCAAATGTAAATATTTAGTTATTTCTTGGAAGCGATTCTACGCATTCCACTAGATACCATTATGTTAAAACAGTCAGCTCAGAGCTCCCAAAACATTTTAATATAGTAGCCCGTTAAAAAAAGAATTGAGATTTAGATTTTAAATTCATTAACAGTTAAATTTACTCATATTCTCACCACATACAAAATAACAACATTTGAAAGAAATTGTTTCAAGTAATCTTCAGGATTTTCCAAGTGGAAGGGGTCAAAGGTTAAATTAATCATATAATTTTAACCTCAAAGCGATATTAACTTTATAATAAGGATATTTTTATACGAAATTACTTATAAAAAATCAAATTAAAGCAAATAAAAAAGTAGCATTACTCATTTAAATAAGCTTTACGTACGGACCTCTGCCCAGTGTAACCTACAGGTTTATACCAAACTTTGGACCAACAATATTCCCATTTTAATTAACCAAAAACAATTAAATTTTATATCAAAATAATCATAAAAGTGTCAAGATTTTAATGATATAAATTAAAATAAAATTACACATGGTTGTGTCTCCATTTTTAGTGAATATATGAGGAGCAGTCAAAATTTCAAAATATATTTGAGACCTCATTATTAATGAAGAAAGGAAGAGGAAGGGGAATAAAACATATCAGCTGATTCGCCTAAGTGTGCTCTTTCATATTCAATTTAAAAATTAATATTTTATCCAATAGGTTAAAAATTTTAAGCGTTTAAAGTGGTGTCACCTACAGGTTACACTGGTACCTCTCGGGTTAAATCCACCATTTTGTATTAAACCACCCTCCATGTATTTCTGCAGTGTACCCCATTGTTAAAACATAAATAGTGAATTTACCTTCATTAGTTAATAAATGATTATTTAATAATATGCAGATGGCACTAAATTCCTTTAGCATCAAATAATCACTTTACTTTTATAATTATAAGGTTTGTAATTGATATATATTTTAAAATGCTGATTTCAATGTTTAACTAGCTCAATATTTTTTATTAAGTTTTAAAAACACTTTAATTAACCAAAATTACTATAATCTATATGTCATTCCCCTATTTGTGCACATCTCAAAATGGGGGAAAAACGGTAAACTTATTTAAAGTTGATGAGCAGTCTATATGGATATAAGGGTAAGAAGAAGGCATGGGCCAAGTAACCTGAGATAATTCAAATTTTTTCTTCTCGTGCCCCATCTGCGTCTCCAAATTCCCGATTTCTTCCTTCAAAGTTTTCACATTATTTTCCGTGATTTGAATGTTATTAACGCCTATCTCGTATTCTTGCTGTGCCTGGGCAATCCCATCCCGCCACCCTCGCATGTTTCGCCGGTTAACCGTTATTCTATCACTTATGTCGCCGATCCTTTTGTGCTACACAACCCCCAAGTCAAATATCATGAAATTTAAAAATATTTAAGGTTACACTTAGTAATAAGTTACAATAGCTAGTCGCATTGTTACGTACCAATTTCACTTTTTCCCCGTCGACAGAAGTTAAACGGCCTTTCAGAGCATGAACCAGTTCGTTCTTGGCCTTTAAACCTTCCCCCACCGAATCGAATTGGGTCTGCTTGGAGGCCACTTCGGCTCTGCAACCTTCCAAATCTTCTTTCGCCTTCTTGTAAGTCTAAACGCGTTATAATGTAGAGAGGTAGAAGTATACGATCGAAGAAGGAAGAGACATTATTATTATTATTATTATTAATTTACCAGCCAAGAAATCTTCTTTTTCATCAATTCTATCTTTTGCATGAATTGGCGTTTATTGTGAAAGTTTTCCACCTCTTGTTCCAGCCTACCATTTTTCGCTATTTCCCCCTCTAAAACAGCAAAAACATGATCATTCACGAGTAATAATATTTTTTCCCTAACGTTTTAATAAACTCGCCCAAAATAATGCAAAGGGGGGAGCGTGTAAATGGTTAACTGACCAATATTTTTGCCGACGTTTTCGGCTTGTCTTGTGACGTCCTCCATTTGCGTGTACAACAACTTAAGTTTTTGGCGATTGGCGTAGAGTTGGGGATCACCGACCTATTAGGATGTAAATATTACATGAAACAAAACATGATATATATGCGCATACAGCTTTCTCCGTGTTCTCCAGCAATTCCTGATGGTTCATCCGGGCAAAATCTGCGACGCGATCTTGCGGCAAAAATTGGCACAAATTATCCACTTGTATATGCAATTTTTCCACGATGTCTTGAACCTGAATCATCATTCATTAAAGCACATATTCTTACGTTTAAAATAATATAAAGCATCGATGGCATTATTTAAACTAGGAGCAAAAACCCTGTCTGTCTGTCTACTATGACATGGGCAGTTCATGTTTATTACCTCCTTTTGAGAAGCTTTTTTCCCGTTCAGGGTCCAGGTGGAAGAAGAGTTGGGGTATATGGTACGAGAAATGACGTGATTACATCCTTTCGAATTGAACCTGTAATAAACATAAACATTATAATGGGATGGTGGTGATATCGAGACGAGAAATGACTGAGTACTACTAGTTAGTAAAGTTCCAAAGTGATTATTGATGTTACGGGCGCGCAGCCAGGACAGGACTGTAATTAGAGGGGGGGATTAAGGGAGGGGCAAAAAGATAATATTTAGTAATATGAGCCATGATTACATTAAATTTAACATAATGATTTGATTTGGAGGGGGCAAACGCCCCTCCATGGCTTCGTCCATGGACATTAATCACAACTGTTATCGCTACTTGCACAAAAATTAGAGCGCTATGGTTTATAGCATGAGAAATAAATTTAGAAAATACTTTACTCTAGGATTTATGTGAAACATTGATATGTATTAAAATGGTGGCAGGCGTCGATCGGCCGAGTAACGGATGGGTGTATTGTATGTTTATCAAATAAAATTTTAGATTTTTTACAAAGAAAGTATTAGTTTCAATTTTGTCCCGACATCATCTTCAATAGAATAAGATAAAAAAGTGGTCGGCACACTTAACAAACAACACATGTCAGGTCGAGGAAAACAAGTAGCTAGCTAACACCCCCTATTGCCGCATCCGAGCCTGTCTCTCTCTATGACAAAATAATAATAGTATATACTAGTGAGTGGTCGGTTATTTACAATGAATCCTCCAAAGAAGAGGACACTAGCACTTGTGGTGTATGTATGGTGTGGCTATTCTATGCACACACCGGGTTAGTTGTAGCTCGTTTCAACACCAATTCTAAGAGTCCTCCACCCACCTTCAACTTGTGTATGATGTGCGTAGTTATTGTGACGACGCTCATCTTATTACATATAACACGAGGCGGGCTTTGTTTTAACACTTACACATCTTATCTTAATAACAACACCCCTTCCCAGGCTTTTTATATAAAAACAAACAACGTTACGATTACTAAGTATTTCTACCGTCATGGGCGTAGCCAGCAAGAAGCGACTACCCCCCCCCCCTCTAAATCCAAAAAACTATTAAAATCATGGCAAATTTCAAATGATAATTTTGCCCCTCCCCAAATCATTATTGGCCCGCTCTATTTAAAAAGCTGGATACGCCCATTTAACCGTTATTGCAAAGGACCTAATATTAAAATTTCCCCCACCCATATATGTGGTAACCGGCTGAGGGGTCCAAATTGTTGTTGTTTACATCAAATGGATAATTCCTTAGGTTAAAGTAAGATAGCTCTAGGAAAATAGATAAAGTGATGATTTGTTTTCCTTACAGCGTTAAGTGAGCCCAGCAAATCAAATAAGATTTTAATACCTACCTTTAAGCACTCGACGAAGCATCTTACAGTAGTTAGAGTGATAACAGCGTAGCCAGCGAAGGGCAACTTACACTTTTTTATTGGACGAATTTAATAGCTGTTGTTATTTTGCTCCTACCCCAAATCAACATTTAACTTCCCCTTTTCCCCACCCAATACAAATCCTGGCAAGATCCAAAGTAAAAGTTAGCTGAATTAATTTAGTTACATTACGGGCGTCTGAACAAACATGTTGGATCGGGCTTGATTTCAAGGGTTTAGCCAAGGCGTACGAAAATTCGTTGAAATTTATTAACATTATGGCTAAAATTATTATCATCTCGTCCCTTCCTAAATAATTATTGCCCCCTCTCTATGTAAATAAAACACAGACAAATAATAGACGGGTTCTGTAAATATTAATTGCTATACAATTTATGAGCTCGTTTTTAATTGTGCGTCCTGTCATGTCCAATTTGTAATTTTTTAATAATTGCCGTATAAATTTATATGGGTGTTTAGTTGTGGACTTACGCTTCAGTAAAAGACTTTTATTTTGCGTTCGCATATAGACTAGCTAATGACCGCTGGTTGGATGACTCCAAATTCCATTTTTGTTAAGAAAATAAAGGAATTAGAAAGAAGTAAGAAAAGAATGAAATGTGGTTAAATAAGAAAAAAGAAAGGATGAGTGAGTGAGTGAGTGTTTTACTTACAATTCAATTTCAATGTAGGATTTATCCTTGCCGTGCTTGATAAAGTCTCCTATACTCTTGGCTCGATTCACGAACGTCGTTTTACCATTCAACCCAAACAGTATCCCATTGAATACCGACGATTTACCTTTGCATCACGTTTAAAGCAATTTAAAATATCATCCTCATCATAACAACTAATGCTTTCAATTTTATGCTCTTTTTAATTGCTATGCAATTTATATGCACATTAAAGTTTTCATTTTAATCACACTGATTATATTGGTTAAAATAGGCCTAAAAATAAATATACTATTTTATTAATTAATATGCAATTCATGTTTTATTACATGTTTATATTAGATGTTTAAATTATCAAGTTGGCGTAAGGAGGGGGGTGTTTTTAGGTTAGAGAACCCCTCCGATGATTTTCAATTTATATAATTTTTATATTGTATATTCAATAAAAACTAATTTTTGTTGGAATTTACTTTTAGTATTTTTACGCTATTGTCACTTTAAACTTTTAGGGAAAAAAATTAATACTTTTATCCAATAAAATAGTTACAAAAAATTTCCCCCTGAAAATTTTATAACATCCCCCCCCTTGAGGAAATCCTAGTTATGCCTATGGTAAGTTATATATAAAACTCATTCAATGCCCCCCACCTGTACCCACAACCTTATTACTAAACCCAATTGGAAGCAGTTAATCGTAAGCAAATTTAAACATGTTCATTAATTGATTTACATTAAGACAACTTATAAATTTAATACAAATTAAGCATTCATTTAAAATATTTAAAACTTCCTGGCTCAAATAGGTCATATAAATAACGTTTGCTCAATCAACTAACTTGCCAAAACTTATAAGGGTGTGTATTTACTCTCTAAATTCCTTTCTATTGATTAATATAGTTACATAAAAACAATTTATGAAATGTTGAATTGTATTTAGCATCAAAAAAAGCCTGCATGTAAAAGGTGAAATAATTTTTATTAAAATTGCAAAATAAAAAACTTTAAAATATTTTAGTCCCAGAATTAGATGTGACAAAAAGGTAATTAAACTTTTTTAATTCATATAATACAACAGCAAATATTCTATCTAAAAGTAATGATCATATTGTTGTCATCATAGATTATGAAGCAAATATTATAATGTCAAACTTATTACTCTCATTTTATTTTTAAGCAAATATGTTAACACATAAAAGTGAATTAAGCTCTACCTAAATCTTAACAAAAATATCATAAAAATTCATTTTTAACAATTTATAGACTAGTTATTATAGCAAACAAAGTTATACTATAATATGTGACAAAAAATTTGATATAGTTTGACTTGAAATGCTAAAGATGCTAGACTTAGATAAGGCATAATTTAATAAATATTTTTTAACACTTTGAAAAGTTATATATATTGTAGAAACATTAAATCATTAGCCTACCTGTTCCATTGCCCCCAGATATAATATTTAGATGTTTGTGAGGGTAGCTTTCAACAGAACTATATGTCCTAGGATAAAAAAAAATAGATGATAATACTCAAGTATAAGGCTTTACATGAAATCTTTGAACAAGAATCTAACGATGTGCCCGTCCATTTGAATAAATTTGTTGAAGCGCGCTTTTATTTTTCAATAGCCAATGTATAACATTCTTATCTAACGTGAGGATGAATGAATGAGAAAGAGCGCTCAATAAAATTGTGCGTATGCTTGATCGTCAGAAAATATGCTATTTAGTTCTACCATATTATGTTTTAATTTAATTTAATAAGGTAAAACATATTTTGTGAAGATGTATAAAATAAGTAAACAAAGTTAAAATTTTAAATATTTGTATAAATATTCCGATGTTGCCATAAATTATTTAATGCCGATTTTCTGTTTTATATAAAAAGATTCGTGATTATCATGAGGTAACAAAAAAATTTGCTTCCCAATTTTTTAAATAAAGGCTTGAGGGCCCTAGGTTGTGAGAGTAGTTGTCGCAATGGGACAGAAAATTATTATATTGTTAAGTTGTGCCTTGGCTGAAGACAGAGGATCTTTGTTTTGATTAGATGGAGTAAATACGTCGCTACATGTAAAATCCCAAGCTAAATAGAGTCCATTTTTCAAAGAAGCTAGTGTTTTACCATCAGGCCTTTTGTTATTTTCACAGAAGCCTGTGACGAGAATGTTATGATTGTAAGGTATTTATTTCCACACACACAATAAGGATAAGTATCAATTAACAATGAAATAAGATATGAGCGAAATTTGGTATGATAATATAATATATGAATAGCGATGTGTTGTTTTTTTGGTCCGGAAGAATTGTTGTGGGATGGATGATTGAATTGAATTATCAAAAGTCAAAAGTAAGTGAATATCAGTTCGTTACTTCATCTCGCCAATGTCTAAAACGCCACAATACTCCCCTTCCAGATATTTTTAAGGTTTTAAATATGTCGATAATAATTGGCTAAAAATTATGTGATGTATTCCCAAAGATTTTTCGGCCAATGGACTTTTCTGCCTTTTCGCGTTACTTTGACTGGTTCTTCCGCTTCTTGTGTCGGTGCTTCGGCTTGAGTTTCGTCGGCGGTCCGAAAGGATGGCTCCTCTCTACTTAGATGGCATGGTTTTAATCTGTCTATTGAGACTGAATCTCTTTTACTATTTTTATCAATGACGAAGTATTTTGGTTCGCGTTTTAACACTTTGAACGGTCCGTCGTACGGTGAGGTGAGTGGCCTGCGAACTGCGTCGTTTCTGACAAAAACATGAGAAGTTTCTAACAGATCTTGGCTAACCTGTTCTTTTGTCTTCCTGTGGTGTTGCGGTATGGGGTACGGTATTGCAATCATTGTCTTTCTTAGTTTGTCTACAAAGTTGTGCAGTTACATTTCCGGTTGTTGGCTGGCCTCAGGTAACTGTAGAAAATAGTCTCCAGGCAGTCCTATGTTGGTTCCATATACGAGTTCGGATGGTGTTAGTCCAATGTCTTCCTTGATTGTGGCACGGATACCAAGTAACACGAGTGGAAGAACTTCACTCCATTTGATTTTTTCGGTGGCTTTTAAAGATGCCTTTAATTGTCTGTGGAAGCGTTCCACGAGTCCGTTGGCGGATGAGTGGTAGGCAGTGGTTTTTATATGCCTGCATCCTAGTGTGTTGGATAGTTGTCTGAAAAGTCCTGACTAAAACTGCGATCCTCTGTCGGTAGTAATTGTACTTGGTACACCATAATTGGCTATCCAACTTTCAATTAGCTTGGAAGCGATCTCTTCGGTAGGTTTCTTTGAGTGGAACGGCCATGGGCCATCTCGAGAAACGATCTATTGCTGTCAAAAGATGTGTAAAACCGTTTGAAGGTGGTAGTGGTCCAACTAAATCGACGTGTATGTGTGAGAATCTTGCGTCTGGTTGTGCGAAAGTCCCGGGCGTCGTTATAGTGTGTGAACTTTGTTTAGTTGGCATTTTAAACAACACTTAGCCCAATTTCCAACGTCTTGGTTTATCGAAGGCCACACATACACTCTTGAAATCAGTTTGCTTGTCGCTCGTATGCCAGGGTGAGAAAAAGCATGAAAGTGATCGAAAACCTTCCTTCTGAGTGTTTCAGGTAATACCGGTCGGGGTTTAGTGGTTGAAAGATCACAAAGAATTTTATAATCTGATCCTGGATAGGGATTAGTTGTAACTTTAGGGATGATGATTCCTTTAAGTTGCTCAGGGTTTGGTCGGTCCTTTGATGCTTACTGATTTCCTCTAGGTTGGGAATTTCAGGTAATTCAATAGCATCTATTTCCATCCGGGAAAGAGCGTCCGCTACTGTGTTGCTCTCGCCTTTAATGAATCGTATGTCAGTAGTATATTGCGAGATGAGGTCCAACTGTCTTGTTTCTCTTGGAGAATACTGGTCGGGTTTTGCGTTATGCGTAGGTGAGTGGTTTATGGTCGGTATAGATTGTGAAATTACGACCTTCTAAGATATGGCGGAAATGCTTTATGGCCAAATATATTGCGATGAGTTCGCGGCCAAAAGTACTGTACCGGTCTGGGTGGGTTGTAATTTCGATGAGAAAAATGCTAGTGGGTATGCCTTGTCCGAGATGGTTTGCTCCAAAACTGCTCCGACCGCCGTGTCTGATGCATCGGTGGTCAGTGTGATTTTTGTAAGGGGGTCCGTATTCAAAAAGGTAAGTGTGGTAAAATTCACTAATGCTGCTTTTGCTTCTTCGAACGCCTTGACCTGAACGTCGTTGCAGGTTACGGACTTTTTGGACTTCTTCTGCAAATCGGTCAGAGGTTGAAGGGTTCGGGAAATTCCGGGTAGAAACCTCCGATAGAAATTTATCATACCTAGAAATCTCCGGAGCTTCTTCAGTGAATTAGGCAGGGGAAACTCTTTGATGTCCTTGACTTTGACCAGCAGTGGGGCAATACCGGTGCTTGATACCTGGTGTCCGAGAAATTCGAGTTCGCCAACTCCAAATTTGCACTTCGCAGGGTTGATTCTCAGATCGTACTCTTGCAATCGTTGAAGAACGTTTCTCAAGTGCTGTTCGTGTTCCTGCTCCGATGCGCTGGCTATGAGGATATCATCGATGTACTTGTAAACGTAATCTAATCCTCTTAGGACTTCATCAATGAATCGTTGGAACGTCTGTGCTGCGTTTTTTAGTCCGAACGGCATTCTTGCGAATTCGTACAGGCCGAAAGGTGTTGTGACGGCTGTTTTGCATACGTCCTTTGGTGCAACGGGGATGTGATGGTACGCTCTCACGAGGTCCAGCTTGGAGAATATGATTTTGTTGTGAAGATTGGCAGTGAAATCGTGTATGTGTGGTATAAGATACCTGTCCGGTATTGTGACTTTATTCAGGCCTCTGTAGTCTCCACAAGGCCTCCAATCACCTGTCTTTTTGGCGGCTAAATGCAATGGGGCTGCCCAGTTGCTTTCTGATTTCTGAATGATTCCTAACTCTAACTATTCGAATTCTTTTTTCGCGACGTTCAACTTTTCCGCCGTTAGTCTTCTTGGACGTGCGTACTGAGCTGGTCCTTTCGTTAATATGTGGTGGAGCGCATCATGAGGTGGAATCTGTCGGTTGAAGTTTAGAGGGGATATGAGTGATGGAAATTCGTGCAGCATTGCATCGAATTTTGTGCTGTGATTGCTGAGTGCTACACGGATAACGAATGTCTGATGTGGTGAAGTTGTGCCCTTGGATGATAGCTGGGTAGTACTATCTATGAGTCGTTTATTGTTGATGTCCACAACCAACTTATAGTGATGTAATACTAATAAGTCAGCTCCAATTATGGGGGTTTGTACGTCGGCGACTAAAAATACCCATTTGAATTCCCGTCGCAAACCAAGGTCTAAACTCAATACGACTTGTCCGTATGTGTGGATGTTGGTTTGGTTAGCCGCTTGTAGAGTTGGGCCATACGGAATCAATGGATGTTTGGGAGGGGGTGGGATTCCGCTAACTTCAGCGCCTGTGTCGGCGAGATATTTTTGTTGGGTGGACCGGTCGAATAAATAGAATAGGCGGCTGAAAGTAAGGCCGTTTCCCAATGTCGCCCATATGGGACGGCCCGTCAGATTTTTTGTTGGGGGTTGGTGTTAAAATTGCATGGCTGCATGCACTTCTTGGCTTCCTTTCCAAATTTATAATGGTACCAAGATGTGTCAGTTGGGCGTTGTCTGGATGATGACCTAGATCTGCTTGACCTTCTCCATGTCGTCCTACTTGTCGTTGGGATTGCCTGTTAATTGTGACACAGCTTTGATCAGTTCCTGGATTTCGTTTGTTTGAGTATTGGGAATAGGAATGTTGGGAATCAGAATATTGGGAGTAGGGTTATTTGGAGTGAGGTTATAGGGAGTAGCTACTGATGCTAAGCTGCTGACTCTGAACGTTTCGTGAATCCTATCAGCGACTTCTGCTATACGATCCAGTGATTGGTCATCTCCCATAGTAGCCAAGATGCTAACCACATGTTGGGGTAGCTTATCCATCCAGAGGCTTTTTAAAATCTTTTCGTCCATCACATTATTACCTAAACGAGATTTTAAGTATCTTACCAACTGGGATGGGGTGCGGTCTCCAAGGAATATCGAAGAGAATAAATTTCTTATCCTTTTTTCGTCACTGTCTCCTAGTCTTTTCACGATTGCTTCCTTCAGTTTGTCGTAAGGGGTAATTTCAGGAACCGTGAATATGAGGTCTGCCACCTCTTCCGCGACTTCTGGGGGTAGTGATTCGACTAGGTAGGAATACTTAGTTTCTGCGAGGATATGTTGCGTGTGTGAAACACGGCTTCTACCTGTGACAACCATATGCGAATATTTTTAGGATGGAATTCAGGAATTCTCACATGAACTGCGCTTTCTCTTGGTTCATTAGAGTCTGGGATTGTTGAGTTTGTTTCCATCACGTCTCAGGTCACCAATGTTATGATTGTAAGGTATTTATTTCCACACACACAATAAGGATAAGTATCAATTAACAATGAAATAAGATATGAGCGAAATTTGGTATGATAATATAATATATGAATAGCGATAGCGATGTGTTGTTTTTTTGGTCCGGAAGAATTGTTGTTGGATGGATGATTGAATTAAATTATCAAAAGTCAAAAGTAAGTGAATGTCTCGTTACTTCATCTCGCCAATGTCTAAAACGCCACTAGAATGCAAGGGAAACTAGCTTTGAAAAATAATAAGGTATCAGCTATAATTGTAAAAAAAAGCTTTTACGAAGCTTCTTTTTAGAGCTTAACACATATAAATATAATCTGGAATTCTAAAAAAATTTTGACAAAATTTTTACAACATCTTCCTGCTACTTAGTAATAAGGCTAAGAAATAGCTTAGTGTTGGATTTCTATTAGAGCCATTCTATGGATTTTATAAGGACAGTTAAATAGCCACAGAAATGTTAATAATGTCCAAAAATTGAGGATGACGTTGATAAGACTCTTTTTCATACATTTAAGTCTAAAGAATTTAGAAGCCCTTTAAAAAACTAGGGCAACTTTATTATTAATAGTTCCAAAATTATGTCCTCATTATTTTAATATAATTAAACATATTTATATAACACTATTGATACCTCATAAAGAAAGTATGCCATACATAATTGACATAATGTAGACAATACAAGTCAATTTTGACAGATTGAATTTATGCATATAATATCATTGGTATTATGACACCATTAAAAAGAATTGCGACTATGTCATTAATTCAATTGCTGTTATTTTCAAGCGTGCTAAAATTTAAATATTAAATATAAGATATTAGATACAAAATATATAAAATAAAAACCTAAAAATAAATAAGCAAAAATAGGAATAATAAAAAACAAACAGTGGCGTAACCCCTCTGTTTTTTGATTAATAACTAAATTAAATGGGTTTAAATATTATAGTTTAGTTACACCAAAGACTTTAAGACACTTATAAAACCTAGAAACATAATATATACATCTAATTTTTATAATTTAATTTTTGATAAAATTCGTTGTTCAATTTTTGAATATGATTGTGAAAACTTTTATGAAAAAACTTGTTTAAACATTTATTTCCCGTGAAAACACCACACCGCCCCAGAAAGTAGATAACTAAGCGATTTTTATAAGTTCCTCATTGTATATAATATTAATACTTTTATCATGTATGATATTTGCCCAAAATTTTCTGCTAGAACCCATCACGGTTTGATAACTAAATTGCCTGTCAAGGCCAGCCAAAACTTTTTAATTGCCCGATTCACTAATGCCGTCCGAACAGCCGAGCCCAAAATGACGATTTTAAATTTCAAGAATTAATTATGTCTAGTTTTAAAAATTTTTGATCTAATTCTAAAATTTTTATAAATAGAGAGGTGACAAAAAGATAGCAAACTATATAAATAAAAATCTCATTATGGAGCCCGCCCAGGCCTACTTAAAAATCTCAATTTGAACGGTAGCTTGCCCGATTCCTTAGCCGAGTGGGCCCAGCAGCTAGCTTGACTTTTTGGTTGTTTAATTTTTACTTTTAATTTCAAATAAAACGGGGGGGGGGGGGGGGGGAGGGGGAAAATTTTTGGAAATCCTGGCCAAGCGCCTGAAAACATATAATCTTACATAATCCTTACTCACATTTAAACAGCTTGCTGTTCATCAACCCCCCCCCCCATATTTATATCAATTACGGACCTTGATAGCCTTTAATATTGTTGTCAACATGATGATTTTGCAAAGGCCATGGACAGTATTAGGAATGGGCGTACGAAGAGAGAAAGCAGTTGTTAATCTAAAATTGGATATGAATAGTGGGTTAACGATGTAAAAAGGTTATAAAAAATCCAGAATCTTTGAAACCGAGGGAAATATAGAGATGGGTTGGGAAAAAACATAGAATACAAAATTCTTGAAAGTGAAAAACGACAAAAATGAATTGGCCCAAAAAACAGAACAAGGAAATAAAAATTCCATCAAAGATATACAAAATCGAAGAATTATATATTAAAACTTGGCACGGAAAACTAGATCAAAGAAACAATTTAGTTTTTAAATGGGAACTCATCGGGATGAGAGATATAAAAGGCCCACAGAAGTGAGAAAGATGAGAGTCCTTTTATTTTACCCAAGACTTAGGGCGGAAGAACAACTTACTTTACCTAACATTTGACGTTGAGGAACATCTTCCCCTAAAATACTGTATCTAATATTTACCGTACCTTATAAGAACATTTAAACAGCCGAAAAACGTGTCAATCTTATTCTCCTTACAAAATCCCTTTCGCCCCAAGCACATTTGTGTCAGTGTATGTTGTGGATGCTTCCCCCTCTCTCTGTAAGATGCCGCGTGCTCTAGCAAGGCAAGCGAGCATTAATGGGATCGTTGTACTGTAACCCCACAATTTACATTAATCTTCCCATTTTAAATCGCGTATCGGAAAACACAATCAACATTTTCCATATATACATATATATTTCTTCGGGTATGTATTTTGCATCATAATTCCTTTTAATCTATCAACTCGCATTCTATAGTGTGATATTCAAATAAATCAGTTATAATAAAGTAAGAAGACAAAATGATTTTTCTGATTAGTTCTTATTGGTTACAATGTAGGGTTGGATAGTTTCCCGGAAATTTTTATTAGGGGAAATTACCCGGAAATTTTGGGGAATATAAGGGGAAAAACGGGAATTTAGGGGAAAAAATATTAAATTAAGGGGAAATAACAAGCTAAATAGATAAATTAGTATAAAAAATGTTAAGGAGTATGATTAAAACTACTTGAATTTATTTGTCGAACAATATAAAGAAGCAAATACAAGCAATCACAATAAAATATAAATCATAGTTATAAATTTTCAATATCGGAATCTTTATTGAGGGAAGACATTGACTCATCAGAGGATGATAACAAAAATGTTTTTTGTGGATAAAAATTTACAGTTTCATTCAACTGCATGTTATGCCTGATGGATAGTGTTGTTAATCTGCTCGAATTGGTTGTGCTGGTATAGTGCTAAACCTGGTAATAGGCACATAGCTCCAACCATTACCATCATTATTAAGCAGCACTTGCTGCTTAATAACCCGGTTACTAGCATGGCAGATTAAAGTTGCCATGGTTGCTTGGTTGGGAGAGATGTAAGTAACCGGGCATTTGGCAGATTGGATTGATAGAAACCGTGGTATTGAGCAGGCTTGTTTTAAACTAAACATGGTTTTTAGCAAATTTAGTTTTAGCTTACTATTAGAGTTGGTAGCTGCCATATAATGGTAATCAATATTTTTCAATCATATATTAATCCAAAAATGGTGATTAAAAAATTAAAATATATTATAAAGAACTTTGCCACCCTACCTTTATTTGTCCCGTTGTTTTGCCCCCCCCCCCTTATTTTTACATCTCTCCCAACCAAGCAACCATGGCAACTTTAATCTGCCATGCTAGTAACCGGATTATTAAGCAGCATGTGCTGCTTAATAATGATGGTAATGGGCGAGATGTATGCCACTACCATAGGTTATGGTAGTAGCATTTTGGCATATTAACAACACTACTGATGGATACTAATTTCTTTATTTTCTCATTTTTAATCCGATTGCGCGATTTGGAATAAACATTTCCAAAGGTAGACCATATTCTTTCGGTTGAGGCACTGGTCGCTGGGATAGAAAAGAGGCGTATAGCGACTGCCGACAGGGGTTGATCTATACACAACCCTTTCCACCATGTTAGGGGGGAAGTGTTTTCTGCACTTTCCCATATAACCCTATCAGCGAATAAGCCGTCTTTGGCGCGAAACTCGGCCAAATTCGCAACAACTTTGCCTATATTTAATTCTGCGTCTTCTGATACTAACTTAATTGCTTGGATTGCGTCACCTATTTCATTGTGGGTTAAATGATGTCCACAATAACGGGGGTCAAGCAAGTTTGCCGCCATATGAGATTGTTTGCAGCAAAATAATTTCCGCTTTTTGATACATTTTTTGATGATATTTGAATCGATAAGGCTAAATTCTTGAATACAATTTTCATCAAAATGAGTTTTAATAACATGGAAGGCTTCAACAACATCCGATAAACGTCCGCTATCGCTTTTAATTGCCAATATTTTTGTTAAAATTATCTGTAAAAAGGTAATAATTTTCTTAACTTGCACCCAAAATCCATCATTGTCTAGCAATATTTGTCGCTTTTTTCGTCAGTCACAATCGCAATAAACTTTTGAGATCTAATTTCTTGCATTACTAAAAATTCCCCTGATAGGTATTCTCCCGTATGGGCAAGACCCAGTATCAATAGATTAAAAAAAATTGGTTTTGGGGTCATAATAATGAAGTTTATTATTGATTCTCCCCTAATATTGGTCCACCCATCGCTGACTAGGGTCATTGAGGCTGACTTTAATTTTTCATTCACAATCATTGTAATCTTGTCAAATTGTTTAGGCAACAATGGACCTCCTATTGCCTTTCTGGAAGGAAGTTTGTAGGAGGGCTTTATACACTTAAAGAACTCTTTCCAATATGGATTCTCAATGATACGAAAAGGGCAATTAGACATAAAAATAGCTAATGCTAACTTTTCATCTAACTTCTCTTGCTGAGACTGGGACATACTATCAAAATATTTTATAATATTGGATGTTGTGTTTCGGGTCACATGAAGCAGATGTTTGTTCTACAGGGCATTTTTGAGGAATTACCTCACAGATTGATGATTGTGGAGAGGGCGGCATTAAGTAAACTTCTTGACAATTTTTTGAACTAATAAAATCAGGGCATTTAGCTATATGACTAGCCTTTTTGTTGAATTTGGAAAGGTGTATTTTAAATCGCAATAATTGCAGATGGCTATGAAGCCCTTTTTATTTAATGCTACATGTTTGGAAAAGTGTTTGTATATATCAGATGTTTTTCTTGGCATCTATTAATCAAAGAAACTAAGTTAATTACTATTTAAGTTTGTTTAAATAGAATAAGAGTATATAAATGTAGTTAAATTTTTATTAAAATATAGAAGTTTAAATTGAGTTGATTTAAATATGACAATTAATTAGTCAAAAATTTAGATGTTAATATAACCATTGATTGCATAGCAATTTAAAAAACTATTACTTAAATTTGAGTTGATGAAATTTAGTTTCAGTCTGGCAATGTAAATTGACTTAAATCTGCAAAATATTATGATATGATATCTATAATCATAATTAAATTTACCTTATAATATAATATTTGAAAATCCAGATGAATATAAAACTTGATTTTTAGTTGATGAAAGTTAGTATCAGATTCAGTACTACGAGGTAAATATAAAATTTAACTAAATTAAAATTAGACATGAACCAAATTAGATCAAAGATATATAATAAAAATACATTTTTTTGGAGGGGAATTTTCCCCCGGGAAAAACGGGAATTTTCCCGAGGAAAATTCCCATTGTGCCATCCCTATACATTGACTATCTTATAATTAGCCTTTTTTAAAAATAAGACATTTATGATAATTCTGATTGAAGGAATAAAGGGTCATTATTGGGATCAATTTGTGTTGAGTCGAAAACATTCAAAGCGCAACAACAGATCCCCACCTTCCTCCCCCTCCCCCTAGAGACTAAAATATTATTTCCCCATTGGACGGAAACCACTTATTACAAATTAAATCTTGCCCTCACCAAAGCGTTATTCCCAAGTGTAATCTCCCTAAACCTAATATTTTTGTTATGAAATATCAATAAAATAACGCAAATAAAACCACCTTAGTACCATAAGACGATTCTTATTCAAAAAAAGCTCTTCAAAAAAAAGCTGATCAGAAAAAAAGCTAATAAACCAATAGGAAAATTTGGCAATTTCGACAATGGGATATTAAAAAATGGTTGGAAAACTTCCGTTAGAAGGTTAAATCTAAATTGCTAAAGAATCTTAAATCCATGGATTAATCTAAATTGCGGGAGAATACGTTTAAATACTCAATTAGATATTTTGCACTATACGCAGAAATTGCCAAATATTCCTAAATTTACATCAGTAGGTTAAAACTTAGATTCTATGTTGAGTCCTGACCAATCTTGATGAATTCTGACCAATTTGGCTGCTATTTTTCTGCTACTTTGACCCGGTGCCCTAAAAATAGTATAGATATTCAAAAATGGGGTATTAAAAAATGGTGGGAAAACTTCCGTTAGAAGGTTAAATCTAAATTGCTAAAGAATCTTAAATCCATGGATTAATCTAAATTGCGGGAGAATACGTTTAAATACTCAATTAGATATTTTGCACTATACGCAGAAATTGCCAAATATTCCTAAATTTACATTATGCAAAATATCTAATTGAGTATTTAAACGTATTCTCCCGCAATTTAGATTAATTCATGGATTTAAGATTCTTTAGCAATTGAGATTTAACCTTCTAACGGAAGTTTACCCACCATTTTTTAATATCCCATTTTTGAATATCTATACTATTTTTAGGGCACCGGGTCAAAGTAGCAGAAAAATAGCAGCCAAATTGGTCAGAATTCATCAAGATTGGTCAGGACTCAACATAGAATTTAAGTTTTAACCTAAAATTATGCAGTATAGGGTTAGGGTTAAGAATACATCAGAAATTCCCTCCCCATTTGAGATTTAATTCTAATATCTTGATTATCTAAAAAAATATTTTTCTGCTACTTTTTCATCATTCTGCTAATTTGACGGGTATTCTATTTTTAGATATCTTATTAATAAATCTAATTATTAGATATTATTTTTAAAAATCCTATTTTTGAATACCTAACCCATTTTTATATATTCAATATTTAAATTTTATTTTCAAATTTGCGCTACATACTCCTCATAAGACATCAAGTACATTTTAGGGTCTAGATTTTTTTATTAGCTTTTTTTCTAATCAGCTTTTTTTGAAGAGCTTTTTTTTTTGAACAGAAAGAAACGCCATAAGACTATACTAATGGCGAGTGTTTGTCTTTGTTAAATTCGCTAGTTTAATAAGAGGGCAAATGGGTTGTGGCGACTAGCAATAGGCCTCTTCAGCCAATTAATGTAAATTTAAGCGATCATTTGACTTTATCCCGTTATATGATATATGATTGAAAATGTTACGTTAAACATGTTTTTTCAAACCTTATAAAATTTTCAGATAAATGATGATAAAGTGAAATATATATTGTCTACGTTTTTCAAAGGAAGCTTTCTGTTATATGATCTTATAGGCAAAAGCATTGCTTGTAGAGGGTTATTAAAGTATTTTCTTTGTTTGTATTTTTATTTAAGTATATTAGTGTTGAACCCTTTTCCTTATTAAAAGCCTTACCAATGTGTCTGATAAAATGGGTAGGGGAGACCGGGGCTATACTTATCTTCTCAAATAATTTCCATGTTATTAATTTGTACCCAGTCAAATTTATAAACAAAATGTCCTTTATAAAGGCGCATTTCAGACTTAAAAAATGTTTGGAAAAAATTGTATATGGAAAAAGTAAGAAAATAAGGTTTTTCGGGGCTAAAAGCTCCTTTTTCAATTTTTCTATTTTGCTAATAACTTTAAAACTATTTAATTTTTAAGCTCGAAACTAGTTTTAGGTAAAAACGTATAAATTTTTCTATAAAAATCTACTCGGAATAAATAATTTTGTTGAGGATGACTATTTTAAAACAACTCGCAAAAAAATATTTTAGTCGTGGGGCTATTGAGAGCGGGGCTATAATTATCTCTAATTGATTCATACATTAAAAATGGTGCAAATTTACAAATGTAAAACAAATTTGTACGAGATAATGAAATGAAAATAAACAAGTATTTATCAATATATAGCCAAATTTGTTAAGGTTAGGTATTTGGCTTATCAAATGGCAGTACAATTTAATTTATCAATGCCTAATTCATGAGGAGAATATGAATAAGCAGGTGCTGATTGGTTTTCATCTTTTATTCGAAGACCTGATTTCATTAAGGACTCTAGAACCAACATGATATTATATTTATATGCAATAAACTTAATTTTCATTCCATGATTGTCAAGTTTATGTGACACTTTTGTATTAATAAAGCATTTATATCAAAGATTTCAACATAACAATCTCTGTAAACACATTTAACTTATAGATTTGTTTATGAAGCTTTATAAGCTATAAAAGACAAACTTAATTAACAATATTATAAATTATCATATGAAACTTTATAAGCTATAAAAGACAAACTTTTAACATCTAGCAATATTATAAATAGCAATATTATAATTTGTTATATGAAACTTTATAGCTTTAAAAAAAAACTTATAATATTATAGCTATTATAAATTATTGTATGAAACTATATATGTTATGAAAGATAAACTTTTACTATTTTAGCAATTATAAATTATTATTTGATACTTGATATACTATGCAAGACAAATCAATCACAAAAGTTAAAAAGGGAGTTAATTTGTCTAAAGATAGTTGCATAATTTGTGCCAAAAACTATAAGAAAAATCATCAGAACGAAGATTGGTTTGCATGTAGAAGTTGCTCCATGTGGGCACATGGATCATGTTGCAATAATGATGTTTTTTTATATGTCACAATTGTAAACAATAAAAAAGTATTTTAAACAATATGTGTTGGTTATATTTTTGTTTATTTAGTAGTTGTATTTGTATAAATCAAAGGTTTAAAGATTTTAAATACAAAATAACACAAAGAAAAATATACCCCCGCTTATGGATATGAATATCCACGGACATTTTTTTAATTTCTAGTAATTGCGTTTTTTTAAAAACCATCTGGCATTTTTTTTAAAAGCTTAAACTTAGTTACCTAGGGGCATTGATTTTTTATGGCTACTATAGCCCCGGTGTAATGATCTGAAACGTCGACATTTAAAAAACGACGACGCTCAGTTGAACATTCCTATTGGTTAATATGGCATAATAACGAGTTATATGCTATATCACATGATCTTCCTAAAAGCTCAATAGGTTAGTTTTGGCACAAAAACATGTATTTTTTTTGAAGACACTAAAATGACGACACAAGACTTTCAAAATATTTCAAATATTTACTATGCATAATTATCTAAATTATAAATTAAAATTTAGAGAATCACTAACAAACTATCAATTTAGCCATTTAAGTATATTATCAAATCTTTTTTTTCACATGTATTTTATAAATTTAGGTTAAATCAAGAAAATTATGAATATCAGTTTAGTCAAGCTCAAGCATTTGTATTTTCATCTCTAGTTTTGTATAAAAATGCACATAATCATTTGAAGCTTATTAAAAAATCTTTTACTTTATTAGTCTAAGTTATAAACTTTACCTTAGTTTTAAGCTTATAGACAATAAAAATAATTAATAAGATAGGCTTATAAACATAGATTAGATATAATGATCATTAGCTCAAGCTCAATGTATTCAAGTACTAACTCAGCTATTCCTTAGGTTATTATAAATGTACCAAATACAAAATTGAGTTCATCAATTAGCCCTACCAAAATTACAATTAAAAGGATAGGCTTATAAACATAGATCAGATATAATGATCATTAGCTCAAGCTCAACAGATATCCCTTAGGTTATTATAAATGTACCAAATACAATATTGAGTTCATCAATTAGCTTTACAATTAAAAGGATAGGCTTATAAACATAGATCAGATATAATGATCATTAGCTAATGTATTTAAATACTCACTCAAATATCCCTTAGGTTATTAAATGTACCAAATACAATATTGACTTTATAAATTATATCAGCCATTTAAAAGGAATTATAAACATAGATTAATGATCATCAGCTCAAGCTCAAAAATACATATCAAAAGAAGTAAATGCAGAATGCTAAATATGAAAAATTTTAATTACAAATATGATAAATTTTAATTAATCTTGTAAACCATGGTTGAATTATAATCAATATTTTTTGTGAATTTTATAGGTTAGTAACTAAAAACATCTGTTGATTGACGTTTGTCTTAGCCCATAGAAATTTAATTTCAAATTTTAAGAAAATTTTTTGATTGGCATGTCGATTTTTTTGAGCGTCGTGGAAATGGATATTACACCGGTCTCCCCTAATTGTTATTTATGAAATGGTCACTTCACAATCTCTCCTAATCTCTCCCCCCCCCACGTTTCATCGATTTTAAATAATCTTGTTTAACCTACACTTGTCCGGACGCCTTTGCTCCCTCAAACCAAACAACGACCCCCTTGTTGATCCTGAAAGATTAAAGTCGGCTAAATACGCAGAACTTAATTCCACACTGCTCTTCTCCCCTATAGTGACCACTACCCTTACAACAATAGGTCCTAAAACCCAAGCCCTTCTGAAAGAATTGGGACGCCGTATAGCTGCCAATACCCTTGACAATAGGGAAACTTTTTTCATTAAACAGAAAATCATAATCATTATTTGTCATTTCAACGCTATCGCAATTTTTGAATGTTTACCTCGCATATGATTTTTATAGTTTGATTTAATAAAAAATGTTAAAAAAAAATTAAAGGTATTACAAGTAGGTATAATAAAATATTTTGAATCACGCAAGTATAGGTTGAATTAAAAAAATAAAACTTCAGAGATGAGGTTACATACGTATAAAAAAAGACGCAGCTATTTTTTAACCTGTAGGTATATTTCCTTTTTTGATATAAATCGCGTACACACGCGAAATAAAACGGCTTATGATTCTAACAATGTCGTATGGTTGATCAACTTCTATTTTGGCCGAAAATTAATCAAAAACCATAGACTAATAAAACCATAGACTGCCGAACAGCTGATAATTTTACAGCAAATATAGCAAGCGCTATTTTGTGGGAAATTGCAACCAAACAAAAGAATTTAGCGAAATTTATTGTTCTAATTTACTTATTTTGTTTTATTTATAAATTAAGTTATTAGTCTTATTTATTTTCTTCAATATTTTATCGCGAAGGAGTTTAAATATACCTGTTGTTGAATTTTTTCTACAATATGGCAGCTATTTTGGTGTCTGAATAATTTTAATAGTAAAAATCAGCTGTTCGGCAGTCTATGGTTTTATTAGTCTATGTCAAAAACATGTATTCAATAACAACATTTCATTGACATTTAATAATATGGGGTTAAAATGTTTACAATTATCAAACAAATCCTTTTTATTCCTGCAATACTTTTTTATATTGTGATTATTACGTTAGAACAACGAAATAATTTCAAATTTATAATTTACATCTATTACATTTTCATGTTAAAATATATCCCATATTCAACATGCTACGATTAAATTTAAACACTTAATGCTTTTGAGATGTTACTTCAAGATTGACATTAATAAACATAGCTAATTGTTGCTATTAAGTTTTGCTTCCAAAATGTTAACCCGAGCAGGTGTTAAGCTTTCAATTCCACTGATTTATTTTAAATGTTAGGCTTTTCTATCTTACGGGTTTGGGCCAGGCCCATGTTTTTAAATTATTCATAATGGAGTGCCAATTAGGCCTTAAAGCCCCTGCACATATATAGTTAGAGCTAGAGAACTGCAAAGTCACTTTTTTAACCCGAACCCGAAATCTTAAAATGAACCCGAGCCCGACTCGATCCGAAAGCATTTTAAAATTTACAACTCGAACCCCACCCGAAAGCATTTTGAAATTTTCAACCCGGTCTCGACCCGAAAGCGTTTAAAATTTTTTCACCGAATCCCTCCCGAGCGCGCTTTAAATTTTGGCATCCAACGCGCGTGTAAGAAAAATTGCGGTGTGCATGATGGGCGTAGCCAGTGGGTGGCAGTGACGGGCGGCTGCCTTCCTCTAACTCCAAATTTTTTTTAATCAAATTATGGCTAAAATGAAAAAAAATGATTATTTTGTTCTTCCTTATATCATTGGTGCCCCCCCCCCCACCAAGGCGGTGTGTAAAATTTAAATGACGAATTAAAGTGCAATTTACGAAACATATTGATACCACAGATTTTGATTACTAAATTTATTTTAATAATTATGTAAAAATATGATAGCATTTATCGGGCCACATTTAATTTGAAATATATAGTTTTGCAAATGAACCATTTAATAAATTTAAACTTACTTTTATTTGTTTTATGAACACTTATTTATGTAATTTAAATTAATAATGAACTACCACATTACGTTCTTTTAATACAATTAAAAAACATTATTTTGTTGATATATTTTACCTTTCACGTGTCATATTCAAATTTGCGTCCATATTGAAACAATCGGATTTAAAAAAACAAATGGAATTTAATTAACTGAATGAATATACTTCAATTATACATTTTGATATTAATTAAAAAAATAGCATTAATTTATAAGATATGTCCCGTATTTTGCATATTAAGATTCACAACCTTTGACCCGAGCCTTTAAATCCTACCCGACCCTACCCGAAAGCATATTCAACCCGAAAAAGCATATTAAAATTTTCAACTCGAACCCGAAGACATTTCAAAATGAGCCTAACGTCTCATTTCAATTTTGCCAGTCTGGCCCGAAAGACTTTTTATTATGGGCCTGACCGATTTTTCAAATGTTTTGAAAACTTTTAGGCCCGGCCGAGCCCGTCCGTAGCTTTTTGTTGACTTCAGTCAGTAATTTTTTATCTACTTCAAGCCCTACCAAGATCGACCCTTTAGTTAAGGCCGATTAATAAATCTAAATTTATGCAACATCTATTGCTATTTTATAGATATAAATATCCCAAACATTTGAAGAAATGGATACTTAAGGGTTTGAATGTAATCCACACTTTGACCTATAAAAGTGTTATTAAGATAATTTTTTAACTTTGATGTTGTGATTGTTCAACATCACACTAAGTTTTATACCCTTTTCTGTCTTACAAAAATTGGGTTGTAAACGACGCTATTTATAAATTCGAATAAATACTAAGCTATAAATATCTTGGTGTAATTATATATCCACACGTCCATAGTAGAGTCCTACACGGGTGACCAAGAACACACCCACTTATGTATCCTGCACACTTTTACAGCCTAGGCTGGACAAAATATTTTTGAACCAACTACATATTAAGTATCTCTTAAGATAATGCTATTATGTATGATATTCGTTCATTTCATCAAATTTTCTTCTTTTAATTAAGATCTTAATAATTTGAGACCAATTTTAAATTAAGAAAGGTAAAATATATCAAAGATGATAATATTTTAGTATTTGGCATTTAACATGTTACCTAGATTAATCTTTTTAGTTGGTTCAATTGCCAAATTATGTATTTCAAAATAATTAAATTGTCTTAATATTAGAAAATAATATTTTATATATGCAACCATCCTTATAATGAGCATTAATTCTTATGTTATTAAAACTAGAGGTCTGCATGGGCCGGGCCTTTGATAAGGGAAATTTTTTAATTTGTTAAAATTATTACTTTAATTAAAATATAGCAAGAAAAAATGCATCTATTAGCTTGATGATGAAGAAATTTATTTTTCCTAACAAAAATCTGCAATTTAAACATTAATCGCGATTAACGAGAATAGTTTGAGGTAAATCATTTTAATTTTTTCCCTAATTTTATAAATAAATTTATAGGCTTGAAGGTAGTGTTTGTTATTAACTTCATATTTGCAATTTTTCCCTCGCTTTTTAAAAGCTTAAATTATAGTTGTTGTATCCGGAGATTTTTTCCCAACCCCCCATCACATGATTCTTTTGATCTTACGCGCTGCGGAATCAGGCTAAACATTCTCCACTTTTGGGTGACATTTTTCCTATCGTAAAAACGCGTTGCTTAAACGTTCTCCTACCGAACGAAAATAAACAACGCATCCGCGTTCGTAAATTTTTGCTTGCCTGATTACAAATAACAACAATGCGCCATTTTTTAATTTTATTCCCATTTTAGTTTTACCCATATCATTTTTTTTTGCTCAATTTAGTTATTGAGCTGTGCAATGGTAAGAACAATTAAGCATATTTTAAATATTTTTTAGATACAATATAGATATTATAAACCTCAATGGAACTTTTGATGGTGGAAATGTGAAAAATATTATCTTGCCTCTAAAATTTAAGAGAAGTTCAGGTTTCAACAGAATAGAAAGTGCTATTTTGCGCATTGGTAAGAACTATTATATGTATAATCAAGATTTTTACATGAAATTCTAGAGAAGAAATTTTTTGATAAATTGCCCCTTGCAAAGAGAGAATATGAAGATAGTGTTTACTCAAATTAATATATATTTACCAATTGTATTTTTTAACAGCAATATAGCAAATTTATATACAACTGTTTTGTACTAATAAAGTATTTCATGATTCAAGTCTACATTTTTATATTATTCAAATGTTATTCTAAGTATCATATAATATAAAAAATTAGATGTCAGATTTATTACCTATAAAAAAGCTAGATTTGAGGTAAGAGAAACAAATTGTTGGTATTTACATTTTGCTGCATTAATTTATATATCAGAATAAATACCTTAATTTAAAAGTAAAATAAAAATTATATTCATTATTAATAAAGTAATTTTAAATCATGTCCACATTTTAATATCTTTGTTTATATAAGATTATACATATATCAGCATGGGCATAGCCAGGGGAGGATGACTGCCACCCTCTAAATTTAAAAAAATGCAAGAATTTTTCAAAAATACAGCTAAAATTGTGAAAGTTTCTAAATAGCTTTTGCCCCCTCTAATTTAAATGCTGGCTACGCCCATGTTTATCAGCTATAGAAAGATCAGATAAGAGATGAAAAGAAATCAATTGTCAGTTACATTAATTTTAAACTAAATACATACTTTTTAAGAAAAAAGTAGTACTTAAAATTGTGTCACACTCATTTAAACAACTTATTGCTATGCAATTTTAGGTTATTTGTACTTATTAATAACAATGTAGCATATTAATGATTTATAAAACCTGAATTGTAGTTATCAATTTAAATCTATGTTTTATTCTCTATTGACCCTCTATTTTTAGTGGGCTTGCTTATAAGACTTAGAGCTTATAGAACCTTTATAAATTATACAGTTTTAATAATTTCCATGTTTGAACTAACAAATGATGATAACAAATAGTTTATTCTATATAAAAATACATCATTTTAAATAAGTTGAAATTCAAAACACGTGGTACAGATTTGTTCACAAAGATATTGTTAGAGGCTCTTGTCTTTTTTGGTTCAATATGTAATTATTCCCTAAGTACAAAATAAATTAACAAAATATTTCTATCCTGTTGTAACCTGAACTTCTCTTAAATTTTAGAGGCAAGATAATATTTTTCACATTTCCACCATCAAAAGTTCCATTGAGGCTTATAATATCTATATTGTATCTAAAAAATATTTAAAATATGTGTAATTGTTCTTACCATTGCACAGCACAATAACTAAATTGAGCAAAAAAATGTTATGGGTGAAACTAAATGGGAATAAAATTAAAAAATGGCGCATTGTTGTTTGTTTATTTGTAGTCAACAAGCAAATTTACGAACGCGGATGCGTTGTTTATTTTCGTTTGGTAGGAGAACGTTTAAGCAACGCGTATTTACGATAGGAAAAATGTCACCCAAAAGTGGAGAATGTTTAGCTTGATTCCGCGCTGCGCCGTACAACATCTGTATTTCCACCACTATTTTTTACATTTATTTCTAGTACGCGTATGTTATTCCCCCCCCACACGCGCTTATACGTATTTGTTATTTCTTCCCCATTGATCAACTTGAATGCGAAAAACACAAATCGGCGCTTCGTTATTTTTTGGATCGAATAAGAAAATGGAATGTCAGATCGCTTATACAGTACAAGAATTTGGATCGTGTAACATTGGTCTTTACCATCCGTGTGGATTATGACATGACCAACGGAGGGTCAATCATGGTTTACATTTCCAGATTACTTATAACGTTATAGCCAAAGCGACAATAAGTTCTTGTGATAATTGAATAAACCGCCATCTATAAAAATTTAAGTGGAAATGTAATTTTTCAAATTCTTGACCATCTCGTAGCCGACCACAAACTTTTATATGATAATGGGTCATATAGGAGTGCACAATGTGAAATTGGTGATTTCATATACAGGGGAAATATGTTTTTATAATTTTTGACTAATTTGACCACAAAAAATGAAACGCAAAAGTTTGAGGTTTTTGGTTAAGTTATTTCGATAGAGAATTTTTTTAAAAACAAAATCCACCAAAATTTGAGTGAATAACGCAATTACTTTCAAAAATATGACAAAAATAGTAAAATCGAAACGTGATTTTGGCCCTTTAAACGTCCACAACTTAAAAAGTATCCCCAAAATAACTAAAACTTTTAGAAATTACTCTAATGAGGCCCACACCCTCACCAAGAATTATCCTGATCTAAAATGGTCAGTCAAAAACGTTTTGATTTGTCATGGAATGGCCCTATATAATCTCAAATTAGATTCAAGACAAATTTTATCAATAAATAATTGAGATTTAGATTATCATTATAAATTTAACAAATATATATCCACTCAATTAATGCATTCACTTATTAATATATGTTTTAAAATTCAAAAATTAACCATTTATGAATGTAATTAAACAATTATATCATATTATTAAATACATATCGTGAATTATTAATAGAATGAACAATTTTAGAATAAATACTTACAAACACTATAATGGTTCAAAATTTATCTATGATACAATACTCATGCTTAAATTAACATTTTATTTTTTTATAACAAACTTTTTTATGCTTTATTAAATCACCCCACAAGAGAGCTTTATTACATTTGGGACAAACACCTTCTATAGGGATAAGCTCCATAGAATCTTTAAGGAATAGGTCTGCAAGACAGATAATGTGAAAAGTTGTATGACAACCTAATGCTATGCATGTTAATTCATCTTTTTCCTAAATAAATGTTACAAAAAAAGTATATTTATAATACATCTAAATTTGTTTTGCATATAAAACAATTCATTTGGCCTGTTGGGTTAATTTCACTAGAATTAATGTCTTTTTGAGCAACAACAAATTCTTCCATAATGGGAATATGAGCTGGTGGCAATATGTTTATATCAAACTTTAGCTAATAATTGATTAACAAAACTGACAAACTTAATATTACTTTATGATTTTCATTTAGCCAACACACATTTAAAGGTAGTCTTTTCCAAGGAGAAGAATTTAATAAACATCCTAAAATGCGAATTGAATAGTTATATAATTTTTCACGTTTGGCCCTGTGCAAAGATAAATATTTTGTAGATCTTGAATCCAAAGGATTTTGCCAAGCCCATTCAAATTTTAGTGCAGAAATCTTGTTAGGAAAACCGAAAATTATTATGACCATTTCCCATGGTCCTTTATTATTCGTTTTTTTTGCACCTCCAAATTCAAATCCTTTATTATGTTGTATGACACGTCGTGAGGGATCATTGGTAAAACCGATGTAAACTCGACCTTTATAATTTTTACTTAAATTGTATAATAAATAGCATCCAAAAAAATTATCAACGCATATTGGCTTATCCAGATCAAAAAACAATTACAGAATTGATTCAGTTGCAGGCCTAGGCTATGTATTCTCGATTTTGAGTGATAAATAACAAAACGTAAAACGCATTTCTTAAACGTTCCATTGCATCTAATCCTAACCCTAACCCTAACCTAAAACGCTGACCTAAAACCCTAACCCCGAACCTTAACCCTGTCCCTTAAAGATAATTTTGACTTGAAAGGATTATTTTTAAACAATAACACACAAATTCGAACGCGATGATTGCGCTCGGGAATGGAACGTTTAAGAAATGCGTTTTACGTTTTGTTATTTATCACTCAAAATCGAGAATACATAGCCTGGTTCTCAGTTGCATTTGACAAAAAAGCCAAAAACAAATAAATGTCTACGAAAATGCATTTGTCGATTAGTGTGCATCTAACCCTAACCTAAAACCCCGACCTAAAACACTAACCCTCCCGAAAATTTCAAGGTACCAGAAAATAAAAAGGAGCTACGCTCATTTTTAGATTATCAGGAACGTTTTATTCCTCGATTACATGAAAAATGTGCTCCACTACATGCCTTAACTGGTTCTACCATAATGTGGAGATGGACAATTCAGGAACAGAAAATTTTTGATGAAGTTAAGTTGATGCTTTCATCTTCTGACACCTTAGTACCGTATAGTACAACGTTACCGGTTAATCTTGCAGTCGATGCGTCCGAGACAGGTGTAGGCGCCTTGATATCTCATGTTTTCACCGACAAATCTGAAAGACCCATAGCTTATGCTTCTAGAACGTTGAGCCAATCAGAAAAACAATATTCGACGATTGACCGTGAAGCTAGAGCCATAATTTTTGGAATTGAAAAATTTAATCGGTATCTCAGAGGACGAAAATTTACGTTAACAACGGACCACAAACCGTTAGAAAGAATTTTCGGTTGTAAAAGGGATCTACCCAAAATGGTTAATAACAGGCTGGTACGGTGGGCTTTACTATTAAATTCATATCAATATGAAATTAAATATCGTATGGGTAAAGACAACAAATGTGCAGATGCTCTGTCTAAATTGACTACTCACGAAGATGGTGACGATGCCAATATAAACAATGTCGGGTTATTAATGATAGATGACTTAACACTGAATAGAGAAATGATTAAAAATGCAATAAAGACAGATAGTAGTTGTCTAGAATTAATTCGTGCTATTGAGCGCAATTGGCGCATAGATATGTCCAAATTTCAGTTAGACATAAAAGGATATTTCAATAAACGTGAAGAGATTTCGTAAGAAAGTGGACTATTACTTTTAGGAAATAGGTTGATCATTCCAAAATCTTTACAGAATTTGGTTCTTAGGATTTTACATCAAGGACATCCAGGAATTACGGGGATGCGAAATGTTTGTCGCTATTATGTTTATTGGCCGAGAATGGATGAAGACATTGACAGACATGTAAAATCATGCGAGGGATGTCAAGAAGTGCGACCTTCAGAAAAGCAGGTACCGCTCAATCCTTGGAATTTACCTGATCGGGTGTGGGACCGTGTGCACATTGATATAGCTGGTCCAATAGAAGGAAAATGGTGGTTGGTACTAATAGACTCATTCTCGAAATGGGTTGAGGTAGCAACGGTAACTTCGACAACAACATCGGCCATAATCAATCATCTACGGAATTGGTTCTGTAGATTTGGAATCCCGACGTAGATTGTGTCAGACAATGGGCCACAATTTGCTGGACAAGTATTTTCCAAATTCTGTGTTTCAAATAATATTACTCACATAAAATCGACTCCATTTCATCCGAAAACCAATGGGCAGGCCGAAAGAATGATAAGGACGTTAAAAACAAGATATTATGCGGCAAGAAAACAGACTTGGAACAAAGAACTTTGTCTCCAACAGGTCTTGATAAGTTACAGAAACTCTCCTCAAGCGACGACGGGAAAAACCCCATCCGAACTACTTTTAGGAAGGAGATTACAAACCGCACTAGATTTAATAAAGCCAGATTTAAGAAACGTAATAAGGGAGAAGATATGGAAGCAGAAAACATATCATGATCAAAATGTACGTTTTAGGGAATTTAATGCTGGAGATCCAGTATGGATTCGCAACGAAATTAAGCCGGGATGGTACAAAGGTATTATTGTAGAACGAAAGGGCCACTATTCGTATAATGTCCGGACAGACGGTGGAATTAAAAGAAAACATGCTGATCAAATGAAGTTTAGGCTGCGATCACAGTTTATGCCATGTTTAGAGACTGCGACAACAGGTTTGGAACAAAACAGAGAAGGAGTTGAAAGTCCCCCTATATTGCGACGTTCAACAAGAATATCAAACCCACCGGTACGATTCCAGGATGAATTTAACTTTTAAGAAAGGGAGAAATGTAAGATCTGTATTAACGAAATATACATCGTATCATTATATTGTTTATGTTCGGTATTCCTGGTGAATACAATTTATATATTTTTAACATATGACCTGATTTGAATAAACATTTTAATTGAGTACAAATTACTAACTGTGTTCCACGTTATAAAACCTGAGCATTATCAATAGATCCATAGTGTGGATAAGCTATTATGAAGATAAGATGTAATAATTATAAACTTTACTTGTATGGGGAATGTGGTCATAATTTCTTGTTATAATACAGTTTTCGTCTCTGTAAACCCCTCTCGAGGAGCATTTTAAATATTTATAGACATTTATAGACTTTTGTCGGTTGATTTTTTGTCGAATGATTATATACGACAGAATCGATGGCCCGAAATTAGTACTTACAATTCAATAGATAAATCGGAACATTTAAAATGTCAAAAGGTAATTAATGTAAAACTTTTATTGAAGCTGTCCCTAATCCCTATATGTCTTCCGGCAAAATTCAATCCAGGGAAGAGGAATTTTGATTAAATCGCAATGATCGCAATCGACTTTAAAATTTTTTAGATATGATAAATGTGCACGGATTTAATCTATTCAAAGTCGTAATTATATGCTCACACTTCATCGTAATTATATGCTCACACTTCAGTGGTAGGAAATTGGATTGACAAACTTAGTCAGGTTGCTTATATTCAAGATTGAAGGTAAACTATCAGTTAGAAATTCAAATTTAATTACTGTAAGCATTCATATCATTCTTATTTGATAATTTCATTATTTACTTGTTATTATAATTTAAAGATGTTTTTAACTTTTCTTTAGTGGAACTTTGATGCTGATACTTGTAACGTCAGTTTGCTCTAATATTTAGGTCAAGTTTATATTGTCAAATTATAAATCAGATTATTTACCATATCCTTCTTTCAACTCTAGCTACGCCCATGATTATCATAATATATTATGTGGTGTTCCACATTGGTTTTATTAGCACTGTGGTGTTTCCCCTTCCCTGAATTATTATTACTTATTTTTATTATTTTACGCGTAGCACACGATTGTTTATTAGCCTATTTATTTTTGTTGGTTTGTTTATTCCCCCCCCCCCCTCCACACACACGCATATAATTAATTATACGCTATTGTGCCAGATCCCTCTATAATTAAAATAGATTTTATTACCTATTTTGATCGAGCGCTGTTTCGTGATCGAGCTCTTTTAATGGCCTTCGCGTTCGCGTTATCGATTATAAATATATCTTTTTTGGATTAGTATTGATTTAATAAAATTCAAAATGTAGTCATCCTAAAAATAGAAATTCAATTATAATTATTTCGCGCGCTTTAAATACAATAAATATTCCGCGAATAATAAATAAAATAGTTTGAAACAAAGGAATTTTTTTTGTCAATTCCGTAAAGGAATTCTTTTCTTAAGATTCCAAATATTATACCCAAATTTACATTTAACAGCAATTTTCACTTAAAACTGATTAATATAAAAAGAAATACTTTTTGCAAAAATTTATAAACTGACCTTTGAGAATAATTAAATTAACTAGAACGAGGTATACGTGTAAAAAAATACAAGTTCTTTATTTTTAACAAACAAAAGGGATAAAAATTTACAAACAACAAAATTGAATATGAACGAGGAGATAAAGATGTCGCAACGGTCGCAACGTTTATTGGCAGGGAGGATGAATAGTTGATGTATGTTGTGTGCATTCGAATATCCAGATGTGGTTGAAAAACCTAGGAATATCCAAATGTGATGTAATAACAGTGTAAACGCGAATGTAGTAGATGAGTGGAATCTATGGAGGAGCAGAGCGAAGTGGAGGTGAGTATTATTGGATGGGGTGTTCGTTTGGTTGAAATAAAGTGATGATCTGGTTAAATTGTACTGGATTTTTATAGTAAAATCAAAGATTCTAGAATTTCCAATTTTTAAAAAGGTTCTAGAATTCATTTGAAAAACTTTCTAGCATTTATATTAAACAACTGTTCCCAGCGATTTGATGCATCGAAGTCGATGGAACTTAAATATCTGTTCCCAGCAATTGGATACATCGAAGTCGCTGGTTCACTACATACTATAATGCAAAATATTTATTACCATATTTTACTAGTTATTCTCAAATTCCAATAATATAAATTTCAGATTTAATTTCTATAACGATATGCCCCAAATTAACATATCTTTGCGATTGAATTGCATATACCAGAAATACATTGTAGTGGTGATTGAGCTTGTGTACTCTCGTGATCTTAAAAGCTATACCCTTGGTAGTTAAATACAGATTTGTGTTTGTTAATGGTGGGGTCACCCTAATGGCAAGGTTCTTGAAGGGTCAGACTAAAATTTCTGAGCTTCTGAGGGAGTGCCAGTGCAATGAAAGTGCTAATAGCTTATCAATACGAGTTGGTCTAATCAAAGGTTAAATCCACCAAGATGCCGGCATCATAAAGAATATTAGGTAGTCAAGCGCCCAAAACTAACATAGTACAGTCATGCATGGAAAACCGATATCAATACTCTCTAATTCCATATAAACCAAAATGTATACTACAACAAAGAAGCAGCATGAAAACCTAACTAGGGCGTTCCCCTTAAGCGACGCAGGCATTCTTCGCCCGGAATGTGTGGAAAATAAACAAAGGCTACCGATCTCTCAACAAACGGAAACGGTTAAAGACATTAGTTTGCGTAGGATCAAGTTTGGGTCATGAAATATTGATACAATGACCAGCAAAAGCAGAGAATTGGCAGACGCTCTAAGAAGGGAAAAAATATATATCGCTTGTATACAAGAGACCAAATGAAAGGGCCAAAAAGCGAAATATATAGGTGATGGATACAAATTATATTTTTACGGCATAGAAACGCATCGGAATGGCGCCGGTATAGTGTTATCAGAGGAATTTCAAACTATCGTCGACGTTAAAAGAATCAATGGCGAATTATGGCGAAACAGCTTTCTTATATATCTACTACGATAAACGGTATATCAGCATACGCTAGTGGATGCTAAGAGGCGGAAAAGATTGTTTTTGGATGGAGTTTGAGGATTTTCTATCCCTATCCGGTAAAGATGGGGTAATAATTATCAGGGCGCATCTCAATGGACACGTGGGCAAATCAAGAGGAGGATTTGAAAGAAACCACGGTGTTGGGGTTACAGTTGCAATAAAGGAGGTACGGAAATTATAGAAAATTCTCAAGCTTTACGTACTTATAGGAAATACCTTCTTCAAAAAGCAGGTATAACGTTAAAAGCGGCAGGCGTACCACTCAGAAAGATCTAGTCAACAGAACGCATTTAAAATATTAGGTTCCAAATTTAAGGTAATATCGAGTAAAATTTTGGCTTGCCAAGAGAAGCTGTTAGTGATGGACTTTATATTAAAGGGACTTAAAGGGCAAAAGGTAGAAAGAGTAGCTACTAATTCGGGAACAAGTAATGAGACATGCTGAATTTTATGATAATACTTCGTACGATCATTGGAATGGTATATATATTTCATATAAACGTAATTGACATAAGTCATGATAGCACAGTATACCTGTCAGTTGATCGTGATTCTGATTAACACGTCCAAGCCAATTTTTATTTCGTTGACTTCTAAACTCTTACCCCGGCACAATGCGAAAAACGGGACGACAAATATTAGGTGAAAGCAAGCCCACTAAAAGAATTCTCAAGGAGTCGTGGTGGTGGAATGAAGAAGTGCGAAAATGTATCAAAGAAAAGAAGAGACTATACAAAGTTTGGAATAAATGCAGGATATTATAATAAGGAAGGTTACCATACATCTAACAGATCGGCTAAAAAATACATGGCAAAAGCTAAAAACAACGTGTACGATGATATAAATGTAAAACTAAACTCAAAAGAAAAAGAAAGATTGATTAAAACCGCAAAGTCAACCCGAAATTCTAAAGAATACTTGAATGCCGGCTAATTAAGGGACAAAATAAATATTAGCACACGACAGTCATAAACTACAAAGATGGTACGACTACTATAGTAATTTATCAATTGAAAAGGGGCCTGAAGTCGAAGATCAATAGTAGTAAAATATAATAGGATAATTAAACACAGCGGATTGGATTACGGAAACGGAGGTCAAAGTTCTATGGGTAAACTAAAGTCAGGAAAAGCTCTCGGACCGGACAACATACCAATATAGAAAGCGTTAGGCAATAATAATGTCCAGATCATCGCCAAACTTATAAACAATATCTTGAAAACGGGTAAATGCCCAGTGAAGGGATATCTTTATGATACCGATAAACAAGATGAAAGGGGATATTCAGGACGTAACAACTATTGAGGGATAAAGCTTATGAGTCACACTTTTAAACTGTGGAAAAAAAGTGATCGAAAAACGGCTTCGGAGTGTAGTTAAAATTTACAACCAATTCTGATTTATGCCTGAGTCTACCGCAGATGCCCTGAATAGTGTTAGGAGATTAATGAAACTGTTAGAGAAAGAGAGGAGGATTTGCACATCGATCTAGAAAAAGCGTTGATAGAGTCCCCGGACTTTAGTGTGGAAATGTCTTAAAAAAATAATTTGTCAGAATTATACGTCAGAGCAATAAAAGATGTGTACAAGGGAAATAGAAAATACGTGAGAACAACGGTGGGGACTACAAAGAGTTTGCCATTAATACTGGAGTCCATCAAGGTTCAGCTCCCCTTCCTATTCATAATGATAATGGATATTATTACCAAGGATTTGGGCGAGTAAGCTCCTTGGGCAGTGATCTATGCAGAATATATAATCCTCTGTGCCAAGAGTGAACAATAATTGGCTAATAATATAAATAGATGGATAAACGCAATAGAAGAAAGTGGTCTCAGGTTAAATCGAAAGAAAAGAGAACACACGAAGACAAAGTTTTAATCAGATAAAAATCAGCTATGTGCCTCCCTTACTTTAGGCGATTCTGAACTTATAAGTGTGGATTCCTTCAAATATTTAGGATTGGATGGTGTGGATAAAGAAATCCAAGCAAGAATAAATTTCGGATGGTTAAATGGAGAAATTTAACAGGCGTTGTGTGTGACAAAAACATCCCAAGAAGACTAAACGTGCACTGTATAGATCCATCATATAGCCAACATTGCATAGCTCGGAATTATGGGCTATGCGTAAAAATGGAGATGAAAATGCTAAGATGGGTGCTAGAAGTAAGCAAAAAAGAACATAGGCGAAATGAAGAAATAAGAAGAAATTTGTGTATAAAATTTAATAAGACAAAGTTCCTAACAAATAGACCAAGATGGTATGGCCATATCGAGAGAAGGGACGAGCTAGGTCAGCAAGAAAATTGAGAAAATAAATTTCGCAGGGGCAGACCCAAGCTTACCTGGATCCATAAAACACGGCACAGACAAATGGAAACGAATGCTGAAAGGACTGACCACCAGCCTAGGTGACAAACAGTCATAGAAAGAAGAAGTTAAATTACAAAAAATTTCCTAATAAATTGCATAAGACCACCCACAATTATTATTGGTTACCCCCCTTTTCTAAAAATATCTTCTCATCTAGGACCGAGCCTTTCCCAATAAGTTAAATAACAAGCTTTCGATGCCCTATCTAACCAGAATTAATTTTCTTTTTCTTCTTTTCTCAAATTAGGTAGTCGTCACGTCCTACTTTTTTTACTTTAATACTTGAGATCGCCGATTCCCTCACCTCTTATGTACCAAAGTCTAGCAAAATTTTTGGATAAACTAAATTATTATATAAACAGATTGTTTGCACCTATAATAATAAAATTTCATCTCAACAAACTAATATAAACATCTAATAAATAAAGTACAAGATGTCCCAGCAGCTAGAATAATGTCCGTCACGTACTCTTTATGATCTTAAGTTTCTGCTTAAATTATCCATTAGCCATCCTTAGGCGAAATAATGTCTGCACTAAAATTTTTCGAATTTTATAAGGCCCCAGACGCAGATAAAATTATATCACCTTAATCTTTTATCTTATTCTTACACTCTCTCTCTTAACTAAAATCTAGATCCAAGAGACATTCCTCAGGCATGGTCCACAGGCGCATAGCAAAATATTCAATAAAGGCGATCCTTCCATCCCTAACTATTATAGAGGGATTACCAAAATAAATAATATATCTAAAATATTCTTAAAGATCAATATAGATGGGTTTACCCTAAAGCCCTGCACGAATGACCTGAAACCCAACCCGACCCGTCCTGACTGTTGAAATTTTAAAATGCCTTCCGGTCGGGTCGGGCTCGGGTTGAAAATTTTTAAACTCGGGTCGGGTCCGGGTTGGGTTGAAGGTATTGAATCTTATATTACACTAGCTGACCCGGCAAACGTTGTTTTGCAATATACATTATTTCTTGAAAATACTATAAGTGATGTGCATGCTCATCGTTTTGCCTCGATCATATAATGAGCGATTAAAATGTAATTGTCCTACGGGAAATAACTCACGAACTTAATGTAGAAAGAATTAACACGCTAAATACAAAATATAAACACATAAAGCAAAGTACTTAACATCAAATTTTTTATTGCTTTGCTTTACACATTTTGCCTATATAAATATACTGTCAAATAAATTCATACTTATCTCAAGAATTATTTAATTTGTAAATTGCCACAGGTTTGTTTTTTTAAAGGTGCTAAAAACCTTTTTTAGTCCTACCGCAAAATCACGATTCTGGAAAATGACCGTTTTCGGACTTCAATCAAAACCCCAACCCGTCCTGAAAATCTGTTTTATTTTTGCGCCTGAACATATTTAAACGCGTCCAGCTTTTCACTTATTTGGGCAAACTACAATTCTGCTTACATCAGCTTAGAAACTTTAGGTATATCAATGGCCGCCAACCGAGCTTTATTGCAATAAGGTCTCATTGTTATCATGGCTGATATATTGTGTAGTTTAGGCCAACAGGTACTATTATAGACGTAGCCCGACCCTTTACCCTCAATTCCCTCTCCGTAAATTTTTTCTCTTGCTTAAATTGCATAGCAAATGAATGCTCCCATACGAATTTAAAAGACCCTAATAAGGCGACACAAAGACAGCAAGTAGACAGGGGTTTAAGGTTTAAAGGGGCAGCCCCACCGGGGTACAGGTGTGAAGCTTTTGTTTGAATCTTCCTCTTCTTTATCAGTTATTTGGTCCCACAGTCGTGGGGTTTGTTTTGATAAGTTTTTTTCATCTTGACCGGTTGAGTGCCATGTCTTGACTACTCTTTAGTTTTCATAACAATCGCCTTGCCCCTTCAATGTGACACGGGGTCGTCCTCTTCCTCACTTTTCCGGCACCTCCATGTCCAGCACTTTTCGATTTAGGTCATTCGTGTCCCCCTTAGTATATCTTCATAACACCTTAATCGATTTTCGTTAATCATGTCCGCCATAGGTTGAATATTCATTTTTGACATGAGAAAGTCGGTCGAGCTTAGTTTACGCCAAGCTGCACCGTAGAATTCTCATCTCTGTGGCTTTTATAAGCTTTCCTTCCCTGGTGTTTAATGCCCATTCTTAAATCAATTTTTAATTCCTAATTAATTTATTTTCATAATGTCAAGTTCGACAAAAAATAAGGTTTTTTTTAACTCACTTTGTTGTTCACATGTATTCTATCTTTATTTAATTATTTTAATAATCCACAGTCCATGTTTAAAATGCTCCATAAAATGACCACTGTCTTACGTTAATTTGTATGAGTAGTCCGGCCCGAGGCAAAAAGCCATTTTTATTTTTGCGCCCGAATCGAGCCTGGAGCAACATCATTAATCTCGGTTATTTCCGAAACATGCGAATATCCCCTAACTTCCTAAGCAGATCTTTTTTGTTTGTTTAAAATTGCCCACAAACCTTACTTTAGTCAATAAGCTATCAGTGTACTCAGATAATTAATTAAAACTTGAATCAACCGGTATAAGCATGCGTAGCCAAGCCCTAAAACATAAAGGTCCGTTTTCTCCCCTGCTTAAATTTCACAGCAAATGAAATGTTTTTCAACGAAGTGTAGAAGAGTTTAGGTTAAATGCTCAACAAAAAACAACACGGGGCCCGGGGGCACTACCTAACACCAAAGAACCGAGGATACGTATGTTGATTATAAATCGGCGTAGTCCACTTGAGAAGGATCCTTAGAATTGTAAGGGATTATATGTGCGATTGGTCTCAGGGGAGGGAGGAGTTCGAATATGTATAAAAATAGTTGCGGAAATATAAAAAAAATACATAAAATAGGTTAAAACCTGTTTACCAAAGGTGCCCAAACACGAAGCGACCAAAGGGATAAAAAATTTTAGAGTTAAAAAAGCTTTGTATTTGTTGATTTTCAGCCCCTCAGCAACAAATAAAAAATTACATTTTTTGGATGACATTCAGTCTTTTTATCTTACATTATTATTAGGCAAAAGGTACATCTTTCTTTTAAGATATCTTTTGAGACATTTTCCTTTTTAAATATATTATTTACTGGGTATATATAAATTATATTTTAATTTCATGAATATTCATGTGCTTATATATATTGATTTTAGGGAAGGGTAAAATGATATTTTTTGAACTATTCAATTTCCAATTAGATTGGCATTCGCATTGACAATTAATAAGACTCAAGGTCAATCAGACGCGTAGCCAGAATTTTCTCCCGGGGGGGGGGGCTAGATCATAAAAAAACTATATATAAATTAAATTGTAGCAAAAACTCTTTAATGAGAATTATAGGGCTCTATCCTTAATGTGTGGGAGAAAGGATGACCGGTTGTGCATTTGCTTAAATGAAATAGCAGTAGTTGGGCCATTAATATAAGATAAGATTTGGGATTTAGAGAAATATATTCTAAAAACCATTCCCTTACCAATAAAATTTCTTCTAATATTTCATAATGCAAACCGATTATAATAATATACCTTACTTTTAAAACTTAATAATAAACTTATATGATAGTCATCTTAAATGCCATTAGCAAGATTAAGTGGGAGTAATTTCATCTTTGCCCCCCCCCCCCCCCCCCCTAATTTATGAAAAAAAAAATTTCAATGCAAAAACATTGAAAAATTAAAAAAATTTATGTTTTGCCCCCCCCCCCCCTAAATGAACTTTTACCCGTTTTGCCCCCCCCCCCCCCCTAATCCAAAACCTGGCTACGCCCATGATATAAGATAAGATGTGGGATTTAGAGAAATATATTCTAAAAACCATTCCCTTACCAATAAAATTTCTTCTAATATTTCTTAATGCAAACCGATTATAATAATATACCTTACTTTTAAAACTTAATAATAAACTTATATGATAGTCATCTTAAATGCCAGTAGCAAGATTAAGTGGGAGTAATTTCATCTTTAACAATATAAGATATGATGTGGGATTTAGAGAAATATATTCTAAAAACCATTCCCTTACCAATAAAATTTCTTCTAATATTTCTTAATGCAAACCGATTATAATAATATACCTTACTTTTAAAACTTAATAATAACCTTATATGATAGTCATCTTAAATGCCAGTAGCAAGATTAAGTGGGAGTAATTTCATCTTTAACAATATTTAGTAAAGAATTTATATTAATTATCTAATGAATTAACAAACAATAAATATAAATGACACAATAAAGCAGTTAAAGAAAATAATTAAAAAAACACATGTTGTTTGACATTCTATATATTGTAAATTCACTTAAGCTTTTAGAAAAATAGGTAGTTAAAGAAATAATAAACTTATGATCAATACAAAAATTAATTGTAACAGCATTTCATATAACTTTAATAAATATAAATTTCAAAATTAGTTAGTTTAATTTAAGATGATTAAGGAGTACCCTCCTCCATTTAAGTAGCAAATGTATGGAAATCCAAATATTTCTTATATTCTTCATGCATTAAGAGCATGCTGATAGAAATCGTCTTCAGGATATAATTTATATTCCCTCTCTTGATATGAAACTTTTTTGGAAATAAAAAACCATAAACCAATAAAGACATTTGCAAATTTTTGTGAACCTAAAAAAATTATTTTGGAATTTACTTCGATAAGCCTTCTAAATTGAATATATTAAAAGTTCTTATAAAGATGAGGTCAGCGAAGTACAATCCATCTTAATCAAATAACAAATATCTTTTTTGCTATGTATAACAAATATTTTGCAAATACTGCGTGCGGAAGAATACATTCACAACACGATAGATCCGCAGTATACGTCATGAGGTGGCGTTTGAGTGACATTTTAGTAAATGTCAAAACGTATAAAGCTAAATAACTTGACCGTCTTATAACTTAGAAATTTGGAATATAGTTAAAAACCTATTCTCAGACCTACCAATCATTCGCGGAAATTTCCATATAAATCGGTCCAGCCGTTTCGGAGGAGTTTAATGCCTAACACCGTTTCACGTGATTTTTATATATATAGATAATAGACATATCGTGTAAATTAATGCCATTATATATAATATTAATTGCTATGCAATTTATGGGTTTTATATTTAATATCGAAAATATATGATTCATTTATCTCATACATTCATTAATTTCCTTTAAATTATATCTTAATTTTGGATAGGCTCAATTTAAAACTCAGAAAGGTAGAATATCTTCATTGATGCTATAAATTACAATAAACATATAATTAATATCACAAAACTTATTAACGATTTTGTGAACTCCCATTTTTCTTTTTTAAATATGTTGTCTCAACTTGCCTTACCGTCTAACATAAACTCTAGAATAAAATAAAATATCATGATTATTTATTAAACCCATGATTAAAATGTATAAAAAACATGATCCAAAAAATTAAAGTTAAAAAAAAAATAATTAAATTTTCTCCTTTCATTTCCGCACAATTGCCACAACCATTAACCTTAAACAAAATTGCTTGATAGTTAAGACAGACTCATTTTAATTTAGCAAAAGTTTAAGAATAACTGCATTTTTTTATGGTGCCTACTGAAGATAATGAATGGCTTGTTAAATGGGATACTTTAGGTATAATATACTAAAAAACTTTTCTGAATTCGGATCTACTTTTTTTCTAATGTTTTCACTTCTGGCAAACATGTTTCAAAATGTTGTTAAATCTGTTGTTGTTTTTTTGGAGATAACATTTTGTTGCCATTTAAACCATCAAAATCAATTTTACATTAACGTTTCTTTTATGTTCGGGTCGAGTCTGGTCGGGTCTGATTTGGCTTAAAACGCTTTCGAATCGGGTCGGGTTCGGGTTGAAAAATTTTTAAACGCTTTAGGGTCGGGTCGGGTTCGGGTTAAAAAAATTAAAAACGCTTTTAAGTCGGGTCAGGTTCGGGTTGAAAGTGACTTTGCAGGGCTCTAGTTTCCCCCTATATCGATAATAACTTAAAACAATCAAACGGGGTTTTGCAAGTTCAAAACAACAACTGAACAAATTCTAACCCTCAAGAACATAATGCTTATACTCGGCCGTGTCCTATTTTTAAATTAAATTGCCCGCCCGAGCCCGCCCGAATCTTTCAAAATGTCTATCAGGCCATGCCCGGATCATTAAAGCTGCCCAAACTGCCCTGCCCGAAACAAAAAATCTTTAAATTTTAAATATCTTTGTTATATACTTGTAAAAATTTAAAATTTAATTCAGGCTTTTTTGGGTAAGATCTACGATTTACAAATATAATACAATCAAAAGGTTACAAAATAATACACCAAAACAAAATTACACAGTTTATAAAAAATCTCATTAAGGGCGAATTAATCGAATCTTCTTTTCATAATGTACCCCCGGGCCCGCCTGAAAGTCTAATTTTACGGCCCGTGGTTCCGAGACAGGCCGGAATTTTTTGGTTCTTGATAGCTAGCATATTGTTATACGGTATAACATTATGCATTACAACAAAGATTTTGTATTCTTTATGAGTAGTTGTGGCGTTCGAAACCTGCACTCTTTATTAGCTTATCTTTTTCATGAAACATATGGTATTTAGTAATGCTTTAAACAGTTTTAAAAAAATCGAACGCGTTCACGTTCATGTTCGTTTTCAAAAAAAGGAACGCGTTCACGTTCATGAACGCGTTCACGTTCGTTCAAAATTAAATGTTATTTTTTAATTTAATAAATGTTTATAATTTTTGACACAATTTATTAGTCATGATAAAAAAAAATAATTTATTTCAATAAGTTGTAAATTCGACTCCTATTCAAAAAAAACCTGTATAAAAATAAAATGAATAGGCTAGGATGGGCTGAAGTTTACACAAGTAATGTGCTTGAAATTGGAGGGGGGGTCGACCAAACTATTATAAAAAATTAGTGCTGTAAACATTCTAAAAAAATCGAACGCGTTCGCGTTCAACGTTCATTAACAAAAATCGAACGCGTTCACGTTCACGTTCGTTTTAAAAAAAAGGAACGCGTTCACGTTCATGAACGCGTTCACATTCGTTCAAAATTTTGTGATAAATATTTTTAAAATTTAATTCAATAATTGTCTTATATTTTTTAAATAAATAGCCATAATAAAAAGTAATAGTTTTATTTCGACAATATATTTATAAATCAATATAATCTAATACAGCGAATATAAAGATTATTTATTTATAAAAAATTTTCTTATTGATTTTTAATAATATTTGTCTTTCAAAAATGTCATCTGATAAGCAGGAACGCTTGGCAGTTAATACAGCATTAGCTATACTAAAAACCCGCTCCACAGGGGCAGGTGAGGGGATTGAAGTATTATACTTAATAAACAAATTTTTTAAAGGAGGAAATTTAATTATCACGATTGTTCTATAAAAATAAAATACTTTTTAATAAATTATGCTATAGATGATATTATTTTATTAAACTGATAATAGCAAAGAAATGACTTATAAAATAATATGTCTAAAATCAGTGTTTGGCTGTACCACAAAAACTTGTATCTAATATAATAGTCGTTTGTATCTTGTAATAAGTATTTTTTGACATTTTTATTTAGAGTCTAGAATAGATTTTTATTTATATTTAAAGTTTTACATATCCCAGATACCTTATTTTTTGCAAGAATCTTATACTATTCCCTATTTTAAATATATGGACAAACAAAATTAGCTCCAATAAAATTACTAGTCTCCCTTCCATATCTATGCTAAGAATGGACTAATATTAATATTAAAGTGTCTTAAAGGTATTAAAATTTGTATCTAAGATATATATTTATATATATAATAATATTCCTGTTGTAGCCGTGATAACTAAGCTGTTCGCGTCTATGCAAATGAGATTACGTGTAGTACCTTTTCCCACTAAGGGGGAGAATAATGAGCGTGTGAATAGGATGTAATATACGTGAATAGATGTGCATAATTAGATGCAGACATTGGACGGTCGGCATCCCTCATTCAAATTGAGGAGGGCAACGACAAGTTTTAAATAGCGAGAATTTAACCATGAAAAATCAGATGTTTATTTTTCTTCGTAGAACATTTTAGTTAGGTAGGAGAAGTTATTTATTGTTCTAACCAGGACACGTTAGTCCTGTGGAGGAATATGTTTATTTTGCATCTTTAGAACACGTGGATCCAGTGGGAGATAAACGAAAAGCCAGTCGATCTCAGATTCTATTCCTTTCATTTTACTAGTAGACGTAACTTGTTCCAGCTTTTTAGGTTACCTGAATTTAACCTCCGACCATCGTTATACATTCACATTTATCCGATCAATATTATACCGATTTATTTACTTCGCCACGTGTTTATATTATATGGAAACAAAAGGATTTGCGGACTTGTAATTAAGGTGTCTTTTTAGATTTGAGCTCGAGCCTCTTGATACAGATATCATAATTTTTGGACACATTTTACATTTGGTAATTATTAAATTGATCCTTTATATGAAACGAGTGAAAAATATTTCTCATATTTTGGCCATGGCAATTTCAATTCATCTTCTGATTTTGAATATTCAGAATCTGAAGATGACGAAGATATAATATTATGATTGTCCATATTAACCTATAAATATAATTAATAATATCAGATTAATTAACTTTAATCTTTTCTTCTTGCACGTTATAGTATGTTAAAAGTATTTCGGAATTAGTAATAGAAAACAGGAAAAACAGCTGATTAAAAAATATAAGACTCTTTTGTTAAAAAACTCAAATTAACATTATTTTTCAAATAAATAAAAATAAAGATTTTTAAAATTGAACGAACGTTAAATCTGAACGCGTTCATCAAAAAAAGGAACGCGTTCACGTTCAAAATTCAAAAAAAAATAACGCCGTTCATGAACGCGTTCAAAAATGCGTTCATTTACAGCACTATAAAAAATAAAATATTAATTTTACTATATAGGCTATATTGATGGAATAAGTCCCACACAAGTTAATGGGAATGCCCTTTAAGTTTCTAACCTAAATATGTGGACCTGAAAAATTACTTGATGCTCCATTAGGCGTATGTTGCATATTAAGTAAAAAAAAGAAAGTTTAAAGATTGAATACTTAAAAAAATGGGATATTCAAAAAGGGTAAATAAAACTAACGTTAGAAGGATAAAACAAAATTAAGAGAGATATGAAATCCTTAAAGGATAACTGTAAATTGCGGACGAATAAGCTTAAATTCTTATAATTTACTTTAGATGTTATGCATTATAAGTCGAAATTGCCAAATGTTCCTAAATTTACCTTAGATATTATGCACTATACGTCGAAATTGCTGAATGTTCTTATTGATTCAGTAGCTTTTTTTGATCAGGTTTTTTTGAACAGAAACGGTTAAAAGTACTTTGGAATAGGTAATAGGAAAAAGGAAACAGCTGATTAAAAAGTATAAGACTTTTTTGTTAAAAAATTCGGATTAACATTATTTTTCAAATGAATAAAAATAAAAAAGGGTTTTTAAAATTGAACGAACGTTAAATTCAAACGCGTTCATCAAAAAAAGGTACGCGTTCACGTTCAAAGTTCACAAAAAAAGGAACGCCGTTCATAAATTTTTTCAAAAGATTTAAAAGCGTTCATTCACTACACTAGTATTTAGAGATATGAAGTTTTTAATTGATTAACAAAGTCTACCATTAACAAATTTTTGTTAACATTTGACAAAGAACAAATTTAATATAAATTGCAAAAATTATTACTTTTCTCTTTCATGTTTTGAAAACACGCCTTTAAATAAATTAATCATATTTTATTTAGCTTTTTGTATAAATAAGTACTTTTTTAATTATGTTTTATAGTAAACACATTTTTGAGTTCTAATTGTGCGAATAAATTTAATTAATATATTATTTTATTTTTATTATAACTCTTGTCTATTAAATTTTGTTAATTTGCATCTAATGAACTTGTTGATTCCATTTGAAATATCCTGAATGTACCTGTAGTATCTTAAATCCATTAAAGATGCAATCAAGGTAGCCGTGGTATCTCTTAAATCAATTTAAGTGTACTGAATGTGTTTTTGTAACTGTTAAGCAGCAGTTGCTGTGGGCTTGTGTTACTTGTTGTAAGGTGGGGGTCTAGGGTAAGATGTGCTGGGTCATTAACAGATGATTTCCTCTAGCAAGCATTTAAGTTGTTTTCGCTTTAAGTAGATCCCATATTTTGCGATGTTGCTCAAGGCAGATCTCAAATTTTGCGAGGATGTTTTGGGCAGCTCCATAAAATTTGCGGCAGCTCCCATATCTTACGAGGTTGTTTTGCGTAGCTTCCATATTTTGTGATGTTTGTTTATATTGAGATTGAGGAATCCAGGTTATTGTGGGGCGAGTAACTATCTTTGAATGCATTATAGTAAACATGACTACGGAAACTCCCTTCCAGAGACCAGAAAAGCCAGCCCCGGCACTTTGTTACTTTTTTATTAGATTGTATATCAAAAATGCTTAAAATGCTAAAAACGTAATTTTGCCACCCCTTCCCAAGTTATTTTTATAATCTTTGCCCAACTTCATTTCTTTCAGATTCCTACTACGTTTATTGAAATTGAAATATTTATATTTCAATAGCTCTTTAATTGTTCGCATTACACGCGTGCCGTATAGACTTAAAACAAAGACGTCATGCCATTTTCACACAATGTAGGCACATAGAAGTGTTAAATTTAATTTTAATTCATTTAATTTTTTTAACAAATCAAATTTAATTTAACAAAGCTTCCCCATTTTGCAATTGGCCCTTTTTATTTCCTTATCTACGCTATTACTAATTTTTAAAATACGTAATTAATTTCCTTACCATTCTTTTTTTGCTTCAAATAAAAATTTCCTCCATTGATTTTATAGCAAGAAGGTTAATTTTTTATCAAAAAAGGTAAGTAACGCTAAGTGAAATAATTTTTTAATAACCGAAATGCATTAGCAAATAATCAATTAAATTTTTGGACCTATTAATCGGGCCGGGCAGCACTAATGGTTCGGGCATGGCCGAGCGGACACTTAGAAGGGTTTAGGCGGAAAATTTTGACCAGGACGAGTTCGGGCATAAAATTTTTAACAAATATGACCTCTGTTTGGGATTGCATTTATTCTGGCCTAACGGGCAAATATAGTCTTTTGTGCTGGGCAATTCGGGCAGCTTTTAGAGGGGTCGCGGGCGGACACTTAGAGCAGTCCGGCGGGACCGGGCGGGAAAGGAAGTAAAAAATTGAATTGAGCTGGGTTCGGGCAGAAATTTCAAACCTGACCTCTGCTCCCTTCTTGAAGAGCGAAAGATCTTCGTTTATGAAACGTGGGTATCAAATCGGGCAAGGGAGATTTAATGTGTACGGCACTAAGTTATAGTCCATGAGTAAGTATCAATCAATGAGAATCAACAACCGCGTGCTTTCAATATTTCAGTAGACACCAAGGAGGGGGGATAATGAAACAAAGTGAGTTATTAACATAGCGGTAGGATAAAATTGCTATAGATATAGCAGTAGATAGTAAAATAGAGAATGTGAACAGGACAATTAAAATAAGTCAATGCATACAAATAGTTCCTGTACCAATCTTTTTTTCAAAGTGAAACTTTGGTTTACTTAAACAAGGCAATTGCTGATGATTATCATCATTTAGAAAATCTGGTTTTCTTAGTCTACAATTTAAAAATTCGTAGTTTGCGGGAGTTTGGATTTTGCGGGAACATGTTATGACAAAGTTTATATAACCATGTTAACTCCTTCGCCACTTTAGCGCCTCTTAACCATTTATCTATTTCTGCATACGTATCTAACTGCCCGCTTGCTTAGGGTGATAAGGATGGGTTATGAAATGGCTAATTTTAAATTGTAAACAAAAATTTTTAAAATCTACGCTTACAAAAGCTTTTCCATTGACTGTACCTATAACTCCTTTGAAACATTTATTTTACTTTACTTGACATGCTAAAAACGTGTTTATATTCTTCCAATCGGAATATGCATGAAGTCGAATTAAAAAAATCAACATGTATTCTTTCCACGGAGATTTAGGACGTGACCATCTAGCCTTTTTATTTCATCGCGTCATAGGTGCAAGCTTACAAAGCTCACACGAAATTTTCGATATCTTAATTTATTTTCGGACACACATATTGTCGAGCTAGTTCCTTCATTAACCATACCTGCATGACCTTTTATAAATATTCTGCATGCTGTGACGAAGCTTAAGAAGGACCATTAACCTTTCACGTCTCTTTAAAACTTCTTCTTCTCAATAAATTTCGTTCATAACGTGTTTAAAAGAGGGTATGTCAATGTTATCGTCCATGCCTAATAAAATATTTTTAATTATTAATTCAGGGATTCCAATACTCTCGGTTAAAATTTAGTTTAAATCTAAATTTTTGAAAGCATTTATAACCCGTCCTTCGACAATATAGAAAGATAATGAAACATCTTTAGCTTGATTGCTACTCGCGCCCAAAAGCGATAACACATCAGCTAATTATGACCAAGTTGGGCTGTGACGTTGCTGCAAAGTATAATATAATTAATGCCTTAAATAATTTAATTAAAGCTATTTTGGGTAATTCAGGTTATTATATTTGACCCTAAAAATAATTTTGTGATTTCATATAGTAAAATAATTTCAATCATCAAAGTATTATATATAAAGTGTAAGGTAAGGTTTTTGTTCAAAAATATACAAATTGTTTAAACCTCCGTTGGTCAGGTCAAAAATGCTAACTCGGATGGTATATGGGGTCATGATCAGAGGTCAGATTCATTTATTTTTTTTGATCGAACCCGATCGGGTTCAATTTTATAAATAATTGCTCGCCCGGGCCCACCCGAACCAAACTGAGTTTTTGTCCGGTCATGCCACAATCATTAGCTGCCCGATCTGCCCCGCCCGAAGTATGATTTTTTTAAAGTTTTTAATAAAATTTTGTAATATTTTCCGCATAAATAAAGATAAATAATTCAAACACATTTAAAGAAAAACGAATAAATTATCCTCATACTCGTAAGCATATTTTGTTTAAGTCTATTATTATAATAGTATGAAAAAAAAACATTTTTAAGAAAATTTCTAGCAATTTTAGAATACCCGGGGCAAGCACAAATTGCTTTTATATTTTAGTAAACTTCAGTCGGTTTTATATAGTGGCAATTTAAATCAATGGAAACATAATTTATTATTAGGAATAATTCACAAATATAAGGCCTTGTAAAATTGATTTGATCTTGGTAAAAACTGCGTTAGTTTATGATATTGCTAATAATATCTTTTATTAAATGAAACTATATACTACTATAAAAATTATATGCGAGGTAAACATTCAAAAATTGCGATCGCGTTAAAATGACAAATTATAATTCCGATTTTCTGTTTCAAAAAAAAAGTTTCCCTTTTGTCAAGGGTATTGGCAGCTATACGGCGCCCCAATTCTTTCAGGAGGGCTTGGGTTTTGGGACCTATTGTTGTAAGGGTAGTGGTCACTAGAGGGCAGAATAGGAGTGAGGAATTAAGTTCTGCGTATCTAGCTGACTTTATTCTTTCAGAATCGACAAGGGGGTCTTTGTTTTGGTTTGAGGGTGCAAAGGCATCCGGACAAGTGTAGTCCCATGCTAGGCATAGCCCTTTTGCCCATGGGATGAGGGTCTGTCCATCGGGTCTCTTCATGTCGCTAAGGCAAAGACCATTAGGCTCCAATTGGGAGGGAAAGCCAGCCTTATTGAATGTCTTCTGTAGAAGAGCATTAACAGATGTGTGACGTAAAAATCTGGCCTTATTAAATTTGCAATGTATGCCGTGATGACCTTTTGTACCTACAGATGAGCCACATAAGTTGCATTGATGGGGGGCAACTATATCACAACCTAGGCGGAGCCCTGTTGCGATCCTGAACTCGTTGTTGGAGAGTTGAAGGTCATGGGTCCGACTTGGGATGGCCTCTAACCACTCGTGGCCGGACCTTGATGCAAAACTTCTTAAAGCTGGTAACTCCTCCAAAGAAGCGCCCGATATAAGAGTTTTAAGGGCATGGTCGTAGAGAGGAGTGTTCCAACTTTTTTGAGAGTTTATGGTAGGGAATGGAGTGTGAGGGTCGGACAAAGAGCTCCACATGTCGAGAGCGATTTGGGTAAAGGGATCTGGTTGATCGATTATTTTGTCGATGATTGGTTTGGCTGAAAGTCGACTCGAGATGAAGGCCGACAAAGCTACTAGAGGGGGTGATCTCAGGCCCAAACCACCATATTTTGTGGGGAGACACGCTTGTTTCCATTGGGACCCTGTAAAAGAAAGGTTTGTGATTTCCTCGACTACACCTTTGAGTTTTTGGTCGAATATAGATAGAGCATTAGGATTTAAAAATGAGGTGGATGACCTGAAGTTATGATTTATCTTAGGTAAATAGCAGTTTTTAATTAAAAAAAAAGCCTGGTGGGCTGGCAAGTAAGAAAGGAGGGGTTTGATTTCTACTAGTTTTTGTATTGTCTCTGTTAATGACTTGTTACAAGGGTGTGAGCCACCTACGGGAGATCCTAAGTGCGTTAGTTTGTTAGGGTGAATATGTTTGAAAGCGTCAAAGTATGGGTCTAGGCTTAAAGAGTCAGTATTGTTTTTGCAAACCTCGGTCTTGCTATGATTTAGATGGAGACCAATTTTTGAAGCCTCGACTTCTAGATAAGAGAGGGCTTCTTTGATGTCTTCGCCATTTCCCTTGATGGTACCATCTTCTAGGTACCACAAGTTGAGTATTAGATTATATTTAGAGGCTAGGTCTTCAGTCAGGGATTTTATACCTAGGCAGAATAGTAGGGGGCCTAGCAGGTCTCCTTGTTGAATGCCGTTACTCGATGCAATTATTTTGAAATTAAATTTGAGCATGGAAGTAGGAGCGTAGCATGCGTTAAGGAAAATGGAGTACCCTGGAAGAGATTTGTAAGCCTCGGTTAAGAAGTGTGACCTGTAGATCGTGTTAAATGCGTTTTTGAAGTCAATCTTAGCTAGGATCGAATGGTCGGGATGGGCTAGGGCTATGCGAACAGCGTGAGAAGCGATTTCACAACCACCCTTGGTTCCGAAACCTAGTTGGATAGGAGCTAATTGATCTGCAATGTCGGATTTTACTCGTGCAATGATAAGTTTGCAGCATATGCGTCTAAAAATTGAACCCATGGCAATTGGACGAAGGCCACCATCAGGTTTGGTAAGAGATATTAAGGTGGCCCCAAAAAAATAGGGAGAGATCGCGTCAGGTACTAAGCCTTTAATAACCTGGTTAAGGAAGGTTGCTAGGGTGGATGTGAAGTGGCCAGACCTGTCAATGTGAGGTCTTGTTAATTCTATCATATGTGAAGCACGGAAGCCGTCTAAACCAGAACCTACTGAGGATTTTTTAAAAGAACCGATAGCCTCGAAAATTTCGGACGATGTGAAGTTCTTGAAGGGGGAGTTGATTGTAGGGGGAAATTGGGAGCAATTTCTTTCAGGGTGTTTAGTTTGTAAAGATTCGAAGGTTTCTTGAGTGTCTGGGGAAATTTTGCAGTCTGAATTGGCCAGGCGAAGGGCACCCTGGATGTCAAAGTGGTTGAGTTTTGAGGAAACCCGTTTCTTTGTTGAACTGATGTAATCTTATGGATGTGTGGCTCGTAGATAATGGGGGGGTGATGAAACGTCCCATTTTGCTGAGTTTTGTTTAACCCAATTCGAGAGGGTACCTTTGTAATTTGATGGTGGTATTGAAAGGACACGGGAAGTAAATTGAAAAAGGTTGGCTCAATGGAGGGTGCTGCTTGGGTCCTTAGAGAGGTTTGAGATGGCATCAGTAAGGGCAATTAGAACTTGATGTCTGGCACCTTTAGGGATTTTTTTAGAATCCTGTTAACAGGAGAATGAGGAATGTCTGAATACGTATTGGTGGTGGTGGTTTCGAGCGGGAAAAAGGTATTATGCAATAAATGGTTGTGAGTAGAGGTAGACCTCTTGGGGACTGTAGTGCTAGATGTTTTCCAGAGCCTGGGCACCTCTGTTTTAATGGACCGTGAACGTAAATCAAATTAGAGAGGGTAATTGAAGCTAACCTGTAGCAGACTGGGCAGATTCCGGTTTGGGTTGTGGAATTTGTGTTGTTCATGTAGAAGGATTATGGATATTTGGGATAAACCTGTAGTAGAGTAAAATGGCAACTATTTTGATGTTTGGTATTCAACAGTTGGATTGTCATGGAAATAACTGTTAGGAGATATTGTTAAATGGTTTTTTTTGCCTCTGATAGGCGTAATGGCTTGGTAAAGGTTAGAAAATATAAACCCTTTGCCCGCTGCTTGTCAGCTACGACAAGCCCAGACCCTTATTTGTTTATAAATCCCATAGTAAAATACGAAAATCATAAAATTTATCCTAAATTTAATAAATATTAAATAAGTTATATCTAATATAGTTTAAATTGTTTAACCCAAAAATTGTCAAACAAATAAAGTTTGTCAAGGTTACTATCCGATCCCATATTTTTTTATTACTTTTTTTCTTTTACCTATTTTGCGAAATAATAAAAAAATTATAATTATCTATATATATAAAAATCTAAGTCCCTTTTTTTGAACGCTAATAACTTTTAGAGTTCTCAACCGATTGCCACCAAATTTAATCAGATTATTGCCTTAGCATTGTAGATGGTTTATAGATACTTTTTATCAACCTGCGACAGCGGGAACCATGTTTTTTGGTAGTCTATACCGCCATCTAGGGGATTAATTATATTAGGTTTTTTGTACTTATTTATCGTTATGGTGCTACTTTTTGCCTCAAACTTTTTTCCACAATTGCTTTGTCATTTGTGTCTCAATTTTTTACTCAACTACGCCCGTTTTTCCACAATATATAAAGCTGTAACAAATAAATATTCTCGATACCGTAAAACATCACCATTTTCTTAAATAAATATAATGCGCGCTTTTAGAAACATTCCCACGTTTCGTGCTTTTTTGCTATTTTTATGAAGTTCGGTTTTAAAAGTACAAAAAGATTACTTTAACGGTAAGTTGATAAATGCAGACAATGTTTAACCGACAAACTTGAAATGCAGTTATATGAGCTATTATTCATACAAAATAATGCTTCGAGAGCACGAAAAACATATTTAAAATGCCGCCAAATATTCCATCAATGCAATATGTTAGCCAAAATTGAATCGGAACGTCTGCTCCACATTAGTTAGATTACTGGCAGTGATGGGTATCCTTTATAAGATCAACAGAGGATGGTGGTAGCGTGGCAACCTTCAACTGCGGAACGCAATAGTCTAGGTAGATAACTCTTGGGTTTTGGCCCCCCCCCTTTAATGACAAAAAAAAATTATTTTTTTTGAACGCTAATAACTTTTAGAGGACTCAACCGATTGCCACCAAATTTAATCAGATTATTGCCTTAGCATTGTAGATGGTTTATAGATACTTTTTATCAACCTGCGACAGCGGGAACCATGTTTTTTGGTAGTCTATACCGCCATCTAGCGGATTAATAATAATACGTTTTTTGTACTTATTCATCGTTATGGTGCTACTTTTTGCCTTAAACTTTTTTCCACAATTGCTTTGTCATTTGTGTCTCAATTTTTTACTCAACTACGCCCGTTTTTTCCACAATATATAAAGCTGTAACAAATGAATATTCTCGATACCGTAAAATATCACCATTTTCTTAAATAAATATAACGCGCGCTTTTAGAAAGATTCCCACGTTTCGTGCTTTTTTGCTATTTTTATGAAGTTCGGTTTAAAAGTACAAAAAGATTACTTTAACGGTAAGTTGATAAATGCAGACAATGTTTAACCGACAAACTTGAAATGCAGTTATATGAGCTATTATTCATACAAAATAATGCTTCGAGAGCACGAAAAACATATTTAAAATGCCGCCAAATATTCCATCAATGCAATATGTTAGCCAAAATTGAATCGGAACGTCTGCTCTACATTAGTTAGATTACGGGCAGTGATGGGTATCCTTTATAAAAAAGAAGATCAACAGAGGATGGTGGTAGCGTGGCAACCATTCAACTGCGGAACGCAATAGTCTAGGTAGATAACTCTTGGGTTTTGGCCCCCCCCTTTAATGACAAAAAAATTTAAATACAATAACACTTAAAACTTTATATTTTGCCTCCCCCCTAATTGAACTTAAAACGCTCCCCCCCCCCCCCCCCCCCCCCCTAATCCAAAACCTGGATTGTCTTTTGCTACAAAAAGTATACAACGCACAATATAAACATGGATCAAATGCTACAAGATTATAAGATTTATGCTTAAAAACTCGAAACAAAGCTTTGAATCAACTGGGTATGCCTGCATTATGTCGATCTGCTGCTGCTCCAATTTATATACTTACATCTTAAACATAAATACAACCAAGATGATCTTTTGTCTTTCATGCGATCTAATGTTCCGAAGATAGCGACGCAACAAAAAGCCATTACAATAAGATTTTGCTTGCTGTTAATAAAGATTGAGGAGAAGTCTTCTTCTTAGATGCTTGAGGAGGAACTGGTAAAACTTTCCTACTGACATTGCTCTGGCAACTATTCGTTCCCAAATTAATATGGCCGTGGCTCTAGCGTCTTCTGGAACGGCTGTCACATAATTACCCGGTAGAAAAACTGCTCATTCAGCATAAAAATTGCCTTTAAACGCTTGTTAGTGTGAAACTCAAATGTGCAACATTTCCAGAACATATGGAATGGGTAGAGTATTTTAGAAGTGCAAGCTTATCGTTTGGGATGAATGCACAATGGATTATGAAAAATCGTTCTAAGCTCTAATCGGTAATCGCAAGATTTACAAAGAACCCTCAAACCTGTTGGTAACGCAAGGTTATTGCTTGCAGGAGATTTCAGGCAAACTTTACCGGTTCCCTTACGATCCACCCCTGCGGACGAAGTTAATGCCTGCCTAAAATATTCTATTTTGTTGCCTTATGTCAAAATATTAAATCTAACTACTAAATGCGCATAGTATTTCAAAATCATCCTGCGTGTGAGATATTCTCCCATTAATTGCTAGAAATTGGGAAGAGAACCGTGCACGTTGATATATGCTCAGGACGGATTTCTTTTCCTACGAATATTTGCAATTTTGTTCAATCTAATCTGCTTGGTTGATAAAGTGTTTCCAAATATTAACGACCAGATCGACTTTGGCTCCGCCAACGGGCTATTCTAATCCTAACATTCAAGGCAATCCAATTACTTACAAATCAGTTCACACTGCTTTTGTTATTGGTGACGCAAATTATACAATCGGATCTTTCAATACTGGCAGGGATGCCACCTCACATTTTGCATTTGAAAATTGGCGTACCAAGTATTGCGATGTGCAATTTTAGTCAGCCAAAACTTTGCAAAGGTTTGCGTCTCGCTGTTAAACGCTTGATGTGCAACGTTGAAGAAGCCACGATTTTGACAGGACATGTGCATTTGTAAATTTTATAACTCCATAACAGGTATAGCTGTATATATCTTCATTTAAACCTATCTACTAATATCAATATTTTTGTTCACCACCAACCATATCAATCTCCCAGTCTTATTCAAATTTATTTTTAGGTAAATTTAAGCATAGTTTTTCTTCGGCCGTCCAAAGCCAGGCATAAACCTGGCCCGACGGGTCGGGCATATCTTAACATCTCTCAGCTAAAGTTAAAACCGTATATGTATGTAGGGAAACAAATTCATTTACCTTGAAAGTGATTTGATTGTAAAACGCAGAAGGTGATAAGAGAAAGAATACCAAAATATTAATATACCCATGAGCGTAGCCAGAGGTAGGCACGGAGGGGTGGCTGCCCCCCATCCAAATCATTTTTTTTTAAATTTATTAAAATTATGGTTAACATTTCAAAAAATTATCATTTTACTTCTGCCTAAATCATTATTCCCCCCACCCTCTCTAATTCCAATGCTGGCTACCATTATAAATATACCATAAGTCCCTTTTTAAACTTTAACTACACTTGCAAGTTTAAACTTATTATATAAATTTTTATACTTTTTAAGTCATTATCTTTATACTGGTTTTTATTATAATCATACCTAACCTATAACACTTTCACCTGATGAATGTTTTACTAGGTATAACGATATAACTATATTTCTAACTTTTTTTTGGCATACATAAAATTTTCGCTTCCATTATACTCGCGAAAATTTTTTCAATTATTTCTCAGTTCAACCAAATATTATAAAAGCCTTCATTTAAACAAATTTGAAGGAGATCTTTTAACATCTCTTCACTTTGATACTATAGATTTTAGGCTATGACATTACACTACTATAAACGCTGTTCTAAAATATTTTCTATACATTGTCTAACATTAATATAACTAACTTTTATACACCAATGCAGTGCTTTATAAATATTTGTTACCCAACTATGCATATAATCGTTAACATCGCACTTTTCAACATATAAAATTGTATTTTAAACTCTTAAAAATCCCTTTAACTATGAATAAGTATGCCTTTTCCTATATTTTTTTACCTTATAAACGATTGGCCCAAAATTTTTTATAATTATTTTATTAATTCATACTAACTAAGCCAAAGCAACGTTGGCCGGGCACAGCTAGTAGTTCATAATTAAAGCTTTTCAATATTTTTTTCAATACGTGACAGATGCCTTATATATATCGATATTGTTATAAATTTTTCTATAAATTGTTAGTTAATTGCAAGCTTTGTCTAAGCAATTGACTAAAAACACATGATGATAATACACTTATGACCTAACATTTATAATAAGCTAAAAATTATCATTGGTATTTTAATTATCTACCATGTTAGCCAAAAAAGAAGGTTTCTTAAACTCCTTAAAAATTTTATTCTGAGCCTAATTGGCCTTAATGTCAAATCGTATATATTTTAAATAATATTACAAATTTAGGTTTTAAATCTGATAATGAGCCGGGCCACACGGGCTATTGTTATTAAAGGCTAAAACAAATACGGATAAGTTAAAACAGGCTTGTTCCAAACAAGTATAGGCAATGAATAAATTATAAAGAAAGTTAATGGCCTAAAAGTTTTCAGATAAGTATGGGCGGGACGGCCTTCTAACTCAAATCTGTTATCTGCTCGAGTTTCTGCTCAGACAATTCGCCAAATTTCGAATATTTTTAGTATTCGATTTAAATTCGAAATTAAAATAAATATTCGATTCAATATTCGTCGAAAAATAAACTAGAAATTCGGATTAGATTCGGAAAAAATTTAAATATTCGAATTCGATTCAACATCTTTTGAGTTTATTATAAGACACTACCAACACATTTCAAAAAATTTATTCAAAAATAGATTAAACAAAAAAATATAGACAATAGCGGCCAATGTTACACGATCCAAATTCTTGTACTGTATAAGCGATCTGACATTCCATTTTCTTATTCGATCCAAAAAAAGTAATTATGTATCTTGAACCTAAATGACTTAACCCTAACCCTACAAAACCTGCCCTTGCGAGACCGAAATCACAATATGAAAACGTGAGTAAGAAATTTTGTTTATTTCTTACGATTTCTGTTTTTCCGAATGCGAAAAACACAAATCGGCGCTTCGTTATTTTTTGGATCGAATAAGAAAATGGAATGTCAGATCGCTTATACTGTACAATAATTTGGATCGTGTAACATTGGTCGACAATAGCATGGGACATTATTATTTATTATGTGTAAAAATGAATTATAATAAGTGTGTTTTTACGAAATATAATTATATGATGGCGAGAAATATAATTAAATTAGGGTAAGATAAAAACAGCTCTATTTTTTTTACTAATTAAATGCTTTATTAAAGGAGTGTATTAAATATATAATGAAATTTATAAAAAGATACAAGAACAAAAATATTAAAAAAATGATTAATTAACATTCACATTATCCATTTCTTCATCCTCTTAAAGAATGGGCATCGAGTCCATCAGGGAATTAAAATTGGATTTAGCGATCGCAAGGCGATTGATTGTCTTAGAAGAATGCTCTTCGATATTTTTGAAGGAGTCGAACGTTTTTTAAGTTCTTTAAAAAATTTAAAGCGCTCTTCCCAAACGTCCCTGAGCAAGACGAAACGATAGGAATAAAAATAGAGGTTTCTGATGCAGCTGAATATTTTACGGATTTACGATTCTCTGCCGATCCTAGGGGGTCGTGAGTATCGTTGGAGGGTGCAAACAGGTCAATACAAGTGTAGTCCCATTTTTAAAAAAGGCCTTTGTCCCATGGGACAAGTGACGTACCGTCAAGACGCATCCGCTCTTCAAGGAAGTCTGACGGTTCGAGGATGGAGGCAACTTTTGCCCGTTTGAGGGCAGCAGCAGTGTATTTATTATTTGATGCCTACTATACCGGCTTTTGGTAAATTTACAGTGCAGAGGGTGACGCGCTTCCTCATCTACAAGTGAATTACAAAGCCGGCAAGGGTATGGTGTCGTATATTTACAACCCAGGCCGAGGGCTATGTTCAAGGACAGGGTAGGGTCCTCCAAAAACATTCCCGAAAACTTACTAGGGTAAGCTTCGAGCCATTCATGACCGCATTGGTCGAAAGCCAATGACCTAAGATTGCAATGCTGTCTGGCGTCGCATGTCGAGAGAAGGTAAGCAACGGACCGCGAAACTAAACATGCATCCAAATCTTTTTGAGTGTATGATTGTGATATATTAGCTCCTACATTGACGTTATCATTCCGTAAGGATAGGGCTTAATTTATGGAGTGATTAAGTGTGAATGGGACAAGGTCGTTAATATGATGTTTAAAGATAGAGAGGAAAAAATAAAGGCTGCTAGGGAAATCGCAGATGGTGAGCGAATACCTAGACCACCGGATTTTGTGGGAAGAGTAGCTTGAATCCAAGTATTGGTGTTAAAAGAATTTTTAAAATTTTTAAGAGTGGATTTAAAAAAGTTTTTATAGTTGTGTAAACTTCTTTCAATAAAAAAGCTTACGTGGAGCGGAAACAGAATAAAATTTTGCTAATGTTGTAATAGTTTTTAATAATATAAAAGGAATGAAGAGAGGGCATAGATTTATGATAAAAGGGCATAGATTTAAAATGTCTAATTTGATTTTTAGAAATGAAAGGTTTTTGTCTAAAAAGTGTTTTAGGCACTCAGGTCCCCCGATAGGTGCGCCTAGAACATACATATTGTCTTTTTAATTTGGCAGAGTCAAAGAACTTTGGGTGATTATTATCCAAGTCAAAATATATTTCACTTTAGAGGCGTTTAAACATAAGTTTAAAGTGGAAAGCATGTATTACATCTAGTGCTTGGACTAGGTTGTCAGGGGTGACGACAAGGGTCGCGTCATCTAGATACCAGACATTAAGAGTGAGTTTACAATGTATGTTAATTTCTTTAAGTAGGTGATTTATGGCCAAACAGAATAAAGGGGCAGCCTAGGGGGTCGCCTTGTTGGATCTCTTCTGCGGATTCAAGGAAGAATTCTCCAAAGTTCAAAGTTGAAGGACACCCGTAACTTAAAATTATGTAGTTGGTGTATTGGGAAAATAGCTCGTTAAAATTGTTAATATAAGCTGTGCGACGAATGCTATTAAAAGCATTTTTAAAATCCAGTTTTAGAAAGGAGTCACCCAGAGGGAGGTGTTCCAGGGCTAAGCGTGCGGCGTGGGTAGCTATCTCGCACCCCTTTAAGTTTAAAGCCGAGTTGATGCGGAATTAAAATCGGGGTCAATATGGGTTTGATGGACGAACAAATTAGTTTCAATTTTTCGAAAGACACCGGCGATAGCGATAGGCCTGGCTGAATTGTGGGCCTTCCTTAGAGCTGAAAGCTTAGCACCAAAGACTATGGGCATTATTTCTTTGGGTAAACAGCCATTGACTAACAGATTACAAAATATGGTGAGTAAGTCTAGTAATATGGAGGAGTAATATTATTAATTGTTTGCCGTCGGACCACCTGCAGAATCGATAGGAAAGGATAGGACGGCATCTCGAATATCTGATGACTTAGCGATAGGTAAATAGAGGATTTTGGGGATGCTTGAGAACCATTTCTTCCTATGATTTTTGTGAAGGAGTCAAAATAAATTATCTTCTTCAAGGTATCTCGTGTCGTAATTTAAAATAAATTAATTCTATTTGATTCGAATTTTCAAATCTCAGCAAGTTAAGATTCGTTCGAAATTTACATAAAAGGCTTCGAAATTTTAAATCAAATCTGAATTTCGAATTTTTCCCAAAGGCATAGCTTAAAAAGATTTGGTGCCTTGACTCCGCCTCTCGGGCGTTTTTATATGCTATGTTCTGCCTAATGCACCGATTAGCAAGCACAGATTGTGCTATACGCGCTTATCAAACAACTCTGTGTTAGGGCTCGAGCAAAGCACATAGTAGGCATTGCCTGTTTTACTAATATGTAATGCCCATCATCAGAAAACACACTCACGGGCCTCTGTGAAGACAACAAACGACCCGATGGCCAAACCGCGCTTGGGAAAAAGGACTCAGTTTAGCATGGGACTATACATGTACTGACGTATTTGCCTTATCTAATCCCAACAAAGATCCCTTGTCTTCAGCCGAGGCTCTGAAAATTTCAAAATACTCAGAAATTAACAATACTACTATAATTTTTTCCCATTGCGACAACCACCCCAACAACCTTTGGCCCCCAAGCCTTACAACGTTTTAAAAAAATAGGGAAACAAATCTCATTACTATCCCATAATAATCGCGATTCGTTTATTATACGACAGAAAATCGGCATAACTCTCTGTAAATATGATTTATTAGCCTTAGCGGAATATTCCCAATATTTACGATTCTTAATTTTTTAATTTATTTATCTCACTTTCACAAAATATGTAATTCTCTTTATAAAAATGATAAATGATTAAAGTTTCCATATATAAATTTTAAATAACATGATGCATCTACGTTTGTTTTGTCAAACATGGTTTTCAATTGTTAAAGAGGAAACTTTTCAAAAATTAAAAATTGGCTCCAAGCTATAAAAGATAGCCACAACCTTCATATTTTAGTTAACAATAAAGGTTTACAAATTACAAAAACAAATATAAAAAATCATTAGGCAATTGGGATTAAATGAGAATGAGTCCCATTATTTCCAGTTCGCTCCTAAACTCCCAATTCTTTTAAATCTTTTGTATTTGTTTTCATATCACTATCGTGCAAGCAAGAGGTAATAAAAGCATGGTGCTATTTCGATCGTGTCAATGTCCTAAGTTGTAGGGTTTAAAAGTGGAAAATTACAGTTTTTACAGTTCAAGTCCTTCATGGGCGTTGCCAGGGGTTGGCAGGGAGGGGTGGCTCCCATTCTTTAAATCCAAAAATTCGTTAAATTTCAAATTCTGGCTATAATTTGAAAAAATTGAGATTTTGTCCTGCTCCCCTCTATTCCAATTTAGGCTAAGCGACGCCCATGTATATTAGCCTAGCATAATCAATATATTATTTAATTGATAGATTTCATAGCGTTCACTTAATCGTGACACTTTCTTAGTCTCTAGTATTCTATATTTGGGATATCTTAAATAATTAATTCATAACCTTAAGTCTTTCAAGGCTTAAATATCGAAATTTTAATAATATCTTTGATGGGTCGTAAATATTATAAAGGTTTGCCTAGCTTTTTTCCTTATCCTACGTCATACCTATCTACTTCTAAAGTCATTAAATATTTATTTATTGAAAACTATGATATCGAAATCAACAAGCTTAATATTATACACAAACACCATATATTTGTTATGTAGCTAATATCAATAAGAGGATGTATACATATTTTCGGATTTTAAGATCGGGCCTTTATCTAAAACAACTAAGTGCCCTCACTGGGCTAGTCACTATTTTCAATGCAGTGGCCCATTGTATCGATCAATCATGCGTTTATAAATTTATTGGCACAAATGGGCTATTACTATCGTTTAAAAAGCTTTTAAATGGGAGCCTCATGATATTAAATTGCACCCTTGTCACAGTGATGGTACAATCTTCGACCATCCATGCTTGCTACATAAATATAAATCATTTTAGGCTTATACAATAAGGAGTTTTCTTCACAACAAATAAAGTTTGCATTCAAATGAGACTAAACAAATTGAAAATATTAAAAACAATTGGAAGTTTTGAATGGAGGGTTGGCTACCTTATAAGTCATTTAAGACAATCAAATTATGCGTCACGGCAGGCATTTAAATATTTACAAAATTCCAGCAAAACGCCTACCGATTGGTTTTCAGACATTCTTCATCCCATGCTTTATATTCAAGGTTTTGTGGGAAATTTTATAGTACTATTATTACTCATAGTAGAATACTGGAAATGTTCCAAAGCTAAATCTCGTCAAAAAAAAATGATGGGAACGCGACAAGCTTTTCTCAAAGCTTGTTTAATGATGCTGGCCTTGATAGATTTGATCCTAAATAGTTTAGGAGTCTTAAGATGGTTAAGCAGAAAAGGCAAACCAACTTGTAGATTCCTCAAGATTATAACCGGTTACCAATACGCAGTCTTTCTCCAACCTTCCATTTCCTTCCTACAAAAACTCTGCCTGAGGTTAAACACTTTAATAGTTATGTGCATAGCAGCTGAAAGACATTTACTCATGACTAGGACCATGCAACATGTAATTCGGTGTAATTCATACAAATTCGCAGTTAAAGTTATTGTGGCATTGACCGTTTTGGTCTCTATATTCACCTTTCCATCAGCATTAATAACTTCTAAGGTAGTAAAGGTGATGATACCTCTCAGAGGGACTTCGAATGAAATACTGAAATTTGAATGGGCATATCTTGTGGAATATTTGTATTTTAACAATAGGCCCTACGTTATTTATGAATTAGTGGTAGAGAGTTTGTTTTCATGGATCCCTGTCATCATTATCTTATTGATTAAAGTATCTTTATTATGGCAGATGCCCAAAATTTTAAATGATGATCAAAGATTTTCCCATATGAAAATGTATATTAAAGAAAAACGGACCACATTATATATGTCGCTAATGTGTATTTTCTATTTAATTGGTATGATACCTGGTCAAATAGCTTATTTATTAAGTCTTATAAAAGGACCTTATAAATGGTCAATTGATCACCCCTATACACCCAAGTACATTGAATTATTACAATCCTTATACTATACCCTGAATTTTTATATATTTGTCCTAGCTAATCGTAACTTCAGGCGTAAAGCTTTGACGTACACCCAAAAAAAACTTAACATTTTATTCAATTGCATGAATTCAAGAAGGTTACCGAGTCATACAAAAATCACTTTGAATAATGTTCAGTTAAAATATATTAAAACTACTACCTGTATGTAAAATTGGTTATTTTTGGCTATATAATAAAAAAACATTAAATCGTGTTAGTAAATTATTATTTAAAAGAGCAACGTCGTGTGAAAGAATATATTTTAAAACGCGACAAGTGATGTTGTGGTTGGAAAATGTGGTCCATTATAAATAGGGCATAAGGTGATACCACGCTTTTTGTAATAACTAAACACAAAATAATATTGGGCAATCCATAATATTTTTAAAGTCGAAGGCACCTCAAAACTAGGATTGTTAAAACCCCAAAATTAATATAAAACTTAGTAGTTTTTGATTAATTATCAACATAACAATTTTAAGGATTGACAATTTATATATATTCCTTTTAATTAATAAATTAAATTTTATGTGCAAATAAATATCAAGTTACATTATTCACATTTAAAATAAGCTAAATTGTAATTTGGCTTATTTTAAATTTATTCTTTTGCACACATTTTTTTATACACATTAATGACGAAAAGCAACTAAATTGAAATTAAATGCCACAAAATTTAATTTGCATTTGAAATCTGAATCTCACACCGAGAAAAATTACATGACAATAAGATAAGCAACGCTTTTATGGGATGAAGCCTAACGTTAATCTTTAATAGGTGAAAGCTCATTTCAAGTGGGGTCAATGCTAAGTAGAATATAAAAATTCAAAATATAATTAAAACAAATCTCAAAATTTTGTAATTTTCAAGATCACCTTGATGAAAATTTACGGGATCAATTAATCTGCGGACTGCATAATTTGTCACTGGAAACAGAAATACGTACCCGATGGCCTGATGCCATAGATGAAAAGAATGGACAAATATTATTTAATGAAATTTTTAAATTAGCTGAATCCATTGAGCTTGCAAATAGAGAAATGAATACATCTTCAGGTATCAGCCAATTGAAATCAAAGAGTATAAGAATAAATTTGAACCAAAAACATTTTTATGCAAAAGATGTGGCCATAGACATTCAAGTGGTAATTGCCCAGCATTTGGTAAAATATGTTATAAATGTAATAAAAAGAATCATTTTCAACAATGCTGCTTAAATAAATTTATAAACTATTCATCAAATCTGAATAACAAACAACCTAAAATTAAAGTACAAATTAATTTTGACATGCTTATGATATTTGACTCAGGTGCTTCAGCATCTTTAGCTGGGTATGACTTTTATAATAAGATAGGTAGACCATCATTATTACCTACACAGGCATTATATACATTTGGGAACCACCCAATTAAAATATTAGGCAAGACCTTTGTAAATGTTAAATTAGAGGATAAAATTTTAAAACTACTTTTAATAATCACAAAAAATCAAAGTATAGGAATTTTTGGCATGGATTGGATATCATCTTTCAATTTAAAATTACCTATACCTGAGGGTATAAATTTAATTAATTCAACATTTGAACCACATGCTAATATTTTGAATTCATTAATTAACAAATACCCAAAAGTTTTTCAAGAAGTTACTGGTAAAATTAATAGTCAGAAAGTTAAATTGCATTTAAAAGATGACTGTATTCCCATATCATTACCTTTTAGAAGGGTTCCTTTTCCTATGAGAAAGGCTGTGGAAGATGAATTGGAAAGACTTGTAAAGGAGGATATAATTGAACCTATAAATCCATCAACCTCTAAAATTGAGTGGGCAACCCCGACAGTCAATGCTAAGAAAAGTAATGGTAAAGTTAGGATTTGTGGAGATTTTAGATTAACAATTAATCCGTGGCTGATGCAAGATAATTACATGTTACCCACATTTGATGAATTAGTTTCGAAGGTAGCGGGTGGAGAAAAGTTCACTATCATTGATTTAAAAGACGCGTATTTACAGATGGAAATTGAAAAAGGTTCTAGACAATACCTTAATATTTCTACACACAAAGGATATTATAGATATAAAAGGATACCATTCGGAATTTCAAATGCACCTACAATTTTTCAAAGATTTATGGATGGGATATTAAAAAGTTTAAATAATATTGGTGTATTTTTGGATGATGTAATAATAACGGGAAAGAATGATGAGAAACATTTAAAGACGCTTAATGAAGTTTTACATAGGTTGGAAGAAAATGGCGTAAAGGCGAAGTTAGAAAAGATAAAAATATTTCAAACGGCGGTAACGTATCTTGGACATAAAATCGATAATTGTGGTATCCATCCAACGGAGGATAAAATAGAAGCAATCCGGAAATTTAAAACACCTACAAATAAATCTGAATTAAGATCCTTTTTAGGATTTATAAATTATCATAGTAAATTTCTACCGAACTTACATGATAAATGCGCTCCATTATCAGAACTAACTAGTTTGAAAAATACTTGGAGGTGGACCGAAAAAGAAAATACAATTTTTGAGGAACTTAAAATTTTACTATCGACAGATGACACACTTATTCCTTATGATGATAAACTACGATTAATTATGATAGTCGATGCCTCGCAAAATGGCGTTGGAGCTGCCTTGTGTCATTTACTGGATGGAAAAGAAATACCCGTGGCATACGCTTCGAGGAAATTAAATAAAACAGAAAAACAGTACTCATCAATCGATCGTGAAGCGTTAGCCATAGTGTATGGAGAAAAAAGATTACATCAATACATATATGGAAGGTCTTTTACACTAATAACGGACCACAAGCCACTGGAACGGATTTTTGGAAATCGAAGAGACCTGAATAAAATGACCAATAATCGATTGATCCGGTGGGCATTATATCTAAACGGTTATTAATATAATATACAATACCGTAGGGGTAAAGATAACATGGCCGATGCCTTATCAAGGTTACCGACAGAATCAAAAGAGACCGGAGAAATCGATAAAATAAATTTAATTCGAATATCTATCATAAATGAATTGTTGTTGTCCGCCGATATGCTAAAATCAGAAATAGCATCAGACTCAACGATGAAAGAGTTGATAACTGTAACGAAGTGGCCGGCCGGCCACTTCGTTACTCTTGGTTTAAAATCCGAGTTAGTGTTATACGGGAGCCTAGAATACGGGAGTTTAGGCTATATACCGGCCGGCCACTTCGTTATAAAGTCAAAAGACAAAGACTGTTTTATTAGGTGGATAAGGCTTTATATACACATAGCGAAGGACATATATAAAAGTAGTAATCAAATAAGAGATAAAGTACGGTGTAAACTAAGGTGTATTCAAATGACTACGCGTATATTCAAATATCTGTGACCGCGCTAAAGTAAATTCAAATGAAGCTACACTACAATAACTTATATAAAAAAAGATTGGAGGGTTGATCCCGATAAAAAAAGAAGAGAATTCAAACTATTTTGGATAAGAAGAAATGAAATTTCTTATGAAGATGGTATTCTATTATATGGTGATAGATTAATAATACCGGAAAACTTACGCAAAATTGTCCTAAATGTGATTCATAGGGGACATCCAGGCATCTCGGGTATGAAAACATTATTAAGATATTATGCCTGGTGGCCGTCGGTTGATATTGTTGCGGAATTATGGGTAAAAAATGTGATGGCTGTCAAGAACAGAGACCGAATGTACAAAAAGTTCCTTTATATCCATGGAACATTCCAAATTACGTGTGGGAAAGAATTCATGTTGACATTGCAGGACCGGTTGAAGGAAAATGATGGTTGGTCGCAATTAACGCTCTTTCAAAATGGGTCGAAGTTACAGTCATTGATTCAATCAATTCATTCACGATTATACGTCAATTAAGATGTTGGTTTGCCAGATTTGTACTACCGAAAAAGCTAATAACGGATAATGGAAGACAATTTGTCTCAAACGAATTTGAATGCTTTTGTAAAGCAAATGCGGTTATTCACGTTAAAACGTCCCCGTATCACCCAAAATCGAATGGAATGGTGGAGAGAGTGATTCGTACTCCAAAGAGTAGATATTATTCAGGAAGAAAGACGGAAAATAATAAAGAATTGTGTTTACTACAAGTTTTAATGACATACAGAAACGTCTCACATTCGATAACGGGTAAGTCTACAGCAGAAATAATGTTTGGAAGGAGACTTAAAACAATGTTTGATCTATTAAGACCGGATCCTAGAGACAAAATGGAGGATGTAGTATGGAAACAGAAACTACATCATGATCGAAATAGTAAAGAAAGGAAATTCGAGGAGAATGATTCAGTTTGGGTTAAAAATGAGATTCGTAATGGTTGGCATGAAGGTGTAGTAAAAGCACGACAAGGGCGGTATTCTTATAATGTTCTAGTTGGCGATGTGATAAAACGAAAACATAGCGACCAACTAAGGGAAAGAGTTTTCACGGATCGTAGAGTTCAACTACCAAAGGTCAACGGTGGGAGAGAAAGCATAGATCCAAGCGTTAACGAACGATTTCGGAGACCTCGACGAATTACAAGACCACCTCAGCGTTTCCATGACGAATTCAAATATTGACCGAGGGGAAGATGTAGTGATTAACAATTTATTATTATTAATGTTATATATATCCCGTGGAGTTATATTAATATTATATATACATATATGATTCTAACTAATTTGAATATTATAATAAACACGGATTCTGATGATATTTGTAGATTAATTTAGAGCCCAAATACTTAATCCAAAAGGCAATCTCAAAAACGTAATTAGACCTAAATGTGTGTTTATCGCTAGGGACTGACTCATCTCATTGGATACTCTTAATTGCAAATAAGATGTGATAAAATGTAATAAGTGTTTACATCCATTCAACTTGACCAAAATTTCATCTAAACGCGACAATAAAAATTTTTGACTCTCAATACATGGATTCAGAGTAATGCGAAATTCCGCACACAATCTCAACTTGCCAATAATCAAGGAACTGAGGGAAATTTTATATCCCATGACTTTAAATGATGCTAAATGGGAATATCTTGAAAAGGCCTTATATCAAAGATATCAACCAATGAAAACTATTTTTGCTCATAGGTTTGATTTGAGGAACTTAAGCAGATTGCCTGGTGAAAGTATTTTAGAATTGTCAAAAAGAATTAGAATATGCTTAAGTAAATGTGCATACATGCATGACTTTGATGAAAGAGACCGAGATCATTTTATTTTTGCCCTTAAATTTAACACTAGAGATGGAACTTAAGACAAAATATCCTGATACTCTAGATGAGAAAGGCAAGCCCCTTACGTTTGAAAGAATAATAAATATGGCTTTATGTATGGAGAGAGCTGAAGTAGAGACAAATGGTGATTCTGAGGAAAAACTTTTTAAACTAAAATATGACACTAAGAAACAGTTGAATGATCACAACAAGAATGATAACAAAACATTATTTAAATGTTCAAGGTGTAGGTCATTTTGCTATAGCTTTTCGTAGTGCATTAAATCAAATGACTCTCGAAAATGATAATGATAATTCTGGTGATTCTATCAAGCGTGTATGTCAATTATCTAAACGAGCCACAATAGAGGTTAAATTAAATGGTCAAAATTTCATAATGGAATATGACACGGGGGCTCAGATTAGTCTTATCAACCTTAAAATGTGGAAACAAATTGGCAGACCCAGATTGACCGAATGTATGTCTCCCAAAGCTTATTTTAACCAGCCAGTAGAAACGCTGGGCAAAACATTATTAAATGTCCAGATGGGGAAAATTAATCATAATTTGACAGCTGTGGTTACAAAGACAGATGATGTCCCCTTGTTCGGATTACCGTGGATTATAAAATTCGGATTAAATATTCCACAAGAAGTAAAAATTCAGAAAGTTAAATATGATAGTAATTCATTAATATCTTTTGACAAAGAATTTCCGTTATTATTTGATAAAAGTCCAGCATCAGTTAAGAATATATAGGTTAAAATTTAATTAAGAGATGATGCTAGACCCATTGCCTTACCGGCTAGAAGGGCTCCGTTTCCATTAAGAAAACCAATTGAATTTGAAATAAATAGGTTACTACAAATGGGTGTAATTGAAAAAGTGGATCCATGTGAAACACAAGTTATATGGAGTACCCCAACCGTCAATGTCCGCAAAAGTAATGGAGATATCAGGATATGTGCAGATTTCAAAGTTACCTTAAACAAATTCATTCTTAATGATTTTCAAATAATTCCAACTTTTGAGGACATCATGGGAAAGATTGAAGGAGGTTCAATATACACAAAAATTTATATGCGAGATGCTTATTTACAGCTCCATGTGCACATTGATTCCCAAAAATTACTAGTCATTGCGACACATGTGGGGCTATTTAAATATAAAACAATGCCATTTGGGTTGTCATGCGCCCCACTAATTTTTCAAAGGTTTATGGAAGAGGTTCTAAAAGACTGTGAAAACACTGGGGTTTACATGGGTGACATCATAATAAGTGGAAAAGGCTATGACGACCATGTTAAAAATGTGAAAAGTCCTAAACAAACTGCAATCTGCAGGGATGAAAGCTCGTCTTTCTAAAGTTGAGTTTTGTAAAACCACTATATCGTCTTTGGGGCATATAATTGATAAAAATGGAATTCGTCCATCGGGAGATAAAGTCCTTGCAATCAAACAGTGTCCAACACCTCGAAACATCCATGAACTGAGATCTTTTTTAGGACTTGTTAACTACCATGAAAAATTTATTCCCCACTTACATAGCCTCTTAGCGCCATTACATCAATTGACTGGTACGAGAACCAAGTGGGATTGGACAGTAGAGCACACAAAAACTTTTGAGAAAGTAAAATCATTGCTCTCCGATCAATCGACATTAATTCCGTATTCAAAATCTCTTCCAATAATTTTAGAATGTGAGGCGTCCGAAAATGGTTTTGGAGCTGTTTTATATCACACAGTGAACTCGGATAAAAGGCCAATAGCATCCGCTTCAAGAACTTTAATCGATGGTGAAAAGCATTATGCCCCAATTGATAGAGAAGCAAGAGCCCTACTGTATGGTGTTGAAAAGTTCCATATGTATTTGTATGGGAGAAAATTTGTGTTAAGAACTGACCATAAGCCACTTGAAAGATTGTTTGGCGAGTCAAGAGACTTGCCAAAAATAAGCAATAATCGACTTATTAGATGGGCCTGGAAGATGTCGGCATATGATTACACCATTGAGTATATTCAGGGTAAAGAAAACAAAATTGCTGATGCACTTTCACGACTACCAGTTACTGCCAATGAGTTAGAAATCAAAGAGTGTAGAAGTAATTCCATTAGTCACATTCGTATACTGAATCTCAATGACATGCAATTAGACAGGGACATTTTAATGAAGGAATCTCAAAAAGACAAAGTTTTAAAGAAAGTAAAAACATTTGTAAATAAAGGTTGGCCGTTGAACAAAAATATGATACCTAAAGAACTAAGTTTTTATTATAACAAAAGAAATGAGATAGAAGAAGATAAAGGCATCATTTACGCCAACGGATTACTTGTCATTCCAACTTATTTAAGACTTTCTATTTTAAAACTCATCCATAAGGGCCACCCAGGAATTAGTTCAATAAAATCGATTGCACGACTTTATGTTACCTGGCCTCAGTTAGATAAGGACATTGAAATCTACGTACAGAAGTGCATCGGATGTCAAAAAAATAGATGCAACAAGCCCGAAGTTCCACTGTATTCGTGGAATGTAACTGAACAGCCTTGGGAACGTATACATATGGACTACGCGGGTCCCATAGATGGATATTTTTGGTGCATAGCTGTTAATTCATATTCAAAATGGGTCGAAGTGCAACTACAAAATAGCTCCACCACTACAATGACCATTAAAACCATGCGCCAATGGTTTGCAAGATGGGGAGTTCCAAAACAGATCGTTACAGACAACGGTCCTCAGTTTCGAAATTATGAAATGGAACAATTTTGCAAATCTTTAAACAAAAAACACATCAGATCTACGCCATATCATCCAAAAACAAATGGATTGGTGGAAAGAGCTATTAGAACTATAAAGAGCAGATATCAAGCATGCAGGGAATATACCAAAGATCCCGAGTCATGTATGCTTGACGTGTTGATGGGGTATAGAATCAGTGAACACTCATCAACTGGGAGAACGCCGTCAAAAGTGATGATGGGGAGAAACCTAATAACTTCACTCGATTGGATACAACCAACAGTCGGCAATTACATAGAACAAAAGACAGAGAAAAGTGAAAACAGGCAGAGGGACAAAGCTGTTACCAGAGAATTTATTCCAGGTCAGGCTGTATGGGTAAAAAATGAGATCAAAAAAGGATGGCGGCAGGGGAAAGTCCTTAAGCGAAATGGACCTTATTCCTACGTGGTCGATGCGATGAATAGAACCGTGAATAAGCATAGTGACCAGCTAAGGGAACGATACCAGCCAACCAAGAATGTTAGAGAAGAGAGCGATGATGAAATAAATTGCGATGACGAAGGCGTTGAAGATATCGCTACAGAAAGCACAGGGCCTAGAAGGTCAAATCGAGAAATACATCCTCCTAAGCGGCCTATTCAAGAAATTTAGTTCTAACTTAAATTAGCGAAGGGAAATGTAATAAATGATTATACAATGTTATTACCTAAACATATTTATATAAAACAACATGGCATTAACACGTGACATTGTAATCAATTGCGCATTATTTTAATCAGATGTTTTTAGAATTTGAATAAAGATATTTCTTATTATTAAACTTTGTAATAGTTTAGAAGCTTTTTTCTCCGTTTATGAAAAAAATTAAGTTATAATTAAAAATATAAATCTTTTTATTGTAATTGAAACCAAAGTTTACTTCAATATTTTTGTTTGTTTAATGAAATTAATAATTTTAAATATTTTTATTTTCTTTTATTACTTCTGTTCATGGGTTTAGACATTTTCTTTTAAGACCTTACTTCTTGAGCAGGAAAATTTTCCTGGCGAGGATCATGTAACTTTTAGGATAGAATAAGTTTGGTATGTTTGGGACTCCATATGTCTGGGGAGGAGTTACGCATAGCCATAGGTCTCCGTCTAAGATGTAGTATCCCCTTTTGAAGATCTCTGCAAACAGCCGGTCCAACCCAATGGTCATCATCCCCTCCATTGTAAACACACCAAAGTCAACCCCAGGCACACTGCGAACAAAATTATTGGCCAGTACCTTAGGAAGGCTGGCCCCAAACACCTTGGAGCCCGTCGGCCTTAGAACAACCGACGGGAAAAGACCAGACGGCGTCACACTTATCCCATGGTCCCGCGGACTGAATCTCACTTAAGACTTCACCACGGTCGACATATTTACCCCATCCAATTCCTCTCCCGACCTCATAGTCAGTGCAGAGAATAGGAAGGCAACCAAATATTCGTTCCTCGCAGACACAATATTCATTCCCGTAGTGGCAACCACAATCGGAAATTTAGGCCCCTAAGCTCTCGATCTCCTGAAACAAATTGGAAAAGCGATCTCCAACGTCTCATTAGATTCGAAAGTGTACTTTTTTATCAGGCAAAAGATCACAATAAAATCGTTAAATCCAGCACCATTTCCATACACGGATCAATGCCATCCGTTTAGTTGTAGCTCGTTTATATCTTTTTTTAGTCGTGAATGTAATATTTTGTACACCATTTAATAAACTGTTTAAATATCAAAATAGCAAGAATTTTAATTACCGATTGCATAATCTGGGCTGGACATAAAATTATTTTTGGCTTTGATATTGGAAACAATACCCTTTCGTGTTTATATAAACAGAATATTTTCTTAAAGATAGAGGTGAATTCGTTGCGGAATGGATAATGCTAATATTCAAGGTTACAAAACATGATTTACTAAGGGGTCAAAAGAATAAGAATATTCTAATAATGGTTGTAACTCATAGCATAACTTGATGAGTCAAGGTAGTATCCGAGTTTAAAGCAGACTTACTAGTATAGGCAGTTTCAAGAGATGCCCTTGTTAACTAAGGATGAAAGTGAACTCGAATCATTAATATGCTCTAAGCAAAATAAAGGGCCTCTAGATATTAACTGTATGGCGGTCATTTCTTACTTTTGTGTTTCGATCTCGTCTCGTCTCGGTCTTGAAATCAAAATCTCGTCTCGTCTCGGGTTATTAAAATCTCGATCTCGTCTCGTCTCGGCTTAGAAACATCTCGATCTCGTCTCTTCAAGAATTCTCCACTCGTCTCGACTTTTGAAAATACTTTTACCGTATAAGTTTTTTTCTGGCTCTTTTAAATTTTTATATAAGATATAAATTGGTCATAATGGAACCAATTTTTTATCTAACCCCACCCCACACAAGCTAGATGAGTAACTTAAGGTAGGAATCATTAATATAGGTGTTATATACTACTTAACTCTAAGGTATGAAGTTGCTAAATAATAACTTTTATATCCTGACTAAGGTTCAATAAAAGGATAAAGTTTAATAATATCATCATATTTTAGCATGAATTTATTAAGATCTTATATAAAAATAACGTTAAAATAATGACAAAAATGAGAGAGGAGACTTTTAAAAATATTATAGTTATTTATAACATGTAATTATCCTGCAAATACAATCATATAGGCATTATTGTTGGAAACGGAAAAGCTTTGAGATATTACGTTAACTGCACATATATAATTTAATTAAAGTTGTTAATTATAAAATTTAAATAATTCTATCCTAGTGTGGCTTCCATTATATATCGCAAATTATTAACTTAATCCATTTCCCATAAAATAATTACGTACTAACAAAGCTTATGTTCATATTTTAATTTATTGATAATTACAAAAAATTCAGTGATCTTGAATGCATCTGTCAAGTCTACATTTTAAGGTATTATGCTATGTGTGATGGGTTGAAAATTGTCGTGATGCACCATGCCATGAGTTTAGGCACAGCAAGCTCGACAGATTCATGATTTCAACTGTTATAGCACCAGACCACTGTTATTATCACTCTTAAAAGACTTAATTATTACTTTTGCATATCACCCTATCTACCTAATATAGCACCAGGCCACTTAGGTTATGATCACTATTCAAGGACATAATTAATACTTTTGCACATCACCCCAACTACCCTAATTTTGTATCATTCCACCATCACGCGTATCACCCCATTGTCACGCAACCTTACCATATAAAATATATACGAGAATTATTAATTGCTATGCAATTTATGGGCTCGTTTTTTGTTGTCCGTCCGTCCATCCCTATCTATTTGCATTGGGTATATTAGGTTATCGATTTTTTAAATTAATGCATGAGAAAGAGGTGCCCCACCCCTCATCTCTATCTCCCTCGCTGTGTTATTTTTTAAATTAAGAGGTGCCCCACCCTTCATCTCTATCTCCCTCGCTTTCGGGCGGGGTCGGGTTTTAATTGCTACGTTAAATTAATGCATAAGTATATCTATTCGTTTTTGAATTGGGTAACATTGATATTAATTGCTATAATTACCCTATGCCCTCCACTACAAGGGTTTGGGTTAGAATCTCGGAGTTTTTTTAGACTCTTAAGATTGTTCTTGTTACTACCATTGATAATAAAACTTTTTGGCCGTTTGCTGGCTGCTGACCAATGAAAAAATGACCATTGGCCAAAATGTGAATCCAAGTTTATTTTTTCTTTTTTTTTGACTATTATGATTGTTCCTGTTACTACCATTGCTAATAACACTTTTCGGCCGTCCACTGGCTGCTGACCAAAGAAAAAATGACCATTGGCCAAAATGTGAATCCAAGTTTATTTTTTCGTTTTTTTTACTATTATGATTGTTCCTGTTACTACCATTGCTATTATGACTTTTTGGCCGTCTGCTGGCTGCTGATCAATGAAAAAATGACCATTGGCCAAAATGTGAATCCAAGTTTATTTTTTCGTTTTTTTTTTGATTATTATGATTGTTCCTGTTAATACAATTGCTATTATGACTTTTTGGCCGTGCGCTGGCTGCCGACCGATGGAAAAAATGACCATTGGCCAAAATGTGATTCCAAGTTTTTTTTTCGTTTTAGTTTTGACTATTAGGATTGTTCTTGTTACTATCATTGATAATAAGACTTTTTGGCCGTCCGCTGGCTGCTGACCAATGAAAAAAATGACCATTGGCCAAAATGTGAATCCGAGTTTATTTTTTCGTTTATTTTTGATTATTATGATTATTCCTGTTACTACCATTGCTTTATGACTTTTTGGCCGTCCGCTGCCTGACCGATGGAAAAAATGACCATTGGCCAAAATGTGAATCGAAATTATTTTTTTCGTTTTTTTTGACTATTATGATTGTTCCTGTTCCTACCATTGCTATTATGACTTTTTGGCCGTCCGCTGGCTGCCGACCGATGGAAAAAATGACCATTGGCCAAAATGTGATTCCAAGTTTTTTTTTCGTTTTAGTTTTGACTATTACGATTGTTCTTGTTACTATCATTGATAATAAGACTTTTTGGCCGTCCGCTGGCTGCTGACCAATGGAATAAAAGGACCATTGGCCAAAATGTGATTCAAAAATTTTTTTTTCGTTTTTTTTTGACTATTATGAATTTATATCCACTTTTACCGTGTCCTGGCTGCTGACCAATGGAATAAAATGACCATTGGCCAAAATGTGATTCGAAATTTTTTTTTTTCGTTTTTTTACTCTTATGAATTTATATCCACTTTTACCGTGTGCTGGCTGCTGACCAATGGAAAAAAATGACCATTGGCCAAAGTGAGCATCAAAATTTTTTTTCCCGTTTTTTTGGCTATCATTGACTTATAGAGTATCTGTTGGTACTGACCAATAGAGAAAAAATGACTATTGGTCAAATTTTTGATTTTTTTAATAAAAATTGTTCAAATTCAACAAAAATTTCTCCCAACAATTCTGCAAATTCTTAACATTGTGTTGTTTTATAATATAATGTTTGTTAGACCCATAATCACTAAAGGCCATAAAAACGAATGTAATACGCAACTAGCTGAAAACACTAAATCTAACCCTAACCCTTGCCTATATTACATTTTGCCTATATTACATTTTGCCTATAATAGAAAATTTGTATAAATAATTAATTAATCATTAGGCATAGGCATTCTCGCCCCTTCCTACCTTTCTCGCCCATAAATTGCATAGCAAATATCATACATTTTTACGAAGTAAAGATGAGTCGTCCCCCCTTCCCTTCTCCCCTCCCCTTCTCCCCTCCCCCTTCCCACGAGGGCCGATATAACCATTTGGTTTTTGTTATAAGCCTAAAATACAACAATGGAGCCGTCCTCCCTTAATTTTCACCAGTTTACCCCCTCCGACAACTTTGAACTTTATATTTCCCAATTAATCATTACCACCAAGTAGTTGGAGGAGTCAAAAAATCTCTATTCCTGACTGTTATTGGATTTCAAGATTATGAATTACTTATAAATCTCGTCTCACCATCAGATCCCCTATAAAAATCATTCGAAGAAATCATTTCCACTACATAGTTTTTTCTCCCCCAAGCTTAGTGCTATTGTACAAAGGTACAAATTTCACAAGTGCCTTCAATTGGAGGTGAAAGTATTGATTTCTTTGCGGCGAGGTTAAAGGACTTTTCGATTCATTGCGATTTTGGTGCAAGCCTCGAGGACAACTCAAGAGATCGTTTCGTGGCTGGTTTAAAAAATGGTAAAATTGTAGAGCTTTTGATTGTGGATAACCTGACCTGGCAAGGGGCGTTGGATGTTGCCAGCAGTGTTGTAAAAAGACCTGGGTTTTTTTTAGCCGATCTTTGGTCTTAGTCGACTAAACTAAAACAGACTAAAGGTTTTTTGGTCTGTTTTCTTAGTCGACCTTAAGGTTTAGGCGATATTTGAAAAACAGACCAAAAGCTTGTTAGTGTATATTGTTTAGCCAACCTTTAGGCTTAGAATTTTGTTAATAAACCAAAGGTTTTTAATTGTATTATTAGTCGACCTTTTGTTTGGTTTAGGTGTTTTGGGGTGGGGGATAAATAATATATAATTTAATGAGAGACTTAAAATTATGCAATATATTTACAGGTAGCTTTATAATTTTACTGATTTGATTTAATAAAGGATGAGAGTGATTTTTAATATTAATACCTAGCTGTAAAATACAATTTTAGAAATAAATCATTTGTCAAATTAATTTAGTGACAATTGTCAGAATGGTCGTTTATGAAGCAAAATAAATTGTTTTAACGAAAATTGGTTGGTTAAAGTGTCATAAAATTGTTGCAAACATAAAATTAAAGTTTGTCACCTCATCTTGGTGACAATTGTTATGATTGTCATTTTTAGAACTAGATAAATTCTTTTAACGAAAATTGGTGGGTTAGGGTGTCATAAAATTGTTGCAAACATAAAATTAAGTTTGTCACCTTAGCTTAGGGACAATCGTCATAATTGTCATTTTGAAAGCTAGATTAATTCTTTTAACGAATATTGGTTGGTTAAATTGTCATAAAATTGTTGCAAACATAAAATTAAAGTTTGTCACCTCATCTTGGTGACAATTGTCATGATTGTTATTTTTAGAACTAGATAAATTCTTTTAACGAAAATTGGTGGGTTAGGGTGTCATAAAATTGTTGCAAACATAAAATTAAGTTTGTCACCTTAGCTTAGGGACAATCGTCATAATTGTCATTTTGAAAGCTAGATTAATACTTTTAACGAATATTGGTTGGTTAAAGTGTCATAAAATTGTTGCAAACATAAAATTAAAGTTTGTCACCTCATCTTGGTGACAATTGTCATGATTGTCATTTTTAGAACTAGATAAATTCTTTTAACGAAAATTGGTTGGTTAATGTGTCATAAAATTGTTGCAAACATAAAATTAAAGTTTGTTAGCTTAGGGACAATCGTCATAATTGTCATTTTGAAAGCTAGATTAATTCTTTTAACGAAAATTGGTGGGTTAGGGTGTCATAAAATTGTTGCAAACATAAAATTAAATTTTGTCACCTCATCTTGGTGACAATTGTCATGATTGTCATTTTTAGAAACTAGAAAAATTCTTTTAACGAAAATTGGTGGGTTAGGGTGTCATAAAATTGTTGCAAACATAAAATTAAAGCTTGTCACCTTAGCTTAGGGATAATCGTCATAATTGTCATTTTGAAAGCTAGATTAATTCTTTTAACGAATATTGGTTGGTTAAAGTGTCATAAAATTGTTGCAAACATAAAATTAAAGTTTGTCACCTCATCTTGGTGACAATTGTCATGATTGTCATTTTTAGAACTAGATAAATTCTTTTAACGAAAATTGGTGGGTTAGGGTGTCATAAAATTGTTGCAAACATAAAATTAAGTTTGTCACCTTAGCTTAGGGACAATCGTCATAATTGTCATTTTGAAAGCTAGATTAATACTTTTAACGAATATTGGTTGGTTAAAGTGTCATAAAATTGTTGCAAACATAAAATTAAAGTTTGTCACCTCATCTTGGTGACAATTGTCATGATTGTCATTTTTAGAACTAGATAAATTCTTTTAACGAAAATTGGTTGGTTAATGTGTCATAAAATTGTTGCAAACATAAAATTAAAGTTTGTCACCTTAGCTTAGGGACAATCGTCATAATTGTCATTTTGAAAGCTAGATTAATTCTTATAATGAAAATTGGTGGGTTAGGGTGTTATAAAATTGTTGCAAACATAAAATTAAATTTTGTCACCTCATCTTGGTGACAATTGTCATGATTGTCATTTTTAGAAACTAGAAAAATTCTTTTAACGAAAATTGGTGGGTTAGGGTGTCATAAAATTGTTGCAAATATAAAATTAAAGTTTGTCACCTTAGCTTAGGGACAATCGTCATAATTGTCATTTTGAAAGCTAGATTAATTATTTTAACGAATACTGGTTGGTTAAAGTGTCATTAAATTGTTGCAAACATAAAATTAAAATTTGTCACCTCATCTTGGTGACAATTGTCATGATTGTCATTTTTAGAACTAGATAAATTCTTTTAACGAAAATTGGTGGGTTAGGGTGTCATAAAATTGTTGCAAATATAAAATTAAAGTTTGTCACCTTAGCTTAGGGACAATCGTCATAATTGTCATTTTGAAAGCTAGATTAATTATTTTAACGAATATTGGTTGGTTAAAGTGTCATAAAATTGTTGCAAACATAAAATTAAAGCTTGTCACCTTAGCTTAGGGACAATCGTCATAATTGTCATTTTGAAAGCTTGATTAATTATTTTAACGAATATTGGTTGGTTAAAGTGTCATAAAATTGTTGCAAACATAAAATTAAAGTTTGTCACCTCATCTTGGTGACAATTGTCATGATTGTCATTTTTAGAACTAGATAAATTCTTTTAACGAAAATTGGTGGGTTAGGGTGTCATAAAATTGTTGCAAACATAAAATTAAGTTTGTCACCTTAGCTTAGGGACAATCGTCATAATTGTCATTTTGAAAGCTAGATTAATACTTTTAACGAATATTGGTTGGTTAAAGTGTCATAAAATTGTTGCAAACATAAAATTAAAGTTTGTCACCTCATCTTGGTGACAATTGTCATGATTGTCATTTTTAGAACTAGATAAATTCTTTTAACGAAAATTGGTGGGTTAGAGTGTCATAAAATTATTGCAAACTAAAGTTTGTCACCTCATCTTGGTGACGTCATAATTGTCAATTTGAGAGCTAGATAAATTCTTTAACGAAAATTGGTGGGTTAGGGTGTCATAAAATTGTTGCAAACAAAATTAAAGTTTGTCACCTTAGCTTAGTGACAATTGTCATAATTGTCATTATGAGAGCTAGATAAATTCTTTTAACGAATATTGGTTGATTAGTGTGTCGTAAAATTGTTCCAACGAAGTATTTTTTAAAATTAGTTGTCAAATTATTTTAGTGACCTTTGCTAAATAGTGTAATTGCACTATAATAATTGTTTATTTTAATTTATATTTTTTATATTCGTTATTTAGATTGCTAATTTATTTTAAATTACTTTAAAACAATAATATGCGTTTCCCACACCTAGTAATTAATTGACATTTTATCAGTCGTATTGGTTAGATTGCTTTCTCAAATTTAAAAAAGTTGTTAGAAAAATAATAGAAAATTAGGGTTTTGGAAGCTAAAAGTTCCTTTTTTAATTTATCTTTTTCGTTAAAACTGATTAACTATCTTTAGAACTCCAACAAGTTTTATGATAGAGTGTGAGTTTTTATATAATAATTTACTTGGAACAAACAGTTTTGTTAAAAATAACCCTGTCATAACAACTCCTCAAGAAACATTTTAACCTTTGGAGCTATTGAGACCGAGGCTATAATTACTTTTATTCATTCAGACATTCTAGATCTAACCCCTATAATTGATAATAATTCAATTAATTACAAGAGTTGGGAAACTAGCTCAAAAAATGACACTTAGGACAATTGTCACCAAGCTAAGGTGACAAACTTAAATTTTTTATTTGCAACAATTTTATGAAACCCTTAACTACCAATTTTTGTTAAAAGAATTCATCTAGCTCGAAAAATGACAATTATGACAATTGTCACCAAGCTAAGGTGACAAACTTAAATGTTTTATTTGCAACAATTTTATGACACCCTTAACTACCAATTTTCGTTAAAAGAATTCATCTAGCTCGAAAAATGAACTTAGGACAATTGTCACCAAGCTAAGGTGACAAACTTAAATTTTTATTTGCAACAATTTTATGACACCCTTAACTACCAATTTTCGTTAAAAGAATTCATCTAGCTCGAAAAATGACAATTATGACAATTGTCACCAAGCTAAGGTGACAAACTTAAATTTTTAATTTGCAACAATTTCCCTAAACTACTAGTGATGCGGAAAAACCGAGAAAAAACTCGGTCTCGTCTCGTCTCGAAAAACCGAGACGAGACGAGACGAGAATTTGAAAAATGGAGTAGAGATCGAGACGAGAATTTTGAGGTCGAGACGAGACGATACGAGATTTTCTCGGCGAGATCTCGACTTTTTATTGATCGTTAGAATTTAGCAAATTATTGTGTATTTTAATTTACATTTAAGGTATTAAGTGTAAATCAATATGTATGGAATATATTTGATATTAAAAAAAATCCCAAGTGTAGTTAATATTATATAATTTTGCAAAAAAATTAAAATTTGGCAATCATTTACCTAAGTATGGTTGATTTTAGTCATACATTTAAATACGTACTCATTAATTTAAAGTTTAAACCTTATGTTCTGAATTCTATAATAATGCTGCTTTTATTGTTGTTTTTACAACGTTTTAATTTGTGCAACTAGTTATCAATTCTGTAAATAATAATAACATCATTAAATGTCACTCGCACTTTGTGGTTTATAGCGCTATAGTAAACATGCAATAAACACTATGGGCTATAATTAATGATGGTTATATTAATGGACTTAAACATTTGCCTTAAATATGTTAAGGTCTACTTTGAAGCATTAGCAAAGGTTAATAAAGGGTCTCATTTTGCTCAATTATGCAACTAAATCAACTATAAGCGAACTTAAAATTTTCGAAGTCCATTTATAGTTGACAGACACAGTGAATTTAATACAAATATTATAATTTGCTAGAACAATAAAATTTAATTTTTTATATTTCAAATTTATTTATAGTTTTTTTAGTCTGCACTTTTTATAGAAAATGTTATCTTTATGAGTTAATTCATATCTCTATATTGTCAATGAGATGTCGTGTCCCGCTAAATCTTTAAAAAGTTTGTGTATTAAAGTTTTTCGAAAAATATAAAATTTGCCATTTGGATTTTTGAACACTTATTTATATTTTTAATAAAACAGGAGAAATTTTTATTCCGAATATATTTTTTTTTAAAAGTCGAGACGAGACGAGAATTCTCGTCGAGAGACCGAGATTTTTCTAGACCGAGACCAGACGAGATCGAGATTTTCTTAATCGCTCCCGAGACGAGACGAGATTTTGTTTTCGAGACCGAGACGAGACGAGAGCGAAACACTATAAACTACCAATTTTCGTTAAAAGAATTCATCTAGCTCTAAAAATGACAATTGTCACCAAGATTAGGTGACAAATTCAAATTATATATTTGCAGCAATTTTAGGACACCCTAACCCACCAATTTTCGTTAAAATTTATCTAACTCTAAAAATGACAATTATGACAATTGTCGCTTTTTTTACATATCGTATAATATTTTAATGCACATACCTTGATAATTCATGGCACATATACAATTAGAAATATAGGCCATATATTTAGAATATTAAATCGGGGGGCCACAGCTTTAAATATAAAATAAACGAACTAGAGCAAAAAAGCAATATGTCACACTGTCTTCGACCTATGATTGGTTTAGCCGTATAAATGAAAAATTTTAGCTGCTTAAATGCGTCATATAATTAAATTGCCGTTGAGGGAAAGCCACAATGAATAATTTAGCTTGCCATTTAAAGAGTGCCAAAATAACAATTTGTATCTCGTTGTGTGTAACGGGGCGTTCGTGATGACACGTGAAGCGAAAAAATGCGAAGCAAATTTTTGGGCTAATTTATCAAACTCTCCATTGTTTTTCTTAAAATCTTTATAATCTTCGTGAAATTTATCATATATCAATCGTATTGCACGAATATCATTGATAGGGTTTCTTTCAGAAAAAATCCTCCGGGGGGGGGGGGGTATTTTCTACTTCCGGGGGGGGGGGGGGTAAATTTTTTTTTAATTGCTAAACCATTTTGTATAATATTTACTGATTTTTATTGGTGATATAAGTGATATATAAATCGATACATACACGCATAATCATTAAATAATTTATGACTTCATGATGGAACTTAAGTTCATGCTTCCTTCAATCAAAACTCTCCGGGGGGGTATTTGAAATCGCCCGGGGGGGGGGGGTAATACCCCCCGGGCTCCCCCCTCAAAGAAACCCTGATCATTGATAAGATAGTAATTATTCTATAAACATGAAAAATTTTATAAAAAATACTTCTTCTTCTTTCTATTACTGTTTGTCACCTAGGCTGGTGGTCAGTCCTTTCAGCATTCGTTTCCATTTGTTTCTATGTTTACATAGATCTTTCTTTATCTTATGGACTTTCATATCGTGCGGTATTTTATGAATCCAGATAAGCTTGGGTCTTCCTCTCCTTCGTTTTCCTGCGAAATATATCATCTCGATTTTCTTTCCGACGTAGCTTTCGACATGGCCATACCATCTTAGTCTATTTGTTAGGAGCTTTGTCATAATAGATGTAGTACCCAAAATTCTTCTTATATCTTCATTTCGCCTATGTTCCTTTTTGCTACCCATCTTAGCATTCTCATCTCCATAGTCGCAAGACGCTGCTCTTTTCTTTTACGTATAGCCCATGATTCCGAGCTATAGAGGACTGTTGGCTGTATGATGGATTTATACAGTGCGCCTTTTAATCTTTTCGTAATGTTTTTGTCACACAGAACGCCTGTCAAGTCCCTCCACTTAAGTCATCCGGAATTTATCCTTGCTTGGATTTCTTTATCCATTCCACCATCCGATTGAAGTGTTGATCCTAAATATTTGAAGGAATCCACACTTATAAGTTGTCAATCGCCTAAAGTAAGGGATGCACTTAGCTGGTTTTCATCCGATTTAAACTTTGTCATCATGTATTCTGTTTTCTTTCGATTTACCCTGAAACCACTTTCTTCTATTGCATTTACCCATCTATTTGCAGTATTAGCCAATTCTTGTTCACTTTTGGCATAGAGGATTATATCGTCTGCATAGATCGGTGCCCAGGGAGCTTCCTCGCCCCAATCCTTGGTAATAATATACATTATCATTATGAATAGGAAGGGACTAAGAGCTGAACCTTGATGGACTCCAGTGTTAATGGCAAAGCCCTTTGTAGTCCCAACCGTTATTCTAACGTATTCTATTTCCTTTTTACTTATCTTTTTTTGCTCTAACGCATAATTCCGTCACATTGTTTTCTTAAAAGGTACTCTCGAACGCTTTTTCTAGATCGATGAAGCACGTGTGCAAATCCTCTTCCCTTTCTTTAAACCTTTTATTAATCTTCTAACACTGTTTAGAGCGTGTGCTGTAGGCCTCTCCGGCATGAATCCGAATTGGTTATCTCGAATTTGAACCCAACTCTGAAGCCGTTTTTCGATCACTTTTCCCACACCTTAAAAGTGTGACTCATAAGCTTTATCCCTCTGTAATTGTTGCAATCCTGAATGTCCCATTTCATCTTGTATATCGGGATCATGTAGCTATCCCTCCACTCGTTAGTAGAGCTGTTAAAGTTCATCTTAATTATGAATTAGTTCAAGTTCATTTTGAAAAAGATATTTCAAGTTCAGATTTTTTCAAAAGTAACTAGTTCAAGTTCGTTTAAAAAAACGAACTAGTTCAGTTCTTAGTTCAAATTTTCCAAAATGAACTAGTTCAGTTCATAGTTCAGTTCATTAAAAAATATATTATAAAATTTTAATCCAATCCGAGGGGTTTTTAAAAAATGTTTTATCTGATTAAAAATCAGTTCTGAATCCGATACGCAATTTTAAAATTCTATGAATCAAAGTTTATTAATGATTGAGTTTATTTAAACTTATTATTGTTTATTTTAAATTGGAAATAGTCCATTTATAAAATCTAATTTAAAACATTTTTCATATACCAACAAGCTTTTTTATACAAAACTAAATTAGCTATTTGAAAAAAAATTATACGTGTAAAACTTTTCATTTCAAACATTATAATATAACTCTGGCCTTCGGCCCTCGTGGGAAGGGAAGGAAGGAACGGAAGAGGAAAGGGAAGGGCCAACTCTTCTATACTCTGTATAAAAGTAGCATATTTGCTATGCACTTTATGGGCGAGAAAGGTGGGAAGGGGCGAGAATGCCTATAGGGGGGTATTAAATGCAAAATGATTAGTTAATTATTTATACAAATATTTTGCACTCTTCGGGATTCTAACCCTCATTAATAGAGGCATAGGCTTTTGTAGGGGCACAGGGAACCATATAAGTAGAGGTATAGGCCCTTGTAGGTGAGGGCATAGGGTAATTATCGATGTTAACCAATTCAAAAGCGAAAATTAAAATTTCCATCACAATTGGCTAATGGTCATTTTTTCATTGCTAAGTAGCAATTATCAGAATTTAAAAATTAGGTTTTTAATTTTATCATAAATTACCAATTAATGTAGTTTGGAAAAAAATATATACCTACAAAAACACAGGTATTGTAAGGATATTCAAAAAATTTACAGGTGCTAAATTAAAACTTTTTCAACCACATTTTGGCCAAAGGTCTTTTTTTGCATTGGTCAGCAGTCAGCGGACAGTCTATAAATACATAAGAGTCAAAAAAAACAAAAAAAACTTCGATTCACATTATGGCCAATGGTCATTTTTTCTATTGGTCAGCAGCCAGGACACGGTAAAAGTGGATGTAAATTCATAAGAGTCAAAAAAAACGAAAAAATTTCGATTCACATTTTGGCTAATGGTCATTTTTTTCCAATAGCAGCCAACGGACGGCTAAAAAGCCATATTATCAATGGTATTAACAAGAACAATCATAATAGTCAAAAAAAACGAAAAAAATAATTGCCATCATTTTGGCCAATGGCATTTCATTCCATTGGTCAGCACCCAACGGAGGGCCAAAAAGTCTTATTATCAATGGTATTAACAAGAACAATTTATAATTTAAACAAAAAAAATAAAAAAAAATTTGGCCTCTCCGGGATTCGAACCCACATCAGGAGAGGCATAGCTTTTGTAGGGGGGGGGGCACAGGGACCCATATCATTAGGGGCATAGGCTCTGCTAGGGGAGGGCATAGGGTAATTGTCAATGTTAGCCAAAAAAAACGAAAAAAATAATTTCGATTCACATTTTGGCAAATGGTCATTTTTTTCCATCGGTCAGCAGCCAGCGGACGGCAAAAAAGTTATAATAGCAATGGTAGTAACAGGAACGATCATAATAGTCAAAAAAAAACGAGAAAAAAAAACTTGGAGTCACATTTTGGCCAATGGTGATTTTTTTCATCGGTCAGCATCCAACGGACGGCTAAAAAGTCTTATTATCAATGGTAGTAACAAGAACAATCATAAGAGTCAAAAAAAACCCGGGTTCGAACCTAAAAACTAGTTAAATTAATAATAGCAATTAATAATAAAAGTAAACAGCGTGACAAGACATTCGGTGCAAGACAAGACATTCGGTGCAAGACAACACATTCGGTGCGTGTGCGTGACACGAACAGCGTGACAAACAAAATGAAAGTGAGCCCATAAATTGCATAGCAATTAATATAATTGTAATCGATAATAGAACTCAAGGGGAAATAGAGGGAAAACTTTAATAATTTATTATTTTTAAAATTATCATTAACTAAAGATGAAAGTTTCTCCACAAAGAGAAGTTTTCCTAAACTGAACAGTCTTTCAACAGGAGCACTTGATTGAATATGCAAACGTTATATTTAATAAAATTTGTTTTAAATGGGGTAATTTATTATATATATCAAATGAGGTATTCACCTTTATATAGTTTTTAATGATTTTTTTATTGGAGTTATCACGTCTGATATTTAGGAAATCCAACCAATTTTAAGTATGAGGGTTAACATTTTCTGCATCTAGTGGCAATATTGAATTTATTGCCTTCAAAATTCTATAATCTTCCTCTTAATTTTTTGCATATAAATCACAAAAATTAAATAAATGATTCTTACTGACAATAATACAGCCATGGGGGTAGTTAGCATTCAAATAAGGAGGGGCAAAATGATCATTTTTCGAAATTTTAGTCATAATTTAATAAATTTCAACAAATTTTTGGATTTAAAGGGGGGAAGCCGCCCCGCCCTGCCCCCTCTTGGCCACGGTCATGAAAACAGGCTCGATTGTTGTTGTTTTCTATATATTAAAAAGGCGTGTTTAATAAATTTTTTATACTAGAGGTTTATTTCTAAATGATTGTGTATGATACATGCAAAAATTTATTAGATTAACGAGATGGCATAGAGCTACGGATTGAAATTGTATTAGATTTTACAATTTTCATGGTGATTTTCTGCCTGATGTCAAAAAATTCGTTGAAATCGTGTGTAATCCTTGTTAATAAAAACAATCAAACTCGGCTTATAAATTCATTATAAATAATAATTTTTATGATGAACTAGTTCTTTAATATTGTAAGCAGAGGTCAGATTTGTTAGAATTTTTCAGCCCGAACCCGGCCCGGCCCGATTTTATAATTAATCTGCCCGCCCGAGCCCGCCCGAACCCATCTAAGTGTCCGCCCGGGCCCGCCCGAATCGTTAAAGCTGCCCGAATTGCCCGGCCCGAAATATTAAATTTGCCCGTTAGTCCCGAATTTGTGAGGTCGCAAACAGAGGTCGGATTTGTTAAAATTTTTCTGCCCAAACCCGGCCCGGTCTAAGTTTTTAACTAAATTCCCCGCCTGAACTCTTCTAAGTGTCCGCTCAGCCATGCCCAAACCATTAGAGCTGCCCGGCCTTATTAATAAAATTTGCCCGTTAGACTAGAAATTATCCAATCCCAAAATCTTTTAACCACTATTACAAAATAAGCATTAAATAATGGCATATTTTATAACATTTTTATTTCAACATTAAATTTATAAAATCTGGTATAAAACATAAAGAAAGTCATTATAAATAATTAACTTGGTCAGTTACGTTGCACAACTATAAAATATAAACTTTAGATCTAAAATAATTTTTTCATAAAAAATCTGTGGGGAAAGAATTTCCCGTTCCCCCCCCCCCCTTCATTTACGCCATTAGTTAAAATAATAAATTTTGTCATTTATCAGTTAAAAGAAATTTTACATTTATAAATCTATTTATCTTAATATATAAATAAATATATTTATTTTAATATATGTTTTTTGATACGTCATTTTATTCTTTTATAATATAATATGAAAATTAAAAATTTTTGATCTTGAGATAAACCAGTTAAACTAATTTATTCGAAATAAAATAAAATCTAATTCTGAAGAAGTTAAAATTAGGATTTAGGACATTATATAAACGTACGATAAGGATTTAAGCGATAGAAAAAAATCTAGTCAAATTTATTATGGCCCAAAATTGTTTATAAGCGAATTTTTCTTTTTTCGAGGAAAATCAATTTGATAAAATTTTTGGCATGCCCGAATTGCCCGAATCTTATCAGCGTGCCCGCCCGGGCCCGTCCGAAAAATAAAACTTAAGACAGTTGCCCGGCCCGGCCCGGCCCGTGGGCCGGGCCGGGCGGGCCGGGCAGCGGGCCGGGCCGGGCATTTCTGACCTCTGATTGTAAGGTTCAAGTTCAGAATATTAAAAATGTAACTAGTTCAAGTTCATTACAAAACTAACTAGTTCAAGTTAAATTTTTGGAAAGGTAACTAGTTCAGTTCAAGTTCAGAAAAAAGTGAACTAGTTCTTAACAGCTCTACTCGTTAGGCATTTTACCCATTTTCAAGATAATGTTGAAAAGGTTGGCGAGGAACTGTGCACCAGTATTGCCTAAAACCGTCTATTGGTTGGTCCAAGAGCTTTTCCCGACTTTAATTTACCCATAGCAACTTTGACTTCCGTTTCCGTGATCCAGTTCGCTGGGTTATATAAAAAATACATACATACCAAATTCAATTTTTTACCCATCGCGCGAAAAATACAAAATGATTTGTATCTTATTTTCATTTGCTTTTTGCCGTGGACGAAAATAATCGTCTGCGATTTCACTATGAACGCCTCCTATTTACAAGTGTTATTTTCGTGCCAATTAATTCGCAATTCGCGCTAGGAGTCTTCCCCGACTTTTTATTAGTTAGATTCGTCACGTTCATGATTTATCGCGCATATTTCTCAGTGATAAATCCATTAAATCCCCCCCCCCCGCTGTGAACGCCGCCTTTTATGCAGACAAAAATTTCGCGAATATATAAAGTGTTGGTCGAAGGGTGCTAGTTTTGTGATAGTATAATTAAAACCATTTAACCAAGAAATTTAGGTTAAGTTATGATTTCGAAAATCTAAATTTAATACAGTTTTTTATTCAAACAAGTGATAACAAAAAAAAATGAATGCCTTATAAGGCTCCCTATTTTAATTATTTTGTCAGCTTTTTCAACTACCTGGAAGAAATTATATTAAATGTACAAAAAACAGATTCCCAAAAATGAGTAAATTAGTAAACAATTCAAAATGGCGATAATAAATATATCAATTTTTTTGGTGGTTAAATATATATAAACGCGTGTGAAATATAGAATGGAGAATAATTATGATCCACGCCATCAGGATGTTACCCCAACGTAATGAGGGCAAACCTCTGTCAAATATTTAAGCAGCTGCTGAAGGGGGCGGCCACTGGGTAAGGGGATTAGGCATATTTCTAAAAACGCAGAATCCTTAAACTATAATAATGCTATTGCAAGGATTTTGCAATTCGCATATGATAATCTTGATTTAAGAATCCAAATTTTGGTGAAACTTTTAAAATGTGTGAATCATATATAATATTTAAATAAAAAATGTATAAATTAAAATTGCATAGTAGCAATTAATAGATCATGGTATTTACATAGCATTAAAGATTATAAATATATGCAAACTTAATATATTCAAGTTAGTATCTATTTTACTTTTTTTTTTAATGGTTAAAAAGTTTATTTTCACGAAACAAGGTTACATAAATAAGCGAAGTATATAAATAAAGAAAGACATATTGGTTAAATACAAAGATCTATATCATTATCTTCTAAAACGGGCCATGAGTTAGTATCTATTTCAACACTCCCTTGGTCAGGTTGTATCTCAAGCATTTATAAGAGGGCAGATGAGGATTGTAAAATAATATGCAATATATCTGCAACAAGGTACATATTAAATATTATGCCCATAAAGTGTTATTGAAAACCTTAACAAAAAATCATCTGTGTAATAACAATATTTATAATTGATTGTAAGTACCTATCAGAATATTTAAATCCAAACACGAATAGAGCTGATTTATTATAACCAAATGTATTGTTATAATTTTGAAATAAATGCAATTAAAAACATAGCACTTAATATTTTGAAAGTTGCATTATGTAAAGGAGTCATCATGAGTCAATATAAACTAATAGGGATATGTGCCTATAAGGTTCAAGTTTGTTATAAACAAAACCAAAGATTAATAAGTTTTACAAAGTATAAGAAAAGACCATATATAACTATGGAAAAGTTTTAATATCAAAAAAATTAGCCTAACACTAAAGAATTTGCAATTTATGTACTAGATGTTGTGTTTGTTTTTATATGTAGTAAGAACTGTAAAGTCACTTTTTTTGTAACCCTAACCCGACCCAAAATTCGTAAAAATTTATAAACCGAACCGGACCCGAAAACCTTTCAAAATTTTGAACCCGAATCTGACCTGACCCTAAAGCATTTTAAAATTTTCAACCCGAACCCGACCCTTGCCGACCTAAAAGCGTTGAAAAATATTTAACCTAATATCTCCCGAACGCGTTTCAAATTTGTATCCGACGCGAGAGTAAGAATAATTGAGCTGTGCAAAATTTAGTCGACAAATTAAAGTGCGATTTATGAAACAAATTGATACCACAGATTTTAATTGTTAAATTTAGTTGAATCATTTATTTTATAGTGATGTATATATAATATAGTATCAAAATATAGGTCGCAATTAATTTAAAATATATAGTTTTGAACCAATTAATAAATTTAAACTTACTTTTTATTTGGTTTTTGAATATATATTTATGTAGACTTAATTAATAATAGACTACTACTTCATACTATTTAAATATATTTCAAAAATCATATTTTGTTGATATATTTTACCTTTCACGAGTCAAATTTAAATTTGCGTCCAAAAAATAATTAGATTTAAACAAACAAAAGAATTAAATTAACTGAATGAATGAACGGCAATTATACATTTCGATACTAAATAAAAATATTCTACTACAAAGCTTTATAAAAGAAATGTCCCATTTATTTCGCAATTTAAGATTCAAAATTTTGACCTGACACTTTAAATCCAACCCGAACCAACTCGAAAGCAATTCAAAATTCTCAAACCGAAACCGACCCGGAAGCATTTTAAAATTTTCAACCCAAACCCGACCCAACCCGAAAACAATATTTAAAAGTCTCAACCAAACCTGACGGTCCGGGTCGGGTTTCGGGTCACTCGTGCAATTTTCTAATATGTACATATAATTGTTGTACATTTTTATTTAAAAGGCTTAGTTAACAATTTAGGTAATAATTAAATATTGATGTTGGAAGCAGGGAAAAATATAAACTTTATTAAAGAGATAAATATTATGTTGATGAGGCATCTTACAAGTATTTGACTTTTCATTTGATTAATATTAATAAATTAATATAGTATCAGAATAAATAGCCTACTCCAAAAAAATTTGCAGTATATGTATTATAATTCATTTGTTTTTTATATTTACATATAATTGTTGTACATTTTTATTTAATAAACTTAGTTAACTATTCTAGTTAATAATTAGTTTAATATCCTAAGCTTCAAATTTAATTTGTAATTATCCAATTTCAACAACTAATTTATTTTATTAATCGCGATTAAAATGTGTCCGCGATAAAATTTATTAACTTTTATTTTCCGTACCTTAAATTTTTAATTTCACTTATTTATTACGAACAAAAAAAGAAGAATTATTATCTGTGTAAGAGAAAGCGAAAATTATCGATAACGATAAAAATAATGGTTAACTCATCGTAATAATAATAATATTTGCGATGGTAATAAAAAGCGAAGTGGTATTAACAATCTATATTTAGCGTAGTGGTATTAACAAATCATCATGACTCATCAGTCGTAAATAAATTTGACACGATTAAAAACGATAAAGAAAAGTAGTAATAATCGTAGGGTAAACACAATAAAGATGCACATAATAAAAATCGTAGCATGTGTGGGAGGGGGGAATCAGAATATGGGTGAACACCACACCTCCCCCTTTAACGAGAAGTCAAAGACTTAATGTCCTTACGTTCCGATAAAGGTATGGGGTTCAGTGTTGTTGAAAACCATTTAAAGGTCGAGGCGGACTTAGGTCGAGGTGGCGATTTACCTTATCAACTTTAAACAAAGTCTAAACAAACCATAGGTATAAGTATACCCAACATAATTTTTCAAACATTTCCTGAAATCTAGCCCATTGATATAATTTATCGTCTGACATCTAGTGCAAGTTTATGACCTTTGCCCTCGACTGATTCATGGACTGTGGATTTAATCGAAGAAATCGTGCACTGTGAATCAGCGGTAAAAGGGTACGTCATGGCTAGCGGACTTCTGTCCCAGCTCTGTGACGCACCGAGCAACAGTCGCAACCAAAATTATAATAAATCAGTACTAAATTATCCCAATTATTTTATACCTATACTTTAAATTGCCATTTACAAATCATCATTTTTCTCTCTCGCCACCCCTTCCTAATTCTATCTAAATCATGCGCAAACCGCCAATAACCATCGTAACAAAAAAACGTTAAATAATATTATCAATAAGAGAAAAAGGGGTTGAATAACAATTTTTCGTAAACATATATTTTTGATTATTACAATTAAAGCAATAATGTTTCAAAAAATTCGTAGTATGTAAATAATTCAAGTGGGTTACATTTTTTATATTTTGTTTACTGCATTTGTACTGAATTTGCCGAATTGTATTGAAGAATTTCTTCCTTCGTCCCCTGTTAATAAGAGGAACAATTTGTTTTTCGAATAATGATCAGCGTAATAATGGATGGGTATTTGCTTGTTTACCAATTTTTCGGAATTTTTCTTTCGTTCATAGAATCCTGCCCCTTGTCTCGGACAACTCTGTTGTTAGGTTGTCGCGGTTTGATTGGTTGCCAATTTTTAGGAATATTGAGAAATCGTTTTCTTGCACTCTCGGATAATCTATTGTCCCATTCAAGAATTATAGTTGTTGAATTGGTTATCTCCTCGAATGATCTTCATTCAGTGGTCATGAGTTCTCAAGTGGTTCAATTACTTTGTTCCGGCGCCACTTTAATACCCTATACTTTAAATTTAATTTGTAATTATCCAATTTGAACAGCTAATTTATTTTATTAATCGCGATTAAGATGTGTCCGCGATAAAATTTATTAACTTTTATTTTCCGTACCTTACATTTTTAATTTCATTTATTTATTACAAACAAAAAAAGGAGAATTATTATATGTGTTAGAGAAAGCGAAAATTATCGATAACGATAAAAATAATGGTTAACTCATAATAATAATAATATTTGCGATGGTAATAAAAAGCGAAGTGGTATTAACAATCTATATAGCGTAGTGGTATTAACAAATCATCATGACTCCTCAGTCGTAAAGTAAATTTGACACGATTAAAAACAATAAAGATAAGTAATAATAATCGTAGGGTAAACACAATAAAGATGCACATAATAAAAATCGTAGCATGTGTGGGAGGGGGGAATCAGAGTATGGGTGAACACCACAATTAGATATTCGTTTTAGAAGCAGTAAAGTATAGATTTTATTGATGAAACAATTTTTTTGAGGAGATAACTTGAAAATATTTCATCTTTTATTTGATCCGAAATATCAATAGAAATGATAAAGTATGTTATTTTAAATACAATTCTCATATTTCTAATTTTTTTTTGATGGTTAAATAACATTTAGCGCCAAATGTAGCATTGAAATTTGGGAAATATGCGTTTTCGGCATTGTACCTAGAAACCTGGGGAAAGAATAAAAAACCAATTAATTCCTCACGTATTTGACACTAAATCGAATGACTTACGTTTCCAATCATTCTACATTCTTTTCTTCATTAGATTACCGAGAGAAGAGATTCATTACATTTTGTATTAGTTTGATGCAAATTTGAGAAATAGTTTAGGAAAAGTTTTTTCACCAGAGTTAACGTTTGCAATAGCAATAGCGAGAAGATTAATGCGTTTGTGAGCTAGTTATCAATATCGTTTATAGGGCGCTATCTAGCTGGGCATTATGTGCATAAACTCCAAATGCTGATTTTTAAGTAGTCTTGATGTTCAACAAATTGCAATATGATGGAGTGGGTGCCATTTATGAGAGATTATTATTTGCACGCTAAGTACCGATGACACAAGAATGGGGAAGCTTTGTAACAATAATGGAAATTACTAGCAGCGGATAGCCATAAAAAAGCGTATACATAACAGTTATCGAGGCTCCCACAAAAATATAGAACACACTGCTCATACAACGGAAGCGAGCAAACAATTATCAAGCACACCGTCTCTAGGATCTAAGCTTAGTTGACGCAGGAAACATTACCTCTCAACAATAATATGTGCAGGTGAAGGCACGCTTGGGTAATTTGATAATTTTCAAAAAAGTTTTATTTTACTATTCAATATGTTTTTCATTCAAATCTGTAATGCTTTAAAAAGCATTTTTTCGCACATTGGTTACCATCGAGTTGCGAAATATTATCTTGTATTGTACTATGTTAATTATATTACAGACACTTAGACACTACCCGGCTCTACAAGATTTTAAAACCGATAAACGGGTAACATCAGCTGTAAACAGATGGGAACTCGCAACACCTTACTTCATGCATATATTTCAAAATTGTGTTTTGCTAATTTTTTTGTTTGTCGTGAACGCGAAAAAGAAAGATATAACGGATTATAATGAAGCCGATATGGAAAGACTATATGATGAATGGGAAAGGGCAGAAGAGGAGCAGTTGCCCATTGATGAGTTGCCTCCATCACACAAGCCACCTGTGCAGCTTGATATATCCAAATTTAATATGAGTGATCCCGAAGCAATTCTCAGACATTCAAAAAAGGGCAGAACTGTAATGATGTTTGTTACAGTATCTGGTATATTATTCTTTCTATTAAAATTATTTTATGCTAAATATTTTGGTATTTTTAAGTTTTATCTTTTAGGTAAACCAAGCAGAAAAAATGCTGAGACTATAGTAAATATCTGGCACTCTCAATTATTTAATCATCATTATGATGTGACCCAGTATGTCTTTAAATGCTTATAATTAGGTTTTTTTAGATATATGATTGAAGATGACAGGGCCATATTTGTGTTTCAAGATGGGGAACAAGCTTGGGAAGCAAAGGATTTTCTCATTTTACAAGAAAGATGTGAATCTATTAATATAGAAAGTGAAGTTTATTATGGCAAGGGATCTGATGTAAGTTGTAAATAAAGTAAAAAATCACCTAATAACTTATTTCTTTTAAGAGCATGTAATATAAATATTATTCACAATTTATTAATCTTTGGCTAATTTATTATTTATATTATTTTTTATTGAATATTACAATAATTATATTATTTTTATTATAACATTTGTAATACATGTGGTAGTTATAGATTTAGTGTCTGATTTTCTAATAAATTTGCCTTAACCCAGTTTTTAAATTGGGTCATTATGAATGCTCTAAGCAAGTCAATAACCTTAAAAATATGCTTAAATGTCTTGCCCAGTGTTTGCTTTGCCTAGTTTGCACAGATATATTATAAAAGATTATATGCATAATTAAAACTTGAATACCAAAGGCTTAACCTTAATTAAAAAAATTATTTAATTAAGTATTCTGAAGTCTAAATTTTTATAAAATTGCAAACATTGTGATGTTTTTCCATCTAAGTATTTATACATTTAATGTTGGTGTAAAAGAGTACGTTTATTTGCATATGTTTGTTTTGCTTAGAAATTTGTTCCATCAAAAACAACACAGTCCAAAGAAAATAAAGGTGGGAATAAAAAGGAAAAAAAGAAGAATACCCACATTGATAAGACTGAAAAGAAAAAGGAAGAAGAAATCAAACATGAACTATAGGCTACAACTATGCAATTTTAAATCCTGCTCCAATTTTTTAGAGATATTTTTTACACCCTCCCAAATTGTGGCAACAATTATTATTATTATTTTGTTGTTATGTATAAATCGTTTATTGTTAAACATAAATTTTTGAGATTTTATATGGTCAACACAATATGAATTTTGAAAAGCATTATAATGTATTGTAGAAACGACGGGGCGTGATACATCGAAAACCCCGTGCAAAAAAATCATTTTCAAACGTGATTGCGTGTACAATGAATAAATTGGTTAGGGAGGTGAGGTAGGAGGGGCGATGGGCGTGGGCTGTCTACTTTTGTGCGCTTTTGCAATGAGAATGGCTACGCCAATCGACGTGCAAATCAGCATGGCAATTCCAAAACCCAAAAATATGGGACCCAAATGATCCATCATTGTCATTCTCTTGCTTTGTCTATTGCCTATAATTATTGTAGATACAGAACCGAAGTTACTTAAGTCGTCTATATATGAGACAATTTTGGTTTGACCTCCACCTAACTCTATTTATTCACATGCTGAGGCGGGGTTATAGCGCACGTGTTTTTAAAAACATTGCATACTTAAATAATATTGGATGGATTAATTTGATGTATGCTGACCTGGGCGTAGCCAGGTTTGGAATTAGAGGGGGGAATAATGATTTAGGGAGGGGCAAAATAATATTTGTTTTTTGAATTTTGGCCATAACATTGTAAAATTGAAAAGGAATTCTAAATTTAGAAGGGGGCCCACCCCTCCGTGCCACCTTGCTACGCCCATGCATGCCGAATAGAAGGAAGGTGGCGTTCAAGTAGAGTTCTGCAAAGCAAAGTCTCTTTTTTTCAACCCAAACCCGACCCATCCGACCCTAAAGTAAAAAAATATTGTTGAAAATTGATTTTGATGGTTTTAAATGGCAACAAAATGTTATCTCCCCCAAGAAACTACAGATTTTTAAAATTTTGCAAAACTGAAAGCGTTGGAAAAAAGCAGATACTAATTTAGAAAAATTGTATAGTATATTTCACCCAAAGTATCTCTCTTAACAAGTCATTTAAGCGACCATAAAAAAATACAATGTAGATGTATAAAAACTTTTGCTAAATTAAAAAGAGTCTGTCTGTGTTACCAAGCAACTTTTCAAGGCTAAAATGGTTGTGGCAATGTTGTGCGGGAATGAAAGGAGAAAATTTAATCATTTTTTTCAAAAAACTCTAATTTTTTAAATCATGTGTGTGTAAAGTAATGTTTTTTACACATTTTAATTATTCGTTTAATGAATAACGATGATATTATTATTATATTCTAGTGCACATGTTAGGCGGTAAATCAAGTTGAGACATTAATATTTAAAAAAAAGGGAATTAAAAAAATCTTTAATTAGTTTTGTGATATCAATTATATGTTTTTTCATTATTTATAGCATGAATAGAGCCCTGCAAAATTTCTTCGGCCCAAACCCGACTTCGCAATTTTTATTTTGCCCGATTGGCCCAGTCAAGACTGTTTTATTTTTGGCACGACTAAAACCCGAGCCCGACCCGATTTTTTAAATAAAAATTTTGAAAAATTAAATTAAGCTAAAAATTTAACTTTATAAAATAATTTTTTACAATTCCAAATGAATTTCTAAAGTTGTAACAGCTACTATGAATCTATTTAGATACCATAATAATTAATAAGATTTGCAATTCAGGTCAATAGACAAGTGAAATAAGCTGAAGTTTAAAAGCTATGTAATGTACGCTGTGCGAAGATAATTATTTAATAACGAGTTGAGTTTATTTAAATTTTATTTAATAAAAGATCAATTTGCTTTGGTTCAATTCGGGCCAGGCTTGGGCCTCGGGTCGTGCAGCCGCACCAGGCCTGACTCGAGCCCCGATTAATTTATAGAATTCTGCTCTACCGGCTTCGGGCGGCCCGTACAGGGCTCTAAGCATGCTAGATATTTGAACTTTCTGAGTTCAAATTGCGCAAATCAAAAAATCAGATGTAAAATTAAAGGAAATAAAATAAATGAATAAATAAGATAAATTAATCATACATTTCGATATTAATTATAAAATATTATATATAATGGCATTAATTTAAAAGATATGCCAATTATGCAATGTAAGATTCTAACCTTCAACCCGACCCGAAAGCGTTAAAAATTTGTCAACCCGAATCGAAAGCATTAAAAAATTTTCAACCTGAACGCGAAGGCAATTTAAAATGTTCAACCCGACCTCGGGTCGGGTTTCGGGTCACCCGTGCAGGGCTCTAGGTTCAAGTAACATGCTCATTTTTTTTTAAAAAGTTTATATCACAAGTTTTAAATTATATAAAGACCATACTTTCAAGGAATGATATGACGCTTTCGCGTTGTTTAAGGGTAAGCCCATTCTTTTGTTCTAAATAAAATAAGCCATAAAAATATCTAAATTTATCTCACTTTTGATGACTATATGCTCACGAGGCTTTGGTTTGACTTTTACATGCCCCAAATTATTGGCTTTAAAGGACTTTGATCGTTCTGGTGAAACTTTAGTTGGACCTTTAATAAATTAAGTCGATGTAAATCGTTGAAAAGTTTTGTGACAGATTATTTAAAGGTCTTAAATTAATGGCAAACGTTAAGAGAGAAGTTTCATATTTAGGTTTATAAGTGTGGCAAGAGTGTCGAATATAATAGACAAGACCTGCTCATTAAATGAAGTCTACCAATGGAGGCTTTTAAAAACATTTTATAGACTATTATTCCTTTGTATCTACAATTGTTGTGGAATGGAGAAAATGACTAAAGTAAAATTGGAATCGATATTTCGGGCTGCAGAAACTCCACAACTCCTCTTTACGTAAACTGCTATAAAAACTATTGTTTCTCACGATTGGATTACTATTTAAATTAGTCAACTCATAGCAATAACGTCATTATCAAAGTTCTCTATGGTGCTACAAAACAACTTGAATGATAAGCTTATAAATTTGTTTGCAAATTTTAGTACTCACGAACTATTTGGTATGTCGTCACTTTCACCTTGTTAGGTTTGCCTGCATCAAACATTCAAAAAATTATGTACATGTTTCCATCAAGAAATGTTATAATCATAGACTAGATAGACTGCTCACCAACGCACAAATTGTGTATTCTTTTTCCGCCATTTTGAAGTGATCATGGTAAAGTGGTGATCATATAGAATTAGTAATTTTCGTAAATTAAATAATATTAAAAAGGTAAATAAAAAATATTGAATTGGGTAGATATCAAAATAACATTTTAAAATAAATATTATTTACCCAATACATAAATAAAAATGTAAAAACTGCCATTAAGGTTTTTTTAATAATATAGGGCCATCAATATAATATTAATTTATTGACGTTCTTTTTAATTTATAAACTAGTGAGGAAGGTAAATTGACTGTTATAGGGGAAAATTACATGGTTAAAATACACCAGTTGCTCTCTTCAAATTGGACGAAAATGTGCACAATTAACCATATGCAACATATGACATGAGCAGTCTTTCTAGTCTATGCTTATATATTATATAAAAATATTACCTTCATTTAGAAAACGCGCAGAGTTATCATCCCTCTCAACTATATTACCTATCATATTTTACAAATATTTTAAACATTACTTTCCATTTCCATCTCATAACACGATTTCAACGATATAATGACCAAAATTATTTCAAGATTAACAATAAACCACATTTGTAATGTTTCCTCAAAGCTTTCCTATTAAGTAGTGATTACACAACATTGTTAATATTTATTGTCGCTTCAACAATCACTCATAGCACTTACTTTCTAGGGTTTAATAAATCACAAAGAAGAAATAATGAAAGTGTGCCAAATTTTTATTAACCAAAAGTAAAATGAAAATTTTTAAAACATGACAAAATAATTTTAAAAGCATTGTGATGGCTATTACTGCAGCATATGTGTGGAAGGAGACCGGCAAATACGATAATTAGTATCTAGTTCAAATATTAAATATAAAAAGGAACTTTGATGTGACATTTCAAGATATATGTGAAATTCAAAAATATCTCTAAATCTTTCTCTCTCTTTATCCAACCCCACCTTATAGGATGAGAACTAGAGAACTGCAAAGTCCCTTTTTTCAACCCACACCCGACCCTTTTAACCCAAACCGACCCTAAAGCAATTTATAATCTCAAGCCGACCCCGCCCGATCCGAAAGCGTTAAAATTTTTTTAGGAGAATCTTCCTCGAACACGTTTCAAATTTTGGTATCCAACGGGAGTGTAAGAAACATTGCGGTGTGCATAGGGGTAGCCGGGGGGGGGGGGGGAGTGACAGGGATGGGCGGCTGCCCCCCTTTGAACCCAAAAATCTTAGATATTTTATCAAATTAGGGCTAAAAATGGTTATTTTGCACCTACCTTAATCATTCTTCTTGCCCCCCTCTACTTTCAATCCTTGCTACATGAGGATGTTCGCAATTTAATCGACAAATTAAAGTGCGTTTATGAAACTAATTGATACCACAGATTTTGATTACTAAATTAATTAGAGATTTATTATAGAGATATATAAATGTAATAGCATCTACAATATCGGGTCTTACTTTGAAATATATACTTTTGCAAATGAATCATCTAATAAATTTAAATTTACTTTCATTTGTTTTATAAATATACATTTATGTAGTTTAAATTGATAATAAACTACCACTTCAGACTATAAATACAATTAAAAATATTATTTTGCTCATATATTTTACCCTTCATGAGTCAAATTAAAATTTGCGCAAAATTTAAACAATCAGATTTAAAAGAACAAAAGGGATTTAATTAACTGAATGAATGATCTTTAATTATACATTTCGAACATTAGTTTAAAAGATATGTCCCGTGTATTTTGCAATGTAAGATTCATAGCCTTTGACGCGACACTTTAAATCCAACCCGACCTGAAAACATTTCAATATTCATGGTGGGGTCGGGTTTCGGGTCACCCGTGCAGTTTTCTAAGAGAGCTATGCCATTCTCTTTGTTTTAAAGGTCAACATAAATTAGAAATCGTACTCGCTATAATTTAAAATTATAAAGTTTAGAAACTTGAGATTTCAATTTGATCTTTTTGCGTTTAATATTAGCGCCTAATTCTAAATTTTGATCATATGTTTGCATTTTTAATTAATAGGTTGACAAATTTTAGGTCATATTATTTAAAATCCAAAATTTATTCATTTCAATTAAAATTAAAATTAAATAAATCTATTTGTTAGCACGCTTTAACTAATAATATACCTTTTAAAATATATAAGACATTAAATAATAACAATGTTGTAAAATAAGGCTTTTCACATTATATAGTTGTTTTGGCAGGCGCATTCGAATTTACTATAATTTCTAAAAAATTGGCAATTGTGCAGTATAAATACGCGTACCTATATTAATAGAAAATGATTATTATTTAATGGTAAATTTAATTAGAAAAGGAAAAGAAGGAATGTAAAACGGGACCTTAAACTATATTATCATAGTATTTACTTTTGCATTATTATGATTTATGTTATAGAACAATATATGTGCTAAACCGTAGGTCCTTATCAGTGGCGTAGCTAGCATTTTTGCCTTGGGGGGGGCTGAGCTGGTCAAATAGGGGGGGGGGGGGGGGGGACAGAAAAATTTCCCTACCCACACCTTTAAGAATAAAAGATATGTTTTGCCCCCCCCCCCCCAATCCAAAACCTAAATACGACCATGGGTCAAATGCAATTAAAAAAATTTTCTTTCATAAACGTTGGACAAACTTAAAATTCCGCTACTACTTTGTGTATTTTTTCTATTTATATCACACTAATATGTCCCCTCATGTTTATAGGGCATAAAATTAATAAAATTTATTCATAAATAAAACAAAGTGATGTAGTTAAAACAATGTAGAAAATTTCACATGGTATAATAAGTTTGTAAGGGTAAAAGTGGAACGGGGATATTGACAAGAAATTGTTGACCTTTTAAAAAATAATGCAAATAGTTAAAAAAACTATATAACAAAGTTTTTATAAAATTTATTGCCACAACCCAAAGAATCTTCAAAGAATCTTGGCCATTAATATAACAAATATTAATTTTACATATGCAATATTGGCAGCATTTTCAGGCAGCATTTATATCAGGAAAACGATGAGAACATTTAAAAGCCTTTTTTAGGTTAGATCCTCAAAAGGCGCAATTATAACATAAGATATAAAAAATTAATATTAGTATTTAGAAGTTATTGCCCCTTGATATTATAGATATATTTAAACAACCCCCCCCCCCCCCCCCCTTCACCACCTAAAAATTAAAAAGAACTAATAAATTTAACGGCTAAATGAACCTAAAAATATTCTGTCAAAATTAAATGAATCAAAATTTTATTTGACAATTTTAGATGAAATTAGAGATGTGAGATGCACAGAACAACTTAGCGTCCAAAGACAAACATAATGATTTTTTTAGGAGTTTTATCCCTTGAAAGTTTTGATGCGTTAACAATTGTCTATAAAATTCAGGAATTGGTTATTAATATTAATTTATCAAACTTTTGATGGGATATCACTAAAAAAGGGGAAAAAATGGTGTACAAACAATTTTTTGGAAAACTATTGGCTTTATATGTGCATGTGGTACATAAAAATATGCAAGGTATGTTAAACAATAAGCATGTGAGATGGCAATTAAATTGAATCCAGGATGGAATTTTCGTAAATTTAATAATATTTTAATATATTTTGAAAGTGTTAAAAAGTTTAAAAGCCCAGATAATTTTTAATTAAATATTAAAATTAGTCTTTTAATAGTAGTTCATTACGCCTTTTACTCGATGTTGCAAACGAATTTATAATATCATCCGGGGGAATAACATTTATAAAGTCATGTTCTAAGCTCAATAAAGCTAAGGAAGATAACCTATCTTGTCCAATTGTGGAACGAAGATAAATTTTAATCCGTTTTAGCAGTGAGAACGATCTTTCGCATGAACCTGAAGTTATTGGGATAGTTAAAATTATTTTAAGCAAAATAATACAATTTGGAAACACTACTGAGGGCAAAATTTTAATAAGTGAAAAAATATCATTGCATTTTATTTTATTTGAAGATAAAGAGATAATGTTTTACAAAAAATGTTGCCATATTTATTTCGCCGTCTTCCAGTTTTAATTCATAATGGTTAATGATTTCTGATATAAGAGATTTATCGCTAAAGGATGAAAAGTTTAAACCTTCTAAGGACTTAAATAAATTACAATTAATTTTCGAAAATCTTATGTTTAATTCTGCTATTATTCTATCAATGATAGGATAATATAAATCAATTTTGAAATCAATTAATGAATTAGTAGATTCAAAAGAGTAAAATGTGGCATATTTTTTGGTTTTTTAATACGTTTAGAAGGTAATAAATCAAAAATTGCAGCTAAATCTTTTGCCTTATTATAAAGAATTTGATAGTGGTCCTCATTTCTAATATCATTTAAAGTTAATATTAGGCTATTAACCGTTGTAATTGCATTTATTAAACAAATATCTGGGCTTTGAAACTCGTTAATTAAAACTTTTATTCAGAAACAATAATAATAACTTTATATTGTTTCTTAATGTAATGTTTGGCGAGTAAAAAAGGGCTGAGCGAAGGATTTAAAATAACTTTATTTACGCTAATACGTCTAAATATTTACAATTATAAAGACGATTTACAATTAAAGTGATTGGCGACGGTAAAATTATAATGTTCCGTAAAATTACAATAAAAGGGGAAAGATGTAGGGATTGGGGACAATTACAAGGATTTAGGAAGAGTACAAAGTTTTGGAAAAATTTATAAGGACTGAATTATTGACATGGGATTTCGCTTTTATAGCTGTTGAATCTTCCCAGGGTGGTGGACTTGATTGAAAGAGCAATGTACGGGAAATCTTCAGACAGGGCTGCAAAAATGAGTTCCATATGTGACTGGGTTAAAAATTAAAATAAAAAGTAATTAAAAAAAGAAAGCGCCAAAGAAAATTAGCCACTTCCGCGTCTAGGTTAACCCGCGGTAAAAATGCCTTCCTTTGACCAATTCCTTTTTTTAATTATAAGGATTGCAGAACCGTTCTTTAACCCTTTTACATTAATATTAATAAAATAAATCTAAGTAAGATCAAAGTATACCGCGGACATTAAAACGCGATATACCAACATATGGTTACGTGGTATACACGTATACCACACCTTTCCCTTTTATTGAGAAGTCGAAGGGCCAGGGCTGTCCAAATTCAGGGTGTCCATAATCACCCCGGACTCCAGCTCTGTGATATCGTTGGGTTGGGTTGTCTTTCCCAAACCGGTTTTTAATTTTAAGCACATTGGGGGCAGGTGTTTGGCCTTACACCCCCAACACTTTAAACTTTGGCACACTAATACTGGGCGATGTTTGGTGTTCAGTGAACTTTAAAAAGTCGGGTGAGTACCTTAATTTACGATTCAAAAACTCATAGCTAACCGGAGCACGATTAGGATACCGTGGTGACATATTGTGATAAAGTTTAGATAACCACGTTCCGTCCTTCGTTACTTTAGCTATGTTCAACCATTTTTTAACAATACCTACATACCTTTCTACCTGCCCATTAGAGCTTGGATGGTACGGTGGAGTTAAAATATGGTTAATTTTATATTTTAAACAAAATTATTTAAATTCGTTGCTAACAAAAGCTTTACCATTATCCGTAACAATTATTTCTGGAAACCCGTAATTCTCTATCAATTCTTTTAAAATTGTAATTGTTACTCTACTTGAAATATTTGATATAATTTTAAATTCCGTCCAACCGGAAAACGCATCTACTATTAAGATGTACCGTTTTTTATCTAATTCGAAAAAATCTATGTGTATACGCTCCCATGGAAATTTAGGACGAGGCCACCTAGATTTTTTATTCCTACGCGGCATTGGTGCATCAAGCTTACAAAGCTCACACTGCCTTACGAATTTTTGGATGTCTCTAGTTAATTGCGGCCACCAGACGTATTGTCTGGCCAAGCCTTTCATTTTAACCATCCCACAGTGTCCCTGATGTAATATTTTTAGCACTTCCTGACGAAGCTTAATCGGTACCACTAACCTTTCATGCTTTTTAAGAACATTATTTTCTACATATAATTCGTTCATAACATGTTTAAAAGGGGTAGGTACATTAATTTTATCGTCTAAGCCTGCCAAAATATCTTTTACTTTACATAATTCAGGGTCCGCGTTACTTTCCTTAACAATATCGTCTAAATCTAAAATATTTAAAGCATTGATTACATGTCCTCCTATTATATCACAAGACAAAGGTAAATCATCGGCCTCAATGGTATCTGCGCCCAAACGCGATAGTACATCAGCCAAATGATTGTCCTTTCCCTTGCCGTATTTTAGGGTTAATGTAAAATTTCCCAACATTACAAGCCAACGTTGTAATCTAGGAGACATTAATAGTTCGGCGTTCGCCTTTTTAAATAAAGCAACAAGCGGCTTATGATCTGTAACTACAGTAAACGATTTGCCAATTAAATATTCGCGACATCGTTGTAAACCGTAAATCATCGCTAATGCCTCGCGTTCTATAACAGAATATCCCACCTCCGTTTTATTTAATTTACGCGAAAAATACAAAACTGGATGCTCCATTCCATCCTCAACCTGACATAATGCGCCTCCATTACCAATATTAGACGCATCGACCCTTAGTATATGTTGTTTATTAGGGTCAAAACATCTTAAAATGGGTTTTTTAAGCAAGATATTTTTCAAAAAATCAAATTTTTCAATATCACTTCTACTCCATTTAAATATGATGTCTTTTTTTGTCAATTCGTATAATGGTCCAATTTACTGTAATAATTCATTAAACCCATAAATGACGATAGTTCCTTTTTATTTGCAGGTAACTTAACATTTTTAATGGCTTAGGTGTAATTATTGATAAATTTACTGTAATAATTCATTAAACCCATAAATGACGATAGTTCCTTTTTATTTGCAGGTAACTTAACATTTTTAATGGCTTCTATCTTGTCATACTTTGGTTGAATATTACCATTATTTAAAATATGTCCTAAATAGACAATTTGTTCAGTCCCAAAAACACATTTTTTAGCTGAAACTTTTAAACCTTTTAGACTAATTAAATTCAAGACCTGAACAAGACGCAAATCATGCTCTTCTTTTGTTCGTCCCGTTATTAATATATCGTCCAAATAAAATATTATACCATCTAAATTACTAAAAATCGACGCCATAGCACGCTGAAAAATAGCTGCTGAAATGCTTAAGCCAAAAGGTAGCCTTTTAAATTTAAAAAGTCCGGCATCAGTATTAATTGTTAGGAGCCGCGATGACTTTTCATCTACCTGTAATTGCAAGTAAGCGTTGGCAAGGTCAATTTTTGAGAAAAATTTAGCGCCTATTAATTTAACAAAAATAATTTCTAATCTTGGCAATTATTTTACCTCAATGATACATTTGTTTACCGTGATTCTATAATCAGCACAAACCCTAACTGTACCGTCAGTCTTCCTGACCGGTACCAAAGGTGTAGCCCATTCTGAATAGCCAATAGGTTCAATTACGTTATCCTTTAACCATGTTTTAATTACTTCGTCGACCTTATTTTTCAAAATTAAAGGTACGCGCCTGGCAGCACAAAATTTAGGAATTGCATTTAAATTAACTCGAACCGAAAATATTTCGTCATTTAAGCATCCTAAACCAGGTTCAAAAATTTTAGAGAATTGGTTTTTTATATTATCAATTTTGGTGTGCCATGTTGTGACCAAATTAGGCTTTGCCCCCAGGTTAGCTAATTTATGGCAAGTGGGTTCCAGAGGTACCCCGCACTGTAAATCGGCATGAAAAATGGGTCGTTTATGGCAGACGGGACCTCCCGGGTTATCTGATCTATGGGCTATGTGCCCTAAATCAGAATGAAAAACGGGTGTGAAATCCCTGCACTGTGAACTACCTGACAACGCCTTCGACATCACCATGGACTTAACATCAACCTTGAAAATTTCGCGGGCATTACTTTTATTACATAATCCCCACCATTGAATTTGGGGCCCAATTATCCTAATCCAGGACCAGCCCATTATATTATCGACATTCTCTTTAATAATATATAAATCCAATTCAACCACAAATCCTGCCACTTTAACTAAAACATTAATCCTACCCAGGACAGTAATGAAAGTATTATCAACTTGTTTTGCAATTATATTGGCAGTTTCCAAATCACGGTTGGGCCAAAATTTTTTAAACGTTTTAAAACTAATTATTGAAATTGCTGCGCCAGTATCTAATATAAAAGACAGCTTAAAATTATCGACATTTACTATCACTAAAGGTGAAGCTGACGAATTTAAAACTTTATTTATATCTACCGTGCGCATATTTATATAGTTCGAACTATCCTGCGCTAGTCAATCAAACACAGCCTGCCCACTGGCAGCTGTTTGCGCTTGATTGACATGTCCCCTGCATTTATAACAAAATTTCCCGTCCGCAACCTCTTTCGTGTTATAATTATTTGAAGTTGTTGGTGCGTTAAAACTTGGGAAGTTTTTGTGGGTAAATCTATGGTCTGTGTAGGGTTTATTGGGGTGCGCATAATTACTAAAATTATTTCTCGGACCGCGTTGTGCAAAATTTTCCGAAATATATCTGAAATTTTCATTATTACGCCTTTTAAAGTATCTATTATCACAATCTTTCTTAAGGTGTCCCCGTTGCCCACATCCGTCGTAACACCTTATATTAGACTTAAAATTAGACTTAAGTAAAAAAACCTTTTCTACTCTTTTCAATTTATACCACACAAATAAAACTAGTACGGTTAAAATTGATATATATACAAGTAATTTATCCGCGCACAAATAATTAAAAAAATTAATGCCAATCGACGGTGGCGTGTAAAAACCAAACATTATAAATTACCAAATTCAATCCAAACTATATTAAAATCAATTAAACTAAATAATTTAAATAGAAATCAAATTTAATCAAACCAAGCAATCTAAATTAATTAAATTAAATAATTTAAATAGAAAATCAAATTTAATTAAACAAAGCAATTTAATCAAAATTAATTAAATCTACCAAAAGTTTGCGTTTAATTAAAAAAAAATTAAAATTAAACAAGAGCAAATTAATTATTACAACGTATACAGTAACCATTTTATTAAGCATAGACGTATATAATAATTATTCAATGTAATTATTGTTATCAACAATATGATTATCAAACATAAAAACCCTTTATCCATTATTATGCATTAATAAATTTTTTTACAATAGAAATTTTAACTGATTTTATTCCAACATTTTAATAAAACAAATACTAATTTTACGTTAATATTTAAATATAAAATATTTTTACTTACAATTCCTTTTTTTTAAGAAGAGGGCGAATCTGACACCAATGTAAAGTCTGACGACCGAGTAAAAAGGGCTGCGCGAAGGATTTAAAATAACTTTATTTACGCTAATACGTCTAAATATTTACAATTATAAAGACGATTTACAATTAAAGTGATTGGCGACGGTAAAATTATAATGTTCCGTAAAATTACAATAAAAGGGGAAAGATGTAGGGATTGGGGACAATTACAAGGATTTAGGAAGAGTACAAAGTTTTGGAAAAATTTATAAGGACTGAATTATTGACATGGGATTTCGCTTTTATAGCTGTTGAATCTTCCCAGGGTGGTGGACTTGATTGAACGAGCAATGTACGGGAAATCTTCAGACAGGGCTGCAAAAATGAGTTCCATATGTGACTGGGTTAAAAATTAAAATAAAGTAATTAAAAAAAGAAAGCGCCAAAGAAAATTAGCCACTTCCGCGTCTAGGTTAACCCGCGGTAAAAATGCCTTCCTTTGACCAATTCCTTTTTTTAATTATAAGGATTGCAGAACCGTTCTTTAACCCTTTTACATTAATATTAATAAAATAAATCTAAGTAAGATCAAAGTATACCGCGGACATTAAAACGCGATATACCAACATATGGTTACGTGGTATACACGTATACCACACTTAATTAAGATAAAAAAAATAATGGTGGAAGGGGCCCGGGGGCCCACGATTTTTCTCTTGGGGGGGCCCATGGGGCCCGGTTTTTGCTCTTGGGGGGCCCGGGCCCCCTGGGCCCCCCCTAGCTACGCCACTGAGAACAATAAATAACTTCTCCTACCTAACTAAAATATTCTACGAAGAAAAATAAATATCTGATTTTTCATGGTTAAATTCTCGCTATTTAAAACTTGTCGTTGCCCTCCTCAATTTGAATGAGGGATGCCGACCGTCCAATGTCTGCATATTCACGTATATTACATCCTATTCACACGCTCATTATTCTCCCCCTTTGTGGGAAAAGGTATTACACGTAATCTCATTTGCATAGACGCGAACAGCTTAGTTATCACGGCTACAACAGGAATATTATTATATATATAAATATATATCTTAGATACAAATTTTAATACCTTTAAGACACTTTAATATTAATATTAGTCCATTCTTAGCATAGATATGGAAGGGAGACTAGTAATTTTATTGGAGCTAATTTTGTTTGTCCATATATTTAAAATAGGGAATAGTATAAGATTCGTGCAAAAAACAAGGTATCTGGGATATGTAAAACTTTAAATATAAATATTAAAAAATCTATACTAGACTTTAAATAAAAATGTCAAAAAATACTTATTACAAGATACAAACGACTATTATATTAGATACAAGTTTTTGTGGTACAGCCAAACACTGATTTTAGATATATTATTTTATAAGTCCTTTCTTTGCTATTATCAGTTTAATAAAATAATATCATCTATAGCATAATTTTTTAAAAAGTATTTTATTTTTATAGAACAACCGTGATAATTAAATTTCCTCCTTTAAAAAATTTGTTTATTAAGTATAAAACTCGGGCCTTCGGCCCTCGTGGGAAGGGGGAGAAGGGAAGGGAAGAGGGGAAGGGAAGGGGGGACGACTCATCTGTACTTCGTATAAATGTATCCTATGCAATTTATGGGCGAGAAAGGTGGGAAGGGGCGAGAATGCCTATAGGGGGGTATTAAATGACTAATGATTAATTAATTATTTATACAAATTTTTCATTATAGGCAAAATGTAATAAAGGCAAAATGTAATATAGGCAAGGGTTAGGGTTAGATTTAGTGTTTGCATCTAGTTGATATTACATTAGTTTTTATGGCCTTTAGAGATTATGGGTCTAACAAACATTATATTATAAAACAACACAATGTTAAGAATTTGCAGAATTGTTGGGAGAAATTTTTTGTTGAATTTGAACAATTTTTAATTAAAAAAATCAAAAATTTGGCCAATGGTCACTTTTTCTCTATTGGTCAGTACCAACAGATACTCTATAAGTCAATTATAGCCAAAAAAACGGAAAAAAAAATTTTGATGCTCACTTTGGCCAATGGTCATTTTTTTCCATTGGTAAGCAGCCAGCACACGGTAAAAGTGGATATAAATTCATAAGATTAAAAAAAACGAAAAAAAAATTTTCGAATCACATTTTGGCCAATGGTCATTTTTTTCCATTGGTCAGCAGCCAGGACACGGTAAAAGTGGATATAAATTCATAATAGTCAAAAAAAAACGAAAAAAAAATTTTCGAATCACATTTTGGCCAATGGTCATTTTATTCCATTGGTCAGCAGTCAGCGGACGGCCAAAAAGTCATAATAGCAATGGTAGGAACAGGTCCAATCATAATAGTCAAAAAAAAACGAAAAAAATAATTTCGATTCACATTTTGGCCAATGGTCATTTTTTCCATGTCAGGAGCCAGCGGACGGCCAAAAAGTCATAATAGCAATGGTAGTAACAGGAACAATCATAATAGTCAAAAAAAAACGAAAAAATAAACTCGGATTCACATTTTGGTCAATGGTCATTTTTTTCATTGGTCAGCAGCCAACGGACGGCCAAAAAGTCTTATTATCAATGATAGTAACAAGAACAATCATAAGAGTCAAAAAAACTCCGGGATTCTAACCCAAAAACTAGTTAAATTGCATAGCAATTAAAAGTAAACAACTTTTATTTATGTTTATTATATAACATTGGTCAGCAGCCAGCGGACGGCCAAAAAGTCATAATAGCAATGGTAGAAACAGGAACAATCATAATAGTAAAAAAAAACGAAAATAATAATTTCGATTCACATTTTGGCCAATGGTCATTTTTTTCATTGGTCAGCAGCCAGCGGACGGCCAAAAATTCTTATTATCAATGATAGTAACAAGAACAATCATAAGAGTCAAAAAAACTCCGGGATTCTAACCCCAAAACTAGTTAAATTGCATAGCAATTAAAAAGTAAACAACTTTTATTTATGTTTATTATATAACTAGTTAAATCGCATAGCATTAAAAGTAAACAACTTTTATCTAAAAAACTAGTTAAATCGCATAGCAATTAAAAGTAAACAACTTTTATTTATGTTTATTATATAACTAGTGTTGTATTTCGCAACTACTGTTGTGTCTCAGAACTAGGGGCGGGGGTGTTTTATCTCGGAAAATGGGAGAAGTATTGGCACCTTTAATATCAATTTCCAAATAATTTATTTTGCCACTTTCGCTTCCAATAACAACGATAGGTATATATAACTATGTAACCACGAAACGAATTACAGTACAATGATAATAACGCGGGAATATAATTCTCTAGCGATTAAACAGGGGGAGAAAATTGATTCTAATGTGGGAAATTCTAGTTCTCTTAAGTATTGGAGGAAGGAACTATTTGGAGTAACGTTCGGAAAATAACGTTCTGCGTGAGAAACATTCTGAAAGCAATGTTCTGGTGTGTATCGATTTTCGTTGGGCTTTTATAGGTTCGATTTTGTTGGCCTGGATCTTTATCCTTGAAACTTCTTTACTTTTCTAACCCATCTTACCGCGCCAATTTCGTGATGAATGGCCCTAACTTCCAAGGTTTTCCCACGGCCTTTGGAAACTTCAACTGACAGTTATAGTTTTCCCCTACGTTTCTTGTGCCAATTCAATATTTATTACTAGGGTTTGTTGTATCCTTGCTTCTTTCTGATCCTTCTTTCGGGCCAAGTCGTAATTTACGGCTTTGTTTTGCTGTATCCTTGTGCTATTTTGTTACCAACCCAAACTTCTGTGACCTTCCTTCGTTCTTAGCCCTCCTTCCGAAGCGCGTCACATGCGCTTCCTATTAAGGAGTGGGTCGCATGGATATGACACCTTCCTTTTTTCTGGGATCCAGTCTCGGGGGGGGGGTCTCCTATTGCGTGTTCACGGTGATTGGGTCTCGCAGGTGGGTGAAGCAGGTGGTTGGATCAGGTGGGTGAAACAGGTGGTTGGGTTTTCTTGGCTGTCGGTCCTTATCTTTGTTATTTGTCAGCCGGGCTATTGGGACTCGTCTAATTCATCGCCGTGGTAGGGTACCTGCTATGAAATATAAATGCTGCCTGATCCCTAATACAGGATCAGTAGCCCTATCGTCTTCGACATCAAAATCTTTTTACGTAATAATCGCTTTTATTTCTAACCACAACACAAAATTTTCATATTAACATATGGGGAATAATTGTTATCGAATGGCAAGCCAAGCGCAAACCAATTATATAATTAACACGCCAAAGGGGGGGGGGGTTTGTGCATATTAGGGCCATTATCCGGTGGAAGTGGTCATTTCCATAACATCTTGTTCTTTCTTACAGGTACTAGGGGCGTCGCCCAATAACTAAATGATACCGGTTTGGTTATACCTTCTTTAACCCACTTGTTTAACTCCTCCTCTATCTCGCTGCGCCACTCATACGGTACTCTTCGGGCTGAACAAAATTTAGGAGTTACTCCTGGCTTTATTTTCATCGTAGCCTCATAATTCTTCAAACACCCTAATTCCTTATTGAAAATCCTTGAAAACTCTGCACAAATCTTATCAATTTTCGCGCCTGTACTCTCCTGCAACATTAACTCTATAGTCACTAAATCATTACACGATGTCGGCTCAGTTCTTATTTTATTAAACCAATCAACCTCAAAATTTTGAATCCAATCCCATCCTAGAATATTATTAACTCCTAGGTCCGATATATATAATGTTAAATTTTTAACAACTCCACTTACGGTCACACGCACGTCGCATTGTCCTATCAATTTTATATTGTCGTTATTAAATAGTCGCGCTTCCAATCTTGTCTCTTTAAATAATCCACCGTTACAAATTCGAAACCAATCATCTTTATTAACTATAGTTAGGGATGAACCGGTATCAAATATAAAATTAAGTTGAGTTTTGTTACACGTTATCTTTACGCGGGGAACTTGTTTAGTTTTAATTTCAAGCATATTTATAATAGAACTTTGCATTACTTCCTCTTTTATCGATTTTTGGCGGATAAAATTCCCTAAAAGATCATATTTACTCGGCGGTATTATGTTAATTATTTTCAAATCTCCTTTAAGGGGTGTTATAGTTAATATAGTACATTTGGGATAGATAACAAGGGTGGTTCTAACTTTAAGATTTGTTATCGTAAATCTATTCAATTTTTCATAGTCATACCAATATTGATATATTAAAAATATAAATCTTCGACACATATACTTATAAAAGTTACTCAGGTTGACCTTATCAATCTGCTCGCTACCCTTCCAAGGATTCAAATAAAGCTTCATTTTACTAGTTTTACATTTATTTATTTCCGTTACATTATTTCTTCCCTTCCTTATTTTATCTTTGTACTGGGTTTTGCTTTTCGGTACTCTAAAAACGGTGGATTGCATAAATGATTTTAAATTTAAACGGTCATAATGATATTCGCCCAAAACACAAAAATTGGTATTTCCTAACCAATAAAATTTATTCCAGATCTTAAATCGCCTACACGCCCGTGAGTACGATTTAATTATATACGTTGGTGGAGTATTAGGAATCTCGAATGGCTTAACCACAATTTCTCTGATCTCCATTCCACTCGACCTATTCCCAAGATTTTTTATCTTTCGACAAACCATCTCTTTATACTCACCCAAAATATATGAAAATATACAATTATCTTGTATATTAAAAGTGTTTATAGTAGAATCGTATTTATTCCGTTTAAGTGTGTTACGCCTCCAATTTATTTCTAAAGTACCAAACTGCACTATATTTATCATAATTTTGATGAAAATCTTCAAAACCCAAAAGAATTTATTCAACATTTTAAATTTCCCAGATTTGTCCCTTTATAATTATTAATTCGTTTTACTTTATTATTAATTCGTTTTACTTTAACTTCTTCATGCCAATGATACCTTTCCTTTTTTTTTTATCGGTTCCCGAGTAGTCAAAAATTTATATTTATATATATTAATATTACTATATCCCATGCAAATCAAACAAATTAATATTTTAATCAATAACTCGATTAAATTTATTGTGAAAATCAGAATTTTATATTATATAACTCATTCGTCGAATATTAATATCCTAATCAATACAATCTATAATATTAAAAAACATGTGGGGCTACGAAAATTATGGAGAATATGTCAGCTATTATTTTTATTATATTGTTAAGGATTACATTAATATAATACATTAAATTAAACCAAGTATACGTTTAAGGCTTATATTTGGGAAATAACATTTTATTTTTGCAAAAATCAGAATAATGCCCAATATTACCACAATTTACACAACGGGGAGTTACATAATTATTTTTATTTTGGGTTGGAGTATGTAGTGGTGGATTATTTGATTGCTTATTATTAAAATAACAATTTCGTTGGACATGATTAGTATTTCCGCACGTAAAACATCTTAATTTGCGTTTATTCATAAAATGCCCAATTAAAATACCGCATAATAAAATAAATAAATAGTCAATATAATTACATAATTCCCTAAGCATATGTGTGATGATCAGTAACCTTTTCCATGCGTGTATAATAGGATAACCGCCATTTTGTATATAATGTAACGAATAGACGTATCTGAAGAAAGAATCACGTGATATGTGGCCTGTTTTTGTTTGGTGTAATCGCATGTTGTAAATTTGAATATTAAAAAAGATCATTTTTCGGGATTATTACATATTGTATAAATAAAGATACCTGTTGGGGAGTTAATAAAGTTGAATACTTGATCTAGAATATCTTAACGCCCTCAAGGCCTATTCTGACAACTGGTGTCAAGAAGAAAACTATTTTGGAAAAAAAAAAATAAAAGACTATTTTGAAGAAAAGAAAAGAAAACATTGGGAACAACAAAAATATACCTTCAAACAATATACCAAATGGCTTTGGTAAGTAATTGCTTTTATGATTGAGTAAATTATAAACATTAATCCAGTTAAATGAGTGATAATATTTAGTCACAATTATAGGATATGAATAATTACATGTTAATGATATTTCTCGCTTTAATAGTGTATTTCATTTGCTCTTTTAAGGTGCTACGTATTGCATTGATTAAACTACTGTTATATTCGTTAATTTTTGTTTAGTTTGTACTTTTTTTTAAAAAAAAAAAAAAATGTTCGGATCAAAAGCTCCTACGTTTGACATTACCATAATTTTCAATTGTTTGCTCGAAAACATTGTTTTAGTTAGTTTGATTTTTGTAATAATTGTTTTATTATTTCTTTTAAAAAAAAATAATGAGATCATTGGAGCTTTGGAGTTAAGGGATGGGCCTAGATGTTTTGGATGTAATGGGGTAGGACACATCCGAAGGTACTGCCCGAGAGAAGAGCGAAGGGTATGGCAAAGAGGGCCCCGAGGTGGCAATGATTTGATTAGAGGACGGGGTCATGATTTGATTAGAGGAGATGAGCCGGGCACAAGTAATTATAGTTGTAAGTGCAGGAGAGGAGAGACAGGGTAGCAACCAGGGAGGGCTGCTACACCTAGAAATAAACATCTAAATTTTTTTTTAGCCCAGTCCATTCCCCAACATATGTCCCCAAAACCCCCTCCCATAATAATTAGCCCAATATCCCCTCCTATAACACAGTTTCAACCCTTCCCTTGTTTAATAGATATACCAAAGCCCCTTACTCTAATAAGTAGCTCCACCCCCTCAAGGCCCCTGCCAACTCCAATAACAAACCTTACAGTGGATAGCAAGCCCTCCTCGGTATGCTTGCCTTTAAAAATAAGGGAAGCAAGGAAGGATGTATTAAACACTCCTGGTGAAGATGAGGAGGATAAATCGGAACAGGATTTGAGCAGTAATAAGGAAGATAATTACGTAAATGGTATTAAAAGGTTTTTTGAAGGGTTGACACAAAGTAGCCGTCCCGTAGCCAAATTAAAAATAGATAATAAGGTCATTGAATGGTTAGGAGACAGTGGAGCTACCATTTCGCTTATTAGTAAATCAAAATTCTTGTCGACATGGCCTAACCGGAAGTGGGAAAACACAGATATCAGGGCTAGGCAGGTAGACGGGGGCGAAATAGAAATACTGGGAAAAATTAAGGCTGAGGTAGAGGTGGGGAGTAAGAAATTAATATTGCCCTTGTATATTACGTCTGTTGAGACTAGACCGATTCTGGGGTGGGAATGGCTCAAGGTGATAGGGCCGTTGAACAAGTGGTTTGGCTTGTGCGAAAAAATCCGTTGTAGTGGACCACAGGAACAGGGTGGAAAGGATTTCGGCGGAGAAGGTATGAATCCCTTAAGGATGCCAGGTATGGCTTGGGCTATAAAGTCTACCTCTCCCGGAGCCGAAATAGACGGACTATCGGTAGTAAAGACGGAGTCGTGGAATCAGCCGACATCTTCTACCGACACTCGTAATCTTATGGGTGGTGGTGCAGTCCGTTCCCCGAGCGGTTGGTCAGAAAGTCTACAGCGGATGTTGGAAGGGTTCTCGTCTGTCTTTAGGGACGAGCTGGGATGTTTAAGGGGATACGAATATGACATCCTACTCAAGCCAGGCGCTGTACCAAGGTTTTGGCCAGCGCGAAGAATACCATTTGTTTGGCGGGAGAAAGTGGAAGCCATCTTGCTACAATGGGTAGAGCAAGGAATAATCGAGCCGGTGGAATATAGCGAATGGGCTACGCCAATAGTACCCGTCAAGAAGCCCGACGGCACCTTGCGCCTTTGCGCGGACTACAGGGTTTCCCTTAACCCGTGGGCAGTCGAGATAAAGTATCCTCTACCCAGAATCGAAGAAATTTTCGCGAATCTCAAGGGTGCAAAATATTTTAGTAAGCTGGACTTTGCTAACGCGTACCTCCAGATCAAGTTAAACAACCGCTCGTCTAAGTTGACCACAATAAACACGTCCTTAGGCTTGTTGGCGTTTAAAAGACTGCCTTTCGGTCTCAGCCTAAGTGCGCCCGTGTTTCAGAAGACCATGGCGTCAATATTTCAGGGTCTTGCTGGTGTGTTCTACTACTTAGACGACGTTCTTGTAGTGGGAGCTACAATGAAGGAGCACGACAATAACTTGTTGGCAGTGTTGGAACGCATACAGGAACGAGGTTTACGGGTACAGCGAAGTAAATGCGCTATAGGAATGACAGAACTAAAATATTTGGGGCATCAATTGGGTGATGGAGTCGTTCGTCCCTTGCAGAGCAAAGTGGATGCGATCCTTAAAATGCGACCACCTCAAAGTAAGAAAGAGACGCTATCCTTTCTGGGATCGGTGAATTACTACAACAGGTTTATGCCTCAGATTGCGAGAATAGCGGCACCTTTGTACTTGTTGACAACGGACAAGGTGAGATTTGTATGGCGGACCGAGGAGCAGGAGGCGTTTGATGCGTTAAAGAAAATTTTAACGGAAGGTCCTGTGCTGACGTGCTTTGTTCCCGATCTACCATTAGCTGTAGCGGTGGATGCGTCTCAGCTAGGGGTAGGCGGTGTGCTTTTGCATGTAATCGGTCAGGAGGAACACCCAATCTTATACTTTTCCAGGAAATTTTCCAAAGCGGAACTTAACTACTCGGTTATCGAAAAGGAAGCTTTGGCGGTGGTAGTGGGTTTGACCCGTTGCCGTGAATACTTGATTGGTCGAAGTTTCGATGTTTTTACCGACCATAAACCGCTGGTATCTCTTTTTGCGAAGGACAATAGGGATCTATTGTTAAGTCCGAGGCTGCAAAAATGGTTGTTAGCGCTGGGAAATTTTAATGCAACATTAAAATACCGCAAGGGTAAGTCAAATCACTTGCCAGACACATTATCAAGATTGGGAAACGATAAGGATGGCCTAACAGGCGAAGAGTTAGAAGGCGAAAACTTCGCAGAAGTAAAAGTAATAACACAAGATTGCGGCGATGTCGATCTTGCAAAATTAACTCAAGAGGATCTGAACTTAATTTTGGTGTTAAATTACTTGACGGGAAAGGGTACGCTAGAAACGGTACCATCTACTTATCGAGGCTTGATAAATGAACTCGAGGTCAACAACAACGTGTTACTACGCAACGAAAATATAGTAATTCCTTCTGTGTTGCGACCTCAAGTGCTCGAATTACTTCACGCAGGTCATACGGGTGTAGCTAAGATGAAAGGTCTAGCGAGAAGACACGTCTGGTGGCCCAAGATATCACGAGATATTACCCTGTTCGTGGGACAATGCGGGCAATGCGGAAAACTTGCCAGGACGCCAAGACACGACAGGAAGGCGAAATGGCCGTCAACAAAACAAGTTTGGGAAAGAATACACCTGGACTTCTTGGATTTTGAAAGAAAACAATATATTATCCTCGTAGATGCGCACTCTAGTTGGGTAGAATATAAACAAGTGAGCAAGTTATCTACGGAAGTGGTGGTCGAATTCTTAAAAAATCTTGCGGGTGCTTATGGTATACCGAAGACGATTGTATCCGACAACGGCACCGCTTTTACTAGCGTCGAGTTCAAAGAATTTTGTAGTAAATGGGGTATACAGCATTTACTTACCCCTCCGTATCATCCGAGTACGAATGGACTCGCGGAAAGGCACGTGGCTGTGGTGAAACGATGGTTGAAGAACGCTAAGGTCGAGAAGGACGGTACTTGGCTTTATCGACTGTATCACAACGTCGCACCAAGGTTCCCTTCTCGACTACCGGTTAGCGAGATGTTTCTGGGCCGTTTGCCACGCACGCCTGTTGATACGATGTTACAATCAGCGCAAGCGGACACCAGATCACATGGCGATTCCAAGTTTAAAATCGGTGAGGCAGTGTGGGCGCGTAATTATATTGGTAAAGAGAAATGGGTAGAGGCTAAGATCCTATCTCCAAAAGGTACGAAAATGTATGAGATAGAGGTTCTGGCTTCTCCGGGTAAACACGTGCGTCACGTGGAGCAGCTACGCTCTAGATTGATATAATAATCTTTTATATTTTATCTAGATGGAATACCGTACTGAGTGGGTGGTTGTAGAAGTGCGCGTGCGAGCGGTAGCACACGAACGATGGGGGAGGCCGAGACCTGTCGTGTTTGAGGTCAGGGAGAGGCGGCCGATGGAACCCTATATCAGCGTGCTTCACGAAAACCCACGCACGGAGGAAAGAACGTCGGGTCGGCACAGACGGGCGACTCGTCACGAGGCAGCTAGGCCTCGTTCGGGCAGGCAGAGGGACGCGGTCCACAGACACCGTGGCCAGCCCGGGGGTTTAGCTGGGCGGGTTGACCTCGTGCGACCGCAAAGTGTGGCCCCGCGCACTATCCGAAATATATCAACGCAAGGTACAGCAATTCGCCAGAGACGTCCCGAGACAAGGACAGAGGAAAGAAGGAGACCGTCGCGTGGTCCACAGGAAGGAAGACCGGCTGCACCACAGCAAGCGAGGGCCTTCTGCAGGGCATGCGGAAGCTGGCACCGTTTGCCGAGGTGTAGACGAAGGATCCCGTCCAGACCTACGAGGCAAGAAAGTACGGTGGAGCCGGTACAAGCCCTGACGACGGTAGAGCCGGCACGTGTGGAAGGGGTTACGATGGACACCAGCGAGGTCGTGGTCAACGCGGAGGAAGAATTGCTGTTATTAGGAAATACGCCCGAGCGAGACAGCGCGGACCTGGTGGTCCCTCATTTTGAAAGGATGAGGTGTGATGATCAGTAACCTTTTCCATGCGTGTATTAATAGGATAACCGCCATTTTGTATATAATGTAACGAATAGACGTATCTGAAGAAAGAATCACGTGATATGTGGCCTGTTTTTGTTTGGTGTAATCGCATGTTGTAAATTTGAATATTAAAAAAGATCATTTTTCGGGATTATTACATATTGTATAAATAAAGATACCTGTTGGGGAGTTAATAAAGTTGAATACTTGATCTAGAATATCTTAACGCCCTCAAGGCCTATTCTGACATATGGATCAAATATATTTTAGAATTATGATTATCAAACATTTCAAAACAAATTTTTTAAAATTTATAATTAATGAAATTATTAAAATCACGAAAAATATTACATAATAAATTAACATACCTTTCTAGAACGTTGGCCTGTGCGGGTTTCCATTGTGGCTTTTGACCGATCGCTTGTTACGGCGGTTTAGTATCGATTGTCTCCCTAAGGTCGTAGTTCAGTTGACCGTTCACTTGTACTCGATTGTCTTTCTAAGGTCGTCTTCGGACTTTTGCTTTAGGCTGGTTTGATTGAAGGCGTATCTTAAGGTCGCTTCTTGTACACTGTACCGGGGCACCACTGTTGTATTTCGCAACTACTGTTGTGTCTCAGAACTAGGGGCGGGGGTGTTTTATCTCGGAAAATGGGAGAAGTATTGGCACCTTTAATATCAATTTCCAAATAATTTATTTTGCCACTTTCGCTTCCAATAACAACGATAGGTATATATAACTATGTAACCACGAAACGAATTACAGTACAATGATAATAACGCGGGAATATAATTCTCTAGCGATTAAACAGGGGGAGAAAATTGATTCTAATGTGGGAAATTCTAGTTCTCTTAAGTATTGGAGGAAGGAACTATTTGGAGTAACGTTCGGAAAATAACGTTCTGCGTGAGAAACATTCTGAAAGCAATGTTCTGGTGTGTATCGATTTTCGTTGGGCTTTTATAGGTTCGATTTTGTTGGCCTGGATCTTTATCCTTGAAACTTCTTTACTTTTCTAACCCATCTTACCGCGCCAATTTCGTGATGAATGGCCCTAACTTCCAAGGTTTTCCCACGGCCTTTGGAAACTTCAACTGACAGTTATAGTTTTCCCCTACGTTTCTTGTGCCAATTCAATATTTATTACTAGGGTTTGTTGTATCCTTGCTTCTTTCTGATCCTTCTTTCGGGCCAAGTCGTAATTTACGGCTTTGTTTTGCTGTATCCTTGTGCTATTTTGTTACCAACCCAAACTTCTGTGACCTTCCTTCGTTCTTAGCCCTCCTTCCGAAGCGCGTCACATGCGCTTCCTATTAAGGAGTGGGTCGCATGGATATGACAACTAGTTAAATTGCATAGCAATTAAAAGTAAACAACTTTTATTTATGTTTATTATATAATAGATAATTTAACAAATCTTATATATAACACACCGAGGGAGATAGAGATGAGGGGTGGGGCACCTCTTATGCATTAATTTAAAAAATAACACAGCGAGGGAGATAGAGATGAGGGGTGGGGCACCTCTTTCTCATGTATTAATTTAAAAAAGCGATAACCTAATATACCCAATGCAAATAGATAGGAGGGTAACGGACGGACAACGGACGGACGGACAACAAAAAACGAGCCCATAAATTGCATAGCAATTAATACTTCAATCCCCTCATCTGCCCCTGTGGAGCGGGTTTTTAGTATAGCTAATGCTGTATTAACTGCCAAGCGTTCCTGCTTATCAGATGACATTTTTGAAAGACAAATATTATTAAAAATCAATAAGAAAATTTTTTTATAAATAAATAATCTTTATATTCGCTGTATTAGATTATATTGATTTATAATTATATTGTCGAAATAAAATCATTAATTTTATTACGGCTATTTATTTAAAAAATATAAGACATTTATTGAATTAAATTTTAAAAAAATTTATCATAAATTTTGAACGAATGTGAACGCGTTCATGAACGTGAACGCGTTTCTTTTTTTTTAAACGAACGTGAACGTGAACGCGTTCGATTTTTGTTAATGAACGTTGAACGCGAACGCGTTCGATTTTTTTTAGAATGTTTACAGCACTAATTTTTTATAATAGTTTGGTCGACCCCCCCTCCAATTTCAAGCACATTACTTGTGTAAACTTCAGCCCATTAATATCCTAGCCTCTTCATTTTATTTTTATACAGCTTTTTTTTGAATAGGAGTCAAATTTACAACTTATTGAAATAAAATTATTATTTTTTATCATGACTAATAAATTGTGTCAAAAATTATAAACATTTATTAAATTAAAAAATAAATTTATCATATAATTTTGAACGAACGTGAACGCGTCGTTCCTTTTTTTGAAGACGAACATGAACGTGAACGGTTCGATTTTTTTAAAACTGTTTACAGCATTACTAAATACCATATGTTTCATGAAAAAGATAAGCTAATAAAGAGTGCAGGTTTCGAACGCCACAACTACTCATAAAAAATACAAAATCTTTGTTGTAATGCATAATGTTATACCGTATAACATTATGCTAGCTATCAAGAACCAAAAAATTCCGGCCTGTCTCGGAACCACGGGCCGTAAAATTAGACTTTCAGGCGGGCCCGGGGGTACATTATGAAAAGAAGATTCGATTAATTCGCCCTTAATGAGATTTTTTATAAACTGTGTATTTTGTTTTGGTGTATTATTAATTGCTATGCAATTTATGGGCTCACTTTCCATTTTGTTTGTCACGCTCTTCGGTGTCACGCACCGAGCGTGGATGTCACGCACCGAACGTGGATGTCAAGCACCGAGTTTCTTGTTTTGTTTACTTTTAATTTTTGTTAATTTAACCAGTTTTTGGGTTCGAATCCCGGGTTTTTTTTCGCCTATTATGATTGTTCCTGTTACTACCATTGATAATAAGACTTTTTGGCCGTCCGTTGGCTGCTGACCGATGGAAAAAATGACCATTAACCAAAATGTGAATCCAAGTTTATTTTTTCGTTTTTTTTGACTATTATGATTGTTCCTGTTACTACCAATGCTATTATGACTTTTTGGCCGTCCGTTGGCTGCTGACCGATGGAAAAAATGACCATTGGCCAAAATGTGAATCCAAGTTGATTTTTTCGTTTTTTTTCGACTATTATGATTGTTCCTGTTACTACCAATGCTATTATGACTTTTTGGCCGTCCGTTGGCTGCTGACCGATGGAAAAAATGACCATTGGCCAAAATGTGAATCCAAGTTTATTTTTTCGTTTTTTTTCGACTATTATGATTGTTCCTGTTACTACCAATGCTATTATGACTTTTTGGCCGTCCGTTGGCTGCTGATCGATGGAAAAAAATGACCATTGGCCAAAATCTGAATCCAAGTTGATTTTTTCGTTTTTTTTCGACTATTATGATTGTTCCTGTTACTACCAATGCTATTATGACTTTTTGGCCGTCCGTTGGCTGCTGACCGATGGAGAAAATGACCATTGGCCAAAATGTGAATCCAAGTTTATTTTTTCGTTTTTTTTCGACTATTATGATTGTTCCTATTACTACCAATGCTATTATGACTTTTTGGCCGTCCGTTGGCTGCTGACCGATGGAAAAAAATGACCATTGGCCAAAATGTGAATCCAAGTTTATTTTTTCGTTTTTTTTCGACTATTATGAATTTATAACCACCTCTACCCTGTCCTGGCTGCTGACCAATGAAAAAAATGCCTTATACCATTTTTGAATATCTATACTATTTTATTTTTAGATATCTTATTAATAAATCTAATTATTATTACATCTTAATTTTAAAAGTCATATTTTTTAATATCTAACGCATTTTTATATATTTAAATTTTATTTTCAAAAATTTTTATTATAAGCCACAATAGGAATTATCCCAATTTAATAACATATTACATTAACCAAAAGTAAGTTATTAAATTTTATCATTTTTAGATGTGCGGTCGTAACAGGCAATCCAATTCTCTATTATTATTAAAAAGTTGATTAATTAATTTTATTATTTCTAATTTCCGCCTGTTGTTATTTTAATTGAAACTATTTTCTAACACTTAAAATTAACCTAATATTTAGGTTTGAAATTGCAGTTGTCATAATTGAAAATTACAACTAGATAATCAATATATTAGAATTATTATTATATAGCAATTAAAAGGGGAAAGGGGGAAATTATTCCTTCGTCATTTTATATTGATTTTTTTTTCAATGGCGCTATGCCAAGGTTAAACCCTTACCCCTATCTTCCTCTATCCTCCCACCGCTAGGGGGCGGGAGTGGAGGAGATGAAGATTATTTCACAATATTGGCAGATTTATATATGGAAGAGAATACCAATAGTTTTATATTAATAGTAGTAGCCAGAATTTAATTTAAGGTTCATCAATTAGCCTGGTTATTTTTATAACCCCCTCCTTGCCTTTTATATTTTAGCAAATAAATTAATATAAAATTAGTAATACACTAAAGAAAGCCTAACCTAGACGAGGATAATTGTTGTTATAACAGGAAACATTCTTTACGACAATATGGATTTTAATTGCTATGCAATTATGGGCTCACTTTTTGAATTAATAATAGAATTTTTAAAGTATATTTGATTATTTTAATGTTCACATTTCATTTTACAAAACAATCCCTTGTTACATGGCCAGCTTCTGCCAAATTAAAAAAATACTATCTTTTTCTTCTTCAAATTTTTATCACATGCAAAACATACGTTATAAAACGGCGAGTAAAATTGAGGTTTTAAATTTAAATGAATTTTATTTTTTTTTACAAAAAAGTAGATTTTTATGTTGTGTAACTAGCATGGGAGTAGTCAAGGGGGAAACCCTAGCAATTATCCTACCCCCTATAGGCATTCTCGCCCCTTCACACCTTTCTCGCCCATAAATTGCATAGCAAATATGCTACATTTATACGTAGAATAGATGAGTCGTCCCCTCTTCCCTTCCCCCCCCCTTCCCTTCTCCCCCTTCTCCGGGGGTCGGGGGGCGGAACCCCCAGGAGATGGGGGTTTGGGGGCAGAGCCCCGAACGGGGGACTGGGGGCTCCGCCCCCAGCAGCAAGGGGGTCTGGGGGCGAAGCCCCCAGTTACGCCCGAAGGGCGTATTTTTTGTAACCTTTTGATTGTATTTAGATCTTACCCAAAAAAGCTTGAATTAAATTTTAAATTTTTACAAGTATATAACAAAGATTTAAAATTTAAAGATTTTTAGTTTCGGGCAGGGCAGTTTGGGCAGCTTTAATGATCCGGGCATGGCCTGATAGACATTTTGAAAGGTTCGGGCGGGCTCGGGCGGGCAATTTAATTTAAAAATAGGACACGGCCGAGTATGGGCATTATGTCCTTGAGGGTTAGAATATGTTCAGTTGTTGTTTTGAACTTGCAAAACCCCGTTTGATTGTTTTAAGTTATTATTGATATAGGGGTAAACTAGAGCCCTGCAAAGTCACTTTTTTTCAACCCGAACCGACTTCAAAGCGTTTTTAATTTTTTTTAACCCGAACCCGACCCGACCCTAAAGCGTTTAAAAATTTTTTAACCCGAACCCGACCCGATTCGAAAGCGTTTTAAGCCAAATCCGACCCGACCAGACTCGACCCGAACATAAAGAAACGTTGGTGTAAAATTGATTTTGATGGTTTAAATGGCAACAAAATGTTATCTCCAAAAAAACAACAAAAGATTTAACAACATTGTGAAACATGTTTGCCAGAAATGAAAGCATTAGAAAAAAAGTAGATCCGAATTCAGAAAAGTTTTTTAGTATATTATACCTAAAGTATCCCATTTAACAAGCCATTCATTATCATCAGTAGGCACCATAAAAAAATGCAGTTATTCTTAAACTTTTGCTAACTTAAAATGAGTCTGTCTTAACTATCAAGCAATTTTGTTTAAGGTTAATGGTTGTGGCAATTGTGCGGAAATGAAAGGAGAAAATTTAATTATTTTTTTTTAACTCTAATCTTTTAAATCATGTTTTTTATACATTTTAATCTTGGGTTTAATAAATAATCATAATATTTTATTTTATTCTAGTGTTTATGTTAGACGGTAAGGCAAGTTGAGACAACATATTTAAAAAAGAAAAATGAGAGTTCACAAAATCGTTAATAAGTTTTGTGATATTAATTATATGTTTATTGTAATTTATAGCATCAATGAAGATATTCTACCTTTCTGAGTTTTAAATTGAGCCTATTCAAAATTAAGATATAATTTAAAGGAAATTAATGAATGTATGAGATAAATGAATCATATATTTTCGATATTAAATATAAATATTATATATAATGGCATTAATTTACACGATATGTCTATTATGTTATATAAGATTCAATACCTTCAACTGTAGTATTCTTAACTACAATGTAGTATATCAACTACTCAGAAATCGCTGAAGCTTTTTATTAATATGCAAAATCAACTAAAACATGTGATGATAAAAAACGTGTATATTCCCACTAGGAACAACGAACTTAAACGTATATATAAATACCAAGTATAAATCTATGATATTACATTTCTCCCTATTTTAAAAGTTAAATTCATCGTGGAATCGTACCGGTGGTTTTGATATTCTTGTTGAACGTCGCAATATAGGGGGACTTTCAACTCCTTCTATGTTTTGTTCTAAACCTGTTGTCGCAGTCTCTAAACTTGGCATAAACTGTGATCGCAGCCTAAACTTCATTTGATCAGCATGTTTTCTTTTGATTCCACCGTCTGTCCGGACATTATACGAATAGTGGCCCTTCCGTTCTACAATAATACCTTTGTACCATCCCGGCTTAATTTCGTTGCGAATCCACACTGGATCTCCAACATCAAATTCCCTAAAACGTACATTTTGATCGTGATATGTTTTCTGCTTCCATATCTTCTCCCTTATTACGTTTCTTAAATCCGGCTTTATTAAATCTAGTGCGGTTTGTAATCTCCTTCCTAAAAATAATTCGGATGGGGTTTTTCCCGTCGTCGCTTGAGGAGAGTTTCTGTAACTTATCAAGACCTGTTGGAGACAAAGTTCTTTGTTCCAAGTCTGTTTTCTCGCCGCATAATATCTTGTTTTTAACGTCCTTATCATTCTTTCGGCCTGCCCATTGGTTTTAGGATGATATGGAGTCGATTTTATGTGAGTAATATTATTTGAAACACAGAATTTGAAAAATTCTTGTCCAGCAAATTGTGGTCCATTGTCTGACACAATCTGCGTCGGAATTCCAAATCTACAGAACCAATTCCGTAGATGATTGATTACGGCCGATGTTGTTGTCGAAGTTACCGTTGCTACCTCAACCCATTTTGAGAATGAGTCTATTAATACTAACCACCATTTTCCTTCTATTGGACCAGCTATATCAATGTGCACACGGTCCCACACACGATCAGGTAAATTCCATGGATAGAGCGGTACCTGCTTTTCTGGAGGTCGCACTTCTTGACATCCTTCGCATGATTTTACATGTCAGTCAATGTCTTCATCCATTCTCGGCCAATAAACATAATAGCGACAAACATTTCGCATCCCAGTAATTCCAGGATGTCCTTGATGTAAAATCCGAAGAACCAAATTCTGTAAAGATTTCGGAATGATCAACCTATTTCCTAGAAATAGTAGTCCACTTTCGTATGAAATCTCTTCACGTTTATTGAAATATCCTTTTATATCTAACTGAAATTTGGACATGTCAATGCGCTAATTGCGCTCAATAGCACGAATTAATTCTAGACAACTACGATCTGTCTTTATTGCATTTTTAATCATTTCTCTATTCAGTGTTAAGTCCTCGATCATTAATAACCCAATATTGTTTATATTTGCATCGTCACCATCTTCGTGAGTGGTCAATCTAGACAGAGCATCTGCACATTTGTTGTCTTTACCCATACGATATTTAATTTCATATTGATATGAATTTAATAGTAAAGCCCACCGTACCAGCCTGTTATTAACGATTTTGGGTAGATCCCTTTTACAACCGAAAATTCTTTCTAACGGTTTGTGGTCCGTTGTTAACGTAAATTTTCGTCCTCTGAGATACTGATTAAATTTCTCAACTCCAAAAATTATGGCTCTAGCTTCACGGTCAATCGTCGAATAATGTTTTTCTAATTGGCTCAACGTTCTAGAAGCATAAGCTATGGGTCTTTCAAATTTGTCGGGAAAAACATGAGATATCACGGCGCCTACACCTGTCTCGGACGCATCAACTGCAAGATTAACTGGTAACGATGTACTATACGGTACTAAGGTGTCAGTAGATGAAAGCATCAACTTAACTTCATCAAAAATTTTTTGTTCCTTAATTGTCCATCTCCACATTATGGTAGAACCAGTTAAGGCATGTAGTGGAGCACATTTTTCGTGTAATCGAGGAATAAACCGTTCCTGATAATTTACAAGACCTAAAAATGAGCGTAGCTCCTTTTTATTTTCTGGTATCTTGAAACTCTTAATTGACTCAATGCGTTCTTCTGTAGGGTGGATACCTGTCGAATCAATTTTATGTCCTAGATAGATAACTGAGTTTTGGAAAAATTTGACTTTTTCCATTTTTGCTTTCAGCCCAGCATTTTGTATTCTTGTTAAAACCTCGTTTAGATTTTTCAAATGGTCATCTTGATTTAACCCCGTGACTATAATATCATCTAACAGTACCCCAGTGTGCGGAATTCCCTTTAATAAGTTTTCCATGTATCGTTGAAAAAGATTTGGTGCCGTCGCTAAACCAAATGGCAAACGTTTGTACCTAAAATGACCAACATGCGTAGCAATTGTTAACAATTGTCTACTCTCTTCATCTACCATCATTTGTAAATACGCGTCGCGGAGATCTATCACTGTATATTTCTCACCACCAGCTATTTTTGTAATTAGATCATCAAATGTTGGCAGCATATGATCATTGGTACTAAGGTAGGGGTTCAAAGTAACTCTGAAATCCCCACAGATTCGAATAGAACCATTCCCTTTAACAACATTTACCGTTGGTGTGATCCATTTAACTTCACTTAAAGATGGGTCCACTCGTTCAATAATGTTTTCGTCCTCCAACCTTTTTAATTCCAATTTTACTTTTTTCCTTAACGGAAACGGTACCCTTCGGGGTTGAAATGATATTGGCTGGCTTTCATCTTTTAAAAATATTTTGACTTTATAATTCTTAATAACTCCGGGGCCATCGCTAAATATAGTTGGATACCGAGTAAGTAATAGGGAATCTAATTCCTGTTGTATTTTGTTTATTGAAACCTCACCCGGCAGGTCAAGGTCAAACGCTTTTATCCAGTCAAGGCCAAAAATTGCCCCTTCGTTTGCTGTTGTAACCACTACAGGTAATGTCAAAACTTTTAGACCAAGTTGAACTGTAACTTTAGTTTTTCCTAAGATTGGTATTGGATGGTATCCAAAAGATCTTAATTTTGGGCATTCTTCAAGAGTTGGATTCTGAATCAAATTATAAATTTCTTGGTTTATAATTGAGACTGCTGCTCCTGTGTCGAAAAGCATCTTGCATAGTTTTTGGTTGATACAAACCTTGATATAGGGTTTCTTCATCGCCAAACTTGTATAATTTTTTACGTGTAAAGTATTTATCATATTGACAGATCCTGTATGACAAAATCTTGCAAAGTGTCCCCTTCTGTGGCATTTGTAGCACTCTTTATTAAATGCTGGGCACTTGTTAACTTCATGCACATTTCCACATCTCTCACATCTTTTAGTAGATGTTGATCCTTGGTGGAGAAATTTCTTTGTGGTGACATGTCTAAATTTTGGCTTAGACTTTTGATATATTACATCTATTTCATGAGTTACTACTTCATTTCTTGCTAATTCCATTGCTTCAGCAATTTTATACAAATCTTCAAACGTAATTGCATTTCCTTCGGGATCAACTGCATCTGGCCATCTTGTTCTAACTTCAATTTCAAAAGTTTTATTCTGTATTCCATGCAAAAATTGATCCCTCAACCTTTCATTAAGTTGTATAGAAAAGTCCTACAGTGTAGTATATCAACTACTCAGAAATCGCTGAAGCTTTTTATTAATATGCAAAATCAACTAAACATGTGATGATAAAAAACGTGTATATTCCCACTAGGAACAACGAACTTAAACGTATATATAAATACAAAGTATAAATCTATGATATTACATCAACCCAACCCGGACCCGACCCGAGTTTAAAAATTTTCAACCCGAGCCCGACCCGACCCGAACGCATTTTAAAATTTTTAACCCGAACCCGACCCGACCGGAAGGCATTTTAAAATTTTCAACAGTCAGGACGGGTCGGGTTCGGGTTGGGTTTCGGGTCATTCGTGCAGGGCTTGGTAAACCCATCTATATTTGATCTTTAAGAATATTTTAGATATTAATTGCTATGCAATTTATGGGCTCGTTTTTTGGTGTCCGTCCGTCCGTCCGTCCGTTGTCTGTTACCCTCCCTATCTATTTGCATTGGGTATATTAGGTTATCGCTTTTTTAAATTAATGCATGAGAAAGAGGTGCCCCACCCCTCATCTCTATCTCCCTCGCTGTGTTATTTTTTAAATTAATGCATAAGAGGTGCCCCACCCCTCATCTCTATCTCCCTCGGTGTGTTATATATAAGATTTGTTAAATTATCTATTATATAATAGCGATTAATAAAAGTTGTTTATTTTTAATTGCTATGCAATTTAACTAGTTATATAATAAACATAAATAAAAGTTGTTTACTTTTAATTGCTATGCAATTTAACTAGTTTTTGGGTTAGAATCCCGGAGTTTTTTTTTGACTCTTATGATTGTTCTTGTTACTATCATTAATAATAAGACTTTTTGGCCGTCCGCTGGCTGCTCCCCAATGAAAAAAATGACCATTGGAAAAATGTCAATCCGAGCTCATGTTTTATTTTGACTATTATGATTGTTCCTGTTACTACCATTGCTATTATGACTTTTTGGCCGTCCGCTGGCTGACCAATGTTATATAATAAACATAAATAAAAGTTGTTTACTTTTAATTGCTATGCAATTTAACAAGTTTTTGGGTTAGAATCCCGGAGTTTTTTTTGACTCTTATGATTGTTCTTAATACTATCATTGACAATAAGACTTTTTGGCCGTCCGTTGGCTGCTGACCAATGAAAAAAATGACCATTGGCCAAAATGTGAATCCGAGTTTATTTTTTAGTTTTTTTTTGACTATTATGATTGTTCCTGTTACTACCATTGCTATTATAACTTTTTGGCCGTCCGCTGGCTCCTGACCGATGGAAAAAATGACCATTGGCCAAAATGTGAATCGAAATTATTTTTTTCGTTTTTTTTGACTATTATGATTGTTCCTGTTCCTACAATTGCTATTATGACTTTTTGGCCGTCCGCTGGCTGCTGACCAATAGAATAAAATGACCATTGGCCAAAATGGATTCGAAAATTTTTTTTTCGTTTTTTTTACTCTTATGAATTTATATCCACTTTTACCGTGTGCTGGCTGCTGACCAATGGAAAAAAACGACCATTGGCCAAAGTGAGCATCAAAATTTTTTTTCCGTTTTTTTGGCTATCATTGACTTATAGAGTATCTGTTGGTACTGACCAATAGGGAAAAAATGACCATTGGTCAAATTTTTGATTTTTTTAATTAAAAATTGTTCAATTTCAACAAAAAATTTCTCCCAACAATTCTGCAAATTCTTAACATTGTGTTGTTTTATAATATAATGTTTGTTAGACCCATAATCACTAAAGGCCATAAAAACTAATGTAATACGCAACTAGATGCAAACACTAAATCTAACCCTAACCCTTGCCTATATTACATTTTGCCTATATTACATTTTGCCTATAATGGAAAATTTGTATAAATAATTAATTAATCATTAGGCATTTAATACCTCCCTATAGGCATTCTCGCCCCTTCCCACCTTTCTCGCCCATAAATTGCATAGCAAATATGATACATTTATACGAAGTACAGATGAGTCGTCCCCCCTTCCCTTCCCCTCTTCCCTTCCCTTCTCCTCCTTCTCACGAGGGCCGAAGGCCCGAGTATTATTTATTTTGGTAATCCCTCTATAATAGTTAGGGATGGAAGGATCTCCTTTATTGAATATTTTGCTATGCAGGCCTGTGGACCATGCTTGAGGAATGTCTCTTGGATCTAGATTTTAGTTGAGAGAGAGAGTGTAAGAATAAGATAAAAGATTAAGGTGATATAATTTTATCTGCGTCTGGGGCCTTATAAAATTCGAAAAATTTTAGTGCAGACTTTATTTCGCCTAAGGACGGCTCATGGATAATTTAAGCAGGAACTTAAGATCATAAAGAGTACGTGACGGACATTATTCTAGCAGCTGGGACATCTTGTACTTTATTTATTAGATGTTTATATTAGTTTGTTGAGATCAAATTTTATTATTATCTGTGCAAACAATCTGTTTATATAATAATTTAGTTTATCCAAAAATTTTGCTAGACTTTTGTACATAAGAGGTGAGGGAATCGGCGATCTCAAGTATTAAAGTAAAAAAAGTAGGACGTGACGACTACCTAATTTGAGAAAAGAAGAAAAAGAAAATTAATTCTGGTTAGATAGGGCATCGAAAGCTTGTTATTTAACTTATTGGGAAAGGCTCGGTCCTAGATGAGAAGATATTTTTAGAAAAGGTGGGTAACCAATAATGATTGTGGGTGGTCTTATGCAATTTATTAGGAAATTTTTTGTAATTTAACTTCTTCTTTCTATGACTGTTTATCACCTAGGCTGGTGGTCAGTCCTTTCAGCATTCGTTTCCATTTCTGTGCCGTATTTAGTGTTTCGATCTCGTCTCGTCTCGGTCTCGAGAACAAAATCTCGTCTCGTCTCGGGAGCGATTATAAAAATCTCGATCTCGTCTCGTCTCGGTCTAGAAAAATCTCGATCTCGTCTCGTCTCGACGAGAATTCTCGTCTCGTCTCGACGAGAATTCTCGTCTCGTCTCGACTTTTTAAAATAAATATATACGAAATAAAAATTTCTCCTATTTTATTAAAAATATTAAATATATGTTAAAAAATCCTAATGGAATTTTATATTTTTTGAAAAGCTTTAATACACAAACTTTTTAAAGATTATACGACATCTCATTAACAATATTATCTATATGAATTAATTCATATAGGGACATTCCATGTCAAATCGATCATAAAAAGGCGTTTTTCGGCCGACCCCCTCAGAATTTTATAAAATTTGGTGGAAATGTTAAAACTAGTAAAATTATTAATTTTCGAAAATTTTAGCTCATTTGGGCCACTACTTTTCGAGTTGTGTGCTCTCAAAGGTCGAAAATCGGCCATTCAAAAAATCGGGTTGTGACGCTATATTAAATAAAATTCATAAATTATTGGCCCCCAAATCATAGAATCTTGTTGTAGTAATAGGTAAGACCTATCTCCATAGGGAAAAAATCCAAAAAAATTTTTTTGTCGATTGGTCATCTCATAATGGCCGAAATGGCCAATATGGCATAACTACTGTTGAACTCTCTCAAACCGTTTCAAATTTGAGACAAATGTTTTATACTACCTATTAACCAAATTAAATAAAAGAGAAAGTTGGGCGGCCATCTTGAAGTGGTCATAAATTGCTAGAAACGGTATTTTATTTATTTGGTGCCAAAATGACCCTCTAAAATTGGTTTTATTACTCATTTAGCCATCTTATAATATTATTATATCTATTATACAAATATTTTTGCTATAAATTAACAATGTTATATATATATATAACATTTTCCATGGAAAGTGCAGACTAAAAAAATTCTAAATAAATTTAAAGTATAGAAAATTAAATTTTATTGTTCTAGCAAATTATATCTTTTTTATCAAATTAATTGGGTTTGTTAACTAAAATAGACATAGAAAATTATAAGTTCGCTTATAGTTGACTTAATTGCATAATTGAGCAAATAGAGATCCTTCTTTAAATCAAAGTGCACATATTTAATTTTACGACAAAAATTATTATAGTCAAATTTGTATTCTAATTAATTACCTTCCATTCTAACTAACTTTGCCATTAAATAGTAATTTATCTTGTACAGTATAGGTTCGTGTATTTGTTTTATATTGCACAATTATAGAAATTATAGTAAGTTTATGTGCACCTGCCCACCCAGCATATATGTGAAAAGTAATGCATATGACAAAACTATGTATTCACATAATGTCTTATTAAGGTTCAAAAATTTGGCAGGTATACTATTAGTTGAAGAATAAAAACTTCTAGAAAACTCATAATTTAAGATTTAATTTACTACGGTGTCATTAATTACTTTATTGTACTTTTCAAATCGTTAGGCGGGTGCTCAAAAATTTCGAGCCACCTTAGCTTAACTTGTTTAATTATTCAAACTGATGACGACCTATTTAAAATTACCGCATCATGCAGGATGAGTAATTGCGAAATTCAAATATGCTTTAGTAGTATTCACTATTCCTTTAGAACTCATTCTAAGCCTAACATTTTGTAATATTTAATAATGCTATGAATAAAAATGTGATAAATATATTATAAAATTATTCACATACTCTAAGGGTCTACCATACTTAGGTAAATGATTGCCAAATTTTAAATTTTTTGCAAAAATATATAATATTTGTTACACTTAGAAATTTTTTAAATATCAAATATATTACATACATATTGATCTACACTTAATACCTTAAATGTAAATCATGCAAATAAAATACACAATAATTTACTAAAATCTAACGATCAATAAAAAGTCGAGATCTCTCCGGGAAAATCTCGTATCGTCTCGTCTCGACATCAAAATTCTCGTCTCGATCTCGACTTCATTTTTCAAATTCTCGTCTCGTCTCGTCTCGGTTTTTCGAGACGAGACGAGACGAGACCGAGATTTTTCTCGGTTTTTCCGCATCACTAGCCGTATTTTATGGATCCAGGTAAGCTTGGGTCTGCCTCTCCTTCGTTTTCCTGCGAAATTTATTTTCTCAATTTTCTTGCTGACCTAGCTCGTCCCTTCTCTCGATATGGCCATACCATCTTAGTCTGTTTGTAGGAACTTTGTCTTATTAAATTTTATACACAAATTTCTTCTTATTTCTTCATTTCGCCTATGTTCTTTTTTGCTTACTTCTAGCACCCATCTTCATCTCCATTTTTACGCATAGCCCATGATTCCGAGCTATGCAGTGTTGGCTATATGATGGATCTATACAGTGCACTTTAGTCTTCTTGGGATGTTTTTGTCACACAACGCCTGTTAAATTTCTCCATTTAACCATCCGAAATTTATTCTTGCTTGGATTTCTTTATCCACACCATCCAATCCTAAATATTTGAAGAAATCCACACTTATAAGTTCAGAATCGCCTAAAGTAAGGGATGCACATAGCTGATTTTTATCTGATTAAAACTTTGTCTTCTTGTGTTCTCTTTCTTTCGATTTAACCTGAGACCACTTTCTTCTATTGCGTTTATCCATCTATTTATATTGTTAGCCAATTATTGTTCACTTTTGGCACAGAGGATTATATCGTCTGCATAGTTCAATGCCCAAGGAGCTTACTCGCCCAAATCCTTGGTAATAATATCCATTATCATTATGAATAGGAAGGGGAGCTGAACCTTGATGGACTCCAGTATTAATGGCAAAACTCTTTGTAGTCCCCACCGTTGTTCTCACGTATTTTCTATTTCCCTTGTACATATCTTTTATTGCTCTGACGTATAATTCTGACAGATTTTTCTTTAAGACATTTCCACACTAAAGTCCTGGGACTCTATCAACGCTTTTTCTAGATCGATGTGCAAATCCTCCTCTCTTTCTCTAGCAGTTTCATTAATCTCCTAACACTATTCAGGGCACCTGCTGTAGACTCAGGCATAAATCAGAATTGGTTGTATCGAATCTTAACTACACTCCGAAGCCGTTTTTCGAACACTTTTTTTCCACAGTTTAAAAGTGTGACTCATAAGCTTTATCTCTCAATAGTTGTTACAGTCCTGAATATCCCCTTTCATCTTGTTTATCGGTATCATAAAGATATCTTTCCACTGGGCATTTACCCGTTTTCAAGATATTGTTTATAAGTTTGGCGATGATCTGGACATTATTATTGCCTAACGCTTTAAAACCTATATTGGTATGTTGTCCGGTCCGAGAGCTTTTCCTGACTTTAGTTTACCCATAGATTTATGACCTCCGTTTCCGTAATCCAATCCGCTGTGTTTAATTATCCTATTATATTTTACTACTATTGATCTTCGACTTCAGGCCCCTTTTCAATTGATAAATTACTATAGTAGTCGTACCATCTTTGTAGTTTATGACTGTCGTGTGCTAGTATTTATTTTGTCCCTTAATTAGCCGGCATTCAAGTATTCTTTAGAATTTCGGGTTGACTTTGCTGTTTTAATCAATCTTTCTCTTTCTTTTGAGTTTAGTTTTACATATATATCATCGAACACGTTGTTTTTAACTTTTGCCATGTATTTTTTAGCTAGTGTTTCGATCTCGTCTCGTCTCGGTCTCGAGAACAAAATCTCGTCTCGTCTCGGGAGCGATTATAAAAATCTCGATCTCGTCTCGTCTCGGTCTAGAAAAATCTCGATCTCGTCTCGTCTCGACGAGAATTCTCGTCTCGTCTCGACGAGAATTCTCGTCTCGTCTCGACTTTTTAAAATAAATATATACGAAATAAAAATTTCTCCTATTTTATTAAAAATATTAAATATATGTTAAAAAATCCTAATGGAATTTTATATTTTTTGAAAAGCTTTAATACACAAACTTTTTAAAGATTATACGACATCTCATTAACAATATTATCTATATGAATTAATTCATATAGGGACATTCCATGTCAAATCGATCATAAAAAGGCGTTTTTCGGCCGACCCCCTCAGAATTTTATAAAATTTGGTGGAAATGTTAAAACTAGTAAAATTATTAATTTTCGAAAATTTTAGCTCATTTGGGCCACTACTTTTCGAGTTGTGTGCTCTCAAAGGTCGAAAATCGGCCATTCAAAAAATCGGGTTGTGACGCTATATTAAATAAAATTCATAAATTATTGGCCCCCAAATCATAGAATCTTGTTGTAGTAATAGGTAAGACCTATCTCCATAGGGAAAAAATCCAAAAAAATTTTTTTGTCGATTGGTCATCTCATAATGGCCGAAATGGCCAATATGGCATAACTACTGTTGAACTCTCTCAAACCGTTTCAAATTTGAGACAAATGTTTTATACTACCTATTAACCAAATTAAATAAAAGAGAAAGTTGGGCGGCCATCTTGAAGTGGTCATAAATTGCTAGAAACGGTATTTTATTTATTTGGTGCCAAAATGACCCTCTAAAATTGGTTTTATTACTCATTTAGCCATCTTATAATATTATTATATCTATTATACAAATATTTTTGCTATAAATTAACAATGTTATATATATATATAACATTTTCCATGGAAAGTGCAGACTAAAAAAATTCTAAATAAATTTAAAGTATAGAAAATTAAATTTTATTGTTCTAGCAAATTATATCTTTTTTATCAAATTAATTGGGTTTGTTAACTAAAATAGACATAGAAAATTATAAGTTCGCTTATAGTTGACTTAATTGCATAATTGAGCAAATAGAGATCCTTCTTTAAATCAAAGTGCACATATTTAATTTTACGACAAAAATTATTATAGTCAAATTTGTATTCTAATTAATTACCTTCCATTCTAACTAACTTTGCCATTAAATAGTAATTTATCTTGTACAGTATAGGTTCGTGTATTTGTTTTATATTGCACAATTATAGAAATTATAGTAAGTTTATGTGCACCTGCCCACCCAGCATATATGTGAAAAGTAATGCATATGACAAAACTATGTATTCACATAATGTCTTATTAAGGTTCAAAAATTTGGCAGGTATACTATTAGTTGAAGAATAAAAACTTCTAGAAAACTCATAATTTAAGATTTAATTTACTACGGTGTCATTAATTACTTTATTGTACTTTTCAAATCGTTAGGCGGGTGCTCAAAAATTTCGAGCCACCTTAGCTTAACTTGTTTAATTATTCAAACTGATGACGACCTATTTAAAATTACCGCATCATGCAGGATGAGTAATTGCGAAATTCAAATATGCTTTAGTAGTATTCACTATTCCTTTAGAACTCATTCTAAGCCTAACATTTTGTAATATTTAATAATGCTATGAATAAAAATGTGATAAATATATTATAAAATTATTCACATACTCTAAGGGTCTACCATACTTAGGTAAATGATTGCCAAATTTTAAATTTTTTGCAAAAATATATAATATTTGTTACACTTAGAAATTTTTTAAATATCAAATATATTACATACATATTGATCTACACTTAATACCTTAAATGTAAATCATGCAAATAAAATACACAATAATTTACTAAAATCTAACGATCAATAAAAAGTCGAGATCTCTCCGGGAAAATCTCGTATCGTCTCGTCTCGACATCAAAATTCTCGTCTCGATCTCGACTTCATTTTTCAAATTCTCGTCTCGTCTCGTCTCGGTTTTTCGAGACGAGACGAGACGAGACCGAGATTTTTCTCGGTTTTTCCGCATCACTATTTTTAGCCGATCTGTTAGCTGTATGGTAACCTTCCTTATTATAATATCCTGCATTTATTCCAAACTTTGTAAAGTCTTTTCTTTGATACATTTTCGCACTTCTTCATTCCATCACCACGACTCCTTGAGAATTCTTTTAGTGGGCTTGCTTTCACCTAATATTTGTCGTCCCGTTTTTCGCATTGTGCCGGGGTAAGAGTTTAGAAGTCAACGAAATAAAAATAGGCTTGGACATGTTAATCAGAATCACGATCAACTGACAGGTATACTGTGCTATCATGACTTATGTCAATTACGTTTATATGAAATATATGTACCATTCCAATGATCGTACGAAGTATTTTCATAAAATTCAGCATGTCTCATTACTTGTTCCCGAATTAGTAGCTACTCTTTCTACCTTTTGCCCTTTAATATAAAGTCCATCACTAACAGCTTCTGTTGGCAAGCCAATATTTCACTCGATATTACCTTAAATTTGGAACCTAATATTTTAAATGCGTTCTGTTGACTAGATCTTTCTGAGTGGTACGCCTGCCGCTTTTAACGTTATACCTGCTTTTTGAAGAAGGTATTTCCTATAAGTACGTAAAGCTTGAGAATTTTCCATAATTTCCGTACCTTCTTTATTGCAACTGTAACCCCAACACCGGGGTTTCTTTCAAATCCTCCTCTTGATTTGCCCACGTGTCCATTGAGATGCGCCCTGATAATTATTAGCCCATCTTTACCGGATAGGGATAGAAAATCCTCAAACTCCATCCAAAAACAATCTTTTCCGCCTCTTAGCATCCACTAGCGTATGCTGATATACCGTTTATCGTAGTAGATATATAAGAAAGCTGTTTCGCCATAATTCTGACATTGATTCTTTTAACGTCGACGATAGTTAGAAATTCCTCTGATAACACTATACCGGCGCCATTCCGATGCGTTTCTATGCCGTAAAAATATAATTTGTATTCATCACCTATATATTTCGCTTTTTGGCCCTTTCATTTGGGTTCTTGTGTACAAGCGATATGTAATTTTTCCCGCTTTTGCTGGTCATTGTATCAATATTTCATGACCCAAACTAGATCCTACGCAAACTAATGTCTTTAACCGCTTCCGTTTGTTGAGAGATCGGTAGCCTTTGTTTATTTTCCACACATTCCGGGCGAAGAATGCCTGCGTCGCTTAAGGGGAACGCCCTAGTTAGGTTTTCATGCTGCTTCTTTGTTGTAGTATAGATTTTGGTTTATATGGAATTAGAGAGTATTGATATCGGTTTTCCATGCATGACTGTACTATGTTAGATTTGGGCGCTTGACTACCTAATATTCTTTATGATGCCGGCATCTTGGTGGATTTAACCTTTGATTAGACCAACTCGTATTGATAAGCTATTAGCACTTTCATTTCACTGGCACTCCCTCAGAAGCTCAGAAATTTTAGTCTGACCCTTCAAGAACCTTGTCATTAGGGTGACCCCACCATTAACAAACACAAATCTGTATTTAGCTACCAAGGGTATTCTAAAATCACGAGAGTACACAAGCTCAATCACCACTACAATGTATTTCTGGTATATGCAATTCAATCTCAAAGATATGTTAATTTTGGGTATATCGTTATAATTAAAATAGAAATTAAATCTAAAATTTATATTATTGGAATTTGAGAATAACTAGTAAAATATGGTAATAAATATTTTTCATTATAGGATGTAGTGAACCAGCGACTTCGATGTATCCAATTGCTGGGAACAGATATTTAAGTTCCATCGACTTCGATGTATCAAATCGCTGGGAACAGTTGTTTAATATAAATGCTAGAAAGTTTTTCAAATGAATACTAGAACCTTCTTAAAAATTGGAAATTCTAGAATCTTTGATTCTACTATAAAAATCCAGTACAATTTAACCAGATCATCCCTTTATTTCAACCAAACGAACACCCCATTCAATAATACTCACCTCCACTTCGCTCTGCTCCTCCATAGATTCCACTTATCCACTACATTCGCGTTTACACTGTTATTACATCACATTTGGATATTCCTAGGTTTTTCAACCACATCTGGATATTCGAATGCACACAACATACATCAACTATTCATCCTCCCTGCCAATAAACGTTGCGACCGTTGCGACATCTTTATCTCCTCGTTCATATTCAATTTTGCTGTTTGTAAATTTTTATCCCTTTTGTTTGTTAAAAATAAAAAACTTGTATTTTTTTACACGTATACCTCGTTCAAATTAATTTAATTATTCTCAAAGGTCAGTTTATAAAATTTTGCAAAAAGTTTTTCTTTTTATATTAATCAGTTTTAAGTGAAAATTGCTGTTAAATTATATGTAAATTTGGGTATAATATTTGGAATCTTAAGAAAAGAATTCCTTTACGGAATTAACAAAAAAAATTCCTTTGTTTCAAACTATTTTATTTATTATTCGCGGAATATTTATTGTATTTAAAGCGCGCGAAATAATATTAATTGAATTTCTATTTTTAGGATGACTACATTTTGAATTTTATTAAATCAATACTAATCCAAAAAAGATATATTTATAATCGATACCGCGAACGCGAAGGCCATTAAAAGAGCTCGATCACAAAACAGCGCTTGATCAAAATGGGTAATAAAATCTATTTTAATTGTAGAGGGATCTGGCACAATAGAGAATAATTAATTATATGCGTGTGTGGGGGGGGGGATAAACAAACCAACAAAAATAAATAGGCTAATAAACAATCGTGTGCTACGCGTAAAATAATAAAAATAAGTAATAATAATTCAGGAAAGGGGAAACACCACAGTGCTAATAAAACCAATGTGGAACACCACATAATATATTATGATAATCATGGGCGTAGCTAGAGTTGAAAGAAGGATATGGTAAATAATCTGATTTCTAATTTGACAATATAAACTTGACCTAAATATTAGAGCAAACTGACCTTACAAGTATCAGCATCAAAGTTCCACTAAAGAAAAGTTAAAAACATCTTTAAATTATAATAACAAGTAAATAATGAAATTATCAAATAAGAATGATATGAATGCTTACAGTAATTAAATTTGAATTTCTAACTGATAGTTTACCTTCAATCTTGAATATAAGTAACCTGACTAAGTTTGTCAATCCAATTTCCTACCACTGAAGTGTGAGCATATAATTACGACTTTGAATAGATTAAAACCCGTGCACATTTATCATATCTGAAAAATTTTAAAGTCAATTGCGATCATTGCGATTTAATCAAAATTCTTCTTCCTTGGATTGAATTTTGATATAGGGATTAGGGACAGCTTCAATAAAAGTTTTACATTAATTACCTTTTGACATTTTAAATGTTCCGATTTTATTGAATTGTAAGTACTAATTTCGGGCCATCGATTCTGTCGTATATAATCATTCGACAAAAAATCAACCGACAAAAGTCTATGAATGTCTATAAATATTTAAAATGCTCTTCGAGAGGGGTTTACAGAGACGAAAACTGTATTATAACAATAAATTAACCACATTCCCCATACAAGTAAAGCTTATAATTATTATATCTTATCTTCATAATAGCTTATCCAAACTATGGATCTATTGATAATGCTTAGGTTTCTCAACCTCTACAACCAAAATTGGTCAGATCAAGATTGGTCGGGAGGGTTAGTGTTTTAGGTCGGGGTTTTAGGTTAGGGTTAGATGCACACTAATCGACAAATGCATTTTCGTAGACATTTATTTGTTTCGGGCTTTTTTGTCAAATGCAACTGAATCGATTCTGTAATTGTTTTTTGATCTGGATAAGCCGATATGCGTTGATAATTTTTTTGGATGCTATTTATTATACAATTTAAGTAAAAATTATAAAGGTCGAGTTTACATCGGTTTTACCAATGATCCCCCACGACGTGTCATACAACATAATAAAGGATTTGAATTTGGAGGTGCAAAAAAAACGAATAATAAAGGACCATGGGAAATGGTCATAATAATTTTCGGTTTTCCTAACAAGATTTCAGCACTAAAATTTGAATGGGCTTGGCAAAATCCTTTGGATTCAAGATCTACAAAATATTTATCTTTGCACAGAGCCAAACGTGAAAAATTATATAACTATTCAATTCGCATTTTAGGATGTTTATTAAATTCTTCTCCTTGGAAAAGACTACCTTTAAATGTGTGTTGGCTAAATGAAAATTATAAAGTAATTTTAAGTTTGTCAGTTTTGTTAATCAATTATTAGCTAAAGTTTGATATAAACATATTGCCACCAGCTCATATTCCCATTATGGAAGAATTTGTTGTTGCTCAAAAAGACATTAATTCTAGTGAAATTAACCCAACAGGCCAAATGAATTGTTTTATATGCAAAACAAATTTAGATGTATTATAAATATACTTTTTTTGTAACATTTATTTAGGAAAAAGATAAATTAACATGCATAGCATTAGGTTGTCATACAACTTTTCACATTATCTGTCTTGCAGACCTATTCCTTAAAGATTCTATGGAGCTTATCCCTATAGAAGGTGTTTGTCCCAAATGTAATAAAGCTCTCTTGTGGGGTGATTTAATAAAGCATAAAAAAGTTTGTTATAAAAAAATAAAATGTTAATTTAAGCATGAGTATTGTATCATAGATAAATTTTGAACCATTATAGTGTTTGTAAGTATTTATTCTAAAATTGTTCATTCTATTAATAATTCACGATATGTATTTAATAATATGATATAATTGTTTAATTACATTCATAAATGGTTAATTTTTGAATTTTAAAACATATATTAATAAGTGAATGCATTAATTGAGTGGATATATATTTGTTAAATTTATAATGATAATCTAAATCTCAATTATTTATTGATAAAATTTGTCTTGAATCTAATTTGAGATTATATAGGGCCATTCCATGACAAATCAAAACGTTTTTGACTGACCATTTTAGATCAGGATAATTCTTGGTGAGGGTGTGGGCCTCATTAGAGTAATTTCTAAAAGTTTTAGTTATTTTGGGGATACTTTTTAAGTTGTGGACGTTTAAAGGGCCAAAATCACGTTTCGATTTTACTATTTTTGTCATATTTTTGAAAGTAATTGCGTTATTCACTCAAATTTTGGTGGATTTTGTTTTTAAAAAAATTCTCTATCGAAATAACTTAACCAAAAACCTCAAACTTTTGCGTTTCATTTTTTGTGGTCAAATTAGTCAAAAATTATAAAAACATATTTCCCCTGTATATGAAATCACCAATTTCACATTGTGCACTCCTATATGACCCATTATCATATAAAAGTTTGTGGTCGGCTACGAGATGGTCAAGAATTTGAAAAATTACATTTCCACTTAAATTTTTATAGATGGCGGTTTATTCAATTATCACAAGAACTTATTGTCGCTTTGGCTATAACGTTATAAGTAATCTGTAAATGTAAACCATGATTGACCCTCCGTTGGTCATGTCATAATCCACACGGATGGTAAAGGGGGTCATGATGACCCCAAACTTTTAATAGCTATAACTTTGTTGTATTATGATATAAACTTTTGAAATTTTAAAAGCTTAATACTACAACTTTTAACTGCAAATTGATATATTACTTTGGGTATTTGAACAAGTGGTTATAATTTTATAATTACAATTAGTGCAACCCCCAAAATTTCCCCATGTGTGACTATATTTATTCATAACAATTTTTTCCCCCCAATTTCTTAATTTAATTTATAAGATCATATAAAATAAGGTTGGAACTATAATTATAGAAAATTTGGCATAAAAATACCTAAAAACAAAAAAAAATAGAGATGTCCAAACTTAAGGAATTTTTAGCCATGTTTTTTAAAGTAAAAAAATTACTACTGTTCTTAGCCAGTAATTTTCTTATTTTTGGACTTTAATTAAATTTTTTTAATAGAAATACATTATAGAAGGTTAGAATTAAGAATAGGAAAAAAATCTAATTGTAAAATCTTAAAACAAAAATTTTATGAGGCTCTAAAAATAGTGAATTTTGTGTAAAAAATGAGATTCCTACAAGTTTTCTTAGTTTAAAATTTAAATAATTTTAGATTGAAAAGGTAAAGTTTAAAATAGTCAGTTTATAATTAATCAATGGTAATATGAGTTCATAATTTTTGTAAATTTGGCATAAAAAAACATCAAAACAAAAAAATAGAATTGTCTAACCTTAAGAGTTTTGACTTTTTATTTTTTGAGACAGAAAAGTTTCTAATCTTATTGGTCATCTTAGTTTAAGATTTTTACATAGAAATACATCATATAGGTTGAATTTGAGAATATGAAAATAATCTTCATGTAATATCTTACAAAATACATTATATAAGGCTATAAACACAGTCAATTTTGTAATAGATGAGACTTTGTCCACATATTTAATATCAAATTTATTTGTTTTAAATTATCAAGAAAGTTTTAATTTAGTTACTTTATAAACAGACATTATATAAGCTTATTAATATGATTTTTTAGTCTATTAAATCCTAAGCTACTATAACATTAACTATAAAGTATAAACTCCTCAAACTAATATTTATATATTTGGGTCCACTTGATAAAATTTTATCTTTTTATATTTATATACCATCTTCAGACAAAAAATATCAAATATATAGCACCTATTAATGTTAAATATGTTTAAATATCAAAGTGCACAGGAAATTTCAAGCAAATGAGCACTTTGAAATATTACAAGGAAAAATAAATATGTTATGAGTTTAAAATTTAAATATCTCAAATAAAAGGAAATGTTTAAAAAAATTTCTTTACAAATAGGTTAAGAATAATGGTTCATGATAAAAATTTAAAAAAAAAATATTGAGTACTGGAAGACCTCGGGCATCTAAAACAGGCTGTATCTTTAAAACTATTTGATAAAAACAAGCCAAATTTTGCAGAGATACTCTAGGGTAAATTCTATTAAGCTACTGTAAGAATGAAATTATAACAATCACTTAATTTGTACAATCTTTTTAAACCCCTTGGGTTCCTCATTAGAGACCTGCAAAATCAATTTTTTTAAGGCCCGGCCCGGGCCCGGAATTAAAATGGGGAAATAGGCCCTGCCCGGGCCCGTATTTTAGCATCTTTAAAAACAAGGCCCGGCCCGAAATTTTGGTAATTGCAGAAACGTAATCAAACTTAATTTTGTAAAAATTTCTATTAAATAATAAAACGCACATAAAAAAATTATAAATGGATAAAAAACTATTTTGATGCAAAAAACACAGGCATCAAAAATTTCCGTGTTTTAGATTTGTTCTCCGCTCTTCATAAATGCGGCCAGCTGACGAAAAACACCTCTCACTCGAGGCCAATTCAGGTAAAAATCTTACAAACAAGAGGGCTAAGCGCTGGAAATGACCACTGTGGTCTTTCGACCAATCCGATAATTTTATTTTTTTTCTCACTGATCTTTAACTTTGTATTCCTCTACCTCTTTCTTCATAGAAGATGTTTCATGCCATATCCATTTAACAAAATTGGGCTATCGAGGATATGAGATCTTTTTTAATTTTTGCAGGATTTGTAAGTTTTGTTAAAAGTGGCTTGCATAGGTAATTGTCCAATTTTTATTTTCTTGGACTTCTTTACAGCATTTATGTTTTTGGAGATGGGTGTTCCATATTAAGCATTATCAAAACTAACATAAATATTGCCTGATGAGCAGGAATTATAGGATAACACATTCCTGCAAATCTTACAAAAAACAAAATTTATTTTCTTATAATCTTTTCCATACTTCACTCTTTTCTCTAAGATTTTCTTTTACTTTATAAAATTCTGAATATTTTCAGCTATTAGCAGTAATTTTTTTTGTTCCATACTTAATTGTTTGTATATTAGAATAAGCGCGAAATGAATGAATGAGTGTTTAATAGATGAAATAACTTGTAATTAATTTTTTGAAATATTATAGATTGTTTTAAACAGAATAAAAGACTACTTAGACTCTTCTAAATTATTCCGGACCGGGCCTATAATTTATAAATTAGGCCCGGCCCGGCCCGGAATTTTAAAGCCTAAAAATCGAAGGCCCGAGCCGGGCCCGGGCTTTTCCTGGCCGAGCCTCGGGCCGCCCGTGTAGGTCTCTAGTCCTCATTGACCCCACCTAGCCAACGGAGTGTTAATACACTCTCTTTATGACTAAGCATATTGAATAAACAAGATTTGATAACCTTCCATACAAACCCCTAATACACATGGGCGTAGCCAGGTTTTGAATTAGGGGGGAGGGCAGATTAAAAAAAATTTTCCTGAGAGCAAAAAAAAAGGTCTTGACATCCAAAAATTTTCCTGGGAGCAAAAAAAAAGGTCTCGACGACCAAAAATTTTCCTGAGAGCAAAAAAAAAGGTCTCGACATCCAAAAAATTTCCTGAGAGCAAAAAAAAAGGTCTCGACGTCCAAAAATTTCCCTGAGAGCAATAAAAAAAGCAACTGCCCTAAATTAAGCAATGTGGGCAGCCAGACCCCCTGCCCCCCCCCTGGCAAATTAGGGGGCAGGGGGGGGGGTAGGGGGTCCGGCTGCCGCTTTCTGGCTAATTAGGGGGGGGGGCAAAACATATTTTTTTTTAATTTCTAAGGGTTTTTGTATTGAAATTTTTTTTACCCCCCTCTATACGCCAATGCTAATACAATCAGAACTTATTCACATACATCGGTTTTTAATGTAAGATTCAGAAGATCATGCAAACCAAGTGAAGCCTCTAAAACCCAATACCTCAATATTTTGCCCTAGTCAAACTCCCAAGACATATCTCGCTAATTTTGCAAGCCATTTCTTTAGTAAAATGATCAATGAGTTTTGCAAACTCTCGCCAAAGCGGTTAAAAAACTCAAGATAAATATGAACATTGGCCATATCTCTTTCATTTTACCTTTCGTGTTTTCTCAGTATCACCCATATCATATAACCATTCTTTAGCGAATTTAGAAAAAAATCCATCTTGGAAATTGGCAAACTCTAAGTGAACCTATCACTTACGCTAATCACATACAGACTTTTACCCCTTAGACTGAGCACAAATGGTTTGGGCAAAAATAAAAAATTGCGATATATTCTTAACAACAATTATACCCTTGACTTTCTCCGCTTTAAACATCCAATGAGTTCTTACCTCTTTTACTCGATTCAAAAAAAAACCTCCAAGATTTTTCCATTACGGAAGTCCTTACACCGATGAATACTTTTTAGAGCTCTCTGATAGGGGTAGGGCTTTATGGTCTGCGCCTAAACCACTTTATTTATTTTTTTCACTATTGACATTTTTTATTAAATGAAACTCTAAAAATCATATGCGAGGTAAACATTCGAAAATTGCGATAGCGTTGAAATGACAAATAATGATTCCGATTTTCTGTTTAATGAAAAAAGTTTCCCTATTGTCAAGGGTACGGCGTCCCAATTCTTTCAGAAGGGCTTGGGTTTTAGGACCTATTGTTGTAAGGGTAGTGGTCACTATAGGGGAAGAGCAGTGTGGAATTAAGTTCTGCGTATTTAGCGCACTTTATTGAATTATAAAAAAATTTTAAAAACTACTTTGAACTTTTTTTAACCCTCTGACCAATTTAATAACCACTTCAATCAAATTCGACACCAATCTTTTGTCATTGGGACAAAGTGCCTTTTTTAAAATGGGACTACACTTGTATTGACCAGTTTGCACCCTCCAACGATACTCACGACCCTCTAGGATCGGCAGAGAGTCCTAAATCCGTAAAATATTTAGCTTTATCAGAAGCCTCTATTTTTATTCCTATCGTTTCGTCTTGCTCAGCGCTTTAAATTATTTTAAAGTATTTAATAAACGTTCGCCTCATTCAAAAATATCGAAGAGCTTTCTACTAAGACAATCAAACGCCATTGCGATCGCTAAATCCAATTTTTATTCCCTGATGGACTCGATGCCCATTCTTAAAGAGGATGAAGAAATAGATAATGTCTTTTAATCATTTTTTTATAAATATTTTCTAGAGATGCACCGATACCACTATTTTGTGCCGATACCGATACCAGCCGATACTTAAGATTTTTTTGCCGATACCGATACCATGCCGATACTTATAATAAAAAAAATTTTATACTAAATGTCTAGTTTTTAAATGTTTCCTTAAATTTGAAGTGTTAAAGGAATGTTTGTCTTTGCCCCCACGACTTATTTTAGCTTTGCATAATTCACAGATTACAATTTTTTCATCTGCTGACAAAACAAAATAACTCCATAGTGTATCTAAAGAATCCATCTAAGGCTTAATATATAATAATTTTTAAAATAAAATAATATTTACTTAAAAGCGCAGTCGGAACAGATGGTCAATGAGTTTATTATACTCCACATAGAAATATTTATAGCCAATCAAATGAAACAATTTTCAAAAAATTTGAAAAGTCCTCTATTTTTTAATCGTAGGAGATACTATAAGTATTATTTTTTGAGTTTCATATTAAAAAAGGTATCGGCTTGGTAATTGCCGATACTAGCAAAGTATCGGGCCGATTCTTTTGGCAAGGTATCGGCGCCAATACCATGCCGATACTTGGTATCGGTGCATCTAATATTTTCGTTCTTGTATCTTTTTATAAATTCTATTATATATTTAATACTCTTCTTTAATAAAGCAGGTTAAAAAAAAATTAATAACCACTCAAATTCGACACCAATCTTTTGTCATACTCCAAATCTATAGGCTCTATTCTTCCCTTACTTTGCTCTAAACTCATTCTAAAGCGATAATGCTGTTAAAATTCTCGCTCTAATACTTGGGTGTGGGATAATCGGGTGAGAAATAGCTTGCACACTAAACAACAAACATCCCTTACCATATTTTTCTAAATTCAAGTCCGGCACAGCCTGGTCCGATTTATAATTAAATTTGTCGGCCTACGCCCACCCCAACCAACCCTACTAACTGTGTGCCCTGTTATATTTGCTCGTTAGGCCCGAATTTATGGTGCCTCAAATTATTTCAGCCAAATATTCAAAAATAAGCATCACGGTGATGACATATACTTAGTGCTGTAAACATTGGTAAAAAAATCGAACGCGTTCGCGTTCAGCGTTCATTGACAAAAATCAAACGCGTTCACGTTCACGTTCGTTTAAAAAAAAGGAACGCGTTCACGTTCGTGAACGCGATCACTAACGTTCAAAATTTTATGATAAAATTTTTTTAAAATTTAATTTAATATAAATAAATGTCTTACATTTTTTAATACAATAAATAGCCGATAAATAATGATAGTTTTATTTCGACAATATTATTATAAATCAATATAATTTTTTAGAGCGAATATAAAGATTATTTATAAATTTTTTTTTATTGATTTTTAATAATAATTGTTTCTCAAAATTCTCGTCTGATAAGCGGGAACGCTTGGCAGTTAATACAGCATTAGCTATACTAAAAACTCGCTCCACAGGGGCAGATGAGGGGATTGGAGTATTATACTTAATAAACAAATTTTTTAAAGGAGGAAATTTATTAAAAACATTTAATGTTTTGTCCCTCGCTTCAAAAAATTGCGACAAAATATCATCCTCCAATCCCCCCTCTACTTCCTCGTCAAAAAATGATATTTCGGAATTGACGGCTCTTTCGTTATCATTTCTAGGGGTTTCAATCCCTTTTTTCAATAACACTAAAAGGATGACGACGATATAATATTATGATTGTCTATATTAACCTATAAATTAAACTATAATTAATAATATCAAATTAATTAACTTTAATCTTATCTTCTTTTGCACTTTATTTTTATAGTATCTTGTTAAAAGTATTTCGGAATTGGTAATAGAAAATAGGAAAAACAGCTGATTAAAAAATATAAGACTTTTTTGTTAAAAATTCGGATTAACATTAATTTTTAAATAAATAAAAATAAAAAAGGGTTTTTAAAATTGAACGAACGTTAAATTTGAACGCGTTCATCAAAAAAAGGAACGCGTTCACGTTCAAAGTTCACCAAAAAATAAAAGAACGCCGTTCATGAACGCGTTCACAAAATTTGAACGCGTTCGTTTACAGCACTACATATACTAATTGAAACAAAATTAAAATTAATGTAATTTTTGTGTTTATAAAATGGAAAGAGTAATGTGGTATATAGTAAAAATAAAAATGTGAGAATTATATGTGTTAATTTCATTGTTGTAATTAGAGGTCTGCATGGGCCGAAATTTTAGGGTCCGGCCCGGCCCATACCCGCACAAAAATTTTTTTTGGCCCGCACCCGGCCCGCAAAAAAACAACAACAAATGCGCCGCATCAGGCCCGCACGAGTAAAATTAAGTCTACGTTGTTTCAAAAAAAATTTTTCGTACATTTTATGTCTTTGAAAAAAAATTGTTTTAGCATAAATCGATATTAATTAAAAAACTCGGGCGTTCGGCCCTCGTGAGAAGGGGGAGGGGGGAAGGAAAGGGGGGAAGGGAAGGGGGAACGAAACTCATCTATACTCCGTATAAACGTAGCATATTTGCTATGCAATTTATGGGCGAGAAAGGTGAGAAGGGGCGAGAATGCCTATAGTGGGGTATTAAATGCAAAATGATTAGTTAATTATTTATAAATATTCCATTTAATTAAAAACAGATTTTGCCCTCTCCGGGATTCGAACCCATATTAATAGAGACATAGGCTTTTGTAGGGGCACAGGGAACTATATAAGTAGAGGCATAGGCCCTTATAGAGGACGGCAGAGGGTAATTATCAATGTTAACCAATTCAAAAACGAAAATATTGGTAAGTAGCCAGCGGAAGGTCAAAAAGTAATATTATCAATGGTATTAACAAGAACAATAAATATTAAAATTTAATTTAAAAAAATAAAAAATAAATTCGTCCTCTCCTGGGCTTGAATCCGAACCTCCAGGTCACAAAGCTGGCGCCAATAACTTGAAGGGTAACTGACGGACAACCAAAAACGAGCCCATAAATTGCATAGCAATTTATTATAATTCGGATGTTATTTAAATGCTCAGTTAAAAAATCAAAAAATGCTCAGTAAAATAAGCTCAGTATTTTATTAATGTGCTCAGTAAAAAATTCAAAAATGCTCAGTAAACAATCTTAATATTGCTCAGTTATAAATCCAAAATGCTCAGTAAATAATCTTAATATTGCTCAGTTATAAATCCAAAATGCTCAGTAAATAATCTTAATATTGCTCAGTTATAGATCCAAAATGCTCAGTATTTTCAAAAAAGTGCTCAGTAGTTTTAATAAATAATACTCAATCTTAATCTATTTAGCACTAATATTTTGTAAAAGTAAAGTTAAATTGAATGTGTGGAAATTGAAATAGTTTATTTTGATTGTTAAATTTTTAAAGGTTATAAGGTATCTTAGTGTCTTGAATTTTTTCCCTTTAAGTCCTCCCTTCTCTCAATTCAAATCAATAAATGGCAAGTTAAAAAAGCTATAAAAAAGTAATGACCTATAATTCCAATTCTAAAATGCTCTGCCTTTCCCTTCTTAAATTTACATATTTATAATGTATTTTTTTGCAAATTTTGTGAGATTTATCAATCAAAGGGAAAATATAAAATTTTTTTTGAATATAATCACAAAGATTTACAAATACAGATAAATAATAATAATTAACAATTTAACATGAAAAATAGACAAATTTTGCTGGAGACAACTTTCATTTCAAAAACCTAAAATTTGTTGATCAATGTTAAATAATCTAAACTTACCATTACTGAACAATAAAGGCTGATTTAGCCTTTGAGGGTCTGCCTCGTTTTCTTTTTTGCCATATAGGCACACTTTTGGCTTCTTTAGGTGGTTGGCAAAATTTAAGTTTAATTGATAACCCAACGACATGTTTGCAAATATATTGTTTACAAAATGATGGACAATTGCACTTGGAGGAGGTAGTTTATGAAATAAAATTTATTTTAATTAACATATAAACAAAAATAAACCCTTTTTCAGGCGAGCACTTTGCCTCCATGGGAAACACGCAAGACTCTTACTTGGATATCTTGGGGTCGAATCTCGCTCTAAGATTTTATTTTAAAAACTAATTCTTAGTTACTTTGCATAAATAAAAAACTGAACAAATGAATATTACACTGAACAAATAATTAAATTACTGAACATTAGATTATTTACTGAGCATTTAATTTTTCTACTGAGCATTTAATTATTCTATTGAGCATTTGTTTATTCTACTGAGCAAAAAATAAAATAATTACTGAGCACAATAATTTGTTCTCTTATAATTCAATATTGTCATTTAAAAATTAAAGACTGTCTATTCTATCAGGTAATAATCTCGTTCTTCTTTGTTCAATAATGCGACTTGCCTTCCTAAATGTACGTTCACTTGTAGCACTCGTAGCTGGAATTGACAAAAACTTCATAGCTAGTTAGAAAGCAAATGTTTATGCTCTTTCCATCATGAAATGACATCTAACTATGCATCTTCAGGTTTAAGATTCAATTTAAAATAAGTATCAACTTCATTACACTCTTCAATCTTTTCTGAATCATCATCCTCCCAAACGGAGATATCCATATCTGCCTCACCAATTGATAATTGTTTATTAAACACACGAGATGGATTGCTCACAGGTGGACAAGGAATGCAAGAGCTAGGAACTTCTTGCAGGAATTTATTTAAAATTTCGGCTAGAGTAGTTTTCACAAAACTTTTTTCATCTTCAGGTATCATTTTTAATGTGCGGAATTTAGGAGCTAAAAATGTAATTTTTGATAGATATCAATTTCAAATTTTAAAAGTAGCATATGTTTGGCTCTTGATTTTAATTTATATATTTCTAGCTCAGCAGGATCTTCATAACACAAAAATGAAAATATATTTTGGATGGTTTTGAATGATGTGTAGAACGGTAAAACATTATATAATGTAGGGGTTATATCTGCTTCCAGCTCCATTCTTGCCTTTTCATAGGGTGGACAGCATATTAATTAGTAGCATAATATGTTTCTTAGAGATGCCTTCTTATTTTTCCATCAAATCTTTTTCAGATAAAAAATTTATAATTTCATCATAAATTTCATGCAGACTTTTTAATTAGTGATCTTTGAATTCCACCTTGTCTTTCTTTACACGTTGATGGAGAGTTTTACTTATATATTGTATGTTGCCACTTTGTTTAAAATATTTTGTAAGTTCTTTACTTTGTTCAATCAATTTAAGCATTAGTGGAGCATTATTATACATAAATGTTTTTTCAAATGTAAGAGCATAACAATTTAATCTTTTATATGAACCGAGAGCCTTTTTAATATTTGCTCCATGGTCAGAAACAAACGTTAATCTTGCAAAATGTTCATTAAAAATCCCAGTTAAGTAAAATTAGATAGTAGTTCTTGATGTATATTTGTATACGTTTTTTTTGACTCCACAAATTTGCAGGTGAATAATACTCTTTTTGTTAATATATAATTATGAATATAGTGCAATGAGAGGGTTATATAGGTAAATTTTTTGAAATCATCCATATATAAGTCGGTAGTGGCACATTTTGTAAAGCATCTAAGATTTCAGGTTTTAAATTATTTCTTATCTTGTCCGCAGTGTCATTAATATGACGAGCTACCGTGTGTGGGAGAATGGTTTCCACATTAAATACTCCATGCTTTGCTCCAACCTCAAGAATGTATTGGGCCACATGCCTGCCCTACCAGATATAGCCTCAAATGGCTGAAGATCCACAGCTGAAAATGCTACACATCTTAAAATTAATTCTCTTTTTCTTGGGTAAATTGTTTTCCATTTGTAGGACCATAAAAAGATGTAATTTTGGCGGATACACGACATTTGTGTCGTGCAAGGTGTGATGTGCCTGTTTTTCTTGAGTGGCTTAAAATATCTTTGCAATTGTAACATTGCACAAAGTCCAATTTTTCATTGAGCTCATTAACTATATTTTTAAAATTTTTCCAAATCAAACTTTTATTGTTATTTTCCACAAGAGTGTATTTTTGAAGTTTTAACATTTTAAGTATAATTGATTTATCAACTTTCAAAAAAGATAAATAAAAATTTGGGTAATTTACCTTTCTATGCAGTCATTAGAATTATTTACTTTTGAAGGTTCCATTAGATTGATTTAATAAATTTTAAGAAAAAAGCTAAAACTATGTAATTTTAAAATTAATATATACAATGAATTCACTTGAACCAATTTGCTACTATTATAAGTTTGTAATTATTGGGAGAATCGTTAAGGATAACCACTGAATTATAAAAATAAAATAAACGATATTAACCTTAAACAAATTTGTTGATGTTGAGATTGTAATTTGTAAGAGGGATATTGAAAAAGAAATTAGTTATATAAAATTTAAATATACAATATATTAACTGGACTAGAAAAAATTTTATACTAGTAAATAGTCATTAATTTTCAATCCGTTTATATAAATTTCATTGTATAAATACGGTGGATTTGGATTGATAGCGTAGGTAGAGGGAAATGGAACGCAATATTTCGGACACTTATGGTCCATCTTCAGGAAAAAAAAAAGGAGAAGATGAAGTCTCAAAAAATAAAAATGAAGTAAAGTGATTATAACAACGATGATATAGATACAAAAAAAAAAATTACAAAAACTGGTTATAGCGAGAAATTAACAATAGCGATTTCGTAGAAAGCGTCCTGATCGATCGCCTCAAGCCGAAAATCAACGACCAACCCGGCCAATTTCGAAGCTACAAGCACACCCATCCTCACCTACCTTTATAATATCATAACAGATAATACTCTAATTTTAATTAATGTATTCTCCTGTGTCGATTACTATCAATTTTTAGACTTGGAGAGACAACAACAACAAAAAAGAACACTGACACAAAGCTCCAAAAATGCGCGACCTACTCCGCCTTACCCTAAGCCTAACTATCGTTAAAGATTCAACATGGCAGATTGGATAACCCGACTGCCATTCACATAGCGTGATACAACAAAGGAATTTCGTAGAAAGCGTTTTAATCGACCGCGTCAAGCCCAAAAAACAAACAAACAAAATCAACGACCATCCAATTTCATTACCACAAGCCCATACATCCACACATATTTTTTTTATATTATTCACTATGTCTACCTACCCGTTCAATACTCAAAACTATAATTTGTTAAGCACAGTTATTATATTTATATATTAAATAACTCTGTTCCCCCCCCCCCCCCTTTTCTCTTATTATTTAGCTATTTACTTTTTTCGCACCTTTTTCCTATCTCCATATGTATCTACTCTATTCTTATAAAAAACATCCATCCCTACAATCGCTATTGTTAATTTCTCGCTATAACCAGTTTTTGTAATTTTTTTTTGTATCTATATCATCGTTGTTATAATCACTTTACTTCATTTTTATTTTTTGAGACTTCATCTTCTCCTTTTTTTTTTTTTTTTTTTTTTTTCCTGAAGATGGACTACAAGTGTCCGAAATATTGCGTTCCATTTCCCTCTACCTACGCTATCAATCCAAATCCACCGTATTTATACAATGAAACTTTTATACTAGTGTTGTATCCAGAGATTTTTTCCCAACCCCCCATCACAAGATTCTTTTGATCTTACGCGCCGCGCCGTACAACATCTGTATTTCCACCACTTTTTTTTTAAATTTAATTTCTAGTACGCGTATGTTATTCCTCCCCCCCACACGCGCTTGATTCTTTATAAATTTCTGTCTTAATTTGTGGATATTCGATAAATTTCTGTCTAAAATTTTTGATTATTTTTAAATTTTTGTCTAAATTTGTGGATATTCTATAAATTTCTGTCTAAATTTTTTCATTCTTTATAAATTTCTCTCTAAATTTGTGGATATTCTATAAATTTCTGTCTAAATTTGTGGATATTCGATAAATTTCTGTCTAAATTTTTTGATTATTTTTAAATTTTTGTCTAAATTTGTGGATATTCTATAAATTTCTGTCTAAATTTTTTGATTCTTTATAAATTTCTCTCTAAATTTGTGGAAATTCTATAAATTTCTGTCTAAATTTGTGGATATTCGATAAATTTCTGTCTAAATTTTTTGATCATTTTTAAATTTTTGTCTAAATTTGTGGATATTCTATAAATTACTCTCTAAATTTTTTGATTCTTTATAAATTTCTCTCTAAATTTGTGGATATTCGATAAATTTCTGTCTAAATTTTTTGATTATTTTTAAATTTTTGTCTAAATTTAGGGATATTCTATAAATTTCTGTCTAAATTTTTTCATTCTTTATAAATTTCTCTCTAAATTTGTGGATATTCTATAAATTTCTGTCTAAATTTGTGGATATTCGATAAATTTCTGTCTAAATTTTTTGATTATTTTTAAATTTCTGTCTAAATTTGTGGATATTCTTTAAATTTCTTTCTAAATTTTTTAATATTTCTCTGTTTATCTATAAATTTTTATCTAAATTTTTTGATTATTTTTAAATTTTTGTCTAAATTTGTGGATATTCTATAAATTTCTGTCTAAATTTTTTGATTCTTTATAAATTTCTCTCTAAATTTGTGGATATTCTATAAATTGCTGTCTAAATTTGTGGATATTCGATAAATTTCTGTCTAAATTTTCTGATTATTTTTAAATTTTTGTCTAAACTTAGGGATATTCTATAAATTTCTGTCTAAATTTTTCTGATTCTTTATAAATTTCTCTCTAAATTTGTGGATATTCTATAAATTTCTGTCTAAATTTGTGGATATTCGATAAATTCCTGTCTAAATTTTTTGATTCTTTATAAATTTCTCTCTAAATTTGTGGATATTCGATAAATTTCTGTCTAAATTTTTTAATATTTCTCTTTTTATCGATAAATTCCTGTCTAAATTTTTTGATTATTTTTAAATTTTTGTCTAAATTTGTGGATATTCTATAAATTTCTCTCTAAATTTGTGGATATTCTATAAATTTCTGTCTAAATTTTTTCATTCTTTATAAATTTCTCTCTAAATTTGTGGATATTCTATAAATTTTTGTCTAAATTTGTGGATATTCGATAAATTTCTGTCTAAATTTTTTGATTATTTTTAAATTTTTGTCTAAATTTGTGGATATTCTATAAATTTCTGTCTAAATTTTTTGATTCTTTATAAATTTCTCTCTAAATTTGTGGAAATTCTATAAATTTCTGTCTAAATTTGTGGATATTCGATAAATTTCTTTCTAAATTTTTTGATCATTTTTAAATTTTTGTCTAAATTTGTGGATATTCTATAAATTACTCTCTAAATTTTTTGATTCTTTATAAATTTCTCTCTAAATTTGTGGATATTCGATAAATTTCTGTCTAAATTTTTTGATTATTTTTAAATTTTTGTCTAAATTTAGGGATATTCTATAAATTTCTGTCTAAATTTTTTCATTCTTTATAAATTTCTCTCTAAATTTGTGGATATTCTATAAATTTCTGTCTAAATTTGTGGATATTCGATAAATTTCTGTCTAAATGTTTTGATTATTTTTAAATTTTTGTCTAAATTTGTGGATATTCTTTAAATTTCTTTCTAAATTTTTTAATATTTCTCTGTTTATCTATAAATTTTTGTCTAAATTTTTTGATTATTTTTAAATTTTTGTCTAAATTTGTGGATATTCTATAAATTTCTGTCTAAATTTGTGGATATTGTATAAATTCTTGTCCAAATTTTTTGATTATTTTTAAATTTTTGTCTAAATTTGTGGATATTCTATAAATTTCTGTCTAAATTTTTTGATTCTTTATAAATTTCTCTCTAAATTTGTGGATATTCTATAAATTGCTGTCTAAATTTGTGGATATTCGATAAATTTCTGTCTAAATTTTCTGATTATTTTTAAATTTTTGTCTAAATTTAGGGATATTCTATAAATTTCTGTCTAAATTTTTCTGATTCTTTATAAATTTCTCTCTAAATTTGTGGATATTCTATAAATTTCTGTCTAAATTTGTGGATATTCGATAAATTCCTGTCTAAATTTTTTGATTCTTTATAAATTTCTCTCTAAATTTGTGGATATTCTATAAATTGCTGTCTAAATTTGTGGATATTCGATAAATTTCTGTCTAAATTTTCTGATTATTTTTAAATTTTTGTCTAAATTTGTGGATATTCTATAAATTTCTGTCTAAATTTTTTGATTCTTTATAAATTTCTCTCTAAATTTGTGGATATTCTATAAATTTCTGTCTAAATTTGTGGATATTCTATAAATTTCTGTCTAAATTTTTTCATTCTTTATAAATTTCTCTCTAAATTTGTGGATATTCTATAAATTTCTGTCTAAATTTGTGGATATTCGATAAATTTATGTCTAAATTTTTTGATTATTTTTAAATTTTTGTCTAAATATGTGGATATTCTATAAATTTCTGTCTAAATTTTTTCATTCTTTATAAATTTCTCTCTAAATTTGTGGATATTCTGTAAATTTCTGTCTAAATTTGTGGATATTCAATAAATTTTTGTCTAAATTTTTTGATTATTTTTAAATTTTGTCTAAATTTGTGGATATTCTATAAATTTCTGTCTAAATTTGTGGATATTGTATAAATTTCTGTCTAAATTTTTTGATTATTTTTAATTTTTGTCTAAATTTGTGGATATTCTATAAATTTCTGTCTAATTTTTTTGATTAAATTTCTCTCTAAATTTGTGTAGCTGTCTAAATTTGTGGATATTCGATAAATTTCTGTCTAAATTTTCTGATTATTTTTAAATTTTTGTCTAAATTTAGGGATATTCTATAAATTTCTGTCTAAATTTTTTGATTCTTTATAAATTTCTCTCTAAATTTGTGGATATTCTATAAATTTCTGTCTAAATTTGTGGATATTCGATAAATTTCTGTCTAAATTTTTTGATTCTTTATAAATTTCTCTCTAAATTTGTGGATATTCGATAAATTTCTGTCTAATTTTTTAATATTTCTCTTTTTATCTATAAATTTCTGTCTAAATTTTTTGATTATTTTTAAATTTTTGTCTAAATTTGTGGATCTTTCTAAATTTTTTAATATTTCTCTGTTTATCTAAAAATCCCCCCCCCCCCCCCCCACTACGCTACTGGGTAAAACATACGTTCACTTTCACATAATTTTTAAATTTATGACAACGCATTTATTCATTGTTTTTTTAGTTTCCGCCAATGAATTTTAGAATTTACAATACATCATAATTTTGGCCATATTTGTCAAGCAAAGATTTAGTACTTACAACCATGGTTTCAGATATAGATCGGCAAATTTCAACAAAAAATATGTAATTCTCCTTATAATCGAAAATTATTAACTTTAAAAAAAATCTAAATTAAAACAAATAATAGATGGCGGTATAAAAGAGTGAACTTAAGACTTCATATAGCTTCGAAATATGATGAAGACAAATAATAAAAGTAAAATTATGTGTTAAATGTAAAAATAATGATTTATTTTTTTGTGTATACCACATTTAAAGATCCATAATATAAATTTGGCAAAATCATTCTTAGCCACCATAAATTATAGATATGCAAAATATCGTTATATATAGCTATCTTGAACATATCTATATATATAAAAATCACGTGAAACGGTGTTAGGCATTAAACTCCTCCGAAACGGCTGGACCGATTTATATGGAAATTTCCGCGAATGATTGGTAGGTCTGAGAATAGGTTTTTAACTATATTCCAAACTTCTAAGTCATAAGACGGTCAAGTTATTTAGCTTTATACGTTTTGACGTTTACTAAAATGTCACTCAAACGCCACCTCATGACGTATACTGCGTATCTATCGTGTTGTTAATGTATTCTTCCGCACGCATATTTGCAAAATATTTGTTATACATAGCAAAAAAGATATTTGTTATTTGATTAAGATGGATTGTACTTCGCTGACCTCATCTTTATAAGAACTTTTAATATATTCAATTTAGAAGGCTTATCGAAGTAAATTCCAAAATAATTTTTTTAGGTTCAAAAAATTTGCAAATGTCTTTATTGGTTTATGGTTTTTTATTTCCAAAAAAGTTTCATACGGACCAATGTACAACCTAACAAGTCAAATACATTTATCAAGAGAGGGAATATAAATTATATCCTGAAGACGATTTCTATCAGCATGCTCTTAATGCATGAAGAATATAAGAAATATTTGGATTTCCATACATTTGCTACTTAAATGGAGGAGGGTACTCCTTAATCATCTTAAATTAAACTAACTAATTTTGAAATTTATATTTATAAAAGTTATATGAAATGCTGTTACAATTTATTTTTGTATTGATCATAAGTTTATTATTTCTTTAACTACCTATTTCTCTAAAAGCTTAAGTGAATTTACAATATATAGAATGTCAAACAACATGTGTTTTTTTAATTATTTTCTTTAACTGCTTTATTGTGTCATTTATATTTATTGTTTGTTAATTCATTAGATAATTAATATAAATTCTTTACTCAATATTGTTAAAGATGAAATTACTCCCACTTAATCTTGCTACTGGCATTTAAGATGACTATCATATAAGGTTATTATTAAGTTTTAAAAGTAAGGTATATTATTATAATCGGTTTGCATTAAAAAATATTAGAAGAAATTATATTGGTAAGGGAATGGTTTTTAGAATATATTTCTCTAAATCCCACATCATATCTTATATTGTTAAAGATGAAATTACTCCCACTTAATCTTGCTACTGGCATTTAAGATGACTATCATATAAGTTTATTATTAAGTTTTAAAAGTAAGGTATATTATTATAATCGGTTTGCATTAAGAAATATTAGAAGAAATTTTATTGGTAAGGGAATGGTTTTTAGAATATATTTCTCTAAATCCCACATCTTATCTTATATCAAGGGCGTAGCCAGGTTTTGGATTAGGGGGGGGGGCAAAACGGGTAAAAGTTCATTTAGGGGGGGGGGGGGCAAAACATAAATTTTTTTAATTTTTCAATGTTTTTGCATTGAAAAATTTTTTTTTTCATAAATTAGGGGGGGGGGGGCAAAGATGAAATTACTCCCACTTAATCTTGCTAATGGCATTTAAGATGACTATCATATAAGTTTATTATTAAGTTTTAAAAGTAAGGTATATTATTATAATCGGTTTGCTTTAAGAAATATTAGAAGAAATTTTATTGGTAAGGGAATGGTTTTTAGAATATATTTCTCTAAATCCCAAATCTTATCTTATATTAATGGCCCAACTACTGCTATTTCATTTAAGCAAATGCACAACCTGTCATCCTTTCTCCCACATATTAAGGATAGAGCCCTATAATTCTCATTAAAGAGTTTTTGCTACAATTTAATTTATATATAGTTTTTTTATGATCTAGCCCCCCCCCCCCGGGAGAAAATTCTGGCTACGCGTCTGATTGACCTTGAGCCTTATTAATTGTCAATGCGAATGCCAATCTAATTGGAAATTGAATAGTTCAAAAAATATCATTTTACCCTTCCCTAAAATCAATATATATAATTACATGAATATTCATGAAATTAAAATATAATTTATATATACCCAGTAAATAATATATTTAAAAAGGAAAATGTCTCAAAAGATATCTTAAAAGAAAGATGTACCTTTTGCCTAATAATATTGTAAGATAAAAAGACTGAATGTCATCCAAAAAATGCAATTTTTTATTTAATGCTGAGGGGCTGAAAATCAACAAATACAAAGCCTTTTTAACTCTAAATTTTTTATCCCTTTGGTCGCTTCGTGTTTGGGCACCTTTGGTAAACAGGTTTTAACCTATTTTATGTATTTTTTTTATATTTCCGAGACTATTTTTATACATATTCGAACTCCTCCCTCCCCTGAGACCAATCGCACATATAATCCCTTACAATTCTAAGGATCCTTCTCAAGTGGACTACGCCGATTTATAATCAACATACGTATCCTCGGTTCTTTGGTGTTAGGTAGTGCCCCCAGGCCCCGTGTTGTTTTTTGTTAAGCATTTAACCTAAACTCTTCTACACTTCGTTGAAAAACATTTCATTTGCTGTGAAATTTAAGCAGGGGAGAAAACGGACCTATATGTTTTAGGGCTTGGCTACGCATGCTTATACCGGTTGATTCAAGTTTTAATTAATTATCTGAGTACACTGATAGCTTATTGACTAAAGTAAGGTTTGTGGGCAATTTTAAACAAACAAAAAAGATCTGCTTAGGAAGTTAGGGGATATTCGCATGTTTCGGAAATAACCGAGATTAATGATGTTGCTCCAGGCTCGATTCGGGCGCAAAAATAAAAATGGCTTTTTGCCTCGGGCCGGACTACTCATACAAATTAACGTAAGACAGTGGTCATTTTATGGAGCATTTTAAACCTGGACTGTGGATTATTAAAATAATTAAATAAAGATAGAATACATGTGAACAACAAAGTGAGTTAAAAAAAAACCTTATTTTTTGTCGAACCTGACATTATGAAAATAAATTAATTAGGAATTAAAAATTGATTTAAGAATGGGCATTAAACACCAGGGAAGGAAAGCTTATAAAAGCCACAGAGATGAGAATTCTACGTTGGAGCTTGGCGTAAACTAAGCTCGACCGACTTTCTCATGTCAAAAATGAATATTCAACCTATGGCGGACATGATTAACGAAAATCGATTAAGGTGTTATGAAGATATACTAAGGGGGACACGAATGACCTAAATCGAAAAGTGCTGGAATTTGAGAATATTCTATAAATTTCTGTCTAAATTTGTGGATATTCGATAAATTTCTGTCTGAATTTTTTTTATTATTTTTAAATTTTTGTCTAAATTTGTGGATATTCTATAAATTCTGTCTAAATTTGTGGATATTCGATAAAGTTCTGCCTAAATTTGTGGATATTCTATAAATTTCTCTCTAAATTTGTGGATATTCTATAAATTTCTGTCTAAATTTGTGGATATTCGATAAATTTCTGTCTAAATTTGTGGATTATTTTTAAATTTTTGTCTAAATTTGTGGATATTCTATAAATTTCTGTCTAAATTTTTTGATTATTTTTAATTTTTGTCTAAATTTGTGGATATTCTATAAATTTCTGTCTAAATTTTTTGATTCTTTATAAATTTCTCTCTAAATTTGAGAATATTCTATAAATTTCTGTCTAAATTTGTGGATATCCGATAAATTTCTGTCTGAATTTTTTGATTTTTTTGAATTTTTGTCTAAATTTGTGGATATTCTATAAATTTCTGTTTAAATTTGTGGATATTCGATAAAGTTCTGTCTAAATTTGTGGATATTCTATAAATTTCTCTCTAAATTTGTGGATATTCTATAAATTCTGTCTAAATTTGTGGATATTCGATAAATTTCTGTCTAAATTTTTTGATTATTTTTAAATTTTTATCTAAATTTGTGGATATACTATAAATTTCTGTCTAAATATTTTGATTCTTTATAAAATTCTCTCTAAATTTGTGGATATTCTATAAATTTCTGTCTAAATTTGTGGATATTAGATAAATTTCTGTCTAAATTTTTTGATTATTTTTAAATTTTTGTCTAAATTTGTGGATTTTCTATAAATTTCTGTCTAAATTTGTGGATATTCTATAAAGTTCTGTCTAAATTTTTTGATTATTTTTAATTTTTGTCTAAATTTGTGGATATTCTATAAATTTCTGTCTAAATTTTTTGATTCTTTATAAATTTCTCTCTAAATTTGAGAATATTCTATAAATTTCTGTCTAAATTTGTGGATATTCCATAAATTTCTGTCTGAATTTTTTGATTATTTTAAAATTTTTGTCTAAATTTGTGGATATTCTATAAATTTCTGTCTAAATTTGTGGATATTCGATAAAGTTCTGCCTATATTTGTGGATATTCTATAAATTTCTCTCTAAATTTGTGGATATTCTATAAATTCTGTCTAAATTTGTGGATATTCGATAAATTTCTGTCTAAATTTTTTGATTATTTTTAAATTTTTGTCTAAATTTGTGGATATTCTATAAATTTCTGTCTAAATATTTTGATTCTTTATAAATTTCTCTCTAAATTTGTGGATATTCTATGAATTTCTGTCTAAATTTGTGGATATTCGATAAATTTTTGTCTAAATTTGTGGATATTCGATAAATTTCTGTCTAAATTTGTGGATATTCGATAAATTTCTGTCTAAATTTTTTGATTATTTTTAAATTTCTCTCTAAATTTGTGGATATTCTATAAATTTCTCTCTAAATTTGTGGATATTCTATAAATTTCTGTCTAAATTTGTGGATATTCGATAAATTTCTGTCTAAATTTGTGGATTATTTTTAAATTTTTGTCTAAATTTGTGGATATTCTATAAATTTCTGTCTAAATTTTTTGATTATTTTTAATTTTTGTCTAAATTTGTGGATATTCTATAAATTTCTGTCTAAATTTTTTGGTTCTTTATAAATTTCTCTCTAAATTTGAGAATATTCTATAAATTTCTGTCTAAATTTGTGGATATCCGATAAATTTCTGTCTGAATTTTTTGATTTTTTTGAATTTTTGTCTAAATTTGTGGATATTCTATAAATTTCTGTTTAAATTTGTTGATATTCGATAAAGTTCTGTCTAAATTTGTGGATATTCTATAAATTTCTCTCTAAATTTGTGGATATTCTATAAATTCTGTCTAAATTTGTGGATATTCGATAAATTTCTGTCTAAATTTTTTGATTATTTTTAAATTTTTATCTAAATTTGTGGATATACTATAAATTTCTGTCTAAATATTTTGATTCTTTATAAAATTCTCTCTAAATTTGTGGATATTCTATAAATTTCTGTCTAAATTTGTGGATATTAGATAAATTTCTGTCTAAATTTTTTGATTATTTTTAAATTTTTGTCTAAATTTGTGGATATTCTATAAATTTCTGTCTAAATTTGTGGATATTCGATAAAGTTCTGTCTAAATTTGTGGATATTCTATAAATTTCTCTCTAAATTTGTGGATATTCTATAAATTTCTGTCTAAATATTTTGATTCTTTATAAATTTCTCTCTAAATTTGTGGATATTCTATAAATTTCTGTCTAAATTTGTGGATATTAGATAAATTTCTGTCTAAATTTTTTGATTATTTTTAAATTTTTGTCTAAATTTGTGGATATTCTATAAATTTCTGTCTAAATTTGTGGATATTCGATAAATTTTTGTCTAAATTTTTTGATTATTTTTAAATTTTTGTCTAAATTGGTGGATATTCTATAAATTTCTGTCTAAATTTTTTGATTATTTTTAAATTTCTCTCGTGGATATTCTATAAATTTCTCTCTAAATTTGTGGATATTCTATAAAGTTCTGTCTAAATTTTTTGATTATTTTTAATTTTTGTTTAAATTTGTGGATATTCTATAAATTTCTGTCTAAATTTTTTGATTCTTTATAAATTTCTCTCTAAATTTGAGAATATTCTATAAATTTCTGTCTAAATTTGTGGATATTCCATAAATATCTGTCTGAATTTTTTGATTATTTTTAAATTTTTGTCTAAATTTGTGGATATTCTATAAATTTCTGTCTAAATTTGTGGATATTCGATAAAGTTCTGCCTAAATTTGTGGATATTCTATAAATTTCTCTCTAAATTTGTGGATATTCTATAAATCTCTGTCTAAATTTGTGGATATTAGATAAATTTTTGTCTAAACTTTTTGATTATTTTTAAATTTTTGTCTAAATTGGTGGATATTCTATAAATTTCTGTCTAAATTTGTGGATATTCGATAAATTTTTGTCTAAACTTTTTGATTATTTTTAAATTTTTGTCTAAATTGGTGGATATTCTATAAATTTCTGTTTAAATTTTTTAATTATTTTTAAATTTTTGTCTGAATTTGTTTATATTCTATAAATTTCTGTCTAAATTTTTTGATTCTTTATAAATTTCTCTCTAAATTTGTTGATATTCTATAAATTTCTGTCTAAATTGGTGGATATTCTATAAATTTCTGTTTAAATTTTTTAATTATTTTTAAATTTTTGTCTGAATTTGTGGATATTCTATAAATTTCTGTCTAAATTTTTTGATTCTTTATAAATTTCTCTCTAAATTTGTGGATATTCTATAAATTTCTGTCTAAATTTGTGGATATTCGATAAATTTCTGTCTAAATTTTTTGATTATTTTTAAATTTTTGTCTAAATTTGTGGATATTCTATAAATTTCTGTCTAAATATTTTGATTCTTTATAAATTTCTCTCTAAATTTGTGGATATTCTATAAATTTCTGTCTAACTTTGTGGATATTAGATAAATTTCTGTCTAAATTTTTTGATTATTTTTAAATTTTTGTCTAAATTTGTGGATATTCTATAAATTTCTGTCTAAATTTGTGGATATTCGATAAATTTTTGTCTAAACTTTTTGATTATTTTTAAATTTTTGTCTAAATTGGTGGATATTCTATAAATTTCTGTCTAAATTTTTTGATCATTTTTAAATTTTTGTGTAAATTTGTGGATATTCTATAAATTTCTGTTAAAATTTTTTGATTATTTATAAATTTCTCTCTAAATTTGTGGATATTCTATAAATCTCTGTCTAAATTTGTGGATATTCGATAAATTTCTGTCTAAATTTGTGGATATTCGATAAATTTCTGTCTAAATTTTTTAATTATTTTTAAATTTCTCTCTAAATTTGTGGATATTCTATAAATTTCTCTCTAAATTTGTGGATATTCTATAAATTTCTGTCTAAATTTGTGGATATTCGATAAATTTCTGTCTAAATTTGTGGATTATTTTTAAATTTTTGTCTAAATTTGTGGATATTCTATAAATTTCTGTCTAAATTTTTTGATTATTTTTAATTTTTGTCTAAATTTGTGGATATTCTATAAGTTTCTGTCTAAATTTTTTGATTCTTTATAAATTTCTCTCTAAATTTGAGAATATTCTTTAAATTTCTGTCTAAATTTGTGGATATCCGATAAATTTCTGTCTGAATTTTTTGGTTTTTTTTTAAATTTTTGTCTAAATTTGTGGATATTCTATAAATTTCTGTCTAAATATTTTGATTCTTTATAAATTTCTCTCTAAATTTGTGGATATTCTATAAATTTCTGTCTAAATTTGTGGATATGGATAAATTTCTGTCTAAATTTTTTTATTATATTTAAATTTTTGTCTAAATTTGTGGATATTCTATAAATTTCTGTCTAAATTTGTGGATATTCGATAAATTTTTGTCTAAATTTTTTGATTATTTTTAAATTTTTGTCTAAATTGGTGGATATTCTATAAATTTCTGTCTAAATTTTTTGATTATTTTTAAATTTTTGTGTAAATTTGTGGATATTCTATAAATTTCTGTCTAAATTTTTTGATTCTTTATAAATTTCTCTCTAAATTTGTGGATATTCTATAAATTTCTGTCTAAATTTGTGGATATTCGATAAATTTCTGTCTAACTTTGTGGATATTCGATAAATTTCTGTCTAAATTTTTTTGATTATTTTTAAATTTCTCTCTAAATTTGTGGATATTCTATAAATTTCTCTCTAAATTTGTGGTTTTTTATAAATTTTTTCTCTAAATTTTTTGATTATTTTTAATTTTTGTCTAAATTTGTGGATATTCTATAAATTTCTGTCTAAATTTTTTGATTCTTTATAAATTTCTCTCTAAATTTGAGAATGTTCTATAAATTTCTGTCTAAATTTGTGGATATTCGATAAATTTCTGTCTGAATTTTTTGATTATTTTTAAAATTTTGTCTAAATTTGTGGATATTTTATAAATTTCTGTCTAAATTTGTGGATATTCGATAAAGTTCTGTCTAAATTTGTGGATATTCTATAAATTCTGTCTAAATTTGTGGATATTCGATAAATTTCTGTCTAAATTTTTTGATTATTTTTAAATTTTTATCTAAATTTGTGGATATTCTATAAATTTCTGTCTAAATATTTTGATTCTTTATAAATTTCTCTCTAAATTTGTGGATATTCTATAAATTTCTGTCTAAATTTGTGGATATTAGATAAATTTCTGTCTAAATTTTTTGATTATTTTTAAATTTTTGTCTAAATTTGTGGATATTCTATAAATTTCTGTCTAAATTTGTGGATATTCGATAAAGTTCTGTCTAAATTTGTGGATATTCTATAAATTTCTCTCTAAATTTGTGGATATTCTATAAATTTCTGTCTAAATATTGTGATTCTTTATAAATTTCTCTCTAAATTTGTGGATATTCTATAAATTTCTGTCTAAATTTGTGGATATTAGATAAATTTCTGTCTAAATTTTTTGATTATTTTTAAATTTTTGTCTAAATTTGTGGATATTCTATAAATTTCTGTCTAAATTTGTGGATATTCGATAAATTTTTGTCTAAATTTTTTGATTATTTTTAAATTTTTGTCTAAATTGGTGGATATTCTATAAATTTCTGTCTAAATTTGTGGATATTCGATAAATTTCTGTCTAAATTTTTTGATTATTTTTAAATTTCTCTCTAAATTTGTGGATATTCTATAAATTTCTCTCTAAATTTGTGGATATTCTATAAATTTCTGTCTAAATTTGTGGATATTCGATAAATTTCTGTCTAAATTTGTGGATTATTTTTAAATTTTTGTCTAAATTTGTGGATATTCTATAAATTTCTGTCTAAATTTTTTGATTATTTTTAATTTTTGTCTAAATTTGTGGATATTCTATAAATTTCTGTCTAAATTTTTTGATTCTTTATAAATTTCTCTCTAAATTTGAGAATATTCTATAAATTTCTGTCTAAATTTGTGGATATCCGATAAATTTCTGTCTGAATTTTTTGATTATTTTTAAATTTTTGTCTAAATTTGTGGATATTCTATAAATTTCTGTCTAACTATTTTGATTCTTTATAAATTTCTCTCTAAATTTGTGGATATTCTATAAATTTCTGTCTAAATTTGTGGATATTGGATAAATTTCTGTCTAAATTTTTTGATTATTTTTAAATTTTTGTCTAAATTTGTGGATATTCTATAAATTTCTGTCTAAATTTGTGGATATTCGATAAATTTTTGTCTAAATTTTTTGATTATTTTTAAATTTTTGTCTAAATTGGTGGATATTCTATAAATTTCTGTCTAAATTTTTTGATTATTTTTAAATTTTTGTGTAAATTTGTGGATATTCTATAAATTTCTGTCTAAATTTTTTGATTCTTTATAAATTTCTCTCTAAATTTGTGGATATTCTATAAATTTCTGTCTAAATTTGTGGATATTCGATAAATTTCTGTCTAACTTTGTGGATATTCGATAAATTTCTGTCTAAATTTTTTTGATTATTTTTAAATTTCTCTCTAAATTTGTGGATATTCTATAAATTTCTCTCTAAATTTGTGGTTTTTTATAAATTTTTTCTCTAAATTTTTTGATTATTTTTAATTTTTGTCTAAATTTGTGGATATTCTATAAATTTCTGTCTAAATTTTTTGATTCTTTATAAATTTCTCTCTAAATTTGAGAATGTTCTATAAATTTCTGTCTAAATTTGTGGATATTCGATAAATTTCTGTCTGAATTTTTTGATTATTTTTAAAATTTTGTCTAAATTTGTGGATATTCTATAAATTTCTGTCTAATGTGGATATTCGATAAAGTTCTGTCTAAATTTGTGGATATTCTATAAATTCTGTCTAAATTTGTGGATATTCGATAAATTTCTGTCTAAATTTTTTGATTATTTTTAAATTTTTATCTAAATTTGTGGATATTCTATAAATTTCTGTCTAAATATTTTGATTCTTTATAAATTTCTCTCTAAATTTGTGGATATTCTATAAATTTCTGTCTAAATTTGTGGATATTAGATAAATTTCTGTCTAAATTTTTTGATTATTTTTAAATTTTTGTCTAAATTTGTGGATATTCTATAAATTTCTGTCTAAATTTGTGGATATTCGATAAAGTTCTGTCTAAATTTGTGGATATTCTATAAATTTCTCTCTAAATTTGTGGATATTCTATAAATTTCTGTCTAAATATTGTGATTCTTAATTTGTGGATATTCTATAAATTTCTGTCTAAATTTGTGGATATTAGATAAATTTCTGTCTAAATTTTTTGATTATTTTTAAATTTTTGTCTAAATTTGTGGATATTCTATAAATTTCTGTCTAAATTTGTGGATATTCGATAAATTTTTGTCTAAATTTTTTGATTATTTTTAAATTTTTGTCTAAATTGGTGGATATTCTATAAATTTCTGTCTAAATTTGTGGATATTCGATAAATTTCTGTCTAAATTTGTGGATATTCGATAAATTTCTGTCTAAATTTAGAGAGATATTCAATAAATTTCTCTCTAAATTTTTTGATTATTTTTAAATTTCTCTCTAAATTTGTGAATATTCTATAAATTTCTCTCTAAATTTGTGGATATTCTATAAATTTCTGTCTAAATTTGTGGATATTCGATAAATTTCTCTCTAAATTTTTTGATTATTTTTAAATTTCTCTCTAAATTTGTGGATATTCTATAAATTTCTCTCTAAATTTGTGGATATTCTATAAATTTCTGTCTAAATTTGTGGATATTCGATAAATTTCTGTCTAAATTTGTGGATTATTTTTAAATTTTTGTCTAAATTTGTGGATATTCTATAAATTTCTGTCTAAATTTTTTGATTATTTTTAATTTTTGTCTAAATTTGTGGATATTCTATAAATTTCTGTCTAAATTTTTTGATTCTTTATAAATTTCTCTCTAAATTTGAGAATATTCTATAAATTTCTGTCTAAATTTGTGGATATCCGATAAATTTCTGTCTGAATTTTTTGATTATTTTTGAATTTTTGTCTAAATTTGTGGATATTCTATAAATTCTGTTTAAATTTGTGGATATTCGATAAAGTTCTGTCTAAATTTGTGGATATTCTATAAATTTCTCTCTAAATTTGTGGATATTCTATAAATTCTGTCTAAATTTGTGGATATTCGATAAATTTCTGTCTAAATTTTTTGATTATTTTTAAATTTTTATCTAAATTTGTGGATATTCTATAAATTTCTGTCTAAATATTTTGATTCTTTATAAAATTCTCTCTAAATTTGTGGATATTCTATAAATTTCTGTCTAAATTTGTGGATATTAAATAAATTTCTGTCTAAATTTTTTGATTATTTTTAAATTTTTGTCTAAATTTGTGGATATTCTATAAATTTCTGTCTAAATTTGTGGATATTCGATAAATTTTTGTCTAAACTTTTTGATTATTTTTAAATTTTTGTCTAAATTGGTGGATATTCTATAAATTTCTGTCTAAATTTTTTGATTATTTTTAAATTTTTGTGTAAATTTGTGGATATTCTATAAATTTCTGTCTAAATTTTTTGATTCTTTATAAATTTCTCTCTAAATTTGTGGATATTCGATAAATTTCTGTCTAATTTTTTTTGATTATTTTTAAATTTCTCTCTAAATTTGTGGATATTCTATAAATTTCTCTCTAAATTTGTGGTTTTTTATAAATTTTTTCTCTAAATTTTTTGATTATTTTTAATTTTTGTCTAAATTTGTGGATATTCTATAAATTTCTGTCTAAATTTTTTGATTCTTTATAAATTTCTCTCTAAATTTGAGAATGTTCTATAAATTTCTGTCTAAATTTGTGGATATTCGATAAATTTTTGTCTAAATTTTTTGATTATTTTTAAATTTTTGTCAAAATTGGTGGATATTCTATAAATTTTTGTCTAAATTTTTTGATTATTTTTAAATTTTTGTGTAAATTTGTGGATATTCTATAAATTTCTGTCTAAATTTTTTGATTCTTTATAAATTTCTCTCTAAATTTGTGGATATTCTATAAATTTCTGTCTAAATTTGTGGATGTTCGATAAATTTCTGTCTAACTTTGTAGATATTCGATAAATTTCTGTCTAAATTTTTTTGATTATTTTTAAATTTCTCTCTAAATTTGTGGATATTCTATAAATTTCTCTCTAAATTTGTGGTTTTTTTATAAATTTTTTCTCTAAATTTTTTGATTATTTTTAATTTTTGTCTAAATTTGTGGATATTCTATAAATTTCTGTCTAAATTTTTTGATTCTTTATAAATTTCTCTCTAAATTTGAGAATATTCTATAAATTTCTGTCTAAATTTGTGGATATTCGATAAATTTCTGTCTGAATTTTTTGATTATTATTAAATTTTTGTCTAAATTTGTGGATATTCTATAAATTTCTGTCTAAATTTGTGGATATTCGATAAAGTTCTGTCTAAATTTGTGGATATTTTTATTAATTTCTCTCTAAATTTGTGGATATTCTATAAATTCTGTCTAAATTTGTGGATATTCGATAAATTTCTGTCTACATTTTTTGATTATTTTTAAATTTTTGTCTAAATTTGTGGATATTCTATAAATTTCTGTCTAAATTTTTTGATTCTTTGTAAATTTCTGTCTAAATTTGTGGATATTCTATATATTTCTGTCTAAATTTTTTGATTCTTTTTAAATTTCTCTCTAAATTTGTGGATATTCTATAAATTTCTGTCTAAATTTGTGGATATTCGATAAATTTCTGTCTAAATTCGTGGATATTCGATAAATTTCTGTCTAAATTTTTTGATTATTTTTAAATTTCTCTCTAAATTTGTGGATATTCTATAAATTTCTGTCTAAATTTTTTGATTCTTTATAAATTTCTCTCTAAATTTGAGAATATTCTATAAATTTCTGTCTAAATTTGTGGATATCCGATAAATTTCTGTCTGAATTTTTTGATTATTTTTAAATTTTTGTCTAAATTTGTGGATATTCTATAAATTTCTGTCTAAATATTTTGATTCTTTATAAATTTCTCTCTAAATTTGTGGATATTCTATAAATTTCTGTATAAATTTGTGGATATTGGATAAATTTCTGTCTAAATTTTTTGATTATTTTTAAATTTTTGTCTAAATTTGTGGATATTCTATAAATTTCTGTCTAAATTTGTGGATATTCGATAAATTTTTGTCTAAATTTTTTGATCATTTTTAAATTTTTATCTAAATTGGTGGATATTCTATAAATTTCTGTCTAAATTTTTTGATTATTTTTAAATTTTTGTGTAAATTTGTGGATATTCTATAAATTTCTGTCTAAATTTTTTGATTCTTTATAAATTTCTCTCTAAATTTGTGGATATTCTATAAATTTCTGTCTAAATTTGTGGATATTCGATAAATTTCTGTCTAACTTTGTGGATATTCGATAAATTTCTGTCTAAATTTTTTTGATTATTTTTAAATTTCTCTCTAAATTTGTGGATATTCTATAAATTTCTCTCTAAATTTGTGGTTTTTTATAAATTTTTTCTCTAAATTTTTTGATTATTTTTAATTTTTGTCTAAATTTGTAGATATTCTATAAATTTCTGTCTAAATTTTTTGATTCTTTATAAATTTCTCTCTAAATTTGAGAATGTTCTATAAATTTCTGTCTAAATTTGTGGATATTCGATAAATTTCTGTCTGAATTTTTTGATTATTTTTAAAATTTTGTCTAAATTTGTGGATATTCTATAAATTTCTGTCTAAATTTGTGGATATTCGATAAAGTTCTGTCTAAATTTGTGGATATTCTATAAATTCTGTCTAAATTTGTGGATATTCGATAAATTTCTGTCTAAATTTTTTGATTATTTTTAAATTTTTATCTAAATTTGTGGATATTCTATAAATTTCTGTCTAAATATTTTGATTCTTTATAAATTTCTCTCTAAATTTGTGGATATTCTATAAATTTCTGTCTAAATTTGTGGATATTAGATAAATTTCTGTCTAAATTTTTTGATTATTTTTAAATTTTTGTCTAAATTTGTGGATATTCTATAAATTTCTGTCTAAATTTGTGGATATTCGATAAAGTTCTGTCTAAATTTGTGGATATTCTATAAATTTCTCTCTAAATTTGTGGATATTCTATAAATTTCTGTCTAAATTTTGTGATTCTTTATAAATTTCTCTCTAAATTTGTGGATATTCTATAAATTTCTGTCTAAATTTGTGGATATTAGATAAATTTCTGTCTAAATTTTTTGATTATTTTTAAATTTTTGTCTAAATTTGTGGATATTCTATAAATTTCTGTCTAAATTTGTGGATATTCGATAAATTTTTGTCTAAATTTTTTCATTATTTTTAAATTTTTGTCTAAATTGGTGGATATTCTATAAATTTCTGTCTAAATTTGTGGATATTCGATAAATTTCTGTCTAAATTTGTGGATATTCGATAAATTTCTGTCTAAATTTGTGGATATTCGATAAATTTCTGTCTAAATTTTTTGATTATTTTTAAATTTCTCTCTAAATTTGTGGATATTCTATAAATTTCTCTCTAAATTTGTGGATATTCTATAAATTTCTGTCTAAATTTGTGGATATTCGATAAATTTCTGTCTAAATTTGTGGATTATTTTTAAATTTTTGTCTAAATTTGTGGATATTCTATAAATTTCTGTCTAAATTTGTGGATATTAGATAAATTTCTGTCTAAATTTTTTGATTATTTTTAAATTTTTGTCTAAATTTGTGGATATTCTATAAATTTCTGTCTAAATTTGTGGATATTCGATAAATTTTTGTCTAAACTTTTTGATTATTTTTAAATTTTTGTCTAAATTGGTGGATATTCTATAAATTTCTGTCTAAATTTTTTGATTATTTTTAAATTTTTGTGTAAATTTGTGGATATTCTATAAATTTCTGTCTAAATTTTTTGATTCTTTATAAATTTCTCTCTAAATTTGTGGATATTCTATAAATTTCTGTCTAAATTTGTGGATATTCGATAAATTTCTGTCTAACTTTGTGGATATTCGATAAATTTCTGTCTAATTTTTTTTGATTATTTTTAAATTTCTCTCTAAATTTGTGGATATTCTATAAATTTCTCTCTAAATTTGTGGTTTTTTATAAATTTTTTCTCTAAATTTTTTGATTATTTTTAATTTTTGTCTAAATTTGTGGATATTCTATAAATTTCTGTCTAAATTTTTTGATTCTTTATAAATTTCTCTCTAAATTTGAGAATGTTCTATAAATTTCTGTCTAAATTTGTGGATATTCGATAAATTTTTGTCTAAATTTTTTGATTATTTTTAAATTTTTGTCTAAATTGGTGGATATTCTATAAATTTTTGTCTAAATTTTTTGATTATTTTTAAATTTTTGTGTAAATTTGTGGATATTCTATAAATTTCTGTCTAAATTTTTTGATTCTTTATAAATTTCTCTCTAAATTTGTGGATATTCTATAAATTTCTGTCTAAATTTGTGGATGTTCGATAAATTTCTGTCTAACTTTGTGGATATTCGATAAATTTCTGTCTAAATTTTTTTGATTATTTTTAAATTTCTCTCTAAATTTGTGGATATTCTATAAATTTCTCTCTAAATTTGTGGTTTTTTTATAAATTTTTTCTCTAAATTTTTTGATTATTTTTAATTTTTGTCTAAATTTGTGGATATTCTATAAATTTCTGTCTAAATTTTTTGATTCTTTATAAATTTCTCTCTAAATTTGACAATATTCTATAAATTTCTGTCTAAATTTGTGGATATTCGATAAATTTCTGTCTGAATTTTTTGATTATTTTTAAATTTTTGTCTAAATTTGTGGATATTCTATAAATTTCTGTCTAAATTTGTGGATATTCGATAAAGTTCTGTCTAAATTTGTGGATATTTTTATTAATTTCTCTCTAAATTTGTGGATATTCTATAAATTCTGTCTAAATTTGTGGATATTCGATAAATTTCTGTCTACATTTTTTGATTATTTTTTAATTTTTGTCTAAATTTGTGGATATTCTATAAATTTCTGTCTAAATTTTTTGATTCTTTGTAAATTTCTGTCTAAATTTGTGGATATTCTATAAATTTCTGTCTAAATTTTTTGATTCTTTTTAAATTTCTCTCTAAATTTGTGGATATTCTATAAATTTCTGTCTAAATTTGTGGATATTCGATAAATTTCTGTCTAAATTCGTGGATATTCGATAAATTTCTGTCTAAATTTTTTGATTATTTTTAAATTTCTCTCTAAATTTGTGGATATTCTATAAATTTCTCTCTAAATTTGTGGATATTCTATAAATTCCTGTCTAAATTGTGGATATTCGATAAATTTCTGTCTAAATTTTTTGATTATTTTTAAATTTTTGTCTAAATTTGTGGATATTCTATAAATTTCTGTCGAAATTTGTGGATATTCGATAAAGTTCTGTCTAAATTTGTGGATATTCTATAAATTTCTCTCTAAATTTGTGGATATTCTATAAATTCTGTCTAAATTTGTGGATATTCGATAAATTTCTGTCTAAATTTTTTGATTATTTTTAAATTTTTGTCTAAATTTGTGGATATTCTATAAATTTCTGTCTAAATTTTTTGATTCTTTATAAATTTCTCTCTAAATTTGTGGATATTCTATAAATTTCTGTCTAAATTTGTGGATATTCGATAAATTTCTGTCTAACTTTGTGGATATTCGATAAATTTCTGTCTAAATTTTTTTGATTATTTTTAAATTTCTCTCTAAATTTGTGGATATTCTATAAAGTTCTCTCTAAATTTGTGGGTTTTTTTATAAATTTCTGTCTAAATTTTTTGATTATTTTTACTTTTTGTTTAAATTTGTGGATATTCTATAAATTTCTGTCTAAATTTTTTGATTCTTTATAAATTTCTCTCTAAATTTGACAATATTCTATAAATTTTTGTCTAAATTTGTGGATATTCGATAAATTTCTGTCTGAATTTTTTGATTATTTTTAAATTTTTGTCTAAATTTGTGGATATTCTATAAATTTCTGTCTAAATTTTTTGATTCTTTGTAAATTTCTGTCTAAATTTGTGGATATTCTATAAATTTCTGTCTAAATTTGTGGATATTCGATAAATTTCTGTCTAAATTTTTTGATTATTTTTAAATTTTTGTCTAAATTTGTGGATATTCTATAAATTTCTGTCTAAATATTTTGATTCTTTATAAATTTCTCTCTAAATTTGTGGATATTCTATAAATTTCTGTCTAAATTTGTGGATATTAGATAAATTTCTGTCTAAATTTTTAATATTTCTCTGTTTATCTATAAATCCCCCCCTCACTACGCTACTGGGTAAAACATACGTTCAATTTCACATAATTTTTAATTTTATGACAACGCATTTATTCATTGTTTTTTTAGTTTCCTCCAATGAATCTTAGAATTTACAATACATCATAATTTTGGCCATATTTTTCAATCAAAGATCTAGTACTTACAACCATGGTTTCAGATATACATCGGCAAATTTCAACAAAAAATATGTAATTCTCTTTATAATCAAAAATTATTAACTTAAAAAAAATCTAAATTAAAACAAATAATAGATGGCGGTATAAAAGATTGAACTTAATACTTCATATAGCTTCGAAATATGATGAAGACGAATAATAAAAGTAAAATTATGTGTAAAATGTAAAAATAATGATTTATTTATTTGTGTATACCACATTTAAAGATCCATAAAATAAATTTGGCACAATCATTCTTAGCCACCATGAATTAGATATGCAAAATATCCTTATATACAACAACAACAAAAAAAGAACACTGACACAAAGCTCCAAAAATGCGCGACCTACTCCGCCTTACCCTAAGCCTAACTATCGTTAAAGATTCAACATGGCAGATTGGATAACTCGACTGCCATTCACATAGCGTGATACAACAAAGGAATTTCGTAGAAAGCGTTTTAATCGACCGCGTCAAGCCCAAAAAACAAACAAACAAAATCAACGACCATCCAATTTCATTACCACAAGCCCATACATCCACACATATTTTTTTTATATTATTCACTATGTCTACCTACCCGTTCAATACTCAAAACTATAATTTGTTAAGCACAGTTATTATATTTATATATTAAATAACTCTGTTCCCCCCCCCCCCCCTTTTCTCTTATTATTTAGCTATTTACTTTTTTCGCACCTTTTTCCTATCTCCATATGTATCTACTCTATTCTTATAAAAAACATCCATCCCTACAATCGCTATTGTTAATTTCTCGCTATAACCAGTTTTTGTATTTTTTTTTTGTATCTATATCATCGTTGTTATAATCACTTTACTTCATTTTTATTTTTTAAGACTTCATCTTCTCCTTTTTTTTTTTTTTTTTTTTCCTGAAGATGGACTACAAGTGTCCGAAATATTGCGTTCCATTTCCCTCTACCTACGCTATCAATCCAAATCCACCGTATTTATACAATGAAATTTATATAAACGGATTGAAAATTATTGATTATATATAGCTATCTTCTACATATATATGTATGTATACAATGTATTTATGTATGTTGCAATGTATTTATGTATGCAATGTATGTATGTATGTACTAAGGTATGTATGTACGTATGTAATGTATTTATGTATGTATGCAATGTGTTTATGTATGTATGTATGCATGTTGGGCGCGGGCCCAAATTTTTATTCACGGCCCGCCCACTCACGGTGGTATTAAAAAAAAATTCACGCCCACTCACGCTTCTTCTTCTTCTTTATCGTGTTGAAAATCCCACAGACGGTTGATATTCGATAAATTTCTGTGTAAATTTTTTGATTATTTTTAAATTTTTGTGTAAATTTGTGGATATTCTATTAATTTCTGTCTAAATTTTTTGATTATTTTTAAATTTTTGTCTAAATTTGTGGATATTCTATAATTTCTGTCTAAATTTTTTGATTCTTTTTAAATTTCTCTCTAAATTTGTGGATATTCTATAAATTTCTGTCTAAATTTGTGGATATTCGATAAATTTCTGTCTAAATTTGTGGATATTCTATAAATTTCTGTCTAAATTTGTGGATATTCTATAAATTTCTGTCTAAATTTGTGGATATTCTATAAATTTCTGTCTAAACTTGTAAATATTCGATAAATTTCTGTCTAAATTTTTTGATTATTTTTAAATTTTTCTCTAAATTTGTGGATATTCTATAAATTTCTCTCTAAATTTGTGGATATTCTATAAATTTCTGTCTAAATTTGTGGATATTCGATAAATTTCTGTCTAAATTTTTTGATTATTTTCAAATTTTTGTCTAAATTTGTGGATATTCTATAATTTCTGTCTAAATTTTTTGATTCTTTTTAAATTTCTCTCTAAATTTGTGGATATTCTATAAATTTCTGTCTAAATTTGTGGATATTCGATAAATTTCTGTCTAACTTTGTGGATATTCGATAAATTTCTGTCTAAATTTTTTTGATTATTTTTAAATTTCTCTCTAAATTTGTGGATATTCTATAAATTTCTCTCTAAATTTGTGGGTTTTTTTTATAAATTTCTGTCTAAATTTTTTGATTATTTTTAATTTTTGTCTAAATTTGTGGATATTCTATAAATTTCTGTCTAAATTTTTTGATTCTTTATAAATTTCTCTCTAAATTTGACAATATTCTATAAATTTTTGTCTAAATTTGTGGATATTCGATAAATTTCTGTCTGAGTTTTTTGATTATTTTTAAATTTTTGTCTAAATTTGTGGATATTCTATAAATTTCTGTCTAAATTTTTTGATTCTTTGTAAATTTCTGTCTAAATTTGTGGATATTCTATAAATTTCTGTCTAAATTTTTTGATTCTTTATAAATTTCTCTCTAAATTTGTGGATATTCTATAAATTTCTGTCTAAATTTTTTGATTTTATAAATTTCTCTCTAAATTTGTGGATATTTTATAAATTTCTGTCTAAATTTGTGGATATTCGATAAATTTCTGTCTAAATTTTTTGATTATTTTTAAATTTTTGTCTAAATTTGTGGATATTCTATAAACTTCTGTCTAAATATTTTGATTCTTTATAAATTTCTCTCTAAATTTGTGGATATTTTATAAATTTCTGTCTAAATTTGTGGATATTAGATAAATTTCTGTCTAAATTTTTAATATTTCTCTGTTTATCTATAAATCCCCCCCCCCCCTCACTACGCTACTGGGTAAAACATACGTTCAATTTCACATAATTCTTAATTTTATGACAACGCATTTATTCATTGTTTTTTTAGTTTCCTCCAATGAATCTTAGAATTTACAATACATCATAATTTTGGCCATATTTTTCAATCAAAGATTTAGTACTTACAACCATGGTTTCAGATATACATCGGCAAATTTCAACAAAAAATATGTAATTCTCTTTATAATCAAAAATTATTAACTTAAAAAAAAATCTAAATTAAAACAAATAATAGATGGCGGTATAAAAGATTGAACTTAAGACTTCATATAGCTTCGAAATATGATGAAGACGAATAATAAAAGTAAAATTATGTGTAAAATGTAAAAATAATGATTTATTTATTTGTGTATACCACATTTAAAGATCCATAAAATAAATTTGGCACAATCATTCTTAGCCACCATGAATTAGATATGCAAAATATCCTTATATATAGCTATCTTCTACATATATATGTATGTATACAATGTATTTATGTATGTTGCAATGTATTTATGTATGCAATGTATGTATGTATGTACTAAGGTATGTATGTACGTATGTAATGTATTTATGTATGTATGCAATGTGTTTATGTATGTATGTATGCATGTTGGGCGCGAGCCCAAATTTTTATTCACGGCCCGCCCACTCACGGTGGTATTAAAAAAAAATTCACGCCCACTCACGCTTCTTCTTCTTCTTTATCGTGTTGAAAATCCCACAGACGGTAGATATTCGATAAATTTCTGTCTAAATTTTTTGATTATTTTTAAATTTTTGTGTAAATTTGTGGATTTTCTATAAATTTCTGTCTAAATTTGTGGATATTCGATAAATTTCTGTCTAAATTTTTTGATTATTTTTAAATTTTTGTCTAAATTTGTGGATATTCTATAATTTCTGTCTAAATTTTTTGATTATTTTTAAATTTTTGTCTAAATTTGTGGATATTCTATAATTTCTGTCTAAATTTTTTGATTCTTTTTAAATTTCTCTCTAAATTTGTGGATATTCTATAAATTTCTGTCTAAATTTGTGGATATTCGATAAATTTCTGTCTAAATTTGTGGATATTCGATAAAGTTCTGTCTAAATTTGTGGATATTCTATAAATTTCTCTCTAAATTTGTGGATACTCTATAAATTTCTGTCTAAATTTGTGGATATTAGATAAATTTCTGTCTAAATTTTTTGATTATTTTTAAATTTTTGTCTAGATTTGTGGATATTCTATAAATTTCTGTCTAAATTTTTTGATTCTTTATAAATTTCTGTCTAAATTTGTGGATATTCTATAAATTTCTGTCTAAATTTTTTGATTCTTTATAAATTTCTCTCTAAATTTGTGGATATTCTATAAATTTCTGTCTAAATTTTTTGATTATTTTTAAATTTTGTCTAAATTTGTGGATATTCTATAAATTTCTGTCTAAATATTTTGATTCTTTATAAATTTCTCTCTAAATTTGTGGATATTCTATAAATTTCTGTCTAAATTTGTGGATATTAGATAAATTTCTTTCTAAATTTTTTGATTATTATTAAATTTTTGTCTAAATTTGTGGATATTCTATAAATTTCTGTCTAAATTTGTGGATATTCTATAAATTTTTGTCTAAATTTTTTGATTATTTTTAAATTTTTGTCTAAATTGGTGGATATTCTATAAATTTCTGTCTAAATTTTTTGATTATTTTTAAATTTTTGTGTAAATTTGTGGATATTCTATGAATTTATGTCTAAATTTTTTGATTATTTATAAATTTCTCTCTAAATTTGTGGATATTTTATAAATTTCTGTCTAAATTTGTGGATATTCGATAAATTTCTGTCTAAATTTGTGCATATTCGATAAATTTCTGTCTAAATTTTTTGATTATTTTTAAATTTCTCTCTAAATTTGTGGATATTCTATAAATTTCTCTCTAAATTTGTGGATATTCTATAAATTCCTGTCTAAATTTGGATATTCGATAAATTTCTGTCTAAATTTGTGGATTAAATTTTTGTCTAAATTTGTGGATATTCTATAAATTTCTGTCTAAATTTTTTGATTATTTTTAATTTTTGTCTAAATTTGTGGATATTCTATAAATTTCTGTCTAAATTTTTTGATTCTTTATAAATTTCTCTCTAAATTTGAGAATATTCTATAAATTTCTGTCTAAATTTGTGGATATTCGATAAATTTCTGTGTGAATTTTTTGATTATTTTTAAATTTTTGTCTAAATTTGTGGATATTCTATAAATTTCTGTCTAAATATTTTGATTCTTTATAAATTTCTCTCTAAATTTGTGGATATTCTATAAATTTCTGTCTAAATTTTTTGATTTTATAAATTTCTCTCTAAATTTGTGGATATTCTATAAATTTCTGTCTAAATTTGTGGATATTCGATAAATTTCTGTCTAAATTTTTTGATTATTTTTAAATTTTTGTCTAAATTTGTGGATATTCTATAAATTTCTGTCTAAATATTTTGATTCTTTATAAATTTCTCTCTAAATTTGTGGATATTCTATAAATTTCTGTCTAAATTTGTGGATATTAGATAAATTTCTGTCTAAATTTTTAATATTTCTCTGTTTATCTATAAATCCCCCCCTCACTACGCTACTGGGTAAAACATACGTTCAATTTCACATAATTTTTAATTTTATGACAACGCATTTATTCATTATTTTTTAGTTTCCTCCAATGAATCTTAGAATTTACAATATATCATAATTTTGGCCATATTTTTCAATCAAAGATTTAGTACTTACAACCATGGTTTCAGATATACATCGGCAAATTTCAACAAAAAATATGTAATTCTCTTTATAATCAAAAATTATTAACTTAAAAAAAAATCTAAATTAAAACAAATAATAGATGGCGGTATAAAAGATTGAACTTAAGACTTCATATAGCTTCGAAATATGATGAAGACGAATAATAAAAGTAAAATTATGTGAAAAATGTAAAAATAATGATTTATTTATTTGTGTATACCACATTTAAAGATCCATAAAATAAATTTGGCACAATCATTCTTAGCCACCATGAATTAGATATGCAAAATATCCTTATATATAGCTATCTTCTACATATATATGTATGTATACAATGTATTTATGTATGCAATGTATGTATGTATGTACTAAGGTATGTATGTACGTATGTAATGTATTTATGTATGTATGCAATGTGTTTATGTATGTATGTATGCATGTTGGGCGCGGGCCCAAATTTTTATTCACGGCCCGCCCACTCACGGTGGTATTAAAAAAAATTCACGCCCACTCACGCTTCTTCTTCTTCTTTATCGTGTTGAAAATCCCATCTGTCTAAATATTTTGATTCTTTATAAATTTCTCTCTAAATTTGTGGATATTAGATAAATTTCTGTCTAAATTTTTTGATTATTATTAAATTTTTGTCTAAATTTGTGGATATTCTATAAATTTCTCTCGAAATTTGTGGATATTCTATAAATTTTTGTCTAAATTTTTTGATTATTTTTAAATTTTTGTCTAAATTGGTGGATATTCTATAAATTTCTGTCTAAATTTTTTGATTATTTTTAAATTTTTGTTTAAATTTGTGGATGTTCTATAAATTTATGTCTAAATTTTTTGATTATTTATAAATTTCTCTCTAAATTTGTGGATATTCTATAAATTTCTGTCTAAATTTGTATATATTCGATAAATTTCTGTCTAAATTCGTGGATATTCGATAAATTTGTGTCTAAATTTTTGGATTATTTTTAAATTTCTCTCTAAATTTGTGGATATTCTATAAATTTCTCTCTAAATTTGTGGATATTCTATAAATTCCTGTCTAAATTTGTGGATATTCGATAAATTTCTGTCTAAATTTTTTGATTATTTTTAAATTTTTGTCTAAATTTGTGGATATTCTATAAATTTCTGTCGATTCGATAAAGTTCTGTCTAAATTTGTGGATATTCTATAAATTTCTCTCTAAATTTGTGGATATTCTATAAATTCTGTCTAAATTTGTGGATATTCGATAAATTTCTGTCTAAATTTTTTGATTATTTTGAAATTTTTGTCTAAATTTGTGGATATTCTATAAATTTCTGTCTAAATTTTTTGATTCTTTGTAAATTTCTGTCTAAATTTGTGGATATTCTATAAATTTCTGTCTAAATTTTTTGATTCTTTATAAATTTCTCTTTAAATTTGTGGATATTCTATAAATTTCTGTCTAAATTTTTTGATTCTTTAAATCTGTCTAAATTTGTGGATATTCTATAAATTTCTGTCTAAATTTGTGGATATTCGATAAATTTCTGTCTAAATTTGTGGATATTCGATAAATTTCTGTCTAAATTTTTTTGATTATTTTTAAATTTCTCATTAAATTTGTGGATATTCTATAAATTTCTCTCTAAATTTGTGGATATTCTATAAATTTCTGTCTAAATTTTTTGATTATTTTTAATTTTTGTCTAAATTTGTGTATATTCTATAAATTTCTGTCTAAATTTTTTGATTCTTTATAAATTTCTCTCTAAATTTGAGAATATTCTATAAATTTCTGTCTAAATTTCAGGATATTCCTTAAATTTCTGTCTGAATTTTTTGATTATTTTTAAATTTTTGTCTAAATTTGTGGATATTCTATAAATTTTTGTCTAAATTTGTGGATATTCGATAAAGTTCTGTCTAAATTTGTGGATATTCTATAAATTTCTCTCTAAATTTGTGGATATTCTATAAATTTCTGTCTAAATTTGTGGATATTCGATAAATTTCTGTCTAAATTTTTTGATTATCTTTAAATTTTTCTCTAAATTTGTGGATATTCTATAAATTTCTCTCTAAATTTGTGGATATTCTATAAATTTCTGTCTAAATTTGTGGATATTCGATAAATTTCTGTCTAAATTTGTGGATTATTTTTAAATTTTTGTCTAAATTTGTGGATATTCTATAAATTTCTGTCTAAATTTTTTGATTCTTTATAAATTTCTCTCTAAATTTGTGGATATTCTATAAATTTCTGTCTAAATTTGTGGATATTCGATAAATTTCTGTCTAACTTTGTGGATATTCGATAAATTTCTGTCTAAATTTTTTTGATTATTTTTAAATTTCTCTCTAAATTTGTGGATATTCTATAAAGTTCTCTCTAAATTTGTGGGTTTTTTTATAAATTTCTGTCTAAATTTTTTGATTATTTTTACTTTTTGTTTAAATTTGTGGATATTCTATAAATTTCTGTCTAAATTTTTTGATTCTTTATAAATTTCTCTCTAAATTTGACAATATTCTATAAATTTTTGTCTAAATTTGTGGATATTCGATAAATTTCTGTCTGAATTTTTTGATTATTTTTAAATTTTTGTCTAAATTTGTGGATATTCTATAAATTTCTGTCTAAATTTTTTGATTCTTTGTAAATTTCTGTCTAAATTTGTGGATATTCTATAAATTTCTGTCTAAATTTTTTGATTCTTTATAAATTTCTCTCTAAATTTGTGGATATTCTATAAATTTCTGTCTAAATTTTTTGATTTTATAAATTTCTCTCTAAATTTGTGGATATTCTATAAATTTCTGTCTAAATTTGTGGATATTCGATAAATTTCTGTCTAAATTTTTTGATTATTTTCAAATTTTTGTCTAAATTTGTGGATATTCTATAAACTTCTGTCTAAATATTTTGATTCTTTATAAATTTCTCTCTAAATTTGTGGATATTCTATAAATTTCTGTCTAAATTTGTGGATATTAGATAAATTTCTGTCTAAATTTTTAATATTTCTCTGTTTATCTATAAATCCCCCCCCCTCACTACGCTACTGGGTAAAACATACGTTCAATTTCACATAATTCTTAATTTTATGACAACGCATTTATTCATTGTTTTTTTAGTTTCCTCCAATGAATCTTAGAATTTACAATACATCATAATTTTGGCCATATTTTTCAATCAAAGATTTAGTACTTACAACCATGGTTTCAGATATACATCGGCAAATTTCAACAAAAAATATGTAATTCTCTTTATAATCAAAAATTATTAACTTAAAAAAAAATCTAAATTAAAACAAATAATAGATGGCGGTATAAAAGATTGAACTTAAGACTTCATATAGCTTCGAAATATGATGAAGACGAATAATAAAAGTAAAATTATGTGTAAAATGTAAAAATAATGATTTATTTATTTGTGTATACCACATTTAAAGATCCATAAAATAAATTTGGCACAATCATTCTTAGCCACCATGAATTAGATATGCAAAATATCCTTATATATAGCTATCTTCTACATATATATGTATGTATACAATGTATTTATGTATGTTACAATGTATTTATGTATCCAATGTATGTATGTATGTACTAAGGTATGTATGTACGTATGTAATGTATTTATGTATGTATGCAATGTGTTTATGTATGTATGTATGCATGTTGGGCGCTGCCCCAAATTTTTATTCACGGCCCGCCCACTCACGGTGGTATTAAAAAAAAATTCACGCCCACTCACGCTTCTTCTTCTTCTTTATCGTGTTGAAAATCCCACAGACGGTTGATATTCGATAAATTTCTGTCTAAATTTTTTGATTATTTTTAAATTTTTGTGTAAATTTGTGGATATTCTATTAATTTCTGTCTAAATTTTTTGATTATTTTTAAATTTTTGTCTAAATTTATGGATTTTCTATAAATTTCTGTCTAAATTTGTGGATATTCGATAAATTTCTGTCTAAATTTTTTGATTATTATTAAATTTTTGTCTAAATTTGTGGATATTCTATAATTTCTGTCTAAATTTTTTGATTCTTTTTAAATTTCTCTCTAAATTTGTGGATATTCTATAAATTTCTGTCTAAATTTGTGGATATTCGATAAATTTCTGTCTAAATTTGTGGATATTCGATAAAGTTCTGTCCAAATTTGTGGATATTCTATAAATTTCTCTCTAAATTTGTGGATATTCTATAAATTTCTGTCTAAATTTGTGGATATTAAATAAATTTCTGTATAAATTTTTTGATTATTTTTAAATTTTTGTCTAGATTTGTGGATATTCTATAAATTTCTGTCTAAACTTTTTGATTCTTTATAAATTTCTGTCTAAATTTGTGGATATTCTATAAATTTCTGTCTAAATTTTTTGATTATTTTTAATTTTTGTCTAAATTTGTGGATATTCTATAAATTTCTGTCTAAATTTTTTGATTCTTTATAAATTTCTCTCTAAATTTGAGAATATTCTATAAATTTCTGTCTAAATTTGTGGATATTCGATAAATTTCTGTGTGAATTTTTTGATTATTTTTAAATTTTTGTCTAAATTTGTGGATATTCTATAAATTTCTGTCTAAATATTTTGATTCTTTATAAATTTCTCTCTAAATTTGTGGATATTCTATAAATTTCTGTCTAAATTTTTTGATTTTATAAATTTCTCTCTAAATTTGTGGATATTCTATAAATTTCAGTCTAAATTTGTGGATATTCGATAAATTTCTGTCTAAATTTTTTGATTATTTTTAAATTTTTGTCTAAATTTGTGGATATTCTATAAATTTCTGTCTAAATATTTTGATTCTTTATAAATTTCTCTCTAAATTTGTGGATATTCTATAAATTTCTGTCTAAATTTGTGGATATTAGATAAATTTCTGTCTAAATTTTTAATATTTCTCTGTTTATCTATAAATCCCCCCCTCACTACGCTACTGGGTAAAACATACGTTCAATTTCACATAATTTTTAATTTTATGACAACGCATTTATTCTTTGTTTTTTTAGTTTCCTCCAATGAATCTTAGAATTTACAATACATCATAATTTTGGCCATATTTTTCAATCAAAGATCTAGTACTTACAACCATGGTTTCAGATATACATCGGCAAATTTCAACAAAAAATATGTAATTCTCTTTATAATCAAAAATTATTAACTTAAAAAAAAATCTAAATTAAAACAAATAATAGATGGCGGTATAAAAGATTGAACTTAAGACTTCATATAGCTTCGAAATATGATGAAGACGAATAATAAAAGTAAAATTATGTGTAAAATGTAAAAATAATGATTTATTTATTTGTGTATACCACATTTAAAGATCCATAAAATAAATTTGGCACAATCATTCTTAGCCACCATGAATTAGATATGCAAAATATCCTTATATATAGCTATCTTCTACATATATATGTATGTATACAATGTATTTATGTATGTTGCAATGTATTTATGTATGCAATGTATGTACGTATGTAATGTATTTATGTATGTATGCAATGTGTTTATGTATGTATGTATGCATGTTGGGCGCGGGCCCAAATTTTTATTCACGGCCCGCCCACTCACGGTGGTATTAAAAAAAAATTCACGCCCACTCACGCTTCTTCTTCTTCTTTATCGTGTTGAAAATCCCATCTGTCTAAATATTTTGATTCTTTATAAATTTCTCTCTAAATTTGTGGATATTAGATAAATTTCTGTCTAAATTTTTTGATTATTATTAAATTTTTGTCTAAATTTGTGGATATTCTATAAATTTCTGTCTAAATTTGTGGATATTCTATAAATTTTTGTCTAAATTTTTTGATTATTTTTAAATTTTTGTCTAAATTGGTGGATATTCTATAAATTTCTGTCTAAATTTTTTGATTATTTTTAAAATTTTGTGTAAATTTGTGGATGTTCTATAAATTTATGTCTAAATTTTTTGATTATTTATAAATTTCTCTCTAAATTTGTGGATATTCTATAAATTTCTGTCTAAATTTGTGGATATTCGATAAATTTCTGTCTAAATTCGTGGATATTCGATAAATTTCTGTCTAAATTTTTTGATTATTTTTAAATTTCTCTCTAAATTTGTGGATATTCTATAAATTTCTCTCTAAATTTGTGGATATTCTATAAATTCCTGTCTAAATTTGTGGATATTCGATAAATTTCTGTCTAAATTTTTTGATTATTTTTAAATTTTTGTCTAAATTTGTGGATATTCTATAAATTTCTGTCGAATTTTGTGGATATTCGATAAAGTTCTGTCTAAATTTGTGGATATTCTATAAATTTCTCTCTAAATTTGTGGATATTCTATAAATTCTGTCTAAATTTGTGGATATTCGATAAATTTCTGTCTAAATTTTTTGATTATTTTGAAATTTTTGTCTAAATTTGTGGATATTCTATAAATTTCTGTCTAAATTTTTTGATTCTTTGTAAATTTCTGTCTAAATTTGTGGATATTCTATAAATTTCTGTCTAAATTTTTTGATTCTTTATAAATTTCTCTCTAAATTTGTGGATATTCTATAAATTTCTGTCTGAATTTTTTGATTCTTTAAATTTCTGTCTAAATTTGTGGATATTCTATAAATTTCTGTCTAAATTTGTGGATATTCGATAAATTTCTGTCTAAATTTGTGGATATTCAATAAATTTCTGTCTAAATTTTTTTGATTATTTTTAAATTTCTCATTAAATTTGTGGATATTCTATAAATTTCTCTCTAAATTTGTGGATATTCTATAAATTTCTGTCTAAATTTTTTGATTATTTTTAATTTTTGTCTAAATTTGTGTATATTCTATAAATTTCTGTCTAAATTTTTTGATTCTTTATAAATTTCTCTCTAAATTTGAGAATATTCTATAAATTTCTGTCTAAATTTGTGGATATTCCATAAATTTCTGTCTGAATTTTTTGATTATTTTTAAATTTTTGTCTAAATTTGTGGATATTCTATAAATTTTTGTCTAAATTTGTGGATATTCGATAAAGTTCTGTCTAAATTTGTGGATATTCTATAAATTTCTCTCTAAATTTGTGGATATTCTATAAATTTCTGTCTAAGTTTGTGGATATTCGATAAATTTCTGTCTAAATTTTTTGATTATTTTTTAATTTTTCTATAAATTTGTCGATATTTTATAAATTTCTCTCTAAATTTGTGGATATTCTATAAATTTCTGTCTAAATTTGTGGATATTCGATAAATTTCTGTCTAAATTTGTGGATTATTTTTAAATTTTTGTCTAAATTTGTGGATATTCTATAAATTTCTGTCTAAATTTTTTGATTCTTTATAAATTTCTCTCTAAATTTGTGGATATTCTATAAATTTCTGTCTAAATTTGTGGATATTCGATAAATTTCTGTCTAACTTTGTGGATATTCGATAAATTTCTGTCTAAATTTTTTGATTATTTTTAAATTTCTCTCTAAATTTGTGGATATTCTATAAATTTCTCTCTAAATTTGTGGTTTTTTTTATAAATTTCTGTCTAAATTTTTTGATTCTTTATAAATTTCTCTCTAAATTTGACAATATTCTATAAATTTCTGTCTAAATTTTTTGATTCTTTATAAATTTCTCTCTAAATTTGACAATATTCTATAAATTTTTGTCTAAATTTGTGGATATTCGATAAATTTCTGTCTGAATTTTTTGATTATTTTTAAATTTTTGTCTAAATTTGTGGATATTCTATAAATTTCTGTCTAAATTTTTTGATTCTTTGTAAATTTCTGTCTAAATTTGTGGATATTCTATAAATTTCTGTCTAAATTTTTTGATTCTTTATAAAATTCTCTCTAAATTTGTAAATATTCTATAAATTTCTGTCTAAATTTTTTGATTTTTTAAATTTCTCTCTAAATTTGTGGATATTCTATAAATTTCTGTCTAAATTTGTGGATATTCGATAAATTTCTGTCTAAATTTTTTGATTATTTTTAAATTTTTGTCTAAATTTGTGGATATTCTATAAACTTCTGTCTAAATATTTTGATTCTTTATAAATTTCTCTCTAAATTTGTGGATATTCTATAAATTTCTGTCTAAATTTGTGGATATTAGATAAATTTCTGTCTAAATTTTTAATATTTCTCTGTTTATCTATAAATCCCCCCCCCCCCCTCACTACTCTACTGGGTAAAACATACGTTCAATTTCACATAATTCTTAATTTTATGATAACGCATTTATTCATTGTTTTTTTAGTTTCCTCCAATGAATCTTAGAATTTACAATACATCATAATTTTGGCCATATTTTTCAATCAAAGATTTAGTACTTACAACCATGGTTTCAGATATACATCGGCAAATTTCAACAAAAAATATGTAATTCTCTTTATAATCAAAAATTATTAACTTAAAAAAAAATCTAAATTAAAACAAATAATAGATGGCGGTATAAAAGATTGAACTTAAGACTTCATATAGCTTCGAAATATGATGAAGACGAATAATAAAAGTAAAATTATGTGTAAAATGTAAAAATAATGATTTATTTATTTGTGTATACCACATTTAAAGATCCATAAAATAAATTTGGCACAATCATTCTTAGCCACCATGAATTAGATATGCAAAATATCCTTATATATAGCTATCTTCTACATATATATGTATGTATACAATGTATTTATGTATGTTGCAATGTATTTATGTATGCAATGTATGTATGTATGTACTAAGGTATGTATGTACGTATGTAATGTATTTATGTATGTATGCAATGTGTTTATGTATGTATGTATGCATGTTGGGCGCGGGCCCAAATTTTTATTCACGGCCCGCCCACTCACGGTGGTATTAAAAAAAAATTCACGCCCACTCACGCTTCTTCTTCTTCTTTATCGTGTTGAAAATCCCACAGACGGTTGATATTCGATAAATTTCTGTGTAAATTTTTTGATTATTTTTAAATTTTTGTGTAAATTTGTGGATATTCTATTAATTTCTGTCTAAATTTTTTGATTATTTTTAAATTTTTGTCTAAATTTGTGGATATTCTATAATTTCTGTCTAAATTTTTTGATTCTTTTTAAATTTCTCTCTAAATTTGTGGATATTCTATAAACTTCTGTCTAAATTTGTGGATATTCGATAAATTTCTGTCTAAATTTGTGGATATTCGATAAAGTTCTGTCTAAATTTGTGGATATTCTATAAATTTCTCTCTAAATTTGTGGATATTCTATAAATTTCTGTCTAAATTTGTGGATATTAAATAAATTTCTGTCTAAATTTTTTGATTATTTTTAAATTTTTGTCTAGATTTGTGGATATTCTATAAATTTCTGTCTAAACTTTTTGATTCTTTATAAATTTCTGTCTAAATTTGTGGATATTCTATAAATTTCTGTCTAAATTTTTTTGATTCTTTATAAATTTCTCTCTAAATTTGTGGATATTCTATAAATTTCTGTCTAAATTTTTTGATTATTTTTAAATTTCTGTCTAAATTTGTGGATATTCTATAAATTTTTTTCTAAATATTTTGATTCTTTATAAATTTCTCTCTAAATTAGTGGATATTAGATAAATTTCTGTCTAAATTTTTTGATTATTATTAAATTTTTGTCTAAATTTGTGGATATTCTATAAATTTCTGTCTAAATTTGTGGATATTCTATAAATTTCTGTCTAAATTTTTTGATTATTTTTAAATTTTTGTCTAAATTGGTGGATATTCTATAAATTTCTGTCTAAATTTTTTGATTATTTTTAAATTTTTGTGTAAATTTGTGGATATTCTATAAATTTATGTCTAAATTTTTTGATTATTTATAAATTTCTCTCTAAATTTGTGGATATTCTATAAATTTCTGTCTAAATTTGTGGATATTCGATAAATTTCTGTCTGTGGATATTCGATAAATTTCTGTCTAAATTTTTTGATTATTTTTAAATTTCTCTCTAAATTTGTGGATATTCTATAAATTTCTCTCTAAATTTGTGGATATTCTATAAATTCCTGTCTAAATTTGTGGATATTCGATAAATTTCTGTCTAAATTTTTTGATTATTTTTAAATTTTTGTCTAAATTTGTGGATATTCTATAAATTTCTGTCGAAATTTGTGGATATTCGATAAAGTTCTGTCTAAATTTGTGGATATTCTATAAATTTCTCTCTAAATTTGTGGATATTCTATAAATTCTGTCTAAATTTGTGGATATTCGATAAATTTCTGTCTAAATTTTTTGATTATTTTGAAATTTTTGTCTGAATTTGTGGATATTCTATAAATTTCTGTCTAAATTTTTTGATTCTTTGTAAATTTCTGTCTAAATTTGTGGATATTCTATAAATTTCTGTCTAAATTTTTTGATTCTTTATAAATTTCTCTCTAAATTTGTGGATATTCTATAAATTTCTGTCTAAATTTTTTGATTCTTTAAATTTCTGTCTAAATTTGTGGATATTCTATAAATTTCTGTCTAAATTTGTGGATATTCGATAAATTTCTGTCTAAATTTGTGGATATTCGATAAATTTCTGTCTAAATTTTTTTGATTATTTTTAAATTTCTCATTAAATTTGTGGATATTCTATAAATTTCTCTCTAAATTTATGGATATTCTATAAATTTCTGTCTAAATTTTTTGATTATTTTTAATTTTTGTCTAAATTTGTGTATATTCTATAAATTTCTGTCTAAATTTTTTGATTCTTTATAAATTTCTCTCTAAATTTGAGAATATTCTATAAATTTCTGTCTAAATTTGTGGATATTCCATAAATTTCTGTCTGAATTTTTTGATTATTTTTAAATTTTTGTCTAAATTTGTGGATATTCTATAAATTTTTGTCTAAATTTGTGGATATTTGATAAAGTTCTGTCTAAATTTGTGGATATTCTATAAATTTCTCTCTAAATTTGTGGATATTCTATAAATTTCTGTCTAAATTTGTGGATATTCGATAAATTTCTGTCTAAATTTTTGATTATTTTTAAATTTTTCTCTAAATTTGTGGATATTCTATAAATTTCTCTCTAAATTTGTGGATATTCTATAAATTTCTGTCTAAATTTGTGGATATTCGATAAATTTCTGTCTAAATTTGTGGATTATTTTTAAATTTTTGTCTAAATTTGTGGATATTCTATAAATTTCTGTCTAAATTTTTTGATTCTTTATAAATTTCTCTCTAAATTTGTGGATATTCTATAAATTTCTGTCTAAATTTGTGGATATTCGATAAATTTCTGTCTAACTTTGTGGATATTCGATAAATTTCTGTCTAAATTTTTTTGATTATTTTTAAATTTCTCTCTAAATTTGTGGATATTCTATAAATTTCTCTCTAAATTTGTGGGTTTTTTTATAAATTTCTGTCTAAATTTTTTGATTATTTTTAATTTTTGTCTAAATTTGTGGATATTCTATAAATTTCTGTCTAAATTTTTTGATTCTTTATGAATTTCTCTCTAAATTTGACAATATTCTATAAATTTTTGTCTAAATTTGTGGATATTCGATAAATTTCTGTCTGAATTTTTTGATTATTTTTAAATTTTTGTCTAAATTTGTGGATATTCTATAAATTTCTGTCTAAATTTTTTGATTCTTTGTAAATTTCTGTCTAAATTTGTGGATATTCTATAAATTTCTGTCTAAATTTTTTGATTCTTTATAAATTTCTCTCTAAATTTGTGGATATTCTATAAATTTCTGTCTAAATTTTTTGATTTTATAAATTTCTCTCTAAATTTGTGGATATTCTATAAATTTCTGTCTAAATTTGTGGATATTCGATAAATTTCTGTCTAAATTTTTTGATTATTTTTAAATTTTTGTCTAAATTTGTGGATATTCTATAAACTTCTGTCTAAATATTTTGATTCTTTATAAATTTCTCTCTAAATTTGTGGATATTCTATAAATTTCTGTCTAAATTTGTGGATATTAGATAAATTTCTGTCTAAATTTTTAATATTTCTCTGTTTATCTATAAATCCCCCCCCTCACTACGCTACTGGGTAAAACATACGTTCAATTTCACATAATTTTTAATTTTATGACAACGCATTTATTCATTGTTTTTTTAGTTTCATCCAATGAATCTTAGAATTTACAATACATCATAATTTTGGCCATATTTTTCAATCAAAGATTTAGTACTTACAACCATGGTTTCAGATATACATCGGCAAATTTCAACAAAAAATATGTAATTCTCTTTATAATCAAAAATTATTAACTTAAAAAAATCTAAATTAAAACAAATAATAGATGGCGGTATAAAAGATTGAACTTAAGACTTCATATAGCTTCGAAATATGATGAAGACGAATAATAAAAGTAAAATTATGTGTAAAATGTAAAAATAATGATTTATTTATTTGTGTATACCACATTTAAAGATCCATAAAATAAATTTGGCACAATCATTCTTAGCCACCATGAATTAGATATGCAAAATATCCTTATATATAGCTATCTTCTACATATATATGTATGTATACAATGTATTTATGTATGTTGCAATGTATTTATGTATGCAATGTATGTATGTATGTACTAAGGTATGTATGTACGTATGTAATGTATTTATGTATGTATGCAATGTGTTTATGTATGTATGTATGCATGTTGGGCGCGGGCCCAAATTTTTATTCACGGCCCGCCCACTCACGGTAGTATTAAACAAAATTCACCCCCACTCACGCTTCTTCTTCTTCTTTATCATGTTGAAAATCCCACAGACGGTTGATATTCGATAAATTTCTGTCTAATTTTTTTGATTATTTTTAAATTTTTGTGTAAATTTGTGGATTTTCTATAAATTTCTGTCTAAATTTGTGGATATTCGATAAATTTCTGTGTGAATTTTTTGATTATTTTTAAATTTTTGTCTAAATTTGTGGATATTCTATAAATTTCTGTCTAAATATTTTGATTCTTTATAAATTTCTCTCTAAATTTGTGGATATTCTATAAATTTCTGTTTAAATTTTTTGATTTTATAAATTTCTCTCTAAATTTGTGGATATTCTATAAATTTCTGTCTAAATTTGTGGATATTCGATAAATTTCTGTCTAAATTTTTTGATTATTTTTAAATTTTTGTCTAAATTTGTGGATATTCTATAAATTTCTGTCTAAATATTTTGATTCTTTATAAATTTCTCTCTAAATTTGTGGATATTCTATAAATTTCTGTCTAAATTTGTGGATATTCGATAAATTTCTGTCTAAATTTGTGGATATTCGATAAAGTTCTGTCTAAATTTGTGGATATTCTATAAATTTCTCTCTAAATTTGTGGATATTCTATAAATTTCTGTCTAAATTTGTGGATATTAAATAAATTTCTGTCTAAATTTTTTGATTATTTTTAAATTTTTGTCTAGATTTGTGGATATTCTATAAATTTCTGTCTAAACTTTTTGATTCTTTATAAATTTCTGTCTAAATTTGTGGATATTCTATAAATTTCTGTCTAAATTTTTTGATTCTTTATAAATTTCTCTCTAAATTTGTGGATATTCTATAAATTTCTGTCTAAATTTTTTGATTATTTTTAAATTTTGTCTAAATTTGTGGATATTCTATAAATTTCTGTCTAAATATTTTGATTCTTTATAAATTTCTCTCTAAATTTGTGGATATTAGATAAATTTCTGTCTAAATATTTTTATTATTATTAAATTTTTGTCTAAATTTGTGGATATTCTATAAATTTCTGTCTAAATTTGTGGATATTCTATAAATTTTTTTCTAAATTTTTTGATTATTTTTAAATTTTTGTCTAAATTGGTGGATATTCTATAAATTTCTGTCTAAATTTTTTGATTATTTTTAAATTTTTGTGTAAATTTGTGGATATTCTATAAATTTATGTCTAAATTTTTTGATTATTTATAAATTTCTCTCTAAATTTGTGGATATTCTATAAATTTCTGTCTAAATTTGTGGATATTCGATAAATTTCTGTCTGTGGATATTCGATAAATTTCTGTCTAAATTTTTTGATTATTTTTAAATTTCTCTCTAAATTTGTGGATATTCTATAAATTTCTCTCTAAATTTGTGGATATTCTATAAATTCCTGTCTAAATTTGTGGATATTCGATAAATTTCTGTCTAAATTTTTTGATTATTTTTAAATTTTTGTCTAAATTTGTGGATATTCTATAAATTCTGTCGAAATTTGTGGATATTCGATAAAGTTCTGTCTAAATTTGTGGATATTCTATAAATTTCTCTCTAAATTTGTGGATATTCTATAAATTCTGTCTAAATTTGTGGATATTCGATAAATTTCTGTCTAAATTTTTTGATTATTTTGAAATTTTTTGTCTAAATTTGTGGATATTCTATAAATTTCTGTCTAAATTTTTTGATTCTTTGTAAATTTCTGTCTAAATTTGTGGATATTCTATAAATTTCTGTCTAAATTTTTTGATTCTTTATAAATTTCTCTCTAAATTTGTGGATATTCTATAAATTTCTGTCTAAATTTTTTGATTCTTTAAATTTCTGTCTAAATTTGTGGATATTCTATAAATTTCTGTCTAAATTTGTGGATATTCGATAAATTTCTGTCTAAATTTGTGGATATTCGATAAATTTCTGTCTAAATTTTTTTGATTATTTTTAAATTTCTCATTAAATTTGTGGATATTCTATAAATTTCTCTCTAAATTTATGGATATTCTATAAATTTCTGTCTAAATTTTTTGATTATTTTTAATTTTTGTCTAAATTTGTGTATATTCTATAAATTTCTGTCTAAATTTTTTGATTCTTTATAAATTTCTCTCTAAATTTGAGAATATTCTATAAATTTCTGTCTAAATTTGTGGATATTCCATAAATTTCTGTCTGAATTTTTTGATTATTTTTAAATTTTTGTCTAAATTTGTGGATATTCTATAAATTTTTGTCTAAATTTGTGGATATTTGATATCTGTCTAAATTTGTGGATATTCTATAAATTTCTCTCTAAATTTGTGGATATTCTATAAATTTCTGAATTTGTGGATATTCGATAAATTTCTGTCTAAATTTGTGGATATTCGATAAATTTCTGTCTAAATTTTTTTGATTATTTTTAAATTTCTCATTAAATTTGTGGATATTCTATAAATTTCTCTCTAAATTTATGGATATTCTATAAATTTCTGTCTAAATTTTTTGATTATTTTTAATTTTTGTCTAAATTTGTGTATATTCTATAAATTTCTGTCTAAATTTTTTGATTCTTTATAAATTTCTCTCTAAATTTGAGAATATTCTATAAATTTCTGTCTAAATTTGTGGATATTCCATAAATTTCTGTCTGAATTTTTTGATTATTTTTAAATTTTTGTCTAAATTTGTGGATATTCTATAATTTCTGTCTAAATTTTTTGATTCTTTTTAAATTTCTCTCTAAATTTGTGGATTATCTATAAATTTCTGTCTAAATTTGTGGATATTCGATAAATTTCTGTCTAAATTTGTGGATATTCGATAAAGTTCTGTCTAAATTTGTGGATATTCTATAAATTTCTCTCTAAATTTGTGGATATTCTATAAATTTCTGTCTAAATTTGTGGATATTAAATAAATTTCTGTCTAAATTTTTTGATTATTTTTAAATTTTTGTCTAGATTTGTGGATATTCTATAAATTTCTGTCTAAACTTTTTGATTCTTTATAAATTTCTGTCTAAATTTGTGGATATTCTATAAATTTCTGTCTAAATTTTTTGATTCTTTATAAATTTCTCTCTAAATTTGTGGATATTCTATAAATTTCTGTCTAAATTTTTTGATTATTTTTAAATTTTGTCTAAATTTGTGGATATTCTATAAATTTATGTCTAAATATTTTGATTCTTTATAAATTTCTCTCTAAATTTGTGGATATTAGATAAATTTCTGTCTAAATTTTTTGATTATTATTAAATTTTTGTCTAAATTTGTGGATATTCTATAAATTTCTGTCTAAATTTGTGGATATTCTATAAATTTTTTTCTAAATTTTTTGATTATTTTTAAATTTTTGTCTAAATTGGTGGATATTCTATAAATTTCTGTCTAAATTTTTTGATTATTTTTAAATTTTTGTGTAAATTTGTGGATATTCTATAAATTTATGTCTAAATTTTTTGATTATTTATAAATTTCTCTCTAAATTTGTGGATATTCTATAAATTTCTGTCTAAATTTGTGGATATTCGATAAATTTCTGTCTGTGGATATTCGATAAATTTCTGTCTAAATTTTTTGATTATTTTTAAATTTCTCTCTAAATTTGTGGATATTCTATAAATTTCTCTCTAAATTTGTGGATATTCTATAAATTCCTGTCTAAATTTGTGGATATTCGATAAATTTCTGTCTAAATTTTTTGATTATTTTTAAATTTTTGTCTAAATTTGTGGATATTCTATAAATTTCTGTCGAAATTTGTGGATATTCGATAAAGTTCTGTCTAAATTTGTGGATATTCTATAAATTTCTCTCTAAATTTGTGGATATTCTATAAATTCTGTCTAAATTTGTGGATATTCGATAAATTTCTGTCTAAATTTTTTGATTATTTTGAAATTTTTGTCTAAATTTGTGGATATTCTATAAATTTCTGTCTAAATTTTTTGATTCTTTGTAAATTTCTGTCTAAATTTGTGGATATTCTATAAATTTCTGTCTAAATTTTTTTATTCTTTATAAATTTCTCTCTAAATTTGTGGATATTCTATAAATTTCTGTCTAAATTTTTTGATTCTTTAAATTTCTGTCTAAATTTGTGGATATTCTATAAATTTCTGTCTAAATTTGTGGATATTCGATAAATTTCTGTCTAAATTTGTGGATATTCGATAAATTTCTGTCTAAATTTTTTTGATTATTTTTAAATTTCTCATTAAATTTGTGGATATTCTATAAATTTCTCTCTAAATTTATGGATATTCTATAAATTTCTGTCTAAATTTTTTGATTATTTTTAATTTTTGTCTAAATTTGTGTATATTCTATAAATTTCTGTCTAAATTTTTTGATTCTTTATAAATTTCTCTCTAAATTTGAGAATATTCTATAAATTTCTGTCTAAATTTGTGGATATTCCATAAATTTCTGTCTGCATTTTTTGATTATTTTTAAATTTTTGTCTATGTTTGTGGATATTCTATAAATTTTTGTCCAAATTTGTGGATATTCGATAAAGTTCTGTCTAAATTTGTGGATATTCTATAAATTTCTCTCTAAATTTGTGGATATTCTATAAATTTCTGTCTAAATTTGTGGATATTCGATAAATTTCTGTCTAAATTTTTTGATTATTTTTAAATTTTTCTCTAAATTTGTGGATATTCTATAAATTTCTCTCTAAATTTGTGGATATTCTATAAATTTCTGTCTAAATTTTTTTGATTATTTTTAAATTTCTCATTAAATTTGTGGATATTCTATAAATTTCTCTCTAAATTTATGGATATTCTATAAATTTCTGTCTAAATTTTTTGATTATTTTTAATTTTTGTCTAAATTTGTGTATATTCTATAAATTTCTGTCTAAATTTTTTGATTCTTTATAAATTTCTCTCTAAATTTGAGAATATTCTATAAATTTCTGTCTAAATTTGTGGATATTCCATAAATTTCTGTCTGAATTTTTTGATTATTTTTAAATTTTTGTCTAAATTTGTGGATATTCTATAAATTTTTGTCTAAATTTGTGGATATTTGATAAAGTTCTGTCTAAATTTGTGGATATTCTATAAATTTCTCTCTAAATTTGTGGATATTCTATAAATTTCTGTCTAAATTTGTGGATATTCGATAAATTTCTGTCTAAATTTGTGGATATTCGATAAATTTCTGTCTAAATTTTTTTGATTATTTTTAAATTTCTCATTAAATTTGTGGATATTCTATAAATTTCTGTCTAAATTTTTTGATTATTTTTAATTTTTGTCTAAATTTGTGTATATTCTATAAATTTCTGTCTAAATTTTTTGATTCTTTATAAATTTCTCTCTAAATTTGAGAATATTCTATAAATTTCTGTCTAAATTTGTGGATATTCCATAAATTTCTGTCTGAATTTTTTGATTATTTTTAAATTTTTGTCTAAATTTGTGGATATTCTATAATTTCTGTCTAAATTTTTTGATTCTTTTTAAATTTCTCTCTAAATTTGTGGATATTCTATAAATTTCTGTCTAAATTTGTGGATATTCGATAAATTTCTGTCTAAATTTGTGGATATTCGATAAAGTTCTGTCTAAATTTGTGGATATTCTATAAATTTCTCTCTAAATTTGTGGATATTCTATAAATTTCTGTCTAAATTTGTGGATATTAAATAAATTTCTGTCTAAATTTTTTGATTATTTTTAAATTTTTGTCTAGATTTGTGGATATTCTATAAATTTCTGTCTAAACTTTTTGATTCTTTATAAATTTCTGTCTAAATTTGTGGATATTCTATAAATTTCTGTCTAAATTTTTTGATTCTTTATAAATTTCTCTCTAAATTTGTGGATATTCTATAAATTTCTGTCTAAATTTTTTGATTATTTTTAAATTTTGTCTAAATTTGTGGATATTCTATAAATTTCTGTCTAAATATTTTGATTCTTTATAAATTTCTCTCTAAATTTGTGGATATTAGATAAATTTCTGTCTAAATTTTTTGATTATTATTAAATTTTTGTCTAAATTTGTGGATATTCTATAAATTTCTGTCTAAATTTGTGGATATTCTATAAATTTTTTTCTAAATTTTTTGATTATTTTTAAATTTTTGTCTAAATTGGTGGATATTCTATAAATTTCTGTCTAAATTTTTTGATTATTTTTAAATTTTTGTGTAAATTTGTGGATATTCTATAAATTTATGTCTAAATTTTTTGATTATTTATAAATTTCTCTCTAAATTTGTGGATATTCTATAAATTTCTGTCTAAATTTGTGGATATTCGATAAATTTCTGTCTGTGGATATTCGATAAATTTCTGTCTAAATTTTTTGATTATTTTTAAATTTTTGTGTAAATTTGTGGATATTCTATAAATTTATGTCTAAATTTTTTGATTATTTATAAATTTCTCTCTAAATTTGTGGATATTCTATAAATTTCTGTCTAAATTTGTGGATATTCGATAAATTTCTGTCTGTGGATATTCGATAAATTTCTGTCTAAATTTTTTGATTATTTTTAAATTTCTCTCTAAATTTGTGGATATTCTATAAATTTCTCTCTAAATTTGTGGATATTCTATAAATTCCTGTCTAAATTTGTGGATATTCGATAAATTTTTGTCTAAATTTTTTGATTATTTTTAAATTTTTGTCTAAATTTGTGGATATTCTATAAATTTCTGTCGAAATTTGTGGATATTCGATAAAGTTCTGTCTAAATTTGTGGATATTCTATAAATTTCTCTCTAAATTTGTGGATATTCTATAAATTCTGTCTAAATTTGTGGATATTCGATATTTTTCTGTCTAAATTTTTTGATTATTTTGAAATTTTTGTCTAAATTTGTGGATATTCTATAAATTTCTGTCTAAATTTTTTGATTCTTTGTAAATTTCTGTCTAAATTTGTGGATATTCTATAAATTTCTGTCTAAATTTTTTGATTCTTTATAAATTTCTCTCTAAATTTGTGGATATTCTATAAATTTCTGTCTAAATTTTTTGATTCTTTAAATTTCTGTCTAAATTTGTGGATATTCTATAAATTTCTGTCTAAATTTGTGGATATTCGATAAATTTCTGTCTAAATTTGTGGATATTCGATAAATTTCTGTCTAAATTTTTTTGATTATTTTTAAATTTCTCATTAAATTTGTGGATATTCTATAAATTTCTCTCTAAATTTATGGATATTCTATAAATTTCTGTCTAAATTTTTTGATTATTTTTAATTTTTGTCTAAATTTGTGTATATTCTATAAATTTCTGTCTAAATTTTTTGATTCTTTATAAATTTCTCTCTAAATTTGAGAATATTCTATAAATTTCTGTCTAAATTTGTGGATATTCCATAAATTTCTGTCTGAATTTTTTGATTATTTTTAAATTTTTGTCTAAATTTGTGGATATTCTATAAATTTTTGTCTAAATTTGTGGATATTTGATAAAGTTCTGTCTAAATTTGTGGATATTCTATAAATTTCTCTCTAAATTTGTGGATATTCTATAAATTTCTGTCTAAATTTGTGGATATTCGATAAATTTCTGTCTAAATTTTTGATTATTTTTAAATTTTTCTCTAAATTTGTGGATATTCTATAAATTTCTCTCTAAATTTGTGGATATTCTATAAATTTCTGTCTAAATTTGTGGATATTCGATAAATTTCTGTCTAAATTTGTGGATTATTTTTAAATTTTTGTCTAAATTTGTGGATATTCTATAAATTTCTGTCTAAATTTTTTGATTCTTTATAAATTTCTCTCTAAATTTGTGGATATTCTATAAATTTCTGTCTAAATTTGTGGATATTCGATAAATTTCTGTCTAACTTTGTGGATATTCTATAAATTTCTGTCTAAATTTTTTGATTATTTTTAATTTTTGTCTAAATTTGTGTATATTCTATAAATTTCTGTCTAAATTTTTTGATTCTTTATAAATTTCTCTCTAAATTTGAGAATATTCTATAAATTTCTGTCTAAATTTGTGGATATTCCATAAATTTCTGTCTGAATTTTTTGATTATTTTTAAATTTTTGTCTAAATTTGTGGATATTCTATAAATTTTTGTCTAAATTTGTGGATATTTGATAAAGTTCTGTCTAAATTTGTGGATATTCTATAAATTTCTCTCTAAATTTGTGGATATTCTATAAATTTCTGTCTAAATTTGTGGATATTCGATAAATTTCTGTCTAAATTTTTGATTATTTTTAAATTTTTCTCTAAATTTGTGGATATTCTATAAATTTCTCTCTAAATTTGTGGATATTCTATAAATTTCTGTCTAAATTTGTGGATATTCGATAAATTTCTGTCTAAATTTGTGGATTATTTTTAAATTTTTGTCTAAATTTGTGGATATTCTATAAATTTCTGTCTAAATTTTTTGATTCTTTATAAATTTCTCTCTAAATTTGTGGATATTCTATAAATTTCTGTCTAAATTTGTGGATATTCGATAAATTTCTGTCTAACTTTGTGGATATTCGATAAATTTCTGTCTAAATTTTTTTGATTATTTTTAAATTTCTCTCTAAATTTGTGGATATTCTATAAATTTCTCTCTAAATTTGTGGGTTTTTTTATAAATTTCTGTCTAAATTTTTTGATTATTTTTAATTTTTGTCTAAATTTGTGGATATTCTATAAATTTCTGTCTAAATTTTTTGATTCTTTATGAATTTCTCTCTAAATTTGACAATATTCTATAAATTTTTGTCTAAATTTGTGGATATTCGATAAATTTCTGTCTGAATTTTTTGATTATTTTTAAATTTTTGTCTAAATTTGTGGATATTCTATAAATTTCTGTCTAAATTTTTTGATTCTTTGTAAATTTCTGTCTAAATTTGTGGATATTCTATAAATTTCTGTCTAAATTTTTTGATTCTTTATAAATTTCTCTCTAAATTTGTGGATATTCTATAAATTTCTGTCTAAATTTTTTGATTTTATAAATTTCTCTCTAAATTTGTGGATATTCTATAAATTTCTGTCTAAATTTGTGGATATTCGATAAATTTCTGTCTAAATTTTTTGATTATTTTTAAATTTTTGTCTAAATTTGTGGATATTCTATAATTTCTGTCTAAATTTTTTGATTCTTTTTAAATTTCTCTCTAAATTTGTGGATATTCTATAAATTTCTGTCTAAATTTGTGGATATTCGATAAATTTCTGTCTAAATTTGTGGATATTCTATAAATTTCTGTCTAAATTTGTGGATATTCTATAAATTTCTGTCTAAATTTGTGGATATTAAATAAATTTCTGTCTAAATTTTTTGATTATTTTTAAATTTTTGTCTAGATTTGTGGATATTCTATAAATTTCTGTCTAAACTTTTTGATTCTTTATAAATTTCTGTCTAAATTTGTGGATATTCTATAAATTTCTGTCTAAATTTTTTGATTCTTTATAAATTTCTCTCTAAATTTGTGGATATTCTATAAATTTCCGTCTAAATTTTTTGATTATTTTTAAATTTTGTCTAAATTTGTGGATATTCTATAAATTTCTGTCTAAATATTTTGATTCTTTATAAATTTCTCTCTAAATTTGTGGATATTAGATAAATTTCTGTCTAAATTTTTTGATTATTATTAAATTTTTGTCTAAATTTGTGGATATTCTATAAATTTCTGTCTAAATTTGTGGATATTCTATAAATTTTTTTCTAAATTTTTTGATTATTTTTAAATTTTTGTCTAAATTGGTGGATATTCTATAAATTTCTGTCTAAATTTTTTGATTATTTTTAAATTTTTGTGTAAATTTGTGGATATTCTATAAATTTATGTCTAAATTTTTTGATTATTTATAAATTTCTCTCTAAATTTGTGGATATTTTATAAATTTCTGTCTAAATTTGTGGATATTCGATAAATTTCTGTCTGTGGATATTCGATAAATTTCTGTCTAAATTTTTTGATTATTTTTAAATTTCTCTCTAAATTTGTGGATATTCTATAAATTTCTCTCTAAATTTGTGGATATTCTATAAATTCCTGTCTAAATTTGTGGATATTCGATAAATTTCTGTCTAAATTTTTTGATTATTTTTAAATTTTTGTCTAAATTTGTGGATATTCTATAAATTTCTGTCGAAATTTGTGGATATTCGATAAAGTTCTGTCTAAATTTGTGGATATTCTATAAATTTCTCTCTAAATTTGTGGATATTCTATAAATTCTGTCTAAATTTGTGGATATTCGATAAATTTCTGTCTAAATTTTTTGATTATTTTGAAATTTTTGTCTAAATTTGTGGATATTCTATAAATTTCTGTCTAAATTTTTTGATTCTTTGTAAATTTCTGTCTAAATTTGTGGATATTCTATAAATTTCTGTCTAAATTTTTTGATTCTTTATAAATTTCTCTCTAAATTTGTGGATATTCTATAAATTTCTGTCTAAATTTTTTGATTCTTTAAATTTCTGTCTAAATTTGTGGATATTCTATAAATTTCTGTCTAAATTTGTGGATATTCGATAAATTTCTGTCTAAATTTGTGGATATTCGATAAATTTCTGTCTAAATTTTTTTGATTATTTTTAAATTTCTCATTAAATTTGTGGATATTCTATAAATTTCTCTCTAAATTTATGGATATTCTATAAATTTCTGTCTAAATTTTTTGATTATTTTTAATTTTTGTCTAAATTTGTGTATATTCTATAAATTTCTGTCTAAATTTTTTGATTCTTTATAAATTTCTCTCTAAATTTGAGAATATTCTATAAATTTCTGTCTAAATTTGTGGATATTCCATAAATTTCTGTCTGAATTTTTTGATTATTTTTAAATTTTTGTCTAAATTTGTGGATATTCTATAAATTTTTGTCTAAATTTGTGGATATTTGATAAAGTTCTGTCTAAATTTGTGGATATTCTATAAATTTCTCTCTAAATTTGTGGATATTCTATAAATTTCTGTCTAAATTTGTGGATATTCGATAAATTTCTGTCTAAATTTTTGATTATTTTTAAATTTTTCTCTAAATTTGTGGATATTCTATAAATTTCTCTCTAAATTTGTGGATATTCTATAAATTTCTGTCTAAATTTGTGGATATTCGATAAATTTCTGTCTAAATTTGTGGATTATTTTTAAATTTTTGTCTAAATTTGTGGATATTCTATAAATTTCTGTCTAAATTTTTTGATTCTTTATAAATTTCTCTCTAAATTTGTGGATATTCTATAAATTTCTGTCTAAATTTGTGGATATTCGATAAATTTCTGTCTAACTTTGTGGATATTCGATAAATTTCTGTCTAAATTTTTTTGATTATTTTTAAATTTCTCTCTAAATTTGTGGATATTCTATAAATTTCTCTCTAAATTTGTGGGTTTTTTTATAAATTTCTGTCTAAATTTTTTGATTATTTTTAATTTTTGTCTAAATTTGTGGATATTCTATAAATTTCTGTCTAAATTTTTTGATTCTTTATGAATTTCTCTCTAAATTTGACAATATTCTCTAAATTTTTGTCTAAATTTGTGGATATTCGATAAATTTCTGTCTGAATTTTTTGATTATTTTTAAATTTTTGTCTAAATTTGTGGATATTCTATAAATTTCTGTCTAAATTTTTTGATTCTTTGTAAATTTCTGTCTAAATTTGTGGATATTCTATAAATTTCTGTCTAAATTTTTTGATTCTTTATAAATTTCTCTCTAAATTTGTGGATATTCTATAAATTTCTGTCTAAATTTTTTGATTTTATAAATTTCTCTCTAAATTTGTGGATATTCTATAAATTTCAGTCTAAATTTGTGGATATTCGATAAATTTCTGTCTAAATTTTTTGATTATTTTTAAATTTTTGTCTAAATTTGTGGATATTCTATAAACTTCTGTCTAAATATTTTGATTCTTTATAAATTTCTCTCTAAATTTGTGGATATTCTATAAATTTCTGTCTAAATTTGTGGATATTAGATAAATTTCTGTCTAAATTTTTAATATTTCTCTGTTTATCTATAAATCCCCCCCCCCCTCACTACGCTACTGGGTAAAACATACGTTCAATTTCACATAATTTTTAATTTTATGACAACGCATTTATTCATTGTTTTTTTAGTTTCCTCCAATGAATCTTAGAATTTACAATACATCATAATTTTGGCCATATTTTTCAATCAAAGATTTAGTACTTACAACCATGGTTTCAGATATACATCGGCAAATTTCAACAAAAAATATGTAATTCTCTTTATAATCAAAAATTATTAACTTAAAAAAATCTAAATTAAAACAAATAATAGATGGCGGTATAAAAGATTGAACTTAAGACTTCATATAGCTTCGAAATATGATGAAGACGAATAATAAAAGTAAAATTATGTGTAAAATGTAAAAATAATGATTTATTTATTTGTGTATACCACATTTAAAGATCCATAAAATAAATTTGGCACAATCATTCTTAGCCACCATGAATTAGATATGCAAAATATCCTTATATATAGCTATCTTCTACATATATATGTATGTATACAATGTATTTATGTATGTTGCAATGTATTTATGTATGCAATGTATGTATGTATGTACTAAGGTATGTATGTACGTATGTAATGTATTTATGTATGTATGCAATGTGTTTATGTATGTATGTATGCATGTTGGGCGCGGGCCCAAATTTTTATTCACGGCCCGCCCACTCACGGTAGTATTAAACAAAATTCACCCCCACTCACGCTTCTTCTTCTTCTTTATCATGTTGAAAATCCCACAGACGGTTGATATTCGATAAATTTCTGTCTAAATTTTTTGATTATTTTTAAATTTTTGTGTAAATTTGTGGATTTTCTATAAATTTCTGTCTAAATTTGTGGATATTCGATAAATTTCTGTGTGAATTTTTTGATTATTTTTAAATTTTTGTCTAAATTTGTGGATATTCTATAAATTTCTGTCTAAATATTTTGATTCTTTATAAATTTCTCTCTAAATTTGTGGATATTCTATAAATTTCTGTTTAAATTTTTTGATTTTATAAATTTCTCTCTAAATTTGTGGATATTCTATAAATTTCTGTCTAAATTTGTGGATATTCGATAAATTTCTGTCTGGATTTTTTGATTATTTTTAAATTTTTGTCTAAATTTGTGGATATTCTATAAATTTCTGTCTAAATATTTTGATTCTTTATAAATTTCTCTCTAAATTTGTGGATATTCTATAAATTTCTGTCTAAATTTGTGGATATTCGATAAATTTCTGTCTAAATTTGTGGATATTCGATAAAGTTCTGTCTAAATTTGTGGATATTCTATAAATTTCTCTCTAAATTTGTGGATATTCGATAAATTTCTGTCTAACTTTGTGGATATTCTATAAATTTCTGTCTAAATTTTTTGATTATTTTTAATTTTTGTCTAAATTTGTGTATATTCTATAAATTTCTGTCTAAATTTTTTGATTCTTTATAAATTTCTCTCTAAATTTGAGAATATTCTATAAATTTCTGTCTAAATTTGTGGATATTCCATAAATTTCTGTCTGAATTTTTTGATTATTTTTAAATTTTTGTCTAAATTTGTGGATATTCTATAAATTTTTGTCTAAATTTGTGGATATTTGATAAAGTTCTGTCTAAATTTGTGGATATTCTATAAATTTCTCTCTAAATTTGTGGATATTCTATAAATTTCTGTCTAAATTTGTGGATATTCGATAAATTTCTGTCTAAATTTTTGATTATTTTTAAATTTTTCTCTAAATTTGTGGATATTCTATAAATTTCTCTCTAAATTTGTGGATATTCTATAAATTTCTGTCTAAATTTGTGGATATTCGATAAATTTCTGTCTAAATTTGTGGATTATTTTTAAATTTTTGTCTAAATTTGTGGATATTCTATAAATTTCTGTCTAAATTTTTTGATTCTTTATAAATTTCTCTCTAAATTTGTGGATATTCTATAAATTTCTGTCTAAATTTGTGGATATTCGATAAATTTCTGTCTAACTTTGTGGATATTCGATAAATTTCTGTCTAAATTTTTTTGATTATTTTTAAATTTCTCTCTAAATTTGTGGATATTCTATAAATTTCTCTCTAAATTTGTGGGTTTTTTTATAAATTTCTGTCTAAATTTTTTGATTATTTTTAATTTTTGTCTAAATTTGTGGATATTCTATAAATTTCTGTCTAAATTTTTTGATTCTTTATGAATTTCTCTCTAAATTTGACAATATTCTATAAATTTTTGTCTAAATTTGTGGATATTCGATAAATTTCTGTCTGAATTTTTTGATTATTTTTAAATTTTTGTCTAAATTTGTGGATATTCTATAAATTTCTGTCTAAATTTTTTGATTCTTTGTAAATTTCTGTCTAAATTTGTGGATATTCTATAAATTTCTGTCTAAATTTTTTGATTCTTTATAAATTTCTCTCTAAATTTGTGGATATTCTATAAATTTCTGTCTAAATTTTTTGATTTTATAAATTTCTCTCTAAATTTGTGGATATTCTATAAATTTCTGTCTAAATTTGTGGATATTCGATAAATTTCTGTCTAAATTTTTTGATTATTTTTAAATTTTTGTCTAAATTTGTGGATATTCTATAATTTCTGTCTAAATTTTTTGATTCTTTTTAAATTTCTCTCTAAATTTGTGGATATTCTATAAATTTCTGTCTAAATTTGTGGATATTCGATAAATTTCTGTCTAAATTTGTGGATATTCTATAAATTTCTCTCTAAATTTGTGGATATTCTATAAATTTCTGTCTAAATTTGTGGATATTAAATAAATTTCTGTCTAAATTTTTTGATTATTTTTAAATTTTTGTCTAGATTTGTGGATATTCTATAAATTTCTGTCTAAACTTTTTGATTCTTTATAAATTTCTGTCTAAATTTGTGGATATTCTATAAATTTCTGTCTAAATTTTTTGATTCTTTATAAATTTCTCTCTAAATTTGTGGATATTCTATAAATTTCCGTCTAAATTTTTTGATTATTTTTAAATTTTGTCTAAATTTGTGGATATTCTATAAATTTCTGTCTAAATATTTTGATTCTTTATAAATTTCTCTCTAAATTTGTGGATATTAGATAAATTTCTGTCTAAATTTTTTTATTATTATTAAATTTTTGTCTAAATTTGTGGATATTCTATAAATTTCTGTCTAAATTTGTGGATATTCTATAAATTTTTTTCTAAATTTTTTGATTATTTTTAAATTTTTGTCTAAATTGGTGGATATTCTATAAATTTCTGTCTAAATTTTTTGATTATTTTTAAATTTTTGTGTAAATTTGTGGATATTCTATAAATTTATGTCTAAATTTTTTGATTATTTATAAATTTCTCTCTAAATTTGTGGATATTTTATAAATTTCTGTCTAAATTTGTGGATATTCGATAAATTTCTGTCTGTGGATATTCGATAAATTTCTGTCTAAATTTTTTGATTATTTTTAAATTTCTCTCTAAATTTGTGGATATTCTATAAATTTCTCTCTAAATTTGTGGATATTCTATAAATTCCTGTCTAAATTTGTGGATATTCGATAAATTTCTGTCTAAATTTTTTGATTATTTTTAAATTTTTGTCTAAATTTGTGGATATTCTATAAATTTCTGTCGAAATTTGTGGATATTCGATAAAGTTCTGTCTAAATTTGTGGATATTCTATAAATTTCTCTCTAAATTTGTGGATATTCTATAAATTCTGTCTAAATTTGTGGATATTCGATAAATTTCTGTCTAAATTTTTTGATTATTTTGAAATTTTTGTCTAAATTTGTGGATATTCTATAAATTTCTGTCTAAATTTTTTGATTCTTTGTAAATTTCTGTCTAAATTTGTGGATATTCTATAAATTTCTGTCTAAATTTTTTGATTCTTTATAAATTTCTCTCTAAATTTGTGGATATTCTATAAATTTCTGTCTAAATTTTTTGATTCTTTAAATTTCTGTCTAAATTTGTGGATATTCTATAAATTTCTGTCTAAATTTGTGGATATTCGATAAATTTCTGTCTAAATTTGTGGATATTCGATAAATTTCTGTCTAAATTTTTTTGATTATTTTTAAATTTCTCATTAAATTTGTGGATATTCTATAAATTTCTCTCTAAATTTATGGATATTCTATAAATTTCTGTCTAAATTTTTTGATTATTTTTAATTTTTGTCTAAATTTGTGTATATTCTATAAATTTCTGTCTAAATTTTTTGATTCTTTATAAATTTCTCTCTAAATTTGAGAATATTCTATAAATTTCTGTCTAAATTTGTGGATATTCCATAAATTTCTGTCTGAATTTTTTGATTATTTTTAAATTTTTGTCTAAATTTGTGGATATTCTATAAATTTTTGTCTAAATTTGTGGATATTTGATATCTGTCTAAATTTGTGGATATTCTATAAATTTCTCTCTAAATTTGTGGATATTCTATAAATTTCTGTCTAAATTTGTGGATATTCGATAAATTTCTGTCTAAATTTGTGGATATTCGATAAATTTCTGTCTAAATTTTTTTGATTATTTTTAAATTTCTCATTAAATTTGTGGATATTCTATAAATTTCTCTCTAAATTTATGGATATTCTATAAATTTCTGTCTAAATTTTTTGATTATTTTTAATTTTTGTCTAAATTTGTGTATATTCTATAAATTTCTGTCTAAATTTTTTGATTCTTTATAAATTTCTCTCTAAATTTGAGAATATTCTATAAATTTCTGTCTAAATTTGTGGATATTCCATAAATTTCTGTCTGAATTTTTTGATTATTTTTAAATTTTTGTCTAAATTTGTGGATATTCTATAAATTTTTGTCTAAATTTGTGGATATTTGATAAAGTTCTGTCTAAATTTGTGGATATTCTATAAATTTCTCTCTAAATTTGTGGATATTCTATAAATTTCTGTCTAAATTTGTGGATATTCGATAAATTTCTGTCTAAATTTTTGATTATTTTTAAATTTTTCTCTAAATTTGTGGATATTCTATAAATTTCTCTCTAAATTTGTGGATATTCTATAAATTTCTGTCTAAATTTGTGGATATTCGATAAATTTCTGTCTAAATTTGTGGATTATTTTTAAATTTTTGTCTAAATTTGTGGATATTCTATAAATTTCTGTCTAAATTTTTTGATTCTTTATAAATTTCTCTCTAAATTTGTGGATATTCTATAAATTTCTGTCTAAATTTGTGGATATTCGATAAATTTCTGTCTAACTTTGTGGATATTCGATAAATTTCTGTCTAAATTTTTTTGATTATTTTTAAATTTCTCTCTAAATTTGTGGATATTCTATAAATTTCTCTCTAAATTTGTGGGTTTTTTTATAAATTTCTGTCTAAATTTTTTGATTATTTTTAATTTTTGTCTAAATTTGTGGATATTCTATAAATTTCTGTCTAAATTTTTTGATTCTTTATGAATTTCTCTCTAAATTTGACAATATTCTATAAATTTTTGTCTAAATTTGTGGATATTCGATAAATTTCTGTCTGAATTTTTTGATTATTTTTAAATTTTTGTCTAAATTTGTGGATATTCTATAAATTTCTGTCTAAATTTTTTGATTCTTTGTAAATTTCTGTCTAAATTTGTGGATATTCTATAAATTTCTGTCTAAATTTTTTGATTCTTTATAAATTTCTCTCTAAATTTGTGGATATTCTATAAATTTCTGTCTAAATTTTTTGATTTTATAAATTTCTCTCTAAATTTGTGGATATTCTATAAATTTCTGTCTAAATTTGTGGATATTCGATAAATTTCTGTCTAAATTTTTTGATTATTTTTAAATTTTTGTCTAAATTTGTGGATATTCTATAAACTTCTGTCTAAATATTTTGATTCTTTATAAATTTCTCTCTAAATTTGTGGATATTCTATAAATTTCTGTCTAAATTTGTGGATATTAGATAAATTTCTGTCTAAATTTTTAATATTTCTCTGTTTATCTATAAATCCCCCCCCCTCACTACGCTACTGGGTAAAACATACGTTCAATTTCACATAATTTTTAATTTTATGACAACGCATTTATTCATTGTTTTTTTAGTTTCCTCCAATGAATCTTAGAATTTACAATACATCATAATTTTGGCCATATTTTTCAATCAAAGATTTAGTACTTACAACCATGTTTTCAGATATACATCGGCAAATTTCAACAAAAAATATGTAATTCTCTTTATAATCAAAAATTATTAACTTAAAAAAATCTAAATTAAAACAAATAATAGATGGCGGTATAAAAGATTGAACTTAAGACTTCATATAGCTTCGAAATATGATGAAGACGAATAATAAAAGTAAAATTATGTGTAAAATGTAAAAATAATGATTTATTTATTTGTGTATACCACATTTAAAGATCCATAAAATAAATTTGGCACAATCATTCTTAGCCACCATGAATTAGATATGCAAAATATCCTTATATATAGCTATCTTCTACATATATATGTATGTATACAATGTATTTATGTATGTTGCAATGTATTTATGTATGCAATGTATGTATGTATGTACTAAGGTATGTATGTACGTATGTAATGTATTTATGTATGTATGCAATGTGTTTATGTATGTATGTATGCATGTTGGGCGCGGGCCCAAATTTTTATTCACGGCCCGCCCACTCACGGTAGTATTAAACAAAATTCACCCCCACTCACGCTTCTTCTTCTTCTTTATCATGTTGAAAATCCCACAGACGGTTGATATTCGATAAATTTCTGTCTAAATTTTTTGATTATTTTTAAATTTTTGTGTAAATTTGTGGATTTTCTATAAATTTCTGTCTAAATTTGTGGATATTCGATAAATTTCTGTGTGAATTTTTTGATTATTTTTAAATTTTTGTCTAAATTTGTGGATATTCTATAAATTTCTGTCTAAATATTTTGATTCTTTATAAATTTCTCTCTAAATTTGTGGATATTCTATAAATTTCTGTTTAAATTTTTTGATTTTATAAATTTCTCTCTAAATTTGTGGATATTCTATAAATTTCTGTCTAAATTTGTGGATATTCGATAAATTTCTGTCTAAATTTTTTGATTATTTTTAAATTTTTGTCTAAATTTGTGGATATTCTATAAATTTCTGTCTAAATATTTTGATTCTTTATAAATTTCTCTCTAAATTTGTGGATATTCTATAAATTTCTGTCTAAATTTGTGGATATTCGATAAATTTCTGTCTAAATTTGTGGATATTCGATAAAGTTCTGTCTAAATTTGTGGATATTCTATAAATTTCTCTCTAAATTTGTGGATATTCTATAAATTTCTGTCTAAATTTGTGGATATTAAATAAATTTCTGTCTAAATTTTTTGATTATTTTTAAATTTTTGTCTAGATTTGTGGATATTCTATAAATTTCTGTCTAAACTTTTTGATTCTTTATAAATTTCTGTCTAAATTTGTGGATATTCTATAAATTTCTGTCTAAATTTTTTGATTCTTTATAAATTTCTCTCTAAATTTGTGGATATTCTATAAATTTCTGTCTAAATTTTTTGATTATTTTTAAATTTTGTCTAAATTTGTGGATATTCTATAAATTTCTGTCTAAATATTTTGATTCTTTATAAATTTCTCTCTAAATTTGTGGATATTAGATAAATTTCTGTCTAAATTTTTTTATTATTATTAAATTTTTGTCTAAATTTGTGGATATTCTATAAATTTCTGTCTAAATTTGTGGATATTCTATAAATTTTTTTCTAAATTTTTTGATTATTTTTAAATTTTTGTCTAAATTGGTGGATATTCTATAAATTTCTGTCTAAATTTTTTGATTATTTTTAAATTTTTGTGTAAATTTGTGGATATTCTATAAATTTATGTCTAAATTTTTTGATTATTTATAAATTTCTCTCTAAATTTGTGGATATTCTATAAATTTCTGTCTAAATTTGTGGATATTCGATAAATTTCTGTCTGTGGATATTCGATAAATTTCTGTCTAAATTTTTTGATTATTTTTAAATTTCTCTCTAAATTTGTGGATATTCTATAAATTTCTCTCTAAATTTGTGGATATTCTATAAATTCCTGTCTAAATTTGTGGATATTCGATAAATTTCTGTCTAAATTTTTTGATTATTTTTAAATTTTTGTCTAAATTTGTGGATATTCTATAAATTTCTGTCGAAATTTGTGGATATTCGATAAAGTTCTGTCTAAATTTGTGGATATTCTATAAATTTCTCTCTAAATTTGTGGATATTCTATAAATTCTGTCTAAATTTGTGGATATTTGATAAATTTCTGTCTAAATTTTTTGATTATTTTGAAATTTTTTGTCTAAATTTGTGGATATTCTATAAATTTCTGTCTAAATTTTTTGATTCTTTGTAAATTTCTGTCTAAATTTGTGGATATTCTATAAATTTCTGTCTAAATTTTTTGATTCTTTATAAATTTCTCTCTAAATTTGTGGATATTCTATAAATTTCTGTCTAAATTTTTTGATTCTTTAAATTTCTGTCTAAATTTGTGGATATTCTATAAATTTCTGTCTAAATTTGTGGATATTCGATAAATTTCTGTCTAAATTTGTGGATATTCGATAAATTTCTGTCTAAATTTTTTTGATTATTTTTAAATTTCTCATTAAATTTGTGGATATTCTATAAATTTCTCTCTAAATTTATGGATATTCTATAAATTTCTGTCTAAATTTTTTGATTATTTTTAATTTTTGTCTAAATTTGTGTATATTCTATAAATTTCTGTCTAAATTTTTTGATTCTTTATAAATTTCTCTCTAAATTTGAGAATATTCTATAAATTTCTGTCTAAATTTGTGGATATTCCATAAATTTCTGTCTGAATTTTTTGATTATTTTTAAATTTTTGTCTAAATTTGTGGATATTCTATAAATTTTTGTCTAAATTTGTGGATATTTGATATCTGTCTAAATTTGTGGATATTCTATAAATTTCTCTCTAAATTTGTGGATATTCTATAAATTTCTGTCTAAATTTGTGGATATTCGATAAATTTCTGTCTAAATTTGTGGATATTCGATAAATTTCTGTCTAAATTTTTTTGATTATTTTTAAATTTCTCATTAAATTTGTGGATATTCTATAAATTTCTCTCTAAATTTATGGATATTCTATAAATTTCTGTCTAAATTTTTTGATTATTTTTAATTTTTGTCTAAATTTGTGTATATTCTATAAATTTCTGTCTAAATTTTTTGATTCTTTATAAATTTCTCTCTAAATTTGAGAATATTCTATAAATTTCTGTCTAAATTTGTGGATATTCCATAAATTTCTGTCTGAATTTTTTGATTATTTTTAAATTTTTGTCTAAATTTGTGGATATTCTATAATTTCTGTCTAAATTTTTTGATTCTTTTTAAATTTCTCTCTAAATTTGTGGATATTCTATAAATTTCTGTCTAAATTTGTGGATATTCGATAAATTTCTGTCTAAATTTGTGGATATTCGATAAAGTTCTGTCTAAATTTGTGGATATTCTATAAATTTCTCTCTAAATTTGTGGATATTCTATAAATTTCTGTCTAAATTTGTGGATATTAAATAAATTTCTGTCTAAATTTTTTGATTATTTTTAAATTTTTGTCTAGATTTGTGGATATTCTATAAATTTCTGTCTAAACTTTTTGATTCTTTATAAATTTCTGTCTAAATTTGTGGATATTCTATAAATTTCTGTCTAAATTTTTTGATTCTTTATAAATTTCTCTCTAAATTTGTGGATATTCTATAAATTTCTGTCTAAATTTTTTGATTATTTTTAAATTTTGTCTAAATTTGTGGATATTCTATAAATTTATGTCTAAATATTTTGATTCTTTATAAATTTCTCTCTAAATTTGTGGATATTAGATAAATTTCTGTCTAAATTTTTTGATTATTATTAAATTTTTGTCTAAATTTGTGGATATTCTATAAATTTCTGTCTAAATTTGTGGATATTCTATAAATTTTTTTCTAAATTTTTTGATTATTTTTAAATTTTTGTCTAAATTGGTGGATATTCTATAAATTTCTGTCTAAATTTTTTGATTATTTTTAAATTTTTGTGTAAATTTGTGGATATTCTATAAATTTATGTCTAAATTTTTTGATTATTTATAAATTTCTCTCTAAATTTGTGGATATTCTATAAATTTCTGTCTAAATTTGTGGATATTCGATAAATTTCTGTCTGTGGATATTCGATAAATTTCTGTCTAAATTTTTTGATTATTTTTAAATTTCTCTCTAAATTTGTGGATATTCTATAAATTTCTCTCTAAATTTGTGGATATTCTATAAATTCCTGTCTAAATTTGTGGATATTCGATAAATTTCTGTCTAAATTTTTTGATTATTTTTAAATTTTTGTCTAAATTTGTGGATATTCTATAAATTTCTGTCGAAATTTGTGGATATTCGATAAAGTTCTGTCTAAATTTGTGGATATTCTATAAATTTCTCTCTAAATTTGTGGATATTCTATAAATTCTGTCTAAATTTGTGGATATTCGATAAATTTCTGTCTAAATTTTTTGATTATTTTGAAATTTTTGTCTAAATTTGTGGATATTCTATAAATTTCTGTCTAAATTTTTTGATTCTTTGTAAATTTCTGTCTAAATTTGTGGATATTCTATAAATTTCTGTCTAAATTTTTTGATTCTTTATAAATTTCTCTCTAAATTTGTGGATATTCTATAAATTTCTGTCTAAATTTTTTGATTCTTTAAATTTCTGTCTAAATTTGTGGATATTCTATAAATTTCTGTCTAAATTTGTGGATATTCGATAAATTTCTGTCTAAATTTGTGGATATTCGATAAATTTCTGTCTAAATTTTTTTGATTATTTTTAAATTTCTCATTAAATTTGTGGATATTCTATAAATTTCTCTCTAAATTTATGGATATTCTATAAATTTCTGTCTAAATTTTTTGATTATTTTTAATTTTTGTCTAAATTTGTGTATATTCTATAAATTTCTGTCTAAATTTTTTGATTCTTTATAAATTTCTCTCTAAATTTGAGAATATTCTATAAATTTCTGTCTAAATTTGTGGATATTCCATAAATTTCTGTCTGCATTTTTTGATTATTTTTAAATTTTTGTCTATGTTTGTGGATATTCTATAAATTTTTGTCTAAATTTGTGGATATTCGATAAAGTTCTGTCTAAATTTGTGGATATTCTATAAATTTCTCTCTAAATTTGTGGATATTCTATAAATTTCTGTCTAAATTTGTGGATATTCGATAAATTTCTGTCTAAATTTTTTGATTATTTTTAAATTTTTCTCTAAATTTGTGGATATTCTATAAATTTCTCTCTAAATTTGTGGATATTCTATAAATTTCTGTCTAAATTTTTTTGATTATTTTTAAATTTCTCATTAAATTTGTGGATATTCTATAAATTTCTCTCTAAATTTATGGATATTCTATAAATTTCTGTCTAAATTTTTTGATTATTTTTAATTTTTGTCTAAATTTGTGTATATTCTATAAATTTCTGTCTAAATTTTTTGATTCTTTATAAATTTCTCTCTAAATTTGAGAATATTCTATAAATTTCTGTCTAAATTTGTGGATATTCCATAAATTTCTGTCTGAATTTTTTGATTATTTTTAAATTTTTGTCTAAATTTGTGGATATTCTATAAATTTTTGTCTAAATTTGTGGATATTTGATAAAGTTCTGTCTAAATTTGTGGATATTCTATAAATTTCTCTCTAAATTTGTGGATATTCTATAAATTTCTGTCTAAATTTGTGGATATTCGATAAATTTCTGTCTAAATTTGTGGATATTCGATAAATTTCTGTCTAAATTTTTTTGATTATTTTTAAATTTCTCATTAAATTTGTGGATATTCTATAAATTTCTCTCTAAATTTATGGATATTCTATAAATTTCTGTCTAAATTTTTTGATTATTTTTAATTTTTGTCTAAATTTGTGTATATTCTATAAATTTCTGTCTAAATTTTTTGATTCTTTATAAATTTCTCTCTAAATTTGAGAATATTCTATAAATTTCTGTCTAAATTTGTGGATATTCCATAAATTTCTGTCTGAATTTTTTGATTATTTTTAAATTTTTGTCTAAATTTGTGGATATTCTATAATTTCTGTCTAAATTTTTTGATTCTTTTTAAATTTCTCTCTAAATTTGTGGATATTCTATAAATTTCTGTCTAAATTTGTGGATATTCGATAAATTTCTGTCTAAATTTGTGGATATTCGATAAAGTTCTGTCTAAATTTGTGGATATTCTATAAATTTCTCTCTAAATTTGTGGATATTCTATAAATTTCTGTCTAAATTTGTGGATATTAAATAAATTTCTGTCTAAATTTTTTGATTATTTTTAAATTTTTGTCTAGATTTGTGGATATTCTATAAATTTCTGTCTAAACTTTTTGATTCTTTATAAATTTCTGTCTAAATTTGTGGATATTCTATAAATTTCTGTCTAAATTTTTTGATTCTTTATAAATTTCTCTCTAAATTTGTGGATATTCTATAAATTTCTGTCTAAATTTTTTGATTATTTTTAAATTTTGTCTAAATTTGTGGATATTCTATAAATTTATGTCTAAATATTTTGATTCTTTATAAATTTCTCTCTAAATTTGTGGATATTAGATAAATTTCTGTCTAAATTTTTTGATTATTATTAAATTTTTGTCTAAATTTGTGGATATTCTATAAATTTCTGTCTAAATTTGTGGATATTCTATAAATTTTTTTCTAAATTTTTTGATTATTTTTAAATTTTTGTCTAAATTGGTGGATATTCTATAAATTTCTGTCTAAATTTTTTGATTATTTTTAAATTTTTGTGTAAATTTGTGGATATTCTATAAATTTATGTCTAAATTTTTTGATTATTTATAAATTTCTCTCTAAATTTGTGGATATTCTATAAATTTCTGTCTAAATTTGTGGATATTCGATAAATTTCTGTCTGTGGATATTCGATAAATTTCTGTCTAAATTTTTTGATTATTTTTAAATTTCTCTCTAAATTTGTGGATATTCTATAAATTTCTCTCTAAATTTGTGGATATTCTATAAATTCCTGTCTAAATTTGTGGATATTCGATAAATTTCTGTCTAAATTTTTTGATTATTTTTAAATTTTTGTCTAAATTTGTGGATATTCTATAAATTTCTGTCGAAATTTGTGGATATTCGATAAAGTTCTGTCTAAATTTGTGGATATTCTATAAATTTCTCTCTAAATTTGTGGATATTCTATAAATTCTGTCTAAATTTGTGGATATTCGATAAATTTCTGTCTAAATTTTTTGATTATTTTGAAATTTTTGTCTAAATTTGTGGATATTCTATAAATTTCTGTCTAAATTTTTTGATTCTTTGTAAATTTCTGTCTAAATTTGTGGATATTCTATAAATTTCTGTCTAAATTTTTTGATTCTTTATAAATTTCTCTCTAAATTTGTGGATATTCTATAAATTTCTGTCTAAATTTTTTGATTCTTTAAATTTCTGTCTAAATTTGTGGATATTCTATAAATTTCTGTCTAAATTTGTGGATATTCGATAAATTTCTGTCTAAATTTGTGGATATTCGATAAATTTCTGTCTAAATTTTTTTGATTATTTTTAAATTTCTCATTAAATTTGTGGATATTCTATAAATTTCTCTCTAAATTTATGGATATTCTATAAATTTCTGTCTAAATTTTTTGATTATTTTTAATTTTTGTCTAAATTTGTGTATATTCTATAAATTTCTGTCTAAATTTTTTGATTCTTTATAAATTTCTCTCTAAATTTGAGAATATTCTATAAATTTCTGTCTAAATTTGTGGATATTCCATAAATTTCTGTCTGCATTTTTTGATTATTTTTAAATTTTTGTCTATGTTTGTGGATATTCTATAAATTTTTGTCTAAATTTGTGGATATTCGATAAAGTTCTGTCTAAATTTGTGGATATTCTATAAATTTCTCTCTAAATTTGTGGATATTCTATAAATTTTTGTCTAAATTTGTGGATATTCGATAAATGTCTGTCTAAATTTTTTGATTATTTTTAAATTTTTCTCTAAATTTGTGGATATTCTATAAATTTCTCTCTAAATTTGTGGATATTCTATAAATTTCTGTCTAAATTTTTTTGATTATTTTTAAATTTCTCATTAAATTTGTGGATATTCTATAAATTTCTCTCTAAATTTATGGATATTCTATAAATTTCTGTCTAAATTTTTTGATTATTTTTAATTTTTGTCTAAATTTGTGTATATTCTATAAATTTCTGTCTAAATTTTTTGATTCTTTATAAATTTTTCTCTAAATTTGAGAATATTCTATAAATTTCTGTCTAAATTTGTGGATATTCCATAAATTTCTGTCTGAATTTTTTGATTATTTTTAAATTTTTGTCTAAATTTGTGGATATTCTATAAATTTTTGTCTAAATTTGTGGATATTTGATAAAGTTCTGTCTAAATTTGTGGATATTCTATAAATTTCTCTCTAAATTTGTGGATATTCTATAAATTTCTGTCTAAATTTGTGGATATTCGATAAATTTCTGTCTAAATTTGTGGATATTCGATAAATTTCTGTCTAAATTTTTTTGATTATTTTTAAATTTCTCATTAAATTTGTGGATATTCTATAAATTTCTGTCTAAATTTTTTGATTATTTTTAATTTTTGTCTAAATTTGTGTATATTCTATAAATTTCTGTCTAAATTTTTTGATTCTTTATAAATTTCTCTCTAAATTTGAGAATATTCTATAAATTTCTGTCTAAATTTGTGGATATTCCATAAATTTCTGTCTGAATTTTTTGATTATTTTTAAATTTTTGTCTAAATTTGTGGATATTCTATAATTTCTGTCTAAATTTTTTGATTCTTTTTAAATTTCTCTCTAAATTTGTGGATATTCTATAAATTTCTGTCTAAATTTGTGGATATTCGATAAATTTCTGTCTAAATTTGTGGATATTCGATAAAGTTCTGTCTAAATTTGTGGATATTCTATAAATTTCTCTCTAAATTTGTGGATATTCTATAAATTTCTGTCTAAATTTGTGGATATTTAATAAATTTCTGTCTAAATTTTTTGATTATTTTTAAATTTTTGTCTAGATTTGTGGATATTCTATAAATTTCTGTCTAAACTTTTTGATTCTTTATAAATTTCTGTCTAAATTTGTGGATATTCTATAAATTTCTGTCTAAATTTTTTGATTCTTTATAAATTTCTCTCTAAATTTGTGGATATTCTATAAATTTCTGTCTAAATTTTTTGATTATTTTTAAATTTTGTCTAAATTTGTGGATATTCTATAAATTTCTGTCTAAATATTTTGATTCTTTATAAATTTCTCTCTAAATTTGTGGATATTAGATAAATTTCTGTCTAAATTTTTTGATTATTATTAAATTTTTGTCTAAATTTGTGGATATTCTATAAATTTCTGTCTAAATTTGTGGATATTCTATAAATTTTTTTCTAAATTTTTTGATTATTTTTAAATTTTTGTCTAAATTGGTGGATATTCTATAAATTTCTGTCTAAATTTTTTGATTATTTTTAAATTTTTGTGTAAATTTGTGGATATTCTATAAATTTATGTCTAAATTTTTTGATTATTTATAAATTTCTCTCTAAATTTGTGGATATTCTATAAATTTCTGTCTAAATTTGTGGATATTCGATAAATTTCTGTCTGTGGATATTCGATAAATTTCTGTCTAAATTTTTTGATTATTTTTAAATTTTTGTGTAAATTTGTGGATATTCTATAAATTTATGTCTAAATTTTTTGATTATTTATAAATTTCTCTCTAAATTTGTGGATATTCTATAAATTTCTGTCTAAATTTGTGGATATTCTATAAATTCCTGTCTAAATTTGTGGATATTCGATAAATTTTTGTCTAAATTTTTTGATTATTTTTAAATTTTTGTCTAAATTTGTGGATATTCTATAAATTTCTGTCGAAATTTGTGGATATTCGATAAAGTTCTGTCTAAATTTGTGGATATTCTATAAATTTCTCTCTAAATTTGTGGATATTCTATAAATTCTGTCTAAATTTGTGGATATTCGATAAATTTCTGTCTAAATTTTTTGATTATTTTGAAATTTTTGTCTAAATTTGTGGATATTCTATAAATTTCTGTCTAAATTTTTTGATTCTTTGTAAATTTCTGTCTAAATTTGTGGATATTCTATAAATTTCTGTCTAAATTTTTTGATTCTTTATAAATTTCTCTCTAAATTTGTGGATATTCTATAAATTTCTGTCTAAATTTTTTGATTCTTTAAATTTCTGTCTAAATTTGTGGATATTCTATAAATTTCTGTCTAAATTTGTGGATATTCGATAAATTTCTGTCTAAATTTGTGGATATTCGATAAATTTCTGTCTAAATTTTTTTGATTATTTTTAAATTTCTCATTAAATTTGTGGATATTCTATAAATTTCTCTCTAAATTTATGGATATTCTATAAATTTCTGTCTAAATTTTTTGATTATTTTTAATTTTTGTCTAAATTTGTGTATATTCTATAAATTTCTGTCTAAATTTTTTGATTCTTTATAAATTTCTCTCTAAATTTGAGAATATTCTATAAATTTCTGTCTAAATTTGTGGATATTCCATAAATTTCTGTCTGCATTTTTTGATTATTTTTAAATTTTTGTCTATGTTTGTGGATATTCTATAAATTTTTGTCTAAATTTGTGGATATTCGATAAAGTTCTGTCTAAATTTGTGGATATTCTATAAATTTCTCTCTAAATTTGTGGATATTCTATAAATTTCTGTCTAAATTTGTGGATATTCGATAAATTTCTGTCTAAATTTTTTGATTATTTTTAAATTTTTCTCTAAATTTGTGGATATTCTATAAATTTCTCTCTAAATTTGTGGATATTCTATAAATTTCTGTCTAAATTTGTGGATATTCGATAAATTTCTGTCTAAATTTGTGGATTATTTTTAAATTTTTGTCTAAATTTGTGGATATTCTATAAATTTCTGTCTAAATTTTTTGATTCTTTGTAAATTTCTGTCTAAATTTGTGGATATTCTATAAATTTCTGTCTAAATTTGTGGATATTCGATAAATTTCTGTCTAACTTTGTGGATATTCGATAAATTTCTGTCTAAATTTTTTTGATTATTTTTAAATTTCTCTCTAAATTTGTGGATATTCTATAAATTTCTGTCTAAATTTGTGGATATTAAATAAATTTCTGTCTAAATTTTTTGATTATTTTTAAATTTCTGTCTAAATTCGTGGATATTCGATAAATTTCTGTCTAAATTTTTTGATTATTTTTAAATTTCTCTCTAAATTTGTGGATATTCTATAAATTTCTCTCTAAATTTGTGGATATTCTAAAATTCCTGTCTAAATTTGTGGATATTCGATAAATTTCTGTCTAAATTTTTTGATTATTTTTAAATTTTTGTCTAAATTTGTGGATATTCTATAAATTTCTGTCGAAATTTGTGGATATTCGATAAATTTCTCTCTAAATTTGTGGATATTCTATAAATTTCTGTCTAAATTTGTGGATATTCGATAAATTTCTGTCTAACTTTGTGGATATTCGATAAATTTCTGCCTAAATTTTTTTGATTATTTTTAAATTTCTCTCTAAATTTGTGGATATTCTATAAATTTCTCTCTAAATTTGTGGGTTTTTTTTTATAAATTTCTGTCTTAATTTTTTGATTATTTTTAATTTTTGTCTAAATTTGTGGATATTCTATAAATTTCTGTCTAAATTTTTTGATTCTTTATAAATTTCTCTCTAAATTTGACAATATTCTATAAATTTTTGTCTAAATTTGTGGATATTCGATAAATTTCTGTCTGAATTTTTTGATTATTTTTAAATTTTTGTCTAAATTTGTGGATATTCTATAAATTTCTGTCTAAATTTTTTGATTCTTTGTAAATTTCTGTCTAAATTTGTGGATATTCTATAAATTTCTGTCTAAATTTTTTGATTCTTTATAAATTTCTCTCTAAATTTGTGGATATTCTATAAATTTCTGTCTAAATTTTTTGATTTTATAAATTTCTCTCTAAATTTGTGGATATTCTATAAATTTCTGTCTAAATTTGTGGATATTCGATAAATTTCTGTCTAAATTTTTTGATTATTTTTAAATTTTTGTCTAAATTTGTGGATATTCTATAAACTTCTGTCTAAATATTTTGATTCTTTATAAATTTCTCTCTAAATTTGTGGATATTCTATAAATTTCTGTCTAAATTTGTGGATATTAGATAAATTTCTGTCTAAATTTTTAATATTTCTCTGTTTATCTATAAATCCCCCCCTCACTACGCTACTGGGTAAAACATACGTTCAATTTCACATAATTTTTAATTTTATGACAACGCATTTATTCATTGTTTTTTTAGTTTCCTCCAATGAATCTTAGAATTTACAATACATCATAATTTTGGCCATATTTTTCAATCAAAGATTTAGTACTTACAACCATGGTTTCAGATATACATCGGCAAATTTCAACAAAAAATATGTAATTCTCTTTATAATCAAAAATTATTAACTTAAAAAAATCTAAATTAAAACAAATAATAGATGGCGGTATAAAAGATTGAACTTAAGACTTCATATAGCTTCGAAATATGATGAAGACGAATAATAAAAGTAAAATTATGTGTAAAATGTAAAAATAATGATTTATTTATTTGTGTATACCACATTTAAAGATCCATAAAATAAATTTGGCACAATCATTCTTAGCCACCATGAATTAGATATGCAAAATATCCTTATATATAGCTATCTTCTACATATATATGTATGTATACAATGTATTTATGTATGTTGCAATGTATTTATGTATGCAATGTATGTATGTATGTACTAAGGTATGTATGTACGTATGTAATGTATTTATGTATGTATGCAATGTGTTTATGTATGCATGTTGGGCGCGGGCCCAAATTTTTATTCACGGCCCGCCCACTCACGGTAGTATTAAAAAAAATTCACGCCCACTCACGCTTCTTCTTCTTCTTTATCGTGTTGAAAATCCCACAGACGGTTGATATTCGATAAATTTCTGTCTAAATTTTTTGATTATTTTTAAATTTTTGTGTAAATTTGTGGATTTTCTATAAATTTCTGTCTAAATTTGTGGATATTCGATAAATTTCTGTCTAAATTTTTTGATTATTTTTAAATTTTTGTCTAAATTTGTGGATATTCTATAATTTCTGTCTAAATTTTTTGATTCTTTTTAAATTTCTCTCTAAATTTGTGGATATTCTATAAATTTCTGTCTAAATTTGTGGATATTCGATAAATTTCTGTCTAAATTTGTGGATATTCGATAAAGTTCTGTCTAAATTTGTGGATATTCTATAAATTTCTCTCTAAATTTGTGGATATTCTATAAATTTCTGTCTAAATTTGTGGATATTAAATAAATTTCTGTCTAAATTTTTTGATTATTTTTAAATTTCTGTCTAAATTCGTGGATATTCGATAAATTTCTGTCTAAATTTTTTGATTATTTTTAAATTTCTCTCTAAATTTGTGGATATTCTATAAATTTCTCTCTAAATTTGTGGATATTCTAAAATTCCTGTCTAAATTTGTGGATATTCGATAAATTTCTGTCTAAATTTTTTGATTATTTTTAAATTTTTGTCTAAATTTGTGGATATTCTATAAATTTCTGTCGAAATTTGTGGATATTCGATAAAGTTCTGTCTAAATTTGTTTATATTCTATAAATTTCTCTCTAAATTTGTGGATATTCTATAAATTCTGTCTAAATTTGTGGATATTCGATAAATTTCTGTCTAAATTTTTTGATTATTTTGAAATTTTTGTCTAAATTTGTGGATATTCTATAAATTTCTGTCTAAATTTTTTGATTCTTTGTAAATTTCTGTCTAAATTTGTGGATATTCTATAAATTTCTGTCTAAATTTTTTGATTCTTTATAAATTTCTCTCTAAATTTGTGGATATTCTATAAATTTCTGTCTAAATTTTTTGATTCTTTAAATTTCTGTCTAAATTTGTGGATATTCTATAAATTTCTGTCTAAATTTGTGGATATTCGATAAATTTCTGTCTAAATTTGTGGATATTCGATAAATTTCTGTCTAAATTTTTTTGATTATTTTCTCATTAAATTTGTGGATATTCTATAAATTTCTCTCTAAATTTGTGGATATTCTATAAATTTCTGTCTAAATTTTTTGATTATTTTTAATTTTTGTCTAAATTTGTGTATATTCTATAAATTTCTGTCTAAATTTTTTGATTCTTTATAAATTTCTCTCTAAATTTGAGAATATTCTATAAATTTCTGTCTAAATTTGTGGATATTCCATAAATTTCTGTCTGCATTTTTTGATTATTTTTAAATTTTTGTCTATGTTTGTGGATATTCTATAAATTTTTGTCTAAATTTGTGGATATTCGATAAAGTTCTGTCTAAATTTGTGGATATTCTATAAATTTCTCTCTAAATTTGTGGATATTCTATAAATTTCTGTCTAAATTTGTGGATATTCGATAAATTTTTGTCTAAATTTTTTGATTATTTTTAAATTTTTCTCTAAATTTGTGGATATTCTGTAAATTTCTCTCTAAATTTGTGGATATTCTATAAATTTCTGTCTAAATTTGTGGATATTCGATAAATTTCTGTCTAAATTTGTGGATTATTTTTAAATTTTTGTCTAAATTTGTGGATATTCTATAAATTTCTGTCTAAATTTTTTGATTCTTTATAAATTTCTCTCTAAATTTGTGGATATTCTATAAATTTCTGTATAAATTTGTGGATATTCGATAAATTTCTGTCTAACTTTGTGGATATTCGATAAATTTCTGTCTAAATTTTTTTGATTATTTTTAAATTTCTCTCTAAATTTGTGGATATTCTATAAATTTCTCTCTAAATTTGTGGGTTTTTTTATAAATTTCTGTCTAAATTTTTTGATTATTTTTTATTTTTGTCTAAATTTGTGGATATTCTATAAATTTCTGTCTAAATTTTTTAATTCTTTATAAATTTCTCTCTAAATTTGACAATATTCTATAAATTTTTGTCTAAATTTGTGGATATTCGATAAATTTCTGTCTGAATTTTTTGATTATTTTTAAATTTTTGTCTAAATTTGCAGATATTCTATAAATTTCTGTCTAAATTTTTTAATTCTTTATAAATTTCTCTCTAAATTTGACAATATTCTATAAATTTTTGTCTAAATTTGTGGATATTCGATAAATTTCTGTCTGAATTTTTTGATTATTTTTAAATTTTTGTCTAAATTTGCAGATATTCTATAAATTTCTGTCTAAATTTTTTGATTCTTTATAAATTTCTCTCTAAATTTGTGGATATTCTATAAATTTCTGTCTAAATTTTTTGATTTTATAAATTTCTCTCTAAATTTGTGGATATTCTATAAATTTCTGTCTAAATTTGTGGATATTCGATAAATTTCTGTCTAAATTTTTTGATTATTTTTAAATTATTGTCTAAATTTGTGGATATTCTATAAACTTCTGTCTAAATATTTTGATTCTTTATAAATTTCTCTCTAAATTTGTGGATATTCTATAAATTTCTGTCTAAATTTGTGGATATTAGATAAATTTCTGTCTAAATTTTTAATATTTCTCTGTTTATCTATAAATCCCCCCCCCTCACTACGCTACTGGGTAAAACATACGTTCAATTTCACATAATTTTTAATTTTATGACAACGCATTTATTCATTGTTTTTTTAGTTTCCTCCAATGAATCTTAGAATTTACAATACATCATAATTTTGGCCATATTTTTCAATCAAAGATTTAGTACTTACAACCATGGTTTCAGATATACATCGGCAAATTTCAACAAAAAATATGTAATTCTCTTTATAATCAAAAATTATTAACTTAAAAAAATCTAAATTAAAACAAATAATAGATGGCGGTATAAAAGATTGAACTTAAGACTTCATATAGCTTCGAAATATGATGAAGACGAATAATAAAAGTAAAATTATGTGTAAAATGTAAAAATAATGATTTATTTATTTGTGTATACCACATTTAAAGATCCATAAAATAAATTTGGCACAATCATTCTTAGCCACCATGAATTAGATATGCAAAATATCCTTATATATAGCTATCTTCTACATATATATGTATGTATACAATGTATTTATGTATGTTGCAATGTATTTATGTATGCAATGTATGTATGTATGTACTAAGGTATGTATGTACGTATGTAATGTATTTATGTATGTATGCAATGTGTTTATGTATGTATGTATGCATGTTGGGCGCGGGCCCAAATTTTTATTCACGGCCGCCCACTCACGGTGGTATTAAAAAAAAATTCACGCCCACTCACGCTTCTTCTTCTTCTTTGTCGTGTTGAAAATCCCACAGACGGTTGATATTCGATAAATTTCTGTCTAAATTTTTTGATTATTTTTAAATTTTTGTGTAAATTTGTGGATATTCTATTAATTTCTGTCTAAATTTTTTGATTATTTTTAAATTTTTGTCTAAATTTATGGATTTTCTATAAATTTCTGTCTAAATTTGTGGATATTCGATAAATTTCTGTATAAATTTTTTGATTATTTTTAAATTTTTGTCTAAATTTGTGGATATTCTATAATTTCTGTCTAAATTTTTTGATTCTTTTTAAATTTCTCTCTAAATTTGTGGATATTCTATAAATTTCTGTCTAAATTTGTGGATATTCGATAAATTTCTGTCTAAATTTGTGGATATTCGATAAAGTTCTGTCTAAATTTGTGGATATTCTATAAATTTCTCTCTAAATTTGTGGATATTCTATAAATTTCTGTCTAAATTTGTGGATATTAAATAAATTTCTGTCTAAATTTTTTGATTATTTTTAAATTTTTGTCTAGATTTGTGGATATTCTATAAATTTCTGTCTAAACTTTTTGATTCTTTATAAATTTCTGTCTAAATTTGTGGATATTCTATAAATTTCTGTCTAAATTTTTTGATTCTTTATAAATTTCTCTCTAAATTTGTGGATATTCTATAAATTTCTGTCTAAATTTTTTGATTATTTTTAAATTTTGTCTAAATTTGTGGATATTCTATAAATTTCTGTCTAAATATTTTGATTCTTTATAAATTTCTCTCTAAATTTGTGGATATTAGATAAATTTCTGTCTAAATTTTTTGATTATTATTAAATTTTTGTCTAAATTTTTGGATATTCTATAAATTTCTGTCTAAATTTGTGGATATTCTATAAATTTTTGTCTAAATTTTTTGATTATTTTTAAATTTTTGTCTAAATTGGTGGATATTCTATAAATTTCTGTCTAAATTTTTTGATTATTTTTAAATTTTTGTGTAAATTTGTGGATATTCTATAAATTTATGTCTAAATTTTTGATTATTTATAAATTTCTCTCTAAATTTGTGGATATTCTATAAATTTCTGTCTAAATTTGTGGATATTCGATAAATTTCTGTCTAAATTCGTGGATATTCGATAAATTTCTGTCTAAATTTTTTGATTATTTTTAAATTTTTGTCTAAATTTGTGGATATTCTATAATTTCTGTCTAAATTTTTTGATTCTTTTTAAATTTCTCTCTAAATTTGTGGATATTCTATAAATTTCTGTCTAAATTTGTGGATATTCGATAAATTTCTGTCTAAATTTGTGGATATTCGATAAAGTTCTGTCTAAATTTGTGGATATTCTATAAATTTCTCTCTAAATTTGTGGATATTCTATAAATTTCTGTCTAAATTTGTGGATATTAAATAAATTTCTGTCTAAATTTTTTGATTATTTTTAAATTTTTGTCTAGATTTGTGGATATTCTATAAATTTCTGTCTAAACTTTTTGATTCTTTATAAATTTCTGTCTAAATTTGTGGATATTCTATAAATTTCTGTCTAAATTTTTTGATTCTTTATAAATTTCTCTCTAAATTTGTGGATATTCTATAAATTTCTGTCTAAATTTTTTGATTATTTTTAAATTTTGTCTAAATTTGTGGATATTCTATAAATTTCTGTCTAAATATTTTGATTCTTTATAAATTTCTCTCTAAATTTGTGGATATTAGATAAATTTCTGTCTAAATTTTTTGATTATTATTAAATTTTTGTCTAAATTTTTGGATATTCTATAAATTTCTGTCTAAATTTGTGGATATTCTATAAATTTTTGTCTAAATTTTTTGATTATTTTTAAATTTTTGTCTAAATTGGTGGATATTCTATAAATTTCTGTCTAAATTTTTTGATTATTTTTAAATTTTTGTGTAAATTTGTGGATATTCTATAAATTTATGTCTAAATTTTTTGATTATTTATAAATTTCTCTCTAAATTTGTGGATATTCTATAAATTTCTGTCTAAATTTGTGGATATTCGATAAATTTCTGTCTAAATTCGTGGATATTCGATAAATTTCTGTCTAAATTTTTTGATTATTTTTAAATTTCTCTCTAAATTTGTGGATATTCTATAAATTTTTCTCTAAATTTGTGGATATTCTATAAATTCCTGTCTAAATTTGTGGATATTCGATAAATTTCTGTCTAAATTTTTTGATTATTTTTAAATTTTTGTCTAAATTTGTGGATATTCTATAAATTTCTGTCGAAATTTGTACATATTCGATAAAGTTCTGTGTAAATTTGTGGATATTCTATAAATTTCTCTCTAAATTTGTGGATATTCTATTAATTCTGTCTAAATTTCTGGATATTCGATAAATTTCTGTCTAAATTTTTTGATTATTTTTAAATTTTTGTCTAAATTTGTGGATATTCTATAAATTTCTGTCTAAATTTTTTGATTCTTTGTAAATTTCTGTCTAAATTTGTGGATATTCTATAAATTTCTGTCTAAATTTTTTGATTCTTTATAAATTTCTCTCTAAATTTGTGGATATTCTATAAATTTCTGTCTAAATTTTTTGATTCTTTAAATTTCTGTCTAAATTTGTGGATATTCGATAAATTTCTGTCTAAATTTGTGGATATTCGATAAATTTCTGTCTAAATTTGTGGATATTCGATAAACTTCTGTCTAACTTTGTGGATATTCGATAAATTTCTGTCTAAATTTTTTTGATTATTTTTAAATTTCTCTCTAAATTTGTGGATATTCTATAAATTTCTGTATAAATTTGTGGATATTCGATAAATTTCTGTCTAACTTTGTGGATATTCGATAAATTTCTGTCTAAATTTTTTTGATTATTTTTAAATTTCTCTCTAAATTTGTGGATATTCTATAAATTTCTCTCTACATTTGTGGGTTTTTTTATAAATTTCTGTCTAAATTTTTTGATTATTTTTAATTTTTGTCTAAATTTGTGGATATTCTATAAATTTCTGTCTAAATTTTTTAATTCTTTATAAATTTCTCTCTAAATTTGACAATATTCTATAAATTTTTGTCTAAATTTGTGGATATTCGATAAATTTCTGTCTGAATTTTTTGATTATTTTTAAATTTTTGTCTAAATTTGCAGATATTCTATAAATTTCTGTCTAAATTTTTTAATTCTTTATAAATTTCTCTCTAAATTTGACAATATTCTATAAATTTTTGTCTAAATTTGTGGATATTCGATAAATTTCTGTCTGAATTTTTTGATTATTTTTAAATTTTTGTCTAAATTTGCAGATATTCTATAAATTTCTGTCTAAATTTTTTGATTCTTTATAAATTTCTCTCTAAATTTGTGGATATTCTATAAATTTCTGTCTAAATTTTTTGATTTTATAAATTTCTCTCTAAATTTGTGGATATTCTATAAATTTCTGTCTAAATTTGTGGATATTCGATAAATTTCTGTCTAAATTTTTTGATTATTTTTAAATTTTTGTCTAAATTTGTGGATATTCTATAAACTTCTGTCTAAATATTTTGATTCTTTATAAATTTCTCTCTAAATTTGTGGATATTCTATAAATTTCTGTCTAAATTTGTGGATATTAGATAAATTTCTGTCTAAATTTTTAATATTTCTCTGTTTATCTATAAATCCCCCCCCCTCACTACGCTACTGGGTAAAACATACGTTCAATTTCACATAATTTTTAATTTTATGACAACGCATTTATTCATTGTTTTTTTAGTTTCCTCCAATGAATCTTAGAATTTACAATACATCATAATTTTGGCCATATTTTTCAATCAAAGATTTAGTACTTACAACCATGGTTTCAGATATACATCGGCAAATTTCAACAAAAAATATGTAATTCTCCTTATAATCAAAAATTATTAACTTAAAAAAATCTAAATTAAAACAAATAATAGATGGCGGTATAAAAGATTGAATTAAGACTTCATATAGCTTCGAAATATGATGAAGACGAATAATAAAAGTAAAATTATGTGTAAAATGTAAAAATAATGATTTATTTATTTGTGTATACCACATTTAAAGATCCATAAAATAAATTTGGCACAATCATTCTTAGCCACCATGAATTAGATATGCAAAATATCCTTATATATAGCTATCTTCTACATATATATGTATGTATACAATGTATTTATGTATGTTGCAATGTATTTATGTATGCAATGTATGTATGTATGTACTAAGGTATGTATGTACGTATGTAATGTATTTATGTATGTATGCAATGTGTTTATGTATGTATGTATGCATGTTGGGCGCGGGCTCAAATTTTTATTCACGGCCGCCCACTCACGGTGGTATTAAAAAAAAATTCACGCCCACTCACGCTTCTTCTTCTTCTTTATCGTGTTGAAAATCCCACAGACGGTTGATATTCGATAAATTTCTGTCTAAATTTTTTGATTATTTTTAAATTTTTGTGTAAATTTGTGGATATTCTATTAATTTCTGTCTAAATTTTTTGATTATTTTTAAATTTTTGTCTAAATTTATGGATTTTCTATAAATTTCTGTCTAAATTTGTGGATATTCGATAAATTTCTGTATAAATTTTTTGATTATTTTTAAATTTTTGTCTAAATTTGTGGATATTCTATAATTTCTGTCTAAATTTTTTGATTCTTTTTAAATTTCTCTCTAAATTTGTGGATATTCTATAAATTTCTGTCTAAATTTGTGGATATTGGATAAATTTCTGTCTAAATTTGTGGATATTCGATAAAGTTCTGTCTAAATTTGTGGATATTCTATAAATTTCTCTCTAAATTTGTGGATATTCTATAAATTTCTGTCTAAATTTGTGGATATTAAATAAATTTCTGTCTAAATTTTTTGATTATTTTTAAATTTTTGTCTAGATTTGTGGATATTCTATAAATTTCTGTCTAAACTTTTTGATTCTTTATAAATTTCTGTCTAAATTTGTGGATATTCTATAAATTTCTGTCTAAATTTTTTGATTCTTTATAAATTTCTCTCTAAATTTGTGGATATTCTATAAATTTCTGTCTAAATTTTTTGATTATTTTTAAATTTTGTCTAAATTTGTGGATATTCTATAAATTTCTGTCTAAATATTTTGATTCTTTATAAATTTCTCTCTAAATTTGTGGATATTAGATAAATTTCTGTCTAAATTTTTTGATTATTATTAAATTTTTGTCTAAATTTTTGGATATTCTATAAATTTCTGTCTAAATTTGTGGATATTCTATAAATTTTTGTCTAAATTTTTTGATTATTTTTAAATTTTTGTCTAAATTGGTGGATATTCTATAAATTTCTGTCTAAATTTTTTGATTATTTTTAAATTTTTGTGTAAATTTGTGGATATTCTATAAATTTATGTCTAAATTTTTTGATTATTTATAAATTTCTCTCTAAATTTGTGGATATTCTATAAATTTCTGTCTAAATTTGTGGATATTCGATAAATTTCTGTCTAAATTCGTGGATATTCGATAAATTTCTGTCTAAATTTTTTGATTATTTTTAAATTTCTCTCTAAATTTGTGGATATTCTATAAATTTTTCTCTAAATTTGTGGATATTCTATAAATTCCTGTCTAAATTTGTGGATATTCGATAAATTTCTGTCTAAATTTTTTGATTATTTTTAAATTTTTGTCTAAATTTGTGGATATTCTATAAATTTCTGTCGAAATTTGTACATATTCGATAAAGTTCTGTGTAAATTTGTGGATATTCTATAAATTTCTCTCTAAATTTGTGGATATTCTATAAATTCTGTCTAAATTTGTGGATATTCGATAAATTTCTGTCTAAATTTTTTGATTATTTTTAAATTTTTGTCTAAATTTGTGGATATTCTATAAATTTCTGTCTAAATTTTTTGATTCTTTGTAAATTTCTGTCTAAATTTGTGGATATTCTATAAATTTCTGTCTAAATTTTTTGATTCTTTATAAATTTCTCTCTAAATTTGTGGATATTCTATAAATTTCTGTCTAAATTTTTTGATTCTTTAAATTTCTGTCTAAATTTGTGGATATTCGATAAATTTCTGTCTAAATTTGTGGATATTCGATAAATTTCTGTCTAAATTTGTGGATATTCGATAAACTTCTGTCTAAATTTTTTTGATTATTTTTAATTTCTCATTAAATTTGTGGATATTCTATAAATTTCTCTCTAAATTTGTGGATATTCTATAAATTTCTGTCTAAATTTTTTGATTATTTTTAAATTTTTGTCTAAATTTGTGGATATTCTATAAATTTCTGTCGAAATTTGTACATATTCGATAAAGTTCTGTGTAAATTTGTGGATATTCTATAAATTTCTCTCTAAATTTGTGGATATTCTATAAATTCTGTCTAAATTTGTGGATATTCGATAAATTTCTGTCTAAATTTTTTGATTATTTTTAAATTTTTGTCTAAATTTGTGGATATTCTATAAATTTCTGTCTAAATTTTTTGATTCTTTGTAAATTTCTGTCTAAATTTGTGGATATTCTATAAATTTCTGTCTAAATTTTTTGATTCTTTATAAATTTCTCTCTAAATTTGTGGATATTCTATAAATTTCTGTCTAAATTTTTTGATTCTTTAAATTTCTGTCTAAATTTGTGGATATTCGATAAATTTCTGTCTAAATTTGTGGATATTCGATAAATTTCTGTCTAAATTTGTGGATATTCGATAAACTTCTGTCTAAATTTTTTTGATTATTTTTAATTTCTCATTAAATTTGTGGATATTCTATAAATTTCTCTCTAAATTTGTGGATATTCTATAAATTTCTGTCTAAATTTCTTGATTATTTTTAATTTTTGTCTAAATTTGTGTATATTCTATAAATTTCTGTCTAAATTTTTTGATTCTTTATAAATTTCTCTCTAAATTTGAGAATATTCTATAAATTTCTGTCTAAATTTGTGGATATTCCATAAATTTCTGTCTGAATTTTTTGATTATTTTTAAATTTTTGTCTAAATTTGTGGATATTCTATAAATTTCTGTCTAAATTTTTTGATTCTTTATAAATTTCTCTCTAAATTTGACAATATTCTATAAATTTTTGTCTAAATTTGTGGATATTCGATAAATTTCTGTCTGAATTTTTTGATTATTTTTAAATTTTTGTCTAAATTTGTGGATATTCTATAAATTTCTGTCTAAATTTTTTGATTCTTTGTAAATTTCTGTCTAAATTTGTGGATATTCTATAAATTTCTGTCTAAATTTTTTGATTCTTTATAAATTTCTCTCTAAATTTGTGGATATTCTATAAATTTCTGTCTAAATTTTTTGATTTTATAAATTTCTCTCTAAATTTGAGAATATTCTATAAATTTCTGTCTAAATTTGTGGATATTCCATAAATTTCTGTCTGAATTTTTTGATTATTTTTAAATTTTTGTCTAAATTTGTGGATATTCTATAAATTTCTGTCTAAATTTTTTGATTCTTTATAAATTTCTCTCTAAATTTGACAATATTCTATAAATTTTTGTCTAAATTTGTGGATATTCGATAAATTTCTGTCTGAATTTTTTGATTATTTTTAAATTTTTGTCTAAATTTGTGGATATTCTATAAATTTCTGTCTAAATATTTTGATTCTTTATAAATTTCTCTCTAAATTTGTGGATATTCTATAAATTTCTGTCTAAATTTGTGGATATTAGATAAATTTCTGTCTAAATTTTTTGATTATTTTTAAATTTTTGTGTAAATTTGTGGATATTCTATAAATTTCTGTCTAAATTTTTTGATTTTATAAATTTCTCTCTAAATTTGTGGATATTCTATAAATTTCTGTCTAAATTTGTGGATATTCGATAAATTTCTGTCTAAATTTTTTGATTATTTTTAAATTTTTGTCTAAATTTGTGGATATTCTATAAATTTCTGTCTAAATATTTTGATTCTTTATAAATTTCTCTCTAAATTTGTGGATATTCTATAAATTTCTGTCTAAATTTGTGGATATTAGATAAATTTCTGTCTAAATTTTTAATATTTCTCTGTTTATCTATAAATCCCCCCCCCCTCACTACGCTACTGGGTAAAACATACGTTCAATTTCACATAATTTTTAATTTTATGACAACGCATTTATTCATTGTTTTTTTAGTTTCCTCCAATGAATCTTAGAATTTACAATACATCATAATTTTGGCCATATTTTTCAATCAAAGATTTAGTACTTACAACCATGGTTTCAGATATACATCGGCAAATTTCAACAAAAAATATGTAATTCTCTTTATAATCAAAAATTATTAACTTAAAAAAATCTAAATTAAAACAAATAATAGATGGCGGTATAAAAGATTGAACTTAAGACTTCATATAGCTTCGAAATATGATGAAGACGAATAATAAAAGTAAAATTATGTGTAAAATGTAAAAATAATGATTTATTTATTTGTGTATACCACATTTAAAGATCTATAAAATAAATTTGGCACAATCATTCTTAGCCACCATGAATTAGATATGCAAAATATCCTTATATATAGCTATCTTCTACATATATATGTATGTATACAATGTATTTATGTATGTTGCAATGTATTTATGTATGCAATGTATGTATGTATGTACTAAGGTATGTATGTACGTATGTAATGTATTTATGTATGTATGCAATGTGTTTATGTATGTATGTATGCATGTTGGGCGCGGGCCCAAATTTTTATTCACGGCCGCCCACTCACGGTGGTATTAAAAAAAAATTCACGCCCACTCACGCTTCTTCTTCTTCTTTATCGTGTTGAAAATCCCACAGACGGTTGATATTCGATAAATTTCTGTCTAAATTTTTTGATTATTTTTAAATTTTTGTGTAAATTTGTGGATATTCTATTAATTTCTGTCTAAATTTTTTGATTATTTTTAAATTTTTGTCTAAATTTATGGATTTTCTATAAATTTCTGTCTAAATTTGTGGATATTCGATAAATTTCTGTATAAATTTTTTGATTATTTTTAAATTTTTGTCTAAATTTGTGGATATTCTATAATTTCTGTCTAAATTTTTTGATTCTTTTTAAATTTCTCTCTAAATTTGTGGATATTCTATAAATTTCTGTCTAAATTTGTGGATATTCGATAAATTTCTGTCTAAATTTGTGGATATTCGATAAAGTTCTGTCTAAATTTGTGGATATTCTATAAATTTCTCTCTAAATTTGTGGATATTCTATAAATTTCTGTCTAAATTTGTGGATATTAAATAAATTTCTGTCTAAATTTTTTGATTATTTTTAAATTTTTGTCTAGATTTGTGGATATTCTATAAATTTCTGTCTAAACTTTTTGATTCTTTATAAATTTCTGTCTAAATTTGTGGATATTCTATAAATTTCTGTCTAAATTTTTTGATTCTTTATAAATTTCTCTCTAAATTTGTGGATATTCTATAAATTTCTGTCTAAATTTTTTGATTATTTTTAAATTTTGTCTAAATTTGTGGATATTCTATAAATTTCTGTCTAAATATTTTGATTCTTTATAAATTTCTCTCTAAATTTGTGGATATTAGATAAATTTCTGTCTAAATTTTTTGATTATTATTAAATTTTTGTCTAAATTTTTGGATATTCTATAAATTTCTGTCTAAATTTGTGGATATTCTATAAATTTTTGTCTAAATTTTTTGATTATTTTTAAATTTTTGTCTAAATTGGTGGATATTCTATAAATTTCTGTCTAAATTTTTTGATTATTTTTAAATTTTTGTGTAAATTTGTGGATATTCTATAAATTTATGTCTAAATTTTTTGATTATTTATAAATTTCTCTCTAAATTTGTGGATATTCTATAAATTTCTGTCTAAATCTGTGGATATTCGATAAATTTCTGTCTAAATTCGTGGATATTCGATAAATTTCTGTCTAAATTTTTTGATTATTTTTAAATTTCTCTCTAAATTTGTGGATATTCTATAAATTTTTCTCTAAATTTGTGGATATTCTATAAATTCCTGTCTAAATTTGTGGATATTCGATAAATTTCTGTCTAAATTTTTTGATTATTTTTAAATTTTTGTCTAAATTTGTGGATATTCTATAAATTTCTGTCGAAATTTGTGGATATTCGATAAAGTTCTGTCTAAATTTGTGGATATTCTATCAATTTCTCTCTAAATTTGTGGATATTCTATAAATTCTGTCTAAATTTGTGGATATTCGATAAATTTCTGTCTAAATTTTTTGATTCTTTATAAATTTCTCTCTAAATTTGACAATATTCTATAAATTTTTGTCTAAATTTGTGGATATTCGATAAATTTCTGTCTGAATTTTTTGATTATTTTTAAATTTTTGTCTAAATTTGTGGATATTCTATAAATTTCTGTCTAAATTTTTTGATTCTTTGTAAATTTCTGTCTAAATTTGTGGATATTCTATAAATTTCTGTCTAAATTTTTTGATTCTTTATAAATTTCTCTCTAAATTTGTGGATATTCTATAAATTTCTGTCTAAATTTTTTGATTTTATAAATTTCTCTCTAAATTTGTGGATATTCTATAAATTTCTGTCTAAATTTGTGGATATTCCATAAATTTCTGTCTGAATTTTTTGATTATTTTTAAATTTTTGTCTAAATTTGTGGATATTCTATAAATTTCTGTCTAAATTTTTTGATTCTTTATAAATTTCTCTCTAAATTTGACAATATTCTATAAATTTTTGTCTAAATTTGTGGATATTCGATAAATTTCTGTCTGAATTTTTTGATTTTTTTTAAATTTTTGTCTAAATTTGTGGATATTCTATAAATTTCTGTCTAAATTTTTTGATTCTTTGTAAATTTCTGTCTAAATTTGTGGATATTCTATAAATTTCTGTCTAAATTTTTTGATTCTTTATAAATTTCTCTCTAAATTTGTGGATATTCTATAAATTTCTGTCTAAATTTTTTGATTTTATAAATTTCTCTCTAAATTTGTGGATATTCTATAAATTTCTGTCTAAATTTGTGGATATTCGATAAATTTCTGTCTAAATTTTTTGATTATTTTTAAATTTTTGTCTAAATTTGTGGATATTCTATAAATTTCTGTCTAAATATTTTGATTCTTTATAAATTTCTCTCTAAATTTGTGGATATTCTATAAATTTCTGTCTAAATTTGTGGATATTAGATAAATTTCTGTCTAAATTTTTAATATTTCTCTGTTTATCTATAAATCCCCCCCCCTCACTACGCTACTGGGTAAAACATACGTTCAATTTCACATAATTTTTAATTTTATGACAACGCATTTATTCATTGTTTTTTTAGTTTCCTCCAATGAATCTTAGAATTTACAATACATCATAATTTTGGCCATATTTTTCAATCAAAGATTTAGTACTTACAACCATGGTTTCAGATATACATCGGCAAATTTCAACAAAAAATATGTAATTCTCTTTATAATCAAAAATTATTAACTTAAAAAAATCTAAATTAAAACAAATAATAGATGGCGGTATAAAAGATTGAACTTAAGACTTCATATAGCTTCGAAATATGATGAAGACGAATAATAAAAGTAAAATTATGTGTAAAATGTAAAAATAATGATTTATTTATTTGTGTATACCACATTTAAAGATCCATAAAATAAATTTGGCACAATCATTCTTAGCCACCATGAATTAGATATGCAAAATATCCTTATATATAGCTATCTTCTACATATATATGTATGTATACAATGTATTTATGTATGTTGCAATGTATTTATGTATGCAATGTATGTATGTATGTACTAAGGTATGTATGTACGTATGTAATGTATTTATGTATGTATGCAATGTGTTTATGTATGTATGTATGCATGTTGGGCGCGGGCCCAAATTTTTATTCACGGCCGCCCACTCACGGTGGTATTAAAAAAAAATTCACGCCCACTCACGCTTCTTCTTCTTCTTTATCGTGTTGAAAATCCCACAGACGGTTGATATTCGATAAATTTCTGTCTAAATTTTTTGATTATTTTTAAATTTTTGTGTAAATTTGTGGATATTCTATTAATTTCTGTCTAAATTTTTTGATTATTTTTAAATTTTTGTCTAAATTTATGGATTTTCTATAAATTTCTGTCTAAATTTGTGGATATTCGATAAATTTCTGTATAAATTTTTTGATTATTTTTAAATTTTTGTCTAAATTTGTGGATATTCTATAATTTCTGTCTAAATTTTTTGATTCTTTTTAAATTTCTCTCTAAATTTGTGGATATTCTATAAATTTCTGTCTAAATTTGTGGATATTCGATAAATTTCTGTCTAAATTTGTGGATATTCGATAAAATTCTGTCTAAATTTGTGGATATTCTATAAATTTCTCTCTAAATTTATGGATATTCTATAAATTTCTGTCTAAATTTGTGGATATTAAATAAATTTCTGTCTAAATTTTTTGATTATTTTTAAATTTTTGTCTAGATTTGTGGATATTCTATAAATTTCTGTCTAAACTTTTTGATTCTTTATAAATTTCTGTCTAAATTTGTGGATATTCTATAAATTTCTGTCTAAATTTTTTGATTCTTTATAAATTTCTCTCTAAATTTGTGGCTATTCTATAAATTTCTGTCTAAATTTTTTGATTATTTTTAAATTTTGTCTAAATTTGTGGATATTCTATAAATTTCTGTCTAAATATTTTGATTCTTTATAAATTTCTCTCTAAATTTGTGGATATTAGATAAATTTCTGTCTATATTTTTTGATTATTATTAAATTTTTGTCTAAATTTTTGGATATTCTATAAATTTCTGTCTAAATTTGTGGATATTCTATAAATTTTTGTCTAAATTTTTTGATTATTTTTAAATTTTTGTCTAAATTGGTGGATATTCTATAAATTTCTGTCTAAATTTTTTGATTATTTTTAAATTTTTGTGTAAATTTGTGGATATTCTATAAATTTATGTCTAAATTTTTTGATTATTTATAAATTTCTCTCTAAATTTGTGGATATTCTATAAATTTCTGTCTAAATCTGTGGATATTCGATAAATTTCTGTCTAAATTCGTGGATATTCGATAAATTTCTGTCTAAATTTTTTGATTATTTTTAAATTTTTGTCTAAATTTGTGGATATTCTATAAATTTCTGTCGAAATTTGTGGATATTCGATAAAGTTCTGTCTAAATTTGTGGATATTCTATCAATTTCTCTCTAAATTTGTGGATATTCTATAAATTCTGTCTAAATTTGTGGATATTCGATAAATTTCTGTCTAAATTTTTTGATTCTTTATAAATTTCTCTCTAAATTTGACAATATTCTATAAATTTTTGTCTAAATTTGTGGATATTCGATAAATTTCTGTCTGAATTTTTTGATTATTTTTAAATTTTTGTCTAAATTTGTGGATATTCTATAAATTTCTGTCTAAATTTTTTGATTCTTTGTAAATTTCTGTCTAAATTTGTGGATATTCTATAAATTTCTGTCTAAATTTTTTGATTCTTTATAAATTTCTCTCTAAATTTGTGGATATTCTATAAATTTCTGTCTACATTTTTTGATTTTATAAATTTCTCTCTAAATTTGTGGATATTCTATAAATTTCTGTCTAAATTTGTGGATATTCCATAAATTTCTGTCTGAATTTTTTAATTATTTTTAAATTTTTGTCTAAATTTGTGGATATTCTATAAATTTCTGTCTAAATTTTTTGATTCTTTATAAATTTCTCTCTAAATTTGACAATATTCTATAAATTTTTGTCTAAATTTGTGGATATTCGATAAATTTCTGTCTGAATTTTTTGATTATTTTTAAATTTTTGTCTAAATTTGTGGATATTCTATAAATTTCTGTCTAAATTTTTTGATTCTTTGTAAATTTCTGTCTAAATTTGTGGATATTCTATAAATTTCTGTCTAAATTTTTTGATTCTTTATAAATTTCTCTCTAAATTTGTGGATATTCTATAAATTTCTGTCTAAATTTTTTGATTTTATAAATTTCTCTCTAAATTTGTGGATATTCTATAAATTTCTGTCTAAATTTGTGGATATTCGATAAATTTCTGTCTAAATTTTTTGATTATTTTTAAATTTTTGTCTAAATTTGTGGATATTCTATAAATTTCTGTCTAAATATTTTGATTCTTTATAAATTTCTCTCTATATTTGTGGATATTCTATAAATTTCTGTCTAAATTTGTGGATATTAGATAAATTTCTGTCTAAATTTTTAATATTTCTCTGTTTATCTATAAATCCCCCCCCCCTCACTACGCTACTGGGTAAAACATACGTTCAATTTCACATAATTTTTAATTTTATGACAACGCATTTATTCATTGTTTTTTTAGTTTCCTCCAATGAATCTTAGAATTTACAATACATCATAATTTTGGCCATATTTTTCAATCAAAGATTTAGTACTTACAACCATGGTTTCAGATATACATCGGCAAATTTCAACAAAAAATATGTAATTCTCTTTATAATCAAAAATTATTAACTTAAAAAAATCTAAATTAAAACAAATAATAGATGGCGGTATAAAAGATTGAACTTAAGACTTCATATAGCTTCGAAATATGATGAAGACGAATAATAAAAGTAAAATTATGTGTAAAATGTAAAAATAATGATTTATTTATTTATGTATACCACATTTAAAGATCCATAAAATAAATTTGGCACAATCATTCTTAGCCACCATGAATTAGATATGCAAAATATCCTTATATATAGCTATCTTCTACATATATATGTATGTATACAATGTATTTATGTATGTTGCAATGTATTTATGTATGCAATGTATGTATGTATGTACTAAGGTATGTATGTACGTATGTAATGTATTTATGTATGTATGCAATGTGTTTATGTATGTATGTATGCATGTTGGGCGCGGGCCCAAATTTTTATTCACGGCCGCCCACTCACGGTGGTATTAAAAAAAATTCACGCCCACTCACGCTTCTTCTTCTTCTTTATCGTGTTGAAAATCCCACAGACGGTTGATATTCGATAAATTTCTGTCTAAATTTTTTGATTATTTTTAAATTTTTGTGTAAATTTGTGGATATTCTATTAATTTCTGTCTAAATTTTTTGATTATTTTTAAATTTTTGTCTAAATTTATGGATTTTCTATAAATTTCTGTCTAAATTTGTGGATATTCGATAAATTTCTGTATAAATTTTTTGATTATTTGCTAAATTTTTGTCTAAATTTGTGGATATTCTATAATTTCTGTCTAAATTTTTTGATTCTTTTTAAATTTCTCTCTAAATTTGTGGATATTCTATAAATTTCTGTCTAAATTTGTGGATATTCGATAAATTTCTGTCTAAATTTGTGGATATTCGATAAAGTTCTGTCTAAATTTGTGGATATTCTATAAATTTCTCTCTAAATTTGTGGATATTCTATAAATTTCTGTCTAAATTTGTGGATATTAAATAAATTTCTGTCTAAATTTTATGATTATTTTTAAATTTTTGTCTAGATTTGTGGATATTCTATAAATTTCTGTCTAAATTTTTTGATTCTTTATAAATTTCTCTCTAAATTTGTGGATATTCTATAAATTTCTGTCTACATTTTTTGATTTTATAAATTTCTCTCTAAATTTGTGGATATTCTATAAATTTCTGTCTAAATTTGTGGATATTCCATAAATTTCTGTCTGAATTTTTTAATTATTTTTAAATTTTTGTCTAAATTTGTGGATATTCTATAAATTTCTGTCTAAATTTTTTGATTCTTTATAAATTTCTCTCTAAATTTGACAATATTCTATAAATTTTTGTCTAAATTTGTGGATATTCGATAAATTTCTGTCTGAATTTTTTGATTATTTTTAAATTTTTGTCTAAATTTGTGGATATTCTATAAATTTCTGTCTAAATTTTTTGATTCTTTGTAAATTTCTGTCTAAATTTGTGGATATTCTATAAATTTCTGTCTAAATTTTTTGATTCTTTATAAATTTCTCTCTAAATTTGTGGATATTCTATAAATTTCTGTCTAAATTTTTTGATTTTATAAATTTCTCTCTAAATTTGTGGATATTCTATAAATTTCTGTCTAAATTTGTGGATATTCGATAAATTTCTGTCTAAATTTTTTGATTATTTTTAAATTTTTGTCTAAATTTGTGGATATTCTATAAATTTCTGTCTAAATATTTTGATTCTTTATAAATTTCTCTCTATATTTGTGGATATTCTATAAATTTCTGTCTAAATTTGTGGATATTAGATAAATTTCTGTCTAAATTTTTAATATTTCTCTGTTTATCTATAAATCCCCCCCCCCTCACTACGCTACTGGGTAAAACATACGTTCAATTTCACATAATTTTTAATTTTATGACAACGCATTTATTCATTGTTTTTTTAGTTTCCTCCAATGAATCTTAGAATTTACAATACATCATAATTTTGGCCATATTTTTCAATCAAAGATTTAGTACTTACAACCATGGTTTCAGATATACATCGGCAAATTTCAACAAAAAATATGTAATTCTCTTTATAATCAAAAATTATTAACTTAAAAAAATCTAAATTAAAACAAATAATAGATGGCGGTATAAAAGATTGAACTTAAGACTTCATATAGCTTCGAAATATGATGAAGACGAATAATAAAAGTAAAATTATGTGTAAAATGTAAAAATAATGATTTATTTATTTATGTATACCACATTTAAAGATCCATAAAATAAATTTGGCACAATCATTCTTAGCCACCATGAATTAGATATGCAAAATATCCTTATATATAGCTATCTTCTACATATATATGTATGTATACAATGTATTTATGTATGTTGCAATGTATTTATGTATGCAATGTATGTATGTATGTACTAAGGTATGTATGTACGTATGTAATGTATTTATGTATGTATGCAATGTGTTTATGTATGTATGTATGCATGTTGGGCGCGGGCCCAAATTTTTATTCACGGCCGCCCACTCACGGTGGTATTAAAAAAAATTCACGCCCACTCACGCTTCTTCTTCTTCTTTATCGTGTTGAAAATCCCACAGACGGTTGATATTCGATAAATTTCTGTCTAAATTTTTTGATTATTTTTAAATTTTTGTGTAAATTTGTGGATATTCTATTAATTTCTGTCTAAATTTTTTGATTATTTTTAAATTTTTGTCTAAATTTATGGATTTTCTATAAATTTCTGTCTAAATTTGTGGATATTCGATAAATTTCTGTATAAATTTTTTGATTATTTGCTAAATTTTTGTCTAAATTTGTGGATATTCTATAATTTCTGTCTAAATTTTTTGATTCTTTTTAAATTTCTCTCTAAATTTGTGGATATTCTATAAATTTCTGTCTAAATTTGTGGATATTCGATAAATTTCTGTCTAAATTTGTGGATATTCGATAAAGTTCTGTCTAAATTTGTGGATATTCTATAAATTTCTCTCTAAATTTGTGGATATTCTATAAATTTCTGTCTAAATTTGTGGATATTAAATAAATTTCTGTCTAAATTTTATGATTATTTTTAAATTTTTGTCTAGATTTGTGGATATTCTATAAATTTCTGTCTAAACTTTTTGATTCTTTATAAATTTCTGTCTAAATTTGTGGATATTCTATAAATTTCTGTCTAAATTTTTTGATTCTTTATAAATTTCTCTCTAAATTTGTGGATATTCTATAAATTTCTGTCTAAATTTTTTGATTATTTTTAAATTTTGTCTAAATTTGTGGATATTCTATAAATTTCTGTCTAAATATTTTGATTCTTTATAAATTTCTCTCTAAATTTGTGGATATTAGATAAATTTCTGTCTAAATTTTTTGATTATTATTAAATTTTTGTCTAAATTTTTGGATATTCTATAAATTTCTGTCTAAATTTGTGGATATTCTATAAATTTTTGTCTAAATTTTTTGATTATTTTTAAATTTTTGTCTAAATTGGTGGATATTCTATAAATTTCTGTCTAAATTTTTTGATTATTTTTAAATTTTTGTGTAAATTTGTGGATATTCTATAAATTTATGTCTAAATTTTTTGATTATTTATAAATTTCTCTCTAAATTTGTGGATATTCTATAAATTTCTGTCTAAATTTGTGGATATTCGATAAATTTCTGTCTAAATTCGTGGATATTCGATAAATTTCTGTCTAAATTTTTTGATTATTTTTAAATTTCTCTCTAAATTTGTGGATATTCTATAAATTTTTCTCTAAATTTGTGGATATTCTATAAATTCCTGTCTAAATTTGTGGATATTCGATAAATTTCTGTCTAAATTTTTTGATTATTTTTAAATTTTTGTCTAAATTTGTGGATATTCTATAAATTTCTGTCGAAATTTGTACATATTCGATAAAGTTCTGTCTAAATTTGTGGATATTCTATAAATTTCTCTCTAAATTTGTGGATATTCTATAAATTCTGTCTAAATTTGTGGATATTCGATAAATTTCTGTCTAAATTTTTTGATTATTTTTAAATTTTTGTCTAAATTTGTGGATATTCTATAAATTTCTGTCTAAATTTTTTGATTCTTTGTAAATTTCTGTCTAAATTTGTGGATATTCTATAAATTTCTGTCTAAATTTTTTGATTCTTTATAAATTTCTCTCTAAATTTGTGGATATTCTATAAATTTCTGTCTAAATTTTTTGATTCTTTAAATTTCTGTCTAAATTTGTGGATATTCGATAAATTTCTGTCTAAATTTGTGGATATTCGATAAATTTCTGTCTAAATTTGTGGATATTCGATAAACTTCTGTCTAAATTTTTTTGATTATTTTTAATTTCTCATTAAATTTGTGGATATTCTATAAATTTCTCTCTAATTTTGTGGATATTCTATAAATTTCTGTCTAAATTTCTTGATTATTTTTAATTTTTGTCTAAATTTGTGTATATTCTATAAATTTCTGTCTAAATTTTTTGATTCTTTATAAATTTCTCTCTAAATTTGAGAATATTCTATAAATTTCTGTCTAAATTTGTGGATATTCCATAAATTTCTGTCTGAATTTTTTGATTATTTTTGAATTTTTGTCTAAATTTGTGGATATTCTATAAATTTCTGTCTAAATTTTTTGATTCTTTATAAATTTCTCTCTAAATTTGACAATATTCTATAAATTTTTGTCTAAATTTGTGGATATTCGATAAATTTCTGTCTGAATTTTTTGATTATTTTTAAATTTTTGTCTAAATTTGTGGATATTCTATAAATTTCTGTCTAAATTTTTTGATTCTTTGTAAATTTCTGTCTAAATTTGTGGATATTCTATAAATTTCTGTCTAAATTTTTTGATTCTTTATAAATTTCTCTCTAAATTTGACAATATTCTATAAATTTTTGTCTAAATTTGTGGATATTCGATAAATTTCTGTCTGAATTTTTTGATTATTTTTAAATTTTTGTCTAAATTTGTGGATATTCTATAAATTTCTGTCTAAATTTTTTGATTCTTTGTAAATTTCTGTCTAAATTTGTGGATATTCTATAAATTTCTGTCTAAATTTTTTGATTCTTTATAAATTTCTCTCTAAATTTGTGGATATTCTATAAATTTCTGTCTAAATTTTTTGATTTTATAAATTTCTCTCTAAATTTGTGGATATTCTATAAATTTCTGTCTAAATTTGTGGATATTCGATAAATTTCTGTCTAAATTTTTTGATTATTTTTAAATTTTTGTCTAAATTTGTGGATATTCTATAAATTTCTGTCTAAATATTTTGATTCTTTATAAATTTCTCTCTAAATTTGTGGATATTCTATAAATTTCTGTCTAAATTTGTGGATATTAGATAAATTTCTGTCTAAATTTTTAATATTTCTCTGTTTATCTATAAATCCCCCCCCCCCTCACTACGCTACTGGGTAAAACATACGTTCAATTTCACATAATTTTTAATTTTATGACAACGCATTTATTCATTGTTTTTTTAGTTTCCTCCAATGAATCTTAGAATTTACAATACATCATAATTTTGGCCATATTTTTCAATCAAAGATTTAGTACTTACAACCATGGTTTCAGATATACATCGGCAAATTTCAACAAAAAATATGTAATTCTCTTTATAATCAAAAATTATTAACTTAAAAAAATCTAAATTAAAACAAATAATAGATGGCGGTATAAAAGATTGAACTTAAGACTTCATATAGCTTCGAAATATGATGAAGACGAATAATAAAAGTAAAATTATGTGTAAAATGTAAAAATAATGATTTATTTATTTGTGTATACCACATTTAAAGATCCATAAAATAAATTTGGCACAATCATTCTTAGCCACCATGAATTAGATATGCAAAATATCCTTATATATAGCTATCTTCTACATATATATGTATGTATACAATGTATTTATGTATGTTGCAATGTATTTATGTATGCAATGTATGTATGTATGTACTAAGGTATGTATGTACGTATGTAATGTATTTATGTATGTATGCAATGTGTTTATGTATGTATGTATGCATGTTGGGCGCGGGCCCAAATTTTTATTCACGGCCGCCCACTCACGGTGGTATTAAAAAAAATTCACGCCCACTCACGCTTCTTCTTCTTCTTTATCGTGTTGAAAATCCCACAGACGGTTGATATTCGATAAATTTCTGTCTAAATTTTTTGATTATTTTTAAATTTTTGTGTAAATTTGTGGATATTCTATTAATTTCTGTCTAAATTTTTTGATTATTTTTAAATTTTTGTCTAAATTTATGGATTTTCTATAAATTTCTGTCTAAATTTGTGGATATTCGATAAATTTCTGTCTAAATTTTTTGATTATTTTTAAATTTTTGTCTAGATTTGTGGATATTCTATAAATTTCTGTCTAAACTTTTTGATTCTTTATAAATTTCTGTCTAAATTTGTGGATATTCTATAAATTTCTGTCTAAATTTTTTGATTCTTTATAAATTTCTCTCTAAATTTGTGGATATTCTATAAATTTCTGTCTAAATTTTTTGATTATTTTTAAATTTTGTCTAAATTTGTGGATATTCTATAAATTTCTGTCTAAATATTTTGATTCTTTATAAATTTCTCTCTAAATTTGTGGATATTAGATAAATTTCTGTCTAAATTTTTTGATTATTATTAAATTTTTGTCTAAATTTTTGGATATTCTATAAATTTCTGTCTAAATTTGTGGATATTCTATAAATTTTTGTCTAAATTTTTTGATTATTTTTAAATTTTTGTCTAAATTGGTGGATATTCTATAAATTTCTGTCTAAATTTTTTGATTATTTTTAAATTTTTGTGTAAATTTGTGGATATTCTATAAATTTATGTCTAAATTTTTTGATTATTTATAAATTTCTCTCTAAATTTGTGGATATTCTATAAATTTCTGTCTAAATTTGTGGATATTCGATAAATTTCTGTCTAAATTCGTGGATATTCGATAAATTTCTGTCTAAATTTTTTGATTATTTTTAAATTTCTCTCTAAATTTGTGGATATTCTATAAATTTTTCTCTAAATTTGTGGATATTCTATAAATTCCTGTCTAAATTTGTGGATATTCGATAAATTTCTGTCTAAATTTTTTGATTATTTTTAAATTTTTGTCTAAATTTGTGGATATTCTATAAATTTCTGTCGAAATTTGTACATATTCGATAAAGTTCTGTCTAAATTTGTGGATATTCTATAAATTTCTCTCTAAATTTGTGGATATTCTATAAATTCTGTCTAAATTTGTGGATATTCGATAAATTTCTGTCTAAATTTTTTGATTATTTTTAAATTTTTGTCTAAATTTGTGGATATTCTATAAATTTCTGTCTAAATTTTTTGATTCTTTGTAAATTTCTGTCTAAATTTGTGGATATTCTATAAATTTCTGTCTAAATTTTTTGATTCTTTATAAATTTCTCTCTAAATTTGTGGATATTCTATAAATTTCTGTCTAAATTTTTTGATTCTTTAAATTTCTGTCTAAATTTGTGGATATTCGATAAATTTCTGTCTAAATTTGTGGATATTCGATAAATTTCTGTCTAAATTTGTGGATATTCGATAAACTTCTGTCTAAATTTTTTTGATTATTTTTAATTTCTCATTAAATTTGTGGATATTCTATAAATTTCTCTCTAATTTTGTGGATATTCTATAAATTTCTGTCTAAATTTCTTGATTATTTTTAATTTTTGTCTAAATTTGTGTATATTCTATAAATTTCTGTCTAAATTTTTTGATTCTTTATAAATTTCTCTCTAAATTTGAGAATATTCTATAAATTTCTGTCTAAATTTGTGGATATTCCATAAATTTCTGTCTGAATTTTTTGATTATTTTTGAATTTTTGTCTAAATTTGTGGATATTCTATAAATTTCTGTCTAAATTTTTTGATTCTTTATAAATTTCTCTCTAAATTTGACAATATTCTATAAATTTTTGTCTAAATTTGTGGATATTCGATAAATTTCTGTCTGAATTTTTTGATTATTTTTAAATTTTTGTCTAAATTTGTGGATATTCTATAAATTTCTGTCTAAATTTTTTGATTCTTTGTAAATTTCTGTCTAAATTTGTGGATATTCTATAAATTTCTGTCTAAATTTTTTGATTCTTTATAAATTTCTCTCTAAATTTGACAATATTCTATAAATTTTTGTCTAAATTTGTGGATATTCGATAAATTTCTGTCTGAATTTTTTGATTATTTTTAAATTTTTGTCTAAATTTGTGGATATTCTATAAATTTCTGTCTAAATTTTTTGATTCTTTGTAAATTTCTGTCTAAATTTGTGGATATTCTATAAATTTCTGTCTAAATTTTTTGATTCTTTATAAATTTCTCTCTAAATTTGTGGATATTCTATAAATTTCTGTCTAAATTTTTTGATTTTATAAATTTCTCTCTAAATTTGTGGATATTCTATAAATTTCTGTCTAAATTTGTGGATATTCGATAAATTTCTGTCTAAATTTTTTGATTATTTTTAAATTTTTGTCTAAATTTGTGGATATTCTATAAATTTCTGTCTAAATATTTTGATTCTTTATAAATTTCTCTCTAAATTTGTGGATATTCTATAAATTTCTGTCTAAATTTGTGGATATTAGATAAATTTCTGTCTAAATTTTTAATATTTCTCTGTTTATCTATAAATCCCCCCCCCCCCCTCACTACGCTACTGGGTAAAACATACGTTCAATTTCACATAATTTTTAATTTTATGACAACGCATTTATTCATTGTTTTTTTAGTTTCCTCCAATGAATCTTAGAATTTACAATACATCATAATTTTGGCCATATTTTTCAATCAAAGATTTAGTACTTACAACCATGGTTTCAGATATACATCGGCAAATTTCAACAAAAAATATGTAATTCTCTTTATAATCAAAAATTATTAACTTAAAAAAATCTAAATTAAAACAAATAATAGATGGCGGTATAAAAGATTGAACTTAAGACTTCATATAGCTTCGAAATATGATGAAGACGAATAATAAAAGTAAAATTATGTGTAAAATGTAAAAATAATGATTTATTTATTTGTGTATACCACATTTAAAGATCCATAAAATAAATTTGGCACAATCATTCTTAGCCACCATGAATTAGATATGCAAAATATCCTTATATATAGCTATCTTCTACATATATATGTATGTATACAATGTATTTATGTATGTTGCAATGTATTTATGTATGCAATGTATGTATGTATGTACTAAGGTATGTATGTACGTATGTAATGTATTTATGTATGTATGCAATGTGTTTATGTATGTATGTATGCATGTTGGGCGCGGGCCCAAATTTTTATTCACGGCCGCCCACTCACGGTGGTATTAAAAAAAATTCACGCCCACTCACGCTTCTTCTTCTTCTTTATCGTGTTGAAAATCCCACAGACGGTTGATATTCGATAAATTTCTGTCTAAATTTTTTGATTATTTTTAAATTTTTGTGTAAATTTGTGGATATTCTATTAATTTCTGTCTAAATTTTTTGATTATTTTTAAATTTTTGTCTAAATTTATGGATTTTCTATAAATTTCTGTCTAAATTTGTGGATATTCGATAAATTTCTGTATAAATTTTTTGATTATTTGCTAAATTTTTGTCTAAATTTGTGGATATTCTATAATTTCTGTCTAAATTTTTTGATTCTTTTTAAATTTCTCTCTAAATTTGTGGATATTCTATAAATTTCTGTCTAAATTTGTGGATATTCGATAAATTTCTGTCTAAATTTGTGGATATTCGATAAAGTTCTGTCTAAATTTGTGGATATTCTATAAATTTCTCTCTAAATTTGTGGATATTCTATAAATTTCTGTCTAAATTTGTGGATATTAAATAAATTTCTGTCTAAATTTTTTGATTATTTTTAAATTTTTGTCTAGATTTGTGGATATTCTATAAATTTCTGTCTAAACTTTTTGATTCTTTATAAATTTCTGTCTAAATTTGTGGATATTCTATAAATTTCTGTCTAAATTTTTTGATTCTTTATAAATTTCTCTCTAAATTTGTGGATATTCTATAAATTTCTGTCTAAATTTTTTGATTATTTTTAAATTTTGTCTAAATTTGTGGATATTCTATAAATTTCTGTCTAAATATTTTGATTCTTTATAAATTTCTCTCTAAATTTGTGGATATTAGATAAATTTCTGTCTAAATTTTTTGATTATTATTAAATTTTTGTCTAAATTTTTGGATATTCTATAAATTTCTGTCTAAATTTGTGGATATTCTATAAATTTTTGTCTAAATTTTTTGATTATTTTTAAATTTTTGTCTAAATTGGTGGATATTCTATAAATTTCTGTCTAAATTTTTTGATTATTTTTAAATTTTTGTGTAAATTTGTGGATATTCTATAAATTTATGTCTAAATTTTTTGATTATTTATAAATTTCTCTCTAAATTTGTGGATATTCTATAAATTTCTGTCTAAATTTGTGGATATTCGATAAATTTCTGTCTAAATTCGTGGATATTCGATAAATTTCTGTCTAAATTTTTTGATTATTTTTAAATTTCTCTCTAAATTTGTGGATATTCTATAAATTTTTCTCTAAATTTGTGGATATTCTATAAATTCCTGTCTAAATTTGTGGATATTCGATAAATTTCTGTCTAAATTTTTTGATTATTTTTAAATTTTTGTCTAAATTTGTGGATATTCTATAAATTTCTGTCGAAATTTGTACATATTCGATAAAGTTCTGTCTAAATTTGTGGATATTCTATAAATTTCTCTCTAAATTTGTGGATATTCTATAAATTCTGTCTAAATTTGTGGATATTCGATAAATTTCTGTCTAAATTTTTTGATTATTTTTAAATTTTTGTCTAAATTTGTGGATATTCTATAAATTTCTGTCTAAATTTTTTGATTCTTTGTAAATTTCTGTCTAAATTTGTGGATATTCTATAAATTTCTGTCTAAATTTTTTGATTCTTTATAAATTTCTCTCTAAATTTGTGGATATTCTATAAATTTCTGTCTAAATTTTTTGATTCTTTAAATTTCTGTCTAAATTTGTGGATATTCGATAAATTTCTGTCTAAATTTGTGGATATTCGATAAATTTCTGTCTAAATTTGTGGATATTCGATAAACTTCTGTCTAAATTTTTTTGATTATTTTTAATTTCTCATTAAATTTGTGGATATTCTATAAATTTCTCTCTAATTTTGTGGATATTCTATAAATTTCTGTCTAAATTTCTTGATTATTTTTAATTTTTGTCTAAATTTGTGTATATTCTATAAATTTCTGTCTAAATTTTTTGATTCTTTATAAATTTCTCTCTAAATTTGAGAATATTCTATAAATTTCTGTCTAAATTTGTGGATATTCCATAAATTTCTGTCTGAATTTTTTGATTATTTTTGAATTTTTGTCTAAATTTGTGGATATTCTATAAATTTCTGTCTAAATTTTTTGATTCTTTATAAATTTCTCTCTAAATTTGACAATATTCTATAAATTTTTGTCTAAATTTGTGGATATTCGATAAATTTCTGTCTGAATTTTTTGATTATTTTTAAATTTTTGTCTAAATTTGTGGATATTCTATAAATTTCTGTCTAAATTTTTTGATTCTTTGTAAATTTCTGTCTAAATTTGTGGATATTCTATAAATTTCTGTCTAAATTTTTTGATTCTTTATAAATTTCTCTCTAAATTTGTGGATATTCTATAAATTTCTGTCTAAATTTTTTGATTTTATAAATTTCTCTCTAAATTTGTGGATATTCTATAAATTTCTGTCTAAATTTGTGGATATTCGATAAATTTCTGTCTAAATTTTTTGATTATTTTTAAATTTTTGTCTAAATTTGTGGATATTCTATAAATTTCTGTCTAAATATTTTGATTCTTTATAAATTTCTCTCTAAATTTGTGGATATTCTATAAATTTCTGTCTAAATTTGTGGATATTAGATAAATTTCTGTCTAAATTTTTAATATTTCTCTGTTTATCTATAAATCCCCCCCCCTCACTACGCTACTGGGTAAAACATACGTTCAATTTCACATAATTTTTAATTTTATGACAACGCATTTATTCATTGTTTTTTTAGTTTCCTCCAATGAATCTTAGAATTTACAATACATCATAATTTTGGCCATATTTTTCAATCAAAGATTTAGTACTTACAACCATGGTTTCAGATATACATCGGCAAATTTCAACAAAAAATATGTAATTCTCTTTATAATCAAAAATTATTAACTTAAAAAAATCTAAATTAAAACAAATAATAGATGGCGGTATAAAAGATTGAACTTAAGACTTCATATAGCTTCGAAATATGATGAAGACGAATAATAAAAGTAAAATTATGTGTAAAATGTAAAAATAATGATTTATTTATTTGTGTATACCACATTTAAAGATCCATAAAATAAATTTTGCACAATCATTCTTAGCCACCATGAATTAGATATGCAAAATATACCTATATATAGCTATCTTCTACATATATATGTATGTATACAATGTATTTATGTATGTTGCAATGTATTTATGTATGCAATGTATGTATGTATGTACTAAGGTATGTATGTACGTATGTAATGTATTTATGTATGTATGCAATGTGTTTATGTATGTATGTATGCATGTTGGGCGCGGGCCCAAATTTTTATTCACGGCCCGCCCACTCACGGTGGTATTAAAAAAAAATTCACGCCCACTCACGCTTCTTCTTCTTCTTTATCGTGTTGAAAATCCCACAGACGGTTGATATTCTATAAATTTCTGTCTAAATTTTTTGATTATTTTTAAATTTTTGTGTAAATTTGTGGATATTCTGTCTAAATTTTTTGATTATTTTTAAATTTTTGTCTAAATTTATGGATTTTCTATAAATTTCTGTCTAAATTTGTGGATATTCGATAAATTTCTGTATAAATTTTTTGATTATTTTTAAATTTTTGTCTAAATTTGTGGATATTCTATAATTTCTGTCTAAATTTTTTGATTCTTTTTAAATTTCTGTCTAAATTTGTGGATATTCTATAAATTTCTGTCTAAATCTTTTGATTCTTTATAAATTTCTCTCTAAATTTGTGGATATTCTATAAATTTCTGTCTAAATTTTTTGATTATTTTTAAATTTTGTCTAAATTTGTGGATATTCTATAAATTTCTGTCTAAATATTTTGATTCTTTATAAATTTCTCTCTAAATTTGTGGATATTAGATAAATTTCTGTCTAAATTTTTTGATTATTATTAAATTTTTGTCTAAATTTTTGGATATTCTATAAATTTCTGTCTAAATTTGTGGATATTCTATAAATTTTTGTCTAAATTTTTTGATTATTTTTAAATTTTTGTCTAAATTGGTGGATATTCTATAAATTTCTGTCTAAATTTTTTGATTATTTTTAAATTTTTGTGTAAATTTGTGGATATTCTATAAATTTATGTCTAAATTTTTTGATTATTTATAAATTTCTCTCTAAATTTGTGGATATTCTATAAATTTCTGTCTAAATTTGTGGATATTCGATAAATTTCTGTCTAAATTCGTGGATATTCGATAAATTTCTGTCTAAATTTTTTGATTATTTTTAAATTTCTCTCTAAATTTGTGGATATTCTATAAATTTTTCTCTAAATTTGTGGATATTCTATAAATTCCTGTCTAAATTTGTGGATATTCGATAAATTTCTGTCTAAATTTTTTGATTATTTTTAAATTTTTGTCTAAATTTGTGGATATTCTATAAATTTCTGTCGAAATTTGTACATATTCGATAAAGTTCTGTCTAAATTTGTGGATATTCTATAAATTTCTCTCTAAATTTGTGGATATTCTATAAATTCTGTCTAAATTTGTGGATATTCGATAAATTTCTGTCTAAATTTTTTGATTATTTTTAAATTTTTGTCTAAATTTGTGGATATTCTATAAATTTCTGTCTAAATTTTTTGATTCTTTGTAAATTTCTGTCTAAATTTGTGGATATTCTATAAATTTCTGTCTAAATTTTTTGATTCTTTATAAATTTCTCTCTAAATTTGTGGATATTCTATAAATTTCTGTCTAAATTTTTTGATTCTTTAAATTTCTGTCTAAATTTGTGGATATTCGATAAATTTCTGTCTAAATTTGTGGATATTCGATAAATTTCTGTCTAAATTTGTGGATATTCGATAAATTTCTGTCTAAATTTGTGGATATTCGATAAACTTCTGTCTAAATTTTTTTGATTATTTTTAATTTCTCATTAAATTTGTGGATATTCGATAAATTTCTGTCTAAATTCGTGGATATTCGATAAATTTCTGTCTAAATTTTTTGATTATTTTTAAATTTCTCTCTAAATTTGTGGATATTCTATAAATTTTTCTCTAAATTTGTGGATATTCTATAAATTCCTGTCTAAATTTGTGGATATTCGATAAATTTCTGTCTAAATTTTTTGATTATTTTTAAATTTTTGTCTAAATTTGTGGATATTCTATAAATTTCTGTCGAAATTTGTACATATTCGATAAAGTTCTGTCTAAATTTGTGGATATTCTATAAATTTCTCTCTAAATTTGTGGATATTCTATAAATTCTGTCTAAATTTGTGGATATTCGATAAATTTCTGTCTAAATTTTTTGATTATTTTTAAATTTTTGTCTAAATTTGTGGATATTCTATAAATTTCTGTCTAAATTTTTTGATTCTTTGTAAATTTCTGTCTAAATTTGTGGATATTCTATAAATTTCTGTCTAAATTTTTTGATTCTTTATAAATTTCTCTCTAAATTTGTGGATATTCTATAAATTTCTGTCTAAATTTTTTGATTCTTTAAATTTCTGTCTAAATTTGTGGATATTCGATAAATTTCTGTCTAAATTTGTGGATATTCGATAAATTTCTGTCTAAATTTGTGGATATTCGATAAACTTCTGTCTAAATTTTTTTGATTATTTTTAATTTCTCATTAAATTTGTGGATATTCTATAAATTTCTCTCTAATTTTGTGGATATTCTATAAATTTCTGTCTAAATTTCTTGATTATTTTTAATTTTTGTCTAAATTTGTGTATATTCTATAAATTTCTGTCTAAATTTTTTGATTCTTTATAAATTTCTCTCTAAATTTGAGAATATTCTATAAATTTCTGTCTAAATTTGTGGATATTCCATAAATTTCTGTCTGAATTTTTTGATTATTTTTGAATTTTTGTCTAAATTTGTGGATATTCTATAAATTTCTGTCTAAATTTTTTGATTCTTTATAAATTTCTCTCTAAATTTGACAATATTCTATAAATTTTTGTCTAAATTTGTGGATATTCGATAAATTTCTGTCTGAATTTTTTGATTATTTTTAAATTTTTGTCTAAATTTGTGGATATTCTATAAATTTCTGTCTAAATTTTTTGATTCTTTGTAAATTTCTGTCTAAATTTGTGGATATTCTATAAATTTCTGTCTAAATTTTTTGATTCTTTATAAATTTCTCTCTAAATTTGTGGATATTCTATAAATTTCTGTCTAAATTTTTTGATTTTATAAATTTCTCTCTAAATTTGTGGATATTCTATAAATTTCTGTCTAAATTTGTGGATATTCGATAAATTTCTGTCTAAATTTTTTGATTATTTTTAAATTTTTGTCTAAATTTGTGGATATTCTATAAATTTCTGTCTAAATATTTTGATTCTTTATAAATTTCTCTCTAAATTTGTGGATATTCTATAAATTTCTGTCTAAATTTGTGGATATTAGATAAATTTCTGTCTAAATTTTTAATATTTCTCTGTTTATCTATAAATCCCCCCCCCTCACTACGCTACTGGGTAAAACATACGTTCAATTTCACATAATTTTTAATTTTATGACAACGCATTTATTCATTGTTTTTTTAGTTTCCTCCAATGAATCTTAGAATTTACAATACATCATAATTTTGGCCATATTTTTCAATCAAAGATTTAGTACTTACAACCATGGTTTCAGATATACATCGGCAAATTTCAACAAAAAATATGTAATTCTCTTTATAATCAAAAATTATTAACTTAAAAAAATCTAAATTAAAACAAATAATAGATGGCGGTATAAAAGATTGAACTTAAGACTTCATATAGCTTCGAAATATGATGAAGACGAATAATAAAAGTAAAATTATGTGTAAAATGTAAAAATAATGATTTATTTATTTGTGTATACCACATTTAAAGATCCATAAAATAAATTTTGCACAATCATTCTTAGCCACCATGAATTAGATATGCAAAATATACCTATATATAGCTATCTTCTACATATATATGTATGTATACAATGTATTTATGTATGTTGCAATGTATTTATGTATGCAATGTATGTATGTATGTACTAAGGTATGTATGTACGTATGTAATGTATTTATGTATGTATGCAATGTGTTTATGTATGTATGTATGCATGTTGGGCGCGGGCCCAAATTTTTATTCACGGCCGCCCACTCACGGTGGTATTAAAAAAAAATTCACGCCCACTCACGCTTCTTCTTCTTCTTTATCGTGTTGAAAATCCCACAGACGGTTGATATTCGATAAATTTCTGTCTAAATTTTTTGATTATTTTTAAATTTTTGTGTAAATTTGTGGATATTCTATTAATTTCTGTCTAAATTTTTTGATTATTTTTAAATTTTTGTCTAAATTTATGGATTTTCTATAAATTTCTGTCTAAATTTGTGGATATTCGATAAATCTGTATAAATTTTTTGATTATTTTTAAATTTTTGTCTAAATTTGTGGATATTCTATAATTTCTGTCTAAATTTTTTGATTCTTTTAAAATTTCTCTCTAAATTTGTGGATATTCTATAAATTTCTGTCTAAATTTGTGGATATTCGATAAATTTCTGTCTAAATTTGTGGATATTCGATAAAGTTCTGTCTAAATTTGTGGATATTCTATAAATTTCTCTCTAAATTTGTGGATATTCTATAAATTTCTGTCTAAATTTGTGGATATTAAATAAATTTCTGTCTAAATTTTTTGATTATTTTTAAATTTTTGTCTAGATTTGTGGATATTCTATAAATTTCTGTCTAAACTTTTTGATTCTTTATAAATTTCTGTCTAAATTTGTGGATATTCTATAAATTTCTGTCTAAATTTTTTGATTCTTTATAAATTTCTCTCTAAATTTGTGGATATTCTATAAATTTCTGTCTAAATTTTTTGATTATTTTTAAATTTTGTCTAAATTTGTGGATATTCTATAAATTTCTGTCTAAATATTTTGATTCTTTATAAATTTCTCTCTAAATTTGTGGATATTAGATAAATTTCTGTCTAAATTTTTTGATTATTATTAAATTTTTGTCTAAATTTTTGGATATTCTATAAATTTCTGTCTAAATTTGTGGATATTCTATAAATTTTTGTCTAAATTTTTTGATTATTTTTAAATTTTTGTCTAAATTGGTGGATATTCTATAAATTTCTGTCTAAATTTTTTGATTATTTTTAAATTTTTGTGTAAATTTGTGGATATTCTATAAATTTATGTCTAAATTTTTTGATTATTTATAAATTTCTCTCTAAATTTGTGGATATTCTATAAATTTCTGTCTAAATTTGTGGATATTCGATAAATTTCTGTCTAAATTCGTGGATATTCGATAAATTTCTGTCTAAATTTTTTGATTATTTTTAAATTTCTCTCTAAATTTGTGGATATTCTATAAATTTTTCTCTAAATTTGTGGATATTCTATAAATTCCTGTCTAAATTTGTGGATATTCGATAAATTTCTGTCTAAATTTTTTGATTATTTTTAAATTTTTGTCTAAATTTGTGGATATTCTATAAATTTCTGTCGAAATTTGTACATATTCGATAAAGTTCTGTCTAAATTTGTGGATATTCTATAAATTTCTCTCTAAATTTGTGGATATTCTATAAATTCTGTCTAAATTTGTGGATATTCGATAAATTTCTGTCTAAATTTTTTGATTATTTTTAAATTTTTGTCTAAATTTGTGGATATTCTATAAATTTCTGTCTAAATTTTTTGATTCTTTGTAAATTTCTGTCTAAATTTGTGGATATTCTATAAATTTCTGTCTAAATTTTTTGATTCTTTATAAATTTCTCTCTAAATTTGTGGATATTCTATAAATTTCTGTCTAAATTTTTTGATTCTTTAAATTTCTGTCTAAATTTGTGGATATTCGATAAATTTCTGTCTAAATTTGTGGATATTCGATAAATTTCTGTCTAAATTTGTGGATATTCGATAAACTTCTGTCTAAATTTTTTTGATTATTTTTAATTTCTCATTAAATTTGTGGATATTCTATAAATTTCTCTCTAATTTTGTGGATATTCTATAAATTTCTGTCTAAATTTCTTGATTATTTTTAATTTTTGTCTAAATTTGTGTATATTCTATAAATTTCTGTCTAAATTTTTTGATTCTTTATAAATTTCTCTCTAAATTTGAGAATATTCTATAAATTTCTGTCTAAATTTGTGGATATTCCATAAATTTCTGTCTGAATTTTTTGATTATTTTTGAATTTTTGTCTAAATTTGTGGATATTCTATAAATTTCTGTCTAAATTTTTTGATTCTTTATAAATTTCTCTCTAAATTTGACAATATTCTATAAATTTTTGTCTAAATTTGTGGATATTCGATAAATTTCTGTCTGAATTTTTTGATTATTTTTAAATTTTTGTCTAAATTTGTGGATATTCTATAAATTTCTGTCTAAATTTTTTGATTCTTTGTAAATTTCTGTCTAAATTTGTGGATATTCTATAAATTTCTGTCTAAATTTTTTGATTCTTTATAAATTTCTCTCTAAATTTGTGGATATTCTATAAATTTCTGTCTAAATTTTTTGATTTTATAAATTTCTCTCTAAATTTGTGGATATTCTATAAATTTCTGTCTAAATTTGTGGATATTCGATAAATTTCTGTCTAAATTTTTTGATTATTTTTAAATTTTTGTCTAAATTTGTGGATATTCTATAAATTTCTGTCTAAATATTTTGATTCTTTATAAATTTCTCTCTAAATTTGTGGATATTCTATAAATTTCTGTCTAAATTTGTGGATATTAGATAAATTTCTGTCTAAATTTTTAATATTTCTCTGTTTATCTATAAATCCCCCCCCCCCTCACTACGCTACTGGGTAAAACATACGTTCAATTTCACATAATTTTTAATTTTATGACAACGCATTTATTCATTGTTTTTTTAGTTTCCTCCAATGAATCTTAGAATTTACAATACATCATAATTTTGGCCATATTTTTCAATCAAAGATTTAGTACTTACAACCATGGTTTCAGATATACATCGGCAAATTTCAACAAAAAATATGTAATTCTCTTTATAATCAAAAATTATTAACTTAAAAAAATCTAAATTAAAACAAATAATAGATGGCGGTATAAAAGATTGAACTTAAGACTTCATATAGCTTCGAAATATGATGAAGACGAATAATAAAAGTAAAATTATGTGTAAAATGTAAAAATAATGATTTATTTATTTGTGTATACCACATTTAAAGATCCATAAAATAAATTTTGCACAATCATTCTTAGCCACCATGAATTAGATATGCAAAATATACCTATATATAGCTATCTTCTACATATATATGTATGTATACAATGTATTTATGTATGTTGCAATGTATTTATGTATGCAATGTATGTATGTATGTACTAAGGTATGTATGTACGTATGTAATGTATTTATGTATGTATGCAATGTGTTTATGTATGTATGTATGCATGTTGGGCGCGGGCCCAAATTTTTATTCACGGCCCGCCCACTCACGGTGGTATTAAAAAAAAATTCACGCCCACTCACGCTTCTTCTTCTTCTTTATCGTGTTGAAAATCCCACAGACGGTTGATATTCTATAAATTTCTGTCTAAATTTTTTGATTATTTTTAAATTTTTGTGTAAATTTGTGGATATTCTGTCTAAATTTTTTGATTATTTTTAAATTTTTGTCTAAATTTATGGATTTTCTATAAATTTCTGTCTAAATTTGTGGATATTCGATAAATTTCTGTATAAATTTTTTGATTATTTTTAAATTTTTGTCTAAATTTGTGGATATTCTATAATTTCTGTCTAAATTTTTTGATTCTTTTTAAATTTCTGTCTAAATTTGTGGATATTCTATAAATTTCTGTCTAAATCTTTTGATTCTTTTTAAATTTATCTCTAAATTTGTGGATATTCTATAAATTTCTGTCTAAATTTTTTGATTATTTTTAAATTTTGTCTAAATTTGTGGATATTCTATAAATTTCTGTCTAAATATTTTGATTCTTTATAAATTTCTCTCTAAATTTGTGGATATTAGATAAATTTCTGTCTAAATTTTTTGATTATTATTAAATTTTTGTCTAAATTTTTGGATATTCTATAAATTTCTGTCTAAATTTGTGGATATTCTATAAATTTTTGTCTAAATTTTTTGATTATTTTTAAATTTTTGTCTAAATTGGTGGATATTCTATAAATTTCTGTCTAAATTTTTTGATTATTTTTAAATTTTTGTGTAAATTTGTGGATATTCTATAAATTTATGTCTAAATTTTTTGATTATTTATAAATTTCTCTCTAAATTTGTGGATATTCTATAAATTTCTGTCTAAATTTGTGGATATTCGATAAATTTCTGTCTAAATTCGTGGATATTCGATAAATTTCTGTCTAAATTTTTTGATTATTTTTAAATTTCTCTCTAAATTTGTGGATATTCTATAAATTTTTCTCTAAATTTGTGGATATTCTATAAATTCCTGTCTAAATTTGTGGATATTCGATAAATTTCTGTCTAAATTTTTTGATTATTTTTAAATTTTTGTCTAAATTTGTGGATATTCTATAAATTTCTGTCGAAATTTGTACATATTCGATAAAGTTCTGTCTAAATTTGTGGATATTCTATAAATTTCTCTCTAAATTTGTGGATATTCTATAAATTCTGTCTAAATTTGTGGATATTCGATAAATTTCTGTCTAAATTTTTTGATTATTTTTAAATTTTTGTCTAAATTTGTGGATATTCTATAAATTTCTGTCTAAATTTTTTGATTCTTTGTAAATTTCTGTCTAAATTTGTGGATATTCTATAAATTTCTGTCTAAATTTTTTGATTCTTTATAAATTTCTCTCTAAATTTGTGGATATTCTATAAATTTCTGTCTAAATTTTTTGATTCTTTAAATTTCTGTCTAAATTTGTGGATATTCGATAAATTTCTGTCTAAATTTGTGGATATTCGATAAATTTCTGTCTAAATTTGTGGATATTCGATAAACTTCTGTCTAAATTTTTTTGATTATTTTTAATTTCTCATTAAATTTGTGGATATTCTATAAATTTCTCTCTAATTTTGTGGATATTCTATAAATTTCTGTCTAAATTTCTTGATTATTTTTAATTTTTGTCTAAATTTGTGTATATTCTATAAATTTCTGTTTAAATTTTTTGATTCTTTATAAATTTCTCTCTAAATTTGAGAATATTCTATAAATTTCTGTCTAAATTTGTGGATATTCCATAAATTTCTGTCTGAATTTTTTGATTATTTTTGAATTTTTGTCTAAATTTGTGGATATTCTATAAATTTCTGTCTAAATTTTTTGATTCTTTATAAATTTCTCTCTAAATTTGACAATATTCTATAAATTTTTGTCTAAATTTGTGGATATTCGATAAATTTCTGTCTGAATTTTTTGATTATTTTTAAATTTTTGTCTAAATTTGTGGATATTCTATAAATTTCTGTCTAAATTTTTTGATTCTTTGTAAATTTCTGTCTAAATTTGTGGATATTCTATAAATTTCTGTCTAAATTTTTTGATTCTTTATAAATTTCTCTCTAAATTTGTGGATATTCTATAAATTTCTGTCTAAATTTTTTGATTTTATAAATTTCTCTCTAAATTTGTGGATATTCTATAAATTTCTGTCTAAATTTGTGGATATTCGATAAATTTCTGTCTAAATTTTTTGATTATTTTTAAATTTTTGTCTAAATTTGTGGATATTCTATAAATTTCTGTCTAAATATTTTGATTCTTTATAAATTTCTCTCTAAATTTGTGGATATTCTATAAATTTCTGTCTAAATTTGTGGATATTAGATAAATTTCTGTCTAAATTTTTAATATTTCTCTGTTTATCTATAAATCCCCCCCCTCACTACGCTACTGGGTAAAACATACGTTCAATTTCACATAATTTTGAATTTTATGACAACGCATTTATTCATTGTTTTTTTAGTTTCCTCCAATGAATCTTAGAATTTACAATACATCATAATTTTGGCCATATTTTTCAATCAAAGATTTAGTACTTACAACCATGGTTTCAGATATACATCGGCAAATTTCAACAAAAAATATGTAATTCTCTTTATAATCAAAAATTATTAACTTAAAAAAATCTAAATTAAAACAAATAATAGATGGCGGTATAAAAGATTGAACTTAAGACTTCATATAGCTTCGAAATATGATGAAGACGAATAATAAAAGTAAAATTATGTGTAAAATGTAAAAATAATGATTTATTTATTTGTGTATACCACATTTAAAGATCCATAAAATAAATTTTGCACAATCATTCTTAGCCACCATGAATTAGATATGCAAAATATACCTATATATAGCTATCTTCTACATATATATGTATGTATACAATGTATTTATGTATGTTGCAATGTATTTATGTATGCAATGTATGTATGTATGTACTAAGGTATGTATGTACGTATGTAATGTATTTATGTATGTATGCAATGTGTTTATGTATGTATGTATGCATGTTGGGCGCGGGCCCAAATTTTTATTCACGGCCGCCCACTCACGGTGGTATTAAAAAAAAATTCACGCCCACTCACGCTTCTTCTTCTTCTTTATCGTGTTGAAAATCCCACAGACGGTTGATATTCGATAAATTTCTGTCTAAATTTTTTGATTATTTTTAAATTTTTGTGTAAATTTGTGGATATTCTATTAATTTCTGTCTAAATTTTTTGATTATTTTTAAATTTTTGTCTAAATTTATGGATTTTCTATAAATTTCTGTCTAAATTTGTGGATATTCGATAAATCTGTATAAATTTTTTGATTATTTTTAAATTTTTGTCTAAATTTGTGGATATTCTATAATTTCTGTCTAAATTTTTTGATTCTTTTAAAATTTCTCTCTAAATTTGTGGATATTCTATAAATTTCTGTCTAAATTTGTGGATATTCGATAAATTTCTGTCTAAATTTGTGGATATTCGATAAAGTTCTGTCTAAATTTGTGGATATTCTATAAATTTCTCTCTAAATTTGTGGATATTCTATAAATTTCTGTCTAAATTTGTGGATATTAAATAAATTTCTGTCTAAATTTTTTGATTATTTTTAAATTTTTGTCTAGATTTGTGGATATTCTATAAATTTCTGTCTAAACTTTTTGATTCTTTATAAATTTCTGTCTAAATTTGTGGATATTCTATAAATTTCTGTCTAAATTTTTTGATTCTTTATAAATTTCTCTCTAAATTTGTGGATATTCTATAAATTTCTGTCTAAATTTTTTGATTATTTTTAAATTTTGTCTAAATTTGTGGATATTCTATAAATTTCTGTCTAAATATTTTGATTCTTTATAAATTTCTCTCTAAATTTGTGGATATTAGATAAATTTCTGTCTAAATTTTTTGATTATTATTAAATTTTTGTCTAAATTTTTGGATATTCTATAAATTTCTGTCTAAATTTGTGGATATTCTATAAATTTTTGTCTAAATTTTTTGATTATTTTTAAATTTTTGTCTAAATTGGTGGATATTCTATAAATTTCTGTCTAAATTTTTTGATTATTTTTAAATTTTTGTGTAAATTTGTGGATATTCTATAAATTTATGTCTAAATTTTTTGATTATTTATAAATTTCTCTCTAAATTTGTGGATATTCTATAAATTTCTGTCTAAATTTGTGGATATTCGATAAATTTCTGTCTAAATTCGTGGATATTCGATAAATTTCTGTCTAAATTTTTTGATTATTTTTAAATTTCTCTCTAAATTTGTGGATATTCTATAAATTTTTCTCTAAATTTGTGGATCTTCTATAAATTCCTGTCTAAATTTGTGGATATTCGATAAATTTCTGTCTAAATTTTTTGATTATTTTTAAATTTTTGTCTAAATTTGTGGATATTCTATAAATTTCTGTCGAAATTTGTACATATTCGATAAAGTTCTGTCTAAATTTGTGGATATTCTATAAATTTCTCTCTAAATTTGTGGATATTCTATAAATTCTGTCTAAATTTGTGGATATTCGATAAATTTCTGTCTAAATTTTTTGATTATTCTTAAATTTTTGTCTAAATTTGTGGATATTCTATAAATTTCTGTCTAAATTTTTTGATTCTTTGTAAATTTCTGTCTAAATTTGTGGATATTCTATAAATTTCTGTCTAAATTTTTTGATTCTTTATAAATTTCTCTCTAAATTTGTGGATATTCTATAAATTTCTGTCTAAATTTTTTGATTCTTTAAATTTCTGTCTAAATTTGTGGATATTCGATAAATTTCTGTCTAAATTTGTGGATATTCGATAAATTTCTGTCTAAATTTGTGGATATTCGATAAACTTCCGTCTAAATTTTTTTGATTATTTTTAATTTCTCATTAAATTTGTGGATATTCTATAAATTTCTCTCTAATTTTGTGGATATTCTATAAATTTCTGTCTAAATTTCTTGATTATTTTTAATTTTTGTCTAAATTTGTGTATATTCTATAAATTTCTGTCTAAATTTTTTGATTCTTTATAAATTTCTCTCTAAATTTGAGAATATTCTATAAATTTCTGTCTAAATTTGTGGATATTCCATAAATTTCTGTCTGAATTTTTTGATTATTTTTGAATTTTTGTCTAAATTTGTGGATATTCTATAAATTTCTGTCTAAATTTTTTGATTCTTTATAAATTTCTCTCTAAATTTGACAATATTCTATAAATTTTTGTCTAAATTTGTGGATATTCGATAAATTTCTGTCTGAATTTTTTGATTATTTTTAAATTTTTGTCTAAATTTGTGGATATTCTATAAATTTCTGTCTAAATTTTTTGATTCTTTGTAAATTTCTGTCTAAATTTGTGGATATTCTATAAATTTCTGTCTAAATTTTTTGATTCTTTATAAATTTCTCTCTAAATTTGTGGATATTCTATAAATTTCTGTCTAAATTTTTTGATTTTATAAATTTCTCTCTAAATTTGTGGATATTCTATAAATTTCTGTCTAAATTTGTGGATATTCGATAAATTTCTGTCTAAATTTTTTGATTATTTTTAAATTTTTGTCTAAATTTGTGGATATTCTATAAATTTCTGTCTAAATATTTTGATTCTTTATAAATTTCTCTCTAAATTTGTGGATATTCTATAAATTTTTGTCTAAATTTGTGGATATTAGATAAATTTCTGTCTAAATTTTTAATATTTCTCTGTTTATCTATAAATCCCCCCCCTCACTACGCTACTGGGTAAAACATACGTTCAATTTCACATAATTTTTAATTTTATGACAACGCATTTATTCATTGTTTTTTTAGTTTCCTCCAATGAATCTTAGAATTTACAATACATCATAATTTTGGCCATATTTTTCAATCAAAGATTTAGTACTTACAACCATGGTTTCAGATATACATCGGCAAATTTCAACAAAAAATATGTAATTCTCTTTATAATCAAAAATTATTAACTTAAAAAAATCTAAATTAAAACAAATAATAGATGGCGGTATAAAAGATTGAACTTAAGACTTCATATAGCTTCGAAATATGATGAAGACGAATAATAAAAGTAAAATTATGTGTAAAATGTAAAAATAATGATTTATTTATTTGTGTATACCACATTTAAAGATCCATAAAATAAATTTGGCACAATCATTCTTAGCCACCATGAATTAGATATGCAAAATATCCTTATATATAGCTATCTTCTACATATATATGTATGTATACAATGTATTTATGTATGTTGCAATGTATTTATGTATGCAATGTATGTATGTATGTACTAAGGTATGTATGTACGTATGTAATGTATTTATGTATGTATGCAATGTGTTTATGTATGTATGTATGCATGTTGGGCGCGGGCCCAAATTTTTATTCACGGCCGCCCACTCACGGTGGTATTAAAAAAAAATTCACGCCCACTCACGCTTCTTCTTCTTCTTTATCGTGTTGAAAATCCCACAGACGGTTGATATTCGATAAATTTCTGTCTAAATTTTTTGATTATTTTTAAATTTTTGTGTAAATTTGTGGATATTCTATTAATTTCTGTCTAAATTTTTTGATTATTTTTAAATTTTTGTCTAAATTTATGGATTTTCTATAAATTTCTGTCTAAATTTGTGGATATTCGATAAATTTCTGTATAAATTTTTTGATTATTTGCTAAATTTTTGTCTAAATTTGTGGATATTCTATAATTTCTGTCTAAATTTTTTGATTCTTTTTAAATTTCTCTCTAAATTTGTGGATATTCTATAAATTTCTGTCTAAATTTGTGGATATTCGATAAATTTCTGTCTAAATTTGTGGATATTCGATAAAGTTCTGTCTAAATTTGTGGATATTCTATAAATTTCTCTCTAAATTTGTGGATATTCTATAAATTTCTGTCTAAATTTGTGGATATTAAATAAATTTCTGTCTAAATTTTTTGATTATTTTTAAATTTTTGTCTAGATTTGTGGATATTCTATAAATTTCTGTCTAAACTTTTTGATTCTTTATAAATTTCTGTCTAAATTTGTGGATATTCTATAAATTTCTGTCTAAATTTTTTGATTCTTTATAAATTTCTCTCTAAATTTGTGGATATTCTATAAATTTCTGTCTAAATTTTTTGATTATTTTTAAATTTTGTCTAAATTTGTGGATATTCTATAAATTTCTGTCTAAATATTTTGATTCTTTATAAATTTCTCTCTAAATTTGTGGATATTAGATAAATTTCTGTCTAAATTTTTTGATTATTATTAAATTTTTGTCTAAATTTTTGGATATTCTATAAATTTCTGTCTAAATTTGTGGATATTCTATAAATTTTTGTCTAAATTTTTTGATTATTTTTAAATTTTTGTCTAAATTGGTGGATATTCTATAAATTTCTGTCTAAATTTTTTGATTATTTTTAAATTTTTGTGTAAATTTGTGGATATTCTATAAATTTATGTCTAAATTTTTTGATTATTTATAAATTTCTCTCTAAATTTGTGGATATTCTATAAATTTCTGTCTAAATTTGTGGATATTCGATAAATTTCTGTCTAAATTCGTGGATATTCGATAAATTTCTGTCTAAATTTTTTGATTATTTTTAAATTTCTCTCTAAATTTGTGGATATTCTATAAATTTTTCTCTAAATTTGTGGATATTCTATAAATTCCTGTCTAAATTTGTGGATATTCGATAAATTTCTGTCTAAATTTTTTGATTATTTTTAAATTTTTGTCTAAATTTGTGGATATTCTATAAATTTCTGTCGAAATTTGTACATATTCGATAAAGTTCTGTCTAAATTTGTGGATATTCTATAAATTTCTCTCTAAATTTGTGGATATTCTATAAATTCTGTCTAAATTTGTGGATATTCGATAAATTTCTGTCTAAATTTTTTGATTATTTTTAAATTTTTGTCTAAATTTGTGGATATTCTATAAATTTCTGTCTAAATTTGTGGATATTCGATAAATTTCTGTCTAAATTTGTGGATATTCGATAAACTTCTGTCTAAATTTTTTTGATTATTTTTAATTTCTCATTAAATTTGTGGATATTCTATAAATTTCTCTCTAATTTTGTGGATATTCTATAAATTTCTGTCTAAATTTCTTGATTATTTTTAATTTTTGTCTAAATTTGTGTATATTCTATAAATTTCTGTCTAAATTTTTTGATTCTTTATAAATTTCTCTCTAAATTTGAGAATATTCTATAAATTTCTGTCTAAATTTGTGGATATTCCATAAATTTCTGTCTAAATTTTTTGATTATTTTTGAATTTTTGTCTAAATTTGTGGATATTCTATAAATTTCTGTCTAAATTTTTTGATTCTTTATAAATTTCTCTCTAAATTTGACAATATTCTATAAATTTTTGTCTAAATTTGTGGATATTCGATAAATTTCTGTCTGAATTTTTTGATTATTTTTAAATTTTTGTCTAAATTTGTGGATATTCTATAAATTTCTGTCTAAATTTTTTGATTCTTTGTAAATTTCTGTCTAAATTTGTGGATATTCTATAAATTTCTGTCTAAATTTTTTGATTCTTTATAAATTTCTCTCTAAATTTGTGGATATTCTATAAATTTCTGTCTAAATTTTTTGATTTTATAAATTTCTCTCTAAATTTGTGGATATTCTATAAATTTCTGTCTAAATTTGTGGATACTCGATAAATTTCTGTCTAAATTTTTTGATTATTTTTAAATTTTTGTCTAAATTTGTGGATATTCTATAAATTTCTGTCTAAATATTTTGATTCTTTATAAATTTCTCTCTAAATTTGTGGATATTCTATAAATTTCTGTCTAAATTTGTGGATATTAGATAAATTTCTGTCTAAATTTTTAATATTTCTCTGTTTATCTATAAATCCCCCCCCCTCACTACGCTACTGGGTAAAACATACGTTCAATTTCACATAATTTTTAATTTTATGACAACGCATTTATTCATTGTTTTTTTAGTTTCCTCCAATGAATCTTAGAATTTACAATACATCATAATTTTGGCCATATTTTTCAATCAAAGATTTAGTACTTACAACCATGGTTTCAGATATACATCGGCAAATTTCAACAAAAAATATGTAATTCTCTTTATAATCAAAAATTATTAACTTAAAAAAATCTAAATTAAAACAAATAATAGATGGCGGTATAAAAGATTGAACTTAAGACTTCATATAGCTTCGAAATATGATGAAGACGAATAATAAAAGTAAAATTATGTGTAAAATGTAAAAATAATGATTTATTTATTTGTGTATACCACATTTAAAGATCCATAAAATAAATTTTGCACAATCATTCTTAGCCACCATGAATTAGATATGCAAAATATACCTATATATAGCTATCTTCTACATATATATGTATGTATACAATGTATTTATGTATGTTGCAATGTATTTATGTATGCAATGTATGTATGTATGTACTAAGGTATGTATGTACGTATGTAATGTATTTATGTATGTATGCAATGTGTTTATGTATGTATGTATGCATGTTGGGCGCGGGCCCAAATTTTTATTCACGGCCCGCCCACTCACGGTGGTATTAAAAAAAAATTCACGCCCACTCACGCTTCTTCTTCTTCTTTATCGTGTTGAAAATCCCACAGACGGTTGATATTCGATAAATTTCTGTCTAAATTTTTTGATTATTTTTAAATTTTTGTGTAAATTTGTGGATATTCTGTCTAAATTTTTTGATTATTTTTAAATTTTTGTCTAAATTTATGGATTTTCTATAATCTTCTGTCTAAATTTGTGGATATTCGATAAATTTCTGTATAAATTTTTTGATTATTTTTAAATTTTTGTCTAAATTTGTGGATATTCTATAATTTCTGTCTAAATTTTTTGATTCTTTTTAAATTTCTGTCTAAATTTGTGGATATTCTATAAATTTCTGTCTAAATCTTTTGATTCTTTATAAATTTCTCTCTAAATTTGTGGATATTCTATAAATTTCTGTCTAAATTTTTTGATTATTTTTAAATTTTGTCTAAATTTGTGGATATTCTATAAATTTCTGTCTAAATATTTTGATTCTTTATAAATTTCTCTCTAAATTTGTGGATATTAGATAAATTTCTGTCTAAATTTTTTGATTATTATTAAATTTTTGTCTAAATTTTTGGATATTCTATAAATTTCTGTCTAAATTTGTGGATATTCTATAAATTTTTGTCTAAATTTTTTGATTATTTTTAAATTTTTGTCTAAATTGGTGGATATTCTATAAATTTCTGTCTAAATTTTTTGATTATTTTTAAATTTTTGTGTAAATTTGTGGATATTCTATAAATTTATGTCTAAATTTTTTGATTATTTATAAATTTCTCTCTAAATTTGTGGATATTCTATAAATTTCTGTCTAAATTTGTGGATATTCGATAAATTTCTGTCTAAATTCGTGGATATTCGATAAATTTCTGTCTAAATTTTTTGATTATTTTTAAATTTCTCTCTAAATTTGTGGATATTCTATAAATTTTTCTCTAAATTTGTGGATATTCTATAAATTCCTGTCTAAATTTGTGGATATTCGATAAATTTCTGTCTAAATTTTTTGATTATTTTTAAATTTTTGTCTAAATTTGTGGATATTCTATAAATTTCTGTCGAAATTTGTACATATTCGATAAAGTTCTGTCTAAATTTGTGGATATTCTATAAATTTCTCTCTAAATTTGTGGATATTCTATAAATTCTGTCTAAATTTGTGGATATTCGATAAATTTCTGTCTAAATTTTTTGATTATTTTTAAATTTTTGTCTAAATTTGTGGATATTCTATAAATTTCTGTCTAAATTTTTTGATTCTTTGTAAATTTCTGTCTAAATTTGTGGATATTCTATAAATTTCTGTCTAAATTTTTTGATTCTTTATAAATTTCTCTCTAAATTTGTGGATATTCTATAAATTTCTGTCTAAATTTTTTGATTCTTTAAATTTCTTTCTAAATTTGTGGATATTCGATAAATTTCTGTCTAAATTTGTGGATATTCGATAAATTTCTGTCTAAATTTGTGGATATTCGATAAACTTCTGTCTAAATTTTTTTGATTATTTTTAATTTCTCATTAAATTTGTGGATATTCTATAAATTTCTCTCTAATTTTGTGGATATTCTATAAATTTCTGTCTAAATTTCTTGATTATTTTTAATTTTTGTCTAAATTTGTGTATATTCTATAAATTTCTGTCTAAATTTTTTGATTCTTTATAAATTTCTCTCTAAATTTGAGAATATTCTATAAATTTCTGTCTAAATTTGTGGATATTCCATAAATTTCTGTCTGAATTTTTTGATTATTTTTGAATTTTTGTCTAAATTTGTGGATATTCTATAAATTTCTGTCTAAATTTTTTGATTCTTTATAAATTTCTCTCTAAATTTGACAATATTCTATAAATTTTTGTCTAAATTTGTGGATATTCGATAAATTTCTGTCTGAATTTTTTGATTATTTTTAAATTTTTGTCTAAATTTGTGGATATTCTATAAATTTCTGTCTAAATATTTTGATTCTTTATAAATTTCTCTCTAAATTTGTGGATATTCTATAAATTTCTGTCTAAATTTGTGGATATTAGATAAATTTCTGTCTAAATTTTTAATATTTCTCTGTTTATCTATAAATCCCCCCCCCTCACTACGCTACTGGGTAAAACATACGTTCAATTTCACATAATTTTTAATTTTATGACAACGCATTTATTCATTGTTTTTTTAGTTTCCTCCAATGAATCTTAGAATTTACAATACATCATAATTTTGGCCATATTTTTCAATCAAAGATTTAGTACTTACAACCATGGTTTCAGATATACATCGGCAAATTTCAACAAAAAATATGTAATTCTCTTTATAATCAAAAATTATTAACTTAAAAAAATCTAAATTAAAACAAATAATAGATGGCGGTATAAAAGATTGAACTTAAGACTTCATATAGCTTCGAAATATGATGAAGACGAATAATAAAAGTAAAATTATGTGTAAAATGTAAAAATAATGATTTATTTATTTGTGTATACCACATTTAAAGATCCATAAAATAAATTTGGCACAATCATTCTTAGCCACCATGAATTAGATATGCAAAATATCCTTATATATAGCTATCTTCTACATATATATGTATGTATACAATGTATTTATGTATGTTGCAATGTATTTATGTATGCAATGTATGTATGTATGTACTAAGGTATGTATGTACGTATGTAATGTATTTATGTATGTATGCAATGTGTTTATGTATGTATGTATGCATGTTGGGCGCGGGCCCAAATTTTTATTCACGGCCCGCCCACTCACGGTGGTATTAAAAAAAAATTCACGCCCACTCACGCTTCTTCTTCTTCTTTATCGTGTTGAAAATCCCACAGACGGTTGATATTCGATAAATTTCTGTCTAAATTTTTTGATTATTTTTAAATTTTTGTGTAAATTTGTGGATATTCTATTAATTTCTGTCTAAATTTTTTGATTATTTTTAAGTTTTTGTCTAAATTTATGGATTTTCTATAAATTTCTGTCTAAATTTGTGGATATTCGATAAATTTCTGTATAAATTTTTTGATTATTTTTAAATTTTTGTCTAAATTTGTGGATATTCTATAATTTCTGTCTAAATTTTTTAATTCTTTTTAAATTTCTCTCTAAATTTGTGGTTATTCTATAAATTTCTGTCTAAATTTGTGGATATTCGATAAATTTCTGTCTAAATTTGTGGATATTCGATAAAGTTCTGTCTAAATTTGTGGATATTCTATAAATTTTTCTCTAAATTTGTGGATATTCTATAAATTTCTGTCTAAATTTGTGGATATTAAATAAATTTCTGTCTAAATTTTTTGATTATTTTTAAATTTTTGTCTAGATTTGTGGATATTCTATAAATTTCTGTCTAAACTTTTTGATTCTTTATAAATTTCTGTCTAAATTTGTGGATATTCTATAAATTTCTGTCTAAATTTTTTGATTCTTTATAAATTTCTCTCTAAATTTGTGGATATTCTATAAATTTCTGTCTAAATTTTTTGATTATTTTTAAATTTTGTCTAAATTTGTGGATATTCTATAAATTTCTGTCTAAATATTTTGATTCTTTATAAATTTCTCTCTAAATTTGTGGATATTAGATAAATTTCTGTCTAAATTTTTTGATTATTATTAAATTTTTGTCTAAATTTTTGGATATTCTATAAATTTCTGTCTAAATTTGTGGATATTCTATAAATTTTTGTCTAAATTTTTTGATTATTTTTAAATTTTTGTCTAAATTGGTGGATATTCTATAAATTTCTGTCTAAATTTTTTGATTATTTTTAAATTTTTGTGTAAATTTGTGGATATTCTATAAATTTATGTCTAAATTTTTTGATTATTTATAAATTTCTCTCTAAATTTGTGGATATTCTATAAATTTCTGTCTAAATCTGTGGATATTCGATAAATTTCTGTCTAAATTCGTGGATATTCGATAAATTTCTGTCTAAATTTTTTGATTATTTTTAAATTTCTCTCTAAATTTGTGGATATTCTATAAATTTTTCTCTAAATTTGTGGATATTCTATAAATTCCTGTCTAAATTTGTGGATATTCGATAAATTTCTGTCTAAATTTTTTGATTATTTTTAAATTTTTGTCTAAATTTGTGGATATTCTATAAATTTCTGTCGAAATTTGTGGATATTCGATAAAGTTCTGTCTAAATTTGTGGATATTCTATAAATTTCTCTCTAAATTTGTGGATATTCTATAAATTCTGTCTAAATTTGTGGATATTCGATAAATTTCTGTCTAAATTTTTTGATTATTTTTAAATTTTTGTCTAAATTTGTGGATATTCTATAAATTTCTGTCTAAATTTTTTGATTCTTTGTAAATTTCTGTCTAAATTTGTGGATATTCTATAAATTTCTGTCTAAATTTTTTGATTCTTTATAAATTTCTCTCTAAATTTGTGGATATTCTATAAATTTCTGTCTAGATTTTTTGATTCTTTAAATTTCTGTCTAAATTTGTGGATATTCTATAAATTTCTGTCTAAATTTGTGGATATTCGATAAATTTCTGTCTAAATTTGTGGATATTCGATAAATTTCTGTCTAAATTTTTTTGATTATTTTTAATTTCTCATTAAATTTGTGGATATTCTATAAATTTCTCTCTAAATTTGTGGATATTCTATAAATTTCTGTCTAAATTTTTTGATTATTTTTAATTTTTGTCTAAATTTGTGTATATTCTATAAATTTCTGTCTAAATTTTTTGATTCTTTATAAATTTCTCTCTAAATTTGAGAATATTCTATAAATTTCTGTCTAAATTTGTGGATATTCCATAAATTTCTGTCTGAATTTTTTGATTATTTTTAAATTTTTGTCTAAATTTGTGGATATTCTATAAATTTCTGTCTAAATTTTTTGATTCTTTATAAATTTCTCTCTAAATTTGACAATATTCTATAAATTTTTGTCTAAATTTGTGGATATTCGATAAATTTCTGTCTGAATTTTTTGATTATTTTTAAATTTTTGTCTAAATTTGTGGATATTCTATAAATTTCTGTCTAAATTTTTTGATTCTTTGTAAATTTCTGTCTAAATTTGTGGATATTCTATAAATTTCTGTCTAAATTTTTTGATTCTTTATAAATTTCTCTCTAAATTTGTGGATATTCTATAAATTTCTGTCTAAATTTTTTGATTTTATAAATTTCTCTCTAAATTTGAGAATATTCTATAAATTTCTGTCTAAATTTGTGGATATTCCATAAATTTCTGTCTGAATTTTTTGATTATTTTTAAATTTTTGTCTAAATTTGTGGATATTCTATAAATTTCTGTCTAAATTTTTTGATTCTTTATAAATTTCTCTCTAAATTTGACAATATTCTATAAATTTTTGTCTAAATTTGTGGATATTCGATAAATTTCTGTCTGAATTTTTTGATTATTTTTAAATTTTTGTCTAAATTTGTGGATATTCTATAAATTTCTGTCTAAATTTTTTGATTCTTTGTAAATTTCTGTCTAAATTTGTGGACATTCTATAAATTTCTGTCTAAATTTTTTGATTCTTTATAAATTTCTCTCTAAATTTGTGGATATTCTATAAATTTCTGTCTAAATTTTTTGATTTTATAAATTTCTCTCTAAATTTGTGGATATTCTATAAATTTCTGTCTAAATTTGTGGATATTCGATAAATTTCTGTCTAAATTTTTTGATTATTTTTAAATTTTTGTCTAAATTTGTGGATATTCTATAAATTTCTGTCTAAATATTTTGATTCTTTATAAATTTCTCTCTAAATTTGTGGATATTCTATAAATTTCTGTCTAAATTTGTGGATATTAGATAAATTTCTGTCTAAATTTTTAATATTTCTCTGTTTATCTATAAATCCCCCCCCTCACTACGCTACTGGGTAAAACATACGTTCAATTTCACATAATTTTTAATTTTATGACAACGCATTTATTCATTGTTTTTTTAGTTTCCTCCAATGAATCTTAGAATTTACAATACATCATAATTTTGGCCATATTTTTCAATCAAAGATTTAGTACTTACAACCATGGTTTCAGATATACATCGGCAAATTTCAACAAAAAATATGTAATTCTCTTTATAATCAAAAATTATTAACTTAAAAAAATCTAAATTAAAACAAATAATAGATGGCGGTATAAAAGATTGAACTTAAGACTTCATATAGCTTCGAAATATGATGAAGACGAATAATAAAAGTAAAATTATGTGTAAAATGTAAAAATAATGATTTATTTATTTGTGTATACCACATTTAAAGATCCATAAAATAAATTTGGCACAATCATTCTTAGCCACCATGAATTAGATATGCAAAATATCCTTATATATAGCTATCTTCTACATATATATGTATGTATACAATGTATTTATGTATGTTGCAATGTATTTATGTATGCAATGTATGTATGTATGTACTAAGGTATGTATGTACGTATGTAATGTATTTATGTATGTATGCAATGTGTTTATGTATGTATGTATGCATGTTGGGCGCGGGCCCAAATTTTTATTCACGGCCGCCCACTCACGGTGGTATTAAAAAAAAATTCACGCCCACTCACGCTTCTTCTTCTTCTTTATCGTGTTGAAAATCCCACAGACGGTTGATATTCGATAAATTTCTGTCTAAATTTTTTGATTATTTTTAAATTTTTGTGTAAATTTGTGGATATTCTATTAATTTCTGTCTAAATTTTTTGATTATTTTTAAATTTTTGTCTAAATTTATGGATTTTCTATAAATTTCTGTCTAAATTTGTGGATATTCGATAAATTTCTGTATAAATTTTTTGATTATTTGCTAAATTTTTGTCTAAATTTGTGGATATTCTATAATTTCTGTCTAAATTTTTTGATTCTTTTTAAATTTCTCTCTAAATTTGTGGATATTCTATAAATTTCTGTCTAAATTTGTGGATATTCGATAAATTTCTGTCTAAATTTGTGGATATTCGATAAAGTTCTGTCTAAATTTGTGGATATTCTATAAATTTCTCTCTAAATTTGTGGATATTCTATAAATTTCTGTCTAAATTTGTGGATATTAAATAAATTTCTGTCTAAATTTTTTGATTATTTTTAAATTTTTGTCTAGATTTGTGGATATTCTATAAATTTCTGTCTAAACTTTTTGATTCTTTATAAATTTCTGTCTAAATTTGTGGATATTCTATAAATTTCTGTCTAAATTTTTTGATTCTTTATAAATTTCTCTCTAAATTTGTGGATATTCTATAAATTTCTGTCTAAATTTTTTGATTATTTTTAAATTTTGTCTAAATTTGTGGATATTCTATAAATTTCTGTCTAAATATTTTGATTCTTTATAAATTTCTCTCTAAATTTGTGGATATTAGATAAATTTCTGTCTAAATTTTTTGATTATTATTAAATTTTTGTCTAAATTTTTGGATATTCTATAAATTTCTGTCTAAATTTGTGGATATTCTATAAATTTTTGTCTAAATTTTTTGATTATTTTTAAATTTTTGTCTAAATTGGTGGATATTCTATAAATTTCTGTCTAAATTTTTTGATTATTTTTAAATTTTTGTGTAAATTTGTGGATATTCTATAAATTTATGTCTAAATTTTTTGATTATTTATAAATTTCTCTCTAAATTTGTGGATATTCTATAAATTTCTGTCTAAATTTGTGGATATTCGATAAATTTCTGTCTAAATTCGTGGATATTCGATAAATTTCTGTCTAAATTTTTTGATTATTTTTAAATTTCTCTCTAAATTTGTGGATATTCTATAAATTTTTCTCTAAATTTGTGGATATTCTATAAATTCCTGTCTAAATTTGTGGATATTCGATAAATTTCTGTCTAAATTTTTTGATTATTTTTAAATTTTTGTCTAAATTTGTGGATATTCTATAAATTTCTGTCGAAATTTGTACATATTCGATAAAGTTCTGTCTAAATTTGTGGATATTCTATAAATTTCTCTCTAAATTTGTGGATATTCTATAAATTCTGTCTAAATTTGTGGATATTCGATAAATTTCTGTCTAAATTTTTTGATTATTTTTAAATTTTTGTCTAAATTTGTGGATATTCTATAAATTTCTGTCTAAATTTGTGGATATTCGATAAATTTCTGTCTAAATTTGTGGATATTCGATAAACTTCTGTCTAAATTTTTTTGATTATTTTTAATTTCTCATTAAATTTGTGGATATTCTATAAATTTCTCTCTAATTTTGTGGATATTCTATAAATTTCTGTCTAAATTTCTTGATTATTTTTAATTTTTGTCTAAATTTGTGTATATTCTATAAATTTCTGTCTAAATTTTTTGATTCTTTATAAATTTCTCTCTAAATTTGAGAATATTCTATAAATTTCTGTCTAAATTTGTGGATATTCCATAAATTTCTGTCTAAATTTTTTGATTATTTTTGAATTTTTGTCTATATTTGTGGATATTCTATAAATTTCTGTCTAAATTTTTTGATTCTTTATAAATTTCTCTCTAAATTTGACAATATTCTATAAATTTTTGTCTAAATTTGTGGATATTCGATAAATTTCTGTCTGAATTTTTTGATTATTTTTAAATTTTTGTCTAAATTTGTGGATATTCTATAAATTTCTGTCTAAATTTTTTGATTCTTTGTAAATTTCTGTCTAAATTTGTGGATATTCTATAAATTTCTGTCTAAATTTCTTGATTCTTTATAAATTTCTCTCTAAATTTGTGGATATTCTATAAATTTCTGTCTAAATTTTTTGATTTTATAAATTTCTCTCTAAATTTGTGGATATTCTATAAATTTCTGTCTAAATTTGTGGATACTCGATAAATTTCTGTCTAAATTTTTTGATTATTTTTAAATTTTTGTCTAAATTTGTGGATATTCTATAAATTTCTGTCTAAATATTTTGATTCTTTATAAATTTCTCTCTAAATTTGTGGATATTCTATAAATTTCTGTCTAAATTTGTGGATATTAGATAAATTTCTGTCTAAATTTTTAATATTTCTCTGTTTATCTATAAATCCCCCCCCCTCACTACGCTACTGGGTAAAACATACGTTCAATTTCACATAATTTTTAATTTTATGACAACGCATTTATTCATTGTTTTTTTAGTTTCCTCCAATGAATCTTAGAATTTACAATACATCATAATTTTGGCCATATTTTTCAATCAAAGATTTAGTACTTACAACCATGGTTTCAGATATACATCGGCAAATTTCAACAAAAAATATGTAATTCTCTTTATAATCAAAAATTATTAACTTAAAAAAATCTAAATTAAAACAAATAATAGATGGCGGTATAAAAGATTGAACTTAAGACTTCATATAGCTTCGAAATATGATGAAGACGAATAATAAAAGTAAAATTATGTGTAAAATGTAAAAATAATGATTTATTTATTTGTGTATACCACATTTAAAGATCCATAAAATAAATTTGGCACAATCATTCTTAGCCACCATGAATTAGATATGCAAAATATCCTTATATATAGCTATCTTCTACATATATATGTATGTATACAATGTATTTATGTATGTTGCAATGTATTTATGTATGCAATGTATGTATGTATGTACTAAGGTATGTATGTACGTATGTAATGTATTTATGTATGTATGCAATGTGTTTATGTATGTATGTATGCATGTTGGGCGCGGGCCCAAATTTTTATTCACGGCCCGCCCACTCACGGTGGTATTAAAAAAAAATTCACGCCCACTCACGCTTCTTCTTCTTCTTTATCGTGTTGAAAATCCCACAGACGGTTGATATTCGATAAATTTCTGTCTAAATTTTTTGATTATTTTTAAATTTTTGTGTAAATTTGTGGATATTCTGTCTAAATTTTTTGATTATTTTTAAATTTTTGTCTAAATTTATGGATTTTCTATAATCTTCTGTCTAAATTTGTGGATATTCGATAAATTTCTGTATAAATTTTTTGATTATTTTTAAATTTTTGTCTAAATTTGTGGATATTCTATAATTTCTGTCTAAATTTTTTGATTCTTTTTAAATTTCTGTCTAAATTTGTGGATATTCTATAAATTTCTGTCTAAATCTTTTGATTCTTTATAAATTTCTCTCTAAATTTGTGGATATTCTATAAATTTCTGTCTAAATTTTTTGATTATTTTTAAATTTTGTCTAAATTTGTGGATATTCTATAAATTTCTGTCTAAATATTTTGATTCTTTATAAATTTCTCTCTAAATTTGTGGATATTAGATAAATTTCTGTCTAAATTTTTTGATTATTATTAAATTTTTGTCTAAATTTTTGGATATTCTATAAATTTCTGTCTAAATTTGTGGATATTCTATAAATTTTTGTCTAAATTTTTTGATTATTTTTAAATTTTTGTCTAAATTGGTGGATATTCTATAAATTTCTGTCTAAATTTTTTGATTATTTTTAAATTTTTGTGTAAATTTGTGGATATTCTATAAATTTATGTCTAAATTTTTTGATTATTTATAAATTTCTCTCTAAATTTGTGGATATTCTATAAATTTCTGTCTAAATTTGTGGATATTCGATAAATTTCTGTCTAAATTCGTGGATATTCGATAAATTTCTGTCTAAATTTTTTGATTATTTTTAAATTTCTCTCTAAATTTGTGGATATTCTATAAATTTTTCTCTAAATTTGTGGATATTCTATAAATTCCTGTCTAAATTTGTGGATATTCGATAAATTTCTGTCTAAATTTTTTGATTATTTTTAAATTTTTGTCTAAATTTGTGGATATTCTATAAATTTCTGTCGAAATTTGTACATATTCGATAAAGTTCTGTCTAAATTTGTGGATATTCTATAAATTTCTCTCTAAATTTGTGGATATTCTATAAATTCTGTCTAAATTTGTGGATATTCGATAAATTTCTGTCTAAATTTTTTGATTATTTTTAAATTTTTGTCTAAATTTGTGGATATTCTATAAATTTCTGTCTAAATTTTTTGATTCTTTGTAAATTTCTGTCTAAATTTGTGGATATTCTATAAATTTCTGTCTAAATTTTTTGATTCTTTATAAATTTCTCTCTAAATTTGTGGATATTCTATAAATTTCTGTCTAAATTTTTTGATTCTTTAAATTTCTTTCTAAATTTGTGGATATTCGATAAATTTCTGTCTAAATTTGTGGATATTCGATAAATTTCTGTCTAAATTTGTGGATATTCGATAAACTTCTGTCTAAATTTTTTTGATTATTTTTAATTTCTCATTAAATTTGTGGATATTCTATAAATTTCTCTCTAATTTTGTGGATATTCTATAAATTTCTGTCTAAATTTCTTGATTATTTTTAATTTTTGTCTAAATTTGTGTATATTCTATAAATTTCTGTCTAAATTTTTTGATTCTTTATAAATTTCTCTCTAAATTTGAGAATATTCTATAAATTTCTGTCTAAATTTGTGGATATTCCATAAATTTCTGTCTGAATTTTTTGATTATTTTTGAATTTTTGTCTAAATTTGTGGATATTCTATAAATTTCTGTCTAAATTTTTTGATTCTTTATAAATTTCTCTCTAAATTTGACAATATTCTATAAATTTTTGTCTAAATTTGTGGATATTCGATAAATTTCTGTCTGAATTTTTTGATTATTTTTAAATTTTTGTCTAAATTTGTGGATATTCTATAAATTTCTGTCTAAATTTTTTGATTCTTTGTAAATTTCTGTCTAAATTTGTGGATATTCTATAAATTTCTGTCTAAATTTTTTGATTTTTTATAAATTTCTCTCTAAATTTGTGGATATTCTATAAATTTCTGTCTAAATTTTTTGATTTTATAAATTTCTCTCTAAATTTGTGGATATTCTATAAATTTCTGTCTAAATTTGTGGATATTCGATAAATTTCTGTCTAAATTTTTTGATTATTTTTAAATTTTTGTCTAAATTTGTGGATATTCTATAAATTTCTGTCTAAATATTTTGATTCTTTATAAATTTCTCTCTAAATTTGTGGATATTCTATAAATTTCTGTCTAAATTTGTGGATATTAGATAAATTTCTGTCTAAATTTTTAATATTTCTCTGTTTATCTATAAATCCCCCCCCCTCACTACGCTACTGGGTAAAACATACGTTCAATTTCACATAATTTTTAATTTTATGACAACGCATTTATTCATTGTTTTTTTAGTTTCCTCCAATGAATCTTAGAATTTACAATACATCATAATTTTGGCCATATTTTTCAATCAAAGATTTAGTACTTACAACCATGGTTTCAGATATACATCGGCAAATTTCAACAAAAAATATGTAATTCTCTTTATAATCAAAAATTATTAACTTAAAAAAATCTAAATTAAAACAAATAATAGATGGCGGTATAAAAGATTGAACTTAAGACTTCATATAGCTTCGAAATATGATGAAGACGAATAATAAAAGTAAAATTATGTGTAAAATGTAAAAATAATGATTTATTTATTTGTGTATACCACATTTAAAGATCCATAAAATAAATTTGGCACAATCATTCTTAGCCACCATGAATTAGATATGCAAAATATCCTTATATATAGCTATCTTCTACATATATATGTATGTATACAATGTATTTATGTATGTTGCAATGTATTTATGTATGCAATGTATGTATGTATGTACTAAGGTATGTATGTACGTATGTAATGTATTTATGTATGTATGCAATGTGTTTATGTATGTATGTATGCATGTTGGGCGCGGGCCCAAATTTTTATTCACGGCCCGCCCACTCACGGTGGTATTAAAAAAAAATTCACGCCCACTCACGCTTCTTCTTCTTCTTTATCGTGTTGAAAATCCCACAGACGGTTGATATTCGATAAATTTCTGTCTAAATTTTTTGATTATTTTTAAATTTTTGTGTAAATTTGTGGATATTCTATTAATTTCTGTCTAAATTTTTTGATTATTTTTAAGTTTTTGTCTAAATTTATGGATTTTCTATAAATTTCTGTCTAAATTTGTGGATATTCGATAAATTTCTGTATAAATTTTTTGATTATTTTTAAATTTTTGTCTAAATTTGTGGATATTCTATAATTTCTGTCTAAATTTTTTAATTCTTTTTAAATTTCTCTCTAAATTTGTGGTTATTCTATAAATTTCTGTCTAAATTTGTGGATATTCGATAAATTTCTGTCTAAATTTGTGGATATTCGATAAAGTTCTGTCTAAATTTGTGGATATTCTATAAATTTTTCTCTAAATTTGTGGATATTCTATAAATTTCTGTCTAAATTTGTGGATATTAAATAAATTTCTGTCTAAATTTTTTGATTATTTTTAAATTTTTGTCTAGATTTGTGGATATTCTATAAATTTCTGTCTAAACTTTTTGATTCTTTATAAATTTCTGTCTAAATTTGTGGATATTCTATAAATTTCTGTCTAAATTTTTTGATTCTTTATAAATTTCTCTCTAAATTTGTGGATATTCTATAAATTTCTGTCTAAATTTTTTGATTATTTTTAAATTTTGTCTAAATTTGTGGATATTCTATAAATTTCTGTCTAAATATTTTGATTCTTTATAAATTTCTCTCTAAATTTGTGGATATTAGATAAATTTCTGTCTAAATTTTTTGATTATTATTAAATTTTTGTCTAAATTTTTGGATATTCTATAAATTTCTGTCTAAATTTGTGGATATTCTATAAATTTTTGTCTAAATTTTTTGATTATTTTTAAATTTTTGTCTAAATTGGTGGATATTCTATAAATTTCTGTCTAAATTTTTTGATTATTTTTAAATTTTTGTGTAAATTTGTGGATATTCTATAAATTTATGTCTAAATTTTTTGATTATTTATAAATTTCTCTCTAAATTTGTGGATATTCTATAAATTTCTGTCTAAATCTGTGGATATTCGATAAATTTCTGTCTAAATTCGTGGATATTCGATAAATTTCTGTCTAAATTTTTTGATTATTTTTAAATTTCTCTCTAAATTTGTGGATATTCTATAAATTTTTCTCTAAATTTGTGGATATTCTATAAATTCCTGTCTAAATTTGTGGATATTCGATAAATTTCTGTCTAAATTTTTTGATTATTTTTAAATTTTTGTCTAAATTTGTGGATATTCTATAAATTTCTGTCGAAATTTGTGGATATTCGATAAAGTTCTGTCTAAATTTGTGGATATTCTATAAATTTCTCTCTAAATTTGTGGATATTCTATAAATTCTGTCTAAATTTGTGGATATTCGATAAATTTCTGTCTAAATTTTTTGATTATTTTTAAATTTTTGTCTAAATTTGTGGATATTCTATAAATTTCTGTCTAAATTTTTTGATTCTTTGTAAATTTCTGTCTAAATTTGTGGATATTCTATAAATTTCTGTCTAAATTTTTTGATTCTTTATAAATTTCTCTCTAAATTTGTGGATATTCTATAAATTTCTGTCTAAATTTTTTGATTCTTTAAATTTCTGTCTAAATTTGTGGATATTCTATAAATTTCTGTCTAAATTTGTGGATATTCGATAAATTTCTGTCTAAATTTGTGGATATTCGATAAATTTCTGTCTAAATTTTTTTGATTATTTTTAATTTCTCATTAAGTTTGTGGATATTCTATAAATTTCTCTCTAAATTTGTGGATATTCTATAAATTTCTGTCTAAATTTTTTGATTATTTTTAATTTTTGTCTAAATTTGTGTATATTCTATAAATTTCTGTCTAAATTTTTTGATTCTTTATAAATTTCTCTCTAAATTTGAGAATATTCTATAAATTTCTGTCTAAATTTGTGGATATTCCATAAATTTCTGTCTGAATTTTTTGATTATTTTTAAATTTTTGTCTAAATTTGTGGATATTCTATAAATTTCTGTCTAAATTTTTTGATTCTTTATAAATTTCTCTCTAAATTTGACAATATTCTATAAATTTTTGTCTAAATTTGTGGATATTCGATAAATTTCTGTCTGAATTTTTTGATTATTTTTAAATTTTTGTCTAAATTTGTGGATATTCTATAAATTTCTGTCTAAATTTTTTGATTCTTTGTAAATTTCTGTCTAAATTTGTGGATATTCTATAAATTTCTGTCTAAATTTTTTGATTCTTTATAAATTTCTCTCTAAATTTGTGGATATTCTATAAATTTCTGTCTAAATTTTTTGATTTTATAAATTTCTCTCTAAATTTGTGGATATTCTATAAATTTCTGTCTAAATTTGTGGATATTCCATAAATTTCTGTCTGAATTTTTTGATTATTTTTAAATTTTTGTCTAAATTTGTGGATATTCTATAAATTTCTGTCTAAATTTTTTGATTCTTTATAAATTTCTCTCTAAATTTGACAATATTCTATAAATTTTTGTCTAAATTTGTGGATATTCGATAAATTTCTGTCTGAATTTTTTGATTATTTTTAAATTTTTGTCTAAATTTGTGGATATTCTATAAATTTCTGTCTAAATTTTTTGATTCTTTGTAAATTTCTGTCTAAATTTGTGGACATTCTATAAATTTCTGTCTAAATTTTTTGATTCTTTATAAATTTCTCTCTAAATTTGTGGATATTATATAAATTTCTGTCTAAATTTTTTGATTTTATAAATTTCTCTCTAAATTTGTGGATATTCTATAAATTTCTGTCTAAATTTGTGGATATTCGATAAATTTCTGTCTAAATTTTTTGATTATTTTTAAATTTTTGTCTAAATTTGTGGATATTCTATAAATTTCTGTCTAAATATTTTGATTCTTTATAAATTTCTCTCTAAATTTGTGGATATTCTATAAATTTCTGTCTAAATTTGTGGATATTAGATAAATTTCTGTCTAAATTTTTTGATTATTTTTAAATTTTTGTCTAAATTTGTGGATATTCTATAAATTTCTGTCTAAATTTTTTGATTCTTTGTAAATTTCTGTCTAAATTTGTGGATATTCTATAAATTTCTGTCTAAATTTTTTGATTCTTTATAAATTTCTCTCTAAATTTGTGGATATTCTATAAATTTCTGTCTAAATTTTTTGATTCTTTAAATTTCTTTCTAAATTTGTGGATATTCGATAAATTTCTGTCTAAATTTGTGGATATTCGATAAACTTCTGTCTAAATTTTTTTGATTATTTTTAATTTCTCATTAAATTTGTGGATATTCTATAAATTTCTCTCTAATTTTGTGGATATTCTATAAATTTCTGTCTAAATTTCTTGATTATTTTTAATTTTTGTCTAAATTTGTGTATATTCTATAAATTTCTGTCTAAATTTTTTGATTCTTTATAAATTTCTCTCTAAATTTGAGAATATTCTATAAATTTCTGTCTAAATTTGTGGATATTCCATAAATTTCTGTCTAAATTTTTTGATTATTTTTGAATTTTTGTCTATATTTGTGGATATTCTATAAATTTCTGTCTAAATTTTTTGATTCTTTATAAATTTCTCTCTAAATTTGACAATATTCTATAAATTTTTGTCTAAATTTGTGGATATTCGATAAATTTCTGTCTGAATTTTTTGATTATTTTTAAATTTTTGTCTAAATTTGTGGATATTCTATAAATTTCTGTCTAAATTTTTTGATTCTTTGTAAATTTCTGTCTAAATTTGTGGATATTCTATAAATTTCTGTCTAAATTTTTTGATTCTTTATAAATTTCTCTCTAAATTTGTGGATATTCTATAAATTTCTGTCTAAATTTTTTGATTTTATAAATTTCTCTCTAAATTTGTGGATATTCTATAAATTTCTGTCTAAATTTGTGGATACTCGATAAATTTCTGTCTAAATTTTTTGATTATTTTTAAATTTTTGTCTAAATTTGTGGATATTCTATAAATTTCTGTCTAAATATTTTGATTCTTTATAAATTTCTCTCTAAATTTGTGGATATTCTATAAATTTCTGTCTAAATTTGTGGATATTAGATAAATTTCTGTCTAAATTTTTAATATTTCTCTGTTTATCTATAAATCCCCCCCCCTCACTACGCTACTGGGTAAAACATACGTTCAATTTCACATAATTTTTAATTTTATGACAACGCATTTATTCATTGTTTTTTTAGTTTCCTCCAATGAATCTTAGAATTTACAATACATCATAATTTTGGCCATATTTTTCAATCAAAGATTTAGTACTTACAACCATGGTTTCAGATATACATCGGCAAATTTCAACAAAAAATATGTAATTCTCTTTATAATCAAAAATTATTAACTTAAAAAAATCTAAATTAAAACAAATAATAGATGGCGGTATAAAAGATTGAACTTAAGACTTCATATAGCTTCGAAATATGATGAAGACGAATAATAAAAGTAAAATTATGTGTAAAATGTAAAAATAATGATTTATTTATTTGTGTATACCACATTTAAAGATCCATAAAATAAATTTGGCACAATCATTCTTAGCCACCATGAATTAGATATGCAAAATATCCTTATATATAGCTATCTTCTACATATATATGTATGTATACAATGTATTTATGTATGTTGCAATGTATTTATGTATGCAATGTATGTATGTATGTACTAAGGTATGTATGTACGTATGTAATGTATTTATGTATGTATGCAATGTGTTTATGTATGTATGTATGCATGTTGGGCGCGGGCCCAAATTTTTATTCACGGCCCGCCCACTCACGGTGGTATTAAAAAAAAATTCACGCCCACTCACGCTTCTTCTTCTTCTTTATCGTGTTGAAAATCCCACAGACGGTTGATATTCGATAAATTTCTGTCTAAATTTTTTGATTATTTTTAAATTTTTGTGTAAATTTGTGGATATTCTGTCTAAATTTTTTGATTATTTTTAAATTTTTGTCTAAATTTATGGATTTTCTATAATCTTCTGTCTAAATTTGTGGATATTCGATAAATTTCTGTATAAATTTTTTGATTATTTTTAAATTTTTGTCTAAATTTGTGGATATTCTATAATTTCTGTCTAAATTTTTTGATTCTTTTTAAATTTCTGTCTAAATTTGTGGATATTCTATAAATTTCTGTCTAAATCTTTTGATTCTTTATAAATTTCTCTCTAAATTTGTGGATATTCTATAAATTTCTGTCTAAATTTTTTGATTATTTTTAAATTTTGTCTAAATTTGTGGATATTCTATAAATTTCTGTCTAAATATTTTGATTCTTTATAAATTTCTCTCTAAATTTGTGGATATTAGATAAATTTCTGTCTAAATTTTTTGATTATTATTAAATTTTTGTCTAAATTTTTGGATATTCTATAAATTTCTGTCTAAATTTGTGGATATTCTATAAATTTTTGTCTAAATTTTTTGATTATTTTTAAATTTTTGTCTAAATTGGTGGATATTCTATAAATTTCTGTCTAAATTTTTTGATTATTTTTAAATTTTTGTGTAAATTTGTGGATATTCTATAAATTTATGTCTAAATTTTTTGATTATTTATAAATTTCTCTCTAAATTTGTGGATATTCTATAAATTTCTGTCTAAATTTGTGGATATTCGATAAATTTCTGTCTAAATTCGTGGATATTCGATAAATTTCTGTCTAAATTTTTTGATTATTTTTAAATTTCTCTCTAAATTTGTGGATATTCTATAAATTTTTCTCTAAATTTGTGGATATTCTATAAATTCCTGTCTAAATTTGTGGATATTCGATAAATTTCTGTCTAAATTTTTTGATTATTTTTAAATTTTTGTCTAAATTTGTGGATATTCTATAAATTTCTGTCGAAATTTGTACATATTCGATAAAGTTCTGTCTAAATTTGTGGATATTCTATAAATTTCTCTCTAAATTTGTGGATATTCTATAAATTCTGTCTAAATTTGTGGATATTCGATAAATTTCTGTCTAAATTTTTTGATTATTTTTAAATTTTTGTCTAAATTTGTGGATATTCTATAAATTTCTGTCTAAATTTTTTGATTCTTTGTAAATTTCTGTCTAAATTTGTGGATATTCTATAAATTTCTGTCTAAATTTTTTGATTCTTTATAAATTTCTCTCTAAATTTGTGGATATTCTATAAATTTCTGTCTAAATTTTTTGATTCTTTAAATTTCTTTCTAAATTTGTGGATATTCGATAAATTTCTGTCTAAATTTGTGGATATTCGATAAATTTCTGTCTAAATTTGTGGATATTCGATAAACTTCTGTCTAAATTTTTTTGATTATTTTTAATTTCTCATTAAATTTGTGGATATTCTATAAATTTCTCTCTAATTTTGTGGATATTCTATAAATTTCTGTCTAAATTTCTTGATTATTTTTAATTTTTGTCTAAATTTGTGTATATTCTATAAATTTCTGTCTAAATTTTTTGATTCTTTATAAATTTCTCTCTAAATTTGAGAATATTCTATAAATTTCTGTCTAAATTTGTGGATATTCCATAAATTTCTGTCTGAATTTTTTGATTATTTTTGAATTTTTGTCTAAATTTGTGGATATTCTATAAATTTCTGTCTAAATTTTTTGATTCTTTATAAATTTCTCTCTAAATTTGACAATATTCTATAAATTTTTGTCTAAATTTGTGGATATTCGATAAATTTCTGTCTGAATTTTTTGATTATTTTTAAATTTTTGTCTAAATTTGTGGATATTCTATAAATTTCTGTCTAAATTTTTTGATTCTTTGTAAATTTCTGTCTAAATTTGTGGATATTCTATAAATTTCTGTCTAAATTTTTTGATTTTTTATAAATTTCTCTCTAAATTTGTGGATATTCTATAAATTTCTGTCTAAATTTTTTGATTTTATAAATTTCTCTCTAAATTTGTGGATATTCTATAAATTTCTGTCTAAATTTGTGGATATTCGATAAATTTCTGTCTAAATTTTTTGATTATTTTTAAATTTTTGTCTAAATTTGTGGATATTCTATAAATTTCTGTCTAAATATTTTGATTCTTTATAAATTTCTCTCTAAATTTGTGGATATTCTATAAATTTCTGTCTAAATTTGTGGATATTAGATAAATTTCTGTCTAAATTTTTAATATTTCTCTGTTTATCTATAAATCCCCCCCCCTCACTACGCTACTGGGTAAAACATACGTTCAATTTCACATAATTTTTAATTTTATGACAACGCATTTATTCATTGTTTTTTTAGTTTCCTCCAATGAATCTTAGAATTTACAATACATCATAATTTTGGCCATATTTTTCAATCAAAGATTTAGTACTTACAACCATGGTTTCAGATATACATCGGCAAATTTCAACAAAAAATATGTAATTCTCTTTATAATCAAAAATTATTAACTTAAAAAAATCTAAATTAAAACAAATAATAGATGGCGGTATAAAAGATTGAACTTAAGACTTCATATAGCTTCGAAATATGATGAAGACGAATAATAAAAGTAAAATTATGTGTAAAATGTAAAAATAATGATTTATTTATTTGTGTATACCACATTTAAAGATCCATAAAATAAATTTGGCACAATCATTCTTAGCCACCATGAATTAGATATGCAAAATATCCTTATATATAGCTATCTTCTACATATATATGTATGTATACAATGTATTTATGTATGTTGCAATGTATTTATGTATGCAATGTATGTATGTATGTACTAAGGTATGTATGTACGTATGTAATGTATTTATGTATGTATGCAATGTGTTTATGTATGTATGTATGCATGTTGGGCGCGGGCCCAAATTTTTATTCACGGCCCGCCCACTCACGGTGGTATTAAAAAAAAATTCACGCCCACTCACGCTTCTTCTTCTTCTTTATCGTGTTGAAAATCCCACAGACGGTTGATATTCGATAAATTTCTGTCTAAATTTTTTGATTATTTTTAAATTTTTGTGTAAATTTGTGGATATTCTATTAATTTCTGTCTAAATTTTTTGATTATTTTTAAGTTTTTGTCTAAATTTATGGATTTTCTATAAATTTCTGTCTAAATTTGTGGATATTCGATAAATTTCTGTATAAATTTTTTGATTATTTTTAAATTTTTGTCTAAATTTGTGGATATTCTATAATTTCTGTCTAAATTTTTTAATTCTTTTTAAATTTCTCTCTAAATTTGTGGTTATTCTATAAATTTCTGTCTAAATTTGTGGATATTCGATAAATTTCTGTCTAAATTTGTGGATATTCGATAAAGTTCTGTCTAAATTTGTGGATATTCTATAAATTTTTCTCTAAATTTGTGGATATTCTATAAATTTCTGTCTAAATTTGTGGATATTAAATAAATTTCTGTCTAAATTTTTTGATTATTTTTAAATTTTTGTCTAGATTTGTGGATATTCTATAAATTTCTGTCTAAACTTTTTGATTCTTTATAAATTTCTGTCTAAATTTGTGGATATTCTATAAATTTCTGTCTAAATTTTTTGATTCTTTATAAATTTCTCTCTAAATTTGTGGATATTCTATAAATTTCTGTCTAAATTTTTTGATTATTTTTAAATTTTGTCTAAATTTGTGGATATTCTATAAATTTCTGTCTAAATATTTTGATTCTTTATAAATTTCTCTCTAAATTTGTGGATATTAGATAAATTTCTGTCTAAATTTTTTGATTATTATTAAATTTTTGTCTAAATTTTTGGATATTCTATAAATTTCTGTCTAAATTTGTGGATATTCTATAAATTTTTGTCTAAATTTTTTGATTATTTTTAAATTTTTGTCTAAATTGGTGGATATTCTATAAATTTCTGTCTAAATTTTTTGATTATTTTTAAATTTTTGTGTAAATTTGTGGATATTCTATAAATTTATGTCTAAATTTTTTGATTATTTATAAATTTCTCTCTAAATTTGTGGATATTCTATAAATTTCTGTCTAAATCTGTGGATATTCGATAAATTTCTGTCTAAATTCGTGGATATTCGATAAATTTCTGTCTAAATTTTTTGATTATTTTTAAATTTCTCTCTAAATTTGTGGATATTCTATAAATTTTTCTCTAAATTTGTGGATATTCTATAAATTCCTGTCTAAATTTGTGGATATTCGATAAATTTCTGTCTAAATTTTTTGATTATTTTTAAATTTTTGTCTAAATTTGTGGATATTCTATAAATTTCTGTCGAAATTTGTGGATATTCGATAAAGTTCTGTCTAAATTTGTGGATATTCTATAAATTTCTCTCTAAATTTGTGGATATTCTATAAATTCTGTCTAAATTTGTGGATATTCGATAAATTTCTGTCTAAATTTTTTGATTATTTTTAAATTTTTGTCTAAATTTGTGGATATTCTATAAATTTCTGTCTAAATTTTTTGATTCTTTGTAAATTTCTGTCTAAATTTGTGGATATTCTATAAATTTCTGTCTAAATTTTTTGATTCTTTATAAATTTCTCTCTAAATTTGTGGATATTCTATAAATTTCTGTCTAAATTTTTTGATTCTTTAAATTTCTGTCTAAATTTGTGGATATTCTATAAATTTCTGTCTAAATTTGTGGATATTCGATAAATTTCTGTCTAAATTTGTGGATATTCGATAAATTTCTGTCTAAATTTTTTTGATTATTTTTAATTTCTCATTAAGTTTGTGGATATTCTATAAATTTCTCTCTAAATTTGTGGATATTCTATAAATTTCTGTCTAAATTTTTTGATTATTTTTAATTTTTGTCTAAATTTGTGTATATTCTATAAATTTCTGTCTAAATTTTTTGATTCTTTATAAATTTCTCTCTAAATTTGAGAATATTCTATAAATTTCTGTCTAAATTTGTGGATATTCCATAAATTTCTGTCTGAATTTTTTGATTATTTTTAAATTTTTGTCTAAATTTGTGGATATTCTATAAATTTCTGTCTAAATTTTTTGATTCTTTATAAATTTCTCTCTAAATTTGACAATATTCTATAAATTTTTGTCTAAATTTGTGGATATTCGATAAATTTCTGTCTGAATTTTTTGATTATTTTTAAATTTTTGTCTAAATTTGTGGATATTCTATAAATTTCTGTCTAAATTTTTTGATTCTTTGTAAATTTCTGTCTAAATTTGTGGATATTCTATAAATTTCTGTCTAAATTTTTTGATTCTTTATAAATTTCTCTCTAAATTTGTGGATATTCTATAAATTTCTGTCTAAATTTTTTGATTTTATAAATTTCTCTCTAAATTTGTGGATATTCTATAAATTTCTGTCTAAATTTGTGGATATTCCATAAATTTCTGTCTGAATTTTTTGATTATTTTTAAATTTTTGTCTAAATTTGTGGATATTCTATAAATTTCTGTCTAAATTTTTTGATTCTTTATAAATTTCTCTCTAAATTTGACAATATTCTATAAATTTTTGTCTAAATTTGTGGATATTCGATAAATTTCTGTCTGAATTTTTTGATTATTTTTAAATTTTTGTCTAAATTTGTGGATATTCTATAAATTTCTGTCTAAATTTTTTGATTCTTTGTAAATTTCTGTCTAAATTTGTGGACATTCTATAAATTTCTGTCTAAATTTTTTGATTCTTTATAAATTTCTCTCTAAATTTGTGGATATTATATAAATTTCTGTCTAAATTTTTTGATTTTATAAATTTCTCTCTAAATTTGTGGATATTCTATAAATTTCTGTCTAAATTTGTGGATATTCGATAAATTTCTGTCTAAATTTTTTGATTATTTTTAAATTTTTGTCTAAATTTGTGGATATTCTATAAATTTCTGTCTAAATATTTTGATTCTTTATAAATTTCTCTCTAAATTTGTGGATATTCTATAAATTTCTGTCTAAATTTGTGGATATTAGATAAATTTCTGTCTAAATTTTTTGATTATTTTTAAATTTTTGTCTAAATTTGTGGATATTCTATAAATTTCTGTCTAAATTTTTTGATTCTTTGTAAATTTCTGTCTAAATTTGTGGATATTCTATAAATTTCTGTCTAAATTTTTTGATTCTTTATAAATTTCTCTCTAAATTTGTGGATATTCTATAAATTTCTGTCTAAATTTTTTGATTCTTTAAATTTCTTTCTAAATTTGTGGATATTCGATAAATTTCTGTCTAAATTTGTGGATATTCGATAAATTTCTGTCTAAATTTTTTTGATTATTTTTAATTTCTCATTAAATTTGTGGATATTCTATAAATTTCTCTCTAATTTTGTGGATATTCTATAAATTTCTGTCTAAATTTCTTGATTATTTTTAATTTTTGTCTAAATTTGTGTATATTCTATAAATTTCTGTCTAAATTTTTTGATTCTTTATAAATTTCTCTCTAAATTTGAGAATATTCTATAAATTTCTGTCTAAATTTGTGGATATTCCATAAATTTCTGTCTAAATTTTTTGATTATTTTTGAATTTTTGTCTATATTTGTGGATATTCTATAAATTTCTGTCTAAATTTTTTGATTCTTTATAAATTTCTCTCTAAATTTGACAATATTCTATAAATTTTTGTCTAAATTTGTGGATATTCGATAAATTTCTGTCTGAATTTTTTGATTATTTTTAAATTTTTGTCTAAATTTGTGGATATTCTATAAATTTCTGTCTAAATTTTTTGATTCTTTGTAAATTTCTGTCTAAATTTGTGGATATTCTATAAATTTCTGTCTAAATTTTTTGATTCTTTATAAATTTCTCTCTAAATTTGTGGATATTCTATAAATTTCTGTCTAAATTTTTTGATTTTATAAATTTCTCTCTAAATTTGTGGATATTCTATAAATTTCTGTCTAAATTTGTGGATACTCGATAAATTTCTGTCTAAATTTTTTGATTATTTTTAAATTTTTGTCTAAATTTGTGGATATTCTATAAATTTCTGTCTAAATATTTTGATTCTTTATAAATTTCTCTCTAAATTTGTGGATATTCTATAAATTTCTGTCTAAATTTGTGGATATTAGATAAATTTCTGTCTAAATTTTTAATATTTCTCTGTTTATCTATAAATCCCCCCCCCTCACTACGCTACTGGGTAAAACATACGTTCAATTTCACATAATTTTTAATTTTATGACAACGCATTTATTCATTGTTTTTTTAGTTTCCTCCAATGAATCTTAGAATTTACAATACATCATAATTTTGGCCATATTTTTCAATCAAAGATTTAGTACTTACAACCATGGTTTCAGATATACATCGGCAAATTTCAACAAAAAATATGTAATTCTCTTTATAATCAAAAATTATTAACTTAAAAAAATCTAAATTAAAACAAATAATAGATGGCGGTATAAAAGATTGAACTTAAGACTTCATATAGCTTCGAAATATGATGAAGACGAATAATAAAAGTAAAATTATGTGTAAAATGTAAAAATAATGATTTATTTATTTGTGTATACCACATTTAAAGATCCATAAAATAAATTTTGCACAATCATTCTTAGCCACCATGAATTAGATATGCAAAATATACCTATATATAGCTATCTTCTACATATATATGTATGTATACAATGTATTTATGTATGTTGCAATGTATTTATGTATGCAATGTATGTATGTATGTACTAAGGTATGTATGTACGTATGTAATGTATTTATGTATGTATGCAATGTGTTTATGTATGTATGTATGCATGTTGGGCGCGGGCCCAAATTTTTATTCACGGCCCGCCCACTCACGGTGGTATTAAAAAAAAATTCACGCCCACTCACGCTTCTTCTTCTTCTTTATCGTGTTGAAAATCCCACAGACGGTTGATATTCGATAAATTTCTGTCTAAATTTTTTGATTATTTTTAAATTTTTGTGTAAATTTGTGGATATTCTGTCTAAATTTTTTGATTATTTTTAAATTTTTGTCTAAATTTATGGATTTTCTATAATCTTCTGTCTAAATTTGTGGATATTCGATAAATTTCTGTATAAATTTTTTGATTATTTTTAAATTTTTGTCTAAATTTGTGGATATTCTATAATTTCTGTCTAAATTTTTTGATTCTTTTTAAATTTCTGTCTAAATTTGTGGATATTCTATAAATTTCTGTCTAAATCTTTTGATTCTTTATAAATTTCTCTCTAAATTTGTGGATATTCTATAAATTTCTGTCTAAATTTTTTGATTATTTTTAAATTTTGTCTAAATTTGTGGATATTCTATAAATTTCTGTCTAAATATTTTGATTCTTTATAAATTTCTCTCTAAATTTGTGGATATTAGATAAATTTCTGTCTAAATTTTTTGATTATTATTAAATTTTTGTCTAAATTTTTGGATATTCTATAAATTTCTGTCTAAATTTGTGGATATTCTATAAATTTTTGTCTAAATTTTTTGATTATTTTTAAATTTTTGTCTAAATTGGTGGATATTCTATAAATTTCTGTCTAAATTTTTTGATTATTTTTAAATTTTTGTGTAAATTTGTGGATATTCTATAAATTTATGTCTAAATTTTTTGATTATTTATAAATTTCTCTCTAAATTTGTGGATATTCTATAAATTTCTGTCTAAATTTGTGGATATTCGATAAATTTCTGTCTAAATTCGTGGATATTCGATAAATTTCTGTCTAAATTTTTTGATTATTTTTAAATTTCTCTCTAAATTTGTGGATATTCTATAAATTTTTCTCTAAATTTGTGGATATTCTATAAATTCCTGTCTAAATTTGTGGATATTCGATAAATTTCTGTCTAAATTTTTTGATTATTTTTAAATTTTTGTCTAAATTTGTGGATATTCTATAAATTTCTGTCGAAATTTGTACATATTCGATAAAGTTCTGTCTAAATTTGTGGATATTCTATAAATTTCTCTCTAAATTTGTGGATATTCTATAAATTCTGTCTAAATTTGTGGATATTCGATAAATTTCTGTCTAAATTTTTTGATTATTTTTAAATTTTTGTCTAAATTTGTGGATATTCTATAAATTTCTGTCTAAATTTTTTGATTCTTTGTAAATTTCTGTCTAAATTTGTGGATATTCTATAAATTTCTGTCTAAATTTTTTGATTCTTTATAAATTTCTCTCTAAATTTGTGGATATTCTATAAATTTCTGTCTAAATTTTTTGATTCTTTAAATTTCTTTCTAAATTTGTGGATATTCGATAAATTTCTGTCTAAATTTGTGGATATTCGATAAATTTCTGTCTAAATTTGTGGATATTCGATAAACTTCTGTCTAAATTTTTTTGATTATTTTTAATTTCTCATTAAATTTGTGGATATTCTATAAATTTCTCTCTAATTTTGTGGATATTCTATAAATTTCTGTCTAAATTTCTTGATTATTTTTAATTTTTGTGTAAATTTGTGTATATTCTATAAATTTCTGTCTAAATTTTTTGATTCTTTATAAATTTCTCTCTAAATTTGAGAATATTCTATAAATTTCTGTCTAAATTTGTGGATATTCCATAAATTTCTGTCTGAATTTTTTGATTATTTTTGAATTTTTGTCTAAATTTGTGGATATTCTATAAATTTCTGTCTAAATTTTTTGATTCTTTATAAATTTCTCTCTAAATTTGACAATATTCTATAAATTTTTGTCTAAATTTGTGGATATTCGATAAATTTCTGTCTGAATTTTTTGATTATTTTTAAATTTTTGTCTAAATTTGTGGATATTCTATAAATTTCTGTCTAAATTTTTTGATTCTTTGTAAATTTCTGTCTAAATTTGTGGATATTCTATAAATTTCTGTCTAAATTTTTTGATTTTTTATAAATTTCTCTCTAAATTTGTGGATATTCTATAAATTTCTGTCTAAATTTTTTGATTTTATAAATTTCTCTCTAAATTTGTGGATATTCTATAAATTTCTGTCTAAATTTGTGGATATTCGATAAATTTCTGTCTAAATTTTTTGATTATTTTTAAATTTTTGTCTAAATTTGTGGATATTCTATAAATTTCTGTCTAAATATTTTGATTCTTTATAAATTTCTCTCTAAATTTGTGGATATTCTATAAATTTCTGTCTAAATTTGTGGATATTAGATAAATTTCTGTCTAAATTTTTAATATTTCTCTGTTTATCTATAAATCCCCCCCCCTCACTACGCTACTGGGTAAAACATACGTTCAATTTCACATAATTTTTAATTTTATGACAACGCATTTATTCATTGTTTTTTTAGTTTCCTCCAATGAATCTTAGAATTTACAATACATCATAATTTTGGCCATATTTTTCAATCAAAGATTTAGTACTTACAACCATGGTTTCAGATATACATCGGCAAATTTCAACAAAAAATATGTAATTCTCTTTATAATCAAAAATTATTAACTTAAAAAAATCTAAATTAAAACAAATAATAGATGGCGGTATAAAAGATTGAACTTAAGACTTCATATAGCTTCGAAATATGATGAAGACGAATAATAAAAGTAAAATTATGTGTAAAATGTAAAAATAATGATTTATTTATTTGTGTATACCACATTTAAAGATCCATAAAATAAATTTGGCACAATCATTCTTAGCCACCATGAATTAGATATGCAAAATATCCTTATATATAGCTATCTTCTACATATATATGTATGTATACAATGTATTTATGTATGTTGCAATGTATTTATGTATGCAATGTATGTATGTATGTACTAAGGTATGTATGTACGTATGTAATGTATTTATGTATGTATGCAATGTGTTTATGTATGTATGTATGCATGTTGGGCGCGGGCCCAAATTTTTATTCACGGCCCGCCCACTCACGGTGGTATTAAAAAAAAATTCACGCCCACTCACGCTTCTTCTTCTTCTTTATCGTGTTGAAAATCCCACAGACGGTTGATATTCGATAAATTTCTGTCTAAATTTTTTGATTATTTTTAAATTTTTGTGTAAATTTGTGGATATTCTATTAATTTCTGTCTAAATTTTTTGATTATTTTTAAGTTTTTGTCTAAATTTATGGATTTTCTATAAATTTCTGTCTAAATTTGTGGATATTCGATAAATTTCTGTATAAATTTTTTGATTATTTTTAAATTTTTGTCTAAATTTGTGGATATTCTATAATTTCTGTCTAAATTTTTTAATTCTTTTTAAATTTCTCTCTAAATTTGTGGTTATTCTATAAATTTCTGTCTAAATTTGTGGATATTCGATAAATTTCTGTCTAAATTTGTGGATATTCGATAAAGTTCTGTCTAAATTTGTGGATATTCTATAAATTTTTCTCTAAATTTGTGGATATTCTATAAATTTCTGTCTAAATTTGTGGATATTAAATAAATTTCTGTCTAAATTTTTTGATTATTTTTAAATTTTTGTCTAGATTTGTGGATATTCTATAAATTTCTGTCTAAACTTTTTGATTCTTTATAAATTTCTGTCTAAATTTGTGGATATTCTATAAATTTCTGTCTAAATTTTTTGATTCTTTATAAATTTCTCTCTAAATTTGTGGATATTCTATAAATTTCTGTCTAAATTTTTTGATTATTTTTAAATTTTGTCTAAATTTGTGGATATTCTATAAATTTCTGTCTAAATATTTTGATTCTTTATAAATTTCTCTCTAAATTTGTGGATATTAGATAAATTTCTGTCTAAATTTTTTGATTATTATTAAATTTTTGTCTAAATTTTTGGATATTCTATAAATTTCTGTCTAAATTTGTGGATATTCTATAAATTTTTGTCTAAATTTTTTGATTATTTTTAAATTTTTGTCTAAATTGGTGGATATTCTATAAATTTCTGTCTAAATTTTTTGATTATTTTTAAATTTTTGTGTAAATTTGTGGATATTCTATAAATTTATGTCTAAATTTTTTGATTATTTATAAATTTCTCTCTAAATTTGTGGATATTCTATAAATTTCTGTCTAAATCTGTGGATATTCGATAAATTTCTGTCTAAATTCGTGGATATTCGATAAATTTCTGTCTAAATTTTTTGATTATTTTTAAATTTCTCTCTAAATTTGTGGATATTCTATAAATTTTTCTCTAAATTTGTGGATATTCTATAAATTCCTGTCTAAATTTGTGGATATTTGATAAATTTCTGTCTAAATTTTTTGATTATTTTTAAATTTTTGTCTAAATTTGTGGATATTCTATAAATTTCTGTCGAAATTTGTGGATATTCGATAAAGTTCTGTCTAAATTTGTGGATATTCTATAAATTTCTCTCTAAATTTGTGGATATTCTATAAATTCTGTCTAAATTTGTGGATATTCGATAAATTTCTGTCTAAATTTTTTGATTATTTTTAAATTTTTGTCTAAATTTGTGGATATTCTATAAATTTCTGTCTAAATTTTTTGATTCTTTGTAAATTTCTGTCTAAATTTGTGGATATTCTATAAATTTCTGTCTAAATTTTTTGATTCTTTATAAATTTCTCTCTAAATTTGTGGATATTCTATAAATTTCTGTCTAAATTTTTTGATTCTTTAAATTTCTGTCTAAATTTGTGGATATTCTATAAATTTCTGTCTAAATTTGTGGATATTCGATAAATTTCTGTCTAAATTTGTGGATATTCGATAAATTTCTGTCTAAATTTTTTTGATTATTTTTAATTTCTCATTAAGTTTGTGGATATTCTATAAATTTCTCTCTAAATTTGTGGATATTCTATAAATTTCTGTCTAAATTTTTTGATTATTTTTAATTTTTGTCTAAATTTGTGTATATTCTATAAATTTCTGTCTAAATTTTTTGATTCTTTATAAATTTCTCTCTAAATTTGAGAATATTCTATAAATTTCTGTCTAAATTTGTGGATATTCCATAAATTTCTGTCTGAATTTTTTGATTATTTTTAAATTTTTGTCTAAATTTGTGGATATTCTATAAATTTCTGTCTAAATTTTTTGATTCTTTATAAATTTCTCTCTAAATTTGACAATATTCTATAAATTTTTGTCTAAATTTGTGGATATTCGATAAATTTCTGTCTGAATTTTTTGATTATTTTTAAATTTTTGTCTAAATTTGTGGATATTCTATAAATTTCTGTCTAAATTTTTTGATTCTTTGTAAATTTCTGTCTAAATTTGTGGATATTCTATAAATTTCTGTCTAAATTTTTTGATTCTTTATAAATTTCTCTCTAAATTTGTGGATATTCTATAAATTTCTGTCTAAATTTTTTGATTTTATAAATTTCTCTCTAAATTTGTGGATATTCTATAAATTTCTGTCTAAATTTGTGGATATTCCATAAATTTCTGTCTGAATTTTTTGATTATTTTTAAATTTTTGTCTAAATTTGTGGATATTCTATAAATTTCTGTCTAAATTTTTTGATTCTTTATAAATTTCTCTCTAAATTTGACAATATTCTATAAATTTTTGTCTAAATTTGTGGATATTCGATAAATTTCTGTCTGAATTTTTTGATTATTTTTAAATTTTTGTCTAAATTTGTGGATATTCTATAAATTTCTGTCTAAATTTTTTGATTCTTTGTAAATTTCTGTCTAAATTTGTGGACATTCTATAAATTTCTGTCTAAATTTTTTGATTCTTTATAAATTTCTCTCTAAATTTGTGGATATTATATAAATTTCTGTCTAAATTTTTTGATTTTATAAATTTCTCTCTAAATTTGTGGATATTCTATAAATTTCTGTCTAAATTTGTGGATATTCGATAAATTTCTGTCTAAATTTTTTGATTATTTTTAAATTTTTGTCTAAATTTGTGGATATTCTATAAATTTCTGTCTAAATATTTTGATTCTTTATAAATTTCTCTCTAAATTTGTGGATATTCTATAAATTTCTGTCTAAATTTGTGGATATTAGATAAATTTCTGTCTAAATTTTTTGATTATTTTTAAATTTTTGTCTAAATTTGTGGATATTCTATAAATTTCTGTCTAAATTTTTTGATTCTTTGTAAATTTCTGTCTAAATTTGTGGATATTCTATAAATTTCTGTCTAAATTTTTTGATTCTTTATAAATTTCTCTCTAAATTTGTGGATATTCTATAAATTTCTGTCTAAATTTTTTGATTCTTTAAATTTCTTTCTAAATTTGTGGATATTCGATAAATTTCTGTCTAAATTTGTGGATATTCGATAAATTTCTGTCTAAATTTGTGGATATTCGATAAACTTCTGTCTAAATTTTTTTGATTATTTTTAATTTCTCATTAAATTTGTGGATATTCTATAAATTTCTCTCTAATTTTGTGGATATTCTATAAATTTCTGTCTAAATTTCTTGATTATTTTTAATTTTTGTCTAAATTTGTGTATATTCTATAAATTTCTGTCTAGATTTTTTGATTCTTTATAAATTTCTCTCTAAATTTGAGAATATTCTATAAATTTCTGTCTAAATTTGTGGATATTCCATAAATTTCTGTCTGAATTTTTTGATTATTTTTGAATTTTTGTCTAAATTTGTGGATATTCTATAAATTTCTGTCTAAATTTTTTGATTCTTTATAAATTTCTCTCTAAATTTGACAATATTCTATAAATTTTTGTCTAAATTTGTGGATATTCGATAAATTTCTGTCTGAATTTTTTGATTATTTTTAAATTTTTGTCTAAATTTGTGGATATTCTATAAATTTCTGTCTAAGTTTTTTGATTCTTTGTAAATTTCTGTCTAAATTTGTGGATATTCTATAAATTTCTGTCTAAATTTTTTGATTTTTTATAAATTTCTCTCTAAATTTGTGGATATTCTATAAATTTCTGTCTAAATTTTTTGATTTTATAAATTTCTCTCTAAATTTGTGGATATTCTATAAATTTCTGTCTAAATTTGTGGATATTCGATAAATTTCTGTCTAAATTTTTTGATTATTTTTAAATTTTTGTCTAAATTTGTGGATATTCTATAAATTTCTGTCTAAATATTTTGATTCTTTATAAATTTCTCTCTAAATTTGTGGATATTCTATAAATTTCTGTCTAAATTTGTGGATATTAGATAAATTTCTGTCTAAATTTTTAATATTTCTCTGTTTATCTATAAATCCCCCCCCCTCACTACGCTACTGGGTAAAACATACGTTCAATTTCACATAATTTTTAATTTTATGACAACGCATTTATTCATTGTTTTTTTAGTTTCCTCCAATGAATCTTAGAATTTACAATACATCATAATTTTGGCCATATTTTTCAATCAAAGATTTAGTACTTACAACCATGGTTTCAGATATACATCGGCAAATTTCAACAAAAAATATGTAATTCTCTTTATAATCAAAAATTATTAACTTAAAAAAATCTAAATTAAAACAAATAATAGATGGCGGTATAAAAGATTGAACTTAAGACTTCATATAGCTTCGAAATATGATGAAGACGAATAATAAAAGTAAAATTATGTGTAAAATGTAAAAATAATGATTTATTTATTTGTGTATACCACATTTAAAGATCCATAAAATAAATTTGGCACAATCATTCTTAGCCACCATGAATTAGATATGCAAAATATCCTTATATATAGCTATCTTCTACATATATATGTATGTATACAATGTATTTATGTATGTTGCAATGTATTTATGTATGCAATGTATGTATGTATGTACTAAGGTATGTATGTACGTATGTAATGTATTTATGTATGTATGCAATGTGTTTATGTATGTATGTATGCATGTTGGGCGCGGGCCCAAATTTTTATTCACGGCCCGCCCACTCACGGTGGTATTAAAAAAAAATTCACGCCCACTCACGCTTCTTCTTCTTCTTTATCGTGTTGAAAATCCCACAGACGGTTGATATTCGATAAATTTCTGTCTAAATTTTTTGATTATTTTTAAATTTTTGTGTAAATTTGTGGATATTCTATTAATTTCTGTCTAAATTTTTTGATTATTTTTAAGTTTTTGTCTAAATTTATGGATTTTCTATAAATTTCTGTCTAAATTTGTGGATATTCGATAAATTTCTGTATAAATTTTTTGATTATTTTTAAATTTTTGTCTAAATTTGTGGATATTCTATAATTTCTGTCTAAATTTTTTAATTCTTTTTAAATTTCTCTCTAAATTTGTGGTTATTCTATAAATTTCTGTCTAAATTTGTGGATATTCGATAAATTTCTGTCTAAATTTGTGGATATTCGATAAAGTTCTGTCTAAATTTGTGGATATTCTATAAATTTTTCTCTAAATTTGTGGATATTCTATAAATTTCTGTCTAAATTTGTGGATATTAAATAAATTTCTGTCTAAATTTTTTGATTATTTTTAAATTTTTGTCTAGATTTGTGGATATTCTATAAATTTCTGTCTAAACTTTTTGATTCTTTATAAATTTCTGTCTAAATTTGTGGATATTCTATAAATTTCTGTCTAAATTTTTTGATTCTTTATAAATTTCTCTCTAAATTTGTGGATATTCTATAAATTTCTGTCTAAATTTTTTGATTATTTTTAAATTTTGTCTAAATTTGTGGATATTCTATAAATTTCTGTCTAAATATTTTGATTCTTTATAAATTTCTCTCTAAATTTGTGGATATTAGATAAATTTCTGTCTAAATTTTTTGATTATTATTAAATTTTTGTCTAAATTTTTGGATATTCTATAAATTTCTGTCTAAATTTGTGGATATTCTATAAATTTTTGTCTAAATTTTTTGATTATTTTTAAATTTTTGTCTAAATTGGTGGATATTCTATAAATTTCTGTCTAAATTTTTTGATTATTTTTAAATTTTTGTGTAAATTTGTGGATATTCTATAAATTTATGTCTAAATTTTTTGATTATTTATAAATTTCTCTCTAAATTTGTGGATATTCTATAAATTTCTGTCTAAATCTGTGGATATTCGATAAATTTCTGTCTAAATTCGTGGATATTCGATAAATTTCTGTCTAAATTTTTTGATTATTTTTAAATTTCTCTCTAAATTTGTGGATATTCTATAAATTTTTCTCTAAATTTGTGGATATTCTATAAATTCCTGTCTAAATTTGTGGATATTCGATAAATTTCTGTCTAAATTTTTTGATTATTTTTAAATTTTTGTCTAAATTTGTGGATATTCTATAAATTTCTGTCGAAATTTGTGGATATTCGATAAAGTTCTGTCTAAATTTGTGGATATTCTATAAATTTCTCTCTAAATTTGTGGATATTCTATAAATTCTGTCTAAATTTGTGGATATTCGATAAATTTCTGTCTAAATTTTTTGATTATTTTTAAATTTTTGTCTAAATTTGTGGATATTCTATAAATTTCTGTCTAAATTTTTTGATTCTTTGTAAATTTCTGTCTAAATTTGTGGATATTCTATAAATTTCTGTCTAAATTTTTTGATTCTTTATAAATTTCTCTCTAAATTTGTGGATATTCTATAAATTTCTGTCTAAATTTTTTGATTCTTTAAATTTCTGTCTAAATTTGTGGATATTCTATAAATTTCTGTCTAAATTTGTGGATATTCGATAAATTTCTGTCTAAATTTGTGGATATTCGATAAATTTCTGTCTAAATTTTTTTGATTATTTTTAATTTCTCATTAAGTTTGTGGATATTCTATAAATTTCTCTCTAAATTTGTGGATATTCTATAAATTTCTGTCTAAATTTTTTGATTATTTTTAATTTTTGTCTAAATTTGTGTATATTCTATAAATTTCTGTCTAAATTTTTTGATTCTTTATAAATTTCTCTCTAAATTTGAGAATATTCTATAAATTTCTGTCTAAATTTGTGGATATTCCATAAATTTCTGTCTGAATTTTTTGATTATTTTTAAATTTTTGTCTAAATTTGTGGATATTCTATAAATTTCTGTCTAAATTTTTTGATTCTTTATAAATTTCTCTCTAAATTTGACAATATTCTATAAATTTTTGTCTAAATTTGTGGATATTCGATAAATTTCTGTCTGAATTTTTTGATTATTTTTAAATTTTTGTCTAAATTTGTGGATATTCTATAAATTTCTGTCTAAATTTTTTGATTCTTTGTAAATTTCTGTCTAAATTTGTGGATATTCTATAAATTTCTGTCTAAATTTTTTGATTCTTTATAAATTTCTCTCTAAATTTGTGGATATTCTATAAATTTCTGTCTAAATTTTTTGATTTTATAAATTTCTCTCTAAATTTGTGGATATTCTATAAATTTCTGTCTAAATTTGTGGATATTCCATAAATTTCTGTCTGAATTTTTTGATTATTTTTAAATTTTTGTCTAAATTTGTGGATATTCTATAAATTTCTGTCTAAATTTTTTGATTCTTTGTAAATTTCTGTCTAAATTTGTGGATATTCTATAAATTTCTGTCTAAATTTTTTGATTCTTTATAAATTTCTCTCTAAATTTGTGGATATTCTATAAATTTCTGTCTAAATTTTTTGATTCTTTAAATTTCTTTCTAAATTTGTGGATATTCGATAAATTTCTGTCTAAATTTGTGGATATTCGATAAATTTCTGTCTAAATTTGTGGATATTCGATAAACTTCTGTCTAAATTTTTTTGATTATTTTTAATTTCTCATTAAATTTGTGGATATTCTATAAATTTCTCTCTAATTTTGTGGATATTCTATAAATTTCTGTCTAAATTTCTTGATTATTTTTAATTTTTGTCTAAATTTGTGTATATTCTATAAATTTCTGTCTAAATTTTTTGATTCTTTATAAATTTCTCTCTAAATTTGAGAATATTCTATAAATTTCTGTCTAAATTTGTGGATATTCCATAAATTTCTGTCTGAATTTTTTGATTATTTTTGAATTTTTGTCTAAATTTGTGGATATTCTATAAATTTCTGTCTAAATTTTTTGATTCTTTATAAATTTCTCTCTAAATTTGACAATATTCTATAAATTTTTGTCTAAATTTGTGGATATTCGATAAATTTCTGTCTGAATTTTTTGATTATTTTTAAATTTTTGTCTAAATTTGTGGATATTCTATAAATTTCTGTCTAAATTTTTTGATTCTTTGTAAATTTCTGTCTAAATTTGTGGATATTCTATAAATTTCTGTCTAAATTTTTTGATTTTTTATAAATTTCTCTCTAAATTTGTGGATATTCTATAAATTTCTGTCTAAATTTTTTGATTTTATAAATTTCTCTCTAAATTTGTGGATATTCTATAAATTTCTGTCTAAATTTGTGGATATTCGATAAATTTCTGTCTAAATTTTTTGATTATTTTTAAATTTTTGTCTAAATTTGTGGATATTCTATAAATTTCTGTCTAAATATTTTGATTCTTTATAAATTTCTCTCTAAATTTGTGGATATTCTATAAATTTCTGTCTAAATTTGTGGATATTAGATAAATTTCTGTCTAAATTTTTAATATTTCTCTGTTTATCTATAAATCCCCCCCCCTCACTACGCTACTGGGTAAAACATACGTTCAATTTCACATAATTTTTAATTTTATGACAACGCATTTATTCATTGTTTTTTTAGTTTCCTCCAATGAATCTTAGAATTTACAATACATCATAATTTTGGCCATATTTTTCAATCAAAGATTTAGTACTTACAACCATGGTTTCAGATATACATCGGCAAATTTCAACAAAAAATATGTAATTCTCTTTATAATCAAAAATTATTAACTTAAAAAAATCTAAATTAAAACAAATAATAGATGGCGGTATAAAAGATTGAACTTAAGACTTCATATAGCTTCGAAATATGATGAAGACGAATAATAAAAGTAAAATTATGTGTAAAATGTAAAAATAATGATTTATTTATTTGTGTATACCACATTTAAAGATCCATAAAATAAATTTGGCACAATCATTCTTAGCCACCATGAATTAGATATGCAAAATATCCTTATATATAGCTATCTTCTACATATATATGTATGTATACAATGTATTTATGTATGTTGCAATGTATTTATGTATGCAATGTATGTATGTATGTACTAAGGTATGTATGTACGTATGTAATGTATTTATGTATGTATGCAATGTGTTTATGTATGTATGTATGCATGTTGGGCGCGGGCCCAAATTTTTATTCACGGCCCGCCCACTCACGGTGGTATTAAAAAAAAATTCACGCCCACTCACGCTTCTTCTTCTTCTTTATCGTGTTGAAAATCCCACAGACGGTTGATATTCGATAAATTTCTGTCTAAATTTTTTGATTATTTTTAAATTTTTGTGTAAATTTGTGGATATTCTATTAATTTCTGTCTAAATTTTTTGATTATTTTTAAGTTTTTGTCTAAATTTATGGATTTTCTATAAATTTCTGTCTAAATTTGTGGATATTCGATAAATTTCTGTATAAATTTTTTGATTATTTTTAAATTTTTGTCTAAATTTGTGGATATTCTATAATTTCTGTCTAAATTTTTTAATTCTTTTTAAATTTCTCTCTAAATTTGTGGTTATTCTATAAATTTCTGTCTAAATTTGTGGATATTCGATAAATTTCTGTCTAAATTTGTGGATATTCGATAAAGTTCTGTCTAAATTTGTGGATATTCTATAAATTTTTCTCTAAATTTGTGGATATTCTATAAATTTCTGTCTAAATTTGTGGATATTAAATAAATTTCTGTCTAAATTTTTTGATTATTTTTAAATTTTTGTCTAGATTTGTGGATATTCTATAAATTTCTGTCTAAACTTTTTGATTCTTTATAAATTTCTGTCTAAATTTGTGGATATTCTATAAATTTCTGTCTAAATTTTTTGATTCTTTATAAATTTCTCTCTAAATTTGTGGATATTCTATAAATTTCTGTCTAAATTTTTTGATTATTTTTAAATTTTGTCTAAATTTGTGGATATTCTATAAATTTCTGTCTAAATATTTTGATTCTTTATAAATTTCTCTCTAAATTTGTGGATATTAGATAAATTTCTGTCTAAATTTTTTGATTATTATTAAATTTTTGTCTAAATTTTTGGATATTCTATAAATTTCTGTCTAAATTTGTGGATATTCTATAAATTTTTGTCTAAATTTTTTGATTATTTTTAAATTTTTGTCTAAATTGGTGGATATTCTATAAATTTCTGTCTAAATTTTTTGATTATTTTTAAATTTTTGTGTAAATTTGTGGATATTCTATAAATTTATGTCTAAATTTTTTGATTATTTATAAATTTCTCTCTAAATTTGTGGATATTCTATAAATTTCTGTCTAAATCTGTGGATATTCGATAAATTTCTGTCTAAATTCGTGGATATTCGATAAATTTCTGTCTAAATTTTTTGATTATTTTTAAATTTCTCTCTAAATTTGTGGATATTCTATAAATTTTTCTCTAAATTTGTGGATATTCTATAAATTCCTGTCTAAATTTGTGGATATTCGATAAATTTCTGTCTAAATTTTTTGATTATTTTTAAATTTTTGTCTAAATTTGTGGATATTCTATAAATTTCTGTCGAAATTTGTGGATATTCGATAAAGTTCTGTCTAAATTTGTGGATATTCTATAAATTTCTCTCTAAATTTGTGGATATTCTATAAATTCTGTCTAAATTTGTGGATATTCGATAAATTTCTGTCTAAATTTTTTGATTATTTTTAAATTTTTGTCTAAATTTGTGGATATTCTATAAATTTCTGTCTAAATTTTTTGATTCTTTGTAAATTTCTGTCTAAATTTGTGGATATTCTATAAATTTCTGTCTAAATTTTTTGATTCTTTATAAATTTCTCTCTAAATTTGTGGATATTCTATAAATTTCTGTCTAAATTTTTTGATTCTTTAAATTTCTGTCTAAATTTGTGGATATTCTATAAATTTCTGTCTAAATTTGTGGATATTCGATAAATTTCTGTCTAAATTTGTGGATATTCGATAAATTTCTGTCTAAATTTTTTTGATTATTTTTAATTTCTCATTAAGTTTGTGGATATTCTATAAATTTCTCTCTAAATTTGTGGATATTCTATAAATTTCTGTCTAAATTTTTTGATTATTTTTAATTTTTGTCTAAATTTGTGTATATTCTATAAATTTCTGTCTAAATTTTTTGATTCTTTATAAATTTCTCTCTAAATTTGAGAATATTCTATAAATTTCTGTCTAAATTTGTGGATATTCCATAAATTTCTGTCTGAATTTTTTGATTATTTTTAAATTTTTGTCTAAATTTGTGGATATTCTATAAATTTCTGTCTAAATTTTTTGATTCTTTATAAATTTCTCTCTAAATTTGACAATATTCTATAAATTTTTGTCTAAATTTGTGGATATTCGATAAATTTCTGTCTGAATTTTTTGATTATTTTTAAATTTTTGTCTAAATTTGTGGATATTCTATAAATTTCTGTCTAAATTTTTTGATTCTTTGTAAATTTCTGTCTAAATTTGTGGATATTCTATAAATTTCTGTCTAAATTTTTTGATTCTTTATAAATTTCTCTCTAAATTTGTGGATATTCTATAAATTTCTGTCTAAATTTTTTGATTTTATAAATTTCTCTCTAAATTTGTGGATATTCTATAAATTTCTGTCTAAATTTGTGGATATTCCATAAATTTCTGTCTGAATTTTTTGATTATTTTTAAATTTTTGTCTAAATTTGTGGATATTCTATAAATTTCTGTCTAAATTTTTTGATTCTTTATAAATTTCTCTCTAAATTTGACAATATTCTATAAATTTTTGTCTAAATTTGTGGATATTCGATAAATTTCTGTCTGAATTTTTTGATTATTTTTAAATTTTTGTCTAAATTTGTGGATATTCTATAAATTTCTGTCTAAATTTTTTGATTCTTTGTAAATTTCTGTCTAAATTTGTGGACATTCTATAAATTTCTGTCTAAATTTTTTGATTCTTTATAAATTTCTCTCTAAATTTGTGGATATTATATAAATTTCTGTCTAAATTTTTTGATTTTATAAATTTCTCTCTAAATTTGTGGATATTCTATAAATTTCTGTCTAAATTTGTGGATATTCAATAAATTTCTGTCTAAATTTTTTGATTATTTTTAAATTTTTGTCTAAATTTGTGGATATTCTATAAATTTCTGTCTAAATATTTTGATTCTTTATAAATTTCTCTCTAAATTTGTGGATATTCTATAAATTTCTGTCTAAATTTGTGGATATTAGATAAATTTCTGTCTAAATTTTTAATATTTCTCTCTTTATCTATAAATCCCCCCCCTCACTACGCTACTGGGTAAAACATACGTTTAATTTCACATAATTTTTAATTTTATGACAACGCATTTATTCATTGTTTTTTTAGTTTCCTCCAATGAATCTTAGAATTTACAATACATCATAATTTTGGCCATATTTTTCAATCAAAGATTTAGTACTTACAACCATGGTTTCAGATATACATCGGCAAATTTCAACAAAAAATATGTAATTCTCTTTATAATCAAAAATTATTAACTTAAAAAAATCTAAATTAAAACAAATAATAGATGGCGGTATAAAAGATTGAACTTAAGACTTCATATAGCTTCGAAATATGATGAAGACGAATAATAAAAGTAAAATTATGTGTAAAATGTAAAAATAATGATTTATTTATTTGTGTATACCACATTTAAAGATCCATAAAATAAATTTGGCACAATCATTCTTAGCCACCATGAATTAGATATGCAAAATATACCTATATATAGCTATCTTCTACATATATATGTATGTATACAATGTATTTATGTATGTTGCAATGTATTTATGTATGCAATGTATGTATGTATGTACTAAGGTATGTATGTACGTATGTAATGTATTTATGTATGTATGCAATGTGTTTATGTATGTATGTATGCATGTTGGGCGCGGGCCCAAATTTTTATTCACGGCCCGCCCACTCACGGTGGTATTAAAAAAAAATTCACGCCCACTCACGCTTCTTCTTCTTCTTTATCGTGTTGAAAATCCCACAGACGGTTGATATTCGATAAATTTCTGTCTAAATTTTTTGATTATTTTTAAATTTTTGTGTAAATTTGTGGATATTCTATTAATTTCTGTCTAAATTTTTTGATTATTTTTAAATTTTTGTCTAAATTTATGGATTTTCTATAAATTTCTGTCTAAATTTGTGGATATTCGATAAATCTGTATAAATTTTTTGATTATTTTTAAATTTTTGTCTAAATTTGTGGATATTCTATAATTTCTGTCTAAATTTTTTGATTCTTTTAAAATTTCTCTCTAAATTTGTGGATATTCTATAAATTTCTGTCTAAATTTGTGGATATTCGATAAATTTCTGTCTAAATTTGTGGATATTCGATAAAGTTCTGTCTAAATTTGTGGATATTCTATAAATTTCTCTCTAAATTTGTGGATATTCTATAAATTTCTGTCTAAATTTGTGGATATTAAATAAATTTCTGTCTAAATTTTTTGATTATTTTTAAATTTTTGTCTAGATTTGTGGATATTCTATAAATTTCTGTCTAAACTTTTTGATTCTTTATAAATTTCTGTCTAAATTTGTGGATATTCTATAAATTTCTGTCTAAATTTTTTGATTCTTTATAAATTTCTCTCTAAATTTGTGGATATTCTATAAATTTCTGTCTAAATTTTTTGATTATTTTTAAATTTTGTCTAAATTTGTGGATATTCTATAAATTTCTGTCTAAATATTTTGATTCTTTATAAATTTCTCTCTAAATTTGTGGATATTAGATAAATTTCTGTCTAAATTTTTTGATTATTATTAAATTTTTGTCTAAATTTTTGGATATTCTATAAATTTCTGTCTAAATTTGTGGATATTCTATAAATTTTTGTCTAAATTTTTTGATTATTTTTAAATTTTTGTCTAAATTGGTGGATATTCTATAAATTTCTGTCTAAATTTTTTGATTATTTTTAAATTTTTGTGTAAATTTGTGGATATTCTATAAATTTATGTCTAAATTTTTTGATTATTTATAAATTTCTCTCTAAATTTGTGGATATTCTATAAATTTCTGTCTAAATTTGTGGATATTCGATAAATTTCTGTCTAAATTCGTGGATATTCGATAAATTTCTGTCTAAATTTTTTGATTATTTTTAAATTTCTCTCTAAATTTGTGGATATTCTATAAATTTTTCTCTAAATTTGTGGATATTCTATAAATTCCTGTCTAAATTTGTGGATATTCGATAAATTTCTGTCTAAATTTTTTGATTATTTTTAAATTTTTGTCTAAATTTGTGGATATTCTATAAATTTCTGTCGAAATTTGTACATATTCGATAAAGTTCTGTCTAAATTTGTGGATATTCTATAAATTTCTCTCTAAATTTGTGGATATTCTATAAATTCTGTCTAAATTTGTGGAGATTCGATAAATTTCTGTCTAAATTTTTTGATTATTTTTAAATTTTTGTCTAAATTTGTGGATATTCTATAAATTTCTGTCTAAATTTTTTGATTCTTTGTAAATTTCTGTCTAAATTTGTGGATATTCTATAAATTTCTGTCTAAATTTTTTGATTCTTTATAAATTTCTCTCTAAATTTGTGGATATTCTATAAATTTCTGTCTAAATTTTTTGATTCTTTAAATTTCTGTCTAAATTTGTGGATATTCGATAAATTTCTGTCTAAATTTGTGGATATTCGATAAATTTCTGTCTAAATTTGTGGATATTCGATAAACTTCTGTCTAAATTTTTTTGATTATTTTTAATTTCTCATTAAATTTGTGGATATTCTATAAATTTCTCTCTAATTTTGTGGATATTCTATAAATTTCTGTCTAAATTTCTTGATTATTTTTAATTTTTGTCTAAATTTGTGTATATTCTATAAATTTCTGTCTAAATTTTTTGATTCTTTATAAATTTCTCTCTAAATTTGAGAATATTCTATAAATTTCTGTCTAAATTTGTGGATATTCCATAAATTTCTGTCTGAATTTTTTGATTATTTTTGAATTTTTGTCTAAATTTGTGGATATTCTATAAATTTCTGTCTAAATTTTTTGATTCTTTATAAATTTCTCTCTAAATTTGACAATATTCTATAAATTTTTGTCTAAATTTGTGGATATTCGATAAATTTCTGTCTGAATTTTTTGATTATTTTTAAATTTTTGTCTAAATTTGTGGATATTCTATAAATTTCTGTCTAAATTTTTTGATTCTTTGTAAATTTCTGTCTAAATTTGTGGATATTCTATAAATTTCTGTCTAAATTTTTTGATTCTTTATAAATTTCTCTCTAAATTTGTGGATATTCTATAAATTTCTGTCTAAATTTTTTGATTTTATAAATTTCTCTCTAAATTTGTGGATATTCTATAAATTTCTGTCTAAATTTGTGGATATTCGATAAATTTCTGTCTAAATTTTTTGATTATTTTTAAATTTTTGTCTAAATTTGTGGATATTCTATAAATTTCTGTCTAAATATTTTGATTCTTTATAAATTTCTCTCTAAATTTGTGGATATTCTATAAATTTCTGTCTAAATTTGTGGATATTAGATAAATTTCTGTCTAAATTTTTAATATTTCTCTGTTTATCTATAAATCCCCCCCCCCCCCTCACTACGCTACTGGGTAAAACATACGTTCAATTTCACATAATTTTTAATTTTATGACAACGCATTTATTCATTGTTTTTTTAGTTTCCTCCAATGAATCTTAGAATTTACAATACATCATAATTTTGGCCATATTTTTCAATCAAAGATTTAGTACTTACAACCATGGTTTCAGATATACATCGGCAAATTTCAACAAAAAATATGTAATTCTCTTTATAATCAAAAATTATTAACTTAAAAAAATCTAAATTAAAACAAATAATAGATGGCGGTATAAAAGATTGAACTTAAGACTTCATATAGCTTCGAAATATGATGAAGACGAATAATAAAAGTAAAATTATGTGTAAAATGTAAAAATAATGATTTATTTATTTGTGTATACCACATTTAAAGATCCATAAAATAAATTTTGCACAATCATTCTTAGCCACCATGAATTAGATATGCAAAATATACCTATATATAGCTATCTTCTACATATATATGTATGTATACAATGTATTTATGTATGTTGCAATGTATTTATGTATGCAATGTATGTATGTATGTACTAAGGTATGTATGTACGTATGTAATGTATTTATGTATGTATGCAATGTGTTTATGTATGTATGTATGCATGTTGGGCGCGGGCCCAAATTTTTATTCACGGCCGCCCACTCACGGTGGTATTAAAAAAAAATTCACGCCCACTCACGCTTCTTCTTCTTCTTTATCGTGTTGAAAATCCCACAGACGGTTGATATTCGATAAATTTCTGTCTAAATTTTTTGATTATTTTTAAATTTTTGTGTAAATTTGTGGATATTCTATTAATTTCTGTCTAAATTTTTTGATTATTTTTAAATTTTTGTCTAAATTTATGGATTTTCTATAAATTTCTGTCTAAATTTGTGGATATTCGATAAATCTGTATAAATTTTTTGATTATTTTTAAATTTTTGTCTAAATTTGTGGATATTCTATAATTTCTGTCTAAATTTTTTGATTCTTTAAAAATTTCTCTCTAAATTTGTGGATATTCTATAAATTTCTGTCTAAATTTGTGGATATTCGATAAATTTCTGTCTAAATTTGTGGATATTCGATAAAGTTCTGTCTAAATTTGTGGATATTCTATAAATTTCTCTCTAAATTTGTGGATATTCTATAAATTTCTGTCTAAATTTGTGGATATTAAATAAATTTCTGTCTAAATTTTTTGATTATTTTTAAATTTTTGTCTAGATTTGTGGATATTCTATAAATTTCTGTCTAAACTTTTTGATTCTTTATAAATTTCTGTCTAAATTTGTGGATATTCTATAAATTTCTGTCTAAATTTTTTGATTCTTTATAAATTTCTCTCTAAATTTGTGGATATTCTATAAATTTCTGTCTAAATTTTTTGATTATTTTTAAATTTTGTCTAAATTTGTGGATATTCTATAAATTTCTGTCTAAATATTTTGATTCTTTATAAATTTCTCTCTAAATTTGTGGATATTAGATAAATTTCTGTCTAAATTTTTTGATTATTATTAAATTTTTGTCTAAATTTTTGGATATTCTATAAATTTCTGTCTAAATTTGTGGATATTCTATAAATTTTTGTCTAAATTTTTTGATTATTTTTAAATTTTTGTCTAAATTGGTGGATATTCTATAAATTTCTATCTAAATTTTTTGATTATTTTTAAATTTTTGTGTAAATTTGTGGATATTCTATAAATTTATGTCTAAATTTTTTGATTATTTATAAATTTCTCTCTAAATTTGTGGATATTCTATAAATTTCTGTCTAAATTTGTGGATATTCGATAAATTTCTGTCTAAATTCGTGGATATTCGATAAATTTCTGTCTAAATTTTTTGATTATTTTTAAATTTCTCTCTAAATTTGTGGATATTCTATAAATTTTTCTCTAAATTTGTGGATCTTCTATAAATTCCTGTCTAAATTTGTGGATATTCGATAAATTTCTGTCTAAATTTTTTGATTATTTTTAAATTTTTGTCTAAATTTGTGGATATTCTATAAATTTCTGTCGAAATTTGTACATATTCGATAAAGTTCTGTCTAAATTTGTGGATATTCTATAAATTTCTCTCTAAATTTGTGGATATTCTATAAATTCTGTCTAAATTTGTGGATATTCGATAAATTTCTGTCTAAATTTTTTGATTATTTTTAAATTTTTGTCTAAATTTGTGGATATTCTATAAATTTCTGTCTAAATTTTTTGATTCTTTGTAAATTTCTGTCTAAATTTGTGGATATTCTATAAATTTCTGTCTAAATTTTTTGATTCTTTATAAATTTCTCTCTAAATTTGTGGATATTCTATAAATTTCTGTCTAAATTTTTTGATTCTTTAAATTTCTGTCTAAATTTGTGGATATTCGATAAATTTCTGTCTAAATTTGTGGATATTCGATAAATTTCTGTCTAAATTTGTGGATATTCGATAAACTTCCGTCTAAATTTTTTTGATTATTTTTAATTTCTCATTAAATTTGTGGATATTCTATAAATTTCTCTCTAATTTTGTGGATATTCTATAAATTTCTGTCTAAATTTCTTGATTATTTTTAATTTTTGTCTAAATTTGTGTATATTCTATAAATTTCTGTCTAAATTTTTTGATTCTTTATAAATTTCTCTCTAAATTTGTGGATATTCTATAAATTTTTGTCTAAATTTTTTGATTATTTTTAAATTTTTGTCTAAATTGGTGGATATTCTATAAATTTCTGTCTAAATTTTTTGATTATTTTTAAATTTTTGTGTAAATTTGTGGATATTCTATAAATTTATGTCTAAATTTTTTGATTATTTATAAATTTCTCTCTAAATTTGTGGATATTCTATAAATTTCTGTCTAAATTTGTGGATATTCGATAAATTTCTGTCTAAATTCGTGGATATTCGATAAATTTCTGTCTAAATTTTTTGATTATTTTTAAATTTCTCTCTAAATTTGTGGATATTCTATAAATTTTTCTCTAAATTTGTGGATATTCTATAAATTCCTGTCTAAATTTGTGGATATTCGATAAATTTCTGTCTAAATTTTTTGATTATTTTTAAATTTTTGTCTAAATTTGTGGATATTCTATAAATTTCTGTCGAAATTTGTACATATTCGATAAAGTTCTGTCTAAATTTGTGGATATTCTATAAATTTCTCTCTAAATTTGTGGATATTCTATAAATTCTGTCTAAATTTGTGGAGATTCGATAAATTTCTGTCTAAATTTTTTGATTATTTTTAAATTTTTGTCTAAATTTGTGGATATTCTATAAATTTCTGTCTAAATTTTTTGATTCTTTGTAAATTTCTGTCTAAATTTGTGGATATTCTATAAATTTCTGTCTAAATTTTTTGATTCTTTATAAATTTCTCTCTAAATTTGTGGATATTCTATAAATTTCTGTCTAAATTTTTTGATTCTTTAAATTTCTGTCTAAATTTGTGGATATTCGATAAATTTCTGTCTAAATTTGTGGATATTCGATAAATTTCTGTCTAAATTTGTGGATATTCGATAAACTTCTGTCTAAATTTTTTTGATTATTTTTAATTTCTCATTAAATTTGTGGATATTCTATAAATTTCTCTCTAATTTTGTGGATATTCTATAAATTTCTGTCTAAATTTCTTGATTATTTTTAATTTTTGTCTAAATTTGTGTATATTCTATAAATTTCTGTCTAAATTTTTTGATTCTTTATAAATTTCTCTCTAAATTTGAGAATATTCTATAAATTTCTGTCTAAATTTGTGGATATTCCATAAATTTCTGTCTGAATTTTTTGATTATTTTTGAATTTTTGTCTAAATTTGTGGATATTCTATAAATTTCTGTCTAAATTTTTTGATTCTTTATAAATTTCTCTCTAAATTTGACAATATTCTATAAATTTTTGTCTAAATTTGTGGATATTCGATAAATTTCTGTCTGAATTTTTTGATTATTTTTAAATTTTTGTCTAAATTTGTGGATATTCTATAAATTTCTGTCTAAATTTTTTGATTCTTTGTAAATTTCTGTCTAAATTTGTGGATATTCTATAAATTTCTGTCTAAATTTTTTGATTCTTTATAAATTTCTCTCTAAATTTGTGGATATTCTATAAATTTCTGTCTAAATTTTTTGATTTTATAAATTTCTCTCTAAATTTGTGGATATTCTATAAATTTCTGTCTAAATTTGTGGATATTCGATAAATTTCTGTCTAAATTTTTTGATTATTTTTAAATTTTTGTCTAAATTTGTGGATATTCTATAAATTTCTGTCTAAATATTTTGATTCTTTATAAATTTCTCTCTAAATTTGTGGATATTCTATAAATTTCTGTCTAAATTTGTGGATATTAGATAAATTTCTGTCTAAATTTTTAATATTTCTCTGTTTATCTATAAATCCCCCCCCCCCCCCCTCACTACGCTACTGGGTAAAACATACGTTCAATTTCACATAATTTTTAATTTTATGACAACGCATTTATTCATTGTTTTTTTAGTTTCCTCCAATGAATCTTAGAATTTACAATACATCATAATTTTGGCCATATTTTTCAATCAAAGATTTAGTACTTACAACCATGGTTTCAGATATACATCGGCAAATTTCAACAAAAAATATGTAATTCTCTTTATAATCAAAAATTATTAACTTAAAAAAATCTAAATTAAAACAAATAATAGATGGCGGTATAAAAGATTGAACTTAAGACTTCATATAGCTTCGAAATATGATGAAGACGAATAATAAAAGTAAAATTATGTGTAAAATGTAAAAATAATGATTTATTTATTTGTGTATACCACATTTAAAGATCCATAAAATAAATTTTGCACAATCATTCTTAGCCACCATGAATTAGATATGCAAAATATACCTATATATAGCTATCTTCTACATATATATGTATGTATACAATGTATTTATGTATGTTGCAATGTATTTATGTATGCAATGTATGTATGTATGTACTAAGGTATGTATGTACGTATGTAATGTATTTATGTATGTATGCAATGTGTTTATGTATGTATGTATGCATGTTGGGCGCGGGCCCAAATTTTTATTCACGGCCGCCCACTCACGGTGGTATTAAAAAAAAATTCACGCCCACTCACGCTTCTTCTTCTTCTTTATCGTGTTGAAAATCCCACAGACGGTTGATATTCGATAAATTTCTGTCTAAATTTTTTGATTATTTTTAAATTTTTGTGTAAATTTGTGGATATTCTATTAATTTCTGTCTAAATTTTTTGATTATTTTTAAATTTTTGTCTAAATTTATGGATTTTCTATAAATTTCTGTCTAAATTTGTGGATATTCGATAAATCTGTATAAATTTTTTGATTATTTTTAAATTTTTGTCTAAATTTGTGGATATTCTATAATTTCTGTCTAAATTTTTTGATTCTTTAAAAATTTCTCTCTAAATTTGTGGATATTCTATAAATTTCTGTCTAAATTTGTGGATATTCGATAAATTTCTGTCTAAATTTGTGGATATTCGATAAAGTTCTGTCTAAATTTGTGGATATTCTATAAATTTCTCTCTAAATTTGTGGATATTCTATAAATTTCTGTCTAAATTTGTGGATATTAAATAAATTTCTGTCTAAATTTTTTGATTATTTTTAAATTTTTGTCTAGATTTGTGGATATTCTATAAATTTCTGTCTAAACTTTTTGATTCTTTATAAATTTCTGTCTAAATTTGTGGATATTCTATAAATTTCTGTCTAAATTTTTTGATTCTTTATAAATTTCTCTCTAAATTTGTGGATATTCTATAAATTTCTGTCTAAATTTTTTGATTATTTTTAAATTTTGTCTAAATTTGTGGATATTCTATAAATTTCTGTCTAAATATTTTGATTCTTTATAAATTTCTCTCTAAATTTGTGGATATTAGATAAATTTCTGTCTAAATTTTTTGATTATTATTAAATTTTTGTCTAAATTTTTGGATATTCTATAAATTTCTGTCTAAATTTGTGGATATTCTATAAATTTTTGTCTAAATTTTTTGATTATTTTTAAATTTTTGTCTAAATTGGTGGATATTCTATAAATTTCTATCTAAATTTTTTGATTATTTTTAAATTTTTGTGTAAATTTGTGGATATTCTATAAATTTATGTCTAAATTTTTTGATTATTTATAAATTTCTCTCTAAATTTGTGGATATTCTATAAATTTCTGTCTAAATTTGTGGATATTCGATAAATTTCTGTCTAAATTCGTGGATATTCGATAAATTTCTGTCTAAATTTTTTGATTATTTTTAAATTTCTCTCTAAATTTGTGGATATTCTATAAATTTTTCTCTAAATTTGTGGATCTTCTATAAATTCCTGTCTAAATTTGTGGATATTCGATAAATTTCTGTCTAAATTTTTTGATTATTTTTAAATTTTTGTCTAAATTTGTGGATATTCTATAAATTTCTGTCGAAATTTGTACATATTCGATAAAGTTCTGTCTAAATTTGTGGATATTCTATAAATTTCTCTCTAAATTTGTGGATATTCTATAAATTCTGTCTAAATTTGTGGATATTCGATAAATTTCTGTCTAAATTTTTTGATTATTTTTAAATTTTTGTCTAAATTTGTGGATATTCTATAAATTTCTGTCTAAATTTTTTGATTCTTTGTAAATTTCTGTCTAAATTTGTGGATATTCTATAAATTTCTGTCTAAATTTTTTGATTCTTTATAAATTTCTCTCTAAATTTGTGGATATTCTATAAATTTCTGTCTAAATTTTTTGATTCTTTAAATTTCTGTCTAAATTTGTGGATATTCGATAAATTTCTGTCTAAATTTGTGGATATTCGATAAATTTCTGTCTAAATTTGTGGATATTCGATAAACTTCCGTCTAAATTTTTTTGATTATTTTTAATTTCTCATTAAATTTGTGGATATTCTATAAATTTCTCTCTAATTTTGTGGATATTCTATAAATTTCTGTCTAAATTTCTTGATTATTTTTAATTTTTGTCTAAATTTGTGTATATTCTATAAATTTCTGTCTAAATTTTTTGATTCTTTATAAATTTCTCTCTAAATTTGTGGATATTCTATAAATTTTTGTCTAAATTTTTTGATTATTTTTAAATTTTTGTCTAAATTGGTGGATATTCTATAAATTTCTGTCTAAATTTTTTGATTATTTTTAAATTTTTGTGTAAATTTGTGGATATTCTATAAATTTATGTCTAAATTTTTTGATTATTTATAAATTTCTCTCTAAATTTGTGGATATTCTATAAATTTCTGTCTAAATTTGTGGATATTCGATAAATTTCTGTCTAAATTCGTGGATATTCGATAAATTTCTGTCTAAATTTTTTGATTATTTTTAAATTTCTCTCTAAATTTGTGGATATTCTATAAATTTTTCTCTAAATTTGTGGATATTCTATAAATTCCTGTCTAAATTTGTGGATATTCGATAAATTTCTGTCTAAATTTTTTGATTATTTTTAAATTTTTGTCTAAATTTGTGGATATTCTATAAATTTCTGTCGAAATTTGTACATATTCGATAAAGTTCTGTCTAAATTTGTGGATATTCTATAAATTTCTCTCTAAATTTGTGGATATTCTATAAATTCTGTCTAAATTTGTGGAGATTCGATAAATTTCTGTCTAAATTTTTTGATTATTTTTAAATTTTTGTCTAAATTTGTGGATATTCTATAAATTTCTGTCTAAATTTTTTGATTCTTTGTAAATTTCTGTCTAAATTTGTGGATATTCTATAAATTTCTGTCTAAATTTTTTGATTCTTTATAAATTTCTCTCTAAATTTGTGGATATTCTATAAATTTCTGTCTAAATTTTTTGATTCTTTAAATTTCTGTCTAAATTTGTGGATATTCGATAAATTTCTGTCTAAATTTGTGGATATTCGATAAATTTCTGTCTAAATTTGTGGATATTCGATAAACTTCTGTCTAAATTTTTTTGATTATTTTTAATTTCTCATTAAATTTGTGGATATTCTATAAATTTCTCTCTAATTTTGTGGATATTCTATAAATTTCTGTCTAAATTTCTTGATTATTTTTAATTTTTGTCTAAATTTGTGTATATTCTATAAATTTCTGTCTAAATTTTTTGATTCTTTATAAATTTCTCTCTAAATTTGAGAATATTCTATAAATTTCTGTCTAAATTTGTGGATATTCCATAAATTTCTGTCTGAATTTTTTGATTATTTTTGAATTTTTGTCTAAATTTGTGGATATTCTATAAATTTCTGTCTAAATTTTTTGATTCTTTATAAATTTCTCTCTAAATTTGACAATATTCTATAAATTTTTGTCTAAATTTGTGGATATTCGATAAATTTCTGTCTGAATTTTTTGATTATTTTTAAATTTTTGTCTAAATTTGTGGATATTCTATAAATTTCTGTCTAAATTTTTTGATTCTTTGTAAATTTCTGTCTAAATTTGTGGATATTCTATAAATTTCTGTCTAAATTTTTTGATTCTTTATAAATTTCTCTCTAAATTTGTGGATATTCTATAAATTTCTGTCTAAATTTTTTGATTTTATAAATTTCTCTCTAAATTTGTGGATATTCTATAAATTTCTGTCTAAATTTGTGGATATTCGATAAATTTCTGTCTAAATTTTTTGATTATTTTTAAATTTTTGTCTAAATTTGTGGATATTCTATAAATTTCTGTCTAAATATTTTGATTCTTTATAAATTTCTCTCTAAATTTGTGGATATTCTATAAATTTCTGTCTAAATTTGTGGATATTAGATAAATTTCTGTCTAAATTTTTAATATTTCTCTGTTTATCTATAAATCCCCCCCCCCCCCTCACTACGCTACTGGGTAAAACATACGTTCAATTTCACATAATTTTTAATTTTATGACAACGCATTTATTCATTGTTTTTTTAGTTTCCTCCAATGAATCTTAGAATTTACAATACATCATAATTTTGGCCATATTTTTCAATCAAAGATTTAGTACTTACAACCATGGTTTCAGATATACATCGGCAAATTTCAACAAAAAATATGTAATTCTCTTTATAATCAAAAATTATTAACTTAAAAAAATCTAAATTAAAACAAATAATAGATGGCGGTATAAAAGATTGAACTTAAGACTTCATATAGCTTCGAAATATGATGAAGACGAATAATAAAAGTAAAATTATGTGTAAAATGTAAAAATAATGATTTATTTATTTGTGTATACCACATTTAAAGATCCATAAAATAAATTTTGCACAATCATTCTTAGCCACCATGAATTAGATATGCAAAATATACCTATATATAGCTATCTTCTACATATATATGTATGTATACAATGTATTTATGTATGTTGCAATGTATTTATGTATGCAATGTATGTATGTATGTACTAAGGTATGTATGTACGTATGTAATGTATTTATGTATGTATGCAATGTGTTTATGTATGTATGTATGCATGTTGGGCGCGGGCCCAAATTTTTATTCACGGCCGCCCACTCACGGTGGTATTAAAAAAAAATTCACGCCCACTCACGCTTCTTCTTCTTCTTTATCGTGTTGAAAATCCCACAGACGGTTGATATTCGATAAATTTCTGTCTAAATTTTTTGATTATTTTTAAATTTTTGTGTAAATTTGTGGATATTCTATTAATTTCTGTCTAAATTTTTTGATTATTTTTAAATTTTTGTCTAAATTTATGGATTTTCTATAAATTTCTGTCTAAATTTGTGGATATTCGATAAATCTGTATAAATTTTTTGATTATTTTTAAATTTTTGTCTAAATTTGTGGATATTCTATAATTTCTGTCTAAATTTTTTGATTCTTTTAAAATTTCTCTCTAAATTTGTGGATATTCTATAAATTTCTGTCTAAATTTGTGGATATTCGATAAATTTCTGTCTAAATTTGTGGATATTCGATAAAGTTCTGTCTAAATTTGTGGATATTCTATAAATTTCTCTCTAAATTTGTGGATATTCTATAAATTTCTGTCTAAATTTGTGGATATTAAATAAATTTCTGTCTAAATTTTTTGATTATTTTTAAATTTTTGTCTAGATTTGTGGATATTCTATAAATTTCTGTCTAAACTTTTTGATTCTTTATAAATTTCTGTCTAAATTTGTGGATATTCTATAAATTTCTGTCTAAATTTTTTGATTCTTTATAAATTTCTCTCTAAATTTGTGGATATTCTATAAATTTCTGTCTAAATTTTTTGATTATTTTTAAATTTTGTCTAAATTTGTGGATATTCTATAAATTTCTGTCTAAATATTTTGATTCTTTATAAATTTCTCTCTAAATTTGTGGATATTAGATAAATTTCTGTCTAAATTTTTTGATTATTATTAAATTTTTGTCTAAATTTTTGGATATTCTATAAATTTCTGTCTAAATTTGTGGATATTCTATAAATTTTTGTCTAAATTTTTTGATTATTTTTAAATTTTTGTCTAAATTGGTGGATATTCTATAAATTTCTATCTAAATTTTTTGATTATTTTTAAATTTTTGTGTAAATTTGTGGATATTCTATAAATTTCTGTCTAAATTTTTTGATTATTTATAAATTTCTCTCTAAATTTGTGGATATTCTATAAATTTCTGTCTAAATTTGTGGATATTCGATAAATTTCTGTCTAAATTCGTGGATATTCGATAAATTTCTGTCTAAATTTTTTGATTATTTTTAAATTTCTCTCTAAATTTGTGGATATTCTATAAATTTTTCTCTAAATTTGTGGATCTTCTATAAATTCCTGTCTAAATTTGTGGATATTCGATAAATTTCTGTCTAAATTTTTTGATTATTTTTAAATTTTTGTCTAAATTTGTGGATATTCTATAAATTTCTGTCGAAATTTGTACATATTCGATAAAGTTCTGTCTAAATTTGTGGATATTCTATAAATTTCTCTCTAAATTTGTGGATATTCTATAAATTCTGTCTAAATTTGTGGATATTCGATAAATTTCTGTCTAAATTTTTTGATTATTTTTAAATTTTTGTCTAAATTTGTGGATATTCTATAAATTTCTGTCTAAATTTTTTGATTCTTTGTAAATTTCTGTCTAAATTTGTGGATATTCTATAAATTTCTGTCTAAATTTTTTGATTCTTTATAAATTTCTCTCTAAATTTGTGGATATTCTATAAATTTCTGTCTAAATTTTTTGATTCTTTAAATTTCTGTCTAAATTTGTGGATATTCGATAAATTTCTGTCTAAATTTGTGGATATTCGATAAATTTCTGTCTAAATTTGTGGATATTCGATAAACTTCCGTCTAAATTTTTTTGATTATTTTTAATTTCTCATTAAATTTGTGGATATTCTATAAATTTCTCTCTAATTTTGTGGATATTCTATAAATTTCTGTCTAAATTTCTTGATTATTTTTAATTTTTGTCTAAATTTGTGTATATTCTATAAATTTCTGTCTAAATTTTTTGATTCTTTATAAATTTCTCTCTAAATTTGAGAATATTCTATAAATTTCTGTCTAAATTTGTGGATATTCCATAAATTTCTGTCTGAATTTTTTGATTATTTTTGAATTTTTGTCTAAATTTGTGGATATTCTATAAATTTCTGTCTAAATTTTTTGATTCTTTATAAATTTCTCTCTAAATTTGACAATATTCTATAAATTTTTGTCTAAATTTGTGGATATTCGATAAATTTCTGTCTGAATTTTTTGATTATTTTTAAATTTTTGTCTAAATTTGTGGATATTCTATAAATTTCTGTCTAAATTTTTTGATTCTTTGTAAATTTCTGTCTAAATTTGTGGATATTCTATAAATTTCTGTCTAAATTTTTTGATTCTTTATAAATTTCTCTCTAAATTTGTGGATATTCTATAAATTTCTGTCTAAATTTTTTGATTTTATAAATTTCTCTCTAAATTTGTGGATATTCTATAAATTTCTGTCTAAATTTGTGGATATTCGATAAATTTCTGTCTAAATTTTTTGATTATTTTTAAATTTTTGTGTAAATTTGTGGATATTCTATTAATTTCTGTCTAAATTTTTTGATTATTTTTAAATTTTTGTCTAAATTTATGGATTTTCTATAAATTTCTGTCTAAATTTGTGGATATTCGATAAATCTGTATAAATTTTTTGATTATTTTTAAATTTTTGTCTAAATTTGTGGATATTCTATAATTTCTGTCTAAATTTTTTGATTCTTTAAAAATTTCTCTCTAAATTTGTGGATATTCTATAAATTTCTGTCTAAATTTGTGGATATTCGATAAATTTCTGTCTAAATTTGTGGATATTCGATAAAGTTCTGTCTAAATTTGTGGATATTCTATAAATTTCTCTCTAAATTTGTGGATATTCTATAAATTTCTGTCTAAATTTGTGGATATTAAATAAATTTCTGTCTAAATTTTTTGATTATTTTTAAATTTTTGTCTAGATTTGTGGATATTCTATAAATTTCTGTCTAAACTTTTTGATTCTTTATAAATTTCTGTCTAAATTTGTGGATATTCTATAAATTTCTGTCTAAATTTTTTGATTCTTTATAAATTTCTCTCTAAATTTGTGGATATTCTATAAATTTCTGTCTAAATTTTTTGATTATTTTTAAATTTTGTCTAAATTTGTGGATATTCTATAAATTTCTGTCTAAATATTTTGATTCTTTATAAATTTCTCTCTAAATTTGTGGATATTAGATAAATTTCTGTCTAAATTTTTTGATTATTATTAAATTTTTGTCTAAATTTTTGGATATTCTATAAATTTCTGTCTAAATTTGTGGATATTCTATAAATTTTTGTCTAAATTTTTTGATTATTTTTAAATTTTTGTCTAAATTGGTGGATATTCTATAAATTTCTATCTAAATTTTTTGATTATTTTTAAATTTTTGTGTAAATTTGTGGATATTCTATAAATTTATGTCTAAATTTTTTGATTATTTATAAATTTCTCTCTAAATTTGTGGATATTCTATAAATTTCTGTCTAAATTTGTGGATATTCGATAAATTTCTGTCTAAATTCGTGGATATTCGATAAATTTCTGTCTAAATTTTTTGATTATTTTTAAATTTCTCTCTAAATTTGTGGATATTCTATAAATTTTTCTCTAAATTTGTGGATCTTCTATAAATTCCTGTCTAAATTTGTGGATATTCGATAAATTTCTGTCTAAATTTTTTGATTATTTTTAAATTTTTGTCTAAATTTGTGGATATTCTATAAATTTCTGTCGAAATTTGTACATATTCGATAAAGTTCTGTCTAAATTTGTGGATATTCTATAAATTTCTCTCTAAATTTGTGGATATTCTATAAATTCTGTCTAAATTTGTGGATATTCGATAAATTTCTGTCTAAATTTTTTGATTATTTTTAAATTTTTGTCTAAATTTGTGGATATTCTATAAATTTCTGTCTAAATTTTTTGATTCTTTGTAAATTTCTGTCTAAATTTGTGGATATTCTATAAATTTCTGTCTAAATTTTTTGATTCTTTATAAATTTCTCTCTAAATTTGTGGATATTCTATAAATTTCTGTCTAAATTTTTTGATTCTTTAAATTTCTGTCTAAATTTGTGGATATTCGATAAATTTCTGTCTAAATTTGTGGATATTCGATAAATTTCTGTCTAAATTTGTGGATATTCGATAAACTTCCGTCTAAATTTTTTTGATTATTTTTAATTTCTCATTAAATTTGTGGATATTCTATAAATTTCTCTCTAATTTTGTGGATATTCTATAAATTTCTGTCTAAATTTCTTGATTATTTTTAATTTTTGTCTAAATTTGTGTATATTCTATAAATTTCTGTCTAAATTTTTTGATTCTTTATAAATTTCTCTCTAAATTTGTGGATATTCTATAAATTTTTGTCTAAATTTTTTGATTATTTTTAAATTTTTGTCTAAATTGGTGGATATTCTATAAATTTCTGTCTAAATTTTTTGATTATTTTTAAATTTTTGTGTAAATTTGTGGATATTCTATAAATTTATGTCTAAATTTTTTGATTATTTATAAATTTCTCTCTAAATTTGTGGATATTCTATAAATTTCTGTCTAAATTTGTGGATATTCGATAAATTTCTGTCTAAATTCGTGGATATTCGATAAATTTCTGTCTAAATTTTTTGATTATTTTTAAATTTCTCTCTAAATTTGTGGATATTCTATAAATTTTTCTCTAAATTTGTGGATATTCTATAAATTCCTGTCTAAATTTGTGGATATTCGATAAATTTCTGTCTAAATTTTTTGATTATTTTTAAATTTTTGTCTAAATTTGTGGATATTCTATAAATTTCTGTCGAAATTTGTACATATTCGATAAAGTTCTGTCTAAATTTGTGGATATTCTATAAATTTCTCTCTAAATTTGTGGATATTCTATAAATTCTGTCTAAATTTGTGGAGATTCGATAAATTTCTGTCTAAATTTTTTGATTATTTTTAAATTTTTGTCTAAATTTGTGGATATTCTATAAATTTCTGTCTAAATTTTTTGATTCTTTGTAAATTTCTGTCTAAATTTGTGGATATTCTATAAATTTCTGTCTAAATTTTTTGATTCTTTATAAATTTCTCTCTAAATTTGTGGATATTCTATAAATTTCTGTCTAAATTTTTTGATTCTTTAAATTTCTGTCTAAATTTGTGGATATTCGATAAATTTCTGTCTAAATTTGTGGATATTCGATAAATTTCTGTCTAAATTTGTGGATATTCGATAAACTTCTGTCTAAATTTTTTTGATTATTTTTAATTTCTCATTAAATTTGTGGATATTCTATAAATTTCTCTCTAATTTTGTGGATATTCTATAAATTTCTGTCTAAATTTCTTGATTATTTTTAATTTTTGTCTAAATTTGTGTATATTCTATAAATTTCTGTCTAAATTTTTTGATTCTTTATAAATTTCTCTCTAAATTTGAGAATATTCTATAAATTTCTGTCTAAATTTGTGGATATTCCATAAATTTCTGTCTGAATTTTTTGATTATTTTTGAATTTTTGTCTAAATTTGTGGATATTCTATAAATTTCTGTCTAAATTTTTTGATTCTTTATAAATTTCTCTCTAAATTTGACAATATTCTATAAATTTTTGTCTAAATTTGTGGATATTCGATAAATTTCTGTCTGAATTTTTTGATTATTTTTAAATTTTTGTCTAAATTTGTGGATATTCTATAAATTTCTGTCTAAATTTTTTGATTCTTTGTAAATTTCTGTCTAAATTTGTGGATATTCTATAAATTTCTGTCTAAATTTTTTGATTCTTTATAAATTTCTCTCTAAATTTGTGGATATTCTATAAATTTCTGTCTAAATTTTTTGATTTTATAAATTTCTCTCTAAATTTGTGGATATTCTATAAATTTCTGTCTAAATTTGTGGATATTCGATAAATTTCTGTCTAAATTTTTTGATTATTTTTAAATTTTTGTCTAAATTTGTGGATATTCTATAAATTTCTGTCTAAATATTTTGATTCTTTATAAATTTCTCTCTAAATTTGTGGATATTCTATAAATTTCTGTCTAAATTTGTGGATATTAGATAAATTTCTGTCTAAATTTTTAATATTTCTCTGTTTATCTATAAATCCCCCCCCCCCCCCTCACTACGCTACTGGGTAAAACATACGTTCAATTTCACATAATTTTTAATTTTATGACAACGCATTTATTCATTGTTTTTTTAGTTTCCTCCAATGAATCTTAGAATTTACAATACATCATAATTTTGGCCATATTTTTCAATCAAAGATTTAGTACTTACAACCATGGTTTCAGATATACATCGGCAAATTTCAACAAAAAATATGTAATTCTCTTTATAATCAAAAATTATTAACTTAAAAAAATCTAAATTAAAACAAATAATAGATGGCGGTATAAAAGATTGAACTTAAGACTTCATATAGCTTCGAAATATGATGAAGACGAATAATAAAAGTAAAATTATGTGTAAAATGTAAAAATAATGATTTATTTATTTGTGTATACCACATTTAAAGATCCATAAAATAAATTTTGCACAATCATTCTTAGCCACCATGAATTAGATATGCAAAATATACCTATATATAGCTATCTTCTACATATATATGTATGTATACAATGTATTTATGTATGTTGCAATGTATTTATGTATGCAATGTATGTATGTATGTACTAAGGTATGTATGTACGTATGTAATGTATTTATGTATGTATGCAATGTGTTTATGTATGTATGTATGCATGTTGGGCGCGGGCCCAAATTTTTATTCACGGCCGCCCACTCACGGTGGTATTAAAAAAAAATTCACGCCCACTCACGCTTCTTCTTCTTCTTTATCGTGTTGAAAATCCCACAGACGGTTGATATTCGATAAATTTCTGTCTAAATTTTTTGATTATTTTTAAATTTTTGTGTAAATTTGTGGATATTCTATTAATTTCTGTCTAAATTTTTTGATTATTTTTAAATTTTTGTCTAAATTTATGGATTTTCTATAAATTTCTGTCTAAATTTGTGGATATTCGATAAATCTGTATAAATTTTTTGATTATTTTTAAATTTTTGTCTAAATTTGTGGATATTCTATAATTTCTGTCTAAATTTTTTGATTCTTTTAAAATTTCTCTCTAAATTTGTGGATATTCTATAAATTTCTGTCTAAATTTGTGGATATTCGATAAATTTCTGTCTAAATTTGTGGATATTCGATAAAGTTCTGTCTAAATTTGTGGATATTCTATAAATTTCTCTCTAAATTTGTGGATATTCTATAAATTTCTGTCTAAATTTGTGGATATTAAATAAATTTCTGTCTAAATTTTTTGATTATTTTTAAATTTTTGTCTAGATTTGTGGATATTCTATAAATTTCTGTCTAAACTTTTTGATTCTTTATAAATTTCTGTCTAAATTTGTGGATATTCTATAAATTTCTGTCTAAATTTTTTGATTCTTTATAAATTTCTCTCTAAATTTGTGGATATTCTATAAATTTCTGTCTAAATTTTTTGATTATTTTTAAATTTTGTCTAAATTTGTGGATATTCTATAAATTTCTGTCTAAATATTTTGATTCTTTATAAATTTCTCTCTAAATTTGTGGATATTAGATAAATTTCTGTCTAAATTTTTTGATTATTATTAAATTTTTGTCTAAATTTTTGGATATTCTATAAATTTCTGTCTAAATTTGTGGATATTCTATAAATTTTTGTCTAAATTTTTTGATTATTTTTAAATTTTTGTCTAAATTGGTGGATATTCTATAAATTTCTATCTAAATTTTTTGATTATTTTTAAATTTTTGTGTAAATTTGTGGATATTCTATAAATTTCTGTCTAAATTTTTTGATTATTTATAAATTTCTCTCTAAATTTGTGGATATTCTATAAATTTCTGTCTAAATTTGTGGATATTCGATAAATTTCTGTCTAAATTCGTGGATATTCGATAAATTTCTGTCTAAATTTTTTGATTATTTTTAAATTTCTCTCTAAATTTGTGGATATTCTATAAATTTTTCTCTAAATTTGTGGATCTTCTATAAATTCCTGTCTAAATTTGTGGATATTCGATAAATTTCTGTCTAAATTTTTTGATTATTTTTAAATTTTTGTCTAAATTTGTGGATATTCTATAAATTTCTGTCGAAATTTGTACATATTCGATAAAGTTCTGTCTAAATTTGTGGATATTCTATAAATTTCTCTCTAAATTTGTGGATATTCTATAAATTCTGTCTAAATTTGTGGATATTCGATAAATTTCTGTCTAAATTTTTTGATTATTTTTAAATTTTTGTCTAAATTTGTGGATATTCTATAAATTTCTGTCTAAATTTTTTGATTCTTTGTAAATTTCTGTCTAAATTTGTGGATATTCTATAAATTTCTGTCTAAATTTTTTGATTCTTTATAAATTTCTCTCTAAATTTGTGGATATTCTATAAATTTCTGTCTAAATTTTTTGATTCTTTAAATTTCTGTCTAAATTTGTGGATATTCGATAAATTTCTGTCTAAATTTGTGGATATTCGATAAATTTCTGTCTAAATTTGTGGATATTCGATAAACTTCCGTCTAAATTTTTTTGATTATTTTTAATTTCTCATTAAATTTGTGGATATTCTATAAATTTCTCTCTAATTTTGTGGATATTCTATAAATTTCTGTCTAAATTTCTTGATTATTTTTAATTTTTGTCTAAATTTGTGTATATTCTATAAATTTCTGTCTAAATTTTTTGATTCTTTATAAATTTCTCTCTAAATTTGAGAATATTCTATAAATTTCTGTCTAAATTTGTGGATATTCCATAAATTTCTGTCTGAATTTTTTGATTATTTTTGAATTTTTGTCTAAATTTGTGGATATTCTATAAATTTCTGTCTAAATTTTTTGATTCTTTATAAATTTCTCTCTAAATTTGACAATATTCTATAAATTTTTGTCTAAATTTGTGGATATTCGATAAATTTCTGTCTGAATTTTTTGATTATTTTTAAATTTTTGTCTAAATTTGTGGATATTCTATAAATTTCTGTCTAAATTTTTTGATTCTTTGTAAATTTCTGTCTAAATTTGTGGATATTCTATAAATTTCTGTCTAAATTTTTTGATTCTTTATAAATTTCTCTCTAAATTTGTGGATATTCTATAAATTTCTGTCTAAATTTTTTGATTTTATAAATTTCTCTCTAAATTTGTGGATATTCTATAAATTTCTGTCTAAATTTGTGGATATTCGATAAATTTCTGTCTAAATTTTTTGATTATTTTTAAATTTTTGTCTAAATTTGTGGATATTCTATAAATTTCTGTCTAAATATTTTGATTCTTTATAAATTTCTCTCTAAATTTGTGGATATTCTATAAATTTCTGTCTAAATTTGTGGATATTAGATAAATTTCTGTCTAAATTTTTAATATTTCTCTGTTTATCTATAAATCCCCCCCCTCACTACACTACTGGGTAAAACATACGTTCAATTTCACATAATTTTTAATTATATGACAACGCATTTATTCATTGTTTTTTTAGTTTCCTCCAATGAATCTTAGAATTTACAATACATCATAATTTTGGCCATATTTTTCAATCAAAGATTTAGTACTTACAACCATGGTTTCAGATATACATCGGCAAATTTCAACAAAAAATATGTAATTCTCTTTATAATCAAAAATTATTAACTTAAAAAAATCTAAATTAAAACAAATAATAGATGGCGGTATAAAAGATTGAACTTAAGACTTCATATAGCTTCGAAATATGATGAAGACGAATAATAAAAGTAAAATTATGTGTAAAATGTAAAAATAATGATTTATTTATTTGTGTATACCACATTTAAAGATCCATAAAATAAATTTGGCACAATCATTCTTAGCCACCATGAATTAGATATGCAAAATATCCTTATATATAGCTATCTTCTACATATATATGTATTATACAATGTATTTATGTATGTTGCAATGTATTTATGTATGCAATGTATGTATGTATGTACTAAGGTATGTATGTACGTATGTAATGTATTTATGTATGTATGCAATGTGTTTATGTATGTATGTATGCATGTTGGGCGCGGGCCCAAATTTTTATTCACGGCCGCCCACTCACGGTGGTATTAAAAAAAAATTCACGCCCACTCACGCTTCTTCTTCTTCTTTATCGTGTTGAAAATCCCACAGACGGTTGATATTCGATAAATTTCTGTCTAAATTTTTTGATTATTTTTAAATTTTTGTGTAAATTTGTGGATATTCTATTAATTTCTGTCTAAATTTTTTGATTATTTTTAAATTTTTGTCTAAATTTATGGATTTTCTATAAATTTCTGTCTAAATTTGTGGATATTCGATAAATTTCTGTATAAATTTTTTGATTATTTGCTAAATTTTTGTCTAAATTTGTGGATATTCTATAATTTCTGTCTAAATTTTTTGATTCTTTTTAAATTTCTCTCTAAATTTGTGGATATTCTATAAATTTCTGTCTAAATTTGTGGATATTCGATAAATTTCTGTCTAAATTTGTGGATATTCGATAAAGTTCTGTCTAAATTTGTGGATATTCTATAAATTTCTCTCTAAATTTGTGGATATTCTATAAATTTCTGTCTAAATTTGTGGATATTAAATAAATTTCTGTCTAAATTTTTTGATTATTTTTAAATTTTTGTCTAGATTTGTGGATATTCTATAAATTTCTGTCTAAACTTTTTGATTCTTTATAAATTTCTGTCTAAATTTGTGGATATTCTATAAATTTCTGTCTAAATTTTTTGATTCTTTATAAATTTCTCTCTAAATTTGTGGATATTCTATAAATTTCTGTCTAAATTTTTTGATTATTTTTAAATTTTGTCTAAATTTGTGGATATTCTATAAATTTCTGTCTAAATATTTTGATTCTTTATAAATTTCTCTCTAAATTTGTGGATATTAGATAAATTTCTGTCTAAATTTTTTGATTATTATTAAATTTTTGTCTAAATTTTTGGATATTCTATAAATTTCTGTCTAAATTTGTGGATATTCTATAAATTTTTGTCTAAATTTTTTGATTATTTTTAAATTTTTGTCTAAATTGGTGGATATTCTATAAATTTCTGTCTAAATTTTTTGATTATTTTTAAATTTTTGTGTAAATTTGTGGATATTCTATAAATTTATGTCTAAATTTTTTGATTATTTATAAATTTCTCTCTAAATTTGTGGATATTCTATAAATTTCTGTCTAAATTTGTGGATATTCGATAAATTTCTGTCTAAATTCGTGGATATTCGATAAATTTCTGTCTAAATTTTTTGATTATTTTGAAATTTCTCTCTAAATTTGTGGATATTCTATAAATTTTTCTCTAAATTTGTGGATATTCTATAAATTCCTGTCTAAATTTGTGGATATTCGATAAATTTCTGTCTAAATTTTTTGATTATTTTTAAATTTTTGTCTAAATTTGTGGATATTCTATAAATTTCTGTCGAAATTTGTACATATTCGATAAAGTTCTGTCTAAATTTGTGGATATTCTATAAATTTCTCTCTAAATTTGTGGATATTCTATAAATTCTGTCTAAATTTGTGGATATTCGATAAATTTCTGTCTAAATTTTTTGATTATTTTTAAATTTTTGTCTAAATTTGTGGATATTCTATAAATTTCTGTCTAAATTTTTTGATTCTTTGTAAATTTCTGTCTTAATTTGTGGATATTCTATAAATTTCTGTCTAAATTTTTTGATTCTTTATAAATTTCTCTCTAAATTTGTGGATATTCTATAAATTTCTGTCTAAATTTTTTGATTCTTTAAATTTCTGTCTAAATTTGTGGATATTCGATAAATTTCTGTCTAAATTTGTGGATATTCGATAAATTTCTGTCTAAATTTGTGGATATTCGATAAACTTCTGTCTAAATTTTTTTGATTATTTTTAATTTCTCATTAAATTTGTGGATATTCTATAAATTTCTCTCTAATTTTGTGGATATTCTATAAATTTCTGTCTAAATTTCTTGATTATTTTTAATTTTTGTCTAAATTTGTGTATATTCTATAAATTTCTGTCTAAATTTTTTGATTCTTTATAAATTTCTCTCTAAATTTGAGAATATTCTATAAATTTCTGTCTAAATTTGTGGATATTCCATAAATTTCTGTCTAAATTTTTTGATTATTTTTGAATTTTTGTCTAAATTTGTGGATATTCTATAAATTTCTGTCTAAATTTTTTGATTCTTTATAAATTTCTCTCTAAATTTGACAATATTCTATAAATTTTTGTCTAAATTTGTGGATATTCGATAAATTTCTGTCTGAATTTTTTGATTATTTTTAAATTTTTGTCTAAATTTGTGGATATTCTATAAATTTCTGTCTAAATTTTTTGATTCTTTGTAAATTTCTGTCTAAATTTGTGGATATTCTATAAATTTCTGTCTAAATTTTTTGATTCTTTATAAATTTCTCTCTAAATTTGTGGATATTCTATAAATTTCTGTCTAAATTTTTTGATTTTATAAATTTCTCTCTAAATTTGTGGATATTCTATAAATTTCTGTCTAAATTTGTGGATACTCGATAAATTTCTGTCTAAATTTTTTGATTATTTTTAAATTTTTGTCTAAATTTGTGGATATTCTATAAATTTCTGTCTAAATATTTTGATTCTTTATAAATTTCTCTCTAAATTTGTGGATATTCTATAAATTTCTGTCTAAATTTGTGGATATTAGATAAATTTCTGTCTAAATTTTTAATATTTCTCTGTTTATCTATAAATCCCCCCCCCTCACTACGCTACTGGGTAAAACATACGTTCAATTTCACATAATTTTTAATTTTATGACAACGCATTTATTCATTGTTTTTTTAGTTTCCTCCAATGAATCTTAGAATTTACAATACATCATAATTTTGGCCATATTTTTCAATCAAAGATTTAGTACTTACAACCATGGTTTCAGATATACATCGGCAAATTTCAACAAAAAATATGTAATTCTCTTTATAATCAAAAATTATTAACTTAAAAAAATCTAAATTAAAACAAATAATAGATGGCGGTATAAAAGATTGAACTTAAGACTTCATATAGCTTCGAAATATGATGAAGACGAATAATAAAAGTAAAATTATGTGTAAAATGTAAAAATAATGATTTATTTATTTGTGTATACCACATTTAAAGATCCATAAAATAAATTTTGCACAATCATTCTTAGCCACCATGAATTAGATATGCAAAATATACCTATATATAGCTATCTTCTACATATATATGTATGTATACAATGTATTTATGTATGTTGCAATGTATTTATGTATGCAATGTATGTATGTATGTACTAAGGTATGTATGTACGTATGTAATGTATTTATGTATGTATGCAATGTGTTTATGTATGTATGTATGCATGTTGGGCGCGGGCCCAAATTTTTATTCACGGCCCGCCCACTCACGGTGGTATTAAAAAAAAATTCACGCCCACTCACGCTTCTTCTTCTTCTTTATCGTGTTGAAAATCCCACAGACGGTTGATATTCGATAAATTTCTGTCTAAATTTTTTGATTATTTTTAAATTTTTGTGTAAATTTGTGGATATTCTGTCTAAATTTTTTGATTATTTTTAAATTTTTGTCTAAATTTATGAATTTTCTATAATCTTCTGTCTAAATTTGTGGATATTCGATAAATTTCTGTATAAATTTTTTGATTATTTTTAAATTTTTGTCTAAATTTGTGGATATTCTATAATTTCTGTCTAAATTTTTTGATTCTTTTTAAATTTCTGTCTAAATTTGTGGATATTCTATAAATTTCTGTCTAAATCTTTTGATTCTTTATAAATTTCTCTCTAAATTTGTGGATATTCTATAAATTTCTGTCTAAATTTTTTGATTATTTTTAAATTTTGTCTAAATTTGTGGATATTCTATAAATTTCTGTCTAAATATTTTGATTCTTTATAAATTTCTCTCTAAATTTGTGGATATTAGATAAATTTCTGTCTAAATTTTTTGATTATTATTAAATTTTTGTCTAAATTTTTGGATATTCTATAAATTTCTGTCTAAATTTGTGGATATTCTATAAATTTTTGTCTAAATTTTTTGATTATTTTTAAATTTTTGTCTAAATTGGTGGATATTCTATAAATTTCTGTCTAAATTTTTTGATTATTTTTAAATTTTTGTGTAAATTTGTGGATATTCTATAAATTTATGTCTAAATTTTTTGATTATTTATAAATTTCTCTCTAAATTTGTGGATATTCTATAAATTTCTGTCTAAATTTGTGGATATTCGATAAATTTCTGTCTAAATTCGTGGATATTCGATAAATTTCTGTCTAAATTTTTTGATTATTTTTAAATTTCTCTCTAAATTTGTGGATATTCTATAAATTTTTCTCTAAATTTGTGGATATTCTATAAATTCCTGTCTAAATTTGTGGATATTCGATAAATTTCTGTCTAAATTTTTTGATTATTTTTAAATTTTTGTCTAAATTTGTGGATATTCTATAAATTTCTGTCGAAATTTGTACATATTCGATAAAGTTCTGTCTAAATTTGTGGATATTCTATAAATTTCTCTCTAAATTTGTGGATATTCTATAAATTCTGTCTAAATTTGTGGATATTCGATAAATTTCTGTCTAAATTTTTTGATTATTTTTAAATTTTTGTCTAAATTTGTGGATATTCTATAAATTTCTGTCTAAATTTTTTGATTCTTTGTAACTTTCTGTCTAAATTTGTGGATATTCTATAAATTTCTGTCTAAATTTTTTGATTCTTTATAAATTTCTCTCTAAATTTGTGGATATTCTATAAATTTCTGTCTAAATTTTTTGATTCTTTAAATTTCTTTCTAAATTTGTGGATATTCGATAAATTTCTGTCTAAATTTGTGGATATTCGATAAATTTCTGTCTAAATTTGTGGATATTCGATAAACTTCTGTCTAAATTTTTTTGATTATTTTTAATTTCTCATTAAATTTGTGGATATTCTATAAATTTCTCTCTAATTTTGTGGATATTCTATAAATTTCTGTCTAAATTTCTTGATTATTTTTAATTTTTGTCTAAATTTGTGTATATTCTATAAATTTCTGTCTAAATTTTTTGATTCTTTATAAATTTCTCTCTAAATTTGAGAATATTCTATAAATTTCTGTCTAAATTTGTGGATATTCCATAAATTTCTGTCTGAATTTTTTGATTATTTTTGAATTTTTGTCTAAATTTGTGGATATTCTATAAATTTCTGTCTAAATTTTTTGATTCTTTATAAATTTCTCTCTAAATTTGACAATATTCTATAAATTTTTGTCTAAATTTGTGGATATTCGATAAATTTCTGTCTGAATTTTTTGATTATTTTTAAATTTTTGTCTAAATTTGTGGATATTCTATAAATTTCTGTCTAAATTTTTTGATTCTTTGTAAATTTCTGTCTAAATTTGTGGATATTCTATAAATTTCTGTCTAAATTTTTTGATTCTTTATAAATTTCTCTCTAAATTTGTGGATATTCTATAAATTTCTGTCTAAATTTTTTGATTTTATAAATTTCTCTCTAAATTTGTGGATATTCTATAAATTTCTGTCTAAATTTGTGGATATTCGATAAATTTCTGTCTAAATTTTTTGATTATTTTTAAATTTTTGTCTAAATTTGTGGATATTCTATAAATTTCTGTCTAAATATTTTGATTCTTTATAAATTTCTCTCTAAATTTGTGGATATTCTATAAATTTCTGTCTAAATTTGTGGATATTAGATAAATTTCTGTCTAAATTTTTAATATTTCTCTGTTTATCTATAAATCCCCCCCCCTCACTACGCTACTGGGTAAAACATACGTTCAATTTCACATAATTTTTAATTTTATGACAACGCATTTATTCATTGTTTTTTTAGTTTCCTCCAATGAATCTTAGAATTTACAATACATCATAATTTTGGCCATATTTTTCAATCAAAGATTTAGTACTTACAACCATGGTTTCAGATATACATCGGCAAATTTCAACAAAAAATATGTAATTCTCTTTATAATCAAAAATTATTAACTTAAAAAAATCTAAATTAAAACAAATAATAGATGGCGGTATAAAAGATTGAACTTAAGACTTCATATAGCTTCGAAATATGATGAAGACGAATAATAAAAGTAAAATTATGTGTAAAATGTAAAAATAATGATTTATTTATTTGTGTATACCACATTTAAAGATCCATAAAATAAATTTTGCACAATCATTCTTAGCCACCATGAATTAGATATGCAAAATATACCTATATATAGCTATCTTCTACATATATATGTATGTATACAATGCATTTATGTATGTTGCAATGTATTTATGTATGCAATGTATGTATGTATGTACTAAGGTATGTATGTACGTATGTAATGTATTTATGTATGTATGCAATGTGTTTATGTATGTATGTATGCATGTTGGGCGCGGGCCCAAATTTTTATTCACGGCCCGCCCACTCACGGTGGTATTAAAAAAAAATTCACGCCCACTCACGCTTCTTCTTCTTCTTTATCGTGTTGAAAATCCCACAGACGGTTGATATTCGATAAATTTCTGTCTAAATTTTTTGATTATTTTTAAATTTTTGTGTAAATTTGTGGATATTCTGTCTAAATTTTTTGATTATTTTTAAATTTTTGTCTAAATTTATGAATTTTCTATAATCTTCTGTCTAAATTTGTGGATATTCGATAAATTTCTGTATAAATTTTTTGATTATTTTTAAATTTTTGTCTAAATTTGTGGATATTCTATAATTTCTGTCTAAATTTTTTGATTCTTTTTAAATTTCTGTCTAAATTTGTGGATATTCTATAAATTTCTGTCTAAATCTTTTGATTCTTTATAAATTTCTCTCTAAATTTGTGGATATTCTATAAATTTCTGTCTAAATTTTTTGATTATTTTTAAATTTTGTCTAAATTTGTGGATATTCTATAAATTTCTGTCTAAATATTTTGATTCTTTATAAATTTCTCTCTAAATTTGTGGATATTAGATAAATTTCTGTCTAAATTTTTTGATTATTATTAAATTTTTGTCTAAATTTTTGGATATTCTATAAATTTCTGTCTAAATTTGTGGATATTCTATAAATTTTTGTCTAAATTTTTTGATTATTTTTAAATTTTTGTCTAAATTGGTGGATATTCTATAAATTTCTGTCTAAATTTTTTGATTATTTTTAAATTTTTGTGTAAATTTGTGGATATTCTATAAATTTATGTCTAAATTTTTTGATTATTTATAAATTTCTCTCTAAATTTGTGGATATTCTATAAATTTCTGTCTAAATTTGTGGATATTCGATAAATTTCTGTCTAAATTCGTGGATATTCGATAAATTTCTGTCTAAATTTTTTGATTATTTTTAAATTTCTCTCTAAATTTGTGGATATTCTATAAATTTTTCTCTAAATTTGTGGATATTCTATAAATTCCTGTCTAAATTTGTGGATATTCGATAAATTTCTGTCTAAATTTTTTGATTATTTTTAAATTTTTGTCTAAATTTGTGGATATTCTATAAATTTCTGTCGAAATTTGTACATATTCGATAAAGTTCTGTCTAAATTTGTGGATATTCTATAAATTTCTCTCTAAATTTGTGGATATTCTATAAATTCTGTCTAAATTTGTGGATATTCGATAAATTTCTGTCTAAATTTTTTGATTATTTTTAAATTTTTGTCTAAATTTGTGGATATTCTATAAATTTCTGTCTAAATTTTTTGATTCTTTGTAACTTTCTGTCTAAATTTGTGGATATTCTATAAATTTCTGTCTAAATTTTTTGATTCTTTATAAATTTCTCTCTAAATTTGTGGATATTCTATAAATTTCTGTCTAAATTTTTTGATTCTTTAAATTTCTTTCTAAATTTGTGGATATTCGATAAATTTCTGTCTAAATTTGTGGATATTCGATAAATTTCTGTCTAAATTTGTGGATATTCGATAAACTTCTGTCTAAATTTTTTTGATTATTTTTAATTTCTCATTAAATTTGTGGATATTCTATAAATTTCTCTCTAATTTTGTGGATATTCTATAAATTTCTGTCTAAATTTCTTGATTATTTTTAATTTTTGTCTAAATTTGTGTATATTCTATAAATTTCTGTCTAAATTTTTTGATTCTTTATAAATTTCTCTCTAAATTTGAGAATATTCTATAAATTTCTGTCTAAATTTGTGGATATTCCATAAATTTCTGTCTGAATTTTTTGATTATTTTTGAATTTTTGTCTAAATTTGTGGATATTCTATAAATTTCTGTCTAAATTTTTTGATTCTTTATAAATTTCTCTCTAAATTTGACAATATTCTATAAATTTTTGTCTAAATTTGTGGATATTCGATAAATTTCTGTCTGAATTTTTTGATTATTTTTAAATTTTTGTCTAAATTTGTGGATATTCTATAAATTTCTGTCTAAATTTTTTGATTCTTTGTAAATTTCTGTCTAAATTTGTGGATATTCTATAAATTTCTGTCTAAATTTTTTGATTCTTTATAAATTTCTCTCTAAATTTGTGGATATTCTATAAATTTCTGTCTAAATTTTTTGATTTTATAAATTTCTCTCTAAATTTGTGGATATTCTATAAATTTCTGTCTAAATTTGTGGATATTCGATAAATTTCTGTCTAAATTTTTTGATTATTTTTAAATTTTTGTCTAAATTTGTGGATATTCTATAAATTTCTGTCTAAATATTTTGATTCTTTATAAATTTCTCTCTAAATTTGTGGATATTCTATAAATTTCTGTCTAAATTTGTGGATATTAGATAAATTTCTGTCTAAATTTTTAATATTTCTCTGTTTATCTATAAATCCCCCCCCCCTCACTACGCTACTGGGTAAAACATACGTTCAATTTCACATAATTTTTAATTTTATGACAACGCATTTATTCATTGTTTTTTTAGTTTCCTCCAATGAATCTTAGAATTTACAATACATCATAATTTTGGCCATATTTTTCAATCAAAGATTTAGTACTTACAACCATGGTTTCAGATATACATCGGCAAATTTCAACAAAAAATATGTAATTCTCTTTATAATCAAAAATTATTAACTTAAAAAAATCTAAATTAAAACAAATAATAGATGGCGGTATAAAAGATTGAACTTAAGACTTCATATAGCTTCGAAATATGATGAAGACGAATAATAAAAGTAAAATTATGTGTAAAATGTAAAAATAATGATTTATTTATTTGTGTATACCACATTTAAAGATCCATAAAATAAATTTGGCACAATCATTCTTAGCCACCATGAATTAGATATGCAAAATATCCTTATATATAGCTATCTTCTACATATATATGTATGTATACAATGTATTTATGTATGTTGCAATGTATTTATGTATGCAATGTATGTATGTATGTACTAAGGTATGTATGTACGTATGTAATGTATTTATGTATGTATGCAATGTGTTTATGTATGTATGTATGCATGTTGGGCGCGGGCCCAAATTTTTATTCACGGCCCGCCCACTCACGGTGGTATTAAAAAAAAATTCACGCCCACTCACGCTTCTTCTTCTTCTTTATCGTGTTGAAAATCCCACAGACGGTTGATATTCGATAAATTTCTGTCTAAATTTTTTGATTATTTTTAAATTTTTGTGTAAATTTGTGGATATTCTATTAATTTCTGTCTAAATTTTTTGATTATTTTTAAGTTTTTGTCTAAATTTATGGATTTTCTATAAATTTCTGTCTAAATTTGTGGATATTCGATAAATTTCTGTATAAATTTTTTGATTATTTTTAAATTTTTGTCTAAATTTGTGGATATTATATAATTTCTGTCTAAATTTTTTGATTCTTTTTAAATTTCTCTCTAAATTTGTGGTTATTCTATAAATTTCTGTCTAAATTTGTGGATATTCGATAAATTTCTGTCTAAATTTGTGGATATTCGATAAAGTTCTGTCTAAATTTGTGGATATTCTATAAATTTCTCTCTAAATTTGTGGATATTCTATAAATTTCTGTCTAAATTTGTGGATATTAAATAAATTTCTGTCTAAATTTTTTGATTATTTTTAAATTTTTGTCTAGATTTGTGGATATTCTATAAATTTCTGTCTAAACTTTTTGATTCTTTATAAATTTCTGTCTAAATTTGTGGATATTCTATAAATTTCTGTCTAAATTTTTTGATTCTTTATAAATTTCTCTCTAAATTTGTGGATATTCTATAAATTTCTGTCTAAATTTTTTGATTATTTTTAAATTTTGTCTAAATTTGTGGATATTCTATAAATTTCTGTCTAAATATTTTGATTCTTTATAAATTTCTCTCTAAATTTGTGGATATTCTATAAATTTCTGTCTAAATTTGTGGATATTAAATAAATTTCTGTCTAAATTTTTTGATTATTTTTAAATTTTTGTCTAGATTTGTGGATATTCTATAAATTTCTGTCTAAACTTTTTGATTCTTTATAAATTTCTGTCTAAATTTGTGGATATTCTATAAATTTCTGTCTAAATTTTTTGATTCTTTATAAATTTCTCTCTAAATTTGTGGATATTCTATAAATTTCTGTCTAAATTTTTTGATTATTTTTAAATTTTGTCTAAATTTGTGGATATTCTATAAATTTCTGTCTAAATATTTTGATTCTTTATAAATTTCTCTCTAAATTTGTGGATATTAGATAAATTTCTGTCTAAATTTTTTGATTATTATTAAATTTTTGTCTAAATTTTTGGATATTCTATAAATTTCTGTCTAAATTTGTGGATATTCTATAAATTTTTGTCTAAATTTTTTGATTATTTTTAAATTTTTGTCTAAATTGGTGGATATTCTATAAATTTCTGTCTAAATTTTTTGATTATTTTTAAATTTTTGTGTAAATTTGTGGATATTCTATAAATTTATGTCTAAATTTTTTGATTATTTATAAATTTCTCTCTAAATTTGTGGATATTCTTTAAATTTCTGTCTAAATCTGTGGATATTCGATAAATTTCTGTCTAAATTCGTGGATATTCGATAAATTTCTGTCTAAATTTTTTGATTATTTTTAAATTTCTCTCTAAATTTGTGGATATTCTATAAATTTTTCTCTAAATTTGTGGATATTCTATAAATTCCTGTCTAAATTTGTGGATATTCGATAAATTTCTGTCTAAATTTTTTGATTATTTTTAAATTTTTGTCTAAATTTGTGGATATTCTATAAATTTCTGTCGAAATTTGTGGATATTCGATAAAGTTCTGTCTAAATTTGTGGATATTCTATAAATTTCTCTCTAAATTTGTGGATATTCTATAAATTCTGTCTAAATTTGTGGATATTCGATAAATTTCTGTCTAAATTTTTTGATTCTTTGTAAATTTCTGTCTAAATTTGTGGATATTCTATAAATTTCTGTCTAAATTTTTTGATTCTTTATAAATTTCTCTCTAAATTTGTGGATATTCTATAAATTTCTGTCTAAATTTTTTGATTCTTTAAATTTCTGTCTAAATTTGTGGATATTCTATAAATTTCTGTCTAAATTTGTGGATATTCGATAAATTTCTGTCTAAATTTGTGGATATTCGATAAATTTCTGTCTAAATTTTTTTGATTATTTTTAATTTCTCATTAAATTTGTGGATATTCTATAAATTTCTCTCTAAATTTGTGGATATTCTATAAATTTCTGTCTAAATTTTTTGATTATTTTTAATTTTTGTCTAAATTTGTGTATATTCTATAAATTTCTGTCTAAATTTTTTGATTCTTTATAAATTTCTCTCTAAATTTGAGAATATTCTATAAATTTCTGTCTAAATTTGTGGATATTCCATAAATTTCTGTCTGAATTTTTTGATTATTTTTAAATTTTTGTCTAAATTTGTGGATATTCTATAAATTTCTGTCTAAATTTTTTGATTCTTTATAAATTTCTCTCTAAATTTGACAATATTCTATAAATTTTTGTCTAAATTTGTGGATATTCGATAAATTTCTGTCTGAATTTTTTGATTATTTTTAAATTTTTGTCTAAATTTGTGGATATTCTATAAATTTCTGTCTAAATTTTTTGATTCTTTGTAAATTTCTGTCTAAATTTGTGGATATTCTATAAATTTCTGTCTAAATTTTTTGATTCTTTATAAATTTCTCTCTAAATTTGTGGATATTCTATAAATTTCTGTCTAAATTTTTTGATTTTATAAATTTCTCTCTAAATTTGTGGATATTCTATAAATTTCTGTCTAAATTTGTGGATATTCCATAAATTTCTGTCTGAATTTTTTGATTATTTTTAAATTTTTGTCTAAATTTGTGGATATTCTATAAATTTCTGTCTAAATTTTTTGATTCTTTATAAATTTCTCTCTAAATTTGACAATATTCTATAAATTTTTGTCTAAATTTGTGGATATTCGATAAATTTCTGTCTGAATTTTTTGATTATTTTTAAATTTTTGTCTAAATTTGTGGATATTCTATAAATTTCTGTCTAAATTTTTTGATTCTTTGTAAATTTCTGTCTAAATTTGTGGATATTCTATAAATTTCTGTCTAAATTTTTTGATTCTTTATAAATTTCTCTCTAAATTTGTGGATATTCTATAAATTTCTGTCTAAATTTTTTGATTTTATAAATTTCTCTCTAAATTTGTGGATATTCTATAAATTTCTGTCTAAATTTGTGGATATTCGATAAATTTCTGTCTAAATTTTTTGATTATTTCTAAATTTTTGTCTAAATTTGTGGATATTCTATAAATTTCTGTCTAAATATTTTGATTCTTTATAAATTTCTCTCTAAATTTGTGGATATTCTATAAATTTCTGTCTAAATTTGTGGATATTAGATAAATTTCTGTCTAAATTTTTAATATTTCTCTGTTTATCTATAAATCCCCCCCCCCCTCACTACGCTACTGGGTAAAACATACGTTCAATTTCACATAATTTTTAATTTTATGACAACGCATTTATTCATTGTTTTTTTAGTTTCCTCCAATGAATCTTAGAATTTACAATACATCATAATTTTGGCCATATTTTTCAATCAAAGATTTAGTACTTACAACCATGGTTTCAGATATACATCGGCAAATTTCAACAAAAAATATGTAATTCTCTTTATAATCAAAAATTATTAACTTAAAAAAATCTAAATTAAAACAAATAATAGATGGCGGTATAAAAGATTGAACTTAAGACTTCATATAGCTTCGAAATATGATGAAGACGAATAATAAAAGTAAAATTATGTGTAAAATGTAAAAATAATGATTTATTTATTTGTGTATACCACATTTAAAGATCCATAAAATAAATTTGGCACAATCATTCTTAGCCACCATGAATTAGATATGCAAAATATACCTATATATAGCTATCTTCTACATATATATGTATGTATACAATGTATTTATGTATGTTGCAATGTATTTATGTATGCAATGTATGTATGTATGTACTAAGGTATGTATGTACGTATGTAATGTATTTATGTATGTATGCAATGTGTTTATGTATGTATGTATGCATGTTGGGCGCGGGCCCAAATTTTTATTCACGGCCCGCCCACTCACGGTGGTATTAAAAAAAAATTCACGCCCACTCACGCTTCTTCTTCTTCTTTATCGTGTTGAAAATCCCACAGACGGTTGATATTCGATAAATTTCTGTCTAAATTTTTTGATTATTTTTAAATTTTTGTGTAAATTTGTGGATATTCTATTAATTTCTGTCTAAATTTTTTGATTATTTTTAAGTTTTTGTCTAAATTTATGGATTTTCTATAAATTTCTGTCTAAATTTGTGGATATTCGATAAATTTCTGTATAAATTTTTTGATTATTTTTAAATTTTTGTCTAAATTTGTGGATATTCTATAATTTCTGTCTAAATTTTTTGATTCTTTTTAAATTTCTCTCTAAATTTGTGGATATTCTATAAATTTCTGTCTAAATTTGTGGATATTCGATAAATTTCTGTCTAAATTTGTGGATATTCGATATAGTTCTGTCTAAATTTGTGGATATTCTATAAATTTCTCTCTAAATTTGTGGATATTCTATAAATTTCTGTCTAAATTTGTGGATATTAAATAAATTTCTGTCTAAATTTTTTGATTATTTTTAAATTTCTGTCTAAATTCGTGGATATTCGATAAATTTCTGTCTAAATTTTTTGATTATTTTTAAATTTCTCTCTAAATTTGTGGATATTCTATAAATTTCTCTCTAAATTTGTGGATATTCTAAAATTCCTGTCTAAATTTGTGGATATTCGATAAAGTTCTGTCTAAATTTGTGGATATTCTATAAATTTCTCTCTAAATTTGTGGATATTCTATAAATTTCTGTCTAAATTTGTGGATATTAAATAAATTTCTGTCTAATTTTTTTGATTATTTTTAAATTTCTGTCTAAATTCGTGGATATTCGATAAATTTCTGTCTAAATTTTTTGATTATTTTTAAATTTCTCTCTAAATTTGTGGATATTCTATAAATTTTTCTCTAAATTTGTGGATATTCTAAAATTCCTGTCTAAATTTGTGGATATTCGATAAATTTCTGTCTAAATTTTTTGATTATTTTTAAATTTTTGTCTAAATTTGTGGATATTCTATAAATTTCTGTCGAAATTTGTGGATATTCGATAAAGTTCTGTCTAAATTTGTTTATATTCTATAAATTTCTCTCTAAATTTGTGGATATTCTATAAATTCTGTCTAAATTTGTGGATATTCGATAAATTTCTGTCTAAATTTTTTGATTATTTTGAAATTTTTGTCTAAATTTGTGGATATTCTATAAATTTCTGTCTAAATTTTTTGATTCTTTGTAAATTTCTCTCTAAATTTGTGGATATTCTATAAATTTTTCTCTAAATTTGTGGATATTCTAAAATTCCTGTCTAAATTTGTGGATATTCGATAAATTTCTGTCTAAATTTTTTGATTATTTTGAAATTTTTGTCTAAATTTGTGGATATTCGATAAAGTTCTGTCTAAATTTGTTTATATTCTATAAATTTCTCTCTAAATTTGTGGATATTCTATAAATTCTGTCTAAATTCGTGGATATTCTATAAATTTCTGTCTAAATTTTTTGATTCTTTGTAAATTTCTGTCTAAATTTGTGGATATTCTATAAATTTCTGTCTAAATTTTTTGATTCTTTATAAATTTCTCTCTAAATTTGTGGATATTCTATAAATTTCTGTCTAAATTTTTTGATTCTTTAAATTTCTGTCTAAATTTGTGGATATTCTATAAATTTCTGTCTAAATTTGTGGATATTCGATAAATTTCTGTCTAAATTTGGATATTCGATAAATTTCTGTCTGAATTTTTTTGATTATTTTTAAATTTCTCATTAAATTTGTGGATATTCTATAAATTTCTCTCTAAATTTGTGGATATTCTATAAATTTCTGTCTAAATTTTTTGATTATTTTTAATTTTTGTCTAAATTTGTGTATATTCTATAAATTTCTGTCTAAATTTTTTGATTCTTTATAAATTTCTCTCTAAATTTGAGAATATTCTATAAATTTCTGTCTAAATTTGTGGATATTCCATAAATTTCTGTCTGCATTTTTTGATTATTTTTAAATTTTTGTCTATGTTTGTGGATATTCTATAAATTTTTGTCTAAATTTGTGGATATTCGATAAAGTTCTGTCTAAATTTGTGGATATTCTATAAATTTCTCTCTAAATTTGTGGATATTCTATAAATTTCTGTCTAAATTTGTGGATATTCGATAAATTTTTGTCTAAATTTTTTGATTATTTTTAAATTTTTCTCTAAATTTGTGGATATTCTATAAATTTCTCTCTAAATTTGTGGATATTCTATAAATTTCTGTCTAAATTTGTGGATATTCGATAAATTTCTGTCTAAATTTGTGGATTGTCTAAATTTGTGGATATTCTATAAATTTCTGTCTAAATTTTTTGATTCTTTATAAATTTCTCTCTAAATTTGTGGATATTCTATAAATTTCTGTCTAAATTTGTGGATATTCGATAAATTTCTGTCTAACTTTGTGGATATTCGATAAATTTCTGTCTAAATTTTTTTGATTATTTTTAAATTTCTCTCTAAATTTGTGGATATTCTATAAATTTCTCTCTAAATTTGTGGGTTTTTTTTATAAATTTCTGTCTAAATTTTTTGATTATTTTTAATTTTTGTCTAAATTTGTGGATATTCTATAAATTTCTGTCTAAATTTTTTGATTTTTTATAAATTTCTCTCTAAATTTGACAATATTCTATAAATTTTTGTCTAAATTTGTGGATATTCGATAAATTTCTGTCTGAATTTTTTGATTATTTTTAAATTTTTGTCTAAATTTGTGGATATTCTATAAATTTCTGTCTAAATTTTTTGATTCTTTTAAAATTTCTGTCTAAATTTGTGGATATTCTATAAATTTCTGTCTAAATTTTTTGATTCTTTATAAATTTCTCTCTAAATTTGTGGATATTCTATAAATTTCTGTCTAAATTTTTTGATTTTATAAATTTCTCTCTAAATTTGTGGATATTCTATAAATTTCTGTCTAAATTTGTGGATATTCGATAAATTTCTGTCTAAATTTTTTGATTATTTTTAAATTTTTGTCTAAATTTGTGGATATTCTATAAACTTCTGTCTAAATATTTTGATTCTTTATAAATTTCTCTCTAAATTTGTGGATATTCTATAAATTTCTGTCTAAATTTGTGGATATTAGATAAATTTCTGTCTAAATTTTTAATATTTCTCTGTTTATCTATAAATCCCCCCCCCCTCACTACGCTACTGGGTAAAACATACGTTCAATTTCACATAATTTTTAATTTTATGACAACGCATTTATTCATTGTTTTTTTAGTTTCCTCCAATGAATCTTAGAATTTACAATACATCATAATTTTGGCCATATTTTTCAATCAAAGATTTAGTACTTACAACCATGGTTTCAGATATACATCGGCAAATTTCAACAAAAAATATGTAATTCTCTTTATAATCAAAAATTATTAACTTAAAAAAATCTAAATTAAAACAAATAATAGATGGCGGTATAAAAGATTGAACTTAAGACTTCATATAGCTTCGAAATATGATGAAGACGAATAATAAAAGTAAAATTATGTGTAAAATGTAAAAATAATGATTTATTTATTTGTGTATACCACATTTAAAGATCCATAAAATAAATTTGGCACAATCATTCTTAGCCACCATGAATTAGATATGCAAAATATCCTTATATATAGCTATCTTCTACATATATATGTATGTATACAATGTATTTATGTATGTTGCAATGTATTTATGTATGCAATGTATGTATGTATGTACTAAGGTATGTATGTACGTATGTAATGTATTTATGTATGTATGCAATGTGTTTATGTATGTATGTATGCATGTTGGGCGCGGGCCCAAATTTTTATTCACGGCCGCCCACTCACGGTGGTATTAAAAAAAAATTCACGCCCACTCACGCTTCTTCTTCTTCTTTATCGTGTTGAAAATCCCACAGACGGTTGATATTCGATAAATTTCTGTCTAAATTTTTTGATTATTTTTAAATTTTTGTGTAAATTTGTGGATATTCTATTAATTTCTGTCTAAATTTTTTGATTATTTTTAAATTTTTGTCTAAATTTATGGATTTTCTATAAATTTCTGTCTAAATTTGTGGATATTCGATAAATTTCTGTATAAATTTTTTGATTATTTGCTAAATTTTTGTCTAAATTTGTGGATATTCTATAATTTCTGTCTAAATTTTTTGATTCTTTTTAAATTTCTCTCTAAATTTGTGGATATTCTATAAATTTCTGTCTAAATTTGTGGATATTCGATAAATTTCTGTCTAAATTTGTGGATATTCGATAAAGTTCTGTCTAAATTTGTGGATATTCTATAAATTTCTCTCTAAATTTGTGGATATTCTATAAATTTCTGTCTAAATTTGTGGATATTAAATAAATTTCTGTCTAAATTTTTTGATTATTTTTAAATTTTTGTCTAGATTTGTGGATATTCTATAAATTTCTGTCTAAACTTTTTGATTCTTTATAAATTTCTGTCTAAATTTGTGTATATTCTATAAATTTCTGTCTAAATTTTTTGATTCTTTATAAATTTCTCTCTAAATTTGAGAATATTCTATAAATTTCTGTCTAAATTTGTGGATATTCCATAAATTTCTGTCTGCATTTTTTGATTATTTTTAAATTTTTGTCTATGTTTGTGGATATTCTATAAATTTTTGTCTAAATTTGTGGATATTCGATAAAGTTCTGTCTAAATTTGTGGATATTCTATAAATTTCTCTCTAAATTTGTGGATATTCTATAAATTTCTGTCTAAATTTGTGGATATTCGATAAATTTTTGTCTAAATTTTTTGATTATTTTTAAATTTTTCTCTAAATTTGTGGATATTCTATAAATTTCTCTCTAAATTTGTGGATATTCTATAAATTTCTGTCTAAATTTGTGGATATTCGATAAATTTCTGTCTAAATTTGTGGATTATTTTTAAATTTTTGTCTAAATTTGTGGATATTCTATAAATTTCTGTCTAAATTTTTTGATTCTTTATAAATTTCTCTCTAAATTTGTGGATATTCTATAAATTTCTGTCTAAATTTGTGGATATTCGATAAATTTCTGTCTAACTTTGTGGATATTCGATAAATTTCTGTCTAAATTTTTTTGATTATTTTTAAATTTCTCTCTAAATTTGTGGATATTCTATAAATTTCTCTCTAAATTTGTGGGTTTTTTTTATAAATTTCTGTCTAAATTTTTTGATTATTTTTAATTTTTGTCTAAATTTGTGGATATTCTATAAATTTCTGTCTAAATTTTTTGATTCTTTATAAATTTCTCTCTAAATTTGACAATATTCTATAAATTTTTGTCTAAATTTGTGGATATTCGATAAATTTCTGTCTGAATTTTTTGATTATTTTTAAATTTTTGTCTAAATTTGTGGATATTCTATAAATTTCTGTCTAAATTTTTTGATTCTTTTAAAATTTCTGTCTAAATTTGTGGATATTCTATAAATTTCTGTCTAAATTTTTTGATTCTTTATAAATTTCTCTCTAAATTTGTGGATATTCTATAAATTTCTGTCTAAATTTTTTGATTTTATAAATTTCTCTCTAAATTTGTGGATATTCTATAAATTTCTGTCTAAATTTGTGGATATTCGATAAATTTCTGTCTAAATTTTTTGATTATTTTTAAATTTTTGTCTAAATTTGTGGATATTCTATAAACTTCTGTCTAAATATTTTGATTCTTTATAAATTTCTCTCTAAATTTGTGGATATTCTATAAATTTCTGTCTAAATTTGTGGATATTAGATAAATTTCTGTCTAAATTTTTAATATTTCTCTGTTTATCTATAAATCCCCCCCCTCACTACGCTACTGGGTAAAACATACGTTCAATTTCACATAATTTTTAATTTTATGACAACGCATTTATTCATTGTTTTTTTAGTTTCCTCCAATGAATCTTAGAATTTACAATACATCATAATTTTGGCCATATTTTTCAATCAAAGATTTAGTACTTACAACCATGGTTTCAGATATACATCGGCAAATTTCAACAAAAAATATGTAATTCTCTTTATAATCAAAAATTATTAACTTAAAAAAATCTAAATTAAAACAAATAATAGATGGCGGTATAAAAGATTGAACTTAAGACTTCATATAGCTTCGAAATATGATGAAGACGAATAATAAAAGTAAAATTATGTGTAAAATGTAAAAATAATGATTTATTTATTTGTGTATACCACATTTAAAGATCCATAAAATAAATTTGGCACAATCATTCTTAGCCACCATGAATTAGATATGCAAAATATCCTTATATATAGCTATCTTCTACATATATATGTATGTATACAATGTATTTATGTATGTTGCAATGTATTTATGTATGCAATGTATGTATGTATGTACTAAGGTATGTATGTACGTATGTAATGTATTTATGTATGTATGCAATGTGTTTATGTATGTATGTATGCATGTTGGGCGCGGGCCCAAATTTTTATTCACGGCCGCCCACTCACGGTGGTATTAAAAAAAAATTCACGCCCACTCACGCTTCTTCTTCTTCTTTATCGTGTTGAAAATCCCACAGACGGTTGATATTCGATAAATTTCTGTCTAAATTTTTTGATTATTTTTAAATTTTTGTGTAAATTTGTGGATATTCTATTAATTTCTGTCTAAATTTTTTGATTATTTTTAAATTTTTGTCTAAATTTATGGATTTTCTATAAATTTCTGTCTAAATTTGTGGATATTCGATAAATTTCTGTATAAATTTTTTGATTATTTTTAAATTTTTGTCTAAATTTGTGGATATTCTATAATTTCTGTCTAAATTTTTTGATTCTTTTTAAATTTCTCTCTAAATTTGTGGATATTCTATAAATTTCTGTCTAAATTTGTGGATATTCGATAAATTTCTGTCTAAATTTGTGGATATTCGATAAAGTTCTGTCTAAATTTGTGGATATTCTATAAATTTCTCTCTAAATTTGTGGATATTCTATAAATTTCTGTCTAAATTTGTGGATATTAAATAAATTTCTGTCTAAATTTTTTGATTATTTTTAAATTTTTGTCTAGATTTGTGGATATTCTATAAATTTCTGTCTAAACTTTTTGATTCTTTATAAATTTCTGTCTAAATTTGTGGATATTCTATAAATTTCTGTCTAAATTTTTTGATTCTTTATAAATTTCTCTCTAAATTTGTGGATATTCTATAAATTTCTGTCTAAATTTTTTGATTATTTTTAAATTTTGTCTAAATTTGTGGATATTCTATAAATTTCTGTCTAAATATTTTGATTCTTTATAAATTTCTCTCTAAATTTGTGGATATTAGATAAATTTCTGTCTAAATTTTTTGATTATTATTAAATTTTTGTCTAAATTTTTGGATATTCTATAAATTTCTGTCTAAATTTGTGGATATTCTATAAATTTTTGTCTAAATTTTTTGATTATTTTTAAATTTTTGTCTAAATTGGTGGATATTCTATAAATTTCTGTCTAAATTTTTTGATTATTTTTAAATTTTTGTGTAAATTTGTGGATATTCTATAAATTTATGTCTAAATTTTTTGATTATTTATAAATTTCTCTCTAAATTTGTGGATATTCTATAAATTTCTGTCTAAATCTGTGGATATTCGATAAATTTCTGTCTAAATTCGTGGATATTCGATAAATTTCTGTCTAAATTTTTTGATTATTTTTAAATTTCTCTCTAAATTTGTGGATATTCTATAAATTTTTCTCTAAATTTGTGGATATTCTATAAATTCCTGTCTAAATTTGTGGATATTCGATAAATTTCTGTCTAAATTTTTTGATTATTTTTAAATTTTTGTCTAAATTTGTGGATATTCTATAAATTTCTGTCGAAATTTGTGGATATTCGATAAAGTTCTGTCTAAATTTGTGGATATTCTATAAATTTCTCTCTAAATTTGTGGATATTCTATAAATTCTGTCTAAATTTGTGGATATTCGATAAATTTCTGTCTAAATTTTTTGATTATTTTTAAATTTTTGTCTAAATTTGTGGATATTCTATAAATTTCTGTCTAAATTTTTTGATTCTTTGTAAATTTCTGTCTAAATTTGTGGATATTCTATAAATTTCTGTCTAAATTTTTTGATTCTTTATAAATTTCTCTCTAAATTTGTGGATATTCTATAAATTTCTGTCTAAATTTTTTGATTCTTTAAATTTCTGTCTAAATTTGTGGATATTCTATAAATTTCTGTCTAAATTTGTGGATATTCGATAACTTTCTGTCTAAATTTGTGGATATTCGATAAATTTCTGTCTAAATTTTTTTTATTATTTTTAATTTCTCATTAAATTTGTGGATATTCTATAAATTTCTCTCTAAATTTGTGGATATTCTATAAATTTCTGTCTAAATTTTTTGATTATTTTTAATTTTTGTCTAAATTTGTGTATATTCTATAAATTTCTGTCTAAATTTTTTGATTCTTTATAAATTTCTCTCTAAATTTGAGAATATTCTATAAATTTCTGTCTAAATTTGTGGATATTCCATAAATTTCTGTCTGAATTTTTTGATTATTTTTAAATTTTTGTCTAAATTTGTGGATATTCTATAAATTTCTGTCTAAATTTTTTGATTCTTTATAAATTTCTCTCTAAATTTGACAATATTCTATAAATTTTTGTCTAAATTTGTGGATATTCGATAAATTTCTGTCTGAATTTTTTGATTATTTTTAAATTTTTGTCTAAATTTGTGGATATTCTATAAATTTCTGTCTAAATTTTTTGATTCTTTGTAAATTTCTGTCTAAATTTGTGGATATTCTATAAATTTCTGTCTAAATTTTTTGATTCTTTATAAATTTCTCTCTAAATTTGTGGATATTCTATAAATTTCTGTCTAAATTTTTTGATTTTATAAATTTCTCTCTAAATTTGTGGATATTCTATAAATTTCTGTCTAAATTTGTGGATATTCCATAAATTTCTGTCTGAATTTTTTGATTATTTTTAAATTTTTGTCTAAATTCGTGGATATTCTATAAATTTCTGTCTAAATTTTTTGATTCTTTGTAAATTTCTGTCTAAATTTGTGGATATTCTATAAATTTCTGTCTAAATTTTTTGATTCTTTATAAATTTCTCTCTAAATTTGTGGATATTCTATAAATTTCTGTCTAAATTTTTTGATTCTTTAAATTTCTGTCTAAATTTGTGGATATTCTATAAATTTCTGTCTAAATTTGTGGATATTCGATAAATTTCTGTCTAAATTTGGATATTCGATAAATTTCTGTCTGAATTTTTTTGATTATTTTTAAATTTCTCATTAAATTTGTGGATATTCTATAAATTTCTCTCTAAATTTGTGGATATTCTATAAATTTCTGTCTAAATTTTTTGATTATTTTTAATTTTTGTCTAAATTTGTGTATATTCTATAAATTTCTGTCTAAATTTTTTGATTCTTTATAAATTTCTCTCTAAATTTGAGAATATTCTATAAATTTCTGTCTAAATTTGTGGATATTCCATAAATTTCTGTCTGCATTTTTTGATTATTTTTAAATTTTTGTCTATGTTTGTGGATATTCTATAAATTTTTGTCTAAATTTGTGGATATTCGATAAAGTTCTGTCTAAATTTGTGGATATTCTATAAATTTCTCTCTAAATTTGTGGATATTCTATAAATTTCTGTCTAAATTTGTGGATATTCGATAAATTTTTGTCTAAATTTTTTGATTATTTTTAAATTTTTCTCTAAATTTGTGGATATTCTATAAATTTCTCTCTAAATTTGTGGATATTCTATAAATTTCTGTCTAAATTTGTGGATATTCGATAAATTTCTGTCTAAATTTGTGGATTATTTTTAAATTTTTGTCTAAATTTGTGGATATTCTATAAATTTCTGTCTAAATTTTTTGATTCTTTATAAATTTCTCTCTAAATTTGTGGATATTCTATAAATTTCTGTCTAAATTTGTGGATATTCGATAAATTTCTGTCTAACTTTGTGGATATTCGATAAATTTCTGTCTAAATTTTTTTGATTATTTTTAAATTTCTCTCTAAATTTGTGGATATTCTATAAATTTCTCTCTAAATTTGTGGGTTTTTTTTATAAATTTCTGTCTAAATTTTTTGATTATTTTTAATTTTTGTCTAAATTTGTGGATATTCTATAAATTTCTGTCTAAATTTTTTGATTCTTTATAAATTTCTCTCTAAATTTGACAATATTCTATAAATTTTTGTCTAAATTTGTGGATATTCGATAAATTTCTGTCTGAATTTTTTGATTATTTTTAAATTTTTGTCTAAATTTGTGGATATTCTATAAATTTCTGTCTAAATTTTTTGATTCTTTGTAAATTTCTGTCTAAATTTGTGGATATTCTATAAATTTCTGTCTAAATTTTTTGATTCTTTATAAATTTCTCTCTAAATTTGTGGATATTCTATAAATTTCTGTCTAAATTTTTTGATTTTATAAATTTCTCTCTAAATTTGTGGATATTCTATAAATTTCTGTCTAAATTTGTGGATATTCCATAAATTTCTGTCTGAATTTTTTGATTATTTTTAAATTTTTGTCTAAATTTGTGGATATTCTATAAATTTCTGTCTAAATTTTTTGATTCTTTATAAATTTCTCTCTAAATTTGACAATATTCTATAAATTTTTGTCTAAATTTGTGGATATTCGATAAATTTCTGTCTGAATTTTTTGATTATTTTTAAATTTTTGTCTAAATTTGTGGATATTCTATAAATTTCTGTCTAAATTTTTTGATTCTTTGTAAATTTCTGTCTAAATTTGTGGATATTCAATAAATTTCTGTCTAAATTTTTTGATTCTTTATAAATTTCTCTCTAAATTTGTGGATATTCTATAAATTTCTGTCTAAATTTTTTGATTTTATAAATTTCTCTCTAAATTTGTGGATATTCTATAAATTTCTGTCTAAATTTGTGGATATTCGATAAATTTCTGTCTAAATTTTTTGATTATTTTTAAATTTTTGTCTAAATTTGTGGATATTCTATAAACTTCTGTCTAAATATTTTGATTCTTTATAAATTTCTCTCTAAATTTGTGGATATTCTATAAATTTCTGTCTAAATTTGTGGATATTAGATAAATTTCTGTCTAAATTTTTAATATTTCTCTGTTTATCTATAAATCCCCCCCCCCCTCACTACGCTACTGGGTAAAACATACGTTCAATTTCACATAATTTTTAATTTTATGACAACGCATTTATTCATTGTTTTTTTAGTTTCCTCCAATGAATCTTAGAATTTACAATACATCATAATTTTGGCCATATTTTTCAATCAAAGATTTAGTACTTACAACCATGGTTTCAGATATACATCGGCAAATTTCAACAAAAAATATGTAATTCTCTTTATAATCAAAAATTATTAACTTAAAAAAATCTAAATTAAAACAAATAATAGATGGCGGTATAAAAGATTGAACTTAAGACTTCATATAGCTTCGAAATATGATGAAGACGAATAATAAAAGTAAAATTATGTGTAAAATGTAAAAATAATGATTTATTTATTTGTGTATACCACATTTAAAGATCCATAAAATAAATTTGGCACAATCATTCTTAGCCACCATGAATTAGATATGCAAAATATCCTTATATATAGCTATCTTCTACATATATATGTATGTATACAATGTATTTATGTATGTTGCAATGTATTTATGTATGCAATGTATGTATGTATGTACTAAGGTATGTATGTACGTATGTAATGTATTTATGTATGTATGCAATGTGTTTATGTATGTATGTATGCATGTTGGGCGCGGGCCCAAATTTTTATTCACGGCCGCCCACTCACGGTGGTATTAAAAAAAATTCACGCCCACTCACGCTTCTTCTTCTTCTTTATCGTGTTGAAAATCCCACAGACGGTTGATATTCGATAAATTTCTGTCTAAATTTTTTGATTATTTTTAAATTTTTGTGTAAATTTGTGGATATTCTATTAATTTCTGTCTAAATTTTTTGATTATTTTTAAATTTTTGTCTAAATTTATGGATTTTCTATAAATTTCTGTCTAAATTTGTGGATATTCGATAAATTTCTGTATAAATTTTTTGATTATTTTTAAATTTTTGTCTAAATTTGTGGATATTCTATAATTTCTGTCTAAATTTTTTGATTCTTTTTAAATTTCTCTCTAAATTTGTGGATATTCTATAAATTTCTGTCTAAATTTGTGGATATTCGATAAATTTCTGTCTAAATTTGTGGATATTCGATAAAGTTCTGTCTAAATTTGTGGATATTCTATAAATTTCTCTCTAAATTTGTGGATATTCTATAAATTTCTGTCTAAATTTGTGGATATTAAATAAATTTCTGTCTAAATTTTTTGATTATTTTTAAATTTTTGTCTAGATTTGTGGATATTCTATAAATTTCTGTCTAAACTTTTTGATTCTTTATAAATTTCTGTCTAAATTTGTGGATATTCTATAAATTTCTGTCTAAATTTTTTGATTCTTTATAAATTTCTCTCTAAATTTGTGGATATTCTATAAATTTCTGTCTAAATTTTTTGATTATTTTTAAATTTTGTCTAAATTTGTGGATATTCTATAAATTTCTGTCTAAATATTTTTATTCTTTATAAATTTCTCTCTAAATTTGTGGATATTAGATAAATTTCTGTCTAAATTTTTTGATTATTATTAAATTTTTGTCTAAATTTTTGGATATTCTATAAATTTCTGTCTAAATTTGTGGATATTCTATAAATTTTTGTCTAAATTTTTTGATTATTTTTAAATTTTTGTCTAAATTGGTAGATATTCTATAAATTTCTGTCTAAATTTTTTGATTATTTTTAAATTTTTGTGTAAATTTGTGGATATTCTATAAATTTATGTCTAAATTTTTTGATTATTTATAAATTTCTCTCTAAATTTGTGGATATTCTATAAATTTCTGTCTAAATCTGTGGATATTCGATAAATTTCTGTCTAAATTCGTGGATATTCGATAAATTTATGTCTAAATTTTTTGATTGTTTTTAAATTTCTCTCTAAATTTGTGGATATTCTATAAATTTTTCTCTAAATTTGTGGATATTCTATAAATTCCTGTCTAAATTTGTGGATATTCGATAAATTTCTGTCTAAATTTTTTGATTATTTTTAAATTTTTGTCTAAATTTGTGGATATTCTATAAATTTCTCTCGAAATTTGTGGATATTCGATAAAGTTCTGTCTAAATTTGTGGATATTCTATAAATTTCTCTCTAAATTTGTGGATATTCTATAAATTCTGTTCAAATTTGTGGATATTCGATAAATTTCTGTCTAAATTTTTTGATTATTTTTAAATTTTTGTCTAAATTTGTGGATATTCTATAAATTTCTGTCTAAATTTTTTGATTCTTTGTAAATTTCTGTCTAAATTTGTGGATATTCTATAAATTTCTGTCTAAATTTTTTGATTCTTTATAAATTTCTCTCTAAATTTGTGGATATTCTATAAATTTCTGTCTAAATTTTTTGATTCTTTAAATTTCTGTCTAAATTTGTGGATATTCTATAAATTTCTGTCTAAATTTGTGGATATTCGATAAATTTCTGTCTAAATTTGTGGATATTCGATAAATTTCTGTCTAAATTTTTTTGATTATTTTTAATTTCTCATTAAATTTGTGGATATTCGATAAATTTCTCTCTAAATTTGTGGATATTCTATAAATTTCTGTCTAAATTTTTTGATTATTTTTAATTTTTGTCTAAATTTGTGTATATTCTATAAATTTCTGTCTAAATTTTTTGATTCTTTATAAATTTCTCTCTAAATTTGAGAATATTCTATAAATTTCTGTCTAAATTTGTGGATATTCCATAAATTTCTGTCTGAATTTTTTGATTATTTTTAAATTTTTGTCTAAATTTGTGGATATTCTATAAATTTCTGTCTAAATTTTTTGATTCTTTATAAATTTCTCTCTAAATTTGACAATATTCTATAAATTTTTGTCTAAATTTGTGGATATTCGATAAATTTCTGTCTGAATTTTTTGATTATTTTTAAATTTTTGTCTAAATTTGTGGATATTCTATAAATTTCTGTCTAAATTTTTTGATTCTTTGTAAATTTCTGTCTAAATTTGTGGATATTCTATAAATTTCTGTCTAAATTTTTTGATTCTTTATAAATTTCTCTCTAAATTTGTGGATATTCTATAAATTTCTGTCTAAATTTTTTGATTTTATAAATTTCTCTCTAAATTTGTGGATATTCTATAAATTTCTGTCTAAATTTGTGGATATTCCATAAATTTCTGTCTGAATTTTTTGATTATTTTTAAATTTTTGTCTAAATTTGTGGATATTCTATAAATTTCTGTCTAAATTTTTTGATTCTTTATAAATTTCTCTCTAAATTTGACAATATTCTATAAATTTTTGTCTAAATTTGTGGATATTCGATAAATTTCTGTCTGAATTTTTTGATTATTTTTAAATTTTTGTCTAAATTTGTGGATATTCTATAAATTTCTGTCTAAATTTTTTGATTCTTTGTAAATTTCTGTCTAAATTTGTGGATATTCAATAAATTTCTGTCTAAATTTTTTGATTCTTTATAAATTTCTCTCTAAATTTGTGGATATTCTATAAATTTCTGTCTAAATTTTTTGATTTTATAAATTTCTCTCTAAATTTGTGGATATTCTATAAATTTCTGTCTAAATTTGTGGATATTCGATAAATTTCTGTCTAAATTTTTTGATTATTTTTAAATTTTTGTCTAAATTTGTGGATATTCTATAAATTTCTGTCTAAATATTTTGATTCTTTATAAATTTCTCTCTAAATTTGTGGATATTCTATAAATTTCTGTCTAAATTTGTGGATATTAGATAAATTTCTGTCTAAATTTTTAATATTTCTCTGTTTATCTATAAATCCCCCCCCCCCCTCACTACGCTACTGGGTAAAACATACGTTCAATTTCACATAATTTTTAATTTTATGACAACGCATTTATTCATTGTTTTTTTAGTTTCCTCCAATGAATCTTAGAATTTACAATACATCATAATTTTGGCCATATTTTTCAATCAAAGATTTAGTACTTACAACCATGGTTTCAGATATACATCGGCAAATTTCAACAAAATATATGTAATTCTCTTTATAATCAAAAATTATTAACTTAAAAAAATCTAAATTAAAACAAATAATAGATGGCGGTATAAAAGATTGAACTTAAGACTTCATATAGCTTCGAAATATGATGAAGACGAATAATAAAAGTAAAATTATGTGTAAAATGTAAAAATAATGATTTATTTATTTGTGTATACCACATTTAAAGATCCATAAAATAAATTTGGCACAATCATTCTTAGCCACCATGAATTAGATATGCAAAATATACCTATATATAGCTATCTTCTACATATATATGTATGTATACAATGTATTTATGTATGTTGCAATGTATTTATGTATGCAATGTATGTATGTATGTACTAAGGTATGTATGTACGTATGTAATGTATTTATGTATGTATGCAATGTGTTTATGTATGTATGTATGCATGTTGGGCGCGGGCCCAAATTTTTATTGACGGCCCGCCCACTCACGGTGGTATTAAAAAAAAATTCACGCCCACTCACGCTTCTTCTTCTTCTTTATCGTGTTGAAAATCCCACAGACGGTTGATATTCGATAAATTTCTGTCTAAATTTTTTGATTATTTTTAAATTTTTGTGTAAATTTGTGGATATTCTATTAATTTCTGTCTAAATTTTTTGATTATTTTTAAGTTTTTGTCTAAATTTATGGATTTTCTATAAATTTCTGTCTAAATTTGTGGATATTCGATAAATTTCTGTATAAATTTTTTGATTATTTTTAAATTTTTGTCTAAATTTGTGGATATTCTATAATTTCTGTCTAAATTTTTTGATTCTTTTTAAATTTCTCTCTAAATTTGTGGTTATTCTATAAATTTCTGTCTAAATTTGTGGATATTCGATAAATTTCTGTCTAAATTTGTGGATATTCGATAAAGTTCTGTCTAAATTTGTGGATATTCTATAAATTTCTCTCTAAATTTGTGGATATTCTATAAATTTCTGTCTAAATTTGTGGATATTAAATAAATTTCTGTCTAAATTTTTTGATTATTTTTAAATTTTTGTCTAGATTTGTGGATATTCTATAAATTTCTGTCTAAACTTTTTGATTCTTTATAAATTTCTGTCTAAATTTGTGGATATTCTATAAATTTCTGTCTAAATTTTTTGATTCTTTATAAATTTCTCTCTAAATTTGTGGATATTCTATAAATTTCTGTCTAAATTTTTTGATTATTTTTAAATTTTGTCTAAATTTGTGGATATTCTATAAATTTCTGTCTAAATATTTTGATTCTTTATAAATTTCTCTCTAAATTTGTGGATATTAGATAAATTTCTGTCTAAATTTTTTGATTATTATTAAATTTTTGTCTAAATTTTTGGATATTCTATAAATTTCTGTCTAAATTTGTGGATATTCTATAAATTTTTGTCTAAATTTTTTGATAATTTTTAAATTTTTGTCTAAATTGGTGGATATTCTATAAATTTCTGTCTAAATTTTTTGATTATTTTTAAATTTTTGTGTAAATTTGTGGATATTCTATAAATTTATGTCTAAATTTTTTGATTATTTATAAATTTCTCTCTAAATTTGTGGATATTCTATAAATTTCTGGCTAAATCTGTGGATATTCGATAAATTTCTGTCTAAATTCGTGGATATTCGATAAATTTATGTCTAAATTTTTTGATTATTTTTAAATTTCTCTCTAAATTTGTGGATATTCTATAAATTTTTCTCTAAATTTGTGGATATTCTATAAATTCCTGTCTAAATTTGTGGATATTCGATAAATTTCTGTCTAAATTTTTTGATTATTTTTAAATTTTTGTCTAAATTTGTGGATATTCTATAAATTTCTGTCGAAATTTGTGGATATTCGATAAAGTTCTGTCTAAATTTGTGGATATTCTATAAATTTCTCTCTAAATTTGTGGATATTCTATAAATTCTGTCTAAATTTGTGGATATTCGATAAATTTCTGTCTAAATTTTTTGATTATTTTTAAATTTTTGTCTAAATTTGTGGATATTCTATAAATTTCTGTCTAAATTTTTTGATTCTTTGTAAATTTCTGTCTAAATTTGTGGATATTCTATAAATTTCTGTCTAAATTTTTTGATTCTTTATAAATTTCTCTCTAAATTTGTGGATATTCTATAAATTTCTGTCTAAATTTTTTGATTCTTTAAATTTCTATCTAAATTTGTGGATATTCTATAAATTTCTGTCTAAATTTGTGGATATTCGATAAATTTCTGTCTAAATTTGTGGATATTCGATAAATTTCTGTCTAAATTTTTTTGATTATTTTTAATTTCTCATTAAATTTGTGGATATTCGATAAATTTCTCTCTAAATTTGTGGATATTCTATAAATTTCTGTCTAAATTTTTTGATTATTTTAAATTTTTGTCTAAATTTGTGTATATTCTATAAATTTCTGTCTAAATTTTTTGATTCTTTATAAATTTCTCTCTAAATTTGAGAATATTCTATAAATTTCTGTCTAAATTTGTGGATATTCCATAAATTTCTGTCTGAATTTTTTGATTATTTTTAAATTTTTGTCTAAATTTGTGGATATTCTATAAATTTCTGTCTAAATTTTTTGATTCTTTATAAATTTCTCTCTAAATTTGACAATATTCTATAAATTTTTGTCTAAATTTGTGGATATTCGATAAATTTCTGTCTGAATTTTTTGATTATTTTTAAATTTTTGTCTAAATTTGTTGATATTCTATAAATTTCTGTCTAAATTTTTTGATTCTTTGTAAATTTCTGTCTAAATTTGTGGATATTCTATAAATTTCTGTCTAAATTTTTTGATTCTTTATAAATTTCTCTCTAAATTTGTGGATATTCTATAAATTTCTGTCTAAATTTTTTGATTTTATAAATTTCTCTCTAAATTTGTGGATATTCTATAAATTTCTGTCTAAATTTGTGGATATTCGATAAATTTCTGTCTAAATTTTTTGATTATTTTTAAATTTTTGTCTAAATTTGTGGATATTCTATAAATTTCTGTCTAAATATTTTGATTCTTTATAAATTTCTCTCTAAATTTGTGGATATTCTATAAATTTCTGTCTAAATTTGTGGATATTAGATAAATTTCTGTCTAAATTTTTAATATTTCTCTGTTTATCTATAAATCCCCCCCCCTCACTACGCTACTGGGTAAAACATACGTTCAATTTCACATAATTTTTAATTTTATGACAACGCATTTATTCATTGTTTTTTTAGTTTCCTCCAATGAATCTTAGAATTTACAATACATCATAATTTTGGCCATATTTTTCAATCAAAGATTTAGTACTTACAACCATGGTTTCAGATATACATCGGCAAATTTCAACAAAAAATATGTAATTCTCTTTATAATCAAAAATTATTAACTTAAAAAAATCTAAATTAAAACAAATAATAGATGGCGGTATAAAAGATTGAACTTAAGACTTCATATAGCTTCGAAATATGATGAAGACGAATAATAAAAGTAAAATTATGTGTAAAATGTAAAAATAATGATTTATTTATTTGTGTATACCACATTTAAAGATCCATAAAATAAATTTTGCACAATCATTCTTAGCCACCATGAATTAGATATGCAAAATATACCTATATATAGCTATCTTCTACATATATATGTATGTATACAATGTATTTATGTATGTTGCAATGTATTTATGTATGCAATGTATGTATGTATGTACTAAGGTATGTATGTACGTATGTAATGTATTTATGTATGTATGCAATGTGTTTATGTATGTATGTATGCATGTTGGGCGCGGGCCCAAATTTTTATTCACGGCCCGCCCACTCACGGTGGTATTAAAAAAAAATTCACGCCCACTCACGCTTCTTCTTCTTCTTTATCGTGTTGAAAATCCCACAGACGGTTGATATTCGATAAATTTCTGTCTAAATTTTTTGATTATTTTTAAATTTTTGTGTAAATTTGTGGATATTCTATTAATTTCTGTCTAAATTTTTTGATTATTTTTAAGTTTTTGTCTAAATTTATGGATTTTCTATAAATTTCTGTCTAAATTTGTGGATATTCGATAAATTTCTTTATAAATTTTTTGATTATTTTTAAATTTTTGTCTAAATTTGTGGATATTCTATAATTTCTGTCTAAATTTTTTGATTCTTTTTAAATTTCTCTCTAAATTTGTGGTTATTCTATAAATTTCTGTCTAAATTTGTGGATATTCGATAAATTTCTGTCTAAATTTGTGGATATTCGATAAAGTTCTGTCTAAATTTGTGGATATTCTATAAATTTCTCTCTAAATTTGTGGATATTCTATAAATTTCTGTCTAAACTTGTGGATATTAAATAAATTTCTGTCTAAATTTTTTGATTATTTTAAATTTTTGTCTAGATTTGTGGATATTCTATAAATTTCTGTCTAAACTTTTTGATTCTTTATAAATTTCTGTCTAAATTTGTGGATATTCTATAAATTTCTGTCTAAATTTTTTGATTCTTTATAAATTTCTCTCTAAATTTGTGGATATTCTATAAATTTCTCTCTAAATTTGTGGATATTCTATAAATTTCTGTCTAAATTTGTGGATATTAAATAAATTTCTGTCTAAATTTTTTGATTATTTTTAAATTTATTGTCTAGATTTGTGGATATTCTATAAATTTCTGTCTAAACTTTTTGATTCTTTATAAATTTCTGTCTAAATTTGTGGATATTCTATAAATTTCTGTCTAAATTTTTTGATTCTTTATAAATTTCTCTCTAAATTTGTGGATATTCTATAAATTTCTGTCTAAATTTTTTGATTATTTTTAAATTTTGTCTAAATTTGTGGATATTCTATAAATTTCTGTCTATATATTTTGATTCTTTATAAATTTCTCTCTAAATTTGTGGATATTAGATAAATTTCTGTCTAAATTTTTTGATTATTATTAAATTTTTGTCTAAATTTTTGGATATTCTATAAATTTCTGTCTAAATTTGTGGATATTCTATAAATTTTTGTCTAAATTTTTTGATTATTTTTAAATTTTTGTCTAAATTGGTGGATATTCTATAAATTTCTGTTTAAATTTTTTGATTATTTTTAAATTTTTGTGTAAATTTGTGGATATTCTATAAATTTATGTCTAAATTTTTTGATTATTTATAAATTTCTCTCTAAATTTGTGGATATTCTATAAATTTCTGTCTAAATCTGTGGATATTCGATAAATTTCTGTCTAAATTCGTGGATATTCGATAAATTTCTGTCTAAATTTTTTGATTATTTTTAAATTTCTCTCTAAATTTGTGGATATTCTATAAATTTTTCTCTAAATTTGTGGATATTCTATAAATTCCTGTCTAAATTTGTGGATATTCGATAAATTTCTGTCTAAATTTTTTGATTATTTTTAAATTTTTGTCTAAATTTGTGGATATTCTATAAATTTCTGTCGAAATTTGTGGATATTCGATAAAGTTCTGTCTAAATTTGTGGATATTCTATAAATTTCTCTCTAAATTTGTGGATATTCTATAAATTCTGTCTAAATTTGTGGATATTCGATAAATTTCTGTCTAAATTTTTTGATTATTTTTAAATTTTTGTCTAAATTTGTGGATATTCTATAAATTTCTGTCTAAATTTTTTGATTCTTTGTAAATTTCTGTCTAAATTTGTGGATATTCTATAAATTTCTGTCTAAATTTTTTGATTCTTTATAAATTTCTCTCTAAATTTGTGGATATTCTATAAATTTCTGTCTAAATTTTTTGATTCTTTAAATTTCTGTCTAAATTTGTGGATATTCTATAAATTTCTGTCTAAATTTGTGGATATTCGATAAATTTCTGTCTAAATTTGTGGATATTCGATAAATTTCTGTCTAAATTTTTTTGATTATTTTTAATTTCTCATTAAATTTGTGGATATTCTATAAATTTCTCTCTAAATTTGTGGATATTCTATAAATTTCTGTCTAAATTTTTTGATTATTTTTAATTTTTGTCTAAATTTGTGTATATTCTATAAATTTCTGTCTAAATTTTTTGATTCTTTATATATTTCTCTCTAAATTTGAGAATATTCTATAAATTTCTGTCTAAATTTGTGGATATTCCATAAATTTCTGTCTGAATTTTTTGATTATTTTTAAATTTTTGTCTAAATTTGTGGATATTCTATAAATTTCTGTCTAAATTTTTTGATTCTTTATAAATTTCTCTCTAAATTTGACAATATTCTATAAATTTTTGTCTAAATTTGTGGATATTCGATAAATTTCTGTCTGAATTTTTTGATTATTTTTAAATTTTTGTCTAAATTTGTGGATATTCTATAAATTTCTGTCTAAATTTTTTGATTCTTTGTAAATTTCTGTCTAAATTTGTGGATATTCTATAAATTTCTGTCTAAATTTTTTGATTCTTTATAAATTTCTCTCTAAATTTGTGGATATTCTATAAATTTCTGTCTAAATTTTTTGATTTTATAAATTTCTCTCTAAATTTGTGGATATTCTATAAATTTCTGTCTAAATTTGTGGATATTCCATAAATTTCTGTCTGAATTTTTTGATTATTTTTAAATTTTTGTCTAAATTTGTGGATATTCTATAAATTTCTGTCTAAATTTTTTGATTCTTTATAAATTTCTCTCTAAATTTGACAATATTCTATAAATTTTTGTCTAAATTTGTGGATATTCGATAAATTTCTGTCTGAATTTTTTGATTATTTTTAAATTTTTGTCTAAATTTGTGGATATTCTATAAATTTCTGTCTAAATTTTTTGATTCTTTGTAAATTTCTGTCTAAATTTGTGGATATTCTATAAATTTCTGTCTAAATTTTTTGATTCTTTATAAATTTCTCTCTAAATTTGTGGATATTCTATAAATTTCTGTCTAAATTTTTTGATTTTATAAATTTCTCTCTAAATTTGTGGATATTCTATAAATTTCTGTCTAAATTTGTGGATATTCGATAAATTTCTGTCTAAATTTTTTGATTATTTTTAAATTTTTGTCTAAATTTGTGGATATTCTATAAATTTCTGTCTAAATATTTTGATTCTTTATAAATTTCTCTCTAAATTTGTGGATATTCTATAAATTTCTGTCTAAATTTGTGGATATTAGATAAATTTCTGTCTAAATTTTTAATATTTCTCTGTTTATCTATAAATCCCCCCCCCCTCACTACGCTACTGGGTAAAACATACGTTCAATTTCACATAATTTTTAATTTTATGACAACGCATTTATTCATTGTTTTTTTAGTTTCCTCCAATGAATCTTAGAATTTACAATACATCATAATTTTGGCCATATTTTTCAATCAAAGATTTAGTACTTACAACCATGTTTTCAGATATACATCGGCAAATTTCAACAAAAAATATGTAATTCTCTTTATAATCAAAAATTATTAACTTAAAAAAATCTAAATTAAAACAAATAATAGATGGCGGTATAAAAGATTGAACTTAAGACTTCATATAGCTTTGAAATATGATGAAGACGAATAATAAAAGTAAAATTATGTGTAAAATGTAAAAATAATGATTTATTTATTTGTGTATACCACATTTAAAGATCCATAAAATAAATTTGGCACAATCATTCTTAGCCACCATGAATTAGATATGCAAAATATACCTATATATAGCTATCTTCTACATATATATGTATGTATACAATGTATTTATGTATGTTGCAATGTATTTATGTATGCAATGTATGTATGTATGTACTAAGGTATGTATGTACGTATGTAATGTATTTATGTATGTATGCAATGTGTTTATGTATGTATGTATGCATGTTGGGCGCGGGCCCAAATTTTTATTGACGGCCCGCCCACTCACGGTGGTATTAAAAAAAATTCACGCCCACTCACGCTTCTTCTTCTTCTTTATCGTGTTGAAAATCCCACAGACGGTTGATATTCGATAAATTTCTGTCTAAATTTTTTGATTATTTTTAAATTTTTGTGTAAATTTGTGGATATTCTATTAATTTCTGTCTAAATTTTTTGATTATTTTTAAGTTTTTGTCTAAATTTATGGATTTTCTATAAATTTCTGTCTAAATTTGTGGATATTCGATAAATTTCTGTATAAATTTTTTGATTATTTTTAAATTTTTGTCTAAATTTGTGGATATTCTATAATTTCTGTCTAAATTTTTTGATTCTTTTTAAATTTCTCTCTAAATTTGTGGTTATTCTATAAATTTCTGTCTAAATTTGTGGATATTCGATAAATTTCTGTCTAAATTTGTGGATATTCGATAAAGTTCTGTCTAAATTTGTGGATATTCTATAAATTTCTCTCTAAATTTGTGGATATTCTATAAATTTCTGTCTAAATTTGTGGATATTAAATAAATTTCTGTCTAAATTTTTTGATTATTTTTAAATTTTTGTCTAGATTTGTGGATATTCTATAAATTTCTGTCTAAACTTTTTGATTCTTTATAAATTTCTGTCTAAATTTGTGGATATTCTATAAATTTCTGTCTAAATTTTTTGATTCTTTATAAATTTCTCTCTAAATTTGTGGATATTCTATAAATTTCTGTCTAAATTTTTTGATTATTTTTAAATTTTGTCTAAATTTGTGGATATTCTATAAATTTCTGTCTAAATATTTTGATTCTTTATAAATTTCTCTCTAAATTTGTGGATATTAGATAAATTTCTGTCTAAATTTTTTGATTATTATTAAATTTTTGTCTAAATTTTTGGATATTCTATAAATTTCTGTCTAAATTTGTGGATATTCTATAAATTTTTGTCTAAATTTTTTGATTATTTTTAAATTTTTGTCTAAATTGGTGGATATTCTATAAATTTCTGTCTAAATTTTTTGATTATTTTTAAATTTTTGTGTAAATTTGTGGATATTCTATAAATTTATGTCTAAATTTTTTGATTATTTATAAATTTCTCTCTAAATTTGTGGATATTCTATAAATTTCTGTCTAAATCTGTGGATATTCGATAAATTTCTGTCTAAATTCGTGGATATTCGATAAATTTCTGTCTAAATTTTTTGATTATTTTTAAATTTCTCTCTAAATTTGTGGATATTCTATAAATTTTTCTCTAAATTTGTGGATATTCTATAAATTCCTGTCTAAATTTGTGGATATTCGATAAATTTCTGTCTAAATTTTTTGATTATTTTTAAATTTTTGTCTAAATTTGTGGATATTCTATAAATTTCTGTCGAAATTTGTGGATATTCGATAAAGTTCTGTCTAAATTTGTGGATATTCTATAAATTTCTCTCTAAATTTGTGGATATTCTATTTCTGTCTAAATTTGTGGATATTCGATAAATTTCTGTCTAAATTTTTTGATTATTTTTAAATTTTTGTCTAAATTTGTGGATATTCTATAAATTTCTGTCTAAATTTTTTGATTCTTTGTAAATTTCTGCCTAAATTTGTGGATATTCTATAAATTTCTGTCTAAATTTTTTGATTCTTTATAAATTTCTCTCTAAATTTGTGGATATTCTATAAATTTCTGTCTAAATTTTTTGATTCTTTAAATTTCTGTCTAAATTTGTGGATATTCTATAAATTTCTGTCTAAATTTGTGGATATTCGATAAATTTCTGTCTAAATTTGTGGATATTCGATAAATTTCTGTCTAAATTTTTTTGATTATTTTTAATTTCTCATTAAATTTGTGGATATTCTATAAATTTCTCTCTAAATTTGTGGATATTCTATAAATTTCTGTCTAAATTTTTTGATTATTTTTAATTTTTGTCTAAATTTGTGTATATTCTATAAATTTCTGTCTAAATTTTTTGATTCTTTATAAATTTCTCTCTAAATTTGAGAATATTCTATAAATTTCTGTCTAAATTTGTGGATATTCCATAAATTTCTGTCTGAATTTTTTGATTATTTTTAAATTTTTGTCTAAATTTGTGGATATTCTATAAATTTCTGTCTAAATTTTTTGATTCTTTATAAATTTCTCTCTAAATTTGACAATATTTTATAAATTTTTGTCTAAATTTGTGGATATTCGATAAATTTCTGTCTGAATTTTTTGATTATTTTTAAATTTTTGTCTAAATTTGTGGATATTCTATAAATTTCTGTCTAAATTTTTTGATTCTTTGTAAATTTCTGTCTAAATTTGTGGATATTCTATAAATTTCTGTCTAAATTTTTTGATTCTTTATAAATTTCTCTCTAAATTTGTGGATATTCTATAAATTTCTGTCTAAATTTTTTGATTTTATAAATTTCTCTCTAAATTTGTGGATATTCTATAAATTTCTGTCTAAATTTGTGGATATTCGATAAATTTCTGTCTAAATTTTTTGATTATTTTTAAATTTTTGTCTAAATTTGTGGATATTCTATAAATTTCTGTCTAAATATTTTGATTCTTTATAAATTTCTCTCTAAATTTGTGGATATTCTATAAATTTCTGTCTAAATTTGTGGATATTAGATAAATTTCTGCCTAAATTTTTAATATTTCTCTGTTTATCTATAAATCCCCCCCCCTCACTACGCTACTGGGTAAAACATACGTTCAATTTCACATAATTTTTAATTTTATGACAACGCATTTATTCATTGTTTTTTTAGTTTCCTCCAATGAATCTTAGAATTTACAATACATCATAATTTTGGCCATATTTTTCAATCAAAGATTTAGTACTTACAACCATGGTTTCAGATATACATCGGCAAATTATAACAAAAAATATGTAATTCTCTTTATAATCAAAAATTATTAACTTAAAAAAATCTAAATTAAAACAAATAATAGATGGCGGTATAAAAGATTGAACTTAAGACTTCATATAGCTTCGAAATATGATGAAGACGAATAATAAAAGTAAAATTATGTGTAAAATGTAAAAATAATGATTTATTTATTTGTGTATACCACATTTAAAGATCCATAAAATAAATTTGGCACAATCATTCTTAGCCACCATGAATTAGATATGCAAAATATACCTATATATAGCTATCTTCTACATATATATGTATGTATACAATGTATTTATGTATGCAATGTATGTATGTATGTACTAAGGTATGTATGTACGTATGTAATGTATTTATGTATGTATGCAATGTGTTTATGTATGTATGTATGCATGTTGGGCGCGGGCCCAAATTTTTATTCACGGCCCGCCCACTCACGGTGGTATTAAAAAAAAATTCACGCCCACTCACGCTTCTTCTTCTTCTTTATCGTGTTGAAAATCCCACAGACGGTTGATATTCGATAAATTTCTGTCTAAATTTTTTGATTATTTTTAAATTTTTGTGTAAATTTGTGGATATTCTATTAATTTCTGTCTAAATTTTTTGATTATTTTTAAGTTTTTGTCTAAATTTATGGATTTTCTATAAATTTCTGTCTAAATTTGTGGATATTCGATAAATTTCTGTATAAATTTTTTGATTATTTTTAAATTTTTGTCTAAATTTGTGGATATTATATAATTTCTGTCTAAATTTTTTGATTCTTTTTAAATTTCTCTCTAAATTTGTGGTTATTCTATAAATTTCTGTCTAAATTTGTGGATATTCGATAAATTTCTGTCTAAATTTGTGGATATTCGATAAAGTTCTGTCTAAATTTGTGGATATTCTATAAATTTCTCTCTAAATTTGTGGATATTCTATAAATTTCTGTCTAAATTTGTGGATATTAAATAAATTTCTGTCTAAATTTTTTGATTATTTTTAAATTTTTGTCTAGATTTGTGGATATTCTATAAATTTCTGTCTAAACTTTTTGATTCTTTATAAATTTCTGTCTAAATTTGTGGATATTCTATAAATTTCTGTCTAAATTTTTTGATTCTTTATAAATTTCTCTCTAAATTTGTGGATATTCTATAAATTTCTGTCTAAATTTTTTGATTATTTTTAAATTTTGTCTAAATTTGTGGATATTCTATAAATTTCTGTCTAAATATTTTGATTCTTTATAAATTTCTCTCTAAATTTGTGGATATTCTATAAATTTCTGTCTAAATTTGTGGATATTAAATAAATTTCTGTCTAAATTTTTTGATTATTTTTAAATTTTTGTCTAGATTTGTGGATATTCTATAAATTTCTGTCTAAACTTTTTGATTCTTTATAAATTTCTGTCTAAATTTGTGGATATTCTATAAATTTCTGTCTGAATTTTTTGATTCTTTATAAATTTCTCTCTAAATTTGTGGATATTCTATAAATTTCTGTCTAAATTTTTTGATTATTTTTAAATTTTGTCTAAATTTGTGGATATTCTATAAATTTCTGTCTAAATATTTTGATTCTTTATAAATTTCTCTCTAAATTTGTGGATATTAGATAAATTTCTGTCTAAATTTTTTGATTATTATTAAATTTTTGTCTAAATTTTTGGATATTCTATAAATTTCTGTCTAAATTTGTGGATATTCTATAAATTTTTGTCTAAATTTTTTGATTATTTTTAAATTTTTGTCTAAATTGGTGGATATTCTATAAATTTCTGTCTAAATTTTTTGATTATTTTTAAATTTTTGTGTAAATTTGTGGATATTCTATAAATTTATGTCTAAATTTTTTGATTATTTATAAATTTCTCTCTAAATTTGTGGATATTCTTTAAATTTCTGTCTAAATCTGTGGATATTCGATAAATTTCTGTCTAAATTCGTGGATATTCGATAAATTTCTGTCTAAATTTTTTGATTATTTTTAAATTTCTCTCTAAATTTGTTGATATTCTATAAATTTTTCTCTAAATTTGTGGATATTCTATAAATTCCTGTCTAAATTTGTGGATATTCGATAAATTTCTGTCTAAATTTTTTGATTATTTTTAAATTTTTGTCTAAATTTGTGGATATTCTATAAATTTCTGTCGAAATTTGTGGATATTCGATAAAGTTCTGTCTAAATTTGTGGATATTCTATAAATTTCTCTCTAAATTTGTGGATATTCTATAAATTCTGTCTAAATTTGTGGATATTCGATAAATTTCTGTCTAAATTTTTTGATTCTTTGTAAATTTCTGTCTAAATTTGTGGATATTCTATAAATTTCTGTCTAAATTTTTTGATTCTTTATAAATTTCTCTCTAAATTTGTGGATATTCTATAAATTTCTGTCTAAATTTTTTGATTCTTTAAATTTCTGTCTAAATTTGTGGATATTCTATAAATTTCTGTCTAAATTTGTGGATATTCGATAAATTTCTGTCTAAATTTGTGGATATTCGATAAATTTCTGTCTAAATTTTTTTGATTATTTTTAATTTCTCATTAAATTTGTGGATATTCTATAAATTTCTCTCTAAATTTGTGGATATTCTATAAATTTCTGTCTAAATTTTTTGATTATTTTTAATTTTTGTCTAAATTTGTGTATATTCTATAAATTTCTGTCTAAATTTTTTGATTCTTTATAAATTTCTCTCTAAATTTGAGAATATTCTATAAATTTCTGTCTAAATTTGTGGATATTCCATAAATTTCTGTCTGAATTTTTTGATTATTTTTAAATTTTTGTCTAAATTTGTGGATATTCTATAAATTTCTGTCTAAATTTTTTGATTCTTTATAAATTTCTCTCTAAATTTGACAATATTCTATAAATTTTTGTCTAAATTTGTGGATATTCGATAAATTTCTGTCTGAATTTTTTGATTATTTTTAAATTTTTGTCTAAATTTGTGGATATTCTATAAATTTCTGTCTAAATTTTTTGATTCTTTGTAAATTTCTGTCTAAATTTGTGGATATTCTATAAATTTCTGTCTAAATTTTTTGATTCTTTATAAATTTCTCTCTAAATTTGTGGATATTCTATAAATTTCTGTCTAAATTTTTTGATTTTATAAATTTCTCTCTAAATTTGTGGATATTCTATAAATTTCTGTCTAAATTTGTGGATATTCCATAAATTTCTGTCTGAATTTTTTGATTATTTTTAAATTTTTGTCTAAATTTGTGGATATTCTATAAATTTCTGTCTAAATTTTTTGATTCTTTATAAATTTCTCTCTAAATTTGACAATATTCTATAAATTTTTGTCTAAATTTGTGGATATTCGATAAATTTCTGTCTGAATTTTTTAATTATTTTTAAATTTTTGTCTAAATTTGTGGATATTCTATAAATTTCTGTCTAAATTTTTTGATTCTTTGTAAATTTCTGTCTAAATTTGTGGATATTCTATAAATTTCTGTCTAAATTTTTTGATTCTTTATAAATTTCTCTCTAAATTTGTGGATATTCTATAAATTTCTGTCTAAATTTTTTGATTTTATAAATTTCTCTCTAAATTTGTGGATATTCTATAAATTTCTGTCTAAATTTGTGGATATTCGATAAATTTCTGTCTAAATTTTTTGATTATTTCTAAATTTTTGTCTAAATTTGTGGATATTCTATAAATTTCTGTCTAAATATTTTGATTCTTTATAAATTTCTCTCTAAATTTGTGGATATTCTATAAATTTCTGTCTAAATTTGTGGATATTAGATAAATTTCTGTCTAAATTTTTAATATTTCTCTGTTTATCTATAAATCCCCCCCCCTCACTACGCTACTGGGTAAAACATACGTTCAATTTCACATAATTTTTAATTTTATGACAACGCATTTATTCATTGTTTTTTTAGTTTCCTCCAATGAATCTTAGAATTTACAATACATCATAATTTTGGCCATATTTTTCAATCAAAGATTTAGTACTTACAACCATGGTTTCAGATATACATCGGCAAATTATAACAAAAAATATGTAATTCTCTTTATAATCAAAAATTATTAACTTAAAAAAATCTAAATTAAAACAAATAATAGATGGCGGTATAAAAGATTGAACTTAAGACTTCATATAGCTTCGAAATATGATGAAGACGAATAATAAAAGTAAAATTATGTGTAAAATGTAAAAATAATGATTTATTTATTTGTGTATACCACATTTAAAGATCCATAAAATAAATTTGGCACAATCATTCTTAGCCACCATGAATTAGATATGCAAAATATACCTATATATAGCTATCTTCTACATATATATGTATGTATACAATGTATTTATGTATGCAATGTATGTATGTATGTACTAAGGTATGTATGTACGTATGTAATGTATTTATGTATGTATGCAATGTGTTTATGTATGTATGTATGCATGTTGGGCGCGGGCCCAAATTTTTATTCACGGCCCGCCCACTCACGGTGGTATTAAAAAAAAATTCACGCCCACTCACGCTTCTTCTTCTTCTTTATCGTGTTGAAAATCCCACAGACGGTTGATATTCGATAAATTTCTGTCTAAATTTTTTGATTATTTTTAAATTTTTGTGTAAATTTGTGGATATTCTATTAATTTCTGTCTAAATTTTTTGATTATTTTTAAGTTTTTGTCTAAATTTATGGATTTTCTATAAATTTCTGTCTAAATTTGTGGATATTCGATAAATTTCTGTATAAATTTTTTGATTATTTTTAAATTTTTGTCTAAATTTGTGGATATTATATAATTTCTGTCTAAATTTTTTGATTCTTTTTAAATTTCTCTCTAAATTTGTGGTTATTCTATAAATTTCTGTCTAAATTTGTGGATATTCGATAAATTTCTGTCTAAATTTGTGGATATTCGATAAAGTTCTGTCTAAATTTGTGGATATTCTATAAATTTCTCTCTAAATTTGTGGATATTCTATAAATTTCTGTCTAAATTTGTGGATATTAAATAAATTTCTGTCTAAATTTTTTGATTATTTTTAAATTTTTGTCTAGATTTGTGGATATTCTATAAATTTCTGTCTAAACTTTTTGATTCTTTATAAATTTCTGTCTAAATTTGTGGATATTCTATAAATTTCTGTCTAAATTTTTTGATTCTTTATAAATTTCTCTCTAAATTTGTGGATATTCTATAAATTTCTGTCTAAATTTTTTGATTATTTTTAAATTTTGTCTAAATTTGTGGATATTCTATAAATTTCTGTCTAAATATTTTGATTCTTTATAAATTTCTCTCTAAATTTGTGGATATTCTATAAATTTCTGTCTAAATTTGTGGATATTAAATAAATTTCTGTCTAAATTTTTTGATTATTTTTAAATTTTTGTCTAGATTTGTGGATATTCTATAAATTTCTGTCTAAACTTTTTGATTCTTTATAAATTTCTGTCTAAATTTGTGGATATTCTATAAATTTCTGTCTGAATTTTTTGATTCTTTATAAATTTCTCTCTAAATTTGTGGATATTCTATAAATTTCTGTCTAAATTTTTTGATTATTTTTAAATTTTGTCTAAATTTGTGGATATTCTATAAATTTCTGTCTAAATATTTTGATTCTTTATAAATTTCTCTCTAAATTTGTGGATATTAGATAAATTTCTGTCTAAATTTTTTGATTATTATTAAATTTTTGTCTAAATTTTTGGATATTCTATAAATTTCTGTCTAAATTTGTGGATATTCTATAAATTTTTGTCTAAATTTTTTGATTATTTTTAAATTTTTGTCCAAATTGGTGGATATTCTATAAATTTCTGTCTAAATTTTTTGATTATTTTTAAATTTTTGTGTAAATTTGTGGATATTCTATAAATTTATGTCTAAATTTTTTGATTATTTATAAATTTCTCTCTAAATTTGTGGATATTCTTTAAATTTCTGTCTAAATCTGTGGATATTCGATAAATTTCTGTCTAAATTCGTGGATATTCGATAAATTTCTGTCTAAATTTTTTGATTATTTTTAAATTTCTCTCTAAATTTGTTGATATTCTATAAATTTTTCTCTAAATTTGTGGATATTCTATAAATTCCTGTCTAAATTTGTGGATATTCGATAAATTTCTGTCTAAATTTTTTGATTATTTTTAAATTTTTGTCTAAATTTGTGGATATTCTATAAATTTCTGTCGAAATTTGTGGATATTCGATAAAGTTCTGTCTAAATTTGTGGATATTCTATAAATTTCTCTCTAAATTTGTGGATATTCTATAAATTCTGTCTAAATTTGTGGATATTCGATAAATTTCTGTCTAAATTTTTTGATTCTTTGTAAATTTCTGTCTAAATTTGTGGATATTCTATAAATTTCTGTCTAAATTTTTTGATTCTTTATAAATTTCTCTCTAAATTTGTGGATATTCTATAAATTTCTGTCTAAATTTTTTGATTCTTTAAATTTCTGTCTAAATTTGTGGATATTCTATAAATTTCTGTCTAAATTTGTGGATATTCGATAAATTTCTGTCTAAATTTGTGGATATTCGATAAATTTCTGTCTAAATTTTTTTGATTATTTTTAATTTCTCATTAAATTTGTGGATATTCTATAAATTTCTCTCTAAATTTGTGGATATTCTATAAATTTCTGTCTAAATTTTTTGATTATTTTTAATTTTTGTCTAAATTTGTGTATATTCTATAAATTTCTGTCTAAATTTTTTGATTCTTTATAAATTTCTCTCTAAATTTGAGAATATTCTATAAATTTCTGTCTAAATTTGTGGATATTCCATAAATTTCTGTCTGAATTTTTTGATTATTTTTAAATTTTTGTCTAAATTTGTGGATATTCTATAAATTTCTGTCTAAATTTTTTGATTCTTTATAAATTTCTCTCTAAATTTGACAATATTCTATAAATTTTTGTCTAAATTTGTGGATATTCGATAAATTTCTGTCTGAATTTTTTGATTATTTTTAAATTTTTGTCTAAATTTGTGGATATTCTATAAATTTCTGTCTAAATTTTTTGATTCTTTGTAAATTTCTGTCTAAATTTGTGGATATTCTATAAATTTCTGTCTAAATTTTTTGATTCTTTATAAATTTCTCTCTAAATTTGTGGATATTCTATAAATTTCTGTCTAAATTTTTTGATTTTATAAATTTCTCTCTAAATTTGTGGATATTCTATAAATTTCTGTCTAAATTTGTGGATATTCCATAAATTTCTGTCTGAATTTTTTGATTATTTTTAAATTTTTGTCTAAATTTGTGGATATTCTATAAATTTCTGTCTAAATTTTTTGATTCTTTATAAATTTCTCTCTAAATTTGACAATATTCTATAAATTTTTGTCTAAATTTGTGGATATTCGATAAATTTCTGTCTGAATTTTTTAATTATTTTTAAATTTTTGTCTAAATTTGTGGATATTCTATAAATTTCTGTCTAAATTTTTTGATTCTTTGTAAATTTCTGTCTAAATTTGTGGATATTCTATAAATTTCTGTCTAAATTTTTTGATTCTTTATAAATTTCTCTCTAAATTTGTGGATATTCTATAAATTTCTGTCTAAATTTTTTGATTTTATAAATTTCTCTCTAAATTTGTGGATATTCTATAAATTTCTGTCTAAATTTGTGGATATTCGATAAATTTCTGTCTAAATTTTTTGATTATTTCTAAATTTTTGTCTAAATTTGTGGATATTCTATAAATTTCTGTCTAAATATTTTGATTCTTTATAAATTTCTCTCTAAATTTGTGGATATTCTATAAATTTCTGTCTAAATTTGTGGATATTAGATAAATTTCTGTCTAAATTTTTAATATTTCTCTGTTTATCTATAAATCCCCCCCCCTCACTACGCTACTGGGTAAAACATACGTTCAATTTCACATAATTATTAATTTTATGACAACGCATTTATTCATTGTTTTTTTAGTTTCCTCCAATGAATCTTAGAATTTACAATACATCATAATTTTGGCCATATTTTTCAATCAAAGATTTAGTACTTACAACCATGGTTTCAGATATACATCGGCAAATTTCAACAAAAAATATGTAATTCTCTTTATAATCAAAAATTATTAACTTAAAAAAATCTAAATTAAAACAAATAATAGATGGCGGTATAAAAGATTGAACTTAAGACTTCATATAGCTTCGAAATATGATGAAGACGAATAATAAAAGTAAAATTATGTGTAAAATGTAAAAATAATGATTTATTTATTTGTGTATACCACATTTAAAGATCCATAAAATAAATTTGGCACAATCATTCTTAGCCACCATGAATTAGATATGCAAAATATACCTATATATAGCTATCTTCTACATATATATGTATGTATACAATGTATTTATGTATGTTGCAATGTATTTATGTATGCAATGTATGTATGTATGTACTAAGGTATGTATGTACGTATGTAATGTATTTATGTATGTATGCAATGTGTTTATGTATGTATGTATGCATGTTGGGCGCGGGCCCAAATTTTTATTCACGGCCCGCCCACTCACGGTGGTATTAAAAAAAAATTCACGCCCACTCACGCTTCTTCTTCTTCTTTATCGTGTTGAAAATCCCACAGACGGTTGATATTCGATAAATTTCTGTCTAAATTTTTTGATTATTTTTAAATTTTTGTGTAAATTTGTGGATATTCTATTAATTTCTGTCTAAATTTTTTGATTATTTTTAAGTTTTTGTCTAAATTTATGGATTTTCTATAAATTTCTGTCTAAATTTGTGGATATTCGATAAATTTCTGTCTAAATTTTTTGATTATTTTTAAATTTCTCTCTAAATTTGTGGATATTCTATAAATTTCTCTCTAAATTTGTGGATATTCTAAAATTCCTGTCTAAATTTGTGGATATTCGATAAAGTTCTGTCTAAATTTGTGGATATTCTATAAATTTCTCTCTAAATTTGTGGATATTCTATAAATTTCTGTCTAAATTTGTGGATATTAAATAAATTTCTGTCTAATTTTTTTGATTATTTTTAAATTTCTGTCTAAATTCGTGGATATTCGATAAATTTCTGTCTAAATTTTTTGATTATTTTTAAATTTCTCTCTAAATTTGTGGATATTCTATAAATTTTTCTCTACATTTGTGGATATTCTAAAATTCCTGTCTAAATTTGTGGATATTCGATAAATTTCTGTCTAAATTTTTTGATTATTTTTAAATTTTTGTCTAAATTTGTGGATATTCTATAAATTTCTGTCGAAATTTGTGGATATTCGATAAAGTTCTGTCTAAATTTGTTTATATTCTATAAATTTCTCTCTAAATTTGTGGATATTCTATAAATTCTGTCTAAATTTGTGGATATTCGATAAATTTCTGTCTAAATTTTTTGATTATTTTGAAATTTTTGTCTAAATTTGTGGATATTCTATAAATTTCTGTCTAAATTTTTTGATTCTTTGTAAATTTCTCTCTAAATTTGTGGATATTCTATAAATTTTTCTCTAAATTTGTGGATATTCTAAAATTCCTGTCTAAATTTGTGGATATTCGATAAATTTCTGTCTAAATTTTTTGATTATTTTGAAATTTTTGTCTAAATTTGTGGATATTCGATAAAGTTCTGTCTAAATTTGTTTATATTCTATAAATTTCTCTCTAAATTTGTGGATATTCTATAAATTCTGTCTAAATTCGTGGATATTCTATAAATTTCTGTCTAAATTTTTTGATTCTTTGTAAATTTCTGTCTAAATTTGTGGATATTCTATAAATTTCTGTCTAAATTTTTTGATTCTTTATAAATTTCTCTCTAAATTTGTGGATATTCTATAAATTTCTGTCTAAATTTTTTGATTCTTTAAATTTCTGTCTAAATTTGTGGATATTCTATAAATTTCTGTCTAAATTTGTGGATATTCGATAAATTTCTGTCTAAATTTGGATATTCGATAAATTTCTGTCTGAATTTTTTTGATTATTTTTAAATTTCTCATTAAATTTGTGGATATTCTATAAATTTCTCTCTAAATTTGTGGATATTCTATAAATTTCTGTCTAAATTTTTTGATTATTTTTAATTTTTGTCTAAATTTGTGTATATTCTATAAATTTCTGTCTAAATTTTTTGATTCTTTATAAATTTCTCTCTAAATTTGAGAATATTCTATAAATTTCTGTCTAAATTTGTGGATATTCCATAAATTTCTGTCTGCATTTTTTGATTATTTTTAAATTTTTGTCTATGTTTGTGGATATTCTATAAATTTTTGTCTAAATTTGTGGATATTCGATAAAGTTCTGTCTAAATTTGTGGATATTCTATAAATTTCTCTCTAAATTTGTGGATATTCTATAAATTTCTGTCTAAATTTGTGGATATTCGATAAATTTTTGTCTAAATTTTTTGATTATTTTTAAATTTTTCTCTAAATTTGTGGATATTCTATAAATTTCTCTCTAAATTTGTGGATATTCTATAAATTTCTGTCTAAATTTGTGGATATTCGATAAATTTCTGTCTAAATTTGTGGATTATTTTTAAATTTTTGTCTAAATTTGTGGATATTCTATAAATTTCTGTCTAAATTTTTTGATTCTTTATAAATTTCTCTCTAAATTTGTGGATATTCTATAAATTTCTGTCTAAATTTGTGGATATTCGATAAATTTCTGTCTAACTTTGTGGATATTCGATAAATTTCTGTCTAAATTTTTTTGATTATTTTTAAATTTCTCTCTAAATTTGTGGATATTCTATAAATTTCTCTCTAAATTTGTGGGTTTTTTTTATAAATTTCTGTCTAAATTTTTTGATTATTTTTAATTTTTGTCTAAATTTGTGGATATTCTATAAATTTCTGTCTAAATTTTTTGATTCTTTATAAATTTCTCTCTAAATTTGACAATATTCTATAAATTTTTGTCTAAATTTGTGGATATTCGATAAATTTCTGTCTGAATTTTTTGATTATTTTTAAATTTTTGTCTAAATTTGTGGATATTCTATAAATTTCTGTCTAAATTTTTTGATTCTTTTAAAATTTCTGTCTAAATTTGTGGATATTCTATAAATTTCTGTCTAAATTTTTTGATTCTTTATAAATTTCTCTCTAAATTTGTGGATATTCTATAAATTTCTGTCTAAATTTTTTGATTTTATAAATTTCTCTCTAAATTTGTGGATATTCTATAAATTTCTGTCTAAATTTGTGGATATTCGATAAATTTCTGTCTAAATTTTTTGATTATTTTTAAATTTTTGTCTAAATTTGTGGATATTCTATAAACTTCTGTCTAAATATTTTGATTCTTTATAAATTTCTCTCTAAATTTGTGGATATTCTATAAATTTCTGTCTAAATTTGTGGATATTAGATAAATTTCTGTCTAAATTTTTAATATTTCTCTGTTTATCTATAAATCCCCCCCCCTCACTACGCTACTGGGTAAAACATACGTTCAATTTCACATAATTTTTAATTTTATGACAACGCATTTATTCATTGTTTTTTTAGTTTCCTCCAATGAATCTTAGAATTTACAATACATCATAATTTTGGCCATATTTTTCAATCAAAGATTTAGTACTTACAACCATGGTTTCAGATATACATCGGCAAATTTCAACAAAAAATATGTAATTCTCTTTATAATCAAAAATTATTAACTTAAAAAAATCTAAATTAAAACAAATAATAGATGGCGGTATAAAAGATTGAACTTAAGACTTCATATAGCTTCGAAATATGATGAAGACGAATAATAAAAGTAAAATTATGTGTAAAATGTAAAAATAATGATTTATTTATTTGTGTATACCACATTTAAAGATCCATAAAATAAATTTGGCACAATCATTCTTAGCCACCATGAATTAGATATGCAAAATATCCTTATATATAGCTATCTTCTACATATATATGTATGTATACAATGTATTTATGTATGTTGCAATGTATTTATGTATGCAATGTATGTATGTATGTACTAAGGTATGTATGTACGTATGTAATGTATTTATGTATGTATGCAATGTGTTTATGTATGTATGTATGCATGTTGGGCGCGGGCCCAAATTTTTATTCACGGCCGCCCACTCACGGTGGTATTAAAAAAAAATTCACGCCCACTCACGCTTCTTCTTCTTCTTTATCGTGTTGAAAATCCCACAGACGGTTGATATTCGATAAATTTCTGTCTAAATTTTTTGATTATTTTTAAATTTTTGTGTAAATTTGTGGATATTCTATTAATTTCTGTCTAAATTTTTTGATTATTTTTAAATTTTTGTCTAAATTTATGGATTTTCTATAAATTTCTGTCTAAATTTGTGGATATTCGATAAATTTCTGTATAAATTTTTTGATTATTTTTAAATTTTTGTCTAAATTTGTGGATATTCTATAATTTCTGTCTAAATTTTTTGATTCTTTTTAAATTTCTCTCTAAATTTGTGGATATTCTATAAATTTCTGTCTAAATTTGTGGATATTCGATAAATTTCTGTCTAAATTTGTGGATATTCGATAAAGTTCTGTCTAAATTTGTGGATATTCTATAAATTTCTCTCTAAATTTGTGGATATTCTATAAATTTCTGTCTAAATTTGTGGATATTAAATAAATTTCTGTCTAAATTTTTTGATTATTTTTAAATTTTTGTCTAGATTTGTGGATATTCTATAAATTTCTGTCTAAACTTTTTGATTCTTTATAAATTTCTGTCTAAATTTGTGGATATTCTATAAATTTCTGTCTAAATTTTTTGATTCTTTATAAATTTCTCTCTAAATTTGTGGATATTCTATAAATTTCTGTCTAAATTTTTTGATTATTTTTAAATTTTGTCTAAATTTGTGGATATTCTATAAATTTCTGTCTAAATATTTTGATTCTTTATAAATTTCTCTCTAAATTTGTGGATATTAGATAAATTTCTGTCTAAATTTTTTGATTATTATTAAATTTTTGTCTAAATTTTTGGATATTCTATAAATTTCTGTCTAAATTTGTGGATATTCTATAAATTTTTGTCTAAATTTTTTGATTATTTTTAAATTTTTGTCTAAATTGGTAGATATTCTATAAATTTCTGTCTAAATTTTTTGATTATTTTTAAATTTTTGTGTAAATTTGTGGATATTCTATAAATTTATGTCTAAATTTTTTGATTATTTATAAATTTCTCTCTAAATTTGTGGATATTCTATAAATTTCTGTCTAAATCTGTGGATATTCGATAAATTTCTGTCTAAATTCGTGGATATTCGATAAATTTATGTCTAAATTTTTTGATTATTTTTAAATTTCTCTCTAAATTTGTGGATATTCTATAAATTTTTCTCTAAATTTGTGGATATTCTATAAATTCCTGTCTAAATTTGTGGATATTCGATAAATTTCTGTCTAAATTTTTTGATTATTTTTAAATTTTTGTCTAAATTTGTGGATATTCTATAAATTTCTGTCGAAATTTGTGGATATTCGATAAAGTTCTGTCTAAATTTGTGGATATTCTATAAATTTCTCTCTAAATTTGTGGATATTCTATAAATTCTGTCTAAATTTGTGGATATTCGATAAATTTCTGTCTAAATTTTTTGATTATTTTTAAATTTTTGTCTAAATTTGTGGATATTCTATAAATTTCTGTCTAAATTTTTTGATTCTTTGTAAATTTCTGTCTAAATTTGTGGATATTCTATAAATTTCTGTCTAAATTTTTTGATTCTTTATAAATTTCTCTCTAAATTTGTGGATATTCTATAAATTTCTGTCTAAATTTTTTGATTCTTTAAATTTCTGTCTAAATTTGTGGATATTCTATAAATTTCTGTCTAAATTTGTGGATATTCGATAAATTTCTGTCTAAATTTGTGGATATTCGATAAATTTCTGTCTAAATTTTTTTGATTATTTTTAATTTCTCATTAAATTTGTGGATATTCTATAAATTTCTCTCTAAATTTGTGGATATTCTATAAATTTCTGTCTAAATTTTTTGATTATTTTTAATTTTTGTCTAAATTTGTGTATATTCTATAAATTTCTGTCTAAATTTTTTGATTCTTTATAAATTTCTCTCTAAATTTGAGAATATTCTATAAATTTCTGTCTAAATTTGTGGATATTCCATAAATTTCTGTCTGAATTTTTTGATTATTTTTAAATTTTTGTCTAAATTTGTGGATATTCTATAAATTTCTGTCTAAATTTTTTGATTCTTTATAAATTTCTCTCTAAATTTGACAATATTCTATAAATTTTTGTCTAAATTTGTGGATATTCGATAAATTTCTGTCTGAATTTTTTGATTATTTTTAAATTTTTGTCTAAATTTGTGGATATTCTATAAATTTCTGTCTAAATTTTTTGATTCTTTGTAAATTTCTGTCTAAATTTGTGGATATTCTATAAATTTCTGTCTAAATTTTTTGATTCTTTATAAATTTCTCTCTAAATTTGTGGATATTCTATAAATTTCTGTCTAAATTTTTTGATTTTATAAATTTCTCTCTAAATTTGTGGATATTCTATAAATTTCTGTCTAAATTTGTGGATATTCCATAAATTTCTGTCTGAATTTTTTGATTATTTTTAAATTTTTGTCTAAATTTGTGGATATTCTATAAATTTCTGTCTAAATTTTTTGATTCTTTATAAATTTCTCTCTAAATTTGACAATATTCTATAAATTTTTGTCTAAATTTGTGGATATTCGATAAATTTCTGTCTGAATTTTTTGATTATTTTTAAATTTTTGTCTAAATTTGTGGATATTCTATAAATTTCTGTCTAAATTTTTTGATTCTTTGTAAATTTCTGTCTAAATTTGTGGATATTCTATAAATTTCTGTCTAAATTTTTTGATTCTTTATAAATTTCTCTCTAAATTTGTGGATATTCTATAAATTTCTGTCTAAATTTTTTGATTTTATAAATTTCTCTCTAAATTTGTGGATATTCTATAAATTTCTGTCTAAATTTGTGGATATTCGATAAATTTCTGTCTAAATTTTTTGATTATTTTTAAATTTTTGTCTAAATTTGTGGATATTCTATAAATTTCTGTCTAAATATTTTGATTCTTTATAAATTTCTCTCTAAATTTGTGGATATTCTATAAATTTCTGTCTAAATTTGTGGATATTAGATAAATTTCTGTCTAAATTTTTAATATTTCTCTGTTTATCTATAAATCCCCCCCCCTCACTACGCTACTGGGTAAAACATACGTTCAATTTCACATAATTTTTAATTTTATGACAACGCATTTATTCATTGTTTTTTTAGTTTCCTCCAATGAATCTTAGAATTTACAATACATCATAATTTTGGCCATATTTTTCAATCAAAGATTTAGTACTTACAACCATGGTTTCAGATATACATCGGCAAATTTCAACAAAATATATGTAATTCTCTTTATAATCAAAAATTATTAACTTAAAAAAATCTAAATTAAAACAAATAATAGATGGCGGTATAAAAGATTGAACTTAAGACTTCATATAGCTTCGAAATATGATGAAGACGAATAATAAAAGTAAAATTATGTGTAAAATGTAAAAATAATGATTTATTTATTTGTGTATACCACATTTAAAGATCCATAAAATAAATTTTGCACAATCATTCTTAGCCACCATGAATTAGATATGCAAAATATACCTATATATAGCTATCTTCTACATATATATGTATGTATACAATGTATTTATGTATGTTGCAATGTATTTATGTATGCAATGTATGTATGTATGTACTAAGGTATGTATGTACGTATGTAATGTATTTATGTATGTATGCAATGTGTTTATGTATGTATGTATGCATGTTGGGCGCGGGCCCAAATTTTTATTCACGGCCCGCCCACTCACGGTGGTATTAAAAAAAAATTCACGCCCACTCACGCTTCTTCTTCTTCTTTATCGTGTTGAAAATCCCACAGACGGTTGATATTCGATAAATTTCTGTCTAAATTTTTTGATTATTTTTAAATTTTTGTGTAAATTTGTGGATATTCTATTAATTTCTGTCTAAATTTTTTGATTATTTTTAAGTTTTTGTCTAAATTTATGGATTTTCTATAAATTTCTGTCTAAATTTGTGGATATTCGATAAATTTCTGTCTAAATTTTTTGATTATTTTTAAATTTCTCTCTAAATTTGTGGATATTCTATAAATTTCTCTCTAAATTTGTGGATATTCTAAAATTCCTGTCTAAATTTGTGGATATTCGATAAAGTTCTGTCTAAATTTGTGGATATTCTATTAATTTCTCTCTAAATTTGTGGATATTCTATAAATTTCTGTCTAAATTTGTGGATATTAAATAAATTTCTGTCTAATTTTTTTGATTATTTTTAAATTTCTGTCTAAATTCGTGGATATTCGATAAATTTCTGTCTAAATTTTTTGATTATTTTTAAATTTCTCTCTAAATTTGTGGATATTCTATAAATTTTTCTCTACATTTGTGGATATTCTAAAATTCCTGTCTAAATTTGTGGATATTCGATAAATTTCTGTCTAAATTTTTTGATTATTTTTAAATTTTTGTCTAAATTTGTGGATATTCTATAAATTTCTGTCGAAATTTGTGGATATTCGATAAAGTTCTGTCTAAATTTGTTTATATTCTATAAATTTCTCTCTAAATTTGTGGATATTCTATAAATTCTGTCTAAATTTGTGGATATTCGATAAATTTCTGTCTAAATTTTTTGATTATTTTGAAATTTTTGTCTAAATTTGTGGATATTCTATAAATTTCTGTCTAAATTTTTTGATTCTTTGTAAATTTCTCTCTAAATTTGTGGATATTCTATAAATTTTTCTCTAAATTTGTGGATATTCTAAAATTCCTGTCTAAATTTGTGGATATTCGATAAATTTCTGTCTAAATTTTTTGATTATTTTGAAATTTTTGTCTAAATTTGTGGATATTCGATAAAGTTCTGTCTAAATTTGTTTATATTCTATAAATTTCTCTCTAAATTTGTGGATATTCTATAAATTCTGTCTAAATTCGTGGATATTCTATAAATTTCTGTCTAAATTTTTTGATTCTTTGTAAATTTCTGTCTAAATTTGTGGATATTCTATAAATTTCTGTCTAAATTTTTTGATTCTTTATAAATTTCTCTCTAAATTTGTGGATATTCTATAAATTTCTGTCTAAATTTTTTGATTCTTTAAATTTCTGTCTAAATTTGTGGATATTCTATAAATTTCTGTCTAAATTTGTGGATATTCGATAAATTTCTGTCTAAATTTGGATATTCGATAAATTTCTGTCTGAATTTTTTTGATTATTTTTAAATTTCTCATTAAATTTGTGGATATTCTATAAATTTCTCTCTAAATTTGTGGATATTCTATAAATTTCTGTCTAAATTTTTTGATTATTTTTAATTTTTGTCTAAATTTGTGTATATTCTATAAATTTCTGTCTAAATTTTTTGATTCTTTATAAATTTCTCTCTAAATTTGAGAATATTCTATAAATTTCTGTCTAAATTTGTGGATATTCCATAAATTTCTGTCTGCATTTTTTGATTATTTTTAAATTTTTGTCTATGTTTGTGGATATTCTATAAATTTTTGTCTAAATTTGTGGATATTCGATAAAGTTCTGTCTAAATTTGTGGATATTCTATAAATTTCTCTCTAAATTTGTGGATATTCTATAAATTTCTGTCTAAATTTGTGGATATTCGATAAATTTTTGTCTAAATTTTTTGATTATTTTTAAATTTTTCTCTAAATTTGTGGATATTCTATAAATTTCTCTCTAAATTTGTGGATATTCTATAAATTTCTGTCTAAATTTGTGGATATTCGATAAATTTCTGTCTAAATTTGTGGATTATTTTTAAATTTTTGTCTAAATTTGTGGATATTCTATAAATTTCTGTCTAAATTTTTTGATTCTTTATAAATTTCTCTCTAAATTTGTGGATATTCTATAAATTTCTGTCTAAATTTGTGGATATTCGATAAATTTCTGTCTAACTTTGTGGATATTCGATAAATTTCTGTCTAAATTTTTTTGATTATTTTTAAATTTCTCTCTAAATTTGTGGATATTCTATAAATTTCTCTCTAAATTTGTGGGTTTTTTTTATAAATTTCTGTCTAAATTTTTTGATTATTTTTAATTTTTGTCTAAATTTGTGGATATTCTATAAATTTCTGTCTAAATTTTTTGATTCTTTATAAATTTCTCTCTAAATTTGACAATATTCTATAAATTTTTGTCTAAATTTGTGGATATTCGATAAATTTCTGTCTGAATTTTTTGATTATTTTTAAATTTTTGTCTAAATTTGTGGATATTCTATAAATTTCTGTCTAAATTTTTTGATTCTTTTAAAATTTCTGTCTAAATTTGTGGATATTCTATAAATTTCTGTCTAAATTTTTTGATTCTTTATAAATTTCTCTCTAAATTTGTGGATATTCTATAAATTTCTGTCTAAATTTTTTGATTTTATAAATTTCTCTCTAAATTTGTGGATATTCTATAAATTTCTGTCTAAATTTGTGGATATTCGATAAATTTCTGTCTAAATTTTTTGATTATTTTTAAATTTTTGTCTAAATTTGTGGATATTCTATAAACTTCTGTCTAAATATTTTGATTCTTTATAAATTTCTCTCTAAATTTGTGGATATTCTATAAATTTCTGTCTAAATTTGTGGATATTAGATAAATTTCTGTCTAAATTTTTAATATTTCTCTGTTTATCTATAAATCCCCCCCCCTCACTACGCTACTGGGTAAAACATACGTTCAATTTCACATAATTTTTAATTTTATGACAACGCATTTATTCATTGTTTTTTTAGTTTCCTCCAATGAATCTTAGAATTTACAATACATCATAATTTTGGCCATATTTTTCAATCAAAGATTTAGTACTTACAACCATGGTTTCAGATATACATCGGCAAATTTCAACAAAAAATATGTAATTCTCTTTATAATCAAAAATTATTAACTTAAAAAAATCTAAATTAAAACAAATAATAGATGGCGGTATAAAAGATTGAACTTAAGACTTCATATAGCTTCGAAATATGATGAAGACGAATAATAAAAGTAAAATTATGTGTAAAATGTAAAAATAATGATTTATTTATTTGTGTATACCACATTTAAAGATCCATAAAATAAATTTGGCACAATCATTCTTAGCCACCATGAATTAGATATGCAAAATATCCTTATATATAGCTATCTTCTACATATATATGTATGTATACAATGTATTTATGTATGTTGCAATGTATTTATGTATGCAATGTATGTATGTATGTACTAAGGTATGTATGTACGTATGTAATGTATTTATGTATGTATGCAATGTGTTTATGTATGTATGTATGCATGTTGGGCGCAGGCCCAAATTTTTATTCACGGCCGCCCACTCACGGTGGTATTAAAAAAAAATTCACGCCCACTCACGCTTCTTCTTCTTCTTTATCGTGTTGAAAATCCCACAGACGGTTGATATTCGATAAATTTCTGTCTAAATTTTTTGATTATTTTTAAATTTTTGTGTAAATTTGTGGATATTCTATTAATTTCTGTCTAAATTTTTTGATTATTTTTAAATTTTTGTCTAAATTTATGGATTTTCTATAAATTTCTGTCTAAATTTGTGGATATTCGATAAATTTCTGTATAAATTTTTTGATTATTTTTAAATTTTTGTCTAAATTTGTGGATATTCTATAATTTCTGTCTAAATTTTTTGATTCTTTTTAAATTTCTCTCTAAATTTGTGGATATTCTATAAATTTCTGTCTAAATTTGTGGATATTCGATAAATTTCTGTCTAAATTTGTGGATATTCGATAAAGTTCTGTCTAAATTTGTGGATATTCTATAAATTTCTCTCTAAATTTGTGGATATTCTATAAATTTCTGTCTAAATTTGTGGATATTAAATAAATTTCTGTCTAAATTTTTTGATTATTTTTAAATTTTTGTCTAGATTTGTGGATATTCTATAAATTTCTGTCTAAACTTTTTGATTCTTTATAAATTTCTGTCTAAATTTGTGGATATTCTATAAATTTCTGTCTAAATTTTTTGATTCTTTATAAATTTCTCTCTAAATTTGTGGATATTCTATAAATTTCTGTCTAAATTTTTTGATTATTTTTAAATTTTGTCTAAATTTGTGGATATTCTATAAATTTCTGTCTAAATATTTTGATTCTTTATAAATTTCTCTCTAAATTTGTGGATATTAGATAAATTTCTGTCTAAATTTTTTGATTATTATTAAATTTTTGTCTAAATTTTTGGATATTCTATAAATTTCTGTCTAAATTTGTGGATATTCTATAAATTTTTGTCTAAATTTTTTGATTATTTTTAAATTTTTGTCTAAATTGGTAGATATTCTATAAATTTCTGTCTAAATTTTTTGATTATTTTTAAATTTTTGTGTAAATTTGTGGATATTCTATAAATTTATGTCTAAATTTTTTGATTATTTATAAATTTCTCTCTAAATTTGTGGATATTCTATAAATTTCTGTCTAAATCTGTGGATATTCGATAAATTTCTGTCTAAATTCGTGGATATTCGATAAATTTATGTCTAAATTTTTTGATTATTTTTAAATTTCTCTCTAAATTTGTGGATATTCTATAAATTTTTCTCTAAATTTGTGGATATTCTATAAATTCCTGTCTAAATTTGTGGATATTCGATAAATTTCTGTCTAAATTTTTTGATTATTTTTAAATTTTTGTCTAAATTTGTGGATATTCTATAAATTTCTGTCGAAATTTGTGGATATTCGATAAAGTTCTGTCTAAATTTGTGGATATTCTATAAATTTCTCTCTAAATTTGTGGATATTCTATAAATTCTGTCTAAATTTGTGGATATTCGATAAATTTCTGTCTAAATTTTTTGATTATTTTTAAATTTTTGTCTAAATTTGTGGATATTCTATAAATTTCTGTCTAAATTTTTTGATTCTTTGTAAATTTCTGTCTAAATTTGTGGATATTCTATAAATTTCTGTCTAAATTTTTTGATTCTTTATAAATTTCTCTCTAAATTTGTGGATATTCTATAAATTTCTGTCTAAATTTTTTGATTCTTTAAATTTCTGTCTAAATTTGTGGATATTCTATAAATTTCTGTCTAAATTTGTGGATATTCGATAAATTTCTGTCTAAATTTGTGGATATTCGATAAATTTCTGTCTAAATTTTTTTGATTATTTTTAATTTCTCATTAAATTTGTGGATATTCTATAAATTTCTCTCTAAATTTGTGGATATTCTATAAATTTCTGTCTAAATTTTTTGATTATTTTTAATTTTTGTCTAAATTTGTGTATATTCTATAAATTTCTGTCTAAATTTTTTGATTCTTTATAAATTTCTCTCTAAATTTGAGAATATTCTATAAATTTCTGTCTAAATTTGTGGATATTCCATAAATTTCTGTCTGAATTTTTTGATTATTTTTAAATTTTTGTCTAAATTTGTGGATATTCTATAAATTTCTGTCTAAATTTTTTGATTCTTTATAAATTTCTCTCTAAATTTGACAATATTCTATAAATTTTTGTCTAAATTTGTGGATATTCGATAAATTTCTGTCTGAATTTTTTGATTATTTTTAAATTTTTGTCTAAATTTGTGGATATTCTATAAATTTCTGTCTAAATTTTTTGATTCTTTGTAAATTTCTGTCTAAATTTGTGGATATTCTATAAATTTCTGTCTAAATTTTTTGATTCTTTATAAATTTCTCTCTAAATTTGTGGATATTCTATAAATTTCTGTCTAAATTTTTTGATTTTATAAATTTCTCTCTAAATTTGTGGATATTCTATAAATTTCTGTCTAAATTTGTGGATATTCCATAAATTTCTGTCTGAATTTTTTGATTATTTTTAAATTTTTGTCTAAATTTGTGGATATTCTATAAATTTCTGTCTAAATTTTTTGATTCTTTATAAATTTCTCTCTAAATTTGACAATATTCTATAAATTTTTGTCTAAATTTGTGGATATTCGATAAATTTCTGTCTGAATTTTTTGATTATTTTTAAATTTTTGTCTAAATTTGTGGATATTCTATAAATTTCTGTCTAAATTTTTTGATTCTTTGTAAATTTCTGTCTAAATTTGTGGATATTCTATAAATTTCTGTCTAAATTTTTTGATTCTTTATAAATTTCTCTCTAAATTTGTGGATATTCTATAAATTTCTGTCTAAATTTTTTGATTTTATAAATTTCTCTCTAAATTTGTGGATATTCTATAAATTTCTGTCTAAATTTGTGGATATTCGATAAATTTCTGTCTAAATTTTTTGATTATTTTTAAATTTTTGTCTAAATTTGTGGATATTCTATAAATTTCTGTCTAAATATTTTGATTCTTTATAAATTTCTCTCTAAATTTGTGGATATTCTATAAATTTCTGTCTAAATTTGTGGATATTAGATAAATTTCTGTCTAAATTTTTAATATTTCTCTGTTTATCTATAAATCCCCCCCCCTCACTACGCTACTGGGTAAAACATACGTTCAATTTCACATAATTTTTAATTTTATGACAACGCATTTATTCATTGTTTTTTTAGTTTCCTCCAATGAATCTTAGAATTTACAATACATCATAATTTTGGCCATATTTTTCAATCAAAGATTTAGTACTTACAACCATGGTTTCAGATATACATCGGCAAATTTCAACAAAATATATGTAATTCTCTTTATAATCAAAAATTATTAACTTAAAAAAATCTAAATTAAAACAAATAATAGATGGCGGTATAAAAGATTGAACTTAAGACTTCATATAGCTTCGAAATATGATGAAGACGAATAATAAAAGTAAAATTATGTGTAAAATGTAAAAATAATGATTTATTTATTTGTGTATACCACATTTAAAGATCCATAAAATAAATTTTGCACAATCATTCTTAGCCACCATGAATTAGATATGCAAAATATACCTATATATAGCTATCTTCTACATATATATGTATGTATACAATGTATTTATGTATGTTGCAATGTATTTATGTATGCAATGTATGTATGTATGTACTAAGGTATGTATGTACGTATGTAATGTATTTATGTATGTATGCAATGTGTTTATGTATGTATGTATGCATGTTGGGCGCGGGCCCAAATTTTTATTCACGGCCCGCCCACTCACGGTGGTATTAAAAAAAAATTCACGCCCACTCACGCTTCTTCTTCTTCTTTATCGTGTTGAAAATCCCACAGACGGTTGATATTCGATAAATTTCTGTCTAAATTTTTTGATTATTTTTAAATTTTTGTGTAAATTTGTGGATATTCTATTAATTTCTGTCTAAATTTTTTGATTATTTTTAAGTTTTTGTCTAAATTTATGGATTTTCTATAAATTTCTGTCTAAATTTGTGGATATTCGATAAATTTCTTTATAAATTTTTTGATTATTTTTAAATTTTTGTCTAAATTTGTGGATATTCTATAATTTCTGTCTAAATTTTTTGATTCTTTTTAAATTTCTCTCTAAATTTGTGGTTATTCTATAAATTTCTGTCTAAATTTGTGGATATTCGATAAATTTCTGTCTAAATTTGTGGATATTCGATAAAGTTCTGTCTAAATTTGTGGATATTCTATAAATTTCTCTCTAAATTTGTGGATATTCTATAAATTTCTGTCTAAATTTGTGGATATTAAATAAATTTCTGTCTAAATTTTTTGATTATTTTTAAATTTTTGTCTAGATTTGTGGATATTCTATAAATTTCTGTCTAAACTTTTTGATTCTTTATAAATTTCTGTCTAAATTTGTGGATATTCTATAAATTTCTGTCTAAATTTTTTGATTCTTTATAAATTTCTCTCTAAATTTGTGGATATTCTATAAATTTCTCTCTAAATTTGTGGATATTCTATAAATTTCTGTCTAAATTTGTGGATATTAAATAAATTTCTGTCTAAATTTTTTGATTATTTTTAAATTTATTGTCTAGATTTGTGGATATTCTATAAATTTCTGTCTAAACTTTTTGATTCTTTATAAATTTCTGTCTAAATTTGTGGATATTCTATAAATTTCTGTCTAAATTTTTTGATTCTTTATAAATTTCTCTCTAAATTTGTGGATATTCTATAAATTTCTGTCTAATTTTTTTGATTATTTTTAAATTTTGTCTAAATTTGTGGATATTCTATAAATTTCTGTCTATATATTTTGATTCTTTATAAATTTCTCTCTAAATTTGTGGATATTAGATAAATTTCTGTCTAAATTTTTTGATTATTATTAAATTTTTGTCTAAATTTTTGGATATTCTATAAATTTCTGTCTAAATTTGTGGATATTCTATAAATTTTTGTCTAAATTTTTTGATTATTTTTAAATTTTTGTCTAAATTGGTGGATATTCTATAAATTTCTGTTTAAATTTTTTGATTATTTTTAAATTTTTGTGTAAATTTGTGGATATTCTATAAATTTATGTCTAAATTTTTTGATTATTTATAAATTTCTCTCTAAATTTGTGGATATTCTATAAATTTCTGTCTAAATCTGTGGATATTCGATAAATTTCTGTCTAAATTCGTGGATATTCGATAAATTTCTGTCTAAATTTTTAGATTATTTTTAAATTTCTCTCTAAATTTGTGGATATTCTATAAATTTTTCTCTAAATTTGTGGATATTCTATAAATTCCTGTCTAAATTTGTGGATATTCGATAAATTTCTGTCTAAATTTTTTGATTATTTTTAAATTTTTGTCTAAATTTGTGGATATTCTATAAATTTCTGTCGAAATTTGTGGATATTCGATAAAGTTCTGTCTAAATTTGTGGATATTCTATAAATTTCTCTCTAAATTTGTGGATATTCTATAAATTCTGTCTAAATTTGTGGATATTCGATAAATTTCTGTCTAAATTTTTTGATTATTTTTAAATTTTTGTCTAAATTTGTGGATATTCTATAAATTTCTGTCTAAATTTTTTGATTCTTTGTAAATTTCTGTCTAAATTTGTTGATATTCTATAAATTTCTGTCTAAATTTTTTGATTCTTTATAAATTTCTCTCTAAATTTGTGGATATTCTATAAATTTCTGTCTAAATTTTTTGATTCTTTAAATTTCTGTCTAAATTTGTGGATATTCTATAAATTTCTGTCTAAATTTGTGGATATTCGATAAATTTCTGTCTAAATTTGTGGATATTCGATAAATTTCTGTCTAAATTTTTTTGATTATTTTTAATTTCTCATTAAATTTGTGGATATTCTATAAATTTCTCTCTAAATTTGTGGATATTCTATAAATTTCTGTCTAAATTTTTTGATTATTTTTAATTTTTGTCTAAATTTGTGTATATTCTATAAATTTCTGTCTAAATTTTTTGATTCTTTATAAATTTCTCTCTAAATTTGAGAATATTCTATAAATTTCTGTCTAAATTTGTGGATATTCCATAAATTTCTGTCTGAATTTTTTGATTATTTTTAAATTTTTGTCTAAATTTGTGGATATTCTATAAATTTCTGTCTAATTTTTTTGATTCTTTATAAATTTCTCTCTAAATTTGACAATATTCTATAAATTTTTGTCTAAATTTGTGGATATTCGATAAATTTCTGTCTGAATTTTTTGATTATTTTTAAATTTTTGTCTAAATTTGTGGATATTCTATAAATTTCTGTCTAAATTTTTTGATTCTTTGTAAATTTCTGTCTAAATTTGTGGATATTCTATAAATTTCTGTCTAAATTTTTTGATTCTTTATAAATTTCTCTCTAAATTTGTGGATATTCTATAAATTTCTGTCTAAATTTTTTGATTTTATAAATTTCTCTCTAAATTTGTGGATATTCTATAAATTTCTGTCTAAATTTGTGGATATTCCATAAATTTCTGTCTGAATTTTTTGATTATTTTTAAATTTTTGTCTAAATTTGTGGATATTCTATAAATTTCTGTCTAAATTTTTTGATTCTTTATAAATTTCTCTCTAAATTTGACAATATTCTATAAATTTTTGTCTAAATTTGTGGATATTCGATAAATTTCTGTCTGAATTTTTTGATTATTTTTAAATTTTTGTCTAAATTTGTGGATATTCTATAAATTTCTGTCTAAATTTTTTGATTCTTTGTAAATTTCTGTCTAAATTTGTGGATATTCTATAAATTTCTGTCTAAATTTTTTGATTCTTTATAAATTTCTCTCTAAATTTGTGGATATTCTATAAATTTCTGTCTAAATTTTTTGATTTTATAAATTTCTCTCTAAATTTGTGGATATTCTATAAATTTCTGTCTAAATTTGTGGATATTCGATAAATTTCTGTCTAAATTTTTTGATTATTTTTAAATTTTTGTCTAAATTTGTGGATATTCTATAAATTTCTGTCTAAATATTTTGATTCTTTATAAATTTCTCTCTAAATTTGTGGATATTCTATAAATTTCTGTCTAAATTTGTGGATATTAGATAAATTTCTGTCTAAATTTTTAATATTTCTCTGTTTATCTATAAATCCCCCCCCCCTCACTACGCTACTGGGTAAAACATACGTTCAATTTCACATAATTTTTAATTTTATGACAACGCATTTATTCATTGTTTTTTTAGTTTCCTCCAATGAATCTTAGAATTTACAATACATCATAATTTTGGCCATATTTTTCAATCAAAGATTTAGTACTTACAACCATGTTTTCAGATATACATCGGCAAATTTCAACAAAAAATATGTAATTCTCTTTATAATCAAAAATTATTAACTTAAAAAAATCTAAATTAAAACAAATAATAGATGGCGGTATAAAAGATTGAACTTAAGACTTCATATAGCTTTGAAATATGATGAAGACGAATAATAAAAGTAAAATTATGTGTAAAATGTAAAAATAATGATTTATTTATTTGTGTATACCACATTTAAAGATCCATAAAATAAATTTGGCACAATCATTCTTAGCCACCATGAATTAGATATGCAAAATATACCTATATATAGCTATCTTCTACATATATATGTATGTATACAATGTATTTATGTATGTTGCAATGTATTTATGTATGCAATGTATGTATGTATGTACTAAGGTATGTATGTACGTATGTAATGTATTTATGTATGTATGCAATGTGTTTATGTATGTATGTATGCATGTTGGGCGCGGGCCCAAATTTTTATTGACGGCCCGCCCACTCACGGTGGTATTAAAAAAAAATTCACGCCCACTCACGCTTCTTCTTCTTCTTTATCGTGTTGAAAATCCCACAGACGGTTGATATTCGATAAATTTCTGTCTAAATTTTTTGATTATTTTTAAATTTTTGTGTAAATTTGTGGATATTCTATTAATTTCTGTCTAAATTTTTTGATTATTTTTAAGTTTTTGTCTAAATTTATGGATTTTCTATAAATTTCTGTCTAAATTTGTGGATATTCGATAAATTTCTGTATAAATTTTTTGACTATTTTTAAATTTTTGTCTAAATTTGTGGATATTCTATAATTTCTGTCTAAATTTTTTGATTCTTTTTAAATTTCTCTCTAAATTTGTGGTTATTCTATAAATTTCTGTCTAAATTTGTGGATATTCGATAAATTTCTGTCTAAATTTGTGGATATTCGATAAAGTTCTGTCTAAATTTGTGGATATTCTATAAATTTCTCTCTAAATTTGTGGATATTCTATAAATTTCTGTCTAAATTTGTGGATATTAAATAAATTTCTGTCTAAATTTTTTGATTATTTTTAAATTTTTGTCTAGATTTGTGGATATTCTATAAATTTCTGTCTAAACTTTTTGATTCTTTATAAATTTCTGTCTAAATTTGTGGATATTCTATAAATTTCTGTCTAAATTTTTTGATTCTTTATAAATTTCTCTCTAAATTTGTGGATATTCTATAAATTTCTGTCTAAATTTTTTGATTATTTTTAAATTTTGTCTAAATTTGTGGATATTCTATAAATTTCTGTCTAAATATTTTGATTCTTTATAAATTTCTCTCTAAATTTGTGGATATTAGATAAATTTCTGTCTAAATTTTTTGATTATTATTAAATTTTTGTCTAAATTTTTGGATATTCTATAAATTTCTGTCTAAATTTGTGGATATTCTATAAATTTTTGTCTAAATTTTTTGATTATTTTTAAATTTTTGTCTAAATTGGTGGATATTCTATAAATTTCTGTCTAAATTTTTTGATTATTTTTAAATTTTTGTGTAAATTTGTGGATATTCTATAAATTTATGTCTAAATTTTTTGATTATTTATAAATTTCTCTCTAAATTTGTGGATATTCTATAAATTTCTGGCTAAATCTGTGGATATTCGATAAATTTCTGTCTAAATTCGTGGATATTCGATAAATTTATGTCTAAATTTTTTGATTATTTTTAAATTTCTCTCTAAATTTGTGGATATTCTATAAATTTTTCTCTAAATTTGTGGATATTCTATAAATTCCTGTCTAAATTTGTGGATATTCGATAAATTTCTGTCTAAATTTTTTGATTATTTTTAAATTTTTGTCTAAATTTGTGGATATTCTATAAATTTCTGTCGAAATTTGTGGATATTCGATAAAGTTCTGTCTAAATTTGTGGATATTCTATAAATTTCTCTCTAAATTTGTGGATATTCTATAAATTCTGTCTAAATTTGTGGATATTCGATAAATTTCTGTCTAAATTTTTTGATTATTTTTAAATTTTTGTCTAAATTTGTGGATATTCTATAAATTTCTGTCTAAATTTTTTGATTCTTTGTAAATTTCTGTCTAAATTTGTGGATATTCTATAAATTTCTGTCTAAATTTTTTGATTCTTTATAAATTTCTCTCTAAATTTGTGGATATTCTATAAATTTCTGTCTAAATTTTTTGATTCTTTAAATTTCTGTCTAAATTTGTGGATATTCTATAAATTTCTGTCTAAATTTGTGGATATTCGATAAATTTCTGTCTAAATTTGTGGATATTCGATAAATTTCTGTCTAAATTTTTTTGATTATTTTTAATTTCTCATTAAATTTGTGGATATTCGATAAATTTCTCTCTAAATTTGTGGATATTCTATAAATTTCTGTCTAAATTTTTTGATTATTTTTAATTTTTGTCTAAATTTGTGTATATTCTATAAATTTCTGTCTAAATTTTTTGATTCTTTATAAATTTCTCTCTAAATTTGAGAATATTCTATAAATTTCTGTCTAAATTTGTGGATATTCCATAAATTTCTGTCTGAATTTTTTGATTATTTTTAAATTTTTGTCTAAATTTGTGGATATTCTATAAATTTCTGTCTAAATTTTTTGATTCTTTATAAATTTCTCTCTAAATTTGACAATATTCTATAAATTTTTGTCTAAATTTGTGGATATTCGATAAATTTCTGTCTGAATTTTTTGATTATTTTTAAATTTTTGTCTAAATTTGTGGATATTCTATAAATTTCTGTCTAAATTTTTTGATTCTTTGTAAATTTCTGTCTAAATTTGTGGATATTCTATAAATTTCTGTCTAAATTTTTTGATTCTTTATAAATTTCTCTCTAAATTTGTGGATATTCTATAAATTTCTGTCTAAATTTTTTGATTTTATAAATTTCTCTCTAAATTTGTGGATATTCTATAAATTTCTGTCTAAATTTGTGGATATTCCATAAATTTCTGTCTGAATTTTTTGATTATTTTTAAATTTTTGTCTAAATTTGTGGATATTCTATAAATTTCTGTCTAAATTTTTTGATTCTTTATAAATTTCTCTCTAAATTTGACAATATTCTATAAATTTTTGTCTAAATTTGTGGATATTCGATAAATTTCTGTCTGAATTTTTTGATTATTTTTAAATTTTTGTCTAAATTTGTGGATATTCTATAAATTTCTGTCTAAATTTTTTGATTCTTTGTAAATTTCTGTCTAAATTTGTGGATATTCTATAAATTTCTGTCTAAATTTTTTGATTCTTTATAAATTTCTCTCTAAATTTGTGGATATTCTATAAATTTCTGTCTAAATTTTTTGATTTTATAAATTTCTCTCTAAATTTGTGGATATTCTATAAATTTCTGTCTAAATTTGTGGATATTCGATAAATTTCTGTCTAAATTTTTTGATTATTTTTAAATTTTTGTCTAAATTTGTGGATATTCTATAAATTTCTGTCTAAATATTTTGATTCTTTATAAATTTCTCTCTAAATTTGTGGATATTCTATAAATTTCTGTCTAAATTTGTGGATATTAGATAAATTTCTGTCTAAATTTTTAATATTTCTCTGTTTATCTATAAATCCCCCCCCCCTCACTACGCTACTGGGTAAAACATACGTTCAATTTCACATAATTTTTAATTTTATGACAACGCATTTATTCATTGTTTTTTTAGTTTCCTCCAATGAATCTTAGAATTTACAATACATCATAATTTTGGCCATATTTTTCAATCAAAGATTTAGTACTTACAACCATGGTTTCAGATATACATCGGCAAATTTCAACAAAAAATATGTAATTCTCTTTATAATCAAAAATTATTAACTTAAAAAAATCTAAATTAAAACAAATAATAGATGGCGGTATAAAAGATTGAACTTAAGACTTCATATAGCTTCGAAATATGATGAAGACGAATAATAAAAGTAAAATTATGTGTAAAATGTAAAAATAATGATTTATTTATTTGTGTATACCACATTTAAAGATCCATAAAATAAATTTTGCACAATCATTCTTAGCCACCATGAATTAGATATGCAAAATATACCTATATATAGCTATCTTCTACATATATATGTATGTATACAATGTATTTATGTATGTTGCAATGTATTTATGTATGCAATGTATGTATGTATGTACTAAGGTATGTATGTACGTATGTAATGTATTTATGTATGTATGCAATGTGTTTATGTATGTATGTATGCATGTTGGGCGCGGGCCCAAATTTTTATTCACGGCCCGCCCACTCACGGTGGTATTAAAAAAAAATTCACGCCCACTCACGCTTCTTCTTCTTCTTTATCGTGTTGAAAATCCCACAGACGGTTGATATTCGATAAATTTCTGTCTAAATTTTTTGATTATTTTTAAATTTTTGTGTAAATTTGTGGATATTCTATTAATTTCTGTCTAAATTTTTTGATTATTTTTAAGTTTTTGTCTAAATTTATGGATTTTCTATAAATTTCTGTCTAAATTTGTGGATATTCGATAAATTTCTTTATAAATTTTTTGATTATTTTTAAATTTTTGTCTAAATTTGTGGATATTCTATAATTTCTGTCTAAATTTTTTGATTCTTTTTAAATTTCTCTCTAAATTTGTGGTTATTCTATAAATTTCTGTCTAAATTTGTGGATATTCGATAAATTTCTGTCTAAATTTGTGGATATTCGATAAAGTTCTGTCTAAATTTGTGGATATTCTATAAATTTCTCTCTAAATTTGTGGATATTCTATAAATTTCTGTCTAAATTTTTTGATTATTTTTAAATTTTGTCTAAATTTGTGGATATTCTATAAATTTCTGTCTATATATTTTGATTCTTTATAAATTTCTCTCTAAATTTGTGGATATTAGATAAATTTCTGTCTAAATTTTTTGATTATTTTTAAATTTTTGTCTAAATTTGTGGATATTCTATAATTTCTGTCTAAATTTTTTGATTCTTTTTAAATTTCTCTCTAAATTTGTGGTTATTCTATAAATTTCTGTCTAAATTTGTGGATATTCGATAAATTTCTGTCTAAATTTGTGGATATTCGATAAAGTTCTGTCTAAATTTGTGGATATTCTATAAATTTCTCTCTAAATTTGTGGATATTCTATAAATTTCTGTCTAAATTTGTGGATATTAAATAAATTTCTGTCTAAATTTTTTGATTATTTTAAATTTTTGTCTAGATTTGTGGATATTCTATAAATTTCTGTCTAAACTTTTTGATTCTTTATAAATTTCTGTCTAAATTTGTGGATATTCTATAAATTTCTGTCTAAATTTTTTGATTCTTTATAAATTTCTCTCTAAATTTGTGGATATTCTATAAATTTCTCTCTAAATTTGTGGATATTCTATAAATTTCTGTCTAAATTTGTGGATATTAAATAAATTTCTGTCTAAATTTTTTGATTATTTTTAAATTTATTGTCTAGATTTGTGGATATTCTATAAATTTCTGTCTAAACTTTTTGATTCTTTATAAATTTCTGTCTAAATTTGTGGATATTCTATAAATTTCTGTCTAAATTTTTTGATTCTTTATAAATTTCTCTCTAAATTTGTGGATATTCTATAAATTTCTGTCTAAATTTTTTGATTATTTTTAAATTTTGTCTAAATTTGTGGATATTCTATAAATTTCTGTCTATATATTTTGATTCTTTATAAATTTCTCTCTAAATTTGTGGATATTAGATAAATTTCTGTCTAAATTTTTTGATTATTATTAAATTTTTGTCTAAATTTTTGGATATTCTATAAATTTCTGTCTAAATTTGTGGATATTCTATAAATTTTTGTCTAAATTTTTTGATTATTTTTAAATTTTTGTCTAAATTGGTGGATATTCTATAAATTTCTGTTTAAATTTTTTGATTATTTTTAAATTTTTGTGTAAATTTGTGGATATTCTATAAATTTATGTCTAAATTTTTTGATTATTTATAAATTTCTCTCTAAATTTGTGGATATTCTATAAATTTCTGTCTAAATCTGTGGATATTCGATAAATTTCTGTCTAAATTCGTGGATATTCGATAAATTTCTGTCTAAATTTTTTGATTATTTTTAAATTTCTCTCTAAATTTGTGGATATTCTATAAATTTTTCTCTAAATTTGTGGATATTCTATAAATTCCTGTCTAAATTTGTGGATATTCGATAAATTTCTGTCTAAATTTTTTGATTATTTTTAAATTTTTGTCTAAATTTGTGGATATTCTATAAATTTCTGTCGAAATTTGTGGATATTCGATAAAGTTCTGTCTAAATTTGTGGATATTCTATAAATTTCTCTCTAAATTTGTGGATATTCTATAAATTCTGTCTAAATTTGTGGATATTCGATAAATTTCTGTCTAAATTTTTTGATTATTTTTAAATTTTTGTCTAAATTTGTGGATATTCTATAAATTTCTGTCTAAATTTTTTGATTCTTTGTAAATTTCTGTCTAAATTTGTGGATATTCTATAAATTTCTGTCTAAATTTTTTGATTCTTTATAAATTTCTCTCTAAATTTGTGGATATTCTATAAATTTCTGTCTAAATTTTTTGATTCTTTAAATTTCTGTCTAAATTTGTGGATATTCTATAAATTTCTGTCTAAATTTGTGGATATTCGATAAATTTCTGTCTAAATTTGTGGATATTCGATAAATTTCTGTCTAAATTTTTTTGATTATTTTTAATTTCTCATTAAATTTGTGGATATTCTATAAATTTCTCTCTAAATTTGTGGATATTCTATAAATTTCTGTCTAAATTTTTTGATTATTTTTAATTTTTGTCTAAATTTGTGTATATTCTATAAATTTCTGTCTAAATTTTTTGATTCTTTATAAATTTCTCTCTAAATTTGAGAATATTCTATAAATTTCTGTCTAAATTTGTGGATATTCCATAAATTTCTGTCTGAATTTTTTGATTATTTTTAAATTTTTGTCTAAATTTGTGGATATTCTATAAATTTCTGTCTAAATTTTTTGATTCTTTATAAATTTCTCTCTAAATTTGACAATATTCTATAAATTTTTGTCTAAATTTGTGGATATTCGATAAATTTCTGTCTGAATTTTTTGATTATTTTTAAATTTTTGTCTAAATTTGTGGATATTCTATAAATTTCTGTCTAAATTTTTTGATTCTTTGTAAATTTCTGTCTAAATTTGTGGATATTCTATAAATTTCTGTCTAAATTTTTTGATTCTTTATAAATTTCTCTCTAAATTTGTGGATATTCTATAAATTTCTGTCTAAATTTTTTGATTTTATAAATTTCTCTCTAAATTTGTGGATATTCTATAAATTTCTGTCTAAATTTGTGGATATTCCATAAATTTCTGTCTGAATTTTTTGATTATTTTTAAATTTTTGTCTAAATTTGTGGATATTCTATAAATTTCTGTCTAAATTTTTTGATTTTTTATAAATTTCTCTCTAAATTTGACAATATTCTATAAATTTTTGTCTAAATTTGTGGATATTCGATAAATTTCTGTCTGAATTTTTTGATTATTTTTAAATTTTTGTCTAAATTTGTGGATATTCTATAAATTTCTGTCTAAATTTTTTGATTCTTTGTAAATTTCTGTCTAAATTTGTGGATATTCTATAAATTTCTGTCTAAATTTTTTGATTCTTTATAAATTTCTCTCTAAATTTGTGGATATTCTATAAATTTCTGTCTAAATTTTTTGATTTTATAAATTTCTCTCTAAATTTGTGGATATTCTATAAATTTCTGTCTAAATTTGTGGATATTCGATAAATTTCTGTCTAAATTTTTTGATTATTTTTAAATTTTTGTCTAAATTTGTGGATATTCTATAAATTTCTGTCTAAATATTTTGATTCTTTATAAATTTCTCTCTAAATTTGTGGATATTCTATAAATTTCTGTCTAAATTTGTGGATATTAGATAAATTTCTGTCTAAATTTTTAATATTTCTCTGTTTATCTATAAATCCCCCCCCCCCTCACTACGCTACTGGGTAAAACATACGTTCAATTTCACATAATTTTTAATTTTATGACAACGCATTTATTCATTGTTTTTTTAGTTTCCTCCAATGAATCTTAGAATTTACAATACATCATAATTTTGGCCATATTTTTCAATCAAAGATTTAGTACTTACAACCATGTTTTCAGATATACATCGGCAAATTTCAAACAAAAATATGTAATTCTCTTTATAATCAAAAATTATTAACTTAAAAAAATCTAAATTAAAACAAATAATAGATGGCGGTATAAAAGATTGAACTTAAGACTTCATATAGCTTTGAAATATGATGAAGACGAATAATAAAAGTAAAATTATGTGTAAAATGTAAAAATAATGATTTATTTATTTGTGTATACCACATTTAAAGATCCATAAAATAAATTTGGCACAATCATTCTTAGCCACCATGAATTAGATATGCAAAATATACCTATATATAGCTATCTTCTACATATATATGTATGTATACAATGTATTTATGTATGTTGCAATGTATTTATGTATGCAATGTATGTATGTATGTACTAAGGTATGTATGTACGTATGTAATGTATTTATGTATGTATGCAATGTGTTTATGTATGTATGTATGCATGTTGGGCGCGGGCCCAAATTTTTATTGACGGCCCGCCCACTCACGGTGGTATTAAAAAAAAATTCACGCCCACTCACGCTTCTTCTTCTTCTTTATCGTGTTGAAAATCCCACAGACGGTTGATATTCGATAAATTTCTGTCTAAATTTTTTGATTATTTTTAAATTTTTGTGTAAATTTGTGGATATTCTATTAATTTCTGTCTAAATTTTTTGATTATTTTTAAGTTTTTGTCTAAATTTATGGATTTTCTATAAATTTCTGTCTAAATTTGTGGATATTCGATAAATTTCTGTATAAATTTTTTGATTATTTTTAAATTTTTGTCTAAATTTGTGGATATTCAATAATTTCTGTCTAAATTTTTTGATTCTTTTTAAATTTCTCTCTAAATTTGTGGTTATTCTATAAATTTCTGTCTAAATTTGTGGATATTCGATAAATTTCTGTCTAAATTTGTGGATATTCGATAAAGTTCTGTCTAAATTTGTGGATATTCTATAAATTTCTCTCTAAATTTGTGGATATTCTATAAATTTCTGTCTAAATTTGTGGATATTAAATAAATTTCTGTCTAAATTTTTTGATTATTTTTAAATTTTTGTCTAGATTTGTGGATATTCTATAAATTTCTGTCTAAACTTTTTGATTCTTTATAAATTTCTGTCTAAATTTGTGGATATTCTATAAATTTCTGTCTAAATTTTTTGATTCTTTATAAATTTCTCTCTAAATTTGTGGATATTCTATAAATTTCTGTCTAAATTTTTTGATTATTTTTAAATTTTGTCTAAATTTGTGGATATTCTATAAATTTCTGTCTAAATCTGTGGATATTCGATAAATTTCTGTCTAAATTCGTGGATATTCGATAAATTTCTGTCTAAATTTTTTGATTATTTTTAAATTTCTCTCTAAATTTGTGGATATTCTATAAATTTTTCTCTAAATTTGTGGATATTCTATAAATTCCTGTCTAAATTTGTGGATATTCGATAAATTTCTGTCTAAATTTTTTGATTATTTTTAAATTTTTGTCTAAATTTGTGGATATTCTATAAATTTCTGTCGAAATTTGTGGATATTCGATAAAGTTCTGTCTAAATTTGTGGATATTCTATAAATTTCTCTCTAAATTTGTGGATATTCTATTTCTGTCTAAATTTGTGGATATTCGATAAATTTCTGTCTAAATTTTTTGATTATTTTTAAATTTTTGTCTAAATTTGTGGATATTCTATAAATTTCTGTCTAAATTTTTTGATTCTTTGTAAATTTCTGCCTAAATTTGTGGATATTCTATAAATTTCTGTCTAAATTTTTTGATTCTTTATAAATTTCTCTCTAAATTTGTGGATATTCTATAAATTTCTGTCTAAATTTTTTGATTCTTTAAATTTCTGTCTAAATTTGTGGATATTCTATAAATTTCTGTCTAAATTTGTGGATATTCGATAAATTTCTGTCTAAATTTGTGGATATTCGATAAATTTCTGTCTAAATTTTTTTGATTATTTTTAATTTCTCATTAAATTTGTGGATATTCTATAAATTTCTCTCTAAATTTGTGGATATTCTATAAATTTCTGTCTAAATTTTTTGATTATTTTTAATTTTTGTCTAAATTTGTGTATATTCTATAAATTTCTGTCTAAATTTTTTGATTCTTTATAAATTTCTCTCTAAATTTGAGAATATTCTATAAATTTCTGTCTAAATTTGTGGATATTCCATAAATTTCTGTCTGAATTTTTTGATTATTTTTAAATTTTTGTCTAAATTTGTGGATATTCTATAAATTTCTGTCTAAATTTTTTGATTCTTTATAAATTTCTCTCTAAATTTGACAATATTTTATAAATTTTTGTCTAAATTTGTGGATATTCGATAAATTTCTGTCTGAATTTTTTGATTATTTTTAAATTTTTGTCTAAATTTGTGGATATTCTATAAATTTCTGTCTAAATTTTTTGATTCTTTGTAAATTTCTGTCTAAATTTGTGGATATTCTATAAATTTCTGTCTAAATTTTTTGATTCTTTATAAATTTCTCTCTAAATTTGTGGATATTCTATAAATTTCTGTCTAAATTTTTTGATTTTATAAATTTCTCTCTAAATTTGTGGATATTCTATAAATTTCTGTCTAAATTTGTGGATATTCGATAAATTTCTGTCTAAATTTTTTGATTATTTTTAAATTTTTGTCTAAATTTGTGGATATTCTATAAATTTCTGTCTAAATATTTTGATTCTTTATAAATTTCTCTCTAAATTTGTGGATATTCTATAAATTTCTGTCTAAATTTGTGGATATTAGATAAATTTCTGCCTAAATTTTTAATATTTCTCTGTTTATCTATAAATCCCCCCCCCCCTCACTACGCTACTGGGTAAAACATACGTTCAATTTCACATAATTTTTAATTTTATGACAACGCATTTATTCATTGTTTTTTTAGTTTCCTCCAATGAATCTTAGAATTTACAATACATCATAATTTTGGCCATATTTTTCAATCAAAGATTTAGTACTTACAACCATGGTTTCAGATATACATCGGCAAATTATAACAAAAAATATGTAATTCTCTTTATAATCAAAAATTATTAACTTAAAAAAATCTAAATTAAAACAAATAATAGATGGCGGTATAAAAGATTGAACTTAAGACTTCATATAGCTTCGAAATATGATGAAGACGAATAATAAAAGTAAAATTATGTGTAAAATGTAAAAATAATGATTTATTTATTTGTGTATACCACATTTAAAGATCCATAAAATAAATTTGGCACAATCATTCTTAGCCACCATGAATTAGATATGCAAAATATACCTATATATAGCTATCTTCTACATATATATGTATGTATACAATGTATTTATGTATGTTGCAATGTATTTATGTATGCAATGTATGTATGTATGTACTAAGGTATGTATGTACGTATGTAATGTATTTATGTATGTATGCAATGTGTTTATGTATGTATGTATGCATGTTGGGCGCGGGCCCAAATTTTTATTCACGGCCCGCCCACTCACGGTGGTATTAAAAAAAAATTCACGCCCACTCACGCTTCTTCTTCTTCTTTATCGTGTTGAAAATCCCACAGACGGTTGATATTCGATAAATTTCTGTCTAAATTTTTTGATTATTTTTAAATTTTTGTGTAAATTTGTGGATATTCTATTAATTTCTGTCTAAATTTTTTGATTATTTTTAAGTTTTTGTCTAAATTTATGGATTTTCTATAAATTTCTGTCTAAATTTGTGGATATTCGATAAATTTCTGTATAAATTTTTTGATTATTTTTAAATTTTTGTCTAAATTTGTGGATATTATATAATTTCTGTCTAAATTTTTTGATTCTTTTTAAATTTCTCTCTAAATTTGTGGTTATTCTATAAATTTCTGTCTAAATTTGTGGATATTCGATAAATTTCTGTCTAAATTTGTGGATATTCGATAAAGTTCTGTCTAAATTTGTGGATATTCTATAAATTTCTCTCTAAATTTGTGGATATTCTATAAATTTCTGTCTAAATTTGTGGATATTAAATAAATTTCTGTCTAAATTTTTTGATTATTTTTAAATTTTTGTCTAGATTTGTGGATATTCTATAAATTTCTGTCTAAACTTTTTGATTCTTTATAAATTTCTGTCTAAATTTGTGGATATTCTATAAATTTCTGTCTAAATTTTTTGATTCTTTATAAATTTCTCTCTAAATTTGTGGATATTCTATAAATTTCTGTCTAAATTTTTTGATTATTTTTAAATTTTGTCTAAATTTGTGGATATTCTATAAATTTCTGTCTAAATATTTTGATTCTTTATAAATTTCTCTCTAAATTTGTGGATATTCTATAAATTTCTGTCTAAATTTGTGGATATTAAATAAATTTCTGTCTAAATTTTTTGATTATTTTTAAATTTTTGTCTAGATTTGTGGATATTCTATAAATTTCTGTCTAAACTTTTTGATTCTTTATAAATTTCTGTCTAAATTTGTGGATATTCTATAAATTTCTGTCTAAATTTTTTGATTCTTTATAAATTTCTCTCTAAATTTGTGGATATTCTATAAATTTCTGTCTAAATTTTTTGATTATTTTTAAATTTTGTCTAAATTTGTGGATATTCTATAAATTTCTGTCTAAATATTTTGATTCTTTATAAATTTCTCTCTAAATTTGTGGATATTAGATAAATTTCTGTCTAAATTTTTTGATTATTATTAAATTTTTGTCTAAATTTTTGGATATTCTATAAATTTCTGTCTAAATTTGTGGATATTCTATAAATTTTTGTCTAAATTTTTTGATTATTTTTAAATTTTTGTCTAAATTGGTGGATATTCTATAAATTTCTGTCTAAATTTTTTGATTATTTTTAAATTTTTGTGTAAATTTGTGGATATTCTATAAATTTATGTCTAAATTTTTTGATTATTTATAAATTTCTCTCTAAATTTGTGGATATTCTTTAAATTTCTGTCTAAATCTGTGGATATTCGATAAATTTCTGTCTAAATTCGTGGATATTCGATAAATTTCTGTCTAAATTTTTTGATTATTTTTAAATTTCTCTCTAAATTTGTGGATATTCTATAAATTTTTCTCTAAATTTGTGGATATTCTATAAATTCCTGTCTAAATTTGTGGATATTCGATAAATTTCTGTCTAAATTTTTTGATTATTTTTAAATTTTTGTCTAAATTTGTGGATATTCTATAAATTTCTGTCGAAATTTGTGGATATTCGATAAAGTTCTGTCTAAATTTGTGGATATTCTATAAATTTCTCTCTAAATTTGTGGATATTCTATAAATTCTGTCTAAATTTGTGGATATTCGATAAATTTCTGTCTAAATTTTTTGATTCTTTGTAAATTTCTGTCTAAATTTGTGGATATTCTATAAATTTCTGTCTAAATTTTTTGATTCTTTATAAATTTCTCTCTAAATTTGTGGATATTCTATAAATTTCTGTCTAAATTTTTTGATTCTTTAAATTTCTGTCTAAATTTGTGGATATTCTATAAATTTCTGTCTAAATTTGTGGATATTCGATAAATTTCTGTCTAAATTTGTGGATATTCGATAAATTTCTGTCTAAATTTTTTTGATTATTTTTAATTTCTCATTAAATTTGTGGATATTCTATAAATTTCTCTCTAAATTTGTGGATATTCTATAAATTTCTGTCTAAATTTTTTGATTATTTTTAATTTTTGTCTAAATTTGTGTATATTCTATAAATTTCTGTCTAAATTTTTTGATTCTTTATAAATTTCTCTCTAAATTTGAGAATATTCTATAAATTTCTGTCTAAATTTGTGGATATTCCATAAATTTCTGTCTGAATTTTTTGATTATTTTTAAATTTTTGTCTAAATTTGTGGATATTCTATAAATTTCTGTCTAAATTTTTTGATTCTTTAAATTTCTGTCTAAATTTGTGGATATTCTATAAATTTCTCTCTAAATTTGTGGATATTCTAAAATTCCTGTCTAAATTTGTGGATATTCGATAAAGTTCTGTCTAAATTTGTGGATATTCTATAAATTTCTCTCTAAATTTGTGGATATTCTATAAATTTCTGTCTAAATTTGTGGATATTCCATAAATTTCTGTCTGAATTTTTTGATTATTTTTAAATTTTTGTCTAAATTTGTGGATATTCTATAAATTTCTGTCTAAATTTTTTGATTCTTTATAAATTTCTCTCTAAATTTGACAATATTCTATAAATTTTTGTCTAAATTTGTGGATATTCGATAAATTTCTGTCTGAATTTTTTGATTATTTTTAAATTTTTGTCTAAATTTGTGGATATTCTATAAATTTCTGTCTAAATTTTTTGATTCTTTGTAAATTTCTGTCTAAATTTGTGGATATTCTATAAATTTCTGTCTAAATTTTTTGATTCTTTATAAATTTCTCTCTAAATTTGTGGATATTCTATAAATTTCTGTCTAAATTTTTTGATTTTATAAATTTCTCTCTAAATTTGTGGATATTCTATAAATTTCTGTCTAAATTTGTGGATATTCCATAAATTTCTGTCTGAATTTTATGATTATTTTTAAATTTTTGTCTAAATTTGTGGATATTCTATAAATTTCTGTCTAAATTTTTTGATTCTTTATAAATTTCTCTCTAAATTTGACAATATTCTATAAATTTTTGTCTAAATTTGTGGATATTCGATAAATTTCTGTCTGAATTTTTTGATTATTTTTAAATTTTTGTCTAAATTTGTGGATATTCTATAAATTTCTGTCTAAATTTTTTGATTCTTTGTAAATTTCTGTCTAAATTTGTGGATATTCTATAAATTTCTGTCTAAATTTTTTGATTCTTTATAAATTTCTCTCTAAATTTGTGGATATTCTATAAATTTCTGTCTAAATTTTTTGATTTTATAAATTTCTCTCTAAATTTGTGGATATTCTATAAATTTCTGTCTAAATTTGTGGATATTCGATAAATTTCTGTCTAAATTTTTTGATTATTTCTAAATTTTTGTCTAAATTTGTGGATATTCTATAAATTTCTGTCTAAATATTTTGATTCTTTATAAATTTCTCTCTAAATTTGTGGATATTCTATAAATTTCTGTCTAAATTTGTGGATATTAGATAAATTTCTGTCTAAATTTTTAATATTTCTCTGTTTATCTATAAATCCCCCCCCCTCACTACGCTACTGGGTAAAACATACGTTCAATTTCACATAATTTTTAATTTTATGACAACGCATTTATTCATTGTTTTTTTAGTTTCCTCCAATGAATCTTAGAATTTACAATACATCATAATTTTGGCCATATTTTTCAATCAAAGATTTAGTACTTACAACCATGGTTTCAGATATACATCGGCAAATTTCAACAAAAAATATGTAATTCTCTTTATAATCAAAAATTATTAACTTAAAAAAATCTAAATTAAAACAAATAATAGATGGCGGTATAAAAGATTGAACTTAAGACTTCATATAGCTTCGAAATATGATGAAGACGAATAATAAAAGTAAAATTATGTGTAAAATGTAAAAATAATGATTTATTTATTTGTGTATACCACATTTAAAGATCCATAAAATAAATTTGGCACAATCATTCTTAGCCACCATGAATTAGATATGCAAAATATACCTATATATAGCTATCTTCTACATATATATGTATGTATACAATGTATTTATGTATGTTGCAATGTATTTATGTATGCAATGTATGTATGTATGTACTAAGGTATGTATGTACGTATGTAATGTATTTATGTATGTATGCAATGTGTTTATGTATGTATGTATGCATGTTGGGCGCGGGCCCAAATTTTTATTCACGGCCCGCCCACTCACGGTGGTATTAAAAAAAAATTCACGCCCACTCACGCTTCTTCTTCTTCTTTATCGTGTTGAAAATCCCACAGACGGTTGATATTCGATAAATTTCTGTCTAAATTTTTTGATTATTTTTAAATTTTTGTGTAAATTTGTGGATATTCTATTAATTTCTGTCTAAATTTTTTGATTATTTTTAAGTTTTTGTCTAAATTTATGGATTTTCTATAAATTTCTGTCTAAATTTGTGGATATTCGATAAATTTCTGTATAAATTTTTTGATTATTTTTAAATTTTTGTCTAAATTTGTGGATATTCTATAATTTCTGTCTAAATTTTTTGATTCTTTTTAAATTTCTCTCTAAATTTGTGGATATTCTATAAATTTCTGTCTAAATTTGTGGATATTTGATAAATTTCTGTCTAAATTTGTGGATATTCGATATAGTTCTGTCTAAATTTGTGGATATTCTATAAATTTCTCTCTAAATTTGTGGATATTCTATAAATTTCTGTCTAAATTTGTGGATATTAAATAAATTTCTGTCTAAATTTTTTGATTATTTTTAAATTTCTGTCTAAATTCGTGGATATTCGATAAATTTCTGTCTAAATTTTTTGATTATTTTTAAATTTCTCTCTAAATTTGTGGATATTCTATAAATTTCTCTCTAAATTTGTGGATATTCTAAAATTCCTGTCTAAATTTGTGGATATTCGATAAAGTTCTGTCTAAATTTGTGGATATTCTATAAATTTCTCTCTAAATTTGTGGATATTCTATAAATTTCTGTCTAAATTTGTGGATATTAAATAAATTTCTGTCTAATTTTTTTGATTATTTTTAAATTTCTGTCTAAATTCGTGGATATTCGATAAATTTCTGTCTAAATTTTTTGATTATTTTTAAATTTCTCTCTAAATTTGTGGATATTCTATAAATTTTTCTCTACATTTGTGGATATTCTAAAATTCCTGTCTAAATTTGTGGATATTCGATAAATTTCTGTCTAAATTTTTTGATTATTTTTAAATTTTTGTCTAAATTTGTGGATATTCTATAAATTTCTGTCGAAATTTGTGGATATTCGATAAAGTTCTGTCTAAATTTGTTTATATTCTATAAATTTCTCTCTAAATTTGTGGATATTCTATAAATTCTGTCTAAATTTGTGGATATTCGATAAATTTCTGTCTAAATTTTTTGATTATTTTGAAATTTTTGTCTAAATTTGTGGATATTCTATAAATTTCTGTCTAAATTTTTTGATTCTTTGTAAATTTCTCTCTAAATTTGTGGATATTCTATAAATTTTTCTCTAAATTTGTGGATATTCTAAAATTCCTGTCTAAATTTGTGGATATTCGATAAATTTCTGTCTAAATTTTTTGATTATTTTGAAATTTTTGTCTAAATTTGTGGATATTCGATAAAGTTCTGTCTAAATTTGTTTATATTCTATAAATTTCTCTCTAAATTTGTGGATATTCTATAAATTCTGTCTAAATTCGTGGATATTCTATAAATTTCTGTCTAAATTTTTTGATTCTTTGTAAATTTCTGTCTAAATTTGTGGATATTCTATAAATTTCTGTCTAAATTTTTTGATTCTTTATAAATTTCTCTCTAAATTTGTGGATATTCTATAAATTTCTGTCTAAATTTTTTGATTCTTTAAATTTCTGTCTAAATTTGTGGATATTCTATAAATTTCTGTCTAAATTTGTGGATATTCGATAAATTTCTGTCTAAATTTGGATATTCGATAAATTTCTGTCTGAATTTTTTTGATTATTTTTAAATTTCTCATTAAATTTGTGGATATTCTATAAATTTCTCTCTAAATTTGTGGATATTCTATAAATTTCTGTCTAAATTTTTTGATTATTTTTAATTTTTGTCTAAATTTGTGTATATTCTATAAATTTCTGTCTAAATTTTTTGATTCTTTATAAATTTCTCTCTAAATTTGAGAATATTCTATAAATTTCTGTCTAAATTTGTGGATATTCCATAAATTTCTGTCTGCATTTTTTGATTATTTTTAAATTTTTGTCTATGTTTGTGGATATTCTATAAATTTTTGTCTAAATTTGTGGATATTCGATAAAGTTCTGTCTAAATTTGTGGATATTCTATAAATTTCTCTCTAAATTTGTGGATATTCTATAAATTTCTGTCTAAATTTGTGGATATTCGATAAATTTTTGTCTAAATTTTTTGATTATTTTTAAATTTTTCTCTAAATTTGTGGATATTCTATAAATTTCTCTCTAAACTTGTGGATATTCTATAAATTTCTGTCTAAATTTGTGGATATTCGATAAATTTCTGTCTAAATTTGTGGATTATTTTTAAATTTTTGTCTAAATTTGTGGATATTCTATAAATTTCTGTCTAAATTTTTTGATTCTTTATAAATTTCTCTCTAAATTTGTGGATATTCTATAAATTTCTGTCTAAATTTGTGGATATTCGATAAATTTCTGTCTAACTTTGTGGATATTCGATAAATTTCTGTCTAAATTTTTTTGATTATTTTTAAATTTCTCTCTAAATTTGTGGATATTCTATAAATTTCTCTCTAAATTTGTGGGTTTTTTTTATAAATTTCTGTCTAAATTTTTTGATTATTTTTAATTTTTGTCTAAATTTGTGGATATTCTATAAATTTCTGTCTAAATTTTTTGATTCTTTATAAATTTCTCTCTAAATTTGACAATATTCTATAAATTTTTGTCTAAATTTGTGGATATTCGATAAATTTCTGTCTGAATTTTTTGATTATTTTTAAATTTTTGTCTAAATTTGTGGATATTCTATAAATTTCTGTCTAAATTTTTTGATTCTTTTAAAATTTCTGTCTAAATTTGTGGATATTCTATAAATTTCTGTCTAAATTTTTTGATTCTTTATAAATTTCTCTCTAAATTTGTGGATATTCTATAAATTTCTGTCTAAATTTTTTGATTTTATAAATTTCTCTCTAAATTTGTGGATATTCTATAAATTTCTGTCTAAATTTGTGGATATTCGATAAATTTCTGTCTAAATTTTTTGATTATTTTTAAATTTTTGTCTAAATTTGTGGATATTCTATAAACTTCTGTCTAAATATTTTGATTCTTTATAAATTTCTCTCTAAATTTGTGGATATTCTATAAATTTCTGTCTAAATTTGTGGATATTAGATAAATTTCTGTCTAAATTTTTAATATTTCTCTGTTTATCTATAAATCCCCCCCCCCTCACTACGCTACTGGGTAAAACATACGTTCAATTTCACATAATTTTTAATTTTATGACAACGCATTTATTCATTGTTTTTTTAGTTTCCTCCAATGAATCTTAGAATTTACAATACATCATAATTTTGGCCATATTTTTCAATCAAAGATTTAGTACTTACAACCATGGTTTCAGATATACATCGGCAAATTTCAACAAAAAATATGTAATTCTCTTTATAATCAAAAATTATTAACTTAAAAAAATCTAAATTAAAACAAATAATAGATGGCGGTATAAAAGATTGAACTTAAGACTTCATATAGCTTCGAAATATGATGAAGACGAATAATAAAAGTAAAATTATGTGTAAAATGTAAAAATAATGATTTATTTATTTGTGTATACCACATTTAAAGATCCATAAAATAAATTTGGCACAATCATTCTTAGCCACCATGAATTAGATATGCAAAATATCCTTATATATAGCTATCTTCTACATATATATGTATGTATACAATGTATTTATGTATGTTGCAATGTATTTATGTATGCAATGTATGTATGTATGTACTAAGGTATGTATGTACGTATGTAATGTATTTATGTATGTATGCAATGTGTTTATGTATGTATGTATGCATGTTCGGCGCGGGCCCAAATTTTTATTCACGGCCGCCCACTCACGGTGGTATTAAAAAAAAATTCACGCCCACTCACGCTTCTTCTTCTTCTTTATCGTGTTGAAAATCCCACAGACGGTTGATATTCGATAAATTTCTGTCTAAATTTTTTGATTATTTTTAAATTTTTGTGTAAATTTGTGGATATTCTATTAATTTCTGTCTAAATTTTTTGATTATTTTTAAATTTTTGTCTAAATTTATGGATTTTCTATAAATTTCTGTCTAAATTTGTGGATATTCGATAAATTTCTGTATAAATTTTTTGATTATTTTTAAATTTTTGTCTAAATTTGTGGATATTCTATAATTTCTGTCTAAATTTTTTGATTCTTTTTAAATTTCTCTCTAAATTTGTGGATATTCTATAAATTTCTGTCTAAATTTGTGGATATTCGATAAATTTCTGTCTAAATTTGTGGATATTCGATAAAGTTCTGTCTAAATTTGTGGATATTCTATAAATTTCTCTCTAAATTTGTGGATATTCTATAAATTTCTGTCTAAATTTGTGGATATTAAATAAATTTCTGTCTAAATTTTTTGATTATTTTTAAATTTTTGTCTAGATTTGTGGATATTCTATAAATTTCTGTCTAAACTTTTTGATTCTTTATAAATTTCTGTCTAAATTTGTGGATATTCTATAAATTTCTGTCTAAATTTTTTGATTCTTTATAAATTTCTCTCTAAATTTGTGGATATTCTATAAATTTCTGTCTAAATTTTTTGATTATTTTTAAATTTTGTCTAAATTTTTGGATATTCTATAAATTTCTGTCTAAATATTTTGATTCTTTATAAATTTCTCTCTAAATTTGTGGATATTAGATAAATTTCTGTCTAAATTTTTTGATTATTATTAAATTTTTGTCTAAATTTTTGGATATTCTATAAATTTCTGTCTAAATTTGTGGATATTCTATAAATTTTTGTCTAAATTTTTTGATTATTTTTAAATTTTTGTCTAAATTGGTGGATATTCTATAAATTTCTGTCTAAATTTTTTGATTATTTTTAAATTTTTGTGTAAATTTGTGGATATTCTATAAATTTATGTCTAAATTTTTTGATTATTTATAAATTTCTCTCTAAACTTGTGGATATTCTATAAATTTCTGTCTAAATCTGTGGATATTCGATAAATTTCTGTCTAAATTCGTGGATATTCGATAAATTTCTGTCTAAATTTTTTGATTATTTTTAAATTTCTGTCTAAATTCGTGGATATTCGATAAATTTCTGTCTAAATTTTTTGATTATTTTTAAATTTCTCTCTAAATTTGTGGATATTCTATAAATTTCTCTCTAAATTTGTGGATATTCTAAAATTCCTGTATAAATTTGTGGATATTCGATAAAGTTCTGTCTAAATTTGTGGATATTCTATAAATTTCTCTCTAAATTTGTGGATATTCTATAAATTTCTGTCTAAATTTGTGGATATTAAATAAATTTCTGTCTAATTTTTTTGATTATTTTTAAATTTCTGTCTAAATTCGTGGATATTCGATAAATTTCTGTCTAAATTTTTTGATTATTTTTAAATTTCTCTCTAAATTTGTGGATATTCTATAAATTTTTCTCTACATTTGTGGATATTCTAAAATTCCTGTCTAAATTTGTGGATATTCGATAAATTTCTGTCTAAATTTTTTGATTATTTTTAAATTTTTGTCTAAATTTGTGGATATTCTATAAATTTCTGGCGAAATTTGTGGATATTCGATAAAGTTCTGTCTAAATTTGTTTATATTCTATAAATTTCTCTCTAAATTTGTGGATATTCTATAAATTCTGTCTAAATTTGTGGATATTCGATAAATTTCTGTCTAAATTTTTTGATTATTTTGAAATTTTTGTCTAAATTTGTGGATATTCTATAAATTTCTGTCTAAATTTTTTGATTCTTTGTAAATTTCTCTCTAAATTTGAGGATATTCTATAAATTTTTCTCTAAATTTGTGGATATTCTAAAATTCCTGTCTAAATTTGTGGATATTCGATAAATTTCTGTCTAAATTTTTTGATTATTTTGAAATTTTTGTCTAAATTTGTGGATATTCTATAAATTTCTGTCTAAATTTTTTGATTCTTTTTAAATTTCTCTCTAAATTTGTGGATATTCTATAAATTTCTGTCTAAATTTGTGGATATTCGATAAATTTCTGTCTAAATTTGTGGATATTCGATATAGTTCTGTCTAAATTTGTGGATATTCTATAAATTTCTCTCTAAATTTGTGGATATTCTATAAATTTCTGTCTAAATTTGTGGATATTAAATAAATTTCTGTCTAAATTTTTTGATTATTTTTAAATTTCTGTCTAAATTCGTGGATATTCGATAAATTTCTGTCTAAATTTTTTGATTATTTTTAAATTTCTCTCTAAATTTGTGGATATTCTATAAATTTCTCTCTAAATTTGTGGATATTCTAAAATTCCTGTCTAAATTTGTGGATATTCGATAAAGTTCTGTCTAAATTTGTGGATATTCTATAAATTTCTCTCTAAATTTGTGGATATTCTATAAATTTCTGTCTAAATTTGTGGATATTAAATAAATTTCTGTCTAATTTTTTTGATTATTTTTAAATTTCTGTCTAAATTCGTGGATATTCGATAAATTTCTGTCTAAATTTTTTGATTATTTTTAAATTTCTCTCTAAATTTGTGGATATTCTATAAATTTTTCTCTACATTTGTGGATATTCTAAAATTCCTGTCTAAATTTGTGGATATTCGATAAATTTCTGTCTAAATTTTTTGATTATTTGTAAATTTTTGTCTAAATTTGTGGATATTCTATAAATTTCTGTCGAAATTTGTGGATATTCGATAAAGTTCTGTCTAAATTTGTTTATATTCTATAAATTTCTCTCTAAATTTGTGGATATTCTATAAATTCTGTCTAAATTTGTGGATATTCGATAAATTTCTGTCTAAATTTTTTGATTATTTTGAAATTTTTGTCTAAATTTGTGGATATTCTATAAATTTCTGTCTAAATTTTTTGATTCTTTGTAAATTTCTCTCTAAATTTGTGGATATTCTATAAATTTTTCTCTAAATTTGTGGATATTCTAAAATTCCTGTCTAAATTTGTGGATATTCGATAAATTTCTGTCTAAATTTTTTGATTATTTTGAAATTTTTGTCTAAATTTGTGGATATTCGATAAAGTTCTGTCTAAATTTGTTTATATTCTATAAATTTCTCTCTAAATTTGTGGATATTCTATAAATTCTGTCTAAATTCGTGGATATTCTATAAATTTCTGTCTAAATTTTTTGATTCTTTGTAAATTTCTGTCTAAATTTGTGGATATTCTATAAATTTCTGTCTAAATTTTTTGATTCTTTATAAATTTCTCTCTAAATTTGTGGATATTCTATAAATTTCTGTCTAAATTTTTTGATTCTTTAAATTTCTGTCTAAATTTGTGGATATTCTATAAATTTCTGTCTAAATTTGTGGATATTCGATAAATTTCTGTCTAAATTTGGATATTCGATAAATTTCTGTCTGAATTTTTTTGATTATTTTTAAATTTCTCATTAAATTTGTGGATATTCTATAAATTTCTCTCTAAATTTGTGGATATTCTATAAATTTCTGTCTAAATTTTTTGATTATTTTTAATTTTTGTCTAAATTTGTGTATATTCTATAAATTTCTGTCTAAATTTTTTGATTCTTTATAAATTTCTCTCTAAATTTGAGAATATTCTATAAATTTCTGTCTAAATTTGTGGATATTCCATAAATTTCTGTCTGCATTTTTTGATTATTTTTAAATTTTTGTCTATGTTTGTGGATATTCTATAAATTTTTGTCTAAATTTGTGGATATTCGATAAAGTTCTGTCTAAATTTGTGGATATTCTATAAATTTCTCTCTAAATTTGTGGATATTCTATAAATTTCTGTCTAAATTTGTGGATATTCGATAAATTTTTGTCTAAATTTTTTGATTATTTTTAAATTTTTCTCTAAATTTGTGGATATTCTATAAATTTCTCTCTAAATTTGTGGATATTCTATAAATTTCTGTCTAAATTTGTGGATATTCGATAAATTTCTGTCTAAATTTGTGGATTATTTTTAAATTTTTGTCTAAATTTGTGGATATTCTATAAATTTCTGTCTAAATTTTTTGATTCTTTATAAATTTCTCTCTAAATTTGTGGATATTCTATAAATTTCTGTCTAAATTTGTGGATATTCGATAAATTTCTGTCTAACTTTGTGGATATTCGATAAATTTCTGTCTAAATTTTTTTGATTATTTTTAAATTTCTCTCTAAATTTGTGGATATTCTATAAATTTCTCTCTAAATTTGTGGGTTTTTTTTATAAATTCCTGTCTAAATTTTTTGATTATTTTTAATTTTTGTCTAAATTTGTGGATATTCTATAAATTTCTGTCTAAATTTTTTGATTCTTTATAAATTTCTCTCTAAATTTGACAATATTCTATAAATTTTTGTCTAAATTTGTGGATATTCGATAAATTTCTGTCTGAATTTTTTGATTATTTTTAAATTTTTGTCTAAATTTGTGGATATTCTATAAATTTCTGTCTAAATTTTTTGATTCTTTTAAAATTTCTGTCTAAATTTGTGGATATTCTATAAATTTCTGTCTAAATTTTTTGATTCTTTATAAATTTCTCTCTAAATTTGTGGATATTCTATAAATTTCTGTCTAAATTTTTTGATTTTATAAATTTCTCTCTAAATTTGTGGATATTCTATAAATTTCTGTTTAAATTTGTGGATATTCTATAAATTTCTGTCTAAATTTTTTGATTCTTTGTAAATTTCTGTCTAAATTTGTGGATATTCTATAAATTTCTGTCTAAATTTTTTGATTCTTTATAAATTTCTCTCTAAATTTGTGGATATTCTATAAATTTCTGTCTAAATTTTTTGATTTTATAAATTTCTCTCTAAATTTGTGGATATTCTATAAATTTCTGTCTAAATTTGTGGATATTCGATAAATTTCTGTCTAAATTTTTTGATTATTTTTAAATTTTTGTCTAAATTTGTGGATATTCTATAAATTTCTGTCTAAATATTTTGATTCTTTATAAATTTCTCTCTAAATTTGTGGATATTCTATAAATTTCTGTCTAAATTTGTGGATATTAGATAAATTTCTGCCTAAATTTTTAATATTTCTCTGTTTATCTATAAATCCCCCCCCCCCCTCACTACGCTACTGGGTAAAACATACGTTCAATTTCACATAATTTTTAATTTTATGACAACGCATTTATTCATTGTTTTTTTAGTTTCCTCCAATGAATCTTAGAATTTACAATACATCATAATTTTGGCCATATTTTTCAATCAAAGATTTAGTACTTACAACCATGGTTTCAGATATACATCGGCAAATTATAACAAAAAATATGTAATTCTCTTTATAATCAAAAATTATTAACTTAAAAAAATCTAAATTAAAACAAATAATAGATGGCGGTATAAAAGATTGAACTTAAGACTTCATATAGCTTCGAAATATGATGAAGACGAATAATAAAAGTAAAATTATGTGTAAAATGTAAAAATAATGATTTATTTATTTGTGTATACCACATTTAAAGATCCATAAAATAAATTTGGCACAATCATTCTTAGCCACCATGAATTAGATATGCAAAATATACCTATATATAGCTATCTTCTACATATATATGTATGTATACAATGTATTTATGTATGTTGCAATGTATTTATGTATGCAATGTATGTATGTATGTACTAAGGTATGTATGTACGTATGTAATGTATTTATGTATGTATGCAATGTGTTTATGTATGTATGTATGCATGTTGGGCGCGGGCCCAAATTTTTATTCACGGCCCGCCCACTCACGGTGGTATTAAAAAAAAATTCACGCCCACTCACGCTTCTTCTTCTTCTTTATCGTGTTGAAAATCCCACAGACGGTTGATATTCGATAAATTTCTGTCTAAATTTTTTGATTATTTTTAAATTTTTGTGTAAATTTGTGGATATTCTATTAATTTCTGTCTAAATTTTTTGATTATTTTTAAGTTTTTGTCTAAATTTATGGATTTTCTATAAATTTCTGTCTAAATTTGTGGATATTCGATAAATTTCTGTATAAATTTTTTGATTATTTTTAAATTTTTGTCTAAATTTGTGGATATTATATAATTTCTGTCTAAATTTTTTGATTCTTTTTAAATTTCTCTCTAAATTTGTGGTTATTCTATAAATTTCTGTCTAAATTTGTGGATATTCGATAAATTTCTGTCTAAATTTGTGGATATTCGATAAAGTTCTGTCTAAATTTGTGGATATTCTATAAATTTCTCTCTAAATTTGTGGATATTCTATAAATTTCTGTCTAAATTTGTGGATATTAAATAAATTTCTGTCTAAATTTTTTGATTATTTTTAAATTTTTGTCTAGATTTGTGGATATTCTATAAATTTCTGTCTAAACTTTTTGATTCTTTATAAATTTCTGTCTAAATTTGTGGATATTCTATAAATTTCTGTCTAAATTTTTTGATTCTTTATAAATTTCTCTCTAAATTTGTGGATATTCTATAAATTTCTGTCTAAATTTTTTGATTATTTTTAAATTTTGTCTAAATTTGTGGATATTCTATAAATTTCTGTCTAAATATTTTGATTCTTTATAAATTTCTCTCTAAATTTGTGGATATTCTATAAATTTCTGTCTAAATTTGTGGATATTAAATAAATTTCTGTCTAAATTTTTTGATTATTTTTAAATTTTTGTCTAGATTTGTGGATATTCTATAAATTTCTGTCTAAACTTTTTGATTCTTTATAAATTTCTGTCTAAATTTGTGGATATTCTATAAATTTCTGTCTAAATTTTTTGATTCTTTATAAATTTCTCTCTAAATTTGTGGATATTCTATAAATTTCTGTCTAAATTTTTTGATTATTTTTAAATTTTGTCTAAATTTGTGGATATTCTATAAATTTCTGTCTAAATATTTTGATTCTTTATAAATTTCTCTCTAAATTTGTGGATATTAGATAAATTTCTGTCTAAATTTTTTGATTATTATTAAATTTTTGTCTAAATTTTTGGATATTCTATAAATTTCTGTCTAAATTTGTGGATATTCTATAAATTTTTGTCTAAATTTTTTGATTATTTTTAAATTTTTGTCTAAATTGGTGGATATTCTATAAATTTCTGTCTAAATTTTTTGATTATTTTTAAATTTTTGTGTAAATTTGTGGATATTCTATAAATTTATGTCTAAATTTTTTGATTATTTATAAATTTCTCTCTAAATTTGTGGATATTCTTTAAATTTCTGTCTAAATCTGTGGATATTCGATAAATTTCTGTCTAAATTCGTGGATATTCGATAAATTTCTGTCTAAATTTTTTGATTATTTTTAAATTTCTCTCTAAATTTGTGGATATTCTATAAATTTTTCTCTAAATTTGTGGATATTCTATAAATTCCTGTCTAAATTTGTGGATATTCGATAAATTTCTGTCTAAATTTTTTGATTATTTTTAAATTTTTGTCTAAATTTGTGGATATTCTATAAATTTCTGTCGAAATTTGTGGATATTCGATAAAGTTCTGTCTAAATTTGTGGATATTCTATAAATTTCTCTCTAAATTTGTGGATATTCTATAAATTCTGTCTAAATTTGTGGATATTCGATAAATTTCTGTCTAAATTTTTTGATTCTTTGTAAATTTCTGTCTAAATTTGTGGATATTCTATAAATTTCTGTCTAAATTTTTTGATTCTTTATAAATTTCTCTCTAAATTTGTGGATATTCTATAAATTTCTGTCTAAATTTTTTGATTCTTTAAATTTCTGTCTAAATTTGTGGATATTCTATAAATTTCTGTCTAAATTTGTGGATATTCGATAAATTTCTGTCTAAATTTGTGGATATTCGATAAATTTCTGTCTAAATTTTTTTGATTATTTTTAATTTCTCATTAAATTTGTGGATATTCTATAAATTTCTCTCTAAATTTGTGGATATTCTATAAATTTCTGTCTAAATTTTTTGATTATTTTTAATTTTTGTCTAAATTTGTGTATATTCTATAAATTTCTGTCTAAATTTTTTGATTCTTTATAAATTTCTCTCTAAATTTGAGAATATTCTATAAATTTCTGTCTAAATTTGTGGATATTCCATAAATTTCTGTCTGAATTTTTTGATTATTTTTAAATTTTTGTCTAAATTTGTGGATATTCTATAAATTTCTGTCTAAATTTTTTGATTCTTTAAATTTCTGTCTAAATTTGTGGATATTCTATAAATTTCTCTCTAAATTTGTGGATATTCTAAAATTCCTGTCTAAATTTGTGGATATTCGATAAAGTTCTGTCTAAATTTGTGGATATTCTATAAATTTCTCTCTAAATTTGTGGATATTAGATAAATTTCTGTCTAAATTTTTAATATTTCTCTGTTTATCTATAAATCCCCCCCCCCCCTCACTACGCTACTGGGTAAAACATACGTTCAATTTCACATAATTTTTAATTTTATGACAACGCATTTATTCATTGTTTTTTTAGTTTCCTCCAATGAATCTTAGAATTTACAATACATCATAATTTTGGCCATATTTTTCAATCAAAGATTTAGTACTTACAACCATGGTTTCAGATATACATCGGCAAATTTCAACAAAAAATATGTAATTCTCTTTATAATCAAAAATTATTAACTTAAAAAAATCTAAATTAAAACAAATGATAGATGGCGGTATAAAAGATTGAACTTAAGACTTCATATAGCTTCGAAATATGATGAAGACGAATAATAAAAGTAAAATTATGTGTAAAATGTAAAAATAATGATTTATTTATTTGTGTATACCACATTTAAAGATCCATAAAATAAATTTGGCACAATCATTCTTAGCCACCATGAATTAGATATGCAAAATATCCTTATATATAGCTATCTTCTACATATATATGTATGTATACAATGTATTTATGTATGTTGCAATGTATTTATGTATGCAATGTATGTATGTATGTACTAAGGTATGTATGTACGTATGTAATGTATTTATGTATGTATGCAATGTGTTTATGTATGTATGTATGCATGTTGGGCGCGGGCCCAAATTTTTATTCACGGCCGCCCACTCACGGTGGTATTAAAAAAAAATTCACGCCCACTCACGCTTCTTCTTCTTCTTTATCGTGTTGAAAATCCCACAGACGGTTGATATTCGATAAATTTCTGTCTAAATTTTTTGATTATTTTTAAATTTTTGTGTAAATTTGTGGATATTCTATTAATTTCTGTCTAAATTTTTTGATTATTTTTAAATTTTTGTCTAAATTTATGGATTTTCTATAAATTTCTGTCTAAATTTGTGGATATTCGATAAATTTCTGTATAAATTTTTTGATTATTTTTAAATTTTTGTCTAAATTTGTGGATATTCTATAATTTCTGTTTAAATTTTTTGATTCTTTTTAAATTTCTCTCTAAATTTGACAATATTCTATAAATTTTTGTCTAAATTTGTGGATATTCGATAAATTTCTGTCTGAATTTTTTGATTATTTTTAAATTTTTGTCTAAATTTGTGGATATTCTATAAATTTCTGTCTAAATTTTTTGATTCTTTGTAAATTTCTGTCTAAATTTGTGGATATTCTATAAATTTCTGTCTAAATTTTTTGATTCTTTATAAATTTCTCATTTGTGGATATTCTATAAATTTCTGTCTAAATTTTTTGATTTTATAAATTTCTCTCTAAATTTGTGGATATTCTATAAATTTCTGTCTAAATTTGTGGATATTCCATAAATTTCTGTCTGAATTTTTTGATTATTTTTAAATTTTTGTCTAAATTTGTGGATATTCTATAAATTTCTGTCTAAATTTTTTGATTCTTTATAAATTTCTCTCTAAATTTGACAATATTCTATAAATTTTTGTCTAAATTTGTGGATATTCGATAAATTTCTGTCTGAATTTTTTGATTATTTTTAAATTTTTGTCTAAATTTGTGGATATTCTATAAATTTCTGTCTAAATTTTTTGATTCTTTGTAAATTTCTGTCTAAATTTGTGGATATTCTATAAATTTCTGTCTAAATTTTTTGATTCTTTATAAATTTCTCTCTAAATTTGTGGATATTCTATAAATTTCTGTCTAAATTTTTTGATTTTATAAATTTCTCTCTAAATTTGTGGATATTCTATAAATTTCTGTCTAAATTTGTGGATATTCGATAAATTTCTGTCTAAATTTTTTGATTATTTCTAAATTTTTGTCTAAATTTGTGGATATTCTATAAATTTCTGTCTAAATATTTTGATTCTTTATAAATTTCTCTCTAAATTTGTGGATATTCTATAAATTTCTGTCTAAATTTGTGGATATTAGATAAATTTCTGTCTAAATTTTTAATATTTCTCTGTTTATCTATAAATCCCCCCCCCCCTCACTACGCTACTGGGTAAAACATACGTTCAATTTCACATAATTTTTAATTTTATGACAACGCATTTATTCATTGTTTTTTTAGTTTCCTCCAATGAATCTTAGAATTTACAATACATCATAATTTTGGCCATATTTTTCAATCAAAGATATAGTACTTACAACCATGGTTTCAGATATACATCGGCAAATTTCAAACAAAAATATGTAATTCTCTTTATAATCAAAAATTATTAACTTAAAAAAATCTAAATTAAAACAAATAATAGATGGCGGTATAAAAGATTGAACTTAAGACTTCATATAGCTTTGAAATATGATGAAGACGAATAATAAAAGTAAAATTATGTGTAAAATGTAAAAATAATGATTTATTTATTTGTGTATACCACATTTAAAGATCCATAAAATAAATTTGGCACAATCATTCTTAGCCACCATGAATTAGATATGCAAAATATACCTATATATAGCTATCTTCTACATATATATGTATGTATACAATGTATTTATGTATGTTGCAATGTATTTATGTATGCAATGTATGTATGTATGTACTAAGGTATGTATGTACGTATGTAATGTATTTATGTATGTATGCAATGTGTTTATGTATGTATGTATGCATGTTGGGCGCGGGCCCAAATTTTTATTGACGGCCCGCCCACTCACGGTGGTATTAAAAAAAAATTCACGCCCACTCACGCTTCTTCTTCTTCTTTATCGTGTTGAAAATCCCACAGACGGTTGATATTCGATAAATTTCTGTCTAAATTTTTTGATTATTTTTAAATTTTTGTGTAAATTTGTGGATATTCTATTAATTTCTGTCTAAATTTTTTGATTATTTTTAAGTTTTTGTCTAAATTTATGGATTTTCTATAAATTTCTGTCTAAATTTGTGGATATTCGATAAATTTCTGTATAAATTTTTTGATTATTTTTAAATTTTTGTCTAAATTTGTGGATATTCTATAATTTCTGTCTAAATTTTTTGATTCTTTTTAAATTTCTCTCTAAATTTGTGGATATTCTATAAATTTCTGTCTAAATTTGTGGATATTCGATAAATTTCTGTCTAAATTTGTGGATATTCGATATAGTTCTGTCTAAATTTGTGGATATTCTATAAATTTCTCTCTAAATTTGTGGATATTCTATAAATTTCTGTCTAAATTTGTGGATATTAAATAAATTTCTGTCTAAATTTTTTGATTATTTTTAAATTTCTGTCTAAATTCGTGGATATTCGATAAATTTCTGTCTAAATTTTTTGATTATTTTTAAATTTCTCTCTAAATTTGTGGATATTCTATAAATTTCTCTCTAAATTTGTGGATATTCTAAAATTCCTGTCTAAATTTGTGGATATTCGATAAAGTTCTGTCTAAATTTGTGGATATTCTATAAATTTCTCTCTAAATTTGTGGATATTCTATAAATTTCTGTCTAAATTTGTGGATATTAAATAAATTTCTGTCTAATTTTTTTGATTATTTTTAAATTTCTGTCTAAATTCGTGGATATTCGATAAATTTCTGTCTAAATTTTTTGATTATTTTTAAATTTCTCTCTAAATTTGTGGATATTCTATAAATTTTTCTCTACATTTGTGGATATTCTAAAATTCCTGTCTAAATTTGTGGATATTCGATAAATTTCTGTCTAAATTTTTTGATTATTTTTAAATTTTTGTCTAAATTTGTGGATATTCTATAAATTTCTGTCGAAATTTGTGGATATTCGATAAAGTTCTGTCTAAATTTGTTTATATTCTATAAATTTCTCTCTAAATTTGTGGATATTCTATAAATTCTGTCTAAATTTGTGGATATTCGATAAATTTCTGTCTAAATTTTTTGATTATTTTGAAATTTTTGTCTAAATTTGTGGATATTCTATAAATTTCTGTCTAAATTTTTTGATTCTTTGTAAATTTCTCTCTAAATTTGTGGATATTCTATAAATTTTTCTCTAAATTTGTGGATATTCTAAAATTCCTGTCTAAATTTGTGGATATTCGATAAATTTCTGTCTAAATTTTTTGATTATTTTGAAATTTTTGTCTAAATTTGTGGATATTCGATAAAGTTCTGTCTAAATTTGTTTATATTCTATAAATTTCTCTCTAAATTTGTGGATATTCTATAAATTCTGTCTAAATTCGTGGATATTCTATAAATTTCTGTCTAAATTTTTTGATTCTTTGTAAATTTCTGTCTAAATTTGTGGATATTCTATAAATTTCTGTCTAAATTTTTTGATTCTTTATAAATTTCTCTCTAAATTTGTGGATATTCTATAAATTTCTGTCTAAATTTTTTGATTCTTTAAATTTCTGTCTAAATTTGTGGATATTCTATAAATTTCTGTCTAAATTTGTGGATATTCGATAAATTTCTGTCTAAATTTGGATATTCGATAAATTTCTGTCTAAATTTTTTGATTATTTTTAAATTTTGTCTAAATTTGTGGATATTCTATAAATTTCTGTCTAAATATTTTGATTCTTTATAAATTTCTCTCTAAATTTGTGGATATTAGATAAATTTCTGTCTAAATTTGTGGATATTCCATAAATTTCTGTCTGCATTTTTTGATTATTTTTAAATTTTTGTCTATGTTTGTGGATATTCTATAAATTTTTGTCTAAATTTGTGGATATTCGATAAAGTTCTGTCTAAATTTGTGGATATTCTATAAATTTCTCTCTAAATTTGTGGATATTCTATAAATTTCTGTCTAAATTTGTGGATATTCGATAAATTTTTGTCTAAATTTTTTGATTATTTTTAAATTTTTCTCTAAATTTGTGGATATTCTATAAATTTCTCTCTAAATTTGTGGATATTCTATAAATTTCTGTCTAAATTTGTGGATATTCGATAAATTTCTGTCTAAATTTGTGGATTATTTTTAAATTTTTGTCTAAATTTGTGGATATTCTATAAATTTCTGTCTAAATTTTTTGATTCTTTATAAATTTCTCTCTAAATTTGTGGATATTCTATAAATTTCTGTCTAAATTTGTGGATATTCGATAAATTTCTGTCTAACTTTGTGGATATTCTATAAATTTCTGTCTAAATTTTTTGATTCTTTATAAATTTCTCTCTAAATTTGACAATATTCTATAAATTTTTGTCTAAATTTGTGGATATTCGATAAATTTCTGTCTGAATTTTTTGATTATTTTTAAATTTTTGTCTAAATTTGTGGATATTCTATAAATTTCTGTCTAAATTTTTTGATTCTTTGTAAATTTCTGTCTAAATTTGTGGATATTCTATAAATTTCTGTCTAAATTTTTTGATTCTTTATAAATTTCTCTCTAAATTTGTGGATATTCTATAAATTTCTGTCTAAATTTTTTGATTTTATAAATTTCTCTCTAAATTTGTGGATATTCTATAAATTTCTGTCTAAATTTGTGGATATTCCATAAATTTCTGTCTGAATTTTATGATTATTTTTAAATTTTTGTCTAAATTTGTGGATATTCTATAAATTTCTGTCTAAATTTTTTGATTCTTTATAAATTTCTCTCTAAATTTGACAATATTCTATAAATTTTTGTCTAAATTTGTGGATATTCGATAAATTTCTGTCTGAATTTTTTGATTATTTTTAAATTTTTGTCTAAATTTGTGGATATTCTATAAATTTCTGTCTAAATTTTTTGATTCTTTGTAAATTTCTGTCTAAATTTGTGGATATTCTATAAATTTCTGTCTAAATTTTTTGATTCTTTATAAATTTCTCTCTAAATTTGTGGATATTCTATAAATTTCTGTCTAAATTTTTTGATTTTATAAATTTCTCTCTAAATTTGTGGATATTCTATAAATTTCTGTCTAAATTTGTGGATATTCGATAAATTTCTGTCTAAATTTTTTGATTATTTCTAAATTTTTGTCTAAATTTGTGGATATTCTATAAATTTCTGTCTAAATATTTTGATTCTTTATAAATTTCTCTCTAAATTTGTGGATATTCTATAAATTTCTGTCTAAATTTGTGGATATTAGATAAATTTCTGTCTAAATTTTTAATATTTCTCTGTTTATCTATAAATCCCCCCCCCTCACTACGCTACTGGGTAAAACATACGTTCAATTTCACATAATTTTTAATTTTATGACAACGCATTTATTCATTGTTTTTTTAGTTTCCTCCAATGAATCTTAGAATTTACAATACATCATAATTTTGGCCATATTTTTCAATCAAAGATTTAGTACTTACAACCATGGTTTCAGATATACATCGGCAAATTTCAACAAAAAATATGTAATTCTCTTTATAATCAAAAATTATTAACTTAAAAAAATCTAAATTAAAACAAATAATAGATGGCGGTATAAAAGATTGAACTTAAGACTTCATATAGCTTCGAAATATGATGAAGACGAATAATAAAAGTAAAATTATGTGTAAAATGTAAAAATAATGATTTATTTATTTGTGTATACCACATTTAAAGATCCATAAAATAAATTTGGCACAATCATTCTTAGCCACCATGAATTAGATATGCAAAATATACCTATATATAGCTATCTTCTACATATATATGTATGTATACAATGTATTTATGTATGTTGCAATGTATTTATGTATGCAATGTATGTATGTATGTACTAAGGTATGTATGTACGTATGTAATGTATTTATGTATGTATGCAATGTGTTTATGTATGTATGTATGCATGTTGGGCGCGGGCCCAAATTTTTATTCACGGCCCGCCCACTCACGGTGGTATTAAAAAAAAATTCACGCCCACTCACGCTTCTTCTTCTTCTTTATCGTGTTGAAAATCCCACAGACGGTTGATATTCGATAAATTTCTGTCTAAATTTTTTGATTATTTTTAAATTTTTGTGTAAATTTGTGGATATTCTATTAATTTCTGTCTAAATTTTTTGATTATTTTTAAGTTTTTGTCTAAATTTATGGATTTTCTATAAATTTCTGTCTAAATTTGTGGATATTCGATAAATTTCTGTATAAATTTTTTGATTATTTTTAAATTTTTGTCTAAATTTGTGGATATTCTATAATTTCTGTCTAAATTTTTTGATTCTTTTTAAATTTCTCTCTAAATTTGTGGATATTCTATAAATTTCTGTCTAAATTTGTGGATATTTGATAAATTTCTGTCTAAATTTGTGGATATTCGATATAGTTCTGTCTAAATTTGTGGATATTCTATAAATTTCTCTCTAAATTTGTGGATATTCTATAAATTTCTGTCTAAATTTGTGGATATTAAATAAATTTCTGTCTAAATTTTTTGATTATTTTTAAATTTCTGTCTAAATTCGTGGATATTCGATAAATTTCTGTCTAAATTTTTTGATTATTTTTAAATTTCTCTCTAAATTTGTGGATATTCTATAAATTTCTCTCTAAATTTGTGGATATTCTAAAATTCCTGTCTAAATTTGTGGATATTCGATAAAGTTCTGTCTAAATTTGTGGATATTCTATAAATTTCTCTCTAAATTTGTGGATATTCTATAAATTTCTGTCTAAATTTGTGGATATTAAATAAATTTCTGTCTAATTTTTTTGATTATTTTTAAATTTCTGTCTAAATTCGTGGATATTCGATAAATTTCTGTCTAAATTTTTTGATTATTTTTAAATTTCTCTCTAAATTTGTGGATATTCTATAAATTTTTCTCTACATTTGTGGATATTCTAAAATTCCTGTCTAAATTTGTGGATATTCGATAAATTTCTGTCTAAATTTTTTGATTATTTTTAAATTTTTGTCTAAATTTGTGGATATTCTATAAATTTCTGTCGAAATTTGTGGATATTCGATAAAGTTCTGTCTAAATTTGTTTATATTCTATAAATTTCTCTCTAAATTTGTGGATATTCTATAAATTCTGTCTAAATTTGTGGATATTCGATAAATTTCTGTCTAAATTTTTTGATTATTTTGAAATTTTTGTCTAAATTTGTGGATATTCTATAAATTTCTGTCTAAATTTTTTGATTCTTTGTAAATTTCTCTCTAAATTTGTGGATATTCTATAAATTTTTCTCTAAATTTGTGGATATTCTAAAATTCCTGTCTAAATTTGTGGATATTCGATAAATTTCTGTCTAAATTTTTTGATTATTTTGAAATTTTTGTCTAAATTTGTGGATATTCGATAAAGTTCTGTCTAAATTTGTTTATATTCTATAAATTTCTCTCTAAATTTGTGGATATTCTATAAATTCTGTCTAAATTCGTGGATATTCTATAAATTTCTGTCTAAATTTTTTGATTCTTTGTAAATTTCTGTCTAAATTTGTGGATATTCTATAAATTTCTGTCTAAATTTTTTGATTCTTTATAAATTTCTCTCTAAATTTGTGGATATTCTATAAATTTCTGTCTAAATTTTTTGATTCTTTAAATTTCTGTCTAAATTTGTGGATATTCTATAAATTTCTGTCTAAATTTGTGGATATTCGATAAATTTCTGTCTAAATTTGGATATTCGATAAATTTCTGTCTGAATTTTTTTGATTATTTTTAAATTTCTCATTAAATTTGTGGATATTCTATAAATTTCTCTCTAAATTTGTGGATATTCTATAAATTTCTGTCTAAATTTTTTGATTATTTTTAATTTTTGTCTAAATTTGTGTATATTCTATAAATTTCTGTCTAAATTTTTTGATTCTTTATAAATTTCTCTCTAAATTTGAGAATATTCTATAAATTTCTGTCTAAATTTGTGGATATTCCATAAATTTCTGTCTGCATTTTTTGATTATTTTTAAATTTTTGTCTATGTTTGTGGATATTCTATAAATTTTTGTCTAAATTTGTGGATATTCGATAAAGTTCTGTCTAAATTTGTGGATATTCTATAAATTTCTCTCTAAATTTGTGGATATTCTATAAATTTCTGTCTAAATTTGTGGATATTCGATAAATTTTTGTCTAAATTTTTTGATTATTTTTAAATTTTTCTCTAAATTTGTGGATATTCTATAAATTTCTCTCTAAATTTGTGGATATTCTATAAATTTCTGTCTAAATTTGTGGATATTCGATAAATTTCTGTCTAAATTTGTGGATTATTTTTAAATTTTTGTCTAAATTTGTGGATATTCTATAAATTTCTGTCTAAATTTTTTGATTCTTTATAAATTTCTCTCTAAATTTGTGGATATTCTATAAATTTCTGTCTAAATTTGTGGATATTCGATAAATTTCTGTCTAACTTTGTGGATATTCGATAAATTTCTGTCTAAATTTTTTTGATTATTTTTAAATTTCTCTCTAAATTTGTGGATATTCTATAAATTTCTCTCTAAATTTGTGGGTTTTTTTTATAAATTTCTGTCTAAATTTTTTGATTATTTTTAATTTTTGTCTAAATTTGTGGATATTCTATAAATTTCTGTCTAAATTTTTTGATTCTTTATAAATTTCTCTCTAAATTTGACAATATTCTATAAATTTTTGTCTAAATTTGTGGATATTCGATAAATTTCTGTCTGAATTTTTTGATTATTTTTAAATTTTTGTCTAAATTTGTGGATATTCTATAAATTTCTGTCTAAATTTTTTGATTCTTTTAAAATTTCTGTCTAAATTTGTGGATATTCTATAAATTTCTGTCTAAATTTTTTGATTCTTTATAAATTTCTCTCTAAATTTGTGGATATTCTATAAATTTCTGTCTAAATTTTTTGATTTTATAAATTTCTCTCTAAATTTGTGGATATTCTATAAATTTCTGTCTAAATTTGTGGATATTCGATAAATTTCTGTCTAAATTTTTTGATTATTTTTAAATTTTTGTCTAAATTTGTGGATATTCTATAAACTTCTGTCTAAATATTTTGATTCTTTATAAATTTCTCTCTAAATTTGTGGATATTCTATAAATTTCTGTCTAAATTTGTGGATATTAGATAAATTTCTGTCTAAATTTTTAATATTTCTCTGTTTATCTATAAATCCCCCCCCCCTCACTACGCTACTGGGTAAAACATACGTTCAATTTCACATAATTTTTAATTTTATGACAACGCATTTATTCATTGTTTTTTTAGTTTCCTCCAATGAATCTTAGAATTTACAATACATCATAATTTTGGCCATATTTTTCAATCAAAGATTTAGTACTTACAACCATGGTTTCAGATATACATCGGCAAATTTCAACAAAAAATATGTAATTCTCTTTATAATCAAAAATTATTAACTTAAAAAAATCTAAATTAAAACAAATAATAGATGGCGGTATAAAAGATTGAACTTAAGACTTCATATAGCTTCGAAATATGATGAAGACGAATAATAAAAGTAAAATTATGTGTAAAATGTAAAAATAATGATTTATTTATTTGTGTATACCACATTTAAAGATCCATAAAATAAATTTGGCACAATCATTCTTAGCCACCATGAATTAGATATGCAAAATATCCTTATATATAGCTATCTTCTACATATATATGTATGTATACAATGTATTTATGTATGTTGCAATGTATTTATGTATGCAATGTATGTATGTATGTACTAAGGTATGTATGTACGTATGTAATGTATTTATGTATGTATGCAATGTGTTTATGTATGTATGTATGCATGTTCGGCGCGGGCCCAAATTTTTATTCACGGCCGCCCACTCACGGTGGTATTAAAAAAAAATTCACGCCCACTCACGCTTCTTCTTCTTCTTTATCGTGTTGAAAATCCCACAGACGGTTGATATTCGATAAATTTCTGTCTAAATTTTTTGATTATTTTTAAATTTTTGTGTAAATTTGTGGATATTCTATTAATTTCTGTCTAAATTTTTTGATTATTTTTAAATTTTTGTCTAAATTTATGGATTTTCTATAAATTTCTGTCTAAATTTGTGGATATTCGATAAATTTCTGTATAAATTTTTTGATTATTTTTAAATTTTTGTCTAAATTTGTGGATATTCTATAATTTCTGTCTAAATTTTTTGATTCTTTTTAAATTTCTCTCTAAATTTGTGGATATTCTATAAATTTCTGTCTAAATTTGTGGATATTCGATAAATTTCTGTCTAAATTTGTGGATATTCGATAAAGTTCTGTCTAAATTTGTGGATATTCTATAAATTTCTCTCTAAATTTGTGGATATTCTATAAATTTCTGTCTAAATTTGTGGATATTAAATAAATTTCTGTCTAAATTTTTTGATTATTTTTAAATTTTTGTCTAGATTTGTGGATATTCTATAAATTTCTGTCTAAACTTTTTGATTCTTTATAAATTTCTGTCTAAATTTGTGGATATTCTATAAATTTCTGTCTAAATTTTTTGATTCTTTATAAATTTCTCTCTAAATTTGTGGATATTCTATAAATTTCTGTCTAAATTTTTTGATTATTTTTAAATTTTGTCTAAATTTTTGGATATTCTATAAATTTCTGTCTAAATATTTTGATTCTTTATAAATTTCTCTCTAAATTTGTGGATATTAGATAAATTTCTGTCTAAATTTTTTGATTATTATTAAATTTTTGTCTAAATTTTTGGATATTCTATAAATTTCTGTCTAAATTTGTGGATATTCTATAAATTTTTGTCTAAATTTTTTGATTATTTTTAAATTTTTGTCTAAATTGGTGGATATTCTATAAATTTCTGTCTAAATTTTTTGATTATTTTTAAATTTTTGTGTAAATTTGTGGATATTCTATAAATTTATGTCTAAATTTTTTGATTATTTATAAATTTCTCTCTAAACTTGTGGATATTCTATAAATTTCTGTCTAAATCTGTGGATATTCGATAAATTTCTGTCTAAATTCGTGGATATTCGATAAATTTCTGTCTAAATTTTTTGATTATTTTTAAATTTCTGTCTAAATTCGTGGATATTCGATAAATTTCTGTCTAAATTTTTTGATTATTTTTAAATTTCTCTCTAAATTTGTGGATATTCTATAAATTTCTCTCTAAATTTGTGGATATTCTAAAATTCCTGTATAAATTTGTGGATATTCGATAAAGTTCTGTCTAAATTTGTGGATATTCTATAAATTTCTCTCTAAATTTGTGGATATTCTATAAATTTCTGTCTAAATTTGTGGATATTAAATAAATTTCTGTCTAATTTTTTTGATTATTTTTAAATTTCTGTCTAAATTCGTGGATATTCGATAAATTTCTGTCTAAATTTTTTGATTATTTTTAAATTTCTCTCTAAATTTGTGGATATTCTATAAATTTTTCTCTACATTTGTGGATATTCTAAAATTCCTGTCTAAATTTGTGGATATTCGATAAATTTCTGTCTAAATTTTTTGATTATTTTTAAATTTTTGTCTAAATTTGTGGATATTCTATAAATTTCTGGCGAAATTTGTGGATATTCGATAAAGTTCTGTCTAAATTTGTTTATATTCTATAAATTTCTCTCTAAATTTGTGGATATTCTATAAATTCTGTCTAAATTTGTGGATATTCGATAAATTTCTGTCTAAATTTTTTGATTATTTTGAAATTTTTGTCTAAATTTGTGGATATTCTATAAATTTCTGTCTAAATTTTTTGATTCTTTGTAAATTTCTCTCTAAATTTGAGGATATTCTATAAATTTTTCTCTAAATTTGTGGATATTCTAAAATTCCTGTCTAAATTTGTGGATATTCGATAAATTTCTGTCTAAATTTTTTGATTATTTTGAAATTTTTGTCTAAATTTGTGGATATTCTATAAATTTCTGTCTAAATTTTTTGATTCTTTTTAAATTTCTCTCTAAATTTGTGGATATTCTATAAATTTCTGTCTAAATTTGTGGATATTCGATAAATTTCTGTCTAAATTTGTGGATATTCGATATAGTTCTGTCTAAATTTGTGGATATTCTATAAATTTCTCTCTAAATTTGTGGATATTCTATAAATTTCTGTCTAAATTTGTGGATATTAAATAAATTTCTGTCTAAATTTTTTGATTATTTTTAAATTTCTGTCTAAATTCGTGGATATTCGATAAATTTCTGTCTAAATTTTTTGATTATTTTTAAATTTCTCTCTAAATTTGTGGATATTCTATAAATTTCTCTCTAAATTTGTGGATATTCTAAAATTCCTGTCTAAATTTGTGGATATTCGATAAAGTTCTGTCTAAATTTGTGGATATTCTATAAATTTCTCTCTAAATTTGTGGATATTCTATAAATTTCTGTCTAAATTTGTGGATATTAAATAAATTTCTGTCTAATTTTTTTGATTATTTTTAAATTTCTGTCTAAATTCGTGGATATTCGATAAATTTCTGTCTAAATTTTTTGATTATTTTTAAATTTCTCTCTAAATTTGTGGATATTCTATAAATTTTTCTCTACATTTGTGGATATTCTAAAATTCCTGTCTAAATTTGTGGATATTCGATAAATTTCTGTCTAAATTTTTTGATTATTTGTAAATTTTTGTCTAAATTTGTGGATATTCTATAAATTTCTGTCGAAATTTGTGGATATTCGATAAAGTTCTGTCTAAATTTGTTTATATTCTATAAATTTCTCTCTAAATTTGTGGATATTCTATAAATTCTGTCTAAATTTGTGGATATTCGATAAATTTCTGTCTAAATTTTTTGATTATTTTGAAATTTTTGTCTAAATTTGTGGATATTCTATAAATTTCTGTCTAAATTTTTTGATTCTTTGTAAATTTCTCTCTAAATTTGTGGATATTCTATAAATTTTTCTCTAAATTTGTGGATATTCTAAAATTCCTGTCTAAATTTGTGGATATTCGATAAATTTCTGTCTAAATTTTTTGATTATTTTGAAATTTTTGTCTAAATTTGTGGATATTCGATAAAGTTCTGTCTAAATTTGTTTATATTCTATAAATTTCTCTCTAAATTTGTGGATATTCTATAAATTCTGTCTAAATTCGTGGATATTCTATAAATTTCTGTCTAAATTTTTTGATTCTTTGTAAATTTCTGTCTAAATTTGTGGATATTCTATAAATTTCTGTCTAAATTTTTTGATTCTTTATAAATTTCTCTCTAAATTTGTGGATATTCTATAAATTTCTGTCTAAATTTTTTGATTCTTTAAATTTCTGTCTAAATTTGTGGATATTCTATAAATTTCTGTCTAAATTTGTGGATATTCGATAAATTTCTGTCTAAATTTGGATATTCGATAAATTTCTGTCTGAATTTTTTTGATTATTTTTAAATTTCTCATTAAATTTGTGGATATTCTATAAATTTCTCTCTAAATTTGTGGATATTCTATAAATTTCTGTCTAAATTTTTTGATTATTTTTAATTTTTGTCTAAATTTGTGTATATTCTATAAATTTCTGTCTAAATTTTTTGATTCTTTATAAATTTCTCTCTAAATTTGAGAATATTCTATAAATTTCTGTCTAAATTTGTGGATATTCCATAAATTTCTGTCTGCATTTTTTGATTATTTTTAAATTTTTGTCTATGTTTGTGGATATTCTATAAATTTTTGTCTAAATTTGTGGATATTCGATAAAGTTCTGTCTAAATTTGTGGATATTCTATAAATTTCTCTCTAAATTTGTGGATATTCTATAAATTTCTGTCTAAATTTGTGGATATTCGATAAATTTTTGTCTAAATTTTTTGATTATTTTTAAATTTTTCTCTAAATTTGTGGATATTCTATAAATTTCTCTCTAAATTTGTGGATATTCTATAAATTTCTGTCTAAATTTGTGGATATTCGATAAATTTCTGTCTAAATTTGTGGATTATTTTTAAATTTTTGTCTAAATTTGTGGATATTCTATAAATTTCTGTCTAAATTTTTTGATTCTTTATAAATTTCTCTCTAAATTTGTGGATATTCTATAAATTTCTGTCTAAATTTGTGGATATTCGATAAATTTCTGTCTAACTTTGTGGATATTCGATAAATTTCTGTCTAAATTTTTTTGATTATTTTTAAATTTCTCTCTAAATTTGTGGATATTCTATAAATTTCTCTCTAAATTTGTGGGTTTTTTTTATAAATTCCTGTCTAAATTTTTTGATTATTTTTAATTTTTGTCTAAATTTGTGGATATTCTATAAATTTCTGTCTAAATTTTTTGATTCTTTATAAATTTCTCTCTAAATTTGACAATATTCTATAAATTTTTGTCTAAATTTGTGGATATTCGATAAATTTCTGTCTGAATTTTTTGATTATTTTTAAATTTTTGTCTAAATTTGTGGATATTCTATAAATTTCTGTCTAAATTTTTTGATTCTTTTAAAATTTCTGTCTAAATTTGTGGATATTCTATAAATTTCTGTCTAAATTTTTTGATTCTTTATAAATTTCTCTCTAAATTTGTGGATATTCTATAAATTTCTGTCTAAATTTTTTGATTTTATAAATTTCTCTCTAAATTTGTGGATATTCTATAAATTTCTGTTTAAATTTGTGGATATTCGATAAATTTCTGTCTAAATTTTTTGATTATTTTTAAATTTTTGTCTAAATTTGTGGATATTCTATAAACTTCTGTCTAAATATTTTGATTCTTTATAAATTTCTCTCTAAATTTGTGGATATTCTATAAATTTCTGTCTAAATTTGTGGATATTAGATAAATTTCTGTCTAAATTTTTAATATTTCTCTGTTTATCTATAAATCCCCCCCCCCCCCCTCACTACGCTACTGGGTAAAACATACGTTCAATTTCACATAATTTTTAATTTTATGACAACGCATTTATTCATTGTTTTTTTAGTTTCCTCCAATGAATCTTAGAATTTACAATACATCATAATTTTGGCCATATTTTTCAATCAAAGATTTAGTACTTACAACCATGGTTTCAGATATACATCGGCAAATTTCAACAAAAAATATGTAATTCTCTTTATAATCAAAAATTATTAACTTAAAAAAATCTAAATTAAAACAAATGATAGATGGCGGTATAAAAGATTGAACTTAAGACTTCATATAGCTTCGAAATATGATGAAGACGAATAATAAAAGTAAAATTATGTGTAAAATGTAAAAATAATGATTTATTTATTTGTGTATACCACATTTAAAGATCCATAAAATAAATTTGGCACAATCATTCTTAGCCACCATGAATTAGATATGCAAAATATCCTTATATATAGCTATCTTCTACATATATATGTATGTATACAATGTATTTATGTATGTTGCAATGTATTTATGTATGCAATGTATGTATGTATGTACTAAGGTATGTATGTACGTATGTAATGTATTTATGTATGTATGCAATGTGTTTATGTATGTATGTATGCATGTTGGGCGCGGGCCCAAATTTTTATTCACGGCCGCCCACTCACGGTGGTATTAAAAAAAAATTCACGCCCACTCACGCTTCTTCTTCTTCTTTATCGTGTTGAAAATCCCACAGACGGTTGATATTCGATAAATTTCTGTCTAAATTTTTTGATTATTTTTAAATTTTTGTGTAAATTTGTGGATATTCTATTAATTTCTGTCTAAATTTTTTGATTATTTTTAAATTTTTGTCTAAATTTATGGATTTTCTATAAATTTCTGTCTAAATTTGTGGATATTCGATAAATTTCTGTATAAATTTTTTGATTATTTTTAAATTTTTGTCTAAATTTGTGGATATTCTATAATTTCTGTTTAAATTTTTTGATTCTTTTTAAATTTCTCTCTAAATTTGTGGATATTCTATAAATTTCTGTCTAAATTTGTGGATATTCGATAAATTTCTGTCTAAATTTGTGGATATTCGATAAAGTTCTGTCTAAATTTGTGGATATTCTATAAATTTCTCTCTAAATTTGTGGATATTCTATAAATTTCTGTCTAAATTTGTGGATATTAAATAAATTTCTGTCTAAATTTTTTGATTATTTTTAAATTTTTGTCTAGATTTGTGGATATTCTATAAATTTCTGTCTAAACTTTTTGATTCTTTATAAATTTCTGTCTAAATTTGTGGATATTCTATAAATTTCTGTCTAAATTTTTTGATTCTTTATAAATTTCTCTCTAAATTTGTGGATATTCTATAAATTTCTGTCTAAATTTTTTGATTATTTTTAAATTTTGTCTAAATTTTTGGATATTCTATAAATTTCTGTCTAAATATTTTGATTCTTTATAAATTTCTCTCTAAATTTGTGGATATTAGATAAATTTCTGTCTAAATTTTTTGATTATTATTAAATTTTTGTCTAAATTTTTGGATATTCTATAAATTTCTGTCTAAATTTGTGGATATTCTATAAATTTTTGTCTAAATTTTTTGATTATTTTTAAATTTTTGTCTAAATTGGTGGATATTCTATAAATTTCTGTCTAAATTTTTTGATTATTTTTAAATTTTTGTGTAAATTTGTGGATATTCTATAAATTTATGTCTAAATTTTTTGATTATTTATAAATTTCTCTCTAAACTTGTGGATATTCTATAAATTTCTGTCTAAATCTGTGGATATTCGATAAATTTCTGTCTAAATTCGTGGATATTCGATAAATTTCTGTCTAAATTTTTTGATTATTTTTAAATTTCTGTCTAAATTCGTGGATATTCGATAAATTTCTGTCTAAATTTTTTGATTATTTTTAAATTTCTCTCTAAATTTGTGGATATTCTATAAATTTCTCTCTAAATTTGTGGATATTCTAAAATTCCTGTATAAATTTGTGGATATTCGATAAAGTTCTGTCTAAATTTGTGGATATTCTATAAATTTCTCTCTAAATTTGTGGATATTCTATAAATTTCTGTCTAAATTTGTGGATATTAAATAAATTTCTGTCTAATTTTTTTGATTATTTTTAAATTTCTGTCTAAATTCGTGGATATTCGATAAATTTCTGTCTAAATTTTTTGATTATTTTTAAATTTCTCTCTAAATTTGTGGATATTCTATAAATTTTTCTCTACATTTGTGGATATTCTAAAATTCCTGTCTAAATTTGTGGATATTCGATAAATTTCTGTCTAAATTTTTTGATTATTTTTAAATTTTTGTCTAAATTTGTGGATATTCTATAAATTTCTGGCGAAATTTGTGGATATTCGATAAAGTTCTGTCTAAATTTGTTTATATTCTATAAATTTCTCTCTAAATTTGTGGATATTCTATAAATTCTGTCTAAATTTGTGGATATTCGATAAATTTCTGTCTAAATTTTTTGATTATTTTGAAATTTTTGTCTAAATTTGTGGATATTCTATAAATTTCTGTCTAAATTTTTTGATTCTTTGTAAATTTCTCTCTAAATTTGAGGATATTCTATAAATTTTTCTCTAAATTTGTGGATATTCTAAAATTCCTGTCTAAATTTGTGGATATTCGATAAATTTCTGTCTAAATTTTTTGATTATTTTGAAATTTTTGTCTAAATTTGTGGATATTCTATAAATTTCTGTCTAAATTTTTTGATTCTTTTTAAATTTCTCTCTAAATTTGTGGATATTCTATAAATTTCTGTCTAAATTTGTGGATATTCGATAAATTTCTGTCTAAATTTGTGGATATTCGATATAGTTCTGTCTAAATTTGTGGATATTCTATAAATTTCTCTCTAAATTTGTGGATATTCTATAAATTTCTGTCTAAATTTGTGGATATTAAATAAATTTCTGTCTAAATTTTTTGATTATTTTTAAATTTCTGTCTAAATTCGTGGATATTCGATAAATTTCTGTCTAAATTTTTTGATTATTTTTAAATTTCTCTCTAAATTTGTGGATATTCTATAAATTTCTCTCTAAATTTGTGGATATTCTAAAATTCCTGTCTAAATTTGTGGATATTCGATAAAGTTCTGTCTAAATTTGTGGATATTCTATAAATTTCTCTCTAAATTTGTGGATATTCTATAAATTTCTGTCTAAATTTGTGGATATTAAATAAATTTCTGTCTAATTTTTTTGATTATTTTTAAATTTCTGTCTAAATTCGTGGATATTCGATAAATTTCTGTCTAAATTTTTTGATTATTTTTAAATTTCTCTCTAAATTTGTGGATATTCTATAAATTTTTCTCTACATTTGTGGATATTCTAAAATTCCTGTCTAAATTTGTGGATATTCGATAAATTTCTGTCTAAATTTTTTGATTATTTGTAAATTTTTGTCTAAATTTGTGGATATTCTATAAATTTCTGTCGAAATTTGTGGATATTCGATAAAGTTCTGTCTAAATTTGTTTATATTCTATAAATTTCTCTCTAAATTTGTGGATATTCTATAAATTCTGTCTAAATTTGTGGATATTCGATAAATTTCTGTCTAAATTTTTTGATTATTTTGAAATTTTTGTCTAAATTTGTGGATATTCTATAAATTTCTGTCTAAATTTTTTGATTCTTTGTAAATTTCTCTCTAAATTTGTGGATATTCTATAAATTTTTCTCTAAATTTGTGGATATTCTAAAATTCCTGTCTAAATTTGTGGATATTCGATAAATTTCTGTCTAAATTTTTTGATTATTTTGAAATTTTTGTCTAAATTTGTGGATATTCGATAAAGTTCTGTCTAAATTTGTTTATATTCTATAAATTTCTCTCTAAATTTGTGGATATTCTATAAATTCTGTCTAAATTCGTGGATATTCTATAAATTTCTGTCTAAATTTTTTGATTCTTTGTAAATTTCTGTCTAAATTTGTGGATATTCTATAAATTTCTGTCTAAATTTTTTGATTCTTTATAAATTTCTCTCTAAATTTGTGGATATTCTATAAATTTCTGTCTAAATTTTTTGATTCTTTAAATTTCTGTCTAAATTTGTGGATATTCTATAAATTTCTGTCTAAATTTGTGGATATTCGATAAATTTCTGTCTAAATTTGGATATTCGATAAATTTCTGTCTGAATTTTTTTGATTATTTTTAAATTTCTCATTAAATTTGTGGATATTCTATAAATTTCTCTCTAAATTTGTGGATATTCTATAAATTTCTGTCTAAATTTTTTGATTATTTTTAATTTTTGTCTAAATTTGTGTATATTCTATAAATTTCTGTCTAAATTTTTTGATTCTTTATAAATTTCTCTCTAAATTTGAGAATATTCTATAAATTTCTGTCTAAATTTGTGGATATTCCATAAATTTCTGTCTGCATTTTTTGATTATTTTTAAATTTTTGTCTATGTTTGTGGATATTCTATAAATTTTTGTCTAAATTTGTGGATATTCGATAAAGTTCTGTCTAAATTTGTGGATATTCTATAAATTTCTCTCTAAATTTGTGGATATTCTATAAATTTCTGTCTAAATTTGTGGATATTCGATAAATTTTTGTCTAAATTTTTTGATTATTTTTAAATTTTTCTCTAAATTTGTGGATATTCTATAAATTTCTCTCTAAATTTGTGGATATTCTATAAATTTCTGTCTAAATTTGTGGATATTCGATAAATTTCTGTCTAAATTTGTGGATTATTTTTAAATTTTTGTCTAAATTTGTGGATATTCTATAAATTTCTGTCTAAATTTTTTGATTCTTTATAAATTTCTCTCTAAATTTGTGGATATTCTATAAATTTCTGTCTAAATTTGTGGATATTCGATAAATTTCTGTCTAACTTTGTGGATATTCGATAAATTTCTGTCTAAATTTTTTTGATTATTTTTAAATTTCTCTCTAAATTTGTGGATATTCTATAAATTTCTCTCTAAATTTGTGGGTTTTTTTTATAAATTCCTGTCTAAATTTTTTGATTATTTTTAATTTTTGTCTAAATTTGTGGATATTCTATAAATTTCTGTCTAAATTTTTTGATTCTTTATAAATTTCTCTCTAAATTTGACAATATTCTATAAATTTTTGTCTAAATTTGTGGATATTCGATAAATTTCTGTCTGAATTTTTTGATTATTTTTAAATTTTTGTCTAAATTTGTGGATATTCTATAAATTTCTGTCTAAATTTTTTGATTCTTTTAAAATTTCTGTCTAAATTTGTGGATATTCTATAAATTTCTGTCTAAATTTTTTGATTCTTTATAAATTTCTCTCTAAATTTGTGGATATTCTATAAATTTCTGTCTAAATTTTTTGATTTTATAAATTTCTCTCTAAATTTGTGGATATTCTATAAATTTCTGTTTAAATTTGTGGATATTCGATAAATTTCTGTCTAAATTTTTTGATTATTTTTAAATTTTTGTCTAAATTTGTGGATATTCTATAAACTTCTGTCTAAATATTTTGATTCTTTATAAATTTCTCTCTAAATTTGTGGATATTCTATAAATTTCTGTCTAAATTTGTGGATATTAGATAAATTTCTGTCTAAATTTTTAATATTTCTCTGTTTATCTATAAATCCCCCCCCCCCCCCTCACTACGCTACTGGGTAAAACATACGTTCAATTTCACATAATTTTTAATTTTATGACAACGCATTTATTCATTGTTTTTTTAGTTTCCTCCAATGAATCTTAGAATTTACAATACATCATAATTTTGGCCATATTTTTCAATCAAAGATTTAGTACTTACAACCATGGTTTCAGATATACATCGGCAAATTTCAACAAAAAATATGTAATTCTCTTTATAATCAAAAATTATTAACTTAAAAAAATCTAAATTAAAACAAATGATAGATGGCGGTATAAAAGATTGAACTTAAGACTTCATATAGCTTCGAAATATGATGAAGACGAATAATAAAAGTAAAATTATGTGTAAAATGTAAAAATAATGATTTATTTATTTGTGTATACCACATTTAAAGATCCATAAAATAAATTTGGCACAATCATTCTTAGCCACCATGAATTAGATATGCAAAATATCCTTATATATAGCTATCTTCTACATATATATGTATGTATACAATGTATTTATGTATGTTGCAATGTATTTATGTATGCAATGTATGTATGTATGTACTAAGGTATGTATGTACGTATGTAATGTATTTATGTATGTATGCAATGTGTTTATGTATGTATGTATGCATGTTGGGCGCGGGCCCAAATTTTTATTCACGGCCGCCCACTCACGGTGGTATTAAAAAAAAATTCACGCCCACTCACGCTTCTTCTTCTTCTTTATCGTGTTGAAAATCCCACAGACGGTTGATATTCGATAAATTTCTGTCTAAATTTTTTGATTATTTTTAAATTTTTGTGTAAATTTGTGGATATTCTATTAATTTCTGTCTAAATTTTTTGATTATTTTTAAATTTTTGTCTAAATTTATGGATTTTCTATAAATTTCTGTCTAAATTTGTGGATATTCGATAAATTTCTGTATAAATTTTTTGATTATTTTTAAATTTTTGTCTAAATTTGTGGATATTCTATAATTTCTGTTTAAATTTTTTGATTCTTTTTAAATTTCTCTCTAAATTTGACAATATTCTATAAATTTTTGTCTAAATTTGTGGATATTCGATAAATTTCTGTCTGAATTTTTTGATTATTTTTAAATTTTTGTCTAAATTTGTGGATATTCTATAAATTTCTGTCTAAATTTTTTGATTCTTTGTAAATTTCTGTCTAAATTTGTGGATATTCTATAAATTTCTGTCTAAATTTTTTGATTCTTTATAAATTTCTCATTTGTGGATATTCTATAAATTTCTGTCTAAATTTTTTGATTTTATAAATTTCTCTCTAAATTTGTGGATATTCTATAAATTTCTGTCTAAATTTGTGGATATTCCATAAATTTCTGTCTGAATTTTTTGATTATTTTTAAATTTTTGTCTAAATTTGTGGATATTCTATAAATTTCTGTCTAAATTTTTTGATTCTTTATAAATTTCTCTCTAAATTTGACAATATTCTATAAATTTTTGTCTAAATTTGTGGATATTCGATAAATTTCTGTCTGAATTTTTTGATTATTTTTAAATTTTTGTCTAAATTTGTGGATATTCTATAAATTTCTGTCTAAATTTTTTGATTCTTTGTAAATTTCTGTCTAAATTTGTGGATATTCTATAAATTTCTGTCTAAATTTTTTGATTCTTTATAAATTTCTCTCTAAATTTGTGGATATTCTATAAATTTCTGTCTAAATTTTTTGATTTTATAAATTTCTCTCTAAATTTGTGGATATTCTATAAATTTCTGTCTAAATTTGTGGATATTCGATAAATTTCTGTCTAAATTTTTTGATTATTTCTAAATTTTTGTCTAAATTTGTGGATATTCTATAAATTTCTGTCTAAATATTTTGATTCTTTATAAATTTCTCTCTAAATTTGTGGATATTCTATAAATTTCTGTCTAAATTTGTGGATATTAGATAAATTTCTGTCTAAATTTTTAATATTTCTCTGTTTATCTATAAATCCCCCCCCCTCACTACGCTACTGGGTAAAACATACGTTCAATTTCACATAATTTTTAATTTTATGACAACGCATTTATTCATTGTTTTTTTAGTTTCCTCCAATGAATCTTAGAATTTACAATACATCATAATTTTGGCCATATTTTTCAATCAAAGATTTAGTACTTACAACCATGGTTTCAGATATACATCGGCAAATTTCAACAAAAAATATGTAATTCTCTTTATAATCAAAAATTATTAACTTAAAAAAATCTAAATTAAAACAAATAATAGATGGCGGTATAAAAGATTGAACTTAAGACTTCATATAGCTTCGAAATATGATGAAGACGAATAATAAAAGTAAAATTATGTGTAAAATGTAAAAATAATGATTTATTTATTTGTGTATACCACATTTAAAGATCCATAAAATAAATTTGGCACAATCATTCTTAGCCACCATGAATTAGATATGCAAAATATACCTATATATAGCTATCTTCTACATATATATGTATGTATACAATGTATTTATGTATGTTGCAATGTATTTATGTATGCAATGTATGTATGTATGTACTAAGGTATGTATGTACGTATGTAATGTATTTATGTATGTATGCAATGTGTTTATGTATGTATGTATGCATGTTGGGCGCGGGCCCAAATTTTTATTCACGGCCCGCCCACTCACGGTGGTATTAAAAAAAAATTCACGCCCACTCACGCTTCTTCTTCTTCTTTATCGTGTTGAAAATCCCACAGACGGTTGATATTCGATAAATTTCTGTCTAAATTTTTTGATTATTTTTAAATTTTTGTGTAAATTTGTGGATATTCTATTAATTTCTGTCTAAATTTTTTGATTATTTTTAAGTTTTTGTCTAAATTTATGGATTTTCTATAAATTTCTGTCTAAATTTGTGGATATTCGATAAATTTCTGTATAAATTTTTTGATTATTTTTAAATTTTTGTCTAAATTTGTGGATATTCTATAATTTCTGTCTAAATTTTTTGATTCTTTTTAAATTTCTCTCTAAATTTGTGGATATTCTATAAATTTCTGTCTAAATTTGTGGATATTTGATAAATTTCTGTCTAAATTTGTGGATATTCGATATAGTTCTGTCTAAATTTGTGGATATTCTATAAATTTCTCTCTAAATTTGTGGATATTCTATAAATTTCTGTCTAAATTTGTGGATATTAAATAAATTTCTGTCTAAATTTTTTGATTATTTTTAAATTTCTGTCTAAATTCGTGGATATTCGATAAATTTCTGTCTAAATTTTTTGATTATTTTTAAATTTCTCTCTAAATTTGTGGATATTCTATAAATTTCTCTCTAAATTTGTGGATATTCTAAAATTCCTGTCTAAATTTGTGGATATTCGATAAAGTTCTGTCTAAATTTGTGGATATTCTATAAATTTCTCTCTAAATTTGTGGATATTCTATAAATTTCTGTCTAAATTTGTGGATATTAAATAAATTTCTGTCTAATTTTTTTGATTATTTTTAAATTTCTGTCTAAATTCGTGGATATTCGATAAATTTCTGTCTAAATTTTTTGATTATTTTTAAATTTCTCTCTAAATTTGTGGATATTCTATAAATTTTTCTCTACATTTGTGGATATTCTAAAATTCCTGTCTAAATTTGTGGATATTCGATAAATTTCTGTCTAAATTTTTTGATTATTTTTAAATTTTTGTCTAAATTTGTGGATATTCTATAAATTTCTGTCGAAATTTGTGGATATTCGATAAAGTTCTGTCTAAATTTGTTTATATTCTATAAATTTCTCTCTAAATTTGTGGATATTCTATAAATTCTGTCTAAATTTGTGGATATTCGATAAATTTCTGTCTAAATTTTTTGATTATTTTGAAATTTTTGTCTAAATTTGTGGATATTCTATAAATTTCTGTCTAAATTTTTTGATTCTTTGTAAATTTCTCTCTAAATTTGTGGATATTCTATAAATTTTTCTCTAAATTTGTGGATATTCTAAAATTCCTGTCTAAATTTGTGGATATTCGATAAATTTCTGTCTAAATTTTTTGATTATTTTGAAATTTTTGTCTAAATTTGTGGATATTCGATAAAGTTCTGTCTAAATTTGTTTATATTCTATAAATTTCTCTCTAAATTTGTGGATATTCTATAAATTCTGTCTAAATTCGTGGATATTCTATAAATTTCTGTCTAAATTTTTTGATTCTTTGTAAATTTCTGTCTAAATTTGTGGATATTCTATAAATTTCTGTCTAAATTTTTTGATTCTTTATAAATTTCTCTCTAAATTTGTGGATATTCTATAAATTTCTGTCTAAATTTTTTGATTCTTTAAATTTCTGTCTAAATTTGTGGATATTCTATAAATTTCTGTCTAAATTTGTGGATATTCGATAAATTTCTGTCTAAATTTGGATATTCGATAAATTTCTGTCTGAATTTTTTTGATTATTTTTAAATTTCTCATTAAATTTGTGGATATTCTATAAATTTCTCTCTAAATTTGTGGATATTCTATAAATTTCTGTCTAAATTTTTTGATTATTTTTAATTTTTGTCTAAATTTGTGTATATTCTATAAATTTCTGTCTAAATTTTTTGATTCTTTATAAATTTCTCTCTAAATTTGAGAATATTCTATAAATTTCTGTCTAAATTTGTGGATATTCCATAAATTTCTGTCTGCATTTTTTGATTATTTTTAAATTTTTGTCTATGTTTGTGGATATTCTATAAATTTTTGTCTAAATTTGTGGATATTCGATAAAGTTCTGTCTAAATTTGTGGATATTCTATAAATTTCTCTCTAAATTTGTGGATATTCTATAAATTTCTGTCTAAATTTGTGGATATTCGATAAATTTTTGTCTAAATTTTTTGATTATTTTTAAATTTTTCTCTAAATTTGTGGATATTCTATAAATTTCTCTCTAAATTTGTGGATATTCTATAAATTTCTGTCTAAATTTGTGGATATTCGATAAATTTCTGTCTAAATTTGTGGATTATTTTTAAATTTTTGTCTAAATTTGTGGATATTCTATAAATTTCTGTCTAAATTTTTTGATTCTTTATAAATTTCTCTCTAAATTTGTGGATATTCTATAAATTTCTGTCTAAATTTGTGGATATTCGATAAATTTCTGTCTAACTTTGTGGATATTCGATAAATTTCTGTCTAAATTTTTTTGATTATTTTTAAATTTCTCTCTAAATTTGTGGATATTCTATAAATTTCTCTCTAAATTTGTGGGTTTTTTTTATAAATTTCTGTCTAAATTTTTTGATTATTTTTAATTTTTGTCTAAATTTGTGGATATTCTATAAATTTCTGTCTAAATTTTTTGATTCTTTATAAATTTCTCTCTAAATTTGACAATATTCTATAAATTTTTGTCTAAATTTGTGGATATTCGATAAATTTCTGTCTGAATTTTTTGATTATTTTTAAATTTTTGTCTAAATTTGTGGATATTCTATAAATTTCTGTCTAAATTTTTTGATTCTTTTAAAATTTCTGTCTAAATTTGTGGATATTCTATAAATTTCTGTCTAAATTTTTTGATTCTTTATAAATTTCTCTCTAAATTTGTGGATATTCTATAAATTTCTGTCTAAATTTTTTGATTTTATAAATTTCTCTCTAAATTTGTGGATATTCTATAAATTTCTGTCTAAATTTGTGGATATTCGATAAATTTCTGTCTAAATTTTTTGATTATTTTTAAATTTTTGTCTAAATTTGTGGATATTCTATAAACTTCTGTCTAAATATTTTGATTCTTTATAAATTTCTCTCTAAATTTGTGGATATTCTATAAATTTCTGTCTAAATTTGTGGATATTAGATAAATTTCTGTCTAAATTTTTAATATTTCTCTGTTTATCTATAAATCCCCCCCCCCTCACTACGCTACTGGGTAAAACATACGTTCAATTTCACATAATTTTTAATTTTATGACAACGCATTTATTCATTGTTTTTTTAGTTTCCTCCAATGAATCTTAGAATTTACAATACATCATAATTTTGGCCATATTTTTCAATCAAAGATTTAGTACTTACAACCATGGTTTCAGATATACATCGGCAAATTTCAACAAAAAATATGTAATTCTCTTTATAATCAAAAATTATTAACTTAAAAAAATCTAAATTAAAACAAATAATAGATGGCGGTATAAAAGATTGAACTTAAGACTTCATATAGCTTCGAAATATGATGAAGACGAATAATAAAAGTAAAATTATGTGTAAAATGTAAAAATAATGATTTATTTATTTGTGTATACCACATTTAAAGATCCATAAAATAAATTTGGCACAATCATTCTTAGCCACCATGAATTAGATATGCAAAATATCCTTATATATAGCTATCTTCTACATATATATGTATGTATACAATGTATTTATGTATGTTGCAATGTATTTATGTATGCAATGTATGTATGTATGTACTAAGGTATGTATGTACGTATGTAATGTATTTATGTATGTATGCAATGTGTTTATGTATGTATGTATGCATGTTCGGCGCGGGCCCAAATTTTTATTCACGGCCGCCCACTCACGGTGGTATTAAAAAAAAATTCACGCCCACTCACGCTTCTTCTTCTTCTTTATCGTGTTGAAAATCCCACAGACGGTTGATATTCGATAAATTTCTGTCTAAATTTTTTGATTATTTTTAAATTTTTGTGTAAATTTGTGGATATTCTATTAATTTCTGTCTAAATTTTTTGATTATTTTTAAATTTTTGTCTAAATTTATGGATTTTCTATAAATTTCTGTCTAAATTTGTGGATATTCGATAAATTTCTGTATAAATTTTTTGATTATTTTTAAATTTTTGTCTAAATTTGTGGATATTCTATAATTTCTGTCTAAATTTTTTGATTCTTTTTAAATTTCTCTCTAAATTTGTGGATATTCTATAAATTTCTGTCTAAATTTGTGGATATTCGATAAATTTCTGTCTAAATTTGTGGATATTCGATAAAGTTCTGTCTAAATTTGTGGATATTCTATAAATTTCTCTCTAAATTTGTGGATATTCTATAAATTTCTGTCTAAATTTGTGGATATTAAATAAATTTCTGTCTAAATTTTTTGATTATTTTTAAATTTTTGTCTAGATTTGTGGATATTCTATAAATTTCTGTCTAAACTTTTTGATTCTTTATAAATTTCTGTCTAAATTTGTGGATATTCTATAAATTTCTGTCTAAATTTTTTGATTCTTTATAAATTTCTCTCTAAATTTGTGGATATTCTATAAATTTCTGTCTAAATTTTTTGATTATTTTTAAATTTTGTCTAAATTTTTGGATATTCTATAAATTTCTGTCTAAATATTTTGATTCTTTATAAATTTCTCTCTAAATTTGTGGATATTAGATAAATTTCTGTCTAAATTTTTTGATTATTATTAAATTTTTGTCTAAATTTTTGGATATTCTATAAATTTCTGTCTAAATTTGTGGATATTCTATAAATTTTTGTCTAAATTTTTTGATTATTTTTAAATTTTTGTCTAAATTGGTGGATATTCTATAAATTTCTGTCTAAATTTTTTGATTATTTTTAAATTTTTGTGTAAATTTGTGGATATTCTATAAATTTATGTCTAAATTTTTTGATTATTTATAAATTTCTCTCTAAACTTGTGGATATTCTATAAATTTCTGTCTAAATCTGTGGATATTCGATAAATTTCTGTCTAAATTCGTGGATATTCGATAAATTTCTGTCTAAATTTTTTGATTATTTTTAAATTTCTGTCTAAATTCGTGGATATTCGATAAATTTCTGTCTAAATTTTTTGATTATTTTTAAATTTCTCTCTAAATTTGTGGATATTCTATAAATTTCTCTCTAAATTTGTGGATATTCTAAAATTCCTGTATAAATTTGTGGATATTCGATAAAGTTCTGTCTAAATTTGTGGATATTCTATAAATTTCTCTCTAAATTTGTGGATATTCTATAAATTTCTGTCTAAATTTGTGGATATTAAATAAATTTCTGTCTAATTTTTTTGATTATTTTTAAATTTCTGTCTAAATTCGTGGATATTCGATAAATTTCTGTCTAAATTTTTTGATTATTTTTAAATTTCTCTCTAAATTTGTGGATATTCTATAAATTTTTCTCTACATTTGTGGATATTCTAAAATTCCTGTCTAAATTTGTGGATATTCGATAAATTTCTGTCTAAATTTTTTGATTATTTTTAAATTTTTGTCTAAATTTGTGGATATTCTATAAATTTCTGGCGAAATTTGTGGATATTCGATAAAGTTCTGTCTAAATTTGTTTATATTCTATAAATTTCTCTCTAAATTTGTGGATATTCTATAAATTCTGTCTAAATTTGTGGATATTCGATAAATTTCTGTCTAAATTTTTTGATTATTTTGAAATTTTTGTCTAAATTTGTGGATATTCTATAAATTTCTGTCTAAATTTTTTGATTCTTTGTAAATTTCTCTCTAAATTTGAGGATATTCTATAAATTTTTCTCTAAATTTGTGGATATTCTAAAATTCCTGTCTAAATTTGTGGATATTCGATAAATTTCTGTCTAAATTTTTTGATTATTTTGAAATTTTTGTCTAAATTTGTGGATATTCTATAAATTTCTGTCTAAATTTTTTGATTCTTTTTAAATTTCTCTCTAAATTTGTGGATATTCTATAAATTTCTGTCTAAATTTGTGGATATTCGATAAATTTCTGTCTAAATTTGTGGATATTCGATATAGTTCTGTCTAAATTTGTGGATATTCTATAAATTTCTCTCTAAATTTGTGGATATTCTATAAATTTCTGTCTAAATTTGTGGATATTAAATAAATTTCTGTCTAAATTTTTTGATTATTTTTAAATTTCTGTCTAAATTCGTGGATATTCGATAAATTTCTGTCTAAATTTTTTGATTATTTTTAAATTTCTCTCTAAATTTGTGGATATTCTATAAATTTCTCTCTAAATTTGTGGATATTCTAAAATTCCTGTCTAAATTTGTGGATATTCGATAAAGTTCTGTCTAAATTTGTGGATATTCTATAAATTTCTCTCTAAATTTGTGGATATTCTATAAATTTCTGTCTAAATTTGTGGATATTAAATAAATTTCTGTCTAATTTTTTTGATTATTTTTAAATTTCTGTCTAAATTCGTGGATATTCGATAAATTTCTGTCTAAATTTTTTGATTATTTTTAAATTTCTCTCTAAATTTGTGGATATTCTATAAATTTTTCTCTACATTTGTGGATATTCTAAAATTCCTGTCTAAATTTGTGGATATTCGATAAATTTCTGTCTAAATTTTTTGATTATTTGTAAATTTTTGTCTAAATTTGTGGATATTCTATAAATTTCTGTCGAAATTTGTGGATATTCGATAAAGTTCTGTCTAAATTTGTTTATATTCTATAAATTTCTCTCTAAATTTGTGGATATTCTATAAATTCTGTCTAAATTTGTGGATATTCGATAAATTTCTGTCTAAATTTTTTGATTATTTTGAAATTTTTGTCTAAATTTGTGGATATTCTATAAATTTCTGTCTAAATTTTTTGATTCTTTGTAAATTTCTCTCTAAATTTGTGGATATTCTATAAATTTTTCTCTAAATTTGTGGATATTCTAAAATTCCTGTCTAAATTTGTGGATATTCGATAAATTTCTGTCTAAATTTTTTGATTATTTTGAAATTTTTGTCTAAATTTGTGGATATTCGATAAAGTTCTGTCTAAATTTGTTTATATTCTATAAATTTCTCTCTAAATTTGTGGATATTCTATAAATTCTGTCTAAATTCGTGGATATTCTATAAATTTCTGTCTAAATTTTTTGATTCTTTGTAAATTTCTGTCTAAATTTGTGGATATTCTATAAATTTCTGTCTAAATTTTTTGATTCTTTATAAATTTCTCTCTAAATTTGTGGATATTCTATAAATTTCTGTCTAAATTTTTTGATTCTTTAAATTTCTGTCTAAATTTGTGGATATTCTATAAATTTCTGTCTAAATTTGTGGATATTCGATAAATTTCTGTCTAAATTTGGATATTCGATAAATTTCTGTCTGAATTTTTTTGATTATTTTTAAATTTCTCATTAAATTTGTGGATATTCTATAAATTTCTCTCTAAATTTGTGGATATTCTATAAATTTCTGTCTAAATTTTTTGATTATTTTTAATTTTTGTCTAAATTTGTGTATATTCTATAAATTTCTGTCTAAATTTTTTGATTCTTTATAAATTTCTCTCTAAATTTGAGAATATTCTATAAATTTCTGTCTAAATTTGTGGATATTCCATAAATTTCTGTCTGCATTTTTTGATTATTTTTAAATTTTTGTCTATGTTTGTGGATATTCTATAAATTTTTGTCTAAATTTGTGGATATTCGATAAAGTTCTGTCTAAATTTGTGGATATTCTATAAATTTCTCTCTAAATTTGTGGATATTCTATAAATTTCTGTCTAAATTTGTGGATATTCGATAAATTTTTGTCTAAATTTTTTGATTATTTTTAAATTTTTCTCTAAATTTGTGGATATTCTATAAATTTCTCTCTAAATTTGTGGATATTCTATAAATTTCTGTCTAAATTTGTGGATATTCGATAAATTTCTGTCTAAATTTGTGGATTATTTTTAAATTTTTGTCTAAATTTGTGGATATTCTATAAATTTCTGTCTAAATTTTTTGATTCTTTATAAATTTCTCTCTAAATTTGTGGATATTCTATAAATTTCTGTCTAAATTTGTGGATATTCGATAAATTTCTGTCTAACTTTGTGGATATTCGATAAATTTCTGTCTAAATTTTTTTGATTATTTTTAAATTTCTCTCTAAATTTGTGGATATTCTATAAATTTCTCTCTAAATTTGTGGGTTTTTTTTATAAATTCCTGTCTAAATTTTTTGATTATTTTTAATTTTTGTCTAAATTTGTGGATATTCTATAAATTTCTGTCTAAATTTTTTGATTCTTTATAAATTTCTCTCTAAATTTGACAATATTCTATAAATTTTTGTCTAAATTTGTGGATATTCGATAAATTTCTGTCTGAATTTTTTGATTATTTTTAAATTTTTGTCTAAATTTGTGGATATTCTATAAATTTCTGTCTAAATTTTTTGATTCTTTTAAAATTTCTGTCTAAATTTGTGGATATTCTATAAATTTCTGTCTAAATTTTTTGATTCTTTATAAATTTCTCTCTAAATTTGTGGATATTCTATAAATTTCTGTCTAAATTTTTTGATTTTATAAATTTCTCTCTAAATTTGTGGATATTCTATAAATTTCTGTTTAAATTTGTGGATATTCGATAAATTTCTGTCTAAATTTTTTGATTATTTTTAAATTTTTGTCTAAATTTGTGGATATTCTATAAACTTCTGTCTAAATATTTTGATTCTTTATAAATTTCTCTCTAAATTTGTGGATATTCTATAAATTTCTGTCTAAATTTGTGGATATTAGATAAATTTCTGTCTAAATTTTTAATATTTCTCTGTTTATCTATAAATCCCCCCCCCCCCCCTCACTACGCTACTGGGTAAAACATACGTTCAATTTCACATAATTTTTAATTTTATGACAACGCATTTATTCATTGTTTTTTTAGTTTCCTCCAATGAATCTTAGAATTTACAATACATCATAATTTTGGCCATATTTTTCAATCAAAGATTTAGTACTTACAACCATGGTTTCAGATATACATCGGCAAATTTCAACAAAAAATATGTAATTCTCTTTATAATCAAAAATTATTAACTTAAAAAAATCTAAATTAAAACAAATGATAGATGGCGGTATAAAAGATTGAACTTAAGACTTCATATAGCTTCGAAATATGATGAAGACGAATAATAAAAGTAAAATTATGTGTAAAATGTAAAAATAATGATTTATTTATTTGTGTATACCACATTTAAAGATCCATAAAATAAATTTGGCACAATCATTCTTAGCCACCATGAATTAGATATGCAAAATATCCTTATATATAGCTATCTTCTACATATATATGTATGTATACAATGTATTTATGTATGTTGCAATGTATTTATGTATGCAATGTATGTATGTATGTACTAAGGTATGTATGTACGTATGTAATGTATTTATGTATGTATGCAATGTGTTTATGTATGTATGTATGCATGTTGGGCGCGGGCCCAAATTTTTATTCACGGCCGCCCACTCACGGTGGTATTAAAAAAAAATTCACGCCCACTCACGCTTCTTCTTCTTCTTTATCGTGTTGAAAATCCCACAGACGGTTGATATTCGATAAATTTCTGTCTAAATTTTTTGATTATTTTTAAATTTTTGTGTAAATTTGTGGATATTCTATTAATTTCTGTCTAAATTTTTTGATTATTTTTAAATTTTTGTCTAAATTTATGGATTTTCTATAAATTTCTGTCTAAATTTGTGGATATTCGATAAATTTCTGTATAAATTTTTTGATTATTTTTAAATTTTTGTCTAAATTTGTGGATATTCTATAATTTCTGTTTAAATTTTTTGATTCTTTTTAAATTTCTCTCTAAATTTGACAATATTCTATAAATTTTTGTCTAAATTTGTGGATATTCGATAAATTTCTGTCTGAATTTTTTGATTATTTTTAAATTTTTGTCTAAATTTGTGGATATTCTATAAATTTCTGTCTAAATTTTTTGATTCTTTGTAAATTTCTGTCTAAATTTGTGGATATTCTATAAATTTCTGTCTAAATTTTTTGATTCTTTATAAATTTCTCATTTGTGGATATTCTATAAATTTCTGTCTAAATTTTTTGATTTTATAAATTTCTCTCTAAATTTGTGGATATTCTATAAATTTCTGTCTAAATTTGTGGATATTCCATAAATTTCTGTCTGAATTTTTTGATTATTTTTAAATTTTTGTCTAAATTTGTGGATATTCTATAAATTTCTGTCTAAATTTTTTGATTCTTTATAAATTTCTCTCTAAATTTGACAATATTCTATAAATTTTTGTCTAAATTTGTGGATATTCGATAAATTTCTGTCTGAATTTTTTGATTATTTTTAAATTTTTGTCTAAATTTGTGGATATTCTATAAATTTCTGTCTAAATTTTTTGATTCTTTGTAAATTTCTGTCTAAATTTGTGGATATTCTATAAATTTCTGTCTAAATTTTTTGATTCTTTATAAATTTCTCTCTAAATTTGTGGATATTCTATAAATTTCTGTCTAAATTTTTTGATTTTATAAATTTCTCTCTAAATTTGTGGATATTCTATAAATTTCTGTCTAAATTTGTGGATATTCGATAAATTTCTGTCTAAATTTTTTGATTATTTCTAAATTTTTGTCTAAATTTGTGGATATTCTATAAATTTCTGTCTAAATATTTTGATTCTTTATAAATTTCTCTCTAAATTTGTGGATATTCTATAAATTTCTGTCTAAATTTGTGGATATTAGATAAATTTCTGTCTAAATTTTTAATATTTCTCTGTTTATCTATAAATCCCCCCCCCCCTCACTACGCTACTGGGTAAAACATACGTTCAATTTCACATAATTTTTAATTTTATGACAACGCATTTATTCATTGTTTTTTTAGTTTCCTCCAATGAATCTTAGAATTTACAATACATCATAATTTTGGCCATATTTTTCAATCAAAGATTTAGTACTTACAACCATGGTTTCAGATATACATCGGCAAATTTCAACAAAAAATATGTAATTCTCTTTATAATCAAAAATTATTAACTTAAAAAAATCTAAATTAAAACAAATAATAGATGGCGGTATAAAAGATTGAACTTAAGACTTCATATAGCTTCGAAATATGATGAAGACGAATAATAAAAGTAAAATTATGTGTAAAATGTAAAAATAATGATTTATTTATTTGTGTATACCACATTTAAAGATCCATAAAATAAATTTTGCACAATCATTCTTAGCCACCATGAATTAGATATGCAAAATATACCTATATATAGCTATCTTCTACATATATATGTATGTATACAATGTATTTATGTATGTTGCAATGTATTTATGTATGCAATGTATGTATGTATGTACTAAGGTATGTATGTACGTATGTAATGTATTTATGTATGTATGCAATGTGTTTATGTATGTATGTATGCATGTTGGGCGCGGGCCCAAATTTTTATTCACGGCCCGCCCACTCACGGTGGTATTAAAAAAAAATTCACGCCCACTCACGCTTCTTCTTCTTCTTTATCGTGTTGAAAATCCCACAGACGGTTGATATTCGATAAATTTCTGTCTAAATTTTTTGATTATTTTTAAATTTTTGTGTAAATTTGTGGATATTCTATTAATTTCTGTCTAAATTTTTTGATTATTTTTAAGTTTTTGTCTAAATTTATGGATTTTCTATAAATTTCTGTCTAAATTTGTGGATATTCGATAAATTTCTGTATAAATTTTTTGATTATTTTTAAATTTTTGTCTAAATTTGTGGATATTCTATAATTTCTGTCTAAATTTTTTGATTCTTTTTAAATTTCTCTCTAAATTTGTGGATATTCTATAAATTTCTGTCTAAATTTGTGGATATTCGATAAATTTCTGTCTAAATTTGTGGATATTCGATATAGTTCTGTCTAAATTTGTGGATATTCTATAAATTTCTCTCTAAATTTGTGGATATTCTATAAATTTCTGTCTAAATTTGTGGATATTAAATAAATTTCTGTCTAAATTTTTTGATTATTTTTAAATTTCTGTCTAAATTCGTGGATATTCGATAAATTTCTGTCTAAATTTTTTGATTATTTTTAAATTTCTCTCTAAATTTGTGGATATTCTATAAATTTCTCTCTAAATTTGTGGATATTCTAAAATTCCTGTCTAAATTTGTGGATATTCGATAAAGTTCTGTCTAAATTTGTGGATATTCTATAAATTTCTCTCTAAATTTGTGGATATTCTATAAATTTCTGTCTAAATTTGTGGATATTAAATAAATTTCTGTCTAATTTTTTTGATTATTTTTAAATTTCTGTCTAAATTCGTGGATATTCGATAAATTTCTGTCTAAATTTTTTGATTATTTTTAAATTTCTCTCTAAATTTGTGGATATTCTATAAATTTTTCTCTACATTTGTGGATATTCTAAAATTCCTGTCTAAATTTGTGGATATTCGATAAATTTCTGTCTAAATTTTTTGATTATTTTTAAATTTTTGTCTAAATTTGTGGATATTCTATAAATTTCTGTCGAAATTTGTGGATATTCGATAAAGTTCTGTCTAAATTTGTTTATATTCTATAAATTTCTCTCTAAATTTGTGGATATTCTATAAATTCTGTCTAAATTTGTGGATATTCGATAAATTTCTGTCTAAATTTTTTGATTATTTTGAAATTTTTGTCTAAATTTGTGGATATTCTATAAATTTCTGTCTAAATTTTTTGATTCTTTGTAAATTTCTCTCTAAATTTGTGGATATTCTATAAATTTTTCTCTAAATTTGTGGATATTCTAAAATTCCTGTCTAAATTTGTGGATATTCGATAAATTTCTGTCTAAATTTTTTGATTATTTTGAAATTTTTGTCTAAATTTGTGGATATTCGATAAAGTTCTGTCTAAATTTGTTTATATTCTATAAATTTCTCTCTAAATTTGTGGATATTCTATAAATTCTGTCTAAATTCGTGGATATTCTATAAATTTCTGTCTAAATTTTTTGATTCTTTGTAAATTTCTGTCTAAATTTGTGGATATTCTATAAATTTCTGTCTAAATTTTTTGATTCTTTATAAATTTCTCTCTAAATTTGTGGATATTCTATAAATTTCTGTCTAAATTTTTTGATTCTTTAAATTTCTGTCTAAATTTGTGGATATTCTATAAATTTCTGTCTAAATTTGTGGATATTCGATAAATTTCTGTCTAAATTTGGATATTCGATAAATTTCTGTCTAAATTTTTTGATTATTTTTAAATTTTGTCTAAATTTGTGGATATTCTATAAATTTCTGTCTAAATATTTTGATTCTTTATAAATTTCTCTCTAAATTTGTGGATATTAGATAAATTTCTGTCTAAATTTGTGGATATTCCATAAATTTCTGTCTGCATTTTTTGATTATTTTTAAATTTTTGTCTATGTTTGTGGATATTCTATAAATTTTTGTCTAAATTTGTGGATATTCGATAAAGTTCTGTCTAAATTTGTGGATATTCTATAAATTTCTCTCTAAATTTGTGGATATTCTATAAATTTCTGTCTAAATTTGTGGATATTCGATAAATTTTTGTCTAAATTTTTTGATTATTTTTAAATTTTTCTCTAAATTTGTGGATATTCTATAAATTTCTCTCTAAATTTGTGGATATTCTATAAATTTCTGTCTAAATTTGTGGATATTCGATAAATTTCTGTCTAAATTTGTGGATTATTTTTAAATTTTTGTCTAAATTTGTGGATATTCTATAAATTTCTGTCTAAATTTTTTGATTCTTTATAAATTTCTCTCTAAATTTGTGGATATTCTATAAATTTCTGTCTAAATTTGTGGATATTCGATAAATTTCTGTCTAACTTTGTGGATATTCGATAAATTTCTGTCTAAATTTTTTTGATTATTTTTAAATTTCTCTCTAAATTTGTGGATATTCTATAAATTTCTCTCTAAATTTGTGGGTTTTTTTTATAAATTTCTGTCTAAATTTTTTGATTATTTTTAATTTTTGTCTAAATTTGTGGATATTCTATAAATTTCTGTCTAAATTTTTTGATTCTTTATAAATTTCTCTCTAAATTTGACAATATTCTATAAATTTTTGTCTAAATTTGTGGATATTCGATAAATTTCTGTCTGAATTTTTTGATTATTTTTAAATTTTTGTCTAAATTTGTGGATATTCTATAAATTTCTGTCTAAATTTTTTGATTCTTTTAAAATTTCTGTCTAAATTTGTGGATATTCTATAAATTTCTGTCTAAATTTTTTGATTCTTTATAAATTTCTCTCTAAATTTGTGGATATTCTATAAATTTCTGTCTAAATTTTTTGATTTTATAAATTTCTCTCTAAATTTGTGGATATTCTATAAATTTCTGTCTAAATTTGTGGATATTCGATAAATTTCTGTCTAAATTTTTTGATTATTTTTAAATTTTTGTCTAAATTTGTGGATATTCTATAAACTTCTGTCTAAATATTTTGATTCTTTATAAATTTCTCTCTAAATTTGTGGATATTCTATAAATTTCTGTCTAAATTTGTGGATATTAGATAAATTTCTGTCTAAATTTTTAATATTTCTCTGTTTATCTATAAATCCCCCCCCCCTCACTACGCTACTGGGTAAAACATACGTTCAATTTCACATAATTTTTAATTTTATGACAACGCATTTATTCATTGTTTTTTTAGTTTCCTCCAATGAATCTTAGAATTTACAATACATCATAATTTTGGCCATATTTTTCAATCAAAGATTTAGTACTTACAACCATGGTTTCAGATATACATCGGCAAATTTCAACAAAAAATATGTAATTCTCTTTATAATCAAAAATTATTAACTTAAAAAAATCTAAATTAAAACAAATAATAGATGGCGGTATAAAAGATTGAACTTAAGACTTCATATAGCTTCGAAATATGATGAAGACGAATAATAAAAGTAAAATTATGTGTAAAATGTAAAAATAATGATTTATTTATTTGTGTATACCACATTTAAAGATCCATAAAATAAATTTGGCACAATCATTCTTAGCCACCATGAATTAGATATGCAAAATATCCTTATATATAGCTATCTTCTACATATATATGTATGTATACAATGTATTTATGTATGTTGCAATGTATTTATGTATGCAATGTATGTATGTATGTACTAAGGTATGTATGTACGTATGTAATGTATTTATGTATGTATGCAATGTGTTTATGTATGTATGTATGCATGTTGGGCGCGGGCCCAAATTTTTATTCACGGCCGCCCACTCACGGTGGTATTAAAAAAAAATTCACGCCCACTCACGCTTCTTCTTCTTCTTTATCGTGTTGAAAATCCCACAGACGGTTGATATTCGATAAATTTCTGTCTAAATTTTTTGATTATTTTTAAATTTTTGTGTAAATTTGTGGATATTCTATTAATTTCTGTCTAAATTTTTTGATTATTTTTAAATTTTTGTCTAAATTTATGGATTTTCTATAAATTTCTGTCTAAATTTGTGGATATTCGATAAATTTCTGTATAAATTTTTTGATTATTTTTAAATTTTTGTCTAAATTTGTGGATATTCTATAATTTCTGTCTAAATTTTTTGATTCTTTTTAAATTTCTCTCTAAATTTGTGGATATTCTATAAATTTCTGTCTAAATTTGTGGATATTCGATAAATTTCTGTCTAAATTTGTGGATATTCGATAAAGTTCTGTCTAAATTTGTGGATATTCTATAAATTTCTCTCTAAATTTGTGGATATTCTATAAATTTCTGTCTAAATTTGTGGATATTAAATAAATTTCTGTCTAAATTTTTTGATTATTTTTAAATTTTTGTCTAGATTTGTGGATATTCTATAAATTTCTGTCTAAACTTTTTGATTCTTTATAAATTTCTGTCTAAATTTGTGGATATTCTATAAATTTCTGTCTAAATTTTTTGATTCTTTATAAATTTCTCTCTAAATTTGTGGATATTCTATAAATTTCTGTCTAAATTTTTTGATTATTTTTAAATTTTGTCTAAATTTGTGGATATTCTATAAATTTCTGTCTAAATATTTTGATTCTTTATAAATTTCTCTCTAAATTTGTGGATATTAGATAAATTTCTGTCTAAATTTTTTGATTATTATTAAATTTTTGTCTAAATTTTTGGATATTCTATAAATTTCTGTCTAAATTTGTGGATATTCTATAAATTTTTGTCTAAATTTTTTGATTATTTTTAAATTTTTGTCTAAATTGGTGGATATTCTATAAATTTCTGTCTAAATTTTTTGATTATTTTTAAATTTTTGTGTAAATTTGTGGATATTCTATAAATTTATGTCTAAATTTTTTGATTATTTATAAATTTCTCTCTAAACTTGTGGATATTCTATAAATTTCTGTCTAAATCTGTGGATATTCGATAAATTTCTGTCTAAATTCGTGGATATTCGATAAATTTCTGTCTAAATTTTTTGATTATTTTTAAATTTCTGTCTAAATTCGTGGATATTCGATAAATTTCTGTCTAAATTTTTTGATTATTTTTAAATTTCTCTCTAAATTTGTGGATATTCTATAAATTTCTCTCTAAATTTGTGGATATTCTAAAATTCCTGTCTAAATTTGTGGATATTCGATAAAGTTCTGTCTAAATTTGTGGATATTCTATAAATTTCTCTCTAAATTTGTGGATATTCTATAAATTTCTGTCTAAATTTGTGGATATTAAATAAATTTCTGTCTAATTTTTTTGATTATTTTTAAATTTCTGTCTAAATTCGTGGATATTCGATAAATTTCTGTCTAAATTTTTTGATTATTTTTAAATTTCTCTCTAAATTTGTGGATATTCTATAAATTTTTCTCTACATTTGTGGATATTCTAAAATTCCTGTCTAAATTTGTGGATATTCGATAAATTTCTGTCTAAATTTTTTGATTATTTTTAAATTTTTGTCTAAATTTGTGGATATTCTATAAATTTCTGTCGAAATTTGTGGATATTCGATAAAGTTCTGTCTAAATTTGTTTATATTCTATAAATTTCTCTCTAAATTTGTGGATATTCTATAAATTCTGTCTAAATTTGTGGATATTCGATAAATTTCTGTCTAAATTTTTTGATTATTTTGAAATTTTTGTCTAAATTTGTGGATATTCTATAAATTTCTGTCTAAATTTTTTGATTCTTTGTAAATTTCTCTCTAAATTTGTGGATATTCTATAAATTTTTCTCTAAATTTGTGGATATTCTAAAATTCCTGTCTAAATTTGTGGATATTCGATAAATTTCTGTCTAAATTTTTTGATTATTTTGAAATTTTTGTCTAAATTTGTGGATATTCTATAAATTTCTGTCTAAATTTTTTGATTCTTTTTAAATTTCTCTCTAAATTTGTGGATATTCTATAAATTTCTGTCTAAATTTGTGGATATTCGATAAATTTCTGTCTAAATTTGTGGATATTCGATATAGTTCTGTCTAAATTTGTGGATATTCTATAAATTTCTCTCTAAATTTGTGGATATTCTATAAATTTCTGTCTAAATTTGTGGATATTAAATAAATTTCTGTCTAAATTTTTTGATTATTTTTAAATTTCTGTCTAAATTCGTGGATATTCGATAAATTTCTGTCTAAATTTTTTGATTATTTTTAAATTTCTCTCTAAATTTGTGGATATTCTATAAATTTCTCTCTAAATTTGTGGATATTCGATAAATTTCTGTCTAAATTTGTGGATATTCGATAAAGTTCTGTCTAAATTTGTGGATATTCTATAAATTTCTCTCTAAATTTGTGGATATTCTATAAATTTCTGTCTAAATTTGTGGATATTAAATAAATTTCTGTCTAATTTTTTTGATTATTTTTAAATTTCTGTCTAAATTCGTGGATATTCGATAAATTTCTGTCTAAATTTTTTGATTATTTTTAAATTTCTCTCTAAATTTGTGGATATTCTATAAATTTTTCTCTACATTTGTGGATATTCTAAAATTCCTGTCTAAATTTGTGGATATTCGATAAATTTCTGTCTAAATTTTTTGATTATTTTTAAATTTTTGTCTAAATTTGTGGATATTCTATAAATTTCTGTCGAAATTTGTGGATATTCGATAAAGTTCTGTCTAAATTTGTTTATATTCTATAAATTTCTCTCTAAATTTGTGGATATTCTATAAATTCTGTCTAAATTTGTGGATATTCGATAAATTTCTGTCTAAATTTTTTGATTATTTTGAAATTTTTGTCTAAATTTGTGGATATTCTATAAATTTCTGTCTAAATTTTTTGATTCTTTGTAAATTTCTCTCTAAATTTGTGGATATTCTATAAATTTTTCTCTAAATTTGTGGATATTCTAAAATTCCTGTCTAAATTTGTGGATATTCGATAAATTTCTGTCTAAATTTTTTGATTATTTTGAAATTTTTGTCTAAATTTGTGGATATTCGATAAAGTTCTGTCTAAATTTGTTTATATTCTATAAATTTCTCTCTAAATTTGTGGATATTCTATAAATTCTGTCTAAATTCGTGGATATTCTATAAATTTCTGTCTAAATTTTTTGATTCTTTGTAAATTTCTGTCTAAATTTGTGGATATTCTATAAATTTCTGTCTAAATTTTTTGATTCTTTATAAATTTCTCTCTAAATTTGTGGATATTCTATAAATTTCTGTCTAAATTTTTTGATTCTTTAAATTTCTGTCTAAATTTGTGGATATTCTATAAATTTCTGTCTAAATTTGTGGATATTCGATAAATTTCTGTCTAAATTTGGATATTCGATAAATTTCTGTCTGAATTTTTTTGATTATTTTTAAATTTCTCATTAAATTTGTGGATATTCTATAAATTTCTCTCTAAATTTGTGGATATTCTATAAATTTCTGTCTAAATTTTTTGATTATTTTTAATTTTTGTCTAAATTTGTTTATATTCTATAAATTTCTGTCTAAATTTTTTGATTCTTTATAAATTTCTCTCTAAATTTGAGAATATTCTATAAATTTCTGTCTAAATTTGTGGATATTCCATAAATTTCTGTCTGCATTTTTTGATTATTTTTAAATTTTTGTCTATGTTTGTGGATATTCTATAAATTTTTGTCTAAATTTGTGGATATTCGATAAAGTTCTGTCTAAATTTGTGGATATTCTATAAATTTCTCTCTAAATTTGTGGATATTCTATAAATTTCTGTCTAAATTTGTGGATATTCGATAAATTTTTGTCTAAATTTTTTGATTATTTTTAAATTTTTCTCTAAATTTGTGGATATTCTATAAATTTCTCTCTAAATTTGTGGATATTCTATAAATTTCTGTCTAAATTTGTGGATATTCGATAAATTTCTGTCTAAATTTGTGGATTATTTTTAAATTTTTGTCTAAATTTGTGGATATTCTATAAATTTCTGTCTAAATTTTTTGATTCTTTATAAATTTCTCTCTAAATTTGTGGATATTCTATAAATTTCTGTCTAAATTTGTGGATATTCGATAAATTTCTGTCTAACTTTGTGGATATTCGATAAATTTCTGTCTAAATTTTTTTGATTATTTTTAAATTTCTCTCTAAATTTGTGGATATTCTATAAATTTCTCTCTAAATTTGTGGGTTTTTTTTATAAATTTCTGTCTAAATTTTTTGATTATTTTTAATTTTTGTCTAAATTTGTGGATATTCTATAAATTTCTGTCTAAATTTTTTGATTCTTTATAAATTTCTCTCTAAATTTGACAATATTCTATAAATTTTTGTCTAAATTTGTGGATATTCGATAAATTTCTGTCTGAATTTTTTGATTATTTTTAAATTTTTGTCTAAATTTGTGGATATTCTATAAATTTCTGTCTAAATTTTTTGATTCTTTTAAAATTTCTGTCTAAATTTGTGGATATTCTATAAATTTCTGTCTAAATTTTTTGATTCTTTATAAATTTCTCTCTAAATTTGTGGATATTCTATAAATTTCTGTCTAAATTTTTTGATTTTATAAATTTCTCTCTAAATTTGTGGATATTCTTTAAATTTCTGTCTAAATTTGTGGATATTCGATAAATTTCTGTCTAAATTTTTTGATTATTTTTAAATTTTTGTCTAAATTTGTGGATATTCTATAAATTTCTGTCGAAATTTGTGGATATTCGATAAAGTTCTGTCTAAATTTGTGGATATTCTATAAATTTCTCTCTAAATTTGTGGATATTCTATAAATTCTGTCTAAATTTGTGGATATTCGATAAATTTCTGTCTAAATTTTTTGATTCTTTGTAAATTTCTGTCTAAATTTGTGGATATTCTATAAATTTCTGTCTAAATTTTTTGATTCTTTATAAATTTCTCTCTAAATTTGTGGATATTCTATAAATTTCTGTCTAAATTTTTTGATTCTTTAAATTTCTGTCTAAATTTGTGGATATTCTATAAATTTCTGTCTAAATTTGTGGATATTCGATAAATTTCTGTCTAAATTTGTGGATATTCGATAAATTTCTGTCTAAATTTTTTTGATTATTTTTAATTTCTCATTAAATTTGTGGATATTCTATAAATTTCTCTCTAAATTTGTGGATATTCTATAAATTTCTGTCTAAATTTTTTGATTATTTTTAATTTTTGTCTAAATTTGTGTATATTCTATAAATTTCTGTCTAAATTTTTTGATTCTTTATAAATTTCTCTCTAAATTTGAGAATATTCTATAAATTTCTGTCTAAATTTGTGGATATTCCATAAATTTCTGTCTGAATTTTTTGATTATTTTTAAATTTTTGTCTAAATTTGTGGATATTCTATAAATTTCTGTCTAAATTTTTTGATTCTTTATAAATTTCTCTCTAAATTTGACAATATTCTATAAATTTTTGTCTAAATTTGTGGATATTCGATAAATTTCTGTCTGAATTTTTTGATTATTTTTAAATTTTTGTCTAAATTTGTGGATATTCTATAAATTTCTGTCTAAATTTTTTGATTCTTTGTAAATTTCTGTCTAAATTTGTGGATATTCTATAAATTTCTGTCTAAATTTTTTGATTCTTTATAAATTTCTCTCTAAATTTGTGGATATTCTATAAATTTCTGTCTAAATTTTTTGATTTTATAAATTTCTCTCTAAATTTGTGGATATTCTATAAATTTCTGTCTAAATTTGTGGATATTCCATAAATTTCTGTCTGAATTTTTTGATTATTTTTAAATTTTTGTCTAAATTTGTGGATATTCTATAAATTTCTGTCTAAATTTTTTGATTCTTTATAAATTTCTCTCTAAATTTGACAATATTCTATAAATTTTTGTCTAAATTTGTGGATATTCGATAAATTTCTGTCTGAATTTTTTGATTATTTTTAAATTTTTGTCTAAATTTGTGGATATTCTATAAATTTCTGTCTAAATTTTTTGATTCTTTGTAAATTTCTGTCTAAATTTGTGGATATTCTATAAATTTCTGTCTAAATTTTTTGATTCTTTATAAATTTCTCTCTAAATTTGTGGATATTCTATAAATTTCTGTCTAAATTTTTTGATTTTATAAATTTCTCTCTAAATTTGTGGATATTCTATAAATTTCTGTCTAAATTTGTGGATATTCGATAAATTTCTGTCTAAATTTTTTGATTATTTCTAAATTTTTGTCTAAATTTGTGGATATTCTATAAATTTCTGTCTAAATATTTTGATTCTTTATAAATTTCTCTCTAAATTTGTGGATATTCTATAAATTTCTGTCTAAATTTGTGGATATTAGATAAATTTCTGTCTAAATTTTTAATATTTCTCTGTTTATCTATAAATCCCCCCCCCCTCACTACGCTACTGGGTAAAACATACGTTCAATTTCACATAATTTTTAATTTTATGACAACGCATTTATTCATTGTTTTTTTAGTTTCCTCCAATGAATCTTAGAATTTACAATACATCATAATTTTGGCCATATTTTTCAATCAAAGATTTAGTACTTACAACCATGGTTTCAGATATACATCGGCAAATTTCAACAAAAAATATGTAATTCTCTTTATAATCAAAAATTATTAACTTAAAAAAATCTAAATTAAAACAAATAATAGATGGCGGTATAAAAGATTGAACTTAAGACTTCATATAGCTTCGAAATATGATGAAGACGAATAATAAAAGTAAAATTATGTGTAAAATGTAAAAATAATGATTTATTTATTTGTGTATACCACATTTAAAGATCCATAAAATAAATTTGGCACAATCATTCTTAGCCACCATGAATTAGATATGCAAAATATACCTATATATAGCTATCTTCTACATATATATGTATGTATACAATGTATTTATGTATGTTGCAATGTATTTATGTATGCAATGTATGTATGTATGTACTAAGGTATGTATGTACGTATGTAATGTATTTATGTATGTATGCAATGTGTTTATGTATGTATGTATGCATGTTGGGCGCGGGCCCAAATTTTTATTCACGGCCCGCCCACTCACGGTGGTATTAAAAAAAAATTCACGCCCACTCACGCTTCTTCTTCTTCTTTATCGTGTTGAAAATCCCACAGACGGTTGATATTCGATAAATTTCTGTCTAAATTTTTTGATTATTTTTAAATTTTTGTGTAAATTTGTGGATATTCTATTAATTTCTGTCTAAATTTTTTGATTATTTTTAAGTTTTTGTCTAAATTTATGGATTTTCTATAAATTTCTGTCTAAATTTGTGGATATTCGATAAATTTCTGTATAAATTTTTTGATTATTTTTAAATTTTTGTCTAAATTTGTGGATATTCTATAATTTCTGTCTAAATTTTTTGATTCTTTTTAAATTTCTCTCTAAATTTGTGGATATTCTATAAATTTCTGTCTAAATTTGTGGATATTCGATAAATTTCTGTCTAAATTTGTGGATATTCGATATAGTTCTGTCTAAATTTGTGGATATTCTATAAATTTCTCTCTAAATTTGTGGATATTCTATAAATTTCTGTCTAAATTTGTGGATATTAAATAAATTTCTGTCTAAATTTTTTGATTATTTTTAAATTTCTGTCTAAATTCGTGGATATTCGATAAATTTCTGTCTAAATTTTTTGATTATTTTTAAATTTCTCTCTAAATTTGTGGATATTCTATAAATTTCTCTCTAAATTTGTGGATATTCTAAAATTCCTGTCTAAATTTGTGGATATTCGATAAAGTTCTGTCTAAATTTGTGGATATTCTATAAATTTCTCTCTAAATTTGTGGATATTCTATAAATTTCTGTCTAAATTTGTGGATATTAAATAAATTTCTGTCTAATTTTTTTGATTATTTTTAAATTTCTGTCTAAATTCGTGGATATTCGATAAATTTCTGTCTAAATTTTTTGATTATTTTTAAATTTCTCTCTAAATTTGTGGATATTCTATAAATTTTTCTCTACATTTGTGGATATTCTAAAATTCCTGTCTAAATTTGTGGATATTCGATAAATTTCTGTCTAAATTTTTTGATTATTTTTAAATTTTTGTCTAAATTTGTGGATATTCTATAAATTTCTGTCGAAATTTGTGGATATTCGATAAAGTTCTGTCTAAATTTGTTTATATTCTATAAATTTCTCTCTAAATTTGTGGATATTCTATAAATTCTGTCTAAATTTGTGGATATTCGATAAATTTCTGTCTAAATTTTTTGATTATTTTGAAATTTTTGTCTAAATTTGTGGATATTCTATAAATTTCTGTCTAAATTTTTTGATTCTTTGTAAATTTCTCTCTAAATTTGTGGATATTCTATAAATTTTTCTCTAAATTTGTGGATATTCTAAAATTCCTGTCTAAATTTGTGGATATTCGATAAATTTCTGTCTAAATTTTTTGATTATTTTGAAATTTTTGTCTAAATTTGTGGATATTCGATAAAGTTCTGTCTAAATTTGTTTATATTCTATAAATTTCTCTCTAAATTTGTGGATATTCTATAAATTCTGTCTAAATTCGTGGATATTCTATAAATTTCTGTCTAAATTTTTTGATTCTTTGTAAATTTCTGTCTAAATTTGTGGATATTCTATAAATTTCTGTCTAAATTTTTTGATTCTTTATAAATTTCTCTCTAAATTTGTGGATATTCTATAAATTTCTGTCTAAATTTTTTGATTCTTTAAATTTCTGTCTAAATTTGTGGATATTCTATAAATTTCTGTCTAAATTTGTGGATATTCGATAAATTTCTGTCTAAATTTGGATATTCGATAAATTTCTGTCTGAATTTTTTTGATTATTTTTAAATTTCTCATTAAATTTGTGGATATTCTATAAATTTCTCTCTAAATTTGTGGATATTCTATAAATTTCTGTCTAAATTTTTTGATTATTTTTAATTTTTGTCTAAATTTGTGTATATTCTATAAATTTCTGTCTAAATTTTTTGATTCTTTATAAATTTCTCTCTAAATTTGAGAATATTCTATAAATTTCTGTCTAAATTTGTGGATATTCCATAAATTTCTGTCTGCATTTTTTGATTATTTTTAAATTTTTGTCTATGTTTGTGGATATTCGATAAATTTCTGTCTGAATTTTTTGATTATTTTTAAATTTTTGTCTAAATTTGTGGATATTCTATAAATTTCTGTCTAAATTTTTTGATTCTTTGTAAATTTCTGTCTAAATTTGTGGATATTCTATAAATTTCTGTCTAAATTTTTTGATTCTTTATAAATTTCTCTCTAAATTTGTGGATATTCTATAAATTTCTGTCTAAATTTTTTGATTTTATAAATTTCTCTCTAAATTTGTGGATATTCTATAAATTTCTGTCTAAATTTGTGGATATTCCATAAATTTCTGTCTGAATTTTTTGATTATTTTTAAATTTTTGTCTAAATTTGTGGATATTCTATAAATTTCTGTCTAAATTTTTTGATTCTTTATAAATTTCTCTCTAAATTTGACAATATTCTATAAATTTTTGTCTAAATTTGTGGATATTCGATAAATTTCTGTCTGAATTTTTTGATTATTTTTAAATTTTTGTCTAAATTTGTGGATATTCTATAAATTTCTGTCTAAATTTTTTGATTCTTTGTAAATTTCTGTCTAAATTTGTGGATATTCTATAAATTTCTGTCTAAATTTTTTGATTCTTTATAAATTTCTCTCTAAATTTGTGGATATTCTATAAATTTCTGTCTAAATTTTTTGATTTTATAAATTTCTCTCTAAATTTGTGGATATTCTATAAATTTCTGTCTAAATTTGTGGATATTCGATAAATTTCTGTCTAAATTTTTTGATTATTTCTAAATTTTTGTCTAAATTTGTGGATATTCTATAAATTTCTGTCTAAATATTTTGATTCTTTATAAATTTCTCTCTAAATTTGTGGATATTCTATAAATTTCTGTCTAAATTTGTGGATATTAGATAAATTTCTGTCTAAATTTTTAATATTTCTCTGTTTATCTATAAATCCCCCCCCCCCCTCACTACGCTACTGGGTAAAACATACGTTCAATTTCACATAATTTTTAATTTTATGACAACGCATTTATTCATTGTTTTTTTAGTTTCCTCCAATGAATCTTAGAATTTACAATACATCATAATTTTGGCCATATTTTTCAATCAAAGATTTAGTACTTACAACCATGGTTTCAGATATACATCGGCAAATTTCAACAAAAAATATGTAATTCTCTTTATAATCAAAAATTATTAACTTAAAAAAATCTAAATTAAAACAAATAATAGATGGCGGTATAAAAGATTGAACTTAAGACTTCATATAGCTTCGAAATATGATGAAGACGAATAATAAAAGTAAAATTATGTGTAAAATGTAAAAATAATGATTTATTTATTTGTGTATACCACATTTAAAGATCCATAAAATAAATTTGGCACAATCATTCTTAGCCACCATGAATTAGATATGCAAAATATACCTATATATAGCTATCTTCTACATATATATGTATGTATACAATGTATTTATGTATGTTGCAATGTATTTATGTATGCAATGTATGTATGTATGTACTAAGGTATGTATGTACGTATGTAATGTATTTATGTATGTATGCAATGTGTTTATGTATGTATGTATGCATGTTGGGCGCGGGCCCAAATTTTTATTCACGGCCCGCCCACTCACGGTGGTATTAAAAAAAAATTCACGCCCACTCACGCTTCTTCTTCTTCTTTATCGTGTTGAAAATCCCACAGACGGTTGATATTCGATAAATTTCTGTCTAAATTTTTTGATTATTTTTAAATTTTTGTGTAAATTTGTGGATATTCTATTAATTTCTGTCTAAATTTTTTGATTATTTTTAAGTTTTTGTCTAAATTTATGGATTTTCTATAAATTTCTGTCTAAATTTGTGGATATTCGATAAATTTCTGTATAAATTTTTTGATTATTTTTAAATTTTTGTCTAAATTTGTGGATATTCTATAATTTCTGTCTAAATTTTTTGATTCTTTTTAAATTTCTCTCTAAATTTGTGGATATTCTATAAATTTCTGTCTAAATTTGTGGATATTCGATAAATTTCTGTCTAAATTTGTGGATATTCGATATAGTTCTGTCTAAATTTGTGGATATTCTATAAATTTCTCTCTAAATTTGTGGATATTCTATAAATTTCTGTCTAAATTTGTGGATATTAAATAAATTTCTGTCTAAATTTTTTGATTATTTTTAAATTTCTGTCTAAATTCGTGGATATTCGATAAATTTCTGTCTAAATTTTTTGATTATTTTTAAATTTCTCTCTAAATTTGTGGATATTCTATAAATTTCTCTCTAAATTTGTGGATATTCTAAAATTCCTGTCTAAATTTGTGGATATTCGATAAAGTTCTGTCTAAATTTGTGGATATTCTATAAATTTCTCTCTAAATTTGTGGATATTCTATAAATTTCTGTCTAAATTTGTGGATATTAAATAAATTTCTGTCTAATTTTTTTGATTATTTTTAAATTTCTGTCTAAATTCGTGGATATTCGATAAATTTCTGTCTAAATTTTTTGATTATTTTTAAATTTCTCTCTAAATTTGTGGATATTCTATAAATTTTTCTCTACATTTGTGGATATTCTAAAATTCCTGTCTAAATTTGTGGATATTCGATAAATTTCTGTCTAAATTTTTTGATTATTTTTAAATTTTTGTCTAAATTTGTGGATATTCTATAAATTTCTGTCGAAATTTGTGGATATTCGATAAAGTTCTGTCTAAATTTGTTTATATTCTATAAATTTCTCTCTAAATTTGTGGATATTCTATAAATTCTGTCTAAATTTGTGGATATTCGATAAATTTCTGTCTAAATTTTTTGATTATTTTGAAATTTTTGTCTAAATTTGTGGATATTCTATAAATTTCTGTCTAAATTTTTTGATTCTTTGTAAATTTCTCTCTAAATTTGTGGATATTCTATAAATTTTTCTCTAAATTTGTGGATATTCTAAAATTCCTGTCTAAATTTGTGGATATTCGATAAATTTCTGTCTAAATTTTTTGATTATTTTGAAATTTTTGTCTAAATTTGTGGATATTCGATAAAGTTCTGTCTAAATTTGTTTATATTCTATAAATTTCTCTCTAAATTTGTGGATATTCTATAAATTCTGTCTAAATTCGTGGATATTCTATAAATTTCTGTCTAAATTTTTTGATTCTTTGTAAATTTCTGTCTAAATTTGTGGATATTCTATAAATTTCTGTCTAAATTTTTTGATTCTTTATAAATTTCTCTCTAAATTTGTGGATATTCTATAAATTTCTGTCTAAATTTTTTGATTCTTTAAATTTCTGTCTAAATTTGTGGATATTCTATAAATTTCTGTCTAAATTTGTGGATATTCGATAAATTTCTGTCTAAATTTGGATATTCGATAAATTTCTGTCTGAATTTTTTTGATTATTTTTAAATTTCTCATTAAATTTGTGGATATTCTATAAATTTCTCTCTAAATTTGTGGATATTCTATAAATTTCTGTCTAAATTTTTTGATTATTTTTAATTTTTGTCTAAATTTGTGTATATTCTATAAATTTCTGTCTAAATTTTTTGATTCTTTATAAATTTCTCTCTAAATTTGAGAATATTCTATAAATTTCTGTCTAAATTTGTGGATATTCCATAAATTTCTGTCTGCATTTTTTGATTATTTTTAAATTTTTGTCTATGTTTGTGGATATTCTATAAATTTTTGTCTAAATTTGTGGATATTCGATAAAGTTCTGTCTAAATTTGTGGATATTCTATAAATTTCTCTCTAAATTTGTGGATATTCTATAAATTTCTGTCTAAATTTGTGGATATTCGATAAATTTTTGTCTAAATTTTTTGATTATTTTTAAATTTTTCTCTTAATTTGTGGATATTCTATAAATTTCTCTCTAAATTTGTGGATATTCTATAAATTTCTGTCTAAATTTGTGGATATTCGATAAATTTCTGTCTAAATTTGTGGATTATTTTTAAATTTTTGTCTAAATTTGTGGATATTCTATAAATTTCTGTCTAAATTTTTTGATTCTTTATAAATTTCTCTCTAAATTTGTGGATATTCTATAAATTTCTGTCTAAATTTGTGGATATTCGATAAATTTCTGTCTAACTTTGTGGATATTCGATAAATTTCTGTCTAAATTTTTTTGATTATTTTTAAATTTCTCTCTAAATTTGTGGATATTCTATAAATTTCTCTCTAAATTTGTGGGTTTTTTTTATAAATTTCTGTCTAAATTTTTTGATTATTTTTAATTTTTGTCTAAATTTGTGGATATTCTATAAATTTCTGTCTAAATTTTTTGATTCTTTATAAATTTCTCTCTAAATTTGACAATATTCTATAAATTTTTGTCTAAATTTGTGGATATTCTATAAATTTCTGTCTAAATTTGTGGATATTAAATAAATTTCTGTCTAAATTTTTTGATTATTTTTAAATTTCTGTCTAAATTCGTGGATATTCGATAAATTTCTGTCTAAATTTTTTGATTATTTTTAAATTTCTCTCTAAATTTGTGGATATTCTATAAATTTCTCTCTAAATTTGTGGATATTCTAAAATTCCTGTCTAAATTTGTGGATATTCGATAAAGTTCTGTCTAAATTTGTGGATATTCTATAAATTTCTCTCTAAATTTGTGGATATTCTATAAATTTCTGTCTAAATTTGTGGATATTAAATAAATTTCTGTCTAATTTTTTTGATTATTTTTAAATTTCTGTCTAAATTCGTGGATATTCGATAAATTTCTGTCTAAATTTTTTGATTATTTTTAAATTTCTCTCTAAATTTGTGGATATTCTATAAATTTTTCTCTACATTTGTGGATATTCTAAAATTCCTGTCTAAATTTGTGGATATTCGATAAATTTCTGTCTAAATTTTTTGATTATTTTTAAATTTTTGTCTAAATTTGTGGATATTCTATAAATTTCTGTCGAAATTTGTGGATATTCGATAAAGTTCTGTCTAAATTTGTTTATATTCTATAAATTTCTCTCTAAATTTGTGGATATTCTATAAATTCTGTCTAAATTTGTGGATATTCGATAAATTTCTGTCTAAATTTTTTGATTATTTTGAAATTTTTGTCTAAATTTGTGGATATTCTATAAATTTCTGTCTAAATTTTTTGATTCTTTGTAAATTTCTCTCTAAATTTGTGGATATTCTATAAATTTTTCTCTAAATTTGTGGATATTCTAAAATTCCTGTCTAAATTTGTGGATATTCGATAAATTTCTGTCTAAATTTTTTGATTATTTTGAAATTTTTGTCTAAATTTGTGGATATTCGATAAAGTTCTGTCTAAATTTGTTTATATTCTATAAATTTCTCTCTAAATTTGTGGATATTCTATAAATTCTGTCTAAATTCGTGGATATTCTATAAATTTCTGTCTAAATTTTTTGATTCTTTGTAAATTTCTGTCTAAATTTGTGGATATTCTATAAATTTCTGTCTAAATTTTTTGATTCTTTATAAATTTCTCTCTAAATTTGTGGATATTCTATAAATTTCTGTCTAAATTTTTTGATTCTTTAAATTTCTGTCTAAATTTGTGGATATTCTATAAATTTCTGTCTAAATTTGTGGATATTCGATAAATTTCTGTCTAAATTTGGATATTCGATAAATTTCTGTCTGAATTTTTTTGATTATTTTTAAATTTCTCATTAAATTTGTGGATATTCTATAAATTTCTCTCTAAATTTGTGGATATTCTATAAATTTCTGTCTAAATTTTTTGATTATTTTTAATTTTTGTCTAAATTTGTGTATATTCTATAAATTTCTGTCTAAATTTTTTGATTCTTTATAAATTTCTCTCTAAATTTGAGAATATTCTATAAATTTCTGTCTAAATTTGTGGATATTCCATAAATTTCTGTCTGCATTTTTTGATTATTTTTAAATTTTTGTCTATGTTTGTGGATATTCGATAAATTTCTGTCTGAATTTTTTGATTATTTTTAAATTTTTGTCTAAATTTGTGGATATTCTATAAATTTCTGTCTAAATTTTTTGATTCTTTGTAAATTTCTGTCTAAATTTGTGGATATTCTATAAATTTCTGTCTAAATTTTTTGATTCTTTATAAATTTCTCTCTAAATTTGTGGATATTCTATAAATTTCTGTCTAAATTTTTTGATTTTATAAATTTCTCTCTAAATTTGTGGATATTCTATAAATTTCTGTCTAAATTTGTGGATATTCCATAAATTTCTGTCTGAATTTTTTGATTATTTTTAAATTTTTGTCTAAATTTGTGGATATTCTATAAATTTCTGTCTAAATTTTTTGATTCTTTATAAATTTCTCTCTAAATTTGACAATATTCTATAAATTTTTGTCTAAATTTGTGGATATTCGATAAATTTCTGTCTGAATTTTTTGATTATTTTTAAATTTTTGTCTAAATTTGTGGATATTCTATAAATTTCTGTCTAAATTTTTTGATTCTTTGTAAATTTCTGTCTAAATTTGTGGATATTCTATAAATTTCTGTCTAAATTTTTTGATTCTTTATAAATTTCTCTCTAAATTTGTGGATATTCTATAAATTTCTGTCTAAATTTTTTGATTTTATAAATTTCTCTCTAAATTTGTGGATATTCTATAAATTTCTGTCTAAATTTGTGGATATTCGATAAATTTCTGTCTAAATTTTTTGATTATTTCTAAATTTTTGTCTAAATTTGTGGATATTCTATAAATTTCTGTCTAAATATTTTGATTCTTTATAAATTTCTCTCTAAATTTGTGGATATTCTATAAATTTCTGTCTAAATTTGTGGATATTAGATAAATTTCTGTCTAAATTTTTAATATTTCTCTGTTTATCTATAAATCCCCCCCCCCCCCCCTCACTACGCTACTGGGTAAAACATACGTTCAATTTCACATAATTTTTAATTTTATGACAACGCATTTATTCATTGTTTTTTTAGTTTCCTCCAATGAATCTTAGAATTTACAATACATCATAATTTTGGCCATATTTTTCAATCAAAGATTTAGTACTTACAACCATGGTTTCAGATATACATCGGCAAATTTCAACAAAAAATATGTAATTCTCTTTATAATCAAAAATTATTAACTTAAAAAAATCTAAATTAAAACAAATAATAGATGGCGGTATAAAAGATTGAACTTAAGACTTCATATAGCTTCGAAATATGATGAAGACGAATAATAAAAGTAAAATTATGTGTAAAATGTAAAAATAATGATTTATTTATTTGTGTATACCACATTTAAAGATCCATAAAATAAATTTGGCACAATCATTCTTAGCCACCATGAATTAGATATGCAAAATATACCTATATATAGCTATCTTCTACATATATATGTATGTATACAATGTATTTATGTATGTTGCAATGTATTTATGTATGCAATGTATGTATGTATGTACTAAGGTATGTATGTACGTATGTAATGTATTTATGTATGTATGCAATGTGTTTATGTATGTATGTATGCATGTTGGGCGCGGGCCCAAATTTTTATTCACGGCCCGCCCACTCACGGTGGTATTAAAAAAAAATTCACGCCCACTCACGCTTCTTCTTCTTCTTTATCGTGTTGAAAATCCCACAGACGGTTGATATTCGATAAATTTCTGTCTAAATTTTTTGATTATTTTTAAATTTTTGTGTAAATTTGTGGATATTCTATTAATTTCTGTCTAAATTTTTTGATTATTTTTAAGTTTTTGTCTAAATTTATGGATTTTCTATAAATTTCTGTCTAAATTTGTGGATATTCGATAAATTTCTGTATAAATTTTTTGATTATTTTTAAATTTTTGTCTAAATTTGTGGATATTCTATAATTTCTGTCTAAATTTTTTGATTCTTTTTAAATTTCTCTCTAAATTTGTGGATATTCTATAAATTTCTGTCTAAATTTGTGGATATTCGATAAATTTCTGTCTAAATTTGTGGATATTCGATATAGTTCTGTCTAAATTTGTGGATATTCTATAAATTTCTCTCTAAATTTGTGGATATTCTATAAATTTCTGTCTAAATTTGTGGATATTAAATAAATTTCTGTCTAAATTTTTTGATTATTTTTAAATTTCTGTCTAAATTCGTGGATATTCGATAAATTTCTGTCTAAATTTTTTGATTATTTTTAAATTTCTCTCTAAATTTGTGGATATTCTATAAATTTCTCTCTAAATTTGTGGATATTCTAAAATTCCTGTCTAAATTTGTGGATATTCGATAAAGTTCTGTCTAAATTTGTGGATATTCTATAAATTTCTCTCTAAATTTGTGGATATTCTATAAATTTCTGTCTAAATTTGTGGATATTAAATAAATTTCTGTCTAATTTTTTTGATTATTTTTAAATTTCTGTCTAAATTCGTGGATATTCGATAAATTTCTGTCTAAATTTTTTGATTATTTTTAAATTTCTCTCTAAATTTGTGGATATTCTATAAATTTTTCTCTACATTTGTGGATATTCTAAAATTCCTGTCTAAATTTGTGGATATTCGATAAATTTCTGTCTAAATTTTTTGATTATTTTTAAATTTTTGTCTAAATTTGTGGATATTCTATAAATTTCTGTCGAAATTTGTGGATATTCGATAAAGTTCTGTCTAAATTTGTTTATATTCTATAAATTTCTCTCTAAATTTGTGGATATTCTATAAATTCTGTCTAAATTTGTGGATATTCGATAAATTTCTGTCTAAATTTTTTGATTATTTTGAAATTTTTGTCTAAATTTGTGGATATTCTATAAATTTCTGTCTAAATTTTTTGATTCTTTGTAAATTTCTCTCTAAATTTGTGGATATTCTATAAATTTTTCTCTAAATTTGTGGATATTCTAAAATTCCTGTCTAAATTTGTGGATATTCGATAAATTTCTGTCTAAATTTTTTGATTATTTTGAAATTTTTGTCTAAATTTGTGGATATTCGATAAAGTTCTGTCTAAATTTGTTTATATTCTATAAATTTCTCTCTAAATTTGTGGATATTCTATAAATTCTGTCTAAATTCGTGGATATTCTATAAATTTCTGTCTAAATTTTTTGATTCTTTGTAAATTTCTGTCTAAATTTGTGGATATTCTATAAATTTCTGTCTAAATTTTTTGATTCTTTATAAATTTCTCTCTAAATTTGTGGATATTCTATAAATTTCTGTCTAAATTTTTTGATTCTTTAAATTTCTGTCTAAATTTGTGGATATTCTATAAATTTCTGTCTAAATTTGTGGATATTCGATAAATTTCTGTCTAAATTTGGATATTCGATAAATTTCTGTCTGAATTTTTTTGATTATTTTTAAATTTCTCATTAAATTTGTGGATATTCTATAAATTTCTCTCTAAATTTGTGGATATTCTATAAATTTCTGTCTAAATTTTTTGATTATTTTTAATTTTTGTCTAAATTTGTGTATATTCTATAAATTTCTGTCTAAATTTTTTGATTCTTTATAAATTTCTCTCTAAATTTGAGAATATTCTATAAATTTCTGTCTAAATTTGTGGATATTCCATAAATTTCTGTCTGCATTTTTTGATTATTTTTAAATTTTTGTCTATGTTTGTGGATATTCTATAAATTTTTGTCTAAATTTGTGGATATTCGATAAAGTTCTGTCTAAATTTGTGGATATTCTATAAATTTCTCTCTAAATTTGTGGATATTCTATAAATTTCTGTCTAAATTTGTGGATATTCGATAAATTTTTGTCTAAATTTTTTGATTATTTTTAAATTTTTCTCTAAATTTGTGGATATTCTATAAATTTCTCTCTAAATTTGTGGATATTCTATAAATTTCTGTCTAAATTTGTGGATATTCGATAAATTTCTGTCTAAATTTGTGGATTATTTTTAAATTTTTGTCTAAATTTGTGGATATTCTATAAATTTCTGTCTAAATTTTTTGATTCTTTATAAATTTCTCTCTAAATTTGTGGATATTCTATAAATTTCTGTCTAAATTTGTGGATATTCGATAAATTTCTGTCTAACTTTGTGGATATTCGATAAATTTCTGTCTAAATTTTTTTGATTATTTTTAAATTTCTCTCTAAATTTGTGGATATTCTATAAATTTCTCTCTAAATTTGTGGGTTTTTTTTATAAATTTCTGTCTAAATTTTTTGATTATTTTTAATTTTTGTCTAAATTTGTGGATATTCTATAAATTTCTGTCTAAATTTTTTGATTCTTTATAAATTTCTCTCTAAATTTGACAATATTCTATAAATTTTTGTCTAAATTTGTGGATATTCGATAAATTTCTGTCTGAATTTTTTGATTATTTTTAAATTTTTGTCTAAATTTGTGGATATTCTATAAATTTCTGTCTAAATTTTTTGATTCTTTATAAATTTCTCTCTAAATTTGACAATATTCTATAAATTTTTGTCTAAATTTGTGGATATTCGATAAATTTCTGTCTGAATTTTTTGATTATTTTTAAATTTTTGTCTAAATTTGTGGATATTCTATAAATTTCTGTCTAAATTTTTTGATTCTTTGTAAATTTCTGTCTAAATTTGTGGATATTCTATAAATTTCTGTCTAAATTTTTTGATTCTTTATAAATTTCTCTCTAAATTTGTGGATATTCTATAAATTTCTGTCTAAATTTTTTGATTTTATAAATTTCTCTCTAAATTTGTGGATATTCTATAAATTTCTGTCTAAATTTGTGGATATTCGATAAATTTCTGTCTAAATTTTTTGATTATTTCTAAATTTTTGTCTAAATTTGTGGATATTCTATAAATTTCTGTCTAAATATTTTGATTCTTTATAAATTTCTCTCTAAATTTGTGGATATTCTATAAATTTCTGTCTAAATTTGTGGATATTAGATAAATTTCTGTCTAAATTTTTAATATTTCTCTGTTTATCTATAAATCCCCCCCCCCCCCCTCACTACGCTACTGGGTAAAACATACGTTCAATTTCACATAATTTTTAATTTTATGACAACGCATTTATTCATTGTTTTTTTAGTTTCCTCCAATGAATCTTAGAATTTACAATACATCATAATTTTGGCCATATTTTTCAATCAAAGATTTAGTACTTACAACCATGGTTTCAGATATACATCGGCAAATTTCAACAAAAAATATGTAATTCTCTTTATAATCAAAAATTATTAACTTAAAAAAATCTAAATTAAAACAAATAATAGATGGCGGTATAAAAGATTGAACTTAAGACTTCATATAGCTTCGAAATATGATGAAGACGAATAATAAAAGTAAAATTATGTGTAAAATGTAAAAATAATGATTTATTTATTTGTGTATACCACATTTAAAGATCCATAAAATAAATTTGGCACAATCATTCTTAGCCACCATGAATTAGATATGCAAAATATACCTATATATAGCTATCTTCTACATATATATGTATGTATACAATGTATTTATGTATGTTGCAATGTATTTATGTATGCAATGTATGTATGTATGTACTAAGGTATGTATGTACGTATGTAATGTATTTATGTATGTATGCAATGTGTTTATGTATGTATGTATGCATGTTGGGCGCGGGCCCAAATTTTTATTCACGGCCCGCCCACTCACGGTGGTATTAAAAAAAAATTCACGCCCACTCACGCTTCTTCTTCTTCTTTATCGTGTTGAAAATCCCACAGACGGTTGATATTCGATAAATTTCTGTCTAAATTTTTTGATTATTTTTAAATTTTTGTGTAAATTTGTGGATATTCTATTAATTTCTGTCTAAATTTTTTGATTATTTTTAAGTTTTTGTCTAAATTTATGGATTTTCTATAAATTTCTGTCTAAATTTGTGGATATTCGATAAATTTCTGTATAAATTTTTTGATTATTTTTAAATTTTTGTCTAAATTTGTGGATATTCTATAATTTCTGTCTAAATTTTTTGATTCTTTTTAAATTTCTCTCTAAATTTGTGGATATTCTATAAATTTCTGTCTAAATTTGTGGATATTCGATAAATTTCTGTCTAAATTTGTGGATATTCGATATAGTTCTGTCTAAATTTGTGGATATTCTATAAATTTCTCTCTAAATTTGTGGATATTCTATAAATTTCTGTCTAAATTTGTGGATATTAAATAAATTTCTGTCTAAATTTTTTGATTATTTTTAAATTTCTGTCTAAATTCGTGGATATTCGATAAATTTCTGTCTAAATTTTTTGATTATTTTTAAATTTCTCTCTAAATTTGTGGATATTCTATAAATTTCTCTCTAAATTTGTGGATATTCTAAAATTCCTGTCTAAATTTGTGGATATTCGATAAAGTTCTGTCTAAATTTGTGGATATTCTATAAATTTCTCTCTAAATTTGTGGATATTCTATAAATTTCTGTCTAAATTTGTGGATATTAAATAAATTTCTGTCTAATTTTTTTGATTATTTTTAAATTTCTGTCTAAATTCGTGGATATTCGATAAATTTCTGTCTAAATTTTTTGATTATTTTTAAATTTCTCTCTAAATTTGTGGATATTCTATAAATTTTTCTCTACATTTGTGGATATTCTAAAATTCCTGTCTAAATTTGTGGATATTCGATAAATTTCTGTCTAAATTTTTTGATTATTTTTAAATTTTTGTCTAAATTTGTGGATATTCTATAAATTTCTGTCGAAATTTGTGGATATTCGATAAAGTTCTGTCTAAATTTGTTTATATTCTATAAATTTCTCTCTAAATTTGTGGATATTCTATAAATTCTGTCTAAATTTGTGGATATTCGATAAATTTCTGTCTAAATTTTTTGATTATTTTGAAATTTTTGTCTAAATTTGTGGATATTCTATAAATTTCTGTCTAAATTTTTTGATTCTTTGTAAATTTCTCTCTAAATTTGTGGATATTCTATAAATTTTTCTCTAAATTTGTGGATATTCTAAAATTCCTGTCTAAATTTGTGGATATTCGATAAATTTCTGTCTAAATTTTTTGATTATTTTGAAATTTTTGTCTAAATTTGTGGATATTCGATAAAGTTCTGTCTAAATTTGTTTATATTCTATAAATTTCTCTCTAAATTTGTGGATATTCTATAAATTCTGTCTAAATTCGTGGATATTCTATAAATTTCTGTCTAAATTTTTTGATTCTTTGTAAATTTCTGTCTAAATTTGTGGATATTCTATAAATTTCTGTCTAAATTTTTTGATTCTTTATAAATTTCTCTCTAAATTTGTGGATATTCTATAAATTTCTGTCTAAATTTTTTGATTCTTTAAATTTCTGTCTAAATTTGTGGATATTCTATAAATTTCTGTCTAAATTTGTGGATATTCGATAAATTTCTGTCTAAATTTGGATATTCGATAAATTTCTGTCTGAATTTTTTTGATTATTTTTAAATTTCTCATTAAATTTGTGGATATTCTATAAATTTCTCTCTAAATTTGTGGATATTCTATAAATTTCTGTCTAAATTTTTTGATTATTTTTAATTTTTGTCTAAATTTGTGTATATTCTATAAATTTCTGTCTAAATTTTTTGATTCTTTATAAATTTCTCTCTAAATTTGAGAATATTCTATAAATTTCTGTCTAAATTTGTGGATATTCCATAAATTTCTGTCTGCATTTTTTGATTATTTTTAAATTTTTGTCTATGTTTGTGGATATTCTATAAATTTTTGTCTAAATTTGTGGATATTCGATAAAGTTCTGTCTAAATTTGTGGATATTCTATAAATTTCTCTCTAAATTTGTGGATATTCTATAAATTTCTGTCTAAATTTGTGGATATTCGATAAATTTTTGTCTAAATTTTTTGATTATTTTTAAATTTTTCTCTAAATTTGTGGATATTCTATAAATTTCTCTCTAAATTTGTGGATATTCTATAAATTTCTGTCTAAATTTGTGGATATTCGATAAATTTCTGTCTAAATTTGTGGATTATTTTTAAATTTTTGTCTAAATTTGTGGATATTCTATAAATTTCTGTCTAAATTTTTTGATTCTTTATAAATTTCTCTCTAAATTTGTGGATATTCTATAAATTTCTGTCTAAATTTGTGGATATTCGATAAATTTCTGTCTAACTTTGTGGATATTCGATAAATTTCTGTCTAAATTTTTTTGATTATTTTTAAATTTCTCTCTAAATTTGTGGATATTCTATAAATTTCTCTCTAAATTTGTGGGTTTTTTTTATAAATTTCTGTCTAAATTTTTTGATTATTTTTAATTTTTGTCTAAATTTGTGGATATTCTATAAATTTCTGTCTAAATTTTTTGATTCTTTATAAATTTCTCTCTAAATTTGACAATATTCTATAAATTTTTGTCTAAATTTGTGGATATTCGATAAATTTCTGTCTGAATTTTTTGATTATTTTTAAATTTTTGTCTAAATTTGTGGATATTCTATAAATTTCTGTCTAAATTTTTTGATTCTTTTAAAATTTCTGTCTAAATTTGTGGATATTCTATAAATTTCTGTCTAAATTTTTTGATTCTTTATAAATTTCTCTCTAAATTTGTGGATATTCTATAAATTTCTGTCTAAATTTTTTGATTTTATAAATTTCTCTCTAAATTTGTGGATATTCTATAAATTTCTGTCTAAATTTGTGGATATTCGATAAATTTCTGTCTAAATTTTTTGATTATTTTTAAATTTTTGTCTAAATTTGTGGATATTCTATAAACTTCTGTCTAAATATTTTGATTCTTTATAAATTTCTCTCTAAATTTGTGGATATTCTATAAATTTCTGTCTAAATTTGTGGATATTAGATAAATTTCTGTTTAAATTTTTAATATTTCTCTGTTTATCTATAAATCCCCCCCCCCTCACTACGCTACTGGGTAAAACATACGTTCAATTTCACATAATTTTTAATTTTATGACAACGCATTTATTCATTGTTTTTTTAGTTTCCTCCAATGAATCTTAGAATTTACAATACATCATAATTTTGGCCATATTTTTCAATCAAAGATTTAGTACTTACAACCATGGTTTCAGATATACATCGGCAAATTTCAACAAAAAATATGTAATTCTCTTTATAATCAAAAATTATTAACTTAAAAAAATCTAAATTAAAACAAATAATAGATGGCGGTATAAAAGATTGAACTTAAGACTTCATATAGCTTCGAAATATGATGAAGACGAATAATAAAAGTAAAATTATGTGTAAAATGTAAAAATAATGATTTATTTATTTGTGTATACCACATTTAAAGATCCATAAAATAAATTTGGCACAATCATTCTTAGCCACCATGAATTAGATATGCAAAATATCCTTATATATAGCTATCTTCTACATATATATGTATGTATACAATGTATTTATGTATGTTGCAATGTATTTATGTATGCAATGTATGTATGTATGTACTAAGGTATGTATGTACGTATGTAATGTATTTATGTATGTATGCAATGTGTTTATGTATGTATGTATGCATGTTGGGCGCGGGCCCAAATTTTTATTCACGGCCGCCCACTCACGGTGGTATTAAAAAAAAATTCACGCCCACTCACGCTTCTTCTTCTTCTTTATCGTGTTGAAAATCCCACAGACGGTTGATATTCGATAAATTTCTGTCTAAATTTTTTGATTATTTTTAAATTTTTGTGTAAATTTGTGGATATTCTATTAATTTCTGTCTAAATTTTTTGATTATTTTTAAATTTTTGTCTAAATTTATGGATTTTCTATAAATTTCTGTCTAAATTTGTGGATATTCGATAAATTTCTGTATAAATTTTTTGATTATTTTTAAATTTTTGTCTAAATTTGTGGATATTCTATAATTTCTGTCTAAATTTTTTGATTCTTTTTAAATTTCTCTCTAAATTTGTGGATATTCTATAAATTTCTGTCTAAATTTGTGGATATTCGATAAATTTCTGTCTAAATTTGTGGATATTCGATAAAGTTCTGTCTAAATTTGTGGATATTCTATAAATTTCTCTCTAAATTTGTGGATATTCTATAAATTTCTGTCTAAATTTGTGGATATTAAATAAATTTCTGTCTAAATTTTTTGATTATTTTTAAATTTTTGTCTAGATTTGTGGATATTCTATAAATTTCTGTCTAAACTTTTTGATTCTTTATAAATTTCTGTCTAAATTTGTGGATATTCTATAAATTTCTGTCTAAATTTTTTGATTCTTTATAAATTTCTCTCTAAATTTGTGGATATTCTATAAATTTCTGTCTAAATTTTTTGATTATTTTTAAATTTTGTCTAAATTTGTGGATATTCTATAAATTTCTGTCTAAATATTTTGATTCTTTATAAATTTCTCTCTAAATTTGTGGATATTAGATAAATTTCTGTCTAAATTTTTTGATTATTATTAAATTTTTGTCTAAATTTTTGGATATTCTATAAATTTCTGTCTAAATTTGTGGATATTCTATAAATTTTTGTCTAAATTTTTTGATTATTTTTAAATTTTTGTCTAAATTGGTGGATATTCTATAAATTTCTGTCTAAATTTTTTGATTATTTTTAAATTTTTGTGTAAATTTGTGGATATTCTATAAATTTATGTCTAAATTTTTTGATTATTTATAAATTTCTCTCTAAACTTGTGGATATTCTATAAATTTCTGTCTAAATCTGTGGATATTCGATAAATTTCTGTCTAAATTCGTGGATATTCGATAAATTTCTGTCTAAATTTTTTGATTATTTTTAAATTTCTGTCTAAATTCGTGGATATTCGATAAATTTCTGTCTAAATTTTTTGATTATTTTTAAATTTCTCTCTAAATTTGTGGATATTCTATAAATTTCTCTCTAAATTTGTGGATATTCTAAAATTCCTGTCTAAATTTGTGGATATTCGATAAAGTTCTGTCTAAATTTGTGGATATTCTATAAATTTCTCTCTAAATTTGTGGATATTCTATAAATTTCTGTCTAAATTTGTGGATATTAAATAAATTTCTGTCTAATTTTTTTGATTATTTTTAAATTTCTGTCTAAATTCGTGGATATTCGATAAATTTCTGTCTAAATTTTTTGATTATTTTTAAATTTCTCTCTAAATTTGTGGATATTCTATAAATTTTTCTCTACATTTGTGGATATTCTAAAATTCCTGTCTAAATTTGTGGATATTCGATAAATTTCTGTCTAAATTTTTTGATTATTTTTAAATTTTTGTCTAAATTTGTGGATATTCTATAAATTTCTGTCGAAATTTGTGGATATTCGATAAAGTTCTGTCTAAATTTGTTTATATTCTAGAAATTTCTCTCTAAATTTGTGGATATTCTATAAATTCTGTCTAAATTTGTGGATATTCGATAAATTTCTGTCTAAATTTTTTGATTATTTTGAAATTTTTGTCTAAATTTGTGGATATTCTATAAATTTCTGTCTAAATTTTTTGATTCTTTGTAAATTTCTCTCTAAATTTGTGGATATTCTATAAATTTTTCTCTAAATTTGTGGATATTCTAAAATTCCTGTCTAAATTTGTGGATATTCGATAAATTTCTGTCTAAATTTTTGGATTATTTTGAAATTTTTGTCTAAATTTGTGGATATTCTATAAATTTCTGTCTAAATTTTTTGATTCTTTTTAAATTTCTCTCTAAATTTGTGGATATTCTATAAATTTCTGTCTAAATTTGTGGATATTCGATAAATTTCTGTCTAAATTTGTGGATATTCGATATAGTTCTGTCTAAATTTGTGGATATTCTATAAATTTCTCTCTAAATTTGTGGATATTCTATAAATTTCTGTCTAAATTTGTGGATATTAAATAAATTTCTGTCTAAATTTTTTGATTATTTTTAAATTTCTGTCTAAATTCGTGGATATTCGATAAATTTCTGTCTAAATTTTTTGATTATTTTTAAATTTCTCTCTAAATTTGTGGATATTCTATAAATTTCTCTCTAAATTTGTGGATATTCTAAAATTCCTGTCTAAATTTGTGGATATTCGATAAAGTTCTGTCTAAATTTGTGGATATTCTATAAATTTCTCTCTAAATTTGTGGATATTCTATAAATTTCTGTCTAAATTTGTGGATATTAAATAAATTTCTGTCTAATTTTTTTGATTATTTTTAAATTTCTGTCTAAATTCGTGGATATTCGATAAATTTCTGTCTAAATTTTTTGATTATTTTTAAATTTCTCTCTAAATTTGTGGATATTCTATAAATTTTTCTCTACATTTGTGGATATTCTAAAATTCCTGTCTAAATTTGTGGATATTCGATAAATTTCTGTCTAAATTTTTTGATTATTTTTAAATTTTTGTCTAAATTTGTGGATATTCTATAAATTTCTGTCGAAATTTGTGGATATTCGATAAAGTTCTGTCTAAATTTGTTTATATTCTATAAATTTCTCTCTAAATTTGTGGATATTCTATAAATTCTGTCTAAATTTGTGGATATTCGATAAATTTCTGTCTAAATTTTTTGATTATTTTGAAATTTTTGTCTAAATTTGTGGATATTCTATAAATTTCTGTCTAAATTTTTTGATTCTTTGTAAATTTCTCTCTAAATTTGTGGATATTCTATAAATTTTTCTCTAAATTTGTGGATATTCTAAAATTCCTGTCTAAATTTGTGGATATTCGATAAATTTCTGTCTAAATTTTTTGATTATTTTGAAATTTTTGTCTAAATTTGTGGATATTCGATAAAGTTCTGTCTAAATTTGTTTATATTCTATAAATTTCTCTCTAAATTTGTGGATATTCTATAAATTCTGTCTAAATTCGTGGATATTCTATAAATTTCTGTCTAAATTTTTTGATTCTTTGTAAATTTCTGTCTAAATTTGTGGATATTCTATAAATTTCTGTCTAAATTTTTTGATTCTTTATAAATTTCTCTCTAAATTTGTGGATATTCTATAAATTTCTGTCTAAATTTTTTGATTCTTTAAATTTCTGTCTAAATTTGTGGATATTCTATAAATTTCTGTCTAAATTTGTGGATATTCGATAAATTTCTGTCTAAATTTGGATATTCGATAAATTTCTGTCTGAATTTTTTTGATTATTTTTAAATTTCTCATTAAATTTGTGGATATTCTATAAATTTCTCTCTAAATTTGTGGATATTCTATAAATTTCTGTCTAAATTTTTTGATTATTTTTAATTTTTGTCTAAATTTGTGTATATTCTATAAATTTCTGTCTAAATTTTTTGATTCTTTATAAATTTCTCTCTAAATTTGAGAATATTCTATAAATTTCTGTCTAAATTTGTGGATATTCCATAAATTTCTGTCTGCATTTTTTGATTATTTTTAAATTTTTGTCTATGTTTGTGGATATTCTATAAATTTTTGTCTAAATTTGTGGATATTCGATAAAGTTCTGTCTAAATTTGTGGATATTCTATAAATTTCTCTCTAAATTTGTGGATATTCTATAAATTTCTGTCTAAATTTGTGGATATTCGATAAATTTTTGTCTAAATTTTTTGATTATTTTTAAATTTTTCTCTAAATTTGTGGATATTCTATAAATTTCTCTCTAAATTTGTGGATATTCTATAAATTTCTGTCTAAATTTGTGGATATTCGATAAATTTCTGTCTAAATTTGTGGATTATTTTTAAATTTTTGTCTAAATTTGTGGATATTCTATAAATTTCTGTCTAAATTTTTTGATTCTTTATAAATTTCTCTCTAAATTTGTGGATATTCTATAAATTTCTGTCTAAATTTGTGGATATTCGATAAATTTCTGTCTAACTTTGTGGATATTCGATAAATTTCTGTCTAAATTTTTTTGATTATTTTTAAATTTCTCTCTAAATTTGTGGATATTCTATAAATTTCTCTCTAAATTTGTGGGTTTTTTTTATAAATTTCTGTCTAAATTTTTTGATTATTTTTAATTTTTGTCTAAATTTGTGGATATTCTATAAATTTCTGTCTAAATTTTTTGATTCTTTATAAATTTCTCTCTAAATTTGACAATATTCTATAAATTTTTGTCTAAATTTGTGGATATTCGATAAATTTCTGTCTGAATTTTTTGATTATTTTTAAATTTTTGTCTAAATTTGTGGATATTCTATAAATTTCTGTCTAAATTTTTTGATTCTTTTAAAATTTCTGTCTAAATTTGTGGATATTCTATAAATTTCTGTCTAAATTTTTTGATTCTTTATAAATTTCTCTCTAAATTTGTGGATATTCTATAAATTTCTGTCTAAATTTTTTGATTTTATAAATTTCTCTCTAAATTTGTGGATATTCTATAAATTTCTGTCTAAATTTGTGGATATTCGATAAATTTCTGTCTAAATTTTTTGATTATTTTTAAATTTTTGTCTAAATTTGTGGATATTCTATAAACTTCTGTCTAAATATTTTGATTCTTTATAAATTTCTCTCTAAATTTGTGGATATTCTATAAATTTCTGTCTAAATTTGTGGATATTAGATAAATTTCTGTCTAAATTTTTAATATTTCTCTGTTTATCTATAAATCCCCCCCCCCCTCACTACGCTACTGGGTAAAACATACGTTCAATTTCACATAATTTTTAATTTTATGACAACGCATTTATTCATTGTTTTTTTAGTTTCCTCCAATGAATCTTAGAATTTACAATACATCATAATTTTGGCCATATTTTTCAATCAAAGATTTAGTACTTACAACCATGGTTTCAGATATACATCGGCAAATTTCAACAAAAAATATGTAATTCTCTTTATAATCAAAAATTATTAACTTAAAAAAATCTAAATTAAAACAAATAATAGATGGCGGTATAAAAGATTGAACTTAAGACTTCATATAGCTTCGAAATATGATGAAGACGAATAATAAAAGTAAAATTATGTGTAAAATGTAAAAATAATGATTTATTTATTTGTGTATACCACATTTAAAGATCCATAAAATAAATTTGGCACAATCATTCTTAGCCACCATGAATTAGATATGCAAAATATCCTTATATATAGCTATCTTCTACATATATATGTATGTATACAATGTATTTATGTATGTTGCAATGTATTTATGTATGCAATGTATGTATGTATGTACTAAGGTATGTATGTACGTATGTAATGTATTTATGTATGTATGCAATGTGTTTATGTATGTATGTATGCATGTTGGGCGCGGGCCCAAATTTTTATTCACGGCCGCCCACTCACGGTGGTATTAAAAAAAAATTCACGCCCACTCACGCTTCTTCTTCTTCTTTATCGTGTTGAAAATCCCACAGACGGTTGATATTCGATAAATTTCTGTCTAAATTTTTTGATTATTTTTAAATTTTTGTGTAAATTTGTGGATATTCTATTAATTTCTGTCTAAATTTTTTGATTATTTTTAAATTTTTGTCTAAATTTATGGATTTTCTATAAATTTCTGTCTAAATTTGTGGATATTCGATAAATTTCTGTATAAATTTTTTGATTATTTTTAAATTTTTGTCTAAATTTGTGGATATTCTATAATTTCTGTCTAAATTTTTTGATTCTTTTTAAATTTCTCTCTAAATTTGTGGATATTCTATAAATTTCTGTCTAAATTTGTGGATATTCGATAAATTTCTGTCTAAATTTGTGGATATTCGATAAAGTTCTGTCTAAATTTGTGGATATTCTATAAATTTCTCTCTAAATTTGTGGATATTCTATAAATTTCTGTCTAAATTTGTGGATATTAAATAAATTTCTGTCTAAATTTTTTGATTATTTTTAAATTTTTGTCTAGATTTGTGGATATTCTATAAATTTCTGTCTAAACTTTTTGATTCTTTATAAATTTCTGTCTAAATTTGTGGATATTCTATAAATTTCTGTCTAAATTTTTTGATTCTTTATAAATTTCTCTCTAAATTTGTGGATATTCTATAAATTTCTGTCTAAATTTTTTGATTATTTTTAAATTTTGTCTAAATTTGTGGATATTCTATAAATTTCTGTCTAAATATTTTGATTCTTTATAAATTTCTCTCTAAATTTGTGGATATTAGATAAATTTCTGTCTAAATTTTTTGATTATTATTAAATTTTTGTCTAAATTTTTGGATATTCTATAAATTTCTGTCTAAATTTGTGGATATTCTATAAATTTTTGTCTAAATTTTTTGATTATTTTTAAATTTTTGTCTAAATTGGTGGATATTCTATAAATTTCTGTCTAAATTTTTTGATTATTTTTAAATTTTTGTGTAAATTTGTGGATATTCTATAAATTTATGTCTAAATTTTTTGATTATTTATAAATTTCTCTCTAAATTTGTGGATATTCTATAAATTTCTGTCTAAATCTGTGGATATTCGATAAATTTCTGTCTAAATTCGTGGATATTCGATAAATTTCTGTCTAAATTTTTTGATTATTTTTAAATTTCTCTCTAAATTTGTGGATATTCTATAAATTTTTCTCTAAATTTGTGGATATTCTATAAATTCCTGTCTAAATTTGTGGATATTCGATAAATTTCTGTCTAAATTTTTTGATTATTTTTAAATTTTTGTCTAAATTTGTGGATATTCTATAAATTTCTGTCGAAATTTGTGGATATTCGATACAGTTCTGTCTAAATTTGTGGATATTCTATAAATTTCTCTCTAAATTTGTGGATATTCTATAAATTCTGTCTAAATTTGTGGATATTCGATAAATTTCTGTCTAAATTTTTTGATTATTTTTAAATTTTTGTCTAAATTTGTGGATATTCTATAAATTTCTGTCTAAATTTTTTGATTCTTTGTAAATTTCTGTCTAAATTTGTGGATATTCTATAAATTTCTGTCTAAATTTTTTGATTCTTTATAAATTTCTCTCTAAATTTGTGGATATTCTATAAATTTCTGTCTAAATTTTTTGATTCTTTAAATTTCTGTCTAAATTTGTGGATATTCTATAAATTTCTGTCTAAATTTGTGGATATTCGATAAATTTCTGTCTAAATTTGTGGATATTCGATAAATTTCTGTCTAAATTTTTTTTATTATTTTTAATTTCTCATTAAATTTGTGGATATTCTATAAATTTCTCTCTAAATTTGTGGATATTCTATAAATTTCTGTCTAAATTTTTTGATTATTTTTAATTTTTGTCTAAATTTGTGTATATTCTATAAATTTCTGTCTAAATTTTTTGATTCTTTATAAATTTCTCTCTAAATTTGAGAATATTCTATAAATTTCTGTCTAAATTTGTGGATATTCCATAAATTTCTGTCTGAATTTTTTGATTATTTTTAAATTTTTGTCTAAATTTGTGGATATTCTATAAATTTCTGTCTAAATTTTTTGATTCTTTATAAATTTCTCTCTAAATTTGACAATATTCTATAAATTTTTGTCTAAATTTGTGGATATTCGATAAATTTCTGTCTGAATTTTTTGATTATTTTTAAATTTTTGTCTAAATTTGTGGATATTCTATAAATTTCTGTCTAAATTTTTTGATTCTTTGTAAATTTCTGTCTAAATTTGTGGATATTCTATAAATTTCTGTCTAAATTTTTTGATTCTTTATAAATTTCTCTCTAAATTTGTGGATATTCTATAAATTTCTGTCTAAATTTTTTGATTTTATAAATTTCTCTCTAAATTTGTGGATATTCTATAAATTTCTGTCTAAATTTGTGGATATTCCATAAATTTCTGTCTGAATTTTTTGATTATTTTTAAATTTTTGTCTAAATTTGTGGATATTCTATAAATTTCTGTCTAAATTTTTTGATTCTTTATAAATTTCTCTCTAAATTTGACAATATTCTATAAATTTTTGTCTAAATTTGTGGATATTCGATAAATTTCTGTCTGAATTTTTTGATTATTTTTAAATTTTTGTCTAAATTTGTGGATATTCTATAAATTTCTGTCTAAATTTTTTGATTCTTTGTAAATTTCTGTCTAAATTTGTGGATATTCTATAAATTTCTGTCTAAATTTTTTGATTCTTTATAAATTTCTCTCTAAATTTGTGGATATTCTATAAATTTCTGTCTAAATTTTTTGATTTTATAAATTTCTCTCTAAATTTGTGGATATTCTATAAATTTCTGTCTAAATTTGTGGATATTCGATAAATTTCTGTCTAAATTTTTTGATTATTTTTAAATTTTTGTCTAAATTTGTGGATATTCTATAAACTTCTGTCTAAATATTTTGATTCTTTATAAATTTCTCTCTAAATTTGTGGATATTCTATAAATTTCTGTCTAAATTTGTGGATATTAGATAAATTTCTGTCTAAATTTTTAATATTTCTCTGTTTATCTATAAATCCCCCCCCCTCACTACGCTACTGGGTAAAACATACGTTCAATTTCACATAATTTTTAATTTTATGACAACGCATTTATTCATTGTTTTTTTAGTTTCCTCCAATGAATCTTAGAATTTACAATACATCATAATTTTGGCCATATTTTTCAATCAAAGATTTAGTACTTACAACCATGGTTTCAGATATACATCGGCAAATTTCAACAAAAAATATGTAATTCTCTTTATAATCAAAAATTATTAACTTAAAAAAATCTAAATTAAAACAAATAATAGATGGCGGTATAAAAGATTGAACTTAAGACTTCATATAGCTTCGAAATATGATGAAGACGAATAATAAAAGTAAAATTATGTGTAAAATGTAAAAATAATGATTTATTTATTTGTGTATACCACATTTAAAGATCCATAAAATAAATTTGGCACAATCATTCTTAGCCACCATGAATTAGATATGCAAAATATCCTTATATATAGCTATCTTCTACATATATATGTATGTATACAATGTATTTATGTATGTTGCAATGTATTTATGTATGCAATGTATGTATGTATGTACTAAGGTATGTATGTATGTACGTATGTAATGTATTTATGTATGTATGCAATGTGTTTATGTATGTATGTATGCATGTTGGGCGCGGGCCCAAATTTTTATTCACGGCCGCCCACTCACGGTGGTATTAAAAAAAAATTCACGCCCACTCACGCTTCTTCTTCTTCTTTATCGTGTTGAAAATCCCACAGACGGTTGATATTCGATAAATTTCTGTCTAAATTTTTTGATTATTTTTAAATTTTTGTGTAAATTTGTGGATATTCTATTAATTTCTGTCTAAATTTTTTGATTATTTTTAAATTTTTGTCTAAATTTATGGATTTTCTATAAATTTCTGTCTAAATTTGTGGATATTCGATAAATTTCTGTATAAATTTTTTGATTATTTTTAAATTTTTGTCTAAATTTGTGGATATTCTATAATTTCTGTCTAAATTTTTTGATTCTTTTTAAATTTCTCTCTAAACTTGTGGATATTCTATAAATTTCTGTCTAAATTTGTGGATATTCGATAAATTTCTGTCTAAATTTGTGGATATTCGATAAAGTTCTGTCTAAATTTGTGGATATTCTATAAATTTCTCTCTAAATTTGTGGATATTCTATAAATTTCTGTCTAAATTTGTGGATATTAAATAAATTTCTGTCTAAATTTTTTGATTATTTTTAAATTTTTGTCTAGATTTGTGGATATTCTATAAATTTCTGTCTAAACTTTTTGATTCTTTATAAATTTCTGTCTAAATTTGTGGATATTCTATAAATTTCTGTCTAAATTTTTTGATTCTTTATAAATTTCTCTCTAAATTTGTGGATATTCTATAAATTTCTGTCTAAATTTTTTGATTATTTTTAAATTTTGTCTAAATTTGTGGATATTCTATAAATTTCTGTCTAAATATTTTGATTCTTTATAAATTTCTCTCTAAATTTGTGGATATTAGATAAATTTCTGTCTAAATTTTTTGATTATTATTAAATTTTTGTCTAAATTTTTGGATATTCTATAAATTTCTGTCTAAATTTGTGGATATTCTATAAATTTTTGTCTAAATTTTTTGATTATTTTTAAATTTTTGTCTAAATTGGTGGATATTCTATAAATTTCTGTCTAAATTTTTTGATTATTTTTAAATTTTTGTGTAAATTTGTGGATATTCTATAAATTTATGTCTAAATTTTTTGATTATTTATAAATTTCTCTCTAAATTTGTGGATATTCTATAAATTTCTGTCTAAATTTGTGGATATTAGATAAATTTCTGTCTAAATTCGTGGATATTCGATAAATTTCTGTCTAAATTTTTTGATTATTTTTAAATTTCTCTCTAAATTTGTGGATATTCTATAAATTTTTCTCTAAATTTGTGGATATTCTATAAATTCCTGTCTAAATTTGTGGATATTCGATAAATTTCTGTCTAAATTTTTTGATTATTTTTAAATTTTTGTCTAAATTTGTGGATATTCTATAAATTTCTGTCGAAATTTGTGGATATTCGATACAGTTCTGTCTAAATTTGTGGATATTCTATAAATTTCTCTCTAAATTTGTGGATATTCTATAAATTCTGTCTAAATTTGTGGATATTCGATAAATTTCTGTCTAAATTTTTTGATTATTTTTAAATTTTTGTCTAAATTTGTGGATATTCTATAAATTTCTGTCTAAATTTTTTGATTCTTTGTAAATTTCTGTCTAAATTTGTGGATATTCTATAAATTTCTGTCTAAATTTTTTGATTCTTTATAAATTTCTCTCTAAATTTGTGGATATTCTATAAATTTCTGTCTAAATTTTTTGATTCTTTAAATTTCTGTCTAAATTTGTGGATATTCTATAAATTTCTGTCTAAATTTGTGGATATTCGATAAATTTCTGTCTAAATTTGTGGATATTCGATAAATTTCTGTCTAAATTTTTTTTATTATTTTTAATTTCTCATTAAATTTGTGGATATTCTATAAATTTCTCTCTAAATTTGTGGATATTCTATAAATTTCTGTCTAAATTTTTTGATTATTTTTAAATTTTTGTCTAAATTTGTGGATATTCTATAAATTTCTGTCTAAATTTTTTGATTCTTTATAAATTTCTCTCTAAATTTGACAATATTCTATAAATTTTTGTCTAAATTTGTGGATATTCGATAAATTTCTGTCTGAATTTTTTGATTATTTTTAAATTTTTGTCTAAATTTGTGGATATTCTATAAATTTCTGTCTAAATTTTTTGATTCTTTGTAAAATTCTGTCTAAATTTGTGGATATTCTATAAATTTCTGTCTAAATTTTTTGATTCTTTATAAATTTCTCTCTAAATTTGTGGATATTCTATAAATTTCTGTCTAAATTTTTTGATTTTATAAATTTCTCTCTAAATTTGTGGATATTCTATAAATTTCTGTCTAAATTTGTGGATATTCCATAAATTTCTGTCTGAATTTTTTGATTATTTTTAAATTTTTGTCTAAATTTGTGGATATTCTATAAATTTCTGTCTAAATTTTTTGATTCTTTATAAATTTCTCTCTAAATTTGACAATATTCTATAAATTTTTGTCTAAATTTGTGGATATTCGATAAATTTCTGTCTGAATTTTTTGATTATTTTTAAATTTTTGTCTAAATTTGTGGATATTCTATAAATTTCTGTCTAAATTTTTTGATTCTTTGTAAATTTCTGTCTAAATTTGTGGATATTCTATAAATTTCTGTCTAAATTTTTTGATTCTTTATAAATTTCTCTCTAAATTTGTGGATATTCTATAAATTTCTGTCTAAATTTTTTGATTTTATAAATTTCTCTCTAAATTTGTGGATATTCTATAAATTTCTGTCTAAATTTGTGGATATTCGATAAATTTCTGTCTAAATTTTTTGATTATTTTTAAATTTTTGTCTAAATTTGTGGATATTCTATAAACTTCTGTCTAAATATTTTGATTCTTTATAAATTTCTCTCTAAATTTGTGGATATTCTATAAATTTCTGTCTAAATTTGTGGATATTAGATAAATTTCTGTCTAAATTTTTAATATTTCTCTGTTTATCTATAAATCCCCCCCCCTCACTACGCTACTGGGTAAAACATACGTTCAATTTCACATAATTTTTAATTTTATGACAACGCATTTATTCATTGTTTTTTTAGTTTCCTCCAATGAATCTTAGAATTTACAATACATCATAATTTTGGCCATATTTTTCAATCAAAGATTTAGTACTTACAACCATGGTTTCAGATATACATCGGCAAATTTCAACAAAAAATATGTAATTCTCTTTATAATCAAAAATTATTAACTTAAAAAAATCTAAATTAAAACAAATAATAGATGGCGGTATAAAAGATTGAACTTAAGACTTCATATAGCTTCGAAATATGATGAAGACGAATAATAAAAGTAAAATTATGTGTAAAATGTAAAAATAATGATTTATTTATTTGTGTATACCACATTTAAAGATCCATAAAATAAATTTGGCACAATCATTCTTAGCCACCATGAATTAGATATGCAAAATATCCTTATATATAGCTATCTTCTACATATATATGTATGTATACAATGTATTTATGTATGTTGCAATGTATTTATGTATGCAATGTATGTATGTATGTACTAAGGTATGTATGTACGTATGTAATGTATTTATGTATGTATGCAATGTGTTTATGTATGTATGTATGCATGTTGGGCGCGGGCCCAAATTTTTATTCACGGCCGCCCACTCACGGTGGTATTAAAAAAAAATTCACGCCCACTCACGCTTCTTCTTCTTCTTTATCGTGTTGAAAATCCCACAGACGGTTGATATTCGATAAATTTCTGTCTAAATTTTTTGATTATTTTTAAATTTTTGTGTAAATTTGTGGATATTCTATTAATTTCTGTCTAAATTTTTTGATTATTTTTAAATTTTTGTCTAAATTTATGGATTTTCTATAAATTTCTGTCTAAATTTGTGGATATTCGATAAATTTCTGTATAAATTTTTTGATTATTTTTAAATTTTTGTCTAAATTTGTGGATATTCTATAATTTCTGTCTAAATTTTTTGATTCTTTTTAAATTTCTCTCTAAATTTGTGGATATTCTATAAATTTCTGTCTAAATTTGTGGATATTCGATAAATTTCTGTCTAAATTTGTGGATATTCGATAAAGTTCTGTCTAAATTTGTGGATATTCTATAAATTTCTCTCTAAATTTGTGGATATTCTATAAATTTCTGTCTAAATTTGTGGATATTAAATAAATTTCTGTCTAAATTTTTTGATTATTTTTAAATTTTTGTCTAGATTTGTGGATATTCTATAAATTTCTGTCTAAACTTTTTGATTCTTTATAAATTTCTGCCTAAATTTGTGGATATTCTATAAATTTCTGTCTAAATTTTTTGATTCTTTATAAATTTCTCTCTAAATTTGTGGATATTCTATAAATTTCTGTCTAAATTTTTTGATTATTTTTAAATTTTGTCTAAATTTGTGGATATTCTATAAATTTCTGTCTAAATATTTTGATTCTTTATAAATTTCTCTCTAAATTTGTGGATATTAGATAAATTTCTGTCTAAATTTTTTGATTATTATTAAATTTTTGTCTAAATTTTTGGATATTCTATAAATTTCTGTCTAAATTTGTGGATATTCTATAAATTTTTGTCTAAATTTTTTGATTATTTTTAAATTTTTGTCTAAATTGGTAGATATTCTATAAATTTCTGTCTAAATTTTTTGATTATTTTTAAATTTTTGTGTAAATTTGTGGATATTCTATAAATTTATGTCTAAATTTTTTGATTATTTATAAATTTCTCTCTAAATTTGTGGATATTCTATAAATTTCTGTCTAAATCTGTGGATATTCGATAAATTTCTGTCTAAATTCGTGGATATTCGATAAATTTATGTCTAAATTTTTTGATTATTTTTAAATTTCTCTCTAAATTTGTGGATATTCTATAAATTTTTCTCTAAATTTGTGGATATTCTATAAATTCCTGTCTAAATTTGTGGATATTCGATAAATTTCTGTCTAAATTTTTTGATTATTTTTAAATTTTTGTCTAAATTTGTGGATATTCTATAAATTTCTGTCGAAATTTGTGGATATTCGATAAAGTTCTGTCTAAATTTGTGGATATTCTATAAATTTCTCTCTAAATTTGTGGATATTCTATAAATTCTGTCTAAATTTGTGGATATTCGATAAATTTCTGTCTAAATTTTTTGATTATTTTTAAATTTTTGTCTAAATTTGTGGATATTCTATAAATTTCTGTCTAAATTTTTTGATTCTTTGTAAATTTCTGTCTAAATTTGTGGATATTCTATAAATTTCTGTCTAAATTTTTTGATTCTTTATAAATTTCTCTCTAAATTTGTGGATATTCTATAAATTTCTGTCTAAATTTTTTGATTCTTTAAATTTCTGTCTAAATTTGTGGATATTCTATAAATTTCTGTCTAAATTTGTGGATATTCGATAAATTTCTGTCTAAATTTGTGGATATTCGATAAATTTCTGTCTAAATTTTTTTGATTATTTTTAATTTCTCATTAAATTTGTGGATATTCGATAAATTTCTCTCTAAATTTGTGGATATTCTATAAATTTCTGTCTAAATTTTTTGATTATTTTTAATTTTTGTCTAAATTTGTGTATATTCTATAAATTTCTGTCTAAATTTTTTGATTCTTTATAAATTTCTCTCTAAATTTGAGAATATTCTATAAATTTCTGTCTAAATTTGTGGATATTCCATAAATTTCTGTCTGAATTTTTTGATTATTTTTAAATTTTTGTCTAAATTTGTGGATATTCTATAAATTTCTGTCTAAATTTTTTGATTCTTTTTTAATTTCTCTCTAAATTTGACAATATTCTATAAATTTTTGTCTAAATTTGTGGATATTCGATAAATTTCTGTCTGAATTTTTTGATTATTTTTAAATTTTTGTCTAAATTTGTGGATATTCTATAAATTTCTGTCTAAATTTTTTGATTCTTTGTAAATTTCTGTCTAAATTTGTGGATATTCTATAAATTTCTGTCTAAATTTTTTGATTCTTTATAAATTTAAATTTCTCTCTAAATTTGTGGATATTCTATAAATTTCTGTCTAAATTTTTTGATTTTATAAATTTCTCTCTAAATTTGTGGATATTCTATAAATTTCTGTCTAAATTTGTGGATATTCCATAAATTTCTGTCTGAATTTTTTGATTATTTTTAAATTTTTGTCTAAATTTGTGGATATTCTATAAATTTCTGTCTAAATTTTTTGATTCTTTATAAATTTCTCTCTAAATTTGACAATATTCTATAAATTTTTGTCTAAATTTGTGGATATTCGATAAATTTCTGTCTGAATTTTTTGATTATTTTTAAATTTTTGTCTAAATTTGTGGATATTCTATAAATTTCTGTCTAAATTTTTTGATTCTTTGTAAATTTCTGTCTAAATTTGTGGATATTCTATAAATTTCTGTCTAAATTTTTTGATTCTTTATAAATTTCTCTCTAAATTTGTGGATATTCTATAAATTTCTGTCTAAATTTTTTGATTTTATAAATTTCTCTCTAAATTTGTGGATATTCTATAAATTTCTGTCTAAATTTGTGGATATTCGATAAATTTCTGTCTAAATTTTTTGATTATTTTTAAATTTTTGTCTAAATTTGTGGATATTCTATAAATTTCTGTCTAGATATTTTGATTCTTTATAAATTTCTCTCTAAATTTGTGGATATTCTATAAATTTCTGTCTAAATTTGTGGATATTAGATAAATTTCTGTCTAAATTTTTAATATTTCTCTGTTTATCTATAAATCCCCCCCCCCCCTCACTACGCTACTGGGTAAAACATACGTTCAATTTCACATAATTTTTAATTTTATGACAACGCATTTATTCATTGTTTTTTTAGTTTCCTCCAATGAATCTTAGAATTTACAATACATCATAATTTTGGCCATATTTTTCAATCAAAGATTTAGTACTTACAACCATGGTTTCAGATATACATCGGCAAATTTCAACAAAAAATATGTAATTCTCTTTATAATCAAAAATTATTAACTTAAAAAAATCTAAATTAAAACAAATAATAGATGGCGGTATAAAAGATTGAACTTAAGACTTCATATAGCTTCGAAATATGATGAAGACGAATAATAAAAGTAAAATTATGTGTAAAATGTAAAAATAATGATTTATTTATTTGTGTATACCACATTTAAAGATCCATAAAATAAATTTGGCACAATCATTCTTAGCCACCATGAATTAGATATGCAAAATATCCTTATATATAGCTATCTTCTACATATATATGTATGTATACAATGTATTTATGTATGTTGCAATGTATTTATGTATGCAATGTATGTATGTATGTACTAAGGTATGTATGTATGTACGTATGTAATGTATTTATGTATGTATGCAATGTGTTTATGTATGTATGTATGCATGTTGGGCGCGGGCCCAAATTTTTATTCACGGCCGCCCACTCACGGTGGTATTAAAAAAAAATTCACGCCCACTCACGCTTCTTCTTCTTCTTTATCGTGTTGAAAATCCCACAGACGGTTGATATTCGATAAATTTCTGTCTAAATTTTTTGATTATTTTTAAATTTTTGTGTAAATTTGTGGATATTCTATTAATTTCTGTCTAAATTTTTTGATTATTTTTAAATTTTTGTCTAAATTTATGGATTTTCTATAAATTTCTGTCTAAATTTGTGGATATTCGATAAATTTCTGTATAAATTTTTTGATTATTTTTAAATTTTTGTCTAAATTTGTGGATATTCTATAATTTCTGTCTAAATTTTTTGATTCTTTTTAAATTTCTCTCTAAACTTGTGGATATTCTATAAATTTCTGTCTAAATTTGTGGATATTCGATAAATTTCTGTCTAAATTTGTGGATATTCGATAAAGTTCTGTCTAAATTTGTGGATATTCTATAAATTTCTCTCTAAATTTGTGGATATTCTATAAATTTCTGTCTAAATTTGTGGATATTAAATAAATTTCTGTCTAAATTTTTTGATTATTTTTAAATTTTTGTCTAGATTTGTGGATATTCTATAAATTTCTGTCTAAACTTTTTGATTCTTTATAAATTTCTGTCTAAATTTGTGGATATTCTATAAATTTCTGTCTAAATTTTTTGATTCTTTATAAATTTCTCTCTAAATTTGTGGATATTCTATAAATTTCTGTCTAAATTTTTTGATTATTTTTAAATTTTGTCTAAATTTGTGGATATTCTATAAATTTCTGTCTAAATATTTTGATTCTTTATAAATTTCTCTCTAAATTTGTGGATATTAGATAAATTTCTGTCTAAATTTTTTGATTATTATTAAATTTTTGTCTAAATTTTTGGATATTCTATAAATTTCTGTCTAAATTTGTGGATATTCTATAAATTTTTGTCTAAATTTTTTGATTATTTTTAAATTTTTGTCTAAATTGGTGGATATTCTATAAATTTCTGTCTAAATTTTTTGATTATTTTTAAATTTTTGTGTAAATTTGTGGATATTCTATAAATTTATGTCTAAATTTTTTGATTATTTATAAATTTCTCTCTAAATTTGTGGATATTCTATAAATTTCTGTCTAAATTTGTGGATATTAGATAAATTTCTGTCTAAATTCGTGGATATTCGATAAATTTCTGTCTAAATTTTTTGATTATTTTTAAATTTCTCTCTAAATTTGTGGATATTCTATAAATTTTTCTCTAAATTTGTGGATATTCTATAAATTCCTGTCTAAATTTGTGGATATTCGATAAATTTCTGTCTAAATTTTTTGATTATTTTTAAATTTTTGTCTAAATTTGTGGATATTCTATAAATTTCTGTCGAAATTTGTGGATATTCGATACAGTTCTGTCTAAATTTGTGGATATTCTATAAATTTCTCTCTAAATTTGTGGATATTCTATAAATTCTGTCTAAATTTGTGGATATTCGATAAATTTCTGTCTAAATTTTTTGATTATTTTTAAATTTTTGTCTAAATTTGTGGATATTCTATAAATTTCTGTCTAAATTTTTTGATTCTTTGTAAATTTCTGTCTAAATTTGTGGATATTCTATAAATTTCTGTCTAAATTTTTTGATTCTTTATAAATTTCTCTCTAAATTTGTGGATATTCTATAAATTTCTGTCTAAATTTTTTGATTCTTTAAATTTCTGTCTAAATTTGTGGATATTCTATAAATTTCTGTCTAAATTTGTGGATATTCGATAAATTTCTGTCTAAATTTGTGGATATTCGATAAATTTCTGTCTAAATTTTTTTTATTATTTTTAATTTCTCATTAAATTTGTGGATATTCTATAAATTTCTCTCTAAATTTGTGGATATTCTATAAATTTCTGTCTAAATTTTTTGATTATTTTTAAATTTCTCTCTAAATTTGTGGATATTCTATAAATTTTTCTCTAAATTTGTGGATATTCTATAAATTCCTGTCTAAATTTGTGGATATTAGATAAATTTCTGTCTAAATTCGTGGATATTCGATAAATTTCTGTCTAAATTTTTTGATTATTTTTAAATTTCTCTCTAAATTTGTGGATATTCTATAAATTTTTCTCTAAATTTGTGGATATTCTATAAATTCCTGTCTAAATTTGTGGATATTCGATAAATTTCTGTCTAAATTTTTTGATTATTTTTAAATTTTTGTCTAAATTTGTGGATATTCTATAAATTTCTGTCGAAATTTGTGGATATTCGATACAGTTCTGTCTAAATTTGTGGATATTCTATAAATTTCTCTCTAAATTTGTGGATATTCTATAAATTCTGTCTAAATTTGTGGATATTCGATAAATTTCTGTCTAAATTTTTTGATTATTTTTAAATTTTTGTCTAAATTTGTGGATATTCTATAAATTTCTGTCTAAATTTTTTGATTCTTTGTAAATTTCTGTCTAAATTTGTGGATATTCTATAAATTTCTGTCTAAATTTTTTGATTCTTTATAAATTTCTCTCTAAATTTGTGGATATTCTATAAATTTCTGTCTAAATTTTTTGATTCTTTAAATTTCTGTCTAAATTTGTGGATATTCTATAAATTTCTGTCTAAATTTGTGGATATTCGATAAATTTCTGTCTAAATTTGTGGATATTCGATAAATTTCTGTCTAAATTTTTTTTATTATTTTTAATTTCTCATTAAATTTGTGGATATTCTATAAATTTCTCTCTAAATTTGTGGATATTCTATAAATTTCTGTCTAAATTTTTTGATTATTTTTAATTTTTGTCTAAATTTGTGGATATTCTATAAATTTCTGTCTAAATTTTTTGATTCTTTATAAATTTCTCTCTAAATTTGACAATATTCTATAAATTTTTGTCTAAATTTGTGGATATTCGATAAATTTCTGTCTGAATTTTTTGATTATTTTTAAATTTTTGTCTAAATTTGTGGATATTCTATAAATTTCTGTCTAAATTTTTTGATTCTTTGTAAAATTCTGTCTAAATTTGTGGATATTCTATAAATTTCTGTCTAAATTTTTTGATTCTTTATAAATTTCTCTCTAAATTTGTGGATATTCTATAAATTTCTGTCTAAATTTTTTGATTTTATAAATTTCTCTCTAAATTTGTGGATATTCTATAAATTTCTGTCTAAATTTGTGGATATTCCATAAATTTCTGTCTGAATTTTTTGATTATTTTTAAATTTTTGTCTAAATTTGTGGATATTCTATAAATTTCTGTCTAAATTTTTTGATTCTTTATAAATTTCTCTCTAAATTTGACAATATTCTATAAATTTTTGTCTAAATTTGTGGATATTCGATAAATTTCTGTCTGAATTTTTTGATTATTTTTAAATTTTTGTCTAAATTTGTGGATATTCTATAAATTTCTGTCTAAATTTTTTGATTCTTTGTAAATTTCTGTCTAAATTTGTGGATATTCTATAAATTTCTGTCTAAATTTTTTGATTCTTTATAAATTTCTCTCTAAATTTGTGGATATTCTATAAATTTCTGTCTAAATTTTTTGATTTTATAAATTTCTCTCTAAATTTGTGGATATTCTATAAATTTCTGTCTAAATTTGTGGATATTCGATAAATTTCTGTCTAAATTTTTTGATTATTTTTAAATTTTTGTCTAAATTTGTGGATATTCTATAAACTTCTGTCTAAATATTTTGATTCTTTATAAATTTCTCTCTAAATTTGTGGATATTCTATAAATTTCTGTCTAAATTTGTGGATATTAGATAAATTTCTGTCTAAATTTTTAATATTTCTCTGTTTATCTATAAATCCCCCCCCCTCACTACGCTACTGGGTAAAACATACGTTCAATTTCACATAATTTTTAATTTTATGACAACGCATTTATTCATTGTTTTTTTAGTTTCCTCCAATGAATCTTAGAATTTACAATACATCATAATTTTGGCCATATTTTTCAATCAAAGATTTAGTACTTACAACCATGGTTTCAGATATACATCGGCAAATTTCAACAAAAAATATGTAATTCTCTTTATAATCAAAAATTATTAACTTAAAAAAATCTAAATTAAAACAAATAATAGATGGCGGTATAAAAGATTGAACTTAAGACTTCATATAGCTTCGAAATATGATGAAGACGAATAATAAAAGTAAAATTATGTGTAAAATGTAAAAATAATGATTTATTTATTTGTGTATACCACATTTAAAGATCCATAAAATAAATTTGGCACAATCATTCTTAGCCACCATGAATTAGATATGCAAAATATCCTTATATATAGCTATCTTCTACATATATATGTATGTATACAATGTATTTATGTATGTTGCAATGTATTTATGTATGCAATGTATGTATGTATGTACTAAGGTATGTATGTACGTATGTAATGTATTTATGTATGTATGCAATGTGTTTATGTATGTATGTATGCATGTTGGGCGCGGGCCCAAATTTTTATTCACGGCCGCCCACTCACGGTGGTATTAAAAAAAAATTCACGCCCACTCACGCTTCTTCTTCTTCTTTATCGTGTTGAAAATCCCACAGACGGTTGATATTCGATAAATTTCTGTCTAAATTTTTTGATTATTTTTAAATTTTTGTGTAAATTTGTGGATATTCTATTAATTTCTGTCTAAATTTTTTGATTATTTTTAAATTTTTGTCTAAATTTATGGATTTTCTATAAATTTCTGTCTAAATTTGTGGATATTCGATAAATTTCTGTATAAATTTTTTGATTATTTTTAAATTTTTGTCTAAATTTGTGGATATTCTATAATTTCTGTCTAAATTTTTTGATTCTTTTTAAATTTCTCTCTAAATTTGTGGATATTCTATAAATTTCTGTCTAAATTTGTGGATATTCGATAAATTTCTGTCTAAATTTGTGGATATTCGATAAAGTTCTGTCTAAATTTGTGGATATTCTATAAATTTCTCTCTAAATTTGTGGATATTCTATAAATTTCTGTCTAAATTTGTGGATATTAAATAAATTTCTGTCTAAATTTTTTGATTATTTTTAAATTTTTGTCTAGATTTGTGGATATTCTATAAATTTCTGTCTAAACTTTTTGATTCTTTATAAATTTCTGCCTAAATTTGTGGATATTCTATAAATTTCTGTCTAAATTTTTTGATTCTTTATAAATTTCTCTCTAAATTTGTGGATATTCTATAAATTTCTGTCTAAATTTTTTGATTATTTTTAAATTTTGTCTAAATTTGTGGATATTCTATAAATTTCTGTCTAAATATTTTGATTCTTTATAAATTTCTCTCTAAATTTGTGGATATTAGATAAATTTCTGTCTAAATTTTTTGATTATTATTAAATTTTTGTCTAAATTTTTGGATATTCTATAAATTTCTGTCTAAATTTGTGGATATTCTATAAATTTTTGTCTAAATTTTTTGATTATTTTTAAATTTTTGTCTAAATTGGTAGATATTCTATAAATTTCTGTCTAAATTTTTTGATTATTTTTAAATTTTTGTGTAAATTTGTGGATATTCTATAAATTTATGTCTAAATTTTTTGATTATTTATAAATTTCTCTCTAAATTTGTGGATATTCTATAAATTTCTGTCTAAATCTGTGGATATTCGATAAATTTCTGTCTAAATTCGTGGATATTCGATAAATTTATGTCTAAATTTTTTGATTATTTTTAAATTTCTCTCTAAATTTGTGGATATTCTATAAATTTTTCTCTAAATTTGTGGATATTCTATAAATTCCTGTCTAAATTTGTGGATATTCGATAAATTTCTGTCTAAATTTTTTGATTATTTTTAAATTTTTGTCTAAATTTGTGGATATTCTATAAATTTCTGTCGAAATTTGTGGATATTCGATAAAGTTCTGTCTAAATTTGTGGATATTCTATAAATTTCTCTCTAAATTTGTGGATATTCTATAAATTCTGTCTAAATTTGTGGATATTCGATAAATTTCTGTCTAAATTTTTTGATTATTTTTAAATTTTTGTCTAAATTTGTGGATATTCTATAAATTTCTGTCTAAATTTTTTGATTCTTTGTAAATTTCTGTCTAAATTTGTGGATATTCTATAAATTTCTGTCTAAATTTTTTGATTCTTTATAAATTTCTCTCTAAATTTGTGGATATTCTATAAATTTCTGTCTAAATTTTTTGATTCTTTAAATTTCTGTCTAAATTTGTGGATATTCTATAAATTTCTGTCTAAATTTGTGGATATTCGATAAATTTCTGTCTAAATTTGTGGATATTCGATAAATTTCTGTCTAAATTTTTTTGATTATTTTTAATTTCTCATTAAATTTGTGGATATTCGATAAATTTCTCTCTAAATTTGTGGATATTCTATAAATTTCTGTCTAAATTTTTTGATTATTTTTAATTTTTGTCTAAATTTGTGTATATTCTATAAATTTCTGTCTAAATTTTTTGATTCTTTATAAATTTCTCTCTAAATTTGAGAATATTCTATAAATTTCTGTCTAAATTTGTGGATATTCCATAAATTTCTGTCTGAATTTTTTGATTATTTTTAAATTTTTGTCTAAATTTGTGGATATTCTATAAATTTCTGTCTAAATTTTTTGATTCTTTTTTAATTTCTCTCTAAATTTGACAATATTCTATAAATTTTTGTCTAAATTTGTGGATATTCGATAAATTTCTGTCTGAATTTTTTGATTATTTTTAAATTTTTGTCTAAATTTGTGGATATTCTATAAATTTCTGTCTAAATTTTTTGATTCTTTGTAAATTTCTGTCTAAATTTGTGGATATTCTATAAATTTCTGTCTAAATTTTTTGATTCTTTATAAATTTAAATTTCTCTCTAAATTTGTGGATATTCTATAAATTTCTGTCTAAATTTTTTGATTTTATAAATTTCTCTCTAAATTTGTGGATATTCTATAAATTTCTGTCTAAATTTGTGGATATTCCATAAATTTCTGTCTGAATTTTTTGATTATTTTTAAATTTTTGTCTAAATTTGTGGATATTCTATAAATTTCTGTCTAAATTTTTTGATTCTTTATAAATTTCTCTCTAAATTTGACAATATTCTATAAATTTTTGTCTAAATTTGTGGATATTCGATAAATTTCTGTCTGAATTTTTTGATTATTTTTAAATTTTTGTCTAAATTTGTGGATATTCTATAAATTTCTGTCTAAATTTTTTGATTCTTTGTAAATTTCTGTCTAAATTTGTGGATATTCTATAAATTTCTGTCTAAATTTTTTGATTCTTTATAAATTTCTCTCTAAATTTGTGGATATTCTATAAATTTCTGTCTAAATTTTTTGATTTTATAAATTTCTCTCTAAATTTGTGGATATTCTATAAATTTCTGTCTAAATTTGTGGATATTCGATAAATTTCTGTCTAAATTTTTTGATTATTTTTAAATTTTTGTCTAAATTTGTGGATATTCTATAAATTTCTGTCTAGATATTTTGATTCTTTATAAATTTCTCTCTAAATTTGTGGATATTCTATAAATTTCTGTCTAAATTTGTGGATATTAGATAAATTTCTGTCTAAATTTTTAATATTTCTCTGTTTATCTATAAATCCCCCCCCCCCTCACTACGCTACTGGGTAAAACATACGTTCAATTTCACATAATTTTTAATTTTATGACAACGCATTTATTCATTGTTTTTTTAGTTTCCTCCAATGAATCTTAGAATTTACAATACATCATAATTTTGGCCATATTTTTCAATCAAAGATTTAGTACTTACAACCATGGTTTCAGATATACATCGGCAAATTTCAACAAAAAATATGTAATTCTCTTTATAATCAAAAATTATTAACTTAAAAAAATCTAAATTAAAACAAATAATAGATGGCGGTATAAAAGATTGAACTTAAGACTTCATATAGCTTCGAAATATGATGAAGACGAATAATAAAAGTAAAATTATGTGTAAAATGTAAAAATAATGATTTATTTATTTGTGTATACCACATTTAAAGATCCATAAAATAAATTTTGCACAATCATTCTTAGCCACCATGAATTAGATATGCAAAATATACCTATATATAGCTATCTTCTACATATATATGTATGTATACAATGTATTTATGTATGTTGCAATGTATTTATGTATGCAATGTATGTATGTATGTACTAAGGTATGTATGTACGTATGTAATGTATTTATGTATGTATGCAATGTGTTTATGTATGTATGTATGCATGTTGGGCGCGGGCCCAAATTTTTATTCACGGCCCGCCCACTCACGGTGGTATTAAAAAAAAATTCACGCCCTCTCACGCTTCTTCTTCTTCTTTATCGTGTTGAAAATCCCACAGACGGTTGATATTCGATAAATTTCTGTCTAAATTTTTTGATTATTTTTAAATTTTTGTGTAAATTTGTGGATATTCTATTAATTTCTGTCTAAATTTTTTGATTATTTTTAAGTTTTTGTCTAAATTTATGGATTTTCTATAAATTTCTGTCTAAATTTGTGGATATTCGATAAATTTCTTTATAAATTTTTTGATTATTTTTAAATTTTTGTCTAAATTTGTGGATATTCTATAATTTCTGTCTAAATTTTTTGATTCTTTTTAAATTTCTCTCTAAATTTGTGGTTATTCTATAAATTTCTGTCTAAATTTGTGGATATTCGATAAATTTCTGTCTAAATTTGTGGATATTCGATAAAGTTCTGTCTAAATTTGTGGATATTCTATAAATTTCTCTCTAAATTTGTGGATATTCTATAAATTTCTGTCTAAATTTGTGGATATTAAATAAATTTCTGTCTAAATTTTTTGATTATTTTTAAATTTTTGTCTAGATTTGTGGATATTCTATAAATTTCTGTCTAAACTTTTTGATTCTTTATAAATTTCTGTCTAAATTTGTAGATATTCTATAAATTTCTGTCTAAATTTTTTGATTCTTTATAAATTTCTCTCTAAATTTGTGGATATTCTATAAATTTCTCTCTAAATTTGTGGATATTCTATAAATTTCTGTCTAAATTTGTGGATATTAAATAAATTTCTGTCTAAATTTTTTGATTATTTTTAAATTTATTGTCTAGATTTGTGGATATTCTATAAATTTCTGTCTAAACTTTTTGATTCTTTATAAATTTCTGTCTAAATTTGTGGATATTCTATAAATTTCTGTCTAAATTTTTTGATTCTTTATAAATTTCTCTCTAAATTTGTGGATATTCTATAAATTTCTGTCTAAATTTTTTGATTATTTTTAAATTTTGTCTAAATTTGTGGATATTCTATAAATTTCTGTCTATATATTTTGATTCTTTATAAATTTCTCTCTAAATTTGTGGATATTAGATAAATTTCTGTCTAAATTTTTTGATTATTATTAAATTTTTGTCTAAATTTTTGGATATTCTATAAATTTCTGTCTAAATTTGTGGATATTCTATAAATTTTTGTCTAAATTTTTTGATTATTTTTAAATTTTTGTCTAAATTGGTGGATATTCTATAAATTTCTGTTTAAATTTTTTGATTATTTTTAAATTTTTGTGTAAATTTGTGGATATTCTATAAATTTATGTCTAAATTTTTTGATTATTTATAAATTTCTCTCTAAATTTGTGGATATTCTATAAATTTCTGTCTAAATCTGTGGATATTCGATAAATTTCTGTCTAAATTCGTGGATATTCGATAAATTTCTGTCTAAATTTTTTGATTATTTTTAAATTTCTCTCTAAATTTGTGGATATTCTATAAATTTTTCTCTAAATTTGTGGATATTCTATAAATTCCTGTCTAAATTTGTGGATATTCGATAAATTTCTGTCTAAATTTTTTGATTATTTTTAAATTTTTGTCTAAATTTGTGGATATTCTATAAATTTCTGTCGAAATTTGTGGATATTCGATAAAGTTCTGTCTAAATTTGTGGATATTCTATAAATTTCTCTCTAAATTTGTGGATATTCTATAAATTCTGTCTAAATTTGTGGATATTCGATAAATTTCTCTCTAAATTTTTTGATTATTTTTAAATTTTTGTCTAAATTTGTGGATATTCTATAAATTTCTGTCTAAATTTTTTGATTCTTTGTAAATTTCTGTCTAAATTTGTGGATATTCTATAAATTTCTGTCTAAATTTTTTGATTCTTTATAAATTTCTCTCTAAATTTGTGGATATTCTATAAATTTCTGTCTAAATTTTTTGATTCTTTAAATTTCTGTCTAAATTTGTGGATATTCTATAAATTTCTGTCTAAATTTGTGGATATTCGATAAATTTCTGTCTAAATTTGTGGATATTCGATAAATTTCTGTCTAAATTTTTTTGATTATTTTTAATTTCTCATTAAATTTGTGGATATTCTATAAATTTCTCTCTAAATTTGTGGATATTCTATAAATTTCTGTCTAAATTTTTTGATTATTTTTAATTTTTGTCTAAATTTGTGTATATTCTATAAATTTCTGTCTAAATTTTTTGATTCTTTATAAATTTCTCTCTAAATTTGAGAATATTCTATAAATTTCTGTCTAAATTTGTGGATATTCCATAAATTTCTGTCTGAATTTTTTGATTATTTTTAAATTTTTGTCTAAATTTGTGGATATTCTATAAATTTCTGTCTAAATTTTTTGATTCTTTATAAATTTCTCTCTAAATTTGACAATATTCTATAAATTTTTGTCTAAATTTGTGGATATTCGATAAATTTCTGTCTGAATTTTTTGATTATTTTTAAATTTTTGTCTAAATTTGTGGATATTCTATAAATTTCTGTCTAAATTTTTTGATTCTTTGTAAATTTCTGTCTAAATTTGTGGATATTCTATAAATTTCTGTCTAAATTTTTTGATTCTTTATAAATTTCTCTCTAAATTTGTGGATATTCTATAAATTTCTGTCTAAATTTTTTGATTTTATAAATTTCTCTCTAAATTTGTGGATATTCTATAAATTTCTGTCTAAATTTGTGGATATTCCATAAATTTCTGTCTGAATTTTTTGATTATTTTTAAATTTTTGTCTAAATTTGTGGATATTCTATAAATTTCTGTCTAAATTTTTTGATTCTTTATAAATTTCTCTCTAAATTTGACAATATTCTATAAATTTTTGTCTAAATTTGTGGATATTCGATAAATTTCTGTCTGAATTTTTTGATTATTTTTAAATTTTTGTCTAAATTTGTGGATATTCTATAAATTTCTGTCTAAATTTTTTCATTCTTTGTAAATTTCTGTCTAAATTTGTGGATATTCTATAAATTTCTGTCTAAATTTTTTGATTCTTTATAAATTTCTCTCTAAATTTGTGGATATTCTATAAATTTCTGTCTAAATTTTTTGATTTTATAAATTTCTCTCTAAATTTGTGGATATTCTATAAATTTCTGTCTAAATTTGTGGATATTCGATAAATTTCTGTCTAAATTTTTTGATTATTTTTAAATTTTTGTCTAAATTTGTGGATATTCTATAAATTTCTGTCTAAATATTTTGATTCTTTATAAATTTCTCTCTAAATTTGTGGATATTCTATAAATTTCTGTCTAAATTTGTGGATATTAGATAAATTTCTGTCTAAATTTTTAATATTTCTCTGTTTATCTATAAATCCCCCCCCCCCCCTCACTACGCTACTGGGTAAAACATACGTTCAATTTCACATAATTTTTAATTTTATGACAACGCATTTATTCATTGTTTTTTTAGTTTCCTCCAATGAATCTTAGAATTTACAATACATCATAATTTTGGCCATATTTTTCAATCAAAGATTTAGTACTTACAACCATGGTTTCAGATATACATCGGCAAATTTCAACAAAAAATATGTAATTCTCTTTATAATCAAAAATTATTAACTTAAAAAAATCTAAATTAAAACAAATAATAGATGGCGGTATAAAAGATTGAACTTAAGACTTCATATAGCTTCGAAATATGATGAAGACGAATAATAAAAGTAAAATTATGTGTAAAATGTAAAAATAATGATTTATTTATTTGTGTATACCACATTTAAAGATCCATAAAATAAATTTGGCACAATCATTCTTAGCCACCATGAATTAGATATGCAAAATATACCTATATATAGCTATCTTCTACATATATATGTATGTATACAATGTATTTATGTATGTTGCAATGTATTTATGTATGCAATGTATGTATGTATGTACTAAGGTATGTATGTACGTATGTAATGTATTTATGTATGTATGCAATGTGTTTATGTATGTATGTATGCATGTTGGGCGCGGGCCCAAATTTTTATTGACGGCCCGCCCACTCACGGTGGTATTAAAAAAAAATTCACGCCCACTCACGCTTCTTCTTCTTCTTTATCGTGTTGAAAATCCCACAGACGGTTGATATTCGATAAATTTCTGTCTAAATTTTTTGATTATTTTTAAATTTTTGTGTAAATTTGTGGATATTCTATTAATTTCTGTCTAAATTTTTTGATTATTTTTAAGTTTTTGTCTAAATTTATGGATTTTCTATAAATTTCTGTCTAAATTTGTGGATATTCGATAAATTTCTGTATAAATTTTTTGATTATTTTTAAATTTTTGTCTAAATTTGTGGATATTCTATAATTTCTGTCTAAATTTTTTGATTCTTTTTAAATTTCTCTCTAAATTTGTGGTTATTCTATAAATTTCTGTCTAAATTTGTGGATATTCGATAAATTTCTGTCTAAATTTGTGGATATTCGATAAAGTTCTGTCTAAATTTGTGGATATTCTATAAATTTCTCTCTAAATTTGTGGATATTCTATAAATTTCTGTCTAAATTTGTGGATATTAAATAAATTTCTGTCTAAATTTTTTGATTATTTTTAAATTTTTGTCTAGATTTGTGGATATTCTATAAATTTCTGTCTAAACTTTTTGATTCTTTATAAATTTCTGTCTAAATTTGTGGATATTCTATAAATTTCTGTCTAAATTTTTTGATTCTTTATAAATTTCTCTCTAAATTTGTGGATATTCTATAAATTTCTGTCTAAATTTTTTGATTATTTTTAAATTTTGTCTAAATTTGTGGATATTCTATAAATTTCTGTCTAAATATTTTGATTCTTTATAAATTTCTCTCTAAATTTGTGGATATTAGATAAATTTCTGTCTAAATTTTTTGATTATTATTAAATTTTTGTCTAAATTTTTGGATATTCTATAAATTTCTGTCTAAATTTGTGGATATTCTATAAATTTTTGTCTAAATTTTTTGATTATTTTTAAATTTTTGTCTAAATTGGTGGATATTCTATAAATTTCTGTCTAAATTTTTTGATTATTTTTAAATTTTTGTGTAAATTTGTGGATATTCTATAAATTTATGTCTAAATTTTTTGATTATTTATAAATTTCTCTCTAAATTTGTGGATATTCTATAAATTTCTGTCTAAATCTGTGGATATTCGATAAATTTCTGTCTAAATTCGTGGATATTCGATAAATTTCTGTCTAAATTTTTTGATTATTTTTAAATTTCTCTCTAAATTTGTGGATATTCTATAAATTTTTCTCTAAATTTGTGGATATTCTATAAATTCCTGTCTAAATTTGTGGATATTCGATAAATTTCTGTCTAAATTTTTTGATTATTTTTAAATTTTTGTCTAAATTTGTGGATATTCTATAAATTTCTGTCTAAATTTTTTGATTCTTTGTAAATTTCTGCCTAAATTTGTGGATATTCTATAAATTTCTGTCTAAATTTTTTGATTCTTTATAAATTTCTCTCTAAATTTGTGGATATTCTATAAATTTCTGTCTAAATTTTTTGATTCTTTAAATTTCTGTCTAAATTTGTGGATATTCTATAAATTTCTGTCTAAATTTGTGGATATTCGATAAATTTCTGTCTAAATTTGTGGATATTCGATAAATTTCTGTCTAAATTTTTTTGATTATTTTTAATTTCTCATTAAATTTGTGGATATTCTATAAATTTCTCTCTAAATTTGTGGATATTCTATAAATTTCTGTCTAAATTTTTTGATTATTTTTAATTTTTGTCTAAATTTGTGTATATTCTATAAATTTCTGTCTAAATTTTTTGATTCTTTATAAATTTCTCTCTAAATTTGAGAATATTCTATAAATTTCTGTCTAAATTTGTGGATATTCCATAAATTTCTGTCTGAATTTTTTGATTATTTTTAAATTTTTGTCTAAATTTGTGGATATTCTATAAATTTCTGTCTAAATTTTTTGATTCTTTATAAATTTCTCTCTAAATTTGACAATATTTTATAAATTTTTGTCTAAATTTGTGGATATTCGATAAATTTCTGTCTGAATTTTTTGATTATTTTTAAATTTTTGTCTAAATTTGTGGATATTCTATAAATTTCTGTCTAAATTTTTTGATTCTTTGTAAATTTCTGTCTAAATTTGTGGATATTCTATAAATTTCTGTCTAAATTTTTTGATTCTTTATAAATTTCTCTCTAAATTTGTGGATATTCTATAAATTTCTGTCTAAATTTTTTGATTTTATAAATTTCTCTCTAAATTTGTGGATATTCTATAAATTTCTGTCTAAATTTGTGGATATTCGATAAATTTCTGTCTAAATTTTTTGATTATTTTTAAATTTTTGTCTAAATTTGTGGATATTCTATAAATTTCTGTCTAAATATTTTGATTCTTTATAAATTTCTCTCTAAATTTGTGGATATTCTATAAATTTCTGTCTAAATTTGTGGATATTAGATAAATTTCTGCCTAAATTTTTAATATTTCTCTGTTTATCTATAAATCCCCCCCCCCTCACTACGCTACTGGGTAAAACATACGTTCAATTTCACATAATTTTTAATTTTATGACAACGCATTTATTCATTGTTTTTTTAGTTTCCTCCAATGAATCTTAGAATTTACAATACATCATAATTTTGGCCATATTTTTCAATCAAAGATTTAGTACTTACAACCATGGTTTCAGATATACATCGGCAAATTATAACAAAAAATATGTAATTCTCTTTATAATCAAAAATTATTAACTTAAAAAAATCTAAATTAAAACAAATAATAGATGGCGGTATAAAAGATTGAACTTAAGACTTCATATAGCTTCGAAATATGATGAAGACGAATAATAAAAGTAAAATTATGTGTAAAATGTAAAAATAATGATTTATTTATTTGTGTATACCACATTTAAAGATCCATAAAATAAATTTGGCACAATCATTCTTAGCCACCATGAATTAGATATGCAAAATATACCTATATATGGCTATCTTCTACATATATATGTATGTATACAATGTATTTATGTATGTTGCAATGTATTTATGTATGCAATGTATGTATGTATGTACTAAGGTATGTATGTACGTATGTAATGTATTTATGTATGTATGCAATGTGTTTATGTATGTATGTATGCATGTTGGGCGCGGGCCCAAATTTTTATTGACGGCCCGCCCACTCACGGTGGTATTAAAAAAAAATTTACGCCCACTCACGCTTCTTCTTCTTCTTTATCGTGTTGAAAATCCCACAGACGGTTGATATTCGATAAATTTCTGTCTAAATTTTTTGATTATTTTTAAATTTTTGTGTAAATTTGTGGATATTCTATTAATTTCTGTCTAAATTTTTTGATTATTTTTAAGTTTTTGTCTAAATTTATGGATTTTCTATAAATTTCTGTCTAAATTTGTGGATATTCGATAAATTTCTGTATAAATTTTTTGATTATTTTTAAATTTTTGTCTAAATTTGTGGATATTCTATAATTTCTGTCTAAATTTTTTGATTCTTTTTAAATTTCTCTCTAAATTTGTGGTTATTCTATAAATTTCTGTCTAAATTTGTGGATATTCGATAAATTTCTGTCTAAATTTGTGGATATTCGATAAAGTTCTGTCTAAATTTGTGGATATTCTATAAATTTCTCTCTAAATTTGTGGATATTCTATAAATTTCTGTCTAAATTTGTGGATATTATAAATTTCTGTCTAAATTTTTTGATTATTTTTAAATTTTTGTCTAGATTTGTGGATATTCTATAAATTTCTGTCTAAACTTTTTGATTCTTTATAAATTTCTGTCTAAATTTGTGGATATTCTATAAATTTCTGTCTAAATTTTTTGATTCTTTATAAATTTCTCTCTAAATTTGTGGATATTCTATAAATTTCTGTCTAAATTTTTTGATTATTTTTAAATTTTGTCTAAATTTGTGGATATTCTATAAATTTCTGTCTAAATATTTTGATTCTTTATAAATTTCTCTCTAAATTTGTGGATATTAGATAAATTTCTGTCTAAATTTTTTGATTATTATTAAATTTTTGTCTAAATTTTTGGATATTCTATAAATTTCTGTCTAAATTTGTGGATATTCTATAAATTTTTGTCTAAATTTTTTGATTATTTTTAAATTTTTGTCTAAATTGGTGGATATTCTATAAATTTCTGTCTAAATTTTTTGATTATTTTTAAATTTTTGTGTAAATTTGTGGATATTCTATAAATTTATGTCTAAATTTTTTGATTATTTATAAATTTCTCTCTAAATTTGTGGATATTCTATAAATTTCTGTCTAAATCTGTGGATATTCGATAAATTTCTGTCTAAATTCGTGGATATTCGATAAATTTCTGTCTAAATTTTTTGATTATTTTTAAATTTCTCTCTAAATTTGTGGATATTCTATAAATTTTTCTCTAAATTTGTGGATATTCTATAAATTCCTGTCTAAATTTGTGGATATTCGATAAATTTCTGTCTAAATTTTTTGATTATTTTTAAATTTTTGTCTAAATTTGTGGATATTCTATAAATTTCTGTCGAAATTTGTGGATATTCGATAAAGTTCTGTCTAAATTTGTGGATATTCTATAAATTTCTCTCTAAATTTGTGGATATTCTATTTCTGTCTAAATTTGTGGATATTCGATAAATTTCTGTCTAAATTTTTTGATTATTTTTAAATTTTTGTCTAAATTTGTGGATATTCTATAAATTTCTGTCTAAATTTTTTGATTCTTTGTAAATTTCTGCCTAAATTTGTGGATATTCTATAAATTTCTGTCTAAATTTTTTGATTCTTTATAAATTTCTCTCTAAATTTGTGGATATTCTATAAATTTCTGTCTAAATTTTTTGATTCTTTAAATTTCTGTCTAAATTTGTGGATATTCTATAAATTTCTGTCTAAATTTGTGGATATTCGATAAATTTCTGTCTAAATTTGTGGATATTCGATAAATTTCTGTCTAAATTTTTTTGATTATTTTTAATTTCTCATTAAATTTGTGGATATTCTATAAATTTCTCTCTAAATTTGTGGATATTCTATAAATTTCTGTCTAAATTTTTTGATTATTTTTAATTTTTGTCTAAATTTGTGTATATTCTATAAATTTCTGTCTAAATTTTTTGATTCTTTATAAATTTCTCTCTAAATTTGAGAATATTCTATAAATTTCTGTCTAAATTTGTGGATATTCCATAAATTTCTGTCTGAATTTTTTGATTATTTTTAAATTTTTGTCTAAATTTGTGGATATTCTATAAATTTCTGTCTAAATTTTTTGATTCTTTATAAATTTCTCTCTAAATTTGACAATATTTTATAAATTTTTGTCTAAATTTGTGGATATTCGATAAATTTCTGTCTGAATTTTTTGATTATTTTTAAATTTTTGTCTAAATTTGTGGATATTCTATAAATTTCTGTCTAAATTTTTTGATTCTTTGTAAATTTCTGTCTAAATTTGTGGATATTCTATAAATTTCTGTCTAAATTTTTTGATTCTTTATAAATTTCTCTCTAAATTTGTGGATATTCTATAAATTTCTGTCTAAATTTTTTGATTTTATAAATTTCTCTCTAAATTTGTGGATATTCTATAAATTTCTGTCTAAATTTGTGGATATTCGATAAATTTCTGTCTAAATTTTTTGATTATTTTTAAATTTTTGTCTAAATTTGTGGATATTCTATAAATTTCTGTCTAAATATTTTGATTCTTTATAAATTTCTCTCTAAATTTGTGGATATTCCATAAATTTCTGTCTGAATTTTTTGATTATTTTTAAATTTTTGTCTAAATTTGTGGATATTCTATAAATTTCTGTCTAAATTTTTTGATTCTTTATAAATTTCTCTCTAAATTTGACAATATTCTATAAATTTTTGTCTAAATTTGTGGATATTCGATAAATTTCTGTCTGAATTTTTTGATTATTTTTAAATTTTTGTCTAAATTTGTTGATATTCTATAAATTTCTGTCTAAATTTTTTGATTCTTTGTAAATTTCTGTCTAAATTTGTGGATATTCTATAAATTTCTGTCTAAATTTTTTGATTCTTTATAAATTTCTCTCTAAATTTGTGGATATTCTATAAATTTCTGTCTAAATTTTTTGATTTTATAAATTTCTCTCTAAATTTGTGGATATTCTATAAATTTCTGTCTAAATTTGTGGATATTCCATAAATTTCTGTCTGAATTTTTTGATTATTTTTAAATTTTTGTCTAAATTTGTGGATATTCTATAAATTTCTGTCTAAATTTTTTGATTCTTTATAAATTTCTCTCTAAATTTGACAATATTCTATAAATTTTTGTCTAAATTTGTGGATATTCGATAAATTTCTGTCTGAATTTTTTGATTATTTTTAAATTTTTGTCTAAATTTGTGGATATTCTATAAATTTCTGTCTAAATTTTTTGATTCTTTGTAAATTTCTGTCTAAATTTGTGGATATTCTATAAATTTCTGTCTAAATTTTTTGATTCTTTATAAATTTCTCTCTAAATTTGTGGATTTTCTATAAATTTCTGTCTAAATTTTTTGATTTTATAAATTTCTCTCTAAATTTGTGGATATTCTATAAATTTCTGTCTAAATTTGTGGATATTCTATAATTTCTGTCTAAATTTTTTGATTATTTTTAAATTTTTGTCTAAATTTGTGGATATTCTATAAATTTCTGTCGAAATTTGTGGATATTCGATAAAGTTCTGTCTAAATTTGTGGATATTCTATAAATTTCTCTCTAAATTTGTGGATATTCTATTTCTGTCTAAATTTGTGGATATTCGATAAATTTCTGTCTAAATTTTTTGATTATTTTTAAATTTTTGTCTAAATTTGTGGATATTCTATAAATTTCTGTCTAAATTTTTTGATTCTTTGTAAATTTCTGCCTAAATTTGTGGATATTCTATAAATTTCTGTCTAAATTTTTTGATTCTTTATAAATTTCTCTCTAAATTTGTGGATATTCTATAAATTTCTGTCTAAATTTTTTGATTCTTTAAATTTCTGTCTAAATTTGTGGATATTCTATAAATTTCTGTCTAAATTTGTGGATATTCGATAAATTTCTGTCTAAATTTGTGGATATTCGATAAATTTCTGTCTAAATTTTTTTGATTATTTTTAATTTCTCATTAAATTTGTGGATATTCTATAAATTTCTCTCTAAATTTGTGGATATTCTATAAATTTCTGTCTAAATTTTTTGATTATTTTTAATTTTTGTCTAAATTTGTGTATATTCTATAAATTTCTGTCTAAATTTTTTGATTCTTTATAAATTTCTCTCTAAATTTGAGAATATTCTATAAATTTCTGTCTAAATTTGTGGATATTCCATAAATTTCTGTCTGAATTTTTTGATTATTTTTAAATTTTTGTCTAAATTTGTGGATATTCTATAAATTTCTGTCTAAATTTTTTGATTCTTTATAAATTTCTCTCTAAATTTGACAATATTTTATAAATTTTTGTCTAAATTTGTGGATATTCGATAAATTTCTGTCTGAATTTTTTGATTATTTTTAAATTTTTGTCTAAATTTGTGGATATTCTATAAATTTCTGTCTAAATTTTTTGATTCTTTGTAAATTTCTGTCTAAATTTGTGGATATTCTATAAATTTCTGTCTAAATTTTTTGATTCTTTATAAATTTCTCTCTAAATTTGTGGATATTCTATAAATTTCTGTCTAAATTTTTTGATTTTATAAATTTCTCTCTAAATTTGTGGATATTCTATAAATTTCTGTCTAAATTTGTGGATATTCGATAAATTTCTGTCTAAATTTTTTGATTATTTTTAAATTTTTGTCTAAATTTGTGGATATTCTATAAATTTCTGTCTAAATATTTTGATTCTTTATAAATTTCTCTCTAAATTTGTGGATATTCTATAAATTTCTGTCTAAATTTGTGGATATTAGATAAATTTCTGCCTAAATTTTTAATATTTCTCTGTTTATCTATAAATCCCCCCCCCCCCTCACTACGCTACTGGGTAAAACATACGTTCAATTTCACATAATTTTTAATTTTATGACAACGCATTTATTCATTGTTTTTTTAGTTTCCTCCAATGAATCTTAGAATTTACAATACATCATAATTTTGGCCATATTTTTCAATCAAAGATTTAGTACTTACAACCATGGTTTCAGATATACATCGGCAAATTATAACAAAAAATATGTAATTCTCTTTATAATCAAAAATTATTAACTTAAAAAAATCTAAATTAAAACAAATAATAGATGGCGGTATAAAAGATTGAACTTAAGACTTCATATAGCTTCGAAATATGATGAAGACGAATAATAAAAGTAAAATTATGTGTAAAATGTAAAAATAATGATTTATTTATTTGTGTATACCACATTTAAAGATCCATAAAATAAATTTGGCACAATCATTCTTAGCCACCATGAATTAGATATGCAAAATATACCTATATATGGCTATCTTCTACATATATATGTATGTATACAATGTATTTATGTATGTTGCAATGTATTTATGTATGCAATGTATGTATGTATGTACTAAGGTATGTATGTACGTATGTAATGTATTTATGTATGTATGCAATGTGTTTATGTATGTATGTATGCATGTTGGGCGCGGGCCCAAATTTTTATTGACGGCCCGCCCACTCACGGTGGTATTAAAAAAAAATTTACGCCCACTCACGCTTCTTCTTCTTCTTTATCGTGTTGAAAATCCCACAGACGGTTGATATTCGATAAATTTCTGTCTAAATTTTTTGATTATTTTTAAATTTTTGTGTAAATTTGTGGATATTCTATTAATTTCTGTCTAAATTTTTTGATTATTTTTAAGTTTTTGTCTAAATTTATGGATTTTCTATAAATTTCTGTCTAAATTTGTGGATATTCGATAAATTTCTGTATAAATTTTTTGATTATTTTTAAATTTTTGTCTAAATTTGTGGATATTCTATAATTTCTGTCTAAATTTTTTGATTCTTTTTAAATTTCTCTCTAAATTTGTGGTTATTCTATAAATTTCTGTCTAAATTTGTGGATATTCGATAAATTTCTGTCTAAATTTGTGGATATTCGATAAAGTTCTGTCTAAATTTGTGGATATTCTATAAATTTCTCTCTAAATTTGTGGATATTCTATAAATTTCTGTCTAAATTTGTGGATATTAAATAAATTTCTGTCTAAATTTTTTGATTATTTTTAAATTTTTGTCTAGATTTGTGGATATTCTATAAATTTCTGTCTAAACTTTTTGATTCTTTATAAATTTCTGTCTAAATTTGTGGATATTCTATAAATTTCTGTCTAAATTTTTTGATTCTTTATAAATTTCTCTCTAAATTTGTGGATATTCTATAAATTTCTGTCTAAATTTTTTGATTATTTTTAAATTTTGTCTAAATTTGTGGATATTCTATAAATTTCTGTCTAAATATTTTGATTCTTTATAAATTTCTCTCTAAATTTGTGGATATTAGATAAATTTCTGTCTAAATTTTTTGATTATTATTAAATTTTTGTCTAAATTTTTGGATATTCTATAAATTTCTGTCTAAATTTGTGGATATTCTATAAATTTTTGTCTAAATTTTTTGATTATTTTTAAATTTTTGTCTAAATTGGTGGATATTCTATAAATTTCTGTCTAAATTTTTTGATTATTTTTAAATTTTTGTGTAAATTTGTGGATATTCTATAAATTTATGTCTAAATTTTTTGATTATTTATAAATTTCTCTCTAAATTTGTGGATATTCTATAAATTTCTGTCTAAATCTGTGGATATTCGATAAATTTCTGTCTAAATTCGTGGATATTCGATAAATTTCTGTCTAAATTTTTTGATTATTTTTAAATTTCTCTCTAAATTTGTGGATATTCTATAAATTTTTCTCTAAATTTGTGGATATTCTATAAATTCCTGTCTAAATTTGTGGATATTCGATAAATTTCTGTCTAAATTTTTTGATTATTTTTAAATTTTTGTCTAAATTTGTGGATATTCTATAAATTTCTGTCGAAATTTGTGGATATTCGATAAAGTTCTGTCTAAATTTGTGGATATTCTATAAATTTCTCTCTAAATTTGTGGATATTCTATTTCTGTCTAAATTTGTGGATATTCGATAAATTTCTGTCTAAATTTTTTGATTATTTTTAAATTTTTGTCTAAATTTGTGGATATTCTATAAATTTCTGTCTAAATTTTTTGATTCTTTGTAAATTTCTGCCTAAATTTGTGGATATTCTATAAATTTCTGTCTAAATTTTTTGATTCTTTATAAATTTCTCTCTAAATTTGTGGATATTCTATAAATTTCTGTCTAAATTTTTTGATTCTTTAAATTTCTGTCTAAATTTGTGGATATTCTATAAATTTCTGTCTAAATTTGTGGATATTCGATAAATTTCTGTCTAAATTTGTGGATATTCGATAAATTTCTGTCTAAATTTTTTTGATTATTTTTAATTTCTCATTAAATTTGTGGATATTCTATAAATTTCTCTCTAAATTTGTGGATATTCTATAAATTTCTGTCTAAATTTTTTGATTATTTTTAATTTTTGTCTAAATTTGTGTATATTCTATAAATTTCTGTCTAAATTTTTTGATTCTTTATAAATTTCTCTCTAAATTTGAGAATATTCTATAAATTTCTGTCTAAATTTGTGGATATTCCATAAATTTCTGTCTGAATTTTTTGATTATTTTTAAATTTTTGTCTAAATTTGTGGATATTCTATAAATTTCTGTCTAAATTTTTTGATTCTTTATAAATTTCTCTCTAAATTTGACAATATTTTATAAATTTTTGTCTAAATTTGTGGATATTCGATAAATTTCTGTCTGAATTTTTTGATTATTTTTAAATTTTTGTCTAAATTTGTGGATATTCTATAAATTTCTGTCTAAATTTTTTGATTCTTTGTAAATTTCTGTCTAAATTTGTGGATATTCTATAAATTTCTGTCTAAATTTTTTGATTCTTTATAAATTTCTCTCTAAATTTGTGGATATTCTATAAATTTCTGTCTAAATTTTTTGATTTTATAAATTTCTCTCTAAATTTGTGGATATTCTATAAATTTCTGTCTAAATTTGTGGATATTCGATAAATTTCTGTCTAAATTTTTTGATTATTTTTAAATTTTTGTCTAAATTTGTGGATATTCTATAAATTTCTGTCTAAATATTTTGATTCTTTATAAATTTCTCTCTAAATTTGTGGATATTCTATAAATTTCTGTCTAAATTTGTGGATATTAGATAAATTTCTGTCTAAATTTTTTGATTCTTTTTAAATTTTTGTGTAAATTTGTGGATATTCTATTAATTTCTGTCTAAATTTTTTGATTATTTTTAAGTTTTTGTCTAAATTTATGGATTTTCTATAAATTTCTGTCTAAATTTGTGGATATTCGATAAATTTCTGTATAAATTTTTTGATTATTTTTAAATTTTTGTCTAAATTTGTGGATATTCTATAATTTCTGTCTAAATTTTTTGATTCTTTTTAAATTTTTCTCTAAATTTGTGGTATTCTATAAATTTCTGTCTAAATTTGTGGATATTCGATAAATTTCTGTCTAAATTTGTGGATATTCGATAAAGTTCTGTCTAAATTTGTGGATATTCTATAAATTTCTCTCTAAATTTGTGGATATTCTATAAATTTCTGTCTAAATTTGTGGATATTAAATAAATTTCTGTCTAAATTTTTTGATTATTTTTAAATTTTTGTCTAGATTTGTGGATATTCTATAAATTTCTGTCTAACCTTTTTGATTCTTTATAAATTTCTGTCTAAATTTGTGGATATTCTATAAATTTCTGTCTAAATTTTTTGATACTTTATAAATTTCTCTCTAAATTTGTGGATATTCTATAAATTTCTGTCTAAATTTTTTGATTCTTTATAAATTTCTCTCTAAATTTGTGGATATTCGATAAATTTCTGTCTAAATTTGTGGATATTCGATAAAGTTCTGTCTAAATTTGTGGATATTCTATAAATTTCTCTCTAAATTTGTGGATATTCTATAAATTTCTGTCTAAATTTGTGGATATTAAATAAATTTCTGTCTAAATTTTTTGATTATTTTTAAATTTTTGTCTAGATTTGTGGATATTCTATAAATTTCTGTCTAAACTTTTTGATTCTTTATAAATTTCTGTCTAAATTTGTGGATATTCTATAAATTTCTGTCTAAATTTTTTGATTCTTTATAAATTTCTCTCTAAATTTGTGGATATTCTATAAATTTCTGTCTAAATTTTTTGATTATTTTTAAATTTTGTCTAAATTTGTGGATATTCTATAAATTTCTGTCTATATATTTTGATTCTTTATAAATTTCTCTCTAAATTTGTGGATATTAGATAAATTTCTGTCTAAATTTTTTGATTATTATTAAATTTTTGTCTAAATTTTTGGATATTCTATAAATTTCTGTCTAAATTTGTGGATATTCTATAAATTTTTGTCTAAATTTTTTGATTATTTTTAAATTTTTGTCTAAATTGGTGGATATTCTATAAATTTCTGTCTAAATTTTTTGATTATTTTTAAATTTTTGTGTAAATTTGTGGATATTCTATAAATTTATGTCTAAATTTTTTGATTATTTATAAATTTCTCTCTAAATTTGTGGATATTCTATAAATTTCTGTCTAAATCTGTGGATATTCGATAAATTTCTGTCTAAATTCGTGGATATTCGATAAATTTCTGTTTTAATTTTTTGATTATTTTTAAATTTCTCTCTAAATTTGTGGATATTCTATAAATTTTTCTCTAAATTTGTGGATATTCTATAAATTCCTGTCTAAATTTGTGGATATTCGATAAATTTCTGTCTAAATTTTTTGATTATTTTTAAATTTTTGTCTAAATTTGTGGATATTCTATAAATTTCTGTCGAAATTTGTGGATATTCGATAAAGTTCTGTCTAAATTTGTGGATATTCTATAAATTTCTCTCTAAATTTGTGGATATTCTATAAATTCTGTCTAAATTTGTGGATATTCGATAAATTTCTGTCTAAATTTTTTGATTATTTTTAAATTTTTGTCTAAATTTGTGGATATTCTATAAATTTCTGTCTAAATTTTTTGATTCTTTGTAAATTTCTGTCTAAATTTGTGGATATTCTATAAATTTCTGTCTAAATTTTTTGATTCTTTATAAATTTCTCTCTAAATTTGTGGATATTCTATAAATTTCTGTCTAAATTTTGTGATTCTTTAAATTTCTGTCTAAATTTGTGGATATTCTATAAATTTCTGTCTAAATTTGTGGATATTCGATAAATTTCTGTCTAAATTTGTGGATATTCGATAAATTTCTGTCTAAATTTTTTTGATTATTTTTAATTTCTCATTAAATTTGTGGATATTCTATAAATTTCTCTCTAAATTTGTGGATATTCTATAAATTTCTGTCTAAATTTTTTGATTATTTTTAATTTTTGTCTAAATTTGTGTATATTCTATAAATTTCTGTCTAAATTTTTTGATTCTTTATAAATTTCTCTCTAAATTTGAGAATATTCTATAAATTTCTGTCTAAATTTGTGGATATTCCATAAATTTCTGTCTGAATTTTTTGATTATTTTTAAATTTTTGTCTAAATTTGTGGATATTCTATAAATTTCTGTCTAAATTTTTTGATTCTTTATAAATTTCTCTCTAAATTTGACAATATTCTATAAATTTTTGTCTAAATTTGTGGATATTCGATAAATTTCTGTCTGAATTTTTTGATTATTTTTAAATTTTTGTCTAAATTTGTGGATATTCTATAAATTTCTGTCTAAATTTTTTGATTCTTTGTAAATTTCTGTCTAAATTTGTGGATATTCTATAAATTTCTGTCTAAATTTTTTGATTCTTTATAAATTTCTCTCTAAATTTGTGGATATTCTATAAATTTCTGTCTAAATTTTTTGATTTTATAAATTTCTCTCTAAATTTGTGGATATTCTATAAATTTCTGTCTAAATTTGTGGATATTCCATAAATTTCTGTCTGAATTTTTTGATTATTTTTAAATTTTTGTCTAAATTTGTGGATATTCTATAAATTTCTGTCTAAATTTTTTGATTCTTTATAAATTTCTCTCTAAATTTGACAATATTCTATAAATTTTTGTCTAAATTTGTGGATATTCGATAAATTTCTGTCTGAATTTTTTGATTATTTTTAAATTTTTGTCTAAATTTGTGGATATTCTATAAATTTCTGTCTAAATTTTTTGATTCTTTGTAAATTTCTGTCTAAATTTGTGGATATTCTATAAATTTCTGTCTAAATTTTTTGATTCTTTATAAATTTCTCTCTAAATTTGTGGATATTCTATAAATTTCTGTCTAAATTTTTTGATTTTATAAATTTCTCTCTAAATTTGTGGATATTCTATAAATTTCTGTCTAAATTTGTGGATATTCGATAAATTTCTGTCTAAATTTTTTGATTATTTTTAAATTTTTGTCTAAATTTGTGGATATTCTATAAATTTCTGTCTAAATATTTTGATTCTTTGTAAATTTCTCTCTAAATTTGTGGATATTCTATAAATTTCTGTCTAAATTTGTGGATATTAGATAAATTTCTGTCTAAATTTTTAATATTTCTCTGTTTATCTATAAATCCCCCCCCCCTCACTACGCTACTGGGTAAAACATACGTTCAATTTCACATAATTTTTAATTTTATGACAACGCATTTATTCATTGTTTTTTTAGTTTCCTCCAATGAATCTTAGAATTTACAATACATCATAATTTTGGCCATATTTTTCAATCAAAGATTTAGTACTTACAACCATGGTTTCAGATATACATCGGCAAATTTCAACAAAAAATATGTAATTCTCTTTATAATCAAAAATTATTAACTTAAAAAAATCTAAATTAAAACAAATAATAGATGGCGGTATAAAAGATTGAACTTAAGACTTCATATAGCTTCGAAATATGATGAAGACGAATAATAAAAGTAAAATTATGTGTAAAATGTAAAAATAATGATTTATTTATTTGTGTATACCACATTTAAAGATCCATAAAATAAATTTGGCACAATCATTCTTAGCCACCATGAATTAGATATGCAAAATATACCTATATATAGCTATCTTCTACATATATATGTATGTATACAATGTATTTATGTATGTTGCAATGTATTTATGTATGCAATGTATGTATGTATGTACTAAGGTATGTATGTACGTATGTAATGTATTTATGTATGTATGCAATGTGTTTATGTATGTATGTATGCATGTTGGGCGCGGGCCCAAATTTTTATTCACGGCCCGCCCACTCACGGTGGTATTAAAAAAAAATTCACGCCCACTCACGCTTCTTCTTCTTCTTTATCGTGTTGAAAATCCCACAGACGGTTGATATTCGATAAATTTCTGTCTAAATTTTTTGATTATTTTTAAATTTTTGTGTAAATTTGTGGATATTCTATTAATTTCTGTCTAAATTTTTTGATTATTTTTAAGTTTTTGTCTAAATTTATGGATTTTCTATAAATTTCTGTCTAAATTTGTGGATATTCGATAAATTTCTGTATAAATTTTTTGATTATTTTTAAATTTTTGTCTAAATTTGTGGATATTCTATAATTTCTGTCTAAATTTTTTGATTCTTTTTAAATTTCTCTCTAAATTTGTGGTTATTCTATAAATTTCTGTCTAAATTTGTGGATATTCGATAAATTTCTGTCTAAATTTGTGGATATTCGATAAAGTTCTGTCTAAATTTGTGGATATTCTATAAATTTCTCTCTAAATTTGTGGATATTCTATAAATTTCTGTCTAAATTTGTGGATATTAAATAAATTTCTGTCTAAATTTTTTGATTATTTTTAAATTTTTGTCTAGATTTGTGGATATTCTATAAATTTCTGTCTAAACTTTTTGATTCTTTATAAATTTCTGTCTAAATTTGTGGATATTCTATAAATTTCTGTCTAAATTTTTTGATTCTTTATAAATTTCTCTCTAAATTTGTGGATATTCTATAAATTTCTGTCTAAATTTTTTGATTATTTTTAAATTTTGTCTAAATTTGTGGATATTCTATAAATTTCTGTCTAAATATTTTGATTCTTTATAAATTTCTCTCTAAATTTGTGGATATTAGATAAATTTCTGTCTAAATTTTTTGATTATTATTAAATTTTTGTCTAAATTTTTGGATATTCTATAAATTTCTGTCTAAATTTGTGGATATTCTATAAATTTTTGTCTAAATTTTTTGATTATTTTTAAATTTTTGTCTAAATTGGTGGATATTCTATAAATTTCTGTCTAAATTTTTTGATTATTTTTAAATTTTTGTGTAAATTTGTGGATATTCTATAAATTTATGTCTAAATTTTTTGATTATTTATAAATTTCTCTCTAAATTTGTGGATATTCTATAAATTTCTGTCTAAATCTGTGGATATTCGATAAATTTCTGTCTAAATTCGTGGATATTCGATAAATTTCTGTCTAAATTTTTTGATTATTTTTAAATTTCTCTCTAAATTTGTGGATATTCTATAAATTTTTCTCTAAATTTGTGGATATTCTATAAATTCCTGTCTAAATTTGTGGATATTCGATAAATTTCTGTCTAAATTTTTTGATTATTTTTAAATTTTTGTCTAAATTTGTGGATATTCTATAAATTTCTGTCGAAATTTGTGGATATTCGATAAAGTTCTGTCTAAATTTGTGGATATTCTATAAATTTCTCTCTAAATTTGTGGATATTCTATTTCTGTCTAAATTTGTGGATATTCGATAAATTTCTGTCTAAATTTTTTGATTATTTTTAAATTTTTGTCTAAATTTGTGGATATTCTATAAATTTCTGTCTAAATTTTTTGATTCTTTGTAAATTTCTGCCTAAATTTGTGGATATTCTATAAATTTCTGTCTAAATTTTTTGATTCTTTATAAATTTCTCTCTAAATTTGTGGATATTCTATAAATTTCTGTCTAAATTTTTTGATTCTTTAAATTTCTGTCTAAATTTGTGGATATTCTATAAATTTCTGTCTAAATTTGTGGATATTCGATAAATTTCTGTCTAAATTTGTGGATATTCGATAAATTTCTGTCTAAATTTTTTTGATTATTTTTAATTTCTCATTAAATTTGTGGATATTCTATAAATTTCTCTCTAAATTTGTGGATATTCTATAAATTTCTGTCTAAATTTTTTGATTATTTTTAATTTTTGTCTAAATTTGTGTATATTCTATAAATTTCTGTCTAAATTTTTTGATTCTTTATAAATTTCTCTCTAAATTTGAGAATATTCTATAAATTTCTGTCTAAATTTGTGGATATTCCATAAATTTCTGTCTGAATTTTTTGATTATTTTTAAATTTTTGTCTAAATTTGTGGATATTCTATAAATTTCTGTCTAAATTTTTTGATTCTTTATAAATTTCTCTCTAAATTTGACAATATTTTATAAATTTTTGTCTAAATTTGTGGATATTCGATAAATTTCTGTCTGAATTTTTTGATTATTTTTAAATTTTTGTCTAAATTTGTGGATATTCTATAAATTTCTGTCTAAATTTTTTGATTCTTTGTAAATTTCTGTCTAAATTTGTGGATATTCTATAAATTTCTGTCTAAATTTTTTGATTCTTTATAAATTTCTCTCTAAATTTGTGGATATTCTATAAATTTCTGTCTAAATTTTTTGATTTTATAAATTTCTCTCTAAATTTGTGGATATTCTATAAATTTCTGTCTAAATTTGTGGATATTCGATAAATTTCTGTCTAAATTTTTTGATTATTTTTAAATTTTTGTCTAAATTTGTGGATATTCTATAAATTTCTGTCTAAATATTTTGATTCTTTATAAATTTCTCTCTAAATTTGTGGATATTCTATAAATTTCTGTCTAAATTTGTGGATATTAGATAAATTTCTGCCTAAATTTTTAATATTTCTCTGTTTATCTATAAATCCCCCCCCCCCTCACTACGCTACTGGGTAAAACATACGTTCAATTTCACATAATTTTTAATTTTATGACAACGCATTTATTCATTGTTTTTTTAGTTTCCTCCAATGAATCTTAGAATTTACAATACATCATAATTTTGGCCATATTTTTCAATCAAAGATTTAGTACTTACAACCATGGTTTCAGATATACATCGGCAAATTATAACAAAAAATATGTAATTCTCTTTATAATCAAAAATTATTAACTTAAAAAAATCTAAATTAAAACAAATAATAGATGGCGGTATAAAAGATTGAACTTAAGACTTCATATAGCTTCGAAATATGATGAAGACGAATAATAAAAGTAAAATTATGTGTAAAATGTAAAAATAATGATTTATTTATTTGTGTATACCACATTTAAAGATCCATAAAATAAATTTGGCACAATCATTCTTAGCCACCATGAATTAGATATGCAAAATATACCTATATATGGCTATCTTCTACATATATATGTATGTATACAATGTATTTATGTATGTTGCAATGTATTTATGTATGCAATGTATGTATGTATGTACTAAGGTATGTATGTACGTATGTAATGTATTTATGTATGTATGCAATGTGTTTATGTATGTATGTATGCATGTTGGGCGCGGGCCCAAATTTTTATTCACGGCCCGCCCACTCACGGTGGTATTAAAAAAAAATTCACGCCCACTCACGCTTCTTCTTCTTCTTTATCGTGTTGAAAATCCCACAGACGGTTGATATTCGATAAATTTCTGTCTAAATTTTTTGATTATTTTTAAATTTTTGTGTAAATTTGTGGATATTCTATTAATTTCTGTCTAAATTTTTTGATTATTTTTAAGTTTTTGTCTAAATTTATGGATTTTCTATAAATTTCTGTCTAAATTTGTGGATATTCGATAAATTTCTGTATAAATTTTTTGATTATTTTTAAATTTTTGTCTAAATTTGTGGATATTCTATAATTTCTGTCTAAATTTTTTGATTCTTTTTAAATTTCTCTCTAAATTTGTGGTTATTCTATAAATTTCTGTCTAAATTTGTGGATATTCGATAAATTTCTGTCTAAATTTGTGGATATTCGATAAAGTTCTGTCTAAATTTGTGGATATTCTATAAATTTCTCTCTAAATTTGTGGATATTCTATAAATTTCTGTCTAAATTTGTGGATATTAAATAAATTTCTGTCTAAATTTTTTGATTATTTTTAAATTTTTGTCTAGATTTGTGGATATTCTATAAATTTCTGTCTAAACTTTTTGATTCTTTATAAATTTCTGTCTAAATTTGTGGATATTCTATAAATTTCTGTCTAAATTTTTTGATTCTTTATAAATTTCTCTCTAAATTTGTGGATATTCTATAAATTTCTGTCTAAATTTTTTGATTATTTTTAAATTTTGTCTAAATTTGTGGATATTCTATAAATTTCTGTCTAAATATTTTGATTCTTTATAAATTTCTCTCTAAATTTGTGGATATTAGATAAATTTCTGTCTAAATTTTTTGATTATTATTAAATTTTTGTCTAAATTTTTGGATATTCTATAAATTTCTGTCTAAATTTGTGGATATTCTATAAATTTTTGTCTAAATTTTTTGATTATTTTTAAATTTTTGTCTAAATTGGTGGATATTCTATAAATTTCTGTCTAAATTTTTTGATTATTTTTAAATTTTTGTGTAAATTTGTGGATATTCTATAAATTTATGTCTAAATTTTTTGATTATTTATAAATTTCTCTCTAAATTTGTGGATATTCTATAAATTTCTGTCTAAATCTGTGGATATTCGATAAATTTCTGTCTAAATTCGTGGATATTCGATAAATTTCTGTCTAAATTTTTTGATTATTTTTAAATTTCTCTCTAAATTTGTGGATATTCTATAAATTTTTCTCTAAATTTGTGGATATTCTATAAATTCCTGTCTAAATTTGTGGATATTCGATAAATTTCTGTCTAAATTTTTTGATTATTTTTAAATTTTTGTCTAAATTTGTGGATATTCTATAAATTTCTGTCGAAATTTGTGGATATTCGATAAAGTTCTGTCTAAATTTGTGGATATTCTATAAATTTCTCTCTAAATTTGTGGATATTCTATTTCTGTCTAAATTTGTGGATATTCGATAAATTTCTGTCTAAATTTTTTGATTATTTTTAAATTTTTGTCTAAATTTGTGGATATTCTATAAATTTCTGTCTAAATTTTTTGATTCTTTGTAAATTTCTGCCTAAATTTGTGGATATTCTATAAATTTCTGTCTAAATTTTTTGATTCTTTATAAATTTCTCTCTAAATTTGTGGATATTCTATAAATTTCTGTCTAAATTTTTTGATTCTTTAAATTTCTGTCTAAATTTGTGGATATTCTATAAATTTCTGTCTAAATTTGTGGATATTCGATAAATTTCTGTCTAAATTTGTGGATATTCGATAAATTTCTGTCTAAATTTTTTTGATTATTTTTAATTTCTCATTAAATTTGTGGATATTCTATAAATTTCTCTCTAAATTTGTGGATATTCTATAAATTTCTGTCTAAATTTTTTGATTATTTTTAATTTTTGTCTAAATTTGTGTATATTCTATAAATTTCTGTCTAAATTTTTTGATTCTTTATAAATTTCTCTCTAAATTTGAGAATATTCTATAAATTTCTGTCTAAATTTGTGGATATTCCATAAATTTCTGTCTGAATTTTTTGATTATTTTTAAATTTTTGTCTAAATTTGTGGATATTCTATAAATTTCTGTCTAAATTTTTTGATTCTTTATAAATTTCTCTCTAAATTTGACAATATTTTATAAATTTTTGTCTAAATTTGTGGATATTCGATAAATTTCTGTCTGAATTTTTTGATTATTTTTAAATTTTTGTCTAAATTTGTGGATATTCTATAAATTTCTGTCTAAATTTTTTGATTCTTTGTAAATTTCTGTCTAAATTTGTGGATATTCTATAAATTTCTGTCTAAATTTTTTGATTCTTTATAAATTTCTCTCTAAATTTGTGGATATTCTATAAATTTCTGTCTAAATTTTTTGATTTTATAAATTTCTCTCTAAATTTGTGGATATTCTATAAATTTCTGTCTAAATTTGTGGATATTCGATAAATTTCTGTCTAAATTTTTTGATTATTTTTAAATTTTTGTCTAAATTTGTGGATATTCTATAAATTTCTGTCTAAATATTTTGATTCTTTATAAATTTCTCTCTAAATTTGTGGATATTCTATAAATTTCTGTCTAAATTTGTGGATATTAGATAAATTTCTGCCTAAATTTTTAATATTTCTCTGTTTATCTATAAATCCCCCCCCCCCTCACTACGCTACTGGGTAAAACATACGTTCAATTTCACATAATTTTTAATTTTATGACAACGCATTTATTCATTGTTTTTTTAGTTTCCTCCAATGAATCTTAGAATTTACAATACATCATAATTTTGGCCATATTTTTCAATCAAAGATTTAGTACTTACAACCATGGTTTCAGATATACATCGGCAAATTATAACAAAAAATATGTAATTCTCTTTATAATCAAAAATTATTAACTTAAAAAAATCTAAATTAAAACAAATAATAGATGGCGGTATAAAAGATTGAACTTAAGACTTCATATAGCTTCGAAATATGATGAAGACGAATAATAAAAGTAAAATTATGTGTAAAATGTAAAAATAATGATTTATTTATTTGTGTATACCACATTTAAAGATCCATAAAATAAATTTGGCACAATCATTCTTAGCCACCATGAATTAGATATGCAAAATATACCTATATATGGCTATCTTCTACATATATATGTATGTATACAATGTATTTATGTATGTTGCAATGTATTTATGTATGCAATGTATGTATGTATGTACTAAGGTATGTATGTACGTATGTAATGTATTTATGTATGTATGCAATGTGTTTATGTATGTATGTATGCATGTTGGGCGCGGGCCCAAATTTTTATTGACGGCCCGCCCACTCACGGTGGTATTAAAAAAAAATTTACGCCCACTCACGCTTCTTCTTCTTCTTTATCGTGTTGAAAATCCCACAGACGGTTGATATTCGATAAATTTCTGTCTAAATTTTTTGATTATTTTTAAATTTTTGTGTAAATTTGTGGATATTCTATTAATTTCTGTCTAAATTTTTTGATTATTTTTAAGTTTTTGTCTAAATTTATGGATTTTCTATAAATTTCTGTCTAAATTTGTGGATATTCGATAAATTTCTGTATAAATTTTTTGATTATTTTTAAATTTTTGTCTAAATTTGTGGATATTCTATAATTTCTGTCTAAATTTTTTGATTCTTTTTAAATTTCTCTCTAAATTTGTGGTTATTCTATAAATTTCTGTCTAAATTTGTGGATATTCGATAAATTTCTGTCTAAATTTGTGGATATTCGATAAAGTTCTGTCTAAATTTGTGGATATTCTATAAATTTCTCTCTAAATTTGTGGATATTCTATAAATTTCTGTCTAAATTTGTGGATATTAAATAAATTTCTGTCTAAATTTTTTGATTATTTTTAAATTTTTGTCTAGATTTGTGGATATTCTATAAATTTCTGTCTAAACTTTTTGATTCTTTATAAATTTCTGTCTAAATTTGTGGATATTCTATAAATTTCTGTCTAAATTTTTTGATTCTTTATAAATTTCTCTCTAAATTTGTGGATATTCTATAAATTTCTGTCTAAATTTTTTGATTATTTTTAAATTTTGTCTAAATTTGTGGATATTCTATAAATTTCTGTCTAAATATTTTGATTCTTTATAAATTTCTCTCTAAATTTGTGGATATTAGATAAATTTCTGTCTAAATTTTTTGATTATTATTAAATTTTTGTCTAAATTTTTGGATATTCTATAAATTTCTGTCTAAATTTGTGGATATTCTATAAATTTTTGTCTAAATTTTTTGATTATTTTTAAATTTTTGTCTAAATTGGTGGATATTCTATAAATTTCTGTCTAAATTTTTTGATTATTTTTAAATTTTTGTGTAAATTTGTGGATATTCTATAAATTTATGTCTAAATTTTTTGATTATTTATAAATTTCTCTCTAAATTTGTGGATATTCTATAAATTTCTGTCTAAATCTGTGGATATTCGATAAATTTCTGTCTAAATTCGTGGATATTCGATAAATTTCTGTCTAAATTTTTTGATTATTTTTAAATTTCTCTCTAAATTTGTGGATATTCTATAAATTTTTCTCTAAATTTGTGGATATTCTATAAATTCCTGTCTAAATTTGTGGATATTCGATAAATTTCTGTCTAAATTTTTTGATTATTTTTAAATTTTTGTCTAAATTTGTGGATATTCTATAAATTTCTGTCGAAATTTGTGGATATTCGATAAAGTTCTGTCTAAATTTGTGGATATTCTATAAATTTCTCTCTAAATTTGTGGATATTCTATTTCTGTCTAAATTTGTGGATATTCGATAAATTTCTGTCTAAATTTTTTGATTATTTTTAAATTTTTGTCTAAATTTGTGGATATTCTATAAATTTCTGTCTAAATTTTTTGATTCTTTGTAAATTTCTGCCTAAATTTGTGGATATTCTATAAATTTCTGTCTAAATTTTTTGATTCTTTATAAATTTCTCTCTAAATTTGTGGATATTCTATAAATTTCTGTCTAAATTTTTTGATTCTTTAAATTTCTGTCTAAATTTGTGGATATTCGATAAATTTCTGTCTAAATTTGTGGATATTCGATAAATTTCTGTCTAAATTTTTTTGATTATTTTTAATTTCTCATTAAATTTGTGGATATTCTATAAATTTCTCTCTAAATTTGTGGATATTCTATAAATTTCTGTCTAAATTTTTTGATTATTTTTAATTTTTGTCTAAATTTGTGTATATTCTATAAATTTCTGTCTAAATTTTTTGATTCTTTATAAATTTCTCTCTAAATTTGAGAATATTCTATAAATTTCTGTCTAAATTTGTGGATATTCCATAAATTTCTGTCTGAATTTTTTGATTATTTTTAAATTTTTGTCTAAATTTGTGGATATTCTATAAATTTCTGTCTAAATTTTTTGATTCTTTATAAATTTCTCTCTAAATTTGACAATATTTTATAAATTTTTGTCTAAATTTGTGGATATTCGATAAATTTCTGTCTGAATTTTTTGATTATTTTTAAATTTTTGTCTAAATTTGTGGATATTCTATAAATTTCTGTCTAAATTTTTTGATTCTTTGTAAATTTCTGTCTAAATTTGTGGATATTCTATAAATTTCTGTCTAAATTTTTTGATTCTTTATAAATTTCTCTCTAAATTTGTGGATATTCTATAAATTTCTGTCTAAATTTTTTGATTTTATAAATTTCTCTCTAAATTTGTGGATATTCTATAAATTTCTGTCTAAATTTGTGGATATTCGATAAATTTCTGTCTAAATTTTTTGATTATTTTTAAATTTTTGTCTAAATTTGTGGATATTCTATAAATTTCTGTCTAAATATTTTGATTCTTTATAAATTTCTCTCTAAATTTGTGGATATTCTATAAATTTCTGTCTAAATTTGTGGATATTAGATAAATTTCTGCCTAAATTTTTAATATTTCTCTGTTTATCTATAAATCCCCCCCCCCCTCACTACGCTACTGGGTAAAACATACGTTCAATTTCACATAATTTTTAATTTTATGACAACGCATTTATTCATTGTTTTTTTAGTTTCCTCCAATGAATCTTAGAATTTACAATACATCATAATTTTGGCCATATTTTTCAATCAAAGATTTAGTACTTACAACCATGGTTTCAGATATACATCGGCAAATTATAACAAAAAATATGTAATTCTCTTTATAATCAAAAATTATTAACTTAAAAAAATCTAAATTAAAACAAATAATAGATGGCGGTATAAAAGATTGAACTTAAGACTTCATATAGCTTCGAAATATGATGAAGACGAATAATAAAAGTAAAATTATGTGTAAAATGTAAAAATAATGATTTATTTATTTGTGTATACCACATTTAAAGATCCATAAAATAAATTTGGCACAATCATTCTTAGCCACCATGAATTAGATATGCAAAATATACCTATATATAGCTATCTTCTACATATATATGTATGTATACAATGTATTTATGTATGTTGCAATGTATTTATGTATGCAATGTATGTATGTATGTACTAAGGTATGTATGTACGTATGTAATGTATTTATGTATGTATGCAATGTGTTTATGTATGTATGTATGCATGTTGGGCGCGGGCCCAAATTTTTATTCACGGCCCGCCCACTCACGGTGGTATTAAAAAAAAATTCACGCCCACTCACGCTTCTTCTTCTTCTTTATCGTGTTGAAAATCCCACAGACGGTTGATATTCGATAAATTTCTGTCTAAATTTTTTGATTATTTTTAAATTTTTGTGTAAATTTGTGGATATTCTATTAATTTCTGTCTAAATTTTTTGATTATTTTTAAGTTTTTGTCTAAATTTATGGATTTTCTATAAATTTCTGTCTAAATTTGTGGATATTCGATAAATTTCTGTATAAATTTTTTGATTATTTTTAAATTTTTGTCTAAATTTGTGGATATTCTATAATTTCTGTCTAAATTTTTTGATTCTTTTTAAAATTTTCTCTAAATTTGTGGTTATTCTATAAATTTCTGTCTAAATTTGTGGATATTCGATAAATTTCTGTCTAAATTTGTGGATATTCGATAAAGTTCTGTCTAAATTTGTGGATATTCTATAAATTTCTCTCTAAATTTGTGGATATTCTATAAATTTCTGTCTAAATTTGTGGATATTAAATAAATTTCTGTCTAAATTTTTTGATTATTTTTAAATTTTTGTCTAGATTTGTGGATATTCTATAAATTTCTGTCTAAACTTTTTGATTCTTTATAAATTTCTGTCTAAATTTGTGGATATTCTATAAATTTCTGTCTAAATTTTTTGATTCTTTATAAATTTCTCTCTAAATTTGTGGATATTCTATAAATTTCTGTCTAAATTTTTTGATTATTTTTAAATTTTGTCTAAATTTGTGGATATTCTATAAATTTCTGTCTAAATATTTTGATTCTTTATAAATTTCTCTCTAAATTTGTGGATATTCTATAAATTTCTGTCTAAATCTGTGGATATTCGATAAATTTCTGTCTAAATTCGTGGATATTCGATAAATTTCTGTCTAAATTTTTTGATTATTTTTAAATTTCTCTCTAAATTTGTGGATATTCTATAAATTTTTCTCTAAATTTGTGGATATTCTATAAATTCCTGTCTAAATTTGTGGATATTCGATAAATTTCTGTCTAAATTTTTTGATTATTTTTAAATTTTTGTCTAAATTTGTGGATATTCTATAAATTTCTGTCGAAATTTGTGGATATTCGATAAAGTTCTGTCTAAATTTGTGGATATTCTATAAATTTCTCTCTAAATTTGTGGATATTCTATAAATTCTGTCTAAATTTGTGGATATTCGATAAATTTCTGTCTAAATTTTTTGATTATTTTTAAATTTTTGTCTAAATTTGTGGATATTCTATAAATTTCTGTCTAAATTTTTTGATTCTTTGTAAATTTCTGTCTAAATTTGTGGATATTCTATAAATTTCTGTCTAAATTTTTTGATTCTTTATAAATTTCTCTCTAAATTTGTGGATATTCTATAAATTTCTGTCTAAATTTTTTGATTCTTTAAATTTCTGTCTAAATTTGTGGATATTCTATAAATTTCTGTCTAAATTTGTGGATATTCGATAAATTTCTGTCTAAATTTGTGGATATTCGATAAATTTCTGTCTAAATTTTTTTGATTATTTTTAATTTCTCATTAAATTTGTGGATATTCTATAAATTTCTCTCTAAATTTGTGGATATTCTATAAATTTCTGTCTAAATTTTTTGATTATTTTTAATTTTTGTCTAAATTTGTGTATATTCTATAAATTTCTGTCTAAATTTTTTGATTCTTTATAAATTTCTCTCTAAATTTGAGAATATTCTATAAATTTCTGTCTAAATTTGTGGATATTCCATAAATTTCTGTCTGAATTTTTTGATTATTTTTAAATTTTTGTCTAAATTTGTGGATATTCTATAAATTTCTGTCTAAATTTTTTGATTCTTTATAAATTTCTCTCTAAATTTGACAATATTCTATAAATTTTTGTCTAAATTTGTGGATATTCGATAAATTTCTGTCTGAATTTTTTGATTATTTTTAAATTTTTGTCTAAATTTGTGGATATTCTATAAATTTCTGTCTAAATTTTTTGATTCTTTGTAAATTTCTGTCTAAATTTGTGGATATTCTATAAATTTCTGTCTAAATTTTTTGATTCTTTATAAATTTCTCTCTAAATTTGTGGATATTCTATAAATTTCTGTCTAAATTTTTTGATTTTATAAATTTCTCTCTAAATTTGTGGATATTCTATAAATTTCTGTCTAAATTTGTGGATATTCCATAAATTTCTGTCTGAATTTTTTGATTATTTTTAAATTTTTGTCTAAATTTGTGGATATTCTATAAATTTCTGTCTAAATTTTTTGATTCTTTATAAATTTCTCTCTAAATTTGACAATATTCTATAAATTTTTGTCTAAATTTGTGGATATTCGATAAATTTCTGTCTGAATTTTTTGATTATTTTTAAATTTTTGTATAAATTTGTGGATATTCTATAAATTTCTGTCTAAATTTTTTGATTCTTTGTAAATTTCTGTCTAAATTTGTGGATATTCTATAAATTTCTGTCTAAATTTTTTGATTCTTTATAAATTTCTCTCTAAATTTGTGGATATTCTATAAATTTCTGTCTAAATTTTTTGATTTTATAAATTTCTCTCTAAATTTGTGGATATTCTATAAATTTCTGTCTAAATTTGTGGATATTCGATAAATTTCTGTCTAAATTTTTTGATTATTTTTAAATTTTTGTCTAAATTTGTGGATATTCTATAAATTTCTGTCTAAATATTTTGATTCTTTATAAATTTCTCTCTAAATTTGTGGATATTCTATAAATTTCTGTCTAAATTTGTGGATATTAGATAAATTTCTGTCTAAATTTTTAATATTTCTCTGTTTATCTATAAATCCCCCCCCCCTCACTACGCTACTGGGTAAAACATACGTTCAATTTCACATAATTTTTAATTTTATGACAACGCATTTATTCATTGTTTTTTTAGTTTCCTCCAATGAATCTTAGAATTTACAATACATCATAATTTTGGCCATATTTTTCAATCAAAGATTTAGTACTTACAACCATGGTTTCAGATATACATCGGCAAATTTCAACAAAAAATATGTAATTCTCTTTATAATCAAAAATTATTAACTTAAAAAAATCTAAATTAAAACAAATAATAGATGGCGGTATAAAAGATTGAACTTAAGACTTCATATAGCTTCGAAATATGATGAAGACGAATAATAAAAGTAAAATTATGTGTAAAATGTAAAAATAATGATTTATTTATTTGTGTATACCACATTTAAAGATCCATAAAATAAATTTGGCACAATCATTCTTAGCCACCATGAATTAGATATGCAAAATATACCTATATATAGCTATCTTCTACATATATATGTATGTATACAATGTATTTATGTATGTTGCAATGTATTTATGTATGCAATGTATGTATGTATGTACTAAGGTATGTATGTACGTATGTAATGTATTTATGTATGTATGCAATGTGTTTATGTATGTATGTATGCATGTTGGGCGCGGGCCCAAATTTTTATTCACGGCCCGCCCACTCACGGTGGTATTAAAAAAAAATTCACGCCCACTCACGCTTCTTCTTCTTCTTGATCGTGTTAAAATCCCACAGACGGTTGATATTCGATAAATTTCTGTCTAAATTTTTTGATTATTTTTAAATTTTTGTGTAAATTTGTGGATATTCTATTAATTTCTGTCTAAATTTTTTGATTATTTTTAAGTTTTTGTCTAAATTTATGGATTTTCTATAAATTTCTGTCTAAATTTGTGGATATTCGATAAATTTCTGTATAAATTTTTTGATTATTTTTAAATTTTTGTCTAAATTTGTGGATATTCTATAATTTCTGTCTAAATTTTTTGATTCTTTTTAAATTTCTCTCTAAATTTGTGGTTATTCTATAAATTTCTGTCTAAATTTGTGGATATTCGATAAATTTCTGTCTAAATTTGTGGATATTCGATAAAGTTCTGTCTAAATTTGTGGATATTCTATAAATTTCTCTCTAAATTTGTGGATATTCTATAAATTTCTGTCTAAATTTGTGGATATTAAATAAATTTCTGTCTAAATTTTTTGATTATTTTTAAATTTTTGTCTAGATTTGTGGATATTCTATAAATTTCTGTCTAAACTTTTTGATTCTTTATAAATTTCTGTCTAAATTTGTGGATATTCTATAAATTTCTGTCTAAATTTTTTGATTCTTTATAAATTTCTCTCTAAATTTGTGGATATTCTATAAATTTCTGTCTAAATTTTTTGATTATTTTTAAATTTTGTCTAAATTTGTGGATATTCTATAAATTTCTGTCTAAATATTTTGATTCTTTATAAATTTCTCTCTAAATTTGTGGATATTAGATAAATTTCTGTCTAAATTTTTTGATTATTATTAAATTTTTGTCTAAATTTTTGGATATTCTATAAATTTCTGTCTAAATTTGTGGATATTCTATAAATTTTTGTCTAAATTTTTTTATTATTTTTAAATTTTTGTCTAAATTGGTGGATATTCTATAAATTTCTGTCTAAATTTTTTGATTATTTTTAAATTTTTGTGTAAATTTGTGGATATTCTATAAATTTATGTCTAAATTTTTTGATTATTTATAAATTTCTCTCTAAATTTGTGGATATTCTATAAATTTCTGTCTAAATTTGTGGATATTCGATAAATTTCTGTCTAAATTCGTGGATATTCGATAAATTTCTGTCTAAATTTTTTGATTATTTTTAAATTTCTCTCTAAATTTGTGGATATTCTATAAATTTTTCTCTAAATTTGTGGATATTCTATAAATTCCTGTCTAAATTTGTGGATATTCGATAAATTTCTGTCTAAATTTTTTGATTATTTTTAAATTTTTGTCTAAATTTGTGGATATTCTATAAATTTCTGTCGAAATTTGTACATATTCGATAAAGTTCTGTCTAAATTTGTGGATATTCTATAAATTTCTCTCTAAATTTGTGGATATTCTATAAATTCTGTCTAAATTTGTGGATATTCGATAAATTTCTGTCTAAATTTTTTGATTATTTTTAAATTTTTGTCTAAATTTGTGGATATTCCATAAATTTCTGTCTAAATTTTTTGATTCTTTGTAAATTTCTGTCTAAATTTGTGGATATTCTATAAATTTCTGTCTAAATTTGTGGATATTCCATAAATTTCTGTCTGCATTTTTTGATTATTTTTAAATTTTTGTCTATGTTTGTGGATATTCTATAAATTTTTGTCTAAATTTGTGGATATTCGATAAAGTTCTGTCTAAATTTGTGGATATTCTATAAATTTCTCTCTAAATTTGTGGATATTCTATAAATTTCTGTCTAAATTTGTGGATATTCGATAAATTTTTGTCTAAATTTTTTGATTATTTTTAAATTTTTCTCTAAATTTGTGGATATTCTATAAATTTCTCTCTAAATTTGTGGATATTCTATAAATTTCTGTCTAAATTTGTGGATATTCGATAAATTTCTGTCTAAATTTGTGGATTATTTTTAAATTTTTGTCTAAATTTGTGGATATTCTATAAATTTCTGTCTAAATTTTTTGATTCTTTATAAATTTCTCTCTAAATTTGTGGATATTCTATAAATTTCTGTCTAAATTTGTGGATATACGATAAATTTCTGTCTAACTTTGTGGATATTCGATAAATTTCTGTCTAAATTTTTTTGATTATTTTTAAATTTCTCTCTAAATTTGTGGATATTCTATAAATTTCTCTCTAAATTTGTGGTTTTTTTTTATAAATTTCTGTCTAAATTTTTTGATTATTTTTAATTTTTGTCTAAATTTGTGGATATTCTATAAATTTCTGTCTAAATTTTTTGATTCTTTATAAATTTCTCTCTAAATTTGACAATATTCTATAAATTTTTGTCTAAATTTGTGGATATTCGATAAATTTCTGTCTGAATTTTTTGATTATTTTTAAATTTTTGTCTAAATTTGTGGATATTCTATAAATTTCTGTCTAAATTTTTTGATTCTTTGTAAATTTCTGTCTAAATTTGTGGATATTCTATAAATTTCTGTCTAAATTTTTTGATTCTTTATAAATTTCTCTCTAAATTTGTGGATATTCTATAAATTTCTGTCTAAATTTTTTGATTTTATAAATTTCTCTCTAAATTTGTGGATATTCTATAAATTTCTGTCTAAATTTGTGGATATTCGATAAATTTCTGTCTAAATTTTTTGATTATTTTTAAATTTTTGTCTAAATTTGTGGATATTCTATAAACTTCTGTCTAAATATTTTGATTCTTTATAAATTTCTCTCTAAATTTGTGGATATTCTATAAATTTCTGTCTAAATTTGTGGATATTAGATAAATTTCTGTCTAAATTTTTAATATTTCTCTGTTTATCTATAAATCCCCCCCCCTCACTACGCTACTGGGTAAAACATACGTTCAATTTCACATAATTTTTAATTTTATGACAACGCATTTATTCATTGTTTTTTTAGTTTCCTCCAATGAATCTTAGAATTTACAATACATCATAATTTTGGCCATATTTTTCAATCAAAGATTTAGTACTTACAACCATGGTTTCAGATATACATCGGCAAATTTCAACAAAAAATATGTAATTCTCTTTATAATCAAAAATTATTAACTTAAAAAAATCTAAATTAAAACAAATAATAGATGGCGGTATAAAAGATTGAACTTAAGACTTCATATAGCTTCGAAATATGATGAAGACGAATAATAAAAGTAAAATTATGTGTAAAATGTAAAAATAATGATTTATTTATTTGTGTATACCACATTTAAAGATCCATAAAATAAATTTGGCACAATCATTCTTAGCCACCATGAATTAGATATGCAAAATATCCTTATATATAGCTATCTTCTACATATATATGTATGTATACAATGTATTTATGTATGTTGCAATGTATTTATGTATGCAATGTATGTATGTATGTACTAAGGTATGTATGTACGTATGTAATGTATTTATGTATGTATGCAATGTGTTTATGTATGTATGTATGCATGTTGGGCGCGGGCCCAAATTTTTATTCACTGGTATTAAAAAAAAATTCACGCCCACTCACGCTTCTTCTTCTTCTTTATCGTGTTGAAAATCCCACAGACGGTTGATATTCGATAAATTTCTGTCTAAATTTTTTGATTATTTTTAAATTTTTGTGTAAATTTGTGGATATTCTATTAATTTCTGTCTAAATTTTTTGATTATTTTTAAATTTTTGTCTAAATTTATGGATTTTCTATAAATTTCTGTCTAAATTTGTGGGTATTCGATAAATTTCTGTATAAATTTTTTGATTATTTTTAAATTTTTGTCTAAATTTGTGGATATTCTATAATTTCTGTCTAAATTTTTTGATTCTTTTTAAATTTTTCTCTAAATTTGTGGTTATTCTATAAATTGCTGTCTAAATTTGTGGATATTCGATAAATTTCTGTCTAAATTTGTGGATATTCGATAAAGTTCTGTCTAAATTTGTGGATATTCTATAAATTTCTCTCTAAATTTGTGGATATTCTATAAATTTCTGTCTAAATTTGTGGATATTAAATAAATTTCTGTCTAAATTTTTTGATTATTTTTAAATTTTTGTCTAGATTTGTGGATATTCTATAAATTTCTGTCTAAACTTTTTGATTCTTTATAAATTTCTGTCTAAATTTGTGGATATTCTATAAATTTCTGTCTAAATTTTTTGATTCTTTATAAATTTCTCTCTAAATTTGTGGATATTCTATAAATTTCTGTCTAAATTTTTTGATTATTCTTAAATTTTGTCTAAATTTGTGGATATTCTATAAATTTCTGTCTAAATATTTTGATTCTTTATAAATTTCTCTCTAAATTTGTGGATATTCTATAAATTTCTGTCTAAATCTGTGGATATTCGATAAATTTCTGTCTAAATTCGTGGATATTCGATAAATTTCTGTCTAAATTTTTTGATTATTTTTAAATTTCTCTCTAAATTTGTGGATATTCTATAAATTTTTCTCTAAATTTGTGGATATTCTATAAATTCCTGTCTAAATTTGTGGATATTCGATAAATTTCTGTCTAAATTTTTTGATTATTTTTAAATTTTTGTCTAAATTTGTGGATATTCTATAAATTTCTGTCGAAATTTGTGGATATTCGATAAAGTTCTGTCTAAATTTGTGGATATTCTATAAATTTCTCTCTAAATTTGTGGATATTCTATAAATTCTGTCTAAATTTGTGGATATTCGATAAATTTCTGTCTAAATTTTTTGATTATTTTTAAATTTTTGTCTAAATTTGTGGATATTCTATAAATTTCTGTCTAAATTTTTTGATTCTTTGTAAATTTCTGTCTAAATTTGTGGATATTCTATAAATTTCTGTCTAAATTTTTTGATTCTTTATAAATTTCTCTCTAAATTTGTGGATATTCTATAAATTTCTGTCTAAATTTTTTGATTCTTTAAATTTCTGTCTAAATTTGTGGATATTCTATAAATTTCTGTCTAAATTTGTGGATATTCGATAAATTTCTGTCTAAATTTGTGGATATTCGATAAATTTCTGTCTAAATTTTTTTGATTATTTTTAATTTCTCATTAAATTTGTGGATATTCTATAAATTTCTCTCTAAATTTGTGGATATTCTATAAATTTCTGTCTAAATTTTTTGATTATTTTTAATTTTTGTCTAAATTTGTGTATATTCTATAAATTTCTGTCTAAATTTTTTGATTCTTTATAAATTTCTCTCTAAATTTGAGAATATTCTATAAATTTCTGTCTAAATTTGTGGATATTCCATAAATTTCTGTCTGAATTTTTTGATTATTTTTAAATTTTTGTCTAAATTTGTGGATATTCTATAAATTTCTGTCTAAATTTTTTGATTCTTTATAAATTTCTCTCTAAATTTGACAATATTCTATAAATTTTTGTCTAAATTTGTGGATATTCGATAAATTTCTGTCTGAATTTTTTGATTATTTTTAAATTTTTGTCTAAATTTGTGGATATTCTATAAATTTCTGTCTAAATTTTTTGATACTTTGTAAATTTCTGTCTAAATTTGTGGATATTCTATAAATTTCTGTCTAAATTTTTTGATTCTTTATAAATTTCTCTCTAAATTTGTGGATATTCTATAAATTTCTGTCTAAATTTTTTGATTTTATAAATTTCTCTCTAAATTTGTGGATATTCTATAAATTTCTGTCTAAATTTGTGGATATTCCATAAATTTCTGTCTGAATTTTTTGATTATTTTTAAATTTTTGTCTAAATTTGTGGATATTCTATAAATTTCTGTCTAAATTTTTTGATTCTTTATAAATTTCTCTCTAAATTTGACAATATTCTATAAATTTTTGTCTAAATTTGTGGATATTCGATAAATTTCTGTCTGAATTTTTTGATTATTTTTAAATTTTTGTCTAAATTTGTGGATATTCTATAAATTTCTGTCTAAATTTTTTGATTCTTTGTAAATTTCTGTCTAAATTTGTGGATATTCTAGAAATTTCTGTCTAAATTTTTTGATTCTTTATAAATTTCTCTCTAAATTTGTGGATATTCTATAAATTTCTGTCTAAATTTTTTGATTTTATAAATTTCTTTCTAAATTTGTGGATATTCTATAAATTTCTGTCTAAATTTGTGGATATTCGATAAATTTCTGTCTAAATTTTTTGATTATTTTTAATTTTTTGTCTAAATTTGTGGATATTCTATAAATTTCTGTCTAAATATTTTGATTCTTTATAAATTTCTGTCTAAATTTGTGGATATTAGATAACTTTCTGTCTAAATTTTTAATATTTCTCTGTTTATCTATAAATCCCCCCCCCCCTCACTACGCTACTGGGTAAAACATACGTTCAATTTCACATAATTTTTAATTTTATGACAACGCATTTATTCATTGTTTTTTTAGTTTCCTCCAATGAATCTTAGAATTTACAATACATCATAATTTTGGCCATATTTTTCAATCAAAGATTTAGTACTTACAACCATGGTTTCAGATATACATCGGCAAATTTCAACAAAAAATATGTAATTCTCTTTATAATCAAAAATTATTAACTTAAAAAAATCTAAATTAAAACAAATAATAGATGGCGGTATAAAAGATTGAACTTAAGACTTCATATAGCTTCGAAATATGATGAAGACGAATAATAAAAGTAAAATTATGTGTAAAATGTAAAAATAATGATTTATTTATTTGTGTATACCACATTTAAAGATCCATAAAATAAATTTGGCACAATCATTCTTAGCCACCATGAATTAGATATGCAAAATATCCTTATATATAGCTATCTTCTACATATATATGTATGTATACAATGTATTTATGTATGTTGCAATGTATTTATGTATGCAATGTATGTATGTAATGGCCAAAATTATGATCTATTGTAAATTCTAAGATTCATTGGCGGAAACTAAAAAAACAATGAATAAATGCTTTGTCATAAAATTAAAAATTATGTGAAATTGAACGTATGTTTTACCCAGTAGCGTAGGGAGGGGGGGGGGGGGTTAATTTTTTTTTAAATTATACGGAAAATTTTGAAACCCCCCCCCCCCCCCCTTTTCGATAAATTTCTGTCTAAATTTCTTGTAAAAGTGGCCAACTGTCGGCCAGGGATTTAAAATTGTACTTAGCTATAAAAATACCAATTTTTTGTTTAAGTAAAAAATTTGTGGAATATTTAGAGGGCGGGCAGCGACGGCTGATTTCTTTAAAAAGCTTAATGGCGGCCGGACCAAAAGTCCCAGAACACGAGGCAACGATAGGGGTAAAGATATTAGATGGTAGGAGGGCCTGGTATTTTACCGTTTTACGGTGTTCGGCGAGGGTCAGAGCGTTGTAGTTTTGGTTAGAGGGGGCGAAAATGTCTATGCAGGTGAAATCCCATTTAAGGGGAAGACCATTATGCCAAGGGATAAGGGTAGAGCCGTCTGGTCGCCTCCTTCCCTCCAACGAAGGGTCTGACGGCTCTAAAACGGAGGGAATGTTGGCTTTTTTAAAAGCGGCTTGGATAAGGCTATTCACCTTTTCGTGCCTTATGTATTTAAATTTATTGTAAAGGCAGTGTAGGGGATGCCTTGCATAAATGTCTATGCTCTGGGAGCAGTTGCGGCAGGAATATTCCTTTGAATGGGGAATTCCTAGGCTGAGGGCGATGGAGTATGCTAGCTCTGGGTCCTCCAACATCAATCCAGAAAGTGAGCTAGGATAAGCTTCTAGCCACTCGTGACCCGATCCGTCAAAAACCAAAGATTTAAGGTTGAAGTGCTGGCGGGCGCCGCAACTCGATAAGAGGTAATAAACGGAGCGCGATACGAGGCCAGCATCCCAATACTTTTGTATAGAGGTTATGGGAAAGGGGGTCCCTTGGTTGACGTTAGCTGACCAGACGTCTAGGGCTTCTCCAAACGACGGATCCTCATTTGTTGTGATTAAACGGTCGATCAAACCTTGGGCGGATTTATACGAAGAGATAAACGCAGCTAACGAAATTGAGGTAGCTGGGCGTATGCCCAAGCCGCCAGCTTTTGTAGGTAATGAGGCTTGGAGCCACGAGGGTGCTGAATTTGATATTAAGGATTGCTTCTAAAGCATTTTTCATAAAGCTATCGTAGCTTTTTAAAATCTCGGGCAATAAAAAGGCTGATGAGGACCGGAAGCAGTGTTAAATTTTTGAGATATTAAAATAGTTTTTAATGATATGCGTGGTGTTTGGGGAGGGTATTAAGAATATTCATCTTCGAGGTAAGGGTTGATAAGTGGCTATGTAAAAATTCTATTAAGACGATTTGCCCACCTATTGGAGAGCCTAGATGAGTAAAACTCATCAATTCAACTTTTAAAAAGGGCTTAAAAATGGGAAATTTGTTGGTATCCGGGCACTGATATATCTCGCATTTAGAGATATTCAATCTCAAGTTTAGGGAGGTTTCATAATGTTGGATTAAAAGAATGGCCTTGGAAATTTCTTCCGCAGGGCCGCATAAGGTGTCGTCGTCCAGGTACCAGACGTTTAATGATAATGAACATTGGTTTGAGAGAGATTCGGTTAAATTTTTGATCCCAAGACAAAACAGAGGTGGACCTAGAGGGTCATCCTGTTGAATACCTTCTGCCGTAAAGAAATTTATCGAATATCCACAAATTTAGAGAGAAATTTATAAAGAATCCAAAAATTTAGACAGAAATTTATAGAATATCCACAAATTTAGACAGAAATTTATCGAATATCCACAAATTTAGACAGAAATTCATCGAATATCCACAAATTTAGACAAAAATTTAAAAATAATCAAAAAATTTAGATAGGAATTTATAGATAAACAGAGAAATATTAAAAAATTTAGACAGAAATTTATAGAATATCTACAAATTTAGACAGAAATTTATAAAAAATCATAAACATTTAGACAGAAATTTATCGAATATCCGCAAATTTGGACATAAACTTATAAAAATCATGAAAATTTAGATAGAAATTTATCTAATATCTACAAATTTAGACAGAAATTTATAGAATCTCCACAAATTTAGAGAGAAATTTATAAAGAATCAAAAAATTTAGACAGAAATTTATAGAATATCCACAAATTTAGACAAAAATTTAAAAATAATCAAAAAATTTAGACAAAAATTTATCGAATATCCACAAATGTAGACAGAAATTTATCGAATATCCACAAATTTAGACAGAAATTTATAGAATATCCACAAATTTAGACAGAAATTTATCCAATATCCACAAATTTAGACAAAAATTTAAAAATAATCAAAAAATTTAAACAGGAATTTATAGATAAACAGAGAAATATTAAAAAATTTAGACAGAAATTTATAGAATATCCACAAATTTAGACAGATCCGTTTTTACAACACTAAGTTGATGGTCTAATCATACTCTATTTAAAATAATACAATTTCTTTGATTTACGACTCTCTAATGGTTTTAAATTTTTATTATTATGTTTGTGCTTAGCACAAGGAAGTCAAGAACGGGATCGATGGTTATGCGGATGTTTCTCATATTCCCGTACAAATATTAAACCTGGACAACCCTCTACGAACAAGTCAGTTTTCCCGAAATATTCTTTCAAAATTAATCGCAAAATTTGATTTTTTGAATGTTTTTTGGGGTAGTTGTGCTCTAAATTGAGTTGATTACCGTATTTATCGCTTTATTTCGTTTTAGATGGGAATGATTCCGTGAATAAAAAATTGGGCCTGCGCCCACATACATACATACATATACATACATACACATACATACACATACATACACATACATACATGTACATACAGAATACATACACATACATACACATACATACATATACATACATATACATACATATACATACATACATATACTATATATATATGTTGAAGATAGCTATATATAGATATTTTTCGTATCTAATTTATTTTTAAGTTCATTATACCTCCATCTATTATTTGTTTTAATTTAGATTTTTTTTTAAAGTTAATAATTTTTGATTATAAAGAGAATTACATATTTTTTGTTGAAATTTGCCGATGTGTCTCTGAAACCATGGTTGTAAGTACTAAATCTTTGCTTGACAAATATGGCCAAAATTATGATCTATTGTAAATTCTAAGATTCATTGGCGGAAACTAAAAAAACAATGAATAAATGCTTTGTCATAAAATTAAAAATTATGTGAAATTGAACGTATGTTTTACCCAGTAGCGTAGGGAGGGGGGGGGTTAATTTTTTTTTAAATTATACGGAAAATTTTGAAACCCCCCCCCCCCCCCCCTTTTCGATAAATTTCTGGCTAAATTTTTTAATATTTCTCTGTTTATCTATAAATTTCTGTCTAAATTTTTTTATTATTTTTAAATTTTTGTCTAAATTTGTGGATATTCGATAAATTTCTATCTAAATTTGTGGATATTCGATAAATTTCTGTCTAAATTTTTTGATTATTTTTAAATTTTTGTCTAAATTTGTGGATATTCTATAAATTTATGTTTAAATTTTTTCATTCTTTATAAATTTCTCTCTAAATTTGTGGATATTCTATAAATTTCTGTCTAAATTTGTGGATATTCGATAAATTTCTGTATAAATTTCTTGTAAAAGTGGCCAACTGTCGGCCAGGGATTTAAAATTGTACTTAGCTATAAAAATACCAATTTTTTGTTTAAGTAAAAAATTTGTGGAATATTTAGAGGGCGGGCAGCGACGGCTGATTTCTTTAAAAAGCTTAATGGCGGCCGGACCAAAAGTCCCAAAACACGAGGCAACGATAGGGGTAAAGATATTAGATGGTAGGAGGGCCTGGTATTTTACCGTTTTACGGTGTTCGGCGAGGGTCAGAGCGTTGTAGTTTTGGTTAGAGGGGGCGAAAATGTCTATGCAGGTGAAATCCCATTTAAGGGGAAGACCATTATGCCAAAGGAATAAGGGTAGAGCCGTCTGGTCGCCTCCTTCCCTCCAACGAAGGGTCTGACGGCTCTAAAACGGAGGGAATGTTGGCTTTTTTAAAAGCGGCTTGGATAAGGCTATTCACCTTTTCGTGCCTTATGTATTTAAATTTATTGTAAAGGCAGTGTAGGGGATGCCTTGCATAAATGTCTATGCTCTGGGAGCAGTTGCGGCAGGAATATTCCTTTGAATGGGGAATTCCTAGTCTGAGGGCGATGGAGTATGCTAGCTCTGGGTCCTCCAACATCAATCCAGAAAGTGAGCTAGGATAAGCTTCTAGCCACTCGTGACCCGATCCGTCAAAAACCAAAGATTTAAGGTTGAAGTGCTGGCGGGCGCCGCAACTCGATAAGAGGTAATAAACGGAGCGCGATACGAGGCCAGCATCCCAATACTTTTGTATAGAGGTTATGGGAAAGGGGGTCCCTTGGTTGACGTTGGCTGACCAGACGTCTAGGGCTTCTACAAACGACGGATCCTCATTTGTTGTGATTAAACGGTCGATCAAACCTTGGGCGGATTTATACGAAGAGATAAACGCAGCTAACGAAATTGAGGTAGCTGGGCGTATGCCCAAGCCGCCAGCTTTTCTAGGTAATGAGGCTTGGAGCCACGAGGGTGCTGAATTTGATATTAAGGATTGCTTCTAAAGCATTTTTCATAAAGCTATCGTAGCTTTTTAAAATCTCGGGCAATAAAAAGGCTGATGAGGACCGGAGCAGTGTTAAATTTTTGAGATATTAAAATAGTTTTTAATGATATGCGTGGTGTTTGGGGAGGGTATTAAGAATATTCATCTTCGAGGTAAGGGTTGATAAGTGGCTATGTAAAAATTCTATTAAGACGATTTGCCCACCTATTGGAGAGCCTAGATGAGTAAAACTCATCAATTCAACTTTTAAAAAGGGCTTAAAAATGGGAAATTTGTTGGTATCCGGGCACTGATATATCTCGCATTTAGAGATATTCAATCTCAAGTTTAGGGAGGTTTCCTAATGTTGGATTAAAAGAATGGCCTTGGAAATTTCTTCCGCAGGGCCGCATAAGGTGTCGTCGTCCAGGTACCAGACGTTTAATGATAATGAACATTGGTTTGAGAGAGATTCGGTTAAATTTTTGATCCCAAGACAAAACAGAGGTGGACATAGAGGGTCACCCTGTTGAATACCTTCTGCCGTAAAGAAATTTATAGAATATCCACAAATTTAGAGAGAAATTTATAAAGAATCCAAAAATTTAGACAGAAATTTATAGAATATCCACAAATTTAGACAAAAATTTAAAAATAATCAAAAAATTTAGACAGGAATTTATAGATAAACAGAGAAATATTAAAAAATTTAGACAGAAATTTATAGAAAATCTACAAATTTAGACAGAAATTTATAAAAAATCATAAACATTTAGACAGAAATTTATCGAATATCCGCAAATTTGGACATAAACTTATAAAAAATCATGAAAATTTAGATAGAAATTTATCTAATATCTACAAATTTAGACAGAAATTTATCGAATATCCACAAATTTAGAGAGAAATTTATAAAGAATCAAAAAATTTAGACAGAAATTTATAGAATATCCACAAATTTAGACAAAAACTTAAAAATAATCAAAAAATTTAGACAAAAATTTATCGAATATCCACAAATTTAGACAGAAATTTATAGAACATCCACAAATTTAGACAAAAATTTTAAAATAATCAAAAAATTTAGACAGGAATTTATAGATAAACAGAGAAATATAAAAAAATTTACACAGAAATTTATAGAATATCCACAAATTTAGACAAAAATTTAAAAATAATCAAAAAATTTAGACAAAAATTTATCGAATATCCACAAATGTAGACAGAAATTTATAGAATATCCACAAATTTAGACAGAAATTTATAGAATATCCACAAATTTAGATAAAAATTTATCGAATATCCACAAATTTAGACAAAAATTTAAAAATAATCAAAAAATTTAGACAGGAATTTATAGATAAACAGAGAAATATTAAAAAATTTAGACAGAAATTTATAGAATATCTACAAATTTAGACAGAAATTTATAAAAAATCATAAAAATTTAGAGAGAAATTTATAGAATATCCACAAATTTAGACAAAAATTTAAAAATAATCAAAAAATTTAGACAAAAATTTATCCAATATCCACAAATTTAGACAGAATCTTATCCAATATCCACAAATTTAGACAAAAATTTAAAAATAATCAAAAAATTTAGACAGGAATTTATAGATAAACAGAGAAATATAAAAAAATTTAGACAGAAATTTATAGAATATCCACAAATTTAGACAAAAATTTAAAAATAATAAAAAAATTTAGACAGGAATTTATAGATAAACAGAGAAATATTAAAAAATTTAGACAAAAATTTATCGAATATCCACAAATTTAGACAGAAATTTATCGAATATCCACAAATTTAGACAAAAATTTAAAAATAATCAAAAAATTTAGACAGAAATTCATAGATAAACAGATAAATATTAAAAAATTTAATAAAGAAATTTATCGAATATCCACAAATTTAGAGAGAAATTTATAAAGAATCAAAAAATTTAGACAGAAATTTATAGAATATCCACAAATTTAGACAAAAACTTAAAAATAATCAAAAAATTTAGACAAAAATTTATCGAATATCCACAAATTTAGACAGAAATTTATAGAACATCCACAAATTTAGACAAAAATTTCAAAATAATCAAAAAATTTAGACAGGAATTTATAGATAAACAGAGAAATATAAAAAAATTTAGACAGAAATTTATAGAATATCCACAAATTTAGACAAAAATTTAAAAATAATCAAAAAATTTAGACAAAAATTTATCGAATATCCACAAATGTAGACAGAAATTTATCGAATATCCACAAATTTAGACAGAAATTTATAGAATATCCACAAATTTAGACAGAAATTTATCGAATATCCACAAATTTAGACAAAAATTTAAAAATAATCAAAAAATTTAGACAGGAATTTATAGATAAACAGAGAAATATTAAAAAATTTAGACAGAAATTTATAGAATATCTACAAATTTAGACAGAAATTTAAAAATAATCAAAAAATTTAGACAAAAATTTATCGAATATCCACAAATGTAGACAGAAATTTATCGAATATCCACAAATTTAGACAGAAATTTATCCAATATCCACAAATTTAGACAAAAATTTAAAAATAATCAAAAAATTTAGACAGGAATTTATAGATAAACAGAGAAATATAAAAAAATTTAGACAGAAATTTATAGAATATCCACAAATTTAGACAAAAATTTAAAAATAATCAAAAAATTTAGACAAAAATTTATCCAATATCCACAAATTTAGACAGAATCTTATCCAATATCCACAAATTTAGACAAAAATTTAAAAATAATCAAAAAATTTAGACAGGAATTTATAGATAAACAGAGAAATATTAAAAAATTTAGACAGAAATTTATAGAATATCCACAAATTTAGACAGAAATTTATGAAAAATCATAAAAATTTAGTCAGAAATTTATCCAATATCCACAAATTTTGACAGAAATTTATCCAATATCCACAAATTTAGACAAAAATTTAAAAATAATCAAAAAATTTAAACAGGAATTTATAGATAAACAGAGAAATATTACAAAATTTAGACAGAAATTTATAGAATATCCACAAATTTAGACAGAAATTTATCGAATATCCACAAATTTAGACAAAAATTTAAAAATTATCAAAAAATTTAGACAGGAATTTATAGATAAACAGAGAAATATTAAAAAATTTAGACAGAAATTTATAGAATATCTACAAATTTAGACAGAAATTTATAAAAAATCATAAAAAATTTAGACAGAAATTTATAGAATATCCACAAATTTAGACAAAAATTTATGAAAAATCATAAAAATTTAGTCAGAAATTTATCCAATATCCACAAATTTAGACAAAAATTTATCGAATATCCACAAATTTTGACAGAAATTTATCCAATATCCACAAATTTAGACAAAAATTTAAAAATAATCAAAAAATTTAAACAGGAATTTATAGATAAACAGAGAAATATTACAAAATTTAGACAGAAATTTATAGAATATCCACAAATGTAGACAGAAATTTATCGAATATCCACAAATTTAGACAGAAATTTATAGAATATCCACAAATTTAGACAGAAATTTATCCAATATCCACAAATTTAGACAAAAATTTAAAAATAATCAAAAAATTTAGACAGGAATTTATAGATAAACAGAGAAATATTAAAAAATTTAGACAGAAATTTATAGAATATCTACAAATTTAGACAGAAATTTATAAAAAATCATAAAAATTTAGAGAGAAATTTATAGAATATCCACAAATTTAGACAAAAATTTAAAAATAATCAAAAAATTTAGACAGAAATTTATAGAATATCCACAAATTTAGACAAAAATTTATCGAATATCCACAAATTTAGACAGAAATTTATCCAATATCCACAAATTTAGACAAAAATTTAAAAATAATCAAAAAATTTAAACAGGAATTTATAGATAAACAGAGAAATATTAAAAAATTTAGACAGAAATTTATAGAATATCCACAAATTTAGACAGATCCGTTTTTACAACACTAAGTTGATGGTCTAATCATACTCTATTTAAAATAATACAATTTCTTTGATTTACGACTCTCTAATGGTTTTAAATTTTTATTATTATGTTTGTGCTTAGCACAAGGAAGTCAAGAACGGGATCGATGGTTATGCGGATGTTTCTCATATTCCCGTACAAATATTAAACCTGGACAACCCTCTACGAACAAGTCAGTTTTCCCGAAATATTCTTTCAAAATTAATCGCAAAATTTGATTTTTTGAATGTTTTTTGGGGTAGTTGTGCTCTAAATTGAGTTGATTACCGTATTTATCGCTTTATTTCGTTTTAGATGGGAATGATTCCGTGAATAAAAAATTGGGCCCGCGCCCACATACATACATACATATACATACATACACATACATACACATACATACACATACATACATGTACATACAGAATACATACACATACATACACATACATACATATACATACATATACATACATATACATACATACATATACTATATATATATGTTGAAGATAGCTATATATAGATATTTTTCGTATCTAATTTATTTTTAAGTTCATTATACCGCCATCTATTATTTGTTTTAATTTAGATTTTTTTTTAAAGTTAATAATTTTTGATTATAAAGAGAATTACATATTTTTTGTTGAAATTTGCCGATGTGTCTCTGAAACCATGGTTGTAAGTACTAAATCTTTGCTTGACAAATATGGCCAAAATTATGATCTATTGTAAATTCTAAGATTCATTGGCGCAAACTAAAAAAACAATGAATAAATGCTTTGTCATAAAATTAAAAATTATGTGAAATTGAACGTATGTTTTACCCAGTAGCGTAGGGAGGGGGGGGGGTTAATTTTTTTTTAAATTATACGGAAAATTTTGAAACCCCCCCCCCCCCCCTTTTCGATAAATTTCTGTCTAAATTTTTTAATATTTCTCTGTTTATCTATAAATTTCTGTCTAAATTTTTTTATTATTTTTAAATTTTTGTCTAAATTTGTGGATATTCGATAAATTTCTATCTAAATTTGTGGATATTCGATAAATTTCTGTCTAAATTTTTTGATTATTTCTAAATTTTTGTCTAAATTTGTGGATATTCTATAAATTTATGTTTAAATTTTTTCATTCTTTATAAATTTCTCTCTAAATTTGTGGATATTCTATAAATTTCTGTCTAAATTTGTGGATATTCGATAAATTTCTGTATAAATTTCTTGTAAAAGTGGCCAACTGTCGGCCAGGGATTTAAAATTGTACTTAGCTATAAAAATACCAATTTTTTGTTTAAGTAAAAAATTTGTGGAATATTTAGAGGGCGGGCAGCGACGGCTGATTTCTTTAAAAAGCTTAATGGCGGCCGGACCAAAAGTCCCAGAACACGAGGCAACGAGGGGTAAAGATATTAGATGGTAGGAGGGCCTGGTATTTTACCGTTTTACGGTGTTCGGCGAGGGTCAGAGCGTTGTAGTTTTGGTTAGAGGGGGCGAAAATGTCTATGCAGGTGAAATCCCATTTAAGGGGAAGACCATTATGCCAAGGGATAAGGGTAGAGCCGTCTGGTCGCCTCCTTCCCTCCAACGAAGGGTCTGACGGCTCTAAAACGGAGGGAATGTTGGCTTTTTTAAAAGCGGCTTGGATAAGGCTATTCACCTTTTTGTGCCTTATGTATTTAAATTTATTGTAAAGGCAGTGTAGGGGATGCCTTGCATAAATGTCTATGCTCTGGGAGCAGTTGCGGCAGGAATATTCCTTTGAATGGGGAATTCCTAGTCTGAGGGCGATGGAGTATGCTAGCTCTGGGTCCTCCAACATCAATCCAGAAAGTGAGCTAGGATAAGCTTCTAGCCACTCGTGACACGATCCGTCAAAAACCAAAGATTTAAGGTTGAAGTGCTGGCGGGCGCCGCAACTCGATAAGAGGTAATAAACGGAGCGCGATACGAGGCCAGCATCCCAATACTTTTGTATAGAGGTTATGGGAAAGGGGGTCCCTTGGTTGACGTTGGCTGACCAGACGTCTAGGGCTTCTACAAACGACGGATCCTCATTTGTTGTGATTAAACGGTCGATCAAACCTTGGGCGGATTTATACGAAGAGATAAACGCAGCTAACGAAATTGAGGTAGCTGGGCGTATGCCCAAGCCGCCAGCTTTTGTAGGTAATGAGGCTTGGAGCCACGAGGGTGCTGAATTTGATATTAAGGATTGCTTCTAAAGCATTTTTCATAAAGCTATCGTAGCTTTTTAAAATCTCGGGCAATAAAAAGGCTGATGAGGACCGGAGCAGTGTTAAATTTTTGAGATATTAAAATAGTTTTTAATGATATGCGTGGTGTTTGGGGAGGGTATTAAGAATATTCATCTTCGAGGTAAGGGTTGATAAGTGGCTATGTAAAAATTCTATTAAGACGATTTGCCCACCTATTGGAGAGCCTAGATGAGTAAAACTCATCAATTCAACTTTTAAAAAGGGCTTAAAAATGGGAAATTTGTTGGTATCCGGGCACTAATATATCTCGCATTTAGAGATATTCAATCTCAAGTTTAGGGAGGTTTCATAATGTTGGATTAAAAGAATGGCCTTGGAAATTTCTTCCGCAGGGCCGCATAAGGTGTCGTCGTCCAGGTACCAGACGTTTAATGATAATGAACATTGGTTTGAGAGAGATTCGGTTAAATTTTTGATCCCAAGACAAAACAGAGGTGGACATAGAGGGTCACCCTGTTGAATACCTTCTGCCGTAAAGAAATTTATAGAATATCCACAAATTTAGAGAGAAATTTATAAAGAATCCAAAAATTTAGACAGAAATTTATAGAATATCCACAAATTTAGACAAAAATTTAAAAATAATCAAAAAATTTAGACAGGAATTTATAGATAAACAGAGAAATATTAAAAAATTTAGACAGAAATTTATAGAAAATCTACAAATTTAGACAGAAATTTATAGAATATCCACAAATTTAGAGAGAAATTTATAAAGAATCCAAAAATTTAGACAGAAATTTATAGAATATCCACAAATTTAGACAGAAATTCATCGAATATCCACAAATTTAGACAAAAATTTAAAAATAATCAAAAAATTTAGACAGGAATTTATAGATAAACAGAGAAATATTAAAAAATTTAGACAGAAATTTATAGAATATCTACAAATTTAGACAGAAATTTATAAAAAATCATAAAAATTTAGACAGAAATTTATCGAATATCCACAAATTTAGAGAGAAATTTATAAAGAATCAAAAAATTTAGACAGAAATTTATAGAATATCCACAAATTTAGACAAAAACTTAAAAATAATCAAAAAATTTAGACAAAAATTTATCGAATATCCACAAATTTAGACAGAAATTTATAGAACATCCACAAATTTAGACAAAAATTTTAAAATAATCAAAAAATTTAGACAGGAATTTATAGATAAACAGAGAAATATAAAAAAATTTACACAGAAATTTATAGAATATCCACAAATTTAGACAAAAATTTAAAAATAATCAAAAAATTTAGACAAAAATTTATCGAATATCCACAAATGTAGACAGAAATTTATAGAATATCCACAAATTTAGACAGAAATTTATAGAATATCCACAAATTTAGATAAAAATTTATCGAATATCCACAAATTTAGACAAAAATTTAAAAATAATCAAAAAATTTAGACAGGAATTTATAGATAAACAGAGAAATATTAAAAAATTTAGACAGAAATTTATAGAATATCTACAAATTTAGACAGAAATTTATAAAAAATCATAAAAATTTAGAGAGAAATTTATAGAATATCCACAAATTTAGACAAAAATTTAAAAATAATCAAAAAATTTAGACAAAAATTTATCCAATATCCACAAATTTAGACAGAATCTTATCCAATATCCACAAATTTAGACAAAAATTTAAAAATAATCAAAAAATTTAGACAGGAATTTATAGATAAACAGAGAAATATAAAAAAATTTAGACAGAAATTTATAGAATATCCACAAATTTAGACAAAAATTTAAAAATAATAAAAAAATTTAGACAGGAATTTATAGATAAACAGAGAAATATTAAAAAATTTAGACAAAAATTTATCGAATATCCACAAATTTAGACAGAAATTTATCGAATATCCACAAATTTAGACAAAAATTTAAAAATAATCAAAAAATTTAGACAGAAATTCATAGATAAACAGATAAATATTAAAAAATTTAATAAAGAAATTTATCGAATATCCACAAATTTAGAGAGAAATTTATAAAGAATCAAAAAATTTAGACAGAAATTTATAGAATATCCACAAATTTAGACAAAAACTTAAAAATAATCAAAAAATTTAGACAAAAATTTATCGAATATCCACAAATTTAGACAGAAATTTATAGAACATCCACAAATTTAGACAAAAATTTCAAAATAATCAAAAAATTTAGACAGGAATTTATAGATAAACAGAGAAATATAAAAAAATTTAGACAGAAATTTATAGAATATCCACAAATTTAGACAAAAATTTAAAAATAATCAAAAAATTTAGACAAAAATTTATCGAATATCCACAAATGTAGACAGAAATTTATCGAATATCCACAAATTTAGACAGAAATTTATAGAATATCCACAAATTTAGACAGAAATTTATCGAATATCCACAAATTTAGACAAAAATTTAAAAATAATCAAAAAATTTAGACAGGAATTTATAGATAAACAGAGAAATATTAAAAAATTTAGACAGAAATTTATAGAATATCTACAAATTTAGACAGAAATTTAAAAATAATCAAAAAATTTAGACAAAAATTTATCGAATATCCACAAATGTAGACAGAAATTTATCGAATATCCACAAATTTAGACAGAAATTTATCCAATATCCACAAATTTAGACAAAAATTTAAAAATAATCAAAAAATTTAGACAGGAATTTATAGATAAACAGAGAAATATAAAAAAATTTAGACAGAAATTTATAGAATATCCACAAATTTAGACAAAAATTTAAAAATAATCAAAAAATTTAGACAAAAATTTATCCAATATCCACAAATTTAGACAGAATCTTATCCAATATCCACAAATTTAGACAAAAATTTAAAAATAATCAAAAAATTTAGACAGGAATTTATAGATAAACAGAGAAATATTAAAAAATTTAGACAGAAATTTATAGAATATCCACAAATTTAGACAGAAATTTATGAAAAATCATAAAAATTTAGTCAGAAATTTATCCAATATCCACAAATTTTGACAGAAATTTATCCAATATCCACAAATTTAGACAAAAATTTAAAAATAATCAAAAAATTTAAACAGGAATTTATAGATAAACAGAGAAATATTACAAAATTTAGACAGAAATTTATAGAATATCCACAAATTTAGACAGAAATTTATCGAATATCCACAAATTTAGACAAAAATTTAAAAATTATCAAAAAATTTAGACAGGAATTTATAGATAAACAGAGAAATATTAAAAAATTTAGACAGAAATTTATAGAATATCTACAAATTTAGACAGAAATTTATAAAAAATCATAAAAAATTTAGACAGAAATTTATAGAATATCCACAAATTTAGACAAAAATTTATGAAAAATCATAAAAATTTAGTCAGAAATTTATCCAATATCCACAAATTTAGACAAAAATTTATCGAATATCCACAAATTTTGACAGAAATTTATCCAATATCCACAAATTTAGACAAAAATTTAAAAATAATCAAAAAATTTAAACAGGAATTTATAGATAAACAGAGAAATATTACAAAATTTAGACAGAAATTTATAGAATATCCACAAATGTAGACAGAAATTTATCGAATATCCACAAATTTAGACAGAAATTTATAGAATATCCACAAATTTAGACAGAAATTTATCCAATATCCACAAATTTAGACAAAAATTTAAAAATAATCAAAAAATTTAGACAGGAATTTATAGATAAACAGAGAAATATTAAAAAATTTAGACAGAAATTTATAGAATATCTACAAATTTAGACAGAAATTTATAAAAAATCATAAAAATTTAGAGAGAAATTTATAGAATATCCACAAATTTAGACAAAAATTTAAAAATAATCAAAAAATTTAGACAGAAATTTATAGAATATCCACAAATTTAGACAAAAATTTATCGAATATCCACAAATTTAGACAGAAATTTATCCAATATCCACAAATTTAGACAAAAATTTAAAAATAATCAAAAAATTTAAACAGGAATTTATAGATAAACAGAGAAATATTAAAAAATTTAGACAGAAATTTATAGAATATCCACAAATTTAGACAGATCCGTTTTTACAACACTAAGTTGATGGTCTAATCATACTCTATTTAAAATAATACAATTTCTTTGATTTACGACTCTCTAATGGTTTTAAATTTTTATTATTATGTTTGTGCTTAGCACAAGGAAGTCAAGAACGGGATCGATGGTTATGCGGATGTTTCTCATATTCCCGTACAAATATTAAACCTGGACAACCCTCTACGAACAAGTCAGTTTTCCCGAAATATTCTTTCAAAATTAATCGCAAAATTTGATTTTTTGAATGTTTTTTGGGGTAGTTGTGCTCTAAATTGAGTTGATTACCGTATTTATCGCTTTATTTCGTTTTAGATGGGAATGATTCCGTGAATAAAAAATTGGGCCCGCGCCCACATACATACATACATATACATACATACACATACATACACATACATACACATACATACATGTACATACAGAATACATACACATACATACACATACATACATATACATACATATACATACATATACATACATACATATACTATATATATATGTTGAAGATAGCTATATATAGATATTTTTCGTATCTAATTTATTTTTAAGTTCATTATACCGCCATCTATTATTTGTTTTAATTTAGATTTTTTTTTAAAGTTAATAATTTTTGATTATAAAGAGAATTACATATTTTTTGTTGAAATTTGCCGATGTGTCTCTGAAACCATGGTTGTAAGTACTAAATCTTTGCTTGACAAATATGGCCAAAATTATGATCTATTGTAAATTCTAAGATTCATTGGCGCAAACTAAAAAAACAATGAATAAATGCTTTGTCATAAAATTAAAAATTATGTGAAATTGAACGTATGTTTTACCCAGTAGCGTAGGGAGGGGGGGGGGTTAATTTTTTTTTAAATTATACGGAAAATTTTGAAACCCCCCCCCCCCCCCCCCTTTTCGATAAATTTCTGTCTAAATTTTTTAATATTTCTCTGTTTATCTATAAATTTCTGTCTAAATTTTTTTATTATTTTTAAATTTTTGTCTAAATTTGTGGATATTCGATAAATTTCTATCTAAATTTGTGGATATTCGATAAATTTCTGTCTAAATTTTTTGATTATTTCTAAATTTTTGTCTAAATTTGTGGATATTCTATAAATTTATGTTTAAATTTTTTCATTCTTTATAAATTTCTCTCTAAATTTGTGGATATTCTATAAATTTCTGTCTAAATTTGTGGATATTCGATAAATTTCTGTATAAATTTCTTGTAAAAGTGGCCAACTGTCGGCCAGGGATTTAAAATTGTACTTAGCTATAAAAATACCAATTTTTTGTTTAAGTAAAAAATTTGTGGAATATTTAGAGGGCGGGCAGCGACGGCTGATTTCTTTAAAAAGCTTAATGGCGGCCGGACCAAAAGTCCCAGAACACGAGGCAACGAGGGGTAAAGATATTAGATGGTAGGAGGGCCTGGTATTTTACCGTTTTACGGTGTTCGGCGAGGGTCAGAGCGTTGTAGTTTTGGTTAGAGGGGGCGAAAATGTCTATGCAGGTGAAATCCCATTTAAGGGGAAGACCATTATGCCAAGGGATAAGGGTAGAGCCGTCTGGTCGCCTCCTTCCCTCCAACGAAGGGTCTGACGGCTCTAAAACGGAGGGAATGTTGGCTTTTTTAAAAGCGGCTTGGATAAGGCTATTCACCTTTTTGTGCCTTATGTATTTAAATTTATTGTAAAGGCAGTGTAGGGGATGCCTTGCATAAATGTCTATGCTCTGGGAGCAGTTGCGGCAGGAATATTCCTTTGAATGGGGAATTCCTAGTCTGAGGGCGATGGAGTATGCTAGCTCTGGGTCCTCCAACATCAATCCAGAAAGTGAGCTAGGATAAGCTTCTAGCCACTCGTGACACGATCCGTCAAAAACCAAAGATTTAAGGTTGAAGTGCTGGCGGGCGCCGCAACTCGATAAGAGGTAATAAACGGAGCGCGATACGAGGCCAGCATCCCAATACTTTTGTATAGAGGTTATGGGAAAGGGGGTCCCTTGGTTGACGTTGGCTGACCAGACGTCTAGGGCTTCTACAAACGACGGATCCTCATTTGTTGTGATTAAACGGTCGATCAAACCTTGGGCGGATTTATACGAAGAGATAAACGCAGCTAACGAAATTGAGGTAGCTGGGCGTATGCCCAAGCCGCCAGCTTTTGTAGGTAATGAGGCTTGGAGCCACGAGGGTGCTGAATTTGATATTAAGGATTGCTTCTAAAGCATTTTTCATAAAGCTATCGTAGCTTTTTAAAATCTCGGGCAATAAAAAGACTGATGAGGACCGGAGCAGTGTTAAATTTTTGAGATATTAAAATAGTTTTTAATGATATGCGTGGTGTTTGGGGAGGGTATTAAGAATATTCATCTTCGAGGTAAGGGTTGATAAGTGGCTATGTAAAAATTCTATTAAGACGATTTGCCCACCTATTGGAGAGCCTAGATGAGTAAAACTCATCAATTCAACTTTTAAAAAGGGCTTAAAAATGGGAAATTTGTTGGTATCCGGGCACTAATATATCTCGCATTTAGAGATATTCAATCTCAAGTTTAGGGAGGTTTCATAATGTTGGATTAAAAGAATGGCCTTGGAAATTTCTTCCGCAGGGCCGCATAAGGTGTCGTCGTCCAGGTACCAGACGTTTAATGATAATGAACATTGGTTTGAGAGAGATTCGGTTAAATTTTTGATCCCAAGACAAAACAGAGGTGGACATAGAGGGTCACCCTGTTGAATACCTTCTGCCGTAAAGAAATTTATAGAATATCCACAAATTTAGAGAGAAATTTATAAAGAATCCAAAAATTTAGACAGAAATTTATAGAATATCCACAAATTTAGACAAAAATTTAAAAATAATCAAAAAATTTAGACAGGAATTTATAGATAAACAGAGAAATATTAAAAAATTTAGACAGAAATTTATAGAAAATCTACAAATTTAGACAGAAATTTATAGAATATCCACAAATTTAGAGAGAAATTTATAAAGAATCCAAAAATTTAGACAGAAATTTATAGAATATCCACAAATTTAGACAGAAATTCATCGAATATCCACAAATTTAGACAAAAATTTAAAAATAATCAAAAAATTTAGACAGGAATTTATAGATAAACAGAGAAATATTAAAAAATTTAGACAGAAATTTATAGAATATCTACAAATTTAGACAGAAATTTATAAAAAATCATAAAAATTTAGACAGAAATTTATAGAATATCCACAAATTTAGACAAAAATTTAAAAATAATCAAAAAATTTAGACAAAAATTTATCGAATATCCACAAATTTAGACAGAAATTTATCGAATATCCACAAATTTAGACAAAAATTTATCGAACATCCACAAATTTAGACAAAAATTTAAAAATAATCAAAAAATTTAGACAGAAATTCATAGATAAACAGATAAATATTAAAAAATTTAATAAAGAAATTTATCGAATATCCACAAATTTAGAGAGAAATTTATAAAGAATCAAAAAATTTAGACAGAAATTTATAGAATATCCACAAATTTAGACAAAAACTTAAAAATAATCAAAAAATTTAGACAAAAATTTATCGAATATCCACAAATTTAGACAGAAATTTATAGAACATCCACAAATTTAGACAAAAATTTCAAAATAATCAAAAAATTTAGACAGGAATTTATAGATAAACAGAGAAATATAAAAAAATTTACACAGAAATTTATAGAATATCCACAAATTTAGACAAAAATTTAAAAATAATCAAAAAATTTAGACAAAAATTTATCGAATATCCACAAATGTAGACAGAAATTTATCGAATATCCACAAATTTAGACAGAAATTTATAGAATATCCACAAATTTAGACAGAAATTTATCCAATATCCACAAATTTAGACAAAAATTTAAAAATAATCAAAAAATTTAGACAGGAATTTATAGATAAACAGAGAAATATTAAAAAATTTAGACAGAAATTTATAGAATATCTACAAATTTAGACAGAAATTTATAAAAAATCATAAAAATTTAGAGAGAAATTTATAGAATATCCACAAATTTAGACAAAAATTTAAAAATAATCAAAAAATTTAGACAAAAATTTATCCAATATCCACAAATTTAGACAGAAATTTATCGAACATCCACAAATTTAGACAAAAATTTAAAAATAATCAAAAAATTTAGACAGAAATTCATAGATAAACAGATAAATATTAAAAAATTTATAAAGAAATTTATCGAATATCCACAAATTTAGAGAGAAATTTATAAAGAATCAAAAAATTTAGACAGAAATTTATAGAATATCCACAAATTTAGACAAAAACTTAAAAATAATCAAAAAATTTAGACAAAAATTTATCGAATATCCACAAATTTAGACAGAAATTTATAGAACATCCACAAATTTAGACAAAAATTTCAAAATAATCAAAAAATTTAGACAGGAATTTATAGATAAACAGAGAAATATAAAAAAATTTACACAGAAATTTATAGAATATCCACAAATTTAGACAAAAATTTAAAAATAATCAAAAAATTTAGACAAAAATTTATCGAATATCCACAAATTTAGACAGAAATTTATCGAATATCCACAAATTTAGACAGAAATTTATCGAATATCCACAAATTTAGACAGAAATTCATCGAATATCCACAAATTTAGACAGAAATTCATCGAATATCCACAAATTTAGACAAAAATTTAAAAATAATCAAAAAATTTAGACAAAAATTTATCGAATATCCACAAATGTAGACAGAAATTTATAGAACATCCACAAATTTAGACAAAAATTTCAAAATAATCAAAAAATTTAGACAGGAATTTATAGATAAACAGAGAAATATAAAAAAATTTACACAGAAATTTATAGAATATCCACAAATTTAGACAAAAATTTAAAAATAATCAAAAAATTTAGACAAAAATTTATCGAATATCCACAAATGTAGACAGAAATTTATCGAATATCCACAAATTTAGACAGAAATTTATCGAATATCCACAAATTTAGACAGAAATTCATCGAATATCCACAAATTTAGACAAAAATTTAAAAATAATCAAAAAATTTAGACAACAATTTATAGATAAACAGAGAAATATTAAAAAATTTAGACAGAAATTTATAGAATATCTACAAATTTAGACAGAAATTTATAAAAAATGATAAACATTTAGACAGAAATTTATCGAATATCCGCAAATTTGGACATAAACTTATAAAAAATCATGAAAATTTAGATAGAAATTTATCTAATATCTACAAATTTAGACAGAAATTTATAGAATCTCCACAAATTTAGAGAGAAATTTATAAAGAATCAAAAAATTTAGACAGAAATTTATAGAATATCCACAAATTTAGACAAAAATTTAAAAATAATCAAAATATTTAGACAAAAATTTATCGAATATCCACAAATTTAGACGAAATTTATCCAATATCCATAAATTTAGACAAAAATTTAAAAATAATCAAAAAATTTAGACAGGAATTTATAGATAAACAGAGAAATATTAAAAAATTTAGACAGAAATTTATAGAATATCCACAAATTTAGACAAAAATTTAAAAATAATCAAAAAATTTAGACAAAAATTTATCGAATATCCACAAATTTAGACAGAAATTTATCGAATATCCACAAATGTAGACAGAAATTTATCGAATATCCACAAATTTAGACAGAAATTTATCGAACATCCACAAATTTAGACAAAAATTTAAAAATAATCAAAAAATTTAGACAGAAATTCATAGATAAACAGATAAATATTAAAAAATTTAATAAAGAAATTTATCGAATATCCACAAATTTAGAGAGAAATTTATAAAGAATCAAAAAATTTAGACAGAAATTTATAGAATATCCACAAATTTAGACAAAAACTTAAAAATAATCAAAAAATTTAGACAAAAATTTATCGAATATAGACAAATGTAGACAGAAATTTATAGAATATCCACAAATTTAGACAAAAATTTCAAAATAATCAAAAAATTTAGACAGGAATTTATAGATAAACAGAGAAATATAAAAAAATTTAGACAGAAATTTATAGAATATCCACAAATTTAGACAAAAATTTAAAAATAATCAAAAAATTTAGACAAAAATTTATCGAATATCCACAAATGTAGACAGAAATTTATCAAATATCCACAAATTTAGACAGAAATTTATAGAATATCCACAAATTTAGACAGAAATTTATCCAATATCCACAAATTTAGACAAAAATTTAAAAATAATCAAAAAATTTAGACAGGAATTTATAGATAAACAGAGAAATATTAAAAAATTTAGACAGAAATTTATAGAATATCTACAAATTTAGACAGAAATTTATAAAAAATCATAAAAATTTAGAGAGAAATTTATAGAATATCCACAAATTTAGACAAAAATTTAAAAATAATCAAAAAATTTAGACAAAAATTTATCCAATATCCACAAATTTAGACAGAATCTTATCCAATATCCACAAATTTAGACAAAAATTTAAAAATAATCAAAAAATTTAGACAGGAATTTATAGATAAACAGAGAAATATAAAAAAATTTAGACAGAAATTTATAGAATATCCACAAATTTAGACAAAAATTTAAAAATAATCAAAAAATTTAGACAAAAATTTATCCAATATCCACAAATTTAGACAGAATCTTATCCAATATCCACAAATTTAGACAAAAATTTAAAAATAATCAAAAAATTTAGACAGGAATTTATAGATAAACAGAGAAATATAAAAAAATTTAGACAGAAATTTATAGAATATCCACAAATTTAGATCAAAATTTAAAAATAATCAAAAAATTTAGACAAAAATTTATCCAATATCCACAAATTTAGACAGAATCTTATCCAATATCCACAAATTTAGACAAAAATTTAAAAATAATTAAAAAATTTAGACAGGAATTTATAGATAAACAGAGAAATATAAAAAAATTTAGACAGAAATTTATAGAATATCCACAAATTTAGACAAAAATTTAAAAATAATCAAAAAATTTAGACAAAAATTTATCCAATATCCACAAATTTAGACAGAATCTTATCCAATATCCACAAATTTAGACAAAAATTTAAAAATAATCAAAAAATTTAGACAGGAATTTATAGATAAACAGAGAAATATTAAAAAATTTAGACAGAAATTTATAGAATATCTACAAATTTAGACAGAAATTTATAAAAAATCATAAAAATTTAGACAGAAATTTATAGAATATCCACAAATTTAGACAAAAATTTAAAAATAATCAAAAAATTTAGACAAAAATTTATCCAATATCCACAAATTTAGACAAAAATTTATAGAATATCCACAAATTTAGACAAAAACTTAAAAATAATCAAAAAATTTAGACAAAAATTTATCGAATATCCACAAATTTAGACAGAAATTTATAGAACATCCACAAATTTAGACAAAAATTTCAAAATAATCAAAAAATTTAGACAGGAATTTATAGATAAACAGAGAAATATAAAAAAATTTACACAGAAATTTATAGAATATCCACAAATTTAGACAAAAATTTAAAAATAATCAAAAAATTTAGACAAAAATTTATCGAATATCCACAAATGTAGACAGAAATTTATCGAATATCCACAAATTTAGACAGAAATTTATCGAATATCCACAAATTTAGACAGAAATTCATCGAATATCCACAAATTTAGATAAAAATTTAAAAATAATCAAAAAATTTAGACAACAATTTATAGATAAACAGAGAAATATTAAAAAATTTAGACAGAAATTTATAGAATATCTACAAATTTAGACAGAAATTTATAAAAAATGATAAACATTTAGACAGAAATTTATCGAATATCCGCAAATTTGGACATAAACTTATAAAAAATCATGAAAATTTAGATAGAAATTTATCTAATATCTACAAATTTAGACAGAAATTTATAGAATCTCCACAAATTTAGAGAGAAATTTATAAAAAATCATAAAAATTTAGACAGAAATTTATAGAATATCCACAAATTTAGACAAAAATTTAAAAATAATCAAAAAATTTAGACAAAAATTTATCCAATATCCACAAATTTAGACAAAAATTTATAGAATATCCACAAATTTAGACAAAAACTTAAAAATAATCAAAAAATTTAGACAAAAATTTATCGAATATCCACAAATTTAGACAGAAATTTATAGAACATCCACAAATTTAGACAAAAATTTCAAAATAATCAAAAAATTTAGACAGGAATTTATAGATAAACAGAGAAATATAAAAAAATTTACACAGAAATTTATAGAATATCCACAAATTTAGACAAAAATTTAAAAATAATCAAAAAATTTAGACAAAAATTTATCGAATATCCACAAATGTAGACAGAAATTTATCGAATATCCACAAATTTAGACAGAAATTTATCGAATATCCACAAATGTAGACAGAAATTTATCGAATATCCACAAATTTAGACAGAAATTTATCGAACATCCACAAATTTAGACAAAAATTTAAAAATAATCAAAAAATTTAGACAGAAATTCATAGATAAACAGATAAATATTAAAAAATTTAATAAAGAAATTTATCGAATATCCACAAATTTAGAGAGAAATTTATAAAGAATCAAAAAATTTAGACAGAAATTTATAGAATATCCACAAATTTAGACAAAAACTTAAAAATAATCAAAAAATTTAGACAAAAATTTATCGAATATAGACAAATTTAGACAGAAATTTATAGAATATCCACAAATTTAGACAAAAATTTCAAAATAATCAAAAAATTTAGACAGGAATTTATAGATAAACAGAGAAATATAAAAAAATTTAGACAGAAATTTATCGAATATCCACAAATGTAGACAGAAATTTATCGAATATCCACAAATTTAGACAGAAATTTATAGAATATCCACAAATTTAGACAGAAATTTATCCAATATCCACAAATTTAGACAAAAATTTAAAAATAATCAAAAAATTTAGACAGGAATTTATAGATAAACAGAGAAATATTAAAAAATTTAGACAGAAATTTATAGAATATCTACAAATTTAGATAGAAATTTATAAAAAATCATAAAAATTTAGAGAGAAATTTATAGAATATCCACAAATTTAGACAAAAATTTAAAAATAATCAAAAAATTTAGACAAAAATTTATCCAATATCCACAAATTTAGACAGAATCTTATCCAATATCCACAAATTTAGACAAAAATTTAAAAATAATCAAAAAATTTAGACAGGAATTTATAGATAAACAGAGAAATATTAAAAAATTTAGACAGAAATTTATAGAATATCTACAAATTTAGACAAAAATTTATAAAAAATGATAAGCATTTAGACAGAAATTTATCGAATATCCGCAATTTTGGACATAAACTTATAAAAAATCATGAAAATTTAGATAGAAATTTATCTAATATCTACAAATTTAGACAGAAATTTATAGAATCTCCACAAATTTAGAGAGAAATTTATAAAGAATCAAAAAATTTAGACAGAAATTTATAGAATATCCACAAATTTAGACAAAAATTTAAAAATAATCAAAAAATTTAGACAAAAATTTATCGAATATCCACAAATTTAGACGAAATTTATCCAATATCCATAAATTTAGACAAAAATTTAAAAATAATCAAAAAATTTAGACAGGAATTTATAGATAAACAGAGAAATATTAAAAAATTTAGACAGAAATTTATAGAATATCCACAAATTTAGACAAAAATTTAAAAATAATCAAAAAATTTAGACAAAAATTTATCGAATATCCACAAATGTAGACAGAAATTTATCGAATATCCACAAATTTAGACAGAAATTTATCGAATATCCACAAATTTAGACAGAAATTTATCGAACATCCACAAATTTAGACAAAAATTTAAAAATAATCAAAAAATTTAGACAAAAATTTATCGAATATCCACAAATTTAGACAGAAATTTATCGAATATCCACAAATGTAGACAGAAATTTATCGAATATCCACAAATTTAGACAGAAATTTATCGAACATCCACAAATTTAGACAAAAATTTAAAAATAATCAAAAAATTTAGACAGAAATTCATAGATAAACAGATAAATATTAAAAAATTTAATAAAGAAATTTATCGAATATCCACAAATTTAGAGAGAAATTTATAAAGAATCAAAAAATTTAGACAGAAATTTATAGAATATCCACAAATTTAGACAAAAACTTAAAAATAATCAAAAAATTTAGACAAAAATTTATCGAATATAGACAAATTTAGACAGAAATTTATAGAATATCCACAAATTTAGACAAAAATTTCAAAATAATCAAAAAATTTAGACAGGATTATATAGATAAACAGAGAAATATAAAAAAATTTAGACAGAAATTTATAGAATATCCACAAATTTAGACAAAAATTTAAAAATAATCAAAAAATTTAGACAAAAATTTATCGAATATCCACAAATGTAGACAGAAATTTATCGAATATCCACAAATTTAGACAGAAATTTATCGAATATCCACAAATTTAGACAGAAATTCATCGAATATCCACAAATTTAGACAAAAATTTAAAAATAATCAAAAAATTTAGACAACAATTTATAGATAAACAGAGAAATATTAAAAAATTTAGACAGAAATTTATAGAATATCTACAAATTTAGACAGAAATTTATAAAAAATGATAAACATTTAGACAGAAATTTATCGAATATCCGCAAATTTGGACATAAACTTATAAAAAATCATGAAAATTTAGATAGAAATTTATCTAATATCTACAAATTTAGACAGAAATTTATAGAATCTCCACAAATTTAGAGAGAAATTTATAAAGAATCAAAAAATTTAGACAGAAATTTATAGAATATCCACAAATTTAGACAAAAATTTAAAAATAATCAAAAAATTTAGACAAAAATTTATCGAATATCCACAAATTTAGACGAAATTTATCCAATATCCATAAATTTAGACAAAAATTTAAAAATAATCAAAAAATTTAGACAGGAATTTATAGATAAACAGAGAAATATTAAAAAATTTAGACAGAAATTTATAGAATATCCACAAATTTAGACAAAAATTTAAAAATAATCAAAAAATTTAGACAAAAATTTATCGAATATCCACAAATTTAGACAGAAATTTATCGAATATCCACAAATGTAGACAGAAATTTATCGAATATCCACAAATTTAGACAGAAATTTATAGATAAACAGAGAAATATAAAAAAATTTAGACAGAAATTTATAGAATATCCACAAATTTAGACAAAAATTTAAAAATAATAAAAAAATTTAGACAGGAATTTATAGATAAACAGAGAAATATTAAAAAATTTAGACAAAAATTTATCGAATATCCACAAATTTAGACAGAAATTTATCGAATATCCACAAATTTAGACAAAAATTTAAAAATAATCAAAAAATTTAGACAGAAATTCATAGATAAACAGATAAATATTAAAAAATTTAATAAAGAAATTTATCGAATATCCACAAATTTAGAGAGAAATTTATAAAGAATCAAAAAATTTAGACAGAAATTTATAGAATATCCACAAATTTAGACAAAAACTTAAAGATAATCAAAAAATTTAGACAAAAATTTATCGAATATCCACAAATTTAGACAGAAATTTATAGAACATCCACAAATTTAGACAAAAATTTCAAAATAATCAAAAAATTTAGACAGGAATTTATAGATAAACAGAGAAATATAAAAAAATTTAGACAGAAATTTATAGAATATCCACAAATTTAGACAAAAATTTAAAAATAATCAAAAAATTTAGACAAAAATTTATCGAATATCCACAAATGTAGACAGAAATTTATCGAATATCCACAAATTTAGACAGAAATTTATAGAATATCCACAAATTTAGACAGAAATTTATCGAATATCCACAAATTTAGACAAAAATTTAAAAATAATCAAAAAATTTAGACAGGAATTTATAGATAAACAGAGAAATATTAAAAAATTTAGACAGAAATTTATAGAATATCTACAAATTTAGACAGAAATTTAAAAATAATCAAAAAATTTAGACAAAAATTTATCGAATATCCACAAATGTAGACAGAAATTTATCGAATATCCACAAATTTAGACAGAAATTTATCCAATATCCACAAATTTAGACAAAAATTTAAAAATAATCAAAAAATTTAGACAGGAATTTATAGATAAACAGAGAAATATAAAAAAATTTAGACAGAAATTTATAGAATATCCACAAATTTAGACAAAAATTTAAAAATAATCAAAAAATTTAGACAAAAATTTATCCAATGTCCACAAATTTAGACAGAATCTTATCCAATATCCACAAATTTAGACAAAAATTTAAAAATAATCAAAAAATTTAGACAGGAATTTATAGATAAACAGAGAAATATTAAAAAATTTAGACAGAAATTTATAGAATATCCACAAATTTAGACAGAAATTTATGAAAAATCATAAAAATTTAGTCAGAAATTTATCCAATATCCACAAATTTTGACAGAAATTTATCCAATATCCACAAATTTAGACAAAAATTTAAAAATAATCAAAAAATTTAAACAGGAATTTATAGATAAACAGAGAAATATTACAAAATTTAGACAGAAATTTATAGAATATCCACAAATTTAGACAGAAATTTATCGAATATCCACAAATTTAGACAAAAATTTAAAAATTATCAAAAAATTTAGACAGGAATTTATAGATAAACAGAGAAATATTAAAAAATTTAGACAGAAATTTATAGAATATCTACAAATTTAGACAGAAATTTATAAAAAATCATAAAAAATTTAGACAGAAATTTATAGAATATCCACAAATTTAGACAAAAATTTATGAAAAATCATAAAAATTTAGTCAGAAATTTATCCAATATCCACAAATTTAGACAAAAATTTATCGAATATCCACAAATTTTGACAGAAATTTATCCAATATCCACAAATTTAGACAAAAATTTAAAAATAATCAAAAAATTTAAACAGGAATTTATAGATAAACAGAGAAATATTACAAAATTTAGACAGAAATTTATAGAATATCCACAAATGTAGACAGAAATTTATCGAATATCCACAAATTTAGACAGAAATTTATAGAATATCCACAAATTTAGACAGAAATTTATCCAATATCCACAAATTTAGACAAAAATTTAAAAATAATCAAAAAATTTAGACAGGAATTTATAGATAAACAGAGAAATATTAAAAAATTTAGACAGAAATTTATAGAATATCTACAAATTTAGACAGAAATTTATAAAAAATCATAAAAATTTAGAGAGAAATTTATAGAATATCCACAAATTTAGACAAAAATTTAAAAATAATCAAAAAATTTAGACAGAAATTTATAGAATATCCACAAATTTAGACAAAAATTTATCGAATATCCACAAATTTAGACAGAAATTTATCCAATATCCACAAATTTAGACAAAAATTTAAAAATAATCAAAAAATTTAAACAGGAATTTATAGATAAACAGAGAAATATTAAAAAATTTAGACAGAAATTTATAGAATATCCACAAATTTAGACAGATCCGTTTTTACAACACTAAGTTGATGGTCTAATCATACTCTATTTAAAATAATACAATTTCTTTGATTTACGACTCTCTAATGGTTTTAAATTTTTATTATTATGTTTGTGCTTAGCACAAGGAAGTCAAGAACGGGATCGATGGTTATGCGGATGTTTCTCATATTCCCGTACAAATATTAAACCTGGACAACCCTCTACGAACAAGTCAGTTTTCCCGAAATATTCTTTCAAAATTAATCGCAAAATTTGATTTTTTGAATGTTTTTTGGGGTAGTTGTGCTCTAAATTGAGTTGATTACCGTATTTATCGCTTTATTTCGTTTTAGATGGGAATGATTCCCTGAATAAAAAATTGGGCCCGCGCCCACATACATACATACATATACATACATACACATACATACACATACATACACATACATACATGTACATACAGAATACATACACATACATACACATACATACATATACATACATATACATACATATACATACATACATATACTATATATATATGTTGAAGATAGCTATATATAGATATTTTTCGTATCTAATTTATTTTTAAGTTCATTATACCGCCATCTATTATTTGTTTTAATTTAGATTTTTTTTTAAAGTTAATAATTTTTGATTATAAAGAGAATTACATATTTTTTGTTGAAATTTGCCGATGTGTCTCTGAAACCATGGTTGTAAGTACTAAATCTTTGCTTGACAAATATGGCCAAAATTATGATCTATTGTAAATTCTAAGATTCATTGGCGCAAACTAAAAAAACAATGAATAAATGCTTTGTCATAAAATTAAAAATTATGTGAAATTGAACGTATGTTTTACCCAGTAGCGTAGGGAGGGGGGGGGGTTAATTTTTTTTTAAATTATACGGAAAATTTTGAAACCCCCCCCCCCCCCCCTTTTCGATAAATTTCTGTCTAAATTTTTTAATATTTCTCTGTTTATCTATAAATTTCTGTCTAAATTTTTTTATTATTTTTAAATTTTTGTCTAAATTTGTGGATATTCGATAAATTTCTATCTAAATTTGTGGATATTCGATAAATTTCTGTCTAAATTTTTTGATTATTTCTAAATTTTTGTCTAAATTTGTGGATATTCTATAAATTTATGTTTAAATTTTTTCATTCTTTATAAATTTCTCTCTAAATTTGTGGATATTCTATAAATTTCTGTCTAAATTTGTGGATATTCGATAAATTTCTGTATAAATTTCTTGTAAAAGTGGCCAACTGTCGGCCAGGGATTTAAAATTGTACTTAGCTATAAAAATACCAATTTTTTGTTTAAGTAAAAAATTTGTGGAATATTTAGAGGGCGGGCAGCGACGGCTGATTTCTTTAAAAAGCTTAATGGCGGCCGGACCAAAAGTCCCAGAACACGAGGCAACGAGGGGTAAAGATATTAGATGGTAGGAGGGCCTGGTATTTTACCGTTTTACGGTGTTCGGCGAGGGTCAGAGCGTTGTAGTTTTGGTTAGAGGGGGCGAAAATGTCTATGCAGGTGAAATCCCATTTAAGGGGAAGACCATTATGCCAAGGGATAAGGGTAGAGCCGTCTGGTCGCCTCCTTCCCTCCAACGAAGGGTCTGACGGCTCTAAAACGGAGGGAATGTTGGCTTTTTTAAAAGCGGCTTGGATAAGGCTATTCACCTTTTTGTGCCTTATGTATTTAAATTTATTGTAAAGGCAGTGTAGGGGATGCCTTGCATAAATGTCTATGCTCTGGGAGCAGTTGCGGCAGGAATATTCCTTTGAATGGGGAATTCCTAGTCTGAGGGCGATGGAGTATGCTAGCTCTGGGTCCTCCAACATCAATCCAGAAAGTGAGCTAGGATAAGCTTCTAGCCACTCGTGACACGATCCGTCAAAAACCAAAGATTTAAGGTTGAAGTGCTGGCGGGCGCCGCAACTCGATAAGAGGTAATAAACGGAGCGCGATACGAGGCCAGCATCCCAATACTTTTGTATAGAGGTTATGGGAAAGGGGGTCCCTTGGTTGACGTTGGCTGACCAGACGTCTAGGGCTTCTACAAACGACGGATCCTCATTTGTTGTGATTAAACGGTCGATCAAACCTTGGGCGGATTTATACGAAGAGATAAACGCAGCTAACGAAATTGAGGTAGCTGGGCGTATGCCCAAGCCGCCAGCTTTTGTAGGTAATGAGGCTTGGAGCCACGAGGGTGCTGAATTTGATATTAAGGATTGCTTCTAAAGCATTTTTCATAAAGCTATCGTAGCTTTTTAAAATCTCGGGCAATAAAAAGGCTGATGAGGACCGGAGCAGTGTTAAATTTTTGAGATATTAAAATAGTTTTTAATGATATGCGTGGTGTTTGGGGAGGGTATTAAGAATATTCATCTTCGAGGTAAGGGTTGATAAGTGGCTATGTAAAAATTCTATTAAGACGATTTGCCCACCTATTGGAGAGCCTAGATGAGTAAAACTCATCAATTCAACTTTTAAAAAGGGCTTAAAAATGGGAAATTTGTTGGTATCCGGGCACTAATATATCTCGCATTTAGAGATATTCAATCTCAAGTTTAGGGAGGTTTCATAATGTTGGATTAAAAGAATGGCCTTGGAAATTTCTTCCGCAGGGCCGCATAAGGTGTCGTCGTCCAGGTACCAGACGTTTAATGATAATGAACATTGGTTTGAGAGAGATTCGGTTAAATTTTTGATCCCAAGACAAAACAGAGGTGGACATAGAGGGTCACCCTGTTGAATACCTTCTGCCGTAAAGAAATTTATAGAATATCCACAAATTTAGAGAGAAATTTATAAAGAATCCAAAAATTTAGACAGAAATTTATAGAATATCCACAAATTTAGACAAAAATTTAAAAATAATCAAAAAATTTAGACAGGAATTTATAGATAAACAGAGAAATATTAAAAAATTTAGACAGAAATTTATAGAAAATCTACAAATTTAGACAGAAATTTATAGAATATCCACAAATTTAGAGAGAAATTTATAAAGAATCCAAAAATTTAGACAGAAATTTATAGAATATCCACAAATTTAGACAGAAATTCATCGAATATCCACAAATTTAGACAAAAATTTAAAAATAATCAAAAAATTTAGACAGGAATTTATAGATAAACAGAGAAATATTAAAAAATTTAGACAGAAATTTATAGAATATCTACAAATTTAGACAGAAATTTATAAAAAATCATAAAAATTTAGACAGAAATTTATAGAATATCCACAAATTTAGACAAAAATTTAAAAATAATCAAAAAATTTAGACAAAAATTTATCGAATATCCACAAATTTAGACAGAAATTTATCGAATATCCACAAATTTAGACAAAAATTTATCGAACATCCACAAATTTAGACAAAAATTTAAAAATAATCAAAAAATTTAGACAGAAATTCATAGATAAACAGATAAATATTAAAAAATTTAATAAAGAAATTTATCGAATATCCACAAATTTAGAGAGAAATTTATAAAGAATCAAAAAATTTAGACAGAAATTTATAGAATATCCACAAATTTAGACAAAAACTTAAAAATAATCAAAAAATTTAGACAAAAATTTATCGAATATCCACAAATTTAGACAGAAATTTATAGAACATCCACAAATTTAGACAAAAATTTCAAAATAATCAAAAAATTTAGACAGGAATTTATAGATAAACAGAGAAATATAAAAAAATTTACACAGAAATTTATAGAATATCCACAAATTTAGACAAAAATTTAAAAATAATCAAAAAATTTAGACAAAAATTTATCGAATATCCACAAATGTAGACAGAAATTTATCGAATATCCACAAATTTAGACAGAAATTTATAGAATATCCACAAATTTAGACAGAAATTTATCCAATATCCACAAATTTAGACAAAAATTTAAAAATAATCAAAAAATTTAGACAGGAATTTATAGATAAACAGAGAAATATTAAAAAATTTAGACAGAAATTTATAGAATATCTACAAATTTAGACAGAAATTTATAAAAAATCATAAAAATTTAGAGAGAAATTTATAGAATATCCACAAATTTAGACAAAAATTTAAAAATAATCAAAAAATTTAGACAAAAATTTATCCAATATCCACAAATTTAGACAGAAATTTATCGAACATCCACAAATTTAGACAAAAATTTAAAAATAATCAAAAAATTTAGACAGAAATTCATAGATAAACAGATAAATATTAAAAAATTTATAAAGAAATTTATCGAATATCCACAAATTTAGAGAGAAATTTATAAAGAATCAAAAAATTTAGACAGAAATTTATAGAATATCCACAAATTTAGACAAAAACTTAAAAATAATCAAAAAATTTAGACAAAAATTTATCGAATATCCACAAATTTAGACAGAAATTTATAGAACATCCACAAATTTAGACAAAAATTTCAAAATAATCAAAAAATTTAGACAGGAATTTATAGATAAACAGAGAAATATAAAAAAATTTACACAGAAATTTATAGAATATCCACAAATTTAGACAAAAATTTAAAAATAATCAAAAAATTTAGACAAAAATTTATCGAATATCCACAAATTTAGACAGAAATTTATCGAATATCCACAAATTTAGACAGAAATTTATCGAATATCCACAAATTTAGACAGAAATTCATCGAATATCCACAAATTTAGACAGAAATTCATCGAATATCCACAAATTTAGACAAAAATTTAAAAATAATCAAAAAATTTAGACAAAAATTTATCGAATATCCACAAATGTAGACAGAAATTTATAGAACATCCACAAATTTAGACAAAAATTTCAAAATAATCAAAAAATTTAGACAGGAATTTATAGATAAACAGAGAAATATAAAAAAATTTACACAGAAATTTATAGAATATCCACAAATTTAGACAAAAATTTAAAAATAATCAAAAAATTTAGACAAAAATTTATCGAATATCCACAAATGTAGACAGAAATTTATCGAATATCCACAAATTTAGACAGAAATTTATCGAATATCCACAAATTTAGACAGAAATTCATCGAATATCCACAAATTTAGACAAAAATTTAAAAATAATCAAAAAATTTAGACAACAATTTATAGATAAACAGAGAAATATTAAAAAATTTAGACAGAAATTTATAGAATATCTACAAATTTAGACAGAAATTTATAAAAAATGATAAACATTTAGACAGAAATTTATCGAATATCCGCAAATTTGGACATAAACTTATAAAAAATCATGAAAATTTAGATAGAAATTTATCTAATATCTACAAATTTAGACAGAAATTTATAGAATCTCCACAAATTTAGAGAGAAATTTATAAAGAATCAAAAAATTTAGACAGAAATTTATAGAATATCCACAAATTTAGACAAAAATTTAAAAATAATCAAAAAATTTAGACAAAAATTTATCGAATATCCACAAATTTAGACGAAATTTATCCAATATCCATAAATTTAGACAAAAATTTAAAAATAATCAAAAAATTTAGACAGGAATTTATAGATAAACAGAGAAATATTAAAAAATTTAGACAGAAATTTATAGAATATCCACAAATTTAGACAAAAATTTAAAAATAATCAAAAAATTTAGACAAAAATTTATCGAATATCCACAAATTTAGACAGAAATTTATCGAATATCCACAAATGTAGACAGAAATTTATCGAATATCCACAAATTTAGACAGAAATTTATCGAACATCCACAAATTTAGACAAAAATTTAAAAATAATCAAAAAATTTAGACAGAAATTCATAGATAAACAGATAAATATTAAAAAATTTAATAAAGAAATTTATCGAATATCCACAAATTTAGAGAGAAATTTATAAAGAATCAAAAAATTTAGACAGAAATTTATAGAATATCCACAAATTTAGACAAAAACTTAAAAATAATCAAAAAATTTAGACAAAAATTTATCGAATATAGACAAATGTAGACAGAAATTTATAGAATATCCACAAATTTAGACAAAAATTTCAAAATAATCAAAAAATTTAGACAGGAATTTATAGATAAACAGAGAAATATAAAAAAATTTAGACAGAAATTTATAGAATATCCACAAATTTAGACAAAAATTTAAAAATAATCAAAAAATTTAGACAAAAATTTATCGAATATCCACAAATGTAGACAGAAATTTATCAAATATCCACAAATTTAGACAGAAATTTATAGAATATCCACAAATTTAGACAGAAATTTATCCAATATCCACAAATTTAGACAAAAATTTAAAAATAATCAAAAAATTTAGACAGGAATTTATAGATAAACAGAGAAATATTAAAAAATTTAGACAGAAATTTATAGAATATCTACAAATTTAGACAGAAATTTATAAAAAATCATAAAAATTTAGAGAGAAATTTATAGAATATCCACAAATTTAGACAAAAATTTAAAAATAATCAAAAAATTTAGACAAAAATTTATCCAATATCCACAAATTTAGACAGAATCTTATCCAATATCCACAAATTTAGACAAAAATTTAAAAATAATCAAAAAATTTAGACAGGAATTTATAGATAAACAGAGAAATATAAAAAAATTTAGACAGAAATTTATAGAATATCCACAAATTTAGACAAAAATTTAAAAATAATCAAAAAATTTAGACAAAAATTTATCCAATATCCACAAATTTAGACAGAATCTTATCCAATATCCACAAATTTAGACAAAAATTTAAAAATAATCAAAAAATTTAGACAGGAATTTATAGATAAACAGAGAAATATAAAAAAATTTAGACAGAAATTTATAGAATATCCACAAATTTAGATCAAAATTTAAAAATAATCAAAAAATTTAGACAAAAATTTATCCAATATCCACAAATTTAGACAGAATCTTATCCAATATCCACAAATTTAGACAAAAATTTAAAAATAATTAAAAAATTTAGACAGGAATTTATAGATAAACAGAGAAATATAAAAAAATTTAGACAGAAATTTATAGAATATCCACAAATTTAGACAAAAATTTAAAAATAATCAAAAAATTTAGACAAAAATTTATCCAATATCCACAAATTTAGACAGAATCTTATCCAATATCCACAAATTTAGACAAAAATTTAAAAATAATCAAAAAATTTAGACAGGAATTTATAGATAAACAGAGAAATATTAAAAAATTTAGACAGAAATTTATAGAATATCTACAAATTTAGACAGAAATTTATAAAAAATCATAAAAATTTAGACAGAAATTTATAGAATATCCACAAATTTAGACAAAAATTTAAAAATAATCAAAAAATTTAGACAAAAATTTATCCAATATCCACAAATTTAGACAAAAATTTATAGAATATCCACAAATTTAGACAAAAACTTAAAAATAATCAAAAAATTTAGACAAAAATTTATCGAATATCCACAAATTTAGACAGAAATTTATAGAACATCCACAAATTTAGACAAAAATTTCAAAATAATCAAAAAATTTAGACAGGAATTTATAGATAAACAGAGAAATATAAAAAAATTTACACAGAAATTTATAGAATATCCACAAATTTAGACAAAAATTTAAAAATAATCAAAAAATTTAGACAAAAATTTATCGAATATCCACAAATGTAGACAGAAATTTATCGAATATCCACAAATTTAGACAGAAATTTATCGAATATCCACAAATTTAGACAGAAATTCATCGAATATCCACAAATTTAGATAAAAATTTAAAAATAATCAAAAAATTTAGACAACAATTTATAGATAAACAGAGAAATATTAAAAAATTTAGACAGAAATTTATAGAATATCTACAAATTTAGACAGAAATTTATAAAAAATGATAAACATTTAGACAGAAATTTATCGAATATCCGCAAATTTGGACATAAACTTATAAAAAATCATGAAAATTTAGATAGAAATTTATCTAATATCTACAAATTTAGACAGAAATTTATAGAATCTCCACAAATTTAGAGAGAAATTTATAAAAAATCATAAAAATTTAGACAGAAATTTATAGAATATCCACAAATTTAGACAAAAATTTAAAAATAATCAAAAAATTTAGACAAAAATTTATCCAATATCCACAAATTTAGACAAAAATTTATAGAATATCCACAAATTTAGACAAAAACTTAAAAATAATCAAAAAATTTAGACAAAAATTTATCGAATATCCACAAATTTAGACAGAAATTTATAGAACATCCACAAATTTAGACAAAAATTTCAAAATAATCAAAAAATTTAGACAGGAATTTATAGATAAACAGAGAAATATAAAAAAATTTACACAGAAATTTATAGAATATCCACAAATTTAGACAAAAATTTAAAAATAATCAAAAAATTTAGACAAAAATTTATCGAATATCCACAAATGTAGACAGAAATTTATCGAATATCCACAAATTTAGACAGAAATTTATCGAATATCCACAAATGTAGACAGAAATTTATCGAATATCCACAAATTTAGACAGAAATTTATCGAACATCCACAAATTTAGACAAAAATTTAAAAATAATCAAAAAATTTAGACAGAAATTCATAGATAAACAGATAAATATTAAAAAATTTAATAAAGAAATTTATCGAATATCCACAAATTTAGAGAGAAATTTATAAAGAATCAAAAAATTTAGACAGAAATTTATAGAATATCCACAAATTTAGACAAAAACTTAAAAATAATCAAAAAATTTAGACAAAAATTTATCGAATATAGACAAATTTAGACAGAAATTTATAGAATATCCACAAATTTAGACAAAAATTTCAAAATAATCAAAAAATTTAGACAGGAATTTATAGATAAACAGAGAAATATAAAAAAATTTAGACAGAAATTTATCGAATATCCACAAATGTAGACAGAAATTTATCGAATATCCACAAATTTAGACAGAAATTTATAGAATATCCACAAATTTAGACAGAAATTTATCCAATATCCACAAATTTAGACAAAAATTTAAAAATAATCAAAAAATTTAGACAGGAATTTATAGATAAACAGAGAAATATTAAAAAATTTAGACAGAAATTTATAGAATATCTACAAATTTAGATAGAAATTTATAAAAAATCATAAAAATTTAGAGAGAAATTTATAGAATATCCACAAATTTAGACAAAAATTTAAAAATAATCAAAAAATTTAGACAAAAATTTATCCAATATCCACAAATTTAGACAGAATCTTATCCAATATCCACAAATTTAGACAAAAATTTAAAAATAATCAAAAAATTTAGACAGGAATTTATAGATAAACAGAGAAATATTAAAAAATTTAGACAGAAATTTATAGAATATCTACAAATTTAGACAAAAATTTATAAAAAATGATAAGCATTTAGACAGAAATTTATCGAATATCCGCAATTTTGGACATAAACTTATAAAAAATCATGAAAATTTAGATAGAAATTTATCTAATATCTACAAATTTAGACAGAAATTTATAGAATCTCCACAAATTTAGAGAGAAATTTATAAAGAATCAAAAAATTTAGACAGAAATTTATAGAATATCCACAAATTTAGACAAAAATTTAAAAATAATCAAAAAATTTAGACAAAAATTTATCGAATATCCACAAATTTAGACGAAATTTATCCAATATCCATAAATTTAGACAAAAATTTAAAAATAATCAAAAAATTTAGACAGGAATTTATAGATAAACAGAGAAATATTAAAAAATTTAGACAGAAATTTATAGAATATCCACAAATTTAGACAAAAATTTAAAAATAATCAAAAAATTTAGACAAAAATTTATCGAATATCCACAAATGTAGACAGAAATTTATCGAATATCCACAAATTTAGACAGAAATTTATCGAATATCCACAAATTTAGACAGAAATTTATCGAACATCCACAAATTTAGACAAAAATTTAAAAATAATCAAAAAATTTAGACAAAAATTTATCGAATATCCACAAATTTAGACAGAAATTTATCGAATATCCACAAATGTAGACAGAAATTTATCGAATATCCACAAATTTAGACAGAAATTTATCGAACATCCACAAATTTAGACAAAAATTTAAAAATAATCAAAAAATTTAGACAGAAATTCATAGATAAACAGATAAATATTAAAAAATTTAATAAAGAAATTTATCGAATATCCACAAATTTAGAGAGAAATTTATAAAGAATCAAAAAATTTAGACAGAAATTTATAGAATATCCACAAATTTAGACAAAAACTTAAAAATAATCAAAAAATTTAGACAAAAATTTATCGAATATAGACAAATTTAGACAGAAATTTATAGAATATCCACAAATTTAGACAAAAATTTCAAAATAATCAAAAAATTTAGACAGGATTATATAGATAAACAGAGAAATATAAAAAAATTTAGACAGAAATTTATAGAATATCCACAAATTTAGACAAAAATTTAAAAATAATCAAAAAATTTAGACAAAAATTTATCGAATATCCACAAATGTAGACAGAAATTTATCGAATATCCACAAATTTAGACAGAAATTTATCGAATATCCACAAATTTAGACAGAAATTCATCGAATATCCACAAATTTAGACAAAAATTTAAAAATAATCAAAAAATTTAGACAACAATTTATAGATAAACAGAGAAATATTAAAAAATTTAGACAGAAATTTATAGAATATCTACAAATTTAGACAGAAATTTATAAAAAATGATAAACATTTAGACAGAAATTTATCGAATATCCGCAAATTTGGACATAAACTTATAAAAAATCATGAAAATTTAGATAGAAATTTATCTAATATCTACAAATTTAGACAGAAATTTATAGAATCTCCACAAATTTAGAGAGAAATTTATAAAGAATCAAAAAATTTAGACAGAAATTTATAGAATATCCACAAATTTAGACAAAAATTTAAAAATAATCAAAAAATTTAGACAAAAATTTATCGAATATCCACAAATTTAGACGAAATTTATCCAATATCCATAAATTTAGACAAAAATTTAAAAATAATCAAAAAATTTAGACAGGAATTTATAGATAAACAGAGAAATATTAAAAAATTTAGACAGAAATTTATAGAATATCCACAAATTTAGACAAAAATTTAAAAATAATCAAAAAATTTAGACAAAAATTTATCGAATATCCACAAATTTAGACAGAAATTTATCGAATATCCACAAATGTAGACAGAAATTTATCGAATATCCACAAATTTAGACAGAAATTTATAGATAAACAGAGAAATATAAAAAAATTTAGACAGAAATTTATAGAATATCCACAAATTTAGACAAAAATTTAAAAATAATCAAAAAATTTAGACAAAAATTTATCGAATATCCACAAATGTAGACAGAAATTTATCAAATATCCACAAATTTAGACAGAAATTTATAGAATATCCACAAATGTAGACAGAAATTTATCCAATATCCACAAATTTAGACAAAAATTTAAAAATAATCAAAAAATTTAGACAGGAATTTATAGATAAACAGAGAAATATAAAAAAATTTAGACAGAAATTTATAGAATATCCACAAATTTAGACAAAAATTTAAAAATAATCAAAAAATTTAGACAAAAATTTATCGAATATCCACAAATGTAGACAGAAATTTATCAAATATCCACAAATTTAGACAGAAATTTATAGAATATCCACAAATGTAGACAGAAATTTATCCAATATCCACAAATTTAGACAAAAATTTAAAAATAATCAAAAAATTTAGACAGGAATTTATAGATAAACAGAGAAATATTAAAAAATTTAGACAGAAATTTATAGAATATCCACAAATTTAGACAAAAATTTAAAAATAATCAAAAAATTTAGACAAAAATTTATCCAATATCCACAAATTTAGACAGAATCTTATCCAATATCCACAAATTTAGACAAAAATTTAAAAATAATCAAAAAATTTAGACAGGAATTTATAGATAAACAGAGAAATATAAAAAAATTTAGACAGAAATTTATAGAATATCCACAAATTTAGATCAAAATTTAAAAATAATCAAAAAATTTAGACAAAAATTTATCCAATATCCACAAATTTAGACAGAATCTTATCCAATATCCACAAATTTAGACAAAAATTTAAAAATAATTAAAAAATTTAGACAGGAATTTATAGATAAACAGAGAAATATAAAAAAATTTAGACAGAAATTTATAGAATATCCACAAATTTAGACAAAAATTTAAAAATAATCAAAAAATTTAGACAAAAATTTATCCAATATCCACAAATTTAGACAGAATCTTATCCAATATCCACAAATTTAGACAAAAATTTAAAAATAATCAAAAAATTTAGACAGGAATTTATAGATAAACAGAGAAATATTAAAAAATTTAGACAGAAATTTATAGAATATCTACAAATTTAGACAGAAATTTATAAAAAATCATAAAAATTTAGACAGAAATTTATAGAATATCCACAAATTTAGACAAAAATTTAAAAATAATCAAAAAATTTAGACAAAAATTTATCCAATATCCACAAATTTAGACAAAAATTTATAGAATATCCACAAATTTAGACAAAAACTTAAAAATAATCAAAAAATTTAGACAAAAATTTATCGAATATCCACAAATTTAGACAGAAATTTATAGAACATCCACAAATTTAGACAAAGATTTCAAAATAATCAAAAAATTTAGACAGGAATTTATAGATAAACAGAGAAATATAAAAAAAATTACACAGAAATTTATAGAATATCCACAAATTTAGACAAAAATTTAAAAATAATCAAAAAATTTAGACAAAAATTTATCGAATATCCACAAATGTAGACAGAAATTTATCGAATATCCACAAATTTAGACAGAAATTTATCGAATATCCACAAATTTAGACAGAAATTCATCGAATATCCACAAATTTAGATAAAAATTTAAAAATAATCAAAAAATTTAGACAACAATTTATAGATAAACAGAGAAATATTAAAAAATTTAGACAGAAATTTATAGAATATCTACAAATTTAGACAGAAATTTATAAAAAATGATAAACATTTAGACAGAAATTTATCGAATATCCGCAAATTTGGACATAAACTTATAAAAAATCATGAAAATTTAGATAGAAATTTATCTAATATCTACAAATTTAGACAGAAATTTATAGAATCTCCACAAATTTAGAGAGAAATTTATAAAGAATCAAAAAATTTAGACAGAAATTTATAGAATATCCACAAATTTAGACAAAAATTTAAAAATAATCAAAAAATTTAGACAAAAATTTATCGAATATCCACAAATTTAGACGAAATTTATCCAATATCCATAAATTTAGACAAAAATTTAAAAATAATCAAAAAATTTAGACAGGAATTTATAGATAAACAGAGAAATATTAAAAAATTTAGACAGAAATTTATAGAATATCCACAAATTTAGACAAAAATTTAAAAATAATCAAAAAATTTAGACAAAAATTTATCGAATATCCACAAATTTAGACAAAAATTTATCGAATATCCACAAATTTAGACAGAAATTTATCGAATATCCACAAATTTAGACAAAAATTTATCGAACATCCACAAATTTAGACAAAAATTTAAAAATAATCAAAAAATTTAGACAGAAATTCATAGATAAACAGATAAATATTAAAAAATTTAATAAAGAAATTTATCGAATATCCACAAATTTAGAGAGAAATTTATAAAGAATCAAAAAATTTAGACAGAAATTTATAGAATATCCACAAATTTAGACAAAAACTTAAAAATAATCAAAAAATTTAGACAAAAATTTATCGAATATCCACAAATTTAGACAGAAATTTATAGAACATCCACAAATTTAGACAAAAATTTCAAAATAATCAAAAAATTTAGACAGGAATTTATAGATAAACAGAGAAATATAAAAAAATTTACACAGAAATTTATAGAATATCCACAAATTTAGACAAAAATTTAAAAATAATCAAAAAATTTAGACAAAAATTTATCGAATATCCACAAATGTAGACAGAAATTTATCGAATATCCACAAATTTAGACAGAAATTTATAGAATATCCACAAATTTAGACAGAAATTTATCCAATATCCACAAATTTAGACAAAAATTTAAAAATAATCAAAAAATTTAGACAGGAATTTATAGATAAACAGAGAAATATTAAAAAATTTAGACAGAAATTTATAGAATATCTACAAATTTAGACAGAAATTTATAAAAAATCATAAAAATTTAGAGAGAAATTTATAGAATATCCACAAATTTAGACAAAAATTTAAAAATAATCAAAAAATTTAGACAAAAATTTATCCAATATCCACAAATTTAGACAGAAATTTATCGAACATCCACAAATTTAGACAAAAATTTAAAAATAATCAAAAAATTTAGACAGAAATTCATAGATAAACAGATAAATATTAAAAAATTTATAAAGAAATTTATCGAATATCCACAAATTTAGAGAGAAATTTATAAAGAATCAAAAAATTTAGACAGAAATTTATAGAATATCCACAAATTTAGACAAAAACTTAAAAATAATCAAAAAATTTAGACAAAAATTTATCGAATATCCACAAATTTAGACAGAAATTTATAGAACATCCACAAATTTAGACAAAAATTTCAAAATAATCAAAAAATTTAGACAGGAATTTATAGATAAACAGAGAAATATAAAAAAATTTACACAGAAATTTATAGAATATCCACAAATTTAGACAAAAATTTAAAAATAATCAAAAAATTTAGACAAAAATTTATCGAATATCCACAAATTTAGACAGAAATTTATCGAATATCCACAAATTTAGACAGAAATTTATCGAATATCCACAAATTTAGACAGAAATTCATCGAATATCCACAAATTTAGACAGAAATTCATCGAATATCCACAAATTTAGACAAAAATTTAAAAATAATCAAAAAATTTAGACAAAAATTTATCGAATATCCACAAATGTAGACAGAAATTTATAGAACATCCACAAATTTAGACAAAAATTTCAAAATAATCAAAAAATTTAGACAGGAATTTATAGATAAACAGAGAAATATAAAAAAATTTACACAGAAATTTATAGAATATCCACAAATTTAGACAAAAATTTAAAAATAATCAAAAAATTTAGACAAAAATTTATCGAATATCCACAAATGTAGACAGAAATTTATCGAATATCCACAAATTTAGACAGAAATTTATCGAATATCCACAAATTTAGACAGAAATTCATCGAATATCCACAAATTTAGACAAAAATTTAAAAATAATCAAAAAATTTAGACAACAATTTATAGATAAACAGAGAAATATTAAAAAATTTAGACAGAAATTTATAGAATATCTACAAATTTAGACAGAAATTTATAAAAAATGATAAACATTTAGACAGAAATTTATCGAATATCCGCAAATTTGGACATAAACTTATAAAAAATCATGAAAATTTAGATAGAAATTTATCTAATATCTACAAATTTAGACAGAAATTTATAGAATCTCCACAAATTTAGAGAGAAATTTATAAAGAATCAAAAAATTTAGACAGAAATTTATAGAATATCCACAAATTTAGACAAAAATTTAAAAATAATCAAAAAATTTAGACAAAAATTTATCGAATATCCACAAATTTAGACGAAATTTATCCAATATCCATAAATTTAGACAAAAATTTAAAAATAATCAAAAAATTTAGACAGGAATTTATAGATAAACAGAGAAATATTAAAAAATTTAGACAGAAATTTATAGAATATCCACAAATTTAGACAAAAATTTAAAAATAATCAAAAAATTTAGACAAAAATTTATCGAATATCCACAAATTTAGACAGAAATTTATCGAATATCCACAAATGTAGACAGAAATTTATCGAATATCCACAAATTTAGACAGAAATTTATCGAACATCCACAAATTTAGACAAAAATTTAAAAATAATCAAAAAATTTAGACAGAAATTCATAGATAAACAGATAAATATTAAAAAATTTAATAAAGAAATTTATCGAATATCCACAAATTTAGAGAGAAATTTATAAAGAATCAAAAAATTTAGACAGAAATTTATAGAATATCCACAAATTTAGACAAAAACTTAAAAATAATCAAAAAATTTAGACAAAAATTTATCGAATATAGACAAATGTAGACAGAAATTTATAGAATATCCACAAATTTAGACAAAAATTTCAAAATAATCAAAAAATTTAGACAGGAATTTATAGATAAACAGAGAAATATAAAAAAATTTAGACAGAAATTTATAGAATATCCACAAATTTAGACAAAAATTTAAAAATAATCAAAAAATTTAGACAAAAATTTATCGAATATCCACAAATGTAGACAGAAATTTATCAAATATCCACAAATTTAGACAGAAATTTATAGAATATCCACAAATTTAGACAGAAATTTATCCAATATCCACAAATTTAGACAAAAATTTAAAAATAATCAAAAAATTTAGACAGGAATTTATAGATAAACAGAGAAATATTAAAAAATTTAGACAGAAATTTATAGAATATCTACAAATTTAGACAGAAATTTATAAAAAATCATAAAAATTTAGAGAGAAATTTATAGAATATCCACAAATTTAGACAAAAATTTAAAAATAATCAAAAAATTTAGACAAAAATTTATCCAATATCCACAAATTTAGACAGAATCTTATCCAATATCCACAAATTTAGACAAAAATTTCAAAATAATCAAAAAATTTAGACAGGAATTTATAGATAAACAGAGAAATATAAAAAAATTTAGACAGAAATTTATAGAATATCCACAAATTTAGACAAAAATTTAAAAATAATCAAAAAATTTAGACAAAAATTTATCCAATATCCACAAATTTAGACAGAATCTTATCCAATATCCACAAATTTAGACAAAAATTTAAAAATAATCAAAAAATTTAGACAGGAATTTATAGATAAACAGAGAAATATAAAAAAATTTAGACAGAAATTTATAGAATATCCACAAATTTAGATCAAAATTTAAAAATAATCAAAAAATTTAGACAAAAATTTATCCAATATCCACAAATTTAGACAGAATCTTATCCAATATCCACAAATTTAGACAAAAATTTAAAAATAATTAAAAAATTTAGACAGGAATTTATAGATAAACAGAGAAATATAAAAAAATTTAGACAGAAATTTATAGAATATCCACAAATTTAGACAAAAATTTAAAAATAATCAAAAAATTTAGACAAAAATTTATCCAATATCCACAAATTTAGACAGAATCTTATCCAATATCCACAAATTTAGACAAAAATTTAAAAATAATCAAAAAATTTAGACAGGAATTTATAGATAAACAGAGAAATATTAAAAAATTTAGACAGAAATTTATAGAATATCTACAAATTTAGACAGAAATTTATAAAAAATCATAAAAATTTAGACAGAAATTTATAGAATATCCACAAATTTAGACAAAAATTTAAAAATAATCAAAAAATTTAGACAAAAATTTATCCAATATCCACAAATTTAGACAAAAATTTATAGAATATCCACAAATTTAGACAAAAACTTAAAAATAATCAAAAAATTTAGACAAAAATTTATCGAATATCCACAAATTTAGACAGAAATTTATAGAACATCCACAAATTTAGACAAAAATTTCAAAATAATCAAAAAATTTAGACAGGAATTTATAGATAAACAGAGAAATATAAAAAAATTTACACAGAAATTTATAGAATATCCACAAATTTAGACAAAAATTTAAAAATAATCAAAAAATTTAGACAAAAATTTATCGAATATCCACAAATGTAGACAGAAATTTATCGAATATCCACAAATTTAGACAGAAATTTATCGAATATCCACAAATTTAGACAGAAATTCATCGAATATCCACAAATTTAGATAAAAATTTAAAAATAATCAAAAAATTTAGACAACAATTTATAGATAAACAGAGAAATATTAAAAAATTTAGACAGAAATTTATAGAATATCTACAAATTTAGACAGAAATTTATAAAAAATGATAAACATTTAGACAGAAATTTATCGAATATCCGCAAATTTGGACATAAACTTATAAAAAATCATGAAAATTTAGATAGAAATTTATCTAATATCTACAAATTTAGACAGAAATTTATAGAATCTCCACAAATTTAGAGAGAAATTTATAAAAAATCATAAAAATTTAGACAGAAATTTATAGAATATCCACAAATTTAGACAAAAATTTAAAAATAATCAAAAAATTTAGACAAAAATTTATCCAATATCCACAAATTTAGACAAAAATTTATAGAATATCCACAAATTTAGACAAAAACTTAAAAATAATCAAAAAATTTAGACAAAAATTTATCGAATATCCACAAATTTAGACAGAAATTTATAGAACATCCACAAATTTAGACAAAAATTTCAAAATAATCAAAAAATTTAGACAGGAATTTATAGATAAACAGAGAAATATAAAAAAATTTACACAGAAATTTATAGAATATCCACAAATTTAGACAAAAATTTAAAAATAATCAAAAAATTTAGACAAAAATTTATCGAATATCCACAAATGTAGACAGAAATTTATCGAATATCCACAAATTTAGACAGAAATTTATCGAATATCCACAAATGTAGACAGAAATTTATCGAATATCCACAAATTTAGACAGAAATTTATCGAACATCCACAAATTTAGACAAAAATTTAAAAATAATCAAAAAATTTAGACAGAAATTCATAGATAAACAGATAAATATTAAAAAATTTAATAAAGAAATTTATCGAATATCCACAAATTTAGAGAGAAATTTATAAAGAATCAAAAAATTTAGACAGAAATTTATAGAATATGAATATCCACAAATTTAGACAAAAACTTAAAAATAATCAAAAAATTTAGACAAAAATTTATCGAATATAGACAAATTTAGACAGAAATTTATAGAATATCCACAAATTTAGACAAAAATTTCAAAATAATCAAAAAATTTAGACAGGAATTTATAGATAAACAGAGAAATATAAAAAAATTTAGACAGAAATTTATCGAATATCCACAAATGTAGACAGAAATTTATCGAATATCCACAAATTTAGACAGAAATTTATAGAATATCCACAAATTTAGACAGAAATTTATCCAATATCCACAAATTTAGACAAAAATTTAAAAATAATCAAAAAATTTAGACAGGAATTTATAGATAAACAGAGAAATATTAAAAAATTTAGACAGAAATTTATAGAATATCTACAAATTTAGATAGAAATTTATAAAAAATCATAAAAATTTAGAGAGAAATTTATAGAATATCCACAAATTTAGACAAAAATTTAAAAATAATCAAAAAATTTAGACAAAAATTTATCCAATATCCACAAATTTAGACAGAATCTTATCCAATATCCACAAATTTAGACAAAAATTTAAAAATAATCAAAAAATTTAGACAGGAATTTATAGATAAACAGAGAAATATTAAAAAATTTAGACAGAAATTTATAGAATATCTACAAATTTAGACAAAAATTTATAAAAATTGATAAGCATTTAGACAGAAATTTATCGAATATCCGCAATTTTGGACATAAACTTATAAAAAATCATGAAAATTTAGATAGAAATTTATCTAATATCTACAAATTTAGACAGAAATTTATAGAATCTCCACAAATTTAGAGAGAAATTTATAAAGAATCAAAAAATTTAGACAGAAATTTATAGAATATCCACAAATTTAGACAAAAATTTAAAAATAATCAAAAAATTTAGACAAAAATTTATCGAATATCCACAAATTTAGACGAAATTTATCCAATATCCATAAATTTAGACAAAAATTTAAAAATAATCAAAAAATTTAGACAGGAATTTATAGATAAACAGAGAAATATTAAAAAATTTAGACAGAAATTTATAGAATATCCACAAATTTAGACAAAAATTTAAAAATAATCAAAAAATTTAGACAAAAATTTATCGAATATCCACAAATGTAGACAGAAATTTATCGAATATCCACAAATTTAGACAGAAATTTATCGAATATCCACAAATTTAGACAGAAATTTATCGAACATCCACAAATTTAGACAAAAATTTAAAAATAATCAAAAAATTTAGACAAAAATTTATCGAATATCCACAAATTTAGACAGAAATTTATCGAATATCCACAAATGTAGACAGAAATTTATCGAATATCCACAAATTTAGACAGAAATTTATCGAACATCCACAAATTTAGACAAAAATTTAAAAATAATCAAAAAATTTAGACAGAAATTCATAGATAAACAGATAAATATTAAAAAATTTAATAAAGAAATTTATCGAATATCCACAAATTTAGAGAGAAATTTATAAAGAATCAAAAAATTTAGACAGAAATTTATAGAATATCCACAAATTTAGACAAAAACTTAAAAATAATCAAAAAATTTAGACAAAAATTTATCGAATATAGACAAATTTAGACAGAAATTTATAGAATATCCACAAATTTAGACAAAAATTTCAAAATAATCAAAAAATTTAGACAGGATTATATAGATAAACAGAGAAATATAAAAAAATTTAGACAGAAATTTATAGAATATCCACAAATTTAGACAAAAATTTAAAAATAATCAAAAAATTTAGACAAAAATTTATCGAATATCCACAAATGTAGACAGAAATTTATCGAATATCCACAAATTTAGACAGAAATTTATCGAATATCCACAAATTTAGACAGAAATTCATCGAATATCCACAAATTTAGACAAAAATTTAAAAATAATCAAAAAATTTAGACAACAATTTATAGATAAACAGAGAAATATTAAAAAATTTAGACAGAAATTTATAGAATATCTACAAATTTAGACAGAAATTTATAAAAAATGATAAACATTTAGACAGAAATTTATCGAATATCCGCAAATTTGGACATAAACTTATAAAAAATCATGAAAATTTAGATAGAAATTTATCTAATATCTACAAATTTAGACAGAAATTTATAGAATCTCCACAAATTTAGAGAGAAATTTATAAAGAATCAAAAAATTTAGACAGAAATTTATAGAATATCCACAAATTTAGACAAAAATTTAAAAATAATCAAAAAATTTAGACAAAAATTTATCGAATATCCACAAATTTAGACGAAATTTATCCAATATCCATAAATTTAGACAAAAATTTAAAAATAATCAAAAAATTTAGACAGGAATTTATAGATAAACAGAGAAATATTAAAAAATTTAGACAGAAATTTATAGAATATCCACAAATTTAGACAAAAATTTAAAAATAATCAAAAAATTTAGACAAAAATTTATCGAATATCCACAAATTTAGACAGAAATTTATCGAATATCCACAAATGTAGACAGAAATTTATCGAATATCCACAAATTTAGACAGAAATTTATCGAACATCCACAAATTTAGACAAAAATTTAAAAATAATCAAAAAATTTAGACAGAAATTCATAGATAAACAGATAAATATTAAAAAATTTAATAAAGAAATTTATCGAATATCCACAAATTTAGAGAGAAATTTATAAAGAATCAAAAAATTTAGACAGAAATTTATAGAATATCCACAAATTTAGACAAAAACTTAAAAATAATCAAAAAATTTAGACAAAAATTTATCGAATATAGACAAATTTAGACAGAAATTTATAGAATATCCACAAATTTAGACAAAAATTTCAAAATAATCAAAAAATTTAGACAGGAATTTATAGATAAACAGAGAAATATAAAAAAATTTAGACAGAAATTTATCGAATATCCACAAATGTAGACAGAAATTTATCGAATATCCACAAATTTAGACAGAAATTTATAGAATATCCACAAATTTAGACAGAAATTTATCCAATATCCACAAATTTAGACAAAAATTTAAAAATAATCAAAAAATTTAGACAGGAATTTATAGATAAACAGAGAAATATTAAAAAATTTAGACAGAAATTTATAGAATATCTACAAATTTAGATAGAAATTTATAAAAAATCATAAAAATTTAGAGAGAAATTTATAGAATATCCACAAATTTAGACAAAAATTTAAAAATAATCAAAAAATTTAGACAAAAATTTATCCAATATCCACAAATTTAGACAGAATCTTATCCAATATCCACAAATTTAGACAAAAATTTAAAAATAATCAAAAAATTTAGACAGGAATTTATAGATAAACAGAGAAATATTAAAAAATTTAGACAGAAATTTATAGAATATCTACAAATTTAGACAAAAATTTATAAAAATTGATAAGCATTTAGACAGAAATTTATCGAATATCCGCAATTTTGGACATAAACTTATAAAAAATCATGAAAATTTAGATAGAAATTTATCTAATATCTACAAATTTAGACAGAAATTTATAGAATCTCCACAAATTTAGAGAGAAATTTATAAAGAATCAAAAAATTTAGACAGAAATTTATAGAATATCCACAAATTTAGACAAAAATTTAAAAATAATCAAAAAATTTAGACAAAAATTTATCGAATATCCACAAATTTAGACGAAATTTATCCAATATCCATAAATTTAGACAAAAATTTAAAAATAATCAAAAAATTTAGACAGGAATTTATAGATAAACAGAGAAATATTAAAAAATTTAGACAGAAATTTATAGAATATCCACAAATTTAGACAAAAATTTAAAAATAATCAAAAAATTTAGACAAAAATTTATCGAATATCCACAAATGTAGACAGAAATTTATCGAATATCCACAAATTTAGACAGAAATTTATCGAATATCCACAAATTTAGACAGAAATTTATCGAACATCCACAAATTTAGACAAAAATTTAAAAATAATCAAAAAATTTAGACAAAAATTTATCGAATATCCACAAATTTAGACAGAAATTTATCGAATATCCACAAATGTAGACAGAAATTTATCGAATATCCACAAATTTAGACAGAAATTTATCGAACATCCACAAATTTAGACAAAAATTTAAAAATAATCAAAAAATTTAGACAGAAATTCATAGATAAACAGATAAATATTAAAAAATTTAATAAAGAAATTTATCGAATATCCACAAATTTAGAGAGAAATTTATAAAGAATCAAAAAATTTAGACAGAAATTTATAGAATATCCACAAATTTAGACAAAAACTTAAAAATAATCAAAAAATTTAGACAAAAATTTATCGAATATAGACAAATTTAGACAGAAATTTATAGAATATCCACAAATTTAGACAAAAATTTCAAAATAATCAAAAAATTTAGACAGGATTATATAGATAAACAGAGAAATATAAAAAAATTTAGACAGAAATTTATAGAATATCCACAAATTTAGACAAAAATTTAAAAATAATCAAAAAATTTAGACAAAAATTTATCGAATATCCACAAATGTAGACAGAAATTTATCGAATATCCACAAATTTAGACAGAAATTTATCGAATATCCACAAATTTAGACAGAAATTCATCGAATATCCACAAATTTAGACAAAAATTTAAAAATAATCAAAAAATTTAGACAACAATTTATAGATAAACAGAGAAATATTAAAAAATTTAGACAGAAATTTATAGAATATCTACAAATTTAGACAGAAATTTATAAAAAATGATAAACATTTAGACAGAAATTTATCGAATATCCGCAAATTTGGACATAAACTTATAAAAAATCATGAAAATTTAGATAGAAATTTATCTAATATCTACAAATTTAGACAGAAATTTATAGAATCTCCACAAATTTAGAGAGAAATTTATAAAGAATCAAAAAATTTAGACAGAAATTTATAGAATATCCACAAATTTAGACAAAAATTTAAAAATAATCAAAAAATTTAGACAAAAATTTATCGAATATCCACAAATTTAGACGAAATTTATCCAATATCCATAAATTTAGACAAAAATTTAAAAATAATCAAAAAATTTAGACAGGAATTTATAGATAAACAGAGAAATATTAAAAAATTTAGACAGAAATTTATAGAATATCCACAAATTTAGACAAAAATTTAAAAATAATCAAAAAATTTAGACAAAAATTTATCGAATATCCACAAATTTAGACAGAAATTTATCGAATATCCACAAATGTAGACAGAAATTTATCGAATATCCACAAATTTAGACAGAAATTTATAGATAAACAGAGAAATATAAAAAAATTTAGACAGAAATTTATAGAATATCCACAAATTTAGACAAAAATTTAAAAATAATCAAAAAATTTAGACAAAAATTTATCGAATATCCACAAATGTAGACAGAAATTTATCAAATATCCACAAATTTAGACAGAAATTTATAGAATATCCACAAATGTAGACAGAAATTTATCCAATATCCACAAATTTAGACAAAAATTTAAAAATAATCAAAAAATTTAGACAGGAATTTATAGATAAACAGAGAAATATAAAAAAATTTAGACAGAAATTTATAGAATATCCACAAATTTAGACAAAAATTTAAAAATAATCAAAAAATTTAGACAAAAATTTATCGAATATCCACAAATGTAGACAGAAATTTATCAAATATCCACAAATTTAGACAGAAATTTATAGAATATCCACAAATGTAGACAGAAATTTATCCAATATCCACAAATTTAGACAAAAATTTAAAAATAATCAAAAAATTTAGACAGGAATTTATAGATAAACAGAGAAATATTAAAAAATTTAGACAGAAATTTATAGAATATCCACAAATTTAGACAAAAATTTAAAAATAATCAAAAAATTTAGACAAAAATTTATCCAATATCCACAAATTTAGACAGAATCTTATCCAATATCCACAAATTTAGACAAAAATTTAAAAATAATCAAAAAATTTAGACAGGAATTTATAGATAAACAGAGAAATATAAAAAAATTTAGACAGAAATTTATAGAATATCCACAAATTTAGATCAAAATTTAAAAATAATCAAAAAATTTAGACAAAAATTTATCCAATATCCACAAATTTAGACAGAATCTTATCCAATATCCACAAATTTAGACAAAAATTTAAAAATAATTAAAAAATTTAGACAGGAATTTATAGATAAACAGAGAAATATAAAAAAATTTAGACAGAAATTTATAGAATATCCACAAATTTAGACAAAAATTTAAAAATAATCAAAAAATTTAGACAAAAATTTATCCAATATCCACAAATTTAGACAGAATCTTATCCAATATCCACAAATTTAGACAAAAATTTAAAAATAATCAAAAAATTTAGACAGGAATTTATAGATAAACAGAGAAATATTAAAAAATTTAGACAGAAATTTATAGAATATCTACAAATTTAGACAGAAATTTATAAAAAATCATAAAAATTTAGACAGAAATTTATAGAATATCCACAAATTTAGACAAAAATTTAAAAATAATCAAAAAATTTAGACAAAAATTTATCCAATATCCACAAATTTAGACAAAAATTTATAGAATATCCACAAATTTAGACAAAAACTTAAAAATAATCAAAAAATTTAGACAAAAATTTATCGAATATCCACAAATTTAGACAGAAATTTATAGAACATCCACAAATTTAGACAAAAATTTCAAAATAATCAAAAAATTTAGACAGGAATTTATAGATAAACAGAGAAATATAAAAAAAATTACACAGAAATTTATAGAATATCCACAAATTTAGACAAAAATTTAAAAATAATCAAAAAATTTAGACAAAAATTTATCGAATATCCACAAATGTAGACAGAAATTTATCGAATATCCACAAATTTAGACAGAAATTTATCGAATATCCACAAATTTAGACAGAAATTCATCGAATATCCACAAATTTAGATAAAAATTTAAAAATAATCAAAAAATTTAGACAACAATTTATAGATAAACAGAGAAATATTAAAAAATTTAGACAGAAATTTATAGAATATCTACAAATTTAGACAGAAATTTATAAAAAATGATAAACATTTAGACAGAAATTTATCGAATATCCGCAAATTTGGACATAAACTTATAAAAAATCATGAAAATTTAGATAGAAATTTATCTAATATCTACAAATTTAGACAGAAATTTATAGAATCTCCACAAATTTAGAGAGAAATTTATAAAGAATCAAAAAATTTAGACAGAAATTTATAGAATATCCACAAATTTAGACAAAAATTTAAAAATAATCAAAAAATTTAGACAAAAATTTATCGAATATCCACAAATTTAGACGAAATTTATCCAATATCCATAAATTTAGACAAAAATTTAAAAATAATCAAAAAATTTAGACAGGAATTTATAGATAAACAGAGAAATATTAAAAAATTTAGACAGAAATTTATAGAATATCCACAAATTTAGACAAAAATTTAAAAATAATCAAAAAATTTAGACAAAAATTTATCGAATATCCACAAATTTAGACAGAAATTTATCGAATATCCACAAATGTAGACAGAAATTTATCGAATATCCACAAATTTAGACAGAAATTTATCGAACATCCACAAATTTAGACAAAAATTTAAAAATAATCAAAAAATTTAGACAGAAATTCATAGATAAACAGATAAATATTAAAAAATTTAATAAAGAAATTTATCGAATATCCACAAATTTAGAGAGAAATTTATAAAGAATCAAAAAATTTAGACAGAAATTTATAGAATATCCACAAATTTAGACAAAAACTTAAAAATAATCAAAAAATTTAGACAAAAATTTATCGAATATAGACAAATGTAGACAGAAATTTATAGAATATCCACAAATTTAGACAAAAATTTCAAAATAATCAAAAAATTTAGACAGGAATTTATAGATAAACAGAGAAATATAAAAAAATTTAGACAGAAATTTATAGAATATCCACAAATTTAGACAAAAATTTAAAAATAATCAAAAAATTTAGACAAAAATTTATCGAATATCCACAAATGTAGACAGAAATTTATCAAATATCCACAAATTTAGACAGAAATTTATAGAATATCCACAAATTTAGACAGAAATTTATCCAATATCCACAAATTTAGACAAAAATTTAAAAATAATCAAAAAATTTAGACAGGAATTTATAGATAAACAGAGAAATATTAAAAAATTTAGACAGAAATTTATGGAATATCTACAAATTTAGACAGAAATTTATAAAAAATCATAAAAATTTAGAGAGAAATTTATAGAATATCCACAAATTTAGACAAAAATTTAAAAATAATCAAAAAATTTAGACAAAAATTTATCCAATATCCACAAATTTAGACAGAATCTTATCCAATATCCACAAATTTAGACAAAAATTTAAAAATAATCAAAAAATTTAGACAGGAATTTATAGATAAACAGAGAAATATAAAAAAATTTAGACAGAAATTTATAGAATATCCACAAATTTAGACAAAAATTTAAAAATAATCAAAAAATTTAGACAAAAATTTATCCAATATCCACAAATTTAGACAGAATCTTATCCAATATCCACAAATTTAGACAAAAATTTAAAAATAATCAAAAAATTTAGACAGGAATTTATAGATAAACAGAGAAATATAAAAAAATTTAGACAGAAATTTATAGAATATCCACAAATTTAGATCAAAATTTAAAAATAATCAAAAAATTTAGACAAAAATTTATCCAATATCCACAAATTTAGACAGAATCTTATCCAATATCCACAAATTTAGACAAAAATTTAAAAATAATTAAAAAATTTAGACAGGAATTTATAGATAAACAGAGAAATATAAAAAAATTTAGACAGAAATTTATAGAATATCCACAAATTTAGACAAAAATTTAAAAATAATCAAAAAATTTAGACAAAAATTTATCCAATATCCACAAATTTAGACAGAATCTTATCCAATATCCACAAATTTAGACAAAAATTTAAAAATAATCAGAAAATTTAGACAGGAATTTATAGATAAACAGAGAAATATTAAAAAATTTAGACAGAAATTTATAGAATATCTACAAATTTAGACAGAAATTTATAAAAAATCATAAAAATTTAGACAGAAATTTATAGAATATCCACAAATTTAGACAAAAATTTAAAAATAATCAAAAAATTTAGACAAAAATTTATCCAATATCCACAAATTTAGACAAAAATTTATAGAATATCCACAAATTTAGACAAAAACTTAAAAATAATCAAAAAATTTAGACAAAAATTTATCGAATATCCACAAATTTAGACAGAAATTTATAGAACATCCACAAATTTAGACAAAAATTTCAAAATAATCAAAAAATTTAGACAGGAATTTATAGATAAACAGAGAAATATAAAAAAATTTACACAGAAATTTATAGAATATCCACAAATTTAGACAAAAATTTAAAAATAATCAAAAAATTTAGACAAAAATTTATCGAATATCCACAAATGTAGACAGAAATTTATCGAATATCCACAAATTTAGACAGAAATTTATCGAATATCCACAAATTTAGACAGAAATTCATCGAATATCCACAAATTTAGATAAAAATTTAAAAATAATCAAAAAATTTAGACAACAATTTATAGATAAACAGAGAAATATTAAAAAATTTAGACAGAAATTTATAGAATATCTACAAATTTAGACAGAAATTTATAAAAAATGATAAACATTTAGACAGAAATTTATCGAATATCCGCAAATTTGGACATAAACTTATAAAAAATCATGAAAATTTAGATAGAAATTTATCTAATATCTACAAATTTAGACAGAAATTTATAGAATCTCCACAAATTTAGAGAGAAATTTATAAAAAATCATAAAAATTTAGACAGAAATTTATAGAATATCCACAAATTTAGACAAAAATTTAAAAATAATCAAAAAATTTAGACAAAAATTTATCCAATATCCACAAATTTAGACAAAAATTTATAGAATATCCACAAATTTAGACAAAAACTTAAAAATAATCAAAAAATTTAGACAAAAATTTATCGAATATCCACAAATTTAGACAGAAATTTATAGAACATCCACAAATTTAGACAAAAATTTCAAAATAATCAAAAAATTTAGACAGGAATTTATAGATAAACAGAGAAATATAAAAAAATTTACACAGAAATTTATAGAATATCCACAAATTTAGACAAAAATTTAAAAATAATCAAAAAATTTAGACAAAAATTTATCGAATATCCACAAATGTAGACAGAAATTTATCGAATATCCACAAATTTAGACAGAAATTTATCGAATATCCACAAATGTAGACAGAAATTTATCGAATATCCACAAATTTAGACAGAAATTTATCGAACATCCACAAATTTAGACAAAAATTTAAAAATAATCAAAAAATTTAGACAGAAATTCATAGATAAACAGATAAATATTAAAAAATTTAATAAAGAAATTTATCGAATATCCACAAATTTAGAGAGAAATTTATAAAGAATCAAAAAATTTAGACAGAAATTTATAGAATATCCACAAATTTAGACAAAAACTTAAAAATAATCAAAAAATTTAGACAAAAATTTATCGAATATAGACAAATTTAGACAGAAATTTATAGAATATCCACAAATTTAGACAAAAATTTCAAAATAATCAAAAAATTTAGACAGGAATTTATAGATAAACAGAGAAATATAAAAAAATTTAGACAGAAATTTATCGAATATCCACAAATGTAGACAGAAATTTATCGAATATCCACAAATTTAGACAGAAATTTATAGAATATCCACAAATTTAGACAGAAATTTATCCAATATCCACAAATTTAGACAAAAATTTAAAAATAATCAAAAAATTTAGACAGGAATTTATAGATAAACAGAGAAATATTAAAAAATTTAGACAGAAATTTATAGAATATCTACAAATTTAGATAGAAATTTATAAAAAATCATAAAAATTTAGAGAGAAATTTATAGAATATCCACAAATTTAGACAAAAATTTAAAAATAATCAAAAAATTTAGACAAAAATTTATCCAATATCCACAAATTTAGACAGAATCTTATCCAATATCCACAAATTTAGACAAAAATTTAAAAATAATCAAAAAATTTAGACAGGAATTTATAGATAAACAGAGAAATATTAAAAAATTTAGACAGAAATTTATAGAATATCTACAAATTTAGGCAAAAATTTATAAAAAATGATAAGCATTTAGACAGAAATTTATCGAATATCCGCAAATTTGGACATAAACTTATAAAAAATCATGAAAATTTAGATAGAAATTTATCTAATATCTACAAATTTAGACAGAAATTTATAGAATCTCCACAAATTTAGAGAGAAATTTATAAAGAATCAAAAAATTTAGACAGAAATTTATAGAATATCCACAAATTTAGACAAAAATTTAAAAATAATCAAAAAATTTAGACAAAAATTTATCGAATATCCACAAATTTAGACGAAATTTATCCAATATCCATAAATTTAGACAAAAATTTAAAAATAATCAAAAAATTTAGACAGGAATTTATAGATAAACAGAGAAATATTAAAAAATTTAGACAGAAATTTATAGAATATCCACAAATTTAGACAAAAATTTAAAAATAATCAAAAAATTTAGACAAAAATTTATCGAATATCCACAAATGTAGACAGAAATTTATCGAATATCCACAAATTTAGACAGAAATTTATCGAATATCCACAAATTTAGACAGAAATTTATCGAACATCCACAAATTTAGACAAAAATTTAAAAATAATCAAAAAATTTAGACAAAAATTTATCGAATATCCACAAATTTAGACAGAAATTTATCGAATATCCACAAATGTAGACAGAAATTTATCGAATATCCACAAATTTAGACAGAAATTTATCGAACATCCACAAATTTAGACAAAAATTTAAAAATAATCAAAAAATTTAGACAGAAATTCATAGATAAACAGATAAATATTAAAAAATTTAATAAAGAAATTTATCGAATATCCACAAATTTAGAGAGAAATTTATAAAGAATCAAAAAATTTAGACAGAAATTTATAGAATATCCACAAATTTAGACAAAAACTTAAAAATAATCAAAAAATTTAGACAAAAATTTATCGAATATAGACAAATTTAGACAGAAATTTATAGAATATCCACAAATTTAGACAAAAATTTCAAAATAATCAAAAAATTTAGACAGGATTATATAGATAAACAGAGAAATATAAAAAAATTTAGACAGAAATTTATAGAATATCCACAAATTTAGACAAAAATTTAAAAATAATCAAAAAATTTAGACAAAAATTTATCGAATATCCACAAATGTAGACAGAAATTTATCGAATATCCACAAATTTAGACAGAAATTTATCGAATATCCACAAATTTAGACAGAAATTCATCGAATATCCACAAATTTAGACAAAAATTTAAAAATAATCAAAAAATTTAGACAACAATTTATAGATAAACAGAGAAATATTAAAAAATTTAGACAGAAATTTATAGAATATCTACAAATTTAGACAGAAATTTATAAAAAATGATAAACATTTAGACAGAAATTTATCGAATATCCGCAAATTTGGACATAAACTTATAAAAAATCATGAAAATTTAGATAGAAATTTATCTAATATCTACAAATTTAGACAGAAATTTATAGAATCTCCACAAATTTAGAGAGAAATTTATAAAGAATCAAAAAATTTAGACAGAAATTTATAGAATATCCACAAATTTAGACAAAAATTTAAAAATAATCAAAAAATTTAGACAAAAATTTATCGAATATCCACAAATTTAGACGAAATTTATCCAATATCCATAAATTTAGACAAAAATTTAAAAATAATCAAAAAATTTAGACAGGAATTTATAGATAAACAGAGAAATATTAAAAAATTTAGACAGAAATTTATAGAATATCCACAAATTTAGACAAAAATTTAAAAATAATCAAAAAATTTAGACAAAAATTTATCGAATATCCACAAATTTAGACAGAAATTTATCGAATATCCACAAATGTAGACAGAAATTTATCGAATATCCACAAATTTAGACAGAAATTTATAGATAAACAGAGAAATATAAAAAAATTTAGACAGAAATTTATAGAATATCCACAAATTTAGACAAAAATTTAAAAATAATCAAAAAATTTAGACAAAAATTTATCGAATATCCACAAATGTAGACAGAAATTTATCAAATATCCACAAATTTAGACAGAAATTTATAGAATATCCACAAATGTAGACAGAAATTTATCCAATATCCACAAATTTAGACAAAAATTTAAAAATAATCAAAAAATTTAGACAGGAATTTATAGATAAACAGAGAAATATAAAAAAATTTAGACAGAAATTTATAGAATATCCACAAATTTAGACAAAAATTTAAAAATAATCAAAAAATTTAGACAAAAATTTATCGAATATCCACAAATGTAGACAGAAATTTATCAAATATCCACAAATTTAGACAGAAATTTATAGAATATCCACAAATGTAGACAGAAATTTATCCAATATCCACAAATTTAGACAAAAATTTAAAAATAATCAAAAAATTTAGACAGGAATTTATAGATAAACAGAGAAATATTAAAAAATTTAGACAGAAATTTATAGAATATCCACAAATTTAGACAAAAATTTAAAAATAATCAAAAAATTTAGACAAAAATTTATCCAATATCCACAAATTTAGACAGAATCTTATCCAATATCCACAAATTTAGACAAAAATTTAAAAATAATCAAAAAATTTAGACAGGAATTTATAGATAAACAGAGAAATATAAAAAAATTTAGACAGAAATTTATAGAATATCCACAAATTTAGATCAAAATTTAAAAATAATCAAAAAATTTAGACAAAAATTTATCCAATATCCACAAATTTAGACAGAATCTTATCCAATATCCACAAATTTAGACAAAAATTTAAAAATAATTAAAAAATTTAGACAGGAATTTATAGATAAACAGAGAAATATAAAAAAATTTAGACAGAAATTTATAGAATATCCACAAATTTAGACAAAAATTTAAAAATAATCAAAAAATTTAGACAAAAATTTATCCAATATCCACAAATTTAGACAGAATCTTATCCAATATCCACAAATTTAGACAAAAATTTAAAAATAATCAAAAAATTTAGACAGGAATTTATAGATAAACAGAGAAATATTAAAAAATTTAGACAGAAATTTATAGAATATCTACAAATTTAGACAGAAATTTATAAAAAATCATAAAAATTTAGACAGAAATTTATAGAATATCCACAAATTTAGACAAAAATTTAAAAATAATCAAAAAATTTAGACAAAAATTTATCCAATATCCACAAATTTAGACAAAAATTTATAGAATATCCACAAATTTAGACAAAAACTTAAAAATAATCAAAAAATTTAGACAAAAATTTATCGAATATCCACAAATTTAGACAGAAATTTATAGAACATCCACAAATTTAGACAAAAATTTCAAAATAATCAAAAAATTTAGACAGGAATATATAGATAAACAGAGAAATATAAAAAAAATTACACAGAAATTTATAGAATATCCACAAATTTAGACAAAAATTTAAAAATAATCAAAAAATTTAGACAAAAATTTATCGAATATCCACAAATGTAGACAGAAATTTATCGAATATCCACAAATTTAGACAGAAATTTATCGAATATCCACAAATTTAGACAGAAATTCATCGAATATCCACAAATTTAGATAAAAATTTAAAAATAATCAAAAAATTTAGACAACAATTTATAGATAAACAGAGAAATATTAAAAAATTTAGACAGAAATTTATAGAATATCTACAAATTTAGACAGAAATTTATAAAAAATGATAAACATTTAGACAGAAATTTATCGAATATCCGCAAATTTGGACATAAACTTATAAAAAATCATGAAAATTTAGATAGAAATTTATCTAATATCTACAAATTTAGACAGAAATTTATAGAATCTCCACAAATTTAGAGAGAAATTTATAAAGAATCAAAAAATTTAGACAGAAATTTATAGAATATCCACAAATTTAGACAAAAATTTAAAAATAATCAAAAAATTTAGACAAAAATTTATCGAATATCCACAAATTTAGACGAAATTTATCCAATATCCATAAATTTAGACAAAAATTTAAAAATAATCAAAAAATTTAGACAGGAATTTATAGATAAACAGAGAAATATTAAAAAATTTAGACAGAAATTTATAGAATATCCACAAATTTAGACAAAAATTTAAAAATAATCAAAAAATTTAGACAAAAATTTATCGAATATCCACAAATTTAGACAGAAATTTATCGAATATCCACAAATGTAGACAGAAATTTATCGAATATCCACAAATTTAGACAGAAATTTATCGAACATCCACAAATTTAGACAAAAATTTAAAAATAATCAAAAAATTTAGACAGAAATTCATAGATAAACAGATAAATATTAAAAAATTTAATAAAGAAATTTATCGAATATCCACAAATTTAGAGAGAAATTTATAAAGAATCAAAAAATTTAGACAGAAATTTATAGAATATCCACAAATTTAGACAAAAACTTAAAAATAATCAAAAAATTTAGACAAAAATTTATCGAATATAGACAAATTTAGACAGAAATTTATAGAATATCCACAAATTTAGACAAAAATTTCAAAATAATCAAAAAATTTAGACAGGAATTTATAGATAAACAGAGAAATATAAAAAAATTTAGACAGAAATTTATAGAATATCCACAAATTTAGACAAAAATTTAAAAATAATCAAAAAATTTAGACAAAAATTTATCGAATATCCACAAATGTAGACAGAAATTTATCAAATATCCACAAATTTAGACAGAAATTTATAGAATATCCACAAATTTAGACAGAAATTTATCCAATATCCACAAATTTAGACAAAAATTTAAAAATAATCAAAAAATTTAGACAGGAATTTATAGATAAACAGAGAAATATTAAAAAATTTAGACAGAAATTTATAGAATATCTACAAATTTAGACAGAAATTTATAAAAAATCATAAAAATTTAGAGAGAAATTTATAGAATATCCACAAATTTAGACAAAAATTTAAAAATAATCAAAAAATTTAGACAAAAATTTATCCAATATCCACAAATTTAGACAGAATCTTATCCAATATCCACAAATTTAGACAAAAATTTAAAAATAATCAAAAAATTTAGACAGGAATTTATAGATAAACAGAGAAATATAAAAAAATTTAGACAGAAATTTATAGAATATCCACAAATTTAGACAAAAATTTAAAAATAATCAAAAAATTTAGACAAAAATTTATCCAATATCCACAAATTTAGACAGAATCTTATCCAATATCCACAAATTTAGACAAAAATTTAAAAATAATCAAAAAATTTAGACAGGAATTTATAGATAAACAGAGAAATATAAAAAAATTTAGACAGAAATTTATAGAATATCCACAAATTTAGATCAAAATTTAAAAATAATCAAAAAATTTAGACAAAAATTTATCCAATATCCACAAATTTAGACAGAATCTTATCCAATATCCACAAATTTAGACAAAAATTTAAAAATAATTAAAAAATTTAGACAGGAATTTATAGATAAACAGAGAAATATAAAAAAATTTAGCCCGAAATTTATAGAATATCCACAAATTTAGACAAAAATTTAAAAATAATCAAAAAATTTAGACAAAAATTTATCCAATATCCACAAATTTAGACAAAAATTTATCGAATATCCACAAATTTAGACAGAAATTTATCGAATATCCACAAATTTAGACAAAAATTTGAAAATAATCAAAAAATTTAAACAGGAATTTATAGATAAACAGAGAAATATTAAAAAATTTAGACAAAAATTGATAGAATATCCACAAATTTAGACAGAAATTTATAAAAAATCATAAAAATTTAGACAGAAATTTATAGAATATCCACAAATTTAGACAAAAATTTAAAAATAATCAAAAAATTTAGACAAAAATTTATCCAATATCCACAAATTTAGACAAAAATTTATCGAATATCCACAAATTTAGACAGAAATTTATCGAATATCCACAAATTTAGACAAAAATTTAAAAATAATCAAAAAATTTAAACAGGAATTTATAGATAAACAGAGAAATATTAAAAAATTTAGACAGAAATTTATAGAATATCCACAAATTTAGACAGATCCGTTTTTACAACACTAAGTTGATGGTCTAATCATACTCTATTTAAAATAATACAATTTCTTTGATTTACGACTCTGTAATGGTTTTAAATTTTTATTATTATGTTTGTGCTTAGCACAAGGAAGTCAAGAACGGGATCGATGGTTATGCGGATGTTTCTCATATTCCCGTACAAATATTAAACCTGGACAACCCTCTACGAACAAGTCAGTTTTCCCGAAATATTCTTTCAAAATTAATCGCAAAATTTGATTTTTTGAATGTTTTTTGGGGTAGTTGTGCTCTAAATTGAGTTGATTACCGTATTGATCGCTTTATTTCGTTTTAGATGGGAATGATTCCCTGAATAAAAAATTGGGCCCGCGCCCACATACATACATACATATACATACATACACATACATACACATACATACACATACATACATGTACATACAGAATACATACACATACATACACATACATACATATACATACATATACATACATATACATACATACATATACTATATATATATGTTGAAGATAGCTATATATAGATATTTTTCGTATCTAATTTATTCTTTAGTTCATTATACCGCCATCTATTATTTGTTTTAATTTAGATTTTTTTTTAAAGTTAATAATTTTTGATTATAAAGAGAATTACATATTTTTTGTTGAAATTTGCCGATGTGTCTCTAAAACCATGGTTGTAAGTACTAAATCTTTGCTTGACAAATATGGCCAAAATTATGATCTATTGTAAATTCTAAGATTCATTGGGGGAAACTAAAAAAACAATGAATAAATGCGTTGTCATAAAATTAAAAATTATGTGAAATTGAACGTATGTTTTACCCAGTAGCGTAGGGAGGGGGGGGATTAATTTTTTTTTTAAATTATACGGAAAATTTTGAAACCCCCCCCCCCCCTTTTCGATAAATTTCTGTCTAAATTTGTGGATATTCTATAAATTTCTGTTTAAAATTTTTGATTCTTTATAAATTTCTCTCTAAATTTGTGGATATTCTATAAATTTCTGTCTAAATTTTTGGATATTCGATAAATTTCTGTCTAAATTTCTTGTAAAAGTGGCCAACTGTCGGCCAGGGATTTAAAATTGTACTTAGCTATAAAAATACCAATTTTTTGTTTAAGTAAAAAATTTGTGGAATATTTAGAGGGCGGGCAGCGACGGCTGATTTCTTTAAAAAGCTTAATGGCGGCCGGACCAAAAGTCCCAGAAAACGATAGGGGTAAAGATATTAGATGGTAGGAGGGCCTGGTATTTTACCGTTTTACGGTGTTCGGCGAGGGTCAGAGCGTTGTAGTTTTGGTTAGAGGGGGCGAAAATGTCTATGCAGGTGAAATCCCATTTAAGGGGAAGACCATTTTGCCAAGGGATAAGGGTAGAGCCGTCTGGTCGCCTCCTTCCCTCCAACGAAGGGTCTGACGGCTCTAAAACGGAGAGAATGTTGGCTTTTTTAAAAGCGGCTTGGATAAGGCTATTCACCTTTTCGTGCCTTATGTATTTAAATTTATTGTAAAGGCAGTGTAGGGGATGCCTTGCATAAATGTCTATGCTCTGGGAGCAGTTGCGGCAGGAATATTCCTTTGAATGGGGAATTCCTAGTCTGAGGGCGATGGAGTATGCTAGCTCTGGGTCCTCCAACATCAATCCAGAAAGTGAGCTAGGATAAGCTTCTAGCCACTCGTGACCCGATCCGTCAAAAACCAAAGATTTAAGGTTGAAGTGCTGGCGGGCGTCGCAACTCGATAAGAGGTAATCAACGGAGCGCGATACGAGGCCAGCAGCCCAATACTTTTGTATAGAGGTTATGGGGAAGGGGGTCCCTTGGTTGACGTTGGCTGACCAGACGTCTAGGGCTTCTACAAACGACGGATCCTCATTTGTTGTGATTAAACGGTCGATCAAACCTTGGGCGGATTTATACGAAGAGATAAACGCAGCTAACGAAATTGAGGTAGCTGGGCGTATGCCCAAGCCGCCAGCTTTAGTAGGTAATGAGGCTTGGAGCCACGAGGAAGTGCTGAATTTGATATTAAGGATTGCTTCTAAAGCATTTTTCACAAAGCTATCGTAGCTTTTTAAAATCTCGGGCAATAAAAAGGCTGATGAGGACCGGAAGCAGTGTTAAATTTTTGAGATATTAAAATAGTTTTTAATGATATAAAATGCGTAGTGTTTGGGGAGGGTATTAAGAATATCCATCTTCGAGGTAAGGGTTGATAAGTGGCTATGTAAAAATTCTATTAAGACGATTTGCCCACCTATTGGAGAGCCTAGATGAGTAAAAAAAATGGGAAATTTGTTGGTATCCGGGCGCTGATATATCTCGCATTTAGAGATATTCAATCTCAAGTTTAGGGAGGTTTCATAATGTTGGATTAAAAGAATGGCCTTGGAAATTTCTTCCGGAGGGCTGCATAAGGTGTCATCGTCCAGGTACCAGACGTTTAATGATAATGAACATTGGTTTGAGAAAGATTCGGTTAAATTTTTGATCCCAAGACAAAACAGAGGTGGACCTAGAGGGTCACCCTGTTGAATACCTTCTGCCGTAAAGAAATTTATCGAATATCCACAAATTTAGAGAGAAATCTATAAAAAATCATCAAAATTTAGACAGAAATTTATAGAATATCGACAAATTTAGACCGAAATTTATACAAAATCAAAAAATTTAGACAGAAATTTATAGAATATCCACAAATTTAAACAGAGATTTATATAAAATCAAAAAATTTAGACAGAAATTTATAGAATCTCCACAAATTTAGAGAGAAATTTATAAAGAATCAAAAAATTTAGACAGAAATTTATCGAATATCCACAAATTTAGAGAGAAATTTATAAAGAATTAAAAAATTTAGACAGAAATTTATAGAATATCCACAAATTTAGACAAAAATTTAAAAATAATCAAAAAATTTAGACAAAAATTTATCGAATATCCACAAATTTAGACAGAAATTTATAGAATATCCACAAATTTTGAGAGAAATTTATAAAGAATCAAAAAATTTAGACAGAAATTTATAGAATATCCACAAATTTAGACAGAAATTTATAGAATATCCACAAATTTTGAGAGAAATTTATAAAGAATCAAAAAATTTAGACAGAAATTTATAGAATATCCACAAATTTAGACAAAAATTTAAAAATAATCAAAAAATTTAGACAAAAATTTATCGAATATCCACAAATTTAGACAGAAATTTATCGAACATCCACAAATTTAGACAATAAAAAAATTTAGACAGAAATTTATAGATAAACAGATAAATATTAAAAAATTTAGTAAAGAAATTTATCGAATATCCACAAATTTAGAGAGAAATTTATAAAGAATCAAAAAATTAGACAGAAATTTATAGAATATCCACAAATTTAGACAAAAATTTAAAAATAATCAAAAAATTTAGACAAAAATTTATCGAATATCCACAAATTTAGAGAGAAATTTATATAAAATCAAAAAATTTAGACAGAAATTTATCGAATATCCACAAATTTAGACAGAAATTTATCGAACATCCACAAATTTAGACAAAAATTTAAAAATAATCAAAAAATTTAGACAGAAATTCATAGATAAACAGATAAATATTAAAAAATATAGTAAAGAAATTTATCAAATATCCACAAATTTAGAAAGAAATTTATAAAGAAAAAAAAATTTAGACAGAAATTTATAGAATATCCACAAATTTAGACAAAAATTTAAAAATAATCAAAAAATTTAGACAAAAATTTATCGAATATCCACAAATTTAGACAGAAATTTATAGAATATCCACAAATTTAGACAAAAATTTCAAAATAATCAAAAAATGTAGACAGAAATTTATCGAAGATCCACAAATTTAGACAGAAATTTATCGAACATCCACAAATTTAGACAAAAATTTAAAAATAATCAAAAAATTTAGACAGAAATTCATAGATAAACAGATAAATATTAAAAAATTTAGTAAAGAAATTTATCGAATATCCACAAATTTAGAGAGAAATTTATAAAGAATCAAAAAATTTAGACAGAAATTTATAAAATATCCACAAATTTAGACAAAAATTTAAAAATAATCAAAAAATTTAGACAAAAATTTATCGAATATCCACAAATTTAGACAGAAATTTATCCAATATCCACAAATTTAGACAAAAATTTAAAAATAATCAAAAAATTTAGACAGGAATTTATAGATAAACAGAGAAATATTAAAAAATTTAGACAGAAATTTATAGAATATCCAGAAATTTAGACAAACATTTATCTAATATCTACAAATTTAGACGAAATTTATCCAATATCCACAAATTTAGACAAAAATTTAAAAATAATTAAAAAATTTAGACAGGAATTTATAGATAAACAGAGAAATATTAAAAAATTTAGACAGAAATTTATAGAATATCTACAAATTTAGACAGAAATTTATAAAAAATCATAAAAATTTAGACAGAAATTTATAGAATATCCACAAATTTAGACAAAAATTTAAAAATAATCAAAAAATTTAGACAAAAATTTATCGAATATCCACAAATTTAGACAGAAATTTATCGAATATCCACAAATGTAGACAGAAATTTATCGAATATCCACAAATTTAGACAGAAATTTATCGAACATCCACAAATTTAGACAAAAATTTAAAAATAATCAAAAAATTTAGACAGAAATTCATAGATAAACAGATAAATATTAAAAAATTTAATAAAGAAATTTATCGAATATCCACAAATTTAGAGAGAAATTTATAAAGAATCAAAAAATTTAGACAGAAATTTATAGAATATCCACAAATTTAGACAAAAACTTAAAAATAATCAAAAAATTTAGACAAAAATTTATCGAATATCCACAAATTTAGACAGAAATTTATAGAATATCCACAAATTTAGACAAAAATTTCAAAATAATCAAAAAATTTAGACAGGAATTTATAGATAAACAGAGAAATATAAAAAAATTTAGACAGAAATTTATAGAATATCCACAAATTCAGACAAAAATTTAAAAATAATCAAAAAATTTAGACAAAAATTTATCGAATATCCACAAATGTAGACAGAAATTTATCGAATATCCACAAATTTAGACAGAAATTTATAGAATATCCACAAATTTAGACAGAAATTTATCCAATATCCACAAATTTAGACAAAAATTTAAAAATAATCAAAAAATTTAGACAGGAATTTATAGATAAACAGAGAAATATAAAAAAATTTAGACAGAAATTTATAGAATATCCACAAATTTAGACAAAAATTTAAAAATAATCAAAAAATTTAGACAAAAATTTATCCAATATCCACAAATTTAGACAGAATCTTATCCAATATCCACAAATTTAGACAAAAATTTAAAAATAATCAAAAAATTTAGACAGGAATTTATAGATAAACAGAGAAATATTAAAAAATTTAGACAGAAATTTATAGAATATACACAAATTTAGACAGAAATTTATAAAAAATCATAAAAATTTAGTCAGAAATTTATCGAATATCCACAAATTTAGACAAAAATTTATAGAATATCTACAAATTTAGACAGAAATTTATAAAAAATCATAAAAATTTAGACAGAAATTTATAGAATATCCACAAATTTAGATCAAAATTTAAAAATAATCAAAAAATTTAGACAAAAATTTATCCAATATCCACAAATTTAGACAGAATCTTATCCAATATCCACAAATTTAGACAAAAATTTAAAAATAATTAAAAAATTTAGACAGGAATTTATAGATAAACAGAGAAATATAAAAAAATTTAGCCCGAAATTTATAGAATATCCACAAATTTAGACAAAAATTTAAAAATAATCAAAAAATTTAGACAAAAATTTATCCAATATCCACAAATTTAGACAAAAATTTATCGAATATCCACAAATTTAGACAGAAATTTATCGAATATCCACAAATTTAGACAAAAATTTGAAAATAATCAAAAAATTTAAACAGGAATTTATAGATAAACAGAGAAATATTAAAAAATTTAGACAAAAATTGATAGAATATCCACAAATTTAGACAGAAATTTATAAAAAATCATAAAAATTTAGACAGAAATTTATAGAATATCCACAAATTTAGACAAAAATTTAAAAATAATCAAAAAATTTAGACAAAAATTTATCCAATATCCACAAATTTAGACAAAAATTTATCGAATATCCACAAATTTAGACAGAAATTTATCGAATATCCACAAATTTAGACAAAAATTTAAAAATAATCAAAAAATTTAAACAGGAATTTATAGATAAACAGAGAAATATTAAAAAATTTAGACAGAAATTTATAGAATATCCACAAATTTAGACAGATCCGTTTTTACAACACTAAGTTGATGGTCTAATCATACTCTATTTAAAATAATACAATTTCTTTGATTTACGACTCTGTAATGGTTTTAAATTTTTATTATTATGTTTGTGCTTAGCACAAGGAAGTCAAGAACGGGATCGATGGTTATGCGGATGTTTCTCATATTCCCGTACAAATATTAAACCTGGACAACCCTCTACGAACAAGTCAGTTTTCCCGAAATATTCTTTCAAAATTAATCGCAAAATTTGATTTTTTGAATGTTTTTTGGGGTAGTTGTGCTCTAAATTGAGTTGATTACCGTATTGATCGCTTTATTTCGTTTTAGATGGGAATGATTCCCTGAATAAAAAATTGGGCCCGCGCCCACATACATACATACATATACATACATACACATACATACACATACATACACATACATACATGTACATACAGAATACATACACATACATACACATACATACATATACATACATATACATACATATACATACATACATATACTATATATATATGTTGAAGATAGCTATATATAGATATTTTTCGTATCTAATTTATTCTTTAGTTCATTATACCGCCATCTATTATTTGTTTTAATTTAGATTTTTTTTTAAAGTTAATAATTTTTGATTATAAAGAGAATTACATATTTTTTGTTGAAATTTGCCGATGTGTCTCTAAAACCATGGTTGTAAGTACTAAATCTTTGCTTGACAAATATGGCCAAAATTATGATCTATTGTAAATTCTAAGATTCATTGGGGGAAACTAAAAAAACAATGAATAAATGCGTTGTCATAAAATTAAAAATTATGTGAAATTGAACGTATGTTTTACCCAGTAGCGTAGGGAGGGGGGGGGATTAATTTTTTTTTTAAATTATACGGAAAATTTTGAAACCCCCCCCCCCCCCTTTTCGATAAATTTCTGTCTAAATTTGTGGATATTCTATAAATTTCTGTTTAAAATTTTTGATTCTTTATAAATTTCTCTCTAAATTTGTGGATATTCTATAAATTTCTGTCTAAATTTTTGGATATTCGATAAATTTCTGTCTAAATTTCTTGTAAAAGTGGCCAACTGTCGGCCAGGGATTTAAAATTGTACTTAGCTATAAAAATACCAATTTTTTGTTTAAGTAAAAAATTTGTGGAATATTTAGAGGGCGGGCAGCGACGGCTGATTTCTTTAAAAAGCTTAATGGCGGCCGGACCAAAAGTCCCAGAACACGAGGTAACGATAGGGGTAAAGATATTAGATGGTAGGAGGGCCTGGTATTTTACCGTTTTACGGTGTTCGGCGAGGGTCAGAGCGTTGTAGTTTTGGTTAGAGGGGGCGAAAATGTCTATGCAGGTGAAATCCCATTTAAGGGGAAGACCATTTTGCCAAGGGATAAGGGTAGAGCCGTCTGGTCGCCTCCTTCCCTCCAACGAAGGGTCTGACGGCTCTAAAACGGAGAGAATGTTGGCTTTTTTAAAAGCGGCTTGGATAAGGCTATTCACCTTTTCGTGCCTTATGTATTTAAATTTATTGTAAAGGCAGTGTAGGGGATGCCTTGCATAAATGTCTATGCTCTGGGAGCAGTTGCGGCAGGAATATTCCTTTGAATGGGGAATTCCTAGTCTGAGGGCGATGGAGTATGCTAGCTCTGGGTCCTCCAACATCAATCCAGAAAGTGAGCTAGGATAAGCTTCTAGCCACTCGTGACCCGATCCGTCAAAAACCAAAGATTTAAGGTTGAAGTGCTGGCGGGCGTCGCAACTCGATAAGAGGTAATCAACGGAGCGCGATACGAGGCCAGCAGCCCAATACTTTTGTATAGAGGTTATGGGGAAGGGGGTCCCTTGGTTGACGTTGGCTGACCAGACGTCTAGGGCTTCTACAAACGACGGATCCTCATTTGTTGTGATTAAACGGTCGATCAAACCTTGGGCGGATTTATACGAAGAGATAAACGCAGCTAACGAAATTGAGGTAGCTGGGCGTATGCCCAAGCCGCCAGCTTTAGTAGGTAATGAGGCTTGGAGCCACGAGGAAGTGCTGAATTTGATATTAAGGATTGCTTCTAAAGCATTTTTCACAAAGCTATCGTAGCTTTTTAAAATCTCGGGCAATAAAAAGGCTGATGAGGACCGGAAGCAGTGTTAAATTTTTGAGATATTAAAATAGTTTTTAATGATATAAAATGCGTAGTGTTTGGGGAGGGTATTAAGAATATCCATCTTCGAGGTAAGGGTTGATAAGTGGCTATGTAAAAATTCTATTAAGACGATTTGCCCACCTATTGGAGAGCCTAGATGAGTAAAAAAAATGGGAAATTTGTTGGTATCCGGGCGCTGATATATCTCGCATTTAGAGATATTCAATCTCAAGTTTAGGGAGGTTTCATAATGTTGGATTAAAAGAATGGCCTTGGAAATTTCTTCCGGAGGGCCGCATAAGGTGTCATCGTCCAGGTACCAGACGTTTAATGATAATGAACATTGGTTTGAGAAAGATTCGGTTAAATTTTTGATCCCAAGACAAAACAGAGGTGGACCTAGAGGGTCACCCTGTTGAATACCTTCTGCCGTAAAGAAATTTATCGAATATCCACAAATTTAGAGAGAAATCTATAAAAAATCATCAAAATTTAGACAGAAATTTATAGAATATCGACAAATTTAGACCGAAATTTATACAAAATCAAAAAATTTAGACAGAAATTTATAGAATATCCACAAATTTAAACAGAGATTTATATAAAATCAAAAAATTTAGACAGAAATTTATAGAATCTCCACAAATTTAGAGAGAAATTTATAAAGAATCAAAAAATTTAGACAGAAATTTATCGAATATCCACAAATTTAGAGAGAAATTTATAAAGAATTAAAAAATTTAGACAGAAATTTATAGAATATCCACAAATTTAGACAAAAATTTAAAAATAATCAAAAAATTTAGACAAAAATTTATCGAATATCCACAAATTTAGACAGAAATTTATAGAATATCCACAAATTTTGAGAGAAATTTATAAAGAATCAAAAAATTTAGACAGAAATTTATAGAATATCCACAAATTTAGACAGAAATTTATAGAATATCCACAAATTTTGAGAGAAATTTATAAAGAATCAAAAAATTTAGACAGAAATTTATAGAATATCCACAAATTTAGACAAAAATTTAAAAATAATCAAAAAATTTAGACAAAAATTTATCGAATATCCACAAATTTAGACAGAAATTTATCGAACATCCACAAATTTAGACAATAAAAAAATTTAGACAGAAATTTATAGATAAACAGATAAATATTAAAAAATTTAGTAAAGAAATTTATCGAATATCCACAAATTTAGAGAGAAATTTATAAAGAATCAAAAAATTAGACAGAAATTTATAGAATATCCACAAATTTAGACAAAAATTTAAAAATAATCAAAAAATTTAGACAAAAATTTATCGAATATCCACAAATTTAGAGAGAAATTTATATAAAATCAAAAAATTTAGACAGAAATTTATCGAATATCCACAAATTTAGACAGAAATTTATCGAACATCCACAAATTTAGACAAAAATTTAAAAATAATCAAAAAATTTAGACAGAAATTCATAGATAAACAGATAAATATTAAAAAATATAGTAAAGAAATTTATCAAATATCCACAAATTTAGAAAGAAATTTATAAAGAAAAAAAAATTTAGACAGAAATTTATAGAATATCCACAAATTTAGACAAAAATTTAAAAATAATCAAAAAATTTAGACAAAAATTTATCGAATATCCACAAATTTAGACAGAAATTTATAGAATATCCACAAATTTAGACAAAAATTTCAAAATAATCAAAAAATGTAGACAGAAATTTATCGAAGATCCACAAATTTAGACAGAAATTTATCGAACATCCACAAATTTAGACAAAAATTTAAAAATAATCAAAAAATTTAGACAGAAATTCATAGATAAACAGATAAATATTAAAAAATTTAGTAAAGAAATTTATCGAATATCCACAAATTTAGAGAGAAATTTATAAAGAATCAAAAAATTTAGACAGAAATTTATAAAATATCCACAAATTTAGACAAAAATTTAAAAATAATCAAAAAATTTAGACAAAAATTTATCGAATATCCACAAATTTAGACAGAAATTTATCCAATATCCACAAATTTAGACAAAAATTTAAAAATAATCAAAAAATTTAGACAGGAATTTATAGATAAACAGAGAAATATTAAAAAATTTAGACAGAAATTTATAGAATATCCAGAAATTTAGACAAACATTTATCTAATATCTACAAATTTAGACGAAATTTATCCAATATCCACAAATTTAGACAAAAATTTAAAAATAATTAAAAAATTTAGACAGGAATTTATAGATAAACAGAGAAATATTAAAAAATTTAGACAGAAATTTATAGAATATCTACAAATTTAGACAGAAATTTATAAAAAATCATAAAAATTTAGACAGAAATTTATAGAATATCCACAAATTTAGACAAAAATTTAAAAATAATCAAAAAATTTAGACAAAAATTTATCGAATATCCACAAATTTAGACAGAAATTTATCGAATATCCACAAATGTAGACAGAAATTTATCGAATATCCACAAATTTAGACAGAAATTTATCGAACATCCACAAATTTAGACAAAAATTTAAAAATAATCAAAAAATTTAGACAGGAATTTATAGATAAACAGAGAAATATAAAAAAATTTAGACAGAAATTTATAGAATATCCACAAATTTAGACAAAAATTTAAAAATAATCAAAAAATTTAGACAAAAATTTATCCAATATCCACAAATTTAGACAGAATCTTATCCAATATCCACAAATTTAGACAAAAATTTAAAAATAATCAAAAAATTTAGACAGAAATTTATAGAATATCCACAAATTTAGACAGAAATTTATCGAATATCCACAAATTTAGACAGAAATTTATCCAATATCCACAAATTTAGACAAAAATTTAAAAATAATCAAAAAATTTAGACAGGAATTTATAGATAAACAGAGAAATATTAAAAAATTTAGACAGAAATTTATAGAATATCTACAAATTTAGACAGAAATTTATAAAAAATCATAAAAATTTAGAGAGAAATTTATAGAATATCCACAAATTTAGACAAAAATTTAAAAATAATCAAAAAATTTAGACAAAAATTTATCCAATATCCACAAATTTAGACAAAAATTTATCGAATATCCACAAATTTAGACAGAAATTTATCGAATATCCACAAATTTAGACAAAAATTTAAAAATAATCAAAAAATTTAAACAGGAATTTATAGATAAACAGAGAAATATTAAAAAATTTAGACAGAAATTTATAGAATATCCACAAATTTAGACAAAAATTTAAAAATAATCAAAAAATTTAGACAAAAATTTATCTAATATCTACAAATTTAGACAGAAATTTATCGAATATCCACAAATTTAGACAGAAATTTATCGAACATCCACAAATTTAGACAATAAAAAAATTTAGACAGAAATTTATAGATAAACAGATAAATATTAAAAAATTTAGTAAAGAAATTTATCGAATATCCACAAATTTAGAGAGAAATTTATAAAGAATCAAAAAATTAGACAGAAATTTATAGAATATCCACAAATTTAGACAAAAATTTAAAAATAATCAAAAAATTTAGACAAAAATTTATCGAATATCCACAAATTTAGAGAGAAATTTATATAAAATCAAAAAATTTAGACAGAAATTTATCGAATATCCACAAATTTAGACAGAAATTTATCGAACATCCACAAATTTAGACAAAAATTGAAAAATAATCAAAAAATTTAGACAGAAATTCATAGATAAACAGATAAATATTAAAAAATATAGTAAAGAAATTTATCAAATATCCACAAATTTAGAGAGAAATTTATAAAGAAAAAAAAATTTAGACAGAAATTTATCGAACATCCACAAATTTAGACAAAAATTTAAAAATAATCAAAAAATTTAGACAGAAATTCATAGATAAACAGATAAATATTAAAAAATTTAGACAGAAATTTATAGAATATCCACAAATTTAGACAGAAATTTATCGAATATCCACAAATTTAGACAAAAATTTAAAAATAATCAAAAAATTTAGACAGGAATTTATAGATAAACAGAGAAATATTAAAAAATTTAGACAGAAATTTATAGAATATCTACAAATTTAGACAGAAATTTATAAAAAATCATAAAAATTTAGAGAGAAATTTATAGAATATCCACAAATTTAGACAAAAATTTAATAATAATCAAAAAATTTAGACAAAAATTTATCCAATATCCACAAATTTAGACAGAAATTTATCGAACATCCACAAATTTAGACAAAAATTTAAAAATAATCAAAAAATTTAGACAGAAATTCATAGATAAACAGATAAATATTAAAAAATTTAATAAAGAAATTTATCGAATATCCACAAATTTAGAGAGAAATTTATAAAGAATCAAAAAATTTAGACAGAAATTTATAGAATATCCACAAATTTAGACAGAAATTTATCCAATATCCACAAATTTAGACAAAAATTTAAAAATAATCAAAAAATTTAAACAGGAATTTATAGATAAACAGAGAAATATTAAAAAATTTAGACAGAAATTTATAGAATATCCACAAATTTAGACAGAAATTTATCGAATATCCACAAATTTAGACAAAAATTTAAAAATAATCAAAAAATTTAGACAGGAATTTATAGATAAACAGAGAAATATTAAAAAATTTAGACAGAAATTTATAGAATATCTACAAATTTAGACAGAAATTTATAAAAAATCATAAAAATTTAGAGAGAAATTTATAGAATATCCACAAATTTAGACAAAAATTTAATAATAATCAAAAAATTTAGACAAAAATTTATCCAATATCCACAAATTTAGACAGAAATTTATCGAACATCCACAAATTTAGACAAAAATTTAAAAATAATCAAAAAATTTAGACAGAAATTCATAGATAAACAGATAAATATTAAAAAATTTAATAAAGAAATTTATCGAATATCCACAAATTTAGAGAGAAATTTATAAAGAATCAAAAAATTTAGACAGAAATTTATAGAATATCCACAAATTTAGACAAAAACTTAAAAATAATGAAAAAATTTAGACAAAAATTTATCGAATATCCACAAATTTAGACAGAAATTTATAGAACATCCACAAATTTAGACAAAAATTTCAAAATAATCAAAAAATTTAGACAGGAATTTATAGATAAACAGAGAAATATAAAAAAATTTACACAGAAATTTATAGAATATCCACAAATTTAGACAAAAATTTAAAAATAATCAAAAAATTTAGACAAAAATTTATCGAATATCCACAAATTTAGACAGAAATTTATCGAATATCCACAAATTTAGACAGAAATTTATCCAATATCCACAAATTTAGACAAAAATTTATCCAATATCCACAAATTTAGACAAAAATTTAAAAATAATCAAAAAATTTAGACAGGAATTTATAGATAAACAGAGAAATATTACAAAATTTAGACAGAAATTTATAGAATATCTACAAATTTAGACAGAAATTTATAAAAAATCATAAAAATTTAGAGAGAAATTTATAGAATATCCACAAATTTAGACAAAAATTTAAAAATAATCAAAAAATTTAGACAAAAATTTATCCAATATCCACAAATTTAGACAGAATCTTATCCAATATCCACAAATTTAGACAAAAATTTAAAAATAATCAAAAAATTTAGACAGGAATTTATAGATAAACAGAGAAATATAAAAAAATTTAGACAGAAATTTATAGAATATCCACAAATTTAGACAAAAATTTAAAAATAATCAAAAAATTTAGACAAAAATTTATCCAATATCCACAAATTTAGACAGAATCTTATCCAATATCCACAAATTTAGACAAAAATTTCAAAATAATCAAAAAATTTAGACAGGAATTTATAGATAAACAGAGAAATATAAAAAAATTTACACAGAAATTTATAGAATATCCACAAATTTAGACAAAAATTTAAAAATAATCAAAAAATTTAGACAAAAATTTATCGAATATCCACAAATGTAGACAGAAATTTATAGAACATCCACAAATTTAGACAGAAATTTATCCAATATCCACAAATTTAGACAAAAATTTATCCAATATCCACAAATTTAGACAAAAATTTAAAAATAATCAAAAAATTTAGACAGGAATTTATAGATAAACAGAGAAATATTACAAAATTTAGACAGAAATTTATAGAATATCTACAAATTTAGACAGAAATTTATAAAAAATCATAAAAATTTAGAGAGAAATTTATAGAATATCCACAAATTTAGACAAAAATTTAAAAATAATCAAAAAATTTAGACAAAAATTTATCCAATATCCACAAATTTAGACAGAATCTTATCCAATATCCACAAATTTAGACAAAAATTTAAAAATAATCAAAAAATTTAGACAGGAATTTATAGATAAACAGAGAAATATAAAAAAATTTAGACAGAAATTTATAGAATATCCACAAATTTAGACAAAAATTTAAAAATAATCAAAAAATTTAGACAAAAATTTATCCAATATCCACAAATTTAGACAGAATCTTATCCAATATCCACAAATTTAGACAAAAATTTAAAAATAATCAAAAAATTTAGACAGGAATTTATAGATAAACAGAGAAATATAAAAAAATTTAGACAGAAATTTATAGAATATCCACAAATTTAGATCAAAATTTAAAAATAATCAAAAAATTTAGACAAAAATTTATCCAATATCCACAAATTTAGACAGAATCTTATCCAATATCCACAAATTTAGACAAAAATTTAAAAATAATCAAAAAATTTAGACAGGAATTTATAGATAAACAGAGAAATATAAAAAAATTTAGACAGAAATTTATAGAATATCCACAAATTTAGACAAAAATTTAAAAATAATCAAAAAATTTAGACAAAAATTTATCCAATATCCACAAATTTAGACAGAATCTTATCCAATATCCACAAATTTAGACAAAAATTTAAAAATAATCAAAAAATTTAGACAGGAATTTATAGATAAACAGAGAAATATTAAAAAATTTAGACAGAAATTTATAAAATATCTACAAATTTAGACAGAAATTTATAAAAAATCATAAAAATTTAGAGAGAAATTTATAGAATATCCACAAATTTAGACAAAAATTTAAAAATAATCAAAAAATTTAGACAAAAATTTATCTAATATCTACAAATTTAGACAGAAATTTATCGAATATCCACAAATTTAGACAGAAATTTATCGAACATCCACAAATTTAGACAAAAATTTAAAAATAATCAAAAAATTTAGACAGAAATTTATAGATAAACAGATAAATATTAAAAAATTTAGTAAAGAAATTTATCGAATATCCACAAATTTAGAGAGAAATTTATAAAGAATCAAAAAATTTAGACAGAAATTTATAAAATATCCACAAATTTAGACACAAATTTAAAAATAATCAAAAAATTTAGTAAAGAAATTTATAGAATATCCACAAATTTAGACAGAAATTTATCGAATATCCACAAATTTAGACAGAAATTTATAGAATATCCACAAATTTAGACAGAAATTTATAGAATATCCACAAATTTAGACAGAAATTTATCTAATATCCACAAATTTAGACAGAAATTTATAGAATATCCACAAATTTAGACAGAAATTTATAGAATATCCACAAATTTAGAGAGAAATTTATCTAATATCCACAAATTTAGACAGAAATTTATAGAATATCCACAAATTTAGACAGAAATTTATCGAATATCCACAAATTTAGACAGAAATTTATCTAATATCCACAAATTTAGACAGAAATTTATAGAATATCCACAAATTTAGACAGAAATTTATCTAATATCCACAAATTTAGACAGAAATTTATAGAATATCCACAAATTTAGACAAAAATTTATCGAATATCCACTAATTTAGACAGAAATTTATAGAATATCCACAAATTTAGACAAAAATTTATAGAATATCCACAAATTTAGACAAACATTTATCTAATATCTACAAATTTAGACAGAAATTTATCGAATATCCACAAATTTAGACAGAAATTTATCGAATATCCACAAATTTAGACAAAAATTTATAGAATATCTACAAGTTTAGACAAAAATTTATAAAGAATCAAAAAATTTAGACAGAAATTTAAAAATAATCAAAAAATTTAGACAAAAATTTATCCAATATCCACAAATTTAGACAAAAATTTATCGAATATCCACAAATTTAGACAGAAATTTATCGAATATCCACAAATTTAGACAAAAATTTAAAAATAATCAAAAAATTTAAACAGGAATTTATAGATAAACAGAGAAATATTAAAAAATTTAGACAGAAATTTATAGAATATCCACAAATTTAGACAGATCCGTTTTTACAACACTAAGTTGATGGTCTAATCATACTCTATTTAAAATAATACAATTTCTTTGATTTACGACTCTGTAATGGTTTTAAATTTTTATTATTATGTTTGTGCTTAGCACAAGGAAGTCAAGAACGGGATCGATGGTTATGCGGATGTTTCTCATATTCCCGTACAAATATTAAACCTGGACAACCCTCTACGAACAAGTCAGTTTTCCCGAAATATTCTTTCAAAATTAATCGCAAAATTTGATTTTTTGAATGTTTTTTGGGGTAGTTGTGCTCTAAATTGAGTTGATTACCGTATTGATCGCTTTATTTCGTTTTAGATGGGAATGATTCCCTGAATAAAAAATTGGGCCCGCGCCCACATACATACATACATATACATACATACACATACATACACATACATACACATACATACATGTACATACAGAATACATACACATACATACACATACATACATATACATACATATACATACATATACATACATACATATACTATATATATATGTTGAAGATAGCTATATATAGATATTTTTCGTATCTAATTTATTCTTTAGTTCATTATACCGCCATCTATTATTTGTTTTAATTTAGATTTTTTTTTAAAGTTAATAATTTTTGATTATAAAGAGAATTACATATTTTTTGTTGAAATTTGCCGATGTGTCTCTAAAACCATGGTTGTAAGTACTAAATCTTTGCTTGACAAATATGGCCAAAATTATGATCTATTGTAAATTCTAAGATTCATTGGGGGAAACTAAAAAAACAATGAATAAATGCGTTGTCATAAAATTAAAAATTATGTGAAATTGAACGTATGTTTTACCCAGTAGCGTAGGGAGGGGGGGGATTAATTTTTTTTTTAAATTATACGGAAAATTTTGAAACCCCCCCCCCCCCCCTTTTCGATAAATTTCTGTCTAAATTTGTGGATATTCTATAAATTTCTGTTTAAAATTTTTGATTCTTTATAAATTTCTCTCTAAATTTGTGGATATTCTATAAATTTCTGTCTAAATTTTTGGATATTCGATAAATTTCTGTCTAAATTTCTTGTAAAAGTGGCCAACTGTCGGCCAGGGATTTAAAATTGTACTTAGCTATAAAAATACCAATTTTTTGTTTAAGTAAAAAATTTGTGGAATATTTAGAGGGCGGGCAGCGACGGCTGATTTCTTTAAAAAGCTTAATGGCGGCCGGACCAAAAGTCCCAGAACACGAGGTAACGATAGGGGTAAAGATATTAGATGGTAGGAGGGCCTGGTATTTTACCGTTTTACGGTGTTCGGCGAGGGTCAGAGCGTTGTAGTTTTGGTTAGAGGGGGCGAAAATGTCTATGCAGGTGAAATCCCATTTAAGGGGAAGACCATTTTGCCAAGGGATAAGGGTAGAGCCGTCTGGTCGCCTCCTTCCCTCCAACGAAGGGTCTGACGGCTCTAAAACGGAGAGAATGTTGGCTTTTTTAAAAGCGGCTTGGATAAGGCTATTCACCTTTTCGTGCCTTATGTATTTAAATTTATTGTAAAGGCAGTGTAGGGGATGCCTTGCATAAATGTCTATGCTCTGGGAGCAGTTGCGGCAGGAATATTCCTTTGAATGGGGAATTCCTAGTCTGAGGGCGATGGAGTATGCTAGCTCTGGGTCCTCCAACATCAATCCAGAAAGTGAGCTAGGATAAGCTTCTAGCCACTCGTGACCCGATCCGTCAAAAACCAAAGATTTAAGGTTGAAGTGCTGGCGGGCGTCGCAACTCGATAAGAGGTAATCAACGGAGCGCGATACGAGGCCAGCAGCCCAATACTTTTGTATAGAGGTTATGGGGAAGGGGGTCCCTTGGTTGACGTTGGCTGACCAGACGTCTAGGGCTTCTACAAACGACGGATCCTCATTTGTTGTGATTAAACGGTCGATCAAACCTTGGGCGGATTTATACGAAGAGATAAACGCAGCTAACGAAATTGAGGTAGCTGGGCGTATGCCCAAGCCGCCAGCTTTAGTAGGTAATGAGGCTTGGAGCCACGAGGAAGTGCTGAATTTGATATTAAGGATTGCTTCTAAAGCATTTTTCACAAAGCTATCGTAGCTTTTTAAAATCTCGGGCAATAAAAAGGCTGATGAGGACCGGAAGCAGTGTTAAATTTTTGAGATATTAAAATAGTTTTTAATGATATAAAATGCGTAGTGTTTGGGGAGGGTATTAAGAATATCCATCTTCGAGGTAAGGGTTGATAAGTGGCTATGTAAAAATTCTATTAAGACGATTTGCCCACCTATTGGAGAGCCTAGATGAGTAAAAAAAATGGGAAATTTGTTGGTATCCGGGCGCTGATATATCTCGCATTTAGAGATATTCAATCTCAAGTTTAGGGAGGTTTCATAATGTTGGATTAAAAGAATGGCCTTGGAAATTTCTTCCGGAGGGCCGCATAAGGTGTCATCGTCCAGGTACCAGACGTTTAATGATAATGAACATTGGTTTGAGAAAGATTCGGTTAAATTTTTGATCCCAAGACAAAACAGAGGTGGACCTAGAGGGTCACCCTGTTGAATACCTTCTGCCGTAAAGAAATTTATCGAATATCCACAAATTTAGAGAGAAATCTATAAAAAATCATCAAAATTTAGACAGAAATTTATAGAATATCGACAAATTTAGACCGAAATTTATACAAAATCAAAAAATTTAGACAGAAATTTATAGAATATCCACAAATTTAAACAGAGATTTATATAAAATCAAAAAATTTAGACAGAAATTTATAGAATCTCCACAAATTTAGAGAGAAATTTATAAAGAATCAAAAAATTTAGACAGAAATTTATCGAATATCCACAAATTTAGAGAGAAATTTATAAAGAATTAAAAAATTTAGACAGAAATTTATAGAATATCCACAAATTTAGACAAAAATTTAAAAATAATCAAAAAATTTAGACAAAAATTTATCGAATATCCACAAATTTAGACAGAAATTTATAGAATATCCACAAATTTTGAGAGAAATTTATAAAGAATCAAAAAATTTAGACAGAAATTTATAGAATATCCACAAATTTAGACAGAAATTTATAGAATATCCACAAATTTTGAGAGAAATTTATAAAGAATCAAAAAATTTAGACAGAAATTTATAGAATATCCACAAATTTAGACAAAAATTTAAAAATAATCAAAAAATTTAGACAAAAATTTATCGAATATCCACAAATTTAGACAGAAATTTATCGAACATCCACAAATTTAGACAATAAAAAAATTTAGACAGAAATTTATAGATAAACAGATAAATATTAAAAAATTTAGTAAAGAAATTTATCGAATATCCACAAATTTAGAGAGAAATTTATAAAGAATCAAAAAATTAGACAGAAATTTATAGAATATCCACAAATTTAGACAAAAATTTAAAAATAATCAAAAAATTTAGACAAAAATTTATCGAATATCCACAAATTTAGAGAGAAATTTATATAAAATCAAAAAATTTAGACAGAAATTTATCGAATATCCACAAATTTAGACAGAAATTTATCGAACATCCACAAATTTAGACAAAAATTTAAAAATAATCAAAAAATTTAGACAGAAATTCATAGATAAACAGATAAATATTAAAAAATATAGTAAAGAAATTTATCAAATATCCACAAATTTAGAAAGAAATTTATAAAGAAAAAAAAATTTAGACAGAAATTTATAGAATATCCACAAATTTAGACAAAAATTTAAAAATAATCAAAAAATTTAGACAAAAATTTATCGAATATCCACAAATTTAGACAGAAATTTATAGAATATCCACAAATTTAGACAAAAATTTCAAAATAATCAAAAAATGTAGACAGAAATTTATCGAAGATCCACAAATTTAGACAGAAATTTATCGAACATCCACAAATTTAGACAAAAATTTAAAAATAATCAAAAAATTTAGACAGAAATTCATAGATAAACAGATAAATATTAAAAAATTTAGTAAAGAAATTTATCGAATATCCACAAATTTAGAGAGAAATTTATAAAGAATCAAAAAATTTAGACAGAAATTTATAAAATATCCACAAATTTAGACAAAAATTTAAAAATAATCAAAAAATTTAGACAAAAATTTATCGAATATCCACAAATTTAGACAGAAATTTATCCAATATCCACAAATTTAGACAAAAATTTAAAAATAATCAAAAAATTTAGACAGGAATTTATAGATAAACAGAGAAATATTAAAAAATTTAGACAGAAATTTATAGAATATCCAGAAATTTAGACAAACATTTATCTAATATCTACAAATTTAGACGAAATTTATCCAATATCCACAAATTTAGACAAAAATTTAAAAATAATTAAAAAATTTAGACAGGAATTTATAGATAAACAGAGAAATATTAAAAAATTTAGACAGAAATTTATAGAATATCTACAAATTTAGACAGAAATTTATAAAAAATCATAAAAATTTAGACAGAAATTTATAGAATATCCACAAATTTAGACAAAAATTTAAAAATAATCAAAAAATTTAGACAAAAATTTATCGAATATCCACAAATTTAGACAGAAATTTATCGAATATCCACAAATGTAGACAGAAATTTATCGAATATCCACAAATTTAGACAGAAATTTATCGAACATCCACAAATTTAGACAAAAATTTAAAAATAATCAAAAAATTTAGACAGGAATTTATAGATAAACAGAGAAATATAAAAAAATTTAGACAGAAATTTATAGAATATCCACAAATTTAGACAAAAATTTAAAAATAATCAAAAAATTTAGACAAAAATTTATCCAATATCCACAAATTTAGACAGAATCTTATCCAATATCCACAAATTTAGACAAAAATTTAAAAATAATCAAAAAATTTAGACAGAAATTTATAGAATATCCACAAATTTAGACAGAAATTTATCGAATATCCACAAATTTAGACAGAAATTTATCCAATATCCACAAATTTAGACAAAAATTTAAAAATAATCAAAAAATTTAGACAGGAATTTATAGATAAACAGAGAAATATTAAAAAATTTAGACAGAAATTTATAGAATATCTACAAATTTAGACAGAAATTTATAAAAAATCATAAAAATTTAGAGAGAAATTTATAGAATATCCACAAATTTAGACAAAAATTTAAAAATAATCAAAAAATTTAGACAAAAATTTATCCAATATCCACAAATTTAGACAAAAATTTATCGAATATCCACAAATTTAGACAGAAATTTATCGAATATCCACAAATTTAGACAAAAATTTAAAAATAATCAAAAAATTTAAACAGGAATTTATAGATAAACAGAGAAATATTAAAAAATTTAGACAGAAATTTATAGAATATCCACAAATTTAGACAAAAATTTAAAAATAATCAAAAAATTTAGACAAAAATTTATCTAATATCTACAAATTTAGACAGAAATTTATCGAATATCCACAAATTTAGACAGAAATTTATCGAACATCCACAAATTTAGACAATAAAAAAATTTAGACAGAAATTTATAGATAAACAGATAAATATTAAAAAATTTAGTAAAGAAATTTATCGAATATCCACAAATTTAGAGAGAAATTTATAAAGAATCAAAAAATTAGACAGAAATTTATAGAATATCCACAAATTTAGACAAAAATTTAAAAATAATCAAAAAATTTAGACAAAAATTTATCGAATATCCACAAATTTAGAGAGAAATTTATATAAAATCAAAAAATTTAGACAGAAATTTATCGAATATCCACAAATTTAGACAGAAATTTATCGAACATCCACAAATTTAGACAAAAATTGAAAAATAATCAAAAAATTTAGACAGAAATTCATAGATAAACAGATAAATATTAAAAAATATAGTAAAGAAATTTATCAAATATCCACAAATTTAGAGAGAAATTTATAAAGAAAAAAAAATTTAGACAGAAATTTATCGAACATCCACAAATTTAGACAAAAATTTAAAAATAATCAAAAAATTTAGACAGAAATTCATAGATAAACAGATAAATATTAAAAAATTTAGACAGAAATTTATAGAATATCCACAAATTTAGACAGAAATTTATCGAATATCCACAAATTTAGACAAAAATTTAAAAATAATCAAAAAATTTAGACAGGAATTTATAGATAAACAGAGAAATATTAAAAAATTTAGACAGAAATTTATAGAATATCTACAAATTTAGACAGAAATTTATAAAAAATCATAAAAATTTAGAGAGAAATTTATAGAATATCCACAAATTTAGACAAAAATTTAATAATAATCAAAAAATTTAGACAAAAATTTATCCAATATCCACAAATTTAGACAGAAATTTATCGAACATCCACAAATTTAGACAAAAATTTAAAAATAATCAAAAAATTTAGACAGAAATTCATAGATAAACAGATAAATATTAAAAAATTTAATAAAGAAATTTATCGAATATCCACAAATTTAGAGAGAAATTTATAAAGAATCAAAAAATTTAGACAGAAATTTATAGAATATCCACAAATTTAGACAGAAATTTATCCAATATCCACAAATTTAGACAAAAATTTAAAAATAATCAAAAAATTTAAACAGGAATTTATAGATAAACAGAGAAATATTAAAAAATTTAGACAGAAATTTATAGAATATCCACAAATTTAGACAGAAATTTATCGAATATCCACAAATTTAGACAAAAATTTAAAAATAATCAAAAAATTTAGACAGGAATTTATAGATAAACAGAGAAATATTAAAAAATTTAGACAGAAATTTATAGAATATCTACAAATTTAGACAGAAATTTATAAAAAATCATAAAAATTTAGAGAGAAATTTATAGAATATCCACAAATTTAGACAAAAATTTAATAATAATCAAAAAATTTAGACAAAAATTTATCCAATATCCACAAATTTAGACAGAAATTTATCGAACATAAACAAATTTAGACAAAAATTTAAAAATAATCAAAAAATTTAGACAGAAATTCATAGATAAACAGATAAATATTAAAAAATTTAATAAAGAAATTTATCGAATATCCACAAATTTAGAGAGAAATTTATAAAGAATCAAAAAATTTAGACAGAAATTTATAGAATATCCACAAATTTAGACAAAAACTTAAAAATAATGAAAAAATTTAGACAAAAATTTATCGAATATCCACAAATTTAGACAGAAATTTATAGAACATCCACAAATTTAGACAAAAATTTCAAAATAATCAAAAAATTTAGACAGGAATTTATAGATAAACAGAGAAATATAAAAAAATTTACACAGAAATTTATAGAATATCCACAAATTTAGACAAAAATTTAAAAATAATCAAAAAATTTAGACAAAAATTTATCGAATATCCACAAATTTAGACAGAAATTTATCGAATATCCACAAATTTAGACAGAAATTTATCCAATATCCACAAATTTAGACAAAAATTTATCCAATATCCACAAATTTAGACAAAAATTTAAAAATAATCAAAAAATTTAGACAGGAATTTATAGATAAACAGAGAAATATTACAAAATTTAGACAGAAATTTATAGAATATCTACAAATTTAGACAGAAATTTATAAAAAATCATAAAAATTTAGAGAGAAATTTATAGAATATCCACAAATTTAGACAAAAATTTAAAAATAATCAAAAAATTTAGACAAAAATTTATCCAATATCCACAAATTTAGACAGAATCTTATCCAATATCCACAAATTTAGACAAAAATTTAAAAATAATCAAAAAATTTAGACAGGAATTTATAGATAAACAGAGAAATATAAAAAAATTTAGACAGAAATTTATAGAATATCCACAAATTTAGACAAAAATTTAAAAATAATCAAAAAATTTAGACAAAAATTTATCCAATATCCACAAATTTAGACAGAATCTTATCCAATATCCACAAATTTAGACAAAAATTTCAAAATAATCAAAAAATTTAGACAGGAATTTATAGATAAACAGAGAAATATAAAAAAATTTACACAGAAATTTATAGAATATCCACAAATTTAGACAAAAATTTAAAAATAATCAAAAAATTTAGACAAAAATTTATCGAATATCCACAAATGTAGACAGAAATTTATAGAACATCCACAAATTTAGACAGAAATTTATCCAATATCCACAAATTTAGACAAAAATTTATCCAATATCCACAAATTTAGACAAAAATTTAAAAATAATCAAAAAATTTAGACAGGAATTTATAGATAAACAGAGAAATATTACAAAATTTAGACAGAAATTTATAGAATATCTACAAATTTAGACAGAAATTTATAAAAAATCATAAAAATTTAGAGAGAAATTTATAGAATATCCACAAATTTAGACAAAAATTTAAAAATAATCAAAAAATTTAGACAAAAATTTATCCAATATCCACAAATTTAGACAGAATCTTATCCAATATCCACAAATTTAGACAAAAATTTAAAAATAATCAAAAAATTTAGACAGGAATTTATAGATAAACAGAGAAATATAAAAAAATTTAGACAGAAATTTATAGAATATCCACAAATTTAGACAAAAATTTAAAAATAATCAAAAAATTTAGACAAAAATTTATCCAATATCCACAAATTTAGACAGAATCTTATCCAATATCCACAAATTTAGACAAAAATTTAAAAATAATCAAAAAATTTAGACAGGAATTTATAGATAAACAGAGAAATATAAAAAAATTTAGACAGAAATTTATAGAATATCCACAAATTTAGATCAAAATTTAAAAATAATCAAAAAATTTAGACAAAAATTTATCCAATATCCACAAATTTAGACAGAATCTTATCCAATATCCACAAATTTAGACAAAAATTTAAAAATAATCAAAAAATTTAGACAGGAATTTATAGATAAACAGAGAAATATAAAAAAATTTAGACAGAAATTTATAGAATATCCACAAATTTAGACAAAAATTTAAAAATAATCAAAAAATTTAGACAAAAATTTATCCAATATCCACAAATTTAGACAGAATCTTATCCAATATCCACAAATTTAGACAAAAATTTAAAAATAATCAAAAAATTTAGACAGGAATTTATAGATAAACAGAGAAATATTAAAAAATTTAGACAGAAATTTATAAAATATCTACAAATTTAGACAGAAATTTATAAAAAATCATAAAAATTTAGAGAGAAATTTATAGAATATCCACAAATTTAGACAAAAATTTAAAAATAATCAAAAAATTTAGACAAAAATTTATCTAATATCTACAAATTTAGACAGAAATTTATCGAATATCCACAAATTTAGACAGAAATTTATCGAACATCCACAAATTTAGACAAAAATTTAAAAATAATCAAAAAATTTAGACAGAAATTTATAGATAAACAGATAAATATTAAAAAATTTAGTAAAGAAATTTATCGAATATCCACAAATTTAGAGAGAAATTTATAAAGAATCAAAAAATTTAGACAGAAATTTATAAAATATCCACAAATTTAGACACAAATTTAAAAATAATCAAAAAATTTAGTAAAGAAATTTATAGAATATCCACAAATTTAGACAGAAATTTATCGAATATCCACAAATTTAGACAGAAATTTATAGAATATCCACAAATTTAGACAGAAATTTATAGAATATCCACAAATTTAGACAGAAATTTATCTAATATCCACAAATTTAGACAGAAATTTATAGAATATCCACAAATTTAGACAGAAATTTATAGAATATCCACAAATTTAGAGAGAAATTTATCTAATATCCACAAATTTAGACAGAAATTTATAGAATATCCACAAATTTAGACAGAAATTTATCGAATATCCACAAATTTAGACAGAAATTTATCTAATATCCACAAATTTAGACAGAAATTTATAGAATATCCACAAATTTAGACAGAAATTTATCTAATATCCACAAATTTAGACAGAAATTTATAGAATATCCACAAATTTAGACAAAAATTTATCGAATATCCACTAATTTAGACAGAAATTTATAGAATATCCACAAATTTAGACAAAAATTTATAGAATATCCACAAATTTAGACAAACATTTATCTAATATCTACAAATTTAGACAGAAATTTATCGAATATCCACAAATTTAGACAGAAATTTATCGAATATCCACAAATTTAGACAAAAATTTATAGAATATCTACAAGTTTAGACAAAAATTTATAAAGAATCAAAAAATTTAGACAGAAATTTAAAAATAATCAAAAAATTTAGAGAAAAATTTATGGAATATCCACAAATTTAGACAGAAATTTATAGAATATCCACAAATTTGGACAGAAATTTATCTAATATCTACAAATTTAGACAGAAATTTATCGAATATCCACAAATTTAGACAGAAATTTATAGAATATCCACAAATTTAGACAGAAATTTATCGAATATCCACAAATTTAGACAAAAATTTATAAATAATCAAAAAATTTAGACAGAAATTTATAGATAAACAGAGAAATATTAAAAAATTTAGACAGAAATTTATAGAATATCTACAAATTTAGAGAGAAATTTATAAAAAATCATAAAAATTTAGAGAGAAATTTATAGAATATCCACAAATTTAGACAAAAATTTAATAATAATCAAAAAATTTAGACAAAAATTTATCCAATATCCACAAATTTAGACAGAAATTTATCGAACATCCACAAATTTAGACAAAAATTTAAAAATAATCAAAAAATTTAGACAGAAATTCATAGATAAACAGATAAATATTAAAAAATTTAATAAAGAAATTTATCGAATATCCACAAATTTAGAGAGAAATTTATAAAGAATCAAAAAATTTAGACAGAAATTTATAGAATATCCACAAATTTAGACAGAAATTTATCCAATATCCACAAATTTAGACAAAAATTTAAAAATAATCAAAAAATTTAAACAGGAATTTATAGATAAACAGAGAAATATTAAAAAATTTAGACAGAAATTTATAGAATATCCACAAATTTAGACAGAAATTTATCGAATATCCACAAATTTAGACAAAAATTTAAAAATAATCAAAAAATTTAGACAGGAATTTATAGATAAACAGAGAAATATTAAAAAATTTAGACAGAAATTTATAGAATATCTACAAATTTAGACAGAAATTTATAAAAAATCATAAAAATTTAGAGAGAAATTTATAGAATATCCACAAATTTAGACAAAAATTTAATAATAATCAAAAAATTTAGACAAAAATTTATCCAATATCCACAAATTTAGACAGAAATTTATCGAACATCCACAAATTTAGACAAAAATTTAAAAATAATCAAAAAATTTAGACAGAAATTCATAGATAAACAGATAAATATTAAAAAATTTAATAAAGAAATTTATCGAATATCCACAAATTTAGAGAGAAATTTATAAAGAATCAAAAAATTTAGACAGAAATTTATAGAATATCCACAAATTTAGACAAAAACTTAAAAATAATGAAAAAATTTAGACAAAAATTTATCGAATATCCACAAATTTAGACAGAAATTTATAGAACATCCACAAATTTAGACAAAAATTTCAAAATAATCAAAAAATTTAGACAGGAATTTATAGATAAACAGAGAAATATAAAAAAATTTACACAGAAATTTATAGAATATCCACAAATTTAGACAAAAATTTAAAAATAATCAAAAAATTTAGACAAAAATTTATCGAATATCCACAAATTTAGACAGAAATTTATCGAATATCCACAAATTTAGACAGAAATTTATCCAATATCCACAAATTTAGACAAAAATTTATCCAATATCCACAAATTTAGACAAAAATTTAAAAATAATCAAAAAATTTAGACAGGAATTTATAGATAAACAGAGAAATATTACAAAATTTAGACAGAAATTTATAGAATATCTACAAATTTAGACAGAAATTTATAAAAAATCATAAAAATTTAGAGAGAAATTTATAGAATATCCACAAATTTAGACAAAAATTTAAAAATAATCAAAAAATTTAGACAAAAATTTATCCAATATCCACAAATTTAGACAGAATCTTATCCAATATCCACAAATTTAGACAAAAATTTAAAAATAATCAAAAAATTTAGACAGGAATTTATAGATAAACAGAGAAATATAAAAAAATTTAGACAGAAATTTATAGAATATCCACAAATTTAGACAAAAATTTAAAAATAATCAAAAAATTTAGACAAAAATTTATCCAATATCCACAAATTTAGACAGAATCTTATCCAATATCCACAAATTTAGACAAAAATTTCAAAATAATCAAAAAATTTAGACAGGAATTTATAGATAAACAGAGAAATATAAAAAAATTTACACAGAAATTTATAGAATATCCACAAATTTAGACAAAAATTTAAAAATAATCAAAAAATTTAGACAAAAATTTATCGAATATCCACAAATGTAGACAGAAATTTATAGAACATCCACAAATTTAGACAGAAATTTATCCAATATCCACAAATTTAGACAAAAATTTATCCAATATCCACAAATTTAGACAAAAATTTAAAAATAATCAAAAAATTTAGACAGGAATTTATAGATAAACAGAGAAATATTACAAAATTTAGACAGAAATTTATAGAATATCTACAAATTTAGACAGAAATTTATAAAAAATCATAAAAATTTAGAGAGAAATTTATAGAATATCCACAAATTTAGACAAAAATTTAAAAATAATCAAAAAATTTAGACAAAAATTTATCCAATATCCACAAATTTAGACAGAATCTTATCCAATATCCACAAATTTAGACAAAAATTTAAAAATAATCAAAAAATTTAGACAGGAATTTATAGATAAACAGAGAAATATAAAAAAATTTAGACAGAAATTTATAGAATATCCACAAATTTAGACAAAAATTTAAAAATAATCAAAAAATTTAGACAAAAATTTATCCAATATCCACAAATTTAGACAGAATCTTATCCAATATCCACAAATTTAGACAAAAATTTAAAAATAATCAAAAAATTTAGACAGGAATTTATAGATAAACAGAGAAATATAAAAAAATTTAGACAGAAATTTATAGAATATCCACAAATTTAGATCAAAATTTAAAAATAATCAAAAAATTTAGACAAAAATTTATCCAATATCCACAAATTTAGACAGAATCTTATCCAATATCCACAAATTTAGACAAAAATTTAAAAATAATCAAAAAATTTAGACAGGAATTTATAGATAAACAGAGAAATATAAAAAAATTTAGACAGAAATTTATAGAATATCCACAAATTTAGACAAAAATTTAAAAATAATCAAAAAATTTAGACAAAAATTTATCCAATATCCACAAATTTAGACAGAATCTTATCCAATATCCACAAATTTAGACAAAAATTTAAAAATAATCAAAAAATTTAGACAGGAATTTATAGATAAACAGAGAAATATTAAAAAATTTAGACAGAAATTTATAAAATATCTACAAATTTAGACAGAAATTTATAAAAAATCATAAAAATTTAGAGAGAAATTTATAGAATATCCACAAATTTAGACAAAAATTTAAAAATAATCAAAAAATTTAGACAAAAATTTATCTAATATCTACAAATTTAGACAGAAATTTATCGAATATCCACAAATTTAGACAGAAATTTATCGAACATCCACAAATTTAGACAAAAATTTAAAAATAATCAAAAAATTTAGACAGAAATTTATAGATAAACAGATAAATATTAAAAAATTTAGTAAAGAAATTTATCGAATATCCACAAATTTAGAGAGAAATTTATAAAGAATCAAAAAATTTAGACAGAAATTTATAGAATATCCACAAATTTAGACACAAATTTAAAAATAATCAAAAAATTTAGTAAAGAAATTTATAGAATATCCACAAATTTAGACAGAAATTTATCGAATATCCACAAATTTAGACAGAAATTTATAGAATATCCACAAATTTAGACAGAAATTTATAGAATATCCACAAATTTAGACAGAAATTTATCTAATATCCACAAATTTAGACAGAAATTTATAGAATATCCACAAATTTAGACAGAAATTTATAGAATATCCACAAATTTAGAGAGAAATTTATCTAATATCCACAAATTTAGACAGAAATTTATAGAATATCCACAAATTTAGACAGAAATTTATCGAATATCCACAAATTTAGACAGAAATTTATCTAATATCCACAAATTTAGACAGAAATTTATAGAATATCCACAAATTTAGACAGAAATTTATCTAATATCCACAAATTTAGACAGAAATTTATAGAATATCCACAAATTTAGACAAAAATTTATCGAATATCCACTAATTTAGACAGAAATTTATAGAATATCCACAAATTTAGACAAAAATTTATAGAATATCCACAAATTTAGACAAACATTTATCTAATATCTACAAATTTAGACAGAAATTTATCGAATATCCACAAATTTAGACAGAAATTTATCGAATATCCACAAATTTAGACAAAAATTTATAGAATATCTACAAGTTTAGACAAAAATTTATAAAGAATCAAAAAATTTAGACAGAAATTTAAAAATAATCAAAAAATTTAGAGAAAAATTTATGGAATATCCACAAATTTAGACAGAAATTTATAGAATATCCACAAATTTGGACAGAAATTTATCTAATATCTACAAATTTAGACAGAAATTTATCGAATATCCACAAATTTAGACAGAAATTTATAGAATATCCACAAATTTAGACAGAAATTTATCGAATATCCACAAATTTAGACAAAAATTTATAAATAATCAAAAAATTTAGACAGAAATTTATAGATAAACAGAGAAATATTAAAAAATTTAGACAGAAATTTATAGAATATCTACAAATTTAGACAGAAATTTATAAAAAATCATAAAAATTTAGACAGAAATTTATGGAATATCCACAAATTTAGACAAAAATTTAAAAATAATCAAAAAATTTAGACAAAAATTTATCGAATATCCACAAATTTAGACAGAAATTTATCGAATATCCACAAATGTAGACAGAAATTTATCGAATATCCACAAATTTAGACAGAAATTTATCGAATATCCACAAATGTAGACAGAAATTTATCGAATATAAACAAATTTAGACAGAAATTTATCGAACATCCACAAATTTAGACAAAAATTTAAAAATAATCAAAAAATTTAGACAGAAATTTATAGATAAACAGATAAATATTAAAAAATTTAGTACAGAATTTATCGAATATCCACAAATTTAGACAAAAATTTAAAAATAATCAAAAAATTTAAAGCTAAATTTATCGAATATCCACAAATTTAGACAGAAATTTATCGAATATCCACAAATTTAGACAAAAATTTAAAAATAATCAAAAAATTTAGACAGAAATTTATAGATAAACAGAGAAATATTAAAAAATTTAGACAGAAATTTATAGAATATCTACAAATTTAGACAGAAATTTATAAAAAATCATAAAAATTTAGACAGAAATTTATAGAATATCCACAAATTTAGACAAAAATTTAAAAATAATCAAAAAATTTAGACAAAAATTTATCGAATATCCACAAATTTAGACAGAAATTTATCGAATATCCACAAATGTAGACAGAAATTTATCGAATATCCACAAATTTAGACAGAAATTTATCGAATATCCACAAATGTAGACAGAAATTTATCGAATATCCACAAATTTAGAGAGAAATTTATCGAATATCCACAAATTTAGACAGAAATTTATCGAATATCCACAAATTTAGACAGAAATTTATCGAATATCCACAAATGTAGACATAAATTTATCGAATATCCACAAATTTAGACAGAAATTTATCGAACATCCACAAATTTAGACAAAAATTTAAAAATAATCAAAAAATTTAGACAGAAATTTATAGATAAACAGATAAATATTAAAAAATTTAGTACAGAATTTATCGAATATCCACAAATTTAGACAAAAATTTAAAAATAATCAAAAAATGTAGACAGAAATTTATAGAATATCCACAAATTTAGACAGAAATTTATAGAATATCCACAAATTTAGACAAAAATTTAAAAATAATCAAAAAATTTAGACAGAAATTTATAGAATATCTACAAATTTAGACAGAAATTTATGGAATATCCACAAATTTAGACAAAAATTTATCGAATATCCACAAATTTAGACAGAAATTTATAGAATATCCACAAATTTAGACAAAAATTTATAAAAAATCATAAAAATATAGACAGAAATTTATAGAATATCCACAAATTTAGACAGAAATTTATCTAATATGTACAAATTTAGACAGAAATTTATCGAATATCCACAAATTTAGACAGAAATTTATAGAATATCCACAAATTTAGACGAAAATTTATAGAATATCCACAAATTTAGACAAACATTTATCTAATATCTACAAATTTAGACAGAAATTTATGGAATATCCACTAATTTAGACAGAAATTTATAGAATATCCACAAATTTAGACAAAAATTTATAGAATATCCACAAATTTAGACAAACATTTATCTAATATCTACAAATTTAGACAGAAATTTATAGAATATCCACAAATTTAGACAGAAATTTATCTAATATCCACAAATTTAGACAGAAATTTATAGAATATCCACAAATTTAGACAGAAATTTATAGAATATCCACAAATTTAGAGAGAAATTTATCTAATATCCACAAATTTAGACAGAAATTTATAGAATATCCACAAATTTAGACAGAAATTTATCGAATATCCACAAATTTAGACAGAAATTTATCTAATATCCACAAATTTAGACAGAAATTTATAGAATATCCACAAATTTAGACAGAAATTTATCTAATATCCACAAATTTAGACAGAAATTTATAGAATATCCACAAATTTAGACAAAAATTTATCGAATATCCACTAATTTAGACAGAAATTTATAGAATATCCACAAATTTAGACAAAAATTTATAGAATATCCACAAATTTAGACAAACATTTATCTAATATCTACAAATTTAGACAGAAATTTATCGAATATCCACAAATTTAGACAGAAATTTATCGAATATCCACAAATTTAGACAAAAATTTATAGAATATCTACAAGTTTAGACAAAAATTTATAAAGAATCAAAAAATTTAGACAGAAATTTAAAAATAATCAAAAAATTTAGAGAAAAATTTATGGAATATCCACAAATTTAGACAGAAATTTATAGAATATCCACAAATTTGGACAGAAATTTATCTAATATCTACAAATTTAGACAGAAATTTATCGAATATCCACAAATTTAGACAGAAATTTATAGAATATACACAAATTTAGACAGAAATTTATCGAATATCCACAAATTTAGACAAAAATTTATAAATAATCAAAAAATTTAGACAGAAATTTATAGATAAACAGAGAAATATTAAAAAATTTAGACAGAAATTTATAGAATATCTACAAATTTAGACAGAAATTTATAAAAAATCATAAAAATTTAGACAGAAATTTATGGAATATCCACAAATTTAGACAAAAATTTAAAAATAATCAAAAAATTTAGACAAAAATTTATCGAATATCCACAAATTTAGACAGAAATTTATCGAATATCCACAAATGTAGACAGAAATTTATCGAATATCCACAAATTTAGACAGAAATTTATCGAATATCCACAAATGTAGACAGAAATTTATCGAATATAAACAAATTTAGACAGAAATTTATCGAACATCCACAAATTTAGACACTAATTTAAAAATAATCAAAAAATTTAGACAGAAATTTATAGATAAACAGATAAATATTAAAAAATTTAGTACAGAATTTATCGAATATCCACAAATTTAGACAAAAATTTAAAAATAATCAAAAAATTTAAAGAAAAATTTATCGAATATCCACAAATTTAGACAGAAATTTATCGAATATCCACAAATTTAGACAAAAATTTAAAAATAATCAAAAAATTTAGACAGAAATTTATAGATAAACAGAGAAATATTAAAAAATTTAGACAGAAATTTATAGAATATCTACAAATTTAGACAGAAATTTATAAAAAATCATAAAAATTTAGACAGAAATTTATAGAATATCCACAAATTTAGACAAAAATTTAAAAATAATCAAAAAATTTAGACAAAAATTTATCGAATATCCACAAATTTAGACAGAAATTTATCGAATATCCACAAATGTAGACAGAAATTTATCGAATATCCACAAATTTAGACAGAAATTTATCGAATATCCACAAATGTAGACAGAAATTTATCGAATATCCACAAATTTAGAGAGAAATTTATCGAATATCCACAAATTTAGACAGAAATTTATCGAATATCCACAAATTTAGACAGAAATTTATCGAATATCCACAAATGTAGACATAAATTTATCGAATATCCACAAATTTAGACAGAAATTTATCGAACATCCACAAATTTAGACAAAAATTTAAAAATAATCAAAAAATTTAGACAGAAATTTATAGATAAACAGATAAATATTAAAAAATTTAGTACAGAATTTATCGAATATCCACAAATTTAGACAAAAATTTAAAAATAATCAAAAAATGTAGACAGAAATTTATAGAATATCCACAAATTTAGACAGAAATTTATAGAATATCCACAAATTTAGACAAAAATTTAAAAATAATCAAAAAATTTAGACAGAAATTTATAGAATATCTACAAATTTAGACAGAAATTTATGGAATATCCACAAATTTAGACAAAAATTTATCGAATATCCACAAATTTAGACAGAAATTTATAGAATATCCACAAATTTAGACAAAAATTTATAAAAAATCATAAAAATATAGACAGAAATTTATAGAATATCCACAAATTTAGACAGAAATTTATCTAATATGTACAAATTTAGACAGAAATTTATCGAATATCCACAAATTTAGACAGAAATTTATAGAATATCCACAAATTTAGACGAAAATTTATAGAATATCCACAAATTTAGACAAACATTTATCTAATATCTACAAATTTAGACTGAAATTTATGGAATATCCACAAATTTAGACAAAAATTTATCGAATATCCACAAATTTAGACAGAAATTTATAGAATATCCACAAATTTAGACAAAAATTTATAGAATATCTACAAATTTAGACAGAAATTTATAAAAAATCATAAAAATATAGACAGAAATTTATAGAATATCCACAAATTTAGACAAAAATTTAAAAATAATCAAAAAATTTAGACAAAAATTTATCGAATATCCACAAATTTAGACAGAAATTTATCGAATATCCACAAATGTAGACAGAAATTTATCGAATATCCACAAATTTAGACAGAAATTTATCGAATATCCACAAATGTAGACAGAAATTTATCGAATATCCACAAATTTAGAGAGAAATTTATCGAATATCCACAAATTTAGACAGAAATTTATCGAATATCCACAAATGTAGACATAAATTTATCGAATATCCACAAATTTAGACAGAAATTTATCGAACATCCACAAATTTAGACAAAAATTTAAAAATAATCAAAAAATTTAGACAGAAATTTATAGATAAACAGATAAATATTAAAAAATTTAGTACAGAATTTATCGAATATCCACAAATTTAGACAAAAATTTAAAAATAATCAAAAAATGTAGACAGAAATTTATAGAATATCCACAAATTTAGACAGAAATTTATAGAATATCCACAAATTTAGACAAAAATTTAAAAATAATCAAAAAATTTAGACAGAAATTTATAGAATATCTACAAATTTAGACAGAAATTTATGGAATATCCACAAATTTAGACAAAAATTTATCGAATATCCACAAATTTAGACAGAAATTTATAGAATATCCACAAATTTAGACAAAAATTTATAAAAAATCATAAAAATATAGACAGAAATTTATAGAATATCCACAAATTTAGACAGAAATTTATCTAATATGTACAAATTTAGACAGAAATTTATAGAATATCCACAAATTTAGACAGAAATTTATCTAATATGTACAAATTTAGACAGAAATTTATAGAATATCCACAAATTTAGACAGAAATTTATCGAATATCCACAAATTTAGACAGAAATTTATAGAATATCCACAAATTTAGACAGAAATTTATCTAATATGTACAAATTTAGACAGAAATTTATGGAATATCCACAAATTTAGACAGAAATTTATAGAATATCCACAAATTTGGACAGAAATTTATCTAATATCTACAAATTTAGACAGAAATTTATAGAATATCCACAAATTTAGAGAGAAATTTATAGAATATCCACAAATTTAGACAGAAATTTATAGAATATCCACAAATTTGGACAGAAATTTATCTAATATCTACAAATTTAGACAGAAATTTATAGAATATCCACAAATTTAGAGAGAAATTTATAGAATATCCACAAATTTAGACAGAAATTTATCTAATATCTACAAATTTAGACAGAAATTTATAGAATATCCACAAATTTAGAGAGAAATTTATAGAATATCCACAAATTTAGACAGAAATTTATAGAATATCCACAAATTTGGACAGAAATTTATAGAATATCCACAAATTTAGACGAAAATTTATAGAATATCCACAAATTTAGACAAACATTTATCTAATATCTACAAATTTAGACAGAAATTTATGGAATATCCACAAATTTAGACAAAAATTTATCGAATATCCACAAATTTAGACAGAAATTTATAGAATATCCACAAATTTAGACAAAAATTTATAGAATATCTACAAATTTAGACAGAAATTTATAAAAAATCATAAAAATATAGACAGAAATTTATAGAATATCCACAAATTTAGACAGAAATTTATCTAATATGTACAAATTTAGACAGAAATTTATAGAATATCCACAAATTTAGACAGAAATTTATCGAATATCCACAAATTTAGACAGAAATTTATAGAATATCCACAAATTTAGACGAAAATTTATAGAATATCCACAAATTTAGACAAACATTTATCTAATATCTACAAATTTAGACAGAAATTTATCGAATATCCAGAAATTTAGACAGAAATTTATCGAATATCCACAAATTTAGACAAAAATTTATCTAATATCTACAAATTTAGACAGAAATTTATAGAATATCCACAAATAGAGACAAAAATTTATAGAATATCTACAAGTTTAGACAAAAATTTATAAAGAATCAAAAAATTTAGACAGAAATTTAAAAATAATCAAAAAATTTAGAGAAAAATTTATGGAATATCCACAAATTTAGACAGAAATTTATAGAATATCCACAAATTTGGACAGAAATTTATCTAATATCTACAAATTTAGACAGAAATTTATAGAATATCCACAAATTTAGAGAGAAATTTATAGAATATCCACAAATTTAGACAGAAATTTATAGAATATCCACAAATTTGGACAGAAATTTATCTAATATCTACAAATTTAGACAGAAATTTATAGAATATCCACAAATTTAGAGAGAAATTTATAGAATATCCACAAATTTAGACAGAAATTTATCTAATATCTACAAATTTAGACAGAAATTTATAGAATATCCACAAATTTAGAGAGAAATTTATAGAATATCCACAAATTTAGACAGAAATTTATAAAAAATCATAAAAATATAGACAGAAATTTATAGATAAACAGAGAAATATTAAAAAATTTAGACAGAAATTTATAGAATATCTACAAATTTAGACAGAAATTTATAAAAAATCAAAAAATTTAGACAGAAATTTATAAAACAGATAAATATTAAAAAATTTAGTAAAGAAATTTATCGAAAATCCACAAATTTAGAGAGAAATTTATAAAGAATAAAAAGATTTAGACAGAAATTTATAGAATATCCACAAATTTAGACAAAAATTTATAAAAAATCATAAAAATATAGACAGAAATTTATAGAATATCAACAAATTTAAACAGAAATTTATAGATAAACAGAGAAATATCAAAAAATTTAGACAGAAATTTATAGAATGTCTACAAATTTAGACAGAAATTTATAAAAAATCATAAAAATATAGACAGAAATTTATAGAATATCCACAAATTTAAACAGAAATTTATATAAAATCAAAAAATTTAGACAGAAATTTATAGAATATCCACAAATTTAGACAGAAATTTATAGAATATCCACAAATTTAGACAGAAATTTATCTAATATCCACAAATTTAGACAAAAATTTAAAAATAATCAAAAAATTTAGAGAGAAATTTATTGAATATCCACAAATTTAGACAAAAATTTATCGAATATCCACAAATTTAGACAAAAATTTAAAAATAATCAAAAAATTTAGACAGAAATTTATTGAATTTCCACAAATTTAGACAAAAATTTCAAAATAATCAAAAAATTTAGACAAACATTTATCGAATATCCACAAATTTATCGAATATCCAAAAATGTAGACAGAAATTTATCGAATATCCACAAATTTTGACAGAAATTTATCGAACATCCACAAATTTAGACAAAAATTTAAAAATAATCAAAAAATTTAGAGAGAAATTTATAGATAAACAGATAAATATTAAAAAATTTAGTAAAGAAATTTATCCAATATCCACAAATTTAGAGAGAAATTTATAAAGAATCAAAAAATTTAGACAGAAATTTATAGAATATCCACAAATTTAGACAAAAATTTAAAAATAATCAAAAAATTTAGACAGAAATTTATAGAATATCTACAAATTTAGACAGAAATTTATTTAATATCCACAAATTTAGACAAAAATTTATCGAATATCCACAAATTTAGACAGAAATTTATAGAATATCTACAAATTTAGACAGAAATTTATAAAAAATCATAAAAATATAGACAGAAATTTATTGAATATCCACAAATTTAGACAGAAATTTATCTAATATCTACAAATTTAGACAGAAATTTATAGAATATCCACAAATTTAGACAGAAATTTATCGAATATCCACAAATTTAGACAGAAATTTATAGAATATCCACAAATTTAGACAAAAATTTATAGAATATCCACAAATTTAGACAAACATTTATCTAATATCTACAAATTTAGACAGAAATTTATCGAATATCCAGAAATTTAGACAGAAATTTATCGAATATCCACAAATTTAGACAAAAATTTATCTAATATCTACAAATTTAGACAGAAATTTATAGAATATCCACAAATTTAGACAAAAATTTATAGAATATCTACAAGTTTAGACAAAAATTTATAAAGAATCAAAAAATTTAGACAGAAATTTAAAAATAATCAAAAAATTTAGAGAAAAATTTATGGAATATCCACAAATTTAGACAGAAATTTATAGAATATCCACAAATTTGGACAGAAATTTATCTAATATCTACAAATTTAGACAGAAATTTATAGAATATCCACAAATTTAGAGAGAAATTTATAGAATATCCACAAATTTAGACAGAAATTTATAGAATATCCACAAATTTGGACAGAAATTTATCTAATATCTACAAATTTAGACAGAAATTTATAGAATATCCACAAATTTAGACAAAAATTTATAGAATATCTACAAGTTTAGACAAAAATTTATAAAGAATCAAAAAATTTAGACAGAAATTTAAAAATAATCAAAAAATTTAGAGAAAAATTTATGGAATATCCACAAATTTAGACAGAAATTTATAGAATATCCACAAATTTGGACAGAAATTTATCTAATATCTACAAATTTAGACAGAAATTTATAGAATATCCACAAATTTAGAGAGAAATTTATAGAATATCCACAAATTTAGACAGAAATTTATAGAATATCCACAAATTTGGACAGAAATTTATCTAATATCTACAAATTTAGACAGAAATTTATCGAATATCCACAAATTTAGACAGAAATTTATAGAATATCCACAAATTTAGACAGAAATTTATAGAATATCCACAAATTTAGACAAAAATTTATAGAATATCCACAAATTTAGACAAACATTTATCTAATATCTACAAATTTAGACAGAAATTTATCGAATATCCAGAAATTTAGACAGAAATTTATCGAATATCCACAAATTTAGACAAAAATTTATCTAATATCTACAAATTTAGACAGAAATTTATAGAATATCCACAAATTTAGACAAAAATTTATAGAATATCTACAAGTTTAGACAAAAATTTATAAAGAATCAAAAAATTTAGACAGAAATTTAAAAATAATCAAAAAATTTAGAGAAAAATTTATGGAATATCCACAAATTTAGAGAGAAATTTATAGAATATCCACAAATTTGGACAGAAATTTATCTAATATCTACAAATTTAGACAGAAATTTATAGAATATCCACAAATTTAGAGAGAAATTTATAGAATATCCACAAATTTAGACAGAAATTTATAGAATATCCACAAATTTGGACAGAAATTTATCTAATATCTACAAATTTAGACAGAAATTTATAGAATATCCACAAATTTAGAGAGAAATTTATAGAATATCCACAAATTTAGACAGAAATTTATCTAATATCTACAAATTTAGACAGAAATTTATAGAATATCCACAAATTTAGAGAGAAATTTATAGAATATCCACAAATTTAGACAGAAATTTATAGAATATCCACAATTTGGACAGAAATTTATAGAATATCCACAAATTTAGACGAAAATTTATAGAATATCCACAAATTTAGACAAACATTTATCTAATATCTACAAATTTAGACAGAAATTTATGGAATATCCACAAATTTAGACAAAAATTTATCGAATATCCACAAATTTAGACAGAAATTTATAGAATATCCACAAATTTAGACAAAAATTTATAGAATATCTACAAATTTAGACAGAAATTTATAAAAAATCATAAAAATATAGACAGAAATTTATAGAATATCCACAAATTTAGACAGAAATTTATCTAATATGTACAAATTTAGACAGAAATTTATAGAATATCCACAAATTTAGACAGAAATTTATCGAATATCCACAAATTTGGACAGAAATTTATAGAATATCCACAAATTTAGACGAAAATTTATCGAATATCCACAAATTTAGACAGAAATTTAGAGAATATCCACAAATTTAGACAGAAATTTATAGAATATCCACAAATTTAGACAAACATTTATCTAATATCTACAAATTTAGACAGAAATTTATAGAATATCCACAAATTTAGACAAAAATTTATAGAATATCTACAAATTTAGACAGAAATTTATAAAAAATCATAAAAATATAGACAGAAATTTATAGAATATCCACAAATTTAGACAGAAATTTATCTAATATGTACAAATTTAGACAGAAATTTATCGAATATCCACAAATTTAGACAGAAATTTATAGAATATCCACAAATTTAGACAAACATTTATCTAATATCTACAAATTTAGACAGAAATTTATAGAATATCCACAAATTTAGAGAGAAATTTATAGAATATCCACAAATTTAGACAGAAATTTATAGAATATCCACAAATTTGGACAGAAATTTATAGAATATCCACAAATTTAGACGAAAATTTATAGAATATCCACAAATTTAGACAAACATTTATCTAATATCTACAAATTTAGACAGAAATTTATGGAATATCCACAAATTTAGACAAAAATTTATCGAATATCCACAAATTTAGACAGAAATTTATAGAATATCCACAAATTTAGACAAAAATTTATAGAATATCTACAAATTTAGACAGAAATTTATAAAAAATCATAAAAATATAGACAGAAATTTATAGAATATCCACAAATTTAGACAGAAATTTATCTAATATGTACAAATTTAGACAGAAATTTATCAAATATCCACAAATTTAGACAGAAATTTATAGAATATCCACAAATTTAGACGAAAATTTATAGAATATCCACAAATTTAGACAAACATTTATCTAATATCTACAAATTTAGACAGAAATTTATGGAATATCCACAAATTTAGACAAAAATTTATCGAATATCCACAAATTTAGACAGAAATTTATAGAATATCCACAAATTTAGACAAAAATTTATAGAATATCTACAAATTTAGACAGAAATTTATAAAAAATCATAAAAATATAGACAGAAATTTATAGAATATCCACAAATTTAGACAGAAATTTATCTAATATGTACAAATTTAGACAGAAATTTATAGAATATCCACAAATTTAGACAGAAATTTATCTAATATGTACAAATTTAGACAGAAATTTATAGAATATCCACAAATTTAGACAGAAATTTATCGAATATCCACAAATTTAGACAGAAATTTATAGAATATCCACAAATTTAGACAGAAATTTATCTAATATGTACAAATTTAGACAGAAATTTATGGAATATCCACAAATTTAGACAGAAATTTATAGAATATCCACAAATTTGGACAGAAATTTATCTAATATCTACAAATTTAGACAGAAATTTATAGAATATCCACAAATTTAGAGAGAAATTTATAGAATATCCACAAATTTAGACAGAAATTTATAGAATATCCACAAATTTGGACAGAAATTTATCTAATATCTACAAATTTAGACAGAAATTTATAGAATATCCACAAATTTAGAGAGAAATTTATAGAATATCCACAAATTTAGACAGAAATTTATCTAATATCTACAAATTTAGACAGAAATTTATAGAATATCCACAAATTTAGAGAGAAATTTATAGAATATCCACAAATGTAGACAGAAATTTATAGAATATCCACAAATTTGGACAGAAATTTATAGAATATCCACAAATTTAGACGAAAATTTATAGAATATCCACAAATTTAGACAAACATTTATCTAATATCTACAAATTTAGACAGAAATTTATGGAATATCCACAAATTTAGACAAAAATTTATCGAATATCCACAAATTTAGACAGAAATTTATAGAATATCCACAAATTTAGACAAAAATTTATAGAATATCTACAAATTTAGACAGAAATTTATAAAAAATCATAAAAATATAGACAGAAATTTATAGAATATCCACAAATTTAGACAGAAATTTATCTAATATGTACAAATTTAGACAGAAATTTATAGAATATCCACAAATTTAGACAGAAATTTATCGAATATCCACAAATTTAGACAGAAATTTATAGAATATCCACAAATTTAGACGAAAATTTATAGAATATCCACAAATTTAGACAAACATTTATCTAATATCTACAAATTTAGACAGAAATTTATCGAATATCCAGAAATTTAGACAGAAATTTATCGAATATCCACAAATTTAGACAAAAATTTATCTAATATCTACAAATTTAGACAGAAATTTATAGAATATCCACAAATTTAGACAAAAATTTATAGAATATCTACAAGTTTAGACAAAAATTTATAAAGAATCAAAAAATTTAGACAGAAATTTAAAAATAATCAAAAAATTTAGAGAAAAATTTATGGAATATCCACAAATTTAGACAGAAATTTATAGAATATCCACAAATTTGGACAGAAATTTATCTAATATCTACAAATTTAGACAGAAATTTATAGAATATCCACAAATTTAGAGAGAAATTTATAGAATATCCACAAATTTAGACAGAAATTTATAGAATATCCACAAATTTGGACAGAAATTTATCTAATATCTACAAATTTAGACAGAAATTTATAGAATATCCACAAATTTAGAGAGAAATTTATAGAATATCCACAAATTTAGACAGAAATTTATCTAATATCTACAAATTTTGACAGAAATTTATAGAATATCCACAAATTTAGAGAGAAATTTATAGAATATCCACAAATTTAGACAGAAATTTATAAAAAATCATAAAAATATAGACAGAAATTTATAGATAAACAGAGAAATATTAAAAAATTTAGACAGAAATTTATAGAATATCTACAAATTTAGACAGAAATTTATAAAAAATCAAAAAATTTAGACAGAAATTTATAAAACAGATAAATATTAAAAAATTTAGTAAAGAAATTTATCGAAAATCCACAAATTTAGAGAGAAATTTATAAAGAATAAAAAGATTTAGACAGAAATTTATAGAATATCCTTATCCACAAATTTAGACAAAAATTTATAAAAAATCATAAAAATATAGACAGAAATTTATAGAATATCAACAAATTTAAACAGAAATTTATAGATAAACAGAGAAATATCAAAAAATTTAGACAGAAATTTATAGAATGTCTACAAATTTAGACAGAAATTTATAAAAAATCATAAAAATATAGACAGAAATTTATAGAATATCCACAAATTTAAACAGAAATTTATATAAAATAAAAAAATTTAGACAGAAATTTATAGAATATCCACAAATTTAGACAGAAATTTATAGAATATCCACAAATTTAGACAGAAATTTATCTAATATCCACAAATTTAGACAAAAATTTAAAAATAATCAAAAAATTTAGAGAGAATTTTATTGAATATCCACAAATTTAGACAAAAATTTATCGAATATCCACAAATTTAGACAAAAATTTAAAAATAATCAAAAAATTTAGACAGAAATTTATTGAATTTCCACAAATTTAGACAAAAATTTCAAAATAATCAAAAAATTTAGACAAACATTTATCGAATATCCACAAATTTATCGAATATCCAAAAATGTAGACAGAAATTTATCGAATATCCACAAATTTTGACAGAAATTTATCGAACATCCACAAATTTAGACAAAAATTTAAAAATAATCAAAAAATTTAGAGAGAAATTTATAGATAAACAGATAAATATTAAAAAATTTAGTAAAGAAATTTATCCAATATCCACAAATTTAGAGAGAAATTTATAAAGAATCAAAAAATTTAGACAGAAATTTATAGAATATCCACAAATTTAGACAAAAATTTAAAAATAATCAAAAAATTTAGACAGAAATTTATAGAATATCTACAAATTTAGACAGAAATTTATTTAATATCCACAAATTTAGACAAAAATTTATCGAATATCCACAAATTTAGACAGAAATTTATCGAATATCCACAGATGTAGACAGAAATTTATCGAATATCCACAAATTTAGACAGAAATTTATCGAATATCCACAAATGTAGACAGAAATTTATCGAATATCCACAAATTTAGACAGAAATTTATCGAACATCCACAAATTCAGACAAAAATTTATCGAATATCCACAAATGTAGACAGAAATTTATCGAATATCCACAAATTTAGACAGAAATTTATCGAACATCCACAAATTCAGACAAAAATTTAAAAATAATCAAAAAATTTAGACAGAAATTTATAGATAAACAGATAAATATTAAAAAATTTAGTACAGAATTTATCGAATATCCACAAATTTAGACAAAAATTTAAAAATAATCAAAAAATGTAGACAGAAATTTATAGAATATCCACAAATTTAGACAGAAATTTATAGAATATCCACAAATTTAGACAAAAATTTAAAAATAATCAAAAAATTTAGACAGAAATTTATAGAATATCTACAAATTTAGACAGAAATTTATGGAATATCCACAAATTTAGACAAAAATTTATCGAATATCCACAAATTTAGACAGAAATTTATAGAATATCCACAAATTTAGACAAAAATTTATAGAATATCTACAAATTTAGACAGAAATTTATAAAAAATCATAAAAATATAGACAGAAATTTATAGAATATCCACAAATTTAGACAGAAATTTATCTAATATCTACAAATTTAGACAGAAATTTATAGAATATCCACAAATTTAGACAGAAATTTATCGAATATCCACAAATTTAGACAGAAATTTATAGAATATCCACAAATTTAGACAAAAATTTATAGAATATCCACAAATTTAGACAAACATTTATCTAATATCTACAAATTTAGACAGAAATTTATCGAATATCCAGAAATTTAGACAGAAATTTATCGAATATCCACAAATTTAGACAAAAATTTATCTAATATCTACAAATTTAGACAGAAATTTATAGAATATCCACAAATTTAGACAAAAATTTATAGAATATCTACAAGTTTAGACAAAAATTTATAAAGAATCAAAAAATTTAGACAGAAATTTAAAAATAATCAAAAAATTTAGAGAAAAATTTATGGAATATCCACAAATTTAGACAGAAATTTATAGAATATCCACAAATTTGGACAGAAATTTATCTAATATCTACAAATTTAGACAGAAATTTATAGAATATCCACAAATTTAGAGAGAAATTTATAGAATATCCACAAATTTAGACAGAAATTTATAGAATATCCACAAATTTGGACAGAAATTTATCTAATATCTACAAATTTAGACAGAAATTTATAGAATATCCACAAATTTAGAGAGAAATTTATAGAATATCCACAAATTTAGACAGAAATTTATCTAATATCTACAAATTTAGACAGAAATTTATAGAATATCCACAAATTTAGAGAGAAATTTATAGAATATCCACAAATTTAGACAGAAATTTATAAAAAATCATAAAAATATAGACAGAAATTTATAGATAAACAGAGAAATATTAAAAAATTTAGACAGAAATTTATAGAATATCTACAAATTTAGACAGAAATTTATAAAAAATCAAAAAATTTAGACAGAAATTTATAAAACAGATAAATATTAAAAAATTTAGTAAAGAAATTTATCGAAAATCCACAAATTTAGAGAGAAATTTATAAAGAATAAAAAGATTTAGACAGAAATTTATAGAATATCCACAAATTTAGACAAAAATTTATAAAAAATCATAAAAATATAGACAGAAATTTATAGAATATCAACAAATTTAAACAGAAATTTATAGATAAACAGAGAAATATTAAAAAATTTAGACAGAAATTTATAGAATGTCTACAAATTTAGACAGAAATTTATAAAAAATCATAAAAATATAGACAGAAATTTATAGAATATCCACAAATTTAAACAGAAATTTATATAAAATCAAAAAATTTAGACAGAAATTTATAGAATATCCACAAATTTAGACAGAAATTTATAGAATATCCACAAATTTAGACAGAAATTTATCTAATATCCACAAATTTAGACAAAAATTTAAAAATAATCAAAAAATTTAGAGAGAAATTTATTGAATATCCACAAATTTAGACAAAAATTTATCGAATATCCACAAATTTAGACAAAAATTTAAAAATAATCAAAAAATTTAGACAGAAATTTATTGAATATCCACAAATTTAGACAAAAATTTAAAAATAATCAAAAAATTTAGACAAAAATTTATCGAATATCCACAAATTTATCGAATATCCAAAAATGTAGACAGAAATTTATCGAATATCCACAAATTTTGACAGAAATTTATCGAACATCCACAAATTTAGACAAAAATTTAAAAATAATCAAAAAATTTAGAGAGAAATTTATAGATAAACAGATAAATATTAAAAAATTTAGTAAAGAAATTTATCCAATATCCACAAATTTAGAGAGAAATTTATAAAGAATCAAAAAATTTAGACAGAAATTTATAGAATATCCACAAATTTAGACAAAAATTTATAAATAATCAAAAAATGTAGACAGAAATTTATCGAATATCCACAAATTTAGGCAGAAATTTATAGAATATCCACAAATTTAGAGAGAAATTTATAGAATATCCACAAATTTAGACAAAAATTTAAAAATAATCAAAAAATTTAGACAAAAATTTATCGAATATCCACAAATTTAGACAGAAATTTATAGAATATCCACAAATTTAGACAAAAATTTAAAAATAATCAAAAAATGTAGACAGAAATTTATCGAATATCCACAAATTTAGACAGAAATTTAAAAATAATCAAAAAATTTAGACAGGAATTTATAGATAAACAGAGAAATATTAAAAAATTTAGACAGAAATTTATAGAATATCTACAAATTTAAACAGAAATTTATAAAAAATCATAAAAATTTAGACAGAAATTTATCGAATATCCGCAAATTTGGACAGAAACTTATAAAAAATTATGAAAATTTAGACAGAAATTTATAAAATATCCACAAATTTAGACAGAAATTTATAGATAAACAGATAAATATTAAAAAATTTAGTAAAGAAATTTATCGAATATCCACAAATTTAGAGAGAAATTTATAAAGAATCAAAAAATTTAGACAGAAATTTATAGAATATCCACAAATTTAAAAATAATCAAAAAATTTAGACAAAAAATTTATCTAATATCTACAAATTTAGACAGAAATTTATAGAATATCCACAAATTTAGACAAAAATTTAAAAATAATAAAAAAATTTAGACAAAAATTTATCTAATATCTACAAATTTAGACAGAAATTTATCGAATCCACAAATTTAGACAGAAATTTATAGAATATCCACAAATTTAGACAGAAATTTATCGAATATCCACAAATTTAGATAAAAATTTAAAAATAATCAAAAAATTTAGACAGGAATTTATAGATAAACAGAGAAATATTAAAAAATTTAGACAGAAATTTATCGAATATCCACAAATTTAAACAGAAATTTATAAAAAATCATAAAAATTTAGACAGAAATTTATCGAATATCCGCAAATTTGGACAGAAACTTATAAAAAATCATGAAAATTTAGACAGAAATTTATAAAATATCGACAAATTTAGACCGAAATTTATAAAAAATCAAAAAATTTAGACAGAAATTTATAGATAAACATATAAATATTAAAAAATTTAGTAAAGAAATTTATCGAATATCCACAAATTTAGAGAGAAATTTATAAAGAATCAAAAAATTTAGACAGAAATTTATAGAATAGTAATGGTATTTGGTTTCTTAGTAAAGATCAAACAATTCAGATATAGGATTTTATCTTATCAATCCGGCATCCATATGGTACTACTGCCGTGCTAGATACTAACTACCTAACTATCTAATTGTTAAAACGAAGAAAACCATGTTACCCTACTACAACACGACACAAGCAACAACATCATCAACCGAACGGCGAAATTGTCCACTGCCCTACCAATGGCCCAACCTCATATGGCCTCTTGTAACGACCAAGGACAGCGTTCGACATAGCAATCCCAAAGTAAATGTGTCCCATGTGGAATGAACCTATCTGGGTGCGATTACAATGTCAATGGGAAAAGCCACCATCGACATTGGGATCAAGTGAGACCAAGAAAAATAGTGGGATGGAGAATGATGGGACATGAAAATGGGTGGCCGGACCGGAATACACCCGCGCGATCGAGTCCCATTGCAAACGAGCCATTAGATGTAAGCCCTTACCCACGACGACCAGTCAAGGTGCCCGGCCAACGATTTCCAATAACGATGCCGCTACGGACGCGGGTGAACCCAATGCCCTTCCCAGGGCTCCGGAGCTTAACAACGTCCCGCCTGAAGGTAGATGCCCACGTCGGGTGCGACAGGCCCAAAGCTACCTAAGACACTATCTTTGTGAAAAGGGGGGAAGTGTAGAGGATAATTGACGAAATGTAACTTACGCTTAAGTTCTATCATACTCGTGGAGTAAGAGAGACGAAACACGTGTTACCGGTTGATATGCATCGCGTGATCGCGTAATTATAATGATTTGCATACTGTAGTTTTATATAATCTAGTTTATCGCGTCGCTATATACATTTTAGTTTATCGCTTATCTTACGCGGACAGTGTTTATCGCAGGTTGCTGGGGTTCTAATAAAGTTGAGTTAAAGAGGCTCAACAGTAACTTAAAAGTATTCATTCATTTTTGTCGACTTGTTATAGAATTATAACAATATGTTTCTAAACATTTTTTGTATACGTCATAGAACGTTTATTAATACGTTTAAAAACTACTTACAAATATCATATATAATTTGTTTTATTATTTTTATTTAAAATGGATACAAAAGAAAATGTCATTGTTTTCAATATAAAATTTAACGATAGCAAGGAGGAAAAGAACGTGAAAGCTGCGCAGGTTAAGTTTAAATCTACCGAGAAACATATACAAGGTACCGCAAATATTAAGGCGGCCGCACCTAAAAGGCGTCGCCGAAGTTCTATTTCGCAAAGTAAAAAAAAGGGTTCAATTACAGGAACAATGGAATCAATGGACGCATCAAAGTTAGAAGTAGACGTAAAAGAAATAATGAAAAAAGATATAGAAAATAAAGGATCTACATTCGACGCCATTCCTTTAAAGGCTTCTGACACACACTAATCTATCCATAAAATCTATTCCTTATTTACAATTTTATAAAGAATGTGTTAAAAATAAAGTTTTAAAAAATGCTACAATAAAGATTTATTTAGTTATGTGCTGTTGTTTGTAAAATAATTAAAGGGGAATGTTTGAAAATAAACATGAATATTAGAATAATATAGATTAATTTATATTTTCAGATGCAGTTTAATATTTTTGCCAAAAATCTAACTTATTTGCAATGTCCCTTAGTGTAGATTACTTTAAGATGTGAGGTCATTATTAAGTTTGAAACATTTAAATTTGCAAGCAAACACGTTTGTTTCAGAATTAACTTAAAAAATTTCCATTAATCAAATTTGACTATTTTCACGATAAAAATAATAATTTACATACGTTAACCGCTTAAAAGTGTTTTATGTTAGGATATCAGTGCGCCATTGTATCTTCTAACGGAGTCCAAATGCGTCATCAGGATGGATACAACGGAGCGCGATACGAGGCCAGCAGCCCAATACTTTTGTATAGAGGTTATGGGGAAGGGGGTCCCTTGGTTGACGTTGGCTGACCAGACGTCTAGGGCTTCTACAAACGACGGATCCTCATTTGTTGTGATTAAACGGTCGATCAAACCTTGGGCGGATTTATACGAAGAGATAAACGCAGCTAACGAAATTGAGGTAGCTGGGCGTATGCCCAAGCCGCCAGCTTTAGTAGGTAATGAGGCTTGGAGCCACGAGGAAGTGCTGAATTTATATTAAGGATTGCTTCTAAAGCATTTTTCATAAAGCTATCGTAGCTTTTTAAAATCTCGGGCAATAAAAAGGCTGATGAGGACCGGAAGCAGTGTTGAATTTTTGAGATATTAAAATAGTTTTTAATGATCTAAAATGCGTAGTGTTTGGGGAGGGTATTAAGAATATCCATCTTCGAGGTAAGGGTTGATAAGTGGCTATGTAAAAATTCTATTAAGACGATTTGCCCACCTATTGGAGAGCCTAGATGAGTAAAAAAAATGGGAAATTTGTTGGTATCCGGGCACTGATATATCTCGCATTTAGAGATATTCAATCTCAAGTTTAGGGAGGTTTCATAATGTTGGATTAAAAGAATGGCCTTGGAAATTTCTTCCGGAGGGCCGCATAAGGTGTCATCGTCCAGGTACCAGACGTTTAATGATAATGAACATTGGTTTGAGAAAGATTCGGTTAAATTTTTGATCCCAAGACAAAACAGAGGTGGACCTAGAGGGTCACCCTGTTGAATACCTTCTGCCGTAAAGAAATTTATCGAATATCCACAAATTTAGAGAGAAATTTATAAAGAATCCAAAAATTTAAAATTTGTGGATATTCTATAAATTTCTGTCTAAAACTTTATTTTTAACACATTCTTTATAAAATTGTAAATAAGGAATAGATTTTATGGATAGATTAGTGTGTGTCAGAAGCCTTTAAAGGAATGGCGTCGAATGTAGATCCTTTATTTTCTATATCTTTTTTCATTATTTCTTTTACGTCTACTTCTAACTTTGATGCGTCCATTGATTCCATTGTTCCTGTAATTGAACCCTTTTTTTTACTTTGCGAAATAGAACTTCGGCGACGCCTTTTAGGTGCGGCCGCCTTAATATTTGCGGTACCTTGTATATGTTTCTCGGTAGATTTAAACTTAACCTGCGCAGCTTTCACGTTCTTTTCCTCCTTGCTATCGTTAAATTTTATATTGAAAACAATGACATTTTCTTTTGTATCCATTTTAAATAAAAATAATAAAACAAATTATATATGATATTTGTAAGTAGTTTTTAAACGTATTAATAAACGTTCTATGACGTATACAAAAAATGTTTAGAAACATATTGTTATAATTCTATAACAAGTCGACAAAAATGAATGAATACTTTTAAGTTACTGTTGAGCCTCTTTAACTCAACTTTATTAGAACCCCAGCAACCTGCGATAAACACTGTCCGCGTAAGATAAGCGATAAACTAAAATGTATATAGCGACGCGATAAACTAGATTATATAAAACTACAGTATGCAAATCATTATAATTACGCGATCACGCGATGCATATCAACCGGTAACACGTGTTTCGTCTCTCTTACTCCACGAGTATGATAGAACTTAAGCGTAAGTTACATTTCGTCAATTATCCTCTACACTTCCCCCCTTTTCACAAAGATAGTGTCTTAGGTAGCTTTGGGCCTGTCGCACCCGACGTGGGCATCTACCTTCAGGCGGGACGTTGTTAAGCTCCGGAGCCCTGGGAAGGGCATTGGGTTCACCCGCGTCCGTAGCGGCATCGTTATTGGAAATCGTTGGCCGGGCACCTTGACTGGTCGTCGTGGGTAAGGGCTTACATCTAATGGCTCGTTTGCAATGGGACTCGATCGCGCGGGTGTATTCCGGTCCGGCCACCCATTTTCATGTCCCATCATTCTCCATCCCACTATTTTTCTTGGTCTCACTTGATCCCAATGTCGATGGTGGCTTTTCCCATTGACATTGTAATCGCACCCAGATAGGTTCATTCCACATGGGACACATTTACTTTGGGATTGCTATGTCGAACGCTGTCCTTGGTCGTTACAAGAGGCCATATGAGGTTGGGCCATTGGTAGGGCAGTGGACAATTTCGCCGTTCGGTTGATGATGTTGTTGCTTGTGTCGTGTTGTAGTAGGGTAACATGGTTTTCTTCGTTTTAACAATTAGATAGTTAGGTAGTTAGTATCTAGCACGGCAGTAGTACCATATGGATGCCGGATTGATAAGATAAAATCCTATATCTGAATTGTTTGATCTTTACTAAGAAACCAAATACCATTACTATTCTATAAATTTCTGTCTAAATTTTTTGATTCTTTATAAATTTCTCTCTAAATTTGTGGATATTCGATAAATTTCTTTACTAAATTTTTTAATATTTATATGTTTATCTATAAATTTCTGTCTAAATTTTTTGATTTTTTATAAATTTCGGTCTAAATTTGTCGATATTTTATAAATTTCTGTCTAAATTTTCATGATTTTTTATAAGTTTCTGTCCAAATTTGCGGATATTCGATAAATTTCTGTCTAAATTTTTATGATTTTTTATAAATTTCTGTTTAAATTTGTGGATATTCGATAAATTTCTGTCTAAATTTTTTAATATTTCTCTGTTTATCTATAAATTCCTGTCTAAATTTTTTGATTATTTTTAAATTTTTATCTAAATTTGTGGATATTCGATAAATTTCTGTCTAAATTTGTGGATATTCTATAAATTTCTGTCTAAATTTGTGGATTCGATAAATTTCTGTCTAAATTTGTAGATATTAGATAAATTTTTGTCTAAATTTTTTTATTATTTTTAAATTTTTGTCTAAATTTGTGGATATTCTATAAATTTCTGTCTAAATTTGTAGATATTAGATAAATTTTTTGTCTAAATTTTTTGATTATTTTTAAATTTTTGTCTAAATTTGTGGATATTCTATAAATTTCTGTCTAAATTTTTTGATTCTTTATAAATTTCTCTCTAAATTTGTGGATATTCGATAAATTTCTTTACTAAATTTTTTAATATTTATCTGTTTATCTATAAATTTCTGTCTAAATTTGTGGATATTTTATAAATTTCTGTCTAAATTTTCATAATTTTTTATAAGTTTCTGTCCAAATTTGCGGATATTCGATAAATTTCTGTCTAAATTTTTATGATTTTTTATAAATTTCTGTTTAAATTTGTAGATATTCTATAAATTTCTGTCTAAATTTTTTAATATTTCTCTGTTTATCTATAAATTCCTGTCTAAATTTTTTGATTATTTTTAAATTTCTGTCTAAATTTGTGGATATTCGATAAATTTCTGTCTACATTTTTTGATTATTTTTAAATTTTTGTCTAAATTTGTGGATATTCTATAAATTTCTGTCTAAATTTGTGGATATTCGATAAATTTTTGTCTAAATTTTTTGATTATTTTTAAATTTTTGTCTAAATTTGTGGATATTCTATAAATTTCTCTCTAAATTTGTGGATATTCTATAAATTTCTGCCTAAATTTGTGGATATTCGATAAATTTCTGTCTACATTTTTTGATTATTTATAAATTTTTGTCTAAATTTGTGGATATTCTATAAATTTCTGTCTAAATTTTTTGATTCTTTATAAATTTCTCTCTAAATTTGTGGATATTGGATAAATTTCTTTACTAAATTTTTTAATATTTATCTGTTTATCTATAAATTTCTCTCTAAATTTTTTGATTATTTTTAAATTTTTGTCTAAATTTGTGGATGTTCGATAAATTTCTGTCAAAATTTGTGGATATTCGATAAATTTCTGTCTACATTTTTGGATATTCGATAAATTTGTGGATATTCGATAAATTTTTGTCTAAATTTTTTGATTATTTTTAAATTTTTGTCTAAATTTGTGGATATTCAATAAATTTCTGTCTAAATTTTTTGATTATTTTTAAATTTTTGTCTAAATTTGTGGATATTCGATAAATTTTTGTCTAAATTTGTGGATATTCAATAAATTTCTCTCTAAATTTTTTGATTATTTTTAAATTTTTGTCTAAATTTGTGGATATTAGATAAATTTCTGTCTAAATTTGTGGATATTCTATAAATTTCTGTCTAAATTTGTGGATATTCTATAAATTTCTGTCTAAATTTTTTGATTTTATATAAATTTCTGTTTAAATTTGTGGATATTCTATAAATTTCTGTCTATATTTTTATGATTTTTTATAAATTTCTGTCTAAATTTGTAGACATTCTATAAATTTCTGTCTAAATTTTTTAATATTTCTCTGTTTATCTATAAATTTCTGTTTAAATTTGTTGATATTCTATAAATTTCTGTCTATATTTTTATGATTTTTTATAAATTTTTGTCTAAATTTGTGGATATTCTATAAATTTCTGTCTAAATCTTTTTATTCTTTATAAATTTCTCTCTAAATTTGTGGATTTTCGATAAATTTCTTTACTAAATTTTTTAATATTTATCTGTTTTATAAATTTCTGTCTAAATTTTTTGATTTTTTATAAATTTCTGTCTAAATTTGTAGATATTCTATAAATTTCTGTCTAAATTTTTTAATATTTCTCTGTTTATCTATAAATTTCTGTCTATATTTTTATGATTTTTTATAAATTTCTGTCTAAATTTGTGGATATTCTATAAATTTCTCTCTAAATTTGTGGATATTCTATAAATTTCTGTCTAAATTTGTAGATATTAGATAAATTTCTGTCTAAATTTGTGGATATTCTATAAATTTCTCTCTAAATTTGTGGATATTCTATAAATTTCTGTCTAAATTTGTAGATATTAGATAAATTTCTGTCCAAATTTGTGGATATTCTATAAATTTCTGTCTAAATTTGTGGATATTCTATAAATTTCTCTCTAAATTTGTGGATATTCTATAAATTTCTGTCTAAATTTGTAGATATTAGATAAATTTCTGTCCAAATTTGTGGATATTCTATAAATTTCTGTCTAAATTTGTGGATATTCCATAAATTTTTCTCTAAATTTTTTGATTATTTTTAAATTTCTGTCTAAATTTTTTGATTCTTTATAAATTTTTGTCTAAACTTGTAGATATTCTATAAATTTTTGTCTAAATTTGTGGATATTCTATAAATTTCTGTCTAAATTTGTAGATATTAGATAAATTTTTGTCTAAATTTGTGGATATTCGATAAATTTCTGTCTAAATTTCTGGATATTCGATAAATTTCTGTCTAAATTTGTAGATATTAGATAAATGTTTGTCTAAATTTGTGGATATTCTATAAATTTTTGTCTAAATTTGTGGATATTCTATAAATTTCTGTCTAAATTTGTGGATATTCGATAAATTTCTGTCTAAATTTGTGGATATTCTATAAATTTCTGTCTAAATTTGTAGATATTAGATAAATTTCTGTCTAAATTTGTGGATATTCTATAAATTTCTGTCTATATTTTTATGATTTTTTATAAATTTCTGTCTAAATTTGTAGATATTCTATAAATTTTTGTCTAAATTTGTGGATATTCTATAAATTTCTGTCTAAATTTGTGGATATTCGATAAATTTTTGTCTAAATTTGTGGATATTCCATAAATTTCTGTCTAAATTTGTAGATATTCTATAAATTTCTGTCTAAATTTTTTGATTATTTTTAAATTTTTGTCTAAATTTGTGGATATTCTATAAATTTCTGTCTAAATTTGTGGATATTCTATAAATTTCTGTCTACATTTTTTGATTATTTTTAAATTTTTGTCTAAATTTGTGGATATTCGATAAATTCTGTACTAAATTTTTTAATATTTATCTGTTTATCTATAAATTTCTGTCTAAATTTTTTGATTATTTTTAAATTTTTGTCTGAATTTGTGGATGTTCGATAAATTTCTGTCTAAATTTGTGGATATTCGATAAATTTCTGTCTACATTTGTGGATATTCGATAAATTTTTGTCTGAATTTGTGGATGTTCGATAAATTTCTGTCTAAATTTGTGGATATTCGATAAATTTCTGTCTACATTTGTGGATATTCGATAAATTTCTGTCTAAATTTGTGGATATTCGATAAATTTCTGTCTACATCTGTGGATATTCGATAAATTTCTGTCTAAATTTGTGGATATTCGATAAATTTTTGTCTAAATTTGTGGATATTAAATAAATTTCTGTCTAAATTTGTAGATATTCTATAAATTTCTGTCTAAATTTTTTGATTATTTTTAAATTTTTGTCTAAATTTGTGGATATTCTATAAATTTCTGTCTAAATTTTTTGATTCTTTATAAATTTCTCTCTAAATTTGTGGATATTGGATAAATTTCTTTACTAAATTTTTTAATATTTATCTGTTTATCTATAAATTTCTCTCTAAATTTTTTGATTATTTTTAAATTTTTGTCTAAATTTGTGGATGTTCGATAAATTTCTGTCAAAATTTGTGGATATTCGATAAATTTCTGTCTACATTTTTGGATATTCGATAAATTTGTGGATATTCGATAAATGTTTGTCTAAATTTTTTGATTATTTTGAAATTTTTGTCTAAATTTGTGGAAATTCAATAAATTTCTGTCTAAATTTTTTGATTATTTTTAAATTTTTGTCTAAATTTGTGGATATTCGATAAATTTTTGTCTAAATTTGTGGATATTCAATAAAATTCTCTCTAAATTTTTTGATTATTTTTAAATTTTTGTCTAAATTTGTGGATATTAGATAAATTTCTGTCTAAATTTGTGGATATTCTATAAATTTCTGTCTAAATTTGTGGATATTCTATAAATTTCTGTCTAAATTTTTTTATTTTATATAAATTTCTGTTTAAATTTGTGGATATTCTATAAATTTCTGTCTATATTTTTATGATTTTTTATAAATTTCTGTCTAAATTTGTAGACATTCTATAAATTTCTGTCTAAATTTTTTGATATTTCTCTGTTTATCTATAAATTTCTGTTTAAATTTGTTGATATTCTATAAATTTCTGTCTATATTTTTATGATTTTTTATAAATTTTTGTCTAAATTTGTGGATATTCTATAAATTTCTGTCTAAATCTTTTTATTCTTTATAAATTTCTCTCTAAATTTGTGGATTTTCGATAAATTTCTTTACTAAATTTTTTAATATTTATCTGTTTTATAAATTTCTGTCTAAATTTTTTGATTTTTTATAAATTTCTGTCTAAATTTGTAGATATTCTATAAATTTCTGTCTAAATTTTTTAATATTTCTCTGTTTATCTATAAATTTCTGTCTATATTTTTATGATTTTTTATAAATTTCTGTCTAAATTTGTGGATATTCTATAAATTTCTCTCTAAATTTGTGGATATTCTATAAATTTCTGTCAAAATTTGTAGATATTAGATAAATTTCTGTCTAAATTTGTGGATATTCTATAAATTTCTCTCTAAATTTGTGGATATTCTATAAATTTCTGTCTAAATTTGTAGATATTAGATAAATTTCTGTCCAAATTTGTGGATATTCTATAAATTTCTGTCTAAATTTGTGGATATTCTATAAATTTCTCTCTAAATTTGTGGATATTCTATAAATTTCTGTCTAAATTTGTAGATATTAGATAAATTTCTGTCCAAATTTGTGGATATTCTATAAATTTCTGTCTAAATTTGTGGATATTCCATAAATTTTTCTCTAAATTTTTTGATTATTTTTAAATTTCTGTCTAAATTTTTTGATTCTTTATAAATTTTTGTCTAAACTTGTAGATATTCTATAAATTTTTGTCTAAATTTGTGGATATTCTATAAATTTCTGTCTAAATTTGTAGATATTAGATAAATTTTTGTCTAAATTTGTGGATATTCGATAAATTTCTGTCTAAATTTCTGGATATTCGATAAATTTCTGTCTAAATTTGTAGATATTAGATAAATGTTTGTCTAAATTTGTGGATATTCTATAAATTTTCGTCTAAATTTGTGGATATTCTATAAATTTCTGTCTAAATTTGTGGATATTCGATAAATTTCTGTCTAAATTTGTGGATATTCTATAAATTTCTGTCTAAATTTGTACATATTAGATAAATTTCTGTCTAAATTTGTGGATATTCTATAAATTTCTGTCTATATTTTTATGATTTTTTATAAATTTCTGTCTAAATTTGTAGATATTCTATAAATTTTTGTCTAAATTTGTGGATATTCTATAAATTTCTGTCTAAATTTGTGGATTACGCAAGCCGATGAAATCACACAATTTCAAATGGGACGTTACATCAGCAGTAATGAAGCTGTCTGGCGCATTCTCGGGTTCCCTATTCACGAACGCTATCCAAGTGTTGTACATCTCGCCGTTCACCTGGAAAATGGCCAACGTGTCTACTTCACGGAAGAGAACGCTATGCAAAGAGCGGCGCAACCACCTAATACAACACTGACAGCTTTTTTCCTGTTGTGCCAAACGGATGTTTTCGCAAAAACTTTGCTCTACCACGAAATCCCAAAATATTACAATTGGAACTCATCAAAAAAAATGTTTCAAAGAAGAAAACAAGGTACAATAGTTCCTGGAAATTCAAGCGTACGTATGTCTGATGCTTTGGGTCCAATGTATACTGTTCATCCCAATAACGCCGAATGCTATTTATTAAGAATGTTGCTCCACAATGTCAAAGGCCCAACATTATTTCAATCCATTAGAACCATTGGCTAAATAAATTAAAGTGGGCCTGGGCCTTGGACCCTCTTTAACTATCTGTTTAAAAATTTTTGCATACTAAACACTTACCAATTATATTTGATATATTCTTAATCTATTGAAATTTATCTATAAGATGATATATATTCTGCTAATACACCCGGGTAAATGGCAAAACAACGTTTGCCGGGTTCATCTAGTTTTTTATATTAAACCAAAAAAAGAAAGGTATAAAAATTTATTATTATAAAAATAAGTAATAGCTTAGCGATAGCAACGAGTGATAAGGGAATAATAAAGGCTAATAGAGGAAGCTTTATTAAAACAAAATTTGTTAAAAAAATCAAATGATATTAGAAATTTAACACTTGCATGGATTGTGTCAATTTGGGCCTGACGCTTTTGTATTATGTATAGACAGCACATGTAAATTAAGAACAATGAAAGGGCTACATATAAATATAAATTCTTTCCATGAACGTAGCTAGAAATAAAAACTTGAGGGAAATAGAGTGGTTCGGGCAAAAATTATTTACTTGGGGACAGATGACGAAATCAAGTTTCTTAACTCTTTTAGCATTTTTACATACAATCAAATAAAAAAGTAACAAAATAATACATTATCAAAAATTTTATTAAGCCCGAATTGCCCGAATCCTATCATCGTGCCTGTGCGGGCCCGCCAAAAATTTGGGCATGTTTGAGCAGCGGGCCTGGCCGGGCAATCTGGTCTCTGATTTAGAGTAGCGCTGCAAGCCAATTTTCTAATTTAAGGTCGTTTTGTTTGATGGCTTAGGTCAGGAATGGCTAGAAGTCTACCCAAGCTGTTTCACTTGTATGATCCTGGGTACATTTTTTACTCCATAGCTTTCAGACTAGGGGTAAAATTTTCAAACTCTTTGATTGTAGACAAACAAGCCTGGCATTTTTTACAATGATTGTCAAACAAGTTTAAAAATGTTCTACACTATAAGGCCAATGCCTTAATTCAAAGCGCTCTTAAGAGGGCAAAGACAATCCATCTTAGAGCCATCGGACCCCTCATTGCAGGGACGCATGCCCCCAAATCGGTCTTCCTTAGTTTCAAAGAGCAATGGCCCTCATCTAATGGGACTTTCCATGTCTTGACCTATTTGCCACCTCTAACAACAACAACAATAATTTATTGTTTCTTGTCGAGGGGTGAAAACCAATAAATACAAAGCCCTGTTATTCTCAAACATTTTTATTCCACTGATTTTGCGTGTTCAGGCACCTTTGGCATTTTTAAACAGGTAGGAAGACATTGTCCTCATCGGTTACCTTTTTACTGAAACAAAAACTTGGTACTACTATTGCCAAATACAATTTTAAATTGTTTGAGATTGACGGCCAATTTCGGAATATCCTCTCGATAATGATATACTAGTGTAGCCTATGTTTATTATTTTATATAACGTATCGTGTTTGATAGATTTAATAATTATAAATATTACTTTCGACGGATTTTTAACAATAAATAAACAGCTCTAATTTATTTCAATGGCTTTCATAAAATTAAGTAACTATAATTTGTTATTTTTTCGAGAGCACACTAGCTTTAAGACTTTATGTCAAGTCCTGTTTTAAGGTACATCGTTTTTAATTTAAATAATTCATATTTTTATAGTCATAATTAATTAAATTAATAAAAATAATGTAAAATTTTATAATTTGTCTTTATAAATAACATTTGTGACCTATAAATTGAAAAAGGAAACTAAAAATACATTGTAATTTCAAGTTTTTACTCAACTATAAAATATGAAACTAAAAAGGTTTTTGTTTTAGGAAATAAATGATACAAAAACGAGTGTACCTGAATTATGGCGTGTATATATGATATTATCAAAAAAAAATTATAAACAAAAGGCTTGAAAAGCAAAGGCTTTTATAGAACATGTCGAAAATTGCCATAAATAAATATTAGAGTTTAAAGTAAGTTGGCTAGGCAGAATATAGCTGACGCGGATTACATTTAAAAAATATCTAGCAGGCTCAGAGGTCATGAAGGTTTTACAACGGTACCTAGGCACGAATTGAAGTTATTTAAGCGGTTACATGCGGGCAAACTCTTAAAAATGGCCCGTTACCAATATCTCTAAATGTTAAAGGTCAACATCTTAAGGATCATACACTACAACGCGTTCTTCCACCGTTATATGCATGTTAAATAATAATAAAAATTTGTTTAACAAATAAAAAAACAGTGGAATAAAAATGTTATTCTTACTGCGTAGAATAGTATGAGTGGATCTGCTGATTCTTGGATGCATTGTAGTAATATACCTTAAGATTGTATAATTTAACGTTTGAAATCAAATTATTTACTTGTTTTTTATAGAAGGAATAAGACCAAATACTAGTATTATGAGGACGCGAGCGTTCATCTAATAGATATATAAAGAACAATATGTTCTATTATGAAAAGACATAAAATACTTTTAAGTAGCGGTGCTAAGGTTACTTATGCAATGAAAATATTTAACATTTTATAAAAGAAGTAGATTTATATGGGAGTTTGATGTCCGAGTGCCTAAATTTAGTAATTCTCTTTATTTCAATATTTCTCGCACGATCACAACAAAAACGAATAATGATAATGTGTATAACATTTTAATTATATATATATGTTGATGAGCATTATTTTTTGAGTGTGTTTTCTTTTAATAAGTAATCCCTGGGTGATGATTAATTCTGGGTATATGTTAGTGAGCAAACCATCTTTTTTGGTAAGTCATGTTTTTAATGAGTAATAATATTTCTTTTTCAAGAAAACGAAAATACAGTAAAACGAACTAATAATATCAATCGTGATCTGACTCTTTTCCTTTTACGGTTAACGTTAATATGAATCATACTATTGAAGTTTCCAACATTAATAAAAATGATAAGTGTGCGCATTTGCGTGTGTGTATCTTGGAAACACCGATGAATTTAAATATATAGGATATCTTTCTAGTGAGAGGGGTATAATCTATTTGTATATAAATATTATTATAGTGCGAGAGAAGGGGGGGGGGAATACATGAATTATGAACCCAAAATCGATAAAGTTATAAGCGGGTTAAATATAGATAAACCAAAATCAATAATGGAGACTCCACAGGGAGTTATAAAAGAACTAAGCCTGGCTGCACAATTTGCATAAAATATCATATTATGTTTTTTTTGTTTAACCCGCCTGGTACCACTAATTTTTCTCCTGTAAAATTTTGTTAAAAAATAATTTTTAGCATCCCTTAGGTATAGTTAAGAAAATTCAATTCAATTTTTTTAGAAAAATAATGCACTCGAGGAGCTAGGGAGTGTCACCTAAAAGAGAGAATGGGTACGCCAAAAATGCAACATTTTATTTTTTATTTAAATCAAGACAGGGGCGTAGACAAGGGGGTAGAAAAACGGATAGCTTACCCCCTTGGCCAAAAATTAATTTGTTTTATACGTTTTGGCACTTAATAAAACCAAATTTAGAAAACTACCAGACCGATTTGGCTCAAAGTTTCACAGTTTATTCCCCATACTCCGGAGCATGTTTTAAGATTTGTTCGAGCCAAATCGGTTCAGTAGTTTTCGAGGGGTCACGTTTTTTTGTTTTATACGTTGTTTTATACGTTTTGGCACTTAATAAAAATAATTTGGATAACTACCAGACCGATTTGGCTCAAAATTTCAGAGTTTATTCCCCATACTCCGGAGCATGTTTTAAGATTTGTTTGACTCAAATCGGGCCAGTAGTTTTCGAAGGGTCACGTTTTTTTGTTTTATACGTTGTTTTATACGTTTTGGCAATTAATAAAGACGTCATATGCTATGCAGTATAATATATGAAGCTTAAATGTTTTATGGCTGCATAAAAATTTTCTTTCATATTAAATCAGGTCAGACCCGTTACCATATGAATGAACCAGAGGAATATAAACATTAGATTCTACAAAGTATTTTATGTCATGGTTATGCGTTTATTTTGTAGAAGAAACTTAAATTACATTTAAAACTCAGTGACATTTCTTTAAGGCTTATGCTAAACTTTACCATAAATTATTTGGGTTATCTCTGTACTGCGTTATGAATATTTTATGTTTTTAGTCAATTATTCATAAAGGGTTAAGTCTACAGCCATTAGAAACACTTAAAAAGTGATACTGCAAAATGCAAAAATAAATGGCAAAACAACGTTTGCCGGGTTCATCTAGTCTTATATATAAAAATGAAACTATGTGTGTATGCCGCCACCAATTTTGAAAAATACCAGACCGATTTGGCTCAAAATTTCATAGTTTATTCCTGACACTCCGGAGCATGTTTTAAGATTTGTTTGAGCCAAATCGGTCCAGTAGTTTTCGAGAACAGTTTAGCGCCTGATTCTCAACTTTTTTGGAAAACTACCAATCCGATTTGGCTCAAAATTTCAGAGTTTATTCATGACACTCCGGAGCATGTTTTAAGATTGTTCGAGGCAAATGCAAATCGGTACAGTAGTTTTCGAGTATTCGTACGCCTTGCACTGTATACGGAAATAGAACAATAGAAGTAGAACATATAGACATCAAACTTTATTTTTACTTCAATAACCGCTTTATCATCATATATGCCCTAAAATTCCAACATAATTTAATACACCCGGATAAATGGCAAAACAACGTTTGCCGGGTTCATCTAGTTAATAATATTATATTAGTAAATAGAAAAATAAGCCCTTCGGGCGTAGCTGGGGGCTTCGTCCCCAGACCCTTATCTCCTCGGGGGCTCCGCCTTATAAATAATTTATTGAAATAAAAATGTTTTTAAAAAATTGGAAAATTTCTACCCCCTTGAGAAAATCCTGGCTACGCCCCTGAATCAATATCAATAAAAGTAATTATGAGTCATGATAATTCGCCCAGTATTTTTAATGCAATAAGGCATTACAATAAAAACATTTAAGGCGAGTGCCTTCTTCCAAACTTTACAGCGTCTCTGTAAACAAGCATCTTTTTGATGTTAGATATTCGGTATATATCAAGGATGAGTAAATACTTCTGTTCGGTTGAGTACCATACTTTTTAGAATATGACACAAGCAACTATTGATCTTTTAAAGTTACATACTGAAATATACTCATTGTTTGAAATGTAGATTTGCCACGCATTTTGACACGCCGCGTTTATGCCAAATGCAATTAAAGGATTGTTATGTTATTATTATGTTATATATGTGTTATATACGTGTGAGGTTATATATGTGTTGTATATCAGATTATATGATTGATATAATTATAGGATTGAATATTGTAAGCCAAAAGCCGAGTTGGCAAGATAGTGAGATGTGATAATTTCGCTCCTGCTCATCTCGACTAAAACGCAGCTCAACTAAGATTAAAACGCAGCTCAACTAATCGTATTATAATTGGGTTAGGGTTAGGGTTAGGATATATTTAATATCTACATATGTTATATAATATAATATATGTGTATATGTTATATAAAGATATATATAATAAAATAATATTAGCAGTTACTGAATGTTAAACATTCATTCATACTTTAAATATCTAAGATTGGTGTTTTAGGTGGGCTGAGTTTTAATTGAGTTGAGTACAATTCGATAATTTGCACAACACGCAGATGTTTATTTTTTGTTTTGATTAATAAATGGATCCATTCTTAGTTTAGTATCATTATTCCAGTTTTATTATCATTCTTATTTAGTTTAATATTATTAGTAGATTATTAGTACAATAACAACTTGACTATCCTGAACAAATGGTGTCGGAAGTAAACAAACTTTGGGAAATATGAAAAGAAAACAGTTGAAGAACAACAAAAATATATGTGCAAACAAATGGCTTTGGGTATTGAACATAAAGAGGAATTCCAAATGATGCAATGAAAAGGGAAACATTATTCTATGGAAATGATAAGACTTATGAGAGGATTATATGAATTCAGGAGGAGATCATTTCAGTAAAAACTCATGAGGTGGATGGGAGGAGAATTCCAGGAATAATAAAAATTCAGGTTATTAATTAATTATTCTAGGGAGAAGGGAGATCATTTCAGGATGTGAAATTCATTATTCTATGGATATGGGAAGATAGGAATGTGCCCCAAATAGAAAACTACATATAAATTTAACACTGACACTTTTCCAAATCCACACCCTTACAGCTAGGAGAATATGAATTCAGGATTAAATTCATTATTCGAAGGAGATCATATCAGGAGGTTAATTCATGATTCTATGGATATGGGAAGATAGGAATGTGCCCCAACGTAAAATAGAAAACTATATATGAATTTAACCCTCCCACTGGCTTCCCCAAAACCCACTTTTCCAGATCCACGTCCGCTGAGACTAGACCAATTTCAGGGTGGTAATAGGTAGAGGAATCCCTTAATGATGCCGTGTATGGCTTGGGGCCCTGAAGTCTATCTCTCGGAGTCGAAATGGACGGACTATTGGTAGTAAAGGGGGAGTCGCAGGATTGGCCGACATCTTCTACTGACACCTGTAATCTTATGGGTGGTGGTGCAGTCCGGTCCTTAGGGTTAGGGTTAGGGTTAGGGTTAGGGTTAGGGTTAGGGTTAGGTTAGGGTTAGGGTTAGGGTTAGGGTTAGGGTTAGGGTTAGGGTTAGGGTTAGGGTTAGGGTTAGGGTTAGGGTTAGGGTTAGGGTTAGGGTTAGGGTTAGGGTTAGGGTTAGGGTTAGGGTTAGGGTTAGGGTTAGGGTTAGGGTTAGGGTTAGGGTTAGGGTTAGGGTTAGGGTTAGGGTTAGGGTTAGGGTTAGGGTTAGGGTTAGGGTTAGGGTTAGGGTTAGGGTTAGGGTTAGGGTTAGGGTTAGGGTTAGGGTTAGGGTTAGGGTTAGGGTTAGGGTTAGGGTTAGGGTTAGGGTTAGGGTTAGGGTTAGGGTTAGGGTTAGGGTTAGGGTTAGGGTTAGGGTTAGGGTTAGGGTTAGGGTTAGGGTTAGGGTTAGGGTTAGGGTTAGGGTTAGGGTTAGGGTTAGGGTTAGGGTTAGGGTTAGGGTTAGGGTTAGGGTTAGGGTTAGGGTTAGGGTTAGGGTTAGGGTTAGGGTTAGGGTTAGGGTTAGGGTTAGGGTTAGGGTTAGGGTTAGGGTTAGGGTTAGGGTTAGGGTTAGGGTTAGGGTTAGGGTTAGGGTTAGGGTTAGGGTTAGGGTTAGGGTTAGGGTTAGGGTTAGGGTTAGGGTTAGGGTTAGGGTTAGGGTTAGGGTTAGGGTTAGGGTTAGGGTTAGGGTTAGGGTTAGGGTTAGGGTTAGGGTTAGGGTTAGGGTTAGGGTTAGGGTTAGGGTTAGGGTTAGGGTTAGGGTTAGGGTTAGGGTTAGGGTTAGGGTTAGGGTTAGGGTTAGGGTTAGGGTTAGGGTTAGGGTTAGGGTTAGGGTTAGGGTTAGGGTTAGGGTTAGGGTTAGGGTTAGGGTTAGGGTTAGGGTTAGGGTTAGGGTTAGGGTTAGGGTTAGGGTTAGGGTTAGGGTTAGGGTTAGGGTTAGGGTTAGGGTTAGGGTTAGGGTTAGGGTTAGGGTTAGGGTTAGGGTTAGGGTTAGGGTTAGGGTTAGGGTTAGGGTTAGGGTTAGGGTTAGGGTTAGGGTTAGGGTTAGGGTTAGGGTTAGGGTTAGGGTTAGGGTTAGGGTTAGGGTTAGGGTTAGGGTTAGGGTTAGGGTTAGGGTTAGGGTTAGGGTTAGGGTTAGGGTTAGGGTTAGGGTTAGGGTTAGGGTTAGGGTTAGGGTTAGGGTTAGGGTTAGGGTTAGGGTTAGGGTTAGGGTTAGGGTTAGGGTTAGGGTTAGGGTTAGGGTTAGGGTTAGGGTTAGGGTTAGGGTTAGGGTTAGGGTTAGGGTTAGGGTTAGGGTTAGGGTTAGGGTTAGGGTTAGGGTTAGGGTTAGGGTTAGGGTTAGGGTTAGGGTTAGGGTTAGGGTTAGGGTTAGGGTTAGGGTTAGGGTTAGGGTTAGGGTTAGGGTTAGGGTTAGGGTTAGGGTTAGGGTTAGGGTTAGGGTTAGGGTTAGGGTTAGGGTTAGGGTTAGGGTTAGGGTTAGGGTTAGGGTTAGGGTTAGGGTTAGGGTTAGGGTTAGGGTTAGGGTTAGGGTTAGGGTTAGGGTTAGGGTTAGGGTTAGGGTTAGGGTTAGGGTTAGGGTTAGGGTTAGGGTTAGGGTTAGGGTTAGGGTTAGGGTTAGGGTTAGGGTTAGGGTTAGGGTTAGGGTTAGGGTTAGGGTTAGGGTTAGGGTTAGGGTTAGGGTTAGGGTTAGGGTTAGGGTTAGGGTTAGGGTTAGGGTTAGGGTTAGGGTTAGGGTTAGGGTTAGGGTTAGGGTTAGGGTTAGGGTTAGGGTTAGGGTTAGGGTTAGGGTTAGGGTTAGGGTTAGGGTTAGGGTTAGGGTTAGGGTTAGGGTTAGGGTTAGGGTTAGGGTTAGGGTTAGGGTTAGGGTTAGGGTTAGGGTTAGGGTTAGGGTTAGGGTTAGGGTTAGGGTTAGGGTTAGGGTTAGGGTTAGGGTTAGGGTTAGGGTTAGGGTTAGGGTTAGGGTTAGGGTTAGGGTTAGGGTTAGGGTTAGGGTTAGGGTTAGGGTTAGGGTTAGGGTTAGGGTTAGGGTTAGGGTTAGGGTTAGGGTTAGGGTTAGGGTTAGGGTTAGGGTTAGGGTTAGGGTTAGGGTTAGGGTTAGGGTTAGGGTTAGGGTTAGGGTTAGGGTTAGGGTTAGGGTTAGGGTTAGGGTTAGGGTTAGGGTTAGGGTTAGGGTTAGGGTTAGGGTTAGGGTTAGGGTTAGGGTTAGGGTTAGGGTTAGGGTTAGGGTTAGGGTTAGGGTTAGGGTTAGGGTTAGGGTTAGGGTTAGGGTTAGGGTTAGGGTTAGGGTTAGGGTTAGGGTTAGGGTTAGGGTTAGGGTTAGGGTTAGGGTTAGGGTTAGGGTTAGGGTTAGGGTTAGGGTTAGGGTTAGGGTTAGGGTTAGGGTTAGGGTTAGGGTTAGGGTTAGGGTTAGGGTTAGGGTTAGGGTTAGGGTTAGGGTTAGGGTTAGGGTTAGGGTTAGGGTTAGGGTTAGGGTTAGGGTTAGGGTTAGGGTTAGGGTTAGGGTTAGGGTTAGGGTTAGGGTTAGGGTTAGGGTTAGGGTTAGGGTTAGGGTTAGGGTTAGGGTTAGGGTTAGGGTTAGGGTTAGGGTTAGGGTTAGGGTTAGGGTTAGGGTTAGGGTTAGGGTTAGGGTTAGGGTTAGGGTTAGGGTTAGGGTTAGGGTTAGGGTTAGGGTTAGGGTTAGGGTTAGGGTTAGGGTTAGGGTTAGGGTTAGGGTTAGGGTTAGGGTTAGGGTTAGGGTTAGGGTTAGGGTTAGGGTTAGGGTTAGGGTTAGGGTTAGGGTTAGGGTTAGGGTTAGGGTTAGGGTTAGGGTTAGGGTTAGGGTTAGGGTTAGGGTTAGGGTTAGGGTTAGGGTTAGGGTTAGGGTTAGGGTTAGGGTTAGGGTTAGGGTTAGGGTTAGGGTTAGGGTTAGGGTTAGGGTTAGGGTTAGGGTTAGGGTTAGGGTTAGGGTTAGGGTTAGGGTTAGGGTTAGGGTTAGGGTTAGGGTTAGGGTTAGGGTTAGGGTTAGGGTTAGGGTTAGGGTTAGGGTTAGGGTTAGGGTTAGGGTTAGGGTTAGGGTTAGGGTTAGGGTTAGGGTTAGGGTTAGGGTTAGGGTTAGGGTTAGGGTTAGGGTTAGGGTTAGGGTTAGGGTTAGGGTTAGGGTTAGGGTTAGGGTTAGGGTTAGGGTTAGGGTTAGGGTTAGGGTTAGGGTTAGGGTTAGGGTTAGGGTTAGGGTTAGGGTTAGGGTTAGGGTTAGGGTTAGGGTTAGGGTTAGGGTTAGGGTTAGGGTTAGGGTTAGGGTTAGGGTTAGGGTTAGGGTTAGGGTTAGGGTTAGGGTTAGGGTTAGGGTTAGGGTTAGGGTTAGGGTTAGGGTTAGGGTTAGGGTTAGGGTTAGGGTTAGGGTTAGGGTTAGGGTTAGGGTTAGGGTTAGGGTTAGGGTTAGGGTTAGGGTTAGGGTTAGGGTTAGGGTTAGGGTTAGGGTTAGGGTTAGGGTTAGGGTTAGGGTTAGGGTTAGGGTTAGGGTTAGGGTTAGGGTTAGGGTTAGGGTTAGGGTTAGGGTTAGGGTTAGGGTTAGGGTTAGGGTTAGGGTTAGGGTTAGGGTTAGGGTTAGGGTTAGGGTTAGGGTTAGGGTTAGGGTTAGGGTTAGGGTTAGGGTTAGGGTTAGGGTTAGGGTTAGGGTTAGGGTTAGGGTTAGGGTTAGGGTTAGGGTTAGGGTTAGGGTTAGGGTTAGGGTTAGGGTTAGGGTTAGGGTTAGGGTTAGGGTTAGGGTTAGGGTTAGGGTTAGGGTTAGGGTTAGGGTTAGGGTTAGGGTTAGGGTTAGGGTTAGGGTTAGGGTTAGGGTTAGGGTTAGGGTTAGGGTTAGGGTTAGGGTTAGGGTTAGGGTTAGGGTTAGGGTTAGGGTTAGGGTTAGGGTTAGGGTTAGGGTTAGGGTTAGGGTTAGGGTTAGGGTTAGGGTTAGGGTTAGGGTTAGGGTTAGGGTTAGGGTTAGGGTTAGGGTTAGGGTTAGGGTTAGGGTTAGGGTTAGGGTTAGGGTTAGGGTTAGGGTTAGGGTTAGGGTTAGGGTTAGGGTTAGGGTTAGGGTTAGGGTTAGGGTTAGGGTTAGGGTTAGGGTTAGGGTTAGGGTTAGGGTTAGGGTTAGGGTTAGGGTTAGGGTTAGGGTTAGGGTTAGGGTTAGGGTTAGGGTTAGGGTTAGGGTTAGGGTTAGGGTTAGGGTTAGGGTTAGGGTTAGGGTTAGGGTTAGGGTTAGGGTTAGGGTTAGGGTTAGGGTTAGGGTTAGGGTTAGGGTTAGGGTTAGGGTTAGGGTTAGGGTTAGGGTTAGGGTTAGGGTTAGGGTTAGGGTTAGGGTTAGGGTTAGGGTTAGGGTTAGGGTTAGGGTTAGGGTTAGGGTTAGGGTTAGGGTTAGGGTTAGGGTTAGGGTTAGGGTTAGGGTTAGGGTTAGGGTTAGGGTTAGGGTTAGGGTTAGGGTTAGGGTTAGGGTTAGGGTTAGGGTTAGGGTTAGGGTTAGGGTTAGGGTTAGGGTTAGGGTTAGGGTTAGGGTTAGGGTTAGGGTTAGGGTTAGGGTTAGGGTTAGGGTTAGGGTTAGGGTTAGGGTTAGGGTTAGGGTTAGGGTTAGGGTTAGGGTTAGGGTTAGGGTTAGGGTTAGGGTTAGGGTTAGGGTTAGGGTTAGGGTTAGGGTTAGGGTTAGGGTTAGGGTTAGGGTTAGGGTTAGGGTTAGGGTTAGGGTTAGGGTTAGGGTTAGGGTTAGGGTTAGGGTTAGGGTTAGGGTTAGGGTTAGGGTTAGGGTTAGGGTTAGGGTTAGGGTTAGGGTTAGGGTTAGGGTTAGGGTTAGGGTTAGGGTTAGGGTTAGGGTTAGGGTTAGGGTTAGGGTTAGGGTTAGGGTTAGGGTTAGGGTTAGGGTTAGGGTTAGGGTTAGGGTTAGGGTTAGGGTTAGGGTTAGGGTTAGGGTTAGGGTTAGGGTTAGGGTTAGGGTTAGGGTTAGGGTTAGGGTTAGGGTTAGGGTTAGGGTTAGGGTTAGGGTTAGGGTTAGGGTTAGGGTTAGGGTTAGGGTTAGGGTTAGGGTTAGGGTTAGGGTTAGGGTTAGGGTTAGGGTTAGGGTTAGGGTTAGGGTTAGGGTTAGGGTTAGGGTTAGGGTTAGGGTTAGGGTTAGGGTTAGGGTTAGGGTTAGGGTTAGGGTTAGGGTTAGGGTTAGGGTTAGGGTTAGGGTTAGGGTTAGGGTTAGGGTTAGGGTTAGGGTTAGGGTTAGGGTTAGGGTTAGGGTTAGGGTTAGGGTTAGGGTTAGGGTTAGGGTTAGGGTTAGGGTTAGGGTTAGGGTTAGGGTTAGGGTTAGGGTTAGGGTTAGGGTTAGGGTTAGGGTTAGGGTTAGGGTTAGGGTTAGGGTTAGGGTTAGGGTTAGGGTTAGGGTTAGGGTTAGGGTTAGGGTTAGGGTTAGGGTTAGGGTTAGGGTTAGGGTTAGGGTTAGGGTTAGGGTTAGGGTTAGGGTTAGGGTTAGGGTTAGGGTTAGGGTTAGGGTTAGGGTTAGGGTTAGGGTTAGGGTTAGGGTTAGGGTTAGGGTTAGGGTTAGGGTTAGGGTTAGGGTTAGGGTTAGGGTTAGGGTTAGGGTTAGGGTTAGGGTTAGGGTTAGGGTTAGGGTTAGGGTTAGGGTTAGGGTTAGGGTTAGGGTTAGGGTTAGGGTTAGGGTTAGGGTTAGGGTTAGGGTTAGGGTTAGGGTTAGGGTTAGGGTTAGGGTTAGGGTTAGGGTTAGGGTTAGGGTTAGGGTTAGGGTTAGGGTTAGGGTTAGGGTTAGGGTTAGGGTTAGGGTTAGGGTTAGGGTTAGGGTTAGGGTTAGGGTTAGGGTTAGGGTTAGGGTTAGGGTTAGGGTTAGGGTTAGGGTTAGGGTTAGGGTTAGGGTTAGGGTTAGGGTTAGGGTTAGGGTTAGGGTTAGGGTTAGGGTTAGGGTTAGGGTTAGGGTTAGGGTTAGGGTTAGGGTTAGGGTTAGGGTTAGGGTTAGGGTTAGGGTTAGGGTTAGGGTTAGGGTTAGGGTTAGGGTTAGGGTTAGGGTTAGGGTTAGGGTTAGGGTTAGGGTTAGGGTTAGGGTTAGGGTTAGGGTTAGGGTTAGGGTTAGGGTTAGGGTTAGGGTTAGGGTTAGGGTTAGGGTTAGGGTTAGGGTTAGGGTTAGGGTTAGGGTTAGGGTTAGGGTTAGGGTTAGGGTTAGGGTTAGGGTTAGGGTTAGGGTTAGGGTTAGGGTTAGGGTTAGGGTTAGGGTTAGGGTTAGGGTTAGGGTTAGGGTTAGGGTTAGGGTTAGGGTTAGGGTTAGGGTTAGGGTTAGGGTTAGGGTTAGGGTTAGGGTTAGGGTTAGGGTTAGGGTTAGGGTTAGGGTTAGGGTTAGGGTTAGGGTTAGGGTTAGGGTTAGGGTTAGGGTTAGGGTTAGGGTTAGGGTTAGGGTTAGGGTTAGGGTTAGGGTTAGGGTTAGGGTTAGGGTTAGGGTTAGGGTTAGGGTTAGGGTTAGGGTTAGGGTTAGGGTTAGGGTTAGGGTTAGGGTTAGGGTTAGGGTTAGGGTTAGGGTTAGGGTTAGGGTTAGGGTTAGGGTTAGGGTTAGGGTTAGGGTTAGGGTTAGGGTTAGGGTTAGGGTTAGGGTTAGGGTTAGGGTTAGGGTTAGGGTTAGGGTTAGGGTTAGGGTTAGGGTTAGGGTTAGGGTTAGGGTTAGGGTTAGGGTTAGGGTTAGGGTTAGGGTTAGGGTTAGGGTTAGGGTTAGGGTTAGGGTTAGGGTTAGGGTTAGGGTTAGGGTTAGGGTTAGGGTTAGGGTTAGGGTTAGGGTTAGGGTTAGGGTTAGGGTTAGGGTTAGGGTTAGGGTTAGGGTTAGGGTTAGGGTTAGGGTTAGGGTTAGGGTTAGGGTTAGGGTTAGGGTTAGGGTTAGGGTTAGGGTTAGGGTTAGGGTTAGGGTTAGGGTTAGGGTTAGGGTTAGGGTTAGGGTTAGGGTTAGGGTTAGGGTTAGGGTTAGGGTTAGGGTTAGGGTTAGGGTTAGGGTTAGGGTTAGGGTTAGGGTTAGGGTTAGGGTTAGGGTTAGGGTTAGGGTTAGGGTTAGGGTTAGGGTTAGGGTTAGGGTTAGGGTTAGGGTTAGGGTTAGGGTTAGGGTTAGGGTTAGGGTTAGGGTTAGGGTTAGGGTTAGGGTTAGGGTTAGGGTTAGGGTTAGGGTTAGGGTTAGGGTTAGGGTTAGGGTTAGGGTTAGGGTTAGGGTTAGGGTTAGGGTTAGGGTTAGGGTTAGGGTTAGGGTTAGGGTTAGGGTTAGGGTTAGGGTTAGGGTTAGGGTTAGGGTTAGGGTTAGGGTTAGGGTTAGGGTTAGGGTTAGGGTTAGGGTTAGGGTTAGGGTTAGGGTTAGGGTTAGGGTTAGGGTTAGGGTTAGGGTTAGGGTTAGGGTTAGGGTTAGGGTTAGGGTTAGGGTTAGGGTTAGGGTTAGGGTTAGGGTTAGGGTTAGGGTTAGGGTTAGGGTTAGGGTTAGGGTTAGGGTTAGGGTTAGGGTTAGGGTTAGGGTTAGGGTTAGGGTTAGGGTTAGGGTTAGGGTTAGGGTTAGGGTTAGGGTTAGGGTTAGGGTTAGGGTTAGGGTTAGGGTTAGGGTTAGGGTTAGGGTTAGGGTTAGGGTTAGGGTTAGGGTTAGGGTTAGGGTTAGGGTTAGGGTTAGGGTTAGGGTTAGGGTTAGGGTTAGGGTTAGGGTTAGGGTTAGGGTTAGGGTTAGGGTTAGGGTTAGGGTTAGGGTTAGGGTTAGGGTTAGGGTTAGGGTTAGGGTTAGGGTTAGGGTTAGGGTTAGGGTTAGGGTTAGGGTTAGGGTTAGGGTTAGGGTTAGGGTTAGGGTTAGGGTTAGGGTTAGGGTTAGGGTTAGGGTTAGGGTTAGGGTTAGGGTTAGGGTTAGGGTTAGGGTTAGGGTTAGGGTTAGGGTTAGGGTTAGGGTTAGGGTTAGGGTTAGGGTTAGGGTTAGGGTTAGGGTTAGGGTTAGGGTTAGGGTTAGGGTTAGGGTTAGGGTTAGGGTTAGGGTTAGGGTTAGGGTTAGGGTTAGGGTTAGGGTTAGGGTTAGGGTTAGGGTTAGGGTTAGGGTTAGGGTTAGGGTTAGGGTTAGGGTTAGGGTTAGGGTTAGGGTTAGGGTTAGGGTTAGGGTTAGGGTTAGGGTTAGGGTTAGGGTTAGGGTTAGGGTTAGGGTTAGGGTTAGGGTTAGGGTTAGGGTTAGGGTTAGGGTTAGGGTTAGGGTTAGGGTTAGGGTTAGGGTTAGGGTTAGGGTTAGGGTTAGGGTTAGGGTTAGGGTTAGGGTTAGGGTTAGGGTTAGGGTTAGGGTTAGGGTTAGGGTTAGGGTTAGGGTTAGGGTTAGGGTTAGGGTTAGGGTTAGGGTTAGGGTTAGGGTTAGGGTTAGGGTTAGGGTTAGGGTTAGGGTTAGGGTTAGGGTTAGGGTTAGGGTTAGGGTTAGGGTTAGGGTTAGGGTTAGGGTTAGGGTTAGGGTTAGGGTTAGGGTTAGGGTTAGGGTTAGGGTTAGGGTTAGGGTTAGGGTTAGGGTTAGGGTTAGGGTTAGGGTTAGGGTTAGGGTTAGGGTTAGGGTTAGGGTTAGGGTTAGGGTTAGGGTTAGGGTTAGGGTTAGGGTTAGGGTTAGGGTTAGGGTTAGGGTTAGGGTTAGGGTTAGGGTTAGGGTTAGGGTTAGGGTTAGGGTTAGGGTTAGGGTTAGGGTTAGGGTTAGGGTTAGGGTTAGGGTTAGGGTTAGGGTTAGGGTTAGGGTTAGGGTTAGGGTTAGGGTTAGGGTTAGGGTTAGGGTTAGGGTTAGGGTTAGGGTTAGGGTTAGGGTTAGGGTTAGGGTTAGGGTTAGGGTTAGGGTTAGGGTTAGGGTTAGGGTTAGGGTTAGGGTTAGGGTTAGGGTTAGGGTTAGGGTTAGGGTTAGGGTTAGGGTTAGGGTTAGGGTTAGGGTTAGGGTTAGGGTTAGGGTTAGGGTTAGGGTTAGGGTTAGGGTTAGGGTTAGGGTTAGGGTTAGGGTTAGGGTTAGGGTTAGGGTTAGGGTTAGGGTTAGGGTTAGGGTTAGGGTTAGGGTTAGGGTTAGGGTTAGGGTTAGGGTTAGGGTTAGGGTTAGGGTTAGGGTTAGGGTTAGGGTTAGGGTTAGGGTTAGGGTTAGGGTTAGGGTTAGGGTTAGGGTTAGGGTTAGGGTTAGGGTTAGGGTTAGGGTTAGGGTTAGGGTTAGGGTTAGGGTTAGGGTTAGGGTTAGGGTTAGGGTTAGGGTTAGGGTTAGGGTTAGGGTTAGGGTTAGGGTTAGGGTTAGGGTTAGGGTTAGGGTTAGGGTTAGGGTTAGGGTTAGGGTTAGGGTTAGGGTTAGGGTTAGGGTTAGGGTTAGGGTTAGGGTTAGGGTTAGGGTTAGGGTTAGGGTTAGGGTTAGGGTTAGGGTTAGGGTTAGGGTTAGGGTTAGGGTTAGGGTTAGGGTTAGGGTTAGGGTTAGGGTTAGGGTTAGGGTTAGGGTTAGGGTTAGGGTTAGGGTTAGGGTTAGGGTTAGGGTTAGGGTTAGGGTTAGGGTTAGGGTTAGGGTTAGGGTTAGGGTTAGGGTTAGGGTTAGGGTTAGGGTTAGGGTTAGGGTTAGGGTTAGGGTTAGGGTTAGGGTTAGGGTTAGGGTTAGGGTTAGGGTTAGGGTTAGGGTTAGGGTTAGGGTTAGGGTTAGGGTTAGGGTTAGGGTTAGGGTTAGGGTTAGGGTTAGGGTTAGGGTTAGGGTTAGGGTTAGGGTTAGGGTTAGGGTTAGGGTTAGGGTTAGGGTTAGGGTTAGGGTTAGGGTTAGGGTTAGGGTTAGGGTTAGGGTTAGGGTTAGGGTTAGGGTTAGGGTTAGGGTTAGGGTTATGGTTAGGGTTAGGGTTAGGGTTAGGGTTAGGGTTAGGGTTAGGGTTAGGGTTAGGGTTAGGGTTAGGGTTAGGGTTAGGGTTAGGGTTAGGGTTAGGGTTAGGGTTAGGGTTAGGGTTAGGGTTAGGGTTAGGGTTAGGGTTAGGTGTTAGGGTTAGGGTTAGGGTTAGGGTTAGGGTTAGGGTTAGGGTTAGGGTTAGGGTTAGGGTTAGGGTTAGGGTTAGGGTTAGGGTTAGGGTTAGGGTTAGGGTTAGGGTTAGGGTTAGGGTAGGGTTAGGGTTAGGGTTAGGGTTAGGGTTAGGGTTAGGGTTAGGGTTAGGGTTAGGGTTAGGGTTAGGGTTAGGGTTAGGGTTAGGGGTTAGGGTTAGGGTAGGTTAGGGTTAGGGGTTAGGGTTAGGTTAGGGTTAGGGTTAGGTGTTAGGGTTAGGGTTAGGGTTAGGGTTAGGGTTAGGGGTTAGGGTTAGGGTTTGGGTTAGGGATTAGGGTTAGGGTTAGGGTTTAGGGTTAGGGTTAGGGTTAGGGGTAGGTAGGTTAGGGGTTAGGGAGTTAGGGTTAGGGTTAGGGTTAGGGTTAGGGTTAGGGTTAGG